>JAKGUB010000521.1:6302500-9002500 GCA_026261675.1 Hippocampus mohnikei
ATCCATCCATCCATCCATTTTCTGATCCGCTTATCCTCACCAGGGTCGCGGGCGTTCTGGAGCAGTAATGGTTGGTACACCCTGAACTGGTCGCCGGCCAGTCGTATGGAACGCATAAACAAACAACCATTCACACTCACAGTCGCACGTAAGGACAATTTTGAGTGTTCAATGAACCTACCATACATGTTTTTGGAATGCGGGAAGAAAGCGAAGTACCCGGAGAATACCCACGCAGGCACGGTGAGAACATGAAAACTCCACACGGTAAGGCTGGAGCCTGGGATGGAACCTCGCATGACATTCTCTTACACAGATCCTAAAATGCTCTCATACATTGCACCCCCGTGCATTGTCATTGTCATCCCAATCGGTTCTCACACAATCAACCTCGCCTATTCTCCGAACCTAATACGTCCTCATTAAATGTGTGTCTCATATATTGTTATAGAGTGAACAGCATAAGTTTTCCGACAGTGAACCTGGGACATTCTCACGTGGTGAACCCTCCCTTGCTCAGCTCTAGCCCCATATAGGAAACTGAACCACGTCTGGCGAAATTAAACTGGACACCATCGCTCACGATATAAAGCAGTAAAACCTTGTTATTTCTCCCTTCCCATTTAGCATCAAAAGGCAATGATTAGAATGTACGGGTGAAAATTACACGGACATGCAATGAAATATCATTTGTGTATAATTACAGATATGATGACAGTGAGGTTTAAAAAAAAAAGGCAAAGTTGAGTAAAACAAGTCTGGTCATGCACTACAGTTATATTGTGGGGATAGCAGTATTTTTGGATTAAAGTATAAATATTCTAATGAGTGTCTTCTAAAGGTGAAGGAAGGAAGTGTAATCCAGAAAAAGCAAATAAGGAGAATCAAAAGAAATCCATTCATCGTTCTTATAGAATTAAAGAAAAAAAAATCCGTAACACCCTTCGTCAAAGGACGAGTCAGGGCCTTTTTTCCCCCGTTATTTGACGCCGGACAGCTAAGCTCATTTTACTGCTCACCCGTCCACCATGTCCTATTCTTTAAATGCGCTATAGAAAAACACCATTTTGTGTCGTCTTTGAGGGCCTAAAAATGTCGCTTTGATTTTACAGAAGCACTTGGATGCCTGCCCCTGTTTGTGTGTGTGTGTGTGTGTGTGTGTGTGTGTGTGTGTGTCCCCGCCCTATGCACTGTAGCTCAAACTGCAGTCGACAGCCTGCAACAATGCTTAGCGACATAGTAGCACTCGACGCAGATCGAGCGAAAAATTGCACCTCGATTTTATTTGCGCTTATAAAACAATCTGATCAATTCAGAAAATTTTGGCTGCACCACACCGAAACAGGCATGTTTAACGCCTTCACTAAAATGGTGGTAAAACAGAGTGTGTGTGTGTGTGTGTGTGTGTGTCAAAATGCGGTCTGAGCAGCAGCACTAAAATGCAAACGACCGATACGGATGCCATGAAAAAACCCCAACAAAAAACAACAAATCAGGAGCTTGCGTGTGCAGCATAAGCCAAAAACAAAATGCATGGAATTGAATCATATTTTTTCATAAATTTACTACCGTCCTTGATGACTTGATTTAAAAAAAAAAAAGGGTGAAGGGGATAAAATACAAACGCAGCGTCCTGCGTTAACATAACAGATGGATGCAATACGGTTGTAAAGGTTTGGGAAGTGAAGCATGAGATGGAGGTACGTTCGATTCGACGTTAGCGGTGGAGGAGGGTGGTTGGGTTGGGGGGCTTTTGTTCCTGCGGCTGTGCGGTTTCCCGCGATCAGCTGACGGATGATGGAGCGCGGAAGGGGTCAGGGGGCAAAACCTTGCATTGTCAGCCCAGCCGTCCACTGTCCCATTTCCACCCCCAACCCATCTCCCATGGGGGTTCTCCTCCCTTCACTGTACCCCCCCCCCCGCAACATCCCTACCGTCCCCTCCCCTTTTAGGTGCTGCCTCCTGCCGCATTTATATCCATTTATCAAGCGTGCTGTGCAAAAGGGCGGCCATTGCCCCGACATGTATGACACTTGGACGCGAACGTACTTGGATCTCACTTTTGTTGCCGGCAGTTTTGACATTCAGGGCTGTGCGTTGACCCCTTTTGTGAGGACAGTAAATGGATACTGATCGACGTGCTGTACACTGAACACTCGGCATTGTCGCGCAATTGCTTCAGCGTTGCTCCTTCAGCATTGTCGCGTGCAAAAAAATGATATAACAATACAAATCACTCCTTACACCTCATACATTCTCATGTTCTTATACAATGAATATGTTGTTGCTGCTGCATATATTATGATCGACAACTCATCGGTGAAGAAATTAATCAATAATTCTTTTGGATAACTGATTTATCCTTCAGAAGCCTTTCATTTGAAAGTGTCCAAATGATCAGGACAGGAAACATTCTCAGCTTTCTGTTGAGTGCCATGAAAGCAGAACAAAGTCAGACATTTGCAAAGATCCGCTTTTATTTTGGACAATAATAATCATCATTTTTGCCTATTTACCAATATGTAAGGGACCAAACTAGAAACAGAATTAAAAGGACTTTTTTTTTGTGTTTTCGCCGCTGAAAATTTAAAACTTTTTGAACAGAAGGATGGACATTAAATGTCTTTTTTTAAATAGCCAATTCATTGATGAATCACCAAAATAAATGCTTTGAACCTTGTACATTTCTTTAGTAAACGTAATACTGCAAACTCCCGTGAATAACGTTCTTTTTTGGGGGGGTGTTTTGAATCTTGATATACATTCATATTATTCACTGTGATAACAGCAAATCGGGGGAACCGTCCGATAAACAAGTAAGGAGAAAGGTTTTTTTTTGTGTGTGTGTGCGTATGGATCCTCATGCAATGAACCAAGTTTACGCTTGTAGAGTGAACCCCATCATTCCACATATAAAAACCCCAAAACGCCCCCCAAAAACTACGATGTTCTCCTAAGGCCAACCTTGTATGTTCTCTGGATCTTTAGAGCGCAGCTCACGTCATCGCACAGTGCAAGGAATCACTTAATCGCTCTCCTGCGGTGAACCCGACGTCCGCCTACACTGAAACGAGGACGTTCACGCAATGTAAACCGAGCGCTTTTTTTTTTCTTTTTGCCAACAAGAGTGAACCTCCTATGCGCTCATACGGTGGATCGCGTCTATTCCGCGGTGAAATTGCTCTCATCTCGTGCCGTGAATCTAGAGCGGTGAACGATGCATCTTCATATATAGTGGACCGAATGACTTCTCATCCATGTCAACCTCCCACGTTGTCATGCAGAGAACCTACCGTGTTCTTCGACATATGACCTAACGTGTTCTTGTGCTGTGCGACCTCGTACGCAGTGAAGCCAATACGTCCCTTCCTTCATTTACCGATGACGACATTGCCCTCACATGGATGACGTGTCATACGTGAACTTCCCCGAACCCCTTTCCGTCGACATCGTTGCACGACAATTACAGGCATGAACGCTGCGCATCTCGTCACATATATGTGCATGTAAAGACACAAGACGGTGCTACCCCATCGCATAGTCACTTCCACCCCACCCCCAGCCCAGTTTTTCCTGTGTAATCCCTGCCAGCTGGCCTCGTTGGTTAATCCCTCTGCACTGATCAGATAGGCCACGCATCCAGTACGGGACAGGGGCAGATAGGGGCGGGACTGCTGTGTGTGTGTGTGTGTGTGTGTGTGTGTGTGTGTGTGTGTGTGTGTGTGTGTGTGTGTGTGTTG
This sequence comes from Hippocampus mohnikei, assembly GCA_026261675.1. Taxonomy (NCBI): domain Eukaryota; kingdom Metazoa; phylum Chordata; class Actinopteri; order Syngnathiformes; family Syngnathidae; genus Hippocampus; species Hippocampus mohnikei. Next base: position 6,306,241 of record JAKGUB010000521.1, read on the forward strand.
ATGAGGTGGGGGGTGGTGTCGACCAGAAAGCATAAATTGCCGCTCATGCCTTCGCCTCGGCGCAGTGTGTCTGTGCGCGAGCCAGTCGCCTCTTCCTCCTCCTCCTCCTCCTCCTCCTCCTCCACCTCCATCCCTTTATCTCCTCTTCCCTCGGATGCGCATACATATAAAGCTTCTTGGCTTATATATGTATCCTTTTGGGCTTTTTTTTTCCTTCCCTGAATGGATTTTTTCCCTACACAATGGTGTATATGTATATATACACGTCATTATTATTATTTTTTTTTAAACCACCCTTACCTGTTTTGTTTTTTTGCATGCCTCCCATCCCTTGTTGTCCGCCATCCCAGCATCCCTTTAATCGAGCAAGAGGAACCTCGGGATGCGGAATCGGGACCACGGATGCACCAAAACGAGAGGAAATACTGCAGCATCCTCTCCTGCTCTCATCTGGGATATGAAAACAAGTGCATTTGTTATTTTTCTAGGTAAAATGATTAATCGTTTAAAAAAAAAAAGTTGTAAAGTTCCTTGGACTGACATTTTTGCTTAAAACGCCAGCATTGCCCTCTGTTTATTTCGAGCTTGTTAGCGGCTGAGATGTGACTGGGAGAGTGGGAGGACGTGAGGGAGGGAGGGAGGTGGATGAGGGAGATAACGACGCGGCTTTACCGGCTGTAACGATGCGACGCTTAAAGACCTTAAGCGGCGGTTGTGGGGGGTGAGGGAGGAGATGATGGCGTCGTGTGCAGGAATGGGAGCAGGCAGCCTCGGCCATCTCCAGCCGCAAAAAGGTAGCTCGCAATATCTCGCATGGATGCATGTCTTTGTTGCTCCCCCCCCCCCCCCCATCCCCGCCCCCGCCGTACTTGCTCATGTACATCGTCCCGATGGATCAACGCTGAGTAACGTCAACGAGGTTCCGGTGTTTGGTTTGAGCTCTTTGTGTTCACAGTGGACCTTGATTTAATTTCAATACAATTAAGGCACGCGGTGAATGCCAAGAGAGAAGCCACAGTCTTCGCTCACCTGACGGCGGGAAGTCACGTCCGTATTGGCCGCCCACGGGACGCGGCACACAAAAGGCGCAGTGAAGGTTAAGCGGCTTTGATGCGGGAATACCGGTCGGTACCGTGAAAGACACTGAAATGGTCATGTTGCCGTCAGAACCAGGTTAGCAGTTCGGGCCAAGTGGGCAGAGGGGTCGCAGGTAGGGGTGAGAGCAGGGTGGCATGTGGTGACAGCGGGACAGTTTGAAGGTCTGCCAATGCCTGCTGGACTTGTAATGACAACACAAGGTTAGAAGTGGCAAATAGGGTTAAAAAAAAAACGCTATGCGAAGAAAAATAAGGCCGGTTTATTTGTAACATGCGCGAAAATGTAAATTGTCGCAATGGAAAACATGCACCTCCAAATTTTGTGAGTTTTCAGTTTTAATTGAGAGAAAAATATGAGAGAAAATGCTGAGAATATATGTAAAATAATAAAATGTATATAAACAATAAAATTGAGACAAATATTTGAAATAATTCAATAATTTTTAAAAAACGAGATTTTGACAAACATGCGTATTTCAATCCATGTTTAACAATTAAAAAAAAAAGAATTTAAAGATAAATGTTTTTTATTTGCCTTTTTTGTGTATGCACTTTTGTCATTTCATGATAATTTATTTGTGGTTTGATGTAAAAAAAAAATCCAATAAAGAAATCAATTCATGCGTCAAATTTCCATTTCTTTGTTTTTTAATGCAAAACAAAAGAAGCAATTAAAGCAAAAATGCATTTAGTTTGTTAATTTGTACAATTAGAGTGCTCATTAGCATGCTCTTTGAACCTACGGTCGGTGGACCACACTCAGCCCGCAGTAGCGTTTGATGTGGCCAACTTGCCCTCCTAAAATCAAATCAAACTTTGGCGGAACTCTTCTAAAAATAGCAACAACACATTTTTTATTGATCCTACAATAATTTGACCCCTCCCCCCCAATCTATTTTTAATCAATTCAATATGCCATGTTTTGAGTAGATTACATTTACTACTACTTTTTTTTTTTTTTTTTTTTTTAGGAAATGGGCCAAGCAGCTTTGCACTTCGCTGTCAATCCTCTAACACGAAAGCATTCAACGCGCAATAGAGCGGTGCGCTTGCATTCACCGCAGCGCTTTGGCCTTTATGTTGTGATTTCCTGACGCCCCTTTTGAGGCGCACACAATGAGCGCGTGCGGAAGGGCAAGTGCGGCGAGGTCATCAACTGCTTTTTTTTTTCCCCCAAGCCGCCATCTTGCTCACTGTCTGCGCATTATGCACAGCGGCGCTATAGAATTGGGGCACCCCCACCTCCTTTCTGTCGAAATGAAAAGTGGAGGGGGGGGATTGTTAGACAGCAGGTGACCCCATATATAATAATATATACAGCCCCCCCCACTACTACCATAAATCATCATGACACATTATTATTACCATTGTTAAGAAGCACCGATGTTTTGCATTCTGAGGTATAATATAATGCAAAATATTGTCTATATGGGGAAATAACCTGACTTTTGGGGCTCTAACACATTGCCTTGTAACATAAAGATATATTAAAGGAAAACCATTTATGATACATCGCAATCTTTCTAGTAATGTCGACAGAAAAACTATAGAGCTAGAAGTATAGAGCTAGAAAAATACAGCAAAATGAACTGCATCCATGACGTTACCATTAAAATAGTGTCCAATGTAAAAATTTTTCCTCAAAAGGAATAAAACCTAAAGATTACTTTGACTGTCATTGCTTCATCTTTGTCATGCTTTACGAGACGTTTCAGTTTAGACGTCACAGTCGCCGCCGCATTCCCTCCATTTATTAAATAGTGCAAACAGTTAAACACACAAATTCAAAAATTCACGCCCACGGTACCTGCTGGGCCACACCTCCTGTAAATGTGCACGGCTCAGGTTAACGCGCGCTTTATAAGACCATCTTATTTATTTCTACTGTGTTCTCTTTGGTTAGGTTTTTACATAAAAGAGTGCTGGTTTTCTTTATTTCAAAGAAATATTTTATAATTTTGTGTTTTGGGTGGATGGAACGGATTAATTGGATTTCAATTCATTTCAATAGAGAACAATGATTTGGACAACATCAATACGTCAAGGTACCAATGTATATCGCAATAACATATAGCCTAACATTGGTGTTTTTGTAGCATAGGTCCGAACTATTCAAAGTGTTGGATTTGTCTGCATTCTTCGTTTACTCAAAAGACGACAAACTACTGATGTTCCAAAAAAGAAAAGATGTGCGTGGTTATATGCCGTAACTGCATTTAATAAAATATTATGCCCCCCCACACACACACACACCCAATACTTGACACATTTAAAACTAACCACTTCAAGTACTTCTCAATTCTCTCCGGAATAAATGAAATAATACATATTTAATTAATATTTACATCAATTATCAATATTATTTATTTGTTGGAAGACCTATGTTTGCACACACACGCACACAGCAGAGTCAAATCAATCTAATTTAGTCATGTAAATAGAGGTCGGCGCAGGCGACATGGCGAAGCATCACTAATGGAAGAAAGAGATGGATGCCTTATGATAATGAAGGCACAATGAAGCACAAGCATGACCTTGCGGCGCCAAGTCTGGAACCGCGCACACACACACACAACACACACACTTCTGTGTGTACAACAACTAATATTAACAGGATGAAAAGAGTTCATCCTAGCATTTTTCTTGTGTGCGGAGTTAAAAACAAACATATAAAGGTGTGATCACTAACTTTGGGCTGTACCTTGTGCACACACGCTCAAAAAGACATGGACATTTTCTTGTCACACAGACACACGCTAACTAGCTGGAACAATGCCAAGCAAAATATCGAGAGATGCTCATTATAACTGGCGTAACCAAAATATGAAGTGCACCTCTCAACTTGACAGCGGGCCAACTCTGAGCACAACAACACAAGAGCCAATCAAAAGTGAGCATTACGTTGGACTCAAGTGTTCTAGGCGTGCACATTTATTGCAGTGAGAAATACATGGTGCCCTCCACAATTAACGGAAGCTCTGTATTAAAAGTTAAAATACATGCATTTTTTTTATTGCAGAAGCATAGCCTCATACTGAAAATTGTACAAATGGTTCGACAGACAGAGAATCTAGCTCCTTCCAGTACCCAGACTTGAACACAATTGAAAATCAGGGAAGTGAGCTAAAGAAGAGAGTGCAGAGGAGAGGACCTCGGTCGCTGGATGATTTTGAGAGATTATGCAAAGACGAATGCAATTATACATTGCAGTTGGCGGCCATTTTATTGGTAATGGTTACAACCAAAGATCGTCATAATGGACACACACACACACACACACACACACACACACGCGCAATGATCATATATATATTTGGGAAGGGGGTTAACGTAAGATAACAATATTAAATGTAAATCTTTATGACTGAGTAGCTGAGAATTAAGTATTAAATTATTTATGTAAAGTACAAAAAATGTTGAATGTACATCAAACACAAATATATACAAATGCATTTCATTTTGAATGGTTAAAAAAAGAATGCTAATTTGCGTTTGCCTTGTCTTCTGTAGGTCGCCTAACGAATTGTATTAATTTAACCCCCCCCGCAGCAGAAACGAGGAGCCAAAATGGAGTCCCTGGAGACCCTGAGATAAGAGTCATGGGAGATCCCCTCGAAGCAGCGTGCTTGCCACGCACACGCGACACGTGCCATGGCCCCAGACTCCCCCCCGCCGTCTAAACACACACGTCAGCGTCCTCAGACAACCCCTCCCGTGGACCCAAAATAATGGAGTTAAAACTTACCCGTAGTGTGGGAGAAGACATCCAGGAAGTGTGAGCCGTCATGAGCGATCATCGCCACCACGATTAAAAAAAACAAACACATCGACCCTGCCATGCAGATCAGGAGTAGAATTGACTTTCGAGATAATTAATGACAAAATTGAATGAAAAGTGATCACTTTTAGAATTGACTTTCGAGACAATTAATGGCAAAATGAATGAAAAGTGATTTGTAAAGGTCCACTTTACAAAAACACGTTACCATTGCGCTTAAACGACGTTTGTGAAAAAAAAAAAAAAAAGTGGCCAGCTGGCGATACGGTTGTCTTAATTATAAACCCGGAAGAATGATGGCCGCTTGTTCTTCGAATCGGGCCATTCAATAGAAACAATTACAACAGAAATGACTATTTTGACTAGAATTTATTCGTTCACATTAAATCATTCGTAATGTTACAATAAAGAACACGTATAAAAAGAATGTTCAAAATGAACAAGATAAATCAATTACTCAACTTGTGGGTTTTGCATCAGGAACCATCCTAAAATGGCTGTTCTTTCTCAAGGAGAAACACATTTTGTCTTCATAAAATACTTCACACACATTTATAGTTTAGCAGTATAGAATACTCTGACTTGTAGCCACAAACCTTGGAGCAACAAATGGTTAACTTGACCATTTATTTTTCGCGATACCACAAGGCCCAAATACAGTACAAGTATTGTCAAATTAGCTTTAAGTTGCTTAACAGGCTCAAGTCTGTTTGAGAGCTTCAGTAGTCTGATACTATATTGCCCCCTTGAGGCGAATGTATGAACTACAACTTTAATGGCAGAAGAAAATGGAGGATTGCAGAGGAACACACATTTTTGTGTATTAAATTAACGGGGTTTGCGCGATAGCAGGCAGTCAATATGTTATGAGCCAAGTCAAAACGTCCGAGTGTGAAGAAATCAAAAAGGCACACATATTGTGGAGCATCTTTATTTAGACCGCAAATAAAAGCCAGTAGTTCTGAAAGAGGACCGTTGAATGTTGGCTTTTTGTGTTGAAACTTCCCCAAAACCTCCATTCTGAAGAAAAAACAAAACAATACAAGCTAATTTCATTACGATTGGCTTATGTAAGCAGTCAGAAATGGAAAGCGGGGAATGTTGTGGTATAGATACTGTAGGCCAGGTAAGTAGAAGAGAAAGGTGGTGAAAGTCATGTTTGGGCTGGACGGGTATAGTAGATCAAAGACATTCTTCAGTTTTTAAGCATTAAACAAGGGGAATCCACACCAGTTCTGCTTAATATACCACATTTATTACTTTGGAACTGATTAATAGAAAGAGCGGCGGCAAGGCCACTCGCATCGCTGCCGTTAGAAAAGGGAGAAAACAGAAATAAACAACCCCAAAAAGAAAGCAGCCCATTGCAACAATGAATCAAGCTGTCCAAGGGAAAGAAAAGGCGGGCAAATTAAGTCCAATGAAGGCTGTTAGTTAGCGGGGCCCCTTTTAAAAGATACTCTGAGCAAGGCTCAACTTAACGGGTTTTCTTCTGCTGCTTTCACACTCCTCCATTTTGTCATCTCCCTTTACAACATCCTCGACGCAATTCATCCAGACGCATGCAAAAAAAATTATAGCTATTCTGTACGTCACGTCCAGGAGAAAGAAAGAACAAGGGATAAGACAGATGAAGAGGGACGATACCCCCCCACCCCCCCAAAAAGGGGGGAGGCAGACATTTTAAGAACATGGTCGTCTGTGACGAAGACCTGAATGGGGGGAAAAATGTGCGTGCGTCTCCCTGTGTCCTCAGAAAACATGATGCAAAAATGACAGGAGAAGTCCCACTCGTGAACTTGGGAGACCATTTTAAGTAAATGTTGATTTGAATGTGACAGACCTGCTCTTGGACCGTAAAAAAAAAATAAAAAAAAAAGGAAAAAGAGAAAAACAAAAAGATGATGCTTTCATTTAAAAAACAAACAAACAAAAGTTTGGAGGAGAAGCGTATGCAGTGGAATGGCAAAACAAGAGTTCACCTAAGGATGCTATGCATTAAGTTGTAGTCCTAGGAATAATAGTTTGTCTCTTTTTGTTTTGTTTTTTTAAACTACGAGTTCCAAGTAAGTCTTTAAAGTCAAAAGAAATCAAGAAAGTCTTCATTGTGTTTTTAATTCTCATCCTCTGTTAATTCTTCAGCCTTCTTCAGTTTCAGGATTTCTTAATAAAGAGACATGTTGGATGTGATGATGCAATGGCTGGCGGCAGGGGAAGGTGGGGGCTTGCGGGGGTGCGGGAGGGGGGACGGATGGGGGGCGGGGGGCTTTGCAGTCTTTTGACAAAAGCACCAACTGTTACTTGATCCGTCCCTGGCGATCCTGGAAGGACAAACAAAACGTTAACTTCCATACAATTTGTCAGGAAAAATATTCCTAAGATCGCACGTAAACTTCAGGTCATACCGGCAGTCTATATTGCTGGAGTCAGGCAAAACCACCAGTGGCAAAAGTCGGTAAATTTAATATCCATCCATCCATTTTCTAATCTGCTTATACTCACGAGTGTCCCAGACGTCTTCGGGCAGTAGGCGGGGGCACACCCTAAACTGGTTGCCAGCCAATCGCAGGGCACCGCTAGACTAATAACCATTCACACTCACAATCATACCTAGAGACAATTTAGAGTGTTCCGTTAGCCCGCCATATATGTTTTTGGAATGTGGGAGGAATCCAGAGTACCCGGAGAAAACCCACACAGGCCCGGAGAGAACATGCAAACTCCACACAGGAAGGCCGGAGCCGAACCCTGCAATGAGGCGGACGTACTAACCAGTCGACTACAGTGCCACTCTGATAAATGTAATTTCACAAATCTGGCGGACAAGTGGTTAGCACGTCGACCTTACAATGCAGAGGTATCGGGTTCGATTCCAGCTCCAGCAACCCCGCCGCCCTTGTGAGGATAAAGCAGCTCAGAAAATGGATGGCTGAATGTTCACAAATCTGTACTATTGGTCAGGCCAAACACGTTATTTTTACAAATACAAAAAGTACTGAAACTGTGTTTTTCTCTTCAATGATGTAATGTTCACGGCACAACAAATTTACTTGCTTTTTTTGGGCCTTCTGAAAAGTTCAGATTTTGAAGGCAAAAGGATACCAACCGATGCCAGCAATGACAAATTTGTGTTCATCATCATGTCAACCAAAGTACAACGGTCATTTTCAGTTGGCGAAGCAGTACCGGTGTACATCTGCTTGTTTATTTCAAACCCAAATGATGGTTAAAATGTTGCTTCAAGTACCAGCTGTGCAGAAATGACGGATTTATGATGGCGATAGTTTGAATTCTTGCTTTTATTTCCACAGAGGACAAAAAGTTGAGGTTGAGCAGCCTCTCGGAACGTATCGTTTCAACAGTTCTTCTGTGACAAGTGAAACATCAGTCTATGACTTTACCTGCAGCCTGTAATGACTCCTGTTTGGGTTGCTGGGATATGGCTCGCTGCCTTGGACCTCCACCTGCCATAAAAACACACCAAGTGGAAAACAGATGACCACTTTGATCACTGGCACGCAATTCAAAACTCAATGAAACCGAGCAAAGCTTGATGTGTACAGTAAATTCGACAAAAGCATCCCATAATATTTGAAGTAAGCCAAACTTCCAGGGGAGGATAAATAAATAAAACTCCAACGCACACTCCACAAAGCTCTACTAAAAACGTTAGTATTTGTGCAAGTTTCGGATGTGAATTCAAAAGAAAACTCCTTTCAAAAAACTGCTCCTATTTTTAAACCTGAAAATGTTTTTAAATACTAAACTTTGACGATAAATGCCAATCACAATATAACTGAGGAACTCTTCAAGCATGTCATCAATAAATTCACAATAAAATTGGTAGCATGCATTAGTAACATACTGCTCGAATATACCCAAGAAAACTAATTCAACTAAAGCCACATCTACTACTTTAGACAAACGCTAATTAAATATTTTGATGCAAGGTGCTATTTTAATAGTCGTGGTGGGGTGATAGTTTGCGGTGGCCTAACAACTGCAACGCTTCATGAGGGCAGTTTCGAATATGTTGCCAATCATATAAGCAATCCAAAATGAAATGCAACATTAGGAGATCATTTGTGCTGGATGTCAACTTGTAGACGTTGAATTGTGGAGTGTGTATGAAGCAAATTCGGTCACTGCATTTGCTTCGAAGCGGCGGCGTTCACCAGAAAATACAAAGAAATGTTTGCATTTGAAAATTGAAGAGAGTGTCTCATGTTGTGGATTATGGCCTTCAAGCGTTATTGAGAAACAAACGAATACAAAACTCCATTGAGCATTACTTTATATCAAAATGGTGTACCAAATCCGCATCATGAGGCTGCCCGAAAGAAACATTGCAGGATGCACAAAATATGATGACTTGAACCACGACTCCTTGGTTAATGTGAATCTGATGCCAAGTGATTCACAACATAACCAAAACAATTTCCATCAATGTTTTCTTTTTTTCCCCCCATTTCATTTTTAGCCTAAAATGAACAGTGCAGCCATTTCTGGTTTTCACTCAAGGCCACTTAATATGTTCCTGCAATTTCCAAAGAAGCCCTGCTATTACAACAGCAGCGGAACCTGAATTTCTATCAGGAACAAAGTAGTCAAGTCATAATTACAGCAAATATTTTGTGTGAAGAGCACTCCTAGCCCATTCAAAAAGTCACTCGAAACGTGTGCCTCGTGAGGACATTCTTACGCCAATGTGCCAAGTCACTCGTTGCACACGTTTTGTAACCTCAAAATGTCACCTGCCAGGACTTGGATCAACTGATGCCCCCTGTATAAAAGTTTCATACTTTCAACCGACAAACTCGCAGCCTGGGGAACATTTGCCCCCGCTTATGGGCTACTATAGCTCGGGCTCATGACAGCTTTGCGAAACCTAATTCTGAAGTGACACCATGTGGCAGAAAAAGATATTCTGTCACCCAATACCCAGTCATGTCTTCTTCAAAACATGCTGTGAAGTGGTTGGTGGCAAAAAGAAGAGGACAGAGTGTTTGTTGGGTACAGGGGCTCCCCAACGTGTCTTGAATGAACAGAGGAAGTTGCAGTGCTCAAGAAATCAAATGCCATTACTCGACCAGACATCTTGAGGAGTATGCAAAGTATCAAGGAGATGAGCGAGAGAACTAGGTCACCAATCTTCTTCAACCAATGTTCCAAACTGTTTTTAAAGAATTGAGAAGACTGGATTAACTGTCGCGGTGAAATGCAGAATTGCAGAGTACCTTGAAGAAAACAAATGCACGCAGAATTTTTTTCATTGCCTCCCAAGAATCCGTTTATTTTGTGTGCACCTTCGGGAAGGCAGTCAAAGCAGCTGCTGCATTATTTGTTTTTGCTATGCATGGCGGTAGCATGCGGTGAGAAGGACGACTTCAAAATAAATCTTAGCTTACCAAGGAATACAGGGACATCAATGTCTTGGTAGGCTTTTATTTTGAAGTTGTGCCTGGCAGCGAATGCTGGCGTGGCGGCTGTCTTGACTCATATTCCCAGCAGTAGCCAATATTGCCGTCAAAAACTGTCGCACACCAATATCAACACAAAATCATCTTCAATTGCTAATTAAGGGCACTCATATAAATAAACACTGACAGTGACATACAGTGCTGGCTGCCAGTGTTAGCATTTAGCCGCTAATCAAGTGCCCGATATAGGCAGGCAAGAAAAGTTGGCCAAAAATTACTCTGCACTGAGAGCCTGGCACCGCTGCAGTATTGATCCCCCCCCCAAACAAACTGGGCAAACTCAAATATGCTGTTTCAGCTGACAAAATAGTTCCTGTGGTTGTGACATCACTTTGTCTCATAAAATAGCCCAAAATCTCAGTCTCTGAAGAAAACGAGAGTTTTAAAAAAAAAGTTGATTTTCCAAAACATGATAGTTGCAACCCCAATGACTCTATGTAATAATGGAACCACTTTTTTGGGGCGGGCATGATTCAATGCAGCCCAGACTAACTCCAGCCGCAAGCACATAAGTTGAGTTTGATACCCCTGCCATAAACTATTCAGAACTCAGGTACGCTTTATGAACTTTTGTTTCCTATGTTGAAACATTTCAACTGCATTCGAACATAGGATCCAATTATGGGTGTGTTACTATATGGATGTACAGTACTGCTGTAGTAGTCGACATTATGGGAAATATTTTTACAAACTATGACACCAACACACTATCATTACAAACCCACAACATAAGCCTGAAAAACAAACTGATGACTTGATTTAAAATGCACCGCAAATCTGCATGCATATGCTGTGAACACGCTCCATCGTGTCAACAACCCAGGCTACGCTTCCAGGTATACAGGTGAATAGGGAAATTTGCAAAGAGTGAACAAGCGAGGTTTCACTGGAGTTCATTTGACAGACAAATTTAAAAATGAGTACCTTTCATTTCATTGACAAAGATTGGACTTGATCATAATGAGTGACTGCTCAAACGACTGAGGAGTACTGATTAGCTATTGCTAGGTAACATGCTACACTTGCACACATCTGCTTCTAATATCTATGATTCCACATAAGTTCACGTTTCAGTGTCTTCCGGGGGTCAACATTACCTTTTTCACACACTCCTCCTCCTCCTGACGCTTCTCGTAGTGTGAAAAGTCATCAAAGATGGAGGTGGTGTGTTTGTAGCCGGCGATGATCTTGAGCACCAGCCAAGCCTTGTCAAGCGGCACCTCCTGCGTGTCCCGAGAGTTGGTCACCGGCTTGTTCTCGTTGTTCTCTAGCCGGATGTGTCTCAGCTGACTGTTGGGAACGTCTTTGACAAAAATCCAGCGCACGTCAAAGCGCCCCTTCCACTTGTCCTGCGACCACACGCCGGCGGACGTGTTGTAGTCCACGGCCGAGCGCATCTCGGCCACGCCGCAGAAGTGCCCGCTGCCGTTGACGCTGAAGAGCAGGTAGAGCGGCCCCTTGGCGCCCAGTGAGCGGTAGGCGGCGTCCAGCCTCTTGTTGCCGTGCTCCGTACTGCACCAGATGTTGTACTTAATGGAGCGGTGGATGTCGTCCTCCGAGTAGCTCTTGATGATGAACACGCGACCCTGCTTGGGGTTCCAGTCAAAGTCCTTGGGGTTGTAGTTGTTGACCATACGCAACTTCTCTAAGACTGGGTGAGGCTCAGAGGACACCCCGGCAACCATACCCACCCCAGAGGAGGCGGGAGGCGACTGGCCCACTCCGGTCCCGCCGCTCTCCGCGAATCCGTTGGCCCGGTTCCGCGGGGGCACCCAGCGGGTGGACTGGGCGGCCTGCTGCTGTTGACTCGGCGGCGGGGGGCCCTGGGAGAGCGGCGGCTGGGGCATTTGAGCGATGCCGGGCTGCCCGCTGGGTGGGAGCTGATGGTGTCCCATCTGGGAAACCGTGGGTACCAGCTGTCCATTGCTCAGGGGCATCTGTGGGTTCCCTGCCGCCGTACTTCCAGGCTGGGGGGACGTCTGATTGGGTTGCTGCCCATTGCTCGGAATTGGGAGCACCTGCTGAGGCGTGACCGCTTTTGGCACATTGCCTTTGTTGTCCCACGTGCCGATGTCCATGTTGTGTTTAATGGGCGGAGGCGGCAAAAATGCCCCAGCCATGCCACCCTTGGTTTTCAGCTTGGGCTGAGGCTTGGCTGGCTTGCTGGCGATGTCCGCCCAGGAGGCAGGCTTGGCGGGGGTGATCGAGACGGGCGGCATGCTGGGGGGTCCTACAGAAGACACGGGTCCTAGAGGACCCCCTCCTGGTAAGCCAGAGCCCACCACCTTCGGAGCCATGTCCCCGTTGCCCCCGGGAGACACGGCCCCGATCTTTAAGCCGGCCATGCCCTGGTCCAGGCTGTTCATACCGGGCGCCTTGTTTAGGGGTTCGTTGGCAGCAGATGCAAAAGGGGACTGTCCGTCAATCATGGCCCCTCCCAGGGAACTGGGAGCATACGCATAGCTGCTGCTGTAGCCGGAGCTCTGCGGCGTACCCGACTGTCCCTGAGAGCTGCTGTTCCCCCATGCCGAGAAGTCGATGCCGCTCGGGAAGAAGTTGAAACCGTGCTGGCCCAAGAAAGGGTTGCTTCCCAAGGGGCCCGGCTGCCCGAACATGGCATCTGGGAGGTAGTGGGGCTCCCCGTTGCTTAGCTGTCCATAGGAGGCCAGGTAAGGCATAGGAGGGTCCCCGCCGGTAGACCACGCTGCCTCATTTAGGGAGTAGGAAAATCCTATGGAGGGGCTGTAATAGCTGGGCATGTAGGAGTCCGACATGGCCGTATAGGCATTGCTCTACGGGGAGACAAAGGTGTTTTAGTCAGAGCAACATTTCATTTGCTACTGTGTGAGGACTTGCTGCACAAATCAAATGTACTGTATCTACAACACTCATGAAATTCATAGCTCAACAACTACAGACAAAAACTGAGAACCATGTTAACGTGCAATGCTGAGCCCCCCCCACACACATACATAGTTCACAACCCTATTGAGCATAGTTTAATTGGCAAATAATCCAAGGCCAATAAATGCAATACAACCCAAACCTGAAAATTAAGCGCATCTTTAAAATGCAGAAGGCTGGTTAGTAACCATTAATGTCAATGAAACGTGTCTCCGCCCCACCCTTTGGTTACCTGCAAATAAAAACTTCAATGGGTTCCTTACACAACCTCATTTGAATTTGAGTCCTGCAATCAAACGTTCTGGGAAGTCCAAGATATTCCACCGTCAATAGCGAAAGGGGAGGGGGTTCAAATAAATTCTGACAATACAGACAAGCACGTCATTTACCATGAACTGAAGCGGTTGGAATACTGTATTGCTATACACCAATTATGCAATTATCAACATGTACAGTATATAATGAAGTTATTAAAGAAAGGAAATGTATAGAGGCAGCGGTCTGGCACACTCGTATAAAAATGTATGTGTAAACTGCTGTTTGTTTTAAAGTTCACTGTCACCCTCAAGAGCCCATATTGCAAATTTTCTGCTCGTAACTCCGTATATAATAATAATAATAATAATCTAAAAAATTGATGAGCAGCAGATTCTAACTGGAAATATGGGGGGCTGGGAGTCAGTCCTAAAGTCAGGGTACCACTGTATTGGTATAATGTGTCCAATATCATTGCAAAACATAAACAGTAAACTATTACTGGAGGAAATGCAGGAGTTCAGAAAATCTTTTGATGATTTACATTTGCAAAAAAAAGGAACTGCCATTGTTGTACAGCGTCAGCTTCCCACATGCGAGGTGTGACGTTAGATTATCCGAAGCTAAACAGTGTGTGTTTCCGAGCACTCGAGTTTCTTAAATGAGCTATCAAAACTCAACAAGGAGAGGCAACGCTTACCTGTCTGGCCTGAGTGTTCAGATAAGGCTCAAACTCATCATCATTCAAGGAATCCTTTTGGGTCACAGCTCCGTTTTGTACTGCAAATAAAACAGAGGTAAATATCAACATTTAAGCATCTAAGTGACATTGTTAATAAGATAACCTTTATTTGTCCCACACTGGGGAAATTTGCAGCCTGCAGCAGCAAAATGTGTGTGTGGAGGGGGGGGGGGGGATTATTAGCATTATATATATTATACTATTATTATATAATATTAGCATTAGTAATGTGAGGACTGGAATGAATAATGGCATCTAGAGAAACCCCCCCCCCCCCATATGGAATTGGTTATCTTTTGATCAGCACTAGACCTGTTCATCGAATGAACAGCAAAAGTAGAGGCCATATCACATGTGATCTAAATGTAGAACATTTCAGATGCATTCATCATTAGTAATAACAAGCAAAATAATTGTTGATTATGCCTAGTGGCAAATTTTTCAATGTGCTGAAAATAGATCCATTTCCGCCTCATTACATATTTTTGTGCTTTCTTTACCGCCCTAAAAAAATCACCCAGCTCTTAAGAAAAAGTGTCCGTGTTCGCCAGGCGCTATTGGTGACGCCACTCTCTGCTTTAAAAATACAGAGAGAAAAAAAATCTGCACATTGTGGACCCTTTTTGGGGGGAGTAACTCGAGTGGTAATGGTCAAGCAATTGTATTGACTGCTTATAATTTTGTTGACCATTGTTATTTTGAAACTATGGAGTTTTCCAAACGCTCGAGGCAAGTTAAATCCAAAATTTTTAAGTTCCGTTCTTAAGTTCACAAGTTTCAATGCCTTTTACAGCCGTTTAAGCATCCACGGCGAGCCCTGCTAAAACAACACAAGTCGCATCTCCATGAAACAATACAATTTAATGCTTCTAATAAACATTAAATGAATATGGAACACAATTGACATTGGCATGTTGACGTGGCGCTCGTCAACCAGTTTCTAACATGACAACTCTGGAAAATTAATTGCCCATCCCTGCTCGAAATTCTGTGTATGTGTTAGTGTGAACGGTTGCCTAAAACGTGCCACGCGACTGGCTGCAGACGAGCCCAAGGGCGTACATCGCCGGGACAGGCACCGATCAGCCGACCCAAACGAAGATGAGTGGTATGGAAAAATGAATGGATGGGATTATAATCAGGAATCGTAAATGACAATGGCGTTGAATCATAGTCAACAACGGGCACAAATTGACTGCACTATATTTATATTTCAACATTTCAACATTCAAGCATCTGAATATTCAGGGTCATTTGTCTTCCTGCTTTGATTTGCAGGGTCCTACATGAAGCCTTTTTGGGCGGTGGCCCTGTTGGGCTGGGCCACCATGAGCCAAATTGCGGTTGCCCTGCCACTAACGCGGTGTATTCACAACATAACACGATAGGTTTCGATGATTATTTCATATTTAGTGTGTTGATACCACATCATTTAAGCCCTTAGAAAATAGTACTTCTGTCTCATTCCCGTTTCTCTTGCATGTTACGGGTTTTTGGGACTATAAAATCAAATTGAATATTTGACATTTGCTGGCTTGGATCTTTCTTTATGTGGGGTTCTCACATCTTAAGGCAAGTTCAAAATTAAAATGTAATACCAACTTCAGAATGATCCCAATGTCCCATGTTGTCCAAAGTTAGCCCCATAAATAACATGCCTCTGCCCACAAGAGACACGACTAAAACCACCACTGTGTTGTTGGTTCCGCTATTGTAATTGCGCGATACAGAAATTCATTCAGGAAATTATTTACTTGATGTTGAGATTTAAGACCATTAACAATCAGAAAACCATAAATGTAAGACTTTTAAAAGTCAAAACAACTAAGGTCTTGTTAGATTCCTGGATTGAGTGCCTTTTTCAACTTCGTCTATGCTGACGCGTCTCCATGGCTCCATGGAAAAAAATAAATACGTCATTTCAGTAACCAAACTCCTCTGCACGACTTCCACATTGCCCACATTTTCCGCACCACACATCTATAAAAAATTGTGACCTGTGCAAAAAAAAAAAAAAAAAAAAAAAAAAAAAAACATGGCGGACAAGCAAAAGCTGTTACAAAATAAGTGTTTTCTATATCTCAATTCTTTGTTTTGATTTGTTTTGTTAAATGAATGTAGTGTTCCCCCCAAACTGTTATTGATAGTTTATTTGAAAAACAAAACTAAAACATGCCATAAGCATCAGGTGTCAAATTGACCCGACTCCTATAATCTGGGAAAATATTGAGTGACAGCAGGGGGGCAAGGTCGCAGAGTAGAAAAGCCAGCAAAAGTTGTGCATGTACATGCATGAAGAAAAAAAAAACAAGTTTTAGACTTTAAGCATCTGCAGGAAACCTAGTCCTACAGACAAAATATGTTAAATATGTTACACAGTATGACTTTTTATTAATAATACAAAAAGATAGTGGCAGTCAACATAGATGCGCCTTGCGACCGAAATAGGATAGCGCTTCACCACTGCATTCAATTAAATTGACAGGTGAGGTGCGCGCTGCTCATACATTTTTAAAAGCTCTGCTATTTTATCCAATGATAATTTTGAAAACTCAACATACTGAAAAATACATGCTAAGAAAACGAGACCCCCCCCCCCCCTTGTTTAGAAAATCTGCCCAGGCTCAGTCAAGCCTCCCACATTCAAGCGGTGGCCGCGGGCTACCGTGCCACTGTTAATGTTGAACTGATTAGATTGCAATGTCTTTTAATTACTCCCCAATACTGCTCTTGTTTGGACTTTGTTAGTTGTTTCTGATGGATAAATACGAGGTTATGCGTGTGAGTAGTGCTGCCGTAGCATTTTAATTTCCCTTGGGGGATGAATAAAATGTCCATCCTTTTTATCTCACTATCTAAAAGTGCTCCTTGAAGACCATGTCCGGAAGACGTGTCATTCGGGGTTAACCTAGCAACCAGCTAGCGGCTAGCAGGCTAAGCAAACAAGTGTCCCGAATGAGCGCCAAGGCTGCTTTCCACATGAACTTCACCCAGCCGGCGAGCTACCAGATAGTATGCCGGACATTTCCAAACAAGCTCAATGTCCGAAAAGTGAGCTACGGGATGGGGAGCGTGTGGGGGACTATTCCCTCGCACACGTGTCATCGCGATACAAAGCGGGTTAGCGAGGAAAAGGGGGATCCGGATGGGCATCATGTAACCAACTTTCAGGCTTAAACGTGGGGACCCGCGTTACAGTCGACTCACCGTAGGCCTCATTTAGCACTCCCGACGTACATGGCAGGCGTGTTGGACGACAATCAGTGGCTACGGCGCTTCAAAGCGACCAGCACACGTTAACCCGAGCTTTCAAGTGCCAAATAAGTGATCGGAAGCGAAGGGAGGATCTTACCTTTATTTGCTTGGCCTTTCGGTCTCTGGATTGGGTCCAGGTGATTCATGAAGGTTTGATTTATGAGGAAAGAGGAAGGGGAAAAATTGATGAACAGATACTAGGCTGAGCAGTCAGTTCCGTTTAGCAGGTGGTCAAGGCCTACTGCTGCACTACTTAGCCACAGCCGCTTTTTGCCTCTCGAAGCTAAAGCTATCACTCACTAGCCGTAGCCGCCGCGCGATGCTGACAATTTGCTTCAGAAAATACCTCTCTTTACCTGTTCGAGGAGGCTGCTAGCTGACATGTCTTTGTTTTATTCCCCCCGGCTGACTGCCTAAATATATTACGAGCGGCAGGCTGGAGAATTTCGCGTCGCGACGGATGAAGTGTTGAGCCGAGCGCCCCTATCTCCCTACACAGCCTGCTTGGTGTCTACACAATGGCGGGCTGCACTTTGCTTGACAGACTTCTCAACATGGCTGGACGGCCTCGTCAGCCTGCAGATGACGTTAAGAAACAACAGGCGAGCGCCCCCTATAGTCGCGGAAGAACTAGTACAGTAGGGGTCTTTTTGCCAAGATGGCCCTCTTTGGAAGATTCTGCAAAACAATATTGTATTTTACACTTTTTAATATACCATTTTAAAATATCAAACAAAAAAAGGAACGCCCCTTTTTTATTCAGGGTCGAAAAATGTGCTATTTGGTCATTGAGGGGTGGTGAGTGGGACAAGAGAAAATGTCATTTTAAGGAGTACTCCAGATTGACATTTTAAGAACTATTTTAAAACATTGGTTTCTCTTGTTTTTTTTTTAGATTTAGTCTCAGGGCAAGTTAATTTACTCAGAAACTGTCAAGTAACATTGAGGCACGTAATTGCAAAAAATACAAAACCTTAGGTATATGTCATATGAGGTTTGTGGGATTGTTGTCTTTGGGTTCTATTCATTTAAAGCCAACCTGAAACTAATCAGACACCTCATTAGGTAAACCCCAAAAAACATTTATTGTAATGGCACGTCCTTTCCACAAGGTGGAACACTACTCCTGATTATGATGGTAGTACATACAGCATGTCATGGTTAACATCGTTTTGTTCTTGATCTTTGACTCCCACAGTGCGGGTGTAGATTAACAGTCATTCATGTTATGGCTAATAAGATAATTTTGAATCAGACAATGTCGGTGGGCGATGGACGTGCGAGGCCACCACAAATCAGTCATTGTGTCTGCCACTGCAGTACTGTACATATGGCCTTTTCATGCCAAATTGTACATATAATAATTAATCAAAATGCACATTGATTTATTTCAGCCACCAACCGAGATAAAGATAATAGAGAATAAAAACAAAATAAAAATACAAAAAAATGTGTTGCTTATTTGCACATGCCACTCCGTGTAAAAGTATCATATTCAGTGAGCCGACTACGGTACAGTACTTTAAAACTCAGCCTAGAATTTTGTGCCTCCGCAGCAATATGTGAGAATTCATCCCCCCTGCGAACCTTCATTTCAGATCACAGGCACACAAGGCTCCATCAAATAAAAGACCCATAGTTGTTCAGCTCGTGTTTGAGAGAGCAAAAAGCACCAGCAACATGTACATCGCCATCACAAATAGAAAACTGGCCACACGCTGCCTAATTTCTTCACCCACTGTCCAGTAACCCACTGTCTGGTGTGTGCGCCTTGGCCACCAGTGGACAGCATATTTTATGCAGACAAACCAAATCTAGATATGACGGAAAAAAACACAGAAGAAGACAGTTGCAATATAACTCAAAACACATTTTTAAACACCTTTTATTGCATTTTGCAGTATGTGTTAATATTACGTGAGCAGACTTTTATAAGGGAAAGGTTTGGTTTGCTTGAACGGACAACACTTTATTCTTTTTGTTTAAAATTGTGTGCTTGCACTTAGCCTCTTTTTCAAGAAGTATTACTTGTTGCTTGTTCTCTACCTCCTCAAATGACCCGTATCTTGAAAAGTTGTAAAGCTGGGTCACGCGTAAATTTAGGTACCACAATCCATATTGATGTCGGTCACAAAATATATGATATGAATTATGCTGCTGTGTCACCGGCATCATCAAAGGCGAAATGTGGAACAAAATGTTGTTGCTGTAATGTTACTTTATCCCCCTGGTAGCTTCTGTATTAAGCGTTGCTCGAGGCCAAAGGTTGGTCAGATGGCATGCGACTAAATTGCACCTAAGAACACATGACACGGGCCAGGAATAACCCCACCCTTAGAGTCACATAAACACGCTTCAACCCCCCCCCCTTGCAAGAGTGAACAAACGTTTGAAAATTACATTGTATAACAGGTGGGGCTATTGGTTTTGTTTTGGAAAAGAGGAACGACAAAATTTGCTGCTGCAATCTAGCAGCGGCAAGACGTTAGGACTCGTGAACATGCTAAGAAGCACGAGCGTGACATGCATGTCTCATATTCATCCTTTCAACTCTCAATCACTTTTGAGTGCTTGACTTGTGCTCCCTCCCCAGAGGGCAGCTGCCTGCTAGCCTGCTGTGGAGTGGGACAGGTGGCATGGCCCAGAGAAGAGCGGGATTGCCACCAGCCAATAAAAATAACTGCAGGGCTCCATGATGTCACCCATGAGCAAACCATAGCTTAGGAGAACTAAATAAATCACATATATATTTTTTTAATATTCATACTTGCATAGCGTCGTCACCTCTAATAGACAGCGTGACCCAATTAGTCGTGAAGTTCATCATTACCAAACCAAGAGCCGTGAGTGAACAGTCACGTAGTGGCAGAATTATCCCACTCTGCTAGGTCTGATTGAAAAAGCATAATCGAATAAATACCAGGAGCTCTATTTTCGTGATGAGCGTAAAATTCGGTGTGGATGCAGCGTATCTCTGCGCAGAGGCGGGTTAGACCCAATTTCGCAGATGAGGGCATGTAAGAGGGAAGGCTGCGCCGCTGTGGGAGTAGTCACCGCCTATTTCAATCGCCACCAATCAAAGTGGCTCCTTTCATCAAAAGCTGTGCAATTGTCACACACACACTCCAGTCTCCACATGGCAGAAGCAGATCTGCACCGGGAGATGAGCACTTGAAGACCGACCCCCACCCCAGATCGTTCATGTCGCTATCCCCCCATAGTTGTGATGCGCAAGTGGCAGTATTTAATAAATATAACGCAGAGGTCCATAAGGTTGGATGCCGGCTTCTCACATAAAATGAAATACATCTGATTATTTGGCCATTTGTGCTAGATAGATGGCTTTTTACATAATAAGCCAATCTGCATTGCGTTTTCGCCTATAGTTGGAGTCACTTTTCCGAGTATTGTGTTGTTTTTGCGGCCACATCTGCCCACCAGCGATTGCATTGAGAGAGCCGGACAGACCACTTTGGCCATTCACATCCTTAGGCAGTTGCCAGAAAGCGTGTGCAAACTAAAGCCGGAGTCTGATCTCACTGCCATACCGAGCATTCTGAGGCCACAACACCATGCTGCCCATGCGGAACCTGATCTGTCGTAAATCTTCCCTCTTTTGACCATGTGACATGCCGAATCTCCGTCAACTCACCCAACCCCACCCCGATCCCGCTGGCACACTGAGCACAAATGTCAGGCGGGAGGGCGACAATTCCACATGTCTCGATTGCTCTTTCTGTGCATGTCGTCCAATGCGCCTGAATATGTTCCCCCCTTGGTCGTGTAGCCATGATATCCTGGTGTGCGTTTGTGTGAATTTGCGATTGTGTGTGTGCATGACTGGAGTGACCCAACTCCGCTTTGGCGCTAGTACACTTTTGGTTAGGAGATGTCAGGAATGTGGCACTTGTCAGCCTCCCCGAGGATGCTGTTAATTCACATTCTGTTCGTTTCAAAGGGTTAGTCTTTAATAAACTGCAAGCATTCCGGATGTTTAAAAAGGACTGTGTGTCTCGTCTGTGTGTTTAGCATTCCTTAGCTTCTTTTACTTGCAAAGAGTACAGGGGAGGGAAAAATGAGATAATTAGGTAACAGAATTATACAAAAGCTGTCAAATTGAATGTAGAAGCTAACCACAGTCTTGCGTGCGAGGCTCACGTAGAAGTCTCCATCTTCACTCAGTGCTCTTTCTAGACAGAGAGCATGTACATAAGCTGGGAAGATACTAGCCAACTTTGGGTGAGAGGCATATTACAGCCTGGGACAGCGGTGCGGCACTGCCTGTGTGGAAGAATTGCAGCAATATCCTGTTTCTATGTAAACGATACAGGCAATCACAGCGGATGTTCCGTTACGGGTCTTCGGAAGTCATTTTGCAAAATCTCTGTGTGAAAAAGACTTGTGACTAAACTCTGCATTTTATAATTCCCTGGCCCTCTTTTATTATTCTTGCTGCGTTAGCCACATTGTAGTGAGCAGGGGACTAATTGCCGTCATTTCTATTTCTGATTCCATGGTCGTCGGCACACTTTCCCTTCTTTCCATTATATGCTTAATTATCAGAACAATTAAAACAAAAACAAAAAGATTAGAAACGCAGAAATCCTTTCTGGAGAAGTCTTTACAACAAGATTGAAAAACTCCTTTTGTGAAAGAGGAGTCATTCTATGTTAGTTCATTGCGTGGCGTTTATAATTAACAACATGGACCCCATCCATCCACCAGTCCTCTGAAATGCACGTTATGCTTAAAGCATGCAACAAAATTACAGTCGCACACTTCTTTTGGTTTTTTTTTCCGTTGAAGCCCCTGACTTCCTAATGTCCTGCATGTCAGTCTGTGTGGACAATGGCGAAGTTGTCTTGGGAAGAAAATACCCACACCCTTGCACATCATGGAGGATTTATCACCAACATTTGTGTATAACCATGAGAGAGGCCAGACCTGTCCATATGTGGTGGTGCCGCATGTGTGTGTTTCCGATGACACTGCGGAGATGATTTTGAACAGCTGAAATGAGTTTGTGTGGAAGCGGGCAGCTGTACATCTCGGTCTTGGACACACACACACACATATATATATATATATATATATATATATATATATATATATATATATATATATATATATATATATATATATATATATATATATATATATATATATATATATATATATATATATATATATATATATATATATATATATATATATATATACATACATACATACATACACACATATATATATATATATACACATACATATATATATACATACACACACACACACACACACACACACACACGCACACACACAAAACGCAGTGGAATCCCAACGTCTGACCCCCTTGAGACTAAGCCGGACTGAGACCTTAATAAAGGCCTTGTTGTTTCAGGAGCTGGCTGTTCGGTTTCGAGTTCAGGTCTCTTGCAAACTCATCTCTGCAGTGCACTAGCCATTAGTGTTATTTTGACTTCGGATTTACAGTATTGTTATGATGCTTGTAAAGTCTCTATAACTGACTATGTATTTGACACCGTCCGGCATTTCTATTCTAAACTATTGATGGTGGTGTCGTAATGAAAATGGAGGTCTAAATAAAACTGGGTTGCCATTAATGTGTCAGCTGGCCTGCGACTCGTCAGCCAATGGGAGCGTTTGTTCGTTCAGACTACTTTTAAGAGGGGCGGAGCCAAGATGTGCGGCGGGGTCAGAGGGAGTGATGTAACCTCTGTTTATTTTCAGCATATAGGTGTAAATGTAGACACACGCAAGTGAGCACACTCTCAGCCAGACCGTTGAACATAGCGTTCTTTACCTGCAATAACTGCAGATACAATTACCTCAACTAAAGGCCAAAGTCATTGTTTTGATAAGTTATAGCAGAATCATGCAACAAGAGCGCCAATGATTTCCACTAAACCTTATGGAGGAGGGGGCCGTATGAAGAAAGGAGAACATTTTGTAAATCCAAACAAAATTGAAGCCAGCAGTAATTTTCTTTTTGCAACAGTTGGATCCATTCCCCCTCTCCCCAGTCCAGAATGCAAATGGGAGACTTCTATCTGCCATTCTGAATATTCTGAGCAAAAGTTGCTTGCTCATGAACAAACAGGCAAGCAAACAAACACCCCCCGCCCCCAATACTTTTTTGTGCATTGTTTTCCCTTTTTCCCATTGGAGTCACATTTCCCCCAAATGCAGGAGGGCAATGGTAGACTCAAAACATCTAATGTCTTCTCCAGGAACTAGTAAAAAAACGTTCCTTGGTTTTTGTAAAATTTACATATAAGAATTGACTGTAATTTTATTTTGATGGAACAGTCTTTCTACATCAGCCTAATATTTTTTTTAATGTCCATCTCCATGACCCAGAAAGTGGCATGACAATTAACAAATGGACGAACAGGAACAGACAAATACGGCACTGTACTATTTTTTTCCCACTTCTGTCCAAGGGCTGTTTTATAGTTCGAAACGTTCAAACCTTGCCCCAGAATGCAAATAGAAGAGCCCCGTTCATCAATTGAAATTGTCATATGCCATTCTTCATGAATAAGAAACAGAGCAGCCAGCTAGCTAACAAACAGATAACTAAACGGAATCTCCATGAGCCAGAAGGTAGCGTGATGACGTACAAATACACAGACACAAACAGACAAATACGGCATATGCTATAATTTTGTCACTTTTGTTCAAAGGTTGGTTCTTTACCCAGGCCTAGACCATAAATGGAACAGCTGCATCTGTTGGAAATCGGAAGGCACTGGAACCAATGCTGTAGTAAAAACACGACGACAGGAAATATTTCTCTGAAAAATGCACAGAGGCCCGAAATACAAAAAAGCAACTAAATAAATTAAAAAGCACGGTAATACCCGATCATGGATGGATCGATCTTGCTAAGTACGAGTAATGGAAAAATGAAGGTTCACATTTTCTTCATTAACCAGTTGTAAATTTTGACTCCTCTGGCAGTCTCTGTTCAACATTGGGCTGAAAGTACACCGACTTGCCACTTCTTAAAGCCCTTTATTTGAACCACTCGTGCCATCTAGAGGAGTGAAAAATATAACAACTGCTTCATGAAGCAATTTTGAAGCTTCATTGTCCCGTCACTAATAAGTGCCATTGTGGTTTGGGATCTTTTGATCACAAACAGCAGAGATGCAAACAAATTAGGGAAAGGTGTCTTGTGGATGAAAAGACGGACCATCCAGACACAGAGCTTGTTGGTAACAAGGACTAGGTCAGGAAATGGCAGTGAGCGAGACAGTGAGTAATACGCTCATTGCCATGCATACTCTTAGTGGTGTCTCTTGTCTTCCGTCAGCTGCAGCTGTTGATCACGCTGGTACAACACTGAGCGTTTCGGCATTGCATCACTCCGCCTGACTTCAGCGCCATGCTCGCACTTAGTCGGCACTTATATGGAGCCCCTTTAGTACATCAGGCTAAGGTTAGCAAACCTTAGCTGTTGTAACCACGCACAGCAACATCGGATTTGGGTGCACGATTTGTCTTGGGGGCACATTCTGCTCCCTTAGCGTGGTGACAACCTGCTACCAGCTATTCATACAATCCATGTCGCCGACATAGCGAGATGTTGGTTATGTTCTCCAGTGCGGGGGGAAAGCAAGCAGGGGGACGATGTAACTTCCCAAGGAAGCTTGTCCACTGGCATACATCAGAGACATTCCACCTCATCTGACACTCGTCCATGGAATTCTGCACATTTTCCGCACTGTTCTCCGAGGCATTCTGAAGTGCCTGTCAAATAGACTGGCGTGGCCAAGCAGCAGTGTTAAAACAACGGAAATGGACCTCTATCTAATAAAGCTGCCCTTTCAACAACAACAAAAATAAAAAAAATCTGCTGCTTGCTTTCTTTATGAGATTTTTATAACTGAACAATACATTTCAACACTGACATAACAGATGTACAATACGTGTGTGTGTATGGTCAAACTGATTCAATTTGTGCTGCTAATGAGTTATAATTTGCCGTAGATTAGTGCAGTCGTGCCTTTTCTTTCTGTATCGGTACAGTACAAGCAGTGTATGCAACCTATAGTTGACACCTACATGCTGTTCTGGGAACACACTAAATACTTGGGATGGCTCAAAGGTTTACCTGGCAACCGATTGCTGTTTTAAGAGTGTGGATACACTTTCAGCTTGAACAGAGCGCAAAGTGGCCAGGGTACACGGAAGGAAATAAAGGGCTTGATCCGTGCCGTCCTTGTCATAATCAGCGGTGTGCTAGTATTAAATACTGCCTTGTAAAAAGTGAGGATGTTTTATATTTCATTCATAATTTAAAATAGCTGAAATGACAGCTATAAATTCCGATTAATTTAACTGGATTTTTTGGGGACTCAAATTTAAATATTCATTTAGCCCAATGTCAAACATGACAATATAGTCGTTCAGTTTCCTCAACAGAAAGAAAAGGGGAAAAAATGCTCTTTGCCACAAACGTGCAAGCGTTCCTCGTGAAGCATGCAACACCACTTCCCTTTGCTAAAACCCTCTTCAGGGTCACACGTAAAAAGACTGGAGCCTGGCTGACAAAACGTGGACGTCACCCTTAACCGTCCATCCAACCATTTTCTTTCTGTTCATCCAGTTCAGGATTGCAGAGAAGCTTGGGACAAAAAGGCAGACAGTCTTTAACGTCATGATTGTTTTTCCGTTCATTGGTTCAAAGGGAACATTTACATCAATTGACGTGATGTTTCGGTTACTCTCGAAAGAAGCGGTTTGCCTGGTAGAGTTTGGACTACAATCTTCGAACTCAGGAGGACCTAATTGAAGGGAAGCAGGCAGGCTATGCAGGAGTGCTCTCAAAAACAGCTTCCCAAAACAAAACAACAACAATATGCACATCCGGCTTTCGGTTCTGAGGCTGAGGGTTTGAGTCTGGGCTAAAACCTTCCTATGTGGACTTTGCATAAGTGGATTTCCGCTCACAATCTAGAAACTTGCATGTTAGGTTCAATGAAGAGTCAAAAGCATCCTTATGTGTTAGTGTGAATGGTTGCTTTCTATCCATTTTTCCAGTCCAGGGTGTGCCCTATCACTCAGGTGGAATGCATCAGCACACCTGCGGCCCTCCTGAGGACAAGTGGTATAGAAGATGGATGGATGGAATTGAAGACATTTGTTGAGAACACTTACTTTTTTAAAGTGTTTATGCATTGCTTATTATGATGAACAAAAAACGATTTGCAGAAGCGCAAAAAATGAATCTGGAGAAGTTGACTAGGATCCCTGCTTTAAAAAGAAAGGATCATTTGTTGACGGGTGAATTTGCATACTGGATTTCACACTGTTATCATAACCAATTGACATTACGGTCCATATTAAAGATGAGGACAAGGTATTTGTAATGGGATCGGATCAGTGGTGGCGGTTGGTTGGTGGTCCACCAAGTGGGAGGAGTTGACACAGAGATGTACAGGGCAGTCCTACTTACCCTCAGCACCCAACACATTTTGCTGCCGCAGCTGTTGCGGCACCCGCACACACCCACACACATTTGCACACACTTAAGGGTGCTCCTTGTGTGGTGACTTCATGTCCATTCGGGCTGCTGCTGCTGCTGTTGCTGCTCCACCGCCGTCTACTCGGGTTGCCTCGCCGGCCTGCACACACGCACACAGACGCACGCAAAGTGGAATGCTGTCGCCGTCTTGCTGGGAAAAGTGGCACTCAGCACAAGAGTGAAGAAGACTGCGCTCATTTACCATGAGCTGTTTGGATGTTATGTACCCAGCCTATGGACATTACGCCTCATACGCAGCTAGCGCTCCTGCTTTCATCAACACACTCCAGGTAGGACAAATTCTCGGCACATTTTGTTATTGTTATTATTATTATTATTATAAAAATATCAGTGATTTATCTCTATTGTATTTTCAGGCTGGATTGTATTGAGGATTCAATGCCCCCCAGTTTAAAATATAGTTTTGCAGGTGACGCTGAGAACAATGTTGAGTGTTAACAAAATACACTTTGGAATGAAAACCCCGTTAGAAAAAAATGTCAATGTCAATGTACGTTATATATTGAGCTACGTATCTGTACGTACATCATCATATATATGGACGACTGCATCTTCATCCAAATTCCCAAATCAAAACTCAAGATACGATTGTCAAAACAGACAAATAACGTCAACCAACAACTGATATTAAACATATTTTAGGCTAAAATGTTTTTCATCTTATAGGCCGCACTACCTGGCTGAGGTAAAATAGAATTAATTTCCGGTTTTGGTCCTGTAAGCTGTCTAGCATAGTTATGAAGACACTTTTTAATTGCCTGCTCTTTTTGCTCCATGTATAGCACTTTGTATATAGCGGTGGTTGTTTTAAAGTGCTCTATAAATACAGTTGAGGTGAGTTCGAGCCAGACCTCTGTGAAAAGCCGATCACTTCATCCATCCATCCATCCATCTAGCCATCCAATATCTGAGCCACTTTTCCTCATGAAGGTCGCAGGCGTGCTGGAGCCTACCCTAGCTGACTTCAGGCAGTCGGCAGGGTACACCCTGAACTGATTGTCAGCCAATCTGCAGGGCTACTCAATCACTCAATTTCAGTGTCTCAGGATTCCATTTAAATCTTGGGTTATCTTAGTAATTAGCACGACCTGTCAGTTCGTCACTCCTTCATGAGAACGATCATTGTCAGAAAAGTAGCTTGGTGTTTCGTCACACGAGTAGCAAGCAGAAGCTCGTTGCCAGCTTGCCACACGCTCCGACTACCCGTGGCAGGTGATGTGAGCGATGTGTGCGAGTCCGGCACAGCCAAGCTTCTCGGGACAGTTGATTCTCAGCTTTGCTATTCAATGTATTTTGATGAGACGCAAAATGCAAATTTTGCCTGGCAAACTGTGAGGCAAAACTCATTTTTTTGGAGCCTTATATAGTACAGTCTATCTTCATATCTACAATCATGCCTTATAATTTCAATTCCAAACAACCTATATCCAGTGTCTATCCACGTTCAATTTCAACATACAGTCGGAATATCAATCTATCTACCAATCTATATTTATGACACCCGCCTCAACTCTCTTCCTTGTTGCCAGACTCCCACTGGTGTGAGTAGTACCTCACCTCTGTGCCGGGATTTTATGGACACTCCCAGGGCTCCAGAGGGAATGTCCGCCGTTCAGGGCTCCGTTGGCGGATCGACGACCTCGTCATCTTCGTCCGCATCGTCATCATCATCATCTTCTTCTTCTGCCTCCTCATCTTCCTCTTACACGCCCGCGGCCTCGCGGCCTGACGAGGGCCCCAAGGACAAGCAGGAGGGCCCCGAGGCCGAGTACCTGAGCTCGCGCTGTGTGCTTTTCACCTACTACCAGGGGGACATCAGCAGCGTGGTGGATGAGCACTTCTCTCGGGCCCTCAGCTCCTATATGGACGGGGAAGGCAAGCGGCGAGTTTCGGAGCAACAGGCGGCTGGTACCCCAGGTATGGTGGTCATTTGCTACGTGCGGATTACACGACTCACAAAAAAAAAAAATTCAGAATGAACTTAAAATGCACCTTGCCATAAAGCTGAGCGATATGAAAACAATCTTCGATCACAATCTATGATATAATTCAAGTTCCTGTAAAGTAAATATTTTGATTTATTTCTAAATACAACCTGTGGAGATGTGGTAAATAATGAGAATAGGAGACAGTAGATTGACAGTTGTGTCCCATTTACTCGCCACACCAAAATTGACGGTTTAAACAACAAGTAGCGGCCGTTTTGACCGCTTATGATAGATTCGATGAAGCACTTTTGCTATGGTGAATCTGGGGGTGGCTGTGTGGTGAGCCACAATGGAGAGACACATTCACCGGGAATTTGTACCTTTGAGCGAGTGCAGGGACTTGACATGTTTCCCCATTGTAGGTCACCACAATAAACAAGAAAAGTAACTGCTGAAAACAAGAAAAGACTGAGAACATAAGGAATTGTGGCAATCTGTTTTTCACCATTTGTGCTCGTTTTTTTTTTTTTTTTGTGGTCATGGCTAAAACGGTTAAAACATTTGATTGACTGTCAACAGCTGAGCGCAGCGTGGTTCCAGCGTACTAGGTGGACACACCCACAACCTTTGTGAGCGGAGACACGGCCATGATTTTTCTCAACGTTTTTAAGCTTTATTTGATATAGATGAAGATTTTTTTTTTTAAATCAATCAAATTTGGCAGAGTTGTCAATAGGACTATTGGCGTTCTGTGGTGTGTTGAATTTTGAAGACTTATTTATTCGATGATTATTATTTTTATTGAACTTTAAGTGCATTCAAATTTTGAGGTATTGGAGAAACTTCCAAATGTTTGAAGCAAATCTTACTATTGTATCACTGAGGCAATATTATCATGCTGGTCAGTCTGCACGGGGTCTTTCTGATCTCACTTTTGTAACGTGTAATGTCAGTTTGACATGGCACCTCAAAACCGATGCTGTGTTGGAAAGGTGGCAGAGTTGCCTTTGTGAGATCTTTTGAGGCAAGCAGGATGAGCGTCAGACATCAGGGTGTAAGGAATAGCGGGTAATGAAGTTCTCGGGAGCTATATAAGTCCAAGGGTCGCTTTGTTGAGTTCAGAGGATAAAGAATATATACTCCCATTACTATTGTTATATTGGCTGTCTACATTTGTTGATGGGCCGTTTGCATTCAAATATTTATAGCTTAAAATATTATGAGGTCGCCCAATTGATAGCACGTCGATGGCATTTTGCATTGTTTGTTGGCCTTAAGCTAAAGCCCGTAACCCACTCAGGGGCGAACGTTTGTGAGAAACTGCCAAGGGTGTGAATGCACGTTCATGTCAGGGATCGTCAGGGTTCAATCAAGGTTGCAAACGTTGACCAAATGGTCACCAGACGTTCATGTACAAAATTCCTTAGTGACAAAAAAAGGACAGGCGAATGTTTGTGACCTGGAACAAACCCTGATGAACCCCGACGAGAACACAACATTCACTACTTTCACAATAATACTTTCTTCTCTCGACCCACAATCTTGCTGCTGGAGACTGTAAATTTCCCCTGTGTGGGACAAATAAAGGATATCTTATCTTATAATTCCCAAACGTTCGCCCCTCAGTGGGAAAGGGGTTAAGTGCTCCTATTACTTCTGGTAGTTCTCTTAGTTTTATGTTTAGTTTGACATTAAACTTCAACTAGGAGTGTCAATAAACAGCTCAGAGCCTCTTTTTTTGAGGAATGATCTGCCAAACCGCTGCCTGATGAGCTGAGTTGAGTTCACTCCTATTAGAGCTGCACGACTATGGCCAAAATGATCATCATAATTATTTTGATGAATATTGTAATCATGATTATTGGTCCTAATTATTCATCACATCAAGGAATCTTTTTTTCCCCCCACAGCATTATAAATATGCAAACAGTTTTCATTGCAAAATGAAACGTTAAAATGATCATGATTTTAGAATCAATGATCATTAAAAAAATACCCCAGAATTTTAAAACTTACTGAGGCATAATTGAATACATATAATATCACTAAAACAACTTCAAAACAACGACTCCTGATCCCTCGCGAATTTCTAGTACCTCGCCAGGATGCTCTAAATCTGCAACGCATGCAGATGCAGATTCTTCTCAAAGGGTCACTGTGCCTTTCCAAACATCCAAATGACGTTGAAAATCACGCTCGTTATTGCGTCACTGGTGCAACGTCAAAAAGCCAGTCGGTCCACCTGCATGCGGTCTCTCTGACCACACTTTTGAAACGCGTCATGTCAGTACGACACACGCCCTGCCTCACAACAGAAGCTATGTTTGTACACGGCACTCAGCACACAGCCTCGTGGCGGGCGTATCCTCCTTCAAAGAAGCCCCCCCGCCCCCCACAATGGCTGCTGTCAGATTTATACGCCATGTGATCGGACACTACCCCTCGGTGGGCCATGCGGTGTCTCTTTTCCAAAAGAATATCTAAAAATAAAAGTCCACTGCTGAAAACGTATAACGGCCTGCTGACATTCTGTCAAGGGCGAGGAGGAGCAGGAGGAGGATGGGAGGGGCGCAGAAAAAAAAAAAACAACAGGTGGGGGTGCGGGGTTCTGAAGAGAGGGGCAGCCGGCTCTCGCACAGGGTCACTGTTGTGTTCGCACACGAGTGTGTTCTAAGACTTTCACGAGGGCCGAATCGACACGATAGTGAGAGATGTCACCGCAGGCAGTGATTTAAGGCTCCTTGGGCCGCCTCTAGGTCACAGCGTCGGCCTTAAATAGATGGCATTCTGGGATATAACGTCTCGCGCTATCTTTCCGCCCCACTCTTTCTCTCTCTCGGCACTACATGTGGTTGTGTTTATTTCTGTATCTTGTTGGAGCTAGCACAGTGTGACAGTATGATCCAATGGGGAAGATATCTGGGCAAGAGGGCTAAGCCGTCATGTGACTGCCATCTACAATTCGCCACGCACTCGCTCCTGTTTTTAAGCCCCGTTTCCACCGGGCGGTACAGTCCAGTTTGGTACGCAGCTATTTTCTGCGTTTCCGCTGTTCGTAAATGGGAGGAAAATCACTGGCTGTAGTTCAAACATAAGCACTTGGCTTGCACGACAGTTGGGATTGCTTGTTGAAGAGATGTGCCCTTGAGCAAGGCACCAAATCCCGAAACCATGGGTGGGGAACGTTTTACTGATCCAAGCGCAACACTAAATTTACGGGGAAAAAATATGATGCAACCAAGCACGGCTCACCTGTTTACCAGAGCGCAGCCAATATTGATCAGATTGCCATGTTTAGACCAGTAGGGCGGCGTGGAACATATTTGCGCAAAGAAAATTTGTGAGTTGACTTCCCCTTTAAAAATGCTAAACAGGCTTCACTTGCTCTATCCAGCGCTTTTCTACCTCTTAGGGCTTCACGTAGTTTTACACGGTAACCTCATTCACCCTTATCCAAAGATGAAAATAAATACTTGTATACATAGAGACCATAGGAAAGTAACGCCTCATTCACACACTGATGATATTTCGGGTTGAGACATGATCACGTCACCGCCCGGGACCACGTGGCGCTGAAGTAACGCTCCACGAGCTATTGAGTCATTGTACTTGATGTCATTCACGAGCATTCCGCTGTGTTCTCTCCATCAGACACGCCTTCACCGAGCAGCCGACGAAGCTTCCCTCCATCCTTCTGGGACAGTAACTACTCGTCACCTCAAAGCCGCGCACACTGCGAGACGGCGGCTCCTTCCTATTCCATGGACCCCTACGCCTCGGGGCTTCACCCGGGTCTGCCGCACCCGCACGCGCACCGCACGCTCACCCGACGCTCACGCTCACCCTCACCCGGCGGAGAGTTGGGGCTACACACAGGCTCAGGCCTACGGGCCCCCGAGGCCCCTCCATGAACTGTACTCATCCTCCACTTTGGAGCCCCACTACGGGCCCCTGCTCATGCCCACTGTTCGGCCGGCCCACCTGCCCACCTTGCCGAGCCACTACGAAGTAAGCAAGCTGGAGCCCACGGCCTCCTGGCCCGGCCTGCTACCTCCGGGGGATGTCGGCCAGACATTGGCCCTCAACATGGACGCAGGTAAATGAACAGTTTTTCTCTCCGAAAATGTAACCCAGGGATGAGCAACTTAAATGCTGGAGGGAGCCTCCATTTTTCATCGCTGCTCGTGGCAGGCCATGTGGGACCACACACTTCCTAACCAGATGTATGACAAAAATGCTTCTTTAAATATGGACAAAGAACCACTATCCTAACCCAACGATAAAGTGTTTGAAACAAACAACAAAATAAAACCACACACTATTTATTTTCCAGTGCAAAAGGTTGTCTTGCATAAAAATTACCATTCAAGGATGGCAAACTCTTCACAAGAAAACACTTTTTCCCCCCTACAAAAATGTACTCTTAAGATACAAATGGTGAACAATTGCGAGATTTTCAAGAGCGGCGAATGTTGCGTTCTCATCAGGGTTTGTTCAAGGTCGCAAATGCTTATTTTTATTTTCGTATTTACATTATATTGCACACATTAAGTGCAGTATAAGAGTTTTGACCTTTACTCCCCATTTTTTTAAACCAATGTTTTCCAGAATATTCATATTTCTTGGGCTCTAAGCACACGCTTTCACACACGCTCTGCATTGACTGTCCATCTCATTCCACACATTGACACATGCGCTTGTGGTGGCGAATACCCCGTCCCTGCGCCATTGCGAACACCCCCACTAACACCATCAATGCACCAGTCAACAGTTCATAAAGAGAACGTTTGGCTGAAACAAGTTCCATGACAACGTGCGCTCTGCTGTTTGCCGACGTGCTCCTAATCACTCTTTTCTCTATTGTGCATTCTCAGGCCTGCAGCAGCACAAGAAAGGGAAGG
The DNA here is from genome assembly GCA_026261675.1 of Hippocampus mohnikei. Classification (NCBI taxonomy): domain Eukaryota; kingdom Metazoa; phylum Chordata; class Actinopteri; order Syngnathiformes; family Syngnathidae; genus Hippocampus; species Hippocampus mohnikei. The sequence continues at coordinate 6,340,152 of JAKGUB010000521.1, forward strand.
AGCTCTACTGGTTCTAACGAGGCCCCACAGCCACATTGACCACAGCCAATTAGTCCCTGGACCTTCTCCGCTTTTGAAAAAGTGTGTCCCCTTTATCCCATGCATGCACGCACACAGACACACATTCAGATACACACACACAGACACACACACACTCCTGGCCTCCCCTGACAGGATACAGCCTGGCTCCAGGTGGATGCGAGTGCACCATGGAGATAACAAATAATCTGGACCGTCTTTGCCATGTCCCTCCCCCGGGGAAGACCCTGGCATGGTGGGGGGGGCGCCATGTTGGACCCAGAAAAACAGACTTTAGCTCATCGCGGGATGGACTTGGGGAGGAAGTCACTCCAATTGTGCCTGGTTATCTCCATTTCAAGCCTTGTGTTTGTCACTTCGTCCACCCAAAAAAATACGATAAAATGGAGATTTTTACTTTGTTATTGATAAGATGGTGTTTCTATTTATTGGTGTTTACTTTTTGAATTGTTTGCTATATAGGCCAGTGCTTCTGCAATGATTGTGGTTGGGTTTCTTGTGCTTTTTTTTTTCCCAAAGGTATGTGACAAAAGTGACCACATAAGATTTTTTTGTGGCACTTGTTATCCATTTCTGGGAGAAATGACATTTTTTGGGGGGGCGGGGGATTACTTTCGCTGGATTGGTCGCTTTTAATTCTCCCTTGTTTCTTTTGTGTCTATCATTTCTTTCTCCATTTATTTTGTGTCCAAAAATATTGTGATGTCAATAAATGTTTTTTTTTTAAAGCGCCACATTTCTCAAGCGTGTTGAATCGGGGAGGGGTATGATCAGCAATTTATTGATGTGTTAAATCACAAGGCAAAATGGAGTGCACTCAAGGGTGGTCCTTTGTTTTTGGTTTAAGATTTGTTCCAACAAATGAATTCAATTTGGTATCAAAGTTGAAACACAATGGAGTACTGAGGCATCTTTATAATTCCTGGACATATTTGTATGAAAACACTTCATAGCCTTGAATACAAAAATGTAAAATGGAACACAATTCCTTACATGCTGCTCAACATAGACTTACAGTGAAACATGAGTTCAGAACATTACAGTAAAAAATATTTTAAAAATAACAATGAATTAACTTTTGCTATAGTCTGTTATGGAAATTTTGAAGTGGATTTTTCCCATTCAGTCGATCAAGGTAATTTAGTCAAATGTGCATCCCAAATGTTAAATGTTATGCAAAAATGGACCAGCAATGAAACTCCACAAACGAGTTTTGTAATTGTCTATAAATGCCAGGAGATGGTGCTAAAGCAATGTTTTTAGACTGGACATGGTTTTATTCCAAGCAGAAAAACACCACGTAGGTGAGTTTTGAAGCAAATAATGGGGGGCAGTTTCCCTCAAAAAGTTTGCAAACAACAGACCGTGTATATGGGGTTCACTGAACTTTATAATCACAGTATAAGCACAGAAATGGAATATTGCAAAAGAAAGCCTTCACTTCAAATTTGTGTTCAATTAAAAAAAAAAAAAAAAAAAAAAAAAAAAAAAAATATATATATATATATATATATATATCACCTACATGAAATAAATTATATGTTTTACAACATTAGGTGACGTAGAAAGCAATTAGGTTCCAACATTCCAACATTTTGCTTTATCACCAACATTAAAAAATAATTTGTCATTTTTCTCTTAAGTTCTGTATGTCAACATACTGGACAAGCTTGTTATTTGAACCTTTTTCTGCCACCTGGAGGAAGGGAAATAAACTAAACTACATGACTCAGCAAAAATGACCCCATCAAGCTAATTGCTCTGACCACCGGTAAACCTCTGTTAAGGTCTCCCTTTTTCATAGGTTTCAGCTTTAATAGAGTGTGTCACTCAAACCAACGTAACCTTGTCATGCATATGATCAGAAATAGAAATATTCATATCAAAGTTTTATTTCAGTTGTATCCTAGCTACATTTATTCTTGACCAGCTCGCATCGCCGCTAACACAGCTAGCATGCACGCTTGAGCAGATTTTAACACCGGTTACTGTAGACTGTAAATTTCCCCAGTGTGGGACAAATAAAGGATATCTTATCTTATCTTATTAGCATAGTACTGAAATTGAATTAGAGGCCAAATAAAAGTTTAATGTTGTTAATTGTAAAATCAGCTCTGCAATATTTTTTTAAATATGTTTTTTGGAGAACTGAGTATCTGTGACAGGATTGTGCCAAACACACAAGACAAATCAAATTAGATCGTTTTTTCCCATGTTTTTCATGAAAACATAAAAGAAAAAAAAAAGGTCCCTGGTTCAAAAATGCGATTGGCTAAATTGTCCTCCAAATGTGGATTGACACTGCTATTTGAAGAGCGACAACAACTCTCAACACACAAGTGGCACCGATGGACCTGATGAAAGTTGCCATGTGACTAGTCTCGTTTAAAAAGGCCTTCCATTTTGAATTCCTGCTTGCATTCACACTTTGTCACCTATAAAGTGGCAACGAGCGCTGAATGCCAGCAATGCGCAACTGGAGAGGACGCCGAGCATGATGGCTATGCGCTCAATGTTGTTGTGTTATTGATCCGATAATCAGATTATGCACTGAGGTATGCCCGCCTGGGCCACTGTCACAATTTAGCGGCTGCTATGTGTGAATCCTACCCCGCTCACTAACATGCATATAAGACTCAGCCAACTATGTGATTGGCTCTAAGCTGGGCAAATACATACAGTAATGAAATTAAAAGAGTTAACTATCTCGGGCCAAGCATTTTTAGTGCCGTTTCACACTTGACACGGCGCTCGAGGTTCGTACTTTTCACACTGGATACACCAGGATGTACTTTGCTCTTACTATGCGGCCATGACTATTATCGCATTATAGCCATAAACACAACATGGCATCCATAGCAGCTATGTTTATTAGACAATCCAATGGAAACTAAAGGATGAAAACTAATATTTTGATTGAGAAAAACTCACAGCAGGTTGTCATACTCATTTGAAAATTAAATGGTGAATGGGGCGTTCTGCTCAACATAAAATGCTGCCCTCTGTTGCTCAATTTGAAACATTGCAATGGCACATGCCGAGGCTTAAATAAGCTCCAAGAGGACGGGTGGTTTTCGAGTTGGTGAGCAACTGCGTGTGTATTTTAAATAAAAAAAAAAAAGGAAAATAGAACAGTGTCGTTGGATTTTTCATTTATTATGTATTAAATGTTAGTATTGCCGTCAATATTTGCTGTGGAAATGCATATGTACAATGTACGTTACATACATAGACTGTATGAGGACCGTGGCAATGCTGGTTAAATTCGCTGGATTCATTTCTGGGTAGAAGGATTGCATAAATGGCCTAGCGACTCAAATCAGACAAAGTTAATGTTTCATTTTCACACTCATGATCCAGTTCTCATGACTGTCATGTGCAGGTGGGAAGAAACAAATGATAATGACTGAGAAAAAAAGAAAGATGGGGGGGGGGGGGGGGGTTGCACACCATTGAGCATCTGGTTGGAAAATTTGGTGAATCTTGCAATTTTTCTACATAGCTCATATTGTAAATGTTTCCTTCAGAAAAACAAAAAGTTACCTGTTGTATGACTCAATTTAACCGCTGATTTGACTTTTCCATGCTGGTGAAGACTTTACAGTGTGCCATCACAAACACAGTAAAAACTATATTACAGATCGTCGTTTAACTTTCCTCTTCCATGTTCTATGATCAATTCACTTATTTTAATTCCTTTGACTGGATTCAAACCCCCCTGAAGAATTGGACCAAAATCCTTTAGATTTACATTTGTGTTATTAATTTAATTATTTTATCCCAATTGATTATTGAGTTTATTGTCTTAAAAAAAAGTTTCATTTAGATTTACACTTTCATCATGTCTTTGCAGTTTTCACACGGTCCGGTTTACCCTGACACATCATCCCCTCTGAAAAATCTGGAGCATTGCACAAGTTACATGATGCAGAGGAAGTTGCATCATTCAGATACTGTGAAGGCCGAAACTATGTTGACTCTTTTTTTTTTACTGTGGCTTGAGTGGTTAAAATCTCCGCATGGTCTTGTTAAACTAAATTATTAAAATGATATATTTTTTAATTTTACTGGTATTTGCAATATGCCTAGGGCCAATATTCGATTCGCATAAATGCTGCATGGATATTTTTCATGTATTTGCAAAATCTGTGGTAAAATCTCACTCCTGAATTCTGTTACTCAGATGAGGAGTTTCAATCAAATGACACAAAGAAAAAGTTGTCTGCGATGGGCCAATGCCGATTTTTGTTTGTAGTTTTAAATGTGTATTGTCAAACTTTACGTTGACAAAAGACAGAACAAGTTTGGAAAGTTCCAACCCAGCAAAATCCACGAATTTGGTGGAATGGCCCATATGAGAAGTTAACCGTTACATATTAAAAATAACTAACTCAAATCAAGTAAATCTACTCATTGAAAGTTGACACCGGACATTACCGAGAGGGCAAAAGATGGCATTTAGAGAATGGCTCTTGTGGTGGTTTATAGGAATTGCTGGATAATAAGAGCAGTGTATCGAAATGTTTGTATATTAGCATCTGGTTGGTAAAATGCATCATAGCGCAATTTCGACTTTTTAATTTACCATTGCTATCTAAGATGCAAAGCTGGACTGCATGAGCGATCTTTTTTTTTATTTTATTGGAATGACCTGGAGCAAGTGCTGACTGAACTTTGCACACACAAACAAAAATCATGGAAGTTGTGACATCCGAATAATGACCCCTCCTGTCACGGCAACTTTACGATGGCTAGGTGTTTTCATGACAGCAAAGAAAGTCAAACAAACTTAAAAATAGTCAACTAATGTGGGGTACACAGAGTAAACCGAAATTGTTAGGCTGTCAGATATCCCCAATGAGTTTGCGGTCATGGAGTCATGGACCTTGTGGTTGAAAAATACAAAGGAACTGAAAGATAATCAGTCAGGAAAATGGAACTGACTGAAGAAGACAGAAGCCCTAAAGAGAAGAGTTAGCCTACGAGAGGGGCTACTAGCTAAAATAATCGCTAGCCTACCTTCCTTTTCCCCCCCTATCAGTTTGGATGCCCCGCAGCAAACTGCTGCCTCTCGCACATCAATCCGGGTACTACACTAGGTAACGTTTGACGAGTGTCATTTGACAAATCGTTAGTATATGGTGGCGAAGATTATGTACACCAGTATATCCAGAACAATACGAGATTGATTTTTTTCTATTAATGATTGTCATGCATTGGTTCTTAACTCCAATGTGATTGTAGAAACAACAAAGGGAACTCTTAACCACATTTAAAAAGACTGAAAGAAAAACCAAAAAAAAGGACAAGTCAGGAGTCATCCATAGCCACAATGAGTTCAAGATCTGCTGACTTTCTAAGAAACTACTCCAGATTCCCAAACGAATCGCATCATAAAAACCAGTCATGATTCATCACTTCCCCATTTCAATGATTGACTGCACAACATTTTATAGGCTGCTGACAGCCACCTGACTGGACACACTGCAGGTCATATATGGAGCGAGCTACTTAAGAGAAAGATCTGAGATCGAGCACTGCAACACCCACAGGTGCTTACCCGCGACACACACACACACACACACACACACACCGACGGCACAATACCGAGGCAGGTAAGCAGCTCATAAAGCGCACACAAACAATGCAAATACATTCTGTGCTGTCAATTGCAGAGATGAAATGAACATAAGACGATTTAAAATTTTGATTTAAATTGATGGCGTTTCTTGTCAAGGAATTTGGGGAGCTTTTGGTACAAAAGAAATCTTTTATTAATTAATGGTATTCAATACGATGAAACCGATATCGTTTTTATGAGCCTGACATGAAACGGGTGCGGACATACTTGAAGCTAAACACGGATGACAACACTTGATGCTTGCCAGACCGCTGCAACTCGCCGCCACCGCCGTTGCAGGAGAGACTGCAAAGTATACTCTGCAAAATGGATGATGAACAGCGCTTGGTAGGCCACCCTGCCAGCAGTGTGTTTTTCCCCATCGCGTGGGCAATGCATCGCGGCGTGGCACGTCAAGTGAAAAGAAAAGAAGCATTTCGGTTCTCCAGCAAACTGTTTTATTTCGTAATTTAATTGCCTTGTGTTCCAGGCTACAAGTACGTTTTTTACTGTAAAAAGTATCGGACAGTATTGGTATTGGCAAGTACAGAAATATTCGTAGTTCTAAAAAAAAAAAAAAAAGTGGTATCAGAGCATTTGCAATAAGTAACAATGATTTAATTATTTTTCTGATGTTGGGAGTTGAAATTTCACTTGTGTAACGTTTTTAGAAAAAGGTGCATGGGCGACCGATGTGGTCTTTGGAGGCAACCTGGTGCCCGCGGCCCATTGACCCCTATACTAATAAAATCGTTTCCAAATTTTGATGCAACGGGGAAGCTGCAGCAGCTTGAGGAGAAAAAAAAAACGTTTTCATTCCCCCCCCCCCAATGACAGACAGGATGAAGCTGTTGCTTGCTGCTGCCTTTCTGGCTGTGGCCAGCTGTGCGAGCATCTCTCTGGAGGATCTGGAGTTCCATGCATGGAAGCTGAAGTTTGGTGAGGCGCCAAATTCGTCTTTATTTATATGATGTAGCTTAATATAACAGCTTAAATCCTATTTTGTTCCAAACATCTCCTCAGGATGCTGGCGATCTCTGCTAAAATCGGCTTTAACAGATTTATTTCAAATTAACAAACATCAAGCATTCATTTATAAACAAAATGGAATCAAAATTTGCTTATGTTAAAAAAAAAAAAGACTGGCCATTATTTCAATAGGGAAATGGTATAATTTGTTTTAAAGTGAAAATTGTACAATAGAATAAATTATCACAGGAAATTATCACCTGAACTTTTCCGACATTTACTGTAAAAACCAGTACATGGGTAACACAATTTCTCTTTGCCCTTAATTTGAAATTAGGACAAAGCAACACTTGAGCAGCCTCCACATGCGCAACAAGATCAAATTCCAAGAGGCTGCTGTATAAAACCAGCCATGTTTTTCAAGGCCATGGCTGGATTCATCGTTTTTCTGTTCTGATTGACAGGGAAGTCCTACAGCTCTCCGTCAGAAGAGTCTGTCCGCAAGACCATCTGGCTGAACAATCGAAGACTGGTGCTCGTGCACAACATCATGGCCGATCAGGGCATCAAGTCCTACCGCCTCGGCATGACCTTCTTTGCCGATCTGGTAAGAAAACCATTTTGCCACTCTTACAACTAAATGTCGAGACCGCTAAGAGTGTCCCCCCTGATTAGGAAAACAAAGAGTACCATCAGATGGTTTCCCGGGGATGTCTGCTGCACTTCAACACTTCTGCGCCGCGGAGCGGTTCCACGTTCCTGCCATTGGCCCTCGGAGCTGACCTACCACACACTGTGGACTGGAGGAGCAAGGGCTACGTCACCGACATCAAGGATCAGAAGGCGTGCGGATCCTGTTGGGCCTTCAGCACAGTACGTGCGGTGCCTCCCGTATTCCCTCGTGTCGCCTCATTGATGATTAACTTTACTCTTCAATGTTTTCCGCCTTACCCAGACGGGCTCTTTGGAGGGTCAGACCTTCAAGAAGACGGGTAAGCTGGTGTCTCTGAGCGAGCAGCAGTTGGTGGACTGCTCCGGCGACTTCGGCAACATGGGTTGCATGGGAGGGCTCATGGATGACGCCTTCCAGTACATCCAGAAAAACGGGGGAATCGACACAGAGGAGTCCTATCCTTATGAGGCTCAGGTAAACCGAAATTGTCTCCTGACAGCAGCAGTCCCCAACCTTTTTCGCCCCACGGACCGGTTTAAGGTCAGATAATAATTTCAGGCACCGGCCTTGAAGGTGTGATGGATAAATACGACAAAATAATTTGATAGGCCCTGCATGAAAACTTTGGTATTTTTGAAACAATCATAAACACGAATCATGACACTGAGAAACCAATACTCTCTGGTCACTATGGTAACGCTTTAAACGTGCCTTCAACATAAGATACACTGCAAATACAAAGTGCGGATGTAACAGAGAATCCGGTCATTTTTCAAGATAAAACATCTTTCAGATTCCAAAATAAATAAAATGGAAGTAATGTAAGTTCTTTATTATTTCTGTGCGGCCCGGTACCAAATGACCCATGGACCGGTACCGGTCCGCGGCCTGGGGTTGGGGACCAATGTCTTACAGTGCTTATAGTGACAGGCAGCTACTTTAGCCAGTCTCACAGATGGAACAGGAGAGCCAGTAGGCTGTACCTTTCCCACAACCTGGATCCAGATAAGTGGAGAAAAAAAATGCTGGATGTTTTAGATTTGATTGTCAACAAATTGTCTCTTGTCAACTGTTCTTTTCATTCATCACCAATTGAGTAGGTGTACTTTGTGCTGTGTCCGGTCGTCATTTGTTCCTTCTCCAAAATAGGACAGAAAGTGCCGCTACAACCCAGCCAACATCGGCGCCACATGCACGGGTTACGTCGACGTGAAAACTGGCGACGAACGCGCCCTGAAGCAGGCGGTGGCTACAGTCGGACCTGTGTCTGTTGCCATTGACGCCTCACATGAGTCCTTCCAGCTATACGAATCAGGTGACAGACATTAGTGCGATCGAAGTGATCTAAAAAAATAAAGACATAAAAAAGAAAGAAAGAAACTTCGATCTGAGATGGGTTTTTTTTTTTTTTTTGCAATTGTTGACAGGCCTCTACGATGAGCCAGAGTGCAGCAGCTCTGAGTTGGACCACGGAGTGCTGGCTGTAGGTTACGGCACCGACAATGGACGTGACTACTGGCTGGTCAAGAACAGGTAAACTTTCTGACATTGTTATTCTTTGGTTGAAGTGTTGAGTAAATGTAAAGTGTGTACTTGGCAACAAAAAGCGAACACAAGCGCAATTGTGTTGCTTGTGATAAGAAACTTGTGAGTGCTTTTACAACACTGCCACAGTGACTAATTGCGACACTCATTTCAAAGCCAGACATGCCTCACATATGCAGTTTAATGACAACCTAACATTGTCATTCATGGGCTGAGAATTCAAAATACAGCCCGGATCCGGGATCATTTGCGAAATGTAATTTTCTGACATTTTAAATATTTCAGTGTTGTCTTGCGATGGAAGTTGTAAAAAAACGATCTTGATTTTTTTCAACGATCAACAAACTGCATCTCGTTGTGCTTTGGAAGCAAAGTGAAGTCAATTTGACGAGTACGATCCCGTTTGGCCGACAAAAGCGGCACTGTTCATTGAGAAATGTTTTTCTTCCAGCTGGGGTCTGCAGTGGGGAGACAAAGGCTACATCATGATGAGCAGGAACAAACGCAACCAGTGCGGAATTGCGACGGCAGCAAGCTACCCCTTAGTGTGAACGGATTTGCGGGAAAACCAATTCCATTTTTTCATTAACTCTGGAGTGATGGAATGAGTCAGAGCCACTGGACGAGGAAAAACTGAACTATGACATTCTGCACTATTTGATTTGATAACGAACTTCTATTTTTGTATATTCTGACTTTTTAAAAGGGCCAGTAGATGCAATATAACCAGATCATTTAGAAAAATAAAGAGAAATGTAGTTCATGTGTGTGTTTTTAAAATTGATTACCAGATGACTCCATCATTTTCTCTTATGAAGTTGCGATATTTGTTGAAATGTCACTATCTTTACATATCTCAGACATAGCGACCGTATTTAACCTGGAGGCATATGCATCACTTAAAAATGGTTGAAAAATACAGACTTATGAATACTGTAACCACAGAGGCCGTCAAACTTGAAATATATCGCTAGGAAAAACAAATAAACAAAAACAGCATTTAAACAACAATTTTCTCAAAGCTAAATTTGTTTTTGCTTGGTGACTAATGAGTATTGATTTTGCTATTGATTTATTGGGATTAATGAGTAAATACTGTTTCAAAGAGAAAGAAAAGTGAAATTCTTAGCTCTTCATCCATTTAGATTCACAAGATTGATAATTATCACACATTTTGATATTGTGTGGTGGCACAAAAAGTAACATTCGGGTGATGCCACATCCTTCAAACGTGTATAAAATAATATGTTACTTGTAAAACAGCTCAAGGCTCTTTTATGGGTAATTCGACCCGTGAGCGTCACTAAAACTCCTTATTCTCACTGTACATCCCGTGTGGCGTCACTCATCTGTGCTCCATTAAATTTCCACAAATAAAACTGCGAATGCCTGAAAGGATTCAACTCATTTGGCACGGCCAATCGAGCTGAAGTGCCTTTGATTTTACCGCCTGCTATCAAACCCAATTGCGTATAAGGTGACGTTGAGAACACAGAAACACGCGATGTCACATTTTTTTTGAAAGGCTGAAGTGAAAGCAATGGGTGGTAAGTATAAGCGGTGGCTGGTAGATGCTTCTGTCCAAATTTCACTGACAGGGATACAAATTGCAAAATAAACTCAACAAAACCACACACCCTCAACAAGAAAGTACAATTTGCAAACTAGAACATTAAAAAGTGTCCACAATTGAAGCGTTCATTTCCCCCGTGAAATTAAACTAACATTAGAAATGTTTTTGTTTGTCGAAATACTCATTGACTTTTTAAATTTGTATTCCTTTTAAACATTTTCTCTATTTGTAACCACATTTTCACCACCACCCACTGCAATAAAGCATGACTCTCGCTAGATGACGCCACTTGACTGCGGAAAAGGAGTTTGGCGTGTTCGGCTGGTTTTCATCATTGAAAGTGCCAAGTCAGACGTTTTCCGTTCATTATATCGCCTGCCTTCCTCCACGGCCACTTTGATCCCAGTGCCCTCACAAAAGTGCCTTTGCTAGATGACAAGCACAAACAGCCGTTTTTTAAGGAGACTTAAGTGAGTGTGTGTGTGTGTGGCGGGAGGCGGTTATCCTCGTGTTACCCTTGTGTGGACTCGTCACGGTATTGCCACAAAAAGAAAATGTGCAGAAAATAATAAGTGGAATGTCAATAACTGCCACACCAAGAAGACAAAAATACACTGGTACTGTGTATACACACACACACACACACACACACACACACACACACACACACACACACACACACACACACACACACACACAGACACACACATACTGGACTAATGCACAAACAAAATGTCGTGAGAATATATGCAACTAAAATCAAAACACTTTATGATCTTAATTGCCTGAGTCAAAGTGAACCGGAACATCTGATGAGGAGCATTTTGCTCATTTTACGGTTTCCGTGTGAACAGTTCCCCCTTCATTGGCAGTTTTTGATATTTGGGGACAACTTTCATTGAGTATTATCAACATGAGCGGCTCAGCGCCCTCAAGTTAAATTTTGAGAAATAAATGGCGCCCTCTGGTGGACAAGGCTCGGTGTCCTCATCAGTATCCTCACTGCCGCTCGACAATGGAATAAATCAAGTCAAAAAAAGGCGAGGGAATGAAAAATAGTAGTTGGAGAGGAGAACTGTCAAAGTCTAATATTCATCTCAACACATCTGCTTGATTCAAAATGAAGCTACTTTAATTCACGATGTTAAACTGGACAAGACATTTACTCTCCATGTGTCTTGTTTTTTATTTGTAATTTAGGTGCTTGTCAAACAACACACAAAGGGAATGATTAATTTGGTACAGTCCGTAGGTGATGTGAAGCTTTAAACGGCAGTAGGAGGATCAGAGGATGCTCCGCTAACTAGGGGTGTCCTCATCAGGGTTTTATGCTCCCGATTCCGATACGATCGTCCATGAGTGAGATCGGCTGATACCCATCACATGGATTAGGAGGACATTTTTTTCATTTTTATTTTAGAACTGTCCGCTTCTAGTTAAATTGCTTGACCCAGACGCATTTCTAACATCATGACATCTGCAGTACTGATGACAAGGAAGAAGTGCTGTGGAAAATCTCGACCTTTGAAGTGAAGTGGGAAAGTCTAGAATGCACCTTGATACGATATTGATTCACACACTAACATTATGGATGGCTAAAGTCAGAAATAAGAGTTTTGGTTTGTCTTTCAAGGGATATCGAGTAGTTTGCTTGAATGTGGAATTGTACGGCTGCAGTTGTATTCAAATTTGAGGATCTATACCCCCCTCCCCCACCCCCGCTGTTCAGCATTTCGATTCAGTTGCACAAACAAGTAAAATCCCGCTGCGCAATCAATCCTCTAATCTATCAATTCCGTCCCTCTTTGTTTTAATCTATCTCACCGTCCACTTCCTTTAGCCAACTCCAGCTTCTTGAGCGGCACACCTGTCTATGAGAGGTAAGTGATGCAGGCACAAACGGAGAAAACAACAACAAAAAGAGTAAAATCAGCTCCAGCAAGGCCAATTACACCCCGACAAAGCACTTTGCATGTCATTGTGTTGGGGGACTCACGCTTGATTGACTGAATGGCTTCTAACGAGCACTGGCGAACAACATGGGGGCGCGGCTGACTCCACTTGATGGATAGAATCACCGATGGCAAACAAACACACACATGCCCACGAACACGTTAAAGTACAAACACGTTCTGGCGAGCTTTTACCAGTGCTAAGGTGTGCAATCACATTAGCATGCATGGAACGGAGAAAACCTTGCGTGCTGATTCTCACGCTAAATATAAACAGTGTGCTGTTGTAGTGGGTGGGAGATGAAGAGGCGACATTGCAGTGGAAACTGTATACTGTTTCCCGGTAGGAGAAAGCCGCACTCCTACTTGCCTCATTTTGTAGTATCACTTCACTAGATGGAGTTGTATAGAAAACAGATGGGATTGCTCCAAAAAAACAAACAAAAAAACAAAAAAATCCGCGGGGACAAAGGCGTGTTATGTTAACGACGGGCCTCGACAACAGATGTTAGTTTGGGTCCTGTGATGTGTTACTCACTACGCTTTGACTCCATTGAGATTCACGTCTTCAAAGTTATCGTTAGCCGTGCCTTTTTTTTTTTATCATCATTTTATTACATTCCGACTTGTCTATGAAAGCCACAGACTAATCATGAAAAGATCCGGTTCTGTGTGTGTGTGACACCCTTTGCGAGATCATTGTCAGTAAAACATACGCGGAAACTAGAGCGGTGTTTGATGCGGGCCCAGAGCGCCCCGTCGCTTTCCTAAAACAATCGGTGTTTGGAAACACACCATTTCGCTGTTGTGTATAAACAGCCTCGACTTAAAATGGACAGGAAAAAGGTCACGTCGCCATTTTCTGCCTTCGGTATCATCAGATGTGGGACAGCACTGGTGTGGAAGGAAATTCAGTTCAATTTCTATGCTAACTTGCTCAACGTTCATTTCGCAAATTTGAACATGAAGGGGTTCAGTTCAGTTCCGTTTCCGAATTAAGTAGGTAAAGATGGTTGATTCTCAATTTTGTGGTTTTATTATGGCTGCGGTTGCATGATCGGCATTTTTTTCCCATCGCGCACGTGCAAATCAATGCCTACATTTGTAGCATTTCGACTCCAAGTACGTATTTGCCAGTGAAAATATTTTTACTCCACATTTCCATAAAAAAAATGACATATCTACACATACTAACGTGAAACATTGGCCAGATGTGCCATAAGACTGTTAGTTGCTCCATGAGGTCGGTGGGACGGTGGAGGGGGGAAAAAAATGAGCACCAAACAACAACCTCTGTCTGGTGCTCATTTGCAAACCACGCCAAAATGTTGCCACCCATTCAGTCCGCAATGGTAGCCAGCTGTAACTTTTACCCTGCAGGTCTCACAGACATGTGGAAAAACTTGTTGCTGGAATGCTCTTTTTTTTTTCTTTTGTGTTTTCATTTAATGAGGAACTTAAAAACAAGACTGTCGTCCTTTCTGCGTGAGCACAAATACAATCCGAGGGAGGAAATAAGTCGTCACTCCATCTTAGTCCCTCGAGCTCAACCCCCGCCCACTCCTCCTCTTCAGGTGAGCATAAAACAGCGACCCACCCGCGACTTGCTACCAAGCCAACTGCTTTGGCAACACTCGTCATCGCAGGATTAGTCCTTCCTGTGCAGCGAAATCTAAAGGCCAAACCAGGCTGAACAAAGAGTAACTTCTCTTACTATTTGTGGCCAACCAATACACATTTGCAGCTGGGGTGGCATTATTCCAGCCCACTCAAAATCGCCTTACCATTGACTGTCCATCTTGTGCCAATCACACATTCCATATCTATAGGCGTTGTCATTACAGTGAAACTCCTCTACAACGAAACCTACATGGGCAAAATTACCCCTAGTGTGAAAAAATCTTCATGCATTAACACCATTCCCTCTTTCCTGCCCCCATACAAAGAAAAAAAACCCTGTTACGTGATACAAAATCTTTTTCTCTGCTCTTGCCTTGCGACGAGATTCACTATAACAAATTCTAATCCAACAGGGACCTCTCCTGCTTCGTTCGGAAACGGCAACAGCAACCACCACACCGGTTTACACATGCGCAGTAGTCCAGGAAGTATTTGTTATTGTTGGTTTCAGACGAGCAAGAACGCTGCATTGCTAAAATGGCTACGAAACGGACCTTTGGATGTCAAGCAGCTAAGACAAGAAGAGCTCTGACGCTGGAAGAGAGAGTAAAAGTGATCAAAATGAAAGACGGAGGAAACAAAATAAAATACATTATCCAAGAAATTGATTTAAGTGAAAGTGAATGCTGATCGCAAATTTCGCAATTTCTTTCCCTTTTTTTCTTTCTACACTGACTATATAAAGTGTCAAATAAGTGTACGCTCATACTTATGTACTCTTGGAATAAAAATAAAGAGTACACATACGTGTGTGTGTGTGTTTACATCTGAGATAAAATTTGCTACAGTGAAAACCCCCGTTTTTTTTGGCTGCAAACATTATTTCATTGTAGAGGAGTTTCACTGTATCACTGGCACTGTACCTGAGTGTTTTTTTTATCACCAGACAACTCGGTTGCGCAAGACATGACCTTCCCTCTTACACGGCGCAACCCTTGAACCGAGATGTTTACACTGCGTGCATTTTCTACCTTGTTACCTCCTGGCTTCCCTCCATTGCCTGACCCATTTCCTCACCTCCCTTTGCCGTCGATAGCAGGAGCTAATAAGGCAATTAAAGCCTAATTAAAGGAGTCTTCAGACAAGGCTACTTATTTGTGTCTTGTAAAGATCTCCCTGGACCAACACAACAAGGTTGAGGTGGAAAATGCATCATGAAAGGCTTGAAAAGTTCATTCTTCATCGCCTCTCACCTCAAGGTTACCGGCTGTGTGCGCACGCGCGCGTGTTTATCCAAGCAGCCCACTCGTCCAGAATCAAAGCGCTCGGAACATGGTGTCAGACAGGTTACCGCCGCTCGACATCCTGCATCAAAGTTTCGATTTCAAAGGGAAAGATAAGAGCGATGCAAGGCTGATCATGTATTTGGAAGGAAGATTTGTCTCTGGATTTGTGAAGGTTGTTTTCATCGTGTCGCGCACGATCACAAGGTGCAGTTGTACACTCAAACAAAATCTTTACCCCCCTGAATTAGGAGGCTCTTACAATGCTTTCGCCTTGTGGGAATTACGAGAAACTCGATTAGGAGGAAGGCGACGGCCAAACCGGAGGACTTAAGCTGCAATGGTGGTAAATGGATTGAGAGTTAATTTAGCGAGCCGGAGGGTGAAACAGCCGTTGGTGAATGTGGACGCTCTTCCATTTGCAATCCCCGATACCCTCGCTTTGCTTTTTAAGCGTTCCAATTAGATTGATGTGAGAGTGAAGCAACAGGAACAGCTGTTCACGTACGTCTTTTCTTGTGTGCCAGTTATTGGCGAAACAATTGGGAGGCATTTTGTTTACGGATATCATTTAGCAAACTCTTGATCTTAAACCATCAAAGGTTTGGGTTGCTCGTAGGATTCTCTGAATGAAGCGGCCGTCCATTTTCATTGCCGCTCATTCTCTTCAGGATTGTGGAGAGCTGGTGCCTATTTTAGCTGACTTTGAGCAAAAGGCAGACTACACGCCGGATTGGCTGGCAGTCGATCGCAATGTGCAACCATAAACAACTCGTCTTGTCGACAGGATGAAAGGCAAATGACCTTTTGGTGAACTTCAATTGACTGATCAGGCTTAGTTTTAGGTACCGTAAATTCCGGACTATAAACCGCTACTTTTTTCCCCAAACTTTCAACCCTGCGGCTTATTCAGTCGTGCAGCCAATATGTGTAATTTTTCTAACGGCCACCAGGGGCGCTCGAGTAGAAAAGGTAAGATTAAGACCGGTGGAATATATGCGTTTTACTGCCGCGTCACAGGCACCGTTTGGGAAGAAAGTTATATTATTATTATTGTTAAGTTATATTATTAAAACTTTGAAAACTCTCTCTGTGTACCGTCTTTCTTTGTAAATATGTTTACATGTTTTAATGTGGGCACATGCGGCTTATATACAGGTGCGGCTTGTGTATGTACAAAATTGGTTTTCCTCTAAAAATGTAGTGGGTGCGGCTTATAATCAGGTGCGCTCTATAGTGCGGAAATTACGGTACATTTTTTTTCAGTGTAGCACTTCCGAGTACGTTTCAAGTTAAGACGTCAACGTGTGAGAGTATGTGTGTGTGATCGTGACTGTGCATGCGTGGTGAGAGTGGAGTGGGTGTGCATCGTGAGGCCTCTGCTGTGACTCCTTCCTCTGGGTGCCAGATGGAGATGGAGAAAGCCGCAACGCCCAATTCTTGTTAACATGTCTTTAAACAGAGAGCTCAAACATCCCCAATTCCATTTATCTCTCTCTCTCTTTTTTTTTTAAACAAATCATTGATCGGCGTTTAACCGCCCCCCCCAAAAAAACACCTCAAATAATCAATTCATTACATGGGAGAACCTCTGTTCTGACCTACTGTTGTCATGCTCATGTCATACAGAGCAGAATAATGCTTCCCGAAATTGTTCTCACGGCGTTGATGCAGTTCAGTTCCCAAGAGTGACATTGCTGTCTGCAGAAATCAAGAAAAACTAGTTGAGAAAGGGCAACGCTTCTCTTGGTGGCAGTCATGCAGTGCTCTCCATTTGGCCTTAATTGTGTCAATTCATCACAATTTATGGACGCAATTATTCACTATCAATTAATCCTCTACTGTGCTCATCCTTAAGTAGAACTAAAGTGGGACCCTTAAAGGAGCTCCTAAGGACTTGCACTTTCAAATTCAACATATTTGAGAAAAAAAGTGCATCTCTAGCCACCTGAAAGTCACACAGAAGGGCTCAAACAAAATGAATTTTGAGGCCCATGTCGATTTTGGTCAGAAAATGTATTACCGATTCATTGGCTGATGAATTTAAAAAATGCATAAAATACCCCGCCCCTAATGCATTGCATCAATGGCCGCCAATTATAATAGATTTTTTGCCTGAAATTGTTGACGATTTTCTGTTCTCTTTTTTTTTGTCCATTTCCCCTTGAACAACTTTTATCGCTCACCGAAGCATTGCTTGTAAAAAGAAAACAAATTGAAGGTCCCCATTTCAAACATGATGTCAGCAAAAATGATAGTACACTTCAATGAGCCCAAAGTTAGCTTTTTCTTTGCCCTCCCTCCCAACTGGCTTCATTATATAGCTTTAAAAAAAGAGAACTTTACAAACTTCGATGTTTAACACTGATAGTGCCGTGGTCCACTTACCGAACATGCCTGACAGGCAGCATGGGGTCTGTAGGCACTCAGTGATGGTGTGATTGTGAGTCTGTTTCGGTAAGTCTCCTTATGTCTTGACCGCTGACCATTCTAGGGTGGTGTCCTCCTTTCGTCCCCGAGTCACTTGGGTTAGACTCCAGCTCAGCCAGGATCCTGAACCGAATAAGCGGTATAGAAAATGGATCGATGTGTTTTACCATATTACCATTAACAGTGGTTTGCTTAGCACCATGATTAAAATCTTACAATGTTACTTGTCCGCCTATTTAATAAAGCTTTTAGGACGTGACTCATTCCATTATACTCGATGCTATGAGAACCACGTGGCCTCGTCGTTTGCACGGTGGCCCAGTGGGAAGCATGTCTCCCTCAGAGCTCTGAGGGTCGGCAGTCAAACAACTATATAGTTTGACCCGAACATTAAACGTAAGCACCAATTGCATGTTATTAGCCTGTGCACACAAGCACTCCAGGTAACCCAAGCAAGTTTTAAGACATCTGATTGAGGCAAAGTAGCTCACATTTATGTTCATAACGCAATGCATTAAGCAGGCTAAGTGCTAAAAGGCCGCCTGAGAACTAGCAGATGTCGTACAAATTGTTACCATCAAGTGAAGCTTTCAGAAACGACATGCTCATAAATCTGGGAATCGACTATCTGGGACATAACCACACACCCACACACACAAAAACAACACAAAACTAACACTAAAACTTACTAATCAATCTTTCATGCTTGTATATAAACAAGATTTAGACTCGTTTTGCACACCCTTGGTGATAAGTAGTCGCTGGGAATTGCCTCATTATTTTACAATCATTCCTCCATCACCTGGCATTTATGTGTCTGCTCCAATCCTGCTGAGTAGGTCTTAGCTTGTTCCTCATTACTTTATAATTGCTGACTTTTTGTGCGCCCTCAACAAGAAATGAAAAATGCTGAGTTGTCGGTTCAGTGTGGATTAAGTGTCACTCCACTAAGTCCAATAGCCTGTCCTCCCTCGGCTCTGTTTTAGCTCTCAAATCTCTGTTTTAACTCTCTATCACGGGACATATATGGCTTTTTCGCAGCTACATGCTTAGCTCCATTGACAAGATCACTTGTTATTCTGTGTCAGGGCCCTGACACAGAATAGGAACTCAGGGCAAGGAAGTTATTGATTTGAATCATATTCGCTCCTACTTGATCGAGTACATCAGGGTCAAACTGGCACAATTGTTTGTCATGACAGCTATTAATTTACATATAATGGTGACTGTAGACATAATGTGTGTAATCAGTTTCTCTTGCCATGTCAAGAACTGTGCGCCTCCCTTGTTCACTGATTTTAAAAGCAACGAGAGGAGCCAAGCTGCGAATATCTCTGAAAACACCAAGACAAAGACTTGCCTGGCCCTGCTCAGATTTAGAGCGAGTCTCACGCAAGTCAAGTCAAGTCAAGTCAAGTCAACTGTATTTATAGAGCACTTTCAAACAGCCATCGCCGCATACAAAGTGCTGTACATGGAGCAATTTAACATATACAATAAACAGTAAAACAAATCGGTAATAAAGACAGTAGAAAGCACCAAACAGTAAAACCAAGAACAAATTTAAGTCATGCTGAGTCGAAAGCCAGGGAATACAAGTGAGTTTTGAGGAGGGTTTTGAAGATGGGCAGTGAGGAAGCTTGACGAATGTTCGGTGGGAGGTCATTCCAGAGAGAGGACCAGCAACAGAAAGGCTCGATCCCCTCTCAGCCTCAGTTTAGTTCTTGGTACTTCTAATAATGTCTGGTCGGCAGACCTGAGGCGCCGGGCAGGTGCGTGAGGCGGATGAGCTCAGAGAGGTAAGGTGGCGTGAGATTATTTAGAGATTTGAAAACAAATAAGAGGATCTTGAAAATAACTCTAAAATGTATGGGGAGCCAGTGAAGGGATGCCAGAGTAGGAGTTATGTGCTCCCTCTTCGAGTACCAGTCAAGAGGCGAGCAGCGGCATTCTGGACCAGCTGAAGCCGCTTAATGGAGGACTGGCTGACTCCAAAGTAAAGGGCATTGCAGTAATCGAGCCGGGATGTGACAAAGGCGTGAATTACTGTCTCAAAGTGTTCATGAGAGAGGAGAGATTTTATTTTGGCCAGCTGTCTAAGGTGAAAGAAGCTGGATTTAACAACGGCACCAATTTGCCGATCAAATTTGAAATCACTGTCAGTTTAAGGCCCAAGTTTGAGACTGTTGACTTAAGATAAGGAGACAGGGGCCCAAGTCTACAGGATGGGATGTACAAGGGCCACTGGGACCAAATAGTATCACCTCTGTCTTCTTTTCATTGAATTTCAAGAAATTTTGTGCCATCCAGGTTTTTATTTCTTCCAGGCAGGACAGGAGTGGCTTTAATGAGAAGGCGTCTTTTGCTCAGTGGGACATAGATCTGGCAGTCATCTGCATAGCAGTGGAAGGGAATGCCATGTTTCCTTAAGATGGAACCCAATGGGAGCAGATACAGCGAGAACAGCAGAGGCCCCAGAATTGAGCCCTGTGGAACACCACATGACAGGGGAGCAGTGCGTGACTCAGAGCAGCCAAGGCTGACACAAAAGGTTCTGTCAGCTAAATAGGACCTAAACCACTCAAGAGCACTACCGCCAATGCCCACCAAGTGCTGCAAACGAGTCAACAGAATACTGTGGTCCACTGTATCAAATGCTGCAGTTAAGTCCAATAAAACTAGACACACGTGGTCTCCATTGTCATTTGCCAGGAGAATGTCATTAGAAACACGTAACAGGGCTGACTCCGTGCTATGCATCGTCTTGAAACCAGTGACCAGTGCAAAGTCTTGCACTGGTCACGAAATTGGAGCCCTTTATTTTTAACTTCCTTACATTGACAAGTTAGCTACTTGCTACTGATCAGCTGTTTACATCCACCATTGCCAATAATAGCAATCTGCACTTGTCTCTGCGTCAGAATGGAGTGGTCTACTTCATAGGCCCGATTTGCCGGATGTGAATGTGTACATGTGGTGGGGATTGGTGAAGCTGAATACTGTACTCTACAGTACAGTATTTGGTTAATTGAATCAATGTGCCTTAATTTAACGTACTGTATTTCAGCATTGCTGCAGATTCAACAGAAAAAAATAGGATTCCATATAAAATCAGTTAATCAACTAGCTTAGTTGGCACTGAAATGGCAAAGCACAGCAGTAATACAATAAGACAACAGTATTTTTAAAACAGTCGCGTGTCAGGTACCCACCTCTATAAAAACGCACTTTATATTAAGTTCTAACAGGGGTTTCCACCCCCCACTTTGAAACGATCGTCCATAAAGGACCCCAAGCTGTCCATAAAAGCGCCTAAATAAAATAACAAAAGTAGTGTATGCTTATGTACAGTAAAATATTTTCTAATTGGTTTAAAACAGACGCGTAGCAATTAACGAGCTCTCAAAAACGCACTTTATTTACAGTTAAAAAAAGATTTCGACACTTAGAAATAATCGTCCTTAAAAGGACCCCTAGCTGTCCATATCAGCGCCTAAATACTATAAGGAAAGTAATATGTAATGAAACTTCCCATGGGAGTGATTTTGTGTCAGATTGTGTCTGCCTGGGACTGATATGATAATAATGTGTGTGATCAATCATTGTTATTTATCTTTAGCAACGTCACAGCTAGCTATGACTGATCCTAATAAAGGTCTAAAGTTCTTCTCTTGTATTTAAAGGTCATATGTGTAGATATAAATGAGGAGCTGTAAAGCTCTCTGGTATTTGCTAAGTCATGCATGTGAAGAAGGATACCTGTAGCTGCAAAACATTGTGAAAAAATATATATATTTTTTTAAATCTCCCTGCGATGACGCAAACTTCCAGGCCGGCGTGATGCGCACTGCAAAGGCCAATCAAGCCCTCACACAAAAGGGGCAAATTACCATATTCAAGGAACAAAATGGCCGCCTTAATTGCAGCTGTATCAAGGCTGTATTCTTCACGCCTCCTCATCACCCTTTTCTCCTCCATCACCAGATGTTTTTCTTTTTTTGTTATTCTTTTGCATTTCACTTCATTCCTCCTCCAATCACTCAGTCATCAGATGGCTATTGTGCAGACATAGCTGGGGGTGCGAGAGCTTGTAGGGCTCAAACAGGGGCTGTCATCATCGTACTGCAGTACACAATGCCAATAATATCAGGCTGGCACACTTGGCTTGTCAGCCTTTCTTTTGTGTCGTTCATACATTCCCATTGTGATGCTTGTGATTGTTTCTTGATGTCTTTTGTCCAAAAGTTCATCTCCATCTTGCTGACTGCTCGCTTGTCAGTTTACTGTCCTTAACTTGTTGTTCTGTGATCCAAGGAAACATTCTGGTAACACATAAACAAGCCAACTCTGATAGCCTGTTATCCTAATAAAGTTATTACATTTCTCTTTTTTATTACTGTAATCAATAATTCCCCTCGCCAACAATATGCGAACATCCACAAAATTCATCGGCAATGTCATCTAACTTGCTTGTTTTAATATCATCGCTATTTATAAAATAAGTCGGATATTCCATTGAATTGCATATGTTCTGGCTTATATGATTCATCACCTTCCAAGTCCTTTACATCATATTTAAACTCCTCTGGTGATTTACTGTAATAGTTCTTTTTGTGCTCTTATAACATTTGTCAACGTATTCTCGTAAAGCTTATCATTTTCTTCATTCTCCCTAGTTCTTGTAGAAATGTATTAGAAAGTAGACGACATCAGTGTCCTTAATTTTGCAGGGAAGAATGCATGCATCTTTAATGAATACTGCTATGCAAGAGGCGGGTTAGTAATGATCCAACTTAAGGCTTCCCAGGTGGAGGTCTGCACCCGACTGGGTGTCATTTCATGAGGAAAAGCAGCTTAACCTCCAGTCCCAGTGTCTCCTCTGACTCCAAGCAGTCAACACATCCTGTTGTGAATTTGACTCCTATGTTCACTGCCGTCATTGCAAACAATGTCAGAACCACTGTACCGCCATGGTTTGTCGTCTGCCATTGTTGCTCCTAGTTCGTCTTTCCTTGCTGTCACCGAAGTGTCGACGGCATTCTCACTGCGCCAACGATGAGACGGAATCAGTCACACTTGTGCTGTGAGAGCGCAAGGAGGGTGAAGGGTGGTTGTGAAAGAGTCCCAGGTGCCTTACACAGTTGTGCATCGGGGATTAGCCAAGGTCTTGACTGCGGTTAGGCGGAATTTCCATACAGTCGGAATACATGACGCCAATCTGCCACGGGGAACAGCTGGAGGTCCTGTTATTCACTAATTAATAATAATAATAATAATACATTTTACTTACAAGCGCCTTTCAAGACACCCAAGGACACTTTACAATAACAAAAAACATACACAAAAAAATTGTTTATACTGCTTTATAACATGTGTGAGGTGTCAGTCGAATAGAAAAGTTTTGAAGAGATAAAATGCTTGGAGGGGTCATAAGTAGATTCAAAAACAGACTAGGAGTTAACACGATCAACGTGGGACTGGCTAATCGATCGACAGACGTGTTCTTTTGACGCAACTACACACCGCTTACGTGCACCCCTGCAGATAATCAAAGATCTGATTGGTTGAACATTTGATAGTTGGAACGACAGTGGACTTGATGCCCATGCGATTACCAAGAGATGCCACAAGATGGTGGCAAAGTACTTTTTTTTGATTAGACGAAGCTATGGCCTGACATAATAAATCTTTGTTTCTTGGCCCAAAGGTTCTAAGAGAGTGAAGCAATATACATTGGACATGGCTTTGGCCTGATTCTAAAACAGAATATGTGAGTTTTTCAGCAAATCATGAAGGAAAAATTCAAAGCTCCAAATGGTGACCCATGATGACATTCACACCTATATCGCGTTAGTTTATGAACAATTCAACAGTAAGTTTTCCAATTATTTTATCCGTTCAGTGCATTCCGCCAAGTTTAAATGATCTTTGTTCCGTGAGGCGACAGCTCAGGCAAATATTTACATCCGTGTTGATCTGTGGGCTGATATGCGCGGGATCACTTGTCCCCTATTTGTGTTTAACATTTTTCTTTTTTTAATTTGACAGCTTGTGCCTTTCTCCCCACCACCATCACTTTGTTCATGTAAGCGCTGAGGGAATTCCTGCACCAATTAAAGCGACCTGTCACGTTTTTTTTCCCCCCCAGTCATTCGCCGATGCTCAAACATGGATTTCTACGGCGTGCTGATTGAGTGCTAAATATGCTCCCTCTGCTTTCCTCATAAAGAATAAGCGATTCAATGTGCCTTGTTCCCACCGACACGTTAATAGTGTGATAAATCCAGTTAGGAAGATGTGATTTTTAAAAGCAGCCCAAAGACATTTACAGCGCGCCGTAGCAGCGTGACTTATTATTACATATTGCAGATAGATCTAGTGGAAAACAACAACAATCGTGCCTTAGCCAGATTGAACGTGCGTCTGAATTAACAGCGGGGCGCTTCATACGTCTTCCAGATACATGTCAATGTGTTCAGATTAGGAGGCCTGCACAAAAACGGCCTCTTAATTAATAATGCTTGACGAGGCTTCTGGTGGCAAGCTAAAGGCTCATTAGAAGACGTTAACGAGTCCCTGGTAGCGGAAGATGTTGCTTTCCAATAAAGAACGGACTAATTGGCTGATTACAGTCATAGTCATATTCTAAAACTGGAAGGCAGCTTCCAGTTTTTTTTTAATCACTTAAATTTGGCAGGCTTGTTAACAAAAATCTTCTCTGTGCCGTGTTTTTACAAGATGTTTCTTCCAGTCTCTTTTCAAGGTCTTTAAACCATCAAACTACCCATTTGGAAACACGGCTCATTTTTTGATACCAATGCGAGGGTGCCAAAACAGAAGAATGAAAGTTTGCGTGGTCGAATTTGGGGAGGATTTTGCGACTCTTCTCTGAGTTTTCGTCCCACTTGTGAGCTAAAAAAAAGAAGAAACAGGGATTGTCAGGCAACAGGACATACAAGCAAAAGAAGAGAAAACGAGAGAGAGCAGTGCGGCTTACCCGAAAGGAAGTCTGGGCCGGTGGACCCATGTGGCAGGCAGAAAAGGTGCAGGACTGTGACACCAGAACTGTGCGCACGGTCATCCATCACCGTGGCAACCCGGCCTGTCAGGGCCGCAAGCTTGGGGGGATGTGGTGGCAGTGCCGGGGCAGATGGGAAGGGAGGACCAGACCGTAGTATCCTCCTTCAGCGCCAGTCTGAGGTAGGGAGGCGGGACGGAGGCCAGGATGAGCACGCTCACAAACACACGAACACACACACACACACACACACACACACACACACACACACACACACACACACACACACACACACACACACACACACACACACACACACACACACACACACACACACACACAGATTCAAGGTAAAATAGGGGCTAAAATGTGTGGTGACCCTCGACCTTCGATGTCTCTGTGTCCACTCCACAGAGAAGACTGTCTGGAGGCAGAGATGCAGCACATCCATCATCACAGCCCTCATGACTCTGCTGACAACCAAAGTCTAGCTGAAGTGCGTGCGTGCCAGTGTGTGTGTGTGTGTGTGTGTGTGTGTGAGAGAGAGAGAGAGCATGAACTCTTTTTGAAGACTTGCTGTGTCCTAAAGCCATGATTCTAGTGTATCATGTTTCCATGACTTTAACTTTTTTGAAGATTAAAATATTTGTCTAATGTACACTATACTTGATTTGAATGAAGTTTCTACATGTACGTAGATGCAAAAAGCCATCCTTAAAACCATGCAGATGGCATATTTATCGCACTTTTGCCGTTTACCTCTGTAAAATAGATCCTATTGAGCCACTTCTCTCAGTCATAGAATATTAGTAGTGTCACTTTGGAATCATTTTTTGGGGTATTATTTCCATTAACAATTTAGCAGTACATGATATTGTCTTATGTTCTTTCATCGCATGAAGTGTATACAGTAGTCAGCCTTTTTAAATTTATTTCCCCATTATTTTCATTTGCATTCATTTGCGTATATTCAAATAATACCGTATTTTGGTATGACTGGCTTTTATTTCATCACGGCTACTTCTTCCATTGCTGTCATGATTTTCATCCGATGTGTTGACTCATTGGTGACTTTCTTACCATTTCAAAACATCAATTAAATGGCCACGGAGGATTGCTAGTGAATTAAGCAAGCACAGATAAACACTTAGTGAGCAGATTATCAAGTACTGTATGAGCAAAGAAGCAGGAGCGCCATCCCACTCAATTAAAGAACAGCTTATCTGTGATTCAACAGTTCATGAAAAGCTGTTGTGGTTAAGTCCAAGTCCCTCAGGTGCACCAACCCCCACCCCCCCCCCCCATCTTCCAAGTAATTGCATTTGTTTTATTCACAATAAACAACGCTGCGCAGCATTGAGTTACTTCTGTGTCAGATGTGCTTGCGTCACCAAAGCGGGAACGTAACACTTCATTTCATCTCGATGCACTTTAAGTCAGCGCCGTTAGATTGCCAGGCGAGATGAAAATGTAACCCAGTTTGTAGTCCGCGTGGGAAAAACAATCATCCCAGCGTCGCGCAACACTGTGATATTGATATTGCAGGAGAGCGGCATTCACGTCACCCTGGTCGATGTTGACTGATACGCTACATGCGGTGCCGCAGTCAAGGATCGCTTTGAGGCCCCGTTTTCAAGAGCCCGCCCCAAGTGATGCGGGCCACTGAGCAGCAAACGCCTTAGAAGACACAACGCAATGAAATAATGACGTCATGTTCTGTCAATGAATAATATGGGTCAAAGTAATTTGAGAAAATGTCTTATTTCACGCTGAATTATCGATTTTTTTCAATTTTGGGCGTATACATAGCGCATTCATAACGGGCTGGACGTATACATAACGTATCAGTAAATTATATAGAACGTTTCGATAACTTATAGATAACTTATTCCAACGAATGCCTAGCGTGTTGCGGCGTACACAACTTATGCCCAACGATAGTCTAATTTATGCATAGCGTGCAGCAGCGTATTGCCGACGATCACGTGGCGTAGTCTATAAAAAGGCTGGCGCCGACGTTTCAAGCCCTGTCACACCTTGACGATTTAGCCAGCGTATGCCGGCGTAGGAAAAATTTGGCAAATACGGCTGGCGTCACGTCGAATTAAGTTATGGGTAAGTTTTGTATACGTAACAGCACGCTGAAACACGTTGGTATCGTCGAAATCGTCGAGGTCGTCGAGAAATTTTAAGCATGCTTAAAATTTCGTCGTATATCAGCGTATGGCTATACGTCCGTATCGCAGGCCATAAGTAATAGGTAAGTTATGCGATCGTTGCACACGTTCAAACACGTTAAGTGTAGGTTACTCATAAGTCCAAATACGTCGAGAATACCTACTAGCTGTTCTCCAACATCCGTGCCTTTGGAACTTGCGCTTGGACATGCTGACCAGGCTGTCACGCACGTAGTTGGCGAAGGCTGCAGTGGCTGTGATGGGCTGAGCCTCTGCGAGACCTTTGATGAGCTCCCAGACTTTTCTTTGGCATGACGCTGATGTTGTTTGGTTTATTAATGACACAAGTCATAATGGCGTTTGATTGCTGCTTTAATAGCGTGAATAGCAACTCACAGTAACGATGGCAAGCCGCACCTTGCCTCTTGGGTTATACCATTTTAACTAGACCGGGGGGGATAGTCCCCAAACAGATGTTGGTACTGCAATGTCTAGTGCAGTTATGATTTGAAACGTCGAGCGCCAGCCTTTTTATAGACTACGTCACGTGATCGTCGGCAACGTCGAGCGCCAGCCTTTTTATAGACTACGTCACGTGATCGTCGGCAACGTCGAGCGCCTTCCAATGCGAGGTGCCAAAACAGAAGAATGAAAGTTTGCGTGGTCGAATTTGGGGAGGATTTTGCGACTCTTCTCTGAGTTTTCGTCCCACTTGTGAGCTAAAAAAGAAGAAACAGGGATTGTCAGGCAACAGGACATACAAGCAAAAGAAGAAAACGAGAGAGAGCAGTGCGGCTTGAAGTCTGGGCCGGTGGACCCATGTGGCAGGCAGAAAAGGTGCAGGACTGTGACACCAGAACTGTGCGCACGGTCATCCATCACCGTGGCAACCCGGCCTGTCAGGGCCGCAAGCTTGGGGGGATGTGGTGGCAGTGCCGGCCGGGGCAGATGGGAAGGGAGGACGAGACCGGAGTATCCTCCTTCAGCGCCAGTCTGAGGTAGGGAGGCGGGACGGAGGCCAGGATGAGCACGCTCACAAACACACGAACACGCACACACGCACACACACACACACACACACACACACACACACACACACACACACACACACACACACACACACACACACACACACACACACACACACACACACACACACACATTCAAGGTAAAATAGGGGCTAAAATGTGTGGTGACCCGCGACCTTCGATGCCTCTGTGTCCACTCCACAGAGAAGACTGTCTGGAGGCAGAGATGCAGCACATCCATCATCACAGCCCTCATGACTCTGCTGACAACCAAAGTCTAGCTGAAGTGTGTGCGTGCCGGTGTGTGTGTGTGTGTGTGTGTGTGTGTGTGTGTGTGTGTGTGTGTGTGTGTGTGAGTGAGAGAGCAAGAACTCTTTTTGAAGACTTGCTGTGTCCTAAAGCCATGATTCTAGTGTATCATGTTTCCATGACTTTAACTTTTTTGAAGATTAAAATATTTGTCTAATGTACACTATACTTGATTTGAATGAAGTTTCTACATGTATGTAGATGCAAAAAGCCATCCTTAAAACCATGCAGATGGCATATTTATCGCACTTTTGCCGTTTACCTCTGTAAAATAGATCCTATTGAGCCACTTCTCTCAGTCATAGAATATTAGTAGTGTCACTTTGGAATCATTTTTTGGGGTATTATTTCCATTAACAATTTAGCAGTACATGATATTGTCTTATGTTCTTTCATCGCATGAAGTGTATACAGTAGTCAGCCTTTTTAAATTTATTTCCCCATTATTTTCATTTGCATTCATTTGCGTATATTCAAATAATACCGTATTTTGGTATGACTGGCTTTTATTTCATCACGGCTACTTCTTCCATTGCTGTCATGATTTTCATCCGATGTGTTGACTCATTGGTGACTTTCTTACCATTTCAAAACATCCATTAAATGGCCACGGAGGATTGCTAGTGAATTAAGCAAGCACAGATAAACACTTAGTGAGCAGATTATCAAGTACTGTATGAGCAAAGAAGCAGGAGCGGCATCCCACTCAATTAAAGAACAGCTTATCTGTGATTCAACAGTTCATGAAAAGCTGTTGTGGTTAAGTCCAAGTCCCTCAGGTGCACCAATTCTCCCCCCCCCCCCCCCCCCCTTCTTCCGAGTAATTGCATTTGTTTTATTCACAATAAACAACGCTGCGCAGCATTGAGTTACTTCTGTGTCAGATGTGCTTGCGTCACCAAAGCGGGAACGTAACACTTCATTTCATCTCGATGCACTTTAAGTCAGCGCCGTTAGATTGCCAGGCGAGATGAAAATGTAACCCAGTTTGTAGTCGCGTGGGAAAAACAATCATCCCAGCGTCGCGCAACACTGTGATATTGATATTGCAGGAGGCGGCATTCACGTCACCCTGGTCGATGTTGACTGATACGCTACATGCGGTGCCGCAGTCAAGGATCGCTTTGAGGCCCCGTTTTCAAGAGCCCGCCCCAAGTGATGCGGGCCACTGAGCAGCAAACGCCTTAGAAGACACAACGCAATGAAATAATGACGTCATGTTCTGTCAATGAATAATATGGGTCAAAGTAATTTGAGAAAATGTCTTATTTCAGAAGTGTGTGTTCACCTGGTAGCGCCCGAGGACCCGCATGCATCCTGCATGTTTTCGATGCTTCCCTCCTCCAGCACACCAAAATGATTGACACCGTTGATCAGGCGCCAAGACGTAGCTCCGAGCTTCAACGGGGTTGGCGACCTCGGATGTGGATTATTGGGGGCCTTTTGGAACTGTCACATTTTCATTTTTTGGTGTGTGCATTACGGGTTTGGCCGTCGTCTTCGCCGTGGCGATATCATTTGTCAAGGAACAATCAACTCAGCACTGGTTTCTGCATAGTGGCAACCGAGAGATCGCGAGTCGCGACCTATCTTGGGGAGAAATGAAATGAGAGGTTTTGTCACGAGGAGGGGAAAGCGATGAAAGACAAGAGAAAGGAGTTTGAAATTTCAACACGGCAAAAAATGTCCTGTGGAGAACCTCCCAGCAACATCGAATGATAGACTAGATGGCTCTTCTGGAACAATGCTTGTTCCAGCACATTTCAAAGTGCGACGAGGGCAGTGATGCAATCACAAACTACAGACGTGTCGGTCTCTTTTTTATCCCCCCCACCCCCACACACACACACAGGCACGCACATATTTTTTGTGTCCCTGTGACCGATGCACTTGGACACAGTTTACATGGCAGGAACTTAACAATTCCACCATTTAGCACACTTGAGTTATTTGGGCAGAACTCATGGGGGTATATGTTTGGAACAGACACGGAAGAAATACTTGATAGTCCATTAAAGCTCTTCACAAATTCAACAGGCATCAATGAGGTTGCATTAGTGCAAAACCAGACCAAAAGCTGGCACCGTTTTTGTCTTTCTGGGAAGTGGCCACTCCTGGGGAGGTTTGTCACTGTTCCATGCTTGCTCCATTAGTAAATAAATGGTTCTCATCGTGATTTGCTCAAGATTTGGGAATGACTTTGTAACCATTTCCAGACTGAGAGATGGTCAATTCGTTTTTCTTTGGGTCATGGACTTTTGTTGCCGCTTTTTGAGATCGTTGGGCCGACATCATTTTGACAGACAGGATGTATTTAGGGGATTTCTTGATTGAGCAGGTCTGGGGGGGTAATCCGACTTGAAAGATGAACTGAAAAAGTGTGACTCCGTTCAATTTTATAAGGGGGAAAGTACTTTTTCCAAACACGGACAGGCTTTGAATAGTTCTGAAATGATTATTTAAAAACGGAATCTTATTGTTACTGAAGTTATCTTTGTCTGATCTTTGCATTGGTTTGATGATCTGTAACATTAAAGTGGGCAAACTATGAAAAAAATAAGAATTTAACTTCACGGTGCTCCACGCCTACAGTGTGAAAATGCATTTTTTTCAACAAATAGAGTACCAGACAAACGACATAAGAGTTTGATTGATTGCTCGTTTTTGCAATCGCATGCAAAATTTAAACCATTTCTGACTACTCCGGAGATTACTGTATATCACTTTGTGATCAGCATCGTGAGCTAAGAACTAGCTGAAGCGTGAAAAACGGCAAAGAAAGTATGCTTTTATTGCCGCATTAGTATGTGGCTCACGTCCTGCTGATACACTGCTAATTAGCCTCAAGCTCAGAACGGGCACGGTTCCAATTAGTGGTCGATGTGCCCTTTTCAGTACACCACCGTCACAACTGAGTGTGTGTGTGTGTGTGTGTGTGCGTGCAGTGACAAGCGGGTAGTGGCGGAATGTCAGCAGAGAGGTGATAATTCGGTTTTTGGTTGTTTTTTTTTCAGGGCTGTACAGAGCAAAAATGTCTGGCTAGCAGATTACATCTATCCATTTTCTAATCTGTTTATCCTCACGAGGGGCGGGGGCGGGCCGGAGACAATCCCAGCTCTCTTCGGGTCATAGGTGGGATATACCCTGAAGTAGTTGACAGCCAATCACAGGGGCACACATCGACGAACAACTATCCATGCTCACACCCACACCGAGGGACAATTTAGAGTCCCATTAACCTGCCATGCATGTTTATATATATATATATATACAGCACATATATACAGGTACTCCGGTGTGTGTGTGTGCACGTGCATGTGGATACACATGTACGTATATAAAAACAAACTAAAATGAGCGGTATTTTTCCGGTTCATCCAATAACATGTAAATTTGAAATAAAACGAAAAAAAATCATCAGCAATCAGTCCATTTTTTTTCAATGAAAAAAAGAAATATTTGATAAAAATGGACAAAACCCTTGAATGCCTCATGCTGTTGGCTTGATAGGGCTCTGAGCCAAATGCTAATTAAAGCACTGTTAATAAAGGCTTTTTTATGGCAACAGTTTTCAGTGTGGAATTAAGTATTCCAAATCTAATTGATCTCAGGAGGAAAGTTTGTTTTGAATGAAAGAAACTACAGTCACACAAAACCTCTGAGGTTTACTGGGTTTTGCTTTTGCTCCTCTTCTTCTTCTGTTCTCTTCCCTTGTTGGTCAGCTCATTCGTCTTGAGGCCTTCTCAGATGTCAGAGCGACGCGTGGCTCAATCGATCAGTGAGACCAACTGCCCTTTATTTGTGTGTGTGTGTGTGTGTGGGTGTGCACGCATGCATATATATATATATATATATATATAAAATCCGGAAAATGTGGGGGAAATAAAATGCTATTTTGCATATGATATATTCTTTAAATTAACCATATTATTCGTATATATTCTTATATATTCTATACCGTATTATATTCTTTAAATGAATCTGTAATCAGTCGGGGGTTTTTTCTGACAAGAATGAGCATCGGCCTAAAAAAAAAAAAAATCCATATCAGTCGGGCCCTAGTTTGTACATTACATTACTGACATATTTTATTGTATACTTGTGTCTAACAAATAATTACAGATATTATTGATCTCAATCGGAGATTTTATTTTGAAAAGTCGACCAATTGCCGAAGTAAAATGAACACGCTGGAATCTTTGCCCGGCGGGTCATGGCAGAACATTGCCACCAACTGTCATAAGAACAACTCTCTGGCAATTCTCTGCACTGATTGCCTCTCATAGTGTCGATTGGAAGCCGATCAGGCAGCAGATGCACAGTTTTAAAAAAGATATATATGTATCAAAAGAAATTCCTTGAAATAACTGATTTGGGTGATTTTGGATCCTTGGCAGCCACTGAGTGCTTTCCAGATTAGAAATGTGGCAGGTGATGAGGCGGCAGGCAGCTTTTTCACCTATCAAATCAGTCTGAGAGCGGCAGAAAATCAGTGTATCTATGTGAGTCCCACAGTGCAAATCACCACTGCAAATGAGAGCGGCTAACAAAGCGCACGATAGATAGTCAACCAGAATAATATAAGAGAGAGAGAGAGAGAGAGAGAGGCTATAAAATAACAACAGAAAATATCAATCATGTTTCAGTGTTTCACTAAATCAATATTTTTGCTTGGACACACCTGTCAAGTCACAGCACAGAACAATAGTCTGATACTTGAATTGGATTTTACAAATCTTAAGTTTGACACATTTTTCTCTTTCACATCTTACAGTGGACGTAGTGAGCAATTGTTCAAAAACAACACATACCAAGTTATTGAGTGCCATTCCTATTTTAGTTTACAATCAAACTAAACATCAAACAAAAAGAATAAACCAAACCACATAACTTACCGGCGGCCGCTAGCTTAATGCTAACACACAATGCAAAACGATTTTACATCCATTTCAGTGGGGAAAGATTACTTGAGATATGATTTTTCTCAAGTTAGGAGTGAGACAATGGAACAAATGCAACTCGTATGTCAAGACGCAACTGAACAAAATGATATATAGTCAGGTTGTTCACCAAAATGCAAACCAGCCAAGCTAACGAGGCTAGCTATCGATATGGTAGATGCAACCTTCAGAGGCAAACAACACACTACCTGTTTTTTCTCTAAAACTGGATATTTCTCTAAGAAAAATTCACCTCGTATAGCAACAGTAACCGAGGTGGGGGTGGGGTTTCATGAAAGGCCAATTAAACCAGATGATTACTGCTCTCAAATCGGGCCGTCTTGTGGCTTTTGTATGTTTTTGCTGCAACTGCAGTGCGATAACAAAAGAAGCACACCTCTGCCAATCACAGTCACGGTCAATCAAACTTAATTGGCTTTCCCGCATTAAGACGTTATAGCTTTTCAGGTGAACACCATTTTTCCGTCTGTTATTGTTAGGGGGAAAAAAAAAAGAGTTATGGAGAGAGAGAAAAAAGAAATCCAGTCGGAATGTTTAACCTTTCCAAATGCCTGCCCGACTCTCTGGAGCGGATCGTACCTGCACTCTTGCTTCTGTTTATTCCCGTCTTGTTCTTGTGACTGTTGGGAGGAAAAAAAAAAAAAAAAGAAATGTATTTTTTTTCTTTGACAGGAACCCCATAACAGCTGTCAGAGACATTCAGGAGCAAAAAAAAAAAAGCAAAATGCAACATCGTCTGGAGTTGAGAGTGAATAAGAAAACGAAATATATGGTGTTGTCTCTCACTGACTTGCGTATGGACGGGGCATAAAACAGGAAGCTGTGACAGAACTGGGCTGATTGAAGGCTTGGGAGGAAAAGCATTTCGTGGAAAGCTTACAAAATAAGTCTCCTCAAGAAAGCACATTTAATGAGGGATTGGAAAATACATTTCAACTTTTAACCCGGGTTTAGTCTCATCAGGTTGCCCTGACACTTACGCACGCTGCTTCGAAACAAAACACGGTCACACCCTATGGTTCTTTTCAAGCAGTGTTTTTCAACCTTTATTGAGCCGAGGCACGTTTTCGCATTGCGAGAAAGCGACCAAAGAAAAATGCTACAAAAAGTGTCGAATTGAAATCAGGATTTTGTCTCCGTTTTCTGTGGTACCTTGCACCTTATCGTTCCCTCAATTTACTCTCACGTGAAATACATTTTCCCCATTGTAATGAATTAAAATTCCCTTAATTGGTTCCTAGGTGACTAAACTGACTCCATGCTCCATTTTGTAGTCGAGCACAAAGCTATTATTTTCTTGTCTGGCAACAGGTGGACACACACACACACACACACACACACACACACACACACACACACACGCATTCATTGGATCTTATGTCATCGAGTGGAACGACAATTCATTGTTGTGCCCGTCTTTACACGCCACTGGCGTAGATATATGAACAAGGATGAGTTCAATTTAGAAAATAAAGAACTTTCAGAACAACTCGGTGAGGTTGGATCATTTTCCATGGGAAGTGGAAACTTTCTGGTCATACATCTTTCGAAAGTCAAAGAGAATCCGTGGTTCAGATCCGTGAAACTTCAGCTCAGTGAGCCTCAGACGGATCAACTGCACAAGTGTATTCTTGCTTTTTTTATTTGATTTATTTATGATGACCATTATTTTTTTTCACTAAATAGGTTTGAATCAACGTTTTTCCTTTTTTTTTATTTAATGTGTTTTATTATTATTATTATTTTTTATGGTGGGTGTAATAGTTTTTGGTTTTCTACTTTATTAAATGATTGGTTGTACGGAATATGCACATTTGCATTTCATCATTGTAAATTTTACAAAACACTTTTTGACTTTTTACTGAATATTTTTGGCAGTTTTACTTAAAACACAAAATCTATTGAGTAGTGTTACTTTAACAATGTAACTTTTCTACAACGAGGGCATAAATCGTCACCTGTGCATTGATTTAAAGTTTTATAATGTTGACAGAATCTGGAACAAATGACATCAGATGAAATGAGAACAATTTAGAAGTCAACCAGTGTCACGGAATTGCTCGTGTTCCACTTTAGAGGTTCCACCTTCACTTTTCCGCAGGAGACTTTAGATGAAATATTCGAATGCAGATTCAATCTGAAGCTTTTTTCGCAAGCGCAGACTTTTGGGGGAGCCGTTACAGGAAGTTGATGCATGCCGGCGCGTATCATCAATGACAATAGAATAAGCAAAAAGTGGAAGATGAAACAAACGCGAGGAGACGCCGCGGCACAGCAGGACACGATGAGATGAAGAGGAGGCAAAGAAATCCAAAGTTGACTTGGTTCAATTATGGATGAGAAAAATAACACGGCGAACAAAACTGGATTTTCAGCGATCTCATTTCTCCCAAATGCTAAAGAAGACCACACTTCCATCGAGCTGTGCAGTTCAGTTTGCTTCATCGGAGTCCGGTGATGAGATACTTTTGTGTTTTATCCCAATTTATGACCAACGGTTTGTTCCGTTCGATTTTTAGCTTGGCTGTTCCATGAACTGCCATGTCAATCAAAGTTGGACATTGAGTCCCCCTTCAGGCGCGGCGGCGGATGACCGGCAGATGGAGTCGGACCGTACCGACCTGCTGACCACCTGCTCCTGCGATGCGGGTGGGCCTCTAAATCCCTCCGCCGCTCGGCTAATCCCCCTTTTTGCCACTTTCAGTGCCAGATACGACCTCGTCCGTCCCTCGTCGCCATCGCCGGAAATGTCTCGGAAAAGGAGAGCGGGTTGTGTCGTTGGCGGGAGCGGAAGGTTGGCACATCAGTCGCAGGTGGGAGTTGGCGATACGACAGCGTGATCCTCCCTAACACGATTTCCCCTCCGCTTGGCCTCCTGCTGCGTCAACACGAAGGCTCCGCCTGCTTCCAATGCGGCATCGTCGATATTTTGCGATTTACCTTTGCTGCACGCATACCAACTCACTTATCACTTTGTCACGCACAACACCTGCCTTCATGCCGCTTTCTTATTTTGGTCCCGTTAATACGCCTGCCTGCCTCTCCACCTGCTTCTTTTCAGCCGAGGCCTCGAATCGCAATCTACTCCACGGAGATGGAGCGCCAGACAGAAAATAGAAGTACAGAAGAAGAAATGAAACAGAAGAGGAATGAATCTGGGATAAGGGAGGGAGGGGGGGGATTCTCGTTTCATGGATTTTTTTTTAATCTTTTGACAAAATACGTTGCCAAGTGATGACAGGCTAATATCGCTCGTGGTAGATTGATCAAACTTTGTTTGCCTGAGAAATGCGGCGCACTCGGAGAACAACTGTAGGCAAACGAAATGATATTTTACGGCAGACTCGCATTCGGGCTCCCTCGGACTGATGGTGCTGACACAACAAAAACTGCAGTACTGTTCTAATTTTCATGAAAATGTTGCTGACGATGAACTATTTGTACTTCACTACCTACCACCATTGGTGAACAAGCATTCACCGTATGTGTACAAGTCTCATTTTCTACGAACGAATCTCGACCAGTACTGCCCATCAAATCCGCAATGTTTCAGCTAAATATAATGGACTCATGTCAGTGCCCATTAACAGCAAAAGGGTGGCGACTTTTTCGCCTCTGGTTAAATGTGTCTCCGAGCAAGGTTGAATGCAATTGGAGGCCGCGCGCTGCCTGACTGACCAGTCGAGTTTAACCGAGCGTGAATGACGAGCCATCAGCGCAAGGCCCTCAAGACTGGCAGATGCTAATTTAGGACCATAATAATGCACGCATGCAAGAAGCCCAAAGAGTCAAAAAAAAAAAAAAAACATCATCCAGTCGTTAGCAAACGGGAGACGGACTGTAATAGTCGTGCACAGGTTTCAATCTAACGCCAACTTGGGTCACTTAACCCTGACGTATATTACTATATTACTGCGCGGATGGTTTTGTCTTCTCCTTGGGTAACTTCTCGTGAGGTTATCCCCACCCCCCCAAAAAAATATATATAATGTGTGTATATATATATATTTTTTTTCAAAGTTTTTTTTTCAAGTAACATCAGAAGTTGCCACATTTCATTTGAAAAGAATGACATTTCATGTTGTCAAATGTCGAAACGGGTCCAGGTTGACCCGAACAGTGCGTAACGGTTTCAGATGTGGTGGAGAAAAGCTTATGCATGGTTGAGATGCTATTGCTTTCAGATGCTCATTAGAGCCGTGCGCGTGTCAGAATATTAACATCAGAAACACAAGACCTTGATTTTTTTTTAAAAACTGCTATAAAAGTTGCATGCAACCTTTCATTTAATGACTTGTAAAAGTGGTCATGATCTCAGCTCTCTATGGCTGGAGTTCCATTGCACTTCCAATTTAATGCCTATATACGATTTATTTGACCATTTACTCTACATCAACATATTAAATATAATAACCTTCAGGCCATGGTCGATTTTACTGCGCTTTCAGCTTGTTCATGACCAATTCTGGCCATGAACAGACATGGTGTTTAACTTTGAGCAGTAAGCTGGTATTTTCTGCTTTTGCTTTATGCTTTTGCATAACGATTTTTAAGTCAAAATCATTTCTTGTCATTACTATAAATGTCTACTCATTTTCACTTTTTTTTTTTACCTCTTCAAATTTCACCTTGTTTGGCTCAAACGCAGGTTGTGAAATTGGCTCATAAATAAAATGTATTAGATACTTGCAGGATCACCCCTTCTATCACTAATTCAGATAGCAGAGGGAGTGTCCCGTTCAGAAATCAAGCAGTAATTCGACTAAGCTCAGCAGAGGGTATCCTGACTTGAAATCTAATTTGCATCGGCCACATAACACCTCTTTCAAAAATAAAGAATATGACAGGACGTGATGATTGAAAATCAAAAATGACATTCCAGAGTGCCAAAATCTGTATTAAAAAAAATTGATGGCAACCCAAAAAGTTTGTAATTGCCTATCAATGCCTCATTATTGCAACAAAGCATTTTTCCTTTCTCTTTTAGACAAGGCTATGGCCTGACTAAATGAAGTTCCTCACCTGAGTTCAACCTAGTTGCTTGGCATCAAGATGCAATAAAACGGCACCAAAGCAGTATTATCACATGAAACTTGGTTTTGACCTGAACACAAAAACTGAATATTGGATACCCCCCCCCCCCCAAAAAAAAATCCAATAGTCCAATTCTAAAACTTCGATGTATTTGCACAAAAGACAATTAAAAAGTAAACTTTGCAAAACGTTCCCTTTATAGCGTATCAGAGATTGTAGTGACTTGGTGTAATTCACACTCACCGTAAACAGCAAGCGCACACAACTCGTACACGTCATTTGGAGGCGCTCACATCAGCACCGCGCTCTTCACCTTCAAGCTGGAGAGCCGCTGAAATGAGAGAGTACTCAACCATGAACGCGCGGGCACCTCCAAACCATCAAAAGTCCATTTTAATTCTCAACACAGGTGAACAGAGAGGCACTTCTATTAAAATTGGAAATGGCACAGTTGGGGGTGGCGGAGGGCAGGGCGGGGGATGGAGGGGGTTAAACAAAATCACATTGAGCCAGCAGCAGGGGAGAGAGAGAATGTTTGAGACGGTTGGTGAAGCACTGCGAGGGTTGTCGGATGGCGGGGGGGGGGGCTTACGGGTTCTTAGAAAGAAATAGGTTAAAGCAATGCAATGTTTTGTTTCGTTCAAATGCAAAAGGTCACCCATCGCGCCGCACCATGAATGCGCCACCGTTCGTGATTACTTCACATTCGTTCATTAAAAACCTACCACGCTTCGAGGCGCAAAGCCCAGAGAACCATTTTCTCTCCTCGCCACTTCTATTTTTTTACGCTCCAGGCGCACGCCATTCTGTTTCATTATTTAGTTTCTAATTAAAGCACCTGTATTTATGCCTGGGCTGGCTTCAGTGTCCACTGAACGTCATATCTCCTGCCGGTGGCGTTCATCGGTACAATTTTGCGCCATGCTTATCTGTCTTGGCCCCGAAACTTCATGTGGAACATTCTCGACTCAAATCGTCTTTGAAGTAGGCATTCTTTTTATTATCATATATGCAGTTAAAAGTAATATTCTGGCATTAAAAATCAGCCAACCAGCACGGACAAAAAAACCAAAATGTCTTACATAAACAGTGCGTGTTTGCACCTCTGCTTTAAAAGACAATTTTATCTCAATACCTGCGGTGTGATTTGATTCAAGGACGGCTTATTTTAAAGTGCAACGATTCGACACAATGTGGTACAGGGCGTGATGCATATATTGTATACGCAGAAAAAGTATATAAAGTATTTATGTTTTTTTTAATACATGGACTCCAGCTAGCTTATTTCTACTTCGGCAATGTCAAAGACTGTGCGTGCCTCTCCTGCGCTGAATTGAAAGGGAATGCCATTGACTGGTAAACAAGTCCGTGTTCACTCCCACAACTGCGTAAACGCCCCTTTCTACCTGCAAAAATACCAAAAGAAAAAACTCCACCCATGCGCTGCACCTGAAAATAGGGTCTTTAAGACTCAATCCAAATTGTTTGCTTTGGTAAAGATTTATTTTTCCCCTGAAGAGCAGAGCGCCTCATAATACAAAAAAAAATAAATAAATCTCATCTTTGAGAGGCTTGCTTATCGGCATTTGTTGCAACCAACCAACTGGCCAGTGGGCACGGTTCCACACAAAGAGCGACACACTCACAGATCAATGGATCATGTTTGGATCGTGCCGAGTGTTAAATGCTGACAATGTATTCATCGATTTGGCTCTTTCTCTCGGCATCGATGAGTTGAGCAATGGGAAAAGCAGCGGTAACATTTAGATCTGGGATGGGGAAATCTTACTCCTGTCAGTTTTTATAACGTCAACCGAGCGCCATGTCAAAAAAAAAAAAAAAAAGGAACTAATTAATACATATCCATATATTCTACAATTTTGTTCGAAGCGGCCATTTTAGGGTTGATTAGGCTATTTCCAGGGCTCCCACAAAGAGAAATCTGTTTCTTGAGATTTTATCAACACAGGAAAGACGTGTACTACGTTTGACATATGAGATTGCAGCTCAACCAAGCCAAAGTTGACGACTCGCCATGAAACTCCACCAGGTCACGGTTTGACTACCGTCAATGTCTTGCTTGTGTTGAAGGTCCCGATGAGATTCACACAAAGTCCTTACTTGCACTCTTGATTAAACTCTGTGACACTTTGTATGACCCTTGAGCTGTGGTCTAACCAATGAATATTCATACAACATTTAGGATTTGTTTGCCGATTATTACCTGTCTAGCTTAATGATAACAGTGGACACATTATCCCACAAAGCAATTGAAGCCTAAGGCTTATGTAAAGATGCAAACTGAAGAAACATGTTTCTATGGTAACAATAAGAAAAAATGATAATCAGGAGCCTCAACAGATGACAAACGATTGCTAAAATGTTTACGTAATGCGCGCCGGAAAAGCCGGAGAAGCTGTTGCCTTGTTAATCTGACAGATGGCGTTTCTTGAGCCACATACCCTGTAACCAAATAACAATAAACAGCATTCTAATGGACTGTAATTATAGTACAAACAATCTGCTGATGCGACAAAAGGGATGACTTGGGTTGTGTGTGTTTCCGTCGTGCCTTCCTGGCATTTAATGTGCTGTCGCATCACCTTCCGTTAATGAACTTAAAGCAATAGGGCCGAGGACGTGACCAAACTTGATAGCCAGCTCAGAACGAGCACAACCGCAGAGGGGGTGGAAAGGTCAGGCGCTGTCCGAGAAGCTCGCTAATGATGCCGCTAACTGCAGAAATCAAGGCGAGCGGGCGGAAAGTGCTGACGCAGATGGTGAAAGCAACAACAACATCCCAAAAAATGAAGACACAATGAATTTCCTGTCGCCTCCGACTCGATCCTCTTCTACGCCGACTCTCACCCTTAACTGTCACTTTCAATTAAAGCGTCAATGTGCTTTCTTGCACTGAAGTTCATCAGAGTTGATGAACATGCGGCTTCATAATTGACAACCGGCGGGTGAAGTGGGTGCCAAATCAACACTTGGCCCTAATTATTGGATTTAACTGCGGCATTTGTTACAGTGGATCAAAGTGAACATCATTTTTCTTGTCAAAGATCAGGTTGCACGTAAACGGCAAGTTTTGAATGGCAACAAAACTAGTTGCCTATAGTCAGCCACTCATGAAAACTATTTTCAGAACCTTTGCACAATGAGTGACAGTTCAGTCGTAAAGGCAAATGGCCATTCTGGGGAAGGTAACAATGCTCTCTATTCATGAGGGAACTTGTTGACGCGCAAAAAGTTGGGAAAATGATCTTGCTTAAGGACGTAAGTCACAGCGGTTTTACCCATCAATGGCCGTCAGTGTTATGGGAACTTTTGTTTGTGTCGTCCTGGCAAATCGTCCTCCCGTCGCAGCCCCCCCTGATGATTTTGTTCCGCCGTGCATTCATTACCCCAATTCCACTTCCTCTGTCTGCGCACCCCTCTGACCTCCTTCTATTCTCCCTCTTGGCTCCCGTTCACTTCGGCTGGTGTGATACAGGAAGCGAAGCGTCGTGCGTTGCCAGCTCGCACGCTGACACGCGCACGCACGCTCACACGCATCGGAAATGAGCGCCTGCAGGGATCTATCTGTATGGTCTCTCAGATGCCCACAAAAGAGACGCGGACTTTGGAAAAACACAAGCCCTCTCTATTCAAACACTCTCAGACGTGCCAGCAGTGGCCACCTGCCTGTTACACACACACACACCCACACACGTGCACACCAACTCACACACACACACAGTCTACACACATACCCTCACTCACTCGCTCACTCATTCAGACTCACTTTCACAATTGCTTCTCCTCATTTTCCGTCAGAGAAAGGCCCCAGCGCAGCCGTGATGCCACAGTGAGAGACGGCGTTGGAGCACCTGCGGTGGAAAATTTGCATTGGTATCGTTACTGTGCAACACTCGGATACGATCACTTTCATAATATGTCATATTTCACAGTCAAACGGTGGAATCTTAAAATATTTGTCAGATGGGAATTTGTTAAGTTTGGATGAGTAGCTTACAAATTCTGGGACATCTTTGTCCCCCCACTGCAGGAGTCACCAAATCCGGTCCCCGAGAGCCCTGATCCCGCATGTTCTAGATGTCTCTCTCCTCCAGCACACCTGAAAAAGTCTCCCAAAATGCGACCAGCTAACACTCTCCAGTCCCCAAATCCAATTTTCAAACCAATCTGCTGGGTCAAAATAATTAACCCAAGCATGTGTAAAAGTAATCCAGTTACTCAAAATTCACAACTAGTGAAAAAAAAAAAAAAATTAATGCAGAGTACTTTGATCTTTGGGGTATTTTTAACAAGATCGTGACATGGGGATTTTTACATTGTGCGGTGAAAATAACATAAAATGTCTCCTTAAAATATGCTAATCAAATTTTCCAAGACGCAGCGGTGGCACACAAAGCGCATCTCAATTTGCACGGCGTTTAAAATGTCAAGTTGTTTGTACGCATTCAGAGCGGAGCAAATCTTTTTCTTAATTTGCCGCGTGCTCTTTTGGACACGTCGCAGCTGACAGCTGACAATGACGTTTATTGGGGGCAAAAAAAAAAAAAAAAAAGCAAAAAGCAGCCGGCTACAAATCCGAGCCATATTTCTCTTTATCCACGTGTGTCAACCTCTACTGTGTGCATTTGTGTGTGTGAGATGAAATTGATGTTTTTTTCCAGGATTTGTCAGCTTCAAAAGAGCAGACGTGTGAGGATTAATAGGGGTTATCGCTTTGAGAACACATCATTCATCAGAACTTGACAAATCCATATCTGACAAAAAAAAGAAAAAAAAATCCAACCACCATGGTCACAAACAGCCATGGTGACCCGAATGTGTGTGTGTGTATGTGTGTGTGCGTGCGTGTGTGTTTCATTTCTGATGAAATCTGAGTCACGTCCATGTGTGTGTGTATGCGTGCGTGTGCAGTCAGGCTGGCAGTGTGGTCGAGTCTCCATTTGGACGCCAAGGTGGATTGACAGCAGCGGATTGGACAATATTTATCTCCAACTCGACTGAGGAAAATAGTTTGTCCCCGGTGACATTTTCATCGATTGCAACATGTATCCTGCTAGCCCCACTCCTCCTCCCACCCAATCCTCTCCACTGAAAAGTGACTAATGTCATGACTTGTGTTCTCCGACTGGGTCACGATGTCATGTCTACTGAGCAAGATGTTCTCGCTTTCCACACATGGATCCATTTTCCCCATATCTGATTTAGTACCAGTATCAGATGTTGGAAAAACATTTTTTTTTTTGCTCCACTGTTTGTGTCCAAATATCTGTTGCTTCTAAAACAGTGACCAGTTAGCTTGTCAATGGCGTTTTGCATTGTTTGTTAGCTTTAAGCTAAAGCGACTTTCCCAAGACAAAGCAATGTGGTTGTTTTGAAGACAAAAAGGGAAGGCATTTATTTGAATTGAAAAAAATATAACGTGGTGCCTTCAGATACGAGTTTGCTGTGCACAAACTTGAAATAGGAAAGCTGTATGGGGCAATCAGCAATCAATTCAGCTCACTTCACAATAACCAGTACTTTGGCAAATAGAGAAATATTCATCAAAAGGGAAGCTTCAGGCTGTTTAATGCCACTCCCAGTTGAAGTATACTTACAAACTTAACATA
Source organism: Hippocampus mohnikei (assembly GCA_026261675.1). Lineage (NCBI taxonomy): Eukaryota > Metazoa > Chordata > Actinopteri > Syngnathiformes > Syngnathidae > Hippocampus > Hippocampus mohnikei. The sequence goes on from JAKGUB010000521.1 coordinate 6,384,013, forward strand.
AAACCAAGAGAATATTAGCCTATGCCCCAAGCAAGTAAACATTACCCGGCCACTATTTGCAAAGAAATAGTGTAGTGCACGCCATTTTTCCATTTGCTCTCGTTATTTCAATAAACAATGTTGATTGTCAAATGGAGGCATCAGTTTGGTATTGTATTTTTGGGGGGGTGTGGGGTGCAGCACCGCTGTTGGCCCATCTGTTTTCCATTGGCATGCTGACCCGCACTGCAGCTGCCCTGTCACAGCATTGTTATTTAAAGGTACAGTGCGACCTGCCATCTGGGCGTCCGTCGCCCAAGGAGCTTGATATAGATGGCGGCGGTGTGACGGCAATTGTAATCAATATACTCTAAGCTCGTCTCCATTACTTAAGTCCTTATTGATCTGCCGGGCTCCCTGGCAGTCAAAGACGTGGGAGGGCATCGGCATTCAAGATTTGTATTCATTTTGTGCATGCTGTAACTCAGTGGGTGATGGTCAGGGCCAGGGAGACCTCTGCTGTGCTCAACTCTATCAAAAGTACTGACCTATATTTATAACCCAAGTTCTAATATTTGTTCAATGATTTTATTTATCCCCAACAGTCTGTTCTCTTTAGTTTGCAATGTAAATCTAGTGAATGTTCAATCGTTTAAGGAGTGTTATCCATATGCAGTAAACCATATACATGAGTGTGCGTGTACCGTATATATATATATACACACACACACACACACACACACACACACACACACACACAAAATAATCAAATGTTTTCTAGAACTAGCGATGAGTCTTTCACATCTTATTTTGGCTCACTCTTCCTTCCAGAAATTTTTTTAATTCAGCAACACGGGAGGGTGTTGTGGCATTTCAAGATGTTTTTGCCTTTCAAGTCTGACTTAGAACACATCAGTTTCAGGTCACAAACTGATGGCCAAGCATTTTCTCTTAGGATTTTCTAGTAATGAGCCGAATTCATGCTCCCATCAATCTCAGCAAGTTGTCCAGGTCCTGACGAAGCAAAGCAGCACCAGACTATCACACAAACAGCACCACATTACACTCTTGGCAATGTGCTCTGTACTTGTCTTTTTTTTTTTTGGGTGCTTTGGTGCATCCTTGGCAGATGTAATGCAAAGCACACCTTGCAAAAAGTTACAATTTTGTCTTATCAGTCAATTGAAAGTCACTGTTGGTGTAGTGGTACACTTGCCTCACTTGTGTGTGGGCTGGGTGGGATTGGTTCCCACTCAGTGACGGTGATGTTTGTTTGTCTCTATATGTACCCTGTGACTGACTGGCGATCAGTTCAGGGGTTCATCTGCCTTTTGCCCGAAGTCAGCTGGGATAGGCTCCAGCAACCCTCGTGAGCCCGTTCAGGATAAGTGTAAGTGGTGTCGAAGATGGATGGATGGATCAGGCCATTGAATCTTCTTCAGTCTTGGGAATCATTCAGCTGTGTTTTGCTAAAGTAAGATGAGCCTTAATTTTTTTGGTCAGCAGGGATTTTTGCCATGGAAGTCTGCCATTTTTGCTCAGTCCCTTCCTTTTTGTTGAATCACAAAGACTGACCTTAACTGAGGTGAGGGAGCCCTGCAGCTCTCTACATATTGTGCTGCATTCCTTTGAAAGTCATCACGCTGCTGTTTGGGTATTTTTTGGAGGCCGAACACGCCTGGGAAGGATCCGAGTAAACTTCAACTTCTCTGACCAACGTTGCAGTTTCTGGAAAAAAAAACCCCCGCAGAGTCAGTCCTTTGATGCTGACTGAAATGAAACCTTTTGAGGTCAGAAATGACGACAGTTTGGAGCATATTATTCTGGAAGATTTTTCGTCCGACTCCAAATTGCACAACTTTTGAAGCGTGGTAACTTCGGGGCAGCTTTGTACAAAAGTCTCTGGAATGCAATGTCATGGCCTCATTTGACTTCAATGCTGCACTCACTTTGTCGCTGGGTGACTCTCCATGAAAATGTACTCATTCAAGGAGAAAAAAAAATAGACAGGGAATAAAAAACGAGGCAGTGTTTTCAATGCGTTTTTCCTTGACTTTTTCTCCGCCTCTGAACAAATGATTGCTTTTTATTGTCTTTCTCACACCATTTCCCTTCTTGCCTCCCAGGTCATTGCTGAACTAAACTACCTTAAACGTCATTGGACTCAAATAAGAAGTGACTGATGCGGACTGTAAGGTGAAAGCACCTGCCCTCGGGAAGTCTCCTGCCAACTTATTTCAGGCAGTTTTATAATGTTTTATTGACAGGTTAGCGACGGCGTAAGGATGTCTTTGAAAAGGAGCCACTGCGGTTATCTGTGGAACATTAGAGGGCATGAATATAGATTTTTTTTCTTCATCCTTTCCACCTGTCTTTTTTGTGTGTGTGTTTTGCCCTGACTCACCTTCGCTTTTTGTGTCCGTCCTTGCAATAATCACAGCGGTTCATATTGGATTTCGCTATTCTGTGAAGGTGACGAGGGCAGGGCACAAAGAATAAACGGCAAAAGCAAGGAAACAAAACATCCATCCGTTTTCTACCTCGCTTATCCTCACGAGAGTTGCGGGCGTGCTGTCGCCAATCCCAGCTGTCTTGGGGCAGTAGGCAGGGTACACTCTGAACTGCTTGCCAGCCAATCGCAAGGCACACATAGACAAACAACCATTCGTGCTCACAGTCACACTTAGGGATAATTTAGAGTGTTCCAATAATCTGCTATGCGCGTTTTTGAAATGTGGGAGAAAACCAGAGCGGAGAATCGGTTCCCACTCAGTGACGGTATGGATATCGGTGTGAATGGTCATTTGTCTCTACAAGTGCCCTGCAATTGGCTGGCGACCAGTTCAGGGTGTAGTCTGCCTTCTGCCCCAAAGTCAGCTGGGATAGGCTCCAGCGACTCCCTGCGACCCTGTTCAGGATAAGCAGTGATGAAAAGTTCTTGACCTTATTCTCAAGCAAAACTATTTTTCTTGTAATATGGCATAATTTTCACGTAATAATGATTCCACAGATAAAAGACACTCACTTAGATAGCCATAAATACCCTAGCTGAATTTTTTTTGAGCTGAACATAATGTGATGGAGGATCTCCAGTCAGGTTTTAAGATGCACAACACATAGTCAGCCCTGTTCTGAAATTTTAATTACATTCTCCTGGCTAATGACACTGGAGACTGTCTTGTTTTGGGGGACCTGACAACAGTGTTTTATATAATGGACCACAGTATTCTGTTGTCTCACTTCCAGCAACGGGTAGGCATTAGTGGCTGCACTCTAGAGTGGTTTCGATCTTCTAGAGTTCTTCAAGCAGGGCTTTTTGTGTAAGCCTCGGATATTCTGAGTCCCATTCTGCCCCACTGTTGTGTGGCGTTCCACAGGGTTCAATTTCGGGGGCCTTGCTATTTGCTGCACCTGGGTTCCAATTTAAGAAAGCATGGTATTTCCTTTCATTGCTATGTGCAAGACAGTCAAATCTATGTCCTGTTGAGGGAAAAGGATGCTTTCTCCTTCAGGACACTTTTGTCCTGTCTGGGGGGAAATCAAATGATGGCACAAAACATCTTGAACAGCAGTAATGGTGTGACTGTCTGATTTCTACTTTATGCGCAGCTGAGGTTGTTTTTAAAGTGCTCTATAAATAAAGTCGAGTTGCGAGCTCCGTGCCTGTTTGTTTAGGCAACTATAGAACTTTGACCCCCATTTTTTGTTGACATTTTTATAAGCAATATTGTTTACCCTACAGTTACTGTATTTTGTGGATCTAGCCGCCCATCATGGAACAAAACATGCAATATATATCTCTTGATGGAGTGCAGTTTGTCTCAGGGCAGGCGTGTTATTACTTTTCTTAGTCCAAAAAAAACGTTGGTTCTGAAATATTGACTTTTTTGGGGGGGGCCAATGTGATCATGGGGAAGTAAAAGAATCAACAATGTCATGGCATTGCCTCAGAGCACAGATTGCTTTGATATCATCGTTATTGGTTTTGAAATGCATGTCATTTCTCTGTGAAGAGCTCTGCTTACGTTCACTGGGAGCACCGCAGTTTAATTACAACCATGTGCCTGCGCAACAAACATGCAGCCATAAATAACGAGCCTCGTAACCGAGAGACAGCGCAGATACAAATCATATTTGGACAAGAGAAGTGACGGTACATGACATTTAGTTAAAAATTGAGTATTTCCTAGCTGGGGCCACATGCGAAAGTTTACCCAGAAACAGGTGGAGAGGAAATCGGGTCGGGGGGAGTCATTTCCCATCATGTCCAAGTTATTGATGACCCTCAGCATTACTGGGAAGCCGTGTTCCGTTTAAAGTCTTGATTCCACATTCATTAGGCGTAGAAAAATAAGTAGTGTGTTTCCGGTAACATGAAATTTCAGCATAGGGTCGGTAGGTCGGACAACGTTTTTTTTTTTTCCCCCCATCAAAAATGTAAACAAAATACCCATAAAACATAAAACAAGGAGACACATTTACTATTATTGAAACCCCCGCTCGCTGCCAAAGGCGGCGAGAGAGTTGGGTACCCCCCGGCTGGGTGTCTCGTTACCTCTGCGTCCCGCGTCCTAGACGGCCCGTGGTGTTGTAATATCTTTTGGGGAAAAAAAAGTAATTTTTCCGCATGCATTTAAGAAGCTGCACGTGCAAATGAAACCAAAAAAAAAATGTTACGATACATTCCTTTTGACCCCCACCACAACTAAGTGACTTTCCATTCAATTTTAACCCTCAAAAGTACACGTTCACTTCCATCCACTGGCTTTTTCTCCATTGGAAGCCATCGCAGCCACTTTCTCTAAGCGCTTTAGGCTAATTAATTTATGGCACTGCACTGTGACATCCTTTCAGCAATTACAATGCGGTCAAGTCGCTCGTCTTAACTCAATTCATTCAGGTTTTTCGAGGACACTCAGACGCTAGTTGAGGCCTCTGCGGAGAACCACAAAGCCACGAGTGCTAATAATGCAACATAACTTCTCTTGCCAGTAGCCGTTTATCACATCAGTGCTTGTAATCATGTTTATCCACAAAATATTATTGACGAAAAATAATTTTCTTTGTTCATTTGTCATAGCGAGTGACAAAAAGTGACACGGAGAACTATTAAATGTGCATTTGTGTTCAACAAACAAGCCAGATTTCAAGTTGTGCCGTGAATGAACTTGAGAGTAAATTGAGACGAGAGCATCAAGCGAGTGGTCTTTTTTCCTCGCTTGTTGTGCAGAGCGCCGTCCGCAGACTTTGCGGTAATTAAAGCTGGATGGAGCCCTATCGAGTAAAGCTCCTTATGTTTAATGCAGTCGGCCACGGGTATGAGGGGGACGGTGGCGTCGGGAGGGGGCGAGGGAGGGTCGACATGGAATGCAGCCTTTGCACATGTAATACTCCACCCTCTTCCCCTCCATCGTGTCCACATGGGAGAGGGATGTAAAGTGGTTGTGGGGATGTGGAGAGGAGGTTGTCACGCTCTAGCATTCAGAGAAGTTAAAAAGCATTTGATCGCGCGTGTGTGTGTGTGCGTGCGTTCGCCTGTGTATGTGTGATATCCGAGAGGGATTTGGTTCATGGCAGATAGACCATTGTGTAAAACGCTCTGTGTTGTACAGATCAGCTACAGTAAGTGGAGCGAGCAACCACGGCACTAAAACAGAAATGTAAACACGTACGCTCACACACACACACACACACACACACACACACACACACACACACACACACACACACACACACACACACACACACACACACACACACACACACACACACACACACACACACACACACACAGTCCGGGTAAACAAGTGAGACTGATGTGTCAAATGTAAGGATGACATGCAAAACTAGGCCTCCACTATGTTCATTTATTCATTTTCCGAACTGCTTTATCCTCACTAGGGTGCTGGAGCCTATCCCAGCCGCCTTCGGGGAGTAGGCGGGGGACACCCTGAATTGGTTGCCAGCCAGTCGCAGGGCACACAGAGACGAACAACCATCCATGCCCACACTCACACCTAGGGACAATTTAGAGTGCTCAATCAGCCTGGCACGCATGTTTTCGGAATGTGGGAAGAAACTGCAGTACCTGGAGAGAACCCACGCAGGCCTGGGGAGAACATGCCAACTCCACACAGTCGAGCCCGGAGCTGGAATTGAACCCGTACCTCTGCACTGTGAAGTCGAGGTGCTAACCACTGGACTACCGGGCCGCCCGCTCCTACTATGTGATAAAAATATTTGTCTTTCGATTTGATGAAGCAATATGTGGTGCCTCACCAGAGGGTTTTCGATATGACAGTGTTTGTCAAACTTTTGACACCAAGTACCTTGGTTTTTAGGTCACTGTTAGTGTCATGTTGGGTACAGTAAGGGGCGTGTAGTTCACTGTCCAATAAAAATTAGCAAAGGGTAAAAAAACAAAACAATTATGGAAAATCAAAAAAGTAGAGCCCGTACGTATAGCTCACTTTTTTTTGCAGCAGCCAATCATGTTGCAATGGGACATGTCCTGCCTGGATCTCACAGAGGGATTCTCAAAACTCTTCTCTGAGATCATCATTATGGCACTAACATTAGTCGTTCTATGCAGAGATGAAGAATATATGACAGCGAAAGCTGTTAAGTTGTCTGCCTACATGTCGTGGAGCATTAGTGTTCACTTTGTTGCTTAAAGGCGATTTTGGGGCTGTCATATCCAGTTTTTGTTTGCCTTCAAACATCGCTTCAGTCATCCATGATTATTTTATTTTTGCATCTGAGAAATGCTTCCTGCACTTAACTACAATACGCACCACTCTAAAATCAGAACGCTGTTGCTTTTAGTTGACGTGAAAAGAATCCCGCTTACAGCTCGATAGGATCATTTCAGCTGATTTCTTTTTCTTGCTCTTATCTCTGACCTTTGAGGAACATTCATGCTCTTCATCCACAACATAACGCTAAGGTGTGCTGCGTTGTTTTTTCACGGACTAGGGGCTAGAATGTGAGGCGATCACACAAACACAACACAAGCTAGAGTGAACTTGAAGTGATTTTGTTGTTGGGTTTTTTTTTTGGGGGGAGTTTGCTGATACTTCTTTGATGCTAACCTTCTCTCACTTTTCAGGTGGAATATTTGACATTCCTTCTCCAATGTGTTTGACCCATGAGCTCAGTTGAGGGGGTGTGAGTCTACCTAAGAGATCAATAACACCCCCATCTGGTCAATCCATTCGAGACGGGCAGTGATTAATTACGCTTTCCTGGCCGTCGGAAGGCAGGAATGAAAAGTTAAAAAGAGCGGTGGGAAAAAGAAGGCCACTGGCCTGCGGTGGCGAATCGTGACAGAAAGCTGACGCGTCCTTGAAAGCGGTTTGGCTGAGGGTGGCTTGACAGGTTAGCCATTAGCAAGCCCTTCCACTAAACGTGTGTGTTGCTCTCCTAGCACGTCCTTATTGTCTTCTGCCTTTCTTTCATGCTCCATGGAGAAAGGCAAGTACACATTAACACACTTATAGTTCATAATTTAAGTTCATAATCAAACTTGAGATCCGAGTGCCTTATGGTGGCAACAAACTCAATTCAACTCAGGTTGCAAAAAGCAGCAAATAGTGAGTCATTCATCAGTAAAGGGGCTTGAAGCTGTCGAATTTTACTGTCGAACTAAAAAACAAAAATAAAAGAATTTTAAACAAATATGCCTTAGGAAAGTCCGCTACGCTTAACTCATGTAAAATGCCATTGACGTGCTAATTGTTAGCACTAATAGTTGTGGTTTTAAAAGCAATGCATATTTCAACACAATCAGTGAAGCAACACAGGTAGAAGTTAGTTGACCAATGTAATATCACAATACTCACAGGAAAGTATTGTATATCCTCTATGAAAAATATTACAGCATCTTGCTGGGTTACTTACAGGAGTAAAAGAAGAAGTAGTGTGTTTTTTCTTTAGTGTCTGCATGAATTTATAACGTAGTATGATACTACATCCCCGTGTTCAATGTGGGCAAACCAGATGGAGTAGCACAATCAACTAGATTGCAGCATGACACCATGAAATGATTTTTTACCTCTTGTTGAATTACACCGCTCAAAAAAAGGTTTACTCATTTTTTAAATCGCGGATGAAAGTTAAGCTTTCCATGTTTTTGCAATCAGCATCATAAACACGTTGAGGGACTGCTGCCTGCATGGGAAATGTTCATCCATACAACACGCCGATATTTAAAGACAGCTTTGCTGTTCCTACGACAGTTGAATCAAAAACAAAGCGTCTCACTGGTGTACACCCGAATACCTCATCATTCATCTTCGATTTTCTTGGACGTCAACATGGTCGCGCGCCTTCACGACACGTGCTGGTTTTATGCTAGCACAAAGGTGCACGCGTCAGCGCTCAGACATTAGCATAAAGCTGAAGGGATCCAAATTACGGGCCCTTTCAAAGCCTCGCCAGACAAATTGGGGAGAAATTACGAGGTGGCTGTCGCAGAGGGCTGACGCCTGCATAATTGCGGCGTGCGGCATCGCTTGGCACACCGAAGAAGAGGAGGAGGATGAGGAGGAGGAGGCGGCGGCGGCGGCGTTGCGTCTCCGCTGATTGCTGCTATTTAGCTCCTTCATCGTGATTGCGCTCACGCCGCCCGGGTGACAGGTAGCTGTTAATCCTTCGTCGTGCCTCGTTTGTCTTTCCTCCGAGGCGGCCACATCTTGTCAACTCGACACAAAGTCAAAGTGCTTCATTTGGGCTGCGACAATCGGAGATGAGCCCCTAAACGAGGCTGTGGCAGCATTTGCCAGCTAAAATTGCACACGGGTCCGAGGTAAAATACGAATACTTGGTTATTCTTTCCGCACTGGTGCATATTCCAGGTCCATTTTGACCTGGGCCAAGAATATCTTCGCAATCATTGTCGAAAGCAAAAATGTATGAATAGCCTAGGGAAAATGTATTTTTGCCGGCGCCAATGTGAAGCCTGTGTAAAGGCACCCAGCCATCTCTACATGATTTCCGTTCCTTATATTGAGTATGAATAATCATTCTTATGCAGTTGTACTCTTTCACCGTTTCAAGATTTCCCCCGTGACTTTTCAAAGACCAACCGGCGCATGTTTCCGTGGGAACTTGTGCAAATGTGGTGGGGGCACAAACGACGCTCTGGACTGTTTCAAGTGCCTCTTGAACACTGTTACCACTGTTCCAGAGAAAGCGCACGCATTGATGGAATTTACAGTTTCACACTTTAATGAATTTCCACCATTTTCCTTCATTGAACAAAAACGAGTAAATCTAAACTTCCAGTCGACAATCTCCCTTTTAGAAGAAACATTCTAAGTGCCTACTAAATGTAAAAAGTCAATTTTCACTTTTAAAGAAACCCTAACCTTATCCCGAATCCTTAACCTAACTCCCCCAAGCCCCCACCCTCCAACCCCCCTTGACAACAGAAATGTTCATCTCTTTTCTTATATTTGTCCGTTGCATTTCTTTTCAGTCTCCAACAAAACGAAGGAAACTATTTGGGTAACAATTTGCTACGAACTGAGTGCTTGGTTTCGGTTACAGCCATAACTTGAAGATGCAATCCATCTCAACAGGATAAAGATGCCCCCATTTCCTTTCATTGATATACCTGTATCCCAACCGTGGTGGGGGTGTCTAAGCAGTGTTGCACAAATAGGACAATTTGGGCTTGTGTGGATGGAGGGCAGCCGCACACGATGGCAGTACAAAGAGATAGGATGGATTTGTAAGTGCTGACAGAATGCTTTCAATAAAAAGGCACGAGGCTCTTCATGAATGGACTATTGTGGAGCCGTGAATGGAAGCTTTTTCGCTTTCTGCCTTTTGCCGAAGATGAAATCCCCCACACTGTCCCCCTCTAAAACTCTGTCCACCTTTTCCCTTCGGAAAAACAAAACCCGACTGTCGTCAAGAGGAATGGAAGCAATATCGCTACTTCCAACGTTGACTTTTGGAATTTACACCAAAAAATGTTTGCACTTATTGAAAATGTGTATGCTTTGCCAATGTTTGGAGAACAATTTTTACCAAATGTTTATGCAAACTAAATGTGATCCATAAAAGGCTGGAGAGCTTGGGAAATTTTTATAATACACATTTACACGACAAACAGTTTTTCAATAAAGCCAATAAAGACAGTCAGGGGCGTGTTGGCCATCGGGATGTTCAGGACAACAGATTGGCTGTTTCATATGAAATGTCTTAAAACTTGATGTGCAAGAAAATAAATGTAGAATTTTTTTAAAGTCAGCATTAAAAATACATTTAGGGACACATAAACCCATCTCAGATGAAAATTTGCTGTTGACCTATGTAATCGACAATGAAAATAAGAGCTAGAGACATGCATGGAGGCTTAAAAGTCTTGAAAAGTCAGAGTATGACACATTTGTCTGAATAAAAAAACAGATTTACAGAAAGGACTATTCCAAAAGTACATATAGAAAAAATCCAAAAAGTTAGAAAATAACAATTACCAAAAATTAAGAAATCTGAAAAAAACAAAAAATTGGCTTCCTTTTTCTAAACATTTTTCTGAAAAATGTGTCGGGAAAAATCATGAACTTTTAAAAGCACAGCAAATTTTTGAGGAAAAAATATCTAAAAAATCTGGATGGCTGGATAGATGGATAGAAGAAAAGGGCCCCTAGTACACTACCCTGAGGAACATCACAATCATGACATCAGACATTTAATTAATTAATTTAGATAGCTCAATTGAGAGATGAGAAGAAGTCAGGTGGATACAGTATGTGTCAATTATTGTAATCGGCCCAAGTTGCGTATACCCTGGAAATATTGTCCTTGCTCTCACCTCCACCCCCACCCAAGTTCAACATTTGCCGACTAGATAAGCAGCGATGGAGTATGCGGCGTGGCACCTCGCCAAACCAGCGTGTTTATTTATAGCCATCAATATTTAATTGAGTTTACTCTAATCTTCCGTCAGTGCTTGCACACAAGTCTCCGCTCGCCCCTTCAAGTAGAAAAATTAATTGGAGCGCAGATACTGTAAGGAGGCTCGTCTTAATTGTTCGGGGAGAGCAGGTAGCGGCTTGAGTGTGGGCATGTGCGCCCATACACACAGATACGCAGCATTCTTTTGCAAACTGCTGCGACCCTGTTCATTCGTTTATAGTAATTTTTGCTAACCTTCCACTAAGATAGTTAACGATCTGCCGTGTCTCCAAAAAAAAAAGCCGACAAAAGCAACTGTCCTTGAATCAGTTCTTTACACAACGCCAGTCGAAAACCACATCTGAGAACATGAACGAAAGAGGGCAAAAAAGGATGAGGACGCAGTTAAAAGTTAAATGATCATCATTTTTAATCTTTATTCTTTGTTTTTTACATTACGCACAACTCTCATTTATTGTGCAATAATCTAATTTGTAACATGTATTTGTGACATATTTTGATGCATTTTTATGCTTTAGAAAACATTTACGGATTAGGGCATTTATATGGAAAATGCGTCTCTACTTACAAAATTTTCGAGTTAAGAAATTTCTTCCGGAACTAATTAATTTCGTAAGTAGAGGTACCACAGTTCTTGCAAATATGGCCGAACGTATTTGCAAGTAAGTTTGGTAGCCAAAAATATTTACTTGCCGTTGGCGATTTTGTACTATAGTTTCTTCAATCAATGACCGGAAGAAGAAATATTTTGAAGCTTTGGTCTTACATAGTTAATCATGGTTCACCTTTTTCACGTGTTGAAAATCAAGTTTTTGGGGGATTAGACTGTATAGCTGCAAAGTCTCTCCCGATAAAAAGTATACGACAATCAAGCAGGTTTGGACGTGAAGGAGCTTTGTGTTCCCGTTGTCAACCCGCAGGCCTCGCAGACAACACACTATATTTTTTTGGTGTGTCGCTTTAAGGCGGAAAACAATCCATTAAAGCAACAAGAGTGGAGGTTGCGAGCGGGAAGACAGGAGATCGGATTTACAATCAGAGATGTTGTGCGTCCTGGAGATGGGTTTTTCTTCTTTTTTTTAATTAGAATTTTATTAAGAGTCTTTATATAGTCTCCTCTAAGCCCCCACGATCAGCATTATCCCTGTCCAAACAACACACTGTCAATCTGCGCCTCACACGGAAAGCATGATGCCAGCGAAGGGAGGGAAAAGTGCACAAATGATTGGATTTAGATTAGCGGGGCTCTTTTTTAATGGCTTTGAAGTAATACCACAACGCAGCCTAAAGTCGCCCGAGGCTTATACATCCATTCCGCGTGTGTCGGTGTGTGTGTGTGTGTGTGTGTGTGTGTGTGTGTGTGTGTAGGCGCATGCGCGTGAGTAAGAGAAAGCTCTATCACTTAGGTTCTTTGTCTTCTTAGTTATTAAAATATATATTGGACTACATTCTGATTAAAATTGTCATTATGGCATTGTCTTATATTATTATCACTATTACTTTGATGATTTGATTTATTTTTGTGATTTTTTTTTTGTTATCACCCAAGTACTCTATATAATGGTATTTTACCAAAAATGGAATTCTCTTTATTTTCCTGTATTTTTTCAGACATTTTCTGAAGTTTTTCTTCCAAACATGCTAAAATATGTTCTTACAATTATTGCATCCCTTTACAATTTTCTTAATCATTTTGTATTTTGTTATATTTATTTATTATTCATATATGCAAGTTTTTTTTTTACCACTCTGGTGTTTTGAAAGGTACATACACAGAAAAAGTATTTTAGTTAATTACTTTTTGTTTTCAGGCCACACATAAAAAAATATACATATTTATATAGTATTTATATAGTATTTTCTGATTATTTGTCATATTGCTACGATTCATTTTTTTAATCTTTTGAGTCATTGTTTTCCATGCATAGCTCCTTTGCGTTTTGAAAGGCACTTGGGATTAAAATGATCAATATTACAGTACTTTTGTCTGTTTTCCATCTTCTTCTTTCAGAGCTGTGAAAAGCATGCTTGTAATTATGATTAAAATGCAGCTCATTTGTGAAAACGCCACACTTTGATTGCTCAGAGCAAAACAGCCCATTTATATATTTGTTGCGAAACAATACGTTACAATACTGTTCAAATAGAATTCACGATCTGACATGCAGCCACAGGACAATAAGAAACTTCCTTCATTTCACCAGAAGGTCACTGAACAAGTACTTTGCATGCATTGCAAAGGTCACTTCAGTGCTCAATCCACTCTGGTCTCAGATAGGTTACTGCTGCCCTTAAAGGGCATTCCACGTACATATGATATGAAACAAAAGATTGCAGTTCAGGAACAAGTTGAGTAAACCGAGTACTATTCAGTACACCGTGCTTGGTCAAATACGCCCTCATGGACTGTGGTTTTTCAGTTTTGCAATTCACTTAGCATTGGTTATGTATGCTAGCCAGACGGAAGAAAGGCCTTACCCTGTGATGTAATATTCAATCACTGTCGTCCGCCACCCTTTCACAGCTGTAATGGCATCCGGGTCCAAACGGGTTAAACGTTGAGCACTATAGTGAAGGAGTTGAGAGACAATGTCATACATAGACACAGACATCGTGCACACACACACACAGTATATATGTGTGTGTGTATGTGCTGTACATATATGATTGAGTACTCTTGTATGTCGACATGCGTTGCTACACCATTTGTGTTCAATGAATTGCTTAAAGGGTTACAGCACTGAAACATAAATGTGTTTAGCGTTAGCATTAAGCTAGGTTATGTGTGTGTGTGTGTGTGTGTGTTTTAAATGCACAAAGTGTAGTTCTCTTTGTTTTGTTTGACAGTAAACTTGAGTGGCGAAGACCAAGTGGATACGCAGGTGAATTGCGCCTTCCGCCATCTAGCGGGAAAGTAATCGTTCAGCCTGTCTCGATTTGTCACTCGTTTGGGGAGACGCGCGAAGACACGTTATTTGAGTCAAATAGTAAATCATTTTTGGCTTGATGAAGTGATTTCCCACGGCGCAGTGGTTGGGAATCACTGGAGCCGACAACAGAGTTGACGGGAGATGTTGGAGGGTAGGGGCGTGTGTGGGAGGGAGTCGAAGAAGATAAGAGCTGACATGGTCAGGTCCTCTGTGGCCTCGCTTTCCTTGGTGGACACACACCAGCCGCTCGCAATTATCTCTGCTCCCAAATACCCGTTCTTCTTCTACGGGAGCAAAAGGAAGAACGTTGGCCGCCATTAAATGGACAAACGATAAGCTCACAGCACTGACTTATATACGAGTTCAGTGACTGGAGCCGGAAAAAAACAAACAGCTGGGTTAGGGTTAAACCCGTAAAATGGTTATGGATGCTTTTAAGTGACAATCTGAGTGTGAAAATCACTTTGCCACTGTGATAAATACCATGGCACAAATGAGTGGGACAATAGTTCTTCACGTGATCGCAGGGACGGGCAACTTGACTTATATTTTGTGTATTTACCGATTTGATGAATTAAAAAAAAAAAAGTAGCCCTGAGTAGGTGCGCTGCTAGTTGCCTATTCCTACACTAAATCAATTGGTTTCAATCATGATTCGATTAACGTTATACAATCCTTTCCACTTGATCATTTAGAAAATGTAATTTTTAGTCGAAAACCAGTCCATGTTTTCACTGCCATCACGCTGACGTGTCCTCATTACCGATCATGCGTTCCATGATTTCCACACGACGATGCTTGCTCCTGAAACCGGCTGCTATTAGCTTGATGCGCATCTTGCTAGCGGACACTTCCTCAAGTCAAACGGTGCACCAAAATGTAACCTCTATGACTTCAAAAGTATCTGGGAGCAAACGGATACTTGTACTGTGAGGCCAAATCATGTCATTTGCCTCCGGCACTTGATCAGTTAAAAATGAAATGTGTTTCAGTGTAGCATCTGGAAGCAGGCAGAAGAAGAGGCTAAGGTAGATTTAGCGCCCTTTGTTTGCATGGACTTTTGTGTAGACTGGATACAATGTTTACACTTTTTGGGTTAATTTTGTAAAACCTACTTCCCAGGTAAACGTACTTTGAACGTAATGGTTACTTAAACTTTCAGAAAGCTATCTGTCCATCTGTACATCTCCTGTTGGCTAAGCCCATCGCCCCCTCCAACCCCCATCCACAAAACCCACTGACGAAACAAACTGCAGGAAAAATGTCTCCCTCGAACAGAGCAACGCGATGCTGCTCTTAATTATTGCACAATCTCCCCTCACCCGGCTGACGTCGTTCCAATTGACGCGGCTGTCAGCTTCAATTAGACGCCTAATGTCTTGCATCAGTGGGAGGCTGGGGCCACAAGCGCAACGGCAAAAGAAGAGGAGGGGGGGTCATCAACGGCAAAGGTCGCCACGTCTCAGGTTGACAGGCAGCGCGCGGCTAAGGAGCTTTTCGAAGTGGAAAGTCAACAGATCCAAACTGTGGCCACTAATCTTAATGACAATCGGAGAACAGGAGCTGAAGGTAAATGAAAGGGAAAACAAAAGTACCATCGGTGTGAATGTGGGGTGAAAAAAATGTTGTGAATCCCCTGCCACTTAACACTTGTGATATTTGCAGCTATCAAAGGCAAGTAGGAAGTGTTCTTGAGAAGTTCCTTAGAGGCAGCAGTGACTCTTGACAAAAAAAAAAAGAAAAAGCGATGCAAAATCAGACTCTGCAAAAGCGACGAATAAGAGGCTTCAAAAGCATGTTACCCTCTCAGGAACTCAAAGCGCTTGTGCGCACAATCTGGGCTGATTAAAAAAAATAAAAAATAAATACCAAGCAGATGCATATATGTGATGCATAGATATGACCAACTAAATTTTCAAACATGTGTTGAATATTGCCAAATTGACATTATTGCGATATTTAACATACCTAAAGAAATGACATTTTATCTTATGAATTGCCATCATTTTTGTCTACTTATTTTTTTTGGTTTGTTTTAATTGTGATTATATAATGGCCCCTCTTGAAAAAAAAACAACAAAAAAACTCCACCAGTCGCTCGTGATGAAAGGCTCCATTGAAATAAAGGTCGATTGATTGAGATGGTCGCCACGCAGGAAAGAAGTCCCCATCAATAACGGTGGGATGCAAATGGCGGAGGCGCACAAAGACAGAAAGAAACAGCTGCACTGTGATGAATGCCCTGCATTCATTCCACAGGAAGCTGGTTCATCTGTCACGACTGATGCAACCCTTCACGCCAGTTTTACACACACACACACACACACACACACACACACACACACACACACACACACACACACACACACACACGCAGCTGAGCTCGTCGACAAATGCTCCTTTGATGCGTCTTGCTGGGGGCCAAAGCCGCCGTCAACATCACATCCTCTCGACTTCCCGTTTTCTCAATAGTCCCCCCTCAATTCATGCGGCTGAGTGCCCCCCATCTCCCACAAGTCTGGTCTCCTCGATATTTCCTCAACTCTCTGTCGAATGGAACCCCTACGCTAATTCGTCCCAAATTGAAGGCCTCCTCCATCTGAAGTTAAGTGGTGCCTTGATTAGGTTCCCCTGCTAGTCCATAGTTGACATGACATGCTTCATCATGTGAAATGACTTTTGATTTGATGAGGTGTTTTGTGTGGACTTACTTGATCCTCCCCGATGACTTCTTGACGAGAAGACAAACACTCCCGAAAAAATTCCGACTCCCAAATCTTCACTATAACGGTGGGTAGAATGACTTGGTGTCTCAATACTTTTGTCCGTGTTATGGATGACTGCTTTCGCCTATACAGTCATACCTCATTTTTCGACCATAATCCGTTCCAGAAGGCTGTTCGAACAACGAAACCACGCTCTTTAACAAAAAAAAAATCACAATGGAACGCTATACGAGGAAGCGTCGCTTCCTCGTGTAAGGAAGGCGAGAGGAGTCAAGGGACGCATTCAAGTGCGCTCAGTTAGTTCGAGAACCAAAATTCGGTCGTCATCCGAGGCATTAAAAAGTCGAAATTTTTGGTCGAAAACAGATTTGGTCGAGAACAGAGAAATTCGACAACCTAGGTTTGACTATATATATATATATATATATATATATATATATATATATATATATATATATATATATATATATATATATATATATATACACACACACACACACAGGTATATATCTTTCTCTAATTTTTATTTGCATATACATGTATTTTACTACCCTCCAAACTCCATAGGATAGCTTGTTTGCGATCATCATCATCAGTGTCTTTTTTTTTTTTACCCTGAGCATTTTGAGAAATGGCCAACAATTCCCCAAATAAAGAGGTAAAATACCTGACTGAAGGCCCCGGAAATTTAGCGTTTTACTCCCAAAGATCATTTACCAAACATTATTTGCATCAAAATGAATAGTGTGTATTGAACCAAATTGTGTTTCATATTTTTCGGATTGGAAACAAAGGAATGTTATTCCCATTTGTCAATGATTTTATGTCCTGTCGTATTTTAGCCAAAACACACTCAAAAAATATTTGCCCTGAAAGTACAAAAGCATGTCCTTATCTGTCTTCAAACCTCTCTCCACTGTGTTTTGTAATTTCAGCCAAAAAACACTACATTTTGATTAACTTTACCCAATATTATACTCTGTATTAATTACAAACATATCTGGCAAATAGAAAGCATGCGTTGTCGCATTTTGCATGATTTATTTTGGCCAGAGCTCAAAATCAGTTATTCTAAATCATTTTGCAGATAAACTTGGCGTTAAATAAAAAATGCATTAAATGAAAAGCATGCATCTCCCAAATTTCTACTTTTAGCCAAAGCACAGTCGTCTTTTTTGGGGGACTCTTGTTTACATTGAATGAAAATCTAGCTTTACCAGCTAGCGGTCAGATGACCCCCTTGTGCTAACTTGTTTCGGCAATCGTAAACTTAAACGTTTGATTTCAGGAAATCAAATGACTTACCTTGAAGGACAAACTGTCAGCATGACGTCACCAAAAAAGGTGTTCAAAAAACAAACCAACAAAGAAGCAAACAGTCCAGTTGAGCAGTCAGATGAAACTCACACGATTCTTTATTGCACACATTTTTGTTTCCCTTTTTACCTTTTTTTGGTGTGAGCAACAAAAGTGTCATTACATGGTTCATTTACCTCAAAATTCTCAGTCTAGCCCCACTATTGTCAAAACAACACAATAAAATATTCTACTTCACATAATCCTCCCCCCATTCCACAAAAAAAAAATCACACAGATTTTAGTGCACCACTATACGGTTAACAGTAAATATAATAGTATATTAATAAATTCTTTAAATGCATAACAGTTGAAAAAATGAGAAAAAAAATCCAGTGGGGTAATTTTTCCCCCACAATTTGGTAGCATTTTTAAATCTTTTTCTTGTCGAGTGTGTCCAACCTGCCGTGGAACTCAATGAAGGAATGTTTGTTAGCCAGAGACAAGGCAAGATGGACAGATGGGAAACGTTAGTAGGTCAAAAAGACACTCAATGCCCTGAGACGCGTCTTTTTTCGCAAAGAGACGGCGGCGGTGGGGGCGGTATGACATACCCTGGTCCAATCAGAGAGGCACAAACTTAAAAAAAAAAAAACGATCACTTCCTTGTGCGTTATCCCCCTAAAAGGCACTTTTGTAACAGTTTTAACAGTAAGGCAGCAACATTTGGTGCTTTGGAGGACAATTTGATGCTTGAACGTCTGCATTGAATTTTGACTGGACCCGACACTTCTCTCAACAAAAAAAAAAAATTATGCATTTCCTCAAGTAGTGGCATTTCTTTGTGGAAGGCATCGACTTGTAGAAATTACGATTAACCGAGGAATCGACAACTAATGGGTTATCAAATTAATAGTTAATCCTTTCGGGGACGACGGTTACAACAGTGGACGGCATAAGTTATCATGTTACAGGGTGCATGAAAGGGTTAATCTTGATGATTGATTGTTTAGTTTAAAATCATCCGAGTTTTGGAAATTCAGCCACGGATTTTTTCCGCTTTTTTATTCAGGCCTAATTGTTTCTGCAGAAATGATTATATCGTCGCACTTTGAGGGCCTAAAGATGAACAAAAACTCACCAAACTTGTGCAAATGTTTGATATATATATATATATATTTAAAAAAATGTGGCTAGCGCACCTACAGAGGTTTAATTTATTGACGTTATTTCCATCCCAAGTTTCAAGAAGGCAGAGAAGTTGGGAGGCAAGTCCAACTTCACTGAATTTTAAGCAAAATCCCTCTCCGTGGGTCAAGACTTGAATCGCAGTTCCTGCGGGCATTTAGCATGTTCCTCTTTGTGCTTTTGTGGGTTTTCTCTGGGTACGCCGGCTTTCTCCCAAATTTCAACAAGAATTTTAGGTTCATTGAAGGCCCTAAATTATCCAAACACTGCCCTACCATTGGCTTGCAACCTTTCTAGGACGAACGTTTCAACCCCCCCCCCCAAAAAAAACCCCATTAAAAATGGACGGACCATTTGAGGTGCAGCCACTATTCGAGGAAATACGGCACCTAAAAAAAAACCTGCAGATTTGTTCTTACAGCTACTAATCCAGTCTTGACAGGAGTTCTTCATAATTCACTTAATTTCCTACGAAGATGCTAACATTGATGTTACACACATCTAATCCCTGTTGTGTGCTTAAGGAGGACAAACTGAGCAATCAAGTTGCTTTTTCTCTCTTTTCCTTTGTCGTGAGGATTTAACCCAAAACGAAAAATGAGGTAACAATGCGTAGGCGTCCCTGGCAATGATAAAAAGGATTAATAATGAAGTTAATCTATTCCTGTGTGTGTCGTGACAATACGTCGAGTGGCGGGGGAGGGGTGAAAAAAGGATTTAAAAGCCAGGGATGACGCAGCAGTAGACTGACACGCTGGCAGTGTTTGAGACGAGAAAGAAAGAAACAACAACAAAAATAAGTTTCAATGAACAATAAATACAAGATAGCTGGAATCCATATTGGGCTTAAAATGAAAGGAGGGGGGGAAATATGGTTGTTTTGATCCCAAAGTACTTCATATGCTGCTTTGAAGCTGCGGTGTGGAACCTGCAGCTTGCGGGACATTTGTACTGTATATTTGTTTTATAAGCGGTTGGTTACAAAAATACAAAAAAAAAAAAATAGAGCTTCAGGAGTTGTCTTTGGTCGAGCTCCAAGCTTGTGCAGCTGAACTATTTGGCTTTCATTACGACCAATTACATTCATTAGACAAAAATCTCGTCAAAATTTAGCATCATCCATCTGCGTAGTACGTGCGGGACAGATTTGCGAGAATCGGTTTGTCTTTGACGGCGGACCCCTGGAAATGGCAAAGATGACCGTAAAATGGTCCCTTCAAAACTTTTGAAAATTCTTTTCTGGGTTGACTCATAAGGCATGTCGACCACATTGCATGTTCCAGTGAGAAACTGGCAAGGCTGTGAATCCCTCCCAGGAAAGATGATGTGATTTGTATCTAGAGCGCACGCAGTTCCATTATGAAGTGGAACGATTTTGATTCGGTTCGAGTCGGTGGGATTACGAGTTGGTTCGATATGGTGCCGGCTCCGTTCCAGGGGGTACGACGCAATGAGTTGTCGTTGAAGGATCTCCAAAATAGTCTTTTGAAAGCAAACCCCAACCCTTCACTGTCTTTTCAGGCATGGGGAAGTCTTGAGACATTTTTTTTCTGGACATGTCTCCCAAATTGAATGTTCCTAAGGGAAAACTGGATCCAGGGGGACAATGTCCAAATACAGTGGTACCTCAACTTACGAACGTCTCTTCATACGAAATTTTCAAGTTACGAAACGTCTCAACAGGAAAGAAATATTACAAAAGAAATTTCAAGATACGAAAGGTAAAAAACACAGTATGGGCTGCTACTGGCAGCAGCTCCGTGTTTCCTGAACGCAACATACTTCTAGCTGTTCTACCATTGGCTATTACCGAGCATCATCCTGGCATCCCATTGGCTAAGAGGGACCGCTACCATAAGTGTCTGTGTGTGCACATAGTTATGTGTCGATGCATCGTCATTCGCCCCTCGGGCCATGAGGCGCTCCGATAGTTTTACGTAAATGTGAATCACCCAGAAAAAGTGTTCACCAGTCGGGGCGATCGCTCACTATGCTGATGTTTGCCTTGGACATTTTTGAAAGAGCTACAAGCCGACAAAAGCCAACATCCTTGGATCAGTTCTTGACAACAGGCCAGGCAAAAAACACTTCTGAGAGAGAACATGAACAAAAGGGGGCAAAAAAAAACGAGGGTGCATTTAAGTTAAATGACCATCATTTTTATTTGTTTTTTTTTACATGATGCAATACTCTCATTTATTGTGCAATAATCTAATTGTATGTATTTGTTTCATATTTTGATCCATTTTTATGTTTTAGGAAACATTTCTGTCTGAATTTTTGGAGTGGAACAAATTAGGGCATTTACATGGAAAACGCGTCCCTACTTACCAACTTTTCTCATTAAGAAATTTCTTCTAGAAGCAATTAATTTCGTAAGTAGAGGTAGCACTGTAATTCAAGAGAATCCCGACCTCTACTCTTGCTTTAAGCATTACGGAGGGAGGCCCCCTCAAGGTATTCGCTCTTCCTTAAGAATGCGAGTGATGCAAAGTGTTCACCAGACAGGAAACAGCTGCAATACCAGCATAACCAAACTCCCTTTTTGATACTTTCACCGCCGATGACAAATTGATCTGCTCTGGAAAAGAAATTCTTCGGCGATGACCGTTTCGGGTTGGGGGAGTTTGAGGCCGAGAAGAAGAGCAAGTCACCGTCTTGCTAATATTCCCAGGATTGCGTGAGACACAGAAGGACAAAACAAACAAAAAAAAAAAACGAGAAGAGTGGTCTCGAGTGGAGACGCAGCAGCGGTGTAGTTGGCGAGGGCAAAGGTATGAAGAGTGTCAGCAGATTTCACGTTTTCAGCACAGAGGTGAGAAATGCGTGAGCAGGAGTGAGGGACGCGTACCAACTCGTGCACTTTCCAGTTAGGTGGCGGCGTTGTCTCGCTGAGTGGAACCTGTTCTCATGGCAATTTAGTAGGACTTTGTACGACAAGCCTCACACTTGAGGAACAGTTGTTCAATGTGACGAAAGGGCGATTTTACCGTTGTTTCATTTTGGGGGCGGGTGGGGGTCACTTACCACTTCACTATCAATGAGGATGACTGTGTCAGTATTTGGCCAGGAGCATTTTGGTGTCAATTGTCACAAATGTATCTATTACTGTTCATGCACCTTATTTTCCGCACTATAAGGCGCACCTAAAAGCATTCGATTTTCTCAAAAGCCGACAGTGCGCCCTCTAATCCGATACGCCTTATATATGGATCAATATTCTGATTTCTTGGACGTGGTATATATAAAAACAA
Source organism: Hippocampus mohnikei (assembly GCA_026261675.1). Taxonomy (NCBI): domain Eukaryota; kingdom Metazoa; phylum Chordata; class Actinopteri; order Syngnathiformes; family Syngnathidae; genus Hippocampus; species Hippocampus mohnikei. The sequence goes on from JAKGUB010000521.1 coordinate 6,406,312, forward strand.
CAATTTCAAAATAGGCCATTCATTTAAGGTGCGCCTTATACCGCGAAGCACCTTATAGTACGGAAAATACGGTATTTTCCCCACGGCTGTGTATTCTTGCTTTTTTGCTCCAAATTCGAAAATAGGTCAAAAAATAGTCCCGATCGTAACAAAAGGCTAACATTCTGGACGATTCCCTACATAAAAATGCATGAGAACACGTTAGAGTATGTGTGTATGTGTGTGCGTGTTTGTGCACACATGTGTGCAGTGTCCACGTGAGTCACCATTAATTCTGTTAGTCCGTGAACCAGACCGGGTCAATACATTCATGAGACTGGTTAAAAACACAAGACAAAAATAGCGCGTTAGTAAAATTCTTACTAAGAATGTTTTATTAAAGTAAATGCCAAGAGGTTAATAAGGAGAAAAAAAATCAAAATAACAGCATACACCATGTAAAACTAAATAGCAAGCATGTAAAAATACTTATGACAAGAGAAACTAATAAAAGTAGCTCATGAGTTAAACAAGCTGGGCATGAAAACAAAATATAACACTTCCCAATGTGTAAAAGTGAAGGGGGGAGGAGGGGTTGCGGAAAGTAGGAGAGTCAGATTGGGAAGGGGGGGGGGGTCATAAAAAAGCACTCCGAAACATGATTAATACACATATAAAATGAGATTAGAAAAATACATTATAAACCTGTAACAATGGCTGTTAATTACATTATCATACATGTAGAGTAGGCAGGCCAGAGAGAATACGGTTTTTGTTTTGTCCCCCCCCCCTCCCAACCTTTTCATCACCTGATGGATGTTACCCAAGCCACACAACGTAGCGCGTAACATCGCAGGGGGAACTTCTCATAATACTGTCGAATGCTGTACAGCCATTTCCACTTATATTGCATTTCAATTTTGTTTCCTACAAATAAGAGCAAGAATCATGAGAGTAACACTGAAAACAAAAGAAGAATTTCATTGACCTTTTCGGCTCGATGAGAAAGCCATGAACGGAATCGGTAAAAATCAGCGTCGCCGGTGTTTTCAACAATTTGGTTCTTTGATCCAAACGTCGCAACGGTGGTTATTTGTCGCCAAATTGCGGTTGTTGAAACCAAGGCGGTTGAACTTGAACAAATCCTAAATGTATTTTTCTCAGCTCATGATGCATCCGACTGCATTGCTACTATCGGCAGTGCCGTTTAATCCGACGAGGAAGTACGCACGCTCACACACGCTCAAAACCAAAAGACTAAAAATCAAAGTTTAAAAATTCATAACGATTCTCAAAAAAAAAAAAACAAGGAGATCAAAGCCTGCTCACACAGCAGAGTAAAGGGCTGTCGAGTAAAAAGAAAAAAGAAATCGTAGGAAGACCAAAAAAACAAAACATGGCACATATTTAGCTGAGTCAGCTAATTCGGGTTGCATAGAGTTAACGCGGGCTGCCGACGCCACGCTCCGCTCTGCGCCATCTTGGGTGGGTGCTGGCATTTCTTTTCTTTTTACACTTCTCGGAAAAACACCACTCTCGATAAGGCACTTTTTGCTTTTATTTGATTCCTTCCTGTCTTTTTATTTGATTTTTTTTAAAATAAACTCTTTTTCCAGTTAAGTCCAGGCCAACAGCACCTCCTCACCCACTAGTTATTTTTTTTGTTTGTTTTATTGTCTTTTTTTAAATCAGATGTTTGTATCTGCAAAGTATCAAAAGCTAAAATTGGCAAAAATAGAATTCCTTTTTTCTTCTACTCCAGCACCCTGTACTGTAAAATTATCAATTTTTTTGTTCGCTTCTGTTTATGTATTTATATATGCAATGACGTTATGTACATTTTGATATATATTTATGTATATGTATATAAGACGTATGTATAAAGCAATTTGAACAGGCAGGCATGGCTTTCACATCCTATTTTTTGTTTTGTTTTTTGTTTTGTTCTTGAGAGAGTTCAACAAAAGGATCTCAGAAGATACGAGATGTGACACATTGTGGATGCGCTCGCACGTTGGCCTGACACAAAAAATGGCCAAGTATTGAATTAAAAACGACAATTGGAAAAAGGTGGGAGGGACCCTTCATTTCGATGCTAATCCAAGGAGTCGTTTTGGTGTTTTTGTTTTTCCTCCTCTGGAATAAAAAAATTCAACCAAAAAAAAAAAAGTAAAACAAAGTCAAAATGCTAACTGACTGGCTTTCAAGGCAGGCACCACAAAAAATTCACACCTTTCCAAACTTTAAAAGCAGCCCTCTGTGTGATGCAGATGCACAATGGCAGATAGCTCATCATAATTGTCCTAAAATCATCGGGGAAAAAAACCAACAAAACCTTTGGCTAAATATTCACACGTAATACTTTTTTTTTTTTTTGTCTTTTTGATCACAGCTCAGCGAACTCATTGAGATCTAGTTTGTTCTAAATGCATCAGGCACTGTAACATGGATGTAGTGGGGATGGCAAAGCCTCCTAAACACCCTAACTTTCGATGTAGTATGTCAAGAAACACAACCATAACATTGAAAATTAAAAATAACAAAAGAGAAAAAGCACACACGCATACGTAAACCCTTCGTCCCAAGTTTGGCCCCTCCCCGGCGTTAGCTTTAGCAGCCTGCGTCTTTCTTTGTCAATTTAGTCAAACAACAACAGCAACAAAAAGTGTCAACTGAATATAACACAAAAACAAACAAACAAAAAAAAAAACCCATACAAATTGTAACCCCCAAAAAACATAAAACACAAAACTAATGAACCAAAAAGCGCATTGTTTGCAATCGTTACAGCCATGCGGTTTTAAAACAAATCAAGACAGAAATGCTTTTTTGTTGGGCTGGGCGAGGGTGAAAAAGGGCAGCACACCCAGAATGTGTCATAATTACAAATCGGGATGACAATTTCAACAAAGTTAAGGTGAGTGTTGTTGTTCTCTTTCCTTCTGTTTCTTTTTCTTTTTTTTAGGGAGGGGTGGGGAGGGGGTGTGATACTTGGGACACCACCCCACCACATTTGTTTTATTTTTATTTTTGGAAGGGCATTGTCATTCTAAAACCAAATGGTTGGCGTTCAGGTGTGACAAAATAGGGTGGGGGGTGGTGGGTGGGGGGGGTAGCGGGTGGGTTCTCTGGTTGGCATCTTATTGCTATTTAACGTCAGTGCACATGTATGATTAACACCACAAACATCCCACCCGCAGCGCGTGACTTGGTGGAGAAAAAGAAAGAGAAAGAATGGGAACGGAACTCAATGAACAGAAGAAAAAAAAAAAAAAAACGAGGAGCACACAACTTCATGTGGGCGTGACGTTTTTGTTGGCGTGTTAGGGTTGGCGCCTCCCTTCTCTTTCTTTCTCTCTCTCTTAAGTCACCGGGAGAGAGAGAGGCTAGCAAAAAGGCAAATTACCAGTTAACTGATCAGCAGGCAGGCTGGGGGGCGGCTCGTCATTGGGTGAAGAGTTCAGAGGTCAGAAGGTTCATGTTAGTTGCCGGTGGCGGCTATAGGTGGTTAGGAACAAAAACAAAAACAAACAGAAAAAACAAAGATAGAAGGGTATTAGTGTCAGCAGGAAGAGACTGGAATGACATCATTTTGAACAATTAAAAACAAAAATAAATGAATAAAAATGAATGCAATCTCTGATGTGTGGGCCCCGCACCCAGCCGCCGCCGCCACTTGTGCGGCGGCGGCTGGTTAGATTTTGCGCCCAGTGCCCCGCAAAACCAAAACATAGAAGCCAAAAAAATAAAAATAAAAGATGGACAGACAAACAAAATAACTTGTGTATGAGGCCACGTCCACACGCAAACGTCAAAATTGACACGTGTCATTTCGAGTACGCGCTTTTGATAAAGGTGTTATTTTGCGATGAATCGCGTCACAATGAATGAAGCGGCGACGCGTTGGCGGCTCATTTTGACGAATGATAATGCCCGACGGAAGCGTGGCGGGAAGAATCGGAAATGCACAGCAACGAAGCGCTTCGTGTAAAATATTGCGGCAGGGCAGACACCAGCTAACGTTAGCGTCAAGCATTCAGAGTGTGAGCAAGCTAGCTTGTCGAAGCAACTAGCTGAAAGGACAGAAGCGCTTCCTTACATTGAACAAAAATAGCTGGGCGAAGAGCTGGGTAGCTAAACCGAACTACCTGGATCGAGTTTGGGGAAGTGGTTCCGAAAATGGATGGATTTCATTTTCTCATTTCAACAAGACATACGGCTCGTTGAAGTGCGCCGATGCTAGGTAGCATTTGTCATCGTTTTGGTCCTTGAAAATGACGTCACAAAGCCGTGTCACTATATCAACGACACGATAAATGGTAATTTGCATGCGTGTTTGTTTACATACATCCACGTTCACTCGTACTTTTTTTTTAATCATCCTCAGGCCCGACTACATTAACTCATTCACTCCCAAAGACGTTTTTAAACGTCTTTTGAGACTTGGTCCAGAATTGGCTGGTACTGAATGAGTTAAGAGGCGGGATTGAAAAGTCTTATTTGCTCAAGCTGTAACAGCCGATATTTATACTATTTGTCGTACACACACTAACAAAAAAAAAAAAAAGATATCGGTTATTACTATCGGTCAGACAAAGCGGCACATTATCGGCGATCGTATTGGGTGACGTTTTTCATTTCGTGCATCACTAAGGTTTATCGTAGTTTCTTGAAACAAGCCTCAAACACCGAAAACCAATGTCGCAAAAGCAGCTCGGTGAGAAGAAACTTTGGCCTTGATTTACGATATTTAATCTTAGTTTTGAAAATATCCGTGTGAACGTGGCCTCGGTATCTTTTTCCCCCCCGTGTGATTTGTGTCGTATCGATCTAACGTTACAAGACGAGTGTTAAAAGTGTAATAAAAGCCGATCAACTGTTTTCCGCTTTGTTCTTTTCCTCTTTATTTCGCAGTATACTTTTTATATAATATAAATATACACAAGAACCATAAATACATTTCGATATAAAAAAATATAAAATGACAGTACCTCGTGTACAGGTGAAATATTAACGTTATATCTCGCGGTACACTGGAGGGAATGCAAGCGACCTAAAGCTATAGGGCGTCTGTGTGACTTGAACTTCTGTAGAAAAATAAATTCCCTACCCACCCCAAAATGGCTACTTTGTTCTCTGGGATGCAGTGAGGAATTGCTTCCTTTGCTCCTCGCAAGGCCAAAAAAATGCATTTTAGGTGCCAAGCTCCCATTCAGAAGGAATGTCTCATATCATTGCCTGCAAAGTACGACCTGTACTGGCTTCACAGCTGCATGAACCCAAAAGCTGCAAGGATCACTTTTTGCCTGAGCTTTGAAAAATACACAGTGTACACATCCTTTTCGTGAAGGGCTCATTTGCAATGCGAAGGCATTTTCAATAGGGCCCAACAATCAGTCACATTTCCTCACAACAAATGACCGCTTACGTGGCGGCTTGGATGAAAGAAAAACGTACATTTATCCACAAATAATGATTCTCTCGCTTTCTGTATTTCTGGATGTTAAAAAAAATGTGGTGGGGGGCAGACAGTGATGGCAAGCTAAGCTAATAGCCAAGAATAGCCGCGCAACACGAGGAGCATCGATGGAAGTCGGCTGCATAACTCATCATCAAAGAGTAAATCCCAAAGCAAGTCCTCCTATTTTAAGCGGGTGTTCATTTGTTGTGACTGTTTTTGATTTTTAAAAGGGAGGCGGGGGGGGGGCTGTTAAAAATGTCTTGTGTTTTTTTTGCAAATGAGCTCTTCGTAAGCTAAGGATTGAATGTAAACAAAACGCCACAACGCACTATTGAGCTGGTGTGTGTGGACATATACGGGTGCGGCGTGGGGAGAAAACACAAACGCATACGATAATACAGACAACACAATAGAGATTCCCAACTAAGGCATCGTCGTCGGTGGCATCGTCATCATCATTCATCATCATCATCATCATTGAAATGCATCATTTGAGAGCAGAGTGTAGCTAAGAGACTAGACTGACCTCTGTCAGCGGTCACAATCCTTTGGTAAGGATGGACCCGCGTGTCATGCCGTCTCACTTTAGTAGCCATTGCACCTAGATTGCAACAGGTCCACAAGGTTAGAAACCATTCACTTTCAACATTCACATTATTCTTTGAAACCGTTAGCATAACGCTGGGATATTACAACAAGACACTGGATAATAGCACATATGCACATCACATAGCTCAGATATGAAAATAATACAGTAGAACAAAAATACACCTATTTGGGGATAGTATTCAAATATGCATAAGTTAAGTCATTAAAATTCCACAGTGCTCAATAGTTTTCGGGTGAAGGGGGGATAAGGGTAGGTGAAGGGTAATGGCTGCCGGGCTGTCTGGGAAAAATAATACAATTCTTCCAGTGGGGTCCGGAGAGGGGATTGGGAGAAATTTGTCTCCTTATTTTTCAGAGGTGGGGAAATCCAATACAGGTTTGATGGTAATTGAATCGCGCCAGACGCCACCTGCCTCTCGCCGCACGCATTCATTGCAACGCCGCCATTTTCTCGCGAGCCTGACTGGTGGTCGTTTCCTTCCTGGAACCGGGACACGCCGTCCACGTTTGCGTGGCGCGTTCTGCTCAAATAGAGTGGAACCTCTGAAGGCCTACTATTGGGCATCTGCAAGACTTTGATTTTGCGGTGGCCTATTATGACTTTTGCTGACATTAGAAAGAAAAAAAATCTCAAGAATGACGTCACAGGAGATGATAGCATATCACACAACCTCAGTTCAGTTCATTTTTTTTTAAATTGGGGACGTTATTCACTCGCATTTTTTTTTCAAGAGCGGCAGCATGGCCTGGTCGGGATGATTTTACTCGTATCAGAGTGAAAACTGTTCATTTCACCCATGGGAGCCCTTATAAGAACATTTGTTTCAAAATGGGGTCGAGCTGCATCCCGGAACAAATTAAGTTCAAACTTTCGAGGTTCCACTGTATTTAAAAAATGTCCACGCGGAGGGATTCAAACACACGGAAGAGGCAGGGTGTGTGTCAGGAAATTCAATGTGGCGAGTCTTGGCAAATACCTTCGCCGCCACCTACACGACGACTCTGAAGCGCCAGATGGCCCAACATTTCCCTGCTGTCCATAAAGCCGATGGTGGCGAGAGATAAAGTAGTGGCGGCAGGCGGGCGCATGGAAATGTGTGAGAAAGGCAGTGTGCGCCTTCCACGCCGGCCCCCGTTGTTGCTGAAGGCACCGATCGATCGAGTGAGTAAATAAAAACGCACTAAGCCGGTGTAACCCTGCGAGTTAAACAGAAAGATGCTGCGCATGACTCCCGCAGGCAGGGGGGCAACATGCTAAGGTTCACGCTCCACACAACATCACAAGTGTGTCGTATTAAAGCGAGAAGAAGAATTCAAAAAGAAAATTAAAAAACAGGCTTAGTGGGATTTGTCATAAGGTTTCCGTGGACAATTTGGCGTCAGTATTACTCAACGGATGCTCATCGCTCGTCTCTTCGGTCAGCTAAAAGCACCATCTGGGACGCATGTAATATAGGCCGCGGTAGTGAACTGGACTCCGGGCACCGAATGGAGGGGAAGCTCGGGTATTAGCACAAAGCTCAGGTTCACCGGGGGTGAGGCTGAAACAACAAAGGAAGGCGAAGGAGATGAAGAAAATAAAGGACGACTGGAGGAATTTAATGAACATCCCCAGTGGGAGTGACAGAGGGACTATCTGCGGGCATCAAGGCCTGCCTGCAGCGCAGAAAAGAAAAAAAGAAAAAAATCATTTCAGAAGCTGCAGAAATCCGAAGGGATCCACTGCCAGACTGAATCTGCCTTCAGGCCAGTGCACGAAAGGGTTAGAGAGCGGGGCTGCGTGTACGCGAGCTTGTTTCTGTCGGGCCGCCTCGTTTCAGACGGCGCCGAGTCCCGCCTGTGTAAACCTTGCCGAGTGGAGGCAGTGCGTACCTGGGAGCGCGGAGCCAAATTTAACTGTAAAGTAACCTTGTCAAAGGGTTAATCATTCCCCTCTCCAGTTTTGACCTCTAATCAAAAATGTCCACATTAGCCACAGAGCTTCACCGCCTTCATCCACCCTGAGGGTGTCTTTTAGTTCCTCAGGTGGACACAACATATTTACCTTTAAAAAAGTCCTGACTGAGGCTCATGGAAGCCGTGTCCAGCACCCCGAGACCGGGGTAATACAAGCTGCCCTCCTGTCCGGGCTGGCTAAAGTGGGCCGCCGCGCCCGCCGCACTCATGCTCCCCCAGGCCCGCTTACCTAGAACCCCACTGTGCTCGATGGGGTACTCCAGCAGGGAGGTGGGCGCCAGGGCGTAGGGGTAATCGTAAGGTGTGGTGTAGATGAGCCCGGCATCCGGCGTGGGCGGCACCAGAGTGGGGGTGCCGTTGGGCAGCATGGCGGCCATTTGAGTGGGCCGGATGAGGTTCATGAGGGGGGCCCCGGCGGGAGTCGGGGGCCGGAGCGCTTGGGGCGGCAACACCTGACCTGTGGGTGCCGCTATGAGGCGGGGTCCCTGAGCGGCCGCCGCCGCCGCTGCAAGAGAGAACGCAAGGGTGGCTGCCATAAGCGAAGAGAGCGAAGGACAGAAGTGGAAAGAAGACAGAGGACAAGAGGTCGAGCCAAGTGGCGCCGATGGTTATCACAGATGAACAGTGAAGGGTGAAAATACAAGAGGAGGAAAAGAAGAGAGTTGGCAGGGAGAGAGGGAGGGGAGGGGGGGGGGGGCAAAAGGTAAAATTAGTCCATGCAATGATCATGGTGGTGGACCACAAAGCAAAACAAAATAACCCCTCACACCAAAACAAAGCTTGCTGTCGTCCCCGGTGCAAAGCATACAAAAATCCCTCGGGCAGCAGCGGCTCAAACATCGACTGCAAATAGCATGAGAAGTGACGTGAACGACACACACAACACGCACACGTGGACCCAAATTGAATCGGTAACTCAGCAGAGGTGACACACACCAACACGCCAAGACCATTACCGGAATGAATGATCATTACATACAAACTCTTGCAAGAAATGTTCACCATCTTGGGGGGGGGGTCAAACTCATTTTGGCCGTGGACTTTGTAATTTAGTTTCTTTCGGAAGGCCGAATGAATTGTGGCTGTGAACCATTGGTGTCATCTGCTTGCAAAATCCCAACATTAATAGAAGCGAAGACAATTTTTGGCCAAGATTTCTGTGACAACCCCCAAAATGATGTTGCTGGCCTCTTGAGCGACTTGAGTTTGACACCGTTCATTTTAAGGCTGGCCTATTGATTAGGGATGCATCCAATCCGATACATGCAATCACAGAAGTGACCACTAAAACAATCTTTTTTTTTGTAAACACATGTGACACATACAAACACAAACTGTCCAAATTTGTCAGTCAAATTTGGCTGGAGTGAATTGTTGCATCCCTAAAAAAACTGCGAGCAAACACAACATTTCAAGAGTTTGCATGTGCTTCATAAGCATCCCACAGGCAAGTCAATCAAATTAAACAGATATCATCAGTGTTTCTATTTGGGATGGGAACACTAATTGTTTAACTGATGGATCTGTCGATGGTGTGAAATTGCTTGGTGAGGCAACAAGATGAAGGACACACGTTGGCTGCGACGGCTGTGGAAGCTGTTGACTCAACCAGGAGGGATGTCGATCTACATCCACGCAGCAACGACAAAAGACGTCCGATTGTCCCATCCCATTCAAAGCGATCTTTGCGAATAACCATTTCCGCAGAGGTTGCGATCGCAGTGACATTGAACACATTAAAAGCCGAATGCCAAGAGCGCGGGTTTTTGGGTTGTTAGCGTGGTTATATGATCCATGGACGCTTCTTCGGTGAGCAGATGTGTCAACTAGATGGCGACATGCAGAGCTTTGAGCGCAGCGGTGCGCTGCAAAGTTAAGAGCAAGTGGATCACCGAGCGACCATGGCTGGAGGAAAAAAGGGTGGACGGAGAAAGGATGGATGGAGGGGAAAGGAGCACGGAGGACAAAATGGAGGTTCTCCAGCTACTCGTGGTCAACACAGATTATTTGGTCAGCTTGAAGAGGGGTGTGCTCATGGACACACACATGTACACAGGCCATCTGACTAAACACTGATTCCATGGTGGTGAAGGATGTTAATTCATAAGAAGCTAATTGAGTAAATGGTCTTAATTAAATGTGTAGCATGCAGGTAAAAAAAATAAAAATAAAAAATACGGGTGTCCTATGATGAAATGGGCAATGTACATTAGTGGTGTTAATCGTAGTTCACTCACGCGCTTTGATGTTGTTGTCTCGGTATGTCCCGTTGAGAATGGCCAGTTCCATCAGCTGGACCTTTTTCAAATTGTCTTCGCCCTCCGCCTGTTGAGGGAGAAAAAAAAAGCATGTCGATAAATCAATGTCAACTACGACACAGGGCCAATTCATTGACTGCTAAGAATTGTGTCCGTTGTTCCAAGTGTGCCTTCTACAGAGACCCTAACATAGCGTCAGCTTTGGGTAGTTGAGGTACCCCGACACAGGCCTCCACGACATTATTCATCTCAATATGACGCTGGTGACAAAGCAGGCGTTCAGAACATTCCCAGACTCATGTATACCATTTAAAAAGAGCAATTACCGTATTTTCCGCACTATGTGGCACACCTTCAACGAATGGCCTATTATGAGACTGTTTTCATATATAAGGCGCACCGCATTATAAGGCACATCGGATAGAAGCCACAATATAGGCTGTGGTTGCATTACGCATCCACTAGATGGAGCCACACTAAATCCAATACAGCTATTTATATAGAGCAGGGGCGTCAAACTCATTTTTTGTCACGGGCCATTTTGGAGTTACGGCTTCCCTCGGAGGACTGGTGCAAAAATTTATTACCCGTGACAATTTGACATTTGGGTACAGATTTCAGCAAGAATCATGATCGTGAAACACAGGATTTGTTCCCCCGGGCCACAAAATATGACGTGAGGGGCCGGATCTGGCCCCAAGGCCTTGACTTTGACACCTGTGATATAGAGCTTTTGAAACTGCTGCAGCTCTAACAAAGTGTTTTCAGAACATTTAAAATACTATGTACAAGAAATCTGAATATTGATCTATACGGCATATCGGATTTTGAGAAAATTGAATGCTTTTGGGTGTGCCTTATTGTGGGGAAAATACAGTAATTGAGCAACAAAAAAGTGGAAAAGTTGATTAATGTCATGTTGGTGAGAAATACAGTTGAGTTGAGTTGAGTTGAGAAAATGGGGCAAAGCGCACCACTTGTCTGAAACCAATAGAGGCGCTTTGGATTGTCTCAACTGCGTCGCCGTCTGAAGAACAAAACAAGTGTCGGCAACGCTCTGGCCATTAATAATGATTCATTATATTGAGGAACATTGCCCCATTCTCATTCAAAGAAATGTAGACAACACGCCAATTTCAGGAGAAGCCAAATTGCAGATAAAGCAAAGCATTCACCATGGCAACCATTTTCCACAAATTGCAGGCGTGGGCGTTATTTAAAAAAAAAGGAAAGAAAGCGAATTGACGTCAGCGATTCTGAATAATTCTCAAGAAACCTTTGTAGTTAAAATGTCAAAAAAGACATCAAGTTGTATAAATGCATATTCATAATCCATATCAGAAGGATGATTACAGTGATCCCTCACTTATCGCGGTAAATGGCGACCGGACACCCTGCCGCGAAGTGAAAAACCGCGAAGTAGGGAGACTCAAGGTGCTGGGCGGGGCTGCGAAGATGCGCAGCCAATCAGCTCACAGGATAAATCCACTCGGTGCTGTCATTGGTCGATGTTGCACCAGGAACCAATCATGCGCCCTGAATGAGTGCCCGCTGCATAAACAGTACAAACCCTCAGTCATTTAGCCTTTTTTTGTGAATACAGTACTTTGGAAAAATCTGCGATGCACTAAATCCGCAATAAGTGAATCGCAATCACTGCACAGTCATTTTCTTGACTCCCTTGTGCGCAACAACCTGCTCGACGAACGTCACTCCCGCAAAACGTCAGCCTCTTTCATTACGGCTAAATTAAGGGACCTACATCTATCACGTAAAGCTAAACAACCACTCACACCCAGCGCCTGTTCCTGCTAAACGCTCAATAACCGTGTTGACAAACAAGGCTTGGCCAGGTAGTATGTCTTCATTCAAGCAAGGGTCAGGGTAACAAAAATAGAGGGTGCAGTGGCGCTTAGCTTGACCCCGGTTTGATGTATCGATCCATCACGACTTGGTCAACAAACGCATCACTGAAGAGACATTTTGAAAAAGGGGGGGGGCAGTAAGCATGAAAAGTGAAGAGTAATCGTCATTTAATCCCACGTCGACGAGCAAGTGCGCTCGACGCTGTGCTCATCCATTTGCGCGTAAACACCTCACGTGCCGTCACAGTCACCCTCGGCGAGAAAAGCGGAGACAAGCGAGCAGACTTAATTCTCGGACTCGCAAACACTTGGGCAACAGTCTGCTGCTCTATTGAGGTGCCGATAAGGAAAGACGGGGAATAAAAGGATGAGGAGGGTGAAGAGTTAAGCCTTCCCCTGAGACTCCTCTTGAATGCGGCAACAGTGAGTTGCGAGGAAGTGAGTGCGCGCAAGGTTAAGTGAGAGGAAAAAAGTGACAAGTTGGTCTCTCGACTAAATATAAGGCGGTGAAAGAGTCGCAGTTGTGTGTGCGCGCAACCCGTGTGTGTTTAGTGGAGCAGCAAGTCCAATTAACAAGACAAGAAACTTCTCGGTGGAGTCGGCGCCTCACTCGTTACCCACCGCGCTCCCTAAGGGCTGCAACTTTTTACAGGCGGCGACACTTTTCCCCATTAAAGACGAAGCGAAGGACAGGATGGGAGCGCGACGCAGCATACATGTAGTTGAATTTGATTGCGATCGAACGCATCGCAAAGTTGAGGCAGGGGTGTCAGTTTTAACCCTTCTTCCTCATCCCATTTTTCGGCCACATAGGAAAAAACGTTCCATTATGGCACCTTGGCTTTAATGTAAAGGGCCAAAACAACAAAAAAGATGGCACCAAAGTTAAAAAATAAATAAAAAATACTCGCTCTTATCTTGGAAGTACAATCATTCAAACTGAAGCAATGGGTACTCGACAGATGAATTTGAGGCTCACGAAATGAGTGTCAGAAAAGTTCCAGGACTGGCAGCTTGGCACATCTTAAAAGAGGATCCCGCTGCGTTTTGTTTACTCACTGACTGAGAGGAGGTGAGAGTTAGGTCAGGACAACTCGTGGTGGCTTCATCATGAGAAGGAAATGGCCACAGTGCTGACTACGTTTTCTGGTTAGCGGCGTCTCCCTCCTTCGAGGCCAAGCGGTGGTGTTGTGCATCCATTGTTGACTAATTGGATCAGGTCATTGGCTAACAAAGTAAACCCTCAATGAAGAGCATACTGAAATACTTGAATACATACTTGAAGCGCACACGTTAATTAACGAGGCCAAACAGCAGCAGCCGAGAACACCTGAAAAGTCTGCAAAGTAGACATCGTTTTATCAAACGCGATTATCTTTGCACAACCTCGAAGACAAAACCGCTAATTAAAGCGGCTGCTTTTATGTCTCTGGCAAGATGCATGCGAGCGTTTGAGCGGGCTCAGCGGCAGGCTGCAGCTTCAAATCAACTCACGCTGGGATGTGGATGTTTTGGACCGCTCGCGTATGCGCCCTTCGATGACGGAGCTGAGCGTTTGCGCGGGTTGAACGGGCGCAGGTGAAACACGGGGGGAGGCACCATTTTCTCGACTTTGCAAAGGGAAAGATGCGGCGCGGATATAAGGCCTCGCCACTCAAAGGAATGCTGCTGAGTGAACGCCATCCTCACACGATGGCAGTTTGTTAGCTTAATCCTCCAACCTCCACCATTTTTCCCCTACAGAAACTATTTTGACCGACTCACGAAGGCAAATGTCACCTGCCTTTTTCCCCCAGGTTGTCTTTTCTCCGTGAAAGCTCAGTGAGCACACCTGGCAGTATGAGTGTTCCAGTTTGCTCGAGACAGGAAAGATGACAGCTCGGCAAAGTCTGCAGACATTGGCTGTAAGAGGTGGTGCGGGAGGGGGGAGGAAGGGGGGGGTGGGGGGGTTACCGAGATAATACAGAGCAGGACCGTTGGGAGCGGAGTCGGATCGTTTTAAATCATGTAGTGTTGCGAATGCCTCCCGACCGCAGACGCCGCTTGGATCAATGTTTGATGAGCGCCATCAGGGAGCACAGTTTAACACTTTAATCTTGCCACAATTAAGAGACTCCTCGCTATGGATTCACTAGCTATAAAACATTCACGCAAAAAAAAAAAAAAAAAAAAAAAAAAGGAGAGTGTGTCTGTAATGATCTGCGAGCTCAAATACCCCTGAGAGCGGTGTGGAATAGCGGATAGCGAGACAGCCAGATTAGAAGAGGAAGTTATCCTTTCGTCTGCCTAACATGCACACATGCATGTACAAGCAAGCCTCTCCCTTCCCTCTCCTGTCCATCAATTGGGGGAGGGGGGTTGGGGGGGGACGCCACTCAATAAAGCTGCTCCATCCACGAGAATCAGATTCAATCAATAAGGCCTATTTGTGCGATCAGCAGAGCGGTAAAAGCTATCAGGGAGGAGCAAGAGACAGGGAGAGTGAGGACGGAACTGAAGGTAGACAGCGGGCGTGATGAGATAAAGTAGGTTAGCCATGTCCCACTGCCTTCCTGACAACCTTGCAATGAGGTCACACCTTGCATTGCTAAATTGTCATCGTGACACCTTCGCTCTTCCGATTCTGTTTTTTATTGGCATGCGGGAAGAAACCGGAGTACCCGGAGAAACCCCACACGGGCCCACACATGCAGACTCCTCACAGGAAGGCCGGCGGGATCGAACCCACGACCTCTGCGCTGTGAGGTCGGCGCTACCACTCGCTCACCGGGCTGCCTTAACACAATACCCACACATGAAAATAACGATCTGAAGAAAGGGGCATTCTTACGTCACAATATCGCTAATCTTTTGCGATACACCTTTTGGCCTAAGTGAACTAAGCAAGCAAACAGTTTGGAAAATTTCAGACTTAATAATAATAATAATAATGATTTATATAGCGCTTTCGCAACAGCTGCATCTGTAACAAAGCGCTTAACGAAACAATAATAATACATTTTATTGATAATCCGGAGCAGCGGAACATACGGCATCTGCCCGTGCAAAACACGGACAAATCGGAACACTTTGCATTCCTGCAACAGATGGGTGTCTTGTCTTTTGAGTGTTTATGGAGTCGCAGTCTCTTGTATCGACAAGAGAGCGAGGATGCAAGGGAAGGGGGGGTACTTTCCCACAAAACGGCAACAGCCGTTCTATAAGGCGGCGCAGCTTGGAGACGTTAAATAACGGGCGTGGCAGAGAGAGACGCCTCGGCGGGAGTAGAAAAACAGTGGGGAAAGTGTCAATGATGGAGGAGACGATGCAGGCGGAGAGGGATACCTGGAGAGAGGACGAGACAGCGCGGTGAAAACCAATTTGTCTCCTCCCCGGTGGGCTGACACCGGCGGAGGCTTGCTTTCCATCATTGGCCTCGCTGCCAGTCACTGCAAATCCACACACACACTTGACCGCGTGCACGTAATGTCGGGGCCCGGGCAGGCACGGGGGTCAGTCTCTTCAAACCAGCGCAATTACCTCAGAGGTAAACACAGCGTGCCCCCCCTCCCCTCCCCCGAGTGCCTCGTGGGATACGGAGTGAGGTGGAATGTCGAAACGAGCGGGGAGGGACGATCCTACAGGAGGGAGGAATGGATGACTTCATGTACCGCTGAAGGGTTGAACTGGTAGCGACAGCAGCTGTTTTTACTCCTGTCCCTCCATCACACACGCACACATATACACCCGTTTCCCATTTCTCTTTCGTCTCTTCCCAAACTAACATCTGGAGGAAAATGATTACTCCCATCACGCTGCCAAGATGACTAATCAACAATTCCACACTCTACAGGAAAAGTGGCGTGCTAAAGGGGGAAGGAAGAAATGAGCGCTTGTAATGAGCCTCAAAACATCTCAACACCAAAATAAACAAAACGACGAGGCTAATCAATTTGAGACGGCTCAAACAAACTTGCGGCTTGTCTCGGGGTGGAAACAAAAGCTGGACCAGCCTGACAAACCAGAGACCCGTTTTGCAAATGAAACCTGCGCTGAAACCAATGTACAAAATAAAGCCGAATAATGTCCGCCTGACATTATCGTATGGGTATTATGTAAGGGAGCGGTTATTGTATGGGTATTATGTAAGGGAGCGGGGGTCCTCAGTTGAATTAATTCTGATCTGCAGACTGCAGTCCACCAAGTAACACAAACGCAGTAGTTAAGTCAGAATTTTGGTAGGTCTGAACAATGCGGTGAAATGTAATTTTCTGATTTTTAAAAAACTGAAAATATCTACATCGCGGCATATGATTATCATGATTAAAATGACCGATTTTTCGGCATCGTCCAGGACGACGTACTGGATGTAGCGCAAATTCCCTATGTTGACACTAAGCTATCCTTTTTCTTTTTTAAAGCAAACTACTTGAGTAAATCAATAGCGCCGGTTCCTGGCATTCAAGTAGCGCGCTGCAAAATTGCCTCCAAGACGCAATTAATCAACAACCCATTTCAAACAACCCACACAGTTCCTTATCGATCAATCTATTACGTCAAAATTAAACGCTCAACGACGTTACCTCTCATTGAACCAATCCCATCCACGCGTGAATGGCTGAGGGGTGGCTCGCAGCAGCTGGGGCGGGGGTGGGGGGGATTAGCGTCTTGTTCAAGGGCATTTCAACACACAGATTAACAGACAACACGCGTTATCTCATGAAACCGACATGACTTCCTATCATCGTAAATGTTCCCTTGACAGACTGATTCTTTTCCCAAACGTCCAGGTGAACGCAATCTCTGGCAACGGTCGGCCAACGGCTTCCTTTAAATCGGCATCGCGTTCCCGGCGAAGCCTCTTTATTGCCCCTTTGCACCTTTTGCTGACTGCCGCAGCCTGAGACAGCTCCGTTAGCGACGAGCGCCATTAGTCATGCTAAACCACCGACACCCTCGCTCATTAGCATAGACGCAAACCTGACTCCAGTCAGATTATTACAAACACTTTGCATCTGCTCCTCCCCATTACAGTCAATCAAACGGCTTAGCGAAGTACTGTTGAAATTCCCGAGTTGAATCTCGTGCTCATACTTTACTTCCTGCTACAAAACAAAGCCCACCAAAAATCTGTCTGCTGTATTCATCTCATTAAAGTGCTTTTGCCCGACGCTGCCGCAGTTGTACTCGTTTACACAAATAGACGAGAACCGAGCACTAAAAGGCAGAAATTCTGAGTGACGTTGTTTATTCTTCAAAGCGGGCTGGCATTTCATGTAACATAACAGCATTAGGAGTGGATTAAAGTCCACATAAATAACCTTGAAAAATACATTGAGATATAACAGCACGATTATTCCGGCTTGTGGAACTGCGCCGGTTTTGACAGATGATGTTGCTGACTAAGTGCGGGCGGGATGATGCGGTTGCGTTGTACAACCCGACAAGCAAGCAGCTGTCCCTTGTCTCTTGTTCCGTGTTGACCCCTTTGCAGCCCTTATGCCAAATTTGTACCCTCATCCGCTCCCTGACTCTTTCTCTCCTCTCCCTTCGCATTTATCCCTTATTCGACCAGGCTGCCAGACGGTGTATTGTTCTGTCACTCGCGATCCTTTAATGCCCTCCAATCGAGCGGGGAATATCTTGAGGGGATTTGGCTAGGGATGATTGGGGGGGGGGCTTTAAATACCGACAGAGGATTTGCATCAGATTCCGAGATCCTGACTCAGAGATGATCACCGCAGCTTTAGCGAAGGACAGAAGTGAAAAGTATCTCTGGCAAGGAGCGGGACTCTTAATACGGAACCTGCCTGGTCTTGTACTGTCAAGCTTTTAACACTTTGCTGAGATTTTTAGTGCTACGCGGTTCAGTAAAATTACAGAGTAATAAGTGCAACTGTTGATTCCAGAGATACAACACCAAATATCCTATTACGTAATCATTTGAACATTCGCGACTTAAAGAATACCGTTTTAACAGGTCGACGTCGAATCATAGGTTTGTAGGAGGACATCAATGTTGAGGTGGCCAAACTTGGAGAAGAATGACGTTTATAATCGTTCGGAGCTCGCTAGGTTGAATGACATCAGACCTCAGACTTCGGGTCATCCGATGCTAAGCTTGCCGCAATCCAATTTCCTTGCGTGAACACTTTTCAACAAGGTTACTTGGGGGGTGCTAGGATCAAAGTGTGCTTGCATGCGTGTGTTTACACATCGCAGATGGTTCAGCTTGGCAAAACATGCTTCCCTGGATGGCTTGAAAAACGTCTCCCGCTGCGTCTTTTGTGACGTCATCCTAATTATGACCATCATACGATGAAACCATATGGTTGTATTTTTTTATATATGTATGCGCACAAAAACAGACTCCAGCATTTCGTCGACTCACTGTAAAAGGGGATTAGGAGGACCTTCAAAGCGAAGCAAAGAGATCGGCCGGGGGCTGGCAGGGTCCCCTCTTGTGACCACTGGGAGGATCATGGCAGATTAAAAACAGCCAAGCCTTGTTACCAGCTTCCTCTAATTGACTATTGCATTCGGTCACTTGAGGAGGTCTCTGAAGGACAACCAGGCCAGGTGGATTGGGAACTTTCCTTTCTTCTTACGCTGATGGAAGGCACAATTGCGGTTCGCCACTGAGAGATGGAGTGTGCGAAGAGAAATTAACAGGACGGTGCGACAAGCGAAGGTAATTTTGCCACTGGCGCTGAGAGCTTGTGTACATACGGCACACGTTCACTTGGGGAATCGTAGTCGACTTGAAAATCTGAGTGAAAGAAAAGGAAATAGGAAGCAGGACTAATTCCCACGGAGACCTGAGGGGAAAGATCAATTTTAATACTCAATGGCAGCCGAAGGAGGAAAAAAGGCGCAAGAGCAAGTACTTATAGCTTAGGGTTTGAGTTTGCTTAATTAATTACGGAAAAACGATTCTGTTGGAGTGACATCAATAGAGGAATTTCTGGAAGATATTTGAGGATGTGATGCACCTGCGGTTGCAGTTCATTTCCCCAAGTGCTTTGCCAAATAAAAAAAACCTCTTCTCCGGCTCGTGCAAGGTGCAAATGCGCAAAATCCCTCAAAATACAAGTGTCCCCTCAGGGAGATGCTTACGAATGGTTATGGCCTGTAAATGTATTTTGCCAGACAAAATGCAGAGTGGCTAATGTAGTCATATTTGGATTGGAAAGGCGGTCACGGTTATCTCCGCACGGGGTACTGATCTTAAGGGTGGGAGCCACCTGTCTGCCCCTCGGGAGGCCATTAAAACGCGCTACAAGCAGGGATGGGCAGATGGAGAGCGTGGTGGGAGGAAATAGCGGGAGGATTCCATCAGCCAAGACCAGATCGAGTCCCTCCTGTTGGATGCGGGCAGACAGCATGCAACCAATCTCTTAAAAAATATGTTTGTAGCTGGGATGATGTTTTTATTTTACCCACTGAAAAATAATTACTGAGTTGGGCAGTCCGCCCAGGTGTACCTGCATTAATGGCCGGCCAAGGACTAACTTGGCTGAAATGACCCAAACTGTACTATTGTGTGTTAGTTCTTAATTCCAGGTTAGTACTGAATCAGAAAATAAGTGAAAAAAAAATCACCAAACACTACTCACACGCTTACATCGAATATTTTACACCGACGTTATTGCATTACTGACAACCAGGAACTGTCGCAAATGCTAATGGAGTGGAACATGCTCAAGGTGAAGTCCCCCGGACAGATCAAATTGACAGAACTAAAAATCTGGGGAGGAACTATGCCCCACAAGTGGCACTGAGCAAAAGCGTGATGACAGAACCTGCATTCGAACTTTTTGTGACATATGGATAAGATATATTTCAACTTCCTTCCCCCTTTTAGTTTTACTGCAGTCTGTTAACTGCTCCATAAACACCTTTGACGGGAATGCTAAACGTTTCTTAAAACGGCGCTTGAAGGTTTTACAATAGTGACAGCTTGAGCCTGGAACAAATTCTCACCTTTCCTATGGGAACATTTCTTGTCAATGACAACAACGTGGGGATTCCGGCGCAACATTTGTGGCCAATCTTGTGGTGCTTAATATTCCGTTTCCATCTCCATAGCATAATTCAAGATACTGCCTGTCTCATATATATATGAAGGCTGGCTGAATGAGCATCATGGTGCCACACTCGAGCGATTACGCACATGGATGTGTCATGATGACTCCCAACTTGGTAAGTATAAATGGAGGACAACGTGGAGAGGTCGCACAGTCGGGAGGGTAATTTGAAAAAGCGTGATAAACACACACGCGGACTGTGTTGGAATGGAATGTAATGCGCCTTCCCCGTACAGGCTTGTTGCTATCCAGGGAGGTGTAAATCACCTTAGGTTAATATGATCCGGCGCAACTCTTTTATTAGCCTGATGAAGGTAATAATAGTCTGGAGGGAAAAGTGCTGCCAAGTTGGCAGAAAAACACCAACCCACAGCCTTCATCTACTTGAGTTCTTTATATTCATGAAAATGGGACGGTAAAATGGAATGAAAGATGTTCAATATCGCTGCAATAAACAACGGAGTTGTCCTTTTAGCGCGGTCCTTGTCAAGATTTCATGATCCGCATCACCGGGGAGTTGTT
The DNA here is from genome assembly GCA_026261675.1 of Hippocampus mohnikei. Classification (NCBI taxonomy): domain Eukaryota; kingdom Metazoa; phylum Chordata; class Actinopteri; order Syngnathiformes; family Syngnathidae; genus Hippocampus; species Hippocampus mohnikei. Next base: position 6,427,028 of record JAKGUB010000521.1, read on the forward strand.
AGCGGTCAACGGTCCGCAATTGCAGATCAGATCTGTTGTGATTTTTTTTTTTTTATTATTACTATTATTCTCATTCAAAGTGTGTTTCATCTGCAGCGTCAGCAGAAGCATTTTAAAATGGTGCACATACGTACGATAGTTTCTGTGCTTAACATGCTGCAAAAGTTCGCCCCATGCCTCCGTGTCAGGTCTCGACGAAAGGTAGCGGTGATTTCCTTTTCATAAATTGTTGTATCTATTTTTATTTTTGTTTTGTTCGTGTTAGGAGCCGTTATGGCTGTTGCTCCTTGTGGCATAAGTGCGTGCGCGCGTGTATGTGTGCGTAAACGGTTTGATCGCGGGAGGTCAAAAAAGGTCGGGGCGGCCCCGGTTTATAAAGCTAACAATGCTTTGCTGATGTTTGATTTGATTCATTGCATTTATGGAAACGTACTGCCAAACGTATGTGGCCGAGCTTTCGTTCAATTACATCCCGCTGGGTGACAGGTAACGACCGAGAGCCCTTTCCGAGGATTTCCCATCATCGTTTATCATCAAACAAGCACAAATGTTGACGGTCCATCAATTACATTGGAGGGTACAAAAGAGTGTCTTCAACCTGAGGTAGGGAGAAGCAAATTTGGAAGCTACGATGGGACCCGATGATGGCTCCCCTCCCGCCTCCTTCTTGTGGATAATAAACAACACATATCATGCAGGAGGAACATTAAGAGTAAATAAAGGAGAATGACAGTGATTGGACCTAAGGATATAAACCTCATTAACTGGGGAGGCACACATGGATGGATGCGGCCAGATGGTGTTTTGTACTCATTTGTCATACACCGCTGACAGAGGAGGAGGAGGAGAAGAATGAGAGTTGAAACGGAATAAAGACAAAACACGTGATTCTTGAAGAGGAATATTCAGCGCGGACTTGTCCGTCTAAACGGGAGGGCGAGATTCATTCTGCATAATTTACTTCCCCGAGACCGTGCCTGTGACGCTAACAATGCCGTGGATGTACAACTTGAGCATATTGGTACAAAGTACAAACACGATCGCTTGCCTTAAACTGAGACAATGTGGCGTAAACACTTGAAATTCCAAACGAGGCCTATTTATCTCCACGGCGTAACAATTTAATCTGTCAGTGAGTAAAATATGCCGCTCCGCGTCTCCGGGGCAACGTGTTTCTATTTACATTAGGGGGTTTATTCTTTGTTACCTTTACAAAGCAAATGATATGCTTGATTCATCATATCAACATTAGACGGGAACAGAATGTAAGTGCCAACGGCACACATTGATTATTTCGCTTTTGGTGTGATGTCATATTACGCTAGACTAGTTTGTATGTGTGTTGTAATGCTTTATTTTAGCATTTTAATTTGGGAAACAGAGTATTTCTATTTAAAAAACATACAGGGGGAGCTCTGAAACTGAATAATAGCCCATGTGGTCATAAATATACGGGCCTTTCCCAGATAATTCCCGCAAAATCTTGGTTCTCGCAGGGTACATCCCGACAAACATTCACACCTGTGCAATATTTCGATTTCCATCAATCTGACGTGCAGACTTTTGGAATGAGGGAAGAACATGAAAACTCTCCACAGGAGGACTAGAAGTGAAGCCACAAACTCAGAACGATGAGGCGCACTGCTTCATCAGGCTGCCTCAAGTTACCATTCGATCAAATGTAAGTGTAAGGTACTACCTCACTTTAGACTTGAAGTCGGTCCTGTTGTTTTATATCAGCATGTGAGTGGAGGTTACCCAAAGTGCAGTTTGCCTCTGCTCAGTTTGAGGGCCTCAACCAAAGACTGAAGTGCGGAGCAGGGCAATTTCGACTAGGGCGCAAGAGTGTGTGTCTGTGTGCATATAAGTGGATGCAGGTTGAGAGTGTGGCACGTGCGTGTGCGAGTGTGAGGGCAGGATCAACAGAGGAAATCCACACTTGAAAGAGAAGCTCCCAGCCATCGCTGGCTGCCCCCCTTGGTCTCTCTCATCTTACAGACGTTATCCTGACTCTCGGTTTATGCGGGGTGGGGGGGTTCAAAAGTTCACAGGACCGAGGGAGTTATGAAGACCATGACTGAGGGCACGGGGGAAGCTCTACCAACAAGCAATCAGAGTGCTCATCCTGCACTGTGAGAATTATTGATTGACGTTTTTATTTATTTTTATTGATTGACCTGTAGCTATCAAATGTTTTTAGAATTGCGTATGATACTGATTATCCGATTGATGAATGAAGTAAATGAATAAAAAGAATAAAAAAAGACTGCGTTACGAAATAATAAGATGCGCATGTGCGGTGAGAGTATTACTTTTGTCCACTTGGGGTCGCCACCCTCACATTTGATATCCTCAACATTGAGTGTGTATGGCTTTAAAAGGTGGGGCCTGGCCTGGTGAGTGACCTTGACGCTGTCAGCTAGCTCAAGTTCTATACATCAGCGGCCCATTTATTATTTAAATACATTTTAAAAGACATAAGCACGATAAGTCAACTCTTTTGGCGATTTTAGCCATGTTAAAATAATTCCTCACCAAAAACAACCCCCAAAGTGGTGCGTGTTCCTCCATTTACTCATTTTGGAGCATTCACGCTCATTCCTCCTCTTGAAGCATCAACCGCGCCCGAGCCAAGAAAACAACCGGGTCCACACTTTGTGATGTCTCTGATTTGGTGTGTCAAATAAATGATAAAATGTTCCCACGTAGCCCCTGCAATGTGCTCAAGTGCTCGTCACTGCTGTTTGGTGCAATGCACGAGTTTTTTCAATGTGGTTTTGAAATGTCCGACTTTGTGGGCGGTTACTGAACGTACTTAAAAAAATAAAGCTAATAAACCGACATACAAATCAATATAAAACTACATTGAAAAAAAAATGATGGCTGCTGTGTGAACCACTACACTACCAATGCCCCTTCCTCCGTCCCAGAGTGTCTGAAAGGGTACACAAGGATTGATGTTTTTGATTTCATCTTAATTTATGGCTAAGCAGCAACTACAAAACTAAAGGAAAACAGGAGGCCAATGTAATTTTTGTTGTTCCTAAAGCTTGTTCACTGAACGGGAATAAAAGGACGACCTCATTTGGTTTCCTGTGTGATTTTCCTAAAGGGGATTTTTACACTGCCAGATGTGAGGAAGATGCCCTTCATTAGCACAATGCCTATGCACCAACACCGCACTTAAATCCAATTCAGTTCGGCGTGAAAAGGGGCATTACTGCCAGCCAGGACTATAGCCCACCCACCCACCCACTAGTGATGTGTGTGAACTGACACGACAAAAATGTGGCAACCCCCGGGGGGGGTTCAAGCAGAGATAAAACATGCCAAGCGAACATGCAGGGACATGTAGACACTAATTCTGGTTTAATAGAAGAGCCATTTGCATTTGAGAAAGTGTCAGCTATGGTAAGACACATTAAAAGCCAATCAGACCCCCTGAATATGGATGTATCGGGACAGGTTTACAGTTTTAGCATTTGGATAAGGGTGTGTGTGTGTGTGTGATATGTAATTCCTGAAATATTTTAGACGTTATTAAAATCTGTAAGAGAAAGAAGCTACCACTACGTATCTATTTATAAAATTATATCCCAAACTCTAACATTTTACGACACACTAATATCAGTCTTAAACAATTTTTATCATATTTTTGGGGAAACAAGAATCTCATCTCTTATCTGACCAAATAGTTCAGGTGATGAGCGACCAAACATCTGATCGAGTTCCAAAATAAAAAGGAGCAATTTGTAGATAAAAGGCAGCACTTTGTGTCACACTCCACCCAGATGAGTTATTAGCTTTAGAAAGCCGTCACTGATTTACAGGGTCACCACTGGGGGCTTTTTATGTGTGTGCTTGTGTATCACGTGACGACTGTATGTGTGCGTCTGCACTGACTCATCCAGCAGTCAACTGTCACTGCCGAGTATGGCTTCATTCTTGGCTTTGTGGGGGCATGCACACATTTGAGAGTGCGTGTGCGCGACAATGTTCAACTGTGTCAACATCTTGTGTGGGCATACACGCTGAGGAAACAAAACAAAGTGCCTAAAGAAATAACTGGCGGCCCGGATGCAGACAAAGAGTCCTGACAAGAAAAAGCACATGAGGTGATTTCCACGCTGGCAGGGTTAAAGGGAAAGGATAAACTAACATCCTGGACAGGAAGCTCCACACCACGCCGACTCTCTGAGCCGTTTTTGGGGGTAGAAAACACACATTGAATTGAACCATATTAACCGAGTCATCCTGGCACCGACTCGCCCCGCAGCTTCCCAAGCTTCCCTATGTGCTGCCCCCCTGATGAGAAATCTGGGCCTTCAACTGCCCTGTCCACCTGGTCACCGCAGTCAACATGGAAAACACTCGCTGTTTGCCAGAATGGCGGCGGCGGCTATCGGGGGAAGCGGAGATGGAATGTGGCAGTCACAGTGGGCGACAGCCACTAGCGTTATTTATTTGTTTTTTTCCAGCACTCGGCCAAGCCGTTCCTGTGGTTTAGGTATGCCCGTAAACAGGATGCTAACAGTGAGCGGTCTGCCATATGTAGTTCTGTTGCTCAGACCAAGATCGCGAAATTCAATTCAGCGCTGTGTCACCTGGACCACGGGACCTCATCTTTATTGAGCATAACAGGCCCGAAACGCCACACCGTGTACTTACAGCTGGTACGAGAAGCTTCTTCACCTCCTCCACGGCTCTCCTCATCTTGATCTCGGCTCTGGTCTGCGTGTCTTCCACGGCGATCAGGACATGAAGGTCTTCATTGAGGTGCTCCCAATTTGGCTTTCCTTTGTTCTGCTCCTCCTGGAAAGAGATCGACGCGTGAGTGAATGTAGCTGCGTGGGTGTGCCGGAGCACCACGGTGGCGACAAACGCATCAGAGGACAACGTGGTCCTGTGAAGAGAGACGGGATGACAGGAGTGCTCCCTTAGTCAGCCATTAAGCGTTTGCTTTGAAGCGACACCCTTCTTTAGTAGAACACTTACTTGATGGAGACCAAAAAAAATTACAAATACTATGCCCCGCAGCAATTAAAAAGCATGAAAAAAAAGAATGGGTCGAGATTTTGAGAGACAGGTAAAGACCTTTTTTATTTTTTTAACTTAACTCGTTGAGAACGGAACCATCATTGACATTACATTACAGCTCATTCCGCATCAGTCTGGTTTTGCTGAGAACAATGGCGCACAGGTAACAATAGCTGTCTAAGGCAGCACTTGAACAACCGAGCGCCAAATTGTAGCGCTACATTTAACCTAGCAGACATTTCAATTCAAAACTTGACAAACTGCGGTAAATCCACTGAAATGGGTAAAAGGAAAAAAATGCTCCGAAACTTGAATAGAGGAACATTGATTGATTGACATTTTGACTGTAACTGAATAACACCTGATTTTAATGATTGATTTTAATTTATTCTTTAAAACTCGCAGAGACAATTTTTAAAATATGTTCACACAGGTTGGTTAGTTTGAAAAAGGGGTAGAGTTTGACAAGTGCCATTGCTTTGACTGGTGAAGTGTGAACTGTTATTATGGCACCCAAAAAAAAAAAAAAGGGTGCTGTCTAGTTCACTTGAGTTCACGTTACAACACTACGCTACCTACCATTTGGTTGAACGATAAAAATTCTCGTGTGAACATGAAGCAAACTGGACCAAATGTGTACTGTGCTCTCCTGTATCTTGTCCGGACCAAAGTAACCAAGCCACATGTGGCCTGTGCTCCCACTTGATTTTCTGCTCTGTCGCTATTCGGAAAGCAGCCATCAGATATTTTTCAAATCCAAATATTAAACCGAGTATGCAACTTATTGTGTAATCAGACAAAAGGTTGTTTTGATTTATAAAACACAAACTATAACTGTGAGTGTGTGGCTTTAAAAGGAGGTGCCTGGCCCGGTGAGTGATGTGGGTGTGACAGTTGGCTGTTTTGCACTTTCGATCCTGGCTGTGAACTGGCTCACCGTTAGCCACTCTCAACTTGAACGTCCGGCCAATTAGTTGTCACTGTAGAAGCTTGCGTCTGAGTAGCAGAGGTGGGCTACATTAAATTAGCTAACATCACTCACCACCTTTTGTCGCCACGCATAGATGCGCCGTCGTGAGCCGTTAGTTCTGCTTTGCAGTCAACATCACAACTTTGGACAATCTGTTTTGAAACACTCTTTCCCCCTGGGTTGCCATGATTGTGCCAACTTATTGCAGCACGAAGAGGTGAGCGAGTTAGTGTGAAAAAATGATGACTGTGAAGGACCAAGGCAGAGATTTTCCCTTTGACTTTTCTTGGGGGGGGAATCAACAATTGTTTCAACCCTCAATCTCATTCATCTGATAGCGAAGTTGACGTGGTCAAGTGTGAACGTTATCCCCCAAACTCTGGTGTGCAGCACACACGTAGATCAAGGTGGCTCCAAGTTTGCTTACAAAGAAGGATGCCGTTCGATGCGAACAGTGCTTGGCGAACAGTGCTTGGCACAAACAAGTTGCAAATTGGGCCAAACGTGTGAACGACATCTTTTCACTTCCGATTGTATCTGAGGAACAAACTACAAGTAGGCTATGTCCAGACTTGGATTCGGTTAAAACATAACGTGGCATGTTTGGTCAAGTTCCAATTATTCGAATGATGCGTTATGGTCCTCTGGTGCGATTCGGTACACAATTGCCGGACTTTACGTGGTAACCCTGCAGAGATTTCAGAGACAGACCTGCATTAAAACAACAGCTGAATGCAAGGGGGAATTAAACGATAAAATTAAAATAGAAACTATACTTATACTATCAAGAATTACCACACCTCACCCACTCAAGCTGCAACTGTAGCAATTATGGCCCCAATCAATCCAAAGCAGCGTCACTGACCAAAGCGTCAACATCGCCATTGTTTGCCCCACAACGCATTGTTGCAGCGGCGCCCTGCGGCCGGCCTGACGTGATTTCAATTGAGTTGTGGAGCGCCAAGGAGAGACACTCGGAGCAGAGTGCCACCCACCTGCTTTCTACTCTACAGAGAGCTGTTGCCATGGCACTGCTCTTTACCACGCACGTACAGAAAAGTTCAATATTCCACTCTCGTTTTCCCCTTTTCCACACAGGGAGGAAGGGCTCAGTTTTTCCACTCGGGCCATTATTCCACCGTGGCTGTTTGCTTATGGGCCATTCGGGGACACAGACCGAAAGGTGATTCGGCGTATGCAAAATGGGGCAAGGACAGTGCGGTTGAAATAAAAAAGCACAAGTGCATACTATAACGCCGTACTTTTCTTCACATGGCCTCTCTGCCCACAAAAGTCAACTACAATCATGAGAACTATTGGTGCGTATATGCGAACCAAGGCAAGGTCACAGTCTGCCTTCTGACATAAAGTGACAAATACGAGGTTGGTCAGTTCAAGACAGGATTTTGGAGTCCCCGCAGAAACGCTTTACACTACATGGTGACACGTCACGTTAGAGTTGAGTTGGTAAAGCTCGAAAACACAAAAGAGCTTGAAATTCGGTCCTTGCTATTACGAGTGAAGGTTAGTCCGACAATGGATTTCGGGCTACGTGGCACAAGCAGTCATGTGGCATTGAATGCATGCAATGGTCTTTGAACAGTACTTTCTCCTTTGAGCCAAGTGGCTGCTCTAAATTGAGGCTAAATGTCAACAGTCCAAACAGGTGCAGTACAGAACCGAAGGGTGCGCAGAAGGACAACCAGGCAGGCAGTGATGTTCCGTAAAGAAAATACATTTGACAAAAACTGAACTTTCCAAGAAAACATCATTATGACAATACTGCAGAGCTCCCACAGAGTGATGAAAAAGGTGGAATTTTAAGACAGTTGAAGTGCCCACGAGAGTTAATATTCAAGTTTTCAGCACTTAATGTGTTAAAATAAAAAATAAAAAACAAAGGGGGAAAAAAAACCGTTGTGAAAATTATGCAATTTTTGGTGTGTGGTTTCTATGTTCGGCCCTTTCACACAGTTGGCAAAAAAAAAAAAAAAAAAGGAAAAAGCTCAGTTGGTAGAGTGGGTCATCCAATGACCGAAGGGTCACCGATTCGAATCCCAGCTCGAAGTGTCCACTTTTCCAGTGCCCTTCGGGCTGTTAAAGAGCTCCTCTCCCACTTTAAACCCAGTGAAACTTTGAAGCTTCAATTAAATTCAATAGCTAGTGGAATATATACAATACAATACGAAACATCCTTATTTAAATAGCACTTTCACAACATAAAAACATGGACAGTTGTGCAATTTTAACCACTTTTCCCTCATACGCTTTGTTGTTTGAATCGGTTCTAGATGAAAGATGAGAGAATCAAAGTGTCCTTTCACCAGTGGATCAGAGACGTCATGCTCAAAATGTGCACACGTCAGCTACAAATTTGAAAGTCAACAAGAAGCTGTAGTGTCCATTGATGAAACAAAGAGATTGGATCACCTCTCCTGTCCCATGTAAATCCGCTTCAATTCCAAGCGGCGACTCTCAGTTCCAAGTCCGCGAACGCATATGTAACTTGTAACCATGTTGCTATTTCCGCAGCAGTCATCAATCGCGACTTTCAGCGCTAGCTTCCTCCCTCTGGGCAGGTTTTTTAGGACATGACAACAATCACCAGCAACAACAAACTGAGAAGAGTAAGCCGTCACATACAAGAGAGTGCCGCACTGAGAGCGACACAAGCGCTCTCTGAGGAAATGATGTGCAATGCGTCTTGTCTGAACAAATGTGTCACAAGAAAAAAGGTTGCAAGAGGAGTTTTATCAGTGTTAAGTGCAATCTGGGGATGGGTTATTATCCTTTAATATGTTCCGTCTCCTCCTATTTAACGTGGATGTGACTCTCTCGCACAGATACACAGATGGGCTTAGCCGTTTGACCACCGAAGCCATAAATTAGCATTTAGTGATCCCTTCGTTATTTAGGCCTGATCTCGACTCTCTCGGTTGGATTTGCCCAATTCTAACTTGGGGGGCCAGTATACAAGTTTTACAGCACATGTAAAGCACATAGGCCATTCTTGAAAAACATGAAGTACGGCGGAAAACTATGCTTGGCTTTTTGGACGGATAATGAAGTATTTTTAAACAACCTCGTAGTTTACCGAGAACTCCGTTTGACCCCTAACCTCAAGGAAAGTCCTTCCCGTCACATTTTGGACACAGCCTGCACAAAAATCAAGAAGGACTGGGAAAGAACTTTTTTTTTTAAATGCTCAGGAAATATGGCTTCAGACAAGAACGTTTAATCTGTCTTTGTACTTGGCAGGCAATGCAGATGCTATGGGGGAGGAGGAGTGTTGGGAGCCAAAAGTCAGCGTTAAGACAAATGGGCGAAGAGACTAACTTAACAAAAGGGTAATATTTCAACACTTGTTTGTCTGAGAAATAAACTGAAGACAGTCCAAACCCATTAAGCAACTTTCATCCACATCGGGGGAGAGAAGCAATCGCAGCATACGCACTCATACACATAACTGCATTTCGCCCTTCACCTTCATTCTTCTTACCTATTTTCTAGCCGAGCTGCTTTTCCATCTCTCGCCATTGTTCTCCACTGGACCGTGATTCACTCAGCCTCTCTGTCGCTCTCTCACACGGCCATGAAGGCTTCAGTGAACCCGCTCGCCGTCAGCCGGCGCGGCCCAGGAGCAACCAGCTGAATTATTGAGAGCATAAAAATGCTGCCGCTAATGGATCCTGAATAAACACGCCGGCTAAAGCTGCTGCCGTGGCTTCCTGGGCCGCCACGGGGCACGTAGCGAAGAATACGGAGGGTTGAGGATACGGATAAAAGAGGCAACCGGGGGCCGTGCTTTCGTCGGAGACTGAGCCGTAATTACGCAACACCTTCAAAGACTCTTGTGGCTTTACTGACAAAAAAAAAAAACACTGAGAAAAACGGATGAAATTAAGATCTGGCAGACCTCTGTCAGATTGTTTATGCCATTCTCGGCGCAAGGACAAAACAATCTCTCTGGAACAGCCAAGATTGACTATTCAAAAAATGTGGGCAATCAGAATCACAGAATAATTTACGGAACGATAGAATTCCGATACAATGATACAGCATCAGGATACAGTGGTTGAAGGATAATCGATGGTTCATGGAAATCAAATTATTAATTTGGTTGTATTGGCTTTAAGTGTAATAAATAGTTCATCAATGAAGGCCAATTTGCGAATCCTTGGTTTTAGAATCAGAATAAGGTTTATTGGCTAGCTATGCAAGAAGCACACAAGGAATTTACTTCCCAGTTACAACCCGTTCAGAGGAACATTAGAGAACAATCACAAAGTGATGTGAAGACAGAGTTGTAATCCTACGGCGGAACTGATTCAAAACACATTCAAGTTTATCACTCACCTACGCCGTTGCAGGAGTAGATCATTGCAGTTCATATTTTCGAAGAAAAATATATCTGGGTCATAAATACAAAACTCTGAACTCAAGATCCTAAACTGAGGGCCGCTGTGTTCTTGAGAAAATACCATCATCATACATCGATTAACTAGCTACTGGAAAGCCAATCTTCACCAGTTATACGAAAATAAATCACATCACATGACACTACCCATGACATGCTTATCACACAAAGTGATCGGCTCCTGTTAACAATCAACGGTGGAACAACGAGAGGTGCGGCTAACGCTAAAAATGTGGACTGTGTGCGATAACGATGTGACGACGACAGTTTTGTCCAGTTTTCTTTTTCTGCTATTCACGCTACTCCAAGTTCCTATGGGGCTTTTTTGAATCGTAAGAGTGCAGGAGCGTGTGGAATTTTGTGATATTGCCTTGCAGTGTAGCTCGTGTGGCGTACAAAGTTGAAAATGATCTGCAAGATCCGCTAACGAAGATGGATCAGCGGGTTGAGGCTGGTCAGTCGCTTTTCTTGAGATGGAAGACTGACGAAAGTGTCTCAGCAGAGTTGTACCTAGACCTTCTATAAAACTCTTTCTTTACTGTGAATGTAGCGCTGGAACCTGCCATAATTCTTCAAGAATCCTACACAAGGCATATGATGGAAAGTGTGATTTGTGAAATCCACACACATAAGCTAAAAAAGTAACACGCCGAAGGGCAATAAAAAGTTTGTGTAATTAGATAAGACGGGGATCCAGGAATGTGGCGTGCACTGGGAATTGTGTGCGCGCCAGAACATGTTCACTCCTCTCAAACTACTCGTGGATCTAATTGTGACGAGGAGAGCAGAGTGCCCTTATTGTCTCCTCTTCTAATGAACACACTCCAAGGGAAATGAGCACAGAGAGCGAAATTAAAATAAGAATGGGAGGTTTCCATAAAAATAAAAGAACAAGGAGAGAGAGGGGAGAGGGAAAAAAATAATGCTTGCCGGGAGCTTCGAAGATTATGACTCAGCCTAAAATGTGCTCGTCTGCAAGCATGAATTGTTTGTGTAACGACGCAACTGCGGACTTTGTGTGTGCAGATAAGTTGTGTTCCCACAATGAAAGGGGATAAAATACATTTCCTTATGTAAATGTAATACAATAAAGCATCCCATGGCTGACAGCTACGGACTAAAGAAATAAGATGGAGGAGAAGTCGAGAATAGTCGCATTGGATCATAGAAGGGTATTTACTTATCCCAGAGGAAAGATATTTCATCACAAATACCTCCAACTACTCCTTTTAATAAATGGATATGATGCTGATGCCACAGTTTATAGTGAGATATTGTCAGGCCATTTGCTTCTTGTACAAGGGGGGAGTGTATCGAGTACGTTCCTTCGTTTTGGGCAAATGGAGGGAAATACAGACCGGCATCAACTGTGACTAAATGACCTGTGAAGGTGCGGTCGTACCAATTCAGGACAAAAACAAACCAAAAAAAGTCGGAGTTAGAAGAACGAACATAACCCGAAGCAAACAAAAATGTATCCAAATATATTTCAAATGGTTTAAATGAACCTACATTTAATTCATATTGAAAGCCATTTCTTTTGTTTGTGTCTGACCCTGGTCACGTTAAATTCCTGTTTCATGTGTAGATTTGGAAATTTGATTCATTAGGGCAAACTTTGATTATTTTTGTTATAACAGTGAGAGAGGATTGAGGGAGGGAGGGGTTGAATTTCAACCACAGGAACTGCACCCCAGACCTTTAGGGGAACCAAGTTGTTAGCCCGTCCACGGCAGTTCCCATTTTGTGCATTAAGATGGCAGACAAAGTAGATGCAAAATTATTTGATTTGTTTAGCTTTATAGTACTGGCAATAAACAACTGCTGACAATTCATAACAATGTATTTTTTTGTCACCGCCATTTAATAGTTGGATGACCGGAAGCTCAACTGCGAGTCGAATTTTTGCTCGCAAGACAAAGTGAAAAAGTGACAGCTCGTAAGTCACTTGTAAGTCAAGGTAGCACCGTTTTACAGGACAAGGGCAAACAAGGACGATGCTTGTCACAAACATGCCATGAGAAATGTCTTACAACGTAAAAAGTGCACGCAAGGAACAAGTCAAGATGGTTGAACTGAACTTGCTTTTTCAGTTACAATTTCCAGTCACGATATTTAAATATGGCTCTAAAATGAATTCTAGAAACGCATATTCTGATTGCAGAATAATGAGGTAGAGGTTTAAAATGGGGACGGCGAAGGGGAGAAGAATTGCGTCCAGCACTGGCATGTCAGGACATAAACACACATGGCATTAACCTTTTATGCCTCCAACCTCAGCTCGGTGGCTCCAGAAATAGAGGCTGCCCCTGGCCTTGGCCGTCTGCCTGCTTGCCTGCCTTACTACTACTGCCTCTTTTACTTTCCACTGCACAGCCTTTCTGCAAACAGATCACATGTCAGCATCCAGCCATCAGGCATCCGGGTGCCGCCGTGTCGAGTTTCCACACGTCGACGAGGATGCTTTCGTGTGAGACTCGACCGGGGGAAACTTTGAAATGATGGCGTCATACCTCAAGGAATCTCTACCTCAAACGCCCGCGCCGAACAATAATTAATGCAAGATCAAAATGTTTTTTTTGCTGTCGTTTCGGATGCGCCGGGAGTGCGCCATGAAAAAATAATGAGGGGTAAAACACACCAGCATGCGCTTACCTTTTTTTTGTCTCTCATGGAGCTCTTGCCTCGCACCATGATTTTACATCCCGTTTCTGCTTCCAACTGTTTGGCCGTGAGTCCCCGCGGGCCGAGGATTCTACCCACAAAGTTATACTGCAGAAGAGAGGGGGGATAGAGAGAGCAAAATGTATTAAAATATGGAACTGAACATTTGAGAAATGGGCTTTAACCAACCTTGGTAAACATGAACAAAAAGACAAGCATAAAAAAGGTATAGAAAACTCTGTAGGTATTGTAGATTCTGTTACACACAGTATGGGCCATTAAGAGGCGGGGCTTGGTGAGTGGTGCGTGACATCGGCGAGTCTGTGTGTGACTACTCCCGGTCTGATTTGTGACTTGTATTTTACTGTTCTCTCTGTGCTCAATAAAGGGCTGAAAATTAGAATGGTGACTGTGGCTCTCCTTTCCCACCTGCAAGGGCATTAAGGTTAGTAAGCATGCAGTAAAAACCCATAAAAAGGACTGCTATAAACGCCAGGTTTCTGCAAAATAGCGGCGACAAAAGTAAGATACGCTTCACAAAATATTTGAGCGATAGCGGAGATGCGGTGGTTGAACCACGATATAGCGGGGGACATTTTGTCACATTCCCATTAAATATCGTTATAACGTTTTATTACAGGGCAGGATCCTGGATTTATGGCTGTGCCGGCGTTCCGAGGTAACCAACGATGCACAATGAAACAGTTTGCACGGTGGTCATGCCGCACAAGCAGGCACTTACTGCTGCACTTCCTCTTTTTCATTTCATTGTTTTATATGTGTGGCCAAGAAGTGGGGTTTTTTTTTTTCTTCATACAAATATTTACAGCAGTTTACGACCGTGTTGGTGATAGATTGTCGAAACGATGAGCCTCCCGCAAATTTGGGTGGCATCATGGCCGTAGGAACGAGACTCTGTTGGAAAACGTGGCCCCAAATTCAAGAATAGGTGACCAGGGAGTCTAGTTTCATTTGCACAACAGGGCGGGAGAAATGAGTGTTGGATGTTACTTGACATCCAGGTAGCATTGCAAAATTCCCGTTCGCACAGCCAGCATCCGCCACGTCGACTTTGTCGCCTCATTTTTGCGGGAAAATGTCAGCTATGACAGGCTAAAAGGGAGCTTTTGACGGAAAATTGCGGCGGGATTGAAGAGTTCAGAGGCTAGGCGAGGTTGTGTGCAAATATCAGGGACTCCTTTTGTTTTCTGAATTGCTTTGTGACTTTGTACTAAAAGGAAAAGGGATAAGCGGAGGTAATCCCCTCCACTTGGAACTGCCTTCCAATGGGATCAAGGCAAAATGTGTTGAAATAATCCAACGGGGTTCCTCTTCCAAAATTAAAAGAGAAAGAACGGAGAGATTCGGGGCGGGCGGCCATGCATAAAGATAAGATTAAAACGACGAGATATGAGACGCACGCGTTCAAATGCGATATTGCTTTTAGTGCAACAATGGCGGCGTGAGGAGTGTAAGTTTGCCGTGACAAAGACGCCACCGTTCGTCTCTTGAGCTACGACGATGAGGCTTGACACGGACGCATTAAATTCGTAAAACACAAGTCACATGCGCTTACTCACTCCGCTGCACCGGCGCTTGTGCAAAAAGGCGAGAGTGCCATCAACGGAGTCACGTTTAATTACACGGGGATTACACATTTAAAGCACCCGTGTAAACAAAGACAAGGGCAGGGGACAGTCAGGAACTGCGGGCAGCCATTTTGAACATGTGTGGCTGGAAAAGACGTGCCCCACGGTCATGTGGGTTAAACGTCGGGGTGACGAGTGCGACTGGCAGCGGCATGGCTCAGTGGAACAGTGGTCGTCTCCCAACCTAGAGATTGGGGGTTCAATGCCTGACCATTGCGACCTTGTCCAAGTGTCCTTGAGCAAGACATTGAACTCCCAGTTGCTCCTGATGCGGCGCCATCGGTAGGTAAATGAGGAAAACGCTTTGAGTACCCAAGGTGGAAAAGTGCTCTATGAGTGACAGCCCATTTACCATTTAATGTGCTATTTATGAGCCAAACTGCCTGCTGCAGGATGCATGGGGACACGGGCCCGACTGGAGTCTTCGGAAAACGTGTGCAGGCACAAAACACAAGACTCAAACGACATGAGGGAGCAGTCTGTGTCACAAATGAATGAGGTGAGGCTTTGGTTGACTGACACACCAATGAACTGCAAATGACGGAGTGGACAGTTTAAGTTTGATGTTGATTGTTTTAGCGGCGTCTTTTTATTTGCTTAGCTAGGTATAGTTACCGTATTTTCATAAGGCGCACTTAAAAGTCTTACGTTTTGTCCAAAACAGACAGGGGGCGCCTTATAATGCGGCGCGCTTTACGTCTGCACCAAGTTGCAAAATCTGTGAATGTTGTTGTGTGACTTGGATGAGCGTGCCGCTTGACCGACTGGGGGCATTTCCTGCCGACACGCAGTTTATATAGAGGAAAAGCGGACGTGCCCGAGGACAGCAGACGGATGTTAAAGGCGGAAGGGCGCGTGTGAAAGAGGACGCTCAAGCCAGTAGTTTTATAGTGCCGGTATGCGCATTGTGCAAAACAGCAGTGGTTGGGCTAAGGACCCCCCGAAAATGGCCGCTACGAAGAGACACGTTGACCAAGCCCATTTTAAACTGCAAGCTGTCAGTTTTGTGGAGGCACATGGTAAACGAGCAGCCGCGAGAGAATTCAAGATCAACGAATCGGTGGTTCGCAAGTGAAGGAAGCAGGAAAACGACAATGACGAAAGGGAACCTGGCGTGTTTGACGGAGAACTCGCCCGGATGCTCATTTCGGGTCCAGAAGATGAGGACTTTGATGGATTTGCAGATAAACAAAATACCGTGAGCACATTGTTCAATACTTCACCAAAGTGCAACCGAACTCAATTTTGCTCCCGCTGCATGCTAGCGTATGTTTTATCATGCCTATTAATACGGTGCGCCGAATGTATAAAATACAGAAAAAGCAGCCATAACTGAGTCTGCGGCCTTTAATGCGATGCGCGTATGGTCGCGAAAATACGCCACATGTTTCCACAACGCTTTCACTCCTTATCTAAATCACAGACCACAATATGGACATACGACATGTTTATAGAACTATAAACTGCAAACGGCCGGAGAGATTCATGCGCCCAAACCCAAAGTAACAGCGGAAGAGCAATTCAATATTTTATGACGGCGGCTGCTCTCCCTTCCCAGCGACACTCGCCGCTCTCCGAGGACATGGATATGTTGATGACAATTGTACTTGACAGAGAGCCCGTCGCTCTCATTAACATATTCATGGCGAAGAAGAGCCGAGACAAATAAAGACAGAAAAGGTTAAGGAGTGGATGACATGCAAGCACAAAAGGTAAAAGACACTAATATCTGTTTGTCACAAGCAGTGGGGAGCCATTACAGGAAGAAAGAAAGCATGGCCAAATCCTCCTCTGCATTCTTTTTGTTTGACCAGGCGGGTGCGGGCCAGTGTGTCACGTGTGCTCTTATGGAAACACATACTTGCTTGAGACCGAGCAGACGGATTCTGCTTGAGACATCTGACAACAAATTCGAAAACGATACATTTTGGTGACGGAATAAAACGTAATGCGTTATCCGTCGGTGATGAGTCCCTTCAACTAAAAGCCTTGATATTTTTGCTATAAACGGTGCTCTCCATTAGAGTGAAAAAAAATGGAGGGGAGACATTGGAGTCATCCGAAAGGCAGCGAGCCTGCCAGGAATTCCACTCCCTGCAGGCAGTAGAAATGTGATGGATGCAGCTTCATCTTTATTGCATATTTCCAATTCCTTTTGCTGCCTTTGTATCATATTTAAAAAACAAAAACAAAATAGTAATTGGCCGTTTACAATCTGGATGTTAACGGAGCTAAGATTTTGCTCTTAAATGATAGAAAAGTAAAAATAGCACAGCAAAAATCATTCTGAATGCTCCATTGCTTTTTAGTGGAGTTACCAAGAAAGAATTTACCATTTAGCGAAGAATTTGGGTTAGCTTAGATACTTAACTACAGAATGGACCAGGTGCCCAGGTGTCCCCGTATCTCAAAATAGTATTTGAATACTGTACAAGGAACTCAACTCACAACATAGACATGGCAGACAATAAGACTCCACAACTGAATTCACCGAGACTCTTGACACTTATATAGGGAGGAGCTGATGTTTTGGTTCGCAACAAGGCCCAACAGTCAACTCTTATGGCCGCAACTACCACATATTTTTTCAAACGAGTATTGTATCATTTTACTGTCTTTCTTGTCCCATTGATTATTCAGAAATTCATGTTTGCATGACATTGGAACATACTTACAATTCTGTACCTGCCTACCTTCCCCCCCAAATATATTTGAACAATTTTGGGGGGCACAGAGAACCCTCCTGCCCCCACACACACACCAAATTCCACTGCCTTTCACGTCACCGATTTAAAATGTGGAACAAATGCGAGCCATTTTTTGACCAAAGAGGCCGATATGAACATTGTTTTGTTCCGACTCAGTGGGGCACCACTTTAGGAGCTGAAATGAAATGAGCTAACTTCTTGCTCGATGGCTTAAAATGGCATATCGTTGTTATGTGTAAACTACTTCCAACAGGTATATATTCTTTTGTT
The DNA here is from genome assembly GCA_026261675.1 of Hippocampus mohnikei. NCBI lineage: Eukaryota > Metazoa > Chordata > Actinopteri > Syngnathiformes > Syngnathidae > Hippocampus > Hippocampus mohnikei. Next base: position 6,444,743 of record JAKGUB010000521.1, read on the forward strand.
TGTATTGTCGAGTCTGCTGTTTAATGTTCGCTGGTGATGTGCAGTCAACTTCCGTGATGCTTGGTGGGACTGAAACAAACTAGCAAAACTATTTTCTCATGTTTTTCGTTGTGTTGCCGTTGCAGGAGAGTCCTTCCTCGGTTCGCACGCAAAGAGTGGGCGAGTCTACTTTAGCGTTATAGCAAACATATTTTACACATATGGCATGCCATTACACAATGCCATCGTAGGCGGTCCCCGCTCGTCTGCGATGGGAGGTCCCGCTCCGCGGGTTTCTCCAGCCCGTGACCACTTTGCGCTGCCACGCGAGGCACGGCTGCGGCCCCGGCCCACACGCTCTCAGCCGCGGCGAGAGAGACGTTTGCGCCCGTTCCGGCCGTTGGCCATTCAAAATAACAAGATGGTGAAAAAAGGGAGAGTGCACGTGGAGCGAATTGACTAAACAGGTGGGAAAAAGAGGGTAACTTCCACCCATCGTTTCTTGTGGTGGGACTTTGCTAGAGGGAGCATTATAGCATAGTACACACTTGCCATGTGCAACTAGATGATTTTTTTTTTTTTTTACTTGCGCACACTGAAAAAAAATGTAGCGGCTAGCTGTTAGCTAGCTAACGATCGGTTAGCCAGTTTGCGTGTTCAATGACTGAGTCTCAGCTGTGAGGCTGAGGGGGGAAAAAAGCCAACCAACTAAAATTGGTCGAAACAAAAATGCATGCCTCAAAACTATTAATTATTCAATATTACATCTGAATATCACGGAAGGAGGAGTTTTCCAAAAGGTCTGGTTTCAGTGGCCTCAAGTGCAGCTTTCATGCCAAACCACATATAAAGAGGTTTGACATAAATACCGGTGTGCAGAAGCCCAAAACTTTATTTTTCCAACACACACTCACAGTTTGAGCTCTTTTACACGTGTTCCGCACTGGGATCTTATTGGACCAACGTTTCCCCCGTGTGCCCTTTCATGACTTCAAAGTTTTCAGCGCTTTCCAAAACATACAAACACAGAAAAGGCGCCTTGCTGCGCATCTACAAACCGTGTGTGTGTGAGACACAGTCAGACAAATACACACCAGTATACAAAGCCCCCTTCAGGACAAGGGCTTATGATGACATTAAAGGGACTTTTTTGGGGAGCTCCAGTTATCGCTACACCACAGGCGGGTTATGTTGTTTGCATATCTATGCTTGCGCCTCTGTGTGTTTGTATGTGAAACCGCAATGTGGCCTGAACTCTTGCAGACACCCAGAGCCGATTGTCACGCACGTGCGTGTGTGTGTGTGTGTGTGTGAGACGAAACAATAGCAGTTGCAGCAACAATGTCCGGAGAAGCAGGACAATTGTTGCGTATGTTTGCGGCGGCGGAGACAGGAAATGAGATCAGGCCGAGTGCTCTGGGTGTGTGCGTGAAGGGCTTAGAGGGGCTGTGCGGAGAATCCCAATGACACATTAGCTGGTCTCGTGGGTTTATGGAAATGAGGACCGCATTATCAACGTATCAGACAAAAGGTAGAATTGACACTTAGTCCAAATGATGTCACCACACTTCCTTGCTTTCTGATGTCTCAATATGGGCTAAAGCTATCGAGTAGTTTTAGAGTCCGGTATTCAACCAATGATCCCATCGAGCTGTCCGTTAACTAATCCAGCATTCTCAGCAGCACTACTGGAGACATTTCTCATGTGACACAGGTCTGTTTCATGTCACTTCAAAATAGAATAAAAAGGGAATGGATAAGCAGACATAGTGTGCTGAATGATTGCTTTTTTTTGGGGGGGGTAGAATAATTGAAAATATATTGGGTTACCGCGATAGATTTTTATTTCCATATCGCCCAGCACAAGTCCAAACCACCATTGGCCCGCCGAAAGTTCCTAGTTGTCGGGGTAGAGTTTGGATAAGTTCATTTTTCCAATTCATTCAAAAGTAATATTACTTATGGCATGAATTCTGTCACTTTGCTGTAAAATCAACCAATGGTGGATTACCAATGAATTGTTTGGTTCTTGTTTTATTTCCGTTTAGTTGGTGGTGCCACAACATTTGGGAGCGGTTTATAATGCATGCAATAAATTATCAGGTTGCACCTATTTTTAACCGTCAAGTGCTGACACCTGCTCATAGGAATTTCTCCTACATAGAACTGCAATCATGTTTCAAGGTTGAGAACAGTGTTGCTCTATTCATAGCTTGCAGCAACTGAGCAGCAGTACCTGGGAGTCGTCGGGTCACTCACAACGCAGAAGCTCACACGCCACCTGCTGGCTTCCTGCCTCTGGTCACACATTCATCTTTTGAGGCCCCAAACCCACAGCGACTGACACATTTCCACGGGACAGAGGAAAATGGAGATGAAGAGTGGACAAAACTGTAGCAGTGTGAGCTACATGAAAGGTCTGAGGGCATGAGGGCTCTTGTGATGGGGGGGGAAGGTAAATTTTGTTTTGATTCCAACGGTGACATTTCCGCCTGAAAGCCCCGTAGACTTCAAAGCTCTCTTTTTTAGCACATCCAGCATTTAACACCTAATCCGTGGCCTCCTTTGATAATTCTGTTTGGATTTATTGTGGGGTTGCAGGCATAGTGGAAATAGGCAGGCAAAATGGAAAGCGTTCCAGATTGACATCGGCTCTGGTTTGGGAGCGAAGACGCGAGCCGAGTTCACCGCTTGCTTGCCAAACTTTGACATTAAAGTGAGACTGACGTAAGAGAACTAACGTTGAACCTTTTTTGTTTTTTTGCAAGTCAAATCTCTCTGAGCTCATCACACAACTATGACATTTTAAAAGTGGGAAGACAATTAAGCATTACTTTTCCATTCAACTATTCACTCAAAACTTTTTGTGACTGTCATCACAAAGATGCTGGTAACGTGTGGACTAAAAACAAAAATGTGTGAAATCCTTTCCCAGTTTGTGACTTGATCTCTCAGAAAAAAGAATAGACAACAGCGCTCACGACACAATTTGGTGATACTGTTCAGCTTTAAGTCCATCCATCCATCAGACCGACTGTTTCTCCAATCACCATCCACCACTGAAATTCCGCAGCCTCTCTGGCAGTGTACAGAGGTGAGATGTTAGGCAGCACATTTGGAAGCCTGGTAATGACTTAAGGGGGGTCAAAAGGATACCAGCTGCCAGTATGATAAGCGATGACACCACCCACGGGAACGAGCTTAATGACTTTCCCTTTGCTGGGATGTGGCCGAGTAATTTCGCAGCGGCGACGCAACAAGGTGCACGACATCCGGTCTTCTTCATCCAACCTGGCTGCTTATCAAATTGGAATACTTTTCAGGCCCGGCAATAACTCCTGCGATATGGACAGAATTTGGGTACTTTTGAATTATTTTTAACATTTGGATAATTTAGTCAAGATGCCCCTTTAAGTGTACTCAGTTAATTGTTTCTTGAGACTGGTACATGACTATTAAGGTGATTCGTGGACACCGACTGCATCTGAAAAGGAGTAAAAGCATCCTGGACAAAAGTGTTTTGAACCTAAGGTGACCCGCCCTCAGTCTGGATGTTCACTGAACAGCTAATACATACACAAAGGCAATAAAGGGGTGCCATTTTTAAAGACGCCCATCCTATCAGATGCCTGAAGGTCAGCGTAAATGACGTTCTGATCCGTCATCCGGCTTGCCCGTGTGTACGCGAGCGTGCGCTTGGAAGAGAAGCGGCACCGCCGCGCCAGATAGCATTTAATTGAAGGTGGACGCTATCAGATAGCCTGTGACTGAGCTGTCAGTCAAGATGCGGTCGCCATGGCGACGCTCGAAAGAGCCGCGCGCGCCGCTGACGGCGGCTGCAAAATTGCTGCCTTTTAAGTACGGCAGAAGAGAGAGACGCCTGACGAGACACAAACAGGCAGACTGGGACAATTTCATTATGTACAATTAAATGACGTGCAGGTGGAGAGCACAACTTAATATGTCAAGTGTCATCGAGTAACACAGTGGAACCTCCAAATGTAGCTCCCCCAAGGAAATAATGTAAAATTAATTGGTTCATTCCTGGCTCAGACTGTTGCCATCGTAAAAACCGCTCATATTTTGTGAACGTCTGACAGACAGGTAATGGAGCGGAATACGGAAGGTGCTTACAGAGCGATACCGTCACCCAAAAAGGCGGCTTATAGGTACTGTATAAATGTTTTGTTTAATGAATGTATTTAAGTTGGCATTTGCAATGTAAATGTGTGAGTAATTTTAATCACAGTGTTCATATTGTTAAAGGCAACCACAACCTTTCCGTTCTTATCGTGTTTCTCCGTGGGGCCATCGGAGATTTGCTGACATTTCGCGTGGCGTCGCACAAATTGATGGTTTGGTGAACTTTTGAGAATATTTTTTTCTCGAGAATTTATTTTGACCTTCTGGAGCCTGTACAGGGCTAATAAAATACGGGAAGCAAGACACTTGGAAGATTTTTTTCAACTTCAACTGTTGCTCTAACAAGCGTTTTACAGAACAATTATGCAATTATGTTGTTTGAATGTTTTTTTAAAAGCTACTTCAAGGCTTTCTGTGATCTTGAGATGCACATTTACATTTGTGTCTTTGCATACTCACACAACCCCACTTTTTCGCCAGCTGAACTTCCAACATACTGTCAACTCTAACCCAGAGTCCCACCCCTGTTTTTTTTTTTTTAACAGCACTCCAGGCCTTGCCAAAAGTTTTAGTATATATCGGGGACCGGAAAAAGAATGGACCACCACCAAAGACTCGAGTTTTAACATCACCGATGTGAGGTGAGTAAGGGAGAAAATCATAAAATGACGTCCCCATTCCCCACTTTTTTTCCCCCCAACGGGCCTTTAAGGAGGAGGGAAATCTGGGAAATCCGTTGGAAATTTGAGATGTGGAAAATGTTGCCTGGTCCCAGGTCCCAATCATCATTACCGTTTCCCTAAGCACTGGCCAGATGGAGATAAGAATTTTCTGCGTCCCCGCCACCATTTCTGGCCTCTCGGTTTTCACCCTGATACGAAAAAAAAAAATGATTGCTAAGATACTGTACACGGGGTACCACGGCTAGTGCACATGTGGAAGGAAGCTCAAGGTATATTCTCTGAGAATAGAACCCATAATTCCATTAAGACCTACCGCTGATTTCCCCTGGTTCCAATCACCACACCTAATTATATCAAAGCTATCTGGCGTTTTCTCTTTTCTTGGGGACGTAACAAACGCACGTGCGCAAACTAAAATGACATTGACAAAGCATGCGAGTGATAGGTGCGTCAGTCCTGTTGTGTTCTCTGTCCTTTTGAATGACTGCGTGTGTCTGGTAAGGTCAGCACTGAATCATCTCAGGCACCGGGGAGGGGGTCGGGGGGGCTAATTAATTTAGTAGCTTTCCTGGCAGCTTGTAAACACAACGCTAACTTAACGGGAGCTGCTCATTGCAGTGCAGCAAAGAAAAGTGGAAACGCATGACGGTCAGCTGAGCACCGAAAGCAGTGAATGGTTGCCCTCTGTGTAAAAGTCACCGAGTTATATATACTTTTACATATCTGATCCTAAACTGAGTTAGACAGCAACTAATTTATTGTTACACTTACACTGTACATGACAATTACGAATGTTAAAAACTTGCATTGCATGTATCATTAATAAAGGTTTGACATCAGTATTAGCTCTGGAATTCCATTGTTTCCAATGGGAATAACTGGCGGCATAAATGACCCTTAAGGTTCTACGTTACATGCGATGGAAGGCCCAGAGGTTCGACTTAAGCAAAACTAATTCAAGCCAGTCCTCGGGTAGACCTTTATCAAGTTTCTCATGGGGAAAAATGCAGCCCAAGGCCTGGCTGAGGTCATGCACTTCTCTCCTCAATGCTTCTAATCTTTCATCCCCTCCTCTGCATTTATTCCTTTCCTGGAGCAAGTTGCAGGGATTACAAAGAAAACCCTGACATCACCTCTTGATGCGAGTGACCATAAAGTGATGGATACACGGGGCAGATATTCCTTTAACGGCAGCTCCAACACTTGTGATCCACAGTCCTCATCAACAGCCTCAACTGGTTAACGGCTTACGCCTCGCAAACCGCAATACAAGAGAAGACATGTCGGTACTTACGTCTGGATAGTCTTTGACAGGCACAAACAGTTTTTCCTGCAGGTAGACCATGGGTCCCACAGGCTCAGGCAGCTCCAGGGGGCGTCTGTCCACAAGGCCATTGACTGTGTCGCTGTACATGTGTTTGCGCACTCTGTTGATCTCTGAAAAACAAACAGAAAAAGAGCGGTCGGTCAATTGGAAGAACACGCGTCCATTTTTTTAAAGTGATGTGTCACTCTTATTGATTCTTGTGAGCTTTGAGGCAAAGCGTTAACATAAAGCTTGTTGAAACAAAATAAAAACAGAGCAGCAGCCGTACACAATGGAGATGAGCGGGCTGCATAACGACAGGCTAAAAGGACACGCAGTCAAACAGTAATCTGCAGGGGTCAGTTTATGCGAGCAGGTCACAGTGGTGGGGGGATCAATGTCTGCAGTTGCAACACCCATTACTAAGTGACACACATTTTGGTCACATGCGCTTGCTTGTTGTGCCACCCTTTAAGCCATTTGGAGCCCAACCGTGCAGTGTGTGTGGAGGATTTGGCATCGACTTGAATGATCACATGCAATCACATCAGTTGGAAGAACTCTGTATTAACAATAGTGGGGGGAAATACTCTGCTACAGATATGATTTTAAAAGTACCTCCTACTCGCCACCAATATTTAACCTTGCACTGCACCTCATTTGGAAGGTGGGTCAGATCGACATAATTGTCCCATACGTTCAAAGTAATAAAGTTTTGGAGGCCACTTCTATGGTTACAGTTATATATCGAAATAATCCCCCCAACAACTAGCGGAATTACCCACTGCGTTCCTTTGCGGGGGAATTCCTGCTTCAGACTGTGTGATTGATGGACTCCTAGACAGACGGACGCGAACATCTGGCCTGCAGTATTAGTGGATAACACCTCTGGGACAGATCCGCTTTGTGTCGCAGACCCTCCCATATGAGGTCATCACTCAGGTACACCGATTCTCTCAGTCAGTCACCCAACCTAATAGCGTGCAGGCCTCCATTAAGCCTTAAACAGCCTTTTTATTGCTATTAGTAAGCTAGCAAAACTGTGCATCAAAATGCATTAGCGACTAGTGAGGGCACATGACAAGTCATTTCGGACAAAATTCTGCATCACTTAATTGCCTCATTGTTTTTACTCTTTTTCCTGTAATTGTTTTATATTTGTGTCTGGGAAATGTTTTTGAGATACATTTTCACGGTAACCCTGACTTTACTAGCACGTTAGCATAGCTTAGTGATAGACTTTGTATGGGATGTTTTTGACGAACGTAGCAATTTGGCTCATGTTGTCATCATAAACCAAGAACCCTCTGCCATAGGTTCATTTTAAGGACAAAATTCTAAGGTATCTAATTTCATGCCAGGCCAAGGTTTGCAACATTATGTACATCCTTGTTGAACAGATTTACGACAAGCCTTTCCATAAAAACGCCGACTGCAGAGTGGCGAAATGACAAAGCCATTTTCGGTGGCTGTTATGATTGATCGGCGGTGTGCACACGGTGGGACAGATGCTCACTCGGTTCTGCGTGTTTGCAAAAGGCGGCGCAGCGCGTTGCTTCTTTCTGAAATGAAACGATTCCAAAATATTTGCAAAGATAACGCAAAGGGGATGATGGAAAGAAAGTGATCTGCAAAATTCACCATTGGCAAGAACATTTGTTGAATATATATATATATTTTTACCTACCTAGCTTTATTTATGTTAATTTTAAATGGTTTTATTTGGACGCCAAAAAAAAACAAAAGTGTCAAAATCACTACTAGCACAACACCACCTTCCCTGCAGCCCCACTTTCTATTTCCTCTTGCTGAAATGCCACATTAACATAAGGGGCCGTGCTAGGCTATCAGTGGAGACGTGTAGCATTTGACAACCTCTAATTTCAATGCAGGGAGTCCTTTCTGAAGCGCTGCACTCACCGAAAAATTACCCCACACCTCGCCCGAGTGACAAAATCATTTGTCTAGCTGTCCGGCGTGGCAGAAAAGGCTGATTGCGCGAGAGAGATAAGGGAGGGGAGGGCCGAAAGTCGCTATCTTGGGAGAAGAAGAAGTGACAAACGAGAGACAAAAGGAATATTAACAGACAAGGGCAGGCCAGCCAATGTTCTTAAAACGTTGGCACGTTTCTGTGATACCTCAATTCTCCAATGCCTTCAAGAATTTAACAGTACAATATGCATGATGGCATTTGAAAGTGTTATCCAGATACTTTTGTCCAGCGCCAGTGACGCAATAGTTCATCGTTAGTAACAATTAGCAGCGGTATCAGTCATATCTCCGTAGATTTGATTGAGACCGGCGTCGTGCATTCAAGTTCATCTTTGCATACGTTCAAGTGTGCTTGCTTCGAGCTATTCTTTTCCACTCCCATTTGAGGGTTACTGTCAAGCTAAACATCAAACAAAGAGAATCACCCAATGTGTATGGAAACCAAATCACATCACCTAGCCTTCTGAGAGCCTGCTAGCTTAAAGTGGAAGTCAAGTCAAAATGTTTTCTTTGCATGAATATGTTTCATTAGACCCCTCTAGTCTAAACACAGGATTCAGATTAATTAACACTGTTTGTGGAATATTAATTAAGAGGAAAAACCATCAATGTAGTTCGTGCGGTCCGCATGAAACCTTTGAAGCGAAAAATTAGCTGCTTTGCCCATTTCGCTGGGGTTCGCAAATGTGAACTTTCCCATGGCTTTCCCTCACCGACAGCCAATCGGCATCCACAATGTACTGACTACGTCACGCGCAGCAGCTGCACAAGCACAAACGGTTACACATCCATTTTGTGTATTATATTTAGGTGTGGGTGTTTTACGACACCCCCTAGTGGCCAAGGTGCACACATCAGAAGGTGCAACACAATACAGTGGTACCTCGACTTACAAAATTAATTGGCTCTGGTATAAATGTATTAACTAGAAAAATGTTTAAGTAGAGACGCGTTTTCCATGTAAATGCCCTAATCCGTTCCAAGCCCCCCTTCCCAAAATTCAGACAGAAATGTTTTCTACAATTCATTACAATTTGCTTGTGTTTTCCTGGAACAGATTACTGGGAAAGGTGATTTGACTGTCAAGCGTGGTCACATAACAAAAATTAAATTACGAGTGAAGGTGGAACTAATGTACAACAATGTAAAAAACGATTAGGCCCTCAATCATTAATTAACATGAAGAATGTTTTATTTTTTACTCTCTATATTGTAAATATGGCATTTATAATGAACATGTGTGGACTCCGAACTAATGGTTAGAAATATAATAAACCCCAAAGCGAAATAATGAGGAATGCGAACAAATCTGAAGAGCAACGGCTAGCGTTCCGACTTCGGAAGTTCAACTGTATCATCATGTTACCGAGCAGCGTGCCGCCATCGTGTCTTCTGCAAGGTGACTCGGCAAACCCATTCAAATACGCACGCGCATACCGCTTTCCTGTCTGGGGCCTGTCTGTTTAGCTCAAAGGAGGGAGGCAAAATGCATACAAAGTCATTCTAATCGTCCACTTTTCCTTAGACAAAAGCAGAGGGAGACTGAAAATCGCCCTTGAGAGTGGTTATAGGGTAGCGAGGAAGAAGAAAAGAACCGCTGAGCAAGCAGACTTCCGCCGTATTCACACTTCTTTCCTGCCCTGCAGACACTCCTCAATGTCTGCTAAAACTGCTCATTTTAGTCTTATCATTTTTTTGTTTCTCTCAATGACTGCCCTATTGCCTCCAATCTGCAGGGACAAAAGGGACATGCCAGTGTGTGGACTCGATCTTCAACTGCAATAGAAACCAATTTCTCTTGGAATATTCTCAAAAGCGCATCATTAACTGCTTTGTGCGCTTGCCGTAAAGTGATTTTTGGCAGTTAACCATTGCGAGTTGAAAGATTTTGTGTTTATTCTGCCAGAAATGTGATCGTAAACGAGCCTACAAGGAAGGGGGGGGGGGACCGGGGGACCCAGAGATTGAAATTAGGATGGAGAAAATGATGGGGAGAGGGAGAAAATGGGTCAGGGATACTTTTTAAATGCAGCGGTCCGTGTGATCAAATGAAAGTAAACACTGCGTCGAGATAAACTTGGCGGGTAAGGCGGAGGGGAGCTCAAAGAGGCCTGACAAAAGGTAAACAAATTAAATTAAATCAGTTACACTTGAATAAACGCGACTTCCGATTGAAAGCACTGCATTCATTAAGGCGAGATCAAATCCAAGTGACGCGCGGTTATCCATACGGTTGCAATACCATCGTATTGCAACCGTATAAAATTGTTTTTCTTAAGCTACAAGCCAAACTACATTTTTTTTTTTTTAAGTATCGACTCAGAGGCCAGAACTAGCAAGGCAACCGAAGCGAGAATGCAGTTATAGCAGAGCAACACTGACAAGCCAACAAATGAATGTGGTGTGGATTTGCGGTCAACGGAAAGGTAATTTTTTTCGGTTGTAAAGCAGAGACACAAAGAGCCATACTCGTACTTACTATTTTTATTTGATTGTTTTACATTCACTGTGCATGTGTCAACTTGCCAGCGTCGAAACGTGAATCAACAGATCGTTGATTTTGTGAGGCAAAGGCCCATCCTGAATGGAAATCCAACGTTGCCATTGCTCATGCTTTCAAAAGGGTTGAGACACATTTAGTTTAAAAAAATATATATTAAAAAAAAAAACTGGTCAATCACAGACAACGGGCGAGGAACAAGCCTTTTCACTTATAAGTCACATACTTTCACCAGCACAAAGTAGGGCTATGAGAGGATTGGGATGTTTAATGCATTGCCACGCTGTTATTCGTGACGCGGCGACGACTTTATCCCAGACAACACTCCACTTGAACAGTTTAGGGGGTTTGACGGGCCGGGCGTGTGGAAGACGGGAAGTTTCTTTATTTAATGCAAAGAGCAGAAGGGGCTCGTGTGCGCACTGGTGGAGGTGACTGAGCCATGAAACGTATGCATTTCTACGGCTTATCATCCATTCACAGCTGCCTCTCTCTCTCTCTTTCTCCCCATCCAGCAACTCTTTCGGAGTCCTCCCGCCCTCGTGCTTGCGTCTTATTTTTACTCGCTAATCTTTGATTTAACAGTAGACCAGACGCAAGCCTTTGATATGCACGCACAAACTATTCCAAAGGCCCTTAATGAGTGTGATGTACTATCAGCGTAGTTAAGAACAGCATATGTATCGCGGCTCTTACAAAGAAAATCCCACATTAGGTTGTTAAGTTCACGTCCCTGGAGTCGGCCTTCGGAAAAGTTTGCGTTGGCGAACTTGGATGGCAACGTACTGTGCTAAACGTCTGTAATTCGTAGAATAGCAGCGGGTAAGAGAAAATGTTTGAAATACATTTTTAATTATCACAGACACAGGAGAGACCAGTCAAAGATGGGCAGAATTAATCAATGAGGGATCCTTGTGTGGAACTGGAATTAATGGAACGCACTACCTGTCTGCGACCAGCGTAGAGATTGTCGATATACTCACCTACCGTATTTTTTGCCCTAGAAGGTGCTTCGGAGTATAAGGCGCACCTTCAATGAATGGCCTATTTTAAAAAGGTTTTCATATACAGTGGTACCTCGGCTCACGAACTTAATTGGTTCCCAGAAAAGGTTTGTGAGCCGAAAAGTTCGTCTTCCGAACATTTATTTCCCATAGGAAACCATTAAAATGAGAATAATCCGTTCCCAGGTCCCCATAAACATAATTTTCGACTAAATAAGCCTTAAAACTACACAAAAATATACCTTATTTTATGTATAATAAATGTGCTATTGTATTGAAATTAAAGAAATAAACTGTACTGTATAATAAAGTCGTTTTATTTACCTTGGTGATCGTAGTTGATGGCTTGATGGAATGGAGTGGGAGGGGGAAGGAGGGAGGGAGTTACGGTTTGGAAGGAGAGTCACCTTCCATAAGGACTGTAGGTAACTCAACCTCTGGTGTGGCTTCTCTTCTTTGCTTCTTAGAAGGAGACACTTTATCCTTTTTGCTGATTAAAAACCTCTTAATTGACACCTGTTGCGTGTTAGCGTACTGGTACTGGGACGCTAAGTCACACAAACGCACACCTCGTTCGTGTTTTTCAATGATCTCCTTCTTCTACTCGATCGTAATTTTCTTTAATGTCTTCTTAGGCTTAACACTAGCCTGTGGCGGAGTCTTTTTCGGTCCCATAATAGCAAAAGTACACTCAATATGGTCCAAAATGTTTAGCAAACACAAACCACGTCCGCATTCAAAGAAAGGGGGTGACGAAGTGAACGCCGTGAGCGTGCGTCAGCTTCTCGCGGCCACCACAGGGGCGCTGTTCGACCGCTTGGTTTGGTTCGTCCGCCGAAAACTAGTTTGTCAGCTGAGACTAAATTCTCGCGAAATTAATTTTCGTGAGGCGAAAAGTTCGTGAGCTAAAGCGTTCGTGAGCCGAGGTACCACTGTACAAGGCATTATGAGGCGCATAGAAGCTCCAATAATGGCTGCAGTTACGTTATGTAGCCACTAGATGGAGCTACGCTAAAGGAATACAATACAGCTTTATTTAGATCAAGCTTTCACAACCACTGCAGCTGTAACAAAGCACTTTATAGAACATTTAAAATACTACGAACAAGTGGTCAGAATATTAATCCACATATAAGGTGCATCGGATTATAAGGTGCGCTGCCGGCTTTTGAGAAAATGGAATGCTTTTAGGTGCGCCTTATAGTGCGGGATATACGGTAGTTACTCCTGGCAGCATGACACCAGCTATGTGAAGTTTAAGTACTCCCACGTGAATTCCTCGGGGAAACGTTGTGCTTGGTGATAATTAAAAGTAGTATTTTAAAAACATAATTACTGTTACAATACACTTGAGGTTAAACAAGTCGGAAATCAACCAAAATATGCTGCACAAGTCATCGAATTTGAATCGAGATCACGATTTCGGCTGCCACGATTACGTTAACCTGACTGTTAGCAATTTTCCATTCAAAATGATGGCTCTGCGGCATATCTAATCAAGCACTTTCTCATCAACCAGGTGTCGGTAAAACACAAGTGGCCCGACGCATGGTTTAAGCTTCAATAAGATGCCTAAGTAACAAGCGAGCGCCCCGCTGTAGGAGGGGACTGATGAGACAGTTATTTCGAGGGAAGAAAGTACCAAACATTTTTACGGAACATCTTTAAGGAGCGGAGTACAGGTGGACAAGATTTTCACCGATTAAAAAACATAATAATCATGGTATTGGCATCTGTGCATCCCTAATTAGCGGCAGGTGTAAAACCCCAAAAGTCAAACAACACTGACGTTGACGAGAACAGATCCTATCAGACCGTAGGAGGTTCCGCAGTACTTATTTCAGTCAACATGTGGAATAATGGCACGCGTAGTAGCTTTGCTGAACTGATTCATCCGCAGAGTTCATGAATCCCGACGTGATGCGGATCGAAGTGCTATTCCCACTCCAGATGGAAAGATCTAAAGGGCTCTAGACAGAAATGACAGTGCATTTTGTTGGCACACACGGGGAGAGATTTATGATGCGTGTATATGGGAGCACGTGTCAGGGATTCTCCAAAGGCGTGTTGGGTGAAAAGCTCCTGCGTCAGGTCTTTAAGTACATAGGCTGCTAAATAAAAAGACTCGGGGTAACAAGGTTTCCCGATGCGCTCCTCTGGGAGCGAGGTGCAGAAAGTAATAACGTGGGTGGCTACACAGCAAACAAGACAAAGAGGAAGTGCTCTCATCTGGCCTCCCCCGGTAATAAATGGACGCTTTGGAAGAATAATGCCAATAACAATCAGAGGTGGCTTCATGTTTGTCCAACTCTATGATGCAGATTTGCATTGAGTGTATACAAAGCCGATGTGTGCATGCATATTGCAGCCAACTAGCCGCCGAAAGCGGCACGCTACGCTCTGTGATCATCAATAATGAGGCTGAAGCAGGCCGAGAGAACACACACACACACACACACACACACACACAAACACACACAAAACTCTACTTTGGTTCAGCTACAGTTCAAGCAATGCACTGGAATGTGTGCCCTGGTACCAACTTAACTAAGTGTAATATATATAAAAGCAAACACCCAGCTTAACATTAAAACACCCACATATCTCAGCTAATGAGCCGATGTGTTTGAAGGCAGGAATCCCCCGGGACCTAAGCCAATGAAAAAAAAAAAAAGGGCCTACGAGAAATATCTGTTAAACAAATATCGCTGGAAACTGGCAGGAAATAAAAGAGTCACACCTCATTTTTACTCGCTTCGCTCACCCAGGCCTCATTGTGAGTCTGGTGACACAGAAACTGCAGGAAAACAGATTAAGGAGAGCCATCTGATTTCTATTATAGCCTCTTTTCTCGCAGAGATCCTGCAAAATTGCCACATAGAGAGGCCTTTGACGGGTTTTTCTTAATAACTTTTAAATGGCATCCTGCAATTATCTATTTATGCGTGATGTCCAATTGGAAATCAAAAATGTATTTCAACACAGCAGGGCAGAAGAATGAATCGGCTCTCAAACTGCACATCCCGAATGCAGAATTCCATTTCAGCCAGGCACCGTGACACCTCTGATACTACTTTCAAAGGTAAGAAATTGTCTGGTCAACTTCAAACACCCCTACCGAACAACCTTTTATGGATTGCGTCAATGTATTTATGAGACAGCCCAATGGTAAAGGTCTTTAAAAAAAAAAGGACATTAAGTCCTATAAGTATGTGACTTATAAGTGACAGGGATGTACATAGTCTTGCGATAATCAGCGTTTTATGTCCACTGGGGGGCAAAACAATGCAATGTTGCGATTAGCCGAGTACCTGCTCTGTTGCAACACGGCAAATCCGGGCACATCATTCTCAACGCACGACTAATGGATTTCCATTCAATTTAAGGATTAAATGTTCTCCCGGGCCAGTGTGGGTTTTCTCCGGGTACTCCGGTTTTCTCCCACATTCCGAAAACATGCATGGCAGGCTGATTGAACACTCGAAATTGTCCCGAGGTGTGAGTGTGAGCGCGGATGTGTTGTTCATCTCTGTGTGCCCTGCGATTGGCTAGCAACTGGTTCAGGGTGTCCCCCGCCTACTGCCCAAAGATGGCTGGGATAGTTTTAAGCTGGGGCACGAATCGCTCTCTTGTGGCACACCGCCGCTGACCACAACGCTGTGATCGACAGTGAAAAGTGCGGTTGCACATCTCAAAGGTTGTATGGTGACAATGCACGTTGCCACAAGTGCAATCAATTATTCAAATGTCAGGGGCAATACTGAGCAAACAGAAAAAAAATTAATTGCATTTCACATCGCAGAAGTGCCTTCAAGATATCGCCTGAAAATCAGTCTGTTGAAAGACTACCCTGGTTGAGTGTACGAATATGAACGTTATCAAGACCGGTCATTTTTTTGGTTTTTTGTTACAGGCTTTTTTCCAGTATTCTATCAATTGCCCCCATCGATTAATCAAATGCATCTTTGTTTGCTCGGATTTCCAACAACGACCCAAATCAGCAAAGCTCGGCTGGAATCGTCATCCATCAACGTCTAGTGAAATAGAATGAAGTGGATCGGATGGCGTTGCAAACATCAAGACATGAGGCATCGACTGGCCCGCAGAGAGCACGTCTTCCAAACGCGACGTAGTCTGTGGGTGTGATGGCCTGGCCCAGAAGAGCAATCTGCAAAGTCATTAATCATCGGCCGTCGTCGTAAAATGCACAATTTCTGTGGGTGCCGGTGCCAATGCATGCGGGATGAGGAGGTGAAAAGAAAAAAAAAGGCACTCGGAATATCTTTGCGGCGACGGTGACGACGTGCTACAGCAGTGTGCCACGGGCATTGCCGTGTGCTGATTAAACAAAGCACACAAGCCAGACAAGGAGAAGCACTGGAGGAAAAGGCAACGATGATGAAAGACAAACGAGACGTGGTGAAATGCGGCGCGGATAGAGCTCAAAAAAAAGGACATTTAAGAGCAGCCGAAACTGAAAAGGATGTGTGTGGCACTCAAGAAACGCCACAAAATTGGCCTTTATTGGAAAGAAGCGCAACATTCCTAAAAATAACAAAAATGTCTTTCCCCCTCGCGTCGTGTTCTCAGCAGACCGCCCCTCCACTCCTCCCCACGCTAAAATTAGCACGCATCACATTTGATGATGTGCAAACTCTCTTTGGGGGTTAAGTTCCTGGCGATGGAAGCGGCTCAATGAGCCGTAGACGTGGCAGTTTCGTGCACTCGGTGGGAACTCCCAGAGAGTGAGGTAAAACAGACACGGAAAGCCATCTCCACACTGAACTGTGACGTCTTAATAGTTGCCCGGAAAAAAAAAAAAAAAAGGCAAGAGGGCACAAGGTAATGGGTTTATTGTTTTTAAGCCGCTCAGAAACTCGTTTTGACTGTTCTTTGACCTTTACACCTCCTCTAGAAGTGGCTTGGGTTTAAAAATGACTTTTTGTTAATGCCCGCCCCTCCTCCCAAAAAAATAAATAAATGATGCACTGCACATAACGTGTCAACTTATTATTCCGATTGGAAAATAGTCAGAGACTTGATTTTTTTACGTTTCCGCAAAATCTCATATTCCTCATTCTTAATTACGCTGTAAATGTGGACAAAACCAACTCGGGTTTGGGCTGATGTGTTCAGCAAAGGCAGCACATATCTCCTTGGCGCACCTTTTATCAGTCGCCATTAACACGCAACTCAGCTCAAACAGAAACGCGCAAGATATGCACACTCAAACCTCCTGACAAAAAAAAAAAAGTGTATAGAGATCATTTGGTTCTGTGCGTCAGGGGAATTGCATGTAGGCTCAGACTTGTAAGCAGCTGTCATTTAACCCCCGACACACATGAGAAAAAAACAAAAATCAATGTCTTTGGAGTGTCACTACTACGCAGAACGCGCTAACTTCACCCACCAGACAAACAAAAAAAACGAGGCTCAAATTGAGACGCGCAACTCAAGTGAGTTCTTATTTGAACCCACGACTACTGTCAGTGCTCTTGTTGACGTACACACAAAGCGACTAGAAACAAGCCTGCAGTCTTGGGCGTACTCTTGCATCCCCAAAAAAACACCCCTAACACACATTGGCCATGTCAAATAAAGCACAGGATGCACGCTGTAAGCGCCGCCGTGCGATGTGACAATGTGTGATAAAGAGATGGAAGAATAACAGGATGAAGACTCAGGATGTGCGCTGACCAGACTGGAAGAGCAAGTCGTGGTCACGTCTTCTGTAGGCGACTCGAAAGCACCACACAATGTTTTCGGACCTGTGGCACAAACATTGACAGCTCCTCCCTTCCCCACCGACAACGATGGAGACTTCCTTTCATGAGGCCCTGGAGGCCGAGGTGGGAGGGTCACCTACAAGCCCGTGGGGCCAAATAAAGCCCACAAGAATATTTAGTCTGGCGCGGCATGCAGTTCGAAGGCCAAGCTACAAATGCATCTCTGTTGGGGCCCCTTTGGTCAAACAACAATGGCCGGAAGGGTTCAGCGGTCGGGGGGGAGGAAGGAAAAGCTCAGCGTGTGGATGCAGGTGGTGAAGATAATCACTTTGCTTCCTGTCCGCACCTCAACAACAACCGAGACCACCGTCTTTAAAGTTCAAGCGGGAGAATCGTTTTACACTTGCCACCGTGGCCTACATTTTCAAAAGCCGTGGTCGATACAGTGCAACTGCAGTCCTCTCGGTGGCTGGAATGAATTGCAAAGAGGGAGAAGTCATGTTTCGTTTTTACTGCATGCGCTCTCATTGAGGATTTGTCGCTATCTGCCAGACTGCACCGTCGCACTGGTCAAGTAGTATTGGCGTCAGAGTATTTTAAGTATGCACAATATCGGAGTCGACACTGATACAGGAACCCCAAGCTACCATTCGCATTCAATACTGACGTCGAAACAGGAGTTCAAAACATTCAGAGATCCTTTGAGACCAACTACTTTTCCCCAATTGTCCGTCCGTCCCCAATAGAATCCTGGACTGCTTTGCGACAAATAAGCGGCGGCAATCAGACAGCGGTTGCGAACATTTAATTGCAACACTTCGACAAATAACATCGGCAGCCTGCCAAAAAGTGCGGCACCGAGAATGTGAGCAAACAGGAACGAGCACATCGCCTTCATCCTGCCCCCCCCCCTCTCATTAAGAGGGAATGAGGTCACTCCATTACTCCACCAACGCTTTGATGCCAGGAAACGGGAGACAAAAGCGAGCAGGGGCTGCCTGCACCTTTTACTTGTCATTTCTTTTTAAGTCTTGTGTTGCGCGACTGATAGCAAATAGCTCGAGAGCGAGGCTAGACATTTGCTCCTAAATATCGAGGAAGCGCGTCAGCTGCCATCTAGAGACAAGTGTACGAATGCTCCGTTGCTTACATCTTGGTGTGAGATGACACAAACTTGTTGTTTGAGATGTGCCAAATGGCAACAGTTGCTGATGGTGAAGGGAAGGCAATAGCGAAAAAAATAAATAAATAAAAATAACCGCTTCTTCGCATCCCCTGATGGAGCGTAATATTTTTTGACTGCTGGATCAGTTTTGTCGAGCAGACCGGGTCAAAAGTACCGTTTATAATGTGAGGGCAAAAAAAAAAAAAAAAACACAAGAAACCCTTTTCACGCTCAAGGTTTCACCGAGCATTTTGGACACGAGAGCTTTGCAAATCCGAGAGGGAGACGGCACACAAGATTGCAGACGGCGTGTTGTTCTCGAGCAACATTTAAGCCTGCGAGTGATTGTGTCAAGAGCCTACGCGCGTTGCTAGCATCCCCGAGCGCAGGCGGGCGAGCGCTTGGGCTGATGCGAAGCGACAGGCCACGTTGTGGGCCTTTAACGTCACCACTGGTCCTCACATGGATGAGGAGAAGGTGCCTCGGGGTGGAATATCTCGCACACAAGTGGAGAAAGGGGGCTGCAAAAAGAAAGCATATGGAAGGAAGAGGGCAAAATGAAACGCAGAGGAAGAGATGATGAAGAGACAGATGGGGGGGGGGGGGGGGTCATTCCGGTCAACGTAGAAATATTAAAACAAAGACAAAGCCAGGAAAATGAGTCACTCTCTCTGGACGGTGATTGTCTGCTTCGGAAAACATGACAAGGGCGGAGCTTGCCATGTGCCGAGTGGTAAAGTGCCCCCCGGGCTGGCGCAATGCTTGTGGAGCTTTGAGAAAGTCAAAGACATTGCGAGCTGCGTGAACATGATGGAGTAAATACAATCTAGGAGCAGGTGACGGGCGAGTAAGACGAATAAGAGGTGACAGCGAGACTAAGAGACAAGTCCATCTCCGGAAAGACTTTAGCACCTAAAGGTGTCGACAGGTTCCAGGAACCTTGACAGCTTGCCCCAGCGCGCACCTGTCCAGGCTGGAGCTTGGTGCCATGGGTGTTTAGTTGCATCCACATCTCATTCGGAGACAGCTTTTGTCTCCTTGCAGCGGTACCTCGACTCTCTTGTCGAAATGGTCCCAAAAATATACCTTCAACGTCATCAGAATGTTGAACGGTCGCGCTGCCAGCGCACCTCGCTTCATCTGTAGCTTGTCCTAACATGGACCTCCATGGAAATATTTACACCAGAAATTCTTGAGATGTAATCAAAAGGCAGTCTGTACTTAAAATACGCCCGCCCCAACGGAAAAAAAAAAATGGATGGCTTTCAACTGCCCTGCCCGGCCGGGTGCACACTAGAGCTGGGTGATATGACGATAAAAAAACGTATATCGCGGAGACCACAGAAACGTTTTCACGGTGCCACTTCTCTCCTACGGTTTGGATAATTACGTCATTCTGGCAATAAACAAATGACAGAGGCATGCTGGCCAAGAAGCACTTATACCAAAGAGAAGGAGTCAGAAGTCTT
Organism: Hippocampus mohnikei; assembly: GCA_026261675.1. Lineage (NCBI taxonomy): Eukaryota > Metazoa > Chordata > Actinopteri > Syngnathiformes > Syngnathidae > Hippocampus > Hippocampus mohnikei. The sequence goes on from JAKGUB010000521.1 coordinate 6,464,710, forward strand.
TGATTTGGTTGCATTCTGGGTTCAAGGCATCTGACGAGGAGCAGAAAACTGTTGCGTGTCACAAGAAGGTTTCCTACCCTGACACAGATACAAACTTCGTCTTGAACGTTAAGGAAAACAAAATAGAAAAAAGAGGGGCAGATTGAGAACTATCAAGCCAGTCATGCAGGAGGATTAGCAACTCCACGGAAATATTTACAACAGCCTGGATAGAATATAATCAAAAGCAGTCCATACGTCACTCCACCAACAAGTGTCAAATTTGAAGAATTTCCTTCCCTTTTGATTAAAATGAACCAAAATGATAGAAAATCCTGATGTGATCTCTGAATTGTGACGTGAAACAAAAGCACGTTCGGTCAAGTCACTGATTGCGCTGACTTTATAACGTGTCTCAAGTCATTCACAAAACAAACGAAGCTCGTGACCAGCCAACAGTTCGCCCAACTTCTTTGATTTCATGAATCAAACCCACTCTTTCTTCTTCTTTGTGTTTCCCAGCAGTCCGGCTGCTACACGGCACCAAGGTCGCCTCTCACAGGTCAGTCTTGGTACTACAATTGGAGCCACTGTATCGGTGTGCGGTGTTGGTCATCTCAACACTGCGCCGCTTTTGGAAGACACGAAGCGGTGACGATTCAACTGTGATGCGTACAGTTACGTGCCAGGCTCCGGTAAATAGACATCGTTTGTGTGCCGGGGAACCACAGCAGTGGTCTGGGCCCAATAGTACACAAAAAAGCCCATTGTGTCTCTGTCATTGGTAGAAGGAAGGAAGGCTGGGATGAGGGGGTGGCGTGTGGAGCTGAGCAAGGGGTCAATAACCTTCCCCGTAGCTAACAAGATGACCTCATTCACATCACATGGGAGGAATTCTGCCCTCCGCCCAACACACACACAACCACCCCACCCGACTGTTCTTTATAATACTGACTACCCTCCTTCGCCTGACACGCCTTTCTCCTTTCAGGGAGAACAACTCATCAAGTGAGTAGCTTGGGCTAACTCCATCTTTCATAAAGAGCACGAAAGCGTGGCTTTGCTTTCAGTATCACAAATGGCACTAAATGGGCTCTTTGCTATTCCAATTAACGCCTCATTATACTAAACCAAGCTTTTTTTTTCCCCCCCGGTAGTGCGATGTCACCCCTGCTGACCCCCAACTTCTGCAGTGATAAGAAGGGGCAGCTCTCATGACGACAAACGGGAACACGCAACAGCAGAAGAGATACAGGAAAACTGCCACGCTTGCAGTGTTTCACCGACAATCTGAAAACGCAGCATTTGAAAATGATAGTGTGGTGCGCGTTAAGCATTCTGTCCGGTTGCGCCAAGATCCATCAGACAAAACATGGTACAAATGGCAGCTACGGTATTGCCTTTCTTCATGCAAAATGTGCATGAATGGAAACCACTACTTCCACCGAGTATTGACAAAATATCTTCCAGGAGCGGTCAGCACTCACGTGATCATTTTGTCCTCTTTAGGTCAAACTATTCATAGAAAAACGCTTTTCATTCAGGTGTGAATTTACTTTTGCGTGGTCAGTTTTGAGACATCGTGACGCGGCAAGACAGGAGGAACCGACGCCAAACACAACCGTCAGTGCCTTGCTGCGATGCGTGTGGACGGCATCGCTGAGGCGGAGAAGACCCCGTTGCCGCCGCTGAAAACATTGCTGACTAAGTACTGTCCGGGCGGGATGGCGGCTTAACGACCCGCGTGAACAAAGTGTGTGCAATGGGAGAAAATCTCTCTCTGGATACCCGGTGCAAGTGGTTTGTGCTGGTGCAGGCGTTAACACTGCCACAAATCCAACAAGAAACGCTGCCTATGTCACAAATATTGTCCTGAAAGCATTGCAGATGAATTTCATGGCATAAAGCATTCAGGGGTCCGACAATGTGCGAACCTTTTTTGTCCTGTCATCCAGGAACATTTTCAAAGTCAAGTTCAAAGTCAAAGCTTCCAAACTACTCCTTTGATGACCCTATTTATTTTTATCAGCAGAGCGGTACCCAAAATGAAGACAGGCATCTCATCCAATCCCTTTTTTAATCGAGAGATACTCCAAGGGTACAGGAAAGGAAATAAAAGAGAAAAAAAAAAGAGCACAACGCCGCCATCGCACCGACTGCGGCTTGTTCGTCATCTTTGCTGAACCAAACAATCCCGTCAATTCAAGGCTTTGAGAGAACTGCGGGCAGTCAGTCGTTCGTCCTCCGAGCCTTAGAGTTATTTCTAAGGTGACAGTCACGCCACAAAGACTTTCAACACACAATGTCAATTTCATTCAAAGCAACGATGGGGGAAATCTAAACGGACGATGGCGAAACGCAGCCATCGCAAGATCATCAAGCCGGTTAAATGGAGACAGCCTGTGGTAAAGTCACAAATAAATAATACAGATGGCATGACAAAGCTTGAGTTGGAGCGACGAGACTATTTGGAGGTGTGACGCGGTGGCACAGATTTCAGACGACCAGCTGACAGCGAGGTTACAGTGTACGCCGCTTCAGATTCGGATGACGGCGAACTACAGAGGACTCAAACTGACGCACTTTGCGCAGGGCCCCCGCGGGGTAAGGCAACCGCAGCCACGCATGCTCTCGCCAGGGGAAAAAAAAAACCACACAAGCGGCGGAGGACAGGTAAATTATTCATCTTTGATTTATCGGCTGGCTGAAAGCGAGTGAGACGCAACGGCAAAGGCTTCCGAACCGCGGGGAGGCCAAAGCGGCAAGGGCTCTGGACCGGGATGAAGTGAGATTAACATTGAAAGGATCTGCCAAATGACAAATTTAGAGAACCGTTACTGGACTTTTAATTCGCGAGGAGTTGACACGCTGCGAAAGACCGGCCGGACATGAAAACCCAAAGTGAAACCGGCCACGGAAGAGAGCGCAGCTGTGCAAAACAACCTCCCCCCCCCAAAAAAAAGGCAGGAGGCTAAGCAGAAATTCCTGAGCTGGTTGCCAAAACTTGTTCCCTCGTCCGCCACTGAAAGGAACACGGAGAAAATTAATGCAGCCGGGGTGGGCGGGTAAAAACGAGACAGAGTGAGCATTCACTTCACCCCCCCCCCCGCCTCATAAATAAAATGGGAGGAGACTCAAAGTGGTGCCAAATAGCGTGTTTCATGTTTTACCAAATTGTTACACACAATCTCTATGTAAATTTAAAAAAAAAATGTGTATGTGGGGACTACGATGAAAAGAACGTGCCGGTGGGGAGCGAGCGTAGGTCCATGGACAGACAGAATGTGAACGACCCGATAGCAGAGACAAATGCAACTTATGGAGGAGAGGCTGCTTCGTTATGCAATCTTAATTCGTTAAAAAGAAATTTGTAGAGACGACTCTGCCTCGGCGGGAGAGGGCGCGGAACAGGCGTCGCTTGTCACGAGGCCGGCCGGCCCTCTCAGAAGGAGTGAAAACAAACCACAGACTTCTCCAGAGTCTCAAATTGTGTCATTTCCTGTTAGGTGATGAGACGCAAATAAAAACGGAAGAGCATTTTTTTTTAAAGCATGCTGACATGACGTTCGCCAAGGGCAGAGGGCGGATCTGCGGCTTGTGGTGAAGGTGTTAAAACGAGTCCTATTCTTGTACTAATCGACGTCTGAACACAACTTTGACTTAAAATTTCCTTTAAATTCCTGCGCAGTCAGCGTGATTGTTATTAGCCTTAGAGCAGAACGGTGTTTGGACGACGACGACGGCGCGAGATTGTACGGCATGCAGTCTGAATGACGCTCAGAGACAGGAGGCGGCGGTTGATAAGGAGACCTCGTGGGATTGAAGCCCGTGATAAGCGCTCTGAGCTGATGCGGGATGACTTTATCACACAGCACCTGCTGGGGGTGCCGTCGCCGAGGCTCAGGGTGCAACGAGGGGGGCAGGGCGGAGGGTCGGGCACGACGGACCGGAGCTCAACCGGCTACGCAGGGTGAGGCTGAGACCCCCGCGGCCAGGAGGGCAAAGTGGAGTCCTGCCATCAGCACTACTAACTCTTATTTGAATTGCACTAAAACGTGGCAACTGTGCGGGATGGTTTTCATCTCCTTGTTTCAGAACACTTGCTTTTTGCGTGGTTTCCAAAATGCCGAGAAAAGAACGGGCGCGTTAGCCACTCAACGGCCCACCTGAACCTGAAACGGTTTAGCAATGCAACCAAGCCGGAAATTGACCCGAAATTCCAAAGGAAATGGAGGATAACGGGAGAACCAGAGTCCACAATCCATGATAAGGCCGCTGCTCTCCGTTTTCGAGCCGGCGTTTTCATATTATTGCATTTTTACTTTGGTGTTGTTTTGAGTACACGCCCTTGGACAGGGGCGACGCTGATAAGCAAAAAAGGAAAATGGAAACCACGATAGAGGAACTGAAAAAGGAACTCAAAGCTCAAGTTTGCTCCAAGGTTTAGTTTAGCTTTTTTTTTTTACTAAAAACAATTTCTGCTAGCCAATTCATCACCTTTGCGGTATTTTTAAGTCTATACTTTATGAACGTCAAGGTTTCACCGGGACCACCAGGAGACCAGAAATCTTGGTCACGGCACAACACACACAGCCAGAACAAGACCAGCACAAAGCCTCCATATTCAACTTCAACAATAGCAGATCCGGCTCAGTAAACCGGTGAACAGAATGGCGCTCGTTAATTAAATCCCAGCTTATAAAGTGGCGCTTGGGGAAAGGATGCAGGGGAGGGGGGGGAGTGATGGGCGGATAAAACAGGTTTCAACTTGCGACGATGGCAAACAGCCCCGATTGACTCGTTCTGTCAGCCTCTAGCGGTGCACTAAGCAGCGCGGTGCTCTATCCTAATAGATACGGCATTGATTGTGTGTCAGAGGTTAGAGAAGGTCTCTTCCTGCGCCGAATACACACAGTTAACCTCGAAAATGTGCTCACTCTATCGAGATGGGGGAAACGATCACGGGAGTGGGCGCTAGATGACAGGAATTAGGGGCAAGTATATATATTTGTTTAAAAAAAAATGGTCCCGTATGTCAAACTCTCTAAGCAAGTATTCCCGAAGGAACAGTCTCCGTCTAAAGGTGTCCGCCAATTGTTGGCCTCTGTAAACAAAAAACAAGTAGAAAACAGTGGAGACACAAAGGCAAAATGAGTAGCAGTACGCATGGCATTGCGCCTGGAAAATCTATTAAACAAATTTCAAAATCAGCCCCCAGGGAGGGTTTTGCTTTGATTAAACAATTGATAATCAATCTCAAGTCTTTGGATCATGTGAGGGAAAAGAAAACACCCCAAAAAAAAACAAAATCCCTTCCGCCTTATGCTCTGCTAACTTACAGCATTCCGCTCTTCCCAACATTGCTGCCTGTTAAATGGGCGGTCTTCTCCTGCCAAGTGAAAATGGAGCAATTTGAAGCTGCGTGTTGGCTGGCAGGCTGTAAAGATAAATAAAATAAAGAGGGAAAAAAACACCATAGCAGGTGTCACCTCAGGGAGATGAACAACTGGAAATGCAAGGGGGAAGGGGAGGGGGGCATTCCAAAGGGGGATACGGGGCTGTCAATCTACCACAATGACCTTGAGGCACGACATGCATGTCAGCAACAAAATGGGTGCGCGTGGACGGCCGTCTGCTGGGGTGGGGTCTGCTTTCCCCCCTTTCATAGTCGCAGCTGTGGTGGCATGCACGAAAAAATTGGGGAAGCGAGGTAGGGGAATTCACGCAGCTGTCGGTCGAGCATACATCAGAAACACACTTTCAGAAAAAAGATCTTTATGATTCAGCTGGAAGTGGTTAATTGGTTGGTGCTTGATATTAAAAAAAAAAAAAAGTTTCACCATTTCCCTTACATCAGAGCCTTGGCTTGTGAGCGAGGCCCCGAATGTCACACCAAGACGGCAAGGCCCTCAACGACCGGGACAAGAAGAGCAAACAGCCCCAAATGTTTCGGCCTCCTCGACACTGGGGTGAATTTCATCGCGTGCGCTCGCAATTTCTGGCGCTGGGGTAATATTTGGCCTGGTGCTGTGGAAACCCCTCGTAAAACTCAACACAGCTCAAGCGGGGTGGAAGTGAGGCTTGGGAGTCGCAAATGTGGTGTCATTTATTTCTTGAACAAGGTTGAGGATTTTTTTTTAATGCATCCATCATGTTCCACTACGTAAAACTCATACACGGTTTCAGGAAATAATACAAACAAACCTCTTTGAGCCACAGTGGGAACAACAGTGCACCATGCACAGACAACTCTCTGTTGTTATATTCTCCAACAAGAAACAGTATTGGTTATTTGTGATGCATCAATAAAATGGTCAAAGTGTAGTGTGCAGTTTCTGATTTGAGTCAAAGGATTTGGGGCCAAAATCTTCGAATGCGAGATGGTGAAATTGATCAGATCAAATATAACAAGAGTTATATGGGAGTTTTCGACACTTGCCTAAATTTGATTGATTCACCGTTTGATTCTCGCTCATTGGTAACAAACTACACAGCATCTTCTATCCATTCTGCATACTGCTTTTCCTGTTGTGTGTCACTGGGAGCTGCAGCCTGTCCCAGCCGACTTCGCAACCGGACTGATCGCCTGTCAGACAGCCATTCACGCTGCCCGCACGGGAGGCGAGTGAGTACACAACTCCTCCACCGGTGACTAAAAAGCATGCAATTGTACAAAAGCAGGCACCAAAAACTCACAAGAACTTATCTTATACACTCTTCTCTGAACATTTAAGAAGAGCAGTGATAACTCAGACTAATGTATATGTATACTAATGTTTACTCTCTAGGTTTGAGAGTACAGAAATGTTTTTAATTGAGAATGTCTTGTTCAAGAGGGTCGAGGCCAATTCGAGCAAATTCAAAGTTTATCTGATGTTGGATGCAAAAAGTCAACTAACTACATTGAAAGATTCTCCTTGTTTCATTGTGCAACAGCGTACTCTGGCAGTTTTCCAGCATGTCCGCTTCTATAACTTTGGCTTATCATCCATCTTTCAGGGAGACTAGAAATCTGCGCGAACCGGTTTAGCTGCTGCATACTCGGGCGCCTACGCAGCCGGGGCAATGCCAAAACTATGAAAATAAGGTGCGTTATTTCCGCACTCGGCGGTGTAAAAACGCAAATACAAAAAAAACACACAGGAAGGCAGTTTTGTGTCCTTGTATCGTGTGAAAATGTGAAGCGGTTTTCGTTCTAAGTGTCACCGTCCGGCGTTGTGCTTCCCTCACGCGGGGGCTGTGGCGCTCTCTAGTGTCCCCTGCTCGGTTTACATAAAACCCGCGTCGCTCTGCCTCTCACACCGGCTTAAGGTTGTTGATACTACCGACATCGAGGGGTCAATAATCCACTGTTATGTGCGAAAAAGAAAATATACCACAACTGGCCAATGTACCAGGCAGGCATGTTTTAGTGCGAGATACAAAATATCGACGTTAGGGTATTTTTTTGACGACCGACGCAGCTAAATGGAGGAAATAAAAGCAGAAGTAAAACCTTGCTTGGTTTCATTTGAAGTCGTAGCTAGAGTACGAATGAAGGTGGAGAGAGACGACGGAGAAGTTATGGAGGCTTTCCAAGCCTCCACTGGCCATTGTTTGGGCAAGACGCACACAACATTCCTCCGCGGTTTGAGCTCGCCCGCTGGGCAACAACTCACATCAGGTTCCAAAGCAAAGCAAAAATCACGCACTTTACTACTCCGTGTGGTCGAATGTCTATTCACTGGCGTTTTTTTAGCGAGTTTTATGAGAAAAAAAAGTAGCTAAGTTTGTGTCGAGTGTCGTGGCTAGCTTGAAAATGTGGCTAGTAACCCTCCCCCCGGAGCTAAAACAACTGGAACATGTGGAACCAGGGCCCCCGTTCGATGAACACTACGAGCCCCCAAAGTGGACCAAAGTTAACACTAAAGGCACCCTAGGGGTTGTTAAATCGCAAGGGTGGTGTGTTGTTTACAATTGTTTTGAACCAAGAGTGAGAGAAAGTTTTGCTCTAGTCACAAAGTCAACAGTACTAATCTCAGCCACGCAGATAACACCAGCCATTCGCCACACTTTACAACGTGTTGCAGTACTGGTATATTAAAATAAAACAACAACGATAAAGAAGCGTGAGTAGATGGTTTGTATGAGGGGTGATTTATGTACGTTTAAGCAGCCGAAACAGTGCGAACGCGGGACGTCGTTTCCCAGCCACCCCGGTAGCACCACCACGCCGCCACTTACCTTCATCGAGAAGCCGCTCAAGGTGCGTGAAGATGCCGCAGAGATTGGGCAAACTGGTCATGAGCTTCTTCTCGTTCAACAATTGCATCAAATAGTCGGGACTCGGCCTCGGTCGCTCCTTCACTTCGACCTCTCCGACCATCATCTTTGCGGCGAGGAGAGCGGAACACGAAGCACCGCCGAGCACAGAATCCTTCTTTTCGGGAGTGGGTGAGGGGGTGAAAGGAAGAAAAGAGAGAAAGAGGGAAGAAAAAAAACTTGCGGCTCCCGATCCCTCGCTTTTCCTCCGCTCCTCGTGTGAACAATACTCTGGAATGCCCCCCGTTTCCCGAATTGTTGCAGGCTCGCTGTGTTAGTGCTGTTTGAGCGGTGGCGGAGGACAAAAAAAACAGACAGCGTTATTCCCTTCCGCTCGTGGAGATGGTGTGCGCTCGGGGACGTTCGATTCCTCCACTGTAAGCGCGAGGGACTGTTCCGCCGGAACAAGTCCGTCCTTCCTCGCCGGCGATTGGCCGATGTACTTTCATTGGGCTAATGGAACAACCAATGAGCGTCTGGAGCTCAGGCCGTTAGAGGCGGGGCTGACTCGTGGCGACAAATGATTGATAGGAACGAGGGCCAATCGCGCGTGCGGCGCAGGAATCCACGTCAACCTCCTGAAGTGTCCAACAGAATATTATCCAGGGTTGGCCAAAACTTGGCAGATGTTTTATTCCATTTACACTAATTTATCACAGTATTTTTTATTTAACACTGTTGTAATATGGAAGACATCTGAAAATATCCTCCTTTTAACATTGCAAACTTTGCAAGCACACAGCACAACAATATTTCCCATCTGCATCACTTTCAATCAACTCCTCCTAAATAAATCCTAAGCAGTTACAGTAGTCGTCAGGCAAAGGTTAGGGTTCCAAGATAAGGTTCCGATGTGAGGGGTTGGGTTTGATGGAAGGTTCATGGTATCAAACTAGACTGTCTTGAAAATGGATGGATGGATTTCATGATAGGATTTCGACCCAGGACTCTGGTTTCAAGTTAGGGTGTCAAACCAGGTTTAGTGTTTGTTTCTAGGGTTTCAAATCATGGTTTCAAGCTAGAATTGGGGTTTTAAACGAGGCTTAAGATTTCAAATAAGGGCTGCAAGACAGTGTTAGGATTTAGTTATTTTTTGCCCGTGTTTGGGTTTCAAGTTAGAGTTTCTAGCCTGCGTTAGGCTTTGTAGTTCGGGTTCAGGTTTCAAGTTAGATTATTCTATTATTCCAAGCTAATTTTAAAATGAATACATGTACAGTACCTGTTTTTGGCCTGCCTTGTACTTCTCTGCACTTTCTTTCCAGTTCATGGAAAACAGAGTTTATTTGCCTCGGTGTTTCACAAAGACATGTTTAAAAACAATTTTGGCAACATAGCTACTGTTAATCATTCTCGGTGTTATAAAACAATCAAGACATGTTATCGTTTGTTATCCCATGCTTCTTATGGTATCTTATCACTTCGGTAGGAAACATGCCAAGGAAACTACAGTTAGCTTACCGTTATCTGTGCTATTTTTAACCTCCTGTTTGTCTATGAAGAAAATCTAATAACCTGTACTTTGCGAAGCGTAGTCTAGGACCATCATGAGAAAACATCAGAGGTGAAATGAAGCTTTAGCTAGCAGGCAGCGCAAAATCCACAATCTACTGTAAATGGCTCCATGAATGACCATTGGCTAGACAAGAAAAAGGGTGTAAAGTGACCTATAATTCTATAATTCTTCATCTTTGTGGTATTTTGATTTGAAAAATAAACATACTTTGTCTCCTTTAGACTTTTCTTTGCAAGGTCACTCATTATGTCCTCTGAGTAGCGATCCGGTGTGACAACGCTTAGAATTTAGCACCGCCACGTGCCCATTTGGCATTCGATTATAGACATTTAAAAAAATCAAATAAAACTGTTTCTACTGATTTGGATGACAATGTTACAGGTTACCATTACGTCAGGTAAAATTACGAGTACAAACATGACATCGGCATGTGCGGTCCACGTCCTAACATGACGTCTATTGTTACCCAAGACTTGTACATCTTGTTATCCGTCTTGGGACCCATTGATCAACGCCGCCATAATCAATAGAACCTTTTCATCATCCTGTCCTTGAGAGGACCTTTCTACATATCCTCGGAAGATTAACATGCCTGATCAATGGGACAAAAAAAAAAATAACAACAAAAAAAAACAATACAAGCTACGTTTAGTTTCTCACACTAAAAATGTTCAGGTGGTTTTCACATACAGTAGGAGCTATTCAATGTAATTAGATTTTTTTTTTTTAACCGAATTCAACTCTTAAGATACCTTGTGTGTACCTCGTGTAAGACATTTCTTTAGGATTACTTGAACATGTCAACATGGCTGATCAGTGGGACACATGCGAAAAAAAAAACAAAAACTCCAGCCAGTCTCTCACACTCCATGTGGAAATGACCACATTGATAGTTTTGATTGAAGCAGCTGTTGGTTGCACAAAAAAAAGGTGTGGGGAGAAAGGAAAGGGTCTGCTTAAATCCGAGCGCCCTTTTCCTGCTCTCGGGCCTCATTCAATTTGTCCGCTCGCCCACTCGCGTCTTTGTGCGAGTGAACCTCCTCGCCGCCTCCATGAGTGCTCCAACAGCTGCACTCTGACCCCTTTGGCTTCAGCTTGTCGCCATTGTGCTGACGAAAGCTATCTTCCAGCCTGTACAGGAGCAGAGCGGCGGCAAAATCATCAAACAAATGGAGAGATTCCGCCGTCGCATTTGGATAGGTTTGATCCGGATGAAACTGAACAGTCCGTAATGTTGTTACACGGTTGCCTTAACGACCATACCCACCCTACAACGCTGCCCTTTAACCAGAGTCTACATTTGTTATGGCTGTAATTACCACCGAGCTTTATTTAAGCCTTTATGAACTAGCCCGCCTTGAAAATGATCACACGTTTTATAATAGGCTGCAAAAATGGGATCAGAGGACAGATTTTTATGAAAGACAGTAAAACAGGTGGGTGGACGGGTGGGCAGACAGACAGACAGACAGACAGCTCGATAGATAGATGGAAAGAACATTGCAAGAGCTATTCATGTCTAAACCACTGACAACAAAAGTGAGCACACCCCTGTGTGAAAATGTAGACCTTGTGCCTCAAATGTCTTGGCCAGCCCGTCACTTTTACCCTCTGTGGAGCTGCGCTTCACTGAAGGAACCACGAATGCCAACAAGTATTGTGACATACTTGAGCAGATTATGATCCTGTCCAAATGGAAACTGGGCCGCCCGTGGGTCTTCCCACATGTTCATGACCCCAAACACACTCCCAAGACCACCACCGCCTTGCGAAAGAAGCTGAAGATAAAGGTGACGATTGGCCATGCAGGTCTCCAATTTCACACTTTGAAGGGTGGGCAGGCGCACCAGAGACCAGCCTATTTCCATACAAGCAATTAAAAAGTACGTTTCTCACACAAAATGTCCCGTCTATGTGGAAGGCTCATCCAATGACTGTAACGATTGGAAGCTTAGAATTAGCTCTTGAAGAAATGGCATCCAGAATGACTCATGTGGCCGTGCTGTTATTGAACAGTAACCCCCCCTAACCCCCGTCCCCAATGCGTACTTCTGTGCAAAAACAGTCACAAATGAAACAAAAAGTTCTTGCAGACGCCCCAAAGCTTTGTGTGTGTGTGTGTGTGTGTGTGTGTGTGTGTGTGTGTGTGTGTGTGTGTGTGTGTGTGTGTGGTGTTTGTGTGTGTGTGTGTGTGTGTGCGTGCGTGTGTGCTGTTGACTTATTTTCTCAATTTTAAAAGCACAGGGAAAAAAAAAAATCCCAGACGCATTGCATGAAATGGAAGCTGGCATTGATTGTGGGCTTTGAAAATGGCTTTAATTCTTATCTTTAATGGTGCACATGGTCATTTGAACCTTGACACGTGCGTGTGCGTGTGTGTGTGTGTGTGTATGCTCATACATCTTCGGCGTATAAGTGAGAATACACAGGTGGACAAGAGAAGAAGTGCGATGAATCCCCACTCCTGCCTTCTGCGGCTTTGTCAATTTGAATAACACGCTTTCTCTTCAATGATTCATCCAATTAATATCCAGATAATTACGGAACATGCGTCGAGGCTGTAAGCTCCCTCACAATGAGCTCACTAAAGTGCCCCGGGTTCTTCAGTGGAAGCGTGCCAGTGGCGCTTGGAGGCTGGCTGCGGCATGCCACGCGGTACCAGCCAGTGCCACGGGACTCAAGTCTGTCCGTGACGACGCTTCTGACGTGGCGCTAAACCAGCCCAACTGGCACATTTAAGAACAAACAACAACAGCTTTTCTTGTTCTTCTTAGCGAACTCGTTCGAAGCTGAATGAGGCAGAGCAGTCACAGGCCAGAACGTGATCGAGATACCGTCTAACTAAACACATAAACTCAATTGAATTGCTTGTTTGATTGGAAATGGGATGTCAGTCACATTGCCATTTAACAAGCACAAATATTTTATAAAGAAAGCGGGTCACATTTTGTTGCACTGTTTTCAGCATTTTTGAAGGCCTAACAAGTTGACAACCAAAGCTGATTTTTTTTGACCGTATCTCACTGAGCAGCAAATGCTTGTGAATGGTTGCAAACGTAGCAAAATTTGGGGTTTTGGTCACGGTTCGTAAAAGGTCGAAAAGATGTTACATGTCCCAAACAGTTTTTCTTGTTGCCCACACCCATAGTCAATCTTCAACTCAATCTGCTGCGTCAAAATAATTGACCCAACCTCGGGTAAAAGTAAATCCATCAATCCATCCCTCCATTTTCTAATCCCGCTTATGCTCATGAGGGATGCGGGTGTGCTGGAGCCCATCTCAGCTGTCTTCGGGCAGTTGGCGGCGGACACCCTGAAATAGTTGCCAGTCAATCACAGGGCACACAGTGACGGACAACCATCCGTGCTCACACTCACACCTAGGGACGATTTAGAATGTTTCATTAACCTGCCATGCACATTTTTGGAACGTGTGAGGAAACTGGAATACCCGGAGAAAACCCACGCGGGCATGGGGAGAACATGCAAATTCCACACAGTGAGGCCGGAGCCCAAATCGAACCCTGCACCTTTGCACAGTGAAGCCAACGTGCTAACCAGTGGATCACCATGCCGCCTAACCAATCTGCTCCAAACCCACGGAGAGCGAGTAGCTTAAGAAACATCCTTTTTTTCCCCCCAAATAGATTGTGTAGTAATGTGAAGTTTATGTAGGTGAACCGGCTCTCCGGAAGAGAAAACTGCCACATGGTCCTTGAGCAGGTGGGAGCGAGCGGTGCCTCGCACAGGCTCGAGAGTCTCGAGGAGCAGGAGATGGCGGGCTGGGAGACTTCTATCCATCATGTTACATTTGACACCTAGCCGCCGACTGGATGACAGGGTTGAGGAAGGCCAAATATGTTTTCAAGTTAAGACGGTTTCATTTATGGCCCAGTGGAATGATTTATCCAGGCCTGGTAGGAATGCTCCCTCTCCAGCTTCCAGGGAATCTGATGGAGTATTACTATGGCAAATTTTCTGGCTTCGAAAGTCGTATCAGAAGCTCCGCCGCCGATGAAAAGCTGGCAGCCTCACTTGCTGCTCTGTGTGCAAGTTACAAAGTCAAAAAGGGGCAGATGAGGTCGACCCGGTTGTTCTCTGGCTTGGGAGATAGAATCAGAAGCCCCTTTCAAGTCAAAGTTGGCTTTTCCCCTCCATATATATCACTGTGAAAACCTCCTGGCTGAGACTCAGGACGCTAGTTGACCCGGTCATTTCCGGGATTGTGAGGTAGTATCAAATGCCCCTTTCATACGAGTTGACAACGTTCCCATGTTGTCAGCCTGCAGGAATGATATCAACACGAAAGCACCGGGCTGGCTAGTATCAGAGCCTTTTTCACAAAGCCCATCACTTCGCATAAAAACCAACATGGAGGATCAAGTTAACCTTGTAAATGCCTCCAAAAATCTTTCTGGTTGATCCAAAGGCCCGACAATGGCTGGATGAACGCGAATAGAAGAGAGCCAGTACACCTCAGGCCTCTCGTTATGTGAATCCGTGTCAGTTGCGTCGAAGGTCGCGGTAATATTTGCTGGATTCTGATTGACAGGTGAATCTGGATGTCTGCGTGAAAGAGGCGTCAGTTGTTGACGGTCATCTTGGCTGATTTAGTAGCGACTCTTCGCGGGTCTGTTGCAATAGCGGTGAGGATGGTGTTTTGAGTTTTGAGGTTGAAAACTGCTTCCTTCCTGTTTGGAGTTTGTATGCTTGTGTGTCTGCCAAGGTTTTTGTCGTATTATTTTCTTGGTAAACGCATTTTAATTGCTGCTTTCTTTAAAAATCTTCAGACGATATGATAACTTGTTATTGAGATCGCGATGAGTAAGGTTCAGCCTCGAGGGCTGAATGGCAGCAGTCACCTCAACACACAATGAATGTAAGTGCCGTACTGATGAGCTCGGAAAGGAGTTGAGACAGTGTTATGAATGCCCCCTGCAGTTCTAGGCAGGATACACTCTGTTGCATAATGATTGGCTGCTACAAAGGCTGCATAGGACCCCAGTGAGATTCATAACGTTTCATCCAGCCCTCCATCCATCCTTCATCTGAACGGCTTTACACTCACGGGGGTCGCAATGAATAGTACTGTATACCTGTCTGTCCGTCTTATAATGCCCCCAAGTGGTCAAGGCGAGCACATCAGAAGGAGAACCATTTAACTGATGCAACATAGAAAATAATACGGGTTTTTTCCCCGTAAAATTTTCAAGATCACTGCATGCTTTTATAAAGCGCTATATTTCCTCATTAATATACACATTACGTTTTTGAAGCTTGCTACTGTATGTTTACTTGCTTTCGGAAATTTCCTCAAGTCGGGAATATTTTGCTTCCATGAAATAATAAAGTCCACATTTTTTTTTTTAAGCCCAGCTTTTGCAGTGAAGCAACTTGCAAAAAAAGTCTCTTTGTTTGTTTGTGCAGCCGTTTTGCACTTCCAAAGCGGTCACACCACAGACTGTTTGTGAGTGATAAGACTTGGAAGAAGGCGCTTCCTCATTGATCACGCCGGTCCAGGGGAAGATTGACCCGGCGGCGTGGTCTGCAGTCGAAACACACATGCACCGGACACGCAGACACATCCAAACACAAACAGATAAGAGGAGCATTCAAAAACATTTGCGAACGTATTGCTCTCGACAAAGTCCTCTCACATCGTTTCCATAGTGATCAGGCAGCGACAATCTCCGACTCAGAGCAAAAGCTGCAGAAGGAGGAAAAGGGAAGGAAGCGATAAACGGGAAGACTTTAGCTGCTGACTTGGCTTCTTCTTTCTGTAGCTGACGGCTTCTAAATCCCAGCTCTGAATACGCAACGGCATCCACATTGTTGCGTTATTGTGTCGCTTGCTACCTTTTCCTGTCTGTCCTCAAGTCATCTGACTTATTACCGCGGCCGAGGAGGTTTTGTTTCGGTTTCATTTATGGTTTATTTTTACACATCGATTATGTTTCTAAAAATGTACAAACATGGCACGATGTACGCACACACTACTAAATACTACTACTAAATAGCGTGCAAATAGTTTGTAAGTTTGTCAAAAGTCAAGTTGTTACACAAAAGCACATGTTCATTGTTGTTTGTATTTTATAGAAGAAAGAACTGTTCAGAGGTTTGAAGTAAAAAAAAAATATGAGCATCAAGATCACTGTTGTGTGCAAAAAAAATTGTTTTCTGCATTTTTTGGGATCCAAAATAGGTGATTTGGGTGAAAGCAACCCATCTTTACTGCCGATTACTAAACAATGGAAGAAAGTACAAACAACTTTTTTTTGGGTGGTAAAAGAAGAGTCTAATCTTTCATATTGTGGGAATGCGGTAAATAATGAGACAGATTATTTATAGAGCTAGCAGCAAGCTACTCTCCTTCATCGCTTGCAAGTCTATCGTCTCTTTGAACCGAGTCCTGCAAGGGCCAAGGAAAACCAGTTCGTATTTTATTTTTATTCATTCCATATACAGTTATTTGATGTCAAATGGGGCGCAGGGCGTCTTTTAATTTTGTTAACTAATTTTAGATTTATTTTTAAAAAAATGTACATCTTTAAATGAGGAAAGACTTTTTGGCTGACATTTTTTCAATTTCTCAGTGAATGGATCAAGGAAAACAAAACGTGATTTGGTATTGAACCTGATATAGCCTGACAATTATTCATCATCGTATTTTGTATAATTGCCAATGATTGATTTTTTTCAATTTAATTTGCTAACTCACTCACTTTCCGCGAACACTGTCAGGAAATTTAAACGCAAAATTCCAACGAAAGACTTTGTCCTTGGCAGAGGTCTGCCGTGCGGCGAACGCCATTCCAGTAGTTTGTTCTCTCTGCTGAACACACACGCCAGACAAATATTACATTGGCCCTGGTTCTCCTCTCATGTGATTATATTCTCTCTCGGTCTTTGTCTTGTCTCTACTTTTTCCTCAATCTCATTTTCTCCTGCGTCAACACAACGCTATCATCGTGTTTGGACAGCTTTTGGCGTCTCCGCCGGCCCGTGACGACGGAGAAGGACAAACTTGAGCTTTCAGGAAATTTGCCGCGTTTTCACTCCCGAATGACTCCCGTCAAGGGGAGTCGGGGGGCAGCGGCAGCTGTCGCGAATGCCCGTCTCTCCACGCTAATAATAACCCCCCAGCTAGCTAAGTGAGAGGGGGCCCCCGCGTTGTCTATGCTTGAACCCCGGAGTCTAGTTACAACGAGGAGTAAGGATTAGGCCAGGTTTTGGATTAGGGAAAGCTATTTTACCCTTGGAAGGACGAATACGTGCACGCGGTGGTTGAACGCAACTCTTGGAAGTGACTGGACACGAAGCTCCTGGAAAACAAGAGTCATGTGATTTCCCCTCCCTGAAATCCGGCAAGTGGTCACCGAAACTCATACTTGACATAGTTCCGCTATTTTTAACTGCACTAGTGTATGTACAGAATGTATAGAGGGGTGTGAACGGATTTAGATGACATTTGGTGTGTAGTTTCATTGTTGCCTAAGGATATATTCATTAAGGACCCGGGTCAAGATCTAGATCCAAAGGTTTTTGTATGGACCTAAACTGGATGTATTTCAATGAAATTTGGAGTGCAGCTTTGTAATGAGATGTGAGTTGGGATTTGGCACCAGCTCACATTAAAATACAAGCATGGTATCAGGCTGAGATGATCCAAAAACTGAATTTTGCAGGGTCACTATTTGCAATTCTTTAGGCATTATTTTCCCCGCAATGCAATTTTGAATTTCCGATTTTGTTCAAGCTCATCTCTTGCTTAAGACTGAACGACTTGAGCGTATCAAACAGGTTTGACATTGTTGTCAAGTAAAGACTGATTTGAAACATTCATTCATTCATCTTCCGATCCGCCTGATCCTCACTAGGGTCGCGGGGGGTGCTGGAGCCTATCCCAGCTGTCTCCGGGCAGTAGGCGGGGGACACCCCGAATTGGTAGCCAGCCAATCACAGGGCACACAGAGACGAACAACCAACCACGCTCACAGTCACACCTAGGGACAATTTAAAGTGTTCAATCAGCCTGCCATGCATGTCTTTGGAATGTGGGAGGAAACCGGAGCACCCGGAGAAAACCCACGCAAGCCCGGGGAGAACATGCAAACTCCACACAGGGAGGCCGGAGCTGGAATCGAACCCGGTACCTCTGCACTGTGAAGCGGACGTGCTAACCACTGGACTACGGGCCGCCTGATTTGAAACAGTACACCTCAAAAATCTATTTCTGACTTTTCAGTTTTTAGTCTGAGACCGTGAAAATCGTTCGGGATAAACTCAGCATTATTTAGAAATAACCATTTTGATGTCAAATGTGGTTCAAATAGCTTCAGGATGACCAAAAGACGAGATAGATTGACTTTGGATCTGAACCTGGATTAGAATTGCACCCTGGATCCAGATTTTTGGACAACACACCACACAATGGATGTGTGGTAGGTGTCGCTGTGTATTTTTGGTGAGTCTTAAAGACCAAGATAAATGAATGAATGAACTTTTGATTGGCACCTGGCTAATCTGGAGTCAGATTGTTTTTGTATGGAGAAAAAATAACATTGTATGTTTATTTTGATCCAAAGATGAAGAATCAGGATTTGAACTGCAATCTATTTCAACAGCATTTGGTGAGTAGCTTCGGTGTGATCCAAAAGACAAATGGAATCACTTAAGGATCTAGATCAATTGATACATCCGCAAAAAAATAAAATAAAATAAAATAAAAAAACAAATATCCATCCAGCCAAGTGTTTTTGTGCTGTTTTCAAGATCATTACGAAGCGATAATCCAACTCCATTTATTCCATCGGGTCCTCCACAATACAAAAATCCCCTTCGGCTGAGATAATAAAGTCTTATCGCCAAGAGATATCATGTGCTGTTAAGAAGTAGAGCATGATGCTAAGGCCTAAAAACCAGGGGACGTGTGCACACTGGATGGGAAAAAAACCCCACATTCATTTCCTGCGGCATGTTTGGCCACCCGCAGTCCAGAAATGATATTGCTCATTATGAGACCCCCCCAAAAAAAAGAACAAAAAAAGCTCATATTATTTTTACTTCGCCGTCCTGACTTTGTTTTGCGGGTAGACCACACGTCACAAATGAATGCGTGCTTTTGCATGAGTGCTCTTTCCAAGTCTGCAGGTTTGGACCAATCATGCCCCGATAACCTCAATGGCTGCTCATTTCACTCCGGTGACTGACTTGCATGAGCTGCTTCAACTTGCTGATGTTGTTAGGTGCCGTTTGACATGAATGTGTGTGTACATGTGTGTGTGTGCAGGCATGTATGTAAAAGCGTGTGCATGCTCGCGATGCGCTTATCCGCCGTTGCCCCTTTTCCGGGCGGCCACCCTTTTCTTAATGAGCCGCACTGGCTTCTGCGAGAGGTCGGAATGGACACAGTTTAGCATTTAATTCCCATTAGTGTCTTGTGATGTAAGCTAATTGAGCCATCAGACTGCCTGGCCCTTTCAATGGTACGACACTGGAGGCATTATCTGGACATTACGGCTCTTGTGACATTGAATGCTAGCTAAAAGCAAAAAGAAAAATGGTGCAGACAGAGTGACTTCAACATGTTAACCTGCCGTCTTTTGTTTTGTTTTTTTAGCTCTACAACATGTCCACCCTGCTGCCCCCTTTAGTGACCAGACAAGCAAGCCTGTGGCTCACTCAAATTGGTTGGGTGAAGAAGGATGTCATCGATACAGTTCCACTCAACCGCAGGCTAGTCAAAGTTCGACCCACCGCTCAAGTGAGACAGCGCAAGCCGACCAAACGAAACCTTTCAGGTTGGGATTTTCATTGTGGTGGTGTATTCATTCAGTTTTTGGCAATACAGCAGCGGTCCCCGACCTTTTTTTGCACCACGGACCGGTTTCATGTCAGACAATATTTTCAGGGACCGGCCTGATAAATACAACAGCCGGATAGATGCAACAAAATAATATGATATGGCCTGCATGAAACCTGTGGTATTTTTTAAATATAATAAATGCTCTCTGGTTACTATGGTAACATTTGAATGTGTTTTCAAAATAAGATACAGCGCAAATATAAAGTGCATGAACAATACGACTCATCATCGCCGCATGTTATGCAGAGTGGGCTCGGTGCGTGGGAATCTCCCGTTGAGATAAATCCATAGTTTAAGTAGGACTCCTGATACTGTCTTATTAAATGTAGCCTTCTTTTTCTCGAAAATCATAGGCTGCTCTTCTGTCTCCTGGCTGGGTTTTTCCCCTTCCCAAAGAAACTTTCCAAAGAGTTTTTTTCCCCCATTTTTGCTAGCTCCTGGGTTTCAGTTTAGCGGTAGCCTATCACGTGATCGAGAAGAGTACCTTTACCCGAGTCAAGAGTGACTTACTGTCGACGGATGTAACAGAGAATCTGGTCATTTTTCAAAATAAAACATCTTTCAGATTCCGAAATGAATCAAACGGTAGTAATGTAATGTTATCTAATCTTTTGTGCCGTCCGGGTACCAAATGACCCATGGTCCGCGGCCCGGGGTTGGGGACCGCTGCTATACAGGTTAAGACTCATGCTTGTGCAGCAACTCGGTTTGATTTTTTTCAATGTATGTTTTTCATCTGTCGACAGGTCTCAACAATTGACGTCTGTTACTCAGGTTCTTTCTTTCTTTGCGGCATTCTAAATGGCTCCAGGAAATTGCCGCTGGCATTGTACGACAATAGAAAAAGAGAGGTCAAGTGTGATTCTTCAAGTCAAAAGGCATGAGGAGTTGAGAGGAAGTCTCAAGCAAAGCGTGTTTTTGTTTTGTTTTTGTTTCTATGAGCGTGACTTTGTCTCGGAATGCTGAGGGCCGTCATTCCGGACGGCATGTTGCGACAGGCTCCGTCTCCAGCTGGCTCCGTGAATGAATGGCTGCAGTTGGACAGCACAATTATGGGAAAAAATATATATAAATAAGCGATATAAATAGAACTGCCTTGCCTTGCCTATCAGATGGAGAAATGCGTGTACAGTACACGAATTAAGTCAAATCACAAAGTCATGTTCCGGCCAACTGAATGTGAATCCATTTTTTAATGAACATTTTGCATTGACAGACTGACAGAGATAAGGCCTTGATGTGGTGATTGCATAGGTACGGGATTTTATAAAAATCATACTTTCAAAGGCATCACATGGAAAATCTAATTTTTCGCTGCCCTTAGTCTCCTCGTGAGTAAAGTACAAGTGTCAGAGTTACATTGGAATGTACATGGCTAGAAATGGCAAATAATTCGATGTTAGTTCTGTCGGAACGCAGGCGTATTATACTCCACGTGTTTCCGTTCTGCCCTCAATCTCCTCATGAATTAAACTTTAGTGTCATTGTAGCATTTGAGGAAACATGGCTAAAAAATACACACATGAACATGAAAGTGTGCTGTTGCTGTGCTTTAGCTATGCCGAAGTGTTATACCCCGAAGTCTCCACTTTGCTGCAGTGCTGCCCGTATTCTCCTCTCGAATAGAATGATAGCATCAATGTAAACTTTGAGGATAAATTAAATTCTAAAAAAAAGCAGCTTACCCTGTTGCTGTACTTCAGCTGTGAACATTGCACCATTAGATTTCAGTTTCCACTTTTTTCTGCCCACAATCTCCTCTTGGATAAAATTTGTCTCCCGAGAAGTATGAAGCAAGAGACCCCATTACCATGTATTACCGGGTCCCATTTTAAAGTCGAAAACCGATCACCAAAACGGAGCCGAGCTGGTACTGTGCAGTGGAAAGTGTCAGCTATACTACCCCCCACCCCTACCAACCACCCTCACACCCCCCCTCAGTTAATCATGCAGGACTCATAGGTTGGTACCATGTACTTGATATTGATGAAGGCGTCCTCTCCCCCATAACGCTCCAACACCTCCAGAGTCTCCTGAATGAGGTCGCCAACGTTCTCTCTCTTCTGCTGGCTGTAGTCGATGCCATCTCCAGTGTTGACTGCGGGACAAAAGAAAAATGCACTAGACACTGATACATGGGTCTAACATGCTAACTGAAGGTTCCAAATCTGGTAAAACTGATATTTAAGACAAAAGACAATTATATTTATGCGATGATGATGATGATCCCATCCCACACCGCATTTGTTTTTCTTTGAACCCAAAAAGTTGATGCAGCATCAAGAAACGACGAGAAATTTTACCCCTGACTGTCCCACACGTTGGGTCAGATGAGATTAACGTGTTAATCTTCATCTTCAATTCAAAAGCTGTGCTGATTTCAAATCCAACGCGATGCAACAGCGCCAACTACAGGGATCTGTTAGTTAGTTAGTTACAATGATTTACGAACCTGGATTTCATAGTCAAGCTGGGAATCGACAGTCTATCTGTTGAAAAACATACTTGACGGGCAGTAAACATCTGAATTAATTTTGAGGAATATAAACATCCGTGGCAGTGACTGGGCTGCTGCTGTCACCGTTTTCGTACCGTTTTAATAAATGACTGCAAAATAAATAAATAATATATATTTTTTGCATATTGAATTAGCGATGGGAAACATTTGGGGTGGTGTTGTGTTGATGTGCGTGCGCAACAGAATATATTAAAGTATAATAGCAACTTAAACGATGCAGGTTTTGGAACTCCAGATGGCCTAGTTTTGATTGCCTGAAAAGTTGTGGTTTTGGTAGGTACAGGGATTCCGACCGACCAACAGCGACAGTCTGCACTTTCTACTTCCATTCCAACTTCAAGTCTCGTGTTCTCTATTTCAACAATTCAATTCTACAGCGTTTTAGTTGGATAAAAGCTGCATTCCGTAGCACCCAATGCTGTTCATTTGGTCCAGCTGTCGCATCAGTTTTACTTTGGCTCCCATTTGTTGTGTCAGGTTTTTCGTCACCGCTGGATCTCTGTGCGAAAAAGACTTTCCCTCGATCTCCTCCCGCATCTACGCCGCCACACTCTTCGCTCTTTTATTGCTTTGGCCCCGCTCGCATTGTTTTGATGCTATTTCAGATTGCGCTAACTGGCGGGGTGCCTGCAGTTCAAAAACACACACGCCACCACCGCCACGTCTGAGTCGGGGCGTTGAGCCGTGGCCCTTCACCGAGAGAAAAAAAAAAAGTGTCAACATAGTTCAAGTTGAACACGTCAGTGAGGAATCATGTGGTGATTCAGACAAATAAAAGTTTCAATTTCCTTCCTCAGCGAAATCGAATTAGGAGCCGCTCATTTTTCCACATGACAGGTGTTTTTCATCTCTGCCTGCTGCCTCTGCTCGCTTGGGAGCGAGATCACTTTTACTACATACAAAAAAGGGCAAAAAAAGGGGAGATTAGCATGGAAAATATGCTTTTTTTGGACTGGGATGAATGACACAGAGATGTGTGTGTGTGTGCACGCGTGTCTCCATAGAAGCGTCAGTGTTTGTTTTGTTTTGTTTTGTTTTGTTTTGTTTTGTTTTGAGGCCCAGCGCAGTGGCATAAGAGCCCGACATTTGACTATGCTGATAAGGGCACTGTGTGTGTGAAAGTGGGCTGCTGAAAATGAGAAAATAGCAGCGAGTGGGCTAGGGTGGATACCTCTGGAATGTTTTCTCGATAACAAGTTCCTTCAGCGCACTAGAACTTGGTTGTATGTTTAACTATTGCGCGTGTGTGTGCGCGTGTGTGTCCCAAGGGAGGGCCGCTTCCTCGCCATGTTGTGATTGGCTGGAAACAGTGGATCGTGTTCCCACCTAGCCCGCGAACACTATTGAGACGAGCGAGGAAAACTTTTGAGGTCAAGAGCGACGTTTGATTTTTCAAAATATGGCAACTCATTTCTTTGAACAATATAATTCATTTCGTTTTCAAACACCAAAACGAGCAAATGGTTGGCCCGGTGATCCAATGGTTAGCGCGTCGACCTCACAATGCAGAGGTCATGGGTTCGATTCTGGCTCTGGCCTCCCTGTGCGGAGTTTGCATGTTCTCCCCGAGCCTGCGTGGGTTTTCTCCGGGTACTCCGGTTTACTCCCACATTCCAACAACATGCACAGCAGGATTATATCTTCGAAGGAAAGACAGCATTTCCCGTACCGGGCAGTTATTTCACAATGACAAAGCGACAAGAGAGTCATTGTTTCATACCCACTCGCTCGGTCGCGTTGGAATACCAGCGAATCAAATCGTTCCTCTTTCAAATGAGCCGCCCTTGAATCGTATTGCACCCCCTCCCCCTCCCTCCTGCGTCGAGTACGCATTGAATCATCTTTTATTGGACAGATGTACACCCCGAGTAATTCACTTACTTTTGCAGGTTCTCTGTGAACCTGGATCATTTCGGCAATGTCATCATCTGCACGTGAAACATCTGCCTTCACTAAGTTGTGCAAACCTATACTTTTTTTTTTTCCAACGCAGATGTTAGAGCAGCGTGTTTGAGAAGGGAGGGAAATAGAGAGGATGCTTGTAAAACATTGCTGTCAAAGTGTCCTTCAACTATCTCGTTCTCCCACTTATGGTATTCTTGTCACCATCTTCATTTTTTTTTCCAACCCTCTACTTGTTTGCTCTTCTTTTTCAACAACCACAGAATGTAAAGTACGAGGGGGGGGGGGGCCCTTGGCGTCTTTTGCAATCATGGCGGCGTAATCCAGATCTGTCGGTAAAATGTAATACCCTGTAATCTATGACTAACCTACGCTAATGCAGAAATATCATAATTCCAGTAAATATTTGTATAAAAAACACTCCTCGTCTTTGAATAAAGTATAAATACTATCATCACATGAAGAAAAAAATCCACTATCACCCGTATAAACCCATTTTTGGTCAAATCTCGGACCATGCGACGCGAGGAAAATGTCTTGAGAGGAGTCCCGTGAGGAAGAGGAAGCGGTCGATGCAGAAGAAGAAGAAGAATAAGGATCCTCCGCTCAGTCACGTTGGCGGCACGAGGGCACTCGTTTTGTTTCGCCTTTGGCGATAAGCCCTGGGATTCGCGTGTGTTTTAGCGCGTCGATGCAGAGGAAAGTCTCATGTGACATTTGGCCGTTTATTTCACTCCGTCGACATGACGCATCAAAGCTAAGGTGTTTGGGAATGGGGGGCAAAACTCAGGTGGTGCTTTCCCTGAATACCATTTGACCATGTCTGTGAACAAGGCCTAGATATTATATGTATACACACACACACACACACACCGCAATATTTGTTCTTTTTTTGAACCCCCAGTTGTGCTGATGAAAAGATACCCCCTCATCGCCATTGGAGTTACCCGTCTCTGCTCTACCGCCTGTGATGAAGCCGGGTTTGTTAGTCGTGTGTGCTTTTCCTCCAAAGCACTCAGGTGACACACACACCGCACAGGATTTGGCGAGTTTAGCTCCAAATTCCCGAGCCGATTCAACACGGTGTCAGCCAAGCGGGCCATTGTTTCTAATCAACTTAGCCTCGACTGTGGAAGTTGTGGCTGAAAGCAGCTTAGGGTGGAGGCCTCCTTAGACAATGGCGTCTTTGATGCCGACTGCCGAGAGCCCGATACATTTTTGCTCGGGGTTCGGTCCTCGGAATAGAGGAATGCAGATTAGGGGCGGACAGACTCGTCGGGAGTTTCCAGGAATACTCTGAGCAGGAGGCGCGGTTGGACGAGGAACAGCACTTGCGTTCTTATCGCCAAAAGACACTGTGATAAGTCAGCGTGTCTGCACGATGCGCGAGTTGTGCTGGTAATTCTGTTTAGCGACCACACTGCTTCATCCAGCATGCAGATTTGACTCCTGGTTGTGTTTTCACTTGAATCGACATGAATATATTTGTCATCTTTAATATTATAATAATAATTATTATCATTATTATTTGTAGTGGTATTATCCAGATTTTGTAATAATGGGATGAACATTAAAAGACGTTTTTAATCCGATTCATCAATTCGTCAACAATATAATAAACACATTGCAGCCCAACTATTTACCATTGAAGGCATTGAGAACTTTCTTCAAGAACTTAACAAAGCTATTCTTAATATTTCACTTATTTGAAAGTATTCACATATTTGTACTCATTCCTTAAATAATACTTCTTCAGAATATTTTGGGGTTCGTAGTTCCCTTGACAGTACATGATTTGTTTACAGAATGCTTTGAAAATGTGTATCTATATTATTCAGATTGTTTTATTTTGAAAAACATTAGTGATTGTGTTACATGTTAAAAAAACATTTCACTTTTTTTCTCTTGAAATCTGTTCTTTATTTTTAGAATGCTTTGCAAATGTTAAAAATATTCAAATTTATTCCCAATAAAAAAAAAAGGATTTAATATACACCAAAAAGGCATTTTTAAAGAATTTCACTTTTACTCAATTTGTAAATTTTTTGACATATACGCCCAAAAAACAAGGCCCTTTTTCATATCTGTATAACTGATATTATAAATATTAAATATTTCTTGATCCTGTAAAGCAGATTAAGGAAATGAATTATTGGAATTTCCTGCATTCTCACTTTTCTTTTTTTTTTTTTCGGCAGTGAGCAATTTCAATTTATTTCAACTTCTAAAGTACTTAGTGAGTGTTTTCAAGTGATCCACAGTGAGACATTGTTGATTCATGCCAGGTCCAGGTTTGAATTACAACGCATCAAAAAGCCAGACAGATGTGAGCGCGAGCGGAAGCAGATTGCGCTTCAAGGGTGGGCGGAAGCACTTTGCAATCCGGCAGGTAAGTGGGAGGAAAGCTGAATGGACAAAACAGTTCTGAGTACAACTTGACTTATAAGTTTAATTTGTCCCGTGACCAAGATTGTCACTCATTTACTTGTATATCAAATCAACTTTGCCATTGAAAAGGAATTAAAAGGTCTGATATGCTTCTGGTGAGGGTGTGGCGGTGGTGGATGGTGGGGTGGGGGCGGGGTCAATGGGAGCAGTAGGAGGGCACATGTGTTCGACAGCAGGCATCTAATTAAAAGGGCCGCACAGTTGGGGAGCAGGTAGACCTTTGCCGCATACTCACAAAAACTCCAGTGTGGATCATAATATGTGGTTGTGTACATGTATCAGACATTGTACGGCGAATACTCAAGACACACAAAAGGTTTCTTGTATAGAGAGACGATTGTATGCTTGGCGGATACAACAACAAAAGACCGTAATCCACTCCATCGAGAGACCATATGAAAAAAACCTTATCAATGGCGGTGGCATTCAGTCGGAACTAACGCAAGATCCATCAGTCCGTCACCGACGGATGCCCGTTTTGTTGACGAATGACTGACGCACGCAACACATGTCTCGCGTATTTATTCAAGGTGGTGAAGATACCACGAGAGTTGCTTTAAGCAGACTGCACTGGCTCGAGACTCATCTCAATCCTCTAATTCACCTTCCTAAATCCTCGCGCCTCGCTCATCTTCAACTAAACAATATCATTTGGTCAAAAGAAAACCCACTAGCTTGATGCTAACATGTAATGTGAAATGCAACAGACACATATAGTAAATGAGCCTGTTAAAGTAATTATCAACGTTCAAATGCACGGTCAACTCAACAACACATTCAAATGAGTGAGACAACATAACTCACAGTCACATATTTTGTCTAATCTGTTTGAAAAACAAATTTTACCGGACACTTTTTTGCCTCTTCTTCTGTTCTGCTGCAACTTTGCCAGTCAACCTGGCATGTTACGGCAAAGAACTATATCGAAGGTGTAAAACTCGAAATCAAAACTTGCCTGCATAATGTAAAATCCCATAAAATGGTTTGAAAATCTGTGAGGATGCAAAGAATGAACGGTGAAGTAGCGGGTATTTACTGTCACCAATAAGAGCATTTTTGCTAGCTATGCCGTGTGCCACATGCAGTATGTGGTGAGCTCAGAGCAGAGAAGTAAAACAAAAGGCTTACATGGTCAGCTGCAGTTTATTATTCCAATAACCCCCCACGTCTAAGCGGCGGACATCTTGTGACCGTTCATGCTTACACAAGTGTAACCTTTGCCAGGGGTCACTGATCTCATTTTCCACGTACGCCCCAAATGACTGCAGCTGCGTTTCCAATTGAAAGTTGGCAGCGAAAGTTACAGTAGAGAGCCCGGCGGATGTGAGTGTGTCAATGTCAGGAAGAAGATGCAGAGACTTGAACATGTGTGGACAAACAACAGGATCAGGCTACCACGCTCCCATCGATCCACCTCCCACAGGCATGCTAGTCAACATGGCTACATGGCTATTCGGAAATTGAATTCCAATTTCATATTTCCGAAACCACGTCTTTGGCTTGAGACTGTTGCGAATTCCCAATCTACAAGGAATAAGGAAGGACCGAAGCATCTAGGACCTCATATTGTAGATAGAAAGCTACATAGTTAACTACATAGTTTGCTAGATAGCTACATAACTAGCCATCTAGGTGCTATCTAGCATATCTAGCTAGCTATGTAGCTAGCTAGCCAGTTAGATAGATAGATAGATAGATAGATAGATAGATAGATAGATAGATAGATAGATAGATAGATAGATAGATAGATAGATAGATAGATAGATAGATAGATAGATAGATAGATAGATAGATAGATAGATAGATAGATAGATAGATAGATAGAGTTTTAAGCGTGACGTGAAATTTGGTAGACATGTCTACAGTATCATGACAAAAGTCTCAAGAAATCATACACTGAGAGACACATGAAGTCTGCCACTTTGGTTTAAACTGTAGTTGTAGGGTCCATTTGGTTGCTGATTAATGACGAAGCAATACATAGCAAACAGTGGCGTAACTTGCCTTTCCCACTGTCGGCATCACTCCCAAGTCGAGGAGGGTTGGGGTGGGGGGGTTGTTGTGTCAGCGCTGTCAGGTGTGAGTCGATACCGTCAGATGCGATCTCATTATGCCAGCTTACCTCAAGGTTAGCAGTGGGCTGCGGGCGAGGCACGAAATCAATTGCCGCACTGGGGGGGACAGCTGCTAAAGGCCACCGCTGTGTTGCCGTGCGCACCCCCGGACACGAGCCAAACAAGCGGTGGGCGCGCTAAAGGCAAATGCAAACACATTTTCAAAAAGCATCGATAGAGTGCCGCCAAATGACTGCAAATGACTGTATCGATATTCACATATTATAAATTATAGCTTCGGGGCTAATATGATTGGGATTCATAGTAATGCAGGTTTTCATATTTTGCTAAAACTGTATTAATAACATAAAGTCCGTGAAATACATTTAAATTCAAACCTAACTAATCTTAGTACTTAAACCAAAATAATTCCAGATTCCAGGACCTTGCACACGGTAAGAAAGCTTCGCAATTTCCTCACCCATTTGGCTAGTTACTTCCAACTGTGGCTCATTTGGGTAAATTCTCGAGTACGAGTTTGGCTAAGTACAAACTCCGGGAATTTGGCCAATGTTGTTGTTTTGATTCATAAGAACTGACTTACTATTCTTTGTCAGGCATGGGTCCTTCAGCCATTTTTCTAGGTGCTGTTATGACATGATATGACAACCAAATGTGTTTCCATCAGTGAAAGTGGTGGCAGGGGCGATTTTTATTTGCAACTTTCTCGGGAATGCTAGCTTTGGCAAGTCATGTTTTTGTCCCCTCATACACATTCTTTCTGGCCTAAAATGTTGAGTTTGTCGGGCATGATAAAAAAGACGATAAATTTGTTGAAAGAATAATAAAACGGGTCAAAGTTGACGGGCTTAATAACTGTGGTCAACAAATCTTGACTACATATTCCAAGTTTTCTATTTGTTTGTTTTTCTCTAGCACAACAGGTTTTCAGAATAATAGTACATGTAATGATAATAATAATAATAATAATAATAATAATAATAATAATAATAATAATAATAATAGATGAAGTATATTAATGCATAGCTGTATTTATGAATTAAGGTTTAGGTTCAGCAATACGAGTATTTTTAAGTAAGTCATAGTTTGGTCAAATCCACATTTTGCAAGCTTTGATCGGTCAAACTTAACAAAAAAAATGAAAATATCTCAAAAACCTGATGTGCTAGGAAAAGGGAAACACATTTTTTTAAATCAGCTTCAAAAATACATCGGCCAGCACTTCAAGTCATCTCTAATTAAAATCTGCTATTGACCAGTGTAGCGTTCCAATAATGGCCTCCCCCTACCAAGGCCGCTGCGTGCACATCTTTGTGCTCAAAGAGACACACATGGTGAAGAAAAAAGAAGAAAAACTAGAGAATGGGATGAAGTCTTCCAAAATGAGTGGGAAGTGGGCCTCAGATGACACCTGTAAAGTAATGCAGAAAACAGATGGCTGAAGGCACATTGACCCCCATTGAAACCTTTTCTCTTTCCCAACTACAACTGCAACTTTTTTTTTCACAAGAACCATGAAGTCGACGCACAAAATTAGCTTTTTTTGCCGGCCACGTGGCGATCTGAATCGGAACCCTTGGGTTTGACACCTGTGAGTTAGTGTTCTGGGATGGTTAAGATTCGGGTGTGGTTGGCATGTCTTGGTACGGTTAAGGTAACATTACTTAGCTTAGAAGTGACACGCACGTTTTAAATCAAAGTGGGACGTTGGGAGTCCTCACGCTTCTTTTCAAAGTCATCCGAGTAACGGGACGGAGGGAACATCAAAGCAAAGAAGTGCACTGCTCTAGCTCTTCACACACTCCCAAAACGATGTCATTACGCACTCTCTCTCTCTCTCTCTCTCTCTCTCTCTCACACTCACACACACACACACACACACACACACACACACACACACACACACACACACACACACACACACACACACACACACACACTGTTACTTCCAGTGGCGCAGATGGGCCTTGTGCCCGGCTAATAAAATCACTTAAGTCTTCATAACCACTTTAGCCTTGCAGGCTACTGTCAGTGCGTGCGCGTACACACAAATGCACAGGCGCACACACTCACGAAGCCCATCCCTTCCATTAGCCTAATGAAGTAGCCGTAAGATGGATGAAATAACATCACAGCCACCAATCACCATTCCACCCTGAAAAAGAAAAAAAAGAAAAAAAACCTTCCTCTAAAAGCTGCACTCCCGCCCCCCCACCATACACCACTCTCTGCATCAAATGCACGATGACTATTCCAGACGCATGCTGTAACGCCGCCCCCGCACCCCCGCCGCCCTCCCGACCCCCTCATGCTTCAAAAGATTTTTATTGGTTTAGTTATTTATCCCTGTAATGTAATTGGCTGGAGTGGATGCCTATGGTTGTGCAGGGCTACTAAATCATCGGAGGCAGAGGAGGAGAGGCGGTGGGACTTCAGGGAGCGGGACATCAGTGTGATGATGACAAGCTGCGTTCAACAATGACAAAGACGAGCAGGGACTCTGTCTGCATTTAGAGCAGGAAGCATTCATATGAGCTAAAGCGCACAAGCAAATTAAATGGAATGGTATTATTTTTCAATAGTTTACCATCTGAATCATTTAAAGTGTCCCAGGAGTGTTCCTCAGTGGAAATTGTGTCATTATAGATGCTTGTTTAGGTGGAAATCTTCCTTTGTTACATGTGACATGGCAAGGAACCATTTTTGCTAACTTAACCCTTTCGTGCATCCTGTAACCCGATAACATGATAAGCTGTCCACCGTCGTGACCGCTGTCCCTGAGAGGGTTAAACGCGGGTCATAATGGACACTACACGTCTCGTGCCAGAACTTTTTTTCGACAAAGTTTGTCAGCAGTGGACCCCAGAGTACTTCTGGGTGGCAGAAAGTGATTGCCGACTGCTGACTTGAACT
Source organism: Hippocampus mohnikei (assembly GCA_026261675.1). NCBI lineage: Eukaryota > Metazoa > Chordata > Actinopteri > Syngnathiformes > Syngnathidae > Hippocampus > Hippocampus mohnikei. Next base: position 6,496,224 of record JAKGUB010000521.1, read on the forward strand.
GAAATTGATGACATTTGTCATATTTCGGGTTGCATTGTGCCACCAGCTAGATCACAAAGGAGGATTATTTTTTTATTTCTCAAAAATTAAAAAATTTAAAAATTGTATCACTGCGCATGTTATGACGCTTTTATTCACAATGCGCCATGATGTAATGTACGATGAAAATGTGCAACGTTGCTTATGTAAACACGTAGCCGTATTATGTTATTTAAATAGGTAAGCAATTTACTTACTTTACTTATCATTTAAAATAAAAGTTTTTATTCAGATCACTTCAGTGGAGTTACCACTGTAATAATACTACTCCTACTAATTCTTATTATTATTAAAAAATTGTAATGTGAGGCCAGACTGGCTGCTGTCCAGAGGTCATTCTTATTTAAGACCGCGTCGGTGTCAGTCCACCCTGCAGTGGAACACAAGTGTGTTTATGGCTGCAAGGACAGGCGTCCATAAATAGTCAGTGTGCTTTACAGGCGGCGGTACGGCCCGAGGGCCCGTCAAGGTTTACGAGAACCCGGAGCCTTTAGAAGAGCGGTATTTAAGTGTTCCATTTACATAAAAAAAAAGACCGAGGTGTACATCCGGGGCTCAGATGGCGGCACAACACCGAACTTGAATGAGCCCCGATGGCTTGATAAAGTTCAAAAAATGAAAACAAATGAACCCAAGAATGCGCACCATCACCACTGATTACTGATTTGTGTATCTTCATTTATATTATGAGCAGAAGGACGATATACAGTTTCATTTTTATGAGTTGTTTTTGTTGTTTAAAAAAAAAAGTATTTATTTGACAATGAAATCGTTATATCTTATTGTTGGTGTTGAATTGACAAGCATATACCTCATACATTTAAATAATATAAATATAAATGAATATATATAAACAACTTCAAATTCACATGGTCTCAAACATGCTACGTTGTCAAGAAAATTCTGTGAAGAATCATAATTGAATAAACTTTTTTTTTTGTTTACCGAAGAATTCTATCAATATTTCTTCATCATGTCAATGATTTCAGCATGAATCCATGAAATCATGAACAAACTATACTATTCCTGCTTTCCAGATCTTTCTCCATCTGAAAGCCAAATAACGATCACTTTTTTTTTTTAAATTGTCTTCTTTGCTCGTGATTGACGCTGACAGGTTGGATATGTCAACACCGCTCCCGACCAGCTGAATGCATTATCACATGTATTTGCGACCTGTGAAACGCTAATTATGCAGCGATGCGGCTCATCTTACATACATGTCCAACACACGACACTCGTTCATCCGAATTCCATAGCGTGTTTGAACCATATTATTCATCGGAACTTTGATTTGGATCTCATGTGCTTATTAACTTAACTGTTGGCAGGAACGTCAAGCAAGGGGAACGCAACCGTGTGTGGGAGGCGGAGTTTGCAAAATGCTGGTGCAGCAGTCACCCATTTGTTGTTATTCAGACACAAAGACTCGCACACACACACACACACACACACAGCAGCAATGTCAGCAGGCGTCCAGCATCACACACACACACACACACACACACACACACACACACACACACACACGACTCATTATACACCGCAGGAGAGAAGATGACAACAGTGGGCAGCATCAAAAAGAAAGGAAGCGAGTGAAAGGTGCGCCAGGGATTGACGACGGACACGACGCAGTCGGCACAAGCGGGGGGGCAATGCCTCTTTGATGGTGTCAATATAAAAGTGAGCTTTAGTCGCTTATATTATATTTGATTCAGCTCTTGAATTGGAGCTCATCAGATTGTTTGGATGTATCCCATAGCACGGCTAGAAAGTGTATCAATGATGAACTCCGACACTTAATTTGAAAATCTTCTCATGCCTCCAAATTCCACCAGTTGTACTCAGGAAAAAAAAAAGAAAGACTGCAATTAACACAGAGTGACACAAATAACTTCGAACTGCTTCTTTTTTTTTTTTTTTGTATGACGCAAACGGTGTCCTATTTCTGCCACTTCCTGCGACAAGAAAGCGCAAACAATCTCGGCTGGTTTGAAATCACCACCTGGTGAGAGGAGCACAGACAAATTTAGAACATACACCAACAAAATTCTTCGCCTAGGGTGGGATTCAAACAGGAAAATTCCACCATTTGACAAAGCGACGCTCGCATACGTTCAAACATAAGCCGCAATCATTGTGTGCTTATTTATGTATTAATTTTTATTTTGACAACTTGACATAAGAAGGCTCTACTTGATGGAGACTCGGTTTGTGGAGTTCCCCAGAGCTTCATCACATCTTTGTGTTGGCACGTGAGAATCATTTTACTGTAACCTTCTGCCATAATGCACAGACAAAAACTCCATCATGGAGGTAAGGATGCACGTTACGATCAGAATTTTGTTGTAAATTGTCCGAATAAAAAAAAAATATATTTTCCAGCTAGGTGAAATTTTCAAAGACGAGTTTTTCAAACCTGAAATTGGCCAATCAGATGACCTCTTTAGTGTGTGAGTATTTAATTTAAGGGGACGCACCTGCCGGTTACGTGCTAGTGGCAGTGGCGTGGTTCGGTGTGTTGGTGGTGGGCGGGGCCAGACATACTGCTCTCCGAATTGCGACAGATTGATAACGGCGGATTCTCATTTGACCAAGGCCATAAATCGTTGACCAATTCATGCTACCTCGCTAGTATGTTTTCTGCCACGCTACCGTTTACGTACCTGATGCAGTTATCGCCACGCAAGTCTCATTGGAGTGACGTCGCAAGGTGAACTGAACCGAATTTGGTGGAAAGACAACCATTGCGACGGAGAGGGTACTGAAAAGAGGGATGCTTTCAATATTTTGGGATTCTGAGAATCATGATCTATTAGATGGAAAGGCCCCATTTACCGTTGTGGTATCTACCGTGATGCTATTTGTCTGAGCGAAGTCATGAGACAGAATTTGTGGTAGATGAAGGATGGTCCCATAGACACGGACAGTTTTGCTTGGCTGACAAAATGAGGCGAGCCAGAGAGAGAGCGAGCAGGAGGGAGGTTGGAGGCGGCGTAAAAAGAAGGTGCGAGGGGGTCGGGGTGATGAACGCAGATGGCAGGCAACGCAGTCGCGGCTCGCCAGAGGACACAATTTCCAGCACCTGTTGACTTTGATTGATCAGAGGCAAAGGAGGCTGGGTAATGGTGTGTGGTCAGACACTGAATGGAGTGATGGCATCGAGGAGATGGTTCCAAGCACAGAAAATGGAGTGTGCGAGGGAGCAAAGGGGGGATTTGGGGGTTGGCGAGTCTAATGAATACAGAGTGAAGCCAGAGAGGGAAGCAAAATACTTTTTTTTTTCCCCACATGGACGTTCCAAGGTAATACAACATCAGAGAGCTACAGTAACTGTGTGCCTTTCGTTCATTCAACGAAGAGGGGTCATGTCTGTGTACACTTTCACAGTGATATAGCGTCCCACAATCACAATATGGTAGGGCCTCGGTTTTCGTATGTCCTAGTTGGCATATGGTTCGGTATTTGATACCCGTATTTTCCGGATTATAAAGCGCTTCGGAATATAAAACGCACCTTCAATGAATGGCCCATTTTAAAACTGTTTCCATGTATAGGGCGCACCACATTATAAGGCGCATAGAAGCTACAATAGTGGCTGCGGTTGCATTATGCATCTGCGAGATGGAGCTACGCTAAAGGGAATATAATACAATACAGTTATTTATATAGCGCTTTCACAACCGCTGCAGCTGTAACCAAGCACTTTACAGAACATTCAAAATACTGCGTTCAAGAATTCATAATATTGAACCATATATAAGGCGCATCGGATTATAAGGCACCACTGTTGGCTTTTGAGAACATTGTATGCTTTTAGGTGTGCCTTATAGTGCAGAAAATACTTTTTTCGTAGAAATTTCGTACCGATTTTCAAATATCCTTGTATTTATGTACAAAAAAAACAATTATTTCTTATTATTTCTGTACTTTTTTCATAGAAATTTCGTACCGATTTTCAAATATCCTTGTATTTATGTACAAAAAAAACAATTATTTCCGAACCGTTGCTCCAACGCCATGTGCTCATGATTCAGTATGCCACTGTTTCTCGTAAAATTCACACATTACACCTTCATCCAAATTATTTCATAAATGGCATGAAAAGGGCAAAACATAGCCTCACCCAAATCAAGGCTTCAAAATAAAAGCATCACTGAAATAGTGTTGAAATGGTGATTGTATACTGCTGTCCTTTCACATTGAAGGCCCGACTTTTGAAAAGATGTGTTGCGCCGATGTGGGGCCGACGTTGCCCCAATTTGCCTGAGTGCTGCCGAGCAGACCGGGAGAGTTATTGTTGCTTTGAAGTTTGAAGTATTGTTGCTTTGAGAGTTATTGTTTTTTTTTTTTACATGATAGCACAGAAAGTTAGATAGTTAATGTTAAATGCTCATTGATTCGTAAATTATATTGATGCTACACTGTTTTCTGTCTGTGAAACTTGCGTTATTCTCGATAAAATGTATTTTTTGTTTGGGTTGTTCATGTTTGTGTCTGAACGGATTAACTGGGTTCACGTTATTTCCTATCGGTTTTCTTAAGCTTCAATTTTCGTCAGAACGGAAAAGTAACGAAAACCCAGGGTCCACTGGAAATAGATGACCTACTTTTGGTATATTGAACAGTACAGACAGGCATCCGAATACAAAATGAGAACACTCTCAAGCAGCTACAGAAGGCTGAAAATCGAGAGGCACGACTCCATTAGGCCACGCCCCATTAAAAAAACACGCAGCAAAGGCGAATCTATCTTCAATGACCAGTGTGAAACGAGATGATCACATAAAACCCAACAAAGTGCGACCGACGCCGTTCCGCCTCTGATACTGCCGCTGAGAGCGACAAATTTGCGGGTTAGCTTTAAAACCCCCCATTGGGTATGAGGACCGCACAAAACAGGGACAGAGGGAAATAGCGGGCTTTAATGGAGGGAATATGTATTTGTCAGCCGATAGAAGTGTTTTAGGACTCCATCTGTGGCCAAATGAGATCAGTCGCTGACTTTGCTGCCCTGAGGCTTACACACCGACTCTTCACACAACCCGCAGCACGTTTCATCTGCAGGATGATTCCATGTCGAGGGCGTGCAGGTGCGCCCGGGTGCGCACGTGTCTGTGCGCGCATGTGGAAGCAAGCAAAGTCATGATCAGGACCGCTGTCCCATCAAATGACTCCGCTCGTCATTTCCACTCATCTCTCCCCCCAATCTCCTGCGCCCCGTCCGAGCGGGATCCACCGAGGAATCTACTCACGAAATCACACACTAAATCATCTCCCCAGTGAGCCGACACGTTGGGGAAAAAAAAAACACTTCTTACTGTTTGGAGGTTAGAATGGTGGGGTGGGGAGGCTTTCATTTCCGTCGGGTGGGCGGGCGCACATCTGCGCTTTGAAAGAAAGCCTCACGAGGAAATCAGCATTCCTTTCGCTGTTGTTTTTCAATTATTGCTATCCAAAGCGGATACATACATAGTGTGTAATAACATTTAGTAATAATATAGGAAGACATAAGAGTTTTGACATTGTATTTGCATTTTTAGGATTGTTTTTGTAGCTACTGGCATCTAAGGAAGATTATGACATTCGTTGGGTTGGTCATTGAAAGACCAGGATGGAAATGGAAAAACATGCTGAAAATTGGTGATGCACAGTGAAAATTGGAGTATTCAGAGGAAACCAAAGTACAGAGATAAAACCAGAGTAGCGGCGGTACAGGCAGAAAATCCAGGAGGAAACCTCCTTAAAAAAATCAGAGGAAATGCATAAAACTGTGGAACCCGGAGAAAGTGATGTCCAGGTACATGGAGAAAACCAGACAAGCCAGGAAAAGTGGAGGAGTCGAGGAAACCAGACTCCCCGTAGGAAACTAGAATGGATGGATCAAATCCGAGTCCACGCAGAAAACAACATGAAGAAAATGAGAGGAAATGGAGAAAACTGGAGAACGCGGAGAAAGCTGATCTACAGGAGGTGCAGGGAGAAAACCAGAATCCAAAGGGGAAACCGGGGAAACCAGAATACCCGAAGAAAACCGATTTGCTGCGAGAAAACAAACAAAATCAAAGGAAATGGAGGAAACCGAAGTACCTGTAGAGTACACACAAATGACAAAATAGGCCATTCATTGACGGTGCGCCTCATAGTCCAGTGCGCCTTTTAGTGCGGAAAATACGGTATTCAAAGAGCTTTCAAGATTACGTAAGGTGTGTGTGTTGCGCCCAAGAAGAGAGACATCAGATGTATTATTGAACTCTCCAAAGCTATCCCTCCCCCTCACTTTGCTATGCTTTCAGTGCAATCAACCCTGGACTTGAGAGAGCGATCGCGCACTCGTTTTCTTTCCTCTCCTCATGGAAACTTTCCTCTTGATCTATGTTTTATGTCTACGCCGGGGGTGCGCCAGGCCACGTTTCTGTACAAGATGGATAAAGTAACAAAAATCATCCCGGCCGGAGGACGACGGAACGGTGACTTAATCGTTGGTGTCGCGTTGTCTATTCTTCAACACGCCTCATTTAGGGCCGTCGCTCTTCCCTCGCCGCCGACGATCCTTCTTGCTGCAAATGGAGTGTGATGACACTGTGGCGACCTCACACAAATGATCGTCAACTGAATCCCACCCCGCGTTACATGAAAAACTTCACCTCGTTAAAAGTGTGCAGTTTAAACCTGAACAAAGTGTTTCGTCTGGGGAACGAGCGCGTTGGAGATAGAAGGAAATTTGTCAGAAAGCCCAGAGTTGGAGTTTTTCCAAGAGAGGGGAAAAATAGTAATAGCGGAGAGAATTGTAGTTGTCATCATTTCAATAATTCGGCATTTCGGAATGGCAATGAAATCATTGGAATCTGCGCTGATTTCCACATTTTATTCATCAGCCACGGAGAACGAATTAAATTGTCGGTGCTGTCATCCATCCATCCATCCATCCAAACATTACATTTTCCGATCCGCTTATCCTAACAAGTGGTCGCAGGGGTGCTGGAGCCTATCCCAGTCGTCTTCGGACAGTAGGCGGGGGACACCCTGAACCGGTCGCCAGCCAATTGCGGGGCACACGTAAACAAACAACCATCTGCACTCACAATCACACCGAGGGACAATTTGAAGTGTTCAATCAGCCTGCCATGCATGTTTTGGGAATGCGGGAGGAAACCGGAGAAAACCCACGCAGGCTGTTGTGTGACTTCGATGAGGGGTGCTTTTGTTTTATGAAAAGGTGCCATCTATCCATCCGGGCAAGGATGACTGTGGCGTAGTAACATCCGGCGGATTTCAAGGAAAAGATCAGAAAAGCTTTATTTGTCTCACAATGGAGAAATTCCCAAGCTAGCCATCATCCAACAGATTCAGGGTGTCCCCGCCTACTGCCCTGGGATAGGCTCCAGCCCCCCCCCCCCCGCGACCCTTGTGAGAGTAAAGCGGATCGGAAAATGGATGGATGGATGGATGGATGGATGGATGGGAGGATCCATGAAGGTTCTCATCTTTTAATGCATAATTATCGCCAGATAAGAAGAGTCTAAGCAGAGTGGTTGATCAGAACATCATTTATATCAATATAATAATAAATAAATACATAAATAAATAAAAAAGCACCGCCGCAGCTCCACCTCATCTCATGATGAATGCTTTATTGGTTGCCGTCCAAATCCTGCTTGAATATTCATTAGCCGTGTACTGTATTGTACACACGGATTTTACGCTTCCGTGGCTTTCAGCGCCTGTTGAAAATCATTTTGATTTAAGAGAAGCTGTATAATTACACCCGCAGAAAGAAAGTGTCAGATTTATGGAAAGTTATGCGGCAGATGTTTCTCCAGGAAGGCGTCTAAATGGTGAGCTGGTGGTTATGCTAATGACCATTTCAAGCGACACGGCACGGCCTTTGACTTCACTTATCTTGGATGGAATATGCTAAATGGAGATAATGGGCTACAAAATCATCAAGGTTAGGGTATAAAAAAAAAAAGGATCATAATCCCCCAAAAGCCAGATAACTGTTGCTGCTCCAGCCACCAAATGGAACACCAGGATAAGACCGAAATTCCATGCCATTGTATCACTTGCTCAGGACTTGCTTGACAGTTGTGACTTATGCAACAGGCTTCCTCAAATTTATTTCAGCTATTTTCTATCGCTATTGTCTACAAAAAACAAAACAAAACAAAATCAGCCAAACTTTCAATGAATTACGCTGAACGCAAGAAGAAGCAGAGGTGGAGAAAACTCCCCAGACAGAGTTGAAGCGTGCACAAGATTTGTTATCAAGCTCATTTTCAACACTTTGAAATAATATTTTAAAATGTACAAATATCAGATGCGGGGGGGACAGCCCAAGAGTAAAGCAACCTGCCTCCAATGTGGCCTGCGATGACCATCGACGGTTTCAATCTATGCAACTGCCCCTGGCTAGCTAAAAAAATCAAATAAAAACGCACACAAGAAACACACACCTTGGCAAAAACAACAAAAACCGACCTCCCACAACAATCGGGCCTAAAAACCAAAATCATTTGAGAATTGTTACCGCTCGAGCTCAGAATAGAAACGCCCGAGGATCTGAAGGCCCGACTTGGATGTCATTCTATCAGCTGCTTCTCCGCCAGAGACAAAAAAGGTGAAAAGAGCAACATGTCCAGACTACGGCTGAGAAATTAGCAGCCGAAAATGAATCCTGCTCCCCATGACTCGGGTCTCGACCTCTGCCTAGTGCAGCTAATGTGTTAGGTATCCAATGGTGACAGGTAATGCATCGGATCCTTTGACGACATGGCCCGCGGGACTCGCCGTATGGCGCCCCCCGCCACGTTTCGGGCGATGGCCGACGGAATGAGCTGCAGAGTCACATATCCAATTAAATACGGCGGTACCTTGACTTACGAATCGAAATTATTCCGTTCACAAACTTGTAACTCCCTTTACTCATATATGAAGTCAAATTTCCTGATTAATCCAATCCCGCTGCTTTCCTCATTATTTTATGAGCGATCGGAATAGCGAAAGTTAGCGAGGCTAATCAGCTAGCCTGATCCACCAACCACCTTATTTTTGTACTCTCTGACCGACGCAGGTATATGAAGACAATGTTGTCTCGATAGCCGGAGATTTCGCCGCTCCGTAAATTATTTCAGCGCGACGGATTATATTTTGCCAGAGAGTTGAAAATTTTCTGAAATCGATCGAGAGGAAAATGACATTCCACCCAAAAATGCGATGAGCTGTTCACTAATTTAACGCTTAAAACTGAGTTTGACTCTTTGCCCCTTTCAATTATGCGTCACTATAATTTTTTAATACAGCATCTGAAGCTCAACCAATCAACCAAGCGAAGGCTCGTTAACTGGAAAGAGCTCATAAACCGGGAGCTGGCGTACTTGTAAGCCAAGGTACCACTGCAGTAGCAAGTGGACGCGAGCCAGTCAGTCGTAAGTCACGAAACGCGCCTGCGAGATAATCAACGGCCGAAATCAATTTGTTCGACGTCTAAGAGGAGTGGGCGGACTACAGAGAAGAAACGTGCGGGGCGGGCGGCGAGCGTCCATATCTCAGCCAAACACACGACAACAAGCGGAGAGCCTGCTGGAGTTTGCAAAGAGAGATGGCCGCGAGGGCCCGGACACACGCGTTGCGTAGCGCTTCATCCTCTCTCTGCCAGATACTTTTTGGAATTACTTTGGACTTTTTTCTTTTTTTTGGGGGGGGGGGGGGTTTCAATATTTACTCTGTGTATTTTACATGGTAAACAAGATGAAAATTCAGAAGTGAGAGAGTATCCGCGCGGTCTGATTGATGGGCGGGTCGATATTTGAGTAAATTGCAGTTTGCACAAAGGCTGAATAACAATTTCTGCTTCCTTGCATTGGTGCCAATTGTCATCGTGTTCACCCCAAAAAAATGTTGCAGGAAACGAGGAAATTGAAGGCACTCCTGGAAAAATGTTTTCTTATTTCCAATTGAAAAAGAAGAGAAATGTATGAATGGGTTTCCATGATGTGAACTGAATTTGTTGAATTTGCTAAATTTCCAAAACAAAGAAGGAAAAAAGTACAGATGAACCTCAGTTTAACAGATTCTAAACAACGGATCCCGGATTCAGCTTTGAAGAGTATCTGTTGAAGTCTGTTACTTTGAAAATTCAGCACAAAGGGCGCACTTCGCCACAGCGCAGCCAACAAACAGCACTACGTTGTCATCATCGGACGGACTGGTTTGCGGCTTGCGCTACTCTCTCGTAAATAAACAGACTTAGGGTAGACTAGTGCAGGCTAAAACACGCATCAATGTATCGACTACGTTGGTAGTCGTGATGTTATATCAAAGGAAATGCACGGCGGTCAGGCTAGTAAGGAATCATGAACATTAGCTTAGCATCGTCATTCAGCATGTAGCTCAAGGGAGCACGTCTTGTTCATAGCTATGCTTTTTATTTATTATTTTTTTAACACAAATGAACTAATCGTGTATACTCTTTCCAACATGCTATTTTTGGGACAGTACATCAATGTTTTTTCTATGACATCTAATCACAACTGAAGTGAAAAAACAACGTAAATGCTAATTAAGGTGACCAGCTCCAAGCAACAAAAAGGTACATTTGGATCAATGTCCAAAGTTTTCAGTTTGAAGCTTTTTAAAAATATTTCTGGACAATAATTTTGCTCCGTATTGGGTGGGTTTAGGACACAAAAACAAGTCATTGGATGTAATGGACGGTCGGCTCGAATGGACGACCACCGACCCCGATTACTCCATTAAATTGAGGTTCCAATGTACCGTCAACGAATTCAAAATTGTTTTCCTTGCAGCCCCCGACAGCCTCGAATAAAATTACAATTACAATACTTGTGTATTGGTCGAATCTTTATTCCTCGCGCCGTGGCATATTTAATTTAATATTAATAAATGTAGTTAGGGAAGTCAACACAATCCTCATTGCGTGGTTGCTTCACTTTCTACTTCAATATCACATGGTCAGAAATGAGCGGCAGCAAAACGCTGGCTAAACAGATTAGTAAGTATCCTGTTTCCCACTTTGACAAATTAATTTCCGTACAAATGAAATGAAGGAACGCTCCCCAGAGAATTCCCCAGGAAATTAAAAATGTGTTGTTGTTGCGGTTGTTGTTCAATGAAATAAAAGAACAATACAACAAAGATCAATTGAATCAGAACCAAATAAACACATAATTAGCAGTTGAGCAATGTGGAGAAAGGATGGGCTGACAGAGCTTTTTTTTTTTTTTTTTAACTGCAGGCAAAGTCAATAAGAGAAGGCCGTGGTCGGAAGAGTCAACATCATTTCATCGGACAAAAAAGATGGATAAAGACGGAATGAGCGTGAGTGGCGGGCGGAGGCGTGAGACGATAGCATCCCCGTGACATTTACAGTGGGCCATCAGTCTCGGCGCACGCTTCTTTTGAAAAGTTCACACGGCAGCCGCACATGACGCCCGGGACATTTGCTTTGCTGTGTGAATGAACGCGCAGCACCCTCGCATCTATTGGCGCACGACGGTATGCGGCTCAGGCAGCCGAACAAAGTCAAAGTCGGGAACGTGACGGGATCGGCTGACAAGACGGTCGTTCACGCAAAATACTCTCCCTTGAGTTGTTTATGTGCTCTTTCAAAAAATGCTGCCAAATCCTTCTCCAAATAGGAATTGGGGTCAAGAAAGTAAATGGAGAAGGGCTTCATGTTGGCTGAGAGACAAGCTTTGGGAGACGTTCATTTTAGCCTGGGTTGTTCATGGAGACTCTTCCCCACATGTGCATATCTACTCCCTGCCCCCCGACTCAAATCATTTGTCATTTACTTTTAAGATTGTTGCAAGATAACTTGGATGATTATACATACTGCTACGGGGCAATGGGCTTACGTTACCATGACGACCAGAGGAGGAGCCCTAACTGCAGTGGCTTTTACATGTCCGGGGTGAAAAAGACAAAGCGCATATTTTGGCATCTGACATTCACATGCAATTTCGACGGAAATCCTTTTTTAGCACACGCACAATTTTTTTTTTTTTTAATGAGAACGGAGACCTACTATGCTCCTGTCCTTTAACGGTGGTCTTTGGAGAGCTGAGTACTTCTTGTTGTGAAAAGTTTGAGATAGAGTTGTTTACGCATCATTCTCCCAGGCCCAGGGCGACGTTTATGACAAATGATTAGGCGAGCTCTTGACCACAGGTAAATCAGACACGCTGATTGGATTCGATTGCTGCAAGGCTGTAGTGTAAACAACAGTGATTGCACGTTATTAGGAATGTAATGTCCAGGATTAAAATGCGTGTGTGTGTGTGTGTGTGTGTGTGTGTGTGTGTGTGTGTGTGTGTGTGTGTGTGTGTGTGTGTGTGTGTGTGTGTGTGTGTGTGTGTGTGTGTGCAAACACGACAAAATCAACTTGTCGCCAAGGTTAATGAAGTGCTGATCGACTGATTAGGTCAACGTAATATGGATTTGTCAATAACAAAACAAATCAATACATTCATCCCGTGACTCTTGTTGTCAGAATGTCTATATATGCTGAAGAGTACTTGTTAACTAATTACTGCATTGTTACATATGACGCTGCTGACTATTCTTGCTGCTTTCGGGACCATTCACATTGAAATCCCAGGAGGCCGAGTTGACTTTTTCACAGAACCGTCAAAACGTCTTTAGGAAAATACTGTCGCTATTTCGACATGAAATAGTCATCAGGTGCAACGCTGCTGACTATTCTTGCTGTTGTTGGCAAGTTTATTTTAGAGAAGATTTGCATATATTGCTACTGACTATTTTTGCTACTTTGGTTCACTTTCACCTCTTTTTTTCTTGCTAATCTTATTTCATATCTAAATCACTGTTGACTATTCGTGCTGGTGTTCACGTTCATAAACATCGCCGATTTCATAACCTCACCGGCATGCCTTTTCAGCTGCTTTGTGTGTGTGTGTGTGTTTTTTGTTTGTTTTTGATTGTTTTTTTCTTGTGCAGCCTGGCTTTAACCCCATTGGCTGTATTTTTAGTTGGTATTTTGGTGAAAATTAAGTCTTAAACCATACAAATAGTTGAGAGGGTGAACAATCTAAATGGATGAGAGGGACTTTTTTTGTTTGTTTGTTTGTACATGTAGCATCTTAAGTGTGCACACTGGAGGTACTTCTCTTTTGAGTGGATTCATGTGTAACAGTGACTGAAGCTCACGTAATTAAAATGAAAAGGTATGAGTGAGGCAAAAAAAAAAACAAAAAAAAAAAGTGGCTTTCATTTTTCTCCACGCCTGTCAGTTTGAGAGTCTCTGCTGTTGCCGGATGACATCGAGGACGTCAACACCTTGTCAGGTGTGTACCATTCAACTCTTTGGTTCCGCTCGGTCGCCTTACGCGAGCACGCAAGCACACACGCGGGCGCATGTACACATACATATGCGCAAACATCAGGCCTCCGTTTTGTTTCTGTTCTCTTTGACCACATTTTCTCTCTACAAATGACTGATTTGTATTGATGGCATTTTTATGGCCCTGTGCAAATAAGTGCAAGACACCAGAAAATGAAAAATGCCAATGAACAACTGGCGCAGCAGTACATCAATGGGGCCTAATTTCCATTGAGCTTTTTGTGACTTGACAAAATCCATCCATCCATCCATCCATTTTCTGAACCGCTTTATCCTCATTAGGGTCGCGGGGCATGCTGGAGCCTATCCCAGCCGTCTTCGGGCAGTAGGCGGGGGACACCCTGAACCGGTTGCCAGCCAATCGCAGGGCACACAGAGACGAACAACCATCCGCGCTCACACTCACACCTAGGGACAGGTCGACGCGCTAACCACTAGATCACCGGGCTGCCCTTTACAAAATCCATCATGAGCTATTTTAGAGATTACAATGAAATGCATGAGCCAGTTGGTTTAAAAAAAAAAAAAAATCAACTCTGAGTTACAACAGTCACCCCACCGCCCGACAATTCCTCTGAATCCCTGAAGTGGTCCTTCATTTTCATTAGCAGCTTGACTACTGTGTGTATATATATATATATATATATATATATATATATATATATATATATATCACACACACACACACACACACACACACACACACACACACACACACACACACATATATATATATATATATATATATATATATATATATATATATATATATATATATATATATATATATATATATATATATATATATATATATATATATATATATATATGTGTGTGTGTGTGTGTGTGTGTATTTTTTTCTTCATATAATTGGGGTTGAAACCTTGAGCATTGCAATGGGGGGGGGGGGGTCTTTCCACAACAATCGCTTATCCCCGAATGACAGCCTGCTATGCTTGTCGACTGCAAGTTGTGCCGCTGCAATCAAACTAATCACCACTCGCTTGCATGAGAATAAAAGCAACCGCCTCACAAAAAAAAAACCCGTCTTTTCCTCACTATCTTGCACATCAAAGACACTTTCTTTGTTGGAGAGATGCACACTTTGAGATGTTCTGCTTATTTTATTCCCAAATTGAAGGTTTGTTCAAAATTCGCCTTATCTTGACTTCTTTTTAATCTTTTTTTTTTTTTTTTGCATGTCGCTTTCACGCTTTTCCCTCTTAATGATGCCTTACAGTTTCTGCGGTGCCGTGATAAGATGCATGTGCACGAACCAGATTAGAATGTCAATAGCTTTAAAAAAAAAAAAAGCGCCTAAAAGCAAGCAGTAATTAATGAGTTTGTTCTATCTCAATAATGAAATATTAAGACATGACCAAAGTTTCATGCATTAAATGAGAGGCTGTGCTGCATCAGGCAAATTCAAAGAATCAAGGCAGGTAAAAGTATTTAAAAATACAGTATTTTTGATTCATATAATATTTGAAGTTGCTTGAAAAGTTATGTTTTTATCAAGATGCAGTCAAAGTATTCTCGATCTGCAGTAATTTTGATTCATTTATTCTTTTGTCCAATCATATTACAGGTTCTATTTGTTGTCACAAAAATTGGGGTCACAATCCAGATGGCTGGCGTCGGACACATACCATAGAAATCTGTGTTTTGTATACACACACATAACACTCGACCGTTTGATTGCAACTGATGTGGCAGCTCAGCAGTTCTGCCGCGTCATAACCGTAAAATACTGTTCAATTTCAAGTGGAGGTGTCCCAATAGTTTAATCAACACGTAATTGATCATTTACAGTCATTGTTTAACTTTGAATTGTACAGTCTGTCTCATTTCAGCCTCTCACCAGGATGTTTATTATTAACAGGGGGAGGCTGGAACTAATTAATGGCATTTCCATTCATTTCAATGAGGAAAGATGACTTGAGACACTACTGTATGTGTATTTCTGGTGACTCTCCACTCCAGAGGCCAATCAGTGAAGGAAGGCAGGCAGATGAGATGCTGCACCCGCCAATCGATTCCTCTGCTGTTTTTCAAACAACCAGGGAGGGATGAGAAGGAGAAGGAGGAAGCAAACGCGGTGGCCGGGAGTGGAGTGAAAAATGACAAACGCTGACTGGAATCCAATTAAGTGTCACGACACACACAAACGTACACAAAGCTTCCAAGCACACATCACACACAAAAAGCTCGTTAAGAATTCGCAGGGGCATGACGGTACACTGCATGGCTGCGCAATTCCAGAATTGTACACAAGGAATGCACGAGTACAAAGTGGGCATGAGCATACGTGTGGAATAATGGTCGATGTCCACAATGGGGCAAAGTTTCTGGGAGGTTCTGCCTGCCCAGAGACTAAATGCTGCCCAAGATGGTTGCCGCCAATCGGATCCTAATGTTTGAGTGTGTGCCAGGGCAGCACATGTTCGATACCACTTTTTTTCCGTAAATGTGATTATTTTGGAGGTCATATATTATTCTTTTCCATTTTTTTTCTTCTGGCCATCCTGATCCATGCATTAAACCACAAAGAGCCCATTGATTCTCATGCTGGTGAGTGACTGTGGCTTAATGCTTTGCTCAAAGGTACCTTCGGGAAGCTTAACGCGACGGCCGTTGGAATGAAGCAGAGTAGAGTAGAGTCGAGAGTGAGAGTATTCACTGGGATTAGAGGAGATGCTTCATGTTGACACAGAGCAAAGTGCCATGCTCACATCGCCCGGAGGAAGGGAGGGAGGGAGGAAACACAAAATGGTGGAGAATAACAGAGGTGCGGGCGCGGGGTCACCACTAAGCACAAAGTGCACAAATGGAGCAAAACTCCAATGCGACAAGTACAAGAAATTAAAAAAAGGGGTCGAAACCGGGCCGGAAATTTCTTGGGCCGCTTTCTGATTTAATCCGAGCCAGGATGCAAACAAATGAAGGTGTGTGCATGTGCGTGCACGCGTGTGGCTGAAGGATTGCTTGCAAAGGAGATTGTGATACATCAGGGCCTTCATTTGAGCCTTACAAGTCAGCAATGACGACTAATTGCCTCCGCCAAGAACAGTCACACCTTGACTTTCAAGTTTTACGTTCTTTCGTAACACAGCTCGAAATGGAATTTACTCACATACCAAATCCATTTCCCCAATGAAATGAATTCAAATGGCATTCCAGCGGTTTTTATAAAAGAAAAATATCTGTACTGTATACAAAACGTTGTAAAACGCCATCATAGAGATTTTGAATAAACAAACTTATTTTATCAAGTCTTCATGGTGGAATAAGACAGAAATCACAACAACGGTGGGCGCATTACGCTATCGTGAAGATGTCTACTCTTTTTCTATATTCCTGACAGCTTACTTTCAACCGTAAAATGGTTTCTAGTTGACAATCGTTTAAAGCTTGTCAGCCAAGAATTCACGCCTACTTACACTGTTGTCATAGAATCGCAGCTAGCTCCCGAGCTGCTAGCGACTAGCAGCTAGAGGGCCTTGGAGCTACCGGCACAACACCGGCAAAATCAACCATTCGGGAGCGACTAAGCATAATTGCTATAACTGCTGATAATCTTTCAGAGACATCCGACAATTGGGCTCGCTTTGATCAAAAGTTGGGGGAGTCCTCATATTTACCCCATTAAGAGTGCGCGGGTACCCTGCTTAAGCTAGTTTTCGCCGATCTTAAAGTGATTACAAGGAATTTTGTCAACAGCTTTGAGTTCAATATTGTAGAAATTCTGTCTTGTCTTACTGCTTACTCCATCATTGTTCCTCTTTGTTTGTTTTTAACATTCCTTGACGTGGTTTGCTTTCTTTTCATTTGAACCCCACCCCCAAATCCCCTTTGATCTCTGGTGGACCCAAGGCCTGTTCCTTTTTTATGTGGCGAAGGCCCAAAAGGCGACCCGTCATAATTAGCGTGGAATTTTAAATGAGCTAATCAGGTCAAAAAGCAGCTTCGTCCTTCAGGACCCTTAGCGGGCTGGAAATTAGCCACGCTCGCTGGCAGACATTAACGCAGACGCTCCCGAATGCGGCACACGCCGGAGCACTTTACCGAGCCGCCTTCAAGAGCAAACACGTACAAATAGGATTAACCCACTTTGTATCAGACAGTTAGGAGGGGAAAGAAAATTATTCATGTGAGTGACAAAGAAGGAAACAGAAGTGATGTGTAAGGATGTCAGGGTGATGAATGAGCAAGTTGCTGGAGGGAGGAAAGGGAAAGAAGTAAACAAACGAGTAAGCAAATAAGGCAGTTCAGTTCGGTTTGTCAGGGTGAAGTTCCCAACGGAAGATCGAGATCCAAAACTAAAGCCGACCATCCACAGGGAAGCTGATGCAGCCAATAAAAACATCCGCGCAAGCGTGGTGATGCAATAATCCAAATAGGAGGACTGAGCTTTAAAACACGGAACTGCCCATGCAACAAAAATAAACTGCTGGTAAGTATCCTGAGAAATCTTGAGAGGACTTCAATTGAAGAGCTCGTCGGGGTCTTAGAAATCAACCGATTTCTTCGAATACAGACACATATAACGAAAGGCTAATTCTATCACACGACACCAAGGATTCTGTCGCATTTTTAAAAAGTTCAAACCAAGATAATTAGGTCATGTGTCTTTATGGAAGAGATATTTGCATATCAGCTCCGGACAACAAAAAGACAATGACATTAGAATTCCATTTGTTCATCGATAAGCTCACAATAGTTCGTAAAGCAGCTTAATTGTTTCCGCAATTGACTTTCCAAATGCAACTAAGATACTCGCTGTTGTTAATGTGCTTTTTCAGATGCAGAACTTTGGAGGAGCACACGTTGACTTAAATGCTTGGAGGCCCTAAAGGGAAATTTGTTTCCATTAAGGTTTATGCAAACATCCATACAAGCACAACGTACGGCCCATACAGAGCCCGCAGCTCCACGGCAGCCTTTCAAGTTGCCAATTGTGATTTGCAAACACCTCAGGCGCCTTTCACTTGATTCTGGCTGCTACTACTCGTCCATCCTGGGTGGGCCGGAGCGCATGCCAGCTGACTTTGGACCCTGGACTGCTTTGTCAGTCAATTGCAGGGTACACGAGAGATGAACGACCATGCACACTCACAACTGTGGAAATTTTTGAATCTTAAAGGGAACCAATGCAGGATACATGTTTTTGGAATGTGCGAGGAAGCCCGTAGAATGGCTACAAACCGCCATACTAGAAGAACTGCGTGGCTAATGTGCTAACCACTCATCCCGACGTAGCGACATCTCTGATACTGTTGTAATATCAATTGCGGAACTTGAACAGCTGTCATCTCCCATTTTTATCAACCCCCATTGTAGAACAGCATTCCTGGTGACTGTGCTAAATGAATGTGGCCTGTTTCATTTCATCTTTTGTGGCATGCGGCTGGGCGACATGCCGGATGGGATGTGTAACTTCTTTGCAAAACTTTGATTAAAATTACATAAATTTGAGAGAAAGCACCGTCCATTAGGGCTGAGCCATTTATCAAATTGATCCTTCATTTCTTTTTTTTTTGGGGGGGGGGCAGCCACATTGATTTATTTTTTCATAAAATAAAAATAAAATAAATAGTTTTCTCCATTGCAGCTCCCCGCAGCCTGCTGACCTGCTTCGTTTACACTGACAGCATGGTGGCAAATAGAGGGGCTTGTTTCCTCAAGAGACATCATTTTGTCAGTCATTTTGAATTGGTCTGGGTTAGCAGCGTCAGACAATGAGTAACACACACACACACACACGCACGCACGAGAAAAAAAAAATAGACTGCTGAAACCAAGCGTGGAGCACACAATGGAAAAACGTCCGCTAAGAAAATAGACATGAGCGCAATGTTTTCACATTGTTTTACGCATGACAAAGGAGCCTGGTGGAAGGCAAATCACAGAGTCACCTGTTTCAACCGTGATTTATCCGCAGCAGCTGTTTTTATCGAGTGGGGGGGAAAAATGGAATAAAATCGTAAATCTTTTTATTGTGGGTGGGGGTGAGGGAGGGGGTTGATTTTATTTTAGAGCACCCAACCCCACTGTACATATTGTAGGGTCTGTGTGTGTTAGGTGACGTGTGACATTGGCGAATCTGCATGCTAGTGTCTGGGCGTGAGCTGTGGCTGATATCAGCTCCTGTTTAAGTGTGGCCATTTTGATTGTTTTTTTTTACTGTTCTTTTAGGGTCAATAAACAGCTGACAATGGTGTACTTCACCAAATGTGAGGACATTACAGTAAGACATTTTCTGCTCGTGATTACAGTGCATCCTTTTTTTTTTACCTGAAATCTTACCATAATTTTCGAATGATTCAAAGGCGCAGGAGTTACAAAAATTTGCAACGTTAATTGGGCCAGTGTCTTCTATTTCTTCAAGAGCAGGGATCAATGTGTCAACTTCAATACGTCAAGATTTTGCATTCTCAGTCGTGAAGGGCATCAAAATAATGGCCAGAGTCACATTTTGTTCAGTTTTAATTTTTTTCCGCCAAATAGTGGGGCCCCAGTGATGAACGACGATATAGTGGGGGAACACTGTACAGTATACCAGAATATTACTATTGACAGTATGTCAAGTAAAAGTTTAGTTTTTGTTTTGTTTGTTAGTTTTTGTCGTAACATCACAACATCCGATCCGACGCCCAAAACATTAATTGTCAATGTTCGCTTTAGCATCAAAATGTCCGATTAATCCGTTTTTATGTTAACTGACGCCCAACTGACTGTCAGTTCATGTGTGACATGTCCAAAGCCAGGAATAAGCTCAATTTCACAAAATCACAGCTCCTGTCTGGACGCCTGCCTGTCGAGAAGATTTCAATCTTTAATGCGGCTAATGTCAGACACACAGGGCGAGAGAAAGAGAGAGAGCGCATCAGACACGATGGGGAGAGAAAAAAAATCGACAGTGACTGGATTTCAGGCGGCAAGCATGAGAAGCGAGGCGGGAGAGGAGAAATGTCATGGCCAATCTTTAATGAAGGGCCTATAGTTAGATAAATTATTTAAAGGCTTTCATTTAGCCCCCAAAAAAATGTGCTGCTGCGATGATGTGCGCACAGACTGGGGAAAGGTCAACTGTGTGTTGGGAGCTCTTCATTAACCTCCTAGCAACCCACGGTCTCAATTATTTCTGTCAAAGAGCACCTAAAGGAGGGTTGGTGGGCGTGAGGAGATAGAGGGTTGCTGCTGTGGTTTGAGTTGATACGGCCGCTCAGGACACAAGAGCTTGGGGGGGAGACTTCGCTAACCTAATCTGGGCGCCCGACGGCGTTCCGGAGCAGGTGTTGTGTTTGGGAGACTTGAGTCAAGTCAAAATCCCTGGAGGTGAAGCAACTGCATGACTGAAGCGGGCAGAGGGGAAGACGGTGGATGCCAAGGCCTGGGGGGTGCTCAGCACTTTGATCCTCTGAAATGTTTTCTGCCGCTATCAAGGCAAAGAGATGGAAGGAAGTTAGTCTCTCGAGTGACCATGGAAGCCCCCCACTCCGGCCCCCCCTTCATAAATTGCATCCAATCCATCCGTCTCTTTTCTTATCGCACACGGATGCATAGCTAGCTAGATTGCTGGCTGGCTGGCTAGCTAGATAGCTAGCTATCTATCTATCTATCTATCTATCTATCTATCTATCTATCTATCTAGCTATCTAGCTAGCTAGCTATCTAGCTAGCTAGATAGATAGCTAGATAGATAGATAGATAGATAGATAGATAGATAGATAGATAGATAGATAGATAGATAGATAGATAGATAGATAGATAGATAGATAGATAGATAGATAGATAGATAGATAGATAGATAGATAGATAGATAGATAGATGACTGATTGCACACTGCTAAATAGATAGATGAATAGATAGAGAGAAAGCGCTAGCTAGCTAGAGAGAGAGAGAGAGAGAGAGAGAGAGAGAGAGAGAGAGAGAGCTAGCTCGAGATAGATATGATACGTCTCAAAATTATGAGCTTCGGTGGTCTTGTGAGAATTTTGCATACTAATTTAGTGCTGGTTAACTACCCCTCAAAACTAGTCTGCAGCTATTCTCTTGCTCAACCTCACCTCCTGTCATCTGAATTTTGGCCTGTCTTACTGCCGCTTCTCTTGTCTCCTCCCTCCCCTCGTCGCTTAGGTGGCAACAAGCAAAGTGAGGTTGTCACCGTTGTTGAGGAGGATTCTGCATCAACTGACCAGTCCAGGACCTGAGGAGGTTAATGTGAATCTCTTTGAAACCCGTTTGTGATTAAGGGCTATAGAATTAGACTTGACTTGAAATAGGCACATAACTAAAGATTTACGTAGCGGTTTGCATTTCACACTTGATGAGTGGGCATGCCCTCCAGCGAGCAAACTGCTTATATAGCGTCGTTAAAAGTCAATTTTCCATTTTCAATTGTTTCTTTGAGTGTTTCCTGGTTTTGTTTGCGATTGCAGTCGAGTGAACAAAGAGACATTAGTGGATTCATTATCCCAGCAGGGCATTTGCAGACTAATTTATCTGCTCATTTCTGGGTTAAGGGGCAGTTATCAACACATCCTTGCTTGTAAAGGAAGTACAAGTGGTAGCCAGGGATGTACCCTGATGTGTAAGCATGCATACTGGGTTGGTGTTATTTATCTCAACCGGCTACCGTTCCATGGGCAAGTGTCAAAACTGTCTCCGGCCAGCGAACAAATCATGGAGCTTACTAATCACACTGATGTAAAAGGTGTCACACCATGTCAACCTTCTGTTATTTGAGAGACGCACTTCTTCAGCGCAGACCTCGGATCACCCCCCTGCAAGTAGCCTGTGTTCCCATGACAACTATTTACAAAACTGTCCCAAAAGATAAGAGATACACTTTGTTTGGTGGGATGGTGGTGGCATGTCTGAAAGCTAAATTTAGCCACAAAAATAGCAGATTTTGACATAAGGGGTTCTCATGACACAGGAATTATGCAAATTGCCACCTCTTTTTTTTCTCCAATGAAATTCAGTAGAAAATGTCATTAACTGTACAAATTTGTCATATTGAGGGGAGGAAATTATCTCATTAAGGAACTGTACTGCATTTTTTCAAAATCATGTTCTCACGCTATGCATTCTTTTTGTAATTTCAGTCAATTTTGCTTAATTTCTCTATTTTGCTTTCAAATGCATCAAATTATTCTGTTTATTTCAACGGGTTATATTCTTCTGAATACAAATGTTGCCTTTTGATGTTGATTTTCAATATTGTTTTGGAACTGTGGGAAGCACATTGAGTTACCTTGTGTATAAATTACGCTATACAAATAAAGCTACCGACTAATTAATTCAACCCTGGATAATATAAAAGACAAAACTTTAGGGTTGCCTAAAAATTCGAAAAACAACATTCCAGACACAGTATTTTCCGCACTATAAGGCGCACCTAAAAGCATAAAATGTAAAACCGACAGTGCGCCTTGTAATCAGACGCGCCTTATATATGGATCAATATTCAGATTTCTTGGACGTAGTATTTTAAATGTTCTGTAAAGTGCTCTGTTACAGCTGCAGAGGTTGTGAAAGCGCTACATTAATAAAGCTGTATTGTATTGTATTCCCTTTCGTCTAGTGGATGCATAATGCAACTGCAGCCACTTTTCTAGCATTTATTCTATGTGCCTTATAAGGCACTGCGCCCTATATATGAAAACGGTTTTAAAATAGGCCATTCTTTGAAGGTGCGTCTTATTCTCCGAAGCGCCTTATAGTGTGGAAAATACGGTCCATTTATACAACACATAAGTCTGGAGCCACCTATGAAGGCATCCTAATTTCTCCAGTAACAAGCGGTAATTATGCACGTCAGCCCAATGGAGCGTACCAAGATGATGTGTTTCAGTGGGATGTCTGTGCTGTGAGATGATTTGAGTGTGACAAAGCGCGGGGGTGAAATAAAGTGAAAAGTGATCTTGATGTATTTAGGTCAATTTCACGTCCACGGCTATTACTTGGCAGAGCCTATTTCCAGCGCTCGAGTGGTGGCGCTAATTAGAGGGTGACAACGGGCACCTTTAATTGCCGTAATCAAGTCGATGAAGTGAGGAGAAACCCCCCCTTTTTATGAGGACAACTGAAGAATTGAGTAACGATGAAACTCTGGCGAGGTCCCCAGTAGTGCGTGGAACACTGTATGGCAATCCCACAACACTAATTTCCATTGAAATGAAGTGTCTCAACCACATGTGTGAAGTGCTTTGGAGTGAAGGGGAGGCTCCCTCCACTCAAGGTCTTCACTCTCCTTACACATTGCGTTTATTTTCATAGTCTACATTTATTGATTTGCTGTGATACTTCCCCGTTACCTCCACGTTTTACAAGCTATACAGTAATTCCAGTCCCAACTATATACCGCCAACTATCACCCTCAAATACTTTTATCTCAGGGCAACCTTGTTCTACATTAACCTTAAAAATAAATGACTTACACATAATTGGATTTCCATAAAATGCACCGGAAGTGTGTGTGGGTATGTGTGTGTGTGTGTGGGTCCCTTTGACGAGCCTGTTTGATAGAGGCATTTAGTTCTCTTAACGGGATAACGCACCAAGCAATAATTGAGCAGCGCCCACTTTTCTGAGGTAAGACGGTATTCCCAATTGCAGAAAATGAAAGTTGTTTTAATGTGACGTGACAGCGCTGGTTCAAGTCAGCATTCTCTGATCATTCCCATCCGCACGGGCTGACCGGGCTGCGAAAGAGCCATTACACGAAGTGACACAAGATCTATGCCGTACGGCTCGACAAAACCTGAGAGGTGGCGGCAGCGAGGCTTAGCCGAGCTTTGGCGTGCAAAGCATTATCTATGGATCATGGCGCGTCTCCACTAAGTGCTCTTTATAGGTAATCAATAGGCATGCTGGCTCCTGATGGCTCTCACTCATTACAACTCTTTAATAAAAGCCCACCCCGCGGGTACTGCCGCTTGGGTTAGAATCAACACACGCATCCACGTACGGACGCCTCCATATTGGAAACCAAATCTCACACACACACACACACACACACACACACACATTATGGTGGAGTGTTGTCGCTCAATACTTATCATTTATATCTGATGCAATAACATTATTCAATCACCCGTGAGCACTCTGACACGTCCCGGCAACGAGGAGACTTTTTCAGCGGGGGTTGGGTGCGATCGATATGTGTATCAGCTTTGAGCTGAAAATGTGCGGAGGGTTTGGAGAAAAGGCGACACGCGCGGAAACGCCACGATCAATGCTCAATGCAGCAACTCCCAATGCCTTTGTTGAAGTTTTGCCTGGTTGAAATGATCTGATCGCATGAGCTCGAGGCCATGACCGCGAACATGTTTTTGGTGGTACCGGTACATCAAACTCATTTGAAATGGCAACAGGCCAATGCGAATATTGGCAAGGTGTTCTTTTTTCCTTCCTCTCTTTATAAAATTCCACAATGATGGCAGGCACTTGTCACATTGCTACCGTTATGGCCTTACTAATCCAATTACCATTTGTGATACACAGCGCAAAATGCTTAACCCGCCATCATTGTTGTTTTCACAGCCGTCATTTTGACAAACACTGAGTAGAATGATGCAAATAATACAAAAACAATTTTAAACTTTCAAAATAGGAGGCACGGGGGCTTAGCAAGTACCCATAAAAATCCAATCAGCCCGGAGCCTCGAGCCGCCGCAGGGCTCGGGACACCGGAGGGTGACGACGACGAGCAGCAACTCCCAGAGACGGCTGAGTAAATGGGAGCTCGCTGTCACTGGGGTGAAATGACCTGGCGAGAGGCGCACACGCAAACATTTTTTACCGCTACTTTCACTGTAAAATGGGAAACTGGAACTTGCGACTGCTATACGGACATGCTTTTGCATTCGGGACACTGCCGAAATCCCCACAGTTGTTGTAAGGACCTAGCCCGGATGCAAAGCTTCCTGACCATATTTCCTTAAAAGACTCTAATTCCAACTGGGCAACATAGGAGGGACATGTTAATGTTTACCAAACAATGGATAGCAGTTTGTCCTACAAAAACAATAGCATACTACTGCAACCCTTAACCCAACTGAATATAGCACAACAGGTTGGATATAGAACGAGATTTCAAAATAAGACCAGACATGGGATGTGGGATTGAAGTTGACGCAACAATGTTCTGACAAGTACCAGAAAATAAGGGCGTGACCCCAAGTTTGATGTCAACGTCCAATCCCGTGTTGGTACCATTCAAACAGAACAGCAAAAAGGGGAAAAAGCTGGACCGAGATCAGTCGCGGGAAAGCTGCTGTACTCATAACCGCTTGACACATCATCACGACTGACAGCCAAAGTGAGCACCATCCAAATTCCGAGACACTCGAAACACTTCAAGAGCGAGGGAGTGTTCTCGTATTTCAGACAAATGCATGTTGGCATGTATCCTCGCAGTTGTCTCTCCTGCGGGTCACTGAGCTGTTATTAGAAACTATGAAAGGAAATGTCAGATCTGGTTTCTAAACATCGTTTTTTTTTTCCCAAGACAGATTTAAAACAAGATAACTGCTCCGTTGTTGCAGCAGCCCACTTGGGGAGGAGTGGGGCGGCTGTATATGTGTTGGGAGGGGTGCGGGGGTTACCTAAATGTTTCAAGAGATCCTCGCCTTGAAGACAGATTTAGCAAGAAATGCCCGTCGTAGCATTTGAAAGGAGAGGCTGGCCATGTGCGACTCCCCATCCTCGCCGGCTAAATATTTGATAGGAGGTGAGAGGGACCGAATGCCGGTGGAAGCTCCTTGAGGAGTGTGTAAAGTGTCCATCCAGGCATCGGCGGGAGGGCTGAAGGTCGGGATGTTACAAGAGGTGGCACAATGCGCCGGGTGAATTATTCATGCCGCCGAGGTCAACAAGAGAGCCGCTTTATGGGTGGTCTGCAGTGGAGAACAAAGAGGCCGAGGCTTTGAGCGCTACCCGCTAAGGCGAAAAGTGGAAAGAAGGTAGGCTGCGCTTATGTAGGACGGAACAAAAGAGGGAGGAGGCAGAAACCAGTCAAAGTGAAGATAAAATAGAAAGGAAAGAGATGACGTAAGAAGCCATTTTTAGCCAAATGGAGCTCTGTTGAGGAGCGCACCGTTAGCGACATTGAGGCCGAAAAATCATGTTTCCATTGGATGGAATGGCAAACTTTGATCTGGATTATGGGGCCGACCTTTCTCAAAACCTTTTTTGTGTGCGGTATCAAGCAACAATTGTACAGTGACTTCAATCCAGGTAGCGTGAGTTCAGTTTGGGCTCAGTGACGGTGAGACTCGAGTCGTCTGTCTCGATATGTGTCGTACAAGTTGAAACAGAGGTAAAACAAAGGAAATCACACACAAAATTAGCCGCAAAAAAGTATTTTTTTCACAATAACACACAATAATCACATTATTAAAAGTCATCCGAGCGAATGTGTTCTTTCACAAGTGCGTGTCAAACTGGTGTCCTTCGCATGAATCAGCACCCAACAAGTAGCTCTCCGTTTCAAAAAGGTTGGTGACCGCTGCCTTCAGGCAGGAGTGGTCGGTCTGAAGCCCGTTCCAGCTGGCTTTGGGCAGGATGGAGGCGACACCCTGGAGCAGTGACCGGTCAAACACAGAGTGACTGTGGTGCAACACAAATGTACTGTTTACGTCCACTCTCCCAAAGACTTTTAGGCAAGAGAACGACATTTTGAGCCAGTGTTTCAGTTGAATTTACAGGATGCGTAAGAGGGTGCAAGGCTTTAAAAAAAAAAATGGAAAAAAAAAAAAACTTGGGACAGTCTGCTCCAGATTTCCCATGGTCACGTGAAGGGACCCAGGATGATCTCTTATTTTTTTCAGGAAATAAAATGAAGGCTTCCTGGGCTATGTATTCAAGTGACGGCTAAGAAACAGCACTTTGCTTTGGTATAAACCCCAAATGCAATCTCAATCAACAAAACCCTTTAAAATATTAACAATGTTCAAATAAAATCTTTGCAATGCACAGTGATTTATTTCCCTTCTAAACGCACTTACCAGCCTTTTTTTTTTTCCTTGTTAACTTTCCATGTGTGTGCCAGGTAGAATTTATTACAGATGACTTTCCTTTTGTTGAGCACCATTTAAAGGCGACCTGTAATTATGCTTTTCTTTCCTTAACACTTCACATTTTTGCAGCTCCACAATAGATCCAATCATCCGCTCAAGGTGCAGGGTTCCACTGACTGCCTATTGAACAGACAATAGCTTATTGAAGAACGCAGAGCATCGGATAAATGCCCCCGCAGCCGTTCAATGCTGCTCGGGGTCCCGGAAAATAGCGATTGGAAAATTAGGACAATAAGTCCTCTAAAAAGCAGCCAGAAGATACTTGTTGAATCACGACTGTGTTATTGATTAGCGACCAACGTATCCTAAAGCGAGACATGCATCGTGCCGCAATATGAGGTTTAACCGTGAGGAAAATAAAGGACAACTCTTGGTCTGTCCAACAGCAATATAGAAAAGATTACTCCAAAGGCAAAAGGAGGAATGGTTGAGGTCCCTCAAGGGAACTTTAGCTGACCATCTGTTTACCTTACATACTTGTGACCCCCTAAGTCAGGGTCCTGACAAAGTCCGGGATGGTCCAGCACCACATCCGGATGAAGAAACTGCCTTCGACTTGGTGCCAAATGTTCAATTCATGGTCACTAAATACAACTGGGGCCGTGAGCTTTTGGCTACAACAGCGAAATTGTAGCAAGGTTGCGTGCTTTGAATGCAAAGGGATCGTCTTTGTCTTTCGAATGAATAATGCCAAATCAATGGATACAAGGACTTTATGATTATACGCCCTATTCGGCTCGTCAGCACGGACTACTACAGAATCGAGAGGATCCTACAGTGACGAGATGATATGTAAAGGAGATTTAGTGGTGACTCGAGGAATCTGAGATGGGACATTGGACCAGACTCATGAGGGTTTACTTGTATGTGCATTAAGGGGCTTTTCAGAGGAAGCAGGGGGTGGTCTTGAGAACGGAATGGGTTCGAGTTACATTCATCGGATAAAGTGACGACCGTGACAGACTTTTGATGACAAGGCGACATATGAGAGGAAGGAGTTATGACTATGCGAGTTACAAGATTGCCTTCCACTCTTGAGTCGGGACTATTTGCCTACTAGCCATTAAAAAGCATATTTTCCATAATCCATCCCTTTTATATACACTAAATTAGGCATGGGACTTTGTGACACTGGCGATCAATATCAAATTCTCTCGTTGGGAAGCCCATATGGGACGACGATAAGTCGCCCGCACACGCGCCAGTGTGCGGAGGTGTGACCCTTTATGGAAGCTGACAAGCCAACAACCTGGCACACCAGACACACACACACACGCCACGGCACTTTTGCTAGCTGCCTGCAAAGATGTCAAACACGATGATGTGCTGGGGAAGCACACCGATTCATAAATAAACATGGACGCACACGCGCGCGTTGGTGTCCAACGCTCAACAGACGAATGGATGTCTGCTCAAAGTGTCAGAGTAGCCTCCAAGGATTAGTGACGAACTGCGTTGTCCTAAAGGAGATTAAAGCCAATGAAGAGAGGAAAAGCACCCTCTTAATTCTTCCACTTCAGTAATAGACCACTTCTGGGATTAGAAGGAGCCCCACTGAGACAAAAGTGGAAACTATACCTCAAAAAGAAATTCCCAGACCTCGGTTTTAGCAAGTATTAAATGGAATCACTTTCACAGCCAATTCTTTTGAAAAACTGTTTCTTGTTGTTGTTTTTACATTTTACAGAGGTTTAATGTCTTGTTTAATGTTTTTTATTACTTTTATGTGCAATACATTTGAATTTAATCATTATTTCAGGACACATTTTGTTCATTTTGTGATTTTAAAATTGATCAAACTGCGCATAATTAGGGTTCAACATTAGCAGCAGCCTGGTGGCCCGGGGCCACAACATGGCTGAGTCGGGCCACCCGAAGTTCACTGACCCTGAACCCAAAAAGGTTTAATGTGGGACCCTGATAATGTTACAGGAGTTTACAAAAAATATTCAATATACTTTTAGGAAGAAAACCCCTGCCATGTTTTTGATGAACACTTGGGCCTACTACTGTTGTTCTTGACTGTGTTTTAACATTGGCCATTATTTAGAGAGACAAGTTTCTTTTTCAGGTTTCTTGACTTGATTTTGCCTTTTGACAAATTTTACATCTTGAACCCTTTCATGCGGGCTGTAACCTGATAACATAACAAGTCGTCCACTGTAGTAACCGCTGTCCCTGAAAGGGTTAAGAAAAACAAATTGAGTTTCGTGATGAGTGTGTGTTCAGGCTGTGTCTCAACTCAACTTCCCAACATTATTTCCATCCATCCATCCATCCATTTTTCGATCCGCTTATCCTCACAAGGGTCGCGGGGTGCTGGAGCCTATGCCGGCCGTCTTGGGGCAGTAGGCGGGGGACACCCTGAACCAGTTGCCAGCCAATCGCCATGCATGTTTTTGGAATGTGGGTGGAAACTGGCGTACCCGGAGAAAACCCACGCAGGTCCGGGGAGAACATGCAAACTCCACACA
This sequence comes from Hippocampus mohnikei, assembly GCA_026261675.1. Lineage (NCBI taxonomy): Eukaryota > Metazoa > Chordata > Actinopteri > Syngnathiformes > Syngnathidae > Hippocampus > Hippocampus mohnikei. Next base: position 6,526,208 of record JAKGUB010000521.1, read on the forward strand.
AAAGGCCGGAGCCGGGATCGAACTCTCTGCACTGTGAGGCCAACGTGCTAACCACTGGGCCAACGGGCCGCCACATTATTTCCTAAGATGTATTCTATGAAAAAAAAAAATGAAAAGATGACAAAACTGAAAAGTGAATTGCCAGGAAAAAAAAGCATAAATCCAACAGTCTGAATGTTGTCCAGCATTTGTCCGTTGAGTGAGGGGCGATTTAATTGCGCTGCTGGCCTGCATCCACCCGCTGCAGCAAGCAATCAAAGTAGTGCTTTGTCGGGCTTTCAAAGCGTCCGCACCCAGACACCACATTCTATTTCATTTCAAGTCTGCTCGCTGCAAGCCTCGGGGCTCTGCCCCCCACCTCCCCACCCCACTCCCCTGTTGCCATCCGCTCTCTCCACGAGTGCGGATGTACAACTTAATGAGCGTGGCGTTAAAAAAAAACACACAAAAACAAAAACACACAGCCAAGTGCTTATCCTAAAGAATGGGCTAAAGTAATTATACAACTTGACAAACAACAAATATATTTATTTTTTATTTTTTGGAAATAGGCGACAAAATGAGGCGCATCCGTCGAAGTTAGCCCGGGAGTGAAACGTTTAAGAGGGTCAACAGAGCCAGAGTGTCTGCGCTCGGATTATGCATGAATCTGCCCGCTTATCGTCTGACCTTTAAATTGAAGCCGGGAAGGCCCGAGGGCCGCCGCTCGTACCCGATTGGACGCGGCAGACCTGTTGACCAAAGAAATTAACAGAACCGGTCGGTGTGCCGAGCCGCAAGGCAGCGGGAGTGAAGGGAGATAGTTGAGGGAGGATTGATAAGAGCGCGCAACTTATTTCTGTCTCTCCCGGGCTCGTAGCTACAAGAGTTACTGGCACATCCCTCACCCCTGTTGTCTTTTGTTGTTGCTTTTCCTCCTATTTTCTCATTGTTTATCCCCGGCTTCAAGCGCATATTGTTACTTTCTGGTCTTTTTGCCCATTGTTTGCCCCCAGGGACGGCAACTAAATTCCAAGAGGGACTGTTGTTGTCTTTTGTCATTCCTTTTTGCTCTCTTCTCTCAGGTTGCCCAACCAGGTTACAGCAGGCGTTGTATTTTGTATTACTTAGTTGGTTTCTGTGAGGTTTGACTCAATACAACCTATTATTATTATTATATTATCACACGCTTTAGCTAAGCACAAGCTATAGCCTAGCATGAGGCTAATGCTAGGCTCAGACTGAACACAAAATATCGCTGTCGGCCGGCGTGTTTTGGGTGGTTTTGTTCGAGACCGGGTTGTTTCGAGCCGACAAAAGGAGGGGCGCTTCGTTCATCTCCGATGGAAAACGAAAAAGTTTGAACGTTGCTTGTCAGTCTTGTGTCCAGTGGTTGTGTTATAACTTTGGCTGCGAAATGCTATCTTGGTTGACGGTTCAACATCTGTAAACAAGTCTATTGTCTTACATTGTTTTTATTTAACCAAGCTGTGCGTGTCTGTTTGTTTCTTTGTTTTGTTTTGTAACTTTATTTGGCTTCTTGTCTGTGCTGTTGCGGCTGCTGCCTGTGGCACATTCAGTACATTCTCAACAACATGAAAAGTTCCCATGAGCAAACCCCGGGTGACGTAGACCATGTGTGCATTTGTTGCTCTTTTCACATTTGTATCATTTTTTTAAAATACTTTTTTCGCCACAGTTTGGGTTACAACACTTGTTTCTGGGGTCTTTTGTTACTGTTCACTTTTGTCCGAGTGTATCAAGAGGCTCGTCAACTGTTTCGCAACAGGTGTTCTGTATCGCTATTCCCGCACTCTCTTTAATCCATGGTTGCGTGCTGCTGCTTTTGCTTTTTACTCTCTTTTTTTTCTCTCTTTGTTTGCCAACGAGTTCCCCCAACCACTTTCCGACATTACGTTATTGTTGTTGCTATCTCCTCACTCTTTAACACCACATGGCATTCAATTAAATGAAAACGTTTCCAATAAAAGGCACAAAGACAACCAGAGGACTACTCGTGACATGACTACGTTGCCAACAAGAGCAGGTTAAAAAAAAAAAAAACAACATAAGGATTGATACCAAAAATATATTCTGTAAAGAGATGAGAAGAGATGGAGAATGTCATTATGTTCCACCAAGCATGCTAACGCAGGGGGTGGGGGGGCAGTGAAGAAGCAACGCGCAATATATTACGTGGATCTCTCCAGACGTCTCTGGCCTTATGGCTCTGGGCTTCTTGCTGTTTTGTTTGTTGTTTTTTGTTTTTTAACAGTGGAGGGGGGATTTTGCGGGCCGTGATTGGCTGATAGATAGATATCTCCAATTGGAGAGGGGGCGAGGTGGAAGAGGCGACAGTGGTTGAGGATGAGGTGTGTGTTTTGTCATCCGCGGAGACAGCGGGGGCTGTGTCCGTCTGTGGAGGATGATGGATTACATGTAGGGTTACGGGGGCTTACGTGTGTGTTTTGCACGCCGATGTGTGTCCGCTTTCCCTCGCGTCCACTGCGCACACAAAAAGAAAGCATGCAGGCGAATTCATTTTTCACAACGGCAACTGGAAAAGGGGATTAACCCTTGTGCAGTAATACAGTTTGTCACGTTCTCAGTATTTGTCCCAAATTGGGTTGCGCTTTGAGGTGTGACAACTTTTTTCACTTTTGAATTTTTTTTCACTTTCAACTTTCAAAATGTTCAGTGGCATCAGGCCAAGACATACATATCATTATTTATTTATTTATTTATATTTGGCGCCCTCTATGAGCCGCAGCAGCAGGAGTGTGTCAATCACACAGTCACTATGCTGCATATGTAAATAAAAACCCACCCAGTCCAAATCTTGCATATGACATAAATAGAGCCTTGAATATGTCACCAAACCGCAGGAACAGAATTGTATTTCATGCCTGTTTTTTCTGTAATGGCCATTTTTTAAAAATGTGACATCAAACATATTTGTCCCAAATTGGGTTGCGCTTTGAGGTGTGACAGCTTTTTCACTTTTGAATTTTTTTTCACTTTCAACTTTCAAAATGTTCAGTGGCATCAGGCCAAGACATACATATAATTATTTGTTTATTTATTTATATTTGGCGCCCTCTATGAGCCGCAGCAGCAGGAGTGTGTCAATCACACAGTCACTATGATGCATATGTAAATAAAAAACCCACCCAGTCCAAATCTTGCATATGACATAAATAGAGCCTTGAATATGTCACCAAACCGCAGGAACAGAATTGTATTTCATGCCTGTTTTTTTCTGTAATGGCCATTTTTTAAAAAATGTGACATCAAACATATTTGTCCCAAATTGGGTTGCGCTTTGAGGTGTGACAACTTTTTTCACTTTTGAATTTTTTTTCACTTTCAACTTTCAAAATGTTCAGTGGCATCAGGCCAAGACATACATATCATTATTTATTTATTTATTTATATTTGGCGCCCTGTATGAGCCGCAGCAGCAGGAGTGTGTCAATCACATAGTCACTATGCTGCATATGTAAATAAAAAACCCACCCAGTCCAAATCTTGCATATGACATAAATAGAGCCTTGAATATGTCACCAAACCGCAGGAACAGAATTGTATTTCATGCCTGTTTTTTCTGTAATGGCCATTTCAAAAAAATGTGACATCAAACATATTTGTCCCAAATTGGGTTGCGCTTTGAGGTGTGACAACTTTTTCACTTTTGAATTTTTTTTCACTTTCAAAATGTTCAGTGGCATTAGATCTAGCCATACATATATAGTTTGCATTACTTTTTTTCTTGAATAACAAAATGAGTATTGGGTTATGACTCTATATAAGTAACTCTAACTCTATGTGTCCAATATTGTGTATAGCGTTTATATAGATATCAGAGTGAAAAAATGTTGTACATGGTAATTAGAACCTTGAAAAAGTATAAAAGTCACAAAAACTATGAAAAATGTTGAAGTAACATACATTATAACAAACAAACAAAACAACCAGCAACTAATATGCAAACTTGATAACAAAAACGAAAAACAAACACAAAACTTTTTTTTTTTTTTTACAATCAGAACAAATGGTTGTAGTGTGTTTGTGGCGGATTGGCCTTTCCACATCTGCCACAATAATTCGAAGCACGAAGTGGTTTTTCGCAAATGCTATCCGTATTGCTTTCTTTTTCTTGCATGTCCTGTTCCTGCAGCTGCTGCACCGGGCTGCTGTGCAGCTGCAGTTGCAGTGTTGGTGTGTTTACGTGCATAAACAAATGTAAAACTCATTCATTCATTCATCTTCCGAACCGCTTCGATAAATGTAAAACTCGATTCTCAAAAATAACACTTGATTTTCAAAACAACGTCCAGCCAGTAACTATCGTTACGCGTTGAGTTTCGCGTGCTGCACCCTCAAACAAGCCAATCATGCCAATCAATCAGGGCACTGGGCATGCCCGTGCACAAATGCACATTGTGAGTGCGCGATCTACTGGCGTGAAGACGAGAAAAAAGACTGATGAGCCCATCATTTCAAATGGCCGTAAGTACACTCCTAAAACGTGGCTGTTTCGCCTGTGCTGAGCGCGTTCACGTGAGCGCGTGGCAGCGCGTCACGTTCATTACGAGCCCACACGGCCGGGACGTGTATTGCATAACAGTTTGACCAATTCAAAAGTCGATTTTCAAAAAATAACACCTGATTTTCCAAAACACCCAGCTAGCAATGCTCTACAAACTGCATTACATTGTTTTGCGGCGTCTTGCGCGGCGTGCACGTGCAAACCAATGTAATTTATGCAACATACGCGGTGGGACATCTTAAGAGGTGACACCAGGAAGTTGAGTCTGTCTGGGTGACGTCTCTGCAAGAGACGCGTCACGACCTCACATTCAAATGTGCACAAAATGGCGGAAAAATACTGCTTCGATGTCTTTGCTCAGTACTGTTCTATGTGGCGTGCACAAACGATCATATCCACACACATAGATGCAAATAGACCTCTCGCAACAAACTACACCGTTTATTCGAATGAAAATGACGAACTGGAAGTACTCTCAATGGCGTAAAGAGTCGGCACGAAAATGATATCTTAGGCTAAAGCGCCATCTCGTGGAGAGTGAGGTAAAACTCACTACCACAATTCTCAAGCTTTGATAGTACTGGTGAGCCGCGGTGATGTGATTTGTGCAGAAATTGAGAAAAATGCACGATAAAACACCAGTTTTACAGTCTATTGGAAATTTGAATTTATAATGGGCGTCAATATGCCAAATTTGGGATTTATACTATCAAGGTATTCCAAATTTGTTACAATGTCATATATACCAACTGCAATGTTCAAAAATGTCCAGCTTGCTGTCATTTTGAACTTTGACCCCTTTTGACATCCTATGGAAATTTCAGCTTCGTGGGGTTATTTTTCACACTCTGGCTGTGTGTACAACTGTCTGACTGTCCAAAAATGTCCAAATTTGGGACAGATACTGCACAAGGGTTAAATAAAGCAAATGTTTGCTAACGAGAATCTTTGGGAACTATTCAGCGCAGAGCTCAGGTTTACTTAAGGCTGAAGGTGAGGTATCTGCGGGTTTAAGGAGGCCAGACTAATGACTTTTTAAGACCACTTTGAACAGATTTTAGAGATTTGAATGTAGCCTCACTTCACGAGTGCCTTGCCCGCAAGGGTATGTGACGACAACAATGTCCCTCAAATTGCACAATCGTGATAAATAGTCACATAAAATGCATAAAAAGCAGCAACAAAAAAGCAACTCACGCCAAATTTGGATATTATTGCTACTCCTGTCGAGCACGGCATATTTGCAGTTCGCCTCCTGTGGATTTGTGGAGATTTTTGTTCCTTTTTCTTTTCATTCATATTTTTACACATTTTGGATTTTGTCCATTATTTTCTGGGATTTTTGTTCTCTGGAAAAAAAAATATATATATATATATATATATATATATATATATATATATAAATATATATATATATATATATATATATATATATATATATATATTTTTTTTTAATGTAGATCCGTTTTTTGAATTATTTTTAGTCGCAAAAATTAAAAAATTAAAAATCTGTTGTTGGTTTTGTTTTGTTTTTCCAAGCATTGTCGCTTACAGCAGGCAGCATTTCTTCATCCAAACAAACCAAAATCTACCGTATCTATATCAAGGACAATAAAGACTCAACTTTTTTTTCCAGGCAACAATGGAACAATTTACATATCTTTGAGTTTAAGGATAACATTAATTTTTTTTCAGAAGAGTTTTTACGTCACCACTGACGCCCTTTCAGAGACGATATGCCATTTTTACTCATGTAGACATCCAGTGTGGCCCGTGAGCGTTCGGTGGTTGTGTTATAACTTTGGCTGCGAAATGCTATCTTGGTTGACGGTTCAACATCTGTAAACAAGTCAATTGTCTTACATTGTTTTTATTTAACCAAGCTGTGCGTGTCTGTTTGTTTCTTTGTTTTGTTTTGTAACTTTATTTGGCTTCTTGTCTGTGCTGGTGCGGCTGCTGCCTGTGGCACACTCAGTACATTCTCAACAACATGAAAAGTTCCCATGAGCAAACCCCGGGTGACGTAGACCATGTGTGCATTTGTTGCTCTTTTCACATTTTTATCATTTTTTTTTTAAATACTTTTTTCGCCACAGTTTGGGTTACAACACTTGTTTCTGGGGTCTTTTGTTACTGTTCACTTTTGTCCGAGTGTATCAAGAGGCTCGTCAACTGTTTCGCAACAGGTGTTCTGTATCGCTATTCCCGCACTCTCTTGAATCCATGGTTGCGTGCTGCTGCTTTTGCTTTTTACTCTCTTTTTTTTCTCTCTTTGTTTGCCAACGAGTTCCCCCAACCACTTTCCGACATTACGTTATTGTTGTTGCTATCTCCTCACTCTTTAACACCACATGGCATTCAATTAAATGAAAACGTTTCCAATAAAAGGCACAAAGACAACCAGAGGACTACTCGTGACATGACTACGTTGCCAACAAGAACAGGTTAAAAAAAACACCCCAACAACATAAGGATTGATACCAAAAATATATTCTGTAAAGAGATGAGAAGAGATGGAGAATGTCATTATGTTCCACCAAGCATGCTAACGCAAGGGGGCGGGGGCGGTGAAGAAGCAACGCGCAATGTATTACGTGGATCTCTCCAGACGTCTCTGGCCTTATGGCTCTGGGCTTCTTGCTGTTTTGTTTGTTGTTTTTTGTTTTTTAACAGTGGAGGGGGGATTTTGCGGGCCGTGATTGGCTGATAGATAGATATCTCCAATTGGAGAGGGGGCGAGGTGGAAGAGGCGACAGTGGTTGAGGATGAGGTGTGTGTTTTGTCATCCGCGGAGACAGCGGGGGCTGTGTCCGTCTGTGGAGGATGATGGATTACATGTAGGGTTACGGGGGCTTACGTGTGTGTTTTGCACGCCGATGTGTGTCCGCTTTCCCTCGCGTCCACTGCGCACACAAAAAGAAAGCATGCAGGCGAATTCATTTTTCACAACGGCAACTGGAAAAGGGGATTAAATAAAGCAAATGTTTGCTAACGAGAATCTTTGGGAACTATTCAGCGCAGAGCTCAGGTTTACTTAAGGCTGAAGGTGAGGTATCTGCGGGTTTAAGGAGGCCAGACTAATGACTTTTCAAGACCACTTTGAACAGATTTTAGAGATTTGAATATAGCCTCATTTCACGAGTGCCTTGCCCGCAAGGGTATGTGACGACAACAATGTCCCTCAAATTGCACAATCGTGATAAATAGTCACATAAAATGCATAAAAAGCAGCAACAAAAAAGCAACTCACGCCAAATTTGGATATTATTGCTACTCCTGTCGAGCACGGCATATTTGCAGTTCGCCTCCTGTGGATTTGTGGAGATTTTTGTTCCTTTTTCTTTTCATTCATATTTTTACACATTTTGGATTTTGTCCATTATTTTCTGGGATTTTTGTTCTCTGGAAAAAAAATATATATATATATATTTTTTTTTTTTTTTTTTTTTTTAAATGTAGATCCGTTTTTTTGAATTATTTTTTAGTCGCAAAAATTAAAAAATTAAAAATCTGTTGTTGGTTTTGTTTTGTTGTTCCAAGCATTGTCGCTTACAGCAGGCAGCATTTCTTCATCCAAACAAACCAAAATCTACCGTATCTATATCAAGGACAATAAAGACTCAACTTTTTTATCCAGGCAACAATGGAACAATTTACATATCTTTGAGTTTAAGGATAACATAAATTTTTTTTAATGAACATTTCAGAAAATCTTAAGAGTTTTTACGTCACCACTGACGCCCTTTCAGAGACGATCTGCCATTTTTACTCATGAAGACATGCTGTGGCCCGTGAGCATTCGGTGCTCTGATAAAAAAAAAAAAAAACACATGGGCGAAGACAGAGTGGCTGACCCCGACGTTGCATCTGTCACCATCGGAGGAAAAAAAAAAAAACTCTAAGTCGGACATGCACAGTGAGCTGCTATCACGAGCTCTGTGTGTGCAGAATGCAAGTGGTTGAGACCTTATCATAGCTGGCCACATTCCTACAGCAGGAAGATAAAAGAGGCCAAATGAAACAGATCACCCCCATGTTTCTTTGTGCCTGTGTGTGCGTGTGTGTGTGTGTGTGTGTGTGTGTGTGTGTGTGTGTGTGTGTGTGTGTGTGTGTGTGTGTGTGTGTGTGTGTGTGTGCGTGTGCGTGTGCGTGTGTGAGACTATGTCAGTGATGAATGGGGGTTTAAGGACCTACACCTTCCAGATAAGCAGAGAAAACCGCCACCGGGACAACACAACAATGCCATAATACCAACTCAAATAAATACCATATCCATAGACGTTCGCTGTTCAAGCCCAAGTGCCATTTTCTCGACATCATGTTCTCGCTCACAGTCGCTCTTGTCTCAATAGTTTTTTCAAGTACTTTTTATTTTTTTGGGACCAGTTTTACGTTAATACGTTTGGACTCTTGTCATTTCGTTTGGTGGATTTTCGTTGACCAATTTGACCTTGCCGGTTGCAAGCGCTTTTTGTTCTCGATTAGTTTTCCTGGCTTTGGGTCGCCAGCGATTTCCGTTAATTTTCCTTGAGAAAAAAAAAAAAAAAATTGAGTCTGCATTTTTGGGGATCCACGACCAACCTGGTCTTTGTTCGGAGCCGTCAGGAGAATAACTTGGAAACTGAAAGTGCAAACTTTTAAAACACTGGAGGCCCCGGTAGAGATGAGCTGGTCTTAAAATACTTGCCACAAACGACACTGAAGGCTTTTCTTGACCGAAAGAATGTTTTCGCTTTACTCAACAGCAGCTTCAGCAAGAGACACCGGATGCTCATCTTAATGACTTACAGTGCTCTGCTACTCTGAAACACACACCAATCGTCAAGTCACCTTAAAGTTTCGGGTCTTTCCCAAACAGTTTCCTTTCGTACTTTCCACCCCGTGACAGACTTATGAAAAAAAAACAATGTGGAGTGGTGTAAGTTGTCCAAACTGTGGCCAGAGGGCAATTTGTGGCCCGCTGTTTGTTTTTAAGCGGCCCGGGGCATATATTAAAATTGACACTGGCTTCTAACAAATGTGTTTTATATGCTATATATCTTTGCTCAATACGCAAAGACGTCAATGAACTATGTACAACTTAACTAGCAACATTTCTAGTCATAACACTGTTGTGGTAAAAGATAATAGATTTTTTTCCCCCAAGTAAAAATGTTTTAATTGACTTTCTGCCTCTGTGTCAGGGTTAAATTTGGGACCATATCACATTAATGACTCCAAAGTAACTGCTGAAAAAACAAAATTCTCATTTTACAACAGATTGCGCCTGTTTTGGTTTTGATTGTAGAGATGGGATTGGGCTGCCGTTCAGTGTAGGTTTTGGATCCCTAAATCTTGTAAAATCCTAAATTACTCGTCTTACAGAAGGCTGTTCAGGTAACGTTTTTTTGGAGGGGGGGTGGCACTGTAAAACTCGTACAAACAATCTGGAAATATTTGATTGACTGATTTTGTCATGCTTGCTAAGTTTAAATAGGCCTTGCTTCCTTTGATTTTTTTCTGTATGTGTCCCTTGGAGCAAAAAGTGTGGACATGCCTGTATTAGAAGTTCTCACTAATTCAATAATACAAGTTTAGAATCCCCAAAATAGAATTATGGATGTATTGGATTTCTGTCTGAAGCAGTTCTTCAACGAGTTTCTCCTTATCCTACATTTTGTGTATCTTTGCTTTAGCCCACAAACTCCCCTTTTCCCTTTCCGGGATGACGTGCACCAGATGAGTACCTTCTTCGTCTGAGCTCCGAGGAAGAATTTGCCGGATGAGCGAGCACGTCTCTACTTCATAGGAAATGTTGTTGCATTTCATTAGGGCCAAGATTCATCACAGCAAGCAAACAAGAGGAGCGTGCAAATCACACCGGAGGAATTCCTGCGCCGTCCTCGACGCGTTTCTCGCAGCTCACGCACGGAACGGCGTAAAGCAGACAAAAGGCGGCGAGAGCTGATTCTGGAGACAACGGGGGTACATCAAGGACGCGGGTGAAATGCGATTGCTTATTATTGTGCTCTTCAAAATGATACATGAGTGTGTCACTCGGCTGCCAGCAGTTAAACAGCCAGAGATGTTTTTTCGACCCTCCCTCACAGAACAATAGAGCTGTTCCTGGAAACGAGGGGTCGCGAGTCTGTTCTGCTTATCGGGGGAGGAAACCGATTCTCTTGAGTGAAAGAACACTTGAGAGTCTGTTTTTGGCAATGGCTTGGGGTCCAGCTCTGACAGTGGAAAAATAGCAGCGATAAGGCCCGTACACAGGCCAACTTAACGGGTCGCAACCTTGTCTCCGAGCGGGGCCGACACTGTCGGAGTGTGTGAACGTGGCCTACGGGGACCTGTCCCGCGATGAGACGCCGGTGATATCTGACTCGAGCCCTGACCCCCACAGCAGTGGGTGTCAGCGTATTGAATCATAGCCTGAACAACAGAGGGGGGGGAATGGAAAGGGTCAGGGCACCGAGCCGTAAACGGGAGGGGGACAGAGTACGATTGTACGTCTTTTTTTCTGTCCATGTACAAAAGAATGCAGCCAGTGGATGGTGGGCATTGTACACGACGCCCAGGCCTCATCTGACACCGAAGCCAACAGCTGCATGTGGGGGCGCGGGGTGAGGGGAGCACAACAGCTGCATTCATGACAGATGCACAAACACGTCTGTACATACTGGACAGTGGAGGTGTTGTGGCTCGGGAGATTAGAGGGATGCCATGCAAGTTCTGGGAGTCAGAGTGTGGGAGAACCACAAGGGATCAGTTGGTCTTCGAGCGTGAACAATGGCTGGGGCTGTTTTTTGCGAGAGGTGGCACACTCACTTGTTCCGCGACAGCCGTGGGATGGCAATGGGGATGGGGGGATTAGGTGACATTAGGTCATATAGGGACCTCAAAGGAAGCTTTTAATTTGCATGCGATAGGAGGAAGAAAGAAAGAAAGAAAGAAACTATCATAGATACATGCTAAGCCTACAAATCACCGATCCATCGAACGAAGCATTCTTCGAATAAAAAAACAACCATTTAGTCATCCACCCGTCAACCTCAAACATCCGACATGCCATCCACCCTGTAAACCAAAAAATATCCGCTCACACAGCAAAAGAAGCAATTCGTCAGACCAACAGACCTTTTCACCCACCTAATTTTTAAATGTAGTCGTCCATTGAACAGTCAACCCTCCATCGATCGTCCATCCAAACAACCAACCTGTCATTTAGCCTCTCAAATCCATCCATAGGCCATCAAATCCTTACATCCATCAAACCTACTAATCTGTCATTCATCCAACCCATCAACTAAACCAACCTTTCCTCCTTCTAGTCTTAAAAATGCCAGATTCATTCATCAAAACAACCACATTTTCATCCCCCCTCAAATCAAACAAAGTCATCCATTCTTCAAACCTCAATTCACCCATCCCGTGTCATCTGTTGTTCTCGCAACTGGAGATAACTTTTCCGCACCGTAAACTCGACCAAACGCTCTGACCTTGTTTATCAGATTCGGTTCTGTGCTCTGGCAGCCACACGGACCGCTCCCCCCCCCTGGCCCAGACTGAGAACGGTCAATATCAGGGACGCCTGCCAGGTGAGAAGTTGGCTCGGGTTTAATTGCTGCACAGACGAACCGGGGGAACCAGTAGGAGAGGCCGGCCGCCGTAGCTACCGGGGCCGGGCGAAACTATTCCTGGTGGGCTTCACTCGGCCGACCGCTGGCGGAACAGCTCGTGCTTCCAAATGGTTTAGGGGATTGATTTGACAGCTAATTTACTGAGAGGATTTGCATAAGGCCTTGCGCTAATAAGACGGGCTCCCCCCCTCACCCCCTTTGTCTTTCACAGCTATCTTTGTAGGCTCCTTCCTTTCCTTTCAACAACAGATTAGATACGCGAATTAGGGAGACAAGAGATTGAAATTGTATATCGATTAAGGGAATAAAGCCTTGTGCCTTCTCCCGCGAACGCTGCTTTTAAATGATTGATTCACAATGTCACATAGCGTGCAGCAGCGTATTGCCGGCGATCACGTGGCGTAGTCTATAAAAGGCTGGCGCTCGACGTTTCAAATCATAACTGCACTAGACATTGCAGTACCAACATCTGTTTGGGACTACCCCCCGCCCCTCGGTCTAGTTAAAATGGTATAACCCAAGAGGCAAGGTGCGGCTTGCCATCGTTACTGTGAGTTGCTATTCACGCTATTAAAGCAGCAATCAAACGCCATTATGACTTGTGTCATTAATAAACCAAACAACATCAGCGTCATGGCAAAGAAAAGTCTGGGGAGCTCATCAAAGGTCTCGCAGAGGCTCAGCCCATCACAGCCACTGCAGCCTTCGCCAACTACGTGCGTGACAGCCTGGTCAGCATGTCCAAGCGCCAAGTTCCGAAAGGCACGGATGTTGGAGAACAGCTAGTAGGTATTCTCGGCGTATTTGGACTTATGAGTAACCTACACTTAACGTGTTTGAGCGTGTGCAGCGATCGCATAACTTCTTTACATCTGACTGACTGTGCGCCGAGCTGCGTTTTGTGTCGTCGCTGCCTCTTAGGGTTTTTTTTTTCCCGCTGCTAAATACGAACATCACCGCCGCACAATGAAACCTGCCGATCTGATGACAATCTCTCTGGGAACTCGTGCCGGCCAGGTGAAGGCATTCAGAGAGGACAAATCCTCGACAAACAATGCAGTTGGACTCCTTACAGAGGAGATAAAACTCTGATCCTTATCAGTGAGTGGACAAAAAAAAAGTCTCCCTGCATCATCGTCTCAGTCAACCAAAAGGAATTACCAGAACTGAGCAGTTGTGTGCGAGACATCCGATTTAACATTGTCATATTTTTCCACTGCTCTTTAATTCTGGCATAAGAGCAGCACTAGCAGAAGTTGTTTACAGTGAACCCTGTCCATTGCAGTGTGTGTGTGTGTGTGTGTCTGTCTGTCTATCTGTGTGCGTGTCTGGTGGGAGTGGGTGTGAATAAAAGTGTGTGTGTGGGGGGGGGACGATGAATCGAAATATCGTGGTGCGCTTTAACATATCAGGAATCCAGGCCCGCTTCCATTGGAACGGGAACGGTCAGCACTCACTGTTCATGTTCTTAAAGATGTTGAGGATGGGGAGGATCTGTCGGTAGTAGGGCACCAGGGTTTCTCCCACCGTGTCGCCGGACATCACCAGATGCTGCAGAACTTTCAGGGTGGTGCAGATCACCTGCCGGTTCCGTGTGTTCAGGGCATCTGGAAGACAAAAATTGTATCGAGGTCAAAAAGCAAAAGGCTATAAAAGTTGGACCAGCATTGGAATGCCAGTTCAGTCGTAAAAGTTTGGGATTGTAGAAGCACAACATTTGGGAAAAGGGATGCATTGTAAATACTAACTAACTGAAATTCGAGTGAAAGTGTTCATCTTTTTCATCTTTGTCAATTAATATCATACACGAGCTTTTGGGGTTCTGTTTTTTTCTGTACTAATGTACATTATTTGGGAATTGAAGTTGACTTGACTTTATTTCACCATACTGAGTGACTTTTTTTTTGGTAATCCTGAACTCACAAAATATTCTCCTTTTTCAAAAAAACTCAAGCTAAAACTAAAACTAATAAAACCGTAAGTAAAATGAAGCGTTTTTGAAAAATACAAATTAATAACAAAATAAATATAATAATATTATATATAATATTATAAGCCTGTGAAAGACAGTGAAGCATGCTAATAATGTTAAAAACAAACCCAAAAAAGCATCTGTACAATTTAGAAGTATGCATCTGGAATGAATTTCTATTATTTATGTTCACTTTTTTTTTTTTTTTTTTTAAATCACATCCCTAATACAGCAGATTCCTGCTCTAGCTAAAAGACAGAAAACTCTCCCTTCCCATTTTCTTTCCATTTAGAAGAACGGCTTGTCTGCAATCACTGATAGCAAATCCACTGGGGAAGCCAGAGCTAATAAGAGCCAATCACAAAGCTATTTTGGCCTTCAGCTGCACTTAACTCCATCTCCAGCTACCCTGGAGAACAAAAGGTGGCGGGAGAGTCAAAGGGTAGAAGAGATCACAGACGACCAACTCGGTGAAAGAAAGCAGGGAAAACATCAAAATGTCAGCGGGGGCGGGTTGGCGCATAAAAGGATGTGACAGACAGAGAGAGTGACGGGTTGGAAAACAACCTTTAAGTGGCAAAAACTTACTTGCCTTTGTTGCTAAATATGTCCCGGATTAATTATGATATTGGGTCCCATGTGGTGCAAAGACATTCTTGAAATTGTCTTGCCAGGCGGAATTAATCGCCATTTTGAGAGTTTTCACACACTCAAATATTCATCTTTGTTTTTGCGTACAGTACATCTCGTAAAAATTGAAGCTGAAAGGCTTGAAGCTCCAAAATTTGGTTTGACTCTGGTATCTCAAATTCAGCCCCCCGAAGCCAGTTTCACTTGGCAACATTTGGTCGGAGGAATGCTGCCATTACGGTTTGAAGCACACATGGCTCATGGCTCATGAAAAACAAATCCATCTTGTCCACTTTAATTAATAATGTAAAGCGTCATCAAGGACAACATATGGTGGGAGACCAAACATTTCTCTTTGGAGAAACATTGCATTGTCATTTCCTGCACACCTCTGTGGAGAGAATCTGCTAGTGCATCAGATTGCTTGTGCATGCGTAAGGTGCACTTGCTGGAAACATATTACGGGGGAAAAAAAGACAAAATAAACAGGTCAAAATCAGATAAATAAAACAGTACTAGAGCTAATAAAACATGTGTGTGAACATGGCAGTTGTCTAAACAAATAGTGTGAAATACCGTAGGTGGAAATATGTAGTCCGAGATGGAGTTGAGCGGGTTATAGCTTGCATTAATAGTGGATAATGTTTTGAAATGATTTATCACGTCCCAAAAACCTGGCATTTGAACAGGGGGTGTGTATACTTTTTCTGCCAGCTCTGTGTGCCTGTGAGTGATTGCAACCAGTTTATAGTTTAGAGGCTCCAGTTTAACCATGACCCTAGCGAGGCTAAGCACTACAGAGAATGGCCGGAAAGATTGATAAACGTGATTGTCTCGTTTACAGGCGCTGTTTGACGACTCTTTGCAGTCGTGGCCCAGCATGCCGACTATAATCCTCAATGAGTGAAGGCGAGCACGTCATTAATTAAGACTTGCAGGCAGGAGCGTGGTCGCAATAGAGTCGCAAATCTCTGCCCTGCTGAGTCAAAGCCAGTAGATGTGAGGCGGCAAGTGAATGAGCCAAAGGTCAAATAGGTCAAGGTGCTGGAGGTCTACAAACTACTGCAAAGTGGATTTCGGCGGAGTTTATTTACTCAATTTCAGAAGGGAGGTGCGTCTGTGATCTGGGAGTCCTTTATTTGTACGCAGTGATTGGAATAACATAACACCGAGTGGGTGGCAAAACCCCGTGGATCCACCATTCAAGTCTGCGAAAGATAATTACATTAATGGTTTCATCTCCCAACGGGAGAAAAAAAAAAGTTGATGAATGGCTTTTGGTTAAAATCATCTTTAGTATGACGCAGGGAAGTTCTTTACAGATTACATGCAACAAGATAGCTGCCGCTGTTTTGGTAAGCAAAGGGAATCAAATGGGCTTAGCGGTATTCTTTCACCGTGAGTGAATGACATAACAACCGTATTTCCCGCAGTATAAGGCGCTTCGGAGTATAAGGCGTACCTTCAATGATTGGCCTATTTTATAACTGTTTTCATGTATTGGGTGCACCGCATTACAAAGCGCATATAATAGCCTTATAATCCAATGCACCTTACATATGGATCAATATGATAATTTCTTGGCCGTAGTATTTTAAATGTTCTGTCAAGCGCTTTGTTACAGCTGCAGCGGTTGGGACAGCTTTATATAAAGAACTGTATTGTATTGTATTGTATTGTATTCCCTTTAGCACAGCTCCATCCAGTGGATACATAACGCAACCGCAGCCACTCTTGTAGCTTCTGTGCACTGTCAGCTTTTGACAAAATTGAATGCTTGTAGGTGCGCCTTATAAACCGGAAAATACACTCATTGAGAAACTTGGTGAAAGACTACCCTCTGTACGTGTCTCAAAGGTTTCTGCTGCTTTGGTTAGCAATGGAGATCAACTAGGCTTACGAGTCAGCGCTTAAATGCCCCTGTCTGAACAATGGTGTCTATAAATAGATGTTTTGTTTTCTTTTTTAAGTTGATGACACATCCCCAAACTAATTAGAGCAGGGCATCTATTTGCACAATGACCACTCTTTGAGGAAGTACACTGTAATCGGGATGCGTACAAAAATGTCATCATACGGGTCAAGGAACTAATCTGTTTTTGCTGGCACAGTTAACTCTTGCCTGCGTCTGAACAAAAATTGAATATTTGAGGGAGGCATTTATTTTCAATCCAGTATTTATTGATGAAACTCGAGGTAGATCTACGCTATTGTTTTCAGCTCAACACTGGGCAATTCTGAGTGACTGATTCCACTGCACTCCATGCCATTCCATCACCTCCTTCTCGATACATCCCCGCCAACCCCCCATCACTCCCTCCCCTCCCGCCGGACGGACACGCGTGCAGATATCCGCCATCACCGTGATAAGGTGGAATGTGCGATGACAGGAGTTTGAAACCTACATAACAAACAATAAAATTCTAATTACCAGTCAGCGCAAACAATTTTCCCTGCTGTGACATTTGGACCGCAGAACCGTTCAATTATTCATCAGCATTCTCGCTTTGCTGGAAGAGAGGTGGGGGGATGTCGAAAGCAGGGGGTGCAGGAGTGTACTGATGTATTATTGCTGCTATAAAACCTGTGACTGGACAAATCTGAATAGCATAATCGAGCATTCACGCCAGGCCCTGTTTCATATTTAGAATGGAACAAAAGTGTTGACGAACTACCATGGGGAAGGGGAAAAAAGAAAGATTGAAAAAAAAATCCAAGGTGAATAAATCACCAACCAGAATGATGCTCCAAATTTGGATCAGCGCCAAACTACAACTTTGTAGAAGCACCTGCTCCTGTTCACACGCTCAAATTGTGCCTTTAATGCATTATTCGCAGTGAGCATAATTATAACGGGGGGAAAAAAAACAAATAAATCTTGGATCCGCACCAAAATATATTTTCTTCCCATTCTTTACCCTCCAAAAGTTTTGAGAAATTTGTTTTCGGAGCAAGTTTTAAATCTTGCAAACTAACAAATGGAAAAACAACCTCCTCGGTCGGTGTCTTAAATTGTTTATTTTCTCTCTTAAGGATAAACCCAGCCACTAGCTACATATACAAATATGTTGAATATCCCATACGGTCACGTCGTGAAGCGACCGGACGTCAGGGTCAAGGGGAACGGTATTTGTCATTCATGATGCTGTCTCTGCATCCCACAAGATTGTTCTGGAATGACTGATGGGATTGTGATTGTCTACCATCTTGCGTTTCAAGATTCGAAGGGAAACTTAACGACATAATCGCTGCTTTAAGGCGAAAAGGAAGGTGTACGGCGGCGGCGGGGAAAGTGGAGTCTCGGAGAATTCATGATACTGTAACGTCAGGCGAGGAACACTTCATTGTGTATTCCCACCGGGTGACCTGCATTCATCATCAAAATTCACCAGAGCCTGACACGACTTGGTGGCTGTGCAGATAAGAGTCTGGCAGCCACATTGAAGGTGTATTAACGTCAGCAGAGGAGGAAAAATATATACGTTGCCATTTTGGACTGGAGACAGCCCTTTTTTTTTTTTTTGCTATCCTTCTTTTCCTCCCTTGTGATTAATCTGCACCAGGCACACGGATTGCTGCCTTGCAGATGGCGAAACAATTTTTTTTTTTTTTTAATAACCCAAAAGTTAATAAGGAGTGGGTCATTTAAAATTCCATTATCAGCGCAAAGTATAGCTTTTCACCAGCAGCGCTCACCTTTGCTCGGGCTTCCCAAATGTAAACGAGCAAGGCTGCTGAGGGCTTTCTATCCATAGACTAATGTGTGTGCAAAGTGGGCGCATCCAGTGATCTGAATGTGTGAAAAAGATGGCACATTAGCTATTTTATGCCACATTAGAGCGCGCCGGGAACACACTGACTGTCACAATTCAGCGTTTCGTAATGGCTGTTGTTGAGTGATTTTTATGCCAGGTTTGTCCCTGTCGTCGGTCTGACATCCAAAGATGGGACAAATCAACATTTTCTTGGGTCTCTCTTTTTTTGGAAAATGGCTGACGTTGAAAGTGTTAACCTGGGTAATTTTTGGAAAGGTATTACAGTGAAGCATAAATGTGAACATTTAGTTTTGTCATAAGCAGACAGAAGAGCCAAATAATACTGAACCCTTTCTGGGACGGCGGTTACTACAGTGGACATCTTATCGTGTTATCAGGTTACAAGGTGCATGGAAAGGTTAAAAGCACGGTATTTCAACAAAATTAAAGTGGAACCAGAGTTTACGAATGTAAGCTGCTCCGTAGCTCGGTTCGCAAACCAAAACATTCATGAACTGGCGGAACTTAGTATGACATAGCAAAGCTTCTGGTAGTCCAGTACAACCGTTGAATAGCAGTGGCATACCCAATGATGCTAACTGAAATAGCATTTGGCCGAAAGCATAGCCGCTACTGGCTGATATGAAAAAGCCCCGAAAAGCTCGCCAGTGAACAGCGCGCTGCTTCACGTGCACATCACAAGCCAACTGGCCGCGACATGAACACTATCCCGGGCTCACGGGGTGCTGCTACTTTACAGGCTGCCACTTTGAGAATGACACACCACTTGGCAGCGGTGTCCTGCAAAAGAAAACATTTTGTGAGCGCTAAAAAAAGCTGGATCCCAACAACCTCTTTGTCCACCCTCGGTTTGTTGCCCTCCCCGCATGCTGTGGTTCTATGGTCTATTTTGAAGGTTCGCCACCTTGAGACGTGACCTTTCCCTCAGTCGGACGGCTCGAGTGTGTACACGTGGAAACGTGAAACAGGCGCACGCGGCAACTACACAGTTAAAAGAAGTAGGCGGCGCCATTCGCAGCAGATTAGCGAGCGTGCTTTTAAAAGCCACTTGTTCCAGCTGACCCTCGTGGTTTGCGTAAGAATAGCAAAAGATACGACCGCGACCCCGTGAAAGGGGCCTCACATGGCCGTTAGTGTGGTAACGATAGAAAGTGTCGCAGCGCGAACGCATGAGACGGGGGAAATTCATTCCAGCCGTAGTCGACACCTGCTGTTCGGTATTTGTGGACGAGACCGCGTCGGCACGCAAATAGCAAAAATGTGCGCAGAAGTGACACACACTGAAATGCATTGGAAGAAAAAATGTTTGTTTTTCTTTTTTTTTTTAACATGATCGGATAACATCATGGAGGCGTTTCAAACACTAATTGTGAAGACCACTAACTGCTACAAGGAAAACAAAACTACAATGACTCATCATTAAAACAGAGGCGGTGAACAAAGACAAAACGTACCACGTGGCGCTAAACGGAGAGACGACAGTCGCGCAAAGATGATCGCTCTGCCAAACAAAATGTTGAATTCGGATCTGCTTCAGACGAGAGCGGCCTTATTAAAGGGTAACGCCACATATCAAAACAGTGAATAATTGAAGAGAGAAATTCTACATTAAAGATGCGGTAAAATCTGTCAATCAGTCATGAAGAAATAATGACATTTACTACACAAAGTCAATTTGTAGCAAGATTCACTTTGAGCTAGGAACTAGGGCTGTATATTTTTGGACTTATTATTTGGTGATGCTTGTGACATCAGAGAAAGAGCACAAAAACTGCTCATTTTCAGCGGATAGCTGAGAATTGCATCCAAGGAAAAAGACACAAATAGGTGAATGCATGAAGAGTGAAACTCGAGGAGGTGAGTTAGGTCAGGTATGACAACTGGGAGTGGCCCAAAAAAGTACTGTATTATTCAGACGCATTATTTTCATAATTTGGCTAGTTAGGTGATGTACACCAAGAGTATTTTCGAACTGCCAAAATAAATTAAAAGAAGAAATGGAAGAAGAATGAGCATTAGTCATGGCAACTAATGTGTGAGGTATCGATAGTAGAGCATGCGGCTTGCGCCGCAAGGATTTTCTTTTTAGGGCACTAAAAGGCGCAAGAACTGAACAGGTTTGAAACTTTGGCCACAATGCGACATACTGTAGGAGTCGAGCAAAGGTAAGCCATTTTAAACTAAAAGGGAAAACTTCAAGCCTGAAGTTTCATCCAACCAGAACTTGTTTGGAAATTCATTCTGTGACCCAAACATCAATCTGAGAGTCTGGATGTCGGGAGAAGCGTGCTCCTCTCCCACTTAATTTCCAAACACAGCCTATGGTTTAAACCAATCAGCATTTCATGTTTGAACTGCTTCCATCTCTACTGCCTGACACATTATGCCCAAGCACTACTTCTTTGGGGCACTTTGTATAACCGAACGGCACATTTGAACAAGGCTCTGAGTTTCAGAATGTTCCGAGTGAAGCAGTGCACATGTGGAGTGTATCGTCAAACTCACTCACAAATAGGGGACGGTGATTTGGGGTGTGAATACAAGCTATATGTTTTTTCCCCAAAATACTCACGAGCGATATTTTTTTTCTTTCTCATGTTGCATTTTTTTGACTGGTGCAACTTACACTCCCAAGCGACTTCTCGTCCGAAAATTATGTTCGTTAGTTCAGGAACCACTGGTGGAAATGGCAAAGTACCAGCCAGAAAAGAACATCCAAACCAAAATGGCTGACTACCTGTAAATTTCACAGTATTTTTTCTTCTCTTGTCCAGGAGAAGTTTGTTCAGGAAGGAGAAGGCCAGAAAATAACACCATTAAACCATAATGACAGACGACCTGTACTTCTTTCTAACTTTCCAGGGGCAACTTTTATTTCAGACCCTTTAAAATATGTATATTTACACCAGTACACATATGATTGCAGAATGAAGTTGAACTTTTTTTTTAAGCCTCAATTCACTGAAGAGGTCAGGAGTACCTTTGTGCTTAAGCCATATAATAAAACCTCAAAGGAAGTATTGCCCCCCTCCCCTCACTCACTCTTGATGGGGATGATGAGCTGCGGAATGACTGGCTGAATCTTTGGTCCGCCGTGCTCCAGTAGGTCATGGATGCCCTGACGGGCAAAGAACTCGTAAGGGTGGGCAGTCTCGCATAAACCGTCGAAGAGCAGTGGTAGGAAATGGTGGTAGTCCAGCTTCTCGATCTCCACCTGGCGGGGTACATTTCGCAATTATAATACAGTACAGCGAAACTCAATTCATCACAGGCAGTACATATCAGACGCAACCGCAACAAGAAACCGTAGCCAACTTTGAACACACCGAAAAGTGCAATCATAAGCAGGCACAGATGAATTCAATTGTAAATGTGAGACATTTGTCAAGATCCACTGTTAGTTGCAGGCCACATTACACATAGACATATGTGCGACATATGCATACACTCTGGCTGGGGCCAGCTGTTCAGGATCACCACGCAGAGACATGTGGCCTTGTGTGAGCTGACACGCTAACACCTGTTTACACCATTTTGCAACAGAGACAGAAAGAAAGGCGCATGGAATAGAACAGAATAAGCCTTAATTAGCGCAGCGAAGGGGAAAGTCCAGCTTGACACCAGCGAAATGAACTGTTGCCCCACACAAGAAGCAAAAACGCAAGAATATCAATTAGGCTGAGCATTACAGGAGCAACATTTTACGTAGCAAAAAAAAATATATATATATATTTCAAATAAATGTGTATCAATGAATAATACATGCTAGGTTGTGAATGAGACACTACCATGTAGTAACCCTTTCAGGGACAGCGGTTACTAGAGTGGACAGCTATTCAAATGTTTTCTCTTATATACTCCACCATATTATGTGCTTACTTACAGAAATGAATGTAAAGATGACAGCAAGATGTCAATAGCACTGTATTGGTTAATAAATAGTCCAACCATAAGCAATCGGAGCTCCAGATTCAATAGAAATGAACAATGATGCTAGCTAGCTAGCTATAGCTAGATAGCTAGATAGCTAGATAGATAGATAGATAGATAGAGTATGTATGAGGTATGAGCAGTTGAAAATAAAGAATGGCTACACACAATAAAGACAGCCAGCAACAGCTGAACCAAAGTCCTTGAACGCAGCACGAAGAAATAACCCAAAATGTTAAATATGTCAGTTGGCCATACAGTGGCTCGTGTTACCAAGTGTGTATTTTTAACGCGGCTTCAGCTGTGGTGCGGCGTCCCAGCGGCACGATTGTTGGGAGTGAGGGTTAGAGGTGGAAGGGCGGATGCTGCTTTTCGTGTGATGAAAGGCAATCCCTCTGCTGCAAAAGCAAATAGCCCCCGCCCCCCTCGGAGACCCAGAGGACAGCTGAAACAGCCACGAAGCCACACACACACACACAAATACTTGCACATGCACACAAACAAACAAATACACACACACACACACACTCACACACACACACACACAGACAGCCTGCAGGTACACACTGCTCAGTGCTCAAATGTCACCCAGGCAATGATGCTTTCAAGTCATTGGGACTTCAAAAACAGGGCTAGAAATCCCCCCCCCCCCACTCCCCACAAACCCCCTCCTTCCTTCCCACCGTGAGGGTAAACAAAAGAGATGACGGAAGGAGGCAGGATGGAGAGATGGCAAGATGGCGACACTGGCTGATTGCTTTGAGGCAATTTGCCGGCCAACCTTGACCTTTCCCTGCGCTTGGTCAAGATTGTCATTGTGAGTCAGGACGAGAACAAAAGCAAACATGAGTCCACGTAGAAGAAGCGGCAAAGAGACGAGGCAAAAGCACTGCAGTTCCACATTCCGTGCTACGGGGTGAACCTCCATGGCACGCAGGAAAGAATCTTATTTAGGACTTACTCCAAACAAACCAACAACAAAAACAAACAACACAATCATACGACCTGACTACATGAAACAGAAAGGCAGAATTTGGGGAGCTTTGAAATCTGAGAACACAGCTTTGAGTTTCACTACAGACAAAAATGTAAACAATGACAACTCGCAGTTTCACTCGGAATCTCTCCATGCATGCATGCGTGTGTGGAATCTGGTTCTTCAGAGTGCGTGGTGTACAACACAAAGTATACTTCGGAATGCGACTTGAATTTCCTCCTCACCAACGAGGAGGAACAGACCAATTAATTGCCGGATGATTTATTCTATGAGCCGCTTATCCTCATTTGGGTCGCAGGCCTGAACAATTTAATTAGCGGATATTCGCGTTTTTAAAATTGGCAAAAATCTTTTTTTTTTTTGCCCATTGTTTTTGTTTTTTAAAAATTACAGCACAGGGAAAAAAAGAATCAGATTCAATCCCCCGTCCAACTACCAAAAATAAAATTGGAAAAAACCCAAAATGAAAACATCTAATTACTGCAGGACTAAGTATTGCCCCCCCAAAAAAACAAAACTGTCATCTGTTCTGCTTGTAATTCATAAATTTATTGTTGAAAGCATTAAAGTTTTTTTAAAAGTTTTTTTAGTCATTGAATATAGATTTTTTTTGTTGATTCGTCAATTAATTGGATATCAGAATTTTATTCTGCCAAATGTCAGAATCAACAACTGTCTCAGAAAATCCAGATCGGTCTGGTCCTACCAACGAGTGCTATTTGCGGGGGATTTAGGCCGGCCTGCAAACTGCAAAAATGTGTGTAGAATTGACATCCATTGAAATCCAATTGAAAAAAAGAATAAACAAATATTACAAAATAAAAATATGTATTAAAAACATTTTCAGAAATATTTAAATATTTAGATATCTGTTTCCTTCTGTAAATATGAGAATCGGCGAGTGCCACACTGCAAGTATGGGGCGGTCCACTTGACTACATTTCAAAAACAAATAAATGAAAAGTTTGTGTTGACTTGATGTAGTGAATTTAGTTTGGAGCTTGGTGACGGAACAAATGAGTGTCATACACTTATAAGTCAACATGCCACGATAAATTTTGGGTCTATTTTCCCCTGAAAATGAATTCCACTTTTAACGAGCTCGAAGGTGAGCTAGAGTTGGATGTACGAGCTTGTCTCAGCTAGCATGTTGCGAAGCTGCTAACCTATGGCAATAATTGCTCGGGTATCTTCTGAAGACGCCTCTGGAGTCGGCAAGGCTCTTGATCAACATCACATAAACAATCCAATTAGGGAACACGCGCACATCAGCGCTGGCACGCGGACGCTGGGCAAACACCTTCACACGCGCTTAATCAACGGCGCTTGACGGCCTCGTCTTGTATCAGCTATCGATCGCTCGCCCCGGGTTTGTTTGTCTTCACATGCCTGTGCGTATTCCCCCGCCCATCGGAGTCCAGGGGCGTCAATGGAAGCGCCGCAGAGGCAGGTAGCAGCAATTAGCCCTCGGACACACAAACACCCGCAAGTCTACTGTGATCAGCGGGGAAGAATGCGAAGCGAGCCCTCGGCTTCGGGAAGGCAGGCCGTTGGCAGACACTGGAGAGCAGAAGGATGCCACTTTAAATACACAACGGCTAGGCGGGATTGTGTACAGAAGCATGTGCGAATGCGCGCGTGGGCGGGTGAAAATGCATCGCCTCGTCGCGCACTCGTATGTGTGTATGTGCGACCATGCGATAAGATGCCGCGCTGCTTTGCCACGGTGGGCGTGAGTCACGTCTGTTAGCAAGGCAGGCTATAGGGCAGTATTGAAAATGCAAAGAAAAACATGACAAATGATGTGTGTTGGTTGGCGTGTTTGGTTGGGTTTACTGCGTCTCTTGAGTGACTGCTGTCAAGAGAGCTAGCTAACTATTGAACGAGTGAGAACATAGCAGTTTCATATCATTCCAAACTCATTGGACAAAGGTTAGCCTGAAGAATGGCTTAAAAGATGATTTAATTCAAAGACTCTGACTAACCTCCACTAACAACCCAGGCTAAACTTAGCTTAGCTCCCCCCTGAAGTCTAACTCTTGTCTCTCAGTCGAGAGACAAGATTCTTAAGCCACAATTGTGTAATGAAAAAAAACCCCGCAAATTCCACAGGACATAATGTTTTATGATGGTGACCCTTTGAACTGTTTCATTCACTTTCCATTATTTCCTAAGAAGAAAAAAAAAACCCCAAACATGAAATCCTAACCCTCATATGCACTCCTATACTCAAGTGTGACATAAAAGGACACCTACAATGCATCGAAATAACACAACTCGGGCGAGGCACTAAAAATAAGACACGGATTCCCATCAGTCATCAGTGATATGTTCTTGAGAAAACACCGATGAGAAGCGCTGACACTTCTCGGAGTCACTTATTCTCTAAGCAAGTTCTCTTCTCGAACGGGGCCCTGTGAGAACTAGATTCTACTATCAGTCGTTCTGTGCATGTTTGACAGTTGTCGTTTGACGCCCAGCTGGAGCCCTGATTTCGAGTCTCTGCTAGAAGAGTGCACGGTAACTTGATTTGACTGAAAAAAAAAAAGCTTGATTCATGAGAGCCTGAAGAAAACAGGAAATAAAATCCTGATGTAGGTTATTATTATTTGTGCATGAAAGGGTTAAACTGCATTTTATTTTTATTTTTTATCTGCCAGGGAGAGTGAGGTGTACCAACCATGAGAAGTTATCAGGAGTACAAGCCCTAAATCTTTGGTAAAGACAGTCTTGAAAACGCTTTAGTAAGAAATAAACGGGTGCAGACCGTTCCTGTGCATTGCCAAACAGATGAAACCGAATGGTTTGTGTTCTATGCTCCAGTTCCTCAAAAATAAATTCTTCCAGTGTCGGCTGTGTATTAAGCAAGCACTTTTAAGTCTGCATGACTTTGCTGCGGGCTTGATCTTTGCAGACGAGTGCCGCATTTACACAAACTGTCATAAAAAGTACGATTAACTGGGTAGTTTCACAGCTTCTATGTCTTGGGAAAAATGGGGAATGGATTTTGTCCCATTCCATAAACAAGAAGACAAGTACACACATTTCAAACTGTGTCTGCGAGGCACTAAATTGCTGAGTTTTCATCGTGCAGCACATAATCTGCCCAAACCTCGGTGACACGGGACGATTGGAGTCTCGAGCGGGGTCCTGATGGTGACAGTGATTGAAAGGAGCATAAACAAGGGGTGCTTTGGGGAGGGCGAAAACAATGACATGTAATGCTGGGAGGGGAAGCGGATGGATTGATGAATGGATAGGAAGGAAGAAGACAACTGTCAAAAATCCTGCTCCAGTTTTAAAGGTAAAGTAGCCGAATAAAGACAGAGACTGCAGTACAGTTTGTGTTCATTGTGTGGTGCTGTGCATTATTGTATGGTACCTTCTACTGCTGAGATGGAAGTAGGCCAAAATATGTCCTCAAATTTACACATGCCAATTAGAAGGATGAAGAAACTGTGCAATGTACTCGTATTAGCTGTACAACAAATCTTGTAATTCCGTGAATAAAAATACTAATGTTACGCTACTGGCATGAGGTCAAGTCACTAACGGCGGCGCTTGGCAAGTTTAGCCAGCTCAGCTTGCTCTCAAAATTTAAGATTAAGAATTCAGCAAAGACTCCAATAAATGTTGTTGTTATTTCTAATATTTAGGATACCAAATATTAAAATACTTTTGACTGCAGAGGGGCTCCTCTTGGCTGACATATGCGATAATGGACTGTTTTTTGGACCTGTCATGTGCGATTACTGTGTAGCTAGAAAGTTACGTATTTACTTGTTAATTTGCTGTATGAAGTTGGTTATTGTCCATTATGAAATGGTTCCAGTCAGACTTCTGATGAGTGTACCGTGCTACCAAAGTACTTATTCGGGTGTTTTGCGAATATATGTATCACCATAGCTTAGCATGGTCTTCTGTTCGCTCTTTCTACTTGGTGTGTCGC
This sequence comes from Hippocampus mohnikei, assembly GCA_026261675.1. Lineage (NCBI taxonomy): Eukaryota > Metazoa > Chordata > Actinopteri > Syngnathiformes > Syngnathidae > Hippocampus > Hippocampus mohnikei. The sequence goes on from JAKGUB010000521.1 coordinate 6,553,612, forward strand.
ATGCTTCGCTCCTCGTCCTCCTGTAGCAATAAAAATTGAGCTGATTCGGCGTTAAGATGGCAAGAATTAGTTATTTATAGAAGTGGCTCTGCACCGTAGTGGGACAGTGATTAGTCGCGCTAGCTATCCAGCCCCAGCCTGTAGCTAGCTGGTGTGGCACAAGGTCACTTCACAGCGAACATTCCAAAGTTCCCGAGAAGCCAAGAAAGCAGGGTGATGGGCACTCCAGCTCAGGGCTGGTTAAAAAACAGGGGTGCTTGAAGCCCTTTTCACACAAAGTCAGATATGATGACACCATCCTGATGAGTACAAATCTTTACCTTAGGCGAAAATTAAACCATCTACCTCATATAAGGCATATATAGGCCAATTGATTTTTACCTTTTTCATAATTGTACCATTAAATCAAGTGATAGCCAGCTTTACAGTATTATTTCATACCAATGTCGGTGGCAATGCATCAATTCACTTTTGCTTACGCTTGCTTCCATCTCTATTTGAATAATGATGTCCTTGTTTAACCTTCAAAAGGCTTCATGGTTTGTATAACCTCCTATCCACTGAGAAATGTACTTTTAAAAAAAAATCTCAGTCATATTTCTCACACCTAATAGAAGAAGCCATGATATTGTATCGCATGATATGGATATTTAGTATGGAGGAAGAAAAGCAAGGGCTCTGGATATAAGCCTTGAGGGACACTCGTGTTACTATGAGGGATGAACATGATAATCAATTGATTGATGAGACTTGCACGCAGATGCATACTTCCGCCCAGGTGGCAAAAACAAAAAGCCATCAGGGAGGGTCCTGACGTAGCGAGCAGGCTCACGGTGTGATTAAAGGAGCCACGCCCCCTGCTCTCAAGTTCCACTGATTACAGCTCAACGACCGAGTCTTCACAACTCACAGGCAGAGGCGTAATCAAGTCAAAGAGAGTGAGGCGTAATCAGCATTTTCCCCTCCAATTAAGCCACCAAATCACCCCCTCTAATCCGCGGCCCGCCATTGACAGGTCTGATTGATCCGAGGGCTTTTGTTATCTAGCTTTGGGGGTCCAAGGGGAGCCTGACAACAAGCAGAGACACAGTCGGCTTATCTGCTTTTTCTACATTTGTTGAGCCGGAGGACTTGCACCTTGCAGGCTACAAGCGCCGCCTGCCCCTCATTTATCATTCAGAAGATTCAAATGTGGACACACCAAAGTACTTCCGCAGACAAGGGTCCCTGCAGACAGATGATATTTTTCCCCGTTAGCGATGGAAGCGGATCATCCGTCATTGGTTGATTGTGAGCGGCAGAAGCTGTCGCAATTATTTGTTTTCCTGCATGGATGTGGTAATCAATGGCACAGGCCTACGATGTTTAGCAGGGAGAAAATGCCACCACAATAGATCATATTAAATATACAGGTATGCCTGATTACAAGAGTGACACAGCAATTGCAGATAAGCCATGATGAAAATTTTAATGATCTTTTTATTGTATTTCGCGTCTTTGAATACTCTTTTTCAGTTAAAAAAGGACTAGAGTTGTGGGAATATTTCCAAGACTGGAGATGGGAAAATTAATTGACGATGACTTGTTTTATCAAATCTTTGGAGTCATCAGTCTTCAGTCTTAGGCTCGGTACCAGTCATACCGTAAATGAAATCGTGCCAGACCAAGGATATCAAACACCCAACTATCTTATGTCTCATAACATTGCCCGATAAGATTACCCTTCTGTCTGAGGTGTGCTAGGAGTGGATTTGTCCCAATAATGAGACTTAGAATGGGTCAGGCTGACATCTTTAATATTAAACGTGTTCAGTATTACTGACAAAAGGAAAAAAGAACAAAAAATGATGACAAAGAAGAAAAATGTGATGATGACCGTGGAAAGCTTTATCTTATTAGGATGATATACTTGACAACTAAAGAAGAGGAATGCAACATACCTCAATTTTATTTATTCCACTGTATAGAAGGCAAATCTCCACTTCGAAAGTGCAAAACCATGAGACTAACGCATATTCCGTGTGCGCTCATCTTAGTCAGCATCTAAAGAACTTTTTTTTTTAAACTGTCATCTCTGTCCTGGCTGCTCAGTACAATATGGTTACCGTAATTTAACAATAAAAAGCAGCATGAAGCATGTCAAACAATACCTGAATATTGAGTAAAAATGCCCAAACGTGTGTGCCGATGACACGGAAAAATTGCAAACGCAATCGTGCTTTTTCAGCCAAACGGGTTGCGTCGACTGCCGGCCGCGTCTTTGATAAATCTCATTCGCGTGGCTCAAACCGTACGGAAGAATCATCATAAAACGTTCAAACAAATGTGCTCATTTTCAACGTCACGCGTGATGAATGAGCCCCGATGATTTTGTGCATGCGGCCCAAACAATGGCAACCAAGACAAATGTACGCTCTGTTTACGATAACGTGGCAGATTTTCTCAGGCTGTGAGCATGGGGCGGAAATTACAAGAACGGGGGAATGGAGTGGGGGCGGGGGCATTGGGTGATGGTGAGGTGTAAATCCAGAAGAAATTGATCATTCCTTGTCCACCATACATCATTGCAAATATGTCATTTTCATAAAACAGTGACATGCATAAGAAGCATTCAATCCATCAGTGAGGGAGCTTCAGGGCACGCTACAATGAACCGGTGCGCAAAAGGCAGCGCTGCTTTTGAGTGCAGCGGCGTCTTTCCAGACAGTAATGGGATGTTCTTGTTCCTGCGAGTGGATGAGTCTCATCTTGTGTTCTGGACTGCAGATCAAAGAGGGCCCCGCACTCCAAAGAGCTCGCCACAATTGGCGGATGTAAGGGAGAGCGAGAGGAAAAGACGGTCCTTAAGATGGGCTTGGCAGAGGGTAAAACACAGAAGCACGGAAGATCGATTATTCTGCACGCTTCTATTTTAGGGACTGAGGTGGTGGTGGTGGTGGGTAGGGTGTCAAGGGGGAAAAGCTAATTGTAGATGACCACAATCATTCTGCCAGAGGCCATACAATTTTGGTAACCAGCAGTCTGAATGATTGACAGCTTTTTCTTTGTATTTTATTTTTTATAATTTCATTAGAGGGCGGCACGGTGGTCTAGTGGTTAGCGCATCGACCTCACAGTGCAGAGGTCGTGGGTTAGATTCCAGCTCCGGCCTTCCTGTGTGGAGTTTGCATGTTCTCCCCGTGCCTGCGTGGGTTTTCTCCGGTACTCCGGTTTCCTCCCACATTCCAAAAACATGCATGGCAAGCTGATTAAACAGTCGAAATTGTCCCTAGGTGTGAGTGTGAGCGCGGATGGTTGTTTGACTCTGTGTGCCCTGTGATTGGCTGGCAAACAGTTCAGGGTGTCCCCCGCCTACTGCCCGAAGACATCTGGGATAGGCTCCAGCATGCCCCGCGACCCTTGTGAGGATAGAGCGGTTCAGAAAATGGATGGATGGATGAATTATTTCATTTGAGTATATCGATGGCTCTCTCACCGTACTAAAAAACCTGCAAAATAATTGGCATTTAAAAAAAAAAGCTCTGATAATCAGATTACGTTTAGGGAGGGGGTTCTATGACTGAAGCGGATTAAATTTTTTGGGGGGGTGGAGGAGGCGTATTTTTTCCACTCTTTGGTTTTTTCATGTTGGTTACACTTCCTCCAAATATAAGTGAAGTCTTACCAGGAAAAACCCAAACACACTTGCCAATCCACATTCCAATACTTTTGTTCCAGTTTAATTACCTGGAAATAAAAGATGAAACATTTTCAGTCGACAGCAAAAATAAAAGCTTCACATTTCCATTTCCTTCTGAGGAGAGTATCGAGCTTACTGGAAATGTGGCTTTCCAGATAAATGCGTGGTAGGTCGTCTTGGAGTTGGTGATCCAGATTAAAGCAATTAGTGGAGGGAAGAGTACAAGAAGAATCTTATGACAGGAAAAAAAACCCCATCACCACATCATCCAGTGGCAAGAATAAAAACCGATGATAGTGTCTTATTCCCAGCATTCATCATTCTCCTGAAGCCTTTGACAAAATAGATCTAAAAGCAAAAATGAAAAAAAAAAGCAATTTTTTTTCACAAAGCTGACTTATGTATGTGAAGGCCTTTTTTCAACAAGATGAAAGGTAGCTTTCGAAATGTCACAGGAACTAAAGCCTCATTCCAGACACCCATTTAAATGGAACGAATACTGACTAACCGCCATCTTTTGCGATCAACATTAATAATCCAGAGCGAAGCAAAGCGACATCTTCCTACCACGGCACAATTTGAAACAAGGCTTGCAGACTGAAAAAAAATGAGAAATGACTGGAAAGAAAAGTACTTTGGGAGCGGACTAAAGGGAGGTGCGGCTGGCAAGGTTGAACCAGCACCAACTCATAGAACTGATGAGTTGCACACAACACAGAAAAATTGAGATTTTCAGATCTGAAAAGGAGATCGGCAAAGGCATCATATCAGGAGTGTTGGCTCAGTTGAAATATGCAGTTTGGGGTTTTTTGGGGGGGGCTGGTTGTACAATGTCCCACAAAATCCTCATGAGCATTGATCAATCACATACAAACGATGTATCGAGCAACACCCAAAAGAAGAGGAGGATGTCAAATGAGACAAGTTGTTGCAAAATGGAGCCACTGGCAGCAAAATGAGTTCTTAACACATAAATAAGCCAGCATGACCTTGGTCCTTTTTGGACCCAGCCCTGGGTTAGCTATTTCACCCAATTTGGGTTACTTTCAACCCAACGGTTTGAATCGTGGAATTGTCCTTGGTACACAAATGTACGCTTTCGTAGCGACGCATCAATACAAAAACAAAGTTTTAATGCACCAGGAAGACAATTTAACTTCCAGACAATACAGCCATCCATTTTCCGATGTGCTTCATCCGCCCATGTACAGAAACTCTCCCCACAGGTACTTGTGCATTCCGTTTTTCTCTTGGGCGCAAAATCTCGACAAAGTACTTCCTGTCATTCTTGCAGCGACGTCAGTTCTCTGGCCACCAATTCCGGAATGATGTGTTTGGCTGCGGGCCTTGCTTGTGTTTCCTTTCCAATTCGCGGTAAAGAGCTTTACTCGCCTCGTTCCACTACCTGGCTCAGGTTCCCTGCGCGTCAGCTTGAGCTAATTGATGCAACACAACTCTGTAGAGGAAAAGGCACCCTGTCAGCAACAAAAAGTGTCGTACGGAGACGTCGGAGCGACTTTCTTTGGAACGACATCACATAACAAGATTGTATGGTGATGCTGGTGTTCGGTTCGTTTCCTTTACGCAGTAGAATTTGGTCAACAAAAAGCAAAGACTAACACGCCGACGGGGTTCCCTTTGTTTTGAAGATTATCGGGGAAGAAATTCAACAATATCACGAACAAAAGATAGAATTTAGATTACCGTATTTTCCGCACAATATGTTGCGATATGCATCCACTAGATGGAGCTACGCTAAAGGGAATACAATACAATGCAGCACAGCTTTATTTATAAAGCGCTTTCACAACAGGTGCAGCTATAACAAAGTGCTTTAGAGAACATTTAAACTACTACGTCCAAGAAATCTGAATATTGATCCACATATAAGGCGCATCGGATTAGAAGGCACACCGTCAGCTTGTCGGAAAATATGCTAGTTGAATCTTATTAATAGCAGCATGGCGGATTTGCCAATGTTCGTCAGTAGAGGTATCACTGTATAGTGCTATATATAGCGCTGTATAGCACTACTTACTATTAGTGAATGCATGTTGATGAAATGGAAAGAGCTCAAAGATACAGCAAGGGCAGTACGTTCGGTTTTTGTTTATGCGCCAGAACAATCATATCCACGTGCCCACTTCCAGTCTGGAAAAAAAGGGAGCGGTGAAGGAAGGAAGAGCCAGAATGTGAGCAGCCCGACAGCTGTAATTACAAAAAGGCAATACAAGCTGTGTCTCTCCCAGTCTCGCTGACCCACATGTAGGAAGTAAGTCAGAGCTTATCAGGGCGCCGCAGGATGGGCCCGAGCGTTGCCTTGCTTCTTTCAGGCGCAACACTGGGAGGATGATTGCGCCGGAGCTGGTGTTTAGGCTCCGAGTGGAGTGGGCAGCAAATTTGGAAATTGGTGTCGCAGTGAGAAATCTCCGCTTGGAAGATTGGACATCCTGTAGATGTGTGACACCAATGAGAACACAGCCAGGCCTCAGCTTCGTTCGAACATCCAGCTTGGATTGCTCGATTATTTCGGAATGCAATTTTACCGGAACTAGCTTCTACAAGAAATGCGTGGTCAGATCATAATGTCTTTCTCTTGGTGAAGCAGCATTTGACACCAGTTGAAGCTTATTGTCAAACTAAGAATAAAAGAAAGAGAGTTACACATTGTTCATTTATCGCAACGAGATGACCATTGAAAGAATGGCCTAAGCCTAGCTTAATGCTAATGCTAAAAAGAAAACACAAAAACCAACAACAACAAAAATAACTGATGGAAAACGCCATTAACGTGCTAGCGGTTAGCAATTACATTTCACAAACTCCAAATTCAGAGCGGCATGGTGGGCCAGAGGTTAGCGCATCCAGTCCACACTTCTGAGATTTTCCTCAGCATTCGTCCCACATTTTGAAAACATGCTTGTTAGGTTTATTGAAGACTCTGAATAGCGCATAGGTGTTGTTGGATTGTTGCAGGAAATGCAGGGAGGACTTTAGACAGCTAGAAACAAGACTCAAACCCAGAACCTCAGACCTGTGAGGCAGCCACGCTAACCACTGGGGAAACGTGCCGGCTGAGAAATTCTCCCATCCCATTAACCCTTTCACGCACCCTGTAACCCGTTAACATGATAAGCTGTCCACTGTAGTAACCGCCGTGCCTGAACGTGTTAAAATAAAATGAAACAATCACTGTATCTTCTTCATCTTTGTGCCGAATGCGAAAGATTGAACAAGGTGGAAGCAGCCTCCTTTAGTCGTGTGCTTTGCCTCCAAGATGCAGCGTCTACTACCCCTTCTATACAGCCGAGGTTAATACCAACACTGCTGGAGGAATAATCAGGATGAGGCCAGCGGGAGAAGCCGGTCACGAGAAAGGAAGGAAGGATACACGGCGGCCTTTGAATGAATTATGGTTCATATTATTTCCTCCCGCTTTGGCGACAGGGCCGTCTGTCATGGCCAGGAAGAGGCCGCAGAATCTGGGCTAAGTGGTCATGGCCATTTCTTTCGTCTTTCCAAGTGGCTGGATGGATATTAGGATTTTACAGGCTATTACACGTGGTAATTGCAAAGTATATGGAGTATTGGGTGATTTTCTTGTCTTTTTTTTTTTTTTAATCCGGCACGTCCTTTTCTCTAAATACTCATTTATACAGTACGATAGTGTCATCCTTCAAAGGTTGTTTATGGGTACCGGTACTTGAGGCTTTCATGGAAATTCAATAAGAGCACTTGACTAATTGTGTGGCTTAAACTCAGCTTTGGGCCTTGAGACATTTATCTAAACCAATTAAAGCCGGGAGGCGGGCTAGGGTATAATCCTTGCTTGAATATTGGCGTGCCCACTAAAAGTGCGATGTCAGTGAAGGACCGGTTGAAGAATAATAGCAGTTCAGCCGATGACTTGTACAAGGTTTTCCTCGGTCAGGTTTAAGTGCTTGCTTGGGCACGATGTAAACCCCCAAAAATGTCAGTTTTCCACTAATTGTTCCAAATCCGAAGAGACTGCACAGTTACACTCTGATTGTATTATGATTGTTGACACAAATGAGATTTTAATTCGGGTTTCGGTCAAATAAATTGCATTTTTGAGGGGTCAAACAATGACAAGATTTCATTTAATTCTGGTGAGAACAGATTCCACAGTTTAACTGTGGTCAAATCATTTTAATAATCTTGTTAATACTAATTGGGGTGTTAGTCGATTTGAATAATCGTTTTGTACAATTAGTTGACTGTCAGGTTTCTACGATTACGACTCCTACTAAATTCTGGTGGGAAAGGACTGGCTAATAATTATGGTTTTAGTAGCAATTACGGTAGTAGATTTTAACACAAATCCTGTTTAAAAAAAATGTTTTTATGAATGTGAGCTTTTCACTAATGATTTTTTTCTGTGGTAAAATTGGGTTAGTAATATTTTGAATAAATTTTTGGGGTCAAATTAATTGCCTTTGGGGGAGTGGGGTTTGAGAAGCGACTCCACATTTACACTTCAAAGTTTAGAATTAGAAAAAAATGGTTACCGTATTTTCCAGAGTATAAGGCGCACCTAAAAGCATTCAATTTTCTTTTAAGGGCGCCTTATAATATGATGCCACTTAGATATGGATCGATATTCTGATTTCTTAGACATAGCATTTTAAATGTTCTGTAAAGCACTTTGTTACGGCTGCAGCGGTTGTGGAAGCTCGATATGGATAAAGCTGTATTGTATTATATTTCCTTTAGCGTAGCGCCATCTCGTGGATGCATAACGCAACCTCAGCTGTAGCATCTCTTCTATGCACCTTATCATGAGGTGCGCCCTATATATGAAAACGTTTTAGAATATGCCATTCATTGAAGGTGCGCCTTATACTCCAAAAGCACCTTAACTCGTGGAGAATATGATATTATCATTTTGTGATTTTTAATTACTCGCTTTCAATTAAAATTCTTCAGTCAAATTGCCTTTGGGGTTTAAAAATGTCAAGTTTCAATGATTGACTTTTTGTTCAAAATCATTCTCAATTCCGACTCCAGAGTAACACTCCGACAAAATCGGATTGTTATTCGTGACACACATTACTGGTCATGAACGGTGCAAAGTTGAATATCACTGAATCTTGAGTGTGGCATGACGACAACCTCTCAACGACTCACCATAAAACATGTAACTTGACTGTAATGAGTCAGCACCCGGTTTTGAGACCTAAACAAATATTCAAGAGTGAGTGAATGTGTGAATGGTCGTTTGTCTAAACGTGCCCTGTCATTGGCCATGTCATTTGGACACTAAAACTTACTCGTCCGATGCACTTTGTACGAAGTACTAAAAGGTGGAGTTTTGGAAAAGGACAGATTATAAAGTGCTGATTGAGTGCGCGCAGCACCACCAATTAATCAACATGATGAGACATTATCAGCAACATCCTCAGCACAGAGAAAGGACGGCAGAGGGGCAGAAAATCTCTGGGATTCTTCTTGTCAAGTTCAAAACTTTTTCGCACAACTATTAAATCATGCATTGTATGCTAAAGAAGAAAAACAGAGACCACTGACTTGGATGGTTTCTTTCTTTTGACATCATACTCGATTTTTATATGGTGAGTGAAAATAGAAGTAAATTGTGTCAAATTCCATTAACAACGATAATGTCCAAGCAGTTTTGGTCGAAAAATGTGTACCTCTACTTTAGGATGACTTTGACTTGAAAACAGAAAGACGTTCTTAAAAAGTGTGTCGATGAAAAACCAAATATTTTCACGGTACAAGGATATGCTTCAACAAGAGTTTCCATTTGTCTTAAAAATATGTGTTTTTATTTATTCATTGATTGATTTTCTAATGATGTTTCTGATTGTTTATGAGGTATCTTTATGATATGCCCCAAAACTTCTTCATTGAAGAAATTTTGTCACTGGTCAATTAACCCTTGTGCAGTAATACAGTTTGTCACGTTCTCAGTATTTGTCCCAAATTGGGTTGCGCTTTGAGGTGTGACAACTTTTTTCACTTTTGAATTTTTTTTCACTTTCAACTTTCAAAATGTTCAGTGGCATCAGGCCAAGACATACATATCATTATTTATTTATTTATTTATATTTGGCGCCCTCTATGAGCCACAGCAGCAGGAGTGTGTCAATCACACAGTCACTATGCTGCATATGTAAATAAAAAAAAACACCCAGTCCAAATCTTGCATATGACATAAATAGAGCCTTGAATATGTCACCAAACCGCAGGAACAGAATTGTATTTCATGCCTGTTTTTTTCTGTAATGGCCATTTTTAAAAATGTGACATCAAACATATTTGTCCCAAATTGGGTTGCGCTTTGAGGTGTGACAACTTTTTCACTTTTGAATTTTTTTTTCACTTTCAACTTTCAAAATGTTCAGTGGCATCAGGCCAAGACATACATATCATTATTTATTTATTTATTTATATTTGGCGCCCTCTGTGAGCCGCAGCAGCAGGAGTGTGTCAATCACATAGTCACTATGCTGCATATGTAAATAAAAACCCACCCAGTCCAAATCTTGCATATGACATAAATAGAGCCTTGAATATGTCACCAAACCGCAGGAACAGAATTGTATTTCATGCCTGTTTTTTTCTGTAATGGCCATTTAAAAAAATGTGACATCAAACATATTTGTCCCAAATTGGGTTGTGCTTTGAGGTGTGACAACTTTTTCACTTTTGAATTTTTTCACTTTCAAAATGTTCAGTGGCATTAGATCTAGCCATACATATATAGTTTGCATTACTTTTTTCTTGAATAACAAAATGAGTATTGGGTTATGACTCTATATAAGTAACTCTAACTCTATGTGTCCAATATTGTGTATAAGCGTTTATATAGATATCAGAGTGAAAAAATGTTGTACATGGTAATTAGAACCTTGAAAAAGTATAAAAGTCACAAAAACTATGAAAAATGTTGAAGTAACATACTTTATAACAAACAAACAAAACAACCAGCAACTAATATGCAAACTTGATAACAAAACGAAAAACAAACACAAAACTTTTTTTTTTTTTTTTTTTTACAATCAGAACAAATGGTTGTAGTGTGTTTGTGGCGGATTGGCCTTTCCACATCTGCCACAATAATTCAAGCATGAAGCGGTTTTTCAAAAGCTATACGTATTGCTTTCTTTCTCGCATGTCCTCTTCCTGCAGCTGCTGCACGGGCTGCTGTGCAGCTGCAGTTGCAGTGTTGGTGTGTTTACGTGCATAAACAAATGTAAACTCATTCATTCATTCATCTTCTGAACCGCTCGATAAATGTAAAAGTCGATTCTCAAAAATAACACTTGATTTTCAAAACAACGTCCAGCCAGTAACTATCGTTACGCGTTGAGTTTGCGCGTGCTGCACCCTCAAACAAGCCAATCATGCCAATCAATCAGGGCACTGGGCATGCCCGTGCACAAATGCACATTGTGAGTGCGCGATCTACTGGCGTGAAGACGAGAAAAAGACTGATGAGCCCATCATTTCAAATGGCCGTAAGTACACTCCTAAAACGTGGCTGTTTCGCCTGTGCTGAGCGCGTTCACGTGAACGCGCAGCGCGCGTCACGTTCATTACGAGCCCACACGGCCGGGACGTGCATTGCATAACAGTTTGACCAATTCAAAAGTCGATTTTCAAAAATAACACCTGATTTTCCAAAAACACCCAGCTAGCAATGCTCTACAAACTGCATTACATTGTTTTGCGCGTGCGCGCGATGCGCGCACGTGCAAACCAATGTAATTTATGTGCAACATACGCGGGTTGGACATCTTAAGAGGTGACACCAGGAAGTTGAGTCTGTCTGGGTGACGTCTCTGCAAGAGACGCGTACGACCTCACATTCAAATGTGCACAAAATGGCGGAAAAATACTGTTTCGATGTCTTTGCTCAGTACTGTTCTATGTGACGTGCACAAACGATCATATCCACACACATAGATGCAAATAGACCTCTCGCAACAAACTACACCGTTTATTCGAATGAAAATGACGAACTGGAAGTACTCTCAATGACGTAAAGAGTCGGCACGAAGATGATATCTTAGGCTAAAGCGCCATCTCGTGGAGAGTGAGGTAAAACTCACTACCACAATTCTCAAGCTTTGATAGTATTGGTGAGCCGCGGTGATGTGATTTGTGCAGAAATTGAGAAAAATGCGCGATAAAACACCAGTTTTACAGTCTATTGGAAATTTGAATTTATAATGGGCGTCAATATGCCAAATTTGGGATTTCTACTATCAAGGTATTCCAAATTTGTTACAATGTCATATATACCAACTGCAATGTTCAAAAATGTCCAGCTTGCTGTCATTTTGAACTTTGACCCCTTTTGACATCCTATGGAAATTTCAGCTTCGTAGGGTTATTTTTCACACTCTGGCTGTGTGTACAACTGTCTGACTGTCCAAAAATGTCCAAATTTGGGACAGATACTGCACAAGGGTTAAGGCCAAAGGCAACTGGAAAACAATCATTTTATAGAACATGGTTGCTTAAAATACATCCCCCCAAGTGCACCGCGTCTCCAGCCAGGTTCCTATTACACAGGCCTGATCCGTTCGCCTTCATCCATTATTAACGGGCGAATGCAGCTAGGGCCATGTAGGCCACTTTACAGCAGTTTAAAAATTTACTCACTACAACACTTGAAAATTCCAGGCTAATTTGGACAGTGAGCTGACAGCGGAAAGGTGCCTCGCTCCACTGAATCTCGGGCGGATTTCAAATCACGGCGTGAGGGCGTTAAATAGGTCAACGACTGAGACTCGCCATGCGCGCAGCAGTCAGTGAGTACAGTTCGGCAAATGCCATGGAGATCTCAAACCCTTAAATTTCATCTCATCTCAACTCCGAACCATGAGGCTAATTTTAACTCTTACCCTCAACACGATCCTTTGTCTAATTTTAATCCCAACCTCTTGTCTAATAACTCTAATAACACTAACCTTAACATTTTGTCTCTACCTAAAACGAACACAATTTTAACTAGCATCCAAATCTTCAATCTAACTCCAAACACGAATCCCAACACTTCATTTAACATTAACCCTAAGTGTCTCTTTAACTCTAATTATATCCCTTTACCCCGATCATTGAATATTACCTTATCTCGAACTCCAACCCCATAGGGCGTTCTCGCACTGCACTTAGCAAGGCGCGGCGCAACTTCGGCGAACCGATTCATTGTGTCCGTGCAATGTGGGCGTAACTCTAAACCAAACTCTTACACTCGTCCCTTCCTCGTATCACATCCCCTCAATACAACCTAACCATAAAACTAATCACAACACAGCCAACAAATCCCAAAACCAAACAGATTTAAAATCTCAAAACAATCTGTCCAGTTTTGCCTTACTTAAAACCAAACCCAATCACCACAAATAACCAATAACTCTATATCCGAATACCAAATATAGCCCAGGAACCTAACCCAAACAATAATCATGATCTTCTGACACACTATTCCGAGATGACGGTTAAAATATTGACATCAAATGCAGCTTTGATTGACCTTTAGCAGTGTTTCATGTTGTCTAAAAAAGTGAACATACACTCAGCGTCGTGTAGACAATTTAAGGGTAATATTCCATTCCTTGTGACAAAATAGATTAAAAATCTCCTGGGTTGATGGCTTTTCCCAACTTAAACTGTCTCTGAAAGGTCACGAGTCGACATCCGAGGTCGTCCTTTTAATTATATTCCCGTTCGCACAGAGCGGGTCAAGCGCTCTCGCGCGCTGGCCTGTCAGAAGCCAGTCCCCTCTGACCCTGACCTTTCTGAGAGCTAATAGAATTATAGCACAGTAAAAGCCAATTAAATAAACGCATAAATGGACAGCAAAACAAGCAGAGAGCACACCGGACTATAATTGCCATAAAGGCCCTTAAGGTAAACACATGTTCCCGCCTTGTGTGTGAGGTTAGAGTGTGGAAAAAAAAGCCGTGGGCAAAGGAGTCAAACAGGCAAGGCAGGCTCAGTTGAGAATGTTTTGTTAATTTTGCATCGTTATAATTAGCTCTCCTGCCAGAGGATGACGAGGCCGGAGGGAGTTGAGGGGGGAGCCCGAAAGATTGGGGGGCGTACCGGTAGGCTGGAAGAGACGATTAGATTCGCCTGGCGAGTGATGTCTCTGACCAGCAGCTGGGTCGTGCCCCCGCCCCCAACGCAGCGTTTCTAAAACGCCACAAGGTAGAACGTTAATTCACATACTCCCCAGTGCCAGTTATTATGCCCTATTCTCTGTATTTGTTTGTAATTTTTTTTCTTTATTTCTCATCTGCCCTCCGTCTAGTTTTAATTAAGTCATCCTTTTTTTCCTCGCTCAAGTTTAAGAAAAACACAATAACAAAAGGTGCAATTTGACAGTGCGTCTCACTTTCTCTCTCGTGAGCTACACGCGCGCATGCCGATGCACAAAGCAATTTAGTTTACTTGTCTGTCAATCAACAGTTTTCTCACCTTGCGGCGTTTGTGGCTTCTGTGCCACTAAAATTTGGAATTACTTTAAGTCGATACCAGCTCTTATGTTACATCGCAGTGGGGAACCATCATACCTACCAAACACAAAATAACCGCTAAAAATACTACACTACATGAAAGCAAATGTAATTCCGTGGCTTGGCGGTGAGTCCACAAAGTAAGATTCACACGGAAAATCAACCAGCCCACAGCTGCTTCACGCAATTGAGATTGGGGTGCATATCTCCTCCTCTGACTGCAGGTGTAGGGTGTCTCTCAAAGTCTTTAAGAACAACAAAAAAGGTTCATAGATTCGCGGCCTATCATTTTTGGAGGGGGCGGGGGGAAAGCCATGTGCGTTTGTCGCTAACCGCAACATAGATGCTATTCAACATTAGCGTTACGCTATCGGATGGAAAGTGTGTTGAATCTGTTACTTACCACAACATAGATGCTATTTAGCATTAGCATTAAGCTTGCAGATAGAAAGTGGCTTGGGTCTGTTACCTACTGCAACATAGATGCTATTTGGCATTAGCATTAAGCTAGCGGATGGAAAACGTTCCAGTGCTAAACCTTATTTTAGTCCACTACAGTATTTGTTCAGTAGAGTTTAGTGCATGGATTTAACTTAGATGTAATTCATTTTCATTTAAAACTGTTTTTAAGTAACTTCAAATGACCTTAATGTTCATTACATAATTGAATCGTTGTTCAGTTATTCTTTTCCAATTTTTAAGACCAGTGTTAGTTCAAACTGTGCAAATTGGCTGACAACATCAAAATGGACTTTTAACAATTAAATCTCAGCTTTGTTTTTGATGAAGACAACCCACTACGGGCTTACTATATTTGATTATGGAGGTACTTTTTTTTCAGGTGGTACTTGGTGTAACGACTTTGAGAACCACTGATCTAAGATGAATTGTATGACTGCTGGAAATGACCAGAACGATCTCACAATGGCAACTTCAAACCAAAATGGATGACTTTCTGTTCCACTTCAGACATCCTGTCATGACACGTCAACAAGATTTCATGTTGATCGGAAATACTGGTATCGGGGGATATTTTTCCCCCTCCTGCCCAATTCTACAGCTTTTTGGCTTCTTGTCAGAGACCTAACCCCCCTCTCCCCATATATTCTCACGAGGATAAATAGTGAGTTTCTTGGGACGTGGAAGCACTCAAAAGGACACTTCATTGCCCTAAGTTTAAAAATTAAAGAGTTTGACAAGGGCCTTCCTACACACCACATTCCCGACGTGAAATGGAGGTCGTTTTGAACATTAGAAGTTCAACTATACAGACAACAGTCACAGTGCAGAACAAAGTATAACAAGGTAAAATGGCCAATGAGCAATAACAGCAGGTGCACTAAGGAATGTACAGCCGCGAGCTACAAGGTTGCGCTGGAGCAATAAAAGCTGTGTGACAGAGAGAAAGGTGTAGGGAGCAAAAAAAAAAAAAGAAGACTCTTTGTGAGCACTTATGTAATTGCATGTTACGATGCGGAGGTCAGAATTAAGTAAAGCTGCACGCTACATGAAGCCCTAAGTGTTTTGAGAGCGGTCGCGCTCCCTTTGCGCGCAAAAGACTTTTAGAGTGACCTCGCTTTTCCACTTCCTTTTGTTGATGGTGGTCGACTTCCTCTCATCACGATTGACTCATCCACTCGGAAGCACTCACGGTTGCCTTTGTCGTGGCTGGACGAGGACAATTAAAAAGGTCAAAACGACAGCAAACCTGACAAGCCCGCCATTTCATGTGCTCGGTAATTGGCTGGCGAGCGGCACGTTAATGTGTCACCGCTGTGGATGAAGCGACCTGCAAATGGAGATAGGGGGACGGGCACCAAGAGCGTCTCCTCCTTGACTCTGAAGACGGAAGGAGAAGATGGAGCACTTGAAATGATGAAGGCCGATTAGCACAAAGGGAAGGAAACTTTTTACACCAAGTACTACCTCAGACGATACTTAGTGGAGCTCTCAAAGTATGACCAACATTCAAATAGAGTAGCCGATTGGGCTTTAATGTTCAGCAAAAATAAGGCAAAGGCTTCATTCCGAAAACGTTTATGTCGAATCATTGAAAGCCACTGAAAATATTTTTTTCTAATTTGTCATATTTGTTAAAATCATCACTGGCACATAAGGGGGAAAAAAACATAAGCGTGCCCGATGAGGCGTCAATTATTTACTGTGCACTCATGGGCACACTCATAGCTGACCTGACATGTAGACCGTGGGCGTCATGCGCTTTGCTGAAACCATGGCGGAATATGGCGGAATATCCACAAAACTATCATGCGAGACCAGAGCATACACACCCACCGCATTTGTGCATTTTGCCCCTGATTTCACCCCTGGTTGCAATAAGCCACACATGGCAAAGTATGAATGCTGGCTTTGTGGCAGAAGAATGGCAGTTCGGAAGCGAAAGATAACATTGTCGGAACGCAAGCTTGGTGCGAATGGGACTGCCAGAAAACTCATCGGTCGTTCCCAAAATTCACATAAGCTTTCATAATGATCGGTCGTAGATATCTGACATTAACCGACATTGGAGTCAAACAGATGGATTTTTTTCTGACCCGACTTTTGTGACAGCTGAACACAGTTTCCGCAAACAATCAATTACTGTAATGGCTTTTCTACAGGCGGTTGTGAAACAATGCCATGGAGACAAGACCCAAGCAAGGCACAAAATGAAGCATTTGTCTGCTACGCGGCAAGCGGCCAATCACCTGTAGCCTCACATGCACAATGAATGGGGCGGTCGACTAAGTACCCTTGTTCTATATGTTTTGCAATTTCCGTGTCTTGTAAGTCTACTTTGTGGACAAGTAGACAAAGAGCTCCCTTGCCCAAACACACGTGTCCATTCTTGCTTGTCAAACCATCCATCCATACATCCATTTTCTGATCCGCTTATCCTCACAAGGGTTGCAGGGGTGGCAGGAGTGTATCCCAGCCGTCTTCGGGCAGGAGGCGGGGTACACCCTGAACCGGTTGCCAGCCAATCGCAGGGCACACAGAGACAAACAAACCTTCTGCGCTCACACCCACACCCAGGGACAATGTAGAGTGTTCTATTAACCTGCCATGAATGGTTTTGGAATGTGGGAGAAAACCGGAGCACCCACAGAAAAACCACGCAGGCACGGGGAGAACATGCAAACTCCTCACACGAACCCTGCGCCTCCGCGCAGTTGGGCCGACGCGCTAATCAGTCGACCACCGGGTCGCACTTGCTAGTCAAACCTTCCAGCGAAATGAATTTCTCCCGACGTGGCGGTGAAGCGATTGCCGGGCTAGAGCTGCATTTTCCCGCAGCCTGAGGACAGGCTACTCGCTCCTCGTCTACCAGGCGAGCTGTTTGATCTGCTAACTTTGATCATGCGCCACGTCGACGCCTCCAATCAATTCGCAATGCAAGCGTGCCCCAATACGGAAAACAGAGTATGATCTCCTATACTGCATGTTTTTCACACACCTCCAAGTTTCTGAAAACACAAGGCACTGACTCAGATTGTTTTGAATGACGGATTTAAGGGAGGATTCTCTGCGTCTGTCAAGCTTCGGCATGTTCACTGCTCACTATTCACATTTTTTTTTTTTTTTATTGTGTCGGGGAAGACGGCGGCTAAATAGTGCAGAGGTGCAGGGTTCGATTCTGGCTCCGGCCTTCCTGTGTGGAGTTTGCATGTTCTCCCCGTGCCCGTGTGGGTTGTCTCTGGGTACTCTGGTTCCCATCACATTCCAAAAACATGCGTAGCAGGTTCATGGAACTCTCTAAATTGTCCTTCAGTGTGCGACTGTGAGCACGACTAGTTGTTTGTCTACATGTGCCCCACGATTGGCTCCAGTACGCCCCGCGACCCTCGTTAGGATTAGAAATTGGATGGATGGATGTTTTTAGAAAATTCCATAAAGGTGGCGGCCATGTTAAGCCCACCTCACTCTAAGTACTAGAAATAGTTCTTAAGAAGGAAAAGCAGAGCTCATTTCACATGTTTGGCACAAAAAGTGTCCACATTTAGTGTCTCATTGCATCACTGAAGAGAACTGTGGGGGGTTTGGGATCTGAGGCAAGGCCTTCAGGCTCATTATTCATATTTCAGCTAATGTTGGATACCAAAATAGAAGTGGTGAATTTACTGGTCTCACGCACATACACACACAAGAGTCGGCGGCCCGGACTGGCAGTTATCAGAAGGCAGCGCTATCTCAAGGCAACTAATTGGCCGCCTTTCTGCTCATCCTATGCAGTTGCTTTTGTGCTCTTAAAAATCGCTGCTGATCCGATCTGAAAAAGGGCTGGTTGGACGCACTGCAGCCAGCACTTGAAGCACACACAAAGAACGTTTGTTGAAGGAAATCAAAAGACAAGTCTCGCGTGTGTGTGTGTGTGTGTGTGTGTGTGTGTGTGTGTGTGTGTGTGTGTGTGTGTGTGTGTGTGTGTGTGTGTGTGTGTGTGTGTGTGTGTGTGTGACAGAATGAGGATGAGTTGAAGAGCACAGTCCTCCTGCAATCTGTGAAGGACGCCTACTGCACAGAGTGTGACGGAGTGTGGGGCTATGACGCCCCCCCACCCCCCACCACTGTAAAAACTGATTGAGGAACACATCACTTAGAGCTGAGCGCCGCCTATTCCCGGCACTCTACTTCATTGCGCGCGTACGTGTCTCGAGATTGACGAGATTTTTTTGGGGGGTGCAGCGTCTCCCGACTGTCGCCGTGAAAATGCTCCCCTTGATTAGAAAAGAGCAGCGTCGCGCTCTCTCCTTCTCCCTCGTCTTTTATTCCTCCATCCATACCGCCGAGCCAATTTGCTAATGCATGCAGCAACCTTGTGATTTATTGTTGTCGGCGATACGCTTCAAGTAAAAAACGTGCCGAATGATTTAAGTTTGCAGGCTGAATTTACACTTGAAACCCGCCCCGCTCCTGAGAGAGCGCATAAGGAATATGCAAACTTGATTAGGCCGAGTATCTATTTAGTGGCTTTAAATCATCGCGGTAGCACTCGGCCTGCTATTGAAAGACATTATAGATTTTTCTTGTGTGCGGTGGTGTGCTCGATGTCTATTTGTGGATTCACTTTCTGAAATGGAAATGGAAAGTGTTTGTTGCTGGAAAAGTTACCGAAAGGTTTCACCGTTCTCGTGAAAAGAACTTGCATCAATAGACGACGACTTAAGGTTACAAATGGAACACATTGTGAACGTGACGGGGGAGGTCGAGAGATGGTGAGTTCTCGTGTAATATGAATTTCTTTTTACAAAGTACAATACCATCCATCCATCCTTTTTCTGATCTGCTTTATCCTCACAAGTGTCGTGGGGCGTGCTGGAGCCTATCCCAGATGTCTTCGGGCAGTAGGAGGGGGACACCCTGAACCGGTTGCCAGGCAATCACAGGGCATACAGAGACAAACAACCATCCGCGCTCACACTCACACGAGGGACAATTTAGACTGTTTAATCAGCCTGCCATGCATGTTTTTGGAATGTGGGAGGAAACCAGAGTACCCGGAGAAAACCCACGCAGGCACGGGGAGAACATGCAAACTCCACACAGGAAGGCCGGAGCCAGGATTGAACCCACGACCTCTGCACTGTGAGGTCAACGCGCCCACCACTGGATCACCGGGTTGCGACAAAGCATAATACCATTTGAAACTAAGTATTTTAATGTGTATTTAGTATCACCTATCTGTCATCATTTTATACAGCCCCTTGTCTTCCCAAAGCCAAAAGTGCAGGATCGAAGCAACGTACGCAGCATAGTTCATTTAAACTGGCATTTGTCCCTGCCCGCTTTGCTCTGCTGTGCTTTACTGGCGCTCGGCTGGCACGGGCGATCAAACAAGAGCTGGAACAAGTGACTTCCTTCGTTTCATCCTTTTACCCACACCGTGCTGAAAAAGCTTCATTAAAGCGGAAGATACAGCATCGGAAGCAATTTCCCAAAGCTTTTCCTTCGCGGGGCGGGTGGGCATTGTTCGAAACAGCGGGCAAAAAAGTGTCAGGGCTTCATTTGGATGAGATATCATACAGAGCTGTACTTTGCCTCTGTGCTTTCTGTGTGCCAGGGCTAATGGCGGGATGACCTGCAATGGAGCTCACTGGGAGCCATTTAAAAGGTGGGGAGGGATGCGGTGGGTGGGATGGGATCGAAAGCGAGAGAGAGAGAGAGAGAGAGAGAGGATGGGCAGCAGGAAGGAGATAAAGAGAGCGAAGACTGGAGGAAGAAAGAAACGTCTGGCAGTAATTGTTCTTGCTGTGATAAATGTTGTCCCATTGTACAGTGGCTCTGCATGTCCTTGGGAGGCAAAGAGATGATGGGGAGGAGGAGGGAGGCGGAGGGGGGCAAGCAAAGTAGCATTTAACTCTGCCTCGAAGATGTCAACTTTTTTGCGGGTCTCCCGTCTGTGTTTATGGCATGGCGTAGCACCTTGCATGAGAGAAACCAATAGATAGGACCAATACGTACTGCCCAAAATTTCACAGCACAGATAGTCACGCAAAGACAATGCAGGTGACAGTGACGTGTGGCGAGGGACATAACCAGGGGGGCGCGGACTCCTCTGGAATTGGATATAAAAAAATATGGGCAAAATTTGGTTTTGGTATTGTTGAGTGAGAAACAAAAAACTAACAATCAAGCAATCTCACTAAGCAGGATTGATAAATTCTGAAAGTGATTTAATTCCTGGTTTGGTCATTGTTTTCCAAATTAAAAGCAGATATTTACAAATGCTTTATTTTGACATTTTCATGACGGACTACAGAAATCAGTGAATAATCACCAGCGAGAGGCCAAGCAGGAATAAACAGAATGACTAGAAAAGGGACTGTGATCGCCACCATGCACAGCAGAAATCAAACGAAACAGCTCGAAGTAATCCACAAAGTAAAAACAACACCAAAATAAAATCCATACCACCGTACGGTTAATAAATAAACGTATTTCCGACATCGAATTCCAATAGTGCTCTCAAAGATCCAATGTGATGATTGGAGGTCACGGAGGGTCCAAAGGGCTTGACTGGCCCCCCGGGCACAAGCGAGCCTCGCTACAACACTGCTTCTGCACGTCAATGTCGTTGTTGTTGTGTTTGCGGCAAAGTGAAGCAGCGGCGTATTGAGTATAGGACTGCTGCCGCCGCTGCCCTTGGGGATGCAGTTGACAGCAAAGACACCTATCAAAACGCTGCAGTAATATTCGCTTGACAACACACTCGTAGAACACTTTGTGCCCCCGGGGGACACCGTTCGCTGCCTTTCCACGAGGGAGGAACACTTGAATGTTTCATGTATCACTTTTTTTTTCTCCACATCCAGATGTGACATTTGTTTAGGTTGATTTGTTGTGCTAATGTGGTTTAAACGGTGTGATAATTATATGCGGAACAATAACGGGATGACTGGAGCCGGCAAGGTCAGTTAGTGCTAATAACTTGTTAGATTGGACATGCGGTTTTCATCCAGTGAAGAATTCATACGAGGAGTAGTGGATTAATTTAAAAAAATGAATGAATGAAATAACATTAGACGTAAATGAATACAAATTAAATTAGATCACCATATCCGTTTGAAATTGATGTATGGCTGCAATAGAAATTTATCCATGATGACATCCACAGTGAGGGTTTCATGAAACAAAATTCACAAATATACAGAATCTTGCCCACAACAGTCTAGTCTGAGGAAAAAGCAGCATTTTGAAGATCTTACTTTACTCGATATTGCCATTTTCTTTGCCATTGCTCTGCTTTTATGTTCTCTTATTGTTTACTTCGATGGCATGCTCACTAACCAGAGCCAAAATCAATTGTCACCGAGATGGATAGATGATTTTTGTATCCATCCATTCATTTTCTATCGTAGTCAGATGGATGGATGGATGGATGGATAGATGAAATCATAAAACGATTCATTCTATTGATTAATCAATAATAAAGTGATAGATACAGTAGATAGGGACAATATGGTTTCATAATCCATCCATTTATTGATGGATGGATGGATGGTCTGACAGACATTTTGCAGATACTTTCGTTACTAGCTAGCTAGCTAGCTAGATAGATAGATAGATAGATAGATAGATAGATAGATAGATAGATAGATAGATAGATAGATAGATAGATAGATAGATAGATAGATAGATAGATAGATAGATAGATAGATAGATAGATAGATTACCCCATCAGTGGCTGACTCCATACATAGCGTCGTGATCAAATCATTATGTAAATCTTTTCCCACAAATGTTCCGCCGAGTGAACCATGTAGGTGTCTTAATGTGCACACATTCCATCAAGCGAACATCCCTTACTTAAGAAGCACATTAATGCCCGCAGCCCAGTTAATTGGCATTCATGTCAGTTATATTAATTGGCAGTTGAGTCATGTCGCACAGCGGGAGGAAAAAAAATATAAATTAAAAGATGACGGCGAGCGATAACAGGGATAAGTGTCACGGGAAATAACTTAAAGGACCACAGTTGATTTCATTTAGAGACATTTTGTTAATTCACTTTAGTTATTGATAATGCAATTAATTTTATCTACAGTGAGACAAGCGCCGTGCAAACAAATGAGTAATAGTGTGAGGAGACGTTTCACTACTGCAGCGTGTGGTGTGACGCTTATGTCGAGTGTAGTACACATGCAGATTGGCATGCGTGCATGCGAGTGTGTGTGCGCACATATGAGAGAGGTGAAGAGAAAGCAATGGGATGTCAAGTGATTGTATGACAACAAGAAAGTGTTGTGAGGTTGGTTACAGCAGGCTGGAAAAGGTGTGTGGGGTTTGCGATGTTAAGACTGACCCGGTTGATCGCGGACGGGGGTTAGCAACTTGAAAAGTCGATCTTTGGTCAAAATAGGATGGGCACCCCTGCTGTCAATGTAAACTACAATGCAATGCCTCGCATTGCCTGTTTCATCATTGGAGGCCTTTCTGGGACACGCATATAAACACACGCTTCCCAGGTGTCCCCCCACACACATGTTCTCCACTTCCTGTTTTTAAGCAGCACATTCATTTGATCCCGTAACCTCCCCTCGCCTCCCCACTCCTGCCCCCATCAGCCTCGGGACGCCTCCACAGCAGGCAGGAAGCGGGTGGCTGAAAGAAAAAGGTTAGGCTCATTATACAGATTAAACCTGTAAATGTCCTGTCTTTGGCATAATCGATGTGCCACTCCATTGCGCTGACTTATTGATCAATCTCGTCTGGGGGGGTGTCGGAAACAGTGCATCATTAGAGCTCCGCCAGTGGAGAGTGACTTTCCATTCAGAGGTGGGCTCTGACAGAAGACTTGCTGGCCCTCGACCTGGTAGGCGGGTGACAGATTCAAGGCGCAGGGCACACAGCGAGGAGCAAAATTGGCTTCAATGCACTGGAGCGCCATTATCCCAATAAATACCCTCAAAATCTGTTTTTTGATGACGGTTTTGCTTAAGAGAGCGCATTCTAACAAGAATTCCGTGCAAGCCCTAGTTTTGGCTGCTCCAAAATGTCATGAAAATGTGAACAGCGTGAATTTACAATGGGAAATTTAGATGTGTATAGTCCTTTTTAGAAACATTGCCTGAACATTCACAAAAAAATGCCATTCGTTTTTTTAACGGGGAAACTAGACTCTCAATCCAAACTGGCAAACAAATTGGCTGTCGACGAGCATACTGGAATGGATTGTGGCAGCTTTTAGATGTTCCATTGTACATTGTTTGATAAACAATCTCTGGATATCAAAAGAAATCCTTGTATCGCAAATCTACACTTTCTTTCGCAGACAAATATGGCACTTTATTTATTTAAGATTACCGTATTTTGCGCGATATAAGGTGCTTCCGAGTATAAGGCACAACTTCAATGAATGGCCTATTTTAAAATCCTTTTCATTTATCGGGCGCATTGCATTTTAAGGCGTATAGAATAGAAGCTACAATCGTGGCTGAGGTTGTGTTATCCATCCTCTAGATGGAGCTATGCTAAAGGGAATACAATACAGTACAGCTTTATTATAGCGCGTTCACAACCGCTGTAGCTGTAACAAAGCGCTTTACAGGGCATTCAAAATATTACGTGCAAGAATTCATAATATTGAACCATTTATAAGGATCATCGGATTATAGGGCACACTGTTGAATTTTGAGAAAATGGAATGCTTTTAGGTGCGCCTTATAGTTCGGAAAATACGCTAAATGTTTATGTTTAGTTGCTGTGAAAGAGATCCATTTAATCTGAACAGGACACACCTACCATCAATATAAAGGAGGCCAATTTGCAATTATAAAATAACACCGCCGCCCTGTGTCCCTGCTACATGAGTCTAACAGGGGAGGTGCCAACTGCACCTTTGGATTAAGAGAGCAATTGGATTGAGTAAATGGATGTGTGATCGGCTGAGTTTGAATGCTTATCGTGGTGCGCAGCTGCACACTTGAGGGAATCTTTGATTATACTGAAGGCAGACTACATTGCTGCAGAAACAATTTGCCTCCATTTAACTGTCTTGAACGACTTCTTTCTGCGCCTTCCTTTGGCATGGAGATGTGAGAAATAGCGAACACCCAAGTGTTGCCTGGGGAAGCCACAGTGACAAAAGGTGAGGGCATGAAGCAAAAAATGAATGGAATCTAGAGCCTGGAGCTAAGGGGCAAATCTTCCATGCAAGGCGGCTTTCATTTCAATGTGACACACCTTCCCAGAGGCACAGTATTCTCCATCCATCACTACTTCGCCGGGCTTGCTCACAACAACAAAAACAGGAAAGAAAAACCAAAAAAATCAAAAGGGCCCCTCAAGTCTGAGAAATACGTCATTGGTAAATAGCACTTGAAGGTGAGGGGCACTCAGCTGTGGTATTTTCCACAGGGGTGACATTTTTAGATTGCTCACCCGGCTCGTGATTTATCAACTAATTTGGAGAATGTATGTTATAGCTGTAGCAAGAAGACCTTTCTGAAAGCTATTCTAAATTTGCCGATAGGATCTTTGATGACTGCATCGCTGGCTGGCTGTCACCATGTGCTCTGTGATTGGCTGGCGAGCAAACGTGTGTGCCAAATTCAGCTGGGCTAGGGTCCAGCTTCCCCCTGAACCTGAACCGGATAAGCAGTGCTAACTGGATGACAGTGAGCTATTACTGCATCACCTTCACTGGACATTTGAAAAAACGTCATCGCATAGGACTGCAACACCGCTGAGGTCTTCGCAAAATGTCTTCGGCAATGACAGCCCTTGGCATTGGAGAGCATTTTAACACCCGCAAGTTGATCTTGACACATGAGTTCATATTGGGTCGCTTGTCAGGGTCAAAGACTTTCACAGGGAAAGGTTTCAAAAGTGTCAAGCACTTGTTTTCATGAAATAGTACAAAGAGCCTTCTGGTTCAAGAGGGCAGCAGGGAGGTTTGGACTTCCCTGAGGCAGTGACATCCGGAGCCTCAACTGACTCCTCCGAGCCCCTCCCTGAGGACGATATTACTGAACCAAGATCCCCTGGGAAGGAAACTAATTTCCACCACAAGCCATAGAAGAGGGTGACAAAGTAGATCAAGTAGTAAATATTTGAACTTTGCCTTTTGGCTCAGCTTGACGACGACAGTCCGCAAGAACGACCGCATCCCTGGATCCTGGACCCGATTCACAAGTGCTTTGTGTTAACTGGCGATCCGTTCGGGACTGCTTTTCAAGTCGGACCTTCTGAGACCCTGAACTAGTCCATAAACACGTTCGTCTTAATGACGACAACTTACCCAAATCTGATAAGACAGATTCAGTGAAGCAACCACAAGTTTTCATTCCACAAATACCTTAGTGGTGCTTACATCTAACTACATTTCGATTGGTTTAAGTCAGCAGGGCACCCAACCTTAATTTTACGTCTTCCCCAAGCTTATGGACTAACCTTGGGACTGATATTGTGGGGTTGTCGGTGTACGGCTTATCACTACAAAAAGAAGCGTAAGCTTCAACGGTATGAGGAGCCACATTAAAGTGTCCGTCAGTCACCATCTTTTCCTCACCTTGAAAAATGGATGGAAACAGATGACCGGGAAATTGCACCCTGTCTGAAAAATGACGGGATGGCATCGCTCCGCGGACTGCCCACCAGCAAATCTGCTGCCAAAGAGCGAAAGGACGGAAACAAATCGCCTGCGGGCGCTGCAATTACTGCGCACGCTCATCTCGCACGACGGGGGACTGCCACCACCTCCGTAGGAATGAAAATACACCCGCGTATGAAGGCGCATGATGGGGTCAAGGGTAAGACGGCGTCGCATTCCAATCAGCTTTCAGCCTTAATTGGTTATCTTGCTAAAGTGGGAAGCCATCAGACAACGGGATCAGTGCGGTTAGGACATTGCTGCATAATTCAAGCGACTAAGTGGTAAATGACGTTACATTAAAAGCAAAAAAATCCGCCACCGAGATACTTAATATTCTCGTGAGACAGAGCCAAAGGTTTTCTATGCAAGAAGGATTGCACTAAAGCTATTAAAAAAAAGGGTGTGGTACCTACTACAAGCTTAAGTCGCTTTTGTCGTAATTTATTACCGCAGCCATTACGCATATTACAAAACTCACCCTGAAAGACAAATGGAAGGCTGTCTGTTCAACGGTCGAGTGACATTCTACACGAGTGACAGTTTCGCACCTTAACTTAAAGTTGACCCGCTGCATTTCAATTAATTCCCGATAACATTCATTCCCAACCTTTGCTTCGAAACTTTATGCGGTCGTTCCGATCCGCAGAGTGGTAAGATCAACAACAATGCGCCGCCATTTGACAGGGCCATTTCCCACTCGACTGATGGATTAAAATGAATTGTGTCATAAATAAACTCGGTCGCATGGAGCCATTATCAGAGACTGTCTAAATGATAGCTATTTCAGAAGAAGGCGATGTGAGATGAAGGTATGCGCTGCTATACTTTTTCATTTCCAACAGAACGAGACCTGAGCGTCATATTTCACTCAGTGACCCTCGGAGACTAATAAATGGTTTTACTTCCTTTTGTCACGATCCAATAGAAAAGGAGCGACACGGGTTCCATTGTGTGGAGTGAGGCTCGCCGATCGCAGTAACAGAGCTGTAAGAAATGCAAGGACGCCCAAACAATAATCAAAGACGCCAATGTGCATTGTTCATTTCCTTCGAGAGGACGTTAAACGATACATATAAGGGCGACCTCGGGAAGAAAGAAAGAACAGGTAACACAATCACATTTTCACAGGATCATTGTTAACGGATTGCAAAGTGTTTTATTATATTCTCTTAAGCAAGGGACAAGCTGAGATATTTATAGTGTCAAGCTTGAAAACGGCTCGATTGATGGGTGCAAACTCTGGGAATGGCTGCGGAAATCGATCATCTCAGTGACTGGACGTAGATTCCACCAAAACAAACAAGACCGACATGGGTCACCAAAAGGGTGAACCATGAAGGTCCTTCATATTTGCGTTTTGCCATAAAAGCCTTTTTAAAACAGGCACTGCCCGGCAGCCTCGGTATAAGCGCCATCATTCGGAGCGCGTCGTCAACTAACAGTGAGCGGTTAAGGGGACTTTTAGTACGGTAAAATGATCGCGGGAAAAATTTACATCGAAAACGTTTCAGTGAGTGTGTGGATGTGAGTGTCAATGGTGGTTGATAGACAACGGTTCACCACCATCAATGACATGATAGGCGGGATAGAAAATGGATGGATGGAAGGATTTAGTGGGCCAAAAGGCTGGATGCAGGAAGCACAAAAAAATAAAAATAAAATAAAAATAATAATAATACACAATGTAAAACTAGAGAGAAAAACAACAAAAGATTCCAATGAAAACCAATACAAATAGTGTAATGGGTTACGGAGTGCGTTGAATATCATAATGTAAAACCTTGTTCTCTTTCACGACAAATATTCCTGAGAGGGCGCTACCGGAGTTGTGAATCGCTAATGAAACGTCACGTTCGAAGAACTGTTGGGTCCACACGGGTAAAGGTAATGATACAGCACTGATATCTCTTGGAATTGTAAATTTTGTCAAGGGATACATTCAGCAATACATTTGTTCAGAAAGCAGAACGCCAAATTGAACAGTATCCGATGAGATATTTCCCATCGTCATTTTTCACTTGTAGCCTGAAAAAAAAAAAACAAATTCTGTGGTCAAGGGAGGATCCGGGCTTTCATATTCCGACGTGTACATTTTCCACGCTGTATGCCTCCAAGCGCGTTGCTTTTGGTGGAGGCCAAGGTTCAAGGAGGGGAGCTGGGGGTTAAGGCCATTTCCTGACGGCCTGCATGAGAAAGTGATGCGCCGTGCCGTAGATCACAATGTGTCAGACCGCCAACTAACAGCGGCTTATTGGCAAGCCGGCACGCTCTATTTAACCTCCGAGGGCATCCACACCCACACGCATAACCAGACATACAAACTGCCTTACAGGATTCCCTTGCCGCACCCGAGTCGCTCGGCAATATTGGCCTAATTGAGACAGCTTCTCCCAAGACTTGAGAGTGGCTGAATCGTTACCCACCAATGCATGTAGAAGACTACTTTATAAAGCTCTTGTGTCTATCTTCTAGTATCCTTCTTTCCTCAGCATTTTTTTTTTAATTTCCACATGGCAGCTCACTGACTGCTGAGCAGTCTTCATGCTGCTGCTAATTGCCTATAAGAAAGTGATCCAGGGGTTTCTCTTCTCTTCTACTGTAGAGACTGAGACTCCCAAACTGCGGCTCAACCACGTTGGGGGGTTTCTAGAGGGGAAATCGCGGGGGAGTTCACCAGGGCAGTGGACCTGCTTGGATGGAATGTTCAAAGCGTTGTGTGGCTTAGTAGTCATAGGAGTAAAGGAAAGTTTTCTCTGGAACAGAAATCCCCAAAATGCGGGTGACATAAGCCGAAGCAAAAAGACTTTCAGTCTAAAACGGTGCACGCCTCCCGCGGAGTGAGTCAATGCTGAAGTTACATGAAACTTCTCTGAAGTGTTCTAGAGACTTGCACTCACGTTATTTGGGTTAGTAATTGTCGTCCAGTCAAGTTTATTCTTGGCCTTCATCACAAAAAAAGTCTCAAAGGCTTTAATGTGCCACAGTTGATATATATTAATGACATCCTTCTGATCTTAACCCCTACCTACGTCCTAGAGGTGTCAAACTCATTTTTGTCCAGGGCCACTTTTGAGTTACGTCTTCCCTTGGAGGGCCGTTATGACAGTGAAACCGCAAAACTGTGTCATCGTGTTATTGCATTATTACTTGTAAGGGTAACAAAATTATTGCAAAAATCTCAATGTCATGTATTACACATAATAATTTGACATTTTCGTTAACATTTTTAGCAAGTTGACACACATGATTTTCTCTCATGGGGCAACATAAAATGATGTGGCGGGCCAAATCTGGCCCCAGGGCCTTGAGTTTGACACCAGTGCCAGAGGAGGTCAAGGAAAAAAAAACATCTGGTGAAAAATTGATCATCTTTATATTGTGCAAGGTTTCTACGCTAATTTTGGCTTGTGTTTCTTTTTTTTTTTTCAAGAGAAAAAGTTATACTTGGAGGTTTGGGAAAGGGGGGCAAGTGAATGTGTAAATCTCATACCATCCTGCCATTATGCTTTTAATCCTGCGCAACCGTTGCTTAAAGGGATGGAAATCCAAATATGTGAATAGGACAAAAAAAACATGCTGATGTTTGGATGTCAAGAGGCAACAAGAGTGGTATGGGCCGGCGATTGAGTGGGAGGCAAAGGTAAATCCATGACCTCAGCTATTCCAGGGGCCGGCCTGCTTCGTGCTGACACGGACGTCCAGATTGCAGCCAGAGGTCGTCCCCGGGAGACGAGGCGAGCCGGAGCAGCCGTCATGTAACAAGGCCGATTTAGCAATACTGCCGGGGCAGGTCAGACTCGGATTGAAGGCGCGAGTTGCGACTTGCTTGCTTTTTCTTTGGCTCATCCGTCCGAGCACTAAATTGTGAAAGGCTTCCTACTCAGATGGCGAAAGAGAGACGAGTGGCTGGCGCCAGAGCGAGCGAGCACACCGTACAAATGCAGCAGGATGGATGAGCACTCCCAATATAGTCTCGTTTCTCTCAAGACTTAATACAAGTGCCAAGATGATGCGGAAGGGGGGAAAAGTCAGTTGGACCCTCTCACTGTGGCCGTGTCTTATTTCTTTTGAATTCCTGCTGCATTTCACATTCTCACTTTTTCTTGCCCATCCACAGAGTGAGCAAGAGAGCGGGAGACACACACACACACACACACACACACACACACACACACACACACACACACACACACACACACACACACACATCTCCCTTGATTCATTCTGCTTTATCAGTGACAGGCTGCAAACAGTATTGAGATAAGGAAAATGACAAAAGCTGACACAAGCTGGTCGGACAGACGCGCAGATTAGTCATTGACACGTTTGTCACTTTAACAATGTTCAAAATGCAGCTAAGGGCTAAAATACAGACAAAAAATATATATATATTTGTCCTCGGGAGTGAGACCAAGAGATACCCCCCACCCCCCTCCATGAAAATGTAATTAAAGGACGTAGACTTTTTTTCTTGGGCTTTTTTTGTGATGTCATCACAGAAGGAAGGGTAAGTGCCAGTGATGTAAATGGAATTTAGTGCAACATGGGAATGGGTCTGGCTGCTCAGTGCGATATGAGCAGGACACGTTGGACCTTCTTTGACACCTGCATGGTTGAAAAGGCTCTGCGGGCCCGTGTATGCGATCGTTCTGGAATTTTCTGGCACTAAAACATCTCAACTGAGAATATACGGTCTTCTCGTAGGGAATATTAGTATAGTAGACAATCAAGTAAAAGATCCAGCAAAAGTTTAACAGATTTGTTTTACTGGGTTTTTTGTGGGTTTACAGATGCCAAACCAAATGGACTGCTACTACGCAAAACCGCCTCCCAAGGCTGAATTGTCTCTCTCTGTGTCTTCAAATGGGGAGTAATTTGACTTCATTTCAGTTGTATTTAACTTCAGAACTTCTATGGAGATTAGAAATGTTATCATGTTACATAAAACAGCGCCTACATTATTAAAACTTTTATGATGGTGACAGATTAAGCCTTAAGCCTTTACATTATTTCCTATGGGAAAAATAGTTTTGAAATTAAGTTGGCTGAGGTTGTGCTGCGGTTTCATTGCAGTGGTGCACTTATTAATTTGCTCCCTCTCTCGTGGAGCTATGCCAGGTAACCAAACCGAGTGCTGAATGTTCTTATTTAGCCGCAATTGCTGTTTTATAAGACACTTAAATTAAGAGAATGAACCCGAGTTCTATGCTAAGTTTTAAAATGTCCGCTGCTGCTGTAAGCAAACAATGACTCACCTTGTTCCTATAGAGAGAGGGTCTGATTTGCAAATAATAATCTTAAAACGTCTGATAGTTCCAATCCAAAACTGAAAATCACTGTCTTTGTATCAATAGATTGTTTGATACAACCTAACTTTATGACTGGTGACTGTATCAATTTGCTATGTGTCACAAAACTAGTCTTCATATGCATTGATTACCATATTTTCACGCCCATACAGCGCAGCGTATTAAAAGGCGTAGTGTCAGTTACGGGTGCTATGTCCGTATTTAACACATACACAAGACACATTGGATGCAGGCATGGTAAAACATAGGCTAGCTTAAACGGTATGCATGCTGGCCTATGTTTTTAAAAAGGCAGTCAGGGAGCATAACAGAGTTCGGTTGTACTTTATTCCCGTCCTTGATGGCGCCGTTTCATAAAACAAAAGCACGACTTTGCAACTGCTCGATTCCCATGGTCCTCCGCGTAACTGATAGCTTGCAGTTTAAACCGTTCTTCGTAAGCGTGTGTCTTTGTAGGTGCTATTTTCACGATGTTGTTTTGCACAATGCACGTACCCGCACCTACTGGTTATGTGCCTTTCACGCCCACCCTTCCCACTTTAATGTCCGCATGCTGTCCTCGGTTACATCCGCCTTTCCTCTATATAAGTAACGTGTCGGATTTGCAGATTTTAGAACTCGGCGCATGCACAAGGCGACCCGCGTGATTCGGCGCGCCGTCCATTTCGGGGAAAATGTAAGACTTTTATGTGCGTCTTATGGTCGTGAAAATACGGTATCGTTTTCCATTAAGGCAGCATGGCGGATACGCTGATAAATCTGCAGGCTACCATTAGAGAAGCACGGCGGCCACATAACATACCACACATTAAACCGTGTTTACCATCATTAAAACAAATGTGCATGACAGCAAGCTGCTGTGAAATAACCCCAGTGCACCCCTATTTTTATATGCTTGTTATTATCCGTTCTTGGATGTGGTGGCAGGAGAACATACGTTTTAGTCTTTGAACGCATCAATTACGATGCAGCCCGTTGCGGCTCAAGGTATGCTAGCCCCAGCGAATGACTCGTGATGCAGTGTGTTGTCACTGTGGCCCGTCCAGACAATCATCTGATTTGTCGTGGGCAGGATACGTCTGTCTCCCTGCTGTGGGATTTGATGCTTTTACAGGCTGACAAGTGTGTTTATTAATCACCACACACTCCGATCTATATTCCACTTCACGCGGTAGCACAATGCCCCCATGGGTGGACGTATGACAGTTGATATGGAATATTAATGTGATTTGTTGCTCCGCCGGGTCCACTGGTCTGGGCCCCGGATCCTCTTCCTGTCTGATGCTATTGGCTGGGACCTCAGAGGGTACGGAAAGGCTGAGGAGCTGCACAGTCAGGGCCATCCTTTGGGTATTCATGACGTGAGAGGTGTTTTGTCAGTATTTATCGCACGTCCCCGCGGCGTCTCGGTGCCTGCTAGTAGTGACTTGTGCTGTTGTAATTCATAGAGCACAATAATATAGGGTTATTTTTTTACCTCAAAGATCTATTAGAGGTCACACTGGCAAGTAGTGTAAGAAGGAGAATAGCGGCTCCTTTTATTGTGTGCGCATCAGCTACTCGTGGTATCCAGCAGCCAAAACGTGTGTGCTGTAATGCTCGCATACAAGACACCGAAACCACTTTGCCACCCTGATATAAACCTGAAACGGGAAATAGGAGACAGGTAAGGTTTGTGGAGAAATTTTATGGCACAGGTGTCAAAGTCAAGGCCCGGGGGCCAGATCTGGCCCGCCACATCATTTTATGTGGCCTGCGAAAGCAAATCAAACAGGGCAAATTCTATGATGCTTGCTAAAATATGTACCAAAATTTTTAATTTTCATATGTAATAAATAAGAGAGACATTGTAAGCAGTTTCTTGTTGCCAAACACATCATGACATGGTAACTAAAATGTGGCCCGCGAGGAAAATGGGTTTGACACCCCGGCTTTACAGTAAACCAAGATGTCAAAAATGTGTTAGTCCACTGCAAATTTTCTTCCTCTGGCATCCATGTTCCTACGTGTATATCCTCCAGACTCAATATTTAAAATCAACATTCACGTCACAAATGCAAGACGTAATGGTATCATCAAGTATGAGTACTTGGAATCGACGGGCACACAGTCCGGGAAAAAAAAATTACGTAAAGGCACGCTAAGGGTTTAAATTCTGAGTTTTTTTTGTATGACTTTGGTGGCAAGAAAATGGTTGGTTGACTCTCCTTACGTTGAATGACTATTTCCTCTTCTGTTTCCGCTCCTCTCTTTTGTCCAACGTACTTATCTGAGTGATGCAAATGTGTTGCTTAATGTCGAAGCAGATGTGCAAGGGTACACAGGCTTCATCGCGACTCAGAGGTATGCCAACTCCATATAAATCTGCATATGGCCCATTGGTCGAATGGTGTTTTGCATGCTTTGGTAAATATAGATAGAGTCCCCGCAGAGGCTTGTTTTTCTCTTTTCCAACAGCCCAGCTAAAGCAAACACAGGGAGTGTTTTCTATTCAGCCACTTGCCTTTTTAAAAGGCACTTCAATCAAGAGAATGGCTGCGAGTCCTCTCCTCCATTTAAATGTTGCCTTTGTGAGCGGCTGCTGCTGTGAGAGAGAGAGAGAGAAAACGAGACTGGAGCGTGAAGACATTCAATGTATCTCATGAGATTTGTCTAGGACCCAATTAAACCAACAAAATGTCATCGCACCGATGTGACTGGGGCGCAGCATTGAGGAGACTGCTTGGCCCGCTCAATTAGCTATTGATCAGATTGGTGGAAATTAATGTCAATGATGAACAAAAGTAGAGATAGAATCTGCAAACAGCTTCGGTTTGTTGATATGGCGAGGATGGTATGCTGCAGCAGCCATAAGTCAGAAAAGAAAAATACTTAGTCGAGTGCTGACCTCCGCCAAGGTGGAAAGGAATCAAGAAAAGTTTGAAAATTCGTTTTAATTCACCGCATTTTCCGCATTATAAGGCGCTTCGGAGTATAAGGCGCACCTTCGATGAATGGTCTAGCGTTTTGGTAGCTGCACATTTAAATGCAAGCGTTCAATTGTTTCCTCATTAATCGCTATCATACAACCAGATCACGATAAACCACGATGGACCGATCCATACGTCTTGTTTGACTGTTTATAATTTAAAGAGGCGATAGCCGACTTGTGTCCGATATCAGTCGATGGAAGGGAAGGCGTGGTCGTAAAAGTCGTAAAAGAGGGCGTGGGGGGGGCTGTAAGACACAGTTCGAAGGAATCAAGAGTTGGCCTCAGGGTAACCCTTTCGGAATATGCGCGCTTCCGCACATGTGTGCGCATACACATATCTGATGGCACTGTGCAGCCATCAGGAACCACATTATTCCACGGTACTTTGTACAGTGCGTTAATCACAGGGACCCTTGAGCGCTCCTTGGGCTCCAAATATTCTAACCTTGAGGTTACGAGAAAGACATTAGTCCCGATCCATTCAAAGTATTGGAGATGGGGGGGGAAGGCGGCGGAGGGAGGAGGCGGAAAAGCTTTCAAGGTAATGAAATTCGACTATAATTTAAAGAGAAAAAAAACGACTTGCAGGGACAAGCATGAGCCGGAGTTGGGTGGGGTGGGGGGGATTAAATTGGATTTTTTCTTTTTTCTTTCTTTTGAATTACGTTTAAGTGCACGAAGTGAGGGGTGGGGGGCTGACTTCCTTTCCCTTCTTTTTTCAAACAAAGTCATGATAACAGCATTAACATCCAGAATGAATCGAATCATTTCAAATCCAATTAACCTATGACAGAATAGACGATTGGCCAGGAATGAGAATGAAGATTTCAAGGAGTGGCTGGAGAGAAGGTTGACCCGTAGGGACTTTTGGGGGTCAACTGGCATGGAGTCCAAAATAGATTGTTGAAATAGTTTTTATTTTTGAAACTTAAATTAAAAAAAAGAAGAACACTCAAATTGGAGTATTTTCATCAATCCACAATAGCACCCCAAAATCAATCAAATTCCGGATTTTTTGTGTGTTTTTTGTTTTCCTTTTTGTTCTGGTC
The DNA here is from genome assembly GCA_026261675.1 of Hippocampus mohnikei. NCBI lineage: Eukaryota > Metazoa > Chordata > Actinopteri > Syngnathiformes > Syngnathidae > Hippocampus > Hippocampus mohnikei. The sequence goes on from JAKGUB010000521.1 coordinate 6,589,222, forward strand.
AGGTATGAACACTTTTGGAGCAACTCAACCAGTTCAGTCGTAGTAAAAAAAAGCAATTTGACTTTGGTCCAATCCAACTTTTGAAACCGATCAAGTTTTACCATAAAACATGAGGGGGAAACATATCGATGGTTAAAAGAAAAAGTAAATAAATATTTTCTGTACACAAAAAAAAAACCCTTCCATACTGCAAGCACAAAAACAAGAAAGTGAATGTGAATGACACTTTTGGGTCCATTTGAAAACTAGGAACTGAACCAAAGCGGCAGAGTGACACCAATTTCCAACTATCCATCCATTTTGAAAACTGCTTTTCCTTAATCGTGTCTCTTGAGCTGGAGCCTATCCTAACTGACTTTGGGAGAGGGGCGGGGCATATTCTGGACTAGTACCCAGTCAGGTTTACAAACCCATCTCAGAAAAATGGACCATTGTTTTATCACAATGACAATTAAAAACATTGACTCATTCATTCAATAATACAGATGAACACAGAACCGTGGGTGTGAATGTTTCTCCCTCAAGGACTCCACACTAACCGTACCTTTAAACAAAAAAACAAAACAAAATGGGGGTGGGGGAAAGCTTCCCAGGAATTACAAAATATAACAAGGGTACAAATGATAACTTTACAAGTTCCCCGAAAGGTACAACGAGGGAGAGACGAGAACAAGGAGCTCAGAGGACGTCAGCATGCTCTCCCTCGCCTCCCTCCTTTTGTTTGTCGCGACCGTTCTGACTGATAGTCGAAGTGCTCCGCAGTTAACCCCACTTATTGGCGATGCCGCCTGCCGCGGCCGCTCTCACCTCCATCCATCCATTTTCTATTCCTCCCCTCACTGGCTCACACACAGCTGCAGCCGGTCCATTAAGTTAATTAAAGGCTCCATTTTGAGCTGGAGCCTGCAAGCAAATACGAGTGCCAATCAATAGATCTCGGGGCTTATTTTGTGGGAGGGCGGAGAAGGGAGGGAGGGGTGCGGCTGATTTGTAGCCTTGGCAGACAAGCCATGTCCCTCTCTGTCTGTCCTCTGTCTCTGTCTAATTTTGCAGCCGACCCAGCCCCCCTCCCAGAGTCTCCTTCTCTCTCCTGACTGAGTTGGCTATCTATCACTTTGCTCTCCTGTCTTACCTCAAGCAACCCACTGGCTTAGCCATCCGCCTACGAGTCGTCGCAACTGCCGCGTTTCCCTAGTGTGTCGCCATCTGCACAGCGGTGTCAGCTGGGGGGGGTCCGTAACCGTGTTGGGAGGCAGCTGACACTAACGGCAAGTCCGGAGGGGATGAACGCGAGCTCGGGGAGCCTTGTAATACATAAGCTCGCCTATACAGAATGGGAACGACCCATGACTGAAGATGGCATTAAAAACCATCCCATTAAAGAATGGATGCGGTTTTCCGTGTTTCTATTCATATCCGAAGGTGTCGGGATAAAATGTGGCATGCTGGTTAAGAGAAAAAGTCACACCATCATTTCCCCGCCAGCGGAAAGTTCACCAGGAAAGCCTGACTGCAGAAAATGTATGATAAGAGGGAGAAAAATAAAGGATTGCACGAGTACACATTTCCAAGCGAAGACCAAAGAGGTGAAGGAATAATTATTACGGTTAATTTTTCGCAGACGCTATATTCCAAATGTTTTTATTTTTTTTTGCATGCTGTTTTTTTTACAGCTGACAACCCGCATTGTGTCTTAATTGACTTCCTGTATGTTTTACAGCGTACAAATCCTGTATTATATTCTGCATCTTGATTGGCTAAAGTACCGTAGACCAATTTGAATACATCTCCTCAATGCCATTTCTCTCCGTCAGGAGAAAGAGGGACCTTCAGAGGCAAGCATGAAATACGTGCTAGTTAAATCATTAAAATTATATCATTATTATAATTTCAAAATATTGTTTAATGTTTACATTTGTATTTCCTCAATAGATGTTTGGGTCTCCTGTTGTGCTCATTTCTGAACAATGTTCATGGATCAGCGTGGCCTGCTCTAATGCTTCATCATGATAAAATATTGCAATGTTTTTTAAATAATATTATAAATGAAAATGAAAAAACCCCAGCAGACTAAATTGAAACCCGTTTTTTTTTCTTCCCTACATTTTTGAAACGGGTTAATTTGACCCACAAGATAACAGACGGGGGGGCGGGGTTTGAACCGGTTTTGACCTTTGTTTCGTTATAAAATAATATTAACAATCATAATAATTAGCACAACAAACAATAAATATTAATAATCATGTATACTTTTTTTTTGCAGCGGTGTGAAATTTGAGCGCCTTTCAACAAGAAAGAAATGTGAATGAATATTAAATGGCAATGTTTACAGCCTTAAAACAAATCGTACAATTATTGCAAAAACAAATACAAATAAAAAGTTTCCTACTTTGCAAATTTCACCAATCGCGGGGGTGACGTTCCAAAAATAACCCGGGAGGGATTATTGATCCACTGCAAGCAATCTGTCCAAATAAAAGCGTCTTCAGTGAGCCTTTATTTTTTTTTCCGCATCCCAATCTTTTTTTTTTTGTTTCCAAAATCTATTTTTTGCTATTGTCACGTGCCACCCACAGCAAGAGAGCAGGGCCCACAGGCTAAACAACCATCATTAGCTTCACGTGGTGTGCGTCTGCTATGAACGATGGCAGCGGGTGGCCCGCTCAAGATCACCCAGGCAAGTCCTCTCTGCTGGATATCTCCATTGCGACAGTCTCTCCATTCCCGCCGTTACATCATCAGCACCGCGGAGTGTGGCGAAGCTCATCGCTCTTCCCGGCAGCCGTTTGACAATTCCCTCTCTCCCCGGAGAGGCGCGGCAACCCGTGCGGGCCTTGATGGCGAGCCAGTGTTGTTGGAGGGCCCGCGCTCGCCACCGCCCTCCTCCATCGCGTTCCAGATAGGACGCTTGGTGCTTTCCCACTACAGTCATCTACTCTCCCTCCTTCTCAGAGAGAAAGAAAGAAAGCCCAAGGGGGCTTGTTCATATTCTCTCCTCTTATTGTGTTTTCATCTTGTTTTCCTCCCCTGATGACACAGAACGGCGCACTCCTGGCTCTCGAGAGTACCCATCCAGCATTCAGCCGGGGAGTTGGCGAAAACGCATGGTTAACCCCATTTTATTCTGTCTATTCAAAGGTTCCCGCTGGCAAAGCTCGAACGCTCGCAGCAGATAAGAGTGGGTCATTTGATGCAAAAAAAAAAAAGAATGGATGGATGGTACTACAAATGACAAGTGACGCTCTAAAGAAGTATGCGCCGCCATATTGTGTACTTTGAAAAGACTGTACACTTCCCAGAGCTTTATAGGCAGGTTTATCTACCCATTTCCGGGGGTATGATCCTGTTTCCTGGTATTGACTAAACTCTCTCGACACTGCGTGCTGGCAAAACCTTTTCGCCATGGCGACACCAGCTGAAGAACGTATCCAGAGTGTTCCAAGCAGACCAGGAGAAGTTGGTCCATGCTTTTATCTCCAGTAGACCTGACTATGGTCTTCTGACTGGTCTCCCTCAAAAGAGCATCAAACAGCCGCAGCTCATTCAGAATGGCGCAGCCTGTGTTATGCTCGGAAATAAAAGAGATTAAAACACATTACTCTCGTTTTCAAAAGGCTTTAAAAACTTGCTCCCACTCAACTGTGGAATAGCTTTTAAAGTTCTGATAGCGGTTCTATAAATCACTGAATGGTTTCGGTCCTGAATACATTAGAGAGACGCTAATGGAATATAAAGGTCGTTGAGCTCCAATGGTCTGCAGACCCAGGTCAAATCGCGGAGCCCAGAGTTCAAAGCAAACACGGTGAAGCAGCTGTTATGCTGCATTCAAATGACAGCCTCAATTGAGAATGCTTTCAAATCCAGGTGAAAAACGGCGTTTTCCCCTTTCCTATGATTGATGTCTAATTTAAATTACTTTATAATCTTGGATTTTTAATTCTGTAATGCCTTGTGCATGAAATGAGTATATTAATAAAGCTGCCTTGCCTTGCCTTCTCTTATTGGCACGTATTGTCCCATCCTTGAGAAGCTGTACTACCTGGGCAACTTCTGCGGGCTGCAAATAGCGCCTCGTGCAGCCACTAGTACGTTTCTGACGATCGGTCTCTCTCTCCTGGTTTTGCTTTCATGATATTGACACTGCTAGGGAGACATCACGGCGCGCTTGGATGAAGAGGTGCTGGAGTACCCGAGCAGCTTCTGCAGAAATATATTGTTCTTGTAACATTATTGAGATTTATGGACGCGTAAGTGACAATTTTGTCCACAGAAGCGCGGCAGCTGCGAATTGACACGAGTGCAGACTGATTTAAGAGAGCTGTGGCACGCGATAGCGCTGTCAAGAGAACACGTTATCAACAGCAAGGTACACCGTATAAAAATGCAAATGGTGGTGGGGGGGGGGACTGGGAGTGAAAGAAATAAGAGCTTTCCTCCGATACTCGTTCCGTTTTGACCTCGTCTCTCTTTGGCCTCCCTCTTTGATTTCGTTTGCTTCCATCTTTGAGTCCCGTATCAAGTATGCGCTCCCTCATCCTTTGTCACCCTAACCACCTCATTTCTCAGCCCCCACCTCCCCGCCACCGCCACCACCAGCTCTGCCCCTCCTTCTCTCCAACTCTCACTCTGTGTAATTCAATCATCACGAGGAGATGGATATCCATCCCCCAGGAGCGCTTATGCTCTCCATTTCCTAAAGCGCTTGATCAGATTAATTGATTAAAAGCCCCCACCCCACCCCATCCCCCGCAACCCCCTCTACCAACCGCAGCTGTGGTGGCGTGCTGGAAATCAGGTTTGCATTGATATTGTTTTATATATTGTTTTTAATTAAATGCCGTTTTGCTTTGCTCCAGACAGACCTCAAAAAAGCACAAAAGGGCGTTACATAAAATACAAGCGCCTCGAGCGAGGAGAGGACTTTTGCGGGGGTGGAGTGTAGGGCAGCCTGCTGGACAACGGAGATTTATAAAGCAGACACAACTAGAACCGCAAGCGTATAAGCGACATGGAGATCACGGGGGGAAAATAAAGCAGATGAGCCGATCGATGAAATGAAATCAACAAGGCTATTTTGGCGCCCCCCAAAAAAAAAAACAGTTGGATTTGCATCTGTATGACCACATTGGGCAACTCAGACCTCCGCTCATCCATTGTAACAGCGAGACAAGCGGTTGCCGTGTCTACGGAGTGCCGAGTCCCTGTGGAGTTGTCGCCCTCTTCCTCTCACTTCTCTGGCGTCTCCTTTTCCTTCTCTCGCTATTTGGCACCGCGATATCAAAGTCGATTACTGTGCTCTTGCTGGGCCTGCCTTAACATAGGGGCCAACACACACACACACACACACACACACACGCACACGTCGTCGTCGCAAGTCTGTCTTATCTATCTGACGCACATGTTCTCTATACGTGTAAAGCTTTTACCTGAGCGCGCGCCATTACAGCGGAGGCTTTTACCTCCCGAGAGCCAAATTGCCTTTCAGACACAACCTTTCCGTCTTTTTTTTTTTTTTGCCCTTGACATTTAGTTTGCTTGCATTCCCCCGCGTACTTACAGATTCGCACGAGCTGTGAAACCCACACAAAGTACAGTAAGTAAACTGCACCGCGATGTATAATTCGCTGTCATTTAGCGCTCGTATATATTGTTTTCTGCTGATGAGACACGGCGGCTTGTCAGGTCGCGGGAATTTTAGGGCAACAAAAGCATCTGATGAAAGACACTGCCAGAAAGATCAGAGAGGATGATAACAGTCCGGCAAGAATTGAGAGAGGAAATATTTATGACATCCAGCAGTCAGTAATGATGTGTTTAGATAGCCATTGTTTTCTTCCTATTCTCATGAAGTTGAGGAGTCGAACTAAAAATCTACACTCTGGTTATTTTCCCCTCCTCAAGAAACTCCTCCCCCTGTCCCCGTCTTACTTTCCCCAAGACTTTATTTGCAGGGTGACTGATCTCTCAGCCCGGGATTGATCTGAAGCCGCTCTCTGGAACCAGTGCCTCGAGGGTGGCTCAGTGCAAACACGAGGAGCCCCACTCTACTTTCTGCTACGGCGGCTTCACATTGTAACCACTTTGCTAAGCGCGCAAAACAGCTCTACCTGTAAGGCATTTACGCCAACCTAGAAGGCCAAAGCAATAAAAACATTCGGTGAGGTACTGAGAGGAGGGGGGTGTGGGGGGTCAATCAAGAACCTAATGAGATATGACAGCAGTTTCGTACAGCCCGCATCACATTCGCTTACCGCCGTCCGTAAACGAAGCGCAAAACAAATACATTACTTTTGACAAACGCACGGATCATTTGAACATTTTACATCAATAATTCACGCCGGCGGAGACCCGTTTGCTCGGCGTCCCTCTTTGATGCTTCGGAAAGGAGGTGGAAAAAGGGGCAGCGTTTGTTTGATTCGAGAGATGTCGCGGATACAATGACTGAGCGTCATTATGACGGCAAAGTTACGAAATGGCTGGCAGCGTAGCGGGAGCTGAGCTAACGCACGACGGTGATTAGGAGAAGGCATCCATCCCACACACGGAGAGCCGTTCAGCAGCCTAATGGCCCTGTGGAGGCTTGCACTTTGATGCACATACTGTATACATAGACAGCAGAAAAATGCATATGCAATTACATACTATGATTTTGTTGTTGTTTCGCGGGCGAGTCCCTGCCGAGTTTATGACGGATGGATTATGCGAGTTGTGCTGTGACACACAAACGGGGATTGGAGTGAGCTAATCCACACTGCCTCCTACAGGACGACAGCTCACACTGTAGCTTTGACAATGTGATCAAGTGCACAACAAGTTGATGAGAGCAACAAGTGTCATCCAAGACGAGTCCAGGAATCGGCAAGGACGTCATGCTGAGTATCTGCTTTTGTTTTTCTCGCGGCCTCTTTAATTAGGCCTCCATAGCTTTCATCTCAAATGAAAAGAAAATGCTTTATTCATGAGCCCAATCTAAAAATCTGTCCATTTGAGCCAAGGTTGTCATTTATTTTAGCCTATTGAAAGTAATTAACATGAAAGGCTATCCATCCGAGCCTGCTTAGAAGTTAGAAATAACCTAGATGGAGCTAACGAGTTAGGACCAAAGCGTCCGATCAAAAGTAAACAACAAATATGGCTGATGCCAGAGGAAGTGATTTTTTTTTTTTTGGTGTGTGTGTGGGGGGGTTGAAAAATCAATTCATATTTTTGGGACCTAAAAATGCACGGAAACTCACCACACTCATTTGCCATGCACGCACGGTAAAAAATGTGGCATTTTAAAGTTGCCATGAAGGCCAAAAACCAAATGGCTCTATAGTGCCACCACCTAGACTTGGGGGAAAAAAAAGAAATGGGGTACCAAATGGGGACCACTGAGCTGTTTACCAAGTGTTATCGTGCCTACCTTCCAAGCGATGCGGTTGCCTTTGGTGTCGTGCTCCAGTGCCATGGGGAACTCCCCACGCTCATAGAACTTCCGAAACATGGTGGGTTTGGAGGGGCGCTCCTGAAAAGCCCCTGCCGGCGGGGGACCTGCCACCTGACCGCACACACAAAGCAGACATGAATAAAAGTACAACAAGCAGACTGCGCATGAAAGGTGTTGTTTTATGAAATTAGAACTGACTCGCACACTAGAATAGACGCACTCCCACGGCTCTTTCTTTTGAGTAATTCAGGGACGCGCTTGTGCATGCTGCTGTGCAAAAACACTGGTAGTGCATGTTTGTGTGTGCATGTGTGTGTTCGCCCTGGAGCCGCAGGCATAGCCAGAGGCATCCATGGTTTCAGCTTTTCTCTTGACTCCGTGGCTAGATATGCGCTTTTACTGTGTCATTGAAAGACAATGCAAGTCCTCTGCCACGCAATGTACATACGCTGTTGTTAAGATTTCTCCTGGTACGGCCTTTTGTTACTTCACGCCATAACAATGTTGACTTTTAACATTTTTATTTTTTTAAAGGGGAAGTCACGTAAAAAAATGCGCCCCCGCCAGTGCAAACACCGTATTCTGATCAATAGTGCGTGAGTGAAATATGAATTAAGCAGAAAAATTCACCTGATTTTATCCATCTCCGAGGCAGCCATTTTGCCTTGTACCGCCACGTGCTGTCAAGTGAAAATGACATCACAGGGCTCAACTATTTATTGAAAAAGGTGAGTCGCGATTGGTCATTATCTGAGCCCTAAAGCATTATGATGTCATTTTCAGTAAGTGGTAAAATGGCCACCCACCTGACATGGATAAAACGGTCTGGATTTTGCTACTTTATTCAAATTCCACAAACGCAATATAAATCTGAATGCCGTTTTTAGACTAGTGGGGATGCCTCGAACATGTTCATTTCGTAATGAAATGTTGACGGCTGATTTTCAGGATTGAGTCGTCGTCATGATAAGTGATGTCAGCATATGCTGTCAGTGCAATTCAAGTAAAAAAAAAAAGAGCATGTGGTTTTCCAAGTACTTTTGTCCAGCATTTGTGGGCATCGAAGCCGCTATGAATCAGTTTTTTAGTGAAAACGATGGCTTTAATTTGGACCTTCTGTGACAGGTGTTGTGCAGTTACTTCCATTTGTTGCCAAGCAAACAAGTGGAATGTTATGCTAGCTTCTGGCATTAGCCTGCACCTGGAGAGCTGCTTGTCACTCACAGGATGTGGAGCACCACAGGTTGTGAAGGTTCCGTGACTTAATGACTGAATATTGGACCCAACCCAGAACACTCCTTCTGCGCATCCCACACCATCTGTCTCACACTGCCCGGAACTGACAGAAGCGTTAGAGTCATCAATCCTGTCATTTTTCCACGAGCGCAAACAAATGGGCATCGTTAAGGGTTAACAGTGATGTTCCTCTATACAACTTTGCAAGTATTACTTTGACATCATCCTCAAGTGTTGACTGCGTGTTGCATAATGAAACACATAACCATTAAGTATTAAAAAAAAAAAAGAAGAAGAAGGTAGCAAAGAGAAATCACCAGGATGATGAAAGCTACTGTGGATGGGGCTCCACGTTGCGAAGAGGGAAGTCCGCTATTACAGTTGTAGCGGTTCAAAGCGCGAGTTTAAAAAAGGTTTTAGAGCGCCGGGGGATTGCACTTCAGTAATTTTCACAGCCGTTTGGAGACTATACCGGGCGATACTGAATAAAATGCTGAGTTAAAAAGGCACTGAGGGGAGACCAAATGAAATGTTGCAAGCAAATTATTCTTTCACCAGCCTTTTCATTTCCATCTTTTCATGAAATATCTGTTGCGTGTTGCTGCAACCAAAAAAAAAGCATTTTATAACCTTTGTATTTTTCATTTTAAGCCCTTGTGTGGGTCCATGCTTGTCTGATGAAAAGACAATGCACCTCGTCAACATGAAGAGCAGGTGGGGCGGGGAATTAATTATTGTTTTTGCTTGTTTCGTTAAGATTCCAATTTAGCAGCTAGATCCGGGATTCACACACTTTGGGATATATTTTTTTCCACGAGGAACACAATTTCTAGTTCTTAGAGTGCTAAATTCATGTCATCTGTCACCTTTGTCGTTATTATTGCATGACCAACATCAATGCAGCAGCGACAAAGCCCTCCCATCCAGGTAGCTACAATGGCAGGCGAGGCGTGCTGCATAAGGAAGCTAAAAATAGCTCCAACTGAGGCAAGGATCGAGAGAGAGAGAGAGAGAGAGAGAGAGAGAGAGAGAGAGAGAGAGAGAGAGAATGAACCCAGACTGCACTGACTGGCTGAGTGGCTTTTATGATCAGGAATGATGACGCTGCAGTCAATTCCATGGCCTGTGTTCATGGCTGAGGAATTACAAGCGTCACAGCTATTTTCCTTCTTTCTCTCCGATTATCCCCACTGGTGGAAAACACACAACGGAGGTCCGCAAAGGGACAGAATGATATTTTCACAACAGACGCTAAAAACTTAGCTCAGGATTCAGACTCTCATCGCTATTAGCTTAAACAGAATTGTTAGCAACTACTGTATTGGGCGTTTTTGTTATAAGCTATGTTAGCCGTGAATTAGATTGTGGCTAGTCGAGCATTGATCTCGAGCACCTAAGGTCCAACTTGAAAGATCAGCCGGTACAACACAGACCTACAGTACACCAAAGCTAAATAATGCATGGTTTTATCCAAAACAGTCTTTTCAAAACTCTTTGTTGATGTATCTGTGACATGTGAATGTAAACTTAGTAACAGGCAGATTTTGGGTGGTCTGAAAAAAAAAAAGTCAAATACGCATGACAACTTTACGACGAAAACATTGCATCAATTCTATTCCAGTAAGTGGTGGTCAGATGCTACACACATAATAATAATAATAATACATGTTATTTATAAGCGCCTTTCAAAACACTCAAGGACACTTTCCAATCAAGAACAAAAATTACATGCGCATGAGCAGCTCGTATTATCAGTAGCCATTTTTTGGGAGTACCTTTGTCGGTCGAACACATATTATGCGATATTGTTTGCCTAATAGCGTTCTTGCCGACATAATGTTTTGGGACGACAAAAAAAAAAAAAACGCCATTATTAGCAAGCGCGTTGGGAATTTTTAAAATCATTTTTCTAATGATATTGAGTAGCTTGTTGCTAGGGGACGTTATAGCTGGCGATGTGCTTTTGGCAGCTCGTTAAACATGTTAACTGATTTCAAAAAGGTGTCAAACCAACGTGAATGCTGTTCCTCTTGGCTGACTAAATCACCTGGGAACCGAACCAACTTTAAAACCAAAGTATGTACCAAACCATGAATGTCGCCATAATGTTACTTGCATAGATTTTTGGTGTTTACGACGCTGCCATGAGAACAGACGTCTGTCGTAAACTGAGAACAGAAACTAAGATCCCATCGCGTCATAAATAGGCAAAGGCTTTGGAAAAAAAAAAATCAGAGAAGCAAGAAACAGACAACCACCAGAGATGCGCTCCTGCTCCACGATGGAAGCCATAAACAAGCCTGTGAGGCGACAGTGCAGAGATGGTTGTTGCGATAAGGCAATAAAGGGAGGAAAAGACTGCTCTGTGTGTTTTTGGTGCACACATCGGGGAGTCATAACAAGGTAGCAGCGGTCAGATGAGCTCCAGGCTGTCATTTCTCTCCCTCGCCTTCACCCTCCATCCAAATCTGTTTCTTCCTAACGCTGTTGTCCAGCCCAGCTGAGTTTCCCGGTAAAGAAGTTGCGAGGCCCCCGCCGAGACAATAAAGGCATCACATGCTGAGGCCCACCCCCCCTCCGTGGGCAAGCTCCCGCAGAGGTGATTGAACACCAACGGGGGTCTGGCGCTGCTGTCATTTATAAAGGTGCTCTGACTAAACCGCATTAGTATGGCACTTCCATGGCTCACCTGCTCGGGGGTTGACACATAGACCCGAGAGTGGCGGTGGAAAGGGAAAGAGGAACGAAAACGATAGGACCCCCGAGAGAACACAGAGAAGAAATTGGTAAGGATTGTCAGAGAGAGAACAAAGACGCCAAGCAGCGCGGAAGATGAAAAATGGAGATGAAGTGCGGGTGACGTTGAAGAGTTGAGAGCCAAGGAAACGAGAGACAGAGGAGACAATAGGTTGTGGCTCATCAATTCTTGAGGGTGAGTTCAGCGTGGCGGGGGCTGCCCGCGCCAATGCAAGCGATCCATCACTGTGCCGGGGGCCTTTCGGACCGGCTCGCGCATCTCGTCATCTCGCTCGGCTTTTCAGCATCACCCCCGAAAAAACCTCAACCGAAAACATCCTCCTGATGCATGTGCGTGTGTGTGTGTGTACCACCTTGCAAATGAGACTCGGTTCGTCTCTCTCTTCATCCGTCTTTGCTCTTTTGAGGCAATGCCTTAGCGCGGCGACCAGGCTGCCACTTCATACGGGGACGCGTTGCGTCACCTGTTTTGCTGACAGCAAAGCAGGGGAGGCAGACACCCGCTCGAGCGCTCTACATTTCGCTGCCGTTCTCGGTTGAGAGGTTATTGAAATCTGCCTTTCCTCTGGGAGGGAGCAGGGGAGGCCAGTCGTGGAAGATGGAATAGACGGGCCCGGGCTTTTCTGATAAGGTCAGCTTGCACAGGATCTTGCGCAGGCAACAAATTAGCTCGCTTTATTTGCAGTGGAGTGGGCACCAGAGCACTGGTGAGCTTGTCCTCATGAGAATTTTGTCGTATTTTCTCCAAAGAGTAATGTTGAAATGAACTGTTTTTGCGTGTCCTTGACCACTAGTGTTGGTGCACGTCAAAACCGAATTTTGGGGCGGGTTCAGTTCGTCACTGTGGGATTTTGTGTAAATGCATCCCGATTTTGAACAAAAGGGTAAAGCGCTAATATGAGTGGAAAAAATGCGGGTGTTATTTGAGGGGGTGTCAATCGTCATACAAAAATAGTTCATTTTCTAATGGCCTGTTTTAGGTAAGTGAAAAGGAAGTTTTGCTACACGGCCCGACCAGACGATCATCCGGCGGCATCGTTTTGCTTACTCATTACCTCTGCAGGGCAAAAGACAAGGTCTGGCTGGTGGGGGAGCTGATCTCTTTCAGCAGAATAAATCTGCGCCACCCCATTAATCTCTCATGACTAAACAGCATGAAGCGCACGAGTCTGCCAGTGAGCTTTATCACGTGCAGAAATTAGCCGCGTTGTGAGGGGGGGGCAAGGTCGGACGAGAACAAATGAGGAAAGAGCGCGCCGTGGCTCATTTTATGCGGCGCTCACAAGGCCGGACACAACGGAGGGAGCGCTTTTACAGTTGTCACTGTGTCAAAGGCTTTTGGATCAACAATATCGCGCACACAAGCACAAGGGCAGCGGCTCGCTTGGCTCTGAAAAGTGACGACAATGCAACGCGGCGGCACCATTACGCGCCCGGTGTCACTACAAAGGCACGGGGGATGAAACAGCCTGACAGCTACCTGCTATTGAAGGCTTTGAAAGAAAAAAAAACGCCAGCGCTTCAAGGCCTGGAGCGCGCCCCCTCTGTCTCCGCCATCTCCTCTACGGTTTAACACGATCCCTTTGAATAGCGAAGGTGCGATAGGACGAATTGCACATTAGTGTTTTAAAAAGACGAGCGCAACGTAGCAGGAAAGGACGAGAGGCAGTGAAAATGCCTTCAGTATTTTCCATCTCCTGTGTGTGGCCCACTTATTGGCGAGGCAGCAGGGAAGTCGTGTGCTTACGTAGCCCCGTTGGCTGAGTCATTTAGCCAAACCAGTCGAGAGGACGGCATGCAGGGAATCAGCTTGTACGCCAGCGGAAGGTCAGAATATGATATTAGTTCCTCCTACTTGGACAGCACATCAAAAAGCCATGAGGAGAAACTAAACCAACTACATTTTTGATTTGTGGGGGAATCAATGCGAACATGCTTCACCATACAAACTCAGGGCAGAGATCGTCAAGTCGAATCCAAACAACTCAACCCCCCCTAAACATCTACGAAAAAAAAAAAAAAACAGCCAGTTGAAGTTCCTAGAACATGTTAAAGAGGGCAAACTTGTTAAATTGAGCAATATCGCCACGAAAATGCTGTTGCTGTCATTTCAAGGTGGTGAGGTTGAGATATTTAGGGGTGCACGAGAGTAAATAAATAGGTACTAACCACGTTAAATGTAAAATATTTGCATTGCTAAAAGGCTGGTAGTCGAGTGGTTAGCACATCAACCTCACAGTGCAGCGGTGCAGGGTTCGATTCCAGCTCCGGCCTTCCTGTGTGGAGTTTGAATGTTCTCCCCGGGCCTGTGTGGGTTTTCTCCGGGTCCTCCCACATTCCAAAAACATGCGTGGCAGGCAGATTGAACACTCAAAATTGTCCCTAGGTGTGAGTGTGAGCGCGGATGGTTGTTCGTCTGTGTGTGCCCTGCAATTGGCTAGCAACTAGTTCAGGGTGTCCCCCGCGTAATGCCCGAAGACAGCTGGGAGAAGCTAACCAAAACAGCAACGCTTGAAATTTTTAACAATATTTGCCTGAGAAGTAGGTGTTGACTTGGAGACTGGAGACTTTTTGTGAAAACATACACAAAAGTGGATTTATAGAGTGGGCGAATGATTTAGTAGGCCTGCTTTAATAGAGTCGGTACATTTTATATTTGCACTGCATCATTAACAGTCATAACCAGGTCCCAAAACGTCGACAGAATATTACCCAGTGGTTTGCCGGAACTGCAAAATGAACTACGGGCAAGTGTCCAATCACGTGTGCACTCTGACTTTCTATTCCTAGAACTCAGCCTTGGTGCCTTGAAGGCTTGTCTGTTGGAAATGATGCTGAAGGTTTGCCTTCAGAGAGCGAAGGGAGCCCATCTGAAATGTGACCTTTTACTTAAATCAAACTCGGCCAGACCTACACCGAAGGTCACATCCCCGCTCTGCTCGTATACACAGACACAGTGCGTCCTGTACGACACAATACGAAATCGGCTTTTGAAATGTGTCGATTGGTTTTGATCTCATCAACGATGGCATTCGTACCGCCAAGGTCTTCTTCCCACCACGTGCAAATCGGTTGTGTGACATCAAATACCGAAGCTGTCAGTGCTTACGCTGACAACCAGTGATGCCGGCAATACTTCCTCTAATATATCCGATTTTTACGATAACGACTCATTTTTGTCGCGAGCCAGATTTTAGTTCCCATTTCCCTTGGAGGGCCATTATGATTGAATCCATATAAAGAAGTCAAGAAAGTTGCTGTAATGATAGGTTTGGTAACAAGAAAATGCTCTTATGTATTACAAATGAGAATTGGAAATGTTCGCAAGCATCATGAAAGTTGACATCTTTGATTTGCTTTCGGGGGCCAAATAAAATGAGGTGGTGGGCCAGATCTGACCCACGGGCCTTGAGTTTGACACACATGAACTAATCAAACGCGTTACTTCACTCCGTTGAGTAATTGATGACAGGAAAATTGCTACGTCACAATTCATTATTTGTATTGCAGTTAAACAATCAGCTCGCACTGCGCATTCATTATCAAGTGGTAGTGCCATTAACTGCCTCTTGGGGGCAGCAGTGAGTGACATTTTATTCTTAAGTCATTGTTAATGATGTACTTCTATTTACGTATTGTCAATCAAATTTCATACCCCAGAATGACCCGACTGAATGTACTTCTGCAGATATTTGTACAAGATTTGAGGTTTGCAGAAGGAATGGGCAATGGCCTGCATTTCCTTTTTATATACTACCGGGAAATTGAACGAGCAATTAATCGGTTAATGTTCTGTTTCTATGCCAGTGACCTATCGAGCTGAATAATGCTGTCGGGGAAAGTTGTGCCGTGGCTTGCGTGCATTTAGCTCAACTTCCATCAATAATGTCAAATTTAACAACACTCCCGAGTGGTTTGGGTGTGATTTCAGGTTATTTCTACAATTTAGACTTCATTAAATCAAGCGGGACATAACCCCAAATCAGATTTCGGCCTAAACATCAAGGCCTTTGATGTCTCGCAGCGCAATAAAACCAAAGACTGTTTAGTCCTGGATGTTCACAATGCTCAGACTACCAATTCGTCCCATCAAGGTGTTTGAAAAATAAAACAACATGGCAGATGGGCTAATTTCGTTTTGAAATGGTAAGGACAAAGTTAAAAAGAAATCTAATGCAATGCAAGTAACAGAAACACACAAATATACTACTGCTCATTTGAATGCGACATCAAACACATCTGGATCCCAAAGTCCTGGCACGGCTCCCGGTAGAGATTGTTCAAGGAACGACACATTCTGAAACAGGCCTTTGTTGTTCGGACCACCTGCAGGGTTAATGCTCTAAATGATGGCCCACCCCTTTCATATTATCCCATGAGATAAAGAAAAAATATAGATCGACAATTTTAGCTTTGAAGAACAGAAATACTCTGCGATGGCTCAGAGCTCAGACTGCGCTTGTTGCTGCATCAGGAGCATAAGCAAAAAAAAACATTTTTTTTAAACTGGCGACTTTGGAGCGGATTACGCCATACGGGGGCACACGTGTCAAAGTCTCCACAGGTTTACTTGTGTGTCATTAATCCTCGCTCCTCCAACTCATCCATCCAGCCATCCATCTATTCAATCGAGCCTCCCCCGTGTGTACCTTTATGCTCGGCGTTGCAGGTTGCCAATGTTCTGACACTGAAAGAGGTGTTTAGGCGATGTGTATGAGCCTTTGTTTGCCTGCCCTTCTATTACGCGCCTCTAATGGCAGGAATAAATCACGGTTGTGTGAAATGAGCACAAGTCGATTCGGTGCAAGAAGGTAGCGCGTTTTTATTTTTGACGTTGTACGCAATTGTTTGCTGGACCGATAGGAATTGGATTTCCTTCCTTGGCGTTTCCTTACTCGCAGAAGAAATGACGAATGGATGCATCGATTAATCTCTCTCGGTATATTCCGAATTTAGAATTCTATGCCGGCGGTGAAAGAGAACAGAAGTTGTGATATCGCAAACTGCTTGGAGGGTGTAGCGGCTCAACCTATCGCAGCTGACGCTTTGTTGTTCTTCAATTCCACTAGTTGTCACTGAATCAACAGCGCCCCTGCTGGTTGAAGCCAAGTAGTGCCCTCTACCTGGCCTCAGTTCAAGACTCAGAGTTAAATTAACATCCACTTTCCAAGTCTTTCGCGATGATCTTCTGTAAAAATGGCACTTGTGTGGAATTGGAGAATAAAGACCAATTTTCCACTTTTTAAGAAAGTATCTGAGTTATAACAGAGGTGGGATGCTACTGACCCTTTATTTCACAAACCAGGGACTGCTCACCTCAATAAATCTCCCACTATCAGAGGATCTACTAAAATGGAAATGGGGAAATCCAGTCAAGCCAACCTTAAAAAAAAAAGATTTTATATTCTCTCATAAAAAAAAAAAAATGTCAATCACATTTTTTTTTCTTTGCTTGAGAACCCATGTCAGCATCTGTGTCACAACTTCACAGGGGCAGCCAGCCAGACAGGCCAAGCAACTTCAGTTCGGCTTTGACAAGACCAGAAGAAATGTGCGTCGAGAGTGGCAGATGGAGCGGCGAGCATCTGCCACAATGCTCGAGCATTTGGCTGAAATCAAAAGGAAGACATGAGGGCCTTGAGGAAAACATGCAAAGCCTTGTCGAAAGAACCGGGCATACGTCACGGATGGGGTCCAAGGGTTACACTCTTCCTTTGTTCTCCTCTACCTGAAAGGAAGAGAGCTGAGGAAAATCTTCAAATTGGGAGGGAGAAACAAGGAGCAGAGGAAAGAACGTGAATAAATGCGAGGAGGCAGGGTGGGGGGTGTCATGAGCAGGTTTCCTGTCTTCAACTGCCACGGCGGGCTGTGTTGATCAAACACTTGTTAGGAGAATTTGCGTCAATGTTTCCGGACAGCAGAGGTAATGAGCAGAGGTAGTTGAAACTAAAAGGACGCCAGGCTGTGATGTGGATCTTTTCCGACAGTCTTCCGTACACTCGTGCCTCGAAGCCTTTTCCCTTTCCGACTGCCTCGAGGCGAGGCTCCTTTTGAGCAAACCTTCAATTGTGCAACGTGATTCTACCCCAGATTTTGAATTGACAGGATTTGTTTCCGAAGACTTCGTCAGGAATGTGAAGTGTACTGTGATTGAGGGAGTTTTTTTTTTTTTGAACGTGGTTAGCGCCTCGACCTCACAGTGCAGAGGTGTGATTCCAGCCGTCCTGTGTGGAGTTTGCATGTTCTCCCCGTGCCTGCGTGGGTTTTCTCCGGGTACTCCGGTTTCCTCCCGCATTCCCAAAACATGCGTGCCAGGCTGATTGAACACTCTAAATTGTCCCTAGGTGTGAGTGTGAGCACAGAAGGTTGTTCGTTTCTGTGTGCCCTGCGATTGGCTGGCAACCGGTTCAGGGCGCCCCCCGCCTACTGCCCGAAGACGGCTGGGAGAGGCTCCAGCACGCCCCACGACCCTTTTGAGGATCAAGCGGATCAGAAAATGGATGGATGAATGGATAACAGTTCCCCAAGCCATTAGCGTAGCAGTTGTCTCTGGACTTCTGTGCCGCATGGTTTCATTTCACGGAGTGTGGCTAAGCGGTATACAAAAATGGATGAATATCGAGATACTATGGACAAATTGAAGAATGTTTTTTTTTCTTCTCTTCTTTTTCAGTGGACCAACGATCATCGTTGAAGTCAGGAAAATATAGTAAAAGGGATCTAGAAGTGACATATGCGATTTCTAAATAAAATGCTGCATTTGTCTGTGCGCCGATCAGCTAAATTCCAAAGGTCAGCCTTGTGCAATGGCACTGACAGTCCTTTGAACAGGCTGGCATCGTTAGGGAAAATAAAGGCCACCATTTGACATGTTGTGGCTGGATATCAAAAGTGTGTTTGTCGGAGAGATTTTTCTGCTCTTGGTTGTCTGCCAGTCAACACTCAAAAGGAGCTCGTCTTCTCCGGCAAGGGCAAGGAGGTAATACTGAAAGACGCAAATGAGATCCAGACGGTTCCGTTGTAATGAACCCATCCATCCATTTTCTATAACACTTATCTTGTTCAGGGTCACGGTAATAGCTGGAACTTGTCCTAGCTTACCGAGGGCAAGAGGCAGACTACACCTTGGACTCGTCAGTCGCAAGGTGATCATGAATGGGCCACAGAGTGGAAATGGATCCGCGGGAAGTAGCAAAAATGTCAACAATGTGCATCGCCGTGACATCAACAGCCCTGTGACCAGTTATAAAGAATATTGTTCAGACAAACGTTTGTAGCGCTTGTAGCATTTCTGTTCTGATCTCTAGGGTGCCCTCGCAACGTATGAAAAGAAAATCTGCCTGAACGTATTATCAAGATGGCTGCCGAGCGGCGAGACGCGCCGCCGGAGTGCTTTGGCATCTGCATGCTGAAAGGGAGAGGACGGCGTGCTCCATATTAATAATACGGAACAAAGTGAAAATACGTCTGATGAAAACCGACTTAATTAATCACAATACAAACACTGTCAAGTGGGTCCGGCATATTAACGGTGACTAAATTGTTTACCACATCGAGTGGAACAAATTTGAACGTCAAGGCAAAATACAAGCAAATTGTCTCGACAAAGGCGAAACGAAGTGCGCGAGGTAAGTGGCCAAGCACGCGTGCCTATTACGGTCTCGCATGAACAAGGTTGTCACTCACGTCGTTACAATCAAGAGTCCATATCAGTCTTGTGACGATAATAGGATTCTCGATAGTGCTTTGTGATACATTTGACAGAAAGCAAACGAAAGAGGAATTCAGTTGTGTTTCCGAGGCTGGATTTACGCTACAGTACACGGTTCAAGTGACATCATTCTAAATTTTCACCTCCGAATCAGGCCTCTTTCATGTGTGTATAAATAAGATGTGACTCAGATAAACGCATACACTGGGGGTCGGCAACCCGCGGCTCCAGAGCCGCATGTAGCTCTTTACCGCCATCTAGTGGCCCTCTGGAGCTTTATAAAAAATGTTTGAAAATGGAAAAAGATGTCGGTTGCAGTGGGTGCCCATAAAATGTAAACAGTATTATCGACTATAGGTCAAAAAAGAGCTACATGAAGCATGTGCCTTAAAACAATCAAAATGAAATGGTGCGCTCAGCATCACGACTTGGCTTCTAACACCAATTCCCCCTTAAGCACAATCAGACCCCATTAGCTGACACCATATTAAGCAAACTGATTTCAAGGTCATTGTCATCATCAAAATACCTAACAGAGAGTCTAACTTGAGAGCAAACACTGATGGCTCCCATGTGTTCGGATTCAAAACTGACAAGCTCCTTGATGGCGCGCAGGGTCAACACGTCCTCCGCGTTGGTTAGCACATGACACGGGGCTAATTAACTCCAGAGCTGAAAATAAAGGCACTGTGAGGGGCAATAAACATTCGCCATTAAAAGACATTTAATTAGAATGCAGGCTAGAAAGGCCTTCAAGGAGATCGGAACAAACACAAAGGCCAGTGGAATTGTCCAGAGAGCTCTGAGGCAAGCAAACATCGGAAGACACAAGCGCTTCGCAAGAGGTCACGTTATGGCACACTTCTGCACAGTATTTTTCTGAATTGTGTTTTCCGCAACTATTGAAAAGGTCACAAACACATTGCTACAGTGGTAAATTTAAAGTGCACGTCAGCAATGAAACATGAATCCAGGGGTCACCAACTCCCGTCCTCGAGGGCCCCTACACTGCGTGTTTAGCTGTTTCAGAATCTTGATCAGGCTTCTACAGAGCTGATCATTTGAATCCACCCATCTATTTTCTGATCCGCTTATGCTCACGGGACTCACGGGGCGCGCTGGAGCCTATCCCAGCCGTCTTCGGGCAGTAGGCGGGGGACACCCTGAACCGGTTGCCAGCCAATCGCAGGGCACACATAGACGAACAACCATCCGCGCTCACACTCACACCTAGGGACAATTTAGAGTGTTAACTCAGCCTCCCATGCATGTTTTTGGAATGTGGAAGGAAACCGGAGTACCTGGAGAAAACCCACGCAGAAAACTTCCTGTGGAAGAACATGTAAACTCCACACAGGAAGGCCGGAGCCGGAATGGTCCGGTTATGGTCCGATGACACTTTCTGGCTAGATTGTTATTCCAAAAGGTATGTTGAGCGCAAAACACAACCACTGCTCATCATCAAAAGAATAGCATACCCGCACGAAAGCACCCCAATGGCAGCATCAAGCATCATTTGGGGTGTTTTTTTCTTCATCTTAAATGAGGGTTTTAGTCAAGGTGGAAAGCAGAAAATCTCAAAGCTACCGGAACAGAGGAACTTTATTTGGGTGATATTAAAAGTCCTTTTTAACGGTGGCGAGTGTGTGCTGATTGATTCCCGTTTAGGATGAGTTTTAAAGTGACCGGTTCATTCTGAACACAGCCACTTGCCAGACATAAGTGGAGGTTAGAGGATGTGCACCTTCTCTATCCGCTTCCATCGTGTTGTACAGGATATATATCATTTTCATAGTCAGAGACATTTTGAAATACTTTATCTTTTTCCCGCTGGAACACTATGCAGGTGTTTGCACTGACACCCCGACCTGCTGTTATTTCTACCACCTTCAGAGAAGAAGTCACTGGCACACTGAATAACACCTTTGTTCCACACACTGTCGGCAGAATAAGGTGACGACGACCACCTCCCGGAATATTAACTGCATCAGTTTCTTCTTTTTTTTTTCTTTCGGGGAATACATGGGGGATGAATCACTGGGAAAAAATGGCAAAGACTTTCGGTGGCCGGTGTTAGTGATTCAATTTCGATGGCCACAAATACTTTAAAGTATAATAAGCCTATGCTTCAAGTCCCCGTAGCCTTTCAAGGCCTGAAATGGCCTTGTCGTAACCTACAAATCACAGCTCGCCACAAAGCCGCCCTCTCCACGGTGATATGTCAGCGACTGCGAGGGGAGGAAAACAACACAGGGGCGGCAGATATGAGGAGTAAGCCTCTGGAAAACTGTATTTTTTTTTTCCTGGATTTAGCCTGTGGTGTGAGAACATCACTCAGGCAGGTCCTCCAGGAGATGGTGGATATTAAAGGGATATATACAGAAGCCTTGCGATTTGTTTATAAGGATAAAAATACGGTGGCCCTGAAGTGCAAAACACAACAAATTACTAAACACAAATATTCTGAAAGATCACGACGTGTTACAGCTGCCACAGGTTAGCGTTCAGTGATTTCTGTATCTTTTGGCCACTCTCCGTTTTGCCAGATAAACGACGGACGATTTGCGGGTTTTGCGTCGTTGAGTGTCCAGCCCATGACAAGGTGAACGACGACGAGCAAACTGGCTGGTGAGCAACGTCACACTTGAGTGGGCCGACACCCACACTTGTCTGTGAGAGAATTCTTGTGGATAAAGAGTCACACTTTTACCAGGAGAGGAACTCAATTTGACACAATTGTAAAAGTAGAACTGTAAAGCGCGACACACTCAGCCACGGATCCACAAACAAGGGTCACCTCAATGTAAATGGACACCCAAAAAACAAACAAACAAAAACTCCTTTTCATCAAGCTTCCTTGGATGAGCAATTCAATGACATGAGATTACAGCATGTGACCCAGATATGTAAATACTGCAATCATGTGCACCATACACCAACAACTCTGTACCCTTTCATGTTAACTCAACCTCTCCAAGGTTTTAGCACAGACATTTGCATTTTCTTCGGCATGTGGCCCTTGGCTTCAAAAGGTACGATTTGACCTATTTTTGTGGTGACATTAAGATGCTAATAGACACTCACAATAAAACAAGAAAAATATTTTCTAAATCCTTTTTTTTTAACTCTAATTACACTTTGTTTTCATATAACCTCACAGAATGCATCTCCACGTTTGCTGTAGTTATAGTTGTTCCCCCCACCCAAAAAAAAACCCAGATCAACTTGAATTTGCAGAGAAAATGAAGCATTGCACACTTGAACACAAACACTTCCGTGAAAGGGGTTTAATTAAGCCTATTCAAGCTAACGCCAGCTGTGTAGCCATTAGCCACGTCAAACGACAACGTCACTCACCACGGAGTTCTTCATGGCGGCCTTGACGGTAAACGCTTGAACGTGTGACGTTGTTTTACTCCTCCACATGTCCACAAGTCGTGTATTTTCTTTTCTTTTTTAGTCAACGTCGCCCACGAGGTTGCTATGCAACTTTTTACGGACGCCAGCGATGGTTGCTGCGTGCTTGTGCGCATGCGTGCGTCAGCAAGGAACTGTTACCATAGCAACCGGTCAGCCGCGCTGCAAAAGAGCACAACAGTGCCGCAGTTCATCAGCAGAAGTCCTCCGCGTTTAAACGTGTGTAAAAGGTGGCACTTAATTATTCAAAAGTGCCCCCCCCTCCATAAAAATATTAGCATAAAAAGCCCGTTTATGCACGTATGTATTGCGAACATTAGGATGATTTATTATATCTCTGCCTAATCATTTTAATCATGGTGAGGTCAGCGTGGTGAAGCTGTAGACGTGTGTTTGCATGCAAGCATTTACACAAAGCGGGTCAAATGATTTGCCGGATCACTCCACATGCTAAATGAATGTAATGGCACACATTAAAAGTCAGCATTTTTTTTCCAACAGCAAGGGAGCTGAGCACTTAACTGAAGATGACCCATCTATCTTTCAAATTAGCATCATTATTAAACTTTGCAACGCATTTTACTTTCTTCCTTTTCTGTGACTAGTCACTCTGTATTCCAAAGGGCGCGGCTTGGCGAAAGTTGAATTGTCTTGTTGAAAAACAGCAGGAGCCCTGCATCATCCCAATTTAGGGATGTGGCACTCTTAATT
Source organism: Hippocampus mohnikei (assembly GCA_026261675.1). Taxonomy (NCBI): domain Eukaryota; kingdom Metazoa; phylum Chordata; class Actinopteri; order Syngnathiformes; family Syngnathidae; genus Hippocampus; species Hippocampus mohnikei. The sequence goes on from JAKGUB010000521.1 coordinate 6,612,483, forward strand.
CTCAATTTTTTTTTGGTTGGTTGTTTGGGGTTTTTGCCTCAGGAGAACTTGTGAGCGGGTGCAAGTGTTATTAATCGCCAGTGCACAGGCAATTTCTCTAAAAGCCTCTATTTGTTTTTTATGGCTCCTTGGAGAGTGGTGGGTATAGCGGCAACGGGCAGGAGACTGTAAACAAGGCACGCGAGGAAGAAAAGTGATGTCCCTGTCAGCAATCCGGTCTCTCTCTCGCTTTCCCATCGGAGGATTACGAGAGGGAAGAAGGGAGTTTTCAGAGAAGCAAACTGGAGCGTCAGCAGCCTGCCTTCAGCCGGACTGAGGAAATTATTGTTCAAACGCCAGCGCACTTTCTGGCTCCCATCAGTCGTCGGCGCGCAGGAGGCCTTGCAACAACGGCGAATGAAATTCCAAGTCGATAAGAGTTTTGCATGTCTCTCAAATGATGTGCGCTCAAGCGGCAATTGCTGTGCGAGGGGATGCGCACTCATGTCAGGTTCATATCGGAAATTCACACCTCTTCAAGGACACACACACAGTACAGAACTGATTTATACTTGAGGAAAAAGTAACCTTAATTCCATTTGGGGTCATACATCAACATACTGATACCCGTGTCTATCATTGAAGCTCGCTTGCAAACGTTCACCGTGTGGGGAAACAGCAATTATGATATTATTCGAGCGGGAGCTTGTTCCTACATCATAGGGGACCCAGAGGGGGTGGCAGAAGAATCTCAGCAGGAAAAAAGGACAGCAAAGATATTGCTGCAGTGTCGCTTGTGCCCCCAATTACCACAACAAAACAAGGCCGGCAGCCATTAGAGTCGGCCATTAGGTTGGAGGGAAAGTGGCCCGGGGGCTTGTTGGCTTTAAAAAAACAAAAAAAGGTATATGACAGGCATAAATGATAGCTAACAGACATACAGTATGTCCTAATAAACAGCTTTTAAAAAAAATCTAATTTCTGAGTTAAAATATTGAACTTGGGGGGGAAATCACATTTAACCAAGGTTGCAATCGTTTTTATTTTTTCAAATTATTTTTGTTTGTTTTTATGAGATCTTAGAGCAGGTTTTTGATTTTATTTTGCGGGGGAATTGCTTCATTTTGTTTGTTTTTATTAGCCTTAGAATTAGTTTTAGTTTTTTACAGATATAAGCAATACACTTCAGGAGCACGATAAAAAAAAAAATGGTTACGAAGTATTGTGCAATAAAGTAAACTACACGTTCCAAACGACTTTTCCCACCTTTCTGGTTTTGTGGGAGAGATTTCATGCAAAAATTCAACCGAACCAAAACGAAATTTACACAGTGAGAAAAGGTTTCCGTCTTCCCGCTACACCTCATAGCCCAGGAGTACATTCCTGACTACTTTTGTATTGCGTTTTTTTTTCCATGGCATCACATAGCCATAGAAATTCTTCTTACCCCACTTTTTACTGCTACCTTTTAACACTGAGATTCATTTGATGCTTTCGAAGCTCCCTCCGGATCGCGAAGCTTTTGCTGTAAGATGCAACTCAGGCACTGTTATGGTTCAATGCCGCAGTTGCGTCGCTTCATGCGTTCGATATGCTGCGCTCCCTCTCCCAGGCATGTTTTTTTTTTGGTGACGCTTGAAAAATGATTTATTGATGGACCTGATGAAAATAATATGCTCTATCGCTGCAAACCTGCTGGCAATATCCTGTATCGTGGGTTTCACGGGTAGCGTTTTCATCGCAGCACATTTGCATTTTCGTTGCGGAGTGTGCGGTTGGCGGCGCCACTTACAATTGTCTTTGCATCATCGCAGGGGTTACACACAATTTTTGTACAGAAGCCTCTGGGAAATAGTCCACTTCTAAGATCTCCACAGTGCTTTTAAACTTTTTATGGGAGTTCTTATGAATTCCCGTGGAAATTGTTGCAGTGAAAAAAAAACAATAAATAAAGAGGACCGATTGTGTAAAAATTGACTTTTTAATTGCTTGTATACAGACAGTGGGTCGGTGGAGCGTCTCTGTACACATTGAGCGTGAAATTAAACAAGCAAAAATTGTTTATCATCCGTCTAGTTCTGCAAATGGGTCAGTGAGTTTTTTTTTTTCCTTTGGTTTATTATTGGACCCAGAAATAATGAAAAATATGCCAATACCACCCAAATGCTCCCTCCTTCCGCACTGGTGTCCAAGCATCCATTTTGAATAGCGCTTCTTATTATTCTCTGGTGAGCTCGAGCCTGTCCGTCGTGTACTGTTTTGCCATTCAATTACATTACGCATGCAGACAAACCACCATCCGCCCTCCCATTGCCACCTATGGGCAATTTCCTTGTGAACCAAACTGCACTTTTCTGGAATGGGGAGAACATACAAGCGCCACAGATTCGAACCCTAAATCTCACAAGTGTGAGGTCGACAGGGGATGCCATCGGGAATTTCATGAATATATCTTAATTTTCCTGAACGGCCGGTGACTGGAGGCTGACAATGGAGAGAAAATACATTTCGGTTTGAACTTATTAATGTGATTCTGGATAGGTTGTATGCTCTTTTAGCAAAGCAATTTTTTTTTAAAGATAAAATCAACTGTATCGTACTTTTGAAAACATTTTTCCTGCAGATTTCAAAATTCTAAAGTCAAAACTTGGGACTCTATTGTGAAAACAACCACAAAAAAAATATGTTCATGACTTTAAAAATATTTTATACTATATTAACATACTTTTAAGCTTATAGGCCACTCCTCCTGGCTAACGCGCCTTAACGTAACTTGATTCATTTCGAGTTTCTGGGGTTTTTTTTGTGAATATGATTGTCTCTCCAAAGTCCAGATGCTTATTAATATCCCTGCAATTTTGCCCTTCAAAGTTGGATGGTCTCCGCTTTAATGACTTCAGTGAAAAGTGTACTCGATCACCCAACAGTGACGTGTCATTCTTGTGTTAGCTTAGCAATTAGCGTGGATTTCTTTCTTCGTCATCCCTTCGTGAAAACAGCATTTGTCAGAGGTGTAACTTATTCGCCACTACGGAGGCAATGATGACTAACTAAAGCAACTCTGGAACGTATTTAGCCGCACTAGTAGGAGTAGCCGAAGCTTGTTGCGAGCTAGCTGGTACAGGATAAGTCGCACCGATGCGTGAGCGATGCGCGCGCGTCCACCCCAATGAAGCCCTGAGAAGTGAAAATCCATATCGTACCAAACTGAACCAAACCGTACTGGGAGGTGGAAACACTTATTTCATCGTCATGGCTTCTGCGGGTCCATCTCTGCCTTACACGGTTTTAAATGCTACACCAAGCTTCACCCTGTGATGCAGTCCAGTGTACAGCAGCAGCGTCTCAGGTGTCATCATTATCTCACCTGTGAAAGCGTCAACGCTCGGCTGACCTCACAAGTCTCTCGCTGGCGTTGGCATCAAAGATCCTCAGCGACTCTGTTTCTTTTCCCGCAGCGTGCGCCACGTCCTGCTCGTTTCCTTTCATTCAAGCCTCGCTCTGTCCTTTGAGTGCTCCTCTGGGTAAGATCAGTGTCACTCCAATGAGCCGAAAAGGCGTCACCTCGTCGGCTTAGTGCGGTGCCGCCGAGACCTCTCCTCGCCCGTGTCGATATGCCCAGGGTGCAATCAGGAACATCAGTGAGAACCACACCGGACCGTTCATTCATCACGTGAATTTGCTGCAGAAAATGGATCCTCCTAGAACATTGGAAAAGATAAGGGCAATCCTTTTAAATATTCTCCATTTCAGAGTGGGAGACTATTAAATATAAACGGCAGTGGAATGCCTAAGTAAACACACTGTCGGTATACTGTTCTAGCTGGGGGACTACTGATTGTGGCCATGCATCAGTTGTAGGAAAATCTTATTTACATTTGCCTTAATGCAGCCCAGATGTTCTCCATCTGTACTAATACCTTTATGCCCACGCTTGTCGATTTTTATTACCGGTGTGCCGTTTCCAAATGAATGCTATCTTTGCATAGTGTGTACATACACAGACTGAAACTGTTTGTTATTCTTTTACAGTATTTGAGCTTGTTTTACCCATCCGTGTATTTTCTAGACCAGCTGTCCTCTTCGGAGTGGTCGCTGAGCTGGAGGGTGGAGTTCATCCTGGACTGGTCCTCAGTCAATCGCAGGGCTTGTTTATAATCGATATTGTACATTCCTATTTTGTTTGTTTAACTCTAGTAGTAACCGCTGTCTCTGAAAGGGTTAAAGTTAATGTTTCAAAGTAGGCTATTAAGTCATAGTTGGGCTTTCAAGTTGTGGTGGTTTAAAAGCCTGGGTTAGGGATAGGGTTACGGTCTCGGATTAGACTTTAAGTAGGTTTTTAAAATTAAGTAGGGGTCTAAGCCATGTTGGGGTTTCAAGAGAGGGTTAGGACTTCAAGACAGTCAATGTTTGAATTGAGCTTTCAAGCCAGGGTAAGATATTTAAAAATAAGTTTCTACGCCAGTGTGAGTGGTTTCCAGTCCAGGTTAGGTTTGCAAATTAGGGTTTTGAATTAGGGTTTCAAATAAGGGAATGAGGTTTCCCAAAAGGGTTTTTAAAATTCGACTTTAGCCTTCAAATTAGGGTTTTAAATTTAGAATTTCACATCCTGGGTTAGAGATTCAAACGAGGGTTACGGTTTTAATGTTAGGCTTTAAGGGTCAGTTTTCAGGTTAGGGTTTCAAAATGGGTTTTAGTCAAATGTAGAAATGGAAAGCTTATTGCTGAATATGCACCATTGCCATCAATGCCTGTCATACACACTTCAAATGACAGAAACCATCCCCCCCCCAAAAGAAAACAATCGTCTTTTCCCCAAATTTGGACCTATCCAAATGCAAGACTGGCTTTAACGGGCAGTTGGCAGGAATACTGGCTATCAGCCTCGCTCACAAAGCCACATCATATTGATCCTCATGCATTATAGAAGCAGCTCTGAGGCCAGATGATATTGGATAGGCATATTTGCTACACTCGGCGTACGTGCATAACATGCCCGCTGGAGCATTGCAGGACATAATCAGTCCGAGCGATGAACATATGGATGATAACATTGATAATGGTGGCGCATCGCTCAGGTTGCTCATTGTTTACGCAATAATATTCGTTATTGCTGATGCATTTTTATATCCTCCCTTGTTTTATTGGCAATCTTGAAGCTGCTTCTCCGTGTGTCAAGACAAGTGTACCGCTATAATAATAGTAAAATTAAGCAAGTATGCATTTAGCTACACTCAAATTATATAAGCCACATCTGTGTGACAGATTTCCATCAGAATGACTTTATCATAAAAATTAAAATCAGGCAAAATTACTCAGAATTTGATAGGCTGACAGGAAATATTGGCTTGTTAAGCTGTGCTTGGCCAGTTCCATGCCAGTCATTAGCCACTGAGCTTTCAGCTGAATGTTATTTATATTAGCTACGTTTATGTGACTTTTTTTTCCATTAAAACCATTGTATAACAAAACTCAAATGAAATAAAACTGCTTATCATTTGAATATGCCTGAATGTAATGGAGAGGGAAAAAGAAACAGTTCATGAGCAAGCTTCACCCGTCATTTCAATACTAGTCGTGAGCCACTGCGCTTTCAGCTGAATGCTATTTGCATTAGCAACATGTGAGAAACAGATTTTCATTCAAAACACTGCTTAATAAAGCTGAAGTAAAACTACCTGTCAGTTGCAGAACCCTTACAAGAAACACTTTTTGGAAAAGTATCACCCGCTCATTTCCATGCTAGCTAAGATGCTTTCAATGTGCTAATTCTGTTAGCAACATTTGCGTGACAGGTTTTCACCACCACCATTGCGTAACAACATTTAAATAAAGTGAAAGTGTTTATCATTTAAAAATCCCTTACAGGAAAGAAGTTCTTATCAAGCTTTGGAGGTCATTTCTATGCTAATTGTTAGCCACTGTGCTTTTAGCTACTTACAAAAGAAACTTTTGTGTGAAAGATTTTCACCAGAACCACTGTATAATAAAACTCCAATCAAGTAAAAAATACTCATTTTGAAGACACAAACATTCGTAAGCAAGCTTTGCCAGTCATTTCCATGCCGGTTATTAGCACTATTGCTTTTAGCTAGATGCTATTTAAATGGGCATATTTGCATATGCAATCGATAGTATGACAGATCATCACAGGCTTTATCAGCCTCAATCATCACATCTAGTCTCCATGGCAACACCTCAACCCTCCAGAGTAACAGGCTCCAGTGTCACCCATGGTTCAGTGTCACATGACCCTGAACGTGTGAACAGTGATACCAGTAAAGCCAGTGGGGCATGCCAAAATGACGATCGCTTCGGTGAACATGGTGTCATTGGGAATAGGGCGGCAAGTGCCGTGAAAGAGGCAAGGAACGGAAGGTCGCGAGTCAACATGGTGTTTTATCGCTGTCCAGACATTCGATTTTAAGACGTTGAGGGGGAAAAATGATCGTTAGGTATAGCGACAAGTTCATGTGAAATTCTGTCGATAGAAAATGAGTAATAATCACCTGTACAGACACTATCCAAGAGGTATTATTTCAACCATTTGTTATGGTGCGAGGTTGCAATAGCATAGAAATTCAAAGCATCAAAATAAAGACTTCATACTTATCACCGGACCTGTCAGAAAACAAATATCATATACGACTCACAAAAGGTATTTATATTCGGCTTTCAGGTCAAATTTCCGGTTGAATCTAAAAGGCCCTATCACTTTTGCGGCTGTACTTCTGACACAACTTACTATTCTCTCACAAGGAGCTGAACAGCAAGTTCACATCAAGTACAGTATTGGATCTATGATTAGGGCAATATATTTCCGGGGTGTCGATTTGTATGCCTTTCTGTGACTCTTCCAGTCTCAATAAATCTCTTTTCCAACCTGAAGGTGATTCTCTATGACACATTGAGTTCAGTTGCCACGTCTCTGAGACGCACCTGTTTGAAGCCTTGCAGTGGGGAGGAACTATTGATTTGGGATTGTACACACTAGTTGACTTTAATACTCCATAATGATGTTTGGAGTGACATGTTTTTTTTTTATTTAGGAGGCAAAGCCGCTTGGATGGATGAATATGCTGAATGAATCAGTCTCAAATCAATTTAAAGTGTTTTTGTGTTTGTTTTTTGTTTTTGTTACACATTTTTGACCTCACACTAGCAAAGTGCAAGTAGTACAAGGAATTTTTCCACTGTACACAAAAATGTCCATGATTTTTGGCAAACACCGCTGCTTGATGGGCCCACAATGACGCTTCCCTGTTTGCGTAAGTTGTGCAAATAACTAACTGGCTGTCCCATTAGCAAGCGAAATTATTATTTTAACTGGCTGGAAATACCGTCACGCCACAGCCAGCCACCCAGTCCATGTCAACGAGCGTCAGTTCGAACGCATATTCTGCGTAAATGGAGGACATCCACCAACCACCCAAAATTCTGCCCATCTGTTTTGAGTTTGTTTTGGAGCACTAACTAATCACCGATTATGTATGAATGGTTAAAAGGGGGACCATTTCTGGAGAAAAAGCCAGCGTAAACAAACATATGAGGGAACGGTGTGATAAAATCAAATGATCTTCCCCGGCTCGCAGAGATTCTAAGGCGCCTAGAAAAAAACAAACTTTCGCCGTAATGAGACGAAGGCGGCTACATTGCAACTGGCAAGTCGAGACGTCTAAACACCCCGCAGATTTGCTTTAAAGATTTCGAATTCAAACAGAGCCAGGAGCAGCTCCACGGGCATGTTTTCCGACAAAACATCGCCCGTAACGATGCAGCCTGCTGGGTGAAGAGGTGTCCCAGCAGACTTGAAAGCAGCTTTTCTGCAAAGTCAGCGCTCTCGTACTTGAAAGAAAGGGACAAGACCAGTCCCGACAATGTCATTTCCATCAAGACAGGGTGATTAACTCATCTGATGAGGTGTCAATTTCCTTGCAGCACTCTATTACATTCGATATATTTTAGGATTGTTTTTAGATTTTATATTTGCACTTTTAACGGTAAACAAAAGAATCTTTCATTTGAACAAAATATCCCGTGGGTCTTGAAATTTTTCAAAATGCTCTGAAATGGCTGGCAGTCAATGATTAAAGAAACCACCACACCCGAGGAAAAACAACCAATCAGAGACAGACAGGAGTGACAGAAAAAGTGTCAATCTTAGCCAGGCACACTCATACCGGGCACACTGCTTTAACGTCACTCTGACCTGTTCCTTGAGCTTTGCTGAAACTATGGGGGAATAGCCACATCTATATAATCAATAAAAATGTGCCGAAGACGAACAAACAGTAGCAGAGTGAAGGTCCCTCAGTCCGATTAGAGGATGTAAAATAATGCTATGCTTTTATGACATTGTTGGCTCAAAGCTTTGCTGCTAACATGAGGCCTATTTTCCATGGCACTAGCTACCTTCGCAGGGTTAATAATAACCTCATCTGCCACCAGCCGGCATGTTTCGGACTCTTTAAACTCCTGACCTCTTTTTTTCCCCGCCGTTTATCTGCACAGTACTCACAATTAGCGGCGAGCGTGACCATTATCCGCTTTGCCCAGAGGGTGGTGGGCCAGAAGCAGGGACCCTGGCCCAGAAAAACAATAACAGACGCTGGCGCAAAATGTCAGGCTGCAATGTTTTTAATGAGCAGGGAAGGGATATGGAAAACCAAGACGACTGTACCTACCTTGGAGAGTCGAACTGTAATCGAGTTCAGCGTGGACCAGCCTATTTTGTGTGTGTGTGTGTGTGTGCGTGTGTGTTTTAATGCCAGATGAATAGTGGCGGTGGGAGTACACCTCCAAAGGCTGGCTTGTTTCGCTCCCCTGCCAACGTACTCACATGGAAGTATGAGTGACGGGAGAGGTGACTCGACTGTCTGCAACGACTGTCGTACACGTGTCTTTCTTCTCCCATGTGGGTGTCGTCTGTCATCCGGAGGCGATGTTTTCACTGAGAATAAACAAGATCATATGTCGGCTTGGTGAAGACAAGCAGGGACAAAGAAAAATGGTCTTTCTTGTTTCGTCTTTGATGAGGATGAAGCCAAAGTGCATTGACATCTTTTGTTTTTCTGTTGGACAGATTGACTGAGCAACCAGCAAATTCACACATCATTTATTTATGCTTTCAACATTTTTCAAGGAAAATGTGAAACGTAGGCGGCCCGGTGGTCCAGCGGTTAGCGCATTGACCTCACAGTGCAGAGGTGCCGGATTCAAATCCAGCTCAGGCCTCCCTGTGTTGAGTTTTCATGCTCTCCCCGGGCCTGCGTGGGTTTTCTCCGGGTACTCCGGTTTCCTCCCACATTCCAAAAACATGCATGGCAGGCTGAGTGAACTCTCTAAATTGTCCCAAGGTGTGAGTGTGAGCGTGGATGGTTGTTCGTCTGTGTGTGCTCTGCGATTGGCTGGCCGAAGACGGCTGGGATAGGCTCCAGCACAACCCGCGACCCTTGTGAGGATAAAGAGGATCAGAAAATGGATGGATGAATGGGTGTGAAATGTGCAATCGTTGTAAAGTTAACTTTTAGTGATCATCTTTAACTATTTAGTGCGGTGTTAAATTCGAAGGTATTCAAAACAATAATATTCATTCATTCATTCATTCATCTTCCGAACCGCTTTATCCTCACTAGGGTCGCGGGGGGTGCTGGAGCCTATCCCAGCTGTCATCGGGCAGTAGGCGGGGGACACCCCGAATTGGTAGCCAGCCAATCGCAGGGCACACAGAGACGAACAACCATGCACGCCCACACTCACACCTAGGGACAATTTAGAGTGATCAATCAGCCTGCCAAGCATGTTTTTGGAATGTGGGAGGAAACCGGAGTACCCGGAGAAAACCCACGCAGGCCCGGGCAGAACAAGCAAACTCCCCACAGGGAGGCCAGAGCGGAAATTGAACCCAGTACCTCTGCACTGTGAAGTCGACGTGCTAACCACTGGACTACCGGGCCCCCAAAACAATAATAACACGTGTAAATAGATAACAGAAATTACACTGCGCTCGGCGTAAAATTGGGCACATTTCCATATTTTTGCGGGGCAAAATCAAGTTGATTTGTGGATTTGGTCAGCGCGCTATGCCTCGCTGGGCGTTCTGGCTGATGCAGCGGCCCGCCCCCTGGTGCATCTCTCAATTTGGTGACCAATGTAGACTAAATTATAAACTAACCAAAAGCAGGTCTAACTTGTGGTGCAGGTTACTTTAGGGTGACTTGGGAAGATGGCCGTGAACAACTTTTCTTTTTGATTCAATGAAAACAATAAACCCCTCACTGGCATCTTAATGGCGACTTTCTGTTGCTATTAAAAGCAGCAATTGATTTTTGGTCGACAGTCAAGACATTGTGTGCGTCGAAATAAGCTTCTTTTTTCGGTAAACAGAACAAAAAAAGAAGGGACGAATGCAGAGTGAAGCAGCGCGTCCGTCGGGTCTGGCTGAGCGAGCAAGCTAATTAACTTGAAAAAGCATAAACATGTAAATTGCAATGTGCTACTGTGAGGATCTAATTAAAGCCAGTGGAATGTTAAGGAGCACATTTCAGATGAGAAACAATGTATTATTGGGCTGCGTGTGCACTATTTTTTCCACTTCACAGCTGCAGAAGCCTCATGCAAAGGTACACTTTGCAGAGAAAATGAGACGCTAAAGATACATGTCCACTGACTTGCAGTTCCTGCTACAAAAGGTTCCACAAGTTATATCCACATACGAAATTTTGCGCTTGATTCATGAATTTCCAAAGATGTCCATTTCTACTTTGTCTATGCCTTTCTGTGACTCTTCCAGTCACTCTGTTAGTCTCACGCAACCTGCTGATGACACTTAGTATGTACGATGATGTATATTTTGTGTGACTTCAACTACGGACACAAATTCCTTGTGTGTTTTTATCAGACGTAGCCAACAAAGAGGAACCTGATGGCATTCCATCCTTAATTGAAAAATACTGTACACAGAAACCCCCAAAACTGCAGCTCAAGTTAACCGATTCTCTCTTTCGGTTTTGCAGCTGATCGTTTTTTTAACGCTTAAGCTGTCGTTGTGGCGGACATTGGCGCGGGCAGGATTACGACTGCATGGATTTTATTGGCGGGGTAAACTACAATCGCTGAACGGTTCTCACAGTCGGAGCAAATTTAGCACCTGACACCAGTTTCACCCATAAAATTTGGTGGGCATGTCTATCATGAGTAGACCCACAAAAAAAGTCTCAAGAAGCAATGCCCAAAAAGTCACAAGAAATCTGCCGTTTTGGTTTGAATCATACATTTTTTTGCCATTGCTAGCAGTGCTTGGACAAGAAACCCTTTTTTGGAAGTTTGTCCAGTGTCTACCAAAGTTGACCCACGCATATTCTACACAGATGAGTGACACGAGTTCTAATATTCAGGTTCGAGTCGGAAGAAAAATTACACTGATAAGCCAGAAAGCGTCGATGGACACAACAGGTTTATGAGCAGTAGTAAATACTTCCTACTTAATACCGTTTCATCCTCGGCTTCACTCATCCCTCCCAGCATCTTGCACTTTGTTAGCCCACTAAAAGTTTTATACGCGCACCAGAGACAGGCGCTCTGTCCCTTTCTGCGGGCGCATGAGTGACGAGCCACAGTAAACACGCCTGAAAAAGGCGATAAATCGAGGAAAGTGGAATGGCGGCATCAAGTAACGCTTGAGTGAGAGCTGGCAGGATGCTGGAGACTGTCGCATTCTCGTTCTTGTCCTTCAAGTGACGAGCTTCTCTACTGTCGCAGTTTGAACATGTAAAGTGTCAAGGCGGAAAAATGCTGCGTGAGGTGAGCTTTGATGATTATTTTGGGGATTCTCTGTGCAAACGGGTACAATATTTCTTCAATATGTACTGTGGTGACTTTCAAAATTGATTCACGGAAACACAAACACAAAACTTTGTAACATGATACTAAAGAAAAACAGCACTGTGCTTTAGAACATACAGTAATAATTAGAGCACTGGCCGATTAATCGGTCAAAATTATCGTAGCTTCTCTCAAATTGGCAAGGACAGTAGTAGTGATCCGCCTGTAATTTTTATTGTAGTAAGTGTAAAGGGATGAAAAATGTGATTTTATTCATATTATATAATTTTTAATTAATCGACCGATTAATCAGTTATTGGCGTTTTATTCTGCCACACATTGGAATTGGCATGGACTTTTAAAAAAAATCGTAATAATAAAAATAAATAGAATGTAATTCAGTAAATACTCTTTAATGCCCATTGACAGCGTGCTTCTTCTGCACGCCTTGGCCGTCAGTCGGAAGAATTATTCTGACTTGCATAGGACACGAACAAGCAATTTGTCTTTTTTCCAAACTGTGGTAAATATATGCCTCTGAGAATTTGTCTTTCTACACATGCTGCTGCACCATTTGTGTTGCAATGTCTGTTGCTGAGAGAGTTGGCATTAAGCTAGCATGAACTATCCAACGGTTAACCATCTTTGTACCGCTGTACATTTTCTGTAATGAAATATGCTATTTTAGTTATTTTTTCTAATGTTTTATTTTTCCACCGCTTTTGCTTCTGTTTAATCTACACCTTGAATCTCACCGTCATTCATCGACATGAGAGGAGAGGTTGCTATCCTTATTGATATTTCCTGATCACTAACGTTCACACATGCTGCCGGGAGGTCATATTGATATCATGACAGTTTCACGAAGCATATTTATATTGATTGCTGTACAGGGGAAACATACTGTGTTTTATCGATTTAACGAAGGCAAACAGCTGTATACATTACAGGACGATCAAAACGAGAAAAAAATCAATACCGGTTTTGTTTATTTTATTTTTATTCCTTCGGATGAATGAACAATTTCTTATGCTTTCTTCTTCTGCTAGTTGCGCCGGGGGCCAATCAGCCAGCTTTACATATTCATCGCCCGAGCACAAAATAATTTATGACAACAAACAAGCTATTAATAAAAAATCAATAAGACTCTCCCAGATGTGCTGTGTGCAAAAGCGCTAATGAATTTTTAAAAAGCTCTTAGGTGAAACAAAGTAGAGGAAAAAAAAGAAAAGAAGGTGCTTGATGGATCCAAAAAAAAGAAAATGAGCCTGCATCTCATAGTCACAATGAATTATGTTTGTGTGTGTGTGTGTGTGTGCAGCAGAGGGAAAAATGCAGAGGGAAAAAAAGCTATTAGAATGCTCATTTATTGCCCCTCACATTGCATTTATGGCTGCGCTGCTATGTGTTAAACATGTGCTGAAGCATTTCATATCTCCGGGGCTTATTTCCTTTTATTTGACCTTGAAGTACCTTTTGGGCTGCTCCGCGTCATACATAGTCATATTTGTAAAACACATTATGTTTTCACACCAACAGTGCGAATCGAGTTCAATTGTGGAGGAACGTGTTATTTTCCCTTCATCTGGCGACGAGCCCGGGTCTTATTTTGAACGTGGGCAGGGGTGAGTGTTAGCATCAGGGAGAGGGTTAAGGTTAAGGGGGTTAGGCTGAGGAGGTTAAGGTTAGGGGTTCGATGTCAAGGTTCAGGGGTTAGAGGTTAGGGGTTGGGGGGTTATGTGTGTGTGTGTGTGGTTAGGCTTATATATATATATAATATATATATATATATATATATATATATATATATATATATATATTATATATATATATATATATATATATATATATGTATATATATATATATGTATATATTATATATATATATATATATATATATATATAGTATATATATATATATATATGTATATATATATATAGATCTATATATATATAGCTGCATAACACCAATATTGACCTTGACTTTCTTTTTCTCTGTCAAACCCAAAGGGAGTCTCGATCACGCAGCCCTTTTTCTCCAAACGAGATATGCGTGATCCTGAAACACGCGCGAGGTGCACGCAGACAAACAGAGGAAGAGGCAGACAGGGTGGGGTGGGGGGTGTTGTATTCCGTGAGGATTGATGGACTCCATATCACTGGTTAATGATCTCCCCAGGGTGCGAGCGAGAAACGATCAAACTGGTCTGCGTGACGGTGTGGCGCACCCCCTGTGTCACGCCACCACCGCCACCACCGCCACCACCGCAACCTCATCTCACCGTTTCCTCTCCCTCCTCTTTGAACCTCGTTTTTGTGTCTTCCTTTGGGGGAACACATCGATTCACCCCTGTTTGTACTGCGTCGCCCACACACGTACCAAGCGCCGCGTCGAGGTGCCCTTGTTTGGCAACCCGATACAGACGATTTCGAGCTTTATCCTCATTCCTCACCGATGGGATTCCACGACATCCATTCTCATTAACTTGTGCAGAAATGACAAGGGAAGGTGCTGAAAAGCGGTGAGGAATTATAGGAGATTTCGCGTGGGAGGCTTTGCGGGCATAATAGGAAGCTCCTCTGCTTGAAGCCATTGGCGTCGCTCTTTGCAAACAACACGAGGAATTGGTTCAGTGGGTTACGCTGCGACTTGAATGACAAATTTCAGCCTTCTCCTCTCGCATAAGTAATTTGAATGTGTGATAAGACAACACTGGCCATCATTTATTTCAACGGGTAAGTTGATTAAAAAATCCACACGTTGGAAATTCGGTTGTCATGATCATTGAGGCGGGGGGGGGTACACCCTGAATTGGTTGCCAGCCAATGGCATGGCACACATAGACAAACAACCATCCGCGCTCACACTCACACGTCGGGACAATTTGGAGTGTTCAATCAGCCTGCCATGTATGTTTTAGAATGTGGGAGGAAACCGGAGTACCCGGAGAAAACCCACACAGGCACGGGGAGAACATGCAAACTCCACACAGGAAGGCCGGAGTCGGGATCGAACCCACGACCTCTGCACTGTGAGGTCGACGCGTTAACTAGTCGACGAGCAGGCCGCCCATTTCGTGAAATAATGATATGTAAACATGTGGACTGCACTTCAGTACTGGCACAATATTTTTATTTGAACTCGATTGTTCAGGCGGACTATACCTTGGATTGATTGCCAGTCAGGCAAGGGACATGTAGATTCAGACAAATTTTCACACACACATTCACGACAGGGTTTGGATTCCATCACAGGTGCACAAAACTCACCTATGTGAACCACTACACTCTAAATGCTCCCTCTCCTCGTGGCAAAAGAAAAGACATCATTCCCTGCTGCCACATCATCCTCAACTTGTCACTCCAGCTTTCATCTGAGGCAGGAAAGAAATGATCTTATTTTGTACCGTATCTCACCAATTTTCAATTTATTCCCAAGAAGTCTAGACTCCCGTCCTCACCCTCTCCTCACCTCCCCGCGGTTCTGAATCAAATGTACGGTCGGTTCTTTGTTTTGATTGCCACGCGGCCATCCCTATTGTCGGCCAGCGATATGAAGCCGTATCTGCGTGATGGGTGCCGGTTGAGCCACAGCTGTCGAATGGAGCGAGGCAGTGAGCGGCTGTTTAGATGCGGGCGGAGCTGTGTGGGGCGGGGGGGGGGGGTGAGGCTTGGAATAGCAAGCGGCAATTTCGTCTGACTGAATTGCACCGCAGATAAAATGCAGCATTTTAAAAGATTGACGCTTATTGTGATGTTTTTATGTTATATTGCTTTTTTTTTCTTCGCGTCATTGCAGGCATACTTGTGTCTGTTCCAAGGGAAGCTATTTAGTTGTACGAGTGTGCCCGACCGACCCTCTGCCAACCAAACTAAAATGAGACGCAAGTTCAATTAAAAAAAATAAAAATCTTTCCCCATTGAAATGAATGCAAATGCCATTTATCCATTCCAAACTCCCCCAATAAAACAACAAAATGTTTGTTTGTGTTTTTAATGAGAAAATAAATTACTCTATAATGTTGCACTTTATAAAAACTGACTGTTTAGTAATAACAGAATTAAATGTGTGTGCCTTGGCTGCATGGGGCAGTATAAAACAGACATACAGTACATCCTCAATCACAAAAATTGTTCTTCGCAGAGGATAAAGTACATATATATACTTAACTGGAGGGTGGGGAGGGCAAGGATGGCCTCGGCCAGACGTAGCTCCGCCCCTGGCTATCCGCCTAGTCAATTGAATTTCTCAGGCACACTTTGGTCTGTTCTAAGTAATCGACTTTAGTATTTGTGAAAACATCCTACGTTGTTGTTTGTGCATTGTACAAAGGCGATTACTTAAAAACAACAACAACAGCAGCAAATACAACATGCACCACTTACGGTAGTCGACTGCAAGATAAGTAACGTACCTAAAATATCCATTAATATGCGTTAATGAATAAATCCCTTACCATTTTCTAACTACTGTGTCACATTTTATTTTTTTAGGTTTGGAACAAAATGTCTATCATTGTATGTTTTTTTGAGCGGGTGTTTATTTTTTTTCCCTTTATTTATTTATTTATTTTTTTGATTGATTGTGATCGTGATTGTCAAGATACACATTCATGCAGGTAGGCACAATGGTATAGTTGTACATATTTTCTAGTGCAAGGATGACAGACGCCTGCAACCTGCTGCAAAATTTTTGACTCAGATATTTTTTTTTTCTTCGTAAATGAGCCCACCCGCTACCAATCTTTATGGCTCTCATACGTACTTCCACACTCCATTTTGCTCGCAGGCTCCACTCTCCCTACTGCGGCGCTCTCTAATGTCGCCCGCTTACACCCACTGGGCGACGTAATGGCAGCCATCGCTCACTTCTAGGAAAGAAAATGTGACATTCTTTGCTCTCCTTTTGTTGACAAACGGCACACGCTTCCTGCTGTGTTATCATTCAGTCGCTTCTACTTCTTTTTACTGCTATTTTGCTAACAGTTTTGGAAAACAAATGCTCTTTACAGTATTTGTTTGCTTTTCATCGGGTTTGCGAGGACAGTAAATATGTGTGATCATAAAGAACCCGGATTGTATTGAAGGGCCCATACATGTCACACAAAAGGGTTTGGGATAATTTCAACTGAAGTGTCAGTATGTTGATATATCAATTCTAAGGAAATGGGGATATTTACTTGTCCATTCATGGAACAAAGATCTGTTGTGAATATTTCCATTTAGCTCTTTATTCAGGAAAAAGTAATTTGTGCGAAAGGTCCTGAAACGTTGAACAGTGGGACATGTGCAGTCACAAGTTTAAAGGTCGAATTAAGTTCACCTTGTGTTTTCCAAGTTCCTCCTGAAATTAGAGCAGAGCGCCATTGAAGTCCCCAGCTACTGTAGCGTTAAGCTAGCAGAAATATTGTTGGCTGAATTTTGTTTGGTTCAACATGTTGATATTTAAATATGCAGCACTGAGTTCGCTTTTAGGACACTCTGTTTATATATGTTGTGGCTCTATGTGTGTTGATGTAGCAACTGTTTGAAGGTTTTTAATTCCCGTTGAATCTATGCTAATGTCAGTGGCGTCTCTTGACAAAGTGCGAATTACTGAAAGAGCAACACAAACGCTTGACATGATCACAAAGAATCACGGCAGTAGCTGTAGCAGGCAAACAGGCGGCAGGGACAGCCCCCGAGCAGGAAGCATTGTTAAGAGGTATAATTCTGCAATATGCGTACTTCTCTCAATTAGAATATTGTCTGACGCTGGGGGAGTGAAGCACAGATGCTTATTTGTGTAATCGTTTTAACTGAGGTTACAGCCCCAGAGGTGAACGTGAAATAAAATAAAAAAAAAAAGCACCAGACGCTCATTATGTCTATTTAGACGAGCGACCCAAGACCTCCTTACTTTAATTACTTGATTGTTATGCTTGGAACACTGACGTTCTCGATAGAAAACTATGGAAAGTGAGCACCATGGCGTTTGATCAAATCACTTCCCAAATCTAACCAAAATAAAGGCAGGATCTGGAGAAAGCTAGCCAACTGCATTCTTGCCAAATCACAAGAAAATTAACAAGTGCACATTTGTCTGCTCTAAGATAAGTGGTGCTTGTATTATCCGTGGGAGGAAGTACTGTGTGTCGTTAACTCTTGAACCAACATGCTAGTGCTACGCTATGATCGATTACTATCCGCTAGCTAGCTAATACGGCTAGTTACGAATTTATGGGTGATACCATACTATTAGCACTGCTTTTTATAAGCTTGGTCACGAAATGACTAAACTCACAAGGTCATGGGGCCACAGTACAGTTCCAGGTTTTATGATGATGACTTTGACCTGGCAACTTTTCCATTATTTCCAACTGACAAAAACGTGTTTGACCTTCCGCTGCATGAGTGTTTACTGTTTATTTCAGCAACAAAAACACCACTCACTGAAATGACCATGTGTTGCGCTGTTGTAAAACTTATGGCAGAGACAGAAACACCAGTCATAAGTCCAGTGAAGCTCACTGCTCACAGCGTGACCTATACGAAATTCAGCTTCTGGTCACGCATACCTATGTTCTTTCCAACCAAAAGGTGACACTGAAACATCGAGAGGTATGTTCAACACCACCCCCGGCCCTCCCACGGCAACTACATCTGCCCTTTAAATCTTGGTCTCCAGGGGAACCGTAGCAGTAACTCTGGCACCTGTTAGGTTCAAAGACACAGGCTCGACGGTTCACCTGCAATCACTGTTATTTTAACTCTCTCCCGTGGTTTTTATACTTGCAGCATCTCGACGGGTGACTCCTTTTAATGAGACTAAAACCTATTGTGCTTGCAAAGCAATCAAGCTTGAAATTAGCATTAATTTTAACGTAGGATTATTTTCTGTCTGCCCCGCGCACGCCTTCCATCCATCACTAAAAATAGCTTGCAGAGGTATTCGGTGGAGCTGAAGGTTCTTGTGCCTTCTTTGGCCAAGACAATTCAGCGCACTAGTAGAACAACCAGGGTGTGCTAGTGGAACAACGGTCATCCTAATGATTTATGGTGGGTCGTAGTAAATGCAATACATTAATGTAAGCAATTTTTGTTTGAAAAATGCTTGTCAGAGTAATTTCGATGCGGATTCGGCTTATCAAAGACTTTTGTCACATGACTCCATTTGACCAATCAAATGGAGCCAGGCAGTTACAGTACATGCCTGCAAAATAAATAAATACCGTATTTTCACGACCATTCGGCGCACCGTGTTGTTGGGCACGCCCACCCTTCACTCATTGGCAGACTTCCGCATGCCTGACGTCACTTACGCCCGCCTTTTCTCTATATAAACAGCGTGTCGGCCAGAAGCGCGCTCAGTCAGGCTTTGGAACTCGGCTCATACACTAGACTTTTAATGGTGCCTTATGGTCGTGAAAATACGGTAAATAAATAAATAAAATTTTTAAAGTCGACACGGTCTCACCCAGAAGAAAAGGTTTCAAAGTTTGCCTTCAGTTATATCATTTTATAAAGGTAAAACTGAATTACTGTTTTAGTTGAAGCGATTTTGATTTTTTTGGGCCCATTTAACATTCACGCGTTAAAAAAATAAATCAGAAAGTACTCACCAGTAGTAGTGCAAGTTACTCTACTAGCGCGCCCTCATCGTTCGAATTGTCTTCCAAGGGCAAAGAGCGAATGCATGGCTTTTAAGGATATTAAATAAACGGTCAAAATGCTAAATGGCTTCCAATAACCACCGTCGGAGTTGACCTGCTGCAGCCCCACACTTCTCCAAATGGTAGCGGTTGCGTGGCGACACGGCGACACAGCGGTGGCCGGCTGCGGGGTCACGGCAACAGGGACCAAGGGCGCTTTTCTTCCCTCAATTGTGACATATCAGATGTGACAGGATGGCTCGAACGTTACCTTTTTTCGCTCTTTCACCTCTCGCCCAAGCACATGCGAGAGAAAAACAGACTGTTTGGTGTCTCTCTGACATCGTAGGATGACAAAACATATACAGTATTAAATGGGCAGGCACTTCTTTGCAGACTCTATTCGAAGTGAATGCAAGTTTTGGTTTTGTTTTTTCATCTCTTGTGTCATGTTCGATCTTGATTGTGTTCCAGCTCCAGCTGGAGTGAAGGACGTTTCCCTCCAGCAGGTGCACCTGCGCCTCGTTTCGCCATCAAGCCCAGCCTTGTACTTAAAGACTCGGACTTCTACTACGCCTCAGATTGTTGAGCTTGCTTGCTTTTGTTCTTCAAGTCCTCACTTATTCGCCGGTTTTGTAACTCCTGTCTAATATAATAGCGTTTCTTTGGTGCCGTGTCGGTACCAAAGAACTACGTAGAAGTGATTTGAAGAGCTTCATACAGCAGTACATGGACATGAAGATGAATAGCGAGATTATCAAATGAGTGCTCAAACGGGTTTACGTGATGAATTTATTCCATGTCACACGGACAGCCATCTTAATGTCAATGTACTAGTACATTCAAAACTGTGCAGTCGTTGACAACTCCATCCAACTTGTCATACGAGTGACATAAATTTCTACTATAGTTCTCATCTAGCATTTCACTAGAAGTAACTTAAAATTCAGCCTGCAGATTTCCTCCCCCTCCTTCCACGAGATGTTAGTCACCACACGTCCCGCCACTTAGACACCGCTGCTCACTAAAGTGCATTTGTAGAGCCCTCCTGTCACATATACTGGATATATATTTCATGGGCATTTCAAGGCACTTTCCGAGTGGCTGAGCGAGTGTTCACCAGGGGGCATAGCACACTCTGACTTTTTGCCGTTCTCGAATGAGTCTCATAGTCCCTCGAGCATTAATGTGCACTTTAATTCGAAGAAGGGTCAAGAATAAAAATGTTTAAAGACTGGGGATACAGCATTCACCGCACTGAAAAAACGAAATGCCTTCAATGTGATTTGAACAGAATGTGTCTCAAATATTAGTCGGATATGTTTTTTGCGGTTATCATTTGTTTAAAGTCACGTGTTGGTCATTGTATTGACACTTGTCGGGTTTGCTTTGGTTGATTTCGATACAGGATGCCTTCCTGTGTGGCATTTGCATGTTCTTCCCGTGCCTGCGTGGGTTTTTCCGGTACTCCAGTTTCCTCCCACATTCCAAAAACATGCATGTCAAGTTAATGGAACAGCTGGGATAGGATATTAGATCATCATGCATGCATGGATGGATGGATGGATGGATGGATGTCAAAGGTAAGAAAAAGAAATACACCGATCAAAAGCACCGAGCGAAATTCTTCCAACCATCCCAGGTTTTCTTCTGTCTTTGACGCAGCGATAGTAACCTGCACATCTGCTCAACCCCCCCCCCCCGCCCCCACCCATCCAAAGCCTCACCGGTAATGATGCGACGCTGGGAGGTGTTAATAATATTTAATGTTAAACACCATCTGTCCATCGCTCCTGTCACGAATACCAATACGGGCGGCAAACGTTGCAATTAACGCAGCCAAGATGTCAGCAATGCCGCCGACTCGCCTAAATTGCCCCGGGATCGGAGAAAGAGGCAGAGGAGCGCTAAAGTGATGTGAGCGGAGATGACTTTTTTCATCTCGGGGGAGAAGTCCATACGCCCTCACCTTCACCCCCCCTTATTCCATATACCGGTACCTCCATCTGTCCTTATGTGATCGCATCGCTGATATCAATTTTGCTTCTTCGGTGCCTGCTGTGAAAACTATCGACATACTCGCCGCTTGTCTCTCTTCATCTAAATGTTTCATGTGCAAAAAGCATCCGTCAGGTATATGTTTATTTTCCATCCCAAACCAATGACAGCAAATTGGCTCTACTTTACGCAGCTTCTTGCTGCAGGGAAGCTCTGTTTGTGTTTGGAAAACAGCGCGATGGAATATACAAGAACATAAATATAACAACCGAGACATTCATGCACTGTAATTAACACCTAGACGGTGACTAATGAGGGTGCATTTGCAAGTTTAATTCATGGGTGGAAAGTTTAATCATCCGTAGTTTTGTTTTTTTGGTTTTTTTTTTCTAAGATCCATATCCAAAAAGTTGGCTTCTTGATTTCACGGCAACTCACGAGCAAATGTTACCTGAATGTTCATAACACTGTCTCCATATTTTCCAAACTGTATTTAAAGCACAGATGTGATTAGTGTGAGTGATGGAGATTGTAGTGAATAATAATACATTGACGTTGAATGCACAGATTCGAATTCCTTCACAGTGTTATAAAAGTTAGCTTCATGTTGATGCACCCCATAGTTGTATTGATTAGGGGTGGGCAACAAATACCCAAACTATGGTGATTCCCATATTTTTCTCTGGTGGTGCAGTATGAACGCACAAGTGCCAAATATCTTATGCCAAATATTACGCCATCCACTGGGGAAAAGAAGCAGGAGGGGAGGAGGAATAGAATAAGAATTTTGATTTGTGTTTTTTTTTTTTTTTTTGTGTAAAGTGATCCAAACCTTTTCTAAATGAAAGAAAATGTCGTTTTGTTACTGTTGTAAACTGTTTTTTTTTTGACTGACAGTCTAAAATAGCAATGACGAAATGAATTGAGCGATGAAGCCTATTATCATGTTTCAATGAAAAGCAACCTGTTGAGTTCCACAAGGGTCTCTTCGAGGTCCACTGTCATTTACTCTTTGTGCGCTTGCATTCAGCATTGTAATATGTGCGACATGAACTCAGTTGACTCACACATAAGCGAGTTTAGGGAGCACTTAGAGAAAAGAATGGGATAATAAGCTATTCTTTCGTGTGCTTTCATTCAGCCAAGAACACAATACGGCTGATTGCGGCACAATCATAGGCCAAGCTTGCCCTTTTGAATCATTTGTCACTCTGTTACATTTCCTTTTTTGTGATTCTCTCAAACTTGATAAATCATTTGTCGGCTTGAGAGTCGCCCGTCACTCACAAATGTGTTTTTCCTTTTTGCCATGGATTGCTGGAGTGTGTGTGCATGAGCTGAAACCAGAGGGCCGTTTGCCCGCTGCTCATTGACCTCTTCTCTTCACAAACTTTACAATCAACTGTACCAGACTGAGCAAGCTGGAAGTGAGAAAGAATGGCTCAGTCTATACGAGAATGCCGCTCTGTAAAAGCAGCATGTTCTTCGCCTGAAGGTCGGAGGGCCAAGCTGGAGATGGAAGAGGGTGAGGGGGTGGGGGGACCCACACCCGACCTGGTGTTCTATAAGTTAATTATCCCCTTTCACAAAGCAGATGTTTATAATTAAATTTACATGCGGCGGTGGAGCGTCAGACGAAACAGGACGGATTTGTCAGGAGGCGTTGAGCAGCCATCAAATACGCAAGAACATAAAAATCTCATTAGAAGAGACAATAAGGAGGAGGGGGATGGGAATCTCGGTGACATTTTTCAACGGTTTCGCAACTCCTTTCCCATCTGTTTTTCGGTATGGAGTCTCAATCACATTACAGGTGTGTTTGTTGTCACTGGTGGTGGTGGACCCGCTCCCTCTGGAGTAGAGGAAAAGAAAGGATGGATGGAGTTTGACGCAGCACCCCGAACTTGAACTCACCGGGGTAAAAACAACAACACGCCTTCCTTCCAGACGCTCCGGACGGCTAATTATCGCCGGGAGCTATTTAAACACACATCTAATTAAAACAAACGCAAGTGGGTGACGTTTGCATCTCGCACGCTCTGACTCGGTCAGGATGAAGACGTGTGCAAATATCACCGTGTTTCTCGTCGGTCCAAACAAACAACAGCTTCATTTGTAGCCAAGGTACATACGGGAAAGGGGAGCGCACATCATCGCCAGCCAATATCAAAGGATCCGACAGAGACGTCTAATTGCTGTTATTTCCCAAGAGAGCCATCCGTCTTGTGCGGGTAAATGAACTTGAGCCGCAATCGTTTGGGAGCGAGGGGGATGAAATGCACCTGCAGGAAAGCGTATTGAATCATGGAGCCGATACTTTTTAAAAGAGACAAATGATGCCGCTTTTATCACCATTTTAACACTCATTCACTGCCAATCCTCCCAGTTACAATGCATACTTGGCTTCTATATCCGTTAACGGCAGCGGTTAATAAAAGCTCTCAGGTGTCTCTATGAAAGCTCTCTAACAGTCTTCCATTAAATTATACAAAGGATTTTTAAAAATGGACCTGATTTAACCCTTTCATTCAGCCTATAACCTGATAACATAATAAGCCGTCCACTGTAATAACCGCTGTCCCTGAAAGGGTTAAAGGAGGATTTAGAGAGAGAGAGAGAGAGAGAGAGAGAGAGAGAGAGAGAGAGCATATCGCCGCAGCTTCTCCTTGACCTGTTGCCTTGGGTTTCAGGACCTCTGCTGAAACCTTGGTGGAATATTCATCTCAGAAAACAAAAAAAAAAAACCTTCCCTGGTTTGCCCAAAATATAGATACTTTTGACTACCCAACATTTCTGTTTCAACACCATTTTGGTATGAACATTTGTGAAACAAAACAGCTTCTCCCCCTGCATTCATTTTGCTCTTGATGTTTCGGTTGACACGCGGTCTTAGCAAGGCAAGTGATTCATGTAATTTGGTCACAATTATTCACTACAAATAACCACAACTATTTGTTATGATGAGAGCATGCTTATTGCCAAGTATCCCAACATGATTTGCATCAACACACAGAGTCAGTGAAAAGCCGCATCATCACACGGGCCGATTCCAATGAAGTTGGAACATTGTGTAAAAAGTCAATATAAACAAAATAGAATGACTTGTAGATTCTTTGCAACCTATAACCATTGAATCCGTGCAAAACAAGTTATTTAATGTTCAAATAATCACTCAGTTTGAATTTGTTTGATGATTTGACCCAAATAAGTTGGTACATGGGCTTGTTTAACACGATGTTACCGCACCTTTCCTTTTAACAATATTCAAACATTTAGCAACTGAAGACACAAATTGTTGAAGCTTTTGTAGGTAGAATTCTTTCCCATTATTGCTTGATCGTTCAAAGTCAGTCGCTCAACAGTCCAATGTCACCATTGTTGTATTTTGCGATACAGGTCTGGACTGCTGCCAGGGAGGTTTAGTACTCATACGCTTTTCCGATGTAGCCACGTTGTTATAACATGTGCAGAATGTGGCTTGGCAGTGTCTCGCTGAAATAAGCAAGGAGGAACAATCCGATTCATTCGTTCCCTCTTCAGCCCGTTGGAGACGACATTGATCATTTTCACAAACAAATCGAAATTGTGGACTCATCAGACCACAGCATCGTTTTTTTTTTCAGTCTACTTTTCAGGCCCTGAGAATCCAGCCGGCGTCTGAACAATCTACATTTAATCCAAACAAGTCTTAAAAATCGGGAATAAATGTGATACCAGGAAAAGCCGGTGAATTACGGATATCTCCCGAAACGTTCGGGATTGTTGGCAAGTATGGCTGTGCTTAAATGGGCCTCATTAGTAACACTTGTGATTTCCCCTTTATTTCACGTCAAAACGTTGCAATGGCAAATGAACTGCGCCACTATCCCAGTCTTTTGTCCCAGATCAGGGATTTAATTAACTATTGACTGTGCCACCAACAGCAGGAGACCAAAAAGAAATGGACTAATAGTCTGAGAAGAAAACGCAAGCCTCCGAGCGTTCCTCCTGCCTCCAGGCAACGTTTCAACATTGTGAAGAAGGGAAGAGGCAGCAACAGAAACTGTTGCACCCACTACGCCCCCCCCCGACCTTAAAAAAAATACATACAATGCATTTGTTCCGGATGCTGCAAACACATTTCTGTTTGTGTACAACTAGAATTGGCATCTGAGATCTGGCAAATTGAGTGCACAGATGAAAACGTCGATGAATATGGAAGACTTTGCCAAGGCACTATTGCAAGCGCAATTAGCATAATTTAGTCGGGGGGAGTGAGTGAGATAAACCCGGGTAGAATGAACACACATACACACACGGAAAAGGTTGTGAATCACTGATTTAGTGCGACTTGATTTTGTCTCCATGCCTATAATGCTAAAAAAAAACCCTACAAGCGAGCAGAATGTATTAGCATAAGTGTGATGTGAACGGCTCCGTGAAACGTGAAACGTCATCATCATGCTGCGATGCTGAGCGAACACATTCGCGCAAAGTCGATGTGCTTTTTCTGTCGTTTAAATATGGCGGAATGCTAACGATTAAAATGTATGTACACATTGACCTAGCAAACGTTTCAGACCTAGCAAACAGACCGATTTAATGTGAGACAATATTTTCAGGGAGCGGCCTTTTTAAGGCCGGATGAATACAACAAAATAATATGATGTGGGCTGTATGAAAACGGTGGTATTTTCTAAAAATATTAATAAACACGAATCATGACCCGCGGAACTTCCGATCTGGTTGCAACACTCTCTGGTCGCCATGGTAATGTATAACATGCCTTGAAAATATGATACCCTGCAAATTCAAAGTGCACGAACAATACAACTCACCATGTGCCGAGTGGTCTTGGTGCTTGGGAATCTTCCGGTGAGATGAATCCGTATTTAAAGTAGAACTCCTGATACTGTCTATTAAATGTAGCCTTCTTTTTCTTGAAAGTCATAGACTCCTCTTCTGTCTCCTCGCTGGCCCTTTTCCTCTTCCCAAAGAAACTTTCCAAAGACGTTTGTTTTTTACTCATTTTGCCAGCTCCTGGGTTTCATTTTAGCGGTAACCTATCACATAATGTTTAACTGTAAATTTAATTGGGTTTTTTTGTTCGTGTAGTTCATCATCACTACCATTCTAATCATTATCATTATTATCGTTCATTGTTAGTTTTTATTGTACTATCCCTTTAAATGTCGGGTATTCAATCGTAAATATATTATTTATTTCAAGATAGTTCATCTGCAGTATTTTAAAAAATATATGTTGGTTATTTAATTCAATATTTTATCTCCATTCATCCATCAATTTTCTTCTGCTTGACAAGGGTCAGGTTGTGGGGGCAGCAGACAATAAGGAAAAGAAGCTACCGCTGATGCAACTGTGCCTCGCCATCAGCTCATAACAATCAGCAATAAAAATCACATTTAGGAGCATGTTAAAAATTATGAAACCATTCGTCTGGCACGGGCGGCCTCGTTGTGGTGGTATCGCTTGGCGAGACGATCAATAAATCAATAGATTATGAGCTCTGCTCGTGAAATATTAAATGCAATCATAAATGCCAGAGGATATGTGTCGTGATTGTGAAGAAATGAATACATATTTTCGATCACATCAGAGCAGTTATTTGCATGTTATGTCGAGAGTCAAATCAACACGGTTGGCAAAGGTGCCATAAGAAGCGTCATAATAAGCAGCACAATGTGCATTGAAGTAGAAAGTTTCACAAAAACTGTTGAATTCTTTTACATTATATTATTTACATTAACCCTATGTTGCATGGCTTCTGCAGGAGTTATTCAATTGTGGTTTGTTTTTAAATTTAGGGTAGATTATGGCCAAATATCATAATAAATTCACAATTTTGGGAAAACCAAAGTGCAGGTACTTCGTGTGCATAATAACTTAATCACTACACAATTACCTTGCCAAAAGCATGGCAGTACTGATAGGTAACACATAGAAATGTGTTCTATATGTTCTATATACTCTTCTGCACAAGTACAATAGGGTATTTGGACCTTTTCATCTCACGGATAGAAATTATTCAACATTTTGTGGACCCTCTTTCACACTCACCTTTTCCTCATGGAGGCTGCCATGTTGCTTTTGCTGTTGCGCACGCTAGAGACATCTCGCGGTGGATTTAAAAACTAAAACTGGTAACTTGAATGTGGTTACTGAAGTAACCCGTATGCAACATAGGGTTAATTCATTACTGTACATTTACAGTATGTAATGATATATTAGAGAGGAGTTGTAACAACATTTCAGTGGGGAGAGTTGATTTGAAATATGAATGATTTCACTTATGAGTGTTGGAACAGAACAATTTCAGTATAAATGCACTTTGTGCTCTTGGATCATCCGTATGGACTCCAGCAAGTCTATTTCTGCTTCTGCCATTTCAAAGACTGGGTGCACCTCTCGATCGCTGAATTTAAAGGGAATTAATGGAGCCACTTTCATTGGCCAAATAGTTAGTTAGTTAGCTGTGTTCATCCCCACAACGGCGCAAACGCCCATTTCTACCTGCGCCCGTCTATGAAAACACCAAAAGAGAGAAAAACATCACCAATGTGCACAGTCAGACTGCACTTTGTGCTAGACTTGAACTGCGCACGAATATAGGGCCCCAAGTGCTTTAGTAAATCAACAACTCGATTTGAAGTAGATAAATAAACATGAGAAATGTTATACCCTGCGATTGGCTGGCAACCAGTTCAGGGTGTCCCCCACCTACTGCCCAAAGACGGCTGGGATAGGCTCCAGCACCCCCGCGACCCTTGTAAGGATAAGCGGATCGGAAATTGGAGGGATGGATGGATGATAAGTTTTAAGTTGAGTCTTTAAATATCACTACACTAACCGCTGATTTGAAACCATGTGTCCAGCTATTCCCGGATTTTATGTGCATCACTCGTGTGCGGCCACTCTTGGTCGATTAATCTCCTCTTTGGGAAATTAATTAAATGAGGAAATTATAAATGAAAGTTACAAAAGCCTCCTTCCACTTTCTCCCACTCTCGCTCTAATAGGGTGCCTCTGCTATTTGGTCCACTTTGAGGGTGATGTGCTTTAAAGCAAATTTCTGATAATGAGATTAAGCAGCGCACAATGGAAGCGCAGCTCATTCAGCGTAACTTCGTAATTGTGTTTTTAATCCCTTATCTTGGCAGCTAAATTGGTGGTCATGTGCAATTTCTGCATCTTTCTTTTCATCGTTTTTACAAAAGAATCCATTTGACATGCACTACGTACTTGGGACATCTGGATATTGCATCGACAAGAGAGAAAGCCCTTGGCGATTTTGTAGTTCAAGTAAAAAATACGAACAATAATGAACATGAATTTGATCAGGTCT
The DNA here is from genome assembly GCA_026261675.1 of Hippocampus mohnikei. Taxonomy (NCBI): domain Eukaryota; kingdom Metazoa; phylum Chordata; class Actinopteri; order Syngnathiformes; family Syngnathidae; genus Hippocampus; species Hippocampus mohnikei. The sequence continues at coordinate 6,641,256 of JAKGUB010000521.1, forward strand.
CTCACATTCTTCCACAGTCATCGAGTGTGTCTTTTATAAGGTCTTAAGATGAATGGATGTTTAAGGCTCACAGCGAAAAGCTAACAAAAGGTATTTTTCCTCGACGAGATCACGTGGCTCACTCGTCTAAGATAAACACCCGACGTGTCACACTTGTTGTTGTCAAATGCAACCATTAAGCAGCTGGGCGATGGATCCAATTGTGTTTGAATAAAGGCCACCCAATGCTGTCGTTTCTCTCAGCACGTCACTTAACCTGTGTAAACACCGCTCGGAGTAAATGAGCGTTACCTTGGGACATGCACAGCTGATGGAAATAACCAAAAAAAAAAAAAAAAGCTTCCACTTTCTGGACAATGAGGCTGCCGGTAATGAGAATTGATGTGTGCGCTTGTGTGTGCAAGATGAACAAAAGGTGACTGCAGAAAATGGAGAAGGAAAGTGAAAAATGGGTGGAGGATATTATTTATACGGTGTCTAAGGTGATATTTTTTTTTCTTCATGAATGCTGTGTATGAATGTGCATTTCTGCAATTAAAGAGGATTTGGTATACCGTATTTTCCGCAAAATAAGGTGCACCGAAAAGCATTCCAATTGCTTTAATTTTATGGTTTTCATTACAGCCCTCGTATCTGCAAAATATATTGCATAAGTCTAAAATCAAGGTAGCACTGTATTTTAGTTCAATTTCTTTCTTCTTCCGGCAGTTGCTTTGTGTGCACGGATGTTGACGGGATGCATCCTTATAAAAATTGCTGGTTGGTCCCACCCCCATCTTAATCATCCGTCTGCCAGTCAACCACACAATGCGATGATGGAGGACAGGTGAGAAGTGACTCCAGTTAGCCGTAGGAGACCCAAAGATGTCATGTCGGGTCCCTGGGTGGATGGATGGAAATGAGGACAAGATGGACATGAGAAAACGAAACCTCGGAGGCCCGTGGGCCTGCTGACAATATTCCTTTGCGTGAGGCGGGTTAGGGTTTCATTGCACCTGACAGACAGTACCTGTACGTATATTTTGTTTGTGTATACAGTATAGATATATATATATATATATATATATATATATATATATATATATATATATATATATATATAAAGTACTGTCAGTTAGCTCTGGTCCTCCCGTCTCTGTATCCTGAGTATAAATCCAAACCTTAAGCAGCCAATATCCAGAGGCAGCCCTTATGCTCGCTCTTATCTCCCGAGTCATATATTGCCTCTTCCAAGCAACAATTTCCCCCGCTTCCCCCGCTTAAAGATGGTCTTTTATTGCATTGTGAAATGCATGAGAAGGGCAGAAGGGAGGACGTGTGGATTTATTTGGAGGAAAGTCAGAGGAATGTTCTGTTCAGAGAAGCCTTTCTTATTATTTTTTTTTTTTCCTAAAAGCATGTTGTTGTTTGGGTCAAAAGCTATTTGCCGTTTTGCATTGAAGTCATTTCATTCAGATGAAAGGATTGCACTCTTGAACTATACTGTACATTTGGCCTCTTTGAAGATAGAGTGGCACCTCTAACTTTCACCCCAATGCTTTCTGTGGCGGCAGTCAAATTCAATTTGGTCATCTTTCAAAATGACATTTCCCAGTGAGATCAGTTATATTCAGAATCATTCGTTTCAGAGTCCAAACTGTCACCATAGAACGTTTGACTGGACAGTGGAACCCCACGTAGTCTCAGTTCGGCATTCACTGATTCAACATTATATCAGAGCTGGTATTGGCAGCATTCGTGAGTACCCGATACTTGGAAATAAGGCAGGTATCTGCCTTATAAGCATACCCGGAATTGGCATTCGCCCACCACTAACAACAAGCAGCAATTTGGCAAATACTGAGCAATTATTTTCATGTCAGTCGTTTACTGTCAAACTAAACATCAAACAAAAGAACTTTAAATGTTTTGTATTTCTGGTGGTTTCAAACATAAAGTGCTCTGTTATGAGTTGTGAATGGATGTAATTACTATAAAGTAAAAAGTTGGACTTTTTATTCTCATCTTTTGATCTGAAAGCCAAATGTCTTCGGTAGACAACAAAAATGAAAAAAATATACTTTTTTTCAGCTGAATCACGACAGTTACGAGAAGAAAAAAAAAAAAAGAACAGTTTGTATGATTAATTCCATTTTGCTGTCCCGACGGGAGAGCAGATTGTCAGGGCCCGTTTGGATCCTGGCGGAATCTCCGTAATCCGCGGCATGTTGTTGTTTGAGCCGCCATTAGACAGCAGATTGAAGACATTTGTTGCGCACAATCCTACAGATTACTGAGAGGCACACTGAGAACAAAAACAGAAAATACAATCCAAGAGCAAGCCGCGTTCTCTTTTCTTTTTTTTTTCTTTTTATACCGAATGCAAATTAGACACATTCATAATAATATCGTCAGGATAAGCGGTTTGGATAATGGATGGATACGACCTGTAGGAAACACACAAATATTGTCACATAGAAAATTTTAAAAACATAAAATCAAAAGTGCATTTTTATTTTATGTTATTATTTATTTAATTGTGTATTTACTTATTTTTGCGGCAGGGGGCGTCTCAATGTTTTCCAGGGTTGTCTGTATACATACAGAGACTGGCATGAAATGTATGGCTCATATACTGTAGCATATTAGAATAAATGGACAGAGGCTTTGCAGATTATGCAAATACGTAACTTGAAGAATGTGAAAATCGCATATTCATGCACACGCACTTGTATGGTTTGTTTGATTTATGTCATATGTACAGCTATATGCATGAGCATGTATCCTCCATAGATGAGTGCAACACTAAACGGCCATCATGTGAGGAATCCGAAGAAGTGGGTCAAAATCTAAAAAAATATTCAGAAGAGATTAGTTGAACTTGTGAAACATTCTCAAGTCTCGCGAAATATTCAGAAGTCGTGTGAGATTAGTCCACATTTCCCAAAACTTTCGGAAGTCTCGAGAGATTTGTCTTTTGCCGGAGATGCACAAACTATTTGGAAGTCTCACAAGACTTTCCGAAGCCTCACAAAACATTTCAAAGGTTTGTCAAAGTCTCACGAAATATTCCAAATTATTGGGAACCCTCACAAAAAATTCAGAAGCCTCGTTAGAGTTGATGAACTCTTATGACACATTTACATTTCGTGACAATTAACGCAGTACCACAGAAAAACTCAGAAGTCTTGCTTTAATTTTAAATACCAGATGTCATTTATTCAATTTCATTTTGCAGCATTAAAAAAATTTATTATTATTATATTTGAAGGTGTTTGACGCCAGACATCACATTTAATCGCTTTTAAATGCTTTAACCTTAGCGGCAGCTTCACATCATTTACATTCAGCGTCATTTTTCAGAGCTGTAGCCGAAATTTGAATAGATTGTAATTTGCATGGCGGAATCTTCACGCCATTTGGTTGGCTGCATCACTACCGCCAGCTCCCCACACCTCTGCTCACCTTGCTAGCACACATCAGTAACAATCTCATTTACCGCCCCATTAATCGCTAGAATTCTTGACACGGTGTGTGTGTGTGTGTGTGTGTGTGTGTGTGTGAGTAGAGCAGAGAAGCTAAGCAGTGCGCGTGTCAGTGACAGTAAACCTTCTTTGCATGATAAAAGCACTCAGGCTGATGACTCAAAGTGCACATGCAGGTCTAAGACAAATTATTAGCTGCATTTATTTCCACCAATCCAGCCAATTGACATTGTATTTCATTGACAGAAAAGGAAAAAAAACTACATTTAAAAGAAAAACCAAAACAGTGCTAAGAAATGTACACTGAACATGGACATTATTGATGAGATTGGAAAAAAAAAATGCACGAATAGGTGAATTTGCAAATGCTGCAAATATATTATCGGGCAACGTGTTTTGCTCCACTGTTTGTATTCAAATATCTGTAAACGGATCTAAAAGTGCCACATAAATGCTAATCATAAGCACGGCAATGATCTTTTCAAATTGTATGTTAGCATAATGTTTGCGGGGTTCTCTTGAGGCCATTGTTTGGTTCTTTTAAATACTCGATGTGGAATTCTCGTTGTTTGATGTTGAGTTTGACAGTTAACTTCAACCGGGAGGGACATTAAACAACTTGAAGATGAGTGTTTTTGGAGGAATTTTTCACTATTTACCATAGAGCAAATAATCCTCCTGATGACAGCTCGGGTCGGGTCACTTGTATCTCAAGGCACCAGTTTATATATGGCACGGCAATTAAAAACAGGCAGTGGTCTGCAAGTGATTACCAGGCCGACTGTGGACACCCCCTGTATGAAAGGGACAAGCAAATAAATCCTTAGCAATTCACCAGGAATGCAGCGTGAAAGCAGCAATGTTTTCACACTTGGAACACCGTTGTGGTAACATGTGGTACAAAGTGGATGATGGACTACCTCCAAATTATTCAAATGATCTTGGCTCCCAACCTTCCGTCTGCAAGCCTACACAACAGAGGTGCACTCTTTGTTCATTTTTGTCCATCAAACACACCGTGGTACCCGGGCCAGCCCTGACCTACCCGCAGCACTATGCTAATTCCGCTAAATGGCCCCCTTTAGCTGACCAATGAGCCATTTTCAAAACCATTTGTCACACCTGGAACACTACTTCTTCCACTGCAGCACTTCCTCATTTAAAATGACTGTGTCGCCTCCTTGTCTAAAGGAGACGAGCTGAAGGCTATGACTAATCTACAACAAATAAGTGCTGTTTGGAAGCTAGCAGCGACAGGGCGGGAGCTCAGAACAAACGGCAACGAATAAAATCTCACAAGCAATGAGGCAGAAGTGAACAAAGTACATAACAGAAGACGGAAAAGGAAGTAAATGGCAAAAAATGCCCCAAATAATCGACACCTACCCCCACAAAGTGATTAGAAATTGCCGAAATTAGAAATCAATAGTTTAAGCCGAATATATACTACAAACTATTATCTCCAAAGACTTTTTCATACTATGAACTCATTTTACTACCCTCGAAATCAATGGCTTGCACATGTGGGCGAAGACTCTCCCGAACGTCCGCTAACACCCCAAGCTACTTAGCTCTCTCCCAAACATACAGCGCTAGTCTCTCAGTAGCTAGCTAACCAGGGCGCTGTAGTTGTAGAGATGGGCCTAGTAATAATAATTTATTGTGTCAAATAGCCACTGATATGAGTGAAGGCGCCCAATTTTTTACATGGTGGGATGCCGGATGCCAAAGAAAACGGAAATGGTGAAAAACAGTTGAATGCTAAATCTCCGCAATTAAGCGCTACCTAATTCACAGTTACTGCACATGTTTTTCAGCAATTATGTTGAAACGTTTATCATGTACAGTATTTAGAAACATGTGTAAAACTGTGCTTTGATTTTACAGGGTCATATTAACCCTTTCATGGACAGCGGTTACTACAGTGGACATCTTATCGTGTTATCAGGTTACATGGTGCATGAAAGGGTTAAACAATGTGATAACGCAGCCTTCCTCTTAAAAATGTATCGCATTGGTATCAATGTGAAATCTGTATTTACGTCAGTCAATCATTTTAATCCAATTTTAAAACTGAGGGATGTTTGGTTTCCCACTGTAATCAGAATCTTATTTCACCTAGTTTTGTATGCAGAAAGTGTTTTTTTTTTTAAATCTCAAGTCTTGAGCACAGTTCATTCCAGAAGCAAGGACACGCTCGAATGTTTACGAATGTTTTTTTCCTTCCCATTCCCAGGCCTGCAATTTATCTCACTTTCATCCGTGGAGAAAGTTGTTTTTGTGAGGACCAGAGCCAGAGACTGCAAAACAGACGGAAACCAAAAACGATCCACTGCCTGATAACTCTTTGACACTGCCAACATCAAAGTTAGCTAAAAAGAGAGGAAAAACATGTCTTACAAGTTTATCTTTCCTGAGCTCATAAAATTATTGATCTGAAAATCAGCTCTGCATGATAGATAGATAGATAGAGAGCAAGGAGCATGGAGCAGACGTGGAATATGGCCAGCCAGAGCTCCTGACATCTTTCAAGGCATCCTACAAACGTTCAACAGCGTCTGTGTGGATGACCTTTGGCTTAATTACGTTTTTTTGTGGGGGGGTTTGTGTGTGTATGTTTTAGTGCCATTTTTTGTTAGACGACTTCAGGATTATTTTTAATGCCCTCCCGTTTTCATTATTCCAATGAAGGAAAACTTATTTGATTGGTCATGGGCACTGTAAAGGCACAAAGAAGAAGGAGTAGACAAGTACATTAGCAAGGGGGGGCCGCTAATGGAGTGAGTCCCCGCTGCAGTAATGAGTGCACCGATTTATCTACATTAGCATCCCGTTCCTCCGCAGTAGTAGATCACGAGGCCGCGACAGGAGTCACAGCCGCACGCGTTACTGTTATTTATCGCCACGTTCATCCCACCGTCACTCCTGCACGAATTGCACACACAAACAAATACGCTAAGTGACGAGTGATACCGCGGATTTGTGCTGAGCATCAACACCATGCATCTAAGAATGGATGCACTCGGGAAACCGTGTTACAAATATACGGTTTACACGAGACCCATTACTTGGATTGGCTAGTAGTATGCTCGCCTAAATAACACGCCAGCACAAACTGACGTGACGTCACACAAGTACGTAAATATGCACACTCGCACTTTACGTAAATTGAATACGTTTTTTGTCGTTTGCACACAATGTCGACTGGTAGTAGCTGCTTTGCATTAAAAATGACAATAAAAATTAAACCACTTTCATTTTTGACCCTCTTGTGGATAAAGCAGATCAGAAAATGGATGCATGGAGGGTTAGCAGATGATTTCATTTTGGAAAAAAATGCGCATTTACATGCAAATGCAGCAAAGACTCTCCAAAATTAAATTGAGCACTTCTTCATTTTTGGTGATTTCTCAGTCAAGTGTCACCTCAACAGTACTTTGTTGATGCCAATTACTAGATCCCTATTAGCCAGAGCTTTGGCACCCTCTTGTGGAGTCTCAGAGCATTACAGAATAGGCACAAAAAGGCAATATGGTAAATTTCTAGCAAAGTTTATTTGAGGAACCTCCCATTCCACTAGCAACCAACCCCACCACCACCTTCTCCCAATCCCACCAGCAGTGCATGAGGCCCTTTTTTTCCTCCTTTTTATTTTATTTATTTTTTACCCTATTACCTCCTTAGTAAGAAAGAAGCAAAAGAGCCCGTGATGAAAAGTTGATTTAGTCGTTGGCTCTGCGCACACCTGTGCTCTCTTCAGTACCAAAGAGCAATAACCCTAATGAGTCTGCGTATGTGCGTGCGAGAGGCCATGAAATGAAAGTAATTACAGCGGGGAACTGCTTTTTGTCTGCTCGCTTCCTCTCATCTCAGCCCTTCCGTGCTCCGACGCTTCTGCGGGTGCGTTTTACTTGACGTGAGCGCATGCGGGGCTCCGAGCCCTCTCGCTCTCTTGATCTTTGTCAGAGCGTCTCACACACTTTTAATTCCAATAAGGCCCCTTGAAACAAATTGATTCATAGCAGGTCTGGAGAGAGGAAATGGGAAACACACTTGCCGCCTGTATAGAGATCATGAGAGTGGCAATGTACCGTATATTGTTTTTTTCTCGCGCCGAACAATTAATATTAGTGCTGCACTGACGAGCTGAGAGAGGAGTTGAGACATTATTATTAATCCTTTGGTTTTAGGCAATATGATTGGCTGCTATAAAAATGCAAAGACTGCCTGCTGATAAATTGGGGTGTGTGTGGGGGGTCATGACTTTACATTGTTGTAGATTTTAGAAAAATGACACCAATATAAGGAAAACGTAAAATTTGGAAAAGGCAAAAAGTAATTTTTGTGAAGGGAAAAATATTTTAACCCTTTCAGAGATAGCGGTCACTACAGTGAATATCTTATCAGGGTACATGGTGCATGAAAGGGTTAAGTTGCATTTTTTTCTGGACAAAAAAAGTCGTGTTCAAGAAATAAAAGGTCTAATATGAGTAAAAAAAAAAGTTTTTTTCCAGGCAAAATATGCAATATGAGTTTTAAAGTTACATTTACCTTTTTCTGAAGAGGGAGAAAGGCGTAATCCCTTGAATCCAATGTTCTAATTCAACAACGCTTTTTTGTTTTTAACTAAAAAAAAAATCATATCAAGTGTAATCTTATGTGAGGAAAGTAATGTAGGCCTATTGTTAATATTTTCTTGCTCAAGCCATAATTTTAATGTCACTTTATTGTGTGTCCAGTAAGCAGTAGGTCCCAATTATTGATACTTCCCAAATGCTGCATGCAAGGACAACGGGTTATGACACCTTATATCACCACTGTCACGAAGGCCATTCCGTGTGACACCCCAAGCCTTGCGCACGTTGTCCTCGCCATCATTCAAAGTTTGTTCCTCTCTTGCAGGTTTTCGGCCGGGAGATGAATGGTGATATTTAACAGAGGCTCGGAAACGCCGTCAAATGGTCCTTGAGTGTCTGACAATAGGCACAAAAGCTCGGTAGCTCGAGAGAGAGAGCGAGAGAGAGAGGTACAGAGAAGCAACAAGAGTGAGAGGCGGCAATGAGATAAGTGGGTTAACAAAGAGGCTGTCACAAGACGAAGGTGCTTTTTCATTGTCTGGAGCATTTAATGAGCAGGAATTAAACAATGACAGCATGTAATAACCTGCGAGCGGCGAGTGCGTCTGCTTAGTTGATACTCTGCTTGCTCCAGCGCACATACGGGATGCTCATTTGCAGCTTTTAATAGATTTGGGGTGCTTCAAAAAAAAAAAAAAGTAGAGAAAACATTGCACATTTATCACCGGGAAATGCATAAACAGGATGATGGCTTTAATTGGATTATTTCCGGGAATAGTGGTGTTTACTCAACTGCAGATGGGGCAGGCGTCAGTTAGGGGAGGATTTTATTGGAATAAACAATATTAACAGAAGACAATGTGTCCTCGCTATATTGCAGTAAATGCAGACGGATTGAACTAAAAAGTTAAATACGACTGATTTGTGCTCAAGTAGTGATTCTTTTGCATGCCACTAGAGGGAGTCCGACACAGGTTTTACTCATTTTTAAATTTGGTCATTTCTGTACAATTTCCTACTAAATTTTCACAATCTTTATAAAATTGTTTATTGCAAAAACCTAAACAAAAAATGTAAACAATTTACACAAAAACATTTGTTTTCATTAATTGTATCCAAAAAAAATCGCAGTTGGTCAACAATTCTTCAAAAACTAAAGTGGCCAAGTGATTCTATGAGCTGTTTAATGCCACTCCAAATTTAAAACTGAACATGAAAAAGATAATTACACATTCTGTATTAAACAAGCTAGCTTCATGTTAGCACACAATTCAAAATGCCGGGCTAACCTTTCGGGCAAAGGGACCCGTAAACCTAATGAGGAAAAGTCTTGTAAAAAAAATAAAAATAAATAAATGGATGGCTAAACGGATGTTTAGTGATGGGGAAAATAATTAAGTACTTACATTTGATATCGAAAGTGCCTTATTAAGAGGTTCACTGTGCCACTGTTTCATGTTCCCTTACAGTCTACTTTAGTGGACATTTTGGCCTTGGTTCATTAATGAATGTTTAAAAAAAAAATCCTCAGTGCTTTGAGCGTTCATGAATCACCAGTCTGCCTTTTTAGCGGAATAAATTGCACAACAAAAAGAACAGATTGGATGAAAAGGTTGGCTTTGATTCAGCATCACAAACATCCACTCCATTTAAGTTGATCTTAAATCGGGAGACCGTCGCCAATATAAAAGCTTCACTTGTGAATTTGGTGAAATATTACACGGAATCGGATCAATCCATCCATTTTCTATAGCGCTTGTCCACAAATATTCATGCTCCCATTCGCAAACATGGAATATATTTTTGAATGAGTTATTTGTTTTTTGGGGCGTACAGGGTGCACACATAATCCCAGCAACAACAAAAAAGTGGCACTTTAAATGATGGCTCCTGATTGCTGACTCCCATTTTAAAAGTTTGGAAAAGGGCGTAAAATTGTCAAACTTAGGGAATAAAAGTGAAAAGTCGTCTGAAAAATGCTCAAGTAAAGATACCTGAAAAATCCACTCAAGGGTAGTCACGAAATATTTGTCCTTGCCACCACCGATGCCCAGCCACATTAAACGCTCCGGCAGTGTATGAAATTCCTTGCAATGACATCATGTCACAAACAGCTCACAAACAGCCTCAGCTCACCACGGTGCATTGATGAGTCTCATCCTCCGCGTTTGATGCTCGCTGAGCGGTAAAACGCGCCCCCCCCCCCTTCTGATTGGTCGTCGCGCATTCTAGCTGATTCCAATTAAACGCTGGCGGTAAATAATATCGCCGCGCCAGAGTGCTTTCATGGCGCAGGAGAAACAAGTCGGTGAACAAAAGGCCCCCATTGAGAAAGCATCTCATCGAGGGATAGTAATCTTTTCCGGTGAGCATGCTGGGGAAAAAGACACAAGGAGATGATGAGCCAGGGCTTGTCGCCCATTGTTGGGCTTGAAAAGTATGATTAGGCCGAAGGAGAAGATGGAAGCAAACACCGAGGCCTCTTTTCTGTTGTTCTCTGCGGGTAGACTGAGAAGGTTTTATGTTCTCCATTTGAGTAGAAAATCACCAGTTGCGAGGTGAGTGGGGGAGCCAACAAGTACATAAAAATAAATTGATCCCAAACATCCATCCATCTATTTTCTAGAGGATTTATCTTCATTCGAGTCACAGGTGAGCTGCATACTATGCTAGTTGACGACTGACTGGTCACCACATTTCTTCAAAATATTTAAATATCTCCTTTCCTCTTGAGATGAGCCCCTATACGTGGGACCCTATTGACTTCTGTAAACACCGTGTCAAAATTATAAAATGTACTTGTACTTCGTATTAATTCCTCCCTGTTTTAAAATTAAAAAAATATTGAAGTAGTGTTTCAAAAAGTTTGTACTTACACATTCTGTCACGTTGCGTGGTGGGGGTGGACCCCAAAAAGCAGGCAAGAGGGAGGAGCGGGGTGAACTTGACGAGTTGTATTGATAAAAACACAGAGAAAGCTAAATCCAAAACAAACAAAGTCCAAAGTATCAAACAAAACCATGACTGAAGCTCAAAAAACTAGAACAGAACATTGACAGAAACAAACATGAAAGGACAAGCAAACAAGCAACAATGACCTGACACTGAGTGGTCTTTTAAAATGGCACTAATTACACAATGACCAACAGGTGTGCAGCTGCTGGCAGAGCCCTACAGTGCCACCTGTTGGTCACACATAGATACATGACACATTCAAGCAAAAAAAAAAACAATCAGCCAATTCAGAGCTATCTCAAAAAATGTGGAGCTGTATTCGTAAAGAAAAGTTAAGACGATATGGTCATGTGATTGAAGAAGGCACGCTCACCAGCTACCAACTTGCTAACTGTTTTTCGAACTTCATAACCTACAAGTGATTTACTTTTAGTTAGCGTCAGACTACGGCGCATTCTGATTTAGAAAGTCGGGATCATCACCATAGAAACGGAACTCTGGTAAACCGAAGAAAATTGCAAAAATATATTTTTTTAAATTCTGTGCGTTCGCTTTGTACAATGGCTCCTTTCTCGCATGAAAAACTAGAAAGTAAACCCTTGGTATTTTTACCGTGTGTTACAGTCATATAGAAACTAATGCCGCATTAAGTATAAAGTTGGCAGATGCTGGGAACATCATTAACATCTACGGACTTTAATATTAATCGCATATGGATGCCACGTGTTGTTGCCCCGCAGCGTGAAGTCAAAGAATGCAACAAAAACAGTGTGACTGCGCTGAAATGGGTCAAGCGGAGTGCAGCGGATGTGAAATCTGAGCCGCACCGTTGTGGGCACGCCGTTTGTCTGAATACACAGCGCCCCCTAGAGGACAACGACAGATCATCATTCACCTTGACAGAACAACGCTTTGACACTCGAGCCTTCTTGAATCACAACAGCGGGTGACATGGAAACATCTTATTAGTGGGAATTGTGAGTTTTGCTTCATTGTGACGTCATCTCATCACTGTCCGTGCTTTTCGTCTCAAAAATTGTGAAGGGTATCAAAATAATGGATTCCATGCAACTGCTGGAAATTTGGCAACCAAATTTGGAGTGGAGGATGAAAAAGCGCGCGCGTGTGAGTGAGAGTGTGTGTGTGGGAGGTGGGTCGGAGGGGGGGGTCACTAAACGGCTGGTGTGAGTCAATGATTTTCTACTCTTGATAATCTGGATTAAAGGCCAGCGGGACCGCAGCATTAAACACTGCTGCCTGGGCATCACACACACACACACACACACACACACACACACACACACACACACACACACACACACGCACACACACGATACATAAAAATCATATGTGCATATACCGTACATACTCGTGTTTAATATGACACACTCCTTCAATTCCTGGGTGGGAATTAAAGGTCCGTGCGTCACGGTAGCGTCACATTTCATCCATCAGTTTTCACGCGCATTTGCGTCACAGCTCCCAACCTTTCACGATGTACGAGAGGAGATTCCTTGTGCCTCTTCGGATTCTCTGTTTTTTTTTTTCCTTTCCTATCCCATCCTCCAGATGAGTTAAATAGGATTTATTTGGAGGATGGGATCACTCGAGTTCTATAAATGTTTAGGAGAGGTGCTTGGTTTGCTTTTGTCCCAAGGGGATAGTCAACGAGGCCAAGAAATTTACGTTGAAAGTAAAAGTGTGGTCCCACACGAACAGAAATGAAATTATAAACACATTTCCATAATTTATGAGACAATGGGCAAGTCCAAAGTCACAAACATAAGATATGATTTCACAAAACCAAATTGTTGGTCGTTTTGTTCGTAAAATCCGCAAGGTGGCGACATTGAGTCAACAATACTCACCATTACGCAATGGCCTTTTTGTCTGTTACGTTCGTACATTGGAAAGGAAGCTCTTTTTCATCTCTCCTTAACCTGGTGACGTCATCCAACCAAGGGTGAAGGAAAGGCGGCATCAAGGTTAGGAGATATGACTTCCCGAAGAGGTGCTTGCTTGACCGAGTATCCTTATTGTACGTCAGGACATTGTTTAAAAATGGGCGTTCCCAGCGGACGTGGTTTGATTGGATTTTGGTCAAAGGATTTGTCTCTTAACCCTTTCAGGGACAGCGGTTACTACAGTGGACATTTTATCATGTTATCGTGTTACTGGGTGCATGAAAAGGTGAAACTGACATTACTTTGTCATCGAACATTTTGCAGGGATATCCCAATGATGGCCAGTTGTGAAAGTCGCTGATTCTAAAGAATTCTCCCCCCCCTTGCCACGCTTCTTTTTTTCCTTCTTTTCTTTTACTTTATTAAATCCGACTGATTGTGTTTGCTGTTCGCCCTCGATAATCCATTCATCTGTCTTCTGTTTTAATCTGTTCCACTGCAATTCAATCTGACCCAAGATGATTATTCGACGGCATTCAATTTCTTTTTCCATGCTGAATGTGCGCTGACCAATCAATTTGATAGGGTTTATCTGAAGAAATGTGGCATTATTGTGTTTATTTCATGTTTGATTTCCACCCTTGCATAAGACACCAAACACTTGCAAACCATCAACGGACAATTTTGAGTCTTCACTGAACCTAGCAGGCATGTTTGTGAAATGTGGGAGGAAGGCCTGGAGCGAAGATTCAAACCCCGTTACCAAAGGACTACTTTAGTCTAATTGAAGCTCCTTAACTCATTTCAGAATGTTTCCTTGGCACTAGGAGACCACCAATATCGCCAACTTTTTTTTTGCAAATAACCGGGAAGATGGGTTGAAAAAAAATTAACAATATCCTCAGGTGAACCACAAATATTTTACTAGTAATATTGTTTAATACAGTGGTGCCTTGAGATATGAATTTCATTTGTTCACTTTCCACACTTATAAAACTCAAATCATTTGGATCTCAAATCATCTTTCACAATTGAAATGAATGGAAATACCATTAATTCATTCCAACCCCTCTGAAAACAACAACAAAAAATGCAAGGTATTTTTTTAAATGAGAAAATAACACTCTAGAATCTATAAGTAATAATAAAAAAGATTGAAAAATCCATTTTGCTGCTCCTAATGTGATCGCCTTGGCCACCCGGGGCAGTATAAGACAGACACGGATACGCTGTGTGTAGAATCTTAGCTTGTCTCAGCTCCTTGCAGCGGAAAGATGCATAGCAAGTAATCCTCCTAGTTTTATGTTTAATTTAACAGCAATTTTCAACTGGCAGTCGCAATAAACAGCATGAAGCCTCTTTTTTTTTTTTTTTTTTTTTTGAGTTCATCACAATTTGCCAAAGTGCTGCTTACCGTCAAGTGAACGGAGTTGCATTCACTGCCACCATACACGATTTCATTCCAAAATTGTGCATCCCAAGATATGGACGCCGCTCGCCAATCATCAGCTGAGTAAATGTCCCTGGCACTATTTGGAGAAATACAACATTGTCTTCTGTGGTATTTACGTCTTTAGTTGTATTAGACATCTTCCTGACTAGACTCTTCTGTGGACCGCAGAGCTTTTCAAAGATTGCCTTTTTTTGTTGTTGTTGCCATCGTACGTACTAATCTGGGGATTAGTTGTGCGAGTAGGACTACACAGCACAAGATAAGAAAGCACAATGAGTAACGGCGGGAGATGTGTGACAATTTTGTCAAAAAGTCCTGACGGGAATCCGTCGTGTTTACACTGGCACCACAAGACTGAGGCTCCCTCGTGCGCGAGGTCGCCGTATCGGGCCAGCTGAGTGGGTCATTGATTATGTGTCAGACGTGTGAGAGCTGAAGGCCCATTAAGTCAGGAGCGTCACAAGATATGCCGTTTGATGACAAGCATCCCGATGAATGAGTTTGCACAAAAATTTCAAAACGATTTTGGCATTCCATCTTGAGTGAGTGATGAATTTTCATGTCTTCTCCATCAAATATTGGTAGTCATTCCAGCAGTGTGCATGACATTAACGCTGTGTTATTTAATAACTCATGTTTCAAATGACAATTTTCACTCTAACATCCGCACCCCCCCCCACCCCCCACCCTCCCATCTCCTGCAAAGGAAACATTCTAGATTGATGGCGGCCTGTACGTTGGCTGAGAGGCTGCAGGTGGAAAGCTGTTATCAGGCGAGGGCCTCAAGATTACCTCCAGTAGCTTTTTCCCTGCTTAAATCCTCCCAGGACTCACACACACACACACACCAACACGCCTCCGCATGTTGATAGACAGCCACACAATTGTTTTCTCTTTTGGCTCCACTATATCTCACTCTGATTTGTCTCCTCTTGATTTCCTCTCGGTCTGCCCTAAGTCAACAGCTTCGGGTCAACGAGTGAAAAGCAAATGTTGACTCAAGAAAGAACCTGTCACTCTACTTCGGGAGCCTTCTTTGCCATGTATTTATTGTAGGACTCGGCGTAGCCATCACTTTCTTTGTAAATGGTCGAGCTTTTCAAATGTAATGAAGTGCTCGCATCACTGCATAATGCGACTTGAGGGCTGGTTAGACTTTAGCTCTAAAATCCTCGACTTTGAGAAAGGAGAAACTGGCATCCTGTGCCCAGCTGCTGCCTCAGCAGAGCAGTGTGTTCAAGCTTCTTTTTGAGCAGGTGTAAGTGACTTGACGGAGTGGCTCCCGCAAGCTCGCCTTAGGGTGCGGTCCAAAACAGCGAGACGGACCGCGGCGTGCCATTTTTGCAGGCAAAGGAGATAAACGCAGTCAGCTTGAAAGACAAAAAAGCAGCGACGGCTGCTACCAGGGTGAAAAGCTTGTGTTCTGGATGGGTCTTATCCACGGTCATTCAAGACAAAGTAATGTGTATTTGTTCGACTAAAAGCATCGAGGGGGGGGTCAAGACAGATGCCCGCCCGGCATGGTGAAAAAAGAAACAAGCAACAACATGGAGGCAGAAATGGCGCGAAGGGAATGAAGCCAAACGATAAGAATGTTCATTGTGCGCCCAAAAAGTGGCCAATCACAACACCGAGCCTTGTAGTTGCCTATAGATGCTAAAAAAGACGTTGCCAAAGAGGTTTTCAATTAGACAAGGATATGGCGAGAGAAAATGAAGCTCCTCCCATCAGTTCATCATAGTTGCTTTGCACCAAAATGAACACCAGATGACGGAAAGCAAAAAAATGTTGTCTTCAGGGCTTGCGGGTGAGCAGCCCATCAGGCGGCGGGAAAGGACCGAGCAGAAGGAGAAAAAAAAACAGACCCTGTGCAAGAACAAAACAAAAAGTCCAAGGCAGACGGCGGAAGACGGAAGAGGATTGGATGGAGGGCAGCACGGAGCCATACGGAGTGACACAGTCCAACAGACGGAGAGCTATGGGAACATTTGGAGGATACATGAGGCAGTTATGAACCTATTTGGTTTCTCCTACAGGGGCACCCGAGTGTCACTAATGGCCAAGCAGGGGCTGGTAAACACATTTCGGTGACGACGCGACACTGCCAAAAAAACAAATTAAACTCTCTTCTCTCATTTCACACCCTCTCAACCCTTTTCTCTCCGACTCCCCCTATTACTCATTTCTTTTCCGCCCCTCTGCTCTTCTCTCCTCTTTGCCGTCTTTCTTCTACCTCGCCTTCATTTTTTTTTTCTGGTCATTTAACCCTCGTTTGTTCTTCGACTGGCTGCTTCCAAAAAAAAAAAACAAGGCCATATGCGTGAGTGTTCCTACGCGGGATATGCAGACGCTTGGCCAGCTTCGTGGTGGGAAGGGACATGGCGGATGAGTTCTGGCCGGGTTGAGTTGGACGACTAGGCCAGTGTAATGAGGCTTGTGTGGACTCTTGTACACAATGGACATCCGAGTTAACGGCACAGAACAAGACAGCACGGTGCACAACAACTACCAGTACAGCCCAGACCCGGTCTCACTCACTATCGGTGACTATCTATGGTAATAAGAATTAAGTTGACTTGTTTTCAGTCGTCCAAGAAGGAAGAGGAGGGCCCTAAATCAAATCTTATGCAGTACCACCCTCTGTTATCGACTGAAACTGACGTCAAAGTGCCCTCAGGCTCGGATTGCGAACGTCACATGACCAAAGCCAGAAAACGGGTGTGTCATGACGTTTGCAATGCGAACCCGAGGGCACTTTGAGGTAAATTTCACTCGACGGCAGTATATAACAAGTACCCCTCCGAAGTCTGTATATCAGACGACATTTATTACTTTCCACAGATGGTGCATTTGCATGTCTTATGCACCTTCTCACTGTTGTTTTTACAATTAAATATTAAGAAAAACGCAATTGAATTAATGTTCAATAACATTTGTATTTATTTATTAGGTATCAAAGGATTCTTCCTTTGATACCTAATAAATGCTCCTGAGTATGCTCCTGGAAATAGACAGATAAATACATTAAAAACATTCAGCAAATATAAGAAAATATTTGGGACAGAATAAGAATGCATGGTATGCATTTTGATATTACATCCGTCCCTCCATCCTTTTTCTGATCTGCTTTATCCTCACGAGACGTGCTGGAGCCTATCCCAGCCGTCTTTGGGCAGTAGGCGGGAGACACAGAGACGAACAACATTCCGCACTCACACCCACACCTAGGGACAATTTTGAGCGTTCATTCAGGCCTTCATGCATGTTTTTGGAATGTGGTTGAAACCGGAATACCCGGAGAAAACCCACGCAGGCACGGGGAGAACATGCAAACTCCACACAGGAAGGCCGGAAGCGGAATCGAACCCTGCACCTCTGCACTGTGAGGCCGATACGCTAACCAGTCACCGCATTTTGATATTCCATGATTTAAAAAAAAAAAGAGTCCAAATCAAAGTGCCAAACTAAAATGACATGTTGTTGCAACTCGTTGGTCTGCATGTCCTCAATCGTCAACGTGTTCTCAGCGATGTTTGGAAGGCCTGCGGTGTTTTCTCATTAGTGAGGCAACATTAAATCGGCCAATCTCACGCGTCTGCGTACGTCTAATCGAAAAGAGCATATGAAAGCGACGCAACGGCCACTTTGCTGCGGATTTCTTCACCTCAATTTAATTTAATCCATCCACTAAACGCGGCACGCGGAGAGTTTTCCTCTTATCTTTGTTTACATAAAAGTAATGAAGTGGATGAAGCCTTGGGCCCAAAAGATTCATTCAAATTGATTGCGGAGCCCGATATTCACAGGTAGGGGAGATGCAACAGCACGATGGTCGACCGGTTGTGAAGAAGGGTGGTGGGCATCGTATTTGTCAGCGGTGGGAACTGGGAGACACATCCAAAATAGCAATGCACAGAAACATCCGTCCATTTTCTGAACCGCTTTACCCTCAAGGGTAGCGGGCGTGCTGGAGCTTATCCCGGCAGTAGGCGGGGGACACACAGAGACGAACAACCCAGGGACAATTTAGTGTTCAATCAGCCTGCCATGCATGTTTTTGGAATGTGGGAGGAAACCGGAGTACCCGGAGAAAACCCACGCAGGCCCGTGGGGACAAGACAATGAAGGCGTGGCTTCAGTCTCAGGACAGCTTTGTGAATGTCCATGAGCGGCCCAGCCTGAGCCCCAAAATTCTCCCCTGTGGTCCCTGGACCCCAAAAGTTTGTGAACCTCAAATTTCGAGAATCCCCAAGTGAGTTGCACCAACTCCGCTTTTCAAATTCAAACGGGCTTGCTCGTCTAAAGACTTGTTTTGATTCCACATTGACACAACTGCTCTCCATTCAACGTCCCCTCTTTTTCCACTTTTCTTCGCCGGCTCCCCTCACATCACGCCCCACTTGCATTCTGTTATCAGGAAAGGTGTTAGAAGAATGTGTTTAGCACTTAGAGCGAGCGTTCCGTGTGTGTGTGTGTGTGTGTGTGTGTGGTGGTTGGGGCGCAGAAGTCTGCATTTAGCGAGGTGACACTTGGAATGGAGTCTGCGCTACTACTGGGATTTAACACCAGTGCCAGCAGGTCATCACGGTTCACCAAGTCACTAACTACTCGCTCCGGGCTCCATGATGTTGTCATTAACACTTATATATCGAGAGAGTAGATGTGTTTTACAGTGTGTTACCTTCAATTCTTTCAAAGCGCCTTAGAAAGCTACAGTTTACCCGCAGACCTGATTACTTTTGACAGCAAAGGTGAACGAAAGGTGGAACAAAGGTAAGAAGATTTTCAAGGCAGGTGAGCGAATACTTTTGTCAATGTCGTGGATTATCGATTACAAGTTGAGAGAAGCTCAAAATAAACGAACCTGTCAAGGTTATTCTGAGTTTCTTCAAAAGCCCAATATGCCAAACTTTTTTGTCAGTAGTGTAAATGAGAGATTCCACTCGTCTCTGTCTCTGTTTCCCTTTTCGTCTTCTCTTTCACGTACGCCTCCCGATGCGGGGAATGGCAGAAGAGAAAACAATGAGCGTTATCACAACAGCCACTGAATTCACAGAGATAAGAAAATTCATTAGGCGCCCGCTTGCTAATGACGTACGAGGAGATGAAATTACGGCAAGGACAAAGGGACTGTGAGCGGCAGGATGCGTACTGTGTGTGTGTGTGGTGGGGGGACGTAACACGGGATGGTATCGTGGCGTGCCGGTTCCAGCGGGCCCAGCGACCTCTCGGAGTGGGAGAGTTAACGCGGGCCTTGGTTGCTTTGTCAACACCCTTGTCTCTTTGCCTTTGTTTTGCAGTTTGCCTCCCGCCTCCCTCCTCCCTCCTCGTCCTCCCTGTCCGTCTGATATTTGTCGCCGGGGGGGGAATCGAGGTTGAAAGTCACATGCGCACGCTCGCGTTCGCTTAGTCGGCTCGGCGCTCGCTCGCGTGGCGCCCAAGGTCGCTCCAAGCGTGCGACTCTGTTAACTCAGTTATTCCAAATTTCATTTTCACAAAAAAACTATTTATTTACTGTTTGTTCGACTGTGTCGACAGTCTGCCAGCGACATGTAGTGAGAGGCAAAACGCTTCCTGTAAATGTGCTTCCAGTAGAAAGTACGATTCACCAGTGAATTCACTTGTTGCCATTCAAACAACACAATGATAGCTTTGTATTTGATGAAACAGGCCAAAACGGTCCCCTCCAAAAGTATTGGAACGGTTCTTGTTATAGACATTTGGGCTTCAGTTTTGAAAGATGATCATGGGACAAAACTTCTGGTAAAAGCTGGTGGATTCAAACAAAAGGTGTTCTGTCCTGAGCCTTTCAAAAAGTCAGTTAGTTCCAGATTTGGCGGCAATTCGCAACGTCGCCACCGAACGGCGCTGTTTCACCATCAGTAGAAAGGGTTTCGTCACGTGCTTCTGATTTGCACTGCTCTGTTGTCATAATTTAACAAACTTCGCGGTGGACTAGGGCATTTGTTCATTTCGTTGTAGCGGCCATAATGGCAAGGGCGATTGAACAATCAAAACAATGTATGGAACTAGCGGCCATGTTAGCAGGGAAGAGAGTCCCTTTGATTGCCTCGAGTCGGCCCGAGACGTTAGCTTAGCATCTGCCCAAGGCACATCGTATAAAGGAGCATGTGGTATGAACCACTTTTGTTATTTTACTGTCCACGTGTCTTAACCATGCAGCCCACATTTATTATTTATTTATTTAGTTTGACAATGTACCAAATTATTTTTCTAAAGTAAAATGTGTGCCCTAGCTCATTAAAAATCGGGAAACACTGCATTGACTAATAACGTCTACCCTCAGCGAACGGAGGTTTGAAAACAAATTGTAAGGAGTCAAAGGTTATTATCCACTGACGGTCCGCAAATTCATCTGCGACACATGAAACATAATCCCAATGAGAAATCGTGCTTTTTCTCCGACACAAGTGCACGCACATCGATGTACATGTGTACCATCTGTTCCGTGGTCCTCCAACTCCCATGTTGGATTACCCCCCACAGTATTTACCTCTTTGCAAATCCAGCCGGCATCCTCTGATAGGGGCCATCTGTAATCTGAAGGTTATATTTGCATCATGTGTGTGTGTGCGCACATTTGGTAATTTGTCCCCCGCTCAGCGCTGGGACGGTATCATGTTCCCCGCGACATCTGTTTAACACGAGGCTGAGGGCAGCATCTGCGCGGCGGAGTAGCGGGACGAAGCGGGCCGCACAAGTATCATCACGACATCAGTGCGCACATAAAAGATGATTTAAGGTATCGCTGTTTTGAGTACGAGCATGGATCGCGGAATGAATTAAACTCGTGTTTCAAGGCGCCATGTAATTGGTGTCAAGGAAGAAGGTTGAAGTTGATACAGTTGAGGGGTGAATATATTTGTGTTATGTCTGTAAGAGCTCGTATTTTGTTTGGCAAAATCCAAGTCCAAGCTCTCGTGAAATTTGAATGCTTTTCTGACAACAACCCCGAGTGGGGAGCCTGCAGAGACTGCAAATGAATTTGCAGTTCACCCCATTCGAGGGGGTTGTGATGTGCATGATCGTGTCAGTTTTGTGCCGTGATGAAATATGACACGAAGCAATGTGCCATTTCCTGCCTGGCACAGGAAGCGCCCATCTGGACGCGAACGCTGCCCGTTCTCTTGCTGTCGTTGTTCCATGCTGTTGAAAAGTCTCGTGTCACACCGCCACTCGTTTCCGTGCTGTTATTATTTTGGAAGCGCCACGTGGGGTGAATGCAGGGCCATGGAGCGAAATGGAGGGGAAACAGTTGTCGTGAGGTTAAAATGCTGCTTTGAGCTTTAAAGCGAATAAAACCAGTGTTGTTGGGGTTTTTACCTTTTAGTATACACGTACAAGATGTATAGTACATGATGGCATGTTGAAGTCTGGAAACACATACTTTTAAAAATAGGCCTTCAAGAGTATTGTTCATTAATAACACCATTTGAAACACACTCTTCAAACCGTTGAATCAAAAGTAACCCAAATTGGATGAAAAAGCAAACCTAGCGCTGGGTCACTTTTGACATCCAATCTAATGGGTCCTGAAAAGGAGCCGAGCCAATGCTGTTATTAAACCCAGTCCAGTAAAATTCTCAAAAGCAGCTTCAGCTTCAGGCGACCCAAATCCAATCTTCAAACCAATCAGCTGGGTCAAAATAATTAACCCAACCTTGTGTAAGAGTAACTCAATCTGTTAACAATCCACAGTGACCCAGCAATGGGATCAGGAAAATAACTCAGAATTGGTTTTCGTTTCCCAGTACAATAAACAGTCGCTCTTCTGGCTTGACAAAGAGCCCTTCCGTGAATAGCCAAATGAATAGACTAAATTAGTCATTGAGCCCAACATTCGAATTTAAGTCTCACTCTTGTGTGTGTGTGTGTGTGTGTGTGTGTGTGTGTGTGTGTGTGTGTGTGTGTGTGTGTGTGTGTGTGTGTGTGTGTGTATTTTACACGAATCAGCTAACTGTACTACAGCTACTCTTACTTATGAGTATGAGTATACGAACCAAATATTGTACTTTCTGGTTCGTCCAGCAACACACAAACCGAGTTAAAGACAAGAAACAACCTTCCCTGCGGCAAGACAAGCAGCTCAAAGGAGGCTGAGTAAAGGTAGTGAGCACCCTCTGGTGGTCAAAAGTAAATACGGTCACTGACAAGCGTTTTGTACAAAGAAACGTTTTTTTTATTCCCGCTTTGTTCTTTGATGTTGATTGTTAGATTAATTGGAATTAATTCGGATTTAAAAATATAATTAAGATTTGTTTTTCTGTGTGGAAAACATTTTATTATCTGACGAAATCCCACATGTTACAACCGGGGCAGGTGCTGCACCCTCCAGATAATATGGATCATTAGCACATGAAAGGCATCAACTAAAATACAAAATGTGTTCACACACACACACCCACACAAACTGCTTTAGTGGTCATGTGAGACTCAACAGGCATGACTGTGGCACATCTGGGGCAGGCAGAATAATGAACGAATGTGTAATGAGTCATGAAATAATGATGATGAATAATGACTGTACACGTTGCACACACATATGATGAGTGCATGACTATTTGTCTTAGCTTCACGCTGTGATATGGTCAGCTGTCCCCTCTGGTCCAAGTTTATTAGGAAGAAGTCACGGCCACTTCTTGGTGAGCATTTGATGGATTTTGTCATGTTGCAAGATGGTAGTGGACTCAAAAAAAATGCAGGGAGGCAGGAGAAATAGTGTGTACTGAACAAGATATATTAACAAAAATCCTTACATGGGAACACTGGAAAAACTAAATCCAAAACACGAACAAAATCCTGAAAACGCCAAGAAACCAGAGTAATTAAATGAGGAAACTCTTCATGATGTGCCTTAACAGCATGTTTCTGTAAGGACTAAGGCTGCACCTGACCATTATTTAGGGCACGTCCAATGACTTTTTTTGAGGTTGATGCCGATTCTCAGCTTGGTTTGCCTAAAGTGAGAGCTTTGGATTCCAGGTGGTCAACAATCCGAGCTTTCCATCACAGACTGAGCCTGAAGGTGACCACGTGTAGGAAGTGTTTTGACAGCGAATGTGGTGATGATAAGACTTCAGCCGTGAGTGCTTACTATTAAAAGTTGACTCATGTCGACTTTTTACTGCCCTCCAGCTCTGCTCTTACACTGATGTGACGGAAACAGCTTAAAATGTTGAAACTGTATTAAATTCAGGACTTTAGGGCTCTTGAAAGTTTTTTTCCAAAGTTTTCAAAAACGAAAAAATAAACCAGACTTTCTCAAAGTGTGGCCGCTCTCATGGTAACTAATAATGTTACAGTGGATTAAATTACTGTACTTTCAATACAGTACAGTACATTTGTTCAGGTCAACTCAGATGTATGTAATGTATAAGTACAATACATTCGGGCAGAAACAAGTCCTTGAACGATTTGAGTACAGTACTTCGATTAAAAAAAACGCTATTGAGTGAACGCTGGCGCATTTGGCTGCCGCTGCTCAACCCGTATTGTTTTGTGTTTTTTGTTATTGTAAAGGGTCCTTGGGTGTCCTCAAAGGCGCTTATAAATCAAATGTATTATTATTATTATTATTATTATTATTTCAATTACGCTACCCTTGACATACGCCGCCTGCTGCCAGCGTTAGCCAGCAGCTAGCCGCTAAGGCCCCTGTCACACCTTGACGATTTAGCCAGCGTATGCCGACGTAGGAAAAATTTGGCAAATACGCTGGCGTACGTCGAATAAGTTATGGGTAAGTTTTGTATACGTAACAGCACGCTGAAGCACGTTGGTATACGCCGGCATCGTCGAATCGTCGAGAAATTTTAAGCATGCTTAAAATTTCTCGTCAGATGCCAGCGTATGGCTATACGTCCCGTATACGCAGGCCATAAGTAATAGGTAAGTTATGCGATCGTTGCACACGCTCAAACACGTTAAGTGTAGGTTACTCATAAGTCCATATACGTCGAGAATACCTACTAGCTGTTCTCCAACATCCGTGCCTTTCGGAACTGCAATACGCTGCTGCATAGCGTGCAGCAGCGTATTGCCGACGATCACGTGACGTAGTCTATAAAAAGGCTGGCGCTCGACGTTGCCGACGATCACGTGACGTAGTCTATAAAAAGGCTGGCGCTCGACGTTTCAAATCATAACTGCACTAGACATTGCAGTACCAACATCTGTTTGGGGACTATCCCCCCCGGTCTAGTTAAAATGGTATAACCCAAGAGGCAAGGTGCGGCTTGCCATCGTTACTGTGAGTTGCTATTCACGCTATTAAAGCAGCAATCAAACGCCATTATGACTTGTGTCATTAATAAACCAAACAACATCAGCGTCATGGCAAAGAAAAGTCTGGGAGCTCATCAAAGGTCTCGCAGAGGCTCATCCCATCACAGCCACTGCAGCCTTCGCCAACTACGTGCGTGACAGCCTGGTCAGCATGTCCAAGCGCAAGTTCGAAGGCACGGATGTTGGAGAACAGCTAGTAGGTATTCTCGACGTATTTGGACTTATGAGTAACCTACACTTAACGTGTTTGAACGTGTGCAACGATCGCATAACTTACCTATTACTTATGGCCTGCGATACGGGACGTATAGCCATACGCTGATATACGACGAGAAATTTTAAGCATGCTTAAAATTTCTCGACGATTTCGACGTACTTCGACGTATACCAACGTGCTTCAGCGTGCTGTTACGTATACAAAACTTACCCATAACTTAATTCGACGACGCCAGCGATTTGCCAAATTTTTCCTACGCCGGCATACGCTGGCTAAATCGCCAAGGTGTGACAGGGGCTTGAAACGTCGAGCGCCAGCCTTTTATAGACTACGCCACGTGATCGCCGGCAATACGCTGCTGCACGCTATGCATAAATTAGACTATCGTTGGGCATAAGTTGTGTACGCCGGCAACACGCTAGGCATTCGTTGGAATAAGTTATCTATAAGTTATCGAAACGTTCTATATAATTTACTGATACGTTATGTATACGCCCAGCCCGTTATGAATGCGCTATGTATACGCCCAAAATTGAAAAAATCGATAATTCAGCGTATGCCAGCGTTTTAGGGAAAATCTGAACGTCGGCATACGCTGGCTGAATCGTCAAGGTGTGACAGGGCCTTAAGCTAGTGCCCATTATAGGCTGGAAAGAGCTAACAGACGACTATTCAGAGGCGGTTTAATCGGCGAAACTGACTCGGCGCACTTTTGCTGACAGCCTGACACAGCGCAGTTCCCATTGATCTCTTTCCCCCTTTTTTAACAACCAATCTTACTCAACCGTGCTCTCTTTGCCAGCAAAATCGCTGTGGTTCTGACGTCATTTTATCCCATACACACTCATGTTTCACGGGAAGAACATATAGTTTGCTGCTTTACACAGTTCAAATTAAAGTTTTTAAAAAAATGTCATTTTCTAAATGTGAAAAACATTTGGTCATTCGTGATGAAGTGAAATGTGTTATAATGTCTTCTGTTTTATTATTCATGAACAAAGAGATTTTTTAAAATACGAATACTGGTACTGTACTAGTTTTAAATCATGCAGTACAATTTTTATTTTGTTTTTCAGTGCAAAAACCTGCGCGGCCACACAGTTCGCACATACCAAAATCCGCCGCTGTACGCTATAATTCTTGATCCTTGATGGACTTTGTACAACCAGGCCAGAAGGGCAACATTTCTACATCAAACGCAAAATTTTCATTTCTCATCATTTTCTCTCCAACACCATTTGGGGGGTTTTTGTACTTGATTTATTTGATCACGGAACACCCGCAAGGGAACACAAAACTTCCCTTCTGGTCTCTTTGCCTGTCTCACTTCCTCCATCCTCATCTGAGATTTGATTCACTTCTGATTGATACACTCAACAGCATGGCCCTCTCACACAGCCTCATCTTATGCTACGTCTTCTGCACAGGTAATAAGGACATTTACTAACATCGCTTGTGATCTGGAAGGGCTCTTACAAGTTTCCCATTGTTTTAACAGTTAAGCTCCAGCCTGCACAGTTTATCGCCAATTCAAACAACATGATTGTAAAAGGTAAACCTTAATGTGACTCTCGTGCGTCTCATTCAGGGGCGTGAGTGAACGGAACTAATTGCTCATATCAACACGAAATTATTAGTGTCTGCATTGTTTTTGACATTAGCGTGTCAGCGGGATTTAGCTATTTGTAGTACCAGATGTTTGCTGTCTTGAGTGAGCTTTTTTTTCCAGTTCATTGTCTCAGGACTTATTTTGTGAGAAGAATAAACCATTCTTCTGCCCTTTCATTAAAAAAGGACATTGATTGTAAGTTTCTTTACTTACTGTTTTTTTTTCCCAGTAAATAGAAACATCTCTTACCTTGCCGACAATTTTGGCCATTAATCCAGCCAACATTAAGGATATTCAATACCACTTTTTTTTCAGACCCACACCAGTCCAAGTATTCACTTTCATCGATACGGAGTACCAATAACTCTAGTACTTTTGATGTATAAAATTTATTTTTACACAATGACAAAAAATGTTGTCAAACTGCTGTAGTACAGCACCAGCGACTGCTGTGGACGACTTAATGATGACAGATGTATTTATTTTTTTGGCTTTAGTATCTAGGACTCCTATCAGCATATATATCAATACTTGCCCATCTCTTGATATTTTTCTCTTTACTGGAAAAAAAAAACAATTGCCTGAAGAAAACAGATTTTTTTAAATCTCGAAAAATGTGCAATATCTTTCCTCTTGACAAAAGACTTTTTTTCTCAAGACATCATGACTTAAGTCCATTAACGTGAGTATTCCTCACATGATAATTGTACTCTCATAAGATGTGATTCCCCCCGGTTATTTTCTCCTCAATCGCGATTTTGACGTTGGCCGTTTGAGCTTGATGAACTGTGATTTCACCAGAGAGTCATGTACTGTCTTGTGCTGGTTTTCCGGTATGCAGCCTACCTCTGTGTTCAAGTGGTAAGCACTCAGCTCCAACTGTTCAACGATCCACCCCTCGAGCCACACGTCAATCAGCGGCACCAACAGGAGCAAGAAGCTTTATTGAAAAAGAAAGCAAAACTTCTTTCAAAAGAAGGCATGTTTCCCTTTTCCTCCTTTTCTTCTCATCACCAGGCACTCTACCTGCTCTGCAGCTGACAGCCACACCGGACTACCCGGTGGCAGTGGGTCAGAAGGTCAGGCTACGCTGCTGCGCGCCGAGTTCGCCCACCTTTCACAATTGGTCCTGGCAACGACAGGAGGAAGAGAGGTGGCAGGAAGTGGCCAAGGGGAGCACATTCACCCTGAGCGAGCCGCGGGAGAGCGGGCTGTACCGCTGCTTCGCTCAAAGAAATCTCACCGAGAGTGTCAGTCGCAGCCATGCGGTCTTGATCATCTCCATTCATGCAACAGGTTGGTGGCAACTGCACTGGCCCCCGGGTGACCCCAAACTTATCGTCTGCAACACCAATGAATAATAATGGCGTAACTTATCCTGGTGACGTGACTTTTTAACTTCTTACAATTACATTATGACTTCATTTTCTGAACCTTGGCTTTTTCCTGTCAGATAACTTCTTTTTCCCCCACGTGACTCGAACTTCTATTTTCACATTTTTATGATGTTGTTCTACAATATATTTATACTGCAGTTTGGTCACATTTGCGATTATTTTACTAAACAACTCAAAAGTGAATTGGAGATATTTGTATACATTTCACACATTTTTTTTGGGGGGGGGGGGGCGACCAATACCTGCTTTTACCGTTTGGTGTGAAAACGACTGCCACAAATGCTTGTACTTGATTTTACTGTTGCAAAACTCTTATCAGCGCTTGTGGTGACGCTTTTTCGACACGGCCTTGGTCGTGACCTCATCAACGACTTATCACTCTTCAACCGACATGTACACTGACACACATCTGACCTTCCTTTTTTCTCTTTTAACTCTTTATTTGTTTTGACAGCGAATGTAGGAATAACGGCCTTGGTTCTCTCTCTTCTCGCCTTGATCATGAATATCGCCGTCATGTTTTGGCTCGGGTGGCAAAGACTTAGAGGCGAGGAGAGTCCTGCCAACGTGGAAACTAAAGGTACAAAAACAGCACAGCAGAAAATAACTAAAACAAACCACAAAAAAAAAAAAAGCAGGGGGGATACTTACAAGTTTTTTAAAAATTATTTTTCATAACAATTTGCCAGGTTTTCCAAAAGCTGGAAAGAAGGACACAAAGTAAGTAGCAAAGTTTTATATATTTAATTATTTACATGAATATAATGTATGCATTTCAAATGATTTGATTTTTTTAATATAAATATTTATTTTCGATTTTTATACAATACATTGTCCGCTGTTAAAGAGACCTATAATCCGTGATTGCTTGATTGAAAAATAAAATAATATATACAGTATATATATACTGTATATATTATTTTATTTATATATATATATATATATATATATATATATATATATATATATATATATATATATATATATATATATATAATTTATTTTTTCCTCCTCACGCATTGATGTATTTCACATTATTTTCCAATTCCAGCTGAATCAGGTGGGTGTGATATTACGTATTTATTTCTTTATTTTTTTACATAGAAAAATATACATTTCTGTCTTTATTTGTTCATCTTTTTGCATCACAGGAGGGGTCCTCCCCAGGCCGAGAACGAGGGGCACGTGTACATGAATTACTCAAGCACGAACCTAACCTACACAGAACTGGATCCCACGGGCGTGACTGTGAACAACGCGTACTCGGTTCTGCCATGAACATCTGATTCGGCGGCCACAGATCGACTGAATGTGAATGTCAACTCATAGATCCATTTGTGAAAACCCACTTGCTGACTAACTGTAGTCCACAGGTTGTGCTTACTGCCGGTAAGCTGGTCACTATAAATCACAAACACACCGCAAGCATCTTGAAATAACGTGTAGGCTCACAGTTTTCTAATGCACTCCCTGGGAATAATCACGAAGGAACTGAAAATGTCACAACATCAGACACCGAAAGGGGAAAAAACGCAACTCAGGCAGTATTATTTCTGTGCCGTCCCGTTTGGCCGGTGGGAAACACTGTACAGAATAAAAAAATAAAATACAATTAAATTAAATGGCACTGACTACATTTTTACTTGACTACTGTGAGCAAAATTGTTTTGCGTCAGTTCTATGGCTGGATTCTCATCAGATAAAGAGTCAGACTTGCAAAGAATCTCACAAACTTCTGCTTGCAAAACTTCTTCTTTTTCTCTTCACGTACTTCACACAGGAAGCCGGATTGGTGCAATTCAGTGTGCACATATTAAAAAAAAAAAAAAAAAAAAAGCAGTGGTTGTGGTCAAGAGCAGCAGGTCTTTTTCTGCTTGCCTAAAAGAAGCACTGGTCTACATTTACAAGCAAAATTGTAATCATTGTTCCTCTATATTGTATTAACCTATTCCCAGCAGTCTTATCTCTTCATTTGATTGCCTTCCCCTTGGCCGCACCGCCTCCAGGTCATATGTTCAGTGGTCTGGAAAATGGCTAGGATAGACAAAACATAAACTGCTGGTGTAACCCGCTAGTTTAGGACGCCATCACTTGGGTACGTTTGAGTCAGTGGAGCTCCTCTTGGTTAGGCTCATCGGGAAATCTCTGGCTCTGGTGCCGACTGTCCAAAGATATTTGCGAGGTCACAGTGTGGGAGCAGCTCTCGCCCTTCACCAGCCTCCTCAGATGAGCCATGATGAACCGTCGAAACTTCCTAGTGGCAAAACAATACACCACCGGATCCAGAATGCAGTTGAGGCCCATGAGTAACAGCGTGACCTGATGCGCGTCGTTGAGCGCCTGCACGGTCTCGCCATTCCAGTCCACATGGCCCCATCCTTTTTGGATCTGCAGTACCGCCAGTGTCCAGAAGCCTTGGACGATGTGATGAGGCAAGAAGCACAGGACGAAGACGCCCACCACCGCCATGAGCATCTGCACGGCTCTGCGTTTTACTCCCGTGGGCCTCCTGGATGAGGAAATCGTCACGTTGGACTTCCTGGATAAAATCGTTCCGGACTTGAACTCGGACAGAGGAGCGCTTTGGGAGAACAAGGCTCGGGCGATGAGGAGGTTACACACCACCACGAGGACGAAAACGACAAAAAACATTGCGATGATTGCAAAATGCATGGTGGCCACAACTCTTTTAGATGAGTCGTCCCCGTTCTGGTAGCCCTCGAAACAGCGGGTGACGTTGCCGTCCTGGTTGGTGCCCGGACTGGCGAGAAACGGAATAGCCATGGAGATGGTCATCAACCAGATGACAACGCAAACAGCGATTCCGCGGCGCCGGTGGTCCGACGAGGCCGCGTCTAGCGGCCGGGTGACCGCCCAGTACCGGTTGACGCTGATGGCGCCGAGGAAGAGGATGGAGCAGTAGGTGTTGATGAAGAACAACGAGCCAGTCAGGCGGCATAAGAAGTCTTTGTAGATCCACGTGCCTTGGTGGTCGTAATAGCTAATCCAAAATGGGAGGGCGCACACGAAGAGGAGATCCGCGATGGTTAGGTTGGTCATGTAGATGCGGATTTCCCCCATGGCCTTGGCTTCTCGCAAGCAGCGTAGCACAAACAAGACGTAGATGTTAGCAAAGAGTCCCACGATGAAGATGATGCCGTACGCCGTGGGGAAGAGTTGATAACGAAAAGGTGAGTCCAGGAAGTTCGAGTCATTGCCAGCTGTAAACGGCACAGCTGTGACCCCTGCGGAGTTTTCCGTCATGGAAAGCTGTGTTTCCGTCTGCGGGAGACGAAACACAAAACAATCGTAATCGCACAGATTCATCACAGTGGGAAAAATGTGAAGTCGAAAGAAGCTGATTTAAAAAAAAAAAAATTTTACTATGATAAATGGTGGGAATCCATTTCTTCGAGTCGTGGCCTTCAACCTCAAAAACAATCCTTGGAACTTCGACACAATCCATTCCAAGAGGCTGTGCAAGTTTTTAATTGTTTTCCTTTTCAAAATTTTCCCCATAAAAACAAAGGAAAAGCCAAAAAAAATGCAAAGATGCATTCAACGGACTGCGATAACTGAAGGAGCTCCGGCAGAAAAAATCGAGATGAACCATTTGACTGTTATGAGAATTGGACGGCATTTCATTTGGGTCGGAAGTCAAGATTCCTTCACTGAAGGACAAAACTACAAAATGCACAATTCTGAAAACATACATGCACATAGTGTTTGTAGTTTACATCGTTTATAGTCATATTTTTATTTATTCAACATTATTTATAGTGTTAACTAATTCAATCTATGGACACCAATTGAAATACCATTTTACCAAAGAGTGAATTGAAATGAAACCTCAATAACATTCTATTTTTCACCACGGTCAATCACGAAATGACACGAATAGCTCTGAAAATGAACCAAAACAGAAACCCAGTTGTAATTACTCAGTTACTTCACGGAGCTTTGAAAATGAATGACGCGGCGGTCTGGTGTCACGTAAATGGTGCACCTTAAAACAAAACTTCAGACGAGACACGAGAAGTGAAGCAAGACGTTGAAATAGGAAGTCTTACCATGATTGCTCGCATCTCGCGGCCTTTGTGTCCACTTCTATTTCAACTGTGAAAGAAAGTGAGAATGTGTTTAGCGGAAATCTGTTTTTTTTTTTTTTTTTTGGCTGTCTTATGTTACATTGAGTCACGGCTCAAACATCTTTCTTTAATATGTGAAAAAGAAAACAATCATTGCACAATTATCATGTCTGCTTCCGGTTAACGCTCTAAGCATGCTTAAATATTATTTTCCTCTCGTTTTCCAACTCTAGAAACTCCCGGATGTGAGATGTTAAATATCAACTGCAATCATATCCCTGAAATCTAAAACTACTTTCTGAGCATCTATTGGGGTGATTTCTTGCCAAATAATATGGATTTAAAGCACAAAATGAAAAGAATATATGCAAAAAAATACAAATAAAAAGTCCACGGCTGCTTACCCTACTGGGCTGCGTCTTCTTCTCTGGGTGTTATCTGGGTGTCTGGAAGTGTCGGTGGGAGTAAAAGAGAAGGCGGGCATCAAGTATCATAAAGAAGGAGGTGCAAACGTCTTGGGAAATCCCACATGGTGCAACGGCGCTGTCAGCCAAATTGAAGAAGACACGCCCATGCTGGAGAAATCTGGGAGTTTTACTCTTACTTCACATGATAGCATGCCTTTAAAGTACGTCATTGTGTGTTGGTTTTTTTCCCTGTTTTATTGATGCCCACATTCCCGGAAATCAGTGATTTTCCCCGCACTCTCCGCTTGAGACCCGAATTTGAAATGCGTTTCCTTTTGCAGAACTCTAAACTAATTTAAAAAAAGTACAGTACATATAGGAGAGCTCGTACAAGTGGCAAAAAAAAACCCCAACTTGTTCCGAATAGTGCGATGGAAGCAATTCCAAATTGTACGTGTTTTTAAATCAAGAACCCACTAAATGCTAAACACCACATAGTTAAAAACTGGGCATGCTAATGATAACGGCTAGCGTGAAAATGATCACAGAGAATTGTTTTTTTTTTTAAAAGCACATTTTTAGTTTTGAACTAGAAAGGTGTACTTCGAAGAGCAGTGGGCAATTTTACTTACTTTTATATAAAAGATGGGTTCCGATCGGAGTTTGATTCTGCCGATATACCGATACGATCATCAGTGAGTGAGATCAGCCGATACCGATTGTGATACCGATCACATCAATTAGCTGCACAGTTGTTCAATTCTAAAGCAGGTCACGCGCAGTTACTTTAAAAGATGATGCATTTGTGTTATTTCTTTCAAGTGTTGAATCAGATTTTTTTCAACATGTGCCGTGTTTGAATCAGAGTGACGGGATCCTACTCTGCACAGGATGACCTCAATAGCTGTAGGCTGCAAAGTGCAACCTGTATGATCATGCACTTTTCTACCGAAATCGGACGATTGATCGGAGCGTCACTATTTTCACTACATACATAATGAACGTTGAGAAAGTTTAAAAATGTTTCTTCAACCATAACCAGTGCTATTTTTGAAACCATACTGAAAGGAAGATCGTTTCTTGTTGCTTCGGATAACTTGTGTTGCGCCATTTACCTATTTGGTGTCATATGATTCGTTTGGTTTTCATGCACTTTATATATTTTTTAAAAATGCAGGAAGTTTGTCTCTCACTTTGAGACACTTTCAGGAGCTGAAATAAAACTCACGTTTAAACCATGTCAGTTTCATTGAAAGCAAAACTAATCTTATATTGATGTCAGACTAATTCGTCTCAAACGAACACCCAATTTACAGCATTAATTATCATAGGTATGATAGTACTAATGCCAGTAGGTCTCGATGGAACTGATTCCATTATAGATGGTTGAAAGTTTTGCTTTTAACCACTAGAGGTCAGACTAGGCCTATCAAAGGAGGCCTACATGAGCATGCGTCTCTGCAGAACCTTCTCTAACTCGGAACCAGAATGTAAAGCTTTAATTGGATCAACTAGCTTGGCAATCCAACCAGGAAAACAACAACTCTTTATGGTGCCCGTTCACTGCCACTGCTTTCAGTGCAAATGCAAAAATAGATTTGGTGGAGAAATCTGTACACGGACCACCAGACCAACGACCAAGAAGACTCTTTGGGACGGTAGCCAGATTGTGGACAGAACTCGTCGTTTGACTATGACACCCAGGTGGACAGAGACGGCAGACGAATAGTTGCCGGGATCATAACAATTTTTGTCTCACAACACAGTGAACACACCTTAAAAGAGCTGTGTTGTCAGACGTCAGGGGAGGGGGTGGGGGGAATTCCTCTAAGACAGGTGTCCCCAACGGGGCTCTATAGGCAGGGACATCTGTACTTCTAAACAAGATGAGACTTGACAAGGGCATGTTTTGTTTTTGATTTTTAGTTGATCAAAGCTTGTTTGTCTCTGCCCTGAGACTTTCAGCAGAGTTCCAAATGAAACTACAAACGCTAAGAACCTAAGCGCTTAGGATCTTGGGGATGTTTGCTGGTTCAAGTCCCACTGCAGACCAAAGTGTGGAAAAAGGGGCTTGTTGGAACATGTCCAACCCATCGCCTCAATAAAGTGTCCCTGATACGTGACCATAAGATCCTAGGAGTATTTTTGTAGTCATTTTACAGTGGGGGAGATGTGGCAGTGATCTCCCAAATTATTTTATTTCTGTAGTCTGTTTTTAAATGTCTTGACCGCTTTAGTCTTAAACATTATATTCAATACATAGCAGTGACTCAATTATGGACTTAAGTATGGAGAGCTGGCATTTTGTTACAAATGTTTGAGGTTCTCCACTTTGGCCAATAGATAGCACTATGGTGAAAAATATTTATGATACTTATTTTCTAGCTAATACAGAGTAGCAATTCAACTGTGAAAAGAATATTATATATTTTCCTCAAGATTCTTCATAATCCTTTTAAGGCGCATTTTTGTGTGTGTGTGTCTCTCAAAATTTATCAGCCAATTCTACCTGTTCTTTCTCTCCTGTATAGGGCACAAGAATCTTCCCAAGAGGAAGGATGCAGAAGCCCATAAGAATGACTAGGTTTAGCAAATTCTTCCTAGCAACTAGTAATACTGCAAATAATGCTTGTAATGCCGCCTACTATATTTAACAATATACAAAAAAAACAAACAAACAAGCTTCCTATTTAACATTTTGTAACTCCAGAATCATCCCTTTTTCTCTACTTAGTAAGAGAGTAGCATGAGAGCAACAATGCACGCAGAGACGCCAACCAGTGGATGCACACAATGCTGTAAGAGCTGGATGTCTTAGGATAAGCGCATGTTTCCCCACACGACATGCTGCCCCACATTTGGACTCATCTGGGTTATATGTGTTTAAATACCGGCCATAACCCGCTCTGGGAGGACAGTGAATTAAACACATTAATCCGCATCCTCGCTGTTAAAAGAACACAAAGTAGTAAAGCTACATAAGCTGTGTTATAGCGTAAAGTCCTTCATTGGTTTCAGTTCTCCCCTTGCTTTATTTATGATGTAGTCATATCGTCAGGTGACTATTGACCCCCTCACTGGACCCTCGTACTATTGACTACATGTAATTTCAGGGATGTGCCCAGGATTATGCAGATTAGTGTGCAGCTGCAGTGTTTGCAAGTGGTTAAGATAAAAATGCCTCCTGTGTGAAACACAAGAAAGAAAAAAAAAATGAAAAAGAAGCAGAAGGGCATGGCATGTGCGTGCTGTCGACAAACTCTTTTTGGAACAGAGTTGATTTTGTTGGCTGGTGAGGGTATGTTTGCAATTAGGAAGGATGTTGGCTCAAATGCGAGCTCTTCCTGAATCAGGTGGTCCGTACAGTATACAGTGCAAAGCGGACTACGTTCCCTGGAAAACATGTGTTCATGCTTTGCATCGCCGTCTGTATCGGGCATTTGCGTTTATGTCATTTGATATATGGAAGCCACTTCCCCACATGACAGAAACATGTGTGTGATCGCTCCCAGGATGGATGGAACATGACAGATGTGCACGGTCATATGAAAATATCCAAGTCTGTCTTTACTTATGCCACCAAACAGCTAAAGACACGACCCCAATGTCGGACAATTTAGGATTTGACATTTTAGGAGAATGTGGATGATACTGGATTGATTACTCGATTTACATGTCCTACGGGAAAATCTTGTTAAAAAATCAAAAAGTTGATATTCTTGTTTGATGGTTTCTGCTACATCAGAAATATAAAAACGGACTCACATATATCCAAGCTTTCCAAGTTGGTGCCTCTATGTTCGGTTCACACCAGCATCTGAAAGGTTGCACTTCTGTGTTGACGTCTCTGGAATCTTCCCCACCTGTAGAAAGGATTGTTAGCATTATTTTAACCCGACGAGCTCATAAATCTTTGAGGGAAAGGGGTAAAATCACATTTTTTAAAAAATGCTTTATCAGGGTTTCTGCGTGTGGCACCAAATCAATTGAAATACTTTTTAAAGATGTTTTTTTTATTGCAGTTTAGAACAAATGTAATGCCTACAAACAATTGCATTAATCATAATTATTCGCATTATTTCCACAGTTGTCACTAATCACACATTTGACATCTGTTCTAATTGTACAATAATATATGTTTTTCACACTTGTTGTTTAACATAAACTTGGACGACTATGCTTACCTCATACCAATATGGGTGTGTTTTAGTTCATTGATACAGTAATGTTACAGCAATTTATAAAGTTATTTGAAGTTAAAATGACTACAGAGTTAAAAGGAGTGTAAAACGTTGAGTCAGATTTAAGTTTAAGTCATTTTACTGCCACGAGGCAGCATTAGCAGTTCTTGTTGGAAGTCGGTGACAGGAAGAGTACATTTTATTTTTTAAATTAAGAGCAAATTAATTGGAACATGAGGGAACTCGTGGACTCCTTTCCATTTTGGTCATTGCTAATTACAACAAAGATGATTATGTACTTATGGGCCAGCAAGCCCACAGCTGGTCCTGTGTGGTGAATTTGAAATCTGAGTGGTTAAAGAAAGAGTTCCATTGCCAATATATTTTATGTTGGATTGATCAGATCTACTGAGTGTTTAAACCTTGGAAAAATTAGACTGACATGGTAGAACATAGATGCTGAAATGTGATGTGTGGAGAAAAAAAAATCTATCATCCCCAAGCAGTCCATTTTGGAGAAATTCCACGACAGGAAGAGAATAGACCGTTGGGAATAAATGAAAACAATTTCATGGAAGAAATATAAAAAATATAGGTTATGAATGTAGGTCAGTGCTTCTGGTAGTGTTTAGGCGAGCAGAGAAGGCATTAACTTTCCCTGACTGCATACCACTGCAACCAAGTATATATGTGCATGCAGTCTATCATTATATTTCTGCGGCCCTGTTATTCCTCATACTCGTAGATTTAAGTACAGTGGGGAACTTCAAAAGAGATTGTTCTTCATTTTACACCAACAACTGCATTACCAAACGCTGCTTTAATACAGCTGCAGATTCAGGCGCCCTTGTGGTTTTATAGCTCACAAAAAGCCAGTTTTATCATGCCACAACTTGCTCCGTACGGCATCGCGTCTGAAAAATGCCACATTGGCTGTGCTCAGCGACCTGACTCGCTCTTGTATGTGTATGCGGAGGAGCACGAAGGAAGGGTGGAGGGGGAGGCGGGACCTCGCTGCCGAGGAAGGGCGTTCTCTTTGCGGTCAGAGCGGGTAGAGCCATCCCGAGGGGTGGGTCTTGCTCCGGCAACAGGAGGAGAAAAAAAAGGAAAACCCACCTTTTTCATTGTTGGGGACGCGGTGGAATGTGATGGTTTGATCGCGAACGGACTCGGGAAGGGGATATCCGAGAGAAAAGGGCCGATTAGAGGGTGAAGGGAAAGGTGGAAGAGGTTCCGCCGGGCTCCGAGAGACTGGGATGAACTTGCCGTGTCCTCCACGGCCGCAGTGAGGGAGACCGGAGCCGCGTGAGCAACACTCCAGCCGCCGGTGGCAGCTTTTTTGGATTTATTGCTCTCTCTTCCCGACTTGACGACGGAGCTCATTTTGAGGTACAGTCTTGTTCCGTTTTCAGTAAGTTATCTTCACGTTTAGGTGGCCGTACATGAGCTAACGAGCCGGAGGGTACAAGTGTTCAACTGCGGCAAGTTTCACCCCCCTACCCTCTTTCTCCCTCCTGCTCTTCCTCCACTCGCTTTTAGCCAAACATCGAACAGCTCAGGTGCTTTAATGTAGCTTCGACGCGTAGTCAAATGTCACCACACGGCAATTTTAACCCACATTCGGCGGCGTGTTTGTCTTTTATTTGTGCTTTTTAAAACGGACTCACCGGGCCAGTATGACGACAGGTTTCTCGGTTGAAGTTGAGAATCTCCGCGAACATGAACATGCCAAAACTGTCTTTAGCCACTGCCAAATAACACCCACGAACGTTTTGTCTTGTTCTAACGGCTCAAACATTTTTCCTAACCATTTGCTTTTTTCCTTTACGAAATAAGTGCAAATTAGTGTGGTTGACACACAGTAAGCTAGCCACTGGGAGACTTTGTACCCGGGCCAAGTGTTTGTTTGGGCTTGTCTTCCTTCCGAGACAACGGCATAAAAACTCAGCCAAAATCCCCTTAAAATACGTTTAACTCTCCTAAACGTGTTTAGCTTTTCGTCATTTCTAAAACCACGTTGCTAGAAAATGCTGGCGTTATTGTGCAAATCACAACACAACAGGAAGCTGCCACGCAGCAGGGCAGCATCATGTTGGACAAGCACAACGCAAAAACTGAATTAATAAATTGTTTTTCATTCAGACTTGATGTAATATAGCTGTTAGAGACAATATCGTATAGAACTACACTTTTAACTTTATATGACCGAATCATATCACAAGTTGTCTCAATGTACATTTCGTGAGGCTTTTGACATAAAATCTACCAGAACCCGAATTAACAGGTATTTTTGAGACATTCTTAGGAGGAAGAGGTCCCCTTTAAAATCTTGAAAACTTAAGACAACATAAAAAATCCTTATGGGTTATGCATCTGGCGAGATTGGCTCCTTCAAAGTTTGACATTATTTCTGAAGTGACACTGTCTGATCTTCAAGTTGTTCCAATTTTACATTCTCACATTCCTTCGTGTCTTACAACTATAATGAGAAATTTGACCAGACACCATTTGAGAATACAGTTCCAGTGGTACTATACTTTGACTCACGATTGAGCTGATTTACAAGATTTTTTTGAGATACGAGTTTTTGCTTGTCTGTTTTCTGTTTGCTTTGTTTTATGCTTGGAAACAGAAATTTGAGCAAACTCACTTCACATCAAAACAATCAGCAGTTTGTCAGAATCTAAACCATTTTTCAAAACAAGAGTCTTCATGTTGTTTATTGCCACTCCCAGTTAGAGATTACCATCAAACTAAACATAAAACAAAGATAATTAACATTGCATATTCAAAACAACCACATAACTTTGCTTGAGCGTAGTCCACGAGCTTAATGCTAATATACCGTGGAAAACACCATAGACAATCTAAGGATTAGCATCAATGTCACTGTGTTATAACGCTTTAAACAGCTGACACAAACAGATAATATAACAATATTTGCAGGTATGTTTTCTTTATCCTCTGCATAAATCAACAAATATTACTACAGCTAGGCGGCACGGTGGTTGACTGGTTAGCACGTCCGTCTCACAGTGCAGAGGTACAGGGTTCGATTGTGGCTCCGTCCTTCCTGTGTGGAGTTTCCATGTTCTCCCCGTGCCTGCGTGGGGTTTTCTCCGGTTACTCCAGTTTCCTTCCACAGTCCAAAGACATGCATGGCTGCTTCATGGAACACTCTTAAATTGTCCCTAAATGTGATTGTGAGCCTGAATGGTTGTTCGTCTATGTGTGCCCTGCGATTGGCTGGCAACCAGTTCCACGCCTACTGCCCGAAGACAGCTGAAATAGGCTCCAGCATGCACGCAACCCTTGTTCAGATAAGCGATTTGGGATAATGGATGGATGGACGGGTGGATGGATTACGGCAGCTTCCTGAGTCAGTCGTAAAAGTCTTCTTGTGTATGGTTTTACTATACTGTCCCCTGGTGGCACCAGAATGAGAACAATGTGGGGCTGGAACAAATTAATGGAATTTGCATGAATTTTAATTGGGAAAGATGTTTTGAGATGTGATTGTTTTGGGTTACGAGCATTGTCATGGAATACATCAAACACAAAGCACCACTATTGTCCTTTTGAAGACCCCCGACAGGCACGTAATGGGGAGGGAAGGGAAAGGTGTTTGCAGTTTTACTGTCACTTATTGGTGTTTTATAGCTCTTGCAAGAAAGAATAAAGCTTTGTGATAGGCCATTCCTTGTATTGCTCGTGTTGTTTTGATCAGCCAGTCAGACCCAGTATGTCCCAGTATGTAAAATGGGATAAAGGGAACATGAGTAGGCACTGTTGATTGAACAATATCGATTTATTTTTCTATCTAAAGAAAACCAACATGACCCTTTTAACTTTGAAAAGTGGATTTAGAGCCACAAAGATTTTTTCCAGCCAATATG
Organism: Hippocampus mohnikei; assembly: GCA_026261675.1. Classification (NCBI taxonomy): domain Eukaryota; kingdom Metazoa; phylum Chordata; class Actinopteri; order Syngnathiformes; family Syngnathidae; genus Hippocampus; species Hippocampus mohnikei. The sequence continues at coordinate 6,681,709 of JAKGUB010000521.1, forward strand.
AATCTGCTTGTTCAATACAACACAACCTGTGAAACAGGAGTTCAGAACATTTCAAGAGCGATTCTCCCATTTCATACAAAATCATGTATTGGTTACTTTGTTTTGATTTGTGAAACAATTTGGTTCTTATTTTCAGCACAAAGTTGATCCAGATCATGTTTAGTGACTATCAAAAACAATGAAGAATCAGTTGTGATCAGTTTGCAACCCTACTAGGACTGTTTTAAATCTGTTGGCTGTATTTTTTTTTTTTTATGTGCTTGAACACACACCCACACATGCAGACGGACACACACGTTTGTGTTCATTGTATGTGTTGCACTGTAGCGCATGCCCTGATCCGAGGCGGCTAAAGGCAAAACAGTAAAATGTGTGTCCTGTGCTACCAATGGACGAGTGTGTCAACAGTAGAATAGGTAGTTGTCCTTGCTGGAAGAATAATCTGCCAGGTGGGGCTCATAAAAAAAAAAAAGGCAGCGCAGGGAGTGACTGAGGTGGTGGGAACCTGCCTTGACCTGTTTGCAGCATGAAGGTGAGCAAGAAGAAGAAAAAACATTAGTTGAGAACTTTCCGGAGAGGCAGCTGTTGATCACACCTCATGAGCCACTGCTTCGAAGCCCTGAAAATCCGCAGTTGGGTGTTGATATATTTGCACTTGTGTGCGTGCGAAAAGGGTTTTTGATTGCTTGCTACCTGGGATGCTTTATGACATGTGGGGGAAGGTTTTGAAGGTAAAGATGTAACATAAGGCAAGTAAAAAGCCTTGGCAAAATGGTCCATGTTTCTACAGTCTGAGGAATTTGTTCCAACTCTCTGTGATTTCAGGGCTTATTTGGAAACGATACCTTCTAATGAACAGTTGCCTCTCTTCAACTTTTTCAAATTACAGTGACCCCGGTGACTGGAAAATCTTCACACCCATCTCAGAACATCCCTTCACACAGACTGCATCCTGCCTCTCTGATGGCTCTGATACTATCAATACATTTCCTGGTTGACTTGCCCCCTCCCCCGCCCCATTCTGTCTCAGTGCATTCACATTCAAACCGTCCGTCATCGGAAATGAATGTTTGGTTGAATTCTGAACCGTCTGTTTTCTAGAGGCTTTGGACCTTGGAGATTCAGTAGCTGTAGATGCCTCAAATGACCCTGTTCTCTTGATGTTTGATCAAGACGACAAATAGTTTGGACCACATCCTTTTTCAAGAGTTGTCATTTTCCTTGCAATGTCATAATCATACCTCTCTATCCTCTTTGCTGGCCTAAACTATTGCTTGCGTGATTGGTTTTCCACGACCGCCTCACGAAACTAACATGTCCTTTCGCTGGCGAAACCAAAAACTAATCATTACGGGTGTTCAATAAGGGTAATCATCAGACTAGGCTCTCGACCTAAGGGATTACGCAGTGGCTAAATGACCGTTCCTCTGGTTTAGATAAAAAGGATTGAGGCTTTCTGCCTGGGAGAATAAAATGTCCAACCCAGCTTTTCAGTGGTAGCGTTACCGTCAGTCCGCGCACATCAAGGTTTATTCAAAGTGCCCCTGCTGTTTGTGGAGCATGGTCACATTAGTGTGGAATTACAGCTGACGTCAAGTGTTGCAAGTGTGTTAAAACAGCTAGGAAAGATTTATACTTTTTTGTTGTTGTTAGTTTTAGCTGAGACCGAAACGGAAATTATTATGGCGAGACTGGTGATGCTAACCAATAAAACAAACAGAAGTGTCAGAGTAAGGGGTTTGGTCCGTAATAGAATGTGCAAAGGTCAGTATATTCTCGACGCACATGCAGTGTAACCTCGACATTAAATGTACTAAATAGTGCATGGAGAATTAGAACCGGATGACATAGATTATATTTAGTGGTGGACCCGCTTTAAGGCCTGCAAAACCTTCTCACCCAGGAATAGAGCGCCACTGTACATTGAGTGGTATTTTGCGCATTACAAAAAGAGCTGCCTCTTGAAATAGCACCCATGAATCATGGGCTCTCAGAGGAAGCTCGTAATAAAGCCCACGACTGTGTGTCCTTTTTCCAAATGTGTGTTTTGTGATAATGCCGTAATGGGCTCAGCATCCGGGACAGAGGCCACTGTTGACAATGCGCAGGACAGCTGGAGTCCTTGTCCATTGGCAGACCTGTCAGAAGATATCATTTATTTGGACGTCCAGCTTCACAGAGTTACATTTTTATTTTCTCTGATATTCTGACTCCTTGTATTTTAGAAGCGAAATATTTTGGGGTATTTTATTTATCATTGTAAAAACTCAATTCCACAGACGACGGGCAATGTGACCGCCGCTCACTGAAAACAGGGTTTGAATCTTTTCGTAGCAGTACTTTCATAAAGTGACACTCTCATAAAAAGTTACTACTGGAAAGTGTTAGACATTTTGGCTTCTTTTGTAGGAGTCTACACGCACATTTGTGCAGAAGCTAGCACAAGCTGGAAGAGAAAACTCCAAAGCCATGATAAATTCAAAAAGCCTTTCCTCAAGATTTGAGCGTTTTGTTTGAATTAATATGGAATGAAAAATAGGTAGGCGGGTAATTTGTTTGGATTTTTCATTGTGGATCAAGAGAACAATATTTTGATAATGTCAGATGCTTTGAACTTTAGTCTGGCAGCTCAGCCTCCCAAGTAAGGTCTATTCAGGGGTGCTGGATACGAAGGTCCGTGGAGAAGTCAAATCTCAGATTCAGGAGCAGCAATATAGTTTTCATCCTGGCCCTGGCCTTGACTTCATTCAGCCACGATCTCCAACACTCACTGGAGCGTTTCAGAGCTGAGCGTAGAGCGTTCGGGATGAATGTCCTCAGTCAGATCCTGCCCCGAGTGGAGGATTTCAAGTATCTTGGGGTCTAATTCACGAGGGAGGGGAGGATGGAAGATCATCATGCTGATTGATGCAGCATCTGCAATGATGGGGGCTCTATATCGGTCTGTCGTGGCTCGGGTTTCTGATTAGGATACCTCCTGGAAGCCTCCCAGGTGAGGTGTTCCAGGCACGTCCCAGAAGGGAGGAGGCCCCGGGGATGACCCACGACACGTTGGAGAGACCGCATCTCCTTTCTGTCCTGGGAATACCTCATGATTCGCCTGGAAAAGCGGGACGAAGTGCCTGGGCAGAGGGAAGTCTAGGCTGCCTGCTCCCACAACCCGACCCTGGATAAACAGAAGAAATGGATGGATGCATGATCTGATCACAGTGTTTCTTTCACTGGTTCGACCTGATTCAACTTGTAGCTTCTTATATCCATTATCTTTACTTCCAGGCATGGCAGTTGTCTGAATAGAAGCCCTACCCATATTTGATGCCACGTGATGACGCACGGCTGTTTTATTGTGGTGGTTTTGAAAGGTGTTGTCACTGCCCGATGTGTTTAGACTTGTGGTGGCGGCAGTGTCACATTTCAGTCATTTCGACTGATGAAGCGCTATTTGTTTTGACACCACGCTGTTCCCTATTACAATCAAAAATGACCTAGATACTTTTTACCCACTTGTCTCAAAAACTGCCCCACCCTCATCTCAGTGTTCTTAATCAGCAGTTGGCCAGAAACTCTTGTGATTTCAGCCGGACTTCAAACTAATTGAACTCTGTGTACGATCGTGAGAGTATCTGTCTGTGCCAAAGCACTTTTGAAAGGCGCTGCTCCCAGCCATGTACATCTGTCATCAGACTCTACAAGCTAATATGTCAGTCACTCAGCAAGCATTGGCCCGAGAGTACACTTCAGCTCTGAGATTTCACACACTTGTGCTCAGGTTCACGTTCAACTCTCACATTCACACATGCACACAAACACCTGCTTTAGTACTCCCCTGTATGTGCTCTCCCCATTTAAAAATCCCAAACTGAAGCGAGAATAACTTGTATTTATCCAAGAACTCCTGCGCGTGTGAGGGGGAATGAACCCTCTCTCATTAGTCCCCTAAAGCGTGCCAAACAACTTCCTCATTACGGACAGTGCCAGCGGGCCCTCTTTCTACCACTAGAGTTTTGGTCCAAGGGCCGCCTTGCCACTGGTATCCTGCTGGAGCTCTCGCAACAACTCCATCATGAAGATCTACACTGATGATTAATGCCGGTACACTCGATGTGCAAGTTCAACACATTGATTGGACTGCAAGAGATATTGGAAACGCATCTGAGTGCAAATCATTTGACCTTGCCTTTTTGAGGATGATCATTGTCAGTTATCATGCAGGAATATAATATAATCTGATTGACATGTTGACCGCCCACAGTGACCAAAACACAAGCGTAAGTGCAGCTAAAGAGCACGAAAGATAATTGAAGGAATTCCTGACACTTTTTATAAGTTCAAAAAAGTGAAAATGTCAATTTTTTGAATGGACTAAGTGGGAGATTTTAGGTCATTCGACTGTACCTGTCTTTTGTGAGGAGATACCGAACAATAAACCATCCATTAAAAGTATTCTTTCATTTGAATATTTTTTTTTTTAATTGACCGGGCCTAAGCTCCTGCAACCTTCATCACAGGCTAATTATTGCCGTGCGCTTCAGACCTCTGCCGCAAATACGCTGACTATTCTGAGTCATCAAGTTGAAGGAAAATCATTCAAAGCCTACATTTGAAACTTGAAACGACTGACACGCCACCTCGATCGCTGCTCAAGGGGAAAATCCTTGTGTTCCACTGGGTGACACACAGGCTAGCCTTTCAACTTAGCAATTATTTGAAAGACATCTGCTCTCAAGAAGTCTTGAGCACACCCCCCCACCCCCATCCTCTGATTTTGAAAAAAAATTCCCTATACCAGCATGACGTAGTCCGTTGTTTTCCCGTTTGTATACATTCTCACATTTCACTTGCAGAAGTCCAAAATGACTCAACCGATATCCTCAAAAACGTTTGAATGGGTGTGGCCTCAAACAAGGAAGAAGCCAGAAAGGTGTGGATTTTTAGTAATTTTGTCAACTGACACAGTCCTCTCATTGCTGTTTGGCATCAGTCAAGCACTTTGCAATGCACGTCAGCGCTTCCTAGAGAACTGGCGCGGAACATGACCGCAATAGCGCAATTTGCGGTTTTTGCAGCCACGCATGATTCGTTTTTCACGTGAAGAAAGTCAATTTCACAAACAGCCGTCCTCTGAAGCGGTTGCTCACCATTGTCTTTCTCTTTCTACGTTAACGCCACCCATCTAGATGGCAGGAGACACTCCATTGTGAGGCCTTGGTGGAGGTCTTTTGATATAGATGAGCTACGATATCATATTAAATTTATGAGCCAAAGGTAGCACATATTTCAGCCCCAGTTTCTACACAAACTGGCACGAACCGGATGTCTTCCGTGGTTTGATACCCCCATTTTTCGTGAATTATTCCCAAGGATGTAATGGCGACCTACGCCAGGCTTCTAAACGGCTTCCGAATGCCATATTTCAGGTAATTTATGAACATCGGTTGCTCCCGTTGTCATCCACAAACCGAGGCACTGCCTGCCCTGCTGTGGGTCCATGTGAAGGTTCATGAACTATTGCGTGTAACCGAATATCATCATCATCTGGTCTTCGTTTAGCTTCCCTACCGTCCATCATTTTCCCTATCGCAAGGGAACAGAGATGCAGTCAGCGTCAAGTCCAAAGATGCTGCGCGAGAATGTTCTTCATTATTTGTGGTTGTGTCGGCTGATCATTAGCATGTGTTTGACATTTTTCCCGGCTGTTCCGCTGCTTCCTGAGGTGTCTGTACTTTAGCGGTCCAGTCTGCGGCATCGCTTCTGTTGTTCCAATGTCTTTGAAAAAGTCTTGATTGGTCTTCGCTGGGTAAAAACTACCATATGAGTCATGGTCAGACGTCTCGCCTCTTTATGGATCAGCAAACAGTCATCGTGCATGTGCAAACACTCCCAAGAAAGGGAAATCTCACAATCATGAGGTGAATACATTAAATTGAGACTACTCACACAGGTATGCTTTATTGATATCCTGATAATTGCAGGTGATAAGAAGTGTAATATATGATCAGGCCAATTCCGACTCACTCGACCCTTTATGGTTGGAGTTTGAGCCGTGAACTGACGAGTCAGAATTCTCCGCTGTTTCACTTTGTCTTTTCCACTGCTTTCATGGTACAATATAAAGTATGTTCTCTCTCTTTTTCGGTCGGAATATTTTGTCCTCAACACATGACTTTTTGTTTTCCTTGGACAAAAAAAAAAAAACAAGTACCTTGATCTCCATTTTTTCTTTGGACACTGGACAGGCTACCTTGTTTATGCTAGAGGGAAAGAAGGAAATGTTTTTTGAAAAGCACATAGGAGGCACGAGGAACAGCGAGCAAGCAAGCGCGAGGCAAGAAAGAAGGGATGTTGTAACAGTGGGCGCAACAGTTAAGACGTTTCTTGTAAATTCCTTTCACTTTGACTTTTTCACGTGTGCTTGAATTGTGTCTCTTGCGATTGGCCTGACAAAAAAACGGAGCCCCTATTTTTCCTGTTCAGCCCGCCAAGCCCCATACCCCCCACCACGCTTATCTCGCCTGCTTGACCCAGGAGTATTTTGGGACATTAATGAAAAGAAATCTGAACCGCCTACCCTGAAAAGCCACGTCTGGGTCAGCTGGGTGGAAACTTGCGTTACTAATGGTCTTAACATTGTCTGTGTGATCGGTGTGTTGTAAATGTGTGTGCTTTCAGTGAAGTGTACAGCGCAGGAATGTTGTAGATTGTAGGCGTGGGGGGCTGCAGACCTAACAGGGCTATATCATCTCTAAAACAAAGGTGAGGGGTGGGTGGGGTGGGGTGCTCAGTGGCATATTTGGCATATTTTAGGAGCCATTCCAGTCTGGTTCATGATGCATTTTTCCTGGAGATTGACCAAGTTGACAGATGAGGAGAGGGAGGTGAACGTCACGCTTGCCTTGTGATCCCGATGATGAGGATTCAGACTATATTAGCAAAATGAGAAGTCTTATCAGCAGGGACTCACTCTCACGGGGACTTAAAACCTTTAATTTTAGTTATAGACTGATCCAGTACCCTTCACTGACCCGAGAGAGGCGTCAATGTGCCTTACCCGGGATTGCTGGAAAATATAAAGTTTAGATGTTTTGATGTTGCCACAAATTTTATTTTCCTTCCTCTCGTCTTCATTGCTATTGTGGTTAGACATTGAGGATTTATTATATGAAGACTTAACTACAAAGGCTCTAGTTTTGCAGACAGGGCACGTGCGCCCGGCATAAAAAAAAAAACTGGTACATCTTGATTTTCATGCCGGGGCAAGTCTAGATTACTGTGGGATTTGGTCGACTGTGCTGTGCCATGGAGGGTGTTCTGGCAAACATAGGGCGTTTTCTTTTACAGGCCCCCGGCACAGTAGAAAAGTTGGTGACTGAAAGTAGACTAGACTGTAGTTGTACAAGCTTGAAGCAGGTCTAAGTTGTTTCGCCGTTGGTGTAAAGTGATTTGGGTAAAACAAGAAAAAGTGTGTGTCATTTTGAAGGGAATTGGCATGAAAATTGTCTGACAGGAAATTTGGAGTACAAAAGCTTGTTTTCCTGCCAGATATTTGGGATGGTATTTTTTTTTCTGTTGACAGTTATGTTTTGTGAAACATATATCTTTTAATCAATTTGTTTTTCTTTTTTTTAATATGTAAAAAAATGTATACACCTCCTAAGCACATCATGTTTAAAAAGATGTTCATTTCATCTTTAAATTGACCAGTTAGACTTTTTCATATAGTGGTTTCAACCTCGTATCTGAGGTTAAATATTCTACTTTTGAATACTTTTTCCTCCTGGAGAGTTAAAAAAAATATTCAGTACATACCGTTCTCAACTGAAATACATATCTTGTGATTCACTTCAATCATATCACCCAGCTCTTCGATCGCTGATCCCATCACAAGATGGAGCAGCAATGTCTATTTAACAATGTTGATTTACTGGATGTGCTTGTGTACTTTTTACTCTGTATCGACAAACGTATCCTTAAGGATTTTGACCAATATTGAACAATCTTCGCAACACAAATGTATTTTCCTTAACGAACAAACAGAACCTGATTTTTAGGAACACTATCTGCTTTCAAAACAAGACGTTAAATTACAGCCACTACTTTAGCTGCGACCTGTTCTAAATTATTTTAATAATTGTAAATTTACTAGCCAGAGCTTCATGGCAGTATGACGTGAAGTCTATAGAAGATAATTTACCCCCAAATTTGTCCCGAATGCGCTATGACAAGTTAGCCGTTCTGCCTGTTGGAGTGGTGCGGGCATTAACACACACTGTCGATGCGTCTCATCTGTATTTTCAGTATCGTATCAGAAAAGAAAGCGGTGCTATTGGTTAGCAACCATGCACCAGGAGCATGAAACAATGCAATACATGGGTTACATATTGACAGGTAGATCAAAGTCTAGTTGTGCCTGCCTACCATGCGGAGGAACAATACAGCTCGAATGTCAAAATTCGAAGAATCCGATCAATGACCTGCGATTAATGAAAAAGAAGTGAAATAATCACCTTGTGCCACCTACATTTTACACACCACGTTGTAAACCTCAGTAACGGCCATAAAAGGCAAAGTGTTGACACATAGTTCTTCACCCGGCAGCTGGTTTTGTATGTCTTGGATAGCGACTTTCCCATTTTGATTGTTTTTGTACCCTGCGCTATAATATCTCTCTTTCAACATTCCCTCCCAGGACTACAGTTACTGCTTCTCTCCTCCAGGATTTATGAGGCTTTAGTCTGTTATTTGCAGTCAGTTAGGCCCTGACTGACGCGACAGTGGTTGGCAGGGGTTCGTTGTGGAAGTCAGAACCAGTGCAGCGCTCAGCAGAAGTCGGGTTCATCCAGAGGCTATGGATCCAGTGTTTAAGGCCGCGTTGGAGACGAGCGTGCCGACATCCACTCGACGTTAGACATCTGACGCTTTTGAATATTTTGTAGAGCATAGTAGAGACCGCCGAATGTCAATCGCACAAGTGTTAGCAATTCAGAAATGATCAAATAATTCAGTTTTTGTTTTTTGGTGTGGACGCCAGTTTGTTGGGGTGGATGCCTGTTGTCCTCAAACGCTGTATCAAAGTTCATGCTCCTGCTTTGGTTTGTCTGATGTCTTCAAGCGTTTGATCTTGAAGGAAAAATGTCAAGTTGGAAGTGCGCCGCATCCGATTCAGTTCTTCCTTTGAAAGGAAGTCCAACCAGGGGCAGTCACGTTTGTGGTCGCTGAGCACTTTTACATTACATTTACATTCAGAAAGTTCCTTCCATCCCATGAAAAACAATGCAGTGGGGCCTTGCGATACAAGTGACCTGGCTTGTGAGTTATTTCGGGAATAAAATGTAGGCCTTTCAGCAAATATCAATACAGTCACTCATCTTTTCATACAGTTAAGCTTACTTTGACATTATCATTGCCTCAGTTTTTTTTGTTTGTTTTTTGTTTTGATCTACTGCACAGTGAGAGTGCTGCACCAGTCCATTAGCACCAGTCCATTAGCTTCATGGGCATCATGAATTTTTAGCTCAGTTTTGGTGAATCATGTGAGGAGAAATGCAACACACACTCCTGTGAAGGTTTCGGATCTTCAGGGCAGTTATCAAAATAAAATTCTTCTCGCAGATTATTTTACCTGTGATCAGCAGATATTCATGTTCTAAGGGAGAGGAATGTTGGAACGCCATCGCAACCTGGCTATTAATCACTTACCCGTCTTCTTTTTCTCCACTGTTGCTTTGTCTTGTTTTTTTCTTCACCTCTTTATGGACCTTGAGCAATTCTCCAGTTTTCATGGAATTGTCCAGCAAGTCGATCTGGATAACAATTTCATGTGGAAGAGGAAAATAAATGAGTAAATCATTAAATAATATGATGGATGAGACCGGGGGTGGATCGTAGACTAACTACCCTGGAATATCATTAGGCTAATAACGCAGTGAGTGTGAAAATCCATACAGTCACAGGAATTGAACAGTGTTGTCTTTATATTTGACTTAATTCCCACTTAAAGGATAAATTGAACAGTTTCTGTGTAGCGATTGAGCCATGCAGACAATTCATTTATCAGAATCAGAATCAGAATCATCTTTATTGGCCAAGTATGTAGAACACACAAGGAATTTGTCTCCAGTATAACACGCTGCATTAGTATCATCATAAACAGGAACATGACAAATAGGTATGGAAGGACATTTCGTAATGTAAGTGAACCGTAGTTTCAAGCAGAGCTAAAGTGATTAGTGGTAGAATACAATACTATTACAGTTTGTACAGTTGGTGCAGAAAATCATTGAACCATTTTAGAGTGACCAGTAACAATATTTGTTGTACAAGAAGAGTGACTATGTCAGTGACTGTTTAGGGAGTTAATGGCTAGAGGGAAGAAGCTGTTTAAGTGTCTGCTGGATTTGGTGCGCATGGATCTGTAGCGCCTGCCTGAGGGGAGTAGCTGGAAAAGGTGGTGGGCAGTTATGTCATCTTTAGTGATGTCCCCATGTAATTAGGTCAAAAAGCCTCGCCTCATTTCCCCAAAATATTTCTACCTCCTTCCTCATTGTCCTCTGAAGATATGAGATATTAAAAGATGATCCCCAACATACTGGGCCATATTTACTTCTGTAAACACTACATTGTGAGTGTGTGCAGCATCTCTTCTGCGCATGCGGGTCACTTTGGGGACACATTTGGTTCACACACCGGACAGACACAGCAATTAATATGTAATGTGAAGGATTACACGCCAGAAAAGGATTTCACTCCAAATCCAATTTCAGCATTAAAATGTGGAGTCTGAACTTATTGTAGTGTGTGTGTGTGTGTGTGTGTGTGTGTGTGTGTGTGTATATATATATATATATATATATATATATATATATATTTTTTTTTGCCCAAAATGTTTTTGCACATTATGCTTACAAAAAAATTATGTAGAAAAGAAAAGTCATATAATGACAAAATAAAGTCCTCAAATTAGTGAAAGATGGTCATGATTGCTTTCGAGCCTTGTTTTAATTTTGCCAGTTAACGTGAGCGCTATTTCATTTGTTCCCGTCAGTTACCACCAAGCTTTTGGAATGACAATGCCTTCACATGTCTCAGTCATTTCTTGAGCAATTAAACAGCATCTCTTTTATATGAAATCAGCGACAACATCTGCTTTGCTGTCTACATTATGAATGGGCTAAGTTGACTTAGCCAAGTGCATTGCATCATTTTCGCCCTCGGCCATGAGTATTGTCACTTACAAAAGGCAAAACAAAAAAAAGAGAGACAGTCTTGTGCAAGTCATTTTGCCGGCAAGTGTCTGAAAGGACGGTTTTTCTCCAGCAGCAGTTTATCTTGGATGCTGTTGGAATACGCTCAAAAGAGGAGGTCTGTCCCAAAACCGCAGCACAAACAGCTCATCAATGGCTCACGAGAAAACAGCCTCGAGCAGTTAACAGTGGTCGAAAACGGCAACGTGATAATATGAATCCGAATCAATGTTCTTGTCTTTTCTTACTTTTGGTGACACTACCCTTATTTGGTTAGAGATGCTTTATGCTGTAGTAAAAAAAAATATATTTATAATTAATTTTCTTGTTTCTTACATTCCTCCATTGGCCCATGTATCGGCATGTCTTGATTTAGGGGCTTGAATCTCTGTGCTACAGATGCTTGCAGAGCATGACTGCTTGGCTATTTCCAGCAGCTTTTTTTTTTTTTTTGCTTTGTTATTTTTTAATTATCTTGTTATTTTGGTTTCATCCAGCTGAAGGCTGTTTTTCGTAACATGCCAGCATTGCTTTTGAGTCTCATTCACACATTACAAGGAGGTTGGTCAGTGTTTGCCCACAGCCCGGATGTTGTTGTTGTTGTTGATTTTTTTTTCCTTGAAGGTTCGTTCAAGGTCGCTAACAGTCACAAAGATGTTCGCCAGACACTCGCAATACATTCTTCGTAGTAATGTTTGGTGATATTTGAAAAGTAACACGCTAGATTCGTCATGACTGGAAAATGTGCACAATTGAAGCCACGGGGTTACCGATGTCAGAGTTTATAATGTATGAAATTGAAAAATGTTGTGATTGTGACAGATCACTAGTCAATTGCAGGACATTGAGCCATGTCCGCTGGATTAACATCAGCTATGTGAAACATTATAACTCAGTTACTTCCAAGAGAAGTGATCTAAAATGTGTTGAGGAACTTGCTTTTCTGTCAGAGCAGAGGCATAACTATTTGGAGTCATCACCCGATGGACTGTTAGCACGTGAACAAAAAGCAACTAGGCAGCTATGTTTCCATACAAAAACTAGTTAATTATTGACTTTGCGTTGTCCTGAGCCAGCATTGGGTCTTTACAGTTTAAGGTGCATTTATCATGAGATAACACTCGTGGAGCTGCGAAAGGAATGTGCGTTCACGCGGACACATTCGGTCCCAGGAGCCTCACAGGAATCCCATAACACTCGCAGGTCCCTGAGAGGCTCATTTGTGCACTGTGGAACATTGTTGAATACCAGGCATATTTTATGATCCAACCTTCAGCCCGTTTCCTCCCTTTCTCCAAGCGTCTGGGTTTATTTGTGAAAGCCCAGCCAGTTTGCCCCCCCGACCCTTCCCTCTCCCTTACATTTCAGTGCATTTATGCAGTTGGTCCATTGCATGTATGCACAAATGTGTCAAGTTAAGGACTTAGAAGATTGCAGCATTTTAAAGGTATAGTTTATTGTGCATTGGTGATCCTGTAGCTGTGACACACAGGTGTATCCATGTTGTGTTTTGACTACCCGGTGAAATATGGAGTTGAAGGTCCTTGTTTTCAACCCTCCACTTTGTTTTTTTTTTTTTTTTTTTTCCCAAACATCATGTGCCTCAACAAGTGACAAAGTCGTTAGTCACGTTAACAGTTTAAGATTTATAGTTTGTTATCTGATAGTTGAAGGGGTGGTATTTCCTCATTTGTCCTGTAGGCCTAATTAAAGGTCATAAATTTGCTTGGACCGAATGTGTTCCACATGTGCAACAAATTTAATTAGCATGACTCATTTTGGGGCCAATAAACTTTCTGTTGTATAAGCTATAGCAGTGGTCCACTACTTTGTTTTTTTTTTTTTTTTTTTTTTTGTGCTACGGACCTTTTCAAAAATGTTTATCTATCCATCTATCCATCTATCCATCTATCCAGCTAGCTAGCTAGCTAGCACCTGTGTCTTTGTGCAGCCCAGTACCAAGTGGCCTGCGGACCCTTGGTTGGAGACCATTGAGCGACACCTTAGAATGTGTCACATGTTAATTGATGAGTCGTCGTCATTTCCCTGTTGTTGGTTGTGGCTAACTGTCATCCTGTTTTCTATACATTTGAAAGAAGGCTCTGATCTGGCACAAAAAACCCAACCCTGAGATTTCAGATCTGTCCAAAAGTGCGTTGGAAGCTATCCAACAAATCTTTCTTGTTTAACCGGTGAGCAAACATCATTGCAGTCATAATTTTCTCATCATTCCATCGTGTATGCAACTAAAGTCCTCCTTTACTTTGTAGTGATCTGTCATTCATGCTACCCCTTTAATTTTTTTTCAGTCAACAATGTGCTATCCATTTGGAACAACATGACACATTTGTGCGACATTTGCAAGAACATATTCTGTGCCACTTATTGGCCAGCTGAGCGTCAGAGGACTAATCTTACAAACGTAGCATTTAATCGAATTGTTGCTAGTTTTGACAATGACAAAACGAGACTCTTTTCTTTGCTGGAGTAGAGTTCTCTAACTGTGATTGGCTGGCAACCAATCCTGGGTGTCCCCCGCCTACTGCCCTGGGATAGGCTCCAGCACGCCCCTTGTGAGGATAAGCGAGTCGGAAAATGGATGGCTGGAGTTCTCTCATTAATCTATCTGCATATCCATATTTGATGTAGAAATGTGCAAATCAAACAACTAGTTTTGCAGAAGAGAAAAAAAATGACAGTGGATAGTGCGGTGTCATTGTTTTCTTTGTCAGCTTCTTGACAGTGTTTAATGGAGTTTATTCATTTTGTTTTAGTCACCCCGCCCCTCTCATTCCTTGTCGGCCTCTCTCTCTCTCTCTCTCTCTCTCTCTCTCTCTCTCTCTCTCTCTCTCTCTCTCTCTCTCTCTCTCTCTCTCTCTCTCTCTCGCGGTCTCTCTCTCTTCCTCTCTCCCTCCCTCCAGGTGTGTAACCGGGCTCATGAACGCTGCTAAATTAGCGCTTTATCTCTCCGGCGAGTGAGCCGCATCAGCACTCTCAGCAATGCCAAGCATTTCAGACACAATTGACCTTAAAAGGAAACAATAGCAGCCTATCAATTCTGCTCTGCCAGTCAAAGAATGGCTCACTCCGCGACTGGGCAGGGTCTGCCTCGCGCAGCAACAACAGCACAAGGAAGTGCTTGGCGGCTGAACTTTGAAACTGAAGCGAAATGGTAGCTCATAGAAGTGGTTGCTGTTGATTTTATTGGAGTAGAGAAGGATTAAAAGAAATAGCCTCCAAATACTATTTTACAGGTTTCTTGAGATTTTTCAAAAGTCATTGAAGATACACAACTTATAAAAACCCAAACAGAGATTGCACAAAATCCTTTTGTAACTCCTGTCCTGGGAATTGAAAGGTTGATCACGATGCAAAGGAATCCAGTCAGACAATAACAGTTTGGGTGGCACCGTAAATGGCGCTCACATTTTTTTAAATCAAACGGATTAAGATGATCACTATCTGATGGAGTTACATTTACATTAGCTATGTCACAAAATTGTTTTTGAATTGATATATGTTATGGAGTTTTATATTTGCATGTCACATTGGACATTGGCCAAGTGGGTTAAATCTAGGGCCGTTCTGTGTTTGATTTTGTATTTTGGACCCTTTTAGAATCATGGTTCATCTCAAGGGGTAGCTCCAACTAAAATAGATACATTAAAAAAATGCTGAGTCAAGTTGGAATAGTGTTAATTTTTTTGTTGTTGTTTTTTTTGTGATGTCACCGATAGAAAATATGGTCCAAAAACTTCTTGACGTACTGTATCTTTTCATACCTACTACTTGGGGGAACCTCTTCTTTCTTTTGGCTGACAAGTTTCAGTTGAAAATTTCATACGGGCTGAAATTTGGAGGGATTCTCCAAGCCAAGGGGTGAAAATTACTGTGATGTTTCAAACGCCACAAATATCGCCCTAAAAATTCAACTTGCATCATGCAAAAGTGACAATTTCGTGAGATGAGCGCTGCAGGAGTAGGTCATGTACTTCAATTTATCCGGCTCATTCCATGTTCTAGAGAAAATTCCACAAAGATGTTGGCTATTTGTCACCTTGCTGTTTACATGTATTGATCTGGTTTGCCTTTCAGTGCATTGCTTGATGTGCGGGCGGGATGGCGATTGTAAAAAAACATGTCAGTCGTACAATTCTACACTAGCCCGAATCTGAACTCAGACCTTCCTGTGCAGAATGCGTATGTCCCCCCCCCCACTTCTCTGTATACTCAGGCTTCATCCCGGTGTGAACGGTTGTTTGTTTATGTCTCCTGTGATTTACTAGCAACCAGTCCAGAATGTACCACACCTCTCCCCTAAAGACAAGAGCATAAGCATTCGAACAAAGTAATGAATGGACGGTACTGTACTATTAACATTTGGCAGCTGGCCCAAAAAGTGACAAAATCGGAATCCTTCACAACAGATCGCAAAACCTACCAAACTGTACCGCTTGGTGGAGTTTGCTGAATAAATGTCCTTGTCCCTCTGCAGGTCACATTAATTTTTTCTTCATATGATTTCCACTGTCTTAGGATATTCCGAGCTCCCATTTCAATGCCAGTGTTGTATTCAGCAGAATAATGCTGCCCGAAGCAGTTGTGTATCGCGTAGGCATGTGTGACTGTATCTCACTTTGCCGCCTCTGACGTCATATTCAACAGAGAGTAAATCAATCGTTTGTTTTTCATTTTACCTTTTGTAAAATCATTCTTTAGCTGGTAAATTCGACTGCTGAGCCCGTGACGCTTTTGCAAACTTGGCACATTTGGGGATTTCTGTGTAACACAGTGTTTCTGTTGCATGAATAAATCTAATCGTCCATTCACTGCAGCTGTGTTGTGAGTGTGTGTAACACTTAGTATGTTTTTTGTGGAACAAGGAGAGCCCGAGGGCCATTAGTCATTAGATATTAGGACGGGTTCTGCAGGTTTACAGTCAAGTTGGAAGCGCCAAATGTTTTTTTTCTTCTTCTTCTTCTTCTTCCCATTTGACAGCTTGTCGACGAAATTGTCGCTCCACCTCTTTGCTGTGCCGGAATGCAAATAGCAGCAGGAGGAGGAATGCTGTTCAACGCATGAGAAATCAACTCACTCTCCTCATTCTCTCTCTCTCTCTCTCTCGCTCGCTGACTCTGTTACTTCAAACTCCTCTTTTGCTCCTTCTGTCCGCAACATTCTGGACCTCGACTTCCTGCCTCTGGCCGTCCTTCTCCCTTCCTTGCTTGCTTTTTTCTCACCCTCGTCCTCGCCTTTTGCAAGGCATCCTGTCTGCTTTGTTTGACTTGAGCATTCCTTTCCTCCCCGAGCAGACAAAACAACCCCGGACCTCTTCGAGCTGCAACCCCCAGTGCGCGCACACACACACACACACACACACACACACACACACACACACACACACACACACACACACACACACACACACATCCTGTTAATCACTCAGGAAATGGGTGCCCATACAAACGCCTCTCCAGTGGATCCCGGATGAAGTTTCAGCCTTTGAAAGTTTCTCCGGCGGAGGAGCTTGAACATGATCTGGCTCGTACCTATTCTTTCATTCGCCCTCATTTCAGATTTTGTTTTACCCGATGGGACTCTCTAAATTGCCTCAGACGATCTTCTGCGCTTCATTTGAATCCAAATATTTTGCTTTAATACATCCCCCTTCATATGAGGTCGGTCAGTTCCTTACAAAATTCAAGCGGTGCTTCCTGCTGCACTCCAGTGGTCGGTTAAAAATTCTCTCGATACAGAAGAACAATTAAGCCTGATTACAAGATACCGTACCTCACTTGGTTATGAATTTTGGCCCGTTTCAGATCAAGTCATTGGCTTTGCATTGCACGAATTGGCAACTTCCAGCCGTGAAAATCTAACATGTAAGAAATCCATTTGTGATCTTGAAATGTTGAAGTCGACAAATTTGAAAGTAGACAACAAGATCTCAAATATTTCATCTTTTTTCCACGTTGTCACGATCGGAGTTGCAGGTTTTTCATGAACAGTGAGGATTAGCAATCCGGGTTTTATAGAGGCTGGAAAAATCTTGATTTGTTTTGACAGTCTTGACGACTCCAACAGGAGTTAAGTGGAACAGCAAATACCAGAACATAAAGTGTGAACAGTCGGCTCTTAAGAACATTTCACATTGCACTTTGTCAATCAACACATTCATTGTGTATGCGCTGCCATGAAAAATTCTACGAATGTGCAAATTTCACATTTTTAACAATAAAAATCCATCCATACATTTTCTACCGCTTATCCGGGGTCGGGTCGCGGGGGCAACAGCTTTAGCAGAGAAGGCCAGACTTCCCTCTCCCCAGCCACTTGTTCCAACTCTTCCCGGGGCTCCCGAGGCGTTCCCAGGCCAGCTGGGGGACATAGTCTCCCCAGCGTGTCCTGGGTCGTCTCTGGGGCCTCCTGTCGGTGGGACATGCCCGGAACACCTCACCAGAGAGGCGTCCAGGAGGCATCCTAATCAGATGCCCGAGCCACCTCATCTGGCTCCTCTCGACGTGGAGGAGAAGCGGCTCAACTCTGAGCCCCTCCCAGATGACTGAGCTTCTCACCTTTTCTCTAAGGGAGAGCCCGGACACCCTGCGGAGAAAACTCATTTTGGCCGCTTGATCTCGTTCTTTCGGCCACGATCCACAGCTCGTGACCATTGGTGAGGGTTGGATCATAGATCGACCAGTAAATTGAGAGCTCCGCTTTTGGCTCAGCTACTTTTTCACCGCGACAGACCGATACAAAGTCCACATGACAGCAGAACAGAAAATGTTAGCTTAAAATAAAATAGACTTGTATCACGTCCCCTACTTCTCATTGTAAGTGCAGCCGTTCTTTTCTAACTAATTTGGAAACTGCAGCGGACTTTTCATTCCAGCCCATTTACTTTCCCAGTTCATGTTAGAATCTTAACATAACACAAGGTTTGTACCGCTGTCCCCGAAAGGATTAATCATGTAAAGGAACAATGAGAGCAACTCAAGTTTTTTTCTGGTCTCAGTGTAACATGACAGTGTCTAACAGTTCTCTAAACATCTCCTAAATGCCCCCAGATAAACATTTCCCCAAATAATCTAAACGATAGGCATATCTGGCCTTTTTTTTCTTCCTCAAACACTTCACTGACAGACATGGAAGTTTAAGAATGTATGACAAATGGGCAAGAACAAATCTTTCCAGCGCGTACGGACATGTTTAAGATGAGATAAAGTCTTGGGAAAACAGACTGCACAGGTAGTAAAACATCCGCTAACGATACTAGCACTTGTTTGGATCTGCCGAATATAGTTTTTGTCAAATAAGACTCAAACGTTGAAAAAGATATGTGAAAATGCCCCATTTGAAAGTCAAGCCAACTTTTAGCATGCTGGCTAACAAACAAAAGATTTCGATATATTTGGAATCTCTGGAGTTATTCCAGGGTGAAAGTAATGTTTTGAGATGTTATCGAGACGTTCCATTGGATTGGACCACCGTAACATGACTTTGGACAGTTGCATATGCTTGAATATGAATTGGAAATGAAATTAAAAAAAAAACCCAAAGGCTCTTAACTCTTTATTCTGCTCAGCCTTCCCATAGCTTGACATCATGTTGGGCCTTGTTAGATGGGGCACAACACCATTGATGCAGATAATGAAAAATGAATTGGACACACAATATTTAGCTATCAATAAATCGATGAAGTTTACCCCTGCTTTGTTTTTGCAAGGATATTTCACAGAATTGCAAAGATGCCACACATGGAATACATTTGTTGCCTCAGAGTTCTGCTGGACTGTTTGTCAAGTGACTTTTGGCTGCAACCTATGTTTTTTTGTGTGTGAACAATTTATGAATGCACTACAGCGTTTTATCATGCAGTGTGGAAAATCCCATTTTGCGGCAAAGTTTCTCAACAATCTGATGACATTTTGCATCCCATTTTCCACACAAGTCGGATACACGCCGGATATTTGTGTGACAGCAACACCAACGTGGCGGTTTTGGGTAATAAAAAAAAACGGTACTTTGCAAAGCAGCCCGGCCCCCCATGCAGGCTTTAATAATTTCAAGTCACTGCTTGATTCATGTCAAGCGGGTTCTGGAGAGTGTCTCACTTTAGAGAGCCACAAGAAAAACACAAGGATGCCAATAGAGGAAGAAAAATAATCAAATATGTGTAAATAGCTTTTTTTTTTTAAGTTTGTCAAGTACATTACAAATGCCAAATGTAATAATAAAGTACCATATGTAAATATGTAATATTGTGGCTCTCGTTGTTTAACCACAACAATGATTTTGGTAATAACACGAAGTCAGCAAGGTCCCACACGAAGCCTTTTTGAATGCTGGCCCTGTCAGGCCACCATGACGCATGTTTTGGTGGCACTGACGCTAGAATGATATAATACAATACATTTATTAATTTAGCGTCTTCATAGAGGATTATTGAAGCTTTTGAGAAAATATTACTTCTGTAGTTTTTTTTTGTTTTTGAGGGGGGATATTACTGTTTTTTGCAGTCTATCTGAAGATTTACATTTGACATAGTGTTCATTGTTTAGCAGACGTGTTTGTTGTGATTTACCCAAATCGGACTGTTTTTATGTTATTTCTTCATAGTGTATTAGCCCCTAATTATGGGCTAATAAAATAGTTTCGGATTTCGAACCAATCGAACAGCCTTCTGGAACGGATTATGGTCGAAAACCGAGGTATGATAGCATAGCGAGACGCGCACTGTTGACATCCTGATGTCACACATTATGACAGTCGGCTGGCAATTTAGGATTTTTGGTGGGGAGTACTTTTCCACTTAGTTTTATTGAGCTCAAAATTTTGACTGTGCTGTAATTTGGCGTCCTTCCGCTTGTCTCGTCCTTCTCCCTGAACATTCATCCTTTTAATTCAGTCCAGACTGCTGTCTTCAATCTGGATTCTCTGTGCTTAACCAAACATATGGAATGCTACTGTCGTGGAATGCTTCTGCGTCTTCTGCGCTGTGTGTGTGTGTGTGTGTGTGTGTGTGTGTGTGTGTGTGTGTGTGTGTGTGTGTGTGTGTGTGTGTGCGCGTGTGTGTGTGTCTGTATGTGTGTGTTTTGAAGCACTCGAGAGCTTCTTGGGTCGTCGTTGTTGATGATGATGATTATGATAATAGTGTGTGTGCGTGCCATTGCCTCCCCAGAGAAGTGAATAGGGCCTTGTGTTGCCGTGGCCAAACATGGCTTGTCTGCTCATGCATGAGTCTATCGCAAAGCCAACAAAACACGTATCCACTCCCGGGATGTTAGTATGACTCCATCACATAGCCCTCATCCACTCCACACTGAAATCATTGTGAGCCCCCTGATGAAGGTCAAATGCAGGCCCGAGCAAAAGGTGGCATTTTGTGAGCAACTGACAATTGCTTTCTTGCTTATCACGTTCTTTGTTTCCAGTCACAGGATGGAGACTTTGGGAAGAGGTGTTGAACATCTCAGAAATGAGGGATGTGTCTGAAATGTGTTTTTTTTCGTTCCGCTCATCTGCAGCTCATTAAGAGCATTTTAAATTTCAATTTAAAATGAGTTTGATACTGAACTCTTCTCTTTTTGTGGAAATGCTGCCGCTAGCTTTTTTCTATTATGGCCCGGTCAGTTACTTTGTTGCAGCATTTGCTTAAGTGTCTGTAAAATGGAGATGATGTTGCGCAAAACAATTGTCATTAAATGTGGTGGTTAATGAAGCAGGTACCTAGTTAGAAAAAAGAAATAAATAAACAAACCCCCCCCAAAACAACTCCACGCTACATGGTGGAGACCTATTTTCTTCTTCACAACTTTGATGAGATTTTTTTACTTCTTCAAATTCTAAAGTGGAAACAAAGTCCAAATTATTCTTTTCAATAATTTGTTGTATTAATATTGCATTTGTGGGAAATGGGTTAAGCAACAAAATCCACCTGTTTTGGGCCATGTCAGGTGGCGGCCATTTTACTACTTGCTGCCGAGTGAAAATAACATCACGAAGCAAGAATAGGCAGATGTAGGTTGACGACAGTTGAGAATCATGGATTTCGAGTCTTCAAGAAACCTAGCATGTGTGTTCTTGGAATGTGGGAGTAAGCCCAAACACCCGGAGAAAACCTACACAAGCACGACAAGAACATGAAAATCTAGGTGAACCTCGGAACTGCGAGGCAGGTGTGCTAGCCGCTCCTCTACCATGCTGCTGCGGCTTAGAGTCTCATCAAGGCAATCTGATTGGGATTCCAAAAAGGAAGTAACTACCAAGACAAAAACAGTAACAGTGTGCTAAACACAGAAGCGAAAATTGCCCGGCAATCATCTCCAACTATCATGACAGCGAACCCCCCACTTCCTTTAGCCAGCAAACTACCACAGACCGGGACTGAATGCAGCAGAGCACTTCCATTTCTCACGTTTTCTATTCATCAGTCATTTGTACACAAGCCACCACATTCTCAATGACCATTGATATAAAAAGCTCACTCTGAATTAAATAGTTTACTGCTTTTTTTTTTTTTGCTGTAGTACTCTTAACAGTTAGGCCCTGTTGGAGGTCTGCCTACTGTTCTGTGTCCATTTTGTATCTTATATAAGCACTTTTTTTTTAACCTGACCCAAGTGTCTCTTAGTCAGTGTTCTATATATTTGCGTTTCTCCTTTGCCCATCTATCCCCACGCCCCTCCCGTCTTCATCCTCCCCTTCCTCACCTCTTCTCCACTTCCTCTCAGCTTTTTGTGCAAGTATGTTTCCTGTCGGGCACAAATGCCGGCGCCAAGCTTCCTTCCCCGTAGCCTCGAGCTGCACACAGGAGTGGCACACTACTGTATTTTTTTTCAATCACGGATCACGGCACTAATGTGTTTGTTGGTGTCAATAAGTACAATATGGGGGCCTCTTGCCTTTCACATGAACTATTCGGGATTCTCGGAGCTAAACGCTTAACAAATGCCTAATGATGAGCCGTAAGGGACCGTTGTCTCTCCCTGGTGCACAAAACAGCTTGATGCATTCATTGTAAACGGAGTATGTTATGTATCAATTGTTACATTCATCTCAGCTGTCAACATGTAAACACAACTATTTTTCTGGGCTCAAACGGCTGGTTGGATTAGTTACTCAGGAGACTGGGCACCACCGCCAAGTTGGAGACGTTAGAAAAGTGATTATTGTTCTGTACGTTTGAATTCTACTCCCCAGGTTCACAAAGAATGACACAAAATGAGGGATGACATCCCGTTTTGGATTCCACGGCAGGGTGGAATCGTTCCAATGTGATTCAAATGATCAAAACATGGTCTGACAAATATCGGGTATCATACATGTTTCTTTGAGCTCACATTTTAGGAACAAACAAGCAGGACTCTACCATTGGCACGGACCGAATGAATTGTTCGTTAACAATTCAGACGTTTATATGAAATTGTATTTTTTTTTCATTCATAAAGCATGTCCCGAAGCAATTGGAGCGTACTACTCGGCTGCAGCCAGCAGAGGCACTGTTGAGTTACTTTGTAGTTTGTGACCCAAAGGAGTGCATGTCACCACGTAAAGGCTGATTCACATGACAAGACTTTCAAATTGTTGGCAGACTTCCAAAGTGGCCTTAAAAAAAATCTCTCCTGGTTGAATGGGACAAAAATTCCCACCAACACACTCGATTCGAGACGACTGTTGACTCATCCTGTTGATGTAGTCATGGCAAGGTGCTTCAGTCCATATTGTTATCTCTCCTCTGACGTACGTCATCACGATTGCCTCCTGCAACCTCTACTCCCCCTCCTCCTTCGCCTCGTCCCGATCCTCTTCTCTGCCCGTTGCCTCTCAGCGCCCGCTTGCTGCATTCCTGTCGCAGTAATCCACTCAGGCAGCTTCCTACTCTGCATTCTGCGGGCTTGCTTCACACTCATCCCCTCTCACTTTGACTCCACGGGCTCCCTGCGTTTGCTTTTTCTTGTGAAGCTGCAACAAACATCTGACGTCAAAGTGTGGGGAGGGTGAACAGTAACTGAGCAAGGTAACCAGCCAGAAAGTGAAGAACAGCGTGTTAAGAGCCGCACGTGTTGGCAGCGTGAATGGTCTTGATCCAAGCATCGTGGTGATGATCTAATGTTCAAGATTTACAGAAGTTATTGGTCGGGATTGATATTTGACTGAATTTCCGGTGAGGCTATGGTGAGCTATACTGATCACACAATTGATTCATGGGAATCTCAATATTTTGAGGTTCTTGCTTTCCCACCGGCATTCTATTTCGCTGGTTCATACGAGCCAAAGGAGTTATAGAGAGATATAACTCAACTTTCCATCGACGACGTCATGTTTCTTCGACGGGTGGTTCTCAAAGAGTGGTGCGCATGACACCGATGAGCCCCAAGAAACATGCCCGTCCTCCGTTGTTGGAACCTTTTCCTACAGCATGGGTGTCAAACTCAAGGCTCGGGGGCCAGATCTGGCTCGCCACATCATTTTATGTAGCCCGCGAATGCAAATCAAACATGTCAACTTCTACGATGATTGCTCAAATCTGGACCAAAATTTCAACTTCTCACATGAAATAAATGAAAAGCGATTGTTAGCATTTTCTTGTTCCCATATAGTAGTTGACTTTTTCATATGGTTTAACAGTCATAACGGCCCTCCAACGGAAATGGTCACTACAATGTGGCCCGCGACAAAAATGAGTTTGACACCCCTGTCCTAGAGGGTAGGGAGGAAGGCTTCTATCAGGACTCAAACGACAAAAAGACGAAATAAATTCCTCTTAGCAATGTGAAAAAGTATTTTGTTTGTCTGTTTATTTGTTCGTGAGCAGGCGACATTTGGAGTCACAGAGAACACGCAGAAATGTTCTGTTTTACAAGGTTGGAGACAGATGCACCTTCGAGTGTTTCAGAATGGAAAGTAGTGGACGTTTTGTTGGTGCTCCACATATACTTTGTCATGTAACTGCAGAAAGAAGGTAGTGAAATAGTTGTTGATCGTGACGCCAATGACGCTTGTAGGACCACTTCACTTTAATGTTTGTTTTCATTTTTTAATTCTCTTCTATTTGTTTTGTTTTTCTTTCCGTCTTACCATCGCTGTTATCCCACAGAAAGGGTTTAGACACGCACACACGCACACGCACGCAAACCACATTTTGGTTTGGGTTTTGGAAAGTTTTGTAACCTGTGTTTAGTTCAAACTTCAAATTGTTTAACTCCCTTAACGTTCAAGGTCTGAGGCTCTATTATCCACTATTGGAATAATAAACAGGCTGTCTCGTTTGGGATATTTGGAGAGTTGGTGGTCCAGCAGCTCTGCTTTAGGCTGCAACCTAGTTGAGACTGACACAACAGCTGCTGGTTGTTGGCCATTTCGCCTCGACGTCTTTGACACATGATTTTTTTCCAAAACGAATTTCACACAATTGTCAGAATGACTTCACATTTAAGTCAATGATTGCTTCTACCCATCGGTAGAAAGATGAGGCCTTCGTTGACCTGCCGTCATCCAGATCAATCCACTTTCCAAATGGGATTTCTGTCACGAGACATTTCAACTACAGACGTACTTGACACTTGATTTACTGGCAGTTCCTTCAAACTCATTCTTCCAGCAACATCTGGGAAGAGCGTGCTCAGAAAAAAGGGGGGGAGGGTGAAAAAAAACGGATGTGAGGTAGCGGCTTCACTATAAATCTCTCTTAGCGCTTCGATAAGCCTGCTAATGCATTTGTACGCTCGGCGGCAACTGGTTACTTTTTCCCCCCCCATTCTGGCCGGCTTGCCTTGTGGATGTCACTAACACTGCGCAGGCCAACTGTTCTGCAAATCAAAATAAACGTGAGCACGAGCACATCACCGTTCAGTACGTATGTGTAAAGAATAAGAATTCTCGATGACTCCCTGGCTCAACCCTGTCTGTGTGTGTGACTCACTTAAATCACACAGACAGTTTGTCAACACGACGAGTGTCATCATGTTTGAATGTTCTCTTGTCGGCTTCAAACTGTGACGCAAACTTTTTTATTTATTTTCTTCCCACTTCGCGCTGGGGTCTGTACAGCAGTTTAGCTGACGTCACCTGATCGCTGAGAGTACTTCAACAGCTGTAAATTTACAGTAACTTTAAATAGCGAGTCAATGGCGCTGCCAAAGAGTAATGTCGAAATAGTTAGAGAGCTAGAATCTAATAAATAGTACACAAGAACATATTACATCGTAAAAATATTATTTTTAATACATTTCCGTCTTCTTTGCAAGCCTGCGGGATTGTATTTTTAGAATTCATGTCAGTGACTGTACCGCAGAGATGGATTACTTTTCCTTCATTGCATGTAGGGATAATGAATAGTTATTCCATGAAAAAAAACAAAACCCAAATCTTTTGTACTCGATGGTAGGAAATACTAACTTCGCTGTGTTCTTAGAAGCAGCACATTGAAGTCGTGGTTAGCACTTATGGCACACAGTTGACAGGTTCTGGGTTATAATTTTTGCTCCGGCTTCTTTGTGCAGTTCGTATGATCTCTGCGGGCTTGCATGGATTTTTGTATGAGTACTCCCCTAGAAGTACTCCTCCCAAATTTCCAACACATGCATGTTAGTGTCATTAAAGATAAAATTGCCAACTGGTGTGAATCCTGGTCGCTACGCGGAATGTTTTGCATCCATGTTGCGGCGGAGATTCATGTGCATATTGACGCAGGTGGTCCCAAGTGTTGATCGAGACAAAGTAAATCCAATTTTGAATGCAGTGTTGTCGAAATGGTGATATTATTTCTGACAAAATTATTGGGGTGGCACATTGGTTGACTGGTTAGCATGTCAGCCTCACAGTGCAGAGGTGCAGGGTTCGATTCCTGCCTTCCTGTGAGGAGTTTGTATGTTCTCCCTGGGCCTGCGTGGGTTTTATCCGGGTACTCCGGTTTCCTCCTACAGTCCAAAAACATGCATGTGTGTTAATGGAACACTCTAAATTGTCCTTAGGTGTGATTGTGAGCGCGAATGGTTTTTGTCTCTGTGTGTGCCCTGCGATTGGCTGGCAACCGGTTCAGGGTGTCCCCGCCTACTGCCCGAAGACGGCTGGGATAGGCTCCAGCACGCCCG
Source organism: Hippocampus mohnikei (assembly GCA_026261675.1). Taxonomy (NCBI): domain Eukaryota; kingdom Metazoa; phylum Chordata; class Actinopteri; order Syngnathiformes; family Syngnathidae; genus Hippocampus; species Hippocampus mohnikei. Next base: position 6,708,044 of record JAKGUB010000521.1, read on the forward strand.
GTGACCCCTGTGAGGATAAGCGGATCAGAAGATCAATAAATGGGTGTGTAGGTGCAATTGTAATTGGCTTTTTGTTCCAAAAAAGGCGATACGGAGATAAATCCCAAATCCTTTTCCTGGCATTTATGAACTTCCCCCATTTCCATCATGTCTTGATTCTCCTCCGCGTATGGGTTCAGGGCTTCAACAACACGATGTCGGTGGGGGGCCTGTAGGGGGCCTCGAAAAAGTTCTAAATTGCTGGGCCAAGACCAGAGAGAGTCTGCCAAACGTTGACATTCTCATAAAAGTTTATAGTGCGGAGAAGTCAAACAAACCTAATCCATTAGGACTTGTAAAATAATCAAAAGCACGTAATTGTTGAGGATTATTTGTACATGTGTATGTGTTCAAGTAGTTATTTATTTAGTTATTTTTTATTTATTTACCATGGCTTATGTTATGCTGACAGAGACTGAGGTAGTATCACAACCGAACCGGAACTGGAATAGTGGGTGTGAAGATTAACACCGCACTCCTCCTTCCCTGTTTGCGATGGATGGGGTTTTCCGACAAGTACCGTACTCCCCCCCAGTATGGACGGCTCCTGCTTTTTGTACTTCAATGTTAACTTTAATGATGAGTGTGCAATGATACAAATCACTTCCAATTAATTTTTTGAACATTATCGCATCGCACACAAGACTTTGCTGACTGTAAAACTTCAAAAACAAAAACGACAACAGCCCTGAGACATATTTTATAATCATATTCCTGACGTTGCAATGTTCTTAATATTTTTCCCCAAACACATCCAATTGAGGAAAAATAGTTCCTTGTCTCCGTGTTCTGCTGAAATGCAGCGCAGCCTTTAATTTCTTTCGCGATTTTCGGTGTGAGAGGCTTACATGACAGCACAGGAAACGACAAGCCGAACATTATGGGCTACCGGTTTTCACTTTCTTGGAAAAATGCAGGCCAAGCACCAGCTCGACACCACCTTGTGGCTTCCATTGCTGCGCCAGCATCCCTAAACACACACACACACACACACACACACACACACACACACACACACACACACACACACACACACACAAGGACTAACTGGCAAACATCCTGCACATGAAGATGCGGTGAAGGTTATTTTACTTGGACTCTTTATTAACCGCCATCTTTTAGGCAGAGCAGTTTGGAACCCATAAGTTGCTCATGTCAAGTGTAAGAGCGAGTGGATGTTTTTTTTTTTTTTGTTCCTTTCCCTTCTGCTTTTGGTGGGGAGAACAGAATGTACAAGAAAGGCGGCGGGCAGGCAGGAAGAGAGTGGCTAAAGCCTTAATGATATGGTGTGTGATTGTAACCTTCGTGTATGCATGTTTCAGAGAGAGAGAAAGACAAAAGAGAGAGAGAAAAACAGTTGACTTTCCAATGAGTTTTATTATCATTCCCCCTCCTCTTGGGAACATCAATATCCGACCTGTGGTAGCTTTTATGTGTTTTGATTTGTCAGAGCCCAGTTTAGTTTGGTGCAAGACAGTGCAATGTAGCAAAGCGTACTATATTTGGAATCATGGTTTAACATTCCACTTACAGCTGAGGAAAGCAACCAACTGCAGCGCTTAAAGCCTGCGGATGTTGACTTTTCTGTAACCCGCTCACTGTTGAAATGACTTTTTTTTTTCCTGCTTTCGATTTTCCTTTCCGCTGCCTGTGTTCACAGTGCAAGCTGAGACGGGGTTTTCTTTTATTACAGGGTGTGAGTGTCTAACATCAGTCGTACACTCATTTTAAGATGCAATTGAAATTAATGTATTGTGGTGCAAATATCAACACGATGATACACCTAAATAATTTTTTTTCATGTGGTTGTCTTGAGACTGTGCAATTCCACTTGTTTATAGGGATGGGCAAGTACAGGTACCAAATATCGCTATCGTGCCAATACTCGCCTTATTTATGTGGGTGTTGCAACACCCACACTTTTCATGCTACCACCTACCTTTACTCTTTTTTAACTGGCATCACAGACTATGTCAAATGCTTTAGTAGCTAAAAAAAAAAAAAAAAAAGAAGAAATGAACGGCGAGACACAAACGACCAGACTTTGGACACCCCTGGCATAAGCCATCAAACTCTCCCTTCTCTGCCATGAATGCAGTTAATGAGGGACCAGCCCCGTGATAATCATGCTTCAGGTATGTTGATTGGTTTGGCAGAGGTGGGCCCTTGCCAGAGTCGTTTTGCACGCGCCGCTGCCCATAAAAAGCGCCCCCTCGGCCGTGCCGGTGTGCGTGTCAGAGTGAGATGCTGGGGAGAGATGAGGGAGGGAGCAAAGGAGGAATGAAATGAACAAAAAGACACAATGAGATGGGAGGTAGGCAGGACAAGAATCATTGCTGTGGATGTCTTCATTTAGCCAGACTTGCGTCCAGAAATCTTCATCGAATGAGCGTTGAATTGGTCGTCGCCAAAATTTGTTTGGAGAACAGGTTCTTATTTTGTACAGTTTATGGAACAGTTGTTGAAACTGAAATCTGTCAACTTCCCCTCTAGGTCAAGCAAGTGCGCTCTCTCATTGTGCTTTTATCCACTTCCTGAAAATTCAAAAGATGTCTGCGGGGGATAGTTTGTGGTCATCGATGACCATGAATTTCTGATTCATTCGGGCCTTGGATTAAATGATACTCTGGTGTCCTCATGAATCGCTCTTCCCGCAAAGGCATTTTGGACCTTTCCATGCATTCAACTTGTTGGGTCCAACTTGATATTTTGACTTCTTGTTTGTGAAATGGCTCCATTTTTCAATACTTGTCGTTTTGAAAACAAAAAGTTCCTTTGAAGATTGCTGCACCAAGGTGTCCTGAGTTTTTGCGGCGTATGCCAATGACATGCTTGGCGATGGTTCAAACTTTGACATTTTGGCATCCCGCGTTTCAGTTCAAAATGATCCAAATTCTGAATTGCATGACTTTTCAGGATCATTTGATTGTAACGTGATCCTCAAAGCATAAGAGAGGTAACCATAGGAGACTTTTCTTTACTTGAGTAAAGGTAATTATCTTGTGGTGCTTACATTTTCCCAAAGCTAAGATTAGAAAGTGGCTTACTTCTGGTTATATTTGGGATACTCAGAGGAGCCAAGTTTACTTCCCGGCGACCACCTCACCAAGACAACCGTGGAAAAGCAGACATACGTACGTCTCAGTCAACGCTGCAGTGTTGGACAAGCCCATGCGAGACACAATGATGCCATTGACTGTGTTTAGACGTCAGTTGGCGAGCTGTCTGTGCAACCTTTTTCCCCTTTGTCTTTTTTTTCACAAACCCGCCATGCGTTGTCATTTCCTGTCTCGCGCTCCAACCGTGCGCCGCTCGCTAAAACAGCCAAACCTCCATGAAAGCGCGACGTAATTAGAATAAAAGCCTCTTTGCATTACGGTGCGTTGAGCTTGCACGTTGTTCTTTGAGGAACGTAATCGGTGCCACATTGACTTTTCAAAGTGCTCGGTTTTGTCTTCATCAAGATGTTTAATAAATTGTGCACCGAGTACTTTTTTCCACCCTAAATGAACCAATGGAAAGTATATATATAAAGTAATTCGGGAGTAAACCCTAATGGCAAACTTGTCGTGCCCCATGATGTGTGTTGACTGCCGGTGATAGATCTTACTTTTTTTTTTTTAACAGCACAAACTGTTTTAAGAACAACATCAAACAGTCTTTATTCGTAGTGGTTTTTACCCTTTGAACATGAATGAGGGGAGACACGAAGGGGAGGTTGCGGACGAGTCGGTAAATGATGATGTGTGCAAATGTTCTGTCCCGCCCTCAGGCTCATCTCCCTCATGGTCAATAGCGGCGCCTGCTTAGCAAAATGAAAGAGAGAATGAGGGGGGAGCAATCGGAGGAAGGAAACCCACCACCTGAATCATGCACGAGACAAAAGCTCAAACTGTTTGATTTATGGAGGCGCCGCTGACAGGCGGCCTTTTGTGTGCTACTAATGTCATACTGGGGACGTATGTTGTGTGGAGGTCAGAGCATCCGACGCCCTCTTTTGCGCTACACAATATCGTTGATGCTTTTCCATCGACAACATGAGATATGACAAAGCAGAGATGGCGGACTTGAATTGAGTCTGACTTAAGGTGCCAATTTTTCAGGACTTGGGACTTGCTTGGCTAAATTGTAAGGAAACTCATCTTGATTTATTCATAAGACCTGACTTGACTCAAGCTACGTGACTTGATAGGTTTACATTACTTTTGAGAGTCTTCATTTTCAAGCTCATGTGGCATTTGGTTTTTGAAAGATACCTTTAGTGTTTTTTCGATTTTCTGAATTTAAATATGTATACCTTTCATCATGTTTTCTTTCCATTATATATTCCACCAGGGCTCTGAATCGCGCTCACACCAACTTATTTTGCGATTCACGCTGACGTGCTTGAAGTCAATGTTGTAGTGAGCGTATCTTGTAGGTTCTAATTTCTAACCTGCATTTTGTAAAATTGGATCACAAAATGTGGCGTTATTACATCAGGAGGTGAAAAGTTTCTTACGTTATTACATATTTCAACGTTAAATAATAATAACCATAAATTATGTGGTGCTACAGTGTGTTTCGGGCCCACTGATGCATACGTCTTCCCTATGCACTATTTAGAAGCGGACTGACTTGAGTCTTGACATTATTGCCACAATGTGCACATTGATAATGTCCGTCAAGGTGGAAGGTGGGGGAGGGGGGAGATGCTGTGATGTTGACATTGCTGTGGTAATAGATGTGTGTTAGCGGTGTTACAGAGAAATGCCACTGTCAGCAGAAACACGCAGATGAGAAGAAAAAAAAAATCAATGTTGCAGGCAGCAGCAGAGAGACGTTGTCCGTGCATGTGTGTGTGCGTGTGAGCAACCTGTGCAGGCATGTCCAAACCCCCATCCACACTAAGACATATAGAGCCCCCATCGCAATTTCTTGTAAAAGGACAAAACAAGGTGAACCGTAAACACGGCGCTTCAATGACAAAGGAAAAGGTATTGCATAGTATTGTAATAGCACGTGGCGAATAAACTGCACTGTCCTTTAGGCTAAAAAGAAATTGCGAATCTCATTTGTGTTGTACCACTAATGGTTACTGTTGGTCTATGATTGGGTTGACATTTGCTTCATTTTATGTCCTTGGCTGTTCCATAAAAAATCATTAGTGCTTAATGTGTTTTTTGTTGTTGTGAAGCTCTTCAATCTCACTGTTGTTGGTGTCTGCACTGCTTATTCGACCGTCATGGACTAAAACTCTTTTTCCTTCTCTCCCTCCTATAGATGACGGATTCATCTTGTAAACGCCAAGCTGATGGAACCGTAAAGTCTTAAAAGCACCACTTTAAGACAGACCACGGATAGATAAGAGCCACCTTCACATCGGCCATTGTTGAACTTGAATTGAGATCAACACAACACAAATGTGGACCTCTCCAACCGCTCAAATAACCTGAAGAAAACACACAACACTAGAAACACAAAAAAAACTTTGTAGCCATGTCCGACATGACGCATCGCCACCTGCGGCACAAGCTACAAAGTCTCAGTAGACGGCTCGATGAACTGGAGGAAGCCACCAACAAGCTGCAGAAGTCTGAAGATGAGTTGCTCGACATTCAGGTTAGTAATGGTCGTCACGATGTTTGCAGCAGAGAAATAAATGAATCGACAGATAAACTCTCTTTCCTACAGGACAAGATCATCCAGGCAGAAGGCAGCAATTCATCCTTGCTTGCCGACGTGGAGGCCCTGAGGAAACGGCTCTTGAAAATCCAAGGTAAAGATGAGGAGGTCCGCAAAGCGGAAGACCTCTGCCGTACCGTCAGAGAGAAACTGGAGGAGGAGGAAAACCTCACAATGGAGCTGAAAGCCGAGATCGAACATCTACAGCGGAGGATGGCGGAACTGGAGAAACTGGAAGAAGCTTTTGGGAAAAGCAAGTCAGACTGTAGCCAGCTCTGTCTCAGCCTCAATGAAGAGAAAAACTTAACTAGGAAGCTCTCAACCGAGTTGGAGGCCCTCAAAGCACGTTTAAAGGAAATAGAGGGGTCGGAGGTGAAACTGGACAAAGCGGAGCAAACTTTAGCGGCGGACCTGGACAAGCTTAAGGGTTTCTGCCAGGCTTTTGAAAACGAGCACAAGAGGATACGAGAGAAACAAAGAGAAGATGAGAAGATCATTCTCAAGCTGACGGAGAAACTGGAGCGCCTCGGCATGTCTGTAGATCCCGGTCGTGCGGACTTCATGAGGTCGAGAATTGAAGAGGAGCTTTCTTCCACGGGCATCCACACCAGTAACTTGACCGGACGCAAGAAGAGCCTCGACTATAACATTGGCCTGCTGAATAAATCTGAAAATCAGAAGAACAGTGGCCTTGCAGGGTCAACCGAGGAGGACAACAAAGTGAAGGAGTTGACACAGGAAGTGGAACGGCTGAAGAACCGCCTCAAACAGCTGGAGATTGTGGAGGATGACTTGAAGAGCTCAGAGTCAAAAAACGGGGAGCTTCACGAAAAGTTCCAGATGGAACGCGACCGGGCTCGCCAACTGAGCGAGCAGGTGGAAGAGCTCAGGACACAGCTGTGTAGCAAAGGCGGAATCGGAGGCCACGGAACGGGTAACGTGGATAAGCAAGGCAACGGAAGTGCTAACTTCTGCCCCAGCAGCCCTGCCAAGCACCTGGAGAATGGCAAAGCGGAGAATGAAGAGATTGTGAAGGGAAGTTTCAGGCAAGAGAAGCCCAAATATCGGAGCGCTGCATCGGTCACAGAGCCCGGCTCGCCGAAGCACCGGGTGAGGGAGTTGTCTCCTCAGCACAAGAGAGAAACCAAGCTGAGAACTAAAGAGCTCGGCAACTCAGAGGAAAGTTCTGCAATGTCCTTTAACAGAGCCATCAGTCCTGCACACAAAAGTAGGAGGACCCCCAAAACCCCAAATGCGCTTGTTTCATCCGATAACGGAATAAAAGACACGGGCAGAGGAACTGAAGCATACAAGGGAACAATGTACAGCTCTTTAAACACACCGTCCGGTGATATTAAAAAGGTGTCTGTTCTGAGTCGCTACCCCCCAGCAGCTCATGACCAGAAGCCCCTGAGGACAGCTCACAGACAGAGTGATGGGGACACCAAAAAGAGCCGAATGGAAAAAATGTCAAAATTGTACGGCGGCAGTGACACAGAATCAAACAACTCAGATGTTGTCCCAGAGAGCAGTACCGCTGCACTGGAGAAGGACACAGAGCTCACCTCGGACCAGGAATCAATAGACCCTGTTCAACATTCCGCGTCTGTCACCTCCAGCCTCTCCAAGGCTAACGGATCCTACAAAGCTTACAGATCCAACGTCAATCAACTGCTGCCAAATGACCAGGGGTCGGAGGGTCATTCCTCTGCTTCAGAAACCGAGTCGACCGGTTCAAGGCCCTCAGAACCGGAGACCGTGAATGAAACGACTACTACAACTCAGAGCGGTAGGACTGCAACCTCAAGATATTCTCGCTTTTCCCAGGTCAAGGACTCGCATTCAGAGGGTTCTTCCTCCAGGAGCTCATTCGACGAAGAGAAAGCACATTTAGCAGAGGGAGGCGGTAACACTTCATCTGGGCTCGAAGTCCAGCGCGTTTGCAGTCCGCGTGAGGCGCTGAGGTCTAAAGCGGTCATCAAACCGGCCATTGTTGAGATCGACAGGAAAGAAATGATGATTTCGGAGCCCCTGCCCGCGAACGGCAAGCCCAGGATATCCACCAAACCCACGTTGACCAACACCAGTAAAATCACGAGCAGTATAACAATCTATCCCAATGACCCGAGCTCCTCCAGAACCAGCAGTCGCAGCAGCAGTGTGTCCAGTGAGCCCTTGTCCGCCAAGGAACGCCACACTTCCACCAGTAACTTTCTCATAAGTAAGTTAACCGTCATTCAAACCACTTGATTCCCTCCCTGAAGTTTTTAGTATCACCACATTCCCACAGTGACAATTCAAAATCTCTGTGTTTTATTTAGAAGTTGAATTATCAGTTCGTCTTAGTGTCAATATGTCTGTAATCAACTTCTGCCTCAAGTCTTGGTCATTTAAAAATGTCATTTTATTTGATTTTTTGAGCCAAAATTGCAGTTATAAGAGAGCGTTGAAAACGAGAACACTCAAAAGGAGCTGCTCTAGGCCACAACTCACACCACGATGCTCACGCGGACACGTCACACCAGTTTTTTGCGCTACATACTCTTTTATTCGGCTTTCGTACAATACTGCCCATTGCTATTTAATAAAACAAACAAATATTCTTGTAAGTTAAGGTATCAGTTTCTATGAACTCAGATGTCTAATTCATTCTCGCTTCTTTCACTGGATAGGCCCAAGTGGCGAACACCATGGCAGCGTCTCGGTCCCTTATGAAATCTCCATCCCCAAGAGTGAGATCACAATGCGGTCAAGCCAGGACCAGGACCCTGGAGCAGATCACCACAACGATTCCTCATCCAAATCCAGGCTCCACAGCACCTCCAGAGTCGAAACAGCCATGAGGCACACGGCCTACCAACACAGCAGCGGCTTTAGCCACCATTCTCCTGACACTACCTCTGCTGACCTCAACGACACGGATTCGGCCTTCGAAAGCTCTAATAGCAGCACCACTTTCACCAGCTGGCAAAACCAAAGTCTTACACAGTACTCCCAAGAAGAGCGTATCCCAGACGCAAAGAATGTAACCGTGAGAAGCACTTGGAAGAACAAAGGCATTGCATCCGATGAGAAGGGGAGACGAAAAGCGGGAGGAAGGATGATTACGGAAGGGGGTTCTGAGGATGAGGCCGAAAGCGCAACAACGTGGAGGGCTTATCTGGCAACAACGGTCGACTCCGAGGACTCTGTGAGCCATGGATCGAGAACTACTGGGATTGTTTCTGCTCTCAGGGCAGCCAAGCCGTCCTTGGCGGATGTAAGGCCATTTAAAAATGACCATATTGAGACAAGCTGGTAGCCGGCGTTGCAAGACTGATTGGTTTGTGCCGTTGCAGATGAGCACGCGGACCATTGACAAAGACGCTGAGGACTTGGCGCTCCATCGTGGTGGAAGTGCCAAGTTGGAAGCGGGAGCCCTCGGAAGGACTGTGTCTCACGCGCCTGTCACCTCTCAGTCGTGGAGCCGCCCATACTCGCAACGGCCACAGGTACAATTGATGACGCCTGACATGCTGCTACAAAAATAAGTGAGAGGAGGGATATGCTAGATTCAAGCAACCCTCAGTACATTATGCCATAGTTTCCACCGTTTTCTGCTACTTGAGTGTTAGCTCAGCGTGCACCAGTCCTGCGTTCCCACACGGCATAAAACGGAAAAGGGTGGGATCAAAAGTCACAGAGGGTGGAAATGAATAAGCTATTAACAACTGGAAAAGAAGGCTTGAAATCCCTCCAAGAGAAGAAAATAGTTTTCCTGTATTTATGCGCGCCACCTGCAAGATGTGTGGCATCAACATGCCTCATTTTTTTTTTTTTTATATTTTTGTGGTTTTGCATTCATAGTTCCTTTCGCTAATGACTGCAGCGAATTGAATTTTATGTCAAGGGAAAGTTCTGCGGCGATAGTAATTGCTTATCGAGTGGGCTCCACGGCTCCAATAACATTTCTTTCTGTCAGAATGATAAAGTAAGCTAGGCTGGGAAAGAATCTTGTGTTTTCTTGCTTAAATGAATGCCAAGCAAACATCAAATATACAGTACACTGCAAGAGAACCATTCATCACCGGTCCAAATTGTCCAAATATTTCATAGAAGGTTATCGCAGAGGATTATCCATTTATGGATGTTGTCGTGTCGCATAGGCGGATTTTAACTGAGGAAACGTGACTTTGAAATGTTACAGCGAGGAAATATTCCACATACTCTGGTGGCACAATTTGCATGGCAAGGAACTGGCCTCCGAGCGGGATTACTCACAGGCCAGCCAGTCCCTTGTGGGAATGCAGAGATCAACAAGAAAACCTCTAACTGAACCTCCAGTCATTCAAAATGACACTTTCCAAGCCCCCAAAAAAAGCCGCATGCCTACATAATGATGCTGTTTTGATTTAAAATCGCATCATGGTGAAACTATGGTACCAATCATGGATAATGAAATGAAACTTGAGAGAAAATCTGTATTCACAAGGCACCACTTGGAATTCTCTAACACTACGTAGAACCTTTGCATTGCATACAATGACAAAGGTGTGAGCTTTTGAAATACTTGCTAATGGTTGGTTGCTTGGCGTAGATCTTCAGAATTCATTTTAAAGAATACAAAATAGGAGGCATTGTTTAAATAAACCATCCTGAGATCAAGACAGTGGGTTGTTTGAAAAGTCGACACAAATCACGCCAAAATAAATAAATACAGTGGTACCTCTACTTACAAAATTAATTCGTTCTGGAAGAAATTTCTTCACTTGAATATGTTGTAAGTAGGGACGCGTTTTCCATATAAATGCCTTAATCTGTTCCAAGCCCCCCCAAAACTGTTTTCTAAAGCATCAAAATATGTCACAAATACATGTTACAATTAGATTATTGCACAATAAATGAGAGTTGTGTCTAATGTAAAAAACAAAGAATAGAGTAAATAATAAAAATGACGGTCGGTTAACTTTTAATTGTACCCTCATCGTTTTTTTGCCCTCTTTAGTTCATGTTCTCTCTCCGAAGTGGTTTTTGCCTGGCGTTTTGTAAAGAACTGATCCAAGGACGTTTGCTTTTGTTGGCTTTTAACGATCCTTCGAAAATGTCCAAGGCAAACATCCGCATAGTGAGCGAACGCCCGACTGGTGAACACTTTTTCTGGGAAATTCACATTTACATAAAACTATCGGAATGCCTCATGGCCGGAGGGGCGAATGACGAGGACGCTGCATAGACACATACGGTAGAGGTCCCTCTTAGCCAATGGGATGCCAGGATGATGCTCGGGAATAGCCAATGGCAGAGCAGCTATAAGTATGTTGCGTTCAGAAAACTCAGAGCTGCCAGTGGCACCCCACACTGTATTTTTACCTTTCATATCTTGAAATTTCTTTCGTAACAAGAGGCGATTATTTTCCTGTTGAGCCGTTTCGGAACTTGAAAATTTCGTATGAGAGACGTTCGTAAGTAGAGGTACCACTGTACGCGAATCACCGAAAGGCAGTTTTGTTGGATTTGCCTTTCGTCTGTACTGTGCCTTCATTTTAGTAGAATTTCTGTCGGTCTCCTGGAAGACCGACGTATCAGCACTCCCAGAAAAAAAAATTCTGCTTTGTATTTGGGGAAAATACATATTCAAAGCTGATCAAATACAGAACAGCCACTGGTGTTTTTGTTATATGTATGGGAGCATAGATGAGCCCACACCGCACTACCCCGACACTGGAAACTCAGCTGAGGTCTGTCATCTCCAGCCAGACGATTAAACTCACTGTCCAGGGGACTTCTTCCCCTCCGTTGCTTCACAGAGTCAAGCACAAGTACAGAGCGGTAGGAAGCCTACCACCCACTCTCGAATAATTAGCTATTCAAACCATGGAAGATGGAAGCACTGTGGAATCGACTCCTCAAGATGTGGAATTCTGCCATGGGTCAGGGTCCACCTCATCTTCACTCGATGGCCTTGGCCGCAACTCTTTCATTACTCGGACGCTGACAGACGCATTGTAAAAGCTCCGAGGCAATGTTTTCTCTTTCACTTTGTCTCCTCTTACTGACCCCGTCTAACATCAGTCATCCTTGAGTGGTTACCATGGAGCTGCTTTCAGAAAGAACTTTCAGAAAGACCCCCCCCAGCAGCTCAGATGTGGTCATTCAGCAATGACCCGACGTACCGCCTGCCTCCTTCATTCAGCGTTTAGTCAGTTGTGCATTTAGGGAATTTCCTAAACCCATTTGCTTGATTTGCAGCCCTGATGGAACCTCGTTCATCCTGATTTTTTTTTGCGGGGCAACAAAGTGGTCACTTTATTTGGAGAGTGGCGGTTAGTGACACAAATTGACCAGACTGCAAGAAAAACACAGTTCAAATGGTGGTCATTGTTAGTCTTCTCGGCATTTCTTTTAGTACGGCCAATAATGTTTGGCTTGGATTGCCGGCACATTTTCAGTGGTCTGTACTGTGTTCAATCCCAAGAGGTTTGGATAAATACAGCTGCAGTCAGGACAGTGGGAGGTGGGGGATTAGTATGTGATTGCGGTGTCAAAGGTTGACAGTGGAGGCTTGTATTATTACGAGCTTGCGTGGAGACCCCATGAATGCATCCTAAACTGCCTTGATTGGTGCATAATAATTTGCTCCAAATCAGCGCAATTTCCATTGTTCCAGACATAAGGAACGTCTGTACATTTATTCTTTGGTCGTGAACCAAGGAGGAAGGAAATTGCAGATGTCAGCTTGCTGTACCCCAACAAATCAATAGTCATTAAAGGAGGAGACAACACTTTTGAGTGGCTTGCAGTCAGCCTGACCCGAACAATCATTGATTATCATCAATCCAGCTATCCGTTTTTCGATCCACTTTATCCTCACAAGGGTCGCGGAGGGTGCTGGAGCCTATCCAGGACTTCTTCGTATACCCTGAACCGTTTAGAGTGTTCAATCAGCCTGCCATGCATGTTTTTGGAATGTGGGAGGAAACCAGAGTACCCGGAGAAAACCCACGCAGGCACGGGTAAAACATGCAACCTTACACACAGTGGGCCGGAGTCGGGATTGAACCCACGACCTCTACACTGTGAGGTCGACGTGCTAACTCGTCGACCACCGGGCCTCATTGATTATCAGGCAAACTTTTAAAGCTATGATGTGTACAGAGCTGGTCAGTTTTTAAAGGGTGATGATGAGCCATGGCTGGCTTAAGGAAGAACACGTTTTGTGGGTGCACTCTTAGTCGTTCTTTGTCATCTTCCGCAAATCAGCAAGTCTCTTTTTAACTCACAAACAGACGGTCAAACAAGCACAAACATGACATTCTAATGAGTGAAATTCTCGTTCTAATGGACAGGGTCACGCAGTGTTTTTGCTGAAATAGCTCATTTAATGCCCTAAGACTTCATTTATTGCCCTAAGACTTTCGCACAAAATTGCCCTGGACTGTCTCCACTTTGAATGGGACATGAAATGAATTCAATATAGGCATCGGGAAACCTCATTATGCTTCTATGAATGAGATCTATTTTGTGACAGCTAATGAGAAAGGCCCCCCCAAAAAAATCCCGTGTTGAGTCTAAAATCAGAGGCGAGGTGTACTGAACGTCTGGAATACGACACGGCAAGCAGGCCGATGTCGGTCCGACCACAAAAAGCGGTTCAAGGCCGCTTCTGAATGAACCTTTATCCGGACTAATCAAGCGTGACCACCAATTTTCTGACACGTGTCAACTAAACTCTAGAACGGAGCGCATTGGAAGAGGTTGTTTCATAATTTTGCTTTGCATGGCAAAGTCATTCTTTAAAAATTGCATGTGAGACAAAGGGCAGACGGGTTTGAAGTGGCGATGTAATTGGTTCCGCAGGCGCTGAAATCTGCAGGCAGCGCGGATTACTTGCCGGACACAAGCTGTACATTTTTCCTTAAACACCTCAGTACGTTCATCGAGGCTAGAGCACGCGCGCATTTCCACAATGTTCCCAACGGCAAAGGCTGCCCAGTTTCCCGAGAACGTAGTGCGTCGTGGGATTTTGTCCCATTTCTTGCTAACATTCTTCAACGTTTTCTGGAGAATGAGCGTCGATGGGGAGAAAAAGGCTTCATGCCCATAAAATCCCAAATACTCGGGTGATTGTTTTGCTATTTTCAGAGGTTGAAGTGGGCACGAGTAGGCACGTGAATCTCGGTGACACTTCAGAGCAGTTTTCGAACACTCAGCGATGTTATTTTTACATGTACACGAAGCATTTTAGCCTGTCCTCGAAACGGGGCTTCTGTAAGCTGCCGCCATTATAGCGTAAAATTAGCGTTACTCTCCCGAACCAAAACTTTATGAACCGTAAACCCTTAACTCATGACAAGGAATGCAGAAGAAATGAATTGGACGTTCTGACCGCTACAAGAAACTGGGTTCCTACTTGATGGCCGGTAAAATGGCTTACAGCATTTTACATTTAACCCAATAAAACACATTTTAGGTCCCGACCCCCAGTTGGGGAAAGCCTAATTGAGAGCAGTCTGCCAAGTTCATTCCTAATAAGCCAGGCTGACTTGAGTGTTTTCTTTGTTGCCAGACGCAATTTCCTGTTTAAATTTGCCATTTCGTAGCATTCGTACACGTGAACAGGAGCCGCTATGTGTGATGACGCCAGAACTTGGTCGGTGGCTGTACTCTGCCGGGACACATTAACAGCATTTATAGCGGGGCTGACGTTCCTCTTAGCCAAATATTGACTCAAAGCCACACGTGGATGAGTTCTCACACTCGCCAACCGACTTTACTTTCGCCTGAACTGTAAGAACATTTATTCTGGAAGACGTGACATTTTATTGTCAAGTGAGGAAAATATGCGTCTCGCCGAGCTCAAGTGGGGGAGGAACAAAAAAAAAAAAAAGGCTGTTCAATGGAGTTCCCAGGTGGCAAACGTTGTTTGATTCCATGCGGCACAGACGTGAAGCCGTCCGTGTTCACTCAAATCCAACCGACGACGGATACCTCAAATCCAGGCAAAATATGCTTGTTGTTTGTCGGTCGAGGTATTTCGTCTTACCAGGTTGCCTTGCTTCAAGCATGTTTTTCCTAAAACATAAAATGTTACAACTTGTTGAGATTTTACCAGTTCTGAGTACATTCAGGTCCGTGGTGTTGGTAGTATAAAAGCTCCCTTTTTAAGACATTGGTGGGAGATTTTGAGGCTAGCTGTTTACTTTTTAATGAAAAGATCCTGCCAAGTGAAACGTTTCCCCTTTCTATTTGCAGATCATTTTGCTGAAGTTAAATAATGCAATGGAATCTCAAGCTACGAACATCATTGGTTACGTGGGTCTGTTTGCAACCTGAAATGTTCATAAATGGAGGTGATCTTTCCCAATGAAATGCATGGAAATGCAATTAATCCGTTCCAGCCTCCAAACTAAAGCGTGTTTAAAAGAAAATCATTACGTAGACAAAATAAATATAAGACAAAATAAGTGAAAACACGCTATTTTAAATAAACAAAAGACTTTTTGCTATTTATTGCTGAATAACTTTTACTCGGGAAGCGAACAAGAGAGCAGGACGACAGCTCCTCCATTGAAAAGGTTTTCCATAATAACATGGGGAAATTGTGATTTACTGGATTTTTTGGGGCACTCATAAAGCACTCGAGAAATCTTTCCATTTTGTCAAACATCGACAGCCTCGTCGTCCGCTGCGCTTTATGCAGGGACGTGGGCTTTTCAGTTTGCCCACTTAAATTCCAAATTCCTTCCCGTCACCTTCGCGTCGTCATTCTCAGGGCATCTAATCCCTCGCAGGCTTACATCTTTTCGTAACATTGTAACTAAAACTCCTTCCTGCTTCCGCGTCTACTAATCATTGGTTGCCCCGTGGCACCATGCAGCCCCTATAGGTCACTCGTGGTACTATGACAAAACCGATGTATCTTTTTTTTGTGGGTCATTATGAGTACACGATAGAACTTATAAGCACGCAGTTGCCGATTATCCCCCAATGTATGGCGTCTCCCGCATTTGAACCCTTTCATGCACCCTGTAACCTGACAACATGGTAATACAATACATACAATACAATACATCCTGATTTATATTAATGTCCACTGTCGTAACCGCCGTCCCTGAAAGGGTAAAAAAATGAGTGGAAAATGTGAAAAAAAAGTATTTGTGTACCTCACATAGGATCCACGATTCACACGGAAGCAAAATCTTCCGACCATTTTTCGCTTGATGCAGCAAATGTTTGCATTTGTAACAACAAAAGGGCTGACCCTGCAATTTTTTTTAACAGCCTGGCATTTCTTTTCCTTCACATTGTGTAAAAGTGGTTTTCAGTGTTTTAAAAACACAGCTTATTATTCCGAACACAACTTTGCAAGCCCCTTGTTGCTGGCAGCCAGGAAGAGCGTGAAGCCATCTTGGCTCACAGCTTGCTGACCATAGAAGGAGAATATTGCCACCCTAACGTTTCCTCCCCTCAGCGACTCAGAGCAGGAAGTGACCGCAACCGGCACGCCCGCTCCGTATGCTTGGCGGGTGACTTATTTCCTGTCTGTTTGCGCTCCGCGACGCAGCGAAAAGCAAGTCCAAGCGGGGCTCGAGTCAAAGCCAATTAGCCTGAATGCCGATTAAAAAGGCCTTCCCGAGCCATGAAACCAACCAAATATAATTACAGTGCTGGAAATGACTGTAAAAGTCTCACTTTGCAAAGGTCATTCGGGGTTCTGGATGTGCCCTTGTAGCCAGTAAATTAGAAATCTCTTAATTTTGAGCCATGCTTTTTTTTTTTTGAGGTTGCTTGAAGATTTTTGTTCCCACAAAACAGACGTTTGTTTTGTTTTGTTTTTAGCATACGCACGCAAGTATCACATCCTTACACGTCTGAAAGACACTTCCAAGACTTTGTCGGCAGTGGAAACTTTCACAACAAATACCCCAGTGGTGGGAATTCATCAAGAAAAAAGTTCCCAAAAATATGAGCATTATTTTCTGAAAAATCCAGCGATGTGCAGTTTTTGTGTCTTTCTGCTACACCATAATATGCCACGGAATGGGGATAAGCATCATCAAAGTGTTTTTTTTTTTCAACTTCAAAGGTGTCGTAGAAGCGATCAAGTTTAGCCTGGGTTGTTGGAGGAAGAACTTTTTGTTTTTTAAAATCAAATCATCTTACTTTTATTTATTTTTTTCAGCCAATGTTGTAAGATGATTTTGAAGTTATATGAAATTGTTTATGGTTCATAGTTTGTGAGATTTTTATGCGTTAATACTGCAAATAATTTAGATGTATTTTTTTCAAGCAAGCCTTCTTTCTGTTCTTACACCACTGTGTAAGACTGACAACCCAAAGTATCATTTTCAGTACCATGGTAAACTATATTGATCGTCAAGGGATTATTTGACCTGAGAGCTTCCATTATGGACACTTGTTTTGTTTCAACCACATACTATAATTTTCTCACCCACTTTTTTTTTTCTGCCCAGGGTGCAAATGCCGACAACGTCTCATGGAGACAGCACCTTTCCGCCACCAACTCCGTCCCCCCGGGGAGCTCCTACGATCGGTCGGCCAAGACCACGGGCTCGTCGTCCAGAGGGGAGCAGTGGTCCGGTCGAGGCCCAGCGTCGGGAAGGAGCGGCGCAGGCGGCCGGGTCTGGACCCATCGCCAGGCCGAGCATCGTTAGCGCAACTTGGGGGAAAGCCAGGTAAGAGCTCATCGAGATTAGCCATTAGCGCATCGATAATACTGGGTTGTTTTGCTAACCCACTTGATGGGTAGCCGTTGGATGGTTTGAACAAATTCTCTTCAACGTTTGGGGCGGGGATCAGACAAAAACAAAAACAAAAAAAAAGAAAAAGTCATCAAACATTTTTTTTCCCTCCCTTGTTAATTTTTTTCTGACTTTGCTGTCTTTGTTTTTCCCGACAGATGGCCAGAGTAGGGATCATCATGCAGCAGCATCTCCAGCACACTGGAGCTTCGAGAACAAGCAGAGACCAGAAAACAATCCCAGCCATGTTTAAAAAAAAAAAAAAAAAAAATGGAGACAAACTTAACTGTGACCTTGAATGCACATCAAGACGCAAACATTTCCCCTTTCCTCTCCTGCACGGACCATCGCGGAGGGAAGGCCTCACTCCCGCACGTTATCCTCTTCTGCTTGTTTGGATGTATTTGAGTCACCTCGTAGTCATGACAAAGGAGAGGCACATGCGAGATCCATATCAATCCCGTCACGTCATCTCACAACAAACCGCTGAGTCATGCCGATACTTGACAAAGGATGCTGATTTTTTTTTCTTCAGTGTGACCAAAAAAAGCAACAAAAAAACAGGAAGCGAATTACTTTCCCCTGTGAGACTGTCTTGGCATGTTCCGCAGCATGCCCTTATACACACACGTACACACTCTGAATAAAAGCTCTGGGGAACCGAGAACACACGATAGAGTAGATGTAAAAAAATCTGAGGAGCTGATATTAAAAAAAATGTCCGATTTTATGCAGAACTTCTCCAATTTCCAAATATGTGTCCACGGAAGGTTCCCCACCAGCAACTGGAACGGTTTCTGTGCTTGGTCATCATGACACAGTAATTCGCATCCTTTTGTGTTATCATTTTCCCATACCCCTTTTCTGCTTCCTCTTTCAAATGCAATGCACATGAAGGGGAATTTTTGTTTGTTTGTTTGTTTGTTTAAATCTTTCATATACTGGACTTCTCATGGTGCTTTATTTTCTTTCCAACTGTCCTCATTCATGCTTTTGAGAGACATTGCATCCGGAGTTACCAACAGACAGTACTTTTGCACATCATCGATAACCGGGATGCAAATTAGGCACATTTTATTCACATACCGGCCAGATTTTGAGTTTAAGTGAAATTTGAATGGACGTGAAAATGCAAGTGATGGCAAAGTGGCATAGTGGATTTTTTTTTTTTGTAACTAAAAAAAGTCCCACGTCAAGATGTCATCGCAGCCTTTCACATAACAGTGATTCCCTCACTTATCGCGGTTAATGGGGGACCGGGACCCTGCCGTGATAAGTGAAAAAACGCGAAGGAAGGTTGCCCCCCCCCCAGGAATTTTTGTGGAAGTGTAGGCAAAGAGACTTGTTTTGGTGGCATATCTTCCTCTTTATGCTCTGACGGTGTAGCCTCCAAGCTCCTGCTGGCCAGCTATCCCCGCGCAGCCGACGTGTTTATGATAAGACAATTAACCCCCTGCCCCCCCCCCCACGTAGCAAACACAAGAGAAAAAAGTATGCTAGAGAGAGGCAGGCGAATGAGAGTCAACAGGGAAGGTGCTGGGCGGGGCGCGAAGATGCGCAACCAATCAGCTCACGGAATAAATCCACTCGTGCTGTCATTGGTCGACGTCGCGCCGGGAACCAATCATGCGTACAGGCATGTACAAAACATCTGAGTTATTGGGAATATTTTCCCCCGAATACAGTACTTTGAACAGAAAAAAAAAATGCATGATGTAGTGAAGCCGCGATAAATGAAGTGCAATATAGCGAGGACTCACTGTCCATCCGATTGCTCTGAAATACGCTTGAGGTGAGCGGCATCCTTTCGAATGGTGAATTT
Organism: Hippocampus mohnikei; assembly: GCA_026261675.1. Taxonomy (NCBI): domain Eukaryota; kingdom Metazoa; phylum Chordata; class Actinopteri; order Syngnathiformes; family Syngnathidae; genus Hippocampus; species Hippocampus mohnikei. The sequence continues at coordinate 6,727,310 of JAKGUB010000521.1, forward strand.
TCTCAAAATTGCAAATGAATCGTTTTTGCCATCCAGAAAAAGCCCCAAATCCGTTTTTTGTAATGAGTTGCCCAGGATTCTTGTGAAGAGCTTCGGGCTTTCCGTCCAAAGTGCAAAACCTGGTCTGGATTATTTAAAGTAGACTCCTGGTGACAACGTGATTTCCCACTGATAAATTTGCATCCCCCTCGCCGGTACCTTTATCTTTGGATAATTTGGGAAGGGACTTTTTTTTTTTTCTCAGGAACATCCCAGCTGTTGACGTCCTGTTTTTGGTCTTTCGAAACTCCATCCACCTGCTACTCCTTTACAAGCTTCCAAAAACTAGCAACACCACCCATGGTTGTCTAGGATCCTCATGAAGAATTGTTTTTTTTGGTGTCACCTGGTTAGGATTTTGGTTCCGAGCTCCCTCACTGATTCCTTCCTTACCTTCCACTATGCGAAAGATTTTGTCTCAGGAAGAAACCAGCCACTGGTTTTCCTGATGGGGTTTTGAGGTTTTTCAAACTCTATCTGCCGTTCTTCCAAAATCTCGGATCCGGATAAAGCCTGACGTCCATGTTTTTATTACTAGTTTATGTTCCGTATGATCTTTCGATCCCAGCTGTCGGAAACTTCTCTGACGTGCTTGAGGTTTCTGAGAAGTGACCAAAAAACTCACGGCCAGGAACAGGAATCGCATTTGTTATTTTAATCATTAGGTTCATAGACTGTAGATTTAAAAAAATATCTATTTTTAATCGCAACCTGTTGGCACTGGTGCCTCATATGTAATGTTTTTTGGCAGTGTTATCGGTCATCCAGGAGTTTGCTTCTCCCACAAATCCTCTTGTGGCATCTGTACAAACATTTTATTTTGAACTCGACTTAAGATGTACTCATTTTTTTTCCCACCCTCCCTATTGTTCTTAGTGGGTCATGGTGTTACTGGGTAGACTGTAATCTGCACTTAACCAGCACTTAACGTTTAAGATCTGCAATGAATTATAGCCCCACCTTCACAGTTTTGTTTGTTTTTTGTTTTTTTGCTGGTCAAAACCTGCTTTGTATACCCGTTTTCATTCAAGTCACATCAAAGGAGTTCTATATGGAATGACTTTTGGGCCCCCGTGTATTTTAGCCTGTGCCAAAATCATCCCGCCATTTTTGTAGTCCAGCTGAATCGCCATTTTATTTCTTTGTTTGAAGAAAAAAAAAGATGTCTTATTTTGGAAACGTATAGATTTTATTTAAGGTAAAAATCATGTAATTTTGTAAAGTGGGCCTTATTAATGGAATATATTTGTCCATCTTGGTTTTAAGAACGATATATATATTTGTTGTTGTGTTGTGACACGCTCCTGGAGAGTTTTTTTTTTTGTGTGTGTGCGTGTTAAGTTCATTTCTCACAACCCGGGAAGAGGCCGGTTCCCATTCATGTTGGCCGTCATTTTCAGGGTTTGTACGTCTTCTGCTGTTTGTGGTGCCAAAGAAAGAAGCGTGCACACAAATAGGAACTTTAGGATCGTACCATCAATCAAACCGTGGGCGGGGGTGTATTATGACGTTTTCATTCTTTGTGTAAATTCACGTCGTGCGCAGACATAAACATTTAATCACAATAAAAAGGCTTTTATGAGTTTGTATGAGCTGCCAAAGTGGGGAGGGAGAGAGGCAGCTGCTTATAGGTTTTTTGTTCCCCCCCTCTTCCACCTTATAGACTTACCGGTAATCCATTGTGCATGTTTTAACTCTCCTGTGGCATGTAGGTAAACTGCCAACTGTACAGCAGACCATATGTATTCTAATAAAAAATAAAAAGCAACCATTTGTAACACGCTGAGTCGGAGCAAATCTCTTGCTTTTTAAAACCTTTTTTTTATTTTCGCTTTCGTTGGCAGGTTTTGGGTTGTGGAATGCAGAAAGTCAGCGGTTCGCTTCTGTCCAACGCAGGTGTTCTTTTTAATTCCCCTACAGGTCTTTTTTTTAATGATTACACCCCTGATGATTTTAGAAGGTTACACGCCGCGTGCATTGACTGAACACGCTGAATACTGAAATCTATCGTTTTTGGGTGAGTTTTAATTCATTTCTTTTAAATCTATATTTAATTTAGATTGATGTACATGTTCTGTCTTATTAAAATGACACAGATTCTAATACAATTTCACTGCTAAAATGAAAATATATCATTTCATATGATGATCAACAACAGATCAATGAACTATTGTAAAATTGGCTCCATTAAAAATAAAAAACTCATGTGGGCACTTTATATGTATTATATGCAAGTTACGATTTACATTTTATGAAATGGACATTCAATGTTTGAAGTTAATGGTTTTTTTTTCAATGTTAGGTAAATTTAGAATATGTCTTCAAATCAAATCTTGCAAAACTGAAGTGTGCTTTGCTTTTTTGGCTTTCAAAATGCCAACAGGTTACACTTTTGCTTGCACTGCCAACGCCTTCCTGTGGCTTCTTGATTATTAGGTGTCGTCAAAAGGTGAGTAGTTTTCCTTTATTTTAGTTTCATCGTCAAGTGTTTGATGCATGCTGTACAGTTCCCGTGTCACCTGTCGAGTTAATACTCAGTCTTCAGCCGAGCTCTATTCCCACAGCGACATAACCAGGATTCAGGGTTGTTGTTTTTTTACACATTTTATCAACCACAACATTCTAGTAGCCATCATACACAATGACAAGTTCAAGTTGTGGTTTCAGTCATTTAATAACAAAACAATAAAAATAAAAAAAAAAAGTCATGGCAAACATGATGAAATATCTCAATAACAAGTACATTATTTTCAATATATCTTTTCATACAAACTATACTACACTTCATAACCCAACTGACAACACGTTTAGCTACACCCGAATGGCGCTTTTAGTGTGGAGGGTTGACATGTATAAACAAAAGCAGGACGTCCATGCTTCAAGAATGAAGACGATCTGCCCTCCCCCAAATGTCATCTCATCACCCGGGCTGCTTTTCATTCGGAATGTTTACTTCCCTGGCGATTGAGGGGGAAAGGGAATGGATGAGGCGGGGGGGTCTTTGTAGTTGGAGAGGACAGTTTCAGACCGTGGTGGCAGTGGGCTGAGCCTGAGGTGGGTTATTGGCGGCGGTGGGCGTGGCCTGCCTGGGGAGCGTGTACATGGCGCCAAGGAACTGGTCTGCGATGCGTCCGGCCTCACGGAGGCCGCTGAGGAGGGCACCGTGTACCGTGGCTGGGTAGTTCCTAATTGTGTGCTCGCCCGCGAAGAAGAGTCGGGGAACAGGCTAGAATGATGATGGGGGAGGAGAACATTCATAATCAGAACCCGTAAAGACTGTTGACTGTTATAAACTGTATTTAATTTATGGACTGTCGTTTAAAATATTTGAGTTTTTGCTCCACATTCATGACGATTAATTTTGAATTTTGCACACAAGAAATACGCACAGTTAAATAAAACTAATACTAAAACTAAGAAAATTAAAACAAATATATATTTTTAAAAACAAAATAAAAAGTAACAGCCTGCTCTTAAAATTAATAAAACTAACTGAAAAAAAAAAAAAAGTGAATTAATTTTAAAACTAACTACAATAAGTTTCCAAAGCATGATAACCTCGATGGACATGTCCGCTCACCTGCGAGGCTCCCGGGATGGCAGGACCCGGCGTGATGGGCTGCGCCATCAGGTCATAATCATTGCCCGAAGAACCAGCTGCCACATATGAGTAGGAGCCCCGTGCCCAGGGGTCGGCGCGCCAACGCGTCACCACCGTCTCCTTCGGCTGCCACGGCAATGGACAAGATTATGTTGCAGAAGCGGGAGCCTCCGGGTAACGGTATGAGTTGGTTTACCTGAGGCACGGCACTGCTCCCGAAGATGCCCTTGAGGATGGCGAGGCAACGTCCCACGATGACATCGTCGCTGATGTTCTCCATGATTCCGGCCGCCTCGCCTGCCATCAGAGCCAGCAGGATGGGAGCTGATGGGTACAAAATCGCACAGGTGGACTTTTAGGATGAGGCAACCGAGTCGCGCTACCACGTAGGCGCTTGATAATGAAGCCGCCGTGACACCAGACCAAAGTTTGCGCTCTCTGGTCATCTTGCATGTGAGGTAGGAGGACATATTTCCATTTTTGAGCATTGTTCATGCAGTTTTGGCTTGCGAGCAATTAATCTTAAATACTATGTTTTTAAACAGGATACAATACATCAATATAGTACTGGAACAACCAAATCCAAATTCTCTTTTTGCAGAGTAGGAAACCCGAAGCATACATAAAAATCTTTTTTGTTGCAGTTTGCCATGTTGACAGCTGTGTCAAGCGGTGCACATTTGGACTCAAATTGTGGAGCTTAAGTTGACCATGCAGTAATCTGCTGCACTGCGGCAGGAGTGTCACCTTTATAGAGGTTCCAGAAGAGGAAGAGTTCACCCCGACTGGCCGTGGTAGAGCCCACGTGACCGAACAGGTTGACGCTGGGGTCCCAGAACACGCGGTCGAAACAGAGCACCACCTGTGAAAGACGAAAGAACAACAATTGCCCGTTAGAGAGACATGGAGGGAATTGTATGAATGCTTTTGAGTGAGCGCCCTCTGCTGAAGACAGCGAGCTTTGCAACGCATTGCATAATAATGCACTGCGGCAGAACAGTGCAGAACCACCAAAGTCCTCACGGTGCGGAGTGACGCGTGTCCTTCAACCCTCACGCGCACCCGTACGCCAATGATTCAGGTTTGTTGGAATAAGAACAACAATAAGAATATGACGTTGTCCTCGCGTTCTGTCCTGATAACGGCTGCAATTGGTTCTGCATGGACATCCGCCATCAAGGTCAACCGTGGAGCAAAGGGTGTGCCGTGAGATGAGAGATGTGACGAACAAATCTTTTTAGAATCGATCGTCCGAGTGCTTATTCCATCCATTACTTAGGTAATCAGTTCAGTGGTTCCAGGTGTGGGAAAGATGGTTTTAAATCGATTAAATATATTTTTGCGGTTGACTTGATTGTGTCAGCTGATTCCTCGCCCCGCCTGGGGTACAAGTTTAATTCATTCCGCAACCACGCTTGCAAATCAAAACATTTATCTCAGATCATCGTTCCCACTGAAATGAATGGAAATGCCTTTAACCCCCACCCAAAAAAAGCTTTAAAAACAGAAAAATCAAACAGTTATTGTCCTTTATAAAAACAGCTTAGCCACATGCTTCTAATACTGTAGATGCCTCAAGAAGATGATTATTAATTTTTCTTCAGAGGATAAAGAATATATGTTTGTGAGCATTATCTGTCTACATGTGTTGCACCGATTGTGTTGAATGTTGCTTCGAAGACCGTGACTGTCAATGCTAACGTAGCATATCAATGGTGTTTTGCATTGTTAGCATGAAGCAAAATGGCAAAGGTATGTTGTAGTTTTGAATCTTTTGTTTCACGTTAAGTTTGACAGAATTCTTCTACGAGGAGTGGCTTTTCTTGAAACCTCTCTTTTTTCCCCCCACTCACTCAGCACCCTTTACTACACTTTCGCTCATACTCTCGACTCTCTTGCGCTCTACACACCTTGTTGAGGTTTCCAAAGCCCATCCTCTGTATGGCAGAAGTCTTCCACTCGGGCAATGGCGGCACAAACTGGACGGCGGGCGGCTGCTGCTTGAGCACGCCTAGCGGCAGCGTGCACAGCACCGCGTCGCACTTGTAGATGAACGTCTGCGTGGCGGAGCGGGTGTTGACGGCGATTACCTCGCAGCCTGGCGGGAGATGGGAATTTAAAAAAGCATGTTGTATCCTCTATAATGGCAATTCTGATGTCCGAGACTTACTCACCAGAGGCTGTGTATCGAACCTGCCGCACGGCCGTGTTGAGTTTGATGTCCAAGCCTTCGGCGAGCGCGACGGGCACGCACGAGTAACCGTTCCTCACGGTCAGGTGACTGCCGGTGAACTCAAAGTCGTCGTCCTGCGGGAGGGAAAATCCCCCGTGAGCAAAAAGCTGTGTGACGGTTGAAGACGCGTGAAAACAAAGACGCACCTGATCCCAGTGTTTGAGTGAAAGGGTAGAGAGGGGCGTGGCGTTGGCAAACTCCAAGTTGGCAAAGTGCCAGTCTAGTATTTGGCGGTCTCTGGACGACAGGTAGACGTCACTGCAGACACAAGAGGAGATGATGTTGGAAAGTGGGGCTGAAGAGTTTTGAAAAATAGTCTCGTTTTTGTTTTAACTATGCGATTGCATTTGAAGATGCAATAATTTTCTCAAACGTACCGAGAATTAATATGAAGACAGTTTATTTTTCCACTTGAATTTGAGTTAACTTAATCAACACTAGCACGTCTTCAAAAGGTTCACTACGGCAACTTAACAAAATTCTACCAAACAAATGTGGCGTGAACCGAAGTCAGTAAGTCATAAATCAGATTAGAACTAAAGAAAACAAAGCCGAGGCTTTATTACTTTATCGCTTCAGCTTGTGGATTGAACTTCTTAAGCACTGAACGTATCCGGACACTATATCAGTCAACGGAAAAGAAATATGAAGCAGAGTTGAGACAGACAGACATACTGTTGATTGATACGTCTCATCTTCCTTCAGCTCATCAGTGCGGCACTAATATGACTCATGCTCTTTTCCTGCCCCGGTTGTGTTAACGGGTTAAAGCACTGGAACCTCAGTGCTGGTTGTGCATTAGCATCAAGCTAGCCGGCTGAAAGGCTAAGCTACGTGTTTGTTTCAAGTACACAAGATGTCAACTTCAACCGGGATTGGTATTAATCGGCTTGGAGCCTCTTGTTTGACTGATTGCTCAGTATTTGCCCAAGTGCTGCTTACGGTGACGTGTGTTGGGTTAAGTTCCCTGACGGCATACAGCAGTCGTCTCACGGCACCGCAGTACTAGCTCAGGTACCACAAACTTTGATATGATTTCTCCTACAGTAGTGACCTCGGCTCTAATCCTAGCCCACAAATGGTGTGTGGACCAAACAGCAAAGAACATTTCGATACCTGGGTGGGTTGGCCTCGAGCTCCTGGAGCTTCTCCTCCAGCTTCCCCTGAAGCTCCTGCAACTCGTCGTACTCCTGCGCAAACAGCAAAGTTATGAACCTCATCTGCATATGCCCCGCACACGTCCAACCGAATGCGCGAGACTGCATGTGTGCATGAAAAGACGCACTGAGACCTTGAAGTAGTTTGTGGGGCAGAAGACAAATCCAGCAGACAGAGAGGCAATTTATCTGCGCACCCCCGAAAAAAAAAACCTACGAGCGCCGAAGCTAATAATACATCCTGCCACTTAAACATAGCCTGTCTGGTTGAGTTAGATAGCGTTACATGAAGAGATTCCGGGCTGGGCCATCTGTAAAATATCCCTTGCTACCAATTATAATCTTTCGGAAATCGAATTGCGCCTCAAAGTAGCAGTAGACAGCGCCCAACGCAGACAGGCGGTATGTAATGTAAAGCCACTTGAAGAGAGTTTGATTCTAAAACTTGAGTGCTTGTTCTTTGACCGGAACGCTGTAAATGAAAGCCTTGGCTGAGACGTCTCAGTTCAAATGTCGCGAAGGAATCCATCGGCGTCGCTGCTTTTCAACAGGCACGGAGTGGATAAAAATTCCAACCGGCGCACCCCAAAGTCTTACAGAAGAGTGGACGTTCTGGTGACCACACCATATTGTTGTGATATGTTACGCTATGCACAAAAAGTTAGGAATAGTCAGCTTTTGGGGGAAGTTTCAGCACGGCGCTCAAACGCAGTATGACCTTTAACAGGTCAACTTCATTTGACCTGTAAACTTTGGAGCCAACTGTTCAATGTTCCTCCAATCAAACTCCTGGTAGAATTCTAGAAAGTTGTCACCCCGTAATGGTGGTACGGGGCCATTTTAGGTTGACCGTAACAATTTGACCAAGCGCTTTTTTTAATGAGTCGCGCGTGTACGGTGACATTGAATTGTGTTGCGTGAACTCACTTTGCAGAGCGATGTCAGGTCTCTGTGCTTACTCTTCACCAGGAACTCCGCGGTGATGTCCCTGGGCGGTTTGACGTCACTGGCCTCTTTGAACTGCTGATGGAGCTCCTTCACCCGCTCCTTGGTGGACACCATCTAAGCAGCCAAAGAGCAAGGTAAAGCGTCGCATTTTAGATTCCTCCTCGGAATTCAAATACTTACACAACCATTTTAGGCGCGCAAAGTTGCTCACCTTGTTGAGCAGATCTCTGAGCTCTTCTTGCGTCTTCACAATCTTGTTCCAGTGTTCTATCTGCTCATCTTTGACGTGCTTCTCCTGCAGCCTGGACACAGATATGTATGAAATCTTGACCGCATCTTGTTTTAAGCCAGATCCATCGGGGTGGTGTCAAAAGGTAAACGCTTGGTCCAAATGCGTGGTGTGGACTTCACTGTACAAAAGATGAGCTATGGTGGCTCTACTCACTGTATGACCACCTCCAGGGCCTGTCCCAGCGAGACGGGCTTGTTGTTGAGGAAGTTAAAGTCCAGCTGGTGACTGAGGAAGGAGGTGGCCTCCAGCAGTCTGTTGAACTCCTGCTCCACCATCTCGTCTTTTTCTTTGGGCACCTTGAATTGCGCAAAAACAAAACGATGAATGACTTTTGAAACTAACTCGCCAAAGCCGTTATCAGAATTGGCTACAGCTGAAATACAACTTCAGTTTTTGTAATCATCACAATGTAATGCGAAGATGCAGCAGTTAGTTCACTATTGAGATACACACCGTGCAAGGGCAGAGCCACGCTAGATCGATAAAATGGGTTGGTGTTTTTGGGTGGCTTGAACAGATTGTTGGCATTTCCATTCATTCCAGTAGAGAAAGATGAATTACAATACACATTTTTGGATGTAGGAGCATGGTTTGAGAACAAATTTAACTCGTAAGTTGAGGCACCACTGTATTCTTTATATATTCTAGATTCATGCAAAGGTAGCATCTAGTTTTTTTTTCTTTCTTACTGCATACAACACAGCTGACTATTCTTGCTGCTTTTCACGTTCACTTCTCTGCAGTATAACACCGACTTAAACATAGTTTGCATGTAATATATTTATAACTTATATTCGTGTACAGTTGGCATTTAGTGTTGTTGTTCATTGTGTTCCGTCTCATAGCGTCATTCTGGAAAGATGTGCAAATACTTTTGGGATTCTTTGTATTCTTGTGTACCACTAGCTACTCATCCGACGTGCAGCTGGGATTCCCCATGTGCGGGTCTAATAAAAACATTCTCCTACTTTAAACAGGAGGAACCAGCAAAGTGAGAAAAGAAATGGCCTTGCTTCCACAATGATATTCAGCACATGAAAGGTGGAATGAAATGATGTAAGTAAACCAATACATACACTAGTGCACCGTTCACCCTTTAGTTGTTCAGCGGTTGGCGAAACGAGACAGAGGAGGGAAAGGGGAGTGGGGGAAGAGAGAACACATCATGTCAACAAAAGGGAAAACATGTACATTTCATTTGTGCTGCCTCAAAAGCCTCCAACGTAGACATCCTATTAATGGAGTCTTAGAGAAGATTTGATTGACATTAGGCTGTGTCTGTTTTGTGCTCCGTGCGCCAGTTGTTTGGAGGTTAACCTAAAGCCACGGTTCAGTGGTGATGTGGTTTAGGAATAGCTAGACGACCGCCTGGGGACAGCACAGAACTTAACTTTGAGAACACTCAAGCCACAAGATCTCTCGCAAGCGTTTTCTTTAATGAAGGAAACAGCACATGGTTTAGAATTAAAAAAAAAAAAAAGACAATTCATCATCTACAAATATTAAATACAGCTGAGGTTACACTGTCATATCTGATGGTTAATTGCTGTAGTTTGCAAGAAGCAGGCAGAGAGCATATTTCCTCAAAGAGTGGCCCTCTGGTCTCGACATTGTACCTTAAATTAATCAATTACACTTGAACAAATAAATGCCACACCTCGAATTGACACCGCTCTTTTCCTCCCCATTCACATTCACTCACAATTACTCAACCCCGATTAGATTTATTTATTTATATAGCGCATTACAAATACGGTCATGATTTTGTTTTTTATTTAAAGGGGCATATTTGAAAAGTTTGTACATTTTGGAAATAATTTTTAATAGGGGCGGAATTTGAGTGCAAGTGCATATTTTTATACAGCCATTGTTTTGAACATGTTTTTGGGGAGGGGGTGATATTACTACAAAATCGAGTTCTCTGTGTGGTGTGCAACACAAAATTAGAATTAAATGGGAAAAAATATAGACTGAATTTAATCAAGTCAAAACGGCACTCTCTCTGCCACTGTATGAGGAAAATACGATATGCTCTCGCGTCAATTCCATGCGCGTATCTGCGATTTGCAGTTGGACAAGCTGCTTCTCACTTTTGAGCCGGTCATACTCACGGCCTGGCCATTGGCTTCATACAGCGGACACTTCTGTTTGATTTTGGCCAGCTCCATGTTAACCTGCTTACTGACCACAGCCATGGGATTCCCTCCTGACCAAGCGCACAGACGAGACCAACGGAATATTTATAGACAACAGCGCCATCTACAGGTTAGTGAAAAGAAAATGGCTGAGTCATCCATACCCAGGCCTGTCACAACCATGGCCCCCAGATCTGCCACATAGTTGCCCTTCCTAAATGTGGCCACCCTGCCTCCGACGCGGTCCTACGAAGAGGAGTCCAAAAGAAATGAAGAAATTCCAACAGTTAGACTCAAAATGGTCAAATTAGGAGCCAAAGGACAATTGCGTCGCGCGCAGACACCCACCCTGGCTTCCAATACAGTGACATCCATCCCAAAGCTCTGCAGTTGGCGGGCTGCAGCCAGGCCGGACACCCCTCCGCCAATCACAATCACCTTTCCGGTCTTCTTGGCTGTAACGAAGCGTGTCAACAATTCTTTGAAAGAGCCACAACGGCAGCTAAAATATAGCAGAAGAATCCGACAGCCTGTCATGCTGTACCGTATTTATTTTCTCATATTGCGACTGTAGGCGTCGACAGAGACGATCTGATATTTGAGAAAATTATACAAATGTGTTTATATCTGAAACTATCCATTCCATTTTCTTTACGCCAAAGGTCAACTCACTGGGTAAAGGCTTGACCCTCTTGTAAATGCCAAAGTTGATCAGCCCGTGCCTTTCAAGGTAGCTGTGTATCCTGTGCACCAGCACAGCGTCGCCTGAGCAGGATACAAAGAACATGTAATCGCAACTGAAGGACGAGTATAATTATTGTCGTTTTTCTGACTTGTCATTTCAAGTGTCTTACTGTTGTATGGAGCTTCAAGCTGCTGTGCGGTGGTCTCAAAAGTCAGCTGGATCTTTGGGTTGTCCAGCCACAGTTGGAGCTGGTAGGAGATGAAACACAAATAGTAATATGAAGGCCTGAAAGGGGAGACTTTTTGAAGAGGCGGTCACGCAGGTTCGGGGGACACTTACTGTGCGGTTGCGGATGTAGAGGAAGACCTTTTGGGTCTGCTGGGGGCCGCTGATGATGTCAGGGAAGCATGCGGCTTCCTGGGATGTCATGCGGTCGTGAGGGAGACGACTCTGAAAAGCAGCGCCTTCCACACCTGATTATGGACATAGTCTGTTAATGCTTAGCGTTACAAAAAAAAACGACAGCACAACAGTAAAGCATGGGTGTTTTGTTGTTTTTATCCATCCATCGTCCAGACCGCTTATGTCTGAAATGCCAATGCTTGTTTGATATTCTTTCTTCTGTACATCTGTACAGTAATTACAAAATAACTACATTTGAATTAAACCCTGAAGCACATTTATGAAATGAATTGATAGACAAAAACAAAGAACATTTTTGCGATTATCATAGTTCGTTTTAGTCAGTTCCATAAACGTAAAATGCAGTTTCATTTTTTTAATGCACTCTCATTTTGATTTGATTTCATTACACTGCGATTTACTTGTTCTTTAATATGCCTGACAGTTATGAATGTTGATATAATAAACACTGCCTGCACAGTTAAATTACTTCCACAGGAAAATGGCGGTTCTTCGAAAACAAAGCAGAGACTCACCAGATGGTTCCTCGGGTTCACTGTCATTCTCTTCTTCTGGTGGAGGGGGTGGTGGCGGGATGACCTGCTTTCGCTCTTTCTCCGCCTTGGCGTTTCTCTCCTCCTCAGAGTAATATTCGTCCTCGGACAGATTGGCCAGGCTCTCGTCCATCTCGCGGTACTCCACCTGCAACAGTAGGCACAATAAAAGCATCATTAAAACCCACATTTCTACAACAGGCCACAGCCATTTGGACCATACTCCCAGCATCGCCTCCGGTTAAAATTCTAAAATGTTTACCTTTTGTCGCTTGCGCCGACTCGTCCTGCGGACTTCGGCCGAGTCCGGGTCCAGGGCTCCGGGGCCTCCTCCCCCCTGGTGAGGCATAGGGGCTCCTCCTGACTCGCCGCTCGGGGACGACCTCTCCTTCTTCTTTATGTCCATTGGACCCGCAGCTGAGACCGAAGCAGCCGCCTGGGCATCAGAGCCCTGGGCTCTGTCGCCGCCCGCCGCCCCAACTGAGGATGTAGAGGATGACGACGAGGACCCGGCGTCGGATTTCTTACTTGACAACATGATGGAGGATGTTGGAGGCCTCTCCTGGTAAAAATGATCAACTAAGGAATTACAGGCTCAATTTACAATGACAAAAGACAGGAAAATGGTTGAACAGTGAACCCTCGACCATTTGTGAATTTCTGCTGAACATAACTATTTGTTGAAAGATTCACCTATTCTCGTGCCAAAACGTACTGTATGTTTAAGCCCTCTTTCTGTCACATTGACCACCAGCTTACTGCTGGCCAGCTTGACAGCAGCGTGAAGGGAGATCTCAGTAGCAGGCGAGGCTCCTTGTGAGGTTGACCCTCAAAGAATGCAGGGTGGTAAACGTCTCATGATGATGGAGAGAACGGTCCAGATCACTGTTAGCAGTGATGGAATTTAAAAGCTAAGATAAAGAACCTTTTGTGATAATTGTATTTTGAAAATATGAGTATTGACGTATAGTAGAGTCAAAAATTTAACAAAGTAGCTAAAAGGAAAGTCCCTGCGGCAGTATACATCACAGTGTCCTTGCACTTCAAATGTATTTATTTTTTTCATTGGCATCGGGATACTTCTAAGCCACTGACCTCGCCCCCCCCCTTTTTTTAGATAGCACGGTAACTTAGATGGGATTTTTTACAACTGTTGTGGTGCTATCGTGCAAGGCTCCGGCCTTTGACACCCAAAATAATGTGAGACATTGCGGCGCATTGTTCCACATTTCTTGCTCAAACTGTCAATGGTTGCTATTCGCATTGGTGAGGGTTCACTGTATTTTAAAACAACAATGATGATGACAACTTGTGACTCTGTGATCTGCTGAAATTAAGCAAACACACCAGTGCCCGCGTTGGATAGTGTCGTTAAAAATAAGAGTCTTAAGATCCTGTTAATTATTGTGTTATATCATGCTAATAACCAGCAAACGGTGCCCCCAAACACGTAAAAAAAAAGTCTGGATGAATTAAGAGAAGTTAATCGTGCGTGGATGTCATGGTTTTTATGGGAAAAAAAGAATGCTCTATGGTACAATAACATTGTCTTGTTTTACCCATTTCTCCGTGCACCTGGTTATATCCATTCAAACACTAAAGAGATGAGACAGAACCAGAATAGTGTTACGAAAAAAAGTAGGCCTTTAACAAAACATTCATAACTTCACCAATTGCAAAATCAAACGAATTAGAAGCCGTTGTATCGTTGAAAGAATATTTTTTAGGCCAAACGATTGGAACACCGCTACCGTCCATTATAGACAATCAGGCTAGCTCGCGATCACTGCAATGCTAGCAGCACGTCCGTGGGCTACAGATGAAATATTTGCTCACATTGATTTTCAATTTCACATTAACATTACATTAATGACCATTTTACGCCTTAGTAATATTAACTGAACTCCAAACGTTCATTTTGTTACTTAAAGAGCCTAAAAGTAAGACATTCACCTTTCCGAAATATTAGCAAGCTACGTTAGCTGCTAACAATGAGCCCCGGCTAGCATTCACGTCAGGGCAGGTGCGATTTGCAGAAAAAACAAACAAACAATAACGTTGGTACATTTAAAGCCCATTACCAACGACACCTTAGTATTAAATTGAAAAATAAATACACGCGTTAAAAATTTTAAATATGAATAATACCTCGCAATCCCCCGCAGATGTCAACACAAAGACCGCACAGTTCTTCGACCGTTTCTCGACGCACTATCCAAAAACTCGATGCTGAATGGCCACTACAAGCGTTTACATTCATTTGATTGGTTAAAAGATCTGTCAGTCAAACCTAAAACCGGAAAAGTTGCTGCGTCGCAAAGCAGAAAGATATTTTTTATTTATTTATTTTTTCCAACATGTGTCAACTTGCAATACGCTTTCGTAAAAAATACGTTAAAAAAACAAATAAAACACAAGAACCAAGAAAAGAACAAATCCCCAAAACAAAACAAAACGAAAACATGCCAGGGGGTATGAGTAAAAATGTAATCAAACATATAAATAAGTAATATTTTGGGAGCTTTGTTATGTCTAGTAGCAGATACTGAAAATAAATACAGATCCAGTTCTTTCGGAAAGACAAAGTACTATATTTTGCAGCTTTTTTTCAGCGATATATATCGTTGTCAGACTGATCTCAGGTCTGCCCTCTTCACGGCTATCGTCATAACAAGGAAACCAACAGGCGGGGCTGTTGACTTGAAGGAAGGTAAAGGTGAGCCGCTGTGTGGAGCACGCCAACTCCCAAAAATTGTTTTTCTTTTTTATTTCGCTATTTAAGTCGTCGCTGTGTAAGGTGTAAGTACGCGCTAAAATTGTTAACATGTAAATATTTATGATCGATTCCTTCTAAGCGGTTGATTGTCTGTGTGATTGAATTACCTGGGGGTCCGGCTAATGCTCGGTGGTATTTCAGGAAGTAGTCGTTGTATTGTAATTCTTTATTCGAGAAAAACAATTTTAAAAAAGTAAATAAAACAACAGATATCCGAATTAAAACTCGCTTTGATTAAGTAAGACAACATGTGAATACACGTAATGTAAGATATAGACAGAAGTGTGATCTTCATTTTGTTTCACAGTGCCGAGAGAATGGTAAAGGAGGAGAATGAGTCGCCCAACCGGCCTGACAACACTGCCTTCACCCAACAGAGGCTCCCAGCGTGGCAGCCCATGCTCTCCGCTGGCATCGTCATCCCTGGGTTTGTCCTCATCGGTCTGGCCTTCATCGGTATCGGCGTTGCCCTCTTGATCACCTCTCGCAACATCCAAGTACTGGAGGTAGAGGCTCAGTTTTACCCCCATGGGCTCTATGTAGGGCTTTCTGTGTCCACTTTGCTTTTGGAATAATTTTAGCCAAAATTATGATGCAAATGAAATGAAACTGATAGCCAAGCCGTTGACCTTTCAAAGGTATGATGTTAGTAATGTGGTTCATCAACATTTAAGATAACTCTTATTTGTTTTCTTGTTTTCCTGCAGCTTGACTACACGGGCACGGAGCAGAACTCGCCATGCTTTCAGTGCTCGGACCCTGACAAGCAGGACTGTGTTTGCACACTACAGTTCTCGATCAACAGACTGTTTGAGGTGCCCTCGACTATTATACTGTAGATGTAAAAAAACTTTTCCACCATTAATATGACCTACAACCAAAACAATTTAGTTAAATAAAAATTCATGTGAAGGGCAAGCAAAAATAAAGAACGGATATAATCATGGTTGCACCATTGTGCACACACTCTTAGAACAGGTCACATCATGTTAAATGAGAGTCAGCACATACCAAAGCTAAATCTCGCTGGAAGTTAGCATGACCACTGTTAGCATTTTAGCCGTTCTCATTTGAAATGTGGTCATAGTCAAATCAACAACAGGGCAAAGTGCAAAATCTTTTTATTTTTGTCAAAGTGATTTCTGCACTCAGGTTGCTATCTTGCTCTATGTTAGCAATACAAAGTCAAACTCCTACTTCTGACCCTTGACTGTTTTTTTCCCCCTTTGTGATCTTTTGTTTCGGATAGGGGCCGGTGTTCTTTTATTATGGCTTGTCCAACTACTTCCAGAACTACAGAAGGTACGGTGTCTCCAGAGATGATGGCCAGCTTTATGGAGACTTGTCCTACTTCAAGGTGAGCTAAAACACTGCCAGGTAGTTTACTAAAATTAAATCAGGACACAGTTTATTGGAAGGGGGCTTTTGATTTCCTCATCACTAGTTTCTGCATTATATGGCAATACATTATCATTTCTAGTAATCATCTGGGTCTTGTTATTTCTCTGATCTTTTCTGAAGGAACCCTACGATCAATGCGAGCCCTATCGATATGACCGCAACAAGCGCCCGATTGTGCCGTGTGGCTCGGTGGCAAACAGCATGTTTAACGGTGTGTTTGTGTGCTTTATCCTGTTTTTTTCCTGTGTCAAGAGATTCCTTATTCATTCCCGTATTTCTTTGGTTCCCGGAAGACACGTTCAGGCTGTTCCAGATTGTGAACGGCCAGCAGAAGGAGGTGCCCTTGGATGGGAAAGGGATCGCTTGGTGGACCGATTACAACATCAAGTTTAGAAACCCCACTGTCACGCCCCTGAGGAACGCATTCAATGGTAAGTAAAGTCTACTGTGTTCCTGTTTTTTCTTGTTGTTCTTTTTAATGTTTTTAAAAGTAGAACGAGTGGGTCAATTATAATTGACACTTTCATGGCAGTTCACAATGTGCCTACAATTAAACCGGTTTTATGATGGAAACAGTTTGACCCTGGAATGAATTCACATTCCATTGTTGTTCCATAATTTCTGTTTGAGCTCTGCCTTTCTCTCACAGCTCACCCATGACTCTGATGAGGTCAAACACTGTCAAAAATGGCTAGATGATTACTAATTGTGTGTGTGTGTGTGTGTGTGTGTGTGTGTGTGTGTGTGTGTGTGTGTGTGTGTGTGTTTGTTTGATTAACTGACTTACAGGCACCGTGAAGCCGCTGTTTTGGCCCAGGCCAGCTTATGAGCTGGACCCCTCTGACCCTGCCAACAATGGTTTCATCAACCAAGACTTCCTAGTGTGGATGCGAAGGGCCGCGCTACCGGATTTCCGCAAACTTTACCGGCGGATCACCGAGGGGGACTATGCCAATGGCCTGCCAGCAGGAAACTACTCCCTGGAAATCGCTTACAGTATCCTTGTCCGTTTAACAGATCCAGAATTGTTGTTAATGGATGGATGCATGGTAGGGATTGAGCTCCCAAAATCAAAATGTCAGTGACATGTAGACAGCAGTTTAACACTCATTTTTCTACATAGTACAGTACAATAGTTTAATTAAATTAACATACATATCAGGTTTAGGATCATTTTTTTTGTACATTTTAATAGAACGAGCAGAACACAGAGGTGTGTGCTCTTGAAAGTGTCAGCCTAACCTGTTTGACAGGTTGGTCAAGGCACTGTTTTTAAAACATTCAGAATGGGGGGGTGGCGGGGGTCATGTTTATTTATTTATTTTTAAATGTAAATATACTAAGCATTTAAGTGGAACCTTCAAGTTGAGCAAGAGTATCTGGAGAAAACCCATTCATACAAGGGGAGCAGAGATCGAAACCCTGAGCTTCAACTGCGCGGCGGCGTTAAAGTATACAGATCAAGGTTGTATGACGGTTACAATTTTAGGTAAAATGGTACATTGAGATACGGGTTGAAATTTGTTCCATGACCACTCCTGAAAGGACAGGAAATGAATTCATTTCTGCACCCCCCTCCCCCAATGTTGTTGTTTGGGTTTTTTCATAATTAAAAATATTCTATAATGTTGTAATTTATACAAATATAGAGTAATAACATATAATAAAATAGATTGTTAACAATTTATCTATCATAATTTAATGCTGCAATCCAATTAATCGTGAGGTTCCTCCTGATGTAGCTGCCTTGGCCACCAGGAGACACTATATCCAGTCATGAAGACATAAAAAGAAGAACTCCTGCTACTACTTTAAGTAACTCCGTAAGAGACAAAAATATGAGCATTTTTTCATGGAGGATAAATAATAGATGTTTGTGAGTATTATTTGTCTACATGTGTAACTATCCATTGCGTGTAAATCCTTGACTATTGATGCTGTTATGTCAATGGTGTTTCATGTTGTTTTTCTTTTTTTGTTTGTTTTTTTCTTTAGGATTAAGCTAAGTGTTCCCTTTATTTCACATGCAGCGGGGGAGAATTTGTTCTGGTTTGTAATAGAACAGCTTGGATGTCAGCTCATATTCAACAGTAATTTCTGAGCTGCGGAAAGAAGGGTTTTATTGTGTATACCCACTGTTGTATTTTCTTAACCCTCATCCCCTTCCCAGACTACCCAGTGCTGAGCTTCAGCGGCAGAAAGATGGTGGTGTTCAGCAACGTGTCATGGATGGGGGGCAAGAACGAGTTCCTGGGTATTGCCTACCTGGTGATCGGCACGCTGTGCGTCGTGATGTCAGTGGTCATGCTCATTGTCTACGCCAAATTCAAGTTCCCAGAGGAGGACTGAGCAAAGCCTCGTGAGGATAAGCGGTTCAGATGATGGATGGATGAACTTCACAACTCTGTATTCAAGAGAGTTTTTGTCTCAGGGTTTGCTTATTTGTTTGTTGCTGTGTTTTAGTTCTTCCATTTTACGTCATAGGATTCCTTTTAACAACCATTTACACATTGACAGAATTACATTAGCACATTAACATTTAATACAGTAAACGGATGATGTAAATACAGGAATTGGAATTTCAATCAAGGCTGTACAGTTAACATTTTTGTCGTGTTTTGCTTCATGTTAATATTTATGCAATAAAACAATGGAAAACCATCCTAAAGCTTGAACTTCCTACATAATTTCCCTTAAATTAAATGGGAGTGAAGTGTTTTTCTATTAGTTTCAAGCCTGTACAGTATTATTATTATTTTTAATGATTGTTGCATAAAGCCTGCATTTTTCCCCTAAAGCTTCAATGCCTTCAGGTTTATGTCATGTCATACATTTTAGTAGCTCCAAATTCATGTTTTACATTTGTATGAAAAATAGTTTAACAAGCCCTTGCAGTATGGAAATACATTTGTGCTGTCAGGGTTTGAAATCGAATTTTTGGCACTGATTTTTTTTTTCAACGATCAAATTTATAAATGAATTGTTTACCATAAAAAAAAACGTTCAAAAATTCAAACTTAAGTGTGTTCATCTTAAAATTAAGAAATCAATGTCAATAATATTGTGTTGAGCTTAACATTAAAAACTCAGTGCAAAACATTAAACGTACAGTATTTTATATAATAATTTGATACATTTTAAGGTCTAAAAAATGTGATAGAATAAAGAAAAATCTGATGACTCACAGTGCACTAACAATGAAAACGAGACGTCTCCCTTCTTCCCCCTAGCGGTCATACACGTCGACAAAAATAATCAGCGTCTGCCCAGTGCATTCTGGGTAATGCAGTTTTAATGTGGCGAACTTCTATGTAAATCTTCCCCCTTTGAACCACAAGTACCACAATCCATCGCTTGAATAAATCTGACGTCCGACGTGTGCGATTTGACAGCGGCACCCAGTTTGTGACCGGAGACAAAATCCACCACAGCCAGGCGTGTTTCTTTTGTTCGTCTTTCGGTGTTTGCCGGTGGTCGCAGACCGCTTCGCAAGATGTCAGACGGAGGCGGGGGCGAAGATAACAGCGGCTCCATGGAGGTATCGGCCGTTCACACGGTGGCGGACGCCTCGGTGCTCCAGAAGCACATTCGCAAGCTCGTTCCGCTGCTCCTGGAAGATGGCGGCGAGGCCCCGGCCTCCCTGGAAACCTCCCTGGAGGAGAAGAGCACCGTGGAGCAGATGCGGAAATTCCTGGGCGACCCTCAGGTCCATACTATCTTGGTGGAGAGAAGCGCGCTCAAAGGTAAAATCTCTTCGTCATTCTTGGGCGGCTAATCTTGCTAGCCCGGATATAGCCAGAGGCCCATCAATTTGCATCCTTCCGTTCTTCCGTAAAACCCGCAGCCACAAGAAACGCTAAACTTAAGTACTTCGGTGGTGGTGGTGCAGAATTGATGGTGAAAAATAAATCTCTTTGAAATTTAAACTCAGATTGCCCAGACATGCTCATCCATATTGAAGGGAAACCAGCACTGTACCTTTACTGTTAGCAGCCAATCTGCATCCATGAGAACGATTTATCTGCACAATTTTCCAAGAGGTTGTAAAAGTACTCTCAACCTGAAATCAAGTAGAAGTACTAATACATTTGGAACAAAATATCCTGCTAAAAGTAGAAGTACCAATTCAGTTCATGTTGTTATGGTAAAAAAGAGTGAAATGTACTGAAGACTGGGGTGTCCAAAGTCGGTCCTCGGAGGCCTTCTCTCCCTGCTGCAACGCACCTAATTCAAAAGACTAGAATCGTTATCTTGCTTCCTCAGAGCTTGCTGCTGAGCAGATCCCATGAATCAGGTGTGTTACAACAGGGAGAGATGGAAAATGGGTCAGGACATCAGCTCTTGCAAATGTGACTGATCAAAAGATTGAATGCTGCTTTCATCCGTGGATGGGGACCACTTGCTCTAACACACATACATGCTGCGCAAAATATTAATGACAAGATTCGAATAATTCACATTTTTTCAGAGTCATGCTGTTGTCATGTGAGTCAGCACTTATCAATGAAGACATTCTATTCAGTTTCCTTCCGGCTAGGTGGTCCTTAGCCTCAGAATAAAAGGCTATTGATAATGTCATGTTTTCCCAGAGGATGTTGGCGACGAAGGAGAGGAAGAGAAGGAGTGCATCACTTACAACATCAGCATCGACATACACTATGGGCTCAAGTCCAACAGGTAAACCTATATTGCAAAGTCGTTTCTATTCATTTTGTCTTTGTAACTGCAAACTTTGAAAGTTCCTGGAAAGCCCTGTTTAACACACACAAACATACGGTACTTTGCTCCTGCAGCTTGGCTCTTATCAAGAGGACGGGCGTCATTGATGCAGACAAACCCATATCGACCCAAGTCCGCGTCCTGACGCTGAGTGAGGATTCTCCCTACGAGACTCTACACTCGTTCATCAGCAACGCTGTCGCTCCCTTTTTCAAGTCATACATCCGTGAGTCTGGAAAGGCAGACAGGTAATTAATTCCACCTAACTCAATTTCCTGAAGCTCCCTTTAATGTGCACCAAGCTGATTCTTTTATTCCTCTGCAGAGACGGGGACAAAATGGCGCCTTCCGTGGAGAAGAAGATTGCAGAGCTGGAGATGGGCCTGCTGCACTTGCAGCAGAATATCGAGATCCCTGAGATCAGTCTGCTCATTCACCCAATCATCACAAACATTGCAAAGCAATGCTACGAACGCGGCGAGAAACCCAAAGTCACCGACTTTGGGGATAAAGTGGAGGACCCCACCTTCTTGAACCAGCTCCAGTCTGGAGTCAACCGCTGGATCAGGGAGATTCAAAAAGTAAGATGCATTGTATTTTTTTTTTTCCCAATGATAGAGGGGGTCTTGTGCAATGTATAACCTTCATGCCCATACTCACAATGAGTTTTATGTTTTCTAAACTGAGCTCCCCTTATCCCTATTCCTCTGTCGTCTGCTTCCAGGTGACAAAGCTGGACCGTGACCCGGCGTCGGGCACAGCCCTGCAGGAGATCAGTTTCTGGCTCAATCTGGAGCGGGCCCTCAACAGGATCCAGGAGAAGAGGGAGAGCCCGGAGGTTCTGCTCACGCTTGACATTCTTAAGCATGGCAAGCGTTTCCATGCTACTGTCAGTTTTGATACAGACACTGGTGAGTTGACAGCAAGTTTTGACATTTCCCACGTTAGGCATGCTAGATTTATTTATATGGCACCCTTATGCACCAGGCACATCCATAGTGCTTTACAGAGGCAAAAAAGAAATCAATAAAAACACAATTAAATTAAGAATGACATTGTATTTATGATTAATAACAATGGAGCAATAAAGTTTTCAAGCTGACAGTTTGAGAAGGAAGTTCGCTCAACAGTTGAGGAGCATAGAAACAGACTGCTGTTTCACTTTGTTTTTATTTATGTGCCTCGCCTCGAGTAATCACTACATTTCACCTCCCTTTGCAGGTCTGAAACACGCTGTAGAAACTGTCAATGACTACAACCCTCTAATGAAAGACTTCCCCCTTAATGATCTGCTGTCTGCCTCCGAGCTGGACAAGATCCGCCAGGCTCTGATGGCCATATTCACCCACCTAAAGAAGATCAGGAACACCAAGTACCCCATTCAGAGAGCCCTGCGTCTGGTCGAGGCCATCTCCAGGGATTTGAGCTCACAGCTTCTGAAGGTGTTGGGCACCAGAAAGCTGATGCATGTCGCCTACGAGGAATTTGAAAAGGTAAGTGTCACACAGTTAAGGGGTCAGTCTCTTCTCTTTGTTGTCCATCTAAACACAATGCCACAAATAGCGAGGGGTTCACTGTCTGAGCTCTGCCATTCTTTTTCTTGGGTTTCCAAATGCCGATAGAAACCACAACATGTAAGCAAAACATTTGAAATGGGGCCTAGTATTTGTTCTTGATTGATTTCCCTGTGGTCGGTAACAATATAAAAATAAATCACAAAAGCTTTGTAGCAGCAGGCATATGAAAAAAAATACTGTTATGACATCAGAAATGGACAAACAAATATCAGCACTCTCACTTCACACAAATAGTACACATCCTAAAATCAATCTTTTGGCATTTACACTCAACGCTAAATGTTGGATAAGGAGTCTAGACTGGCTAACTTGCTGAGAGGCAAACTTTCTTGATAACATTTCTTGAAACACTGTCAACCAGTCTTTCCAAGTTAACACCAGCAATACTCCACAAGATGGCGCCAAAGAATACTTTTGTTGCTTTGGCCTGAGCACAGCAAATAATTGTGAGAAACCAGTATGCTGGAGTTGAGCGTATATTCTTCTGCTACAGGTGATGGTGGCCTGCTTTGAGGTGTTCCAGACCTGGGAGGATGAGTATGAGAAATTCCAGGTGCTCCTGAGGGACATTGCGAAGAGGAAACGAGAAGAGAACCTGAAGATGGTATGGCGCATCAGCCCCGCTCATCGGAAGCTACAGTCGCGCCTGGATCACATGAGGCGCTTCAGGAGGCAGCATGAGCAGCTGAGGGCCGTCATTGTCCGCGTGTTGCGGCCTCAGGTAAGCATACTGTGCCTCTATTTTCGTTATGATCGTTAAATTCTCAAAGGAGACTATGTTTGCAACTGTGTTTTTGTTTGGTTGGACATTCCAGAAGCAATGAAGGGAAAAAAGTGTCAACATCGCAACACTGACTCTTATTTAAAATTGTCATATTGTGAAGCATATTTTTAGTTTTATAAAAAATTTTTACTTTTGGTCCAGAAAAAAAAAATCTGGATGTGAAGTGACCTCATTTTTTGCTCTTGATTTTCGAGGTTGTAGCCGCTCATTTTCTGTAAATTACACCTCTATTGTTTTATGATTTCAGCCAATCAGCTAATCGCGACTTTGTCAATCTGTGTGTTTCCAGGTCTCTGCCGTGCCGCAGCATGCTCCAGGCGAAACAGTGGAGCCTCAGGACATGAAGGTAGCTGGAGTTCTCTTCGACGCGGCAGACGCCAACGCCATCGAGGAGGTCAACCTGGCTTACGAGAATGTCAAAGAGGTGGATGGCCTGGATGTGTCCAAGGAGGGCATGGAAGCTTGGGAAGCCGCCATGAAGCGATACGACGAGCGAATCGACCGCGTGGAGACCCGAATCACTGCTCGCCTGCGCGACCAGCTGGGCACAGCCAAGAACGCCAACGAGATGTTCCGCATCTTCTCCCGCTTTAACGCGCTCTTTGTGCGCCCGCACATCCGCGGCGCCATCCGCGAGTACCAAACGCAGCTCATTCAGCGTGTGAAGGATGACATTGAGTCACTACATGACAAATTCAAGGTGCAGTACCCGCAGAGCCAGGCGTGTAAGATGAGCCACGTGCGAGACCTGCCTCCCGTGTCGGGATCCATCATCTGGGCCAAGCAGATCGACCGGCAGCTGACGGCATACATGAAGAGAGTGGAGGATGTTCTCGGAAAGGGCTGGGAAAATCACGTGGAGGGGGTCAAGCTGAAGCAGGATGGAGATAGCTTCAGGGCCAAGCTCAACACTCAAGAGATTTTCGACGACTGGGCACGCAAGGTACGAAGAAGTTGCTGTTTATAGAGGAAAAAATGTCACTGATGTTCATATAAAGCTAGAAGATGTCATCTTGAAACCGCAAACAAGATTCGAATGTCGCCTTACTTTACTTCACCCTCACTCTCCTTGAAAGCTGCATCGTTGGCAAAAGCTGATAAGCACGTTTCAATGTGTGTGGATTTGATTTTAAAACTTTAACACTTCACCATGAAGCTCAATGAAAAATTCATCAACAATCAGCAAGATTTTGGTGCGGTAGAGAAGTTAAGAATAAATGAGAATGTGATGTTATTGGGAAAATGAGCAGAATAACTGTTTTCAAGCCACAGGAGTTTCAGCTTGGGGGGGGGTCTCATCTTGTGGTCAGAACTTAATGGTAGCTTCTTTCTAAATGGTATGTTCTCTATTTTTGTCTCTCATACCAGGTGCAGCAACGTAACCTTGGAGTGTCTGGGCGCATCTTCACCATTGAATGCACTCGCGCCCGAGGTCGCACAGGAAATATTCTCAAACTCAAAGTCAACTTCCTCCCAGAGATCATCACCCTGTCCAAGGAAGTGCGCAACCTGAAGTGGCTGAGCTTCCGTGTGCCGCTGGCCATCGTCAACAAGGCCCACCAAGCCAACCAGCTTTACCCGTTCGCCATTTCTCTGATCGAAAGCGTGCGCACTTACGAGCGTACTTGTGAGAAAGTGGAGGAGAGGTCCTCCATCTCCCTTCTCGTGGCCGGCCTGAAGAAAGAAGTCCAGGCGCTCATTACCGAGGGTATCACTCTGGTGTGGGAGTCCTACAAGCTAGATCCTTATGTTCAGAGGCTAGCTGAGACGGTCTTCAACTTTCAGGAAAAGGTCAGTGTGGAAAAGATGTCCCTAAAAGGATTTATGGAAAACCTGACTGATGAATGCTGAGAGTATTATTTGATGTTTTCAGGTGGATGACCTTTTGCTGATTGAGGAGAAAATCGATCTGGAGGTCCGCTCCTGGACACCTGCATGTTTGACCACAAGACCTTCTCGGAAATTCTCAATCGGGTCCAAAAAGCTGTCGATGACCTCAACTTGCACTCTTATTCCAACCTGCCCATCTGGGTCAACAAGCTCGACATTGAGGTAGGTTAAGAGCAGATGCAAGAGAGGCTCCACAGTCCTAAAAGTGGAACAATTTGGAGTTCTGCCGCAAAATTCAATGTCATGCAGACCAGACTTTTTATTCTTTTATTTCATTTGATCTACTATCATCTTTATAAGAGTTGCCAGTGAGCTGGAGCCTATCCCAGCTGACTTTGGGCGAGATGCAGGGTACACATTAGACAAATTGTCAGCGGATCGCATTCACATTCATAAACCCATTCAAGTACAGGGATAATATACAAATTGGCTGATAATGGTGCTTTTCTGATTTTTCATTTCCCTCCTCAATGTATTTTGTTGGGTTAGATTGAGCGTATCCTCGGAGTACGTCTGCAGGCTGGACTCAAGGCCTGGACCCAGGTGCTACGCGGCCAAGCGGAGGATAAAGCCGATGTCGACATGGACACCGAGGCTCCTCAAGTGAGCCACAAACCAGGGGGGGAACCCAAGATCAAGGTCAGCATCATAGACAATCTAGTCAATTCTAAAAATAGCTGGCAACACCTTCATTAAAACCCCCCAAACATTTCCTTTCTTTAGAATGTTATCCATGAGCTCAGGATCACCAATCAGGTCATCTACCTGAATCCGCCCATTGAAGACTGTCGCTACAAGCTCTACCAAGAGATGTTCTCTTGGAAGATGGTCATCCTTTCACTTCCCAGGATCCAGAGCCAGAGATACCAGGTAACATAATAGTCCATTGCTTTATGACGCAACTGAGGCGAGCCAAGATACCACATTGTTTGTTGAATATATCTTCACCAGGTTGGGGTCCACTATGAGTTATCAGAGGAGGAGAAATTCTACCGCAATGCTCTGACCAGGATGCCGGACGGGCCTTCTGCCTTGGAGGAGGCCTACAATGCAGTGGAAGACATTGTCGGTGAGGTGGAGCAGTATGTCAAGGTACGTATTGCTTAGCCTGATTAGCACGCGACGTCCCACAACTTTTATTCACATTTCCATATTGTGCTTGTCTCCATCCAGGTGTGGCTGCAATACCAGTGCTTGTGGGACATGCAGGCTGAGAACATCTACAACCGTCTGGGCGAGGACCTCACCAAGTGGCAGGCACTTCTCGTCCAGATCCGCAAAGCACGCGGAACCTTTGACAATGCAGAGACAAGAAAAGAGTTTGGTCCGGCGGTCATTGACTATGGAAAAGTAAGGAGCAGTTTTTGTTGACTATTTTCATGAATACGTACAAATCCTATACATACGCCTTCTTGCCGAAATATAATATGCTTTAATGTTTTTTTTTTTTTAAATTCTTTACAGGTACAGTCTAAGGTGAACTTGAAGTATGACTCGTGGCACAAAGAGGTCCTCAGCAAATTTGGACAGATGCTCGGTCAGAACATGCAGGACTTCCATGCCCAAATCTCCAAGGTAAACTATGACAACATCCCTTTTTTGGGAGGTGCATCGCAGATTTTATAGGATCAATATAATTTGATTTTAGTCCCGTCAAGACCTGGAGCAACATTCCGTGGACACCGCAAGCACGTCCGATGCTGTCAACTTCATCACATATGTCCAGACTCTGAAGCGCAAAATAAAGCAATTTGAGAAGAATGTGGACGTGAGTAGACAATTTAACGCACATTTTTTGTCACAACAAGACTGATGAGGGCCGGTTTCAATTGAAATTCTCTTTCTTAGTTGTTCCGTAATGGGCAGCGGTTGTTGGAAAAGCAAAGATTCCAGTTCCCGCCATCGTGGCTCTACATTGATAACATCGAGGGAGAATGGGGCGCCTTCAGTGACATCATGAAGCGCAAGGACACAGCTATCCAGCAGCAAGTGGCTAACCTACAGATGAAGATCGTGCAGGAGGACAAAGCCGTAGAAAACCGCACCACTGATCTGCTCAACGAGTGGGAGAAGACAAAACCAGTGGCTGTAAGATGACCTTGGGCATGAGGTTTAAAACCAACAGTGAAAGAACAGCAAAAGTAATGCTTTAAAAATGTTCATCAGGGTAACCTACGCCCTGAGGAGGCTCTTCAGTCTCTAACCATCTACGAAGGAAACTTCGGTCGTCTGAAGGTTGAAAGAGAGAAGTGTGCCCGTGCCAAAGAGGCCCTGGAGCTCACTGACACCGGCCTGCTAAGTGGCAGTGAGGAGAGGGTTCAGGTAAGACGAAATAACTACCAAAAATCTCCAGAACCACCTCCATTTCTATTAGCCATGACCAATTAAATTTCTTCTTTCCAATTTGTAGGTTGCACTGGAGGAGTTGCATGACCTGAAGGAGGTGTGGTCTGAGCTTTCCAAAGTGTGGGAGCAGATTGATCAGATGAAGGAGCAGCCTTGGGTGTCTGTTCAACCTCGCAAGGTAACAAATAATTCTGAAGTCGAAAGCCTTGTTTTATTTATTCTTCAAATGTTCTGGTACTCACATATTCCTTTTTTGGTGTCTTTATAGCTTCGTCAAAATCTAGATGCTCTACTGAACCAGCTGAAGAACTTCCAAGCAAGGCTAAGACAGTATGCTTCCTACGAGTACGTCCAGAGGCTGCTTAAGGGATATCTGAAGGTCATGGCGGCTCTTTTACCCTCAATATAGAGTTATAAGAAAACGGCTTTGTTAAATTGTAAGCCTTATTTTGTTGTTTTAACAGGTGAACATGTTGGTGATTGAGCTGAAGTCGGAAGCACTGAAGGACCGCCACTGGAAGCAGCTGATGAAGCGTCTGCACGTGAACTGGGTGCTGTCGGAACTGACCCTTGGTCAGATCTGGGACGTGGATCTGCAGAAGAATGAGATGGTCGTGAAAGACGTGCTCCTGGTTGCCCAGGGAGAGATGGCTCTGGAGGAGTTTCTCAAACAGGTGGGCTCGCAACAGGCAGTGGTTCATTACATTTTAGGTTTGTGGTGTTTTTGTTTGATAATAAGTCTTGGCTGGTCTGCAGATCCGCGAGGTGTGGAACTCCTACGAGCTGGATTTGGTGAATTACCAGAATAAGTGTCGACTGATCAGAGGATGGGATGACCTCTTTAACAAAGTCAAAGAGCACATCAACAGTGTGTCTGCAATGAAGTTGTCGCCGTATTACAAGGTAAGCAAAATATACGGTAGATTTAATGTATTGGTTGCCTTAAAAACTGCATTCATAATGTGTTTGTCATTTTTTTTCTTAGGTTTTTGAGGAAGATGCTCTGAGTTGGGAGGACAAACTGAATCGCATTATGGCTCTGTTTGACGTCTGGATCGATGTCCAGCGTCGATGGGTTTACCTGGAGGGCATTTTCACGGGCAGCGCCGACATCAAACATCTGCTACCTGTAGAAACTCAGAGATTCCAGAGGTTAACGAAGAACTCCCTTCATTTCCTACTAGCAGTCAACAGCTGCAATGTAACCCGACTCCAAATTATTTATTTTATAGTATCAGCACTGAGTTTTTGGCTCTGATGAAGAAAGTGACCAAGTCTCCACTGGTGATGGATGTGCTGAACATACAAGGGGTGCAGAGATCCCTGGAGAGGCTGGCTGACCTTCTGGGAAAAATCCAGAAGGCCCTGGGAGAATACTTGGAGAGGGAAAGATCCTCATTTCCAAGGTAAACTCAATTGTTTTTTAATTAGCTGTGGGACTTTTTCTTTCCCTTTTAAAAAAATATGTAATTAGAGCTTGCCCTGTTCTTTAATCCAGCCTACCCACTATCGGGTCTATAAATCTTGAATGCTTTAAATTAAATAGGCTCGTATGTCTTGTATGTATTTATTAACCAATATTACTTATTGATATATTTATTAAAATGTATAAATATGTTTAACCTAATTAAATATAATTTTACACCATTGCATAAGGAAACACACAACCTTTTTAATGGGCATGTTCAACCTTAATGTGGCCTTTCAGGATATTTTCACACTCTTTTATGGAGATGGTGGTGTTTCCATCTATCATAAATGGTATGAAGGGGTGGCAGAGGTAATTTTATCACTAGTATTCAGTACATTCAGACTGAATGCATTTCAGCACACCGCCCACGCATGCGGCAGACCAACAAAGTCTTAAAACATGCACTTGCACGAACATAACCAGAGGATATTCTTAATTGCATATGCTGAGGGAAGAATAGGAGCTGTCTCAAGCCTGGGAAAAACAACCCAACAGGCTATGTGAATTTAAACAGTTGTTGCAGTTCCATTGAGATCCTTGAGATGTCACAAGCACTCTCTCAAACTGTTGTCACCTGTGAACAAAAATCAAGAAGAAGCAATCTGTGGAGTCAGAATGCTAATGCTAAAACCAACATTAAGAACAAAGCATTGTGCTTCGCTTGGGTGTGCCTTCATCAAAGAAAGAGAGCCAGACGACTACTTTTGTAAAATGAGTTCACCCGGTGGTCCAGTGGCTTTGCTTTGGCGCAGTGACAGGAAAACAGCTGGCCGATTGGGAAATCTGATTCAACAGTACAAGATCAGTGTCGGCACTGATCTTTCTTCTCCCTTTCAGTCAGTTACTGAGACCAAATAACCTTGCTTGCACTGCAATCGTTGATGCTAGCTGCGGTGCAACATATTGCATTTAGGCGATAGCCTAAGCTTGAAATACTAAGTTGTGAGGTGACCAAAAGGCCAAAATTGTAAATTTCTATGATTTTTAGATCACATAGAATTGTGTACTGAGCATAAGAATGCTAGGGGTTTGGCTATAGCCAGTTCACTTCCCATAACTGAGCAATGAAGTTAAGACTGAATCAGCAGCACCTCTACTGGTTGCAGTGAAGTACTGCATTTGATTTTGTGACAAATTTCACTGTCACAAACCAGAAGGTGTAATTTACATAACTGGCCCTCAAATTCCCCCACCTATGGTCGAGAACTGAGGCTCCTAAATCTGTCATTGTCGACGACCTGCTACAATCCTGTATCATATCACTTGCCCAAGCGGCAGTCATTTTCAGTCTGTCCGCAGAGGGTCAGAGTCTCCAGTTGTACCACAAAAGTAGCTTGTTTTTACTTTATTGCTCATTTAGTTTTGTGAAAATAGTCGCTTGAGGGCTCCAAAAATTTGCCGAATATAACGTTGGAATTGCTGAGTAAATTAGTAGCTGCTTCCTCTCGGTTAACATGGTCACATAGGCCATACTGTTAACTTTAATTTCAAACAAATCATTTCTTTGAAACTGCTACTTCCAGATTCTACTTTGTGGGAGATGAGGACCTGCTGGAGATCATTGGCAACAGCAAGAATGTGGCCAAACTGCAGAAGCACTTCAAAAAGATGTTCGCCGGCGTCTCCAGCATCTTGCTCAATGACGACAACACCGAGGTGTTGGGCATATCATCTCGAGAGGGCGAGGAAGTCGTCTACAAGACGCCCGTCTCCATCACAAAACACCCGAAGATAAACGAGTGGCTCACGTTGGTAGAGAAGGAGATGAGGGTGACTCTGGCTAAGCTGCTGGCAGAGTCTGTAACCGAGGTCACGGGCTTCAACCAGGGCACCGCTGTCGACCTGAACCAGTACATCAACTGGATCGATTGTTATCAGGTTGGATTCATGCTGTTCACGTCTCTTGTTTTGTGTAGCTGTTCGAAGACTCAGGCTTTCTGAGGATCCTTAAGTCTCAAAAAATGTTAACGTGATGAGAAGGATTTTTAAGATTAGCTTAAGTATCTTAAAATTTCTACATCATTTATAAAAAAAACAGTGATGTGGTCTTAGTCGGGACTCTGAAGAGCAGGTCCACGTCATTAACTTTTGAATGATTGATTGGTGACGTGACGATCGCAGACTTATTTTCACCTCTTCGTCTTTGCTTTTCGCAGGCCCAGCTGGTGGTGCTGTCCGCCCAAATCGCCTGGTCCGAGAACATCGAGTCTGCCTTGACGACCGTCTCCGGCGGTGGGGACATGAGCCCCATTCAGGGGGTGCTGTCAAATGTGGAGGCCACGCTCAACGTGCTAGCTGACACCGTGTTGATGGAGCAACCTCCGCTTCGCAGGAGGAAACTAGAACACTTGGTCAGGGGAAAAAAAACATCTTCAAGTGTTTATTTATTATCACAGTGGAAGCTTTTGGTTTTCCTGAAGTACTTCAATTACAATTAAAGAAACAATTTTATTATATGTAAAATGGTTTTAATATATAAAAAATAGTGCTTTTCTGCTCTGAGAAAGATGAAACAAAAACCTTTTTGAGGTTGCTGGAACGGATTATTTCAATGGAGTTCATTGAGCAAATTCAACTCATAAGTCTCTGTACCACTGTGTTGAGATTATCGTCTAACATCTGTTTTTTCTCCCCCCCCAATCAGATCACAGAGCTGGTGCACCAACGTGATGTGACCAGGACTTTGATCAAGAACAAAATAGACAACCCCAAATCCTTCGAGTGGCTCAGTCAAATGCGCTTCTACTTCGACCCCAAGCAGACAGATGTGCTGCAGCAGCTATCAATCCAGATGGCTAACGCCAAATTCAACTACGGCTTTGAATACTTGGGCGTCCAGGATAAGCTTGTCCAGACGCCGCTGACCGACCGCTGCTACCTGACCATGACTCAAGCGCTGGAGGCTCGCCTCGGAGGGTCACCATTTGGTAGGATTGCTTTTTGATTGCAGCTAAGCATTTGTTAAAAACTGAGATTCAACTAATCTCAATAATTCTGTGTTTTTCAAGGTCCCGCTGGCACAGGGAAGACTGAGTCTGTGAAAGCTTTGGGTCACCAGCTTGGTCGCTTTGTCTTGGTCTTCAATTGCGATGAGACTTTTGACTTCCAGGTACACCACATGATTTTTTTTTGTCAGATTGTTAGACACGTTATCTATAACCATACTATGCTGAAGCGCTGTTATTCATCCCTCCACCATCTGTGCCCATGCATATATTGACTCTCAGATTTTTGAACAACACTGCATTACTGGAACTTTTTTCTGGTTGTTGTGGCTCTAATTATTAGGACCACAATGACTAGGAAAAAAAGTACAATTAAAATTTTAGCAAAACGTTATACTTATTTTATGGAAATGTCAAAATATCCACTCAAATAACTCGGATAATTTTCAGTAGGATAGCTGAATACCAAAATATTTGATAGCTGCAATCCCAAATACAACTTAAGTGTACTTGACAAATGTATTGGACAGTTATCAAAAAAATTAATCCTCTGTAACATGCACAGTTTTAAAGTTGAATTCAGTGGTTCTTTGTGTACCATTGACGGTGCCTGCGTACAACTAGTGATACCACGGTTATATGGGACCCTAATATATATAAAAAGTTGTGTAGATGCATAATCTGTACCTTTTTGTTTTCTCTCCTTCCCTTTAGGCCATGGGTCGTATCTTTGTGGGACTGTGTCAGGTTGGCGCTTGGGGCTGTTTTGACGAGTTCAATCGTCTGGAGGAGAGAATGCTGTCTGCCGTCTCCCAGCAAGTCCAGTACATCCAAGTGGCCTTGAGGGAACACAGCAACCCCAACAGGGACAGAAGTATGTAAACATCCAAAATCAAAAACAAAGAGTGAGGGGAGGACATCTTCAATTTGGCCCACTATAAAGTACATCTCTTGTCATCCCTTCAGGTGTGCCTGTCACCACAGAGCTTCTGAACAAGCAGGTGAAGGTGAGCCCGGACATGGCCATCTTCATCACTATGAATCCTGGCTACGCAGGCCGATCCAACCTGCCCGACAATTTGAAGAAGCTCTTCCGCAGCTTGGCTATGACCAAGCCGGACCGCCAGCTCATCGCCCAGGTCATGCTCTACTCTCAAGGTTTCCGCACAGCCGAGATCCTCGCCAAGAAGATCGTACCCTTCTTCAAGTAAGAAGTACTACTGTACTTTTAAATTGCTTGGTTGGAGACCTTGGTTATTGATATGCTCTTCCTTTTCAGGCTGTGTGACGAGCAGTTGTCATCCCAGAGTCACTACGATTTTGGCCTTCGAGCTCTCAAGAGCGTGCTCATAAGTGCTGGTAACGTGAAGCGTGAACGCATCCAGAAGATCAAAAGGGAGAAGCTTGAACGCGGGGAGGTCGTTGATGAGAATGAGATTGCAGAGAACCTCCCTGAGCAAGAGGTGAGGCGGTTGATTCCCCCCATCAATCATTTTCTCGTCTAATCTTTCCCAGTTCTCATTCATGTGATCATAAATTTGAAAGGGGTATGTGAAAATTAAGTTCAATGCTATACTTTCAAGGGGAATTCAACCACCAAATTTTCTTGACAAGAATATGTTCTATGCAGCCCCACTAGTAGCAGTCAAATACACCTGTTTTCGTCAGAAAATGGGCGGCCCCTGAGATGGCTAAAAGCGGGTAGATTTTGTTGCTCAACTCATATTCCACAAACGCGATATGAATCAGAATAAAACATTTTGACTCATGAAGGTGCATAGAACATTGCAAAGAAAATGTTGGGGTCGACTTCCCCTGCAAATGAAGTAAAGCCTGTTTATTTTCACTGCATAATGTATGAACCCAGTGCGGATGTCATTCTGCCATTTGTCTTTGTTGTTGTAGATTCTGATTCAGAGTGTGTGTGAGACCATGGTGCCCAAGCTGGTGGCCGAGGACATTCCTCTTCTGTTCAGCCTGCTGTCTGACGTCTTCCCTGGCGTGCAGTACATGCGTGGCGAGATGACTGCACTGAGGGAAGAGCTGAAGAAGGTCTGCAAAGAGATGTACCTCACTTATGGCGATGGTGACGACGTTGGCAGCATGTGGGTAGAGAAGGTGAGCGCAAAGAATGCCACACTTCATCCCTAATGACCCTTTGACGATTTCTAAAGGAGAAACAGTTGGCAGGAGATTTATTCATAATGTGTATTTCATATTTTTGTAAGCCACTGTAAAGGTATGAAGAGTTTGAACATTAACACTATGGTTGATTATGAGACAATAATAAACTTGTGAATGATTCAATTAAAATGTATTGCATTGTATTTTACTGTAATTTATTTAAAAAAGAATTAAGGCCCTGGATTATGCAAAGTTTAAACTTTTAATTCAGGAATTCTTTTGCACACCCCTGGAAGGAGTCCGTCTACCACCACGCCTTATGAATCACTTCACTAGGATGGCAACAATGCAGATTGAAAACAGAAAAATACCATGGGCTGTAACATTGCCACATTAACGTATATCAGGCGCTCTAGTTCCTATGTTGTTTTATGAAAATGTGTCATTCAAACATCTTTGTAGGTGCTGCAACTGTACCAGATCACACAAATCAACCACGGTCTCATGATGGTGGGACCATCAGGGAGTGGAAAGACCATGGCGTGGAGGGTGCTCCTCAAAGCCCTGGAGAGGCTGGAGGGTGTTGAGGGGGTGGCTCACATCATTGACCCCAAAGCCATCAGCAAGGACCACCTGTATGGAACCCTGGACCCCAACACCCGCGAATGGACCGACGGCTTGTTCACGCACATCCTCAGGAAGTGAGTGTTTGCTCATGCTAAAATGTTTGGGGAGGTTGTCATGGAGTAATGTAGCATTTTAATGTAGTATTTCCTCACTATAAGGCGCACCTCAAGGCATTCAATTTTCTCCAAAACCGACGTCTTATAATCCGATAAGTGTTGGAAATGGAAGTATGTGGGAGGTCATGATGAAGAGGTCTGAGTGGTTTTGAATGTCTTTCTTTGAAATCCAGGATCATTGACAACGTGAGAGGTGAATTGCAGAAGCGCCAATGGATCATCTTTGACGGAGACGTCGATCCCGAGTGGGTTGAAAATCTCAACTCTGTCTTGGACGACAATAAGCTACTCACGCTGCCCAATGGAGAGCGTCTCAGCTTGCCGCCAAATGTAACAGCAGCTCCTCTTATCTCATTCCTCTTCACCTGTGAAATCTGATATTAATACTTCTCCATATCTCTCAAGGTGCGTGTTATGTTTGAGGTCCAGGACCTAAAGTACGCCACGCTGGCCACAGTATCCCGCTGTGGTATGGTGTGGTTCAGTGAGGATGTGCTCAGCACGGACATGATCTTCAACAACTTCCTCGCGCGCTTTCGCAGCATCCCGCTGGACGAGGGAGAGGATGAGGCTCAGCGAAATAGGAAGGGCACGGAGGACGAAGAGGAGACTGCTTCGCCAATGTTGCAGGTAATGCCATGTGAAATGAGACTGGCACACAATGTGATAAGACCTCTTTAATGATACCCCCGTAACCTGTGACATGCTAGATCCAGCGCGATGCCGCCACCATCCTGCAGCCATACTTTACTTCGACCGGCCTGGTCATTAAGGCCTTGGAGTACGCCTCTAAGATGGAGCACATCATGGACTTCACCCGCCTGCGCTGCTTAGGTTCTCTGTGTTCCATGCTACACCAGGCTTGCCGCAACGTGGCCCTCTACAACAACAACCACCCCGACTTCCCAATGCCCATTGATCAACTTGAGAGATACATGCAGGTAACCCATCAATTTGAACATTTGTGAATGTGGATGATGGTGTTAAAATATAGCACACTTAAGACTGAATTTACATCAAAATACGCTGTGGTGATGTGCACTTGTATGCAATTTGGGTTTGGTAATTTTTTTGTTCCGTCATTCTTCTTAGCTTATGCTACATGCCTTCCAGTCAAATGCCGTCATGTTGCGACACAATGTGGTACGACACTGAAAGTATGCAAGTCCTGATTCGGACTTGGCTGCATAATTTAAAACCGTTAGTTGCTCGCCTAAAAATCAGCTATAGAGCAGGTTGAATGATGAGCTACAAGATAGCGGGGTTTCATTGTAATTCGGACTTTGGTGCTTGGACGATCAGTGTAAATCCAGCTTTTACAACCATATAAAGTCGACTCAATGTTTGTTAATGTTTATCTCCAGAGGTATCTGATCTACGCCATTCTGTGGTCGTTCTCCGGCGATGGACGGCTCAAGATGAGAGCTGAGCTTGGGGAATATATACGTCGCATTACCACTGTGCCCCTACCCACCGCTCCCAACATTCCCATTATTGACTATGAGGTAAAGACTCAAGAAACTCCATACATATCTCCCCCTGACATGGAAAAATCCTTTTTCAGTGTTTCTCACATTTTTTTTTTCTGTTCAGGTTAGTATCACAGGCGAGTGGCAGTCTTGGCAGGGTAAGGTGCCCCAGATCGAGGTAGAAACCCACAAGGTGGCCTCGCCGGATGTAGTGGTTCCCACCTTGGACACCGTTCGCCATGAGGCTTTGCTCTACACCTGGCTGGCTGAACATAAACCACTGGTGCTGTGTGGACCCCCTGGCTCTGGAAAGACAATGACACTGTTCAGCGCCCTCAGAGCCTTGCCTGATATGGAGGTGAGTTACGATACTAATACAGTGAACACCTGCATGTGTACCGTTCAAACGTCATTCATTCAAACATTCTTTTGTTCATTTCGCCAGGTTGTTGGTCTGAACTTCTCCAGTGCCACCACCCCAGAACTGCTGCTGAAGACCTTTGACCACTACTGCGAGTACCGTCGTACTCCAAACGGTGTGGTCCTTGCGCCCGTGCAGCTCGGCAAGTGGTTGGTGTTATTCTGTGATGAGATCAATCTTCCCGACATGGATAAGTACGGCACACAGAGAGTTATCTCCTTCCTCAGACAGGTACAAAATGCTGTTAACAAAGAGGACACAGTGGCAGGTTTTGTTGTCTATCACGATTAACGGTCCTGGTGTCATGTTTTTTGGATAGATGGTGGAACATGGTGGGTTCTACCGAACCTCAGACCAGACGTGGGTCAAACTCGAGAGGATCCAATTCGTGGGTGCTTGTAATCCTCCCACTGATCCAGGCAGAAAGCCCCTCACACACAGGTAGGACTCATAAGTCTCTTTGTACTACAGTGGCGCCTTGATTGAGTGGGTCCTGACCAACATGGATTTTTATCCATCTATCAATCGCTCGATTGATTGATTGACAGATTCAGAGTAAGATGTGTGTATATGTCAAATGTATTTATTATTATTTATTGATTTATGCATGATGCTCTTTAACATCAAATCATCATTTTTCTAACTCCATTATTTTCTTTGCCTTGAAGTGACGATATCCATTACTTCCTGCCCATACATACTGAACAGATTTACTGTTTTGTGTGAAAGTAAGATAATATTGGCATTTAATCACAATACTCAGATAATTGTTTTGGAAAGGCCTAATAACAGATGATTGAATTGGTCGGGCCCAACTTCCAGAAGTCCCAAATCATAATTTTTGGGGGAGTTTTGAGCCACGGCTTGATATATACAATACAATGCAATTTGTCATGCGTGTCCTTTATCAAGGTTCCTGCGTCACGTTCCTGTGGTGTACGTCGATTACCCTGGCCCAGCCTCTCTCACTCAGATCTATGGCACTTTCAACCGTGCCATGCTGCGTCTCATCCCCTCTCTACGAACCTATGCTGAACCTCTTACTGCTGCCATGGTTGAGTTCTACACCATGTCTCAGGTAAGCTAGAAACGAATGGAGACCTAATTAACCAGAAACAGGCTTTCCATCATGTAAAAATTACTGTGAATTGCTCACTTTGATAAATGTGTCCGCTTTCAGGAACGTTTCACCCAGGACACCCAACCACACTACATCTACTCTCCCAGAGAGATGACCCGCTGGGTGAGGGGTATCTTTGAGGCCCTGCGACCACTTGAGACCCTTCCAGTCGAGGGACTTATCCGCATATGGGCTCATGAGGCCCTCCGCCTCTTCCAGGATAGGTTAGCAGAAGCTGATGTTCTCTTAAATTTCATTCATGTTTTCCACGTGTCTTCTCCTTTAGTCATTTTTGGACCTTTCTCATGTTACAACTGTGGTTTGATAATAACGCGCATTTGTTTTCTAGGCTGGTCGGTGATGAAGAGAGAAGGTGGACAGATGAAAATATTGACATAGTTGCTCTCAAGCACTTCCCCAACATCGACAAAGAGAAGGCTCTCAACAGACCCATCCTCTACAGCAACTGGCTATCAAAGGTAAACTAGCACACATGCCCTCCGGGTTGTACATGCAACAATAACCAAAATGTTGAAAATAATTCTGTCTCTTGTTTGAATGTAGGACTATATCCCAGTGGAGCAGGAGGAGCTGAGGGACTATGTGAAGGCCCGTCTTAAGGTCTT
The DNA here is from genome assembly GCA_026261675.1 of Hippocampus mohnikei. Lineage (NCBI taxonomy): Eukaryota > Metazoa > Chordata > Actinopteri > Syngnathiformes > Syngnathidae > Hippocampus > Hippocampus mohnikei. The sequence goes on from JAKGUB010000521.1 coordinate 6,765,768, forward strand.
CTACGAGGAGGAGTTGGACGTCCCGCTCGTACTCTTCAATGAGGTGTTGGACCATGTTCTGAGAATTGATCGGTGAGGAAGCACCACTCTCTAAGTACAATATAGATTTTATTGTACATTGATTAAAAGAGGAAATCTCAAATGTAAATGCCCTCTTCCAGAATCTTCCGCCAGCCACAAGGTCATCTCCTGTTGATTGGTGTGAGCGGAGCAGGGAAAACGACTCTGTCTCGCTTTGTTGCCTGGATGAACGGACTAAGCGTTTACCAAATCAAGGTTGGTACAACACAATTTCCAAGTTTTCCTGCACCCATCTTGGTATAATTGTGTTCATATAAACTATTTTTGTGGTTATTCAGGTACACAGGAAATACACCGGGGAGGACTTCGATGAGGATCTTCGTACTGTGCTGCGTCGCTCCGGTTGCAAGAATGAAAAGATTGCCTTTATCATGGATGAGTCCAATGTGCTGGATTCTGGCTTCCTTGAGAGAATGAACACCTTGCTGGCCAATGGAGAGGTAACTTCCCTCATCACGTTGCACCACTGCCGATTTTCCCCAAATGTTCTATTTAAGTTTCCCTAACGTGATGAAATCCACAGGTTCCTGGTTTGTTCGAAGGCGATGAGTATGCCACTCTGATGACGCAGTGTAAGGAAGGCGCACAGAAGGAAGGGCTGATGCTGGACACCCACGAGGAGCTGTATAAGTGGTTTACCAGCCAGGTTATAAGGAATCTCCATGTTGTTTTCACAATGAACCCCTCATCAGAGGGCCTGAAGGACAGAGCTGCCACATCTCCAGCCCTCTTCAACAGGTCAGAGGATTCAAAATGTTCAGAACGACATTTGGGACACGTGGTTGTTAAATGACAACTATCTGCTCAAGGTGTGTGCTGAACTGGTTTGGAGACTGGTCCACTGAGGCTCTGTATCAGGTGGGCAAGGAGTTCACCAGCAAAATGGATCTGGAGAAGCCCAACTACAAGGTGCCAGACTACATGCCCACCGTCTATGACAAACTCCCCCAGCCGCCATCTCACAGGGAGGCTATCGTCAATGGCTGCGTGTTTGTACACCAGACGCTTCACCAGGTAAAGATGTCCTGAATTTATCGAGATAATCAAAATTGACATTTGAGGTTCTTAACAATACCCAACCCTGCTTTTAATATTTTTTGTCCGCATGTGCACCACTTAAATGCATTCCTGAATGCATTACTCTATTTATATTATAGTACCCCCTACTCTCCCACCGACAAGGGGGGTGTAACTTGGTGATGATTCAAGGGAAAGAAGTGGTCGGCTAGTTTGATGAAATAACGTGACTGAAAAATTTATAAAGCAGGTAAATAGAAGGGAACACTTGTTCACAGGCTAACAACCGTCTGGCCAAGCGAGGCGGTCACACCATGGCCATCACTCCTCGCCACTACTTGGACTTCATCAACCAGTATGCCAACTTGTTCAACGAGAAGCGCAGTGAGCTGGAGGAGCAGCAGATGCACCTCAACGTCGGTCTGCGCAAGATCAAGGAAACGGTCGATCAGGTACAAAGTCTGTCATGTTTGACTGTTTGGTCTTTTCAGATTCAGAAAACTTTATTTATCCCCGTGGGGCAATTAGAGTCCGCACTTGCTTCTGGCTACACGATGGTAATTGCTTCTCCTCCTCTGAAGGTGGAAGAGCTTCGTCGCGACCTACGGATCAAGAGCCAGGAGCTGGAGGCAAAGAATGACGCCGCCAATGACAAGCTGAAGAAAATGATTAAAGACCAGCAGGAGGCTGAGAAGAAAAAGGTCAAATGAAACATTTTACTTGTTTCTTTTTAAAAGAGCATCAATTTCAATCTCCTTATTGAAAGCACAACCCCTTAGACTGTGACTCTTTTGATTCTAGGTGATGAGCCAGGAGATCCAGGAAGCTGTGTACAAGCAGCAGGAGGTGATCAAGGACAAACAACTGAGTGTCAAACAGGACTTGGACCAGGTGGAGCCAGCTGTCATTGAGGCTCAGAATGGTATGTGTGCTTCACCTCCTCGTTGGCCTTGACGCTGTGCATTGTAGGTTTTGGAGTTTGCTCAAATAATTTTCAGCTCAATTTTGAAGGTAGGTCCTTTTCCTAAAGTCTAAATTTCATGTACAGGCACTGTTCTGACATGAGGTTTTGAGACTACAAAAGCATGCGCAGTTGCATAAGAATATGGCATCATGCGGCACAAGAATGCCAGCTCACTTCACACTTTACGGACTGTTTTGTCTGTTAGTTTTTTTCATATTTATGGCTGAGTGTTTATAGTATAGATAGTTACTGTTATTTTGAATTTACTATTGTGTTAATGATCAACTAAGGTACGTTCAAATGCACAGGGAAAAAATTGTAATGTATAATTTCCCACGGTACACACGATCTGTCATGACACACTCGCTTTGTCGTGGCCCTTTGCTTTGACATCATCGACGCTGACTGTTCATATGATCTTGCTAGCCGTTAAGTCCATTAAGAAGCAGCACCTGGTGGAGGTGCGTTCCATGGCCAACCCACCTGGGGCAGTCAAGCTGGCCCTGGAGTCCATCTGCTTGCTCTTGGGCGAAAGCACCACCGACTGGAAGCAGATCCGCTCCATCATCATGAAGGAGAACTTCATACCCACTATTGTTAACTTCTCTGCCGATGAGATCAGGTGAAATGAGCTGTTATGTGGAACTGTTGACTAAAGAGTGTTATTTCTCTCCCTTTTTTTCCTTGTCCTTTCTCCCACTCCCCACCCCCTTCCCAAAATGGTGCTTATGCATCAACTCTTTTGAACACACCTGTCATCTGACTAGCGGTGAGCTCAATTAAACGGCACCATCTAGTAGAAGTGCGGGCTATGACCAATCCCCCGGCTGCAGTCAAACTGACCCTGGAGTCTATCTGCCTTTTGCTTGGCGAGGAGACCAATGACTGGAAAAAAATAAGACAAGTTATTATCAGGGACAATTTCATCAGCAGCATAGTCAACTTTTCCTCTGAGGAGCTGAGGTACTGACCGGTGTCCCCGCTTCTGTCTGCTCGCTGTCAGATGGACGCACAAATCAGTGAATCAGCACGCCAATCAACTGCCACCTTTTTGTGTGGAAAAAAAAAGGATGATATAATGGATGAAAAACTAAGATGACTTATTTTGGTATTCTGATGACAGTTATCATGCTCCCACTCCTCCGCCCTTTAAAAATATTCCCTAAAATCATGTTAAATTTTCCCTGTGATTCACATGTGCCATATATCCCCAAATAGTGGCCTCTGCTCTTAGTGTATCAAACTTCTCCCACAAGTAAGCGTTTGAATACGTAGAGGCATTTTTTGCAGTTGATTAAATAAATACAGCTGGCCATTATTTGTGGAAATACCGTACCTCGCTTATTCCAATTAAGGAGACTTTTGTCTAAAATCAGCCGTTTTTCATGTAGTGACTCCATCCGTGAAAAGATGAAGAAGAACTACATGTCCAACCAGAACTACAATTACGACCAAGTCAATAGGGCTTCGCTGGCATGTGGACCTATGGTGAAATGGGCAATTGCTCAGGTAACATATGAACAAATGAAGGCCAATTGGGGAAGGCAAAAAAACAATTTTACTGATGGCTGTCGTCTTTTCTTTAGCTCAACTATGCTGACATGCTGAAACGCGTAGAGCCTCTGCGTAACGAGCTTCAGAAACTTGAGGATGACGCCACAGACAACAAGACGAAGGCAGAAGCGGTGGAGCAGATGATCAGGGACCTTGAATCTAGCATTGCTCGCTACAAGGAGGAGTATGCCGTCCTCATCTCAGAAGCCCAGGCCATCAAGGCTGACCTGGCTGCAGTTGAGGCCAAGGTTGCCAACCTTCTAAATCTTTATCGGCATCCTTTCCTGTCTGCCCATTTGGTTTCTTGATACATAAACATTTTTTATCCCAACAGGTAAACCGCAGCACAGCCCTCCTGAAGAGTCTTTCAGCAGAGAGGGAGCGCTGGGAGAAGACTAGTGAGACATTCAAGAACCAGATGTCTACCATTGCTGGAGATTGTCTGCTCTCTGCGGCCTTCATCTCGTACGCCGGCTACTTTGAGCAACAGATGAGGCAGAATCTGTTTACAACTTGGTCTCATCACCTGCAGCAAGCAAATATACAGGTATGGCGTTCATAATACAGTACTCCCAAAAATGTGCTGACATTTTAGGACAAACCTCAAATACATTATGATCTTCTTTGAGGACAGCAGTTGTGCAAACAAATGAAATACGCAAAACATTGATCAGTTGGACTTTATTCAGATCTTTAGAGATATTGTCAAATTCACCCCACCTCTTCTCTTTTTTTACATTACTTTCTTTCTCAGTTCCGTACCGACATTGCCAGGACGGAGTACCTCTCCAACGCAGACGAGAGGCTACGCTGGCAGGCCAACTCTCTTCCAGCGGACGACCTCTGTACAGAGAATGCCATCATGCTCAAGAGATTCAACAGGTCGGTATCCATGAGTCTCGCCTCATTTTATAACATGAATGAGCAAAGTGTACCTCGTTCTTTAATCCAGTTTACCGAGCTATTACAGTGTCAAAAGTCCTGTAATATTTTTTGCGTTCAGGGTTTTTTTTTCCTTTAACTGGTCATTTATAGTAGCTTTAGTGATGTGTGTCATTAGCTATTGTTAATTGACATTTATTCCAACTACATAACAAAATTGGGGGGTTTTGTTTGTTTGTTTGTTTGTTTTTTTCCCACATTTATAAATTTCTGTTTTGAAAAATCAAATGTCCTGAAAGCTCAAAAGTTTGCCGCTGCTTCATAACCGTGAAGGTTTTAACTTATCGTTGCTTCCTCAAGGTACCCGTTGATCATCGACCCATCTGGCCAAGCCACCGAGTTCATTATGAATGAGTACAAAGACCGCAAGATCACCCGCACCAGCTTCTTGGATGACGCCTTCAGGAAGAACCTGGAGAGCGCCCTGCGTTTTGGAAACCCACTGCTGGTTCAGGTATTACCGCAGAGAGAGCGACTGATGGTGTAGTCGTTCATTTGTCTGACTTCATTGTAGATAGTGTGGGTTCAGTTTCCCCTCGGTGACATCCACATGAGCCTGTGTCTATGTAGCCTGTGTTTGACTGGCAGCCAGTCCAGCTTTGCTTGCTGGCATAGGGTCCAGCTCCTTGCGACCCTGAAGAGGTGAACACTGGTACCAATATGATTTTTGTCTTCAAGGGTGTCATTGAAAAGACAATTAATTTATATTTTCACTGACCTCATTATCATAGCTTGATTATTTTATTAAACAATTTTAATTTGTATTATTATAGCACAAACATAGTATCTAAAACAATTGGAGGACTAGTAGGATTGTTTAGCTACTCGTTCGTAAATTACATTTTTTTTTTTTTTTAAGGACGTCGAGAGTTATGACCCCATCCTGAACCCAGTGTTGAACAGAGAGGTCCGCCGAACCGGAGGCCGCGTCCTCATCACTTTGGGAGATCAGGATATCGATCTGTCACCTTCGTTTGTCATCTTCCTCTCCACGCGAGACCCTACGGTGAGGAGCTAACCATCGATACTCCATATTGCAGAGGTTTCTGTGAATGACCCTGCCCAGCTGTGTCAGATTTTAAAATCAAACGTGGCCCTTGAGCACCAAGTTTGTCCATTCCTGGTCTATCATCAACTTCCCCACTCTGACTGGTGGCTTATCTGAACACAGGTTGAGTTCCCACCAGACTTGTGTTCTCGTGTGACATTCGTCAACTTCACGGTGACACGCAGTAGCCTGCAGAGCCAGTGTCTCAACGAGGTGCTGAAAGCAGAGAGACCCGACGTGGACGAGAAACGCTCAGACCTCCTCAAACTTCAGGGTGCGAGAAACAACCATGAAATGATGACATTAAAACACAAGCAGGGATGTTGAAACAGATACTAAACCACATGTGTCTCTGGTATTTAGGTGAATTCCAGCTGCGCTTGCGACAGCTGGAGAAATCCTTACTGCAGGCCCTCAACGAGGTAAAGGGGCGAATCCTCGATGATGACACCATCATCACCACGCTGGAGAACCTGAAGAAGGAAGCTGCAGAGGTGACCAGGAAGGTGGAGGAGACGGACATCATCATGGCCGAGGTGGAGGCGGTGTCGCAGCAGTACCTGTCCCTGTCATCCGCTTGCAGCAGCATCTACTTCACCATGGAGGCACTCAACCAGGTCTGAACATAGACAAACACACATAGTCATTTAAAGGCTATGTGTGTGGACATTTTGTGTCAATTGTTTTTTCAAATTCTCAACCTATTTGGACTATGTGAGAATGAATACACATTAGGTTGAATTTGTCAGAGGATATTAATAATAAAGAATGTGCTGAATTATTATTATTGTTGTACCGTTAAAATATATATACCCCCCCCCACCCAGATGCACTTCCTGTACCAGTATTCCCTTCACTTTTTCCTGGACACCTACCACACTGTACTGTATGAGAACACCAACCTCAAGAGCATCAACGACCACACGCAAAGACTCGCCGTGATCACAAAGGACCTCTTCCAGGTATGACATGGAGACATTTCACATTTTACATGGACTAATGTTTTGTTTCTTGGTAGGTGGCATTCAACAGGGTTGCCAGAGGAATGCTGCATCAAGACCACATCACGTTCGCTATGCTGCTGGCTAAGATCAGCCTCAAGGGAATGACCAAGTCAGTAGTAGTATATAATTTTGTATATAATTTTGTGCGGCCCGGTAGTCCAGTGGTTAGCACGTCGACTTCACAGTGCAGAGGTGCCGGGTTCAATTCCAGCTCCGGCCTCCCTGTGTGGAGTTTGCATGTTCTCCCCGGGCTTGCGTGGGTTTTCTCCAGGTGCTCCCGGTTTCCTCCCACATTCCAAAAACATGCATGGCAGGCTGATTGAACACTCTGAATTGTCCCTAGGTGTGAATGTGAGTGTGGTTGGTTGTTCGTCTCTGTGTGCCCTGCGATTGGCTGGCAACCGATTCAGGGTGTCCCCCGCCTACTGCCCGAAGACAGCTGGGATAGGCTCCAGCACCCCCCGCGACCCTAGTGAGGATCAAGCGGTTCGGAAAATGGATGGATGGATGGATGGATATGTGTGTGTGTGTGTATATATATATGTATGTGTATATATTAGAGCTGTCAGTTTAGCGCGTTTTTATCGACATTAATTTAAATGAATTTTATCAGGATCAAAAATTTTCTCGCGAGATTAACGCGGCAGACGTCACAGCGGATGTGACGTTGCTCTATAAATAAACCAGAAACAAAACATCAAGCGCGCTGCACAAGTCCACGACGTTTGTTTTGCCAGCCACGGCAGCGAGACACCGAAACGGATATTTAAATAGTTTATGAATGGAAAATTTACTTTTAAAAAGTTGCCAGATTGTTCCACTGACAAGACCAAAATGACCTGGATGTTTTGCAGTCGTAAACTGAGCTATCATCATAGCACGTCGAGTCTGAAATACCACTTAATTAATGGCCAAGCACACCGCTGACGTGAGCAGTCCGCCCCCCTCGTCTCAGACAGACGGCTATGGATCATTTCAAAGCGAAGAAAATGGATGACACGACAAAGAACAAAGTTGCTGAAGCAATCGGCAATTTAAACAGCGTGGCTAAAATGTTGCTAGAACAGGGGTGTCTTTATTTAGCTCATTTGTGCATAGTTGTCATGTTTGTCCGTCTGCAATCTGACGTTTAAAGAAGTAAATTGCGTTGCAGCCGCGCCCACTTCCGGGTTGGACCTTTGGGACTTGTAGTTCTTTTGTTCGATTCGACTTGATATGTTCATGCCGCGCCCACTTCCGGGATTGAGTATTGGGACTTGTAGTTCTTTTGTTCGATTCGACTTTATGTTTGTGTTGAATGGTTTCTTACGCTTAAAACAATGAATAATGATGACGATAATGATACATAGTGAAATCAGGGTTGATTACATTATTTATTAAACGTATTGTTAAATAAAGGTATTCATTAATGTCAATTATATACATATTTACATTGCAATGCAGAAAGATAGATATATTAATTTTTTACTGCATTTATGTGTAGTTTAGGTTATTACCTGCTTCTGATACTTCTGTTACAACTACTACTACTCCTACTTCTGCTGCAAAGTGCTCCAATAAATGATCCAAAAGTACAGAACGAGAGATCCTTCCATGCTGACCGACAATCCCTAACTGAACAACCATTACTGATTGCCAGCGAGAGCCTCCATTACAAGAATCCAAATGATGTCGACACAAAACCGTAGAGAGACTTCCGAGCAAGAAGGACCAACAGAATCAGCATAGCCTGACTGCTGTGTTCAAAGCAAATTTGAGAAAAACGAAGTATGCAACCATGGCTTAAATCCATTATAGGCTGAGTACTAGTTTACCTTAGATGTGCACTTTATAATGTTATATTGCGCTGTTTTGATTCCCTAAAAAGAGCTGTTCAAGCAGCTGTTGTGTGACAAAATATTGTTTTCACTGTTGTTGATGGACAGTAATATTGTGTGAGAGATAATGTGTGAATAACTGCTCCAAGTGAAAAATGTTCATGTAAAATTGAAAATCAAAATTGTTATTTCAGTAAATATTTGCATTTTGCACATAGAAAACTGATTCATGATTCCATGTTGATGAGAGCATTAAAATGGGGGAAAATAGGACAAAAAAATATAAAAGGAAATTCAGAAACGATAAAAAATGAGTGAGCAATCATGATTAATTTTTAGTTAATTTGAGTTAATTATGACGGTTGAGTTTTTAATTAGATTAAAAATTTTAATCGTTTGACAGCTCTAGTATATATATATATATGTCTATATATATATGTGTGTGTGTGTATGGGGGGGGTTCATGAAGGGGATTTCAATTTATTTCAGTGTTGAATGTTGATTTGAAATATCTGTTAAACTTGTAAGGCAAGGTGCCACTGGTAAATCTAACTGATCCCAATCTTTCGTCTTCTTTTTAGCGAGCCCTCATACGATGCCGAATTCCAGCACTTCCTCCGTGGTAAGGAGATTGTGCTTACTGGCACATCCCTGCCCAAGGTGAAGGGTCTGACCACTGAGCAGAGTGAGGCCATGGTCCGCCTCGGCCGCCTGCCTGCGTTTAAGGACTTGGTGACAAAAATTCAGTCAGATGAGGTAAGGAGTCTGAAACGCTTCTGGGTGGGTTTTTTTGTTTTTGTTTTTTAAAGGTGCTTTTAGCTATGAGGTGTTGAAGGAATAGTCTGTTTTGTCACCTCAGCAAATCTTCATGTGGCTGGAGAGTAACACCCCGGAGCTAGCTGTTCCTTACCTGTGGTCTGAGGAGAAGCAGTCCAGTAAATATTTCAACTTACGCCACCATTGAAATGAATTGCTCTGCACTCACTCACTCATCTGTCTCTCCTCCTCAGCACCCATCGGCCAAGCGGTGCACCAGCTGCTGTTGATCCAGACATTCCGTCTGGACCGTCTTCTGGCCATGTCGCACATCTTTGTTGCCAAAGTGCTGGGAGAGGCCTTCATGAGCATCATCGAGCAGCCCATCGATCTGGCCAACATTGTGGATAGTGAGGTACTGATGATTTCCAAGCAAAAGACTCGGTTATTGTCGGCCGTGTTGATTTTTGTCGGCCGTGTTGATTTTTACATGTCACTTCGTATGTACAGGTGAAGCCCAGTACACCGGTGCTCATGTGTTCTGTCCCGGGTTATGATGCGAGCGGTCTCGTCCGAGATTTGGCTACCGAGCAGAACAAGCAAATCACTTCTATCTCCATCGGTAAGAACAACACACATTTATCGTCTTTCTGAAATAAAAAGCCCTTTTTTTTAGAGGCTGACTCACTCGTGCAAATGATCCAGGCCTTATTTTGTCCCATATAGGGCTTGGCTTATGGTGAGAACTTTCTTTTTCATGGTTTGCACAGGCAAGCAAGTGACTTCTACTTGCAGTAGCAAAACTATGCAAATTTTGGCCCTCACTTGAAAGTGGCTCTGGATTTTCACCTCACCTAGCTCCTCAGTGTAATGTTGGAAAATAACAGATTTCTTAGTCATTTAATTTCACACTTGATGGTTGGATGGGCACTCGGAAGACACAACTATTTTGTATCAAAGCAATTCATAAGTCCATGTCTCCCTCTTTCAAGAATTTTTGCTGATCGCATCTTTCCATCGCACACAGGTTCGGCTGAGGGCTTCAATAAGGCCGACAGAGACATCAACACCGCCGTCAAGTCGGGCAGGTGGGTGATGTTGGAAAATGTCCACCTGGCTCCTGGCTGGCTGATGCAGTTGGAGAAGAAGCTCCACTCCATGCAGCCTCATGCCAGCTTCAGGCTATTCTTGACCATGGAGATCAATCCCAAGGTATCACACTCCCTCACAGTATTGGGGTGCATTCGCTTTTCAGCCAATTCAAACCCTCTTTGATCAGTCTTTGGACAGATTTCATACTTTTCTTTTCCCCCCAGGTTCCAGTGAATCTGCTTCGTGCTGGGCGTATCTTTGTATTTGAGCCCCCTCCTGGTGTAAAGGCCAACATGTTGCGCACCTTCAGCAGCATCCCCGTTGCTCGCATGTGCAAGGTATAAAGCGCACAAATTAGGACTTCCTTTATTTCAAGGCACAACTCCACATTTTTCTAACGATCTGGTCCCCTCGTCCCCTTTTTTTTTTTTTTCCCCCACATCTGTGTTTGTACAGGCTCCCAATGAGCGTGCCCGTCTCTACTTCCTGCTGGCCTGGTTCCATGCCGTCATCCAGGAGCGTCTGCGCTATGCGCCACTGGGTTGGTCCAAAAAGTATGAATTTGGAGAGTCTGACCTGCGCTCCGCCTGCGATACCGTCGACACCTGGCTCGATGACACTGCTAAGGTTTGTACAAATGACAAAGATGGTTCACAGGCCCTAGTTTCCCTACGCTTACTCTAAAATGACATTGCAAATACCACAGGGTCGTCAGAACATCGCACCGGACAAGATCCCCTGGGCCGCACTAAAGACCCTGATGGCTCAATCCATCTACGGCGGCCGTATCGACAACGAGTTTGACCAGCGTCTGCTTAACACTTTCCTGGATCGCATTTTCACCAAGAGAAGCTTTGACAGTGAATTCAAACTGGCGCTCAAAGTGGACGGGCACAAAGACATCAAAATGCCCGACGGCATTCGGTCAGTACCTGTGCCCATATATCACAGCCAGTTAATGTTGGCCCATGTGTTACTTTTCTTTATTTTTTTTTTTCTCCAGGCGTGAGGAGTTCATGCACTGGGTGGAGCTGCTTCCTGACACGCAGACTCCATCTTGGCTGGGCTTGCCTAGCAATGCAGAAAAGGTCTTGCTCACCACACAGGGTATGCTCCCAGCAGTCCTCTTTTAATCACTTGATCTGTAGACATTTTCACCATGATGTCAGACGTACTTTTTGGTGGCAAAAGCTTGTAATAGTCTGCCATGTCATATGACCAAGGCAGAGCAATTTAGAAAACCGGGTAAATGGCTTGAATGATTTTGGCCCTCATCTCTACCATCGTTTGATTGGGTGTCAGTTGAAAACATGTTAGGCAAGTTAAATTGCTTCCAATGGTGACACGATGTTGTCACCATTGGATTTCAACAAGTAAATTGATTCAAAAATAGACACAGTGTAAATTCAGACATAGTTAAGATGATCATTGAAGGTCTAATTAATTACCTGACTTTTCTGTGGCTTGGATTAATGGGCAGAGACATGCACTTTTGAAGCTGAAACGGTGTTTGCAAGCAGGTTTGCCCTTATGATTTGCTAAAAAAAAAAGCCACATATTTTATACATAGCTGTGAGAAAACATTTCTACAGAACGAATGATGCCCAAATCGTCCTTTCAGAAGTGGCTATACCGCCTCTAGACAGTCTCGCGATTGTCTCTAAAACATTTTACAACACCCACTCCATTTATCATCCATTCATATTCCGCTGGATTCATTTTTATTCTTCACGAAATTGAAAACATTTTCCGTTGCAACCCCAACATACAAATGTTGTCATTGTTTTTAGTTTAGTGGTAGTCAATCACTTTGTGCCACCCAGAAGTACCCTGACGCTTTGTGTTTCTAATCATAATGAAGTCTCTTCTTTCAAATGAACTGGAAACCCATCACATATCCATCATTCTCAACACAACCAATGATTAACAGTCTCTTTTCTATTCCAGTGTCCTTATGTTCACTGACAGCGTTTTATAGCGCCGAGCAGGAGAGATGTTACGCTTAGCAGATTCCTCTCATCGTTCATTGTACATCATTTGTTAGCCGTTCAGCTGCTGTGTTCTGTATTGCTGTCGTGCAGATTGTGTTCCTCTCTAATCACATTTACAAGGTTAAAGGAGTGCGTATCCTCACCCTCCAGCAGCTGTTTTTTCACAAGCCAACATGTCGCTTTGCTGAGACACGATCTCCACCCCGCCTCCCCCCACCCGTCCACCTCAGGCATCCTCACCTGCCCTGTATATAATCTCACTTGCTACTTTATTAGGTACACCTCTCTAGCACTGAGGTGAAAGACATTTTGCCTTCAAAACCGCCTTAATTCTTTGTGGAATAGATTCCACACATTGCTGGAAAGTTTGGCATCTGGCATTTCCAGCAGAAAAGACGTTTAAGATGGGAAAGCACTATTTTGACTTGAGGTGTGGGGGGCGGCATTTCTGAACTAAAACACATGTTAACAATGATCATTCTGTAAACATGCCAAGAATGTGTTAAAAGGCAAATTATAACCAACTGGTGTACCTAATAATCAAGTGACTGCAGAATTTACCATATATGCCCATCAATACCCCCCTACCCCTCAATAATATGGCATCCAGGCACTCCTCTGTCACCCCCCCCCCCCTTTTTTTATTTTATTTGGTAATACCTGAAACCATTTACTGTATATTCTCACTTAGCTGCCTGCGGGCGTCTAGAATATGCAGGCAGTGCTTTAAGTGACATTTCAACAAACCTGTCGCATAAGTGTCAAAGTAACCACTCACCCTTGGAAAACGCCTGACAAACAATGATACACCCAGCAATTGTCTATTGGAGCCTATACGGTATTTTGTCTTAGTCATAAGTCATTGTAAATTAAAAAAAATCACTTGGGACCGATATTTCAATGTTACATGTGATTTGATATATTGCCTGACGCCTTGTCATGTTGCCCCGATTTGTTTGTTTTTTGTAATCAAGCAACCCCTGAGCCATCATGGACATGAACTTTGTGTTCCACTTAATAATTTCTCCTCCCACCATGGCTTTGTCTTCCTACCTCCCTCGCTCACTCTCTCCCACCCCCTGCCCTTTTCCTCGCCGGGCTGCACAGGCACTGACATGATGGGTAAGATGCTGAAAATGCAGATGTTGGAGGATGAGGATGACCTCGCCTACGAGACGGAGAAGAAAGAGCGCACGTCGTCCACCGCAGACGCCCAGCCAGCCTGGATGAGGACGCTGCACACTACCGCCGGCAACTGGCTGCAGCTCATGCCTCAAACCGTCAATCCCCTCAAACGCACGGTGGAGAACATCAAGGTAACGAGCCAGACGTAGGAGAAGTTGAAAGCTGCTCTTCATTTCAATGTTGGTTACTCATGAGGCAACAAGGTAAAAACGTTTGAATGAACTGGGCTCGGAGCGCTTTCTCTAACTTGTCGTGTTCAAATATCGCTAGGACCCGCTCTTCCGCTTCTTTGAGCGCGAGGTGAAGATGGGTGGCAAAATGCTGCAGGAAGTCCGTCAGGATCTGTTGGACGTGGTGCAAGTGTGCCAGGGCAAGAAAAAGCAGACCAACGACCTGCGCACTCTTATTAGTGACCTGGTGAAAGGTATATATTATATCATATTTTATTCAACGCATCATGAGTCATGCTGCAAAGTCACACGAAAAAGAAAAAAAAAAAGACTAACCACGGTTTATGGTACCAGAAGTGGTTATGCATTTTTTGAAATGCGAAATATTTTTAACACTGCTATTAGTAAACAAAAAAAAATCAAACACGACTAAAAAGGCATAATGAAATGCGTTCAATGGTCTTTATCGTCATTCCTTTCCACCTGGCTGTGTTTCAGGCATCCTCCCTCGCAGCTGGTGTCGCTACACCGTGCCCGTCTCCATGACCGTCATCCAGTGGGTGGCGGACTTCAGCGAGCGCATCAAACAGCTGCAGCAGATCTCACAGGGTGCTGCTAGCGGGGGCGCTAAGGAACTCAAGGTAAAGCATCCTCACTGACTTGTTAGTGCGCCAACGTTTTTCCAGTTATGATCATGTAACACTGACCACATCTTCTGAAAGCGGTACTAAAAATACTGTTAATGTTATATAGAGATGACTTCTCAAACCACAATTAGAATTTCAGTTGACTGATGTGATCGCTCCACAATGTCGCGTCCGTCCATGTTTGTGAATCATCCAGTCTGCCTCTATCCTAACACCTTATTTCTCCTTAAGAGTCATTTTCTTTTTTTTTCCGGTTTGAGTTAAATTCCCCACTATCGTGCGCTTACACAAGAGATCTTTTTTTTTTTTTCATGGCAATTTTTGGGTCAAAATATATTAATGTTTTCAATGTGTATTTTTTTAATTAACAGTGTTTAAAGTGTCTGGCTGGGTTTTTTTAAGACTTTAACTAGAAGGATATATTTTTTTGATATTGTCTCTCCACAAGTGGATTGTGAATTTTCACCTATGGCACGTGGAAACATAACTCCCTGCCATGAACAGGAATCGCTGCCCATCTGAATTCATTTCCTGTTATTCCTTGTCCCTTTCCCAGAACATCCACGTCTGCCTGGGCAGTCTTTTTGTACCTGAGGCGTACATCACCGCCACCCGCCAGTACGTGGCCCAGGCTAACAGCTGGTCTCTGGAGGAGCTTTGTCTGGAGGTTAACGTCACCAACGCCCAGGGCGCCACTCTGGACGCGTGCAGCTTCGGCATCAAAGGTCTGACCGTGCACTCAACAACTACTGAAACCAAGTTTCTAATTTCATTTGCTCAAAAAAAAAAAAAAAGTTGAAGATTTAATAAGTGGCCCTTTCATCCTTCTATTTTTCTGTAAAAGTTTGGACACCCCTGGTATATAAGTTGGCATCTTAAAATGTTTCCTATTGTATGATGATCATGCTTTTTCCTCTTTTGCCAAACACTGGCAAAGCTTATGCTCGTTCATGAAAACACTGAACCTGAATTTGGAAAAAAAAACTAAACACTTTCACTTACAAAATAAAAAAGAAAGTGCTTTTTAGATAAATGAGAATTAACTGAAACTACATTCTACATTTAAAAAAAGCTATAATTATTGCAAAAATGTTTGCATTCATTTTTGTCAGTTAATATCACGCTTGAGGGTTCCTTTTGTGTATTTATTTTGGTCGTGCTGACACAAATTTTGCGCTGCAGGACTCAAACTGCAGGGGGCGACGTGCGCCAACAACAAGCTGTCCCTGTCCACTTCCATCTCCACCGAGCTGCCTCTCACCCAGCTCCGCTGGATCAAGCAAGGCGATGGCGAAAAGAGACACACGGTAGAAAGAGCGCCATCCGCGGGTTGTCGTTTCCTCTCTCCCCCGCCATCCACAGGCTCACCCACAGTCTTCTTTTTCTCAGGTCACTCTGCCCGTGTACCTGAATTTCACCAGGTCTGACCTCATCTTCACCGTCGACTTCGACATCGCCACCAAGGAGGATCCACACAGCTTCTACGAGCGCGGTGTGGCCGTCCTGTGCACAGAGTAGTTAAATGAGATTCTAGAAATCTCAAGAGTTAATCTGACCCATATAATCACCTATATGCCCTGCCTGTTAACTACCCATTATGTTTGCTCAGTCGTGAACATTTGTGGACCAGTCGTAGAATATATACACTTTATTTTGCAAGTGTCTGAGAAGGTTTTGAGGAAGTTGTCAGTTGCGTATATCATGTTTCAAAAGAGGACGTGGGAAGGAAGGACAGATTTTACACGAATGAAAAGGTATGTTGTATTTTACATTGAATAAAGCTTGCTGGACTGAAATGAGTTGGAATGGGAATTTCCACAGAATATCACGGATTTATTTTGTATTACGTTATGACCACCTCAGCACGTAAAATAGAATAGAGAAAACACAATATTAGTATTGCACAATTATATATAGTTTAAAATGCTATGTATTATCTGCTGTTTAAATAAATCAGTTTCAATTCGTGTAAACTTAAGGCAAATATCACAAACAAAACTACAGTACAGCAAACCCCCACATATCTGCAAATTTGTGGATTTTGAAGTACGGGGTGAACCTTCGGTTTGGGCACCCCTTATTTAAAACGACCGCAGCCTCTACCTTAATGCTAACATAAATGGGAAACTTTTTAGGTGTGGCACTGTTATCCAATAAGCAATGAATATTTAAACAAACATGTAGCTAGATAATAAAATACTCACAGGCATGTATTCTTTATCCTCTGCAAATAATTACTCATACTACTGCCAGACAGAGGAAGAGAAAAGTTGTTTTATACCGCCACAGGGTGACAAAGCTGTATAATTTTCTAGAGTGCTATTTTTGTCAACAAAAAAAAAGTGAGGGGGTAAATAATGGATTATTGGCAGTTCCGTTCATTTCAATGGGGGGGAAAGATGCTTTGAGATGAGTATCTCACAAACCGAGGGTGGTCAATGAATAAAACGTGTACAATCTACACAATAAGTAATCACCTTATGTAAGAAAAAAAATGTGTGAAGTGTTTTTCTGCAATTTTTGAACTTTTTTTGTGGATGTCGATTACAATGGGCCCACGCATACACCCGTGATAGACCTGTGGATTTGGACCCCCCGCCCCTTTATTTTACTGCCAGCCCCTCTTTGCTGTGGAAAACACTATCGGACGTTTAGCCATATTTAAAAAATAAAAATAAAAACAATTCCCAACGCACAGTACAGGATGATCAAACATGAATTTTCACTGTACGCAGGTCAGTCCAGTCCCTATCCACCACGAATAGCAGGAGTCCCCTGTCCTCGTGGATTATTGTGAGAAAAGACAGATGAATAATGAAGGTTCACTGTCATCAACTTTGAAATTCTAAAGTGTATTTTTTCATAACAAAAATAAATACAATAGGAAATCAAGAGAATAAACAAAGTGCATTGATTGTAAAGTCACATGACAGGGCTCAAGCATGATACTGATGCAGAAGCAGTCCCATGCAAAATTTGGTGGACATCTCTATCATCCTTCTTTCTCCTCTTCTACGCGGACCACACACAGCCTCTTTCTTAGCACCAGACTGTCACCACAGGGCACGTCTGGCTTCCTCTTGACCACCACACGAACATCGCACGGACCAGCCGTACTGTCCAAGGAGCTGTCGGGCATCTGGGCGTCACCGTGTAGTCTATAGTGTGCTTCCAAACCCGCCGCTGCCGCTTGGCTGCCCATGTCCTTGCTCAGCTGGCACAGCCAAACCTCAGAGTCATCCAAACACTTCATGTGCACGTCCAGAAGATGCTGGCTTGTCGTTTTTGTTGGTTTCACCAGTGGTCTAAAGTCAGTGGACAGAGGAGGGTGAAGAATAAAATGCCTGGTCCGACGGGAGGTGCGACCTCGTCCTCCTTTTCCCTGCTGCCTGGTTCGCCCTTTTGGGGTGCTGGCATCCATGTTGGTCTCATCAGAATCCTCCGAGCTCCCGTCATATGGGTCCAAAAACTACAAATTGACAATATACTTTTGGTTAGGGACAAACAGTTTCTCATTTCATAATCTTGTTCATGATGAAAAGAGAAGCGCCAAAAAGAAATCTCGAGGACCAATACAGGAATTCTGACATTTTGAGGCCATTTCAGGGACCGATCAAAATTTTAGACTTTTTTTGAGGGCTTACACATTCTCAAAAAGTCACATTTTGCAAGTGTCCATCTTGGTAAAAAAGTAAACTTCCCTTCTGACTAGGGCTGAACGATTTTGAAAAATCTTGATTGGGATTTAACATGCAATTATTTTTTTTTCCAAGATCCTCTTCCCAGGTTTTTTAAACATATACAAGCAATATGTTAATTCTATTACAATAAACAATACAAAATGTATTATATGGCAATGTTTTGGTTGTAGTGATGCTAAAATAAAGGAAACAATCGGCTTAATAGCACCCTGTGCAAATATTTGAATATTGAGCCACCAGAGTCGGTTTCTCAATCATCAGTTAGTGACCCACAAACAATATATATACTCTGAATGTGCAAGAGCCCATTCAATACCCATTTAGTTAACACCCTCTTTGAATTGCTATTATCCCTTCCAACTAATTCCTCTGCTTGTGGGGGTTCAGTCATCTTACCAAGGAGTAACATCCATGGCGTCCCCCTGCAGGTTCATGCACTCGTGGCAACGTCCGTCTTAAACTGCCACTCTCCGGCGCACTGCTCACACATTCCTGTCACACATTTATGATGGGGGTTTTATACAATAATATCTTAACCTATGGGCTTTTCAAGATAGCAATTGTCCTGGCATTTTTTGACTTGAGTTACGATGAAAAATACCTATTTTTAAATAAGAGTTACAAATGCTGGCAGCGAACTTTACACTGTATGCAGCAGTTCGGCAGCTTGTGAACACATTTTACAAAAAGAGAGCAAATGCTTGCTTCGAGCTATTTTTAATGCAGCGTGTTAATGGTACCATAGTGCTGGTGTCTGACCATCTTGGACTAATCTCAGAGTCCGAATCAGTGCTGGATTCCACTTTACACATCTCCTAAAAATACACACATCGTTTCAATACTTTTAAAAGTCAACAATTGCGATTTTCAAGCATTGAAATTGCTGATAAGGGATAACTGGGTGACCTGACCTTGTATTTGAAGGCGAGCTGCTCCACGTTGCTTATTTGGCCACTGTCACTGGTGTCTAAAATGAAGGGAGGGAAAATAGGTGAACTCTAAAAACGCTGAAGTGGCATGAAACTGCCCGCGTTAGGGTCTTAGTTTAAAAACTAGCCCTTCTTCAGAGTGTCGTTAAATGTTTACCTGGAACTAAACGCGGTCGTCTTCGCCTGTAAGCCATGCTGATGCAGGGGCAGGTAGGAGCCCGCGAGTCCCTTTTAAACTGTGATGTCATTATTGCCGTAATTTCTGAGGTGTCGTAAAGGAGGACGTCAATAAACAACTTCGGCAACATGTGGCGCCCGTGTTTTGCAACAGGTGATTTTGTTCTTTCTTCACCGCAAATGCGTTTTGTTCACGCTTGCCTCTGATTTTAATAATTTTCTTAAATGGAATGAAACAAATGTTACTGAATGAGTATCGAAAAGGCTCACGGTGATTGACTGGCGTTATTTCGGGTAAAAGTCAAATTAATACAACTTTATGTAGCGCACTCCACAACAGCTAGAGTTGTAACAAAGCATTTTACATATAACATGAAATAATAATAAAAGAACAATGCTATGATCACATGTTGACCTTTTACATAAGCGTTTTTGTTAAATCGTGCAAAATAAGAACACAAACAATTTGTCAGGGAACATTATAAATTAGATAAAGGAAAGAAAATGGGAACGGCAAAAAACACGCCACGTTTTAAAAGTACATTTTATTTCATAGTCGTTTCGACATGTTTTTATTTTTGGCAGGCACTAATTGCGTGAAAGTCTAAATGATGTCTTGGGCTTTGGTGAATTCATGAAATTTCAAGTCATTTTAATGGAGAATATTGACATTGAAGTCAATTCAAAGTACAGTACCAATGGGGGCGTTTTATTTAACGATACATGAACATATAACTCTCGATTTAGCATGACGTTCTTTCGAACAAACGTACTTTTATTAAATGTAGCCAAATACATTCCATTGGACATTTGCTTCTCCCAAGTAAAACCAATAATGACAATCCTCTCATATTAATTACACAAAGCTTTTATCAATGTAAGTTGTGCGCAAAATACAACGGTTGCGCCAGAAAGACCTTCCCACCACCGCTGTCACTCTCCCGCCCTCGCCTTTGCCTAAGATCCGGCTTGGAGGAAAGGGATGAATGTTAATTTCAAAGATGGCGGCGGAGGGAGGAGGGAAGGAGATGAACGAAATCAAAACTCAGTTCACCACTCGGGAAGGTGTTTACAAACTCCTCACACACTCCGAATACAGCCGTCCCAACAGAGTGCCTTTTAACTCGCAGGGCTCCAACCCGGTCAAGGTCTCCTTCGTCAACGTCAACGACCAGTCGGGCAACGGCGACAGGATCTGTTTCAATGTGGGCCGTGAACTCTACTTCTACATCTACAAAGGTGTCCGAAAGGTACGGTGCCATGGCAAGCACACTCCCCGGTAGCGCCACTTCGTTTTGCCCAAGCCCGTACGTACGTAGCCTTCCGTCCGGCTTCTGAGCGCAACTGTGGCGGGTGTGTGACTTTCAAACGGAGCCACTGGGCTAGTTAGCTTCGGGCTAACTAGTTAGCGGCGCGAGTGTCTTCACAAGCTACTTCGAGGCCATAGGTCGAACTTCCTTCGTCTAGCCGACATTATTAGTCGCGTGTTAATGGAGCCTCCATGTCAGTTATCCCGGTTTTAAAAGTAGCTGCGTAGAGGCTGTTACTGGCGACGACTGCGTACCACCTGTCGACGCCCCACATTCTAACAGGTGTCCACTTAGCACTGCTATCATTGGAATGAATGGTAGCCACTTAGCTTGTAGCTCAGCGGATTTTGGGAGGACAGAGTCGACGAACATGTCACTTAACCCTCACTTATCGGCAGGTTTGACCCGTTTGAACATTTGACACCATTTGAAGTGCCCCAAATGTCCCCCTTTCTCTCTGAAATTTGATGACTCAAGTCACTCACTGTAGGTGCTTTAAAGCTGTGGTTGTTCTGTGTCGAATTTGTGTCCACCACGGGCGTTTGTTGCCCATTTTTGGGGGGTGCTCAAGGTCCCCTAAATTGAATCCCAGCACCCCTAAAATGTAAGAGGGTTTGAGAAGTGAGTTAATATACAGTACTTTGGTGAAACATAATTGTACCACTCAATCACTCCCCGACTGGGTTCTGAGCACCTTATTTGCACAGATGAAAATGCTGCCTTCAAGTGATATATAGACAGTACACTGTAAGTCATAACCGTCTGGCATAAACCAGGATATGTGGAACATCTCCCACTCAGTACCTTACACATTATCATTACCAAGCCTCATTATTGCAGAATTTAATTGTAAGTCACGGTTTGTGTCTGGTACGAGTTAGCTAAAGCTCTTTTCTGGCGAGAAACTGTTTGAGGTGGTCAGAGACAGCGCTGCTGCCCTCTTAATTGGAAAGGGAGAAGCTAGCAGTATGCACTTTGTGTTTGTTATTAAAGCCAAGCTGCTAATCACAAGCTAACTTGATTGGATGCCCATGACCAAAAAGTATTATGCTTCTCTTTCATCAACGTGGGAATGGAATTGCATTCAAATGTACAAAACGGTTACATTGATCTTGCAAAGCCAGTAGCTGAGCATCTCTCCCCCTTGAATTGCCCCTGTTGTCCACTAGAAGGGATTTCAGGTTTACCGGCGTGTTGAATCTAGGAAAATGGTGGGAATATCGAAACTGTACATCGCGATGTGTGTGTTCTTTATGGAACCCCCTGGTGTTCAAGAGGGTGCTTGAAACAGTCATGAGAGCTGTTTGTGTTTACAAAGCAACCTTCATCGAGCGGTAGGTCGATATCAGATCATTAGGGAATCTCGAAACGATAAGAGTCCAAGTTGTGTACATGTGTACTTCAATAGGACAATGGAGACAGCGGTCACAGGGGAGTTTGAAACAGTCCTGCAAACTGTCTGTTTTTCCAATGGACTTGGACAGGTTCTCACTGAAACATGCAGCAGCTGCTGAACTTTGAACTTAAGGGTCACGAGAAGACCTTGCATTAAAACGGTATTAGTGTGAACGTACTTAAAGGACAGCAATCATACCGCAGTCAGAAGGTGCCTAGAAACAAAAACACCACTCCATGATAATTTACTTTATACTATAAACATACAGTAATAACATAATTAAATATAATTTTAAAAGTATTAAGCAGTTCTTCCTCCACTTAATCAATCCAATGGACGTTATGTTGCTTCGCACTGCACAGAGGATAAAGAATATATGACTGAGTACTGTTATATTGAATGTTTGTGTTTTTCCACCATTTGTGTTTGGATACGTCTCTTGAAGGTTTGTTCTGATAAGTGTGCTACTTAAACCGAATGTCAGCTGATGGCTAAATTTCAGCGGAGATGCTGTGCGGCATGCATGTCGTCATCCCCCAATAAAACAGTCACACATGCTTAAATTTACAGCCGCTTGGATGTTCTGGATATCAAGGAAAGGCGCACGGCTGAGACTTTTAAGGTTAATAAAAGCTGTAAAAGCGGTTTATAGTGCAGAAAATACAGTATGTACAAATGCCTTGTTATCTCTAAAATTAGCTGGCGTGGATTTTCATAATTTGTGGCCATCAACCTTGTTTCTTAACGCACTTTCAGAATCGGCTCGTGTTGGCCATTATCACAAGTCGCCGACCTTTCTCCACAGGCTGCTGACCTGAGCAAGCCCATAGACAAGCGCATCTACAAGGGAACTCAGCCCACCTGTCATGACTTCAACCACCTCACCGCCACAGCCGAGAGTGTGTCTCTCCTGGTTGGCTTCTCTGCCGGGCAAGTGCAGCTCATCGACCCCATCAAGAAGGAGACGAGCAAGCTCTTTAATGAGGAGGTAATGGGGGTATGGGGGGCGCTTTTGCTGTTTTAATGATCTAATTTTGTTCGTGACACTATATGGATTATATCTAGCCATCCTGATTATTTCTCTTGTCCAGGGTGGTAATTATAACGCGTAGCTGGTGAGAGCAACCATTTTAGTCATTTTATGGTACCAATATTGTGTGCGTGTCCGTCGACAAATGTACTTTAATGGCATTAGGTGTTATAGGGGCTCAAGCAGGGTTTGAATGACCTAGTGCAAGCGCAAAAACTTATGAGAGGTCTGTTTTACTCCTTTAAAGGTGTTTTCAAGCTCCTTTAGATTCCTCAACCCAATTTATTTTGAAAGAAAGTGGGGTTTGGAAAGCCCGCCCTCCACCGCGGCTCGGCACCGGTTCAAAACGAACCACGCAATCAAATTTGTTTATTTGCTGTGACGTATTCTTGGTGAGCAATGTCACTCTTCGGCCGTGGAAGTCCATGCTCATTGAAAATGGCGTGCGTTAGAGGCCGTGGTTTAACATTCGGCATTAAATCACATTTAAATTTCATTTCGCGGTCTTGATTGCTCAGGTTTGTCACTGAAATGTGCTTGATGTGACTGGTTACAGCGGTGAGTCTGGGTTACCAAAATAAAATAATCAATAAATATCGATGTGCAACACTTAATTACAATAAATCTGTGCTTTCATTTTGGATTATCACTTCGACGCCGTTGCAAGGAAATCGTGTCCCATCACTGGTGAGCTATTTTTAGAACCAGCCCATGGGCTACTCATCGAAGTCCTTTTGGGAAACATAATGCCAGTGAGTTAACAAAATGCAACACACAAACACACACACGCAAAAATTTGTTCGACACCCCTCTTTTAGATATGTTTGACAATTGGGCTTTTACTGACCATGGCCCAGTTGTCTTCGTGTGTCTGGACTGCTTTAATTGTGAAAGAAATCCTTGCCGTGTTGTTCAACTGCAACCGATTTATAAATGAAGACAAATTGAACTGATTTGTGATGTTCTTATCCTGTCCTTGTGTCACTCCTCCTTCAACCAGAGACTAATAGACAAGTCCAGGGTGACCTGTGTGAAGTGGGTCCCGGGCTCCGAGAGCCTCTTCCTGGTGTCGCACGCCAGCGGCAACATGTACCTGTACAACGTGGAGCACACGTGCGGCACCACGGCGCCGCACTACCAGCTCCTTAAGCAGGGTGACAACTACTCGGTGCACACCTGCAAGAGCAAATCCACGCGGAACCCCCTTCTCAAATGGACGGTGGGCGAGGGCGCCCTCAACGAATTTGCCTTCTCCCCCGATGGGAAGTTCCTGGCGTGCGTGAGCCAGGACGGCTTCCTGCGCGTGTTCAACTTCGATGCCGTGGAGCTGCACGGCACTATGAAGAGCTACTTCGGCGGCTTGCTGTGCGTGTCCTGGAGCCCCGACGGCAAGTACATCGTAGCGGGCGGCGAGGACGACCTGGTCACCGTGTGGTCCTTCCTGGACTGCCGGGTGATCGCGCGCGGCCACGGCCACAAGTCGTGGGTGAGCGTGGTGGCCTTCGACCACTACACCACCAGCGTGGAAGAGAGCGACCCGCTGGAGTTCAGCGGCAGCGACGAGGACTTCCAGGAGCAGGTGGCCAACTCGGGGCGGGACCGCGCCAACAGCACGCAGTCGCGCCTCTCCCAGCGCAACTCCACCGAGAGCCGGCCCGTCAGCGTCACGTACCGCTTCGGCTCAGTGGGCCAGGACACTCAGCTGTGCCTGTGGGACCTCACCGAGGACATTCTGTTCCCACACCTGCCTCTTTCACGGACACGGACGCACACCAATGTGATGAACGCCTCCATCCCGCCGCCGGGCTCCACCATACTCACTTCGAGTACCAACGCCACGAACGGAAGCACCAGCGGAGCCATCACTCCCGGCGTGAACTCTATCTCCGGCACGCTGCCGCGGTCCAACAGCCTGCCCCATTCCACCACTTCCAGCAGCGCCCCGACAGCCACAAGCACGACGACGAATAACACTAACAAGCCGAGCGGCGGTATCATGGATAGCGCCATCGCCACGGGCGTCAGCAAGTTCGCCACGCTGTCGCTGCACGAGCGCAAGGAGCGCCACCACGAAAAAGACCACAAGCGCAACCACAGCATGGGCCACATCAGCAGCAAGAGCAGCGATAAGCTCAACGTGCTGACCAAGAGCAAGACGGACGCCGCCAAGACGCTGGGCACGGCGCTGTGCCCGCGCATGGAGGACGTGCCGCTGCTCGAGCCGCTCATCTGTAAAAAGATAGCGCACGAGAGGCTGACTGTGCTCATATTTTTAGAGGACTGCTTAGTGACTGCTTGTCAGGAGGGATTTATTTGCACATGGGCCAGGCCAGGCAAAGTGGTAAGTTCTTTTTAACCCAGGGCCAATTCAAGCGTGTCTCTCTCTACCCGGGCCGGGGGTGGCGGGTCGTCATCGGCGAGCCCGAAGCAATTCCAGACATGAGTCGCATATCACACGGCCTTTTTTCGCTCCCCACTGCATCGATGCCTCATCACGAGAGAGACGATCCTTTTGTGTTAGCGCATCCTTCAATGTAGTGTTTTCCAACCTTTATTAGTGTTCGGGTCACCAAGAGCGTATACAGTGAATCCCTTGTTCATCGCCGCCGTTTTATTCAAGACTATGAATGGCCCATCCGAGACATCAATCAAGATGACCTTTTGCACATTCCAAGGAAATGCCCGTACGTACGCTACTGAAACGCTCGCACGCTACTGAAATACATATTTCATGATATTATAGCGCTTTAGTATGAGGAATGATAATTTCAGTTGTGTCTGCTCTAGTTTTAGTCGTGACGGGAGAAAATCTGCAATGGAGACGTCGATTAGTCCTTCCACCCACTTCAAGCAAATGAAACACCTTTTAAAGACATTTAATCGAAAAATCTGCCATGTTTAGAACTACGGCACAACAAGCGATGCTCCCAAAAGGCTGACGTTTTCAGACGTAACTTTATATTGCGCTTATAAATGGATGCTATTGGGGGCGGGGGGGTTCACACTTCTTAACTGTGAATTGGCAGGGCTTCACTGTATACTTAATTGATGGTTTAGTCAATATACTCACAAAAAGTACTTCTGTAATGCGAGCCTGTTGAATTGACAACAAAGCAACTATTCTGTCGGATGCACAGTTTAATTGTACCTTCCGCCATTGAGTGGCAGAGCATTTCTTTTTTGTGTCGCCGGCAGAGAGAGATGAACAAAGATGCATTATTTATAGCAAATAAATCAGCATTTTTTAACCCATTAACTGATGTTGGGTAACTTCCTGCAGTTCAGTGGTGGGGAATCGCTGCTTTCGGTGCGCTCGTGAGTCCGCAGGCTCAGCCACTTTGCTCCGAACAATCGTGTCTGCACTTCCTCGTGTGCTCGCAGCGTCAGTCGTTTTGTTTTCAGTGCAGAAAGACACCTTCAAATAAAGTACTTCCACAAACCCTGTGCGGGGGGTGAAGGATGAGCCAGTGATGTTTTCATTTTTCTCATTGAAAGTGTCTCCTAGTTTTCTCAATGCATGAATCGTAAAGAAAAAAATAATCCGAGATATGCATAAAAAGCTGGTCAAATGTTCACCCCCCCCAAAAAAAAATATTTTTAATATGTACTGTATGTCGTAGTTATCCAAATGAAACCATTGACATAGTCTGAAATGCCGGCTTTTCCCTTTATATTCAAGGCTGTATTTCTTATGATTTAAGTTTTTTTTTCTTCTCCCTCTTGATTTGATTAGAACAAGGAGCCCCAAAAAGTGTTTTTAGGCCATGATAAAATTCCCTCAAATCTTGACTCTTAGTGACTCATGAACGTCACCGTGTCCATTGCTCGGACCAACTTGGGGTTTTACTGCACGCCTAAGGGTCGGAAAAATCCCTCATAACGCCCCGCAGCATAATCGCTTGGGAATCCTTGGAGGCATCCGATAATCGGTCCTTTGCATTTGAGGCGTACAGTGAACCCCGCTACTCAGGCTGCATCGGGACCTCGTTCTTCTGTGAATTACAGAACTCTGCAAATAATGCCTACCCTTAAAAGGTTAACACTGTACTGTGATTGCTGAAAATTGCCAGGAGATGGTCGCCAAGGACTACTTTTGTCATAATGAAACTTCCCAAAGCAGTGGTACCAGGAGGCCACCAGTTGGCATTGTGCTTTGGCACATAAACCAAATGGGTGAGGTTGTCCGGCGAATAACAAAGGGCAAAGTTCAAAAAACAATTTTTGAATAGGCAAATTCGCAAATACTAAACTGGGACTATATGGGGGTGGGGAGGGTTGCTCGATTTGACATTGAAGATTTCACCGTTGTCAAGCATTTCGACTTGAACTAAGCAACCTGACAAATTACACTGCGTGCTCCCAAAATGGCTGCTTTTTTAAAATTTCAGTTCCGTGAACCAGAAGCAACGCATTTTCCCCCCTTCTGCTGCACTTTGTGAAATCCTTTTCTTTTTTTTCTCCAATTTCTTCCTCTTCTCCCAAATGCAAATCTCCTTTTTTGTTTTCCTTTTTCCAGGGTTTATTGTCCTCCCAAAACCAAGCCAGCTCTCCCAGTGGAACAGTAGTATAGCCCACCACACAATAAATCTACTGCTAAAGACAAAAACCCACGCAAGCCACAGTCTGATGCTGCTCTTCACTTCCTCTGCGAGTGTTGCAAGTTTTCCCTTGTCCTATTTTTTTTTTAATCCCCTGCCCCCCTCCCCACTCCCTTTTCTATTTTGCATTCACTTAAGTGCAGTGTTTCCCAATGTTTCTTGAGCCAAGGTGCCTGTTCTAGATTGGGAAAATGTATATTCTGTGCCGTGAAGAAATATTTGCTCTCTTCTCAAATTATTTTTATTGTATTTTTGTTTCATAATTTCCCCCACTTTAAAATGCAAGATTGTTCAGCAAATTTAAATATCAAACAGATATACACAGGTAAACACTTTTTGGGGCGGGGGGTGCAAACAAAAATTCTAATCTACCTGTCCCTGCATGAATTTGTAACTTGCCCACTAATACTCGAACTAGTTGGATGATGCATTATTTATCGTAAATCATATTTGGACTAATTAAATGAAATTGGACAGTGGTTGGGAATCACTGCTTTAGAGCAAGGGTGGGCAACCTGTGGCCCTTGAGCAATTCCCCAAAACAAAAACATTTAACTATAAATGTACTCTCACCCCGCCCTCCATTCTTTTTTGTTGTTGTTAGCTTCGGAAAAAGATTGCCCATCTATGCCTTAGAGGAAGGTGGGGGTGGGGTGGGGGTGCAATGTTGACTGTTGCTGTACTTACTGTAATAGTTTAGAACGGAAAATGTTAAGGCTCCATGTCAAAACCCATCCTGAGTGAATGGTTCTGTAACACATTAAAAAAAACAAAAGTAAACTAGAAGTGTAGCTTAGACTGCTCAGGGTTATTGAAATTGTGTGGAGCTGTTTTTTTTTCTTTGACGATCAAGCGAGCATCTGGGATTGTTGCATCCATTATGTCTGTCTCCCCAATTTCCAACCCAATGACTTTTGCACTGATACTTTTTTTTAGTACTACTCTATTGGAACAAAAAAAAAGAGGGCAGGGCACTGTTTTAACGTCCTCATTCTCCGTTTCCCCTAAAAAAAAGTTAAAAACTGGATGCTGCAATTATAGTCTTTATCAAGAGAAAAAAGTTTGCACTTAAATTAGTATATCAGATGAAAAAAAATGGCTTTACATGTTTTTGTGCTGTGCTCACAACTCACAGATGGCTAATACAGTAGAGAAAAAAAACTATTAAAAGTCTTTATTGAACATTTATTTTAATATTGTGTTCAGATTGAAATGTGCTCTGTATCATACTGTGTATATTGTAATAATCGATTTGATGCCGGGCAGGGTTGGGGAGGGCAAACTTACCATTTCCCCCGTGGGAAGTTTTGTCATGGATAGTTATATTTCTAAAGCCTAAAGTATACATATGAATAATATTAAAAATAATCTTGAATACACTGTTTTCCTGTGTGTCTTTGTCCCCCTCATTAACACGGACAGTCGTACTCAGAACATTTGAATAGATTAAATTACACCGTGTATTCACACTGACATACCGGTACATAATTGTACTCCAAAACAAGTATGGCTGTATCCGGTAGTTGTCAGGAAAAAAAAATTAAATGTCATCAATTCGAATAAAATAACTACATTTTCCCCATTTATATATCAGGATTTACTTTTTTACCAATGTTATATATTTGTTCAAGACAATTTTGTCAATATCATTTTTTTCCTTCTGTATAAATACACCTGTGACTTAATTCACACGAGGTTTAGTGTCTTTAATAGTTCACAAACAACTTTTTAAACAATACCTGACATTTTAATTGGGTTTTATGTCACATTTACAACAGTAAATTGCAGAGTCATGATTCCAATGAGAGGTTATCAAGGTACCTGGCAAGCTACTGTACATTCTAAATCTAATTGTGCTAAATAATATGAACTGTGTGTGTGTCTACTAAATCACAGTAATGGGTTTATTGCCCCATTTTTCTCTGTACAACCTAAATTGCTGTTGGGGCACATCGTCGCACATAATGGATAGCCCTTGGGGTGGGGTGGGGGGGGGCACTGGTTTAGTAGCTCTATTCCATTTGGTTGGTTGTGTGCGTCAGTAGCCTCCTCCATGTTTTCTGTCCAGGGGTGGCATCAAGCAGGTCTTCAAGCTCCCCGACTGTGACTCATTATTGGTCTGTGTGGACACACCAAAAACCAAAAAACATTAAAACCATTAAACCAAAAAAATACATTCAGGTAAATGTGGCAAAAGTAGTACAAAAAGCACAGTATAAAATTAACAAAAATACAAATGTATTGTTAATTTTGCCAGCCAAAGCTTTGTCGCCATCTTGTGGTTTCTATCGGCTATTCCCCAAAATGTGGCCTTTCGGACATCGATTACTGACGGATCTTCGCTAACAGTCGCAGAATTCCTATGTACTTTTACAAATTAAAATCCTATATAGAGTACTCAAAAGTAAAACAGTACAGGCTGAAATATATTTAATATTTTGACTTAGTTACTCCTACCACTGGAAAAAGTTAATGAGTGTAACTACCTTAGCCAAGCGTGACTGGCACTTCTTCGCGGAGATGGCCGGCAGGGTGCCTCGGTGTGTGAATGCGAAGACGGGCGGCGTGGAGCCTGGGAAGGAGCGCTGTGGCCCTGGGGCAGCCAGTTTGAGTTTGGGTAGCTCGTAATGGCTGGCGTTGCGTCGACTGAGGGGCTCGGCGACGTGCTTCGTGTTGTGCTGGAGTGGGGTAGAAATGGAAGCTAGAACTATATATATTGCTCACCATGACGTGTTAAACAGTTTGTGCATCATTCTAATCTACGGGGTATTGGAATGTATGCCTTGGCCACTAGGGGGCAGTATGATACATAGACATACAGTAAAAGAAGTGTGTTGGGAAATTCACGCTGACTCCCGTGCACTCCTCCAACATGTGTGTGTTCAGAGAAGTAGAAGATAAAGAATACATTCTTATGAGAGGACAGGAGCCAGCCAGCTCAGTGATGCCGAAGAACAACGGGAAGGCAGCAAGACAAGAAATATGGTGTGTATTGTGCTGTAATTTTTGGATTTATAAGAAACCTGAGAAGTATTTTCAGTTGTGACCTAAAAGATCATGTCTCTTTTATGTACTTACAGGAATTAAAGGGGTGGGTCTGTTGTGCCTCCCTCTCATTTGTTTGCAAAGTCGGGAGGGTCGCCACAGGAGATCTGAGGTGATGTGCGGTGCTTTTTTTCCCACGCCTTCAAACAGCCCACCTGCTCCAGGATTGCGCTCACATTTTTTCTCTGCCAACCTGACATCAAACATGGGCACAAATTGTTGTTGTTTTTTTCAAATCAGAAATATGAGCTTGGAAAATTGTTGATATTGTTCAATTAAAATATTCACATTATATAGTTTGTATCAGAATTTTTAAAAAAAATATACGTACAAGTAAAATGTTTTTGAACCATCATTAAGAGTGAAATGCGGAATCATTTCAAGGAGTGTTTCCGCATCTCGTCGTGGAAAGCGTGACATTCTGTCCTGACTGCGGCGCGCTGTCATGGCTGCGTGCTTACCGTATCTCCCGAAAGTAGGTGTGCCTCAAGGCACTGGCGGCCGTGATGCGTTCATCCGCGTCGTAAGCCAGCATCTGGTAGAGCAGAGACACAGCAGGAGCGGCGCAGTTGGGCAGCAAGCGCGAGATCCCGCTACCCTTCTTTGCGGGGAAGTTGAAGTGCATCGCTCGAGACCTGGATGCAACGTGACTACTTACAAACCACCGGCGGTGTGATGATAACAAGCAAGTCAAGTTTGCCTTTTCTTTGTTTTGTTTTGTTTTTGTCTGTGATCACGCCACAGAACCAGCATCATGATCAAATCAATGGTTTTCGGGTGATGTCAGGGAGCGTGACAACCTACTGCTTGAATTTACGCAGGACGCATTGCTCCGGTGTGCCCAGCACGTCGTGGATTTTGGCAATCTGGTCCAGCTCGTTGGCACCGGGGAAGAGAGGATTCAAGCTGAAACACAAGGTACCTCGTGAGATGATTGACATGTTTAGCCACATACAATGATCTTTGAAATGGAGTGTGAATTTCAGTGAGCAACAAAGGATTCTGTCCATTTTTTTTCTTGGGCTTTTTTTTTTTTTTTTGCAACACCAAAATTCAAGAAAAGCTTCGAAAAGCACTTCAGAAAAATAGCTTAAGGCTAGCACTAAATGCAAAATGCCATTGATATTGTAACAATTAGCAGTGACAGGTGCAATTTTAGAACGCTTTGGCCAACGGATATTTGAATAGAAATAGTGGAGCAACACATTAAGACTGTGGAAAATTCTGCTTCAACCGTCCGGGATGGACCCTGAGGAAGATCTCTTCCCCGGAGGCAGATGGAACAAATTAAATTTCCCCAGACCGCTGTTGTGACACCCCCCCCATCGGAGTCGGTTACCTCATAATCTCAAAGAAGACGCAACCGGCACTCCAGATGTCCATCTTCAAGCTGTAGTAGCCGTCAGTCAGAAGGCACTCAGGGGCACGGTACCAGCGGGTGGAGATGTATTCTGTGTGCGGCGGCTTGGAGTGCACGCTCCTGCACGAGCCGAAGTCACCCAGCTTGAGAACGTTTTGCTAGAAAATGGTACATAAAAATAGTAGATAGAATTATGAAAATTGATATGTAGTTTTGATTGATGCAAGGATTCATTCAATCTCACTCTGATGAGAATGTTTTCCGGCTTCACGTCTCTGTGGAAGATCCCGCAGCTGCAAAGAGAGCAGTTAGAAACCGTTTCAGTGGTGCTAATGGTGACAACACTAATATATACAGTATATTATTTTTTTAAATGAGGCGTTATACACAAAATTCAACAGCGAAAGCTTTTTTCTGGGGGGGAGGGACAAGAATGGGATTAAATATGTTTATTAATCAACAAAGAAGAATGGACTTCAGTATTTTATCTTTTTTGTATTTTTTTTCTAAAAAATATTGGCTAACAATATCAAAGTTATGGAACCATTAAAATAAAATCATGATAAATACTGTTCACTTAGGGCAACTGAGGCATCATTTTTAGGCATTGTACATCATGTCCTGTTGCACAATGCCTAAAATATGTTCTTGTTCCCTTTTTTTTAAAATTAGCATTTACTGAAATGTACGACAAATAGAAGTTACATTAAAAATGTCCTGGAATAAATGTTTCAACACAAACAGATCTGAAATGGAAATGTATTGAAATTGAAAGTTAAAACAACTGCACTTTCGGCACTTCGGGCAGTGATTCTTTTGTGTACCACTAGAGGGAGCCAGCGTACCACTAATTGTGGCACACACTCAGTAGTGCACTTCCGGAGTCGCTGCACTATGACGTGCTATTACATATGTTCTTGTGGTTACCTGTGCATGTGGTCCAGTGACTTGCACAGCTGGTACATGTAGTGTTTGACTGTGTGATCAGACGGCGGTGTCTGTCTCTCTGCGAGGCAACAAAACATCATTCAGACATCAACTTGGAAAAAGTCCCTTTTTTGTTATTTGTTTGGTTCAGTCGCCTCCCTCCCACCTTTAATAAACTCATATATGTTCATCTCCATCAGCTCGCAGATCAAAGACACGATGCCTGTTTCCTTGTCACTGAAATGGTGAAAAGGAAAATAAGAGCTGAGCCCGTACATTGCAATTCAGATAGATTGGAATCTCCAAAATTGAACTCCATATATTCCCTGACTTCCAAGCTGTTCTGATTTCCTCCAATATAGCTCATGTCGAGTTCATTAAGTTCCATAAAATGAGCTAAGACAAAACTACTCACTCTATGATAAGGCGGACAGATATGATAAAGTGTAGTGCAGCAATTACTAATCAGTGTGGCGTGGCGGCGGTTGCTCGGTGTGTAAGACCTTGGAGTCGGACGTTGCACGTTTGAGAACAATAAAGTTTAAAAAACAACAACAACAACAAAAAATAATAATAATAACAGTGGAAACTACTTGTTGGAGAGATGCCTGCTGGCTGCTGTCACAGCATCAAACTCCAACCCCTCAGTTAAAATGGTGCAACACTTGGGAGCATGAGTTGAATTTCAAGTTGAAGGAAACCAGTAAGTATAATAAAGTCAAAATAAAATTTATATAAAGAGCAAAAGGTTTTGTTGTGGAAACTTTCTGCTTGTCACGTCAGGGGTTGCCATAGCCAGTCGATTGTGTCAGTTTTGGTGAACACCTAGGACTGCTATGCTACTGTATTTTAATGTCGGTCTTCGTGATAGTGGTCATCGAAGAGCTAAAGAATTTTTGGGGGGCGGGTGTATTTGGTGTAAAAGGTTGGAGAACGAGTGCTTGAGATGCTCATGGAGTTGAAGTCTCACAAGATTTGGCGACGTTACGCGTGATGATTGGTTGATGAGGTGTTCTCAAAGAGCATTTAGCTTCAACTCGAAATTGTAACAATTTTGGAGCTTTGGACTTTGGAGGTTCCACTGTAATAAGGTGAATTTGTGACCAAATAGAAGAGTTTGAAAGAACTCACAAAATCAGTTCGTGCAGGTGGATAATATTTGCATGTGGGCTAAGCCTCCTCATGGCTTGAACCTCTCGCAGGTTGTTGGCCTGTTCTGCACTGCACAAGACAGAACACAAGATTTACTTCCAAATCTCAGAAAATATAATAATTAACCTTTGTATGCCCCCCCTCATACATCTGGCATAATAAAGAAGATCTTGTCCGCTCACCTGTTAATGGTCTGCTTCATAGTCTTGCACGCGTACATCTTTCCATCTTTCAGACTCTGAGTTTTGACCACCACGGAGAATGAGCCCTCACCAATCTTCTTGATTATTTTGTAGCCTAGGAAAACATTCAAGTGTTTTATCGTATGTGCATTGCAACGGCAGGGAAGATTCTTTTGCCAACAATGGAATAATAAAAATCACAGAACAGCAGGCTGTCAACATAAGGATTGTGGCAGTTAAGTCTAAAGGCAGAGGTGCCACAGGAGTGTTTCTAAAGGCCAATATTTTAGTTAAAAACTTTTTCATTCATTAATATTTTTGTTATCTTGATTCATGTAAAACACTTTGATTCAACGCTCCAGCCTTCCTTTGTGGAGTTTGCTTGTTCTCCACCGTGTCTGTGCAGATTTTCTCTGGGTACTCGAGTTTCCTTTGGCCCGTGTGCGCATTGGTATGTGGCCCGCACGCTCGCAATCTGTAACTGGCCAATGGTGTAGATTGTAGAAAATGGACAAAATGATGTACAGTATTCAAATGTAAAAAAAAAAAGTCTCAATAGCAGTACTGTAACTAAAAATATGTATTTGTAAGAAAAACATTTTTTTAGTAATATTGAACCTAGTGAGGATAACAGCTTGGGAAAATTAATACATTATCATTATCATTAGTAGTAATTGTTGAAGTAATATTGTATATCAGTAACTTGAAATAATTTTTAAAATTGAAGAATACTACATTTGAAACTGCTCTCACGAGTCAGTGTACAGTAGTTGTAAAGTAATTAATATAAATACATGTTAAAAGAATACTTTTAAAAAGCAACATATTAATAAAAAAAACATGATTGTGGTTCTCTTTCCCCGGGTCAAGTAAAGCAACAGCACAACTTGCATTGAAGCAAGTGGATTGAAGCTACTGACAGACACGCACGGGCGACTTGTAGTAGCCGTAGTAGTAGTACTGTAGTAGTAGTAGTAGTAGTAATAGCCAAAAATTCTACTTACGATGCATTTCTTTGCCTCGTTTCATGTTTGGAACGGGCATTAAATGACTGTAACGCGTTACAATTACAATCTTGAGTGTAATTTGCATTTTTAAAAAGCGTCTTCGGATGGCGTTAGCCTAGCCGGACCTGGCCGGGCTGCTAGCTTGACCGTCGCCTAGGCAACGTAGCACGCCTTCACCCTCCCCTCTTGACCCAGCCGGCAAACGGCTGGAAAGTCTTCAACCCCGGAGAGGAAACACGACGGTGTGCAAGATTGTGGCTTACACACGGCGGGGAAAGGTCGGCATCCTTACCAAAATAATTCACTGTTCTTATTATTTGACGAAGAATCGTCCTTTCTTACCTTTTTTCCAGAGGTGGGCGGTGACCGCTAGCTCCCCTGCCTTGTCACCGGGCTCCTGGCTCCGGTTGTTGCAGTCGCTGTTCGCCGCCGTCTTGCACGCATTCCGAAGGTTTGCCCTGTTTTTAACGGCAATTAGCCAGTTGGAGTAGTGCATCATGAGTGCACACGAATTTCCGAAAAGTGGAGCATGAGTTTAATGATTTAAGAATTTCAGCGAATGAGAGGGGCGCTAGTGAATCGTCGCTGTCGCTATCGTTCTATCCATTCGTGGACTGTTGAGACATTAAAGTACTGCTGCACGTCGGCTTCCGTAGTAATGTGGCTTAATTCTGGCCATGAAATAATATGCGATGGCTCAATGAAAATCGTTTGTTGCCTGTAATTTGTGTCATTCCCTACTACCTAATCTGCCTAAAGATGGGCAATTAAAATGATGGACGGGGCCACAATTTTACATCAGTATTTGTGGCCACATAAAACCACATATGGAAAACATAGGAACAAGATACTTCCTTTTAATATATTTCATATTTCATTTCCCAAAGTATGTATAAAAGATCCAGCCTTCAGAAACAAATGGTTTGAACAATAAAAAAAAAATAGACCCCACCCACCAGAGCAAGGTTTCTTGATGTCTACAAAAAGTACCATTCAACGATTGCTGCACAGCAAACCAAAATTAAGTGCAAGAACTCATTTTGTGTGTGTCCCCCAAAAAAATAATAAACTCATTCAAAATTCTAACATGACTGAGAGACTATGTCCTAAATTTTCCTTAGGTGTGAGTGTGAGCGGTGGTTGTTCGTCCCTATGTGTGCCCTGCGATTGGCTGGCAACTGGTTCAAGGTGTCTCCCGCCTACTGCTTGAAGACAAATGGGATAGGCTAGGCTCTGGCAACCCCTGCGACCCTTGTGAGGATAAAGCGGATCGGATAATGGATGGATGGGAATTAATCAAGGGGACCACTGAGAGTAAAGTCATGGGGTGCAAGAGCCGCAAATTGCCCACCCTGTAATAATCATTGGAAATATATCTTCAAGCATAACTTCACTCCATATAACACTCCTGTAAACTTCTCTCACTGTTGGATAGACTTAATTTTATAAAGCCCTTTTTATGAATATTATTTTTCATCTTCTATAAAATTGCTGTCATGTACTTTTGTTCGTGAATGTTAAATGTCAGTTTGTGTGCAATTCTTTCATTTAAAAAAAAAACTTACGTCATACTGTATCTGTTGCATAATGTGAACGCATGTCGATCACTGTAAAGTGGTTTACTTCCTATACTAAATATTGAATAAATACACCACAATATCATTACAATGTTTAAAGCGAAATGTATTCTAATAAATGTATACAACCAAAGCGCTTTATGTCCATCCGTGTTGTCTGATTCGAAAGTCTCATAATCTGCGCATGCGTATTAAATCCTTAACGATTGGCGCAAACCGTGCGCATGCGCACTGTCTACGGCGTGCTACGATAGTGTGGCACAAGCCTGACTTAACATTAACGCCGTTTTCATTTTGTAAAACGTTTTAAGTCATCATGAAAACAAGGTTTACCACGGCGGACATTAGGGCTGCTATCGCCGAGATAAATGCTAAGTAGGTGACGTTCATTAAAGCCCCATCCGGGGTCTACTAGCCGAATTGCTAAGGTGTTTACATTCGCTTACGTGCGGTTCATTTCACTCTACTTTTTTTGGCGTGTGTGTGTGTGTGTGACAGCTACATGGGCATGAGGGTGAACAACGTGTACGACATAGACAACAAGACGTACCTCATCCGGCTACAAAAGTAAGCAGCGCCTTCTGATTGCACTCATCACTCGAGTCGTGTATAAAGTTTACTTCTGTACTGTATCTCCTCAGAATTGAGTGACGTCAACAAAGACTGAAAAGCTATGATGTCAATGATGACCTATATCATTTTTTTCTTGCAAACATATTAATGCTGTTGCGCTGCACTGGTACATACATATATAACTGCACCTGTTTTTGTTTTTTTTTTCAAAAATCTGAATCAATTCATCCCAGGGTGAAAATTCTGCCATCACTCTCAACATGTGTTTGTCAACGATACCGCCAGTGACTTAGGTCACAATTTTAAATTGTTAATGTTCTTTTGAATTTAAAACGCATATAATGTATGGGTCATTCAATTGTACATTGACGTACAAGTGGCCTCATGGTTCATTTTCCTTTATTTTAGTGTAAGACTAACCTATAACACCCCAAAAAAGTATGTATCAAAAATGGGATATTTTTTTATTCTGATAGATTAATTTATTGCTTGCATTTGAAAAAAAATAATAATGGGAAGAGGACCATGACAAAAATCGCAAAATAATTTGCCCTAATTGATATGGCATGAGTAATTTGAGTTAAAAGCTTGGTCATGGATCTAATTAAACTCATAAGTCAATGTTCCACTGAACAACTAAAATTAAGTAACATGAGCAATTTACACTGGACATGTATTTGATGTTTTGTTTGTTGGCTAGCTTCTCTGGTCCTTTTCATGCCAGTGATGAGCCATCATACTTTGAGCTATGTGCTATTTACGTTAGCATCCGCTTGCGACAAGTTCATGAGTGTGTTTCGGATGTTTAAGTGGTTACGGGTTTGGTTGGGGGTTTTCGGAGGGGTTCCCCATTCTTGCATGGATTTTGTCTCGGTGCTCCTGCTTCCAACCCCATTTATTTCCACTAAGAAGGGTAACCTATTGCTCTAGATGGATGGATGTCATTGGATGTAGGTGCAGGTGTAGCTGATGTTAACTATCACCGGTGTAACTT
Source organism: Hippocampus mohnikei (assembly GCA_026261675.1). Taxonomy (NCBI): domain Eukaryota; kingdom Metazoa; phylum Chordata; class Actinopteri; order Syngnathiformes; family Syngnathidae; genus Hippocampus; species Hippocampus mohnikei. The sequence goes on from JAKGUB010000521.1 coordinate 6,803,994, forward strand.
TGTTGAAAAAGGCCCGACAGCAAAGCGGTTCTCCTGCTTGAATCCGGGATTCGGATTCATTCCACAGACTTCGAATGGCCCAAGAATATGATGCCATCAGGCTTTGCCATGAAAGTAAGCTCCTCTTTTAGTCCATCTTATTTGAAATAGCATTTTCATTGTTGTTATTGTTCCTGGACTGTCACTATCCAATATGCTTACAGTGGATTCTCCCTTGATATGTCGAATAATCCAATACGCACTAGTTAATATGCGTGTGTCTGTAGTGTCGTAAGCACCTGAAGACGCGGCGGCTGACTCAGGTGAAGCAGCTTGGCATGGACAGAATCGTTGACCTCCAGTTTGGCTCGGAAGAGGCCGCCTACCACCTCATTGTTGAACTCTACGACCGGGTGAGAACACGCTATGAGTCAAGATCACCGTTAATAGTGTGATAACTCCCCCTTCCCATAAAAAAAAAAAAAAAAAAAGCGATATTTAGTGTCAGTTGTCAGAGCAAGTGTGTGAGGCATACGAAAACCACATAATTCAACGGGGCCCGATCTTGCTCCCGGTACTAGCAAAATGGTCAAGCGCACTTATCTCGATATGCTCGATGTAAACATGCGTGCTATGCGTTTCCATCCGCTCTGCAGGGTAACATCATTCTCGCCGACCACGAGTACACCATCCTCAACCTGCTGCGCTTTCGCAACGCAGAGGCGGAAGACGTCAAGATCGCCGTGCGGGAGCGCTATCCCGTGGAAAGCGCGAGACCTCCAGAACCACTCATCACGTTACAGCGGTAACTTGTTGAGCCCGTGGACCACTCGGTGTCATCTACTGTGTTTTTACTGTGGATTTTTATGAACCCAACTTTTTCTTTTGTTCTCTTTCTATTTCAACCCATTCCCTTCGATGCAGACTCACTGAAATCATCAGTCAAGCACAGAATGGAGAGCAAGTGAAAAGAGTGCTGAACCCTCACCTTAGTACGTAATGATACAAAGAGATTAGACTTCACTTCCTGATCATCATTATTCATGTGATCATTTTGCTAAAGTTGATTTTCTAAACTCGTACAGCCTACGGAGCAACTCTGTTAGAACACTGTTTCATCGAAGCCGGACTGTCTGGCTCAGTGAAAGTCGACAGTCAAGTGGATGCTTCCCAAGGTACGGTCGCAAGCTTCTATTTATCTCCGGTGATGCGATTTATGGTGACTTTCTGCATTTCGGTTTCAGTTGCACCTAAAATCCTGGAAGCCTTGCAAATGGCCGAGATGTACATGGAGAAAACGGAGAACTTTAGTGGCAAAGTATGACAAGTATAGTCGAGTCTGTTTTTTTGGTCTGGTTTTGGAGGTATCAGAATATTATCTTTGTTTTATTGAAGGGCTTCATCATTCAAAAGAGTGAAAAGAAAGCAAGTTTAACGCCCGGTAAAGCCAGCGAAGAGCTACTCACGTAAGTCACGACGCAAAGTGCTAACTGGGATATGCTGCTGCTGCTGCTGTTCATAATTTGATAGTTAATCTTTTATTAGCCTCGGAACACAATTTTCAAGAAAGTAAGATGATAGATCCGGAGTCCACTTGTTAAGTCATGTCATGATGAGGGGAAGATAAATATACTGTTGCTACGATCAGCTCCATCGATTAACATGCACAATCGTTTACTTTGAAACGGGTCAGCTTAATGCAATTATTTACTATTATTTAGGTGTGGTGATTCATCATAACGATACAATAAAATTAACACTTTTTGTACTTCATCAGTGATAAAAATCATGAATTGAATTTGTGTACTGTAGTGTGTAATTGTAATATTAATTGTAATTGTAATTTTTATATGATAAAACAATAACTTATCATCTGCGAAAAGTGAGGGAACACTGTTTTTAAAATACAGTATACAAAATGTAATAATTACTTGACATTAGTTATGAATTCCTCACAGAATTTGGCATTACAATACATCTTAGACTTGAGAATACGATAATGTAATTGATTGGAATTATCGACTCACAGTCTTTTGGAATTACAGATATGATGAATTCCACCCGTTCCTCTTTGCCCAGCATTTAAAAACTCCCTACTTGGAGTTTGAGTCCTTCAACAAGGTAAATAAAGGACATTGACCACATCCCGTCTGTTGTTTTTCTACTGTGCTCATCCCTTGTCGCAATGTTGTCTTGACAGGCGGTGGATGAGTTCTTCTCCAAGATGGAGAGCCAGAAGATTGACATGAAGGCTTTGCAGCAGGAGAAGCAGGCCCTAAAGAAGCTGGAGAATGTCCGGAGGGACCACGAGCAGAGGCTGGAGGCCTTGCATCAAGTTCAGGTGAAGAGCTCAACTTAAGAACGGATCGACGTGGCCAAGTCATACACGTGTGTCACATTTTAAGCTTTTTAAATCAGTCTCAATCGGCTTCCATACATCAAATATGTTTTTTGTTTTTTTAAACCTATTATTGAATTAGTTGGACATGAAAGACGTATCACTGACTTCACACACTTCTTGTTTCAGAGGCTAGGCAGTCTTGCTGCAAAGTAAAAAAAAAAAACTGGAAAATGTTGCTGCATACATATGGGGGGAATTGGAGCCATCTAGTGGACACTTATTGAAATCACATTTCATTACCGGTTTAAAAAAACGCTAGCAAATAATGTTCTGAACTCAGCCTTTTTCAGAGAGCAGTAACAACCATTAGAAATACACCCATAAAACATTATTTTTCTAATGAAAATATACTTCTTCAAAGGGCAAGTCAAATCAATTTGTTACTGGCCATCACCAGAAAATGACATCATGTTATCAGGTAAATGACCAGTCACGGCTCAGCTAGCCAGTGTCACATAACCAAACTCAGAAAACAAGTGAGCCTAGTCTCGAGACTAGCAGAAGTGGATATTTTTAGGATATTTTTTTGACTTGACTTGAAATTTTGAAATTTGAATTTTTTTTACTTCAATTAAAAACATCAAAACTGTCTGTGACTCCGACAGCACCCCCTCTGTGTCTTTAGACAAAATGATTCCAATCATGATGTTAACCGCCTGCTTGTTTTTTGTTTTTTTTTGTCTGCTGCCCGCTAGTGGTCTGTAGATGTATCAAATTGGTCAAATATATTCCTCAGAGGAGGTCGAGAAGAAGAGTATTGACGTTACTGTCGCACTCTCGTGTGGGTCACGTGACAGGAAGTGGATCGAGTGAAAGGTGAGCTGGTGGAGATGAACCTAGCCGTGGTGGAGAGGGCCCTGCAGGTGATCCGCAGCGCGCTGGCCAACCAGGTTGACTGGACCGAGATCGGCGTGCTGGTCAAGGAGGCGCAGGCCGCCGGCGACCCTGTGGCGTGCGCCATCAAGGACCTCAAGTTGCAGACCAACCACATCACCATGCTTTTAAAGTGAGACCAACAGGTTCGACGCTTAACAAAATGGCTCCTTGCGCAATTTTCACCCCCCCTTCTTCTAGGAATCCTTACATCACTGAAGAGGAACAGGAGGAGGAGGAAGATTTGAAGGTGGCCCTGCAAGAGAAGGGCAAGAAAAACAAAAATAAAGACAAAGGTCAGAATAGGAAGCTGCAGAGGAACAAGCCCATGCTGGTGGATGTGGATCTTAGCCTGTCGGCCTACGCCAACGCAAAAAAGTACGTAAGAAGTCACCTTTTGCAAAGCCACGCCCCCAAAAATGCTGACTGGCCAATCACAGCGCAGCGCACAACAGGAGTTTCACACTTGAATTACATTACATTTTTAACTTAACAGACTTTTTAAAAATATAGTTGTCATCAAATAATGTTAAAATATTGCAAGAGAATATTGTGCCCATATTGCACATTCCTTATAATACTGTAATTTCCGGATTATAAGGCGCTTCAGAATATAACGCGCACCTTCAATGAATGGCCTATTTTAAAACGGTTTTCATATATAGGGCGTACCGCTTTATAAGGCGCATAGAATAGAAGCTACCATAGTGGCTGCGGTTGCATTATGCATCCACTAGATGGAGCTACGCATATATTGCATTATATTGATATATGCAATATAATACAAGCTTTATTTATATTGAGCTTTCACAACCACGGCAGCTGTAACAAAGCACTTCACAGAATATTTAAGACTGCATCCAAGAAATCAAAATATTGATCCATTTATAAGGCGCATCGGATTATCAGGCGCACTTGTCGGCTTTTGAGAAAATCAAATGCTTTTAGGTGCGCCTTATAGTGAGGTATACAGTTTTTAGAGAAGCATTTTAAATTTGTGACCTTAAAACCACACATATATGAATATTTAAAAAAAAAAAAATAATGGCACAACATCTCCTGAAGGTTGCATATCGGGGTTTCACCCCAGTTACTCAAGCCTACAACGTCCATTTTCAGGTACTACGACTGCAAGCGCAGTGCTGAAAAGAAGGAACAGAAGACCATTCAAGCAGCAGACAAGGTCAGAGCAGCCGTCTAACCGACCTCGTTTGGCGAGACCATCCAAAATGCTTTTGTCAACTTCGTTGAAGGCCATGAAATCGGCAGAGAAAAAGACCCAGCAAACCTTGAAGGAGGTCCAGACGGTGACCACCATTCAGAAGGCAAGGAAGGTCTACTGGTAGGTGGTCACTTCGCAGCACTCGCCGGGTGATTCTTTGTGTCCTCTCAGTCGTGTCCTCCCCCTTTTTGTGTAGGTTTGAGAAGTTCCTGTGGTTCATCACGTCGGAGAACTACCTCGTCATCGCCGGGCGAGACCAGCAGCAGAATGAGATGATCGTCAAGCGCTACCTGCGGGCCGGTAATAATATTAAAGGCGGACTTACCGCGCCTGCTTCTGTCATTCATCATCTTGTGCTTTTTTTTTTTTTTTTTTGCCAGGTGACATCTATGTCCACGCCGACCTTCATGGCGCCACCAGCTGTGTCATCAAAAACCCAGCAGGTTCGTCCACTCGCATTTGGCTCCTTTATGATTGACAACTTCATCTACCGCCGTCCCCCTCCTTCCTTGCCTTGCCAGGCAGTCCCATCCCCCCTCGCACGCTGACCGAGGCGGGCACCATGTCGGTATGCTACAGTGCTGCCTGGGATGCCAAGATCGTCACCAGCGCTTGGTGGGTCCACCATCATCAGGTCAGTCACTGAGAACACCCCCAACAAAGATGCCTTCAAAATAAATGTTCACAATTTAAAAGAAAAACAGGAACAGGATCATTCGAGAGCACACTGTGGAATTTTAAAAATAACAATTTTAAAAATATCTTCATGGCAAAACCTTTTCCAACTTATTCCACCTGTTAAATAAATGGAAAAAACACACACAATCAACCTCATTCTTGTTTACAAGCACCGCTGATCACGTTTAGGTGTCCAAGACTGCGCCGACAGGAGAGTACCTGACCACTGGCAGCTTCATGATCAGGGGTAGGACAACTTTCAGAAGGCTTATTTTACTCAGCAAAGCAGGTACTGAATGATCACTGTTTTGTTTTTGGTTTGGGTTTTTTCCTCCGCAGGAAAAAAAACTATCTGCCGCCTTCCTACTTGGTTATGGGCTTTGGCTTCCTCTTTAAGGTAAACACCATCGAATGAAGCTACTGCTCAAGACTTGTTTGCATGTTGCCAGGCAAGCCAAATCAATTGATTTTTTTTTTTTTTTTTTTGTGTGTGAAATGATCGACATTTTATTCCTTAACAGAAAGTGAAGAAAATGTCATATTTGGGTGTTTCTAAAATACGTGTGGGTGTGTCTGTTTGCATGTTCTTCCCGAGCCTGCGTGGGTTTTCTCCGGGTACTCCCGTTTCCTCCCACATTCCAAAAACATGCATGGCAGGCTGATTGAACACTCCAAATTGTCCTTAGGTGTGAGTGTGAGCACGGATGGTTGTTTGTCTCTGTGTGCCCTGCGATTGGCTGGCAATTGGTTCAGGGTGTCCCCCACCTACTGCCCAAAGACAGCCGGGAGAGGCTCCAGCAACCCCCGCGACCCTCGTGAGGATAACCGGATCGGAAAATGGATTGGGTGGAGGGTTTCACACCTTCGAGGAGGTTTCAGCTTAGCCTGCGAACGCTATTTTGGAGTCACCCAATCCCATCAATGTTCTGTACTTTCTGAAAAGCAACACATTGGAAACATTTCTTCGTGTTTAACAACAGATTGTGCAGCATATGCAAATGAAAATATGAGCATGATTTTCACCTCTGTGCTCTTTTTTTTTTTTTTTTTTTAACAAAATGATCTCTCTGACTACAACCCCCTCTAAAGGTAGACGAGCAAAGTGTGTTCCGTCACAGAGGCGAGCGCAAGGTGAAGTCGGTAGAGGAGGACGTGGAGGAAATGGCGTCCAGAACGGCCGAGATGTTGGAGGAAGGGGAGGAGCTCACGGGTAAGCGCTGACCTTTCTCCACCGTTCCAACCGTCATCACCTGACGCCCAAGCGCTTCCGTTCAGGCGACGATAGCGGCGCCGAAGACGGAGCGGAGGATAAGAAAGAAGAGCAGGAGGACGGGGACTGCGATGGAAAAGATGCGGTGGAGATGGCGGATGTGGACGGAACGACGTCAGAGCGCAGCGATTCCGACGGCGAAGACGACGACGACGGGAAGGAGAGCAAACCGGAAATCAGTGAGGAGTTGAGCTACCCTGACACCACCATCACCCTCACTCACCTGCAGCCCATCAGGTAACCAACACTGCAAAGTCCATCTAACCTTTCCGGAGCTTCAAGATAAGTCGTCATACGTTTTTTTCCCCCCCAACCTGCTCTCATTTCAGGAGCTCTCAAAACGTCACATTCAAGAAAGAAGCCGGCTCTCAGGTTCACATCTTTGGACATATTTTCCCAGAATGACATCTCGCAGGCATATTCAATGAACACTGTCTCTCCAGGCCGACATCGACATGCAAGGAAGGAAGCACATGACTGCTAAGCAGAGACGGTGAGTCCAAGGATTTTTTTTTTTATTATTTCAAATCCAAGTCATAAATTATGCTTGCCTTATTTTAAAAAGCTATTTTTTTCTCTTTACTTTGAAATCTTTTTAACTTTATCTTTGCTTTTTTTGTCAAGCATTTTGCATGACATTGTATATGAAATGTGCTCTAAATCAGTGATTCTATTTTAATGTTATTTTTTTTCAAGCCTTGGGTAGTGGTAAACATCTCAACAAAGTGACACCCCGTGTATCATATCCCCCACCACCACAACCAGTTTGGGATCTTTTAGTTAAACGAGTAGTATGAGTCATAGGATCTTACAGTCATTCATACTTTGAAAACTATATTTGCGCCATGTTTGGCAGACATTTTGAGTTTCGCTTCGCAGAAAGTATATGGCCACGGTCTGGCCAACCAATTTAGTTGGATCTCTGGTTAAAAAGAGTTCTGGTGTCTTGTTTAGCGATGAGAAGAAGAAGCAGAAACAGGAAGTGAGCGAACCAGAAAGGAAGACTGAGCTCGCGCCCGCTGAACAGGAAGAGGACCGGGGATCCAAAAGTGGCAGCGGACCGCCCCAGCTGCCGCTGAAGAGAGGCCAGAAGGTGAGAGATTTTGCTCAAAACAAGATGGAGCTTTCGCCGTTCAACGCAATGTGTGACGGCAAAGAAATGAGTCTTCAACTGAAGCAGAGCTGCAACGATGATCAAATTAATCGACGATCATTTTGATCATCCAGTAAAACAACAGCATTTTCAAAGAAATAAAAACGAACAAATGTGCTCTAAAATCGAAATCACTGATTGAAATAAATAAAATAAAAACTAACAATAGTAGAATCAAACAAAAACATTTGCAAACATCTGCTTTGACTTTTGAAAACCACGATCAACACTTTGCCAATTTTGACACGACGGGCCAAACTAAAAGCTGAATCTTGCAGTTTGTGTATTTTCTGCACAGCCGGTTTGAAATACTGTCCTGTTTTTGAATAAAGGAATGGAAATGATTTTTTTCTCTATTTAATGTTCAAGTGACAAAATAATGTTCATATTAATTGATCGTAAGAAACATGCGTTGCAGCTCTAAAATGAAGCAAAGAAATGAACAACAGCCAATTTTGCATCCTCCATCTTCTGAGGGACAAATCTTGAGAGGAATGAAGTGTCATGCAGGCGGGTACATTAAAGATGACATCGTGTGACGTGTGTCACAAATTAGTCGTCTGCGTGTTTCGAGTGGAATTAAACTCAAACGACCACACTTGGCGATTTGTAAATGTGCTTCCCCAGACTCGACAACAACAAAAAGAAGGATAATAACATAATAGTAAGGACATTACATTTGAAGTCCTGCTGGGTTCATACGCAGACAATTGAATACGTCGCTGTGCTCGATGCCGCTTTTAAGAAAAAAAATTGCGACGTGAGAACAATTCCTTAGGGCGGAAGCCGCGAGGACCGTTGCCATTAAAACCGTCCTGCTGTGTTGACAACAGAACAAGCTGAAAAAGATGAAGGAGAAGTATAAGGACCAGGACGAAGAAGACCGCAAGCTCATGATGCAGTTGCTTGGGGTACCCCGCACGCACGCATGCACACGCGATCAAACACAACAAGGCACTCATCTTTGCTCTCCTGCTCTTCAGTCGGCCGGTGCGAGCAAGGACGAGAAAGACAAAGCTAAGAAAGGCAAGAAGGGGAAGGGCAAAGAGGAGCCCCCGAGGAAGCCCCCTCCTCAGAAGCCTCCTCCCAAACCTCACCAGACGATGACGACGACCGTCACGAAACCGGAGCAGATGGCCGCGGATGGCGAGGAGGCGGCTTCCGCGGAGCAAGAGGACAAGGTATCAGCCAAACCCCAGTTCGGCATTTGCAATTTCACGCATTTTGTTTTTGTTTAAAATCCAGTATTGTTGGTCTTTATGATTTTAACGCGCGGCGATGTGCGTCTCATTTTTCAGGAGGACGACGTGGATGCGGACAACCCTGGGGCAGAGGTGACTACAAACCTTTTAGTGCTGCTTAAACTTCACACCAAGTACAACTGAACGTTGAACTGCTTGATCTTTAAGTGCCGTGTGATTGGTTGGAAGATGGCGTTTGAGACGTGATGGTTTTTTCCTTTCATTGCAAGAGCCTCACCTCAAATCACTACACTTCAAAATCACTCCCTTACAGTATGTTCAATGTTATGATGTTCAGTGTGTGTGTGTGTGTTTGTGCGCGCACCAGGAAGCAGAGAACCTTCTCACTTCGCTGACAGGCCAACCTCACCCCGAAGACGTGCTGTTGTTTGCGGTGCCCGTGTGCGCCCCCTACACCGCACTTTCGAACTGCAAGTGCGTACCACCGCGATCCGGTCGACTCGGTTTTAAATAAAGAAGCATGTAAGGAAAGAATCATGTTTTTTTCTCTTTTACACCAACAGGCACAAAGTTAAACTGACACCAGGCTCACAAAAGAAAGGCAAAGGTAAATATTTTGGGAGGGGGGGGGGGGGCACAGGTAAGTATGCGAACCACCAAGTTGCTATGTGAAACGCTGCACTACAAACGGCTCAAAGGCAGACAACACTCTGATCAGTAGTTGGCCACAGTGTGAAAGTGCAACAGTTGAATTCACATCAATTGCATGAAACGTCACCTATGTGAACCACTACACCGCTATTGCCCAAAACGCATTACTCTTTTTGTTCGTTGCAGCCGCCCGCACTGCACTTTTGAGCTTCATGAAATCTAAGGAGGCTTCGGTAAGAGAAAAGGACTTGCTACGCAGCGTCAAGGTACCGAATCCAACCCCACACCCCGCCAACATAAATACTCTTTTATGGCCAGAACTGATTGATTTATTCGTACTACAGGATGCCGATCTGTCCAGAAACATGCCTGGCAAAGTCAAAGTGTCTGCTCCTAACCTGCTGGCTGCCAAGAGGAAATAAGACACTGCGCTACGCGGTGGAAACGCCACCCTATTTTAGATACTTGGACATCTGAAAATGGACCTATCATGATCAAAATCATTCTTTGAACTGGAGAAAAAAAAATGTACAGAACAGAAAAGGATTTATTTTCATTTTCACTGGCCACAACATTAGGTATAGCATAATTTTACTTACAAAAACAATGCTCGGTTTTGATTGACACACGAGAGGTATTGTACAGCTAATAAAGGTTTTATGATGGAAAATGACTTAGAAAGACTACATTTTATTATTATTCATGACAGAAGACATTTTAAAAGATTACAAAAATACAAATATAACTTTCTGTACAATTTAAAACATTATAATCCCATCAAAGCCCTTGAAGTTTGCTGTGGAAACATAAGAGCAGTACCGGTAATGTTAATAGCTCTGTGTTGATTATTTTTCTGAAACAAATGTACTCAACAGTTCTTACCTGTCCTCAAATGTTCTGTTGGATGGATAGTACACCTTGAATGCAAAACCACTTCTTGGGAAAGAGCCCTGGTGAAGTCGTGAATGCAATTTTCATCAATCACATTTCACGATTGAGTTGACATTTGACTACGGTCCATGAATCACACTCAGATGCCACAAAACAGTGCCAAAGCTGCCATACCGGGTTGACGCAAAGGCAGTCGGAGTGCGTGACGCTGAAGGGGTCGTACTTGTCGGCAAAGACCACCACGTCGGGGACGGGGTACACACGCAGGGTGTAGTCGTAAGCCCAAAACACAGGAGTGACGGAGAGAGGCAGCGGGGCCAGGTGAGCCTGCGACAGGATGCTCCGGACAAACTGACAAAAACAACAGCAGCGTCATCAGTGCCAACGTGGGACTTTTAAAAACACATTTTTTTGTTTGTAAGACTCACATGGTTGGGTATGTCCAGATTGGTGTTTGGCAACCTCACGCAGTTTCGGCACATTTTGTTGACCAGGTCCTCCCGGATGATTATGATCTCCTGGCTACAGAACTGGATTCTGAAAGAACACCAACAGCATCCAACCAACCAAAAAGTGAATGTGTTCACTTTACAAAACATTAACAATACAAAATGCCAAAGCTATCAAAACTCGGACCAATGCTGCAGTAATTGTGGCAACAAATGCATATAACAATACTCACAGTTTAATCATCTTAAAGCTGGAGAATAGACTTTAAAATGATGCTACTGGTCTACAACTCACCGAATTAAGTGATCATGGAATATAAACCTGGTTTATCGGATTAATTAGCGGAGCCAAGAGTTCAAAGCAAATATGGTGCGTTAGCATTTAGCTGTTATGCTAGCTAGACGCAAATGCATTTAGCTGCCAACAGAACTGACGTCAATGTAAATGCTTTGCTCCAACTAACCCTCATTGGATTAAAGTCTTGGAGAATATTTCTCTAATCTATTTTCTCCAAATCATATTCTTGCGCGGTTTGCTCCTTTAGTAATTTTAGTACCTTTTATTTCACTTTTAAATGTATTAAGTTGTTGTTTTTTTGTTTTCAACGTCTTAAATTCTTTGAAAATGTTGTTTTGTAACTTTGTGAAGCAAAGCTACCTGGTGTATGAAACACGTGATATCACTTACAGCTGCCTTGCCTTCACGCTAACGTTATGCACTACAGCGCGCCGCACAATTACCTGCACGGGTTGGTGGTGAACGCGGAGAAAGGAACCCTCTGTCTGAACTCCTCGGTGATGTGGTCCGCCAGCGGAGGTCTGCGGGTGAGACATAAATCACTCGGCAATTTCTTGGCTGCTTTGTTGTTTTTCGGATTCAAAACTGCAACGAGAGTTACAAGCACGTCACAAAGTTCCACACCCAAATTTTAGTACATGGAGAACTCATTAAAATGAGCTGATCGTGTGCCGTTTGTCTCAAAACAGCAGCCACACATGATCTTTATCAACCAGCACCTTCATAAATGGAGATTTTTATTTATCCTTCAATATAAATATTACCGTGGCAGGATGGTGCCTGGGCCTGGATCTTCGGGGCCGGGAACGAACACAAAACGACTGCTGCAGGTTCAAGACGAGGACAATGGCAGTGAGGCACTAAGTCCGATGTTAACAATGGCAAAAAAAAGCTTTTAAATGTGCATAGCACACACACTTACTTGTTGAGTATATTTGGGTGTGCACATATGCTGTCAGCTAATGCCTTCAGCGACTCTAAAAAGAGAGGGGGCGGCAAAGTGAAACACTGATTTCTCATTTGATCGTGACTGAAGTGTTGCCTGAAGCTTGCCTTTAAGTGACTTGATGTGATTTTTTCCATACGGGACAGAAGAGAAGTTTCCACAAAAGATGAAACAGGTGGGAGGCATCACAGCATAGCCTGGTGACATGACATGTCAAAGTAGTAAAATTGTCATGTGCTTTCGAATGAGAAAACCAGCACTCGTAGCACATTTGCTAATGACAGAATGAAAACTGAATTAAACAAGGTTTTGGGGTTTTTTCCGCTTTCGCCTTCATTTCAATGCACATTGGGGTGCCCCCGAGGTACAACGTTACACGCTCGTGCACTTCTCGTCACGACTAATTGGAACGGAGCAGCTGGCATACCCGACAACATGAGGTTGAGCTTCTCCATCACTTCCACGCTGTCCAGCCACACGTCGGAAAGCAAAACAAACATGGCGTCCTCGTTCTCCTCCTCCAGCTGCTTGAGCTTGGCCGACGCCTTCACCGACGTCGTGGACGGACCGCCGAAAAAGTTCACATTGCCGAAGTACGCTCTGGCGGCAGAAGAGAGCCCCGTCGGCATTGTTAAGACACGGGAGGATGAAGCGGATCAGAAAATGTATGTATATGTTTAATCAATTATACCGTGTAGCTGATGAAGGTTCTACAGGCGGCGTGCCAAAACCATTGACGTGGAACACCGAGTCCTCGTACCAGCCTGAAAGACACAAGGTCAAAATATTGAGTTCAATCTACGTTGGCATAGATGAGCCTTGATGACATGAGACAAGTGGGCCATATTCCAGGGGGCTTGTGGAGAGGCAACGTCCTTCCTTTTGATCTTTGATTGCCCGACAATTCGGTTGGTATGTGGACAACAGAGAAAACCGTCATATCATTTCAGTAGCAACTTCAGGGATGCTTGCGGTAAACAGTCAAAGGTGGGACAATTTCGCTGTTTGGTAAGACTGGAAGTAGAAGCTCCACCTGGTGGACAAGTGTAATAATGCAGGAGCCCAAAATTGAAAGAAAAGATTGCCACATGAGCTAAAGTTATGATGAATGACGAATCAAAATGTTATTTTCAGGAGGATATTTTTGGTTGCTAAGAACTAAGGTGCCTGTTCTTTCGAAAGGCGAACCTTGCCTTTGGTGAGTGCGCCTGCATCAGTAACTTCCTATTTTGGGTACTATCACCCATACACACAAACAGGCTTTTCTCCGTTTTCCAGGTTAGACTTTTAGAACACATTTTCCTTCAAATTTTTCGGTTGGAAAAGATTCCACCACCATTGCATTCGGAGCACTGAAGCGCAATTGGTCAGTTCACTTTTCTTTTGATGGCGGCGCGGACAACCGCAGCGGCTCCTCTAGTTTCATGTTGAGAGGGAAGAAATTTCATCTGTGCTGTATGTTACACATACAGTACATTTGACAATAAAGTTTATCCATTGCAAGCAATGTCGCTGATATAATAAAAGTCATTCGTCTTACCCTCAGCCAGTACGAAACTGTATTCGGTGTAAAGGCCGTTATGAAACTGGTGCAAGCAGAATTAAGGCAAACTGCAACTTGATTTCTGGATTAATTAAAAGACGTGAAAGAAAGGATATTGCCTTGGACATATTGAGCTCTACTGTCCCAGTTGGATCCTCCAGGTGGAATTTCCCCTTTGAAAACACACAAATACACCTCATCAAGATGATCTCACGATTCCAAATGGAGTCAAATGCAAATGGTCCGCCCGCCTCACCTCTTTTAGTTGCGTGATCATGCCGAGTACGATCACGCCCCCCAGTTTGGACGTGCAGCCGAGCAAAGCTTCAATGGTCTTCAGCTGGAGAACATAAGTTAAAAATAAAATAAAAAAATTTAATGTCTGACGGTCCCAAGTATGGCAGGAAATAAAACAAGACGTAAGGGTTGGGGAGAATGGACTTATTCACTTTGCGAAGCGAACGCAGAGTCAACATGTGGAGTTACAGGCGTTGTGATGTATCGCATGCTATTTTCAACACATGAGCTTAGTGAATAATTTGCAAAAATAACAGAAGACTAGGGAACGATCCATTTGTTAAAAATAAAAAAATAAGCGATGATGAGGATACCTGGAATTTGTTTTGATTGGGCACGACGGCGGCTCCTATGACAGGCGGGGTGAACAGCTCGTGTCGACGTGTGCGCTGGAAAACAAACGCCGACAAAAGTAAAAGCACCGCATGGAAAGAGCGACGAGCACAGACTGAAGAGTAGGAAAGCGGACCTGCAGTAAGATTGCGTAGCGCTCACGGAAAAGTTCCGCCTTGTCTCTCGCGATGCCGCACAGGCCCGCAGCTGGATGGTTGGTCATACCGATGCTGAATACAACATAACGCAGAGCCATTAATGATATTATCGTCTTTAACTGTTTCACTTTGGATTTCAACATCAACAATCGAGAGGAACAATGGCATTAACTCACGGGACGAATTTCTTCTGCTCCGCATTGTAAACGTATCGGGGTACATCGAAGGCACCGATGATGTTGAAAACATTACTCCTGGAAATGAGTCAAACAGTTTGTGAGAAATGTCGCCTTCAAAAACGACAAAAAAAAAAGACTTGTTCAGCGGTCTCTTCGTTTCTTACATGGCTTCGTCACAGGATTGAGAGCAGTCTTGCACGGCGTTCGTCACCACCGATAGCTCGATCATGCTTGAAGACACTTTTTGATGACCAAAGTCACAAATAAATTTGATTACATTTATTAATCGCCCAGCACGAACACCAACATACTCACTCACATGGTTGCTTCTCGACAGCATCCAGCACTCTTTCGATGATGTCATCCAGCTCAGTGGGACTGACAGACTCCAGGACCTCCACCAGATACTTTGTGGCCTCACTTAGACAACATTAACAGAAGCCCGGAAACATATCAATATTCACCTTTGAATAAATGTGCAACAGACATTCAGTATTTATGCATTTGTTCATTCTTCCCCCACTTTGTACCTAAGTCCTTTGCACTGTATCCCATGTTCGTCATTGTTTTTTTCATGTTTCTTGTGCAGAGCGTGCCTGTTAAGTCCAAATTACCCCATGGGGTTAAATAAAGTTTTCTGAATCTGAATCTGAAGTCTACATTCGCTGTATTGTATTTTTTTCCACAAGAAAAGGCAAAATATTAACAGCCACTGCCAAAATGCCAGCACAACTGAAAGTGTCAATTAAAGATGAGCATTATTAGTGTTGTGAATCTGAATATCTGATACTTCAGGTTTTGTAGTAATAGTGCAAGGAGCCTGGTAATGACAAAACAAAAGAATCTGATGCTGAGCTATTTATTGACACTTAGTTGCAGAAAGTGACCATTTAAAAAGAGTAAAATGTAGTTTGAAAACTATTCGAACGAGATTCTCGATAGATGATTCGTTACGCGAATTAATGAAGTCGACAACACTAACTAAAACCGCAAGAATACCAGATAAACTAAAATATTTCAAACTAGAAATGACTTAATGATACATACGGTCGGAGAATAAGTCCCCGCATTTTGAAGTCAGTACAAACTCTGGACTTAATTGTACGGCTAGCATCCATCTTTGTTGACTTGACTGTTCAGTACGCTCGTGCCTTGGCGCCAAATGTTTCACTTCCGCATATTGCCGTCGTCACTTCCGTGAGCGTCACGCCTAATGTAAAATCGTGTTATTAGAGGGCTGTAAAATGTAAAACAAACAACAAAAATAGGTGTATTTGTTTATTTAAAGTCCGATATAAAGCCTCGAGTAATTATGCTTTTGCTTTTGCTTTTGTTGACTTATACTGTTACCCCTAACTACTGCTCCGTCTCTCTGGTAGACATCCAGGACATTAGTTGGGTTAAGATGAATTTATATTTTGACAAAAATAATTAACAAAATAATTTTGTTAATGCCTATTGAATTTTGGAAGTACACAAACCCGCATAAATATATGGCATGAACATGAATACAAGAGACAGTTTACTGTAGCAACTGAATCTTTAATATTTTGTAAGATATAAAAATCTTCATCTTTATCATACAATAAGACACGCCACATTTAGCCAAAGGAACAATTCTTGTTTTGTTTTTTTGCCACCACACAAGAACAAAAACAACAGTATAATTTTATGATCCCTTTTTTTTTTTTAGGTAAGACAGCTGGTTGGACAAGTAAGCAGCCACACAGGTCTTCCCTTCTTTTACGCAAGACATTCGACACGTTCCTCACCAAGTTGGACTTGAGGCACCGAGCTGAAAAGAGGACCTACACCCCGAAGCTGACACTTGGATGTCATTGGGAAAACATTTTAACAAATGTTAAGTGGAAACAGCGCAGCAGTGCTTCAGGGAACATTTGTGTGCATGATCTCACAGGCAGTAACTTGACAGATACACTAAACCCCAAAAAGTTAGGGATGTTGGGTGAAATTTCACAGAGAGACTTGAAGAGTCACAGAAAGCCATCGAAGTGGATATCCTTGGGAACATTCATGCATCTGTTATGAATTTTGCCATTCACCTCCTTGTTTAAAGAACAGACAGTCAATGATTGAAAAGCTGTGAATGCGCTTGCATTAGTTTAGAGATGGTCAAATCAAGTTTATTGGTGAACACATTTTAGGTTCATCTTATAATTTCACCTGAAAGAGCAATACCCCTAACTTCTTGTCACGAGTGTAAAATGAGAGAAAACTAGCTCGACTCTATGGAGAGAAAAGTCTGCTCGGCCTCCGTGGCAAAATGCTACAAGACATTTGATTTTTGTAATTTATTTTTTCAACACGCTCATGTCTTGCAATATTTTCAAGTGATGCGCTTTCCTCGGACAAAAATCAACATCAAAAGCAGCCAAGCACAGGAAACAGCATTCAAAATGCAAACGGAGAGAAAAAAAAAAGAAAGAAACAAAGTCAATATAAAGGTTTGAACATGCCGAGTCTCTTTCACAGAAAAGCCACCAGTGTACAAGATGTGTCGTCAAATAAAACACAAAAAGAAACGCCGCACACTGCAAGTCATGCAACTGACACGGTAAAAGAAACAAGATTGACATGAACAAAGTTGGACATTTCCCAGAATTCCCATGTTCAGGCTGTACCAAAGCCCAAAGAGGCATTTATGGCAGAAATGAGTATTTTAATATATCTGTTCTTATTCACATTATTAACCCCAAAAAAACCACAAAAACAAAAAAAAACACAAAAACTGCATTTTGGACAGTACTGCGGCCACTGTGCTGCTGGCACAAACTGACTTAGCAGCACAAAACTGCTAATGTAAAGCTCATCTTTATGTGCACACACGCACGCACGCACGCACGCACAGGAAACAAGCAGACAAACATGCAGCAAACTGAACAATGTTCAGTGATGGCTGAGCGAGCTTGTGCGGCATGGTGGTCATGCAGTAACACAAGCACACACACACACACACACACACACACACACACACACACACACACACACACACACACACGCACACACACACGCACGCACGCACACACGCACAAACGAATTACAAACAATCCACCCCCCCATCCATCTTTGGCTGGTCCACTACAATAGCGAACGGCTCGCCGTCACAAGATGGGTTTTTCTCAGGGGGGGTGTTTCAGGGTCACAGTCAGTGTTCCTTGGCTGGTAGTGCCCTCCCGAGCGAGCTGGTTGGTTGGGTGGCTGTTCTTTTTCCCAAGATGGGGTTGCGCGCAGTGTCTACAGGGAGGTGGACGGAAGCTTCTTGACGCGCCGCTGGGCCAGGAAGGAGCTCTCGATGGGTTTGAGCTCAGGGGTGGGCTGCGAGTTCTTCAGGGCCGAGTACGTGGCTGCCATGGCGCCCTGCGACACAAATCATAGTGCTGTGCTAAGCAGGACTCTCAATGGTTGACATCATAGCATCTCATTTCTATTTTGAATACATTGCAAAGCTGTTTTGGCGCATCTTATCGACGCCTTATCGTTATGCAAGATTAACCAATTTAAAGCTGTGAAACAAAGACATTAGTGCACTTGAATGCAACTTATGTCTGGGAAGTGTTGCAAAACTGTATTTCCTAGTTCTGCAGAAGCTGTTTGGGATAATTGTCCACTTTATTTGATGTCTGGATGTTTTTTGGTTTTTTTTGGGTGGTGTTGGTTTGATGTGAGTGTGCAATGCATATTGAGAGAAAATATCAAGAATAATACAACTCCAACAAAGCGGTGTCATGGGAGCTCAAGCATTTGAGCTCCTGAAAAGTTGTCATTTCACAGTACGAGGATTTTGCCCAACGGCTACGATAGGCTCCTTCAATCAGCGCAATCCAACCACCAATCAGCAAACTGGTACCATTTGGTAGTGGGCCATTGGTTTTGCTAGCAACTTGGAGGTTATCATGCGAGAATGAACAGAGCCTTAATCACCTTGACCAGTTTGGGGTCCTGGTGCGGGAGTTGACTGTTGGGGAGTTTGTCTCTCTGGACGATCCACGGGTGCCTGAGGACCTGCTTGGCGATAAGTCTCTGATGTGGGTCCACATGGAGCATCTTGGACACCAGGTCCTGCAGCAAGGGGCGCACTTTAAAAATGAGTCGAGCTCTTTGGAACAAATATGTTAAGTCACACCTTAGCCGCGTCTGACACCGTGTCCCAGTTGCCTCCGGACAAACTAAAGTGACCGTTGCCTATCCTGTTCAGGATCTCATTGGGAGTGTCCTCAGGTCCGTTGGCGAATGGCGTAAAACTAGAGGAAGGGAGCAGGCAGGACAGCAGGGACGTTTTAGGATGCAAATGACTATGACAGTAATTCATCACAGTCAAGACTGTACTGTATTTACCCGGCCAGCATGGTGTACAGCAAGACTCCCAAACTCCAGATATCACAGCCCTCATCATAGCCTTGACGCTTCAACACCTACCAATGACAAATTGTTTTAGCATTAGAAAAAAAAATAATACAAAGGTTGACAAGATGACAAATACATCGACATTGCTCACCAATACAATATTCCCTATTCAACGTGAACTATTCACAAACACGCTTACAGTGGCGCCTTGAGATTCGAATGACCCAAAGAAACGGACGTTTGAACACAAACCGTGGTGCAATACATGTAGACCGATAAAATAACAATACCCATTGGCATATATTCTTCATCCTCCGCAAGAAATGATTTTTATTACAATATGACAGCAATTTTAAATGAGCAATACTACACAAGACGTGCCGGTCTCACCTCAGGAGCCACAAAGTTGGCGGTGTAGCACGGGGTCATGAGTAAGCCATTGTTGGCACGCAGCTGCTTGGCGAAGCCAAAGTCGCAGATCCGAATCGACTTCGGGTTCCCCGACTCGTCCACATAGAGTATGTTGCTGGGCTTCAGGTCTCTGTGCACCACCTAAACAAAAGAGAAATGAGAGGCAAACAAAGAGCATCAGTTCACAATCTCATGAAAAAAATAATCTGCCAAAAATACGGGGGATCTTCTGTTGAGAAAAACATTTCTAGGCTGTAAATATGAAACAATCAAATAAGAAACAGTAAGTACCACATGTGATCAAATACAGCGGTGCCTTGTAATACAAGTTGAATTTGTTCCGTGACCTAGCTTGTATCTCAAAACACTCACTGTTCCAGCCCCATCAAAAATGCATTAAAAAAGAAAGAAAGAAAGAAAATAAAAGCTTCGAATGCGTGAACCCTCGACTGCCGTGACCCAATGTGCTGCGTCCTCACCCCCTGCGAGTGCAGGTATTCCACAGTCTTGGTGATGGTGTGCAACACAGCACTGGCCTCCCTCTCCGAGAAGGACTTCTGCTTGAGGATCCGATCGAGCAGCTCTCCTCCGCGCATCAGCTCCGTCACCAGGAACACCTGCTTGCCAGTGTCGTACACCTGCCAACGGACAAACGGACATGGGAAAAAGTTATTTGCTATCACCTCAAATACCTTGCGTGCATTTATTTACTACCGCTGTGGAAAACTGCGACCTATTCTGGAACTAACAGAATTGAAACGGGGCGTTTTGACACTATTTTCTATCCGTTGAATCCGGAGTCTATTTGTTCTGAGTATAGAGCGACGATTGCGTGTGTGACTATCCTCACATCCTTCAGCGTGATGATATTGGGATGCTGTCCGTATCGAAGCAGGATCTCGATTTCCTCAGAGGGGTCTGTGCTGGTCTTGTCAATCATCTGTCAATCGACAAAAAAACAGGTCGGAATTTGGATTGTGATCGACTTGGCTGAGGTCAAGTGAGTCATTTGGCGAGTCGCTTGTACCTTGACGGCGTATTCCGTGTTGGTGGCCTTGTGGATACATCGCTTACACACGGAGAAGGAACCCATGCCGATGTCCTCTTTCAGCACGTAGCCATCGCTGAACAACAAGTTCTTCCCGTGTAGCTGCTGCAAGTGGACAGAAAGTTATAATTAGGATTTTTTTTTTTTTAAGCTGTTGAGTACCATTTTCTTTAAACGGAATAAAAGTACGAGTCATTTTTATGCCACCAGGTCTTGCAATTTTGATGAAAATTGTGTTTCGTTTTAATGGAACATTTTTCAAAAACACTTGAAAAAGTTTCTTTGAACTGTAGCACCTAGTCGACAAACAATCACATCTTCAAAAACACAAACCTTTTATTGAACATACATGAATACAGTCCAACCAATGACAATGTGTACAATTATTGTTTGATTATTATGATTGCAGTACTATTCTGATTGAGCTTTTTGTTTAACCCTGATTATGCAACAATGTGTTAGAGTGTTCTACAAAAAGTTGAGTTGATTTGTGTCCTTATACACATGTAATACCAGTATTCCACTTGCCTGAGTGGTAAAGTATTTTCCGAACTATAAGGCGCTTCGGAGTATATGGCGCACTTTCAATGAATGGCCTATTTTAAATCCGTTTTCATATACAGGGTGCAGCGCATTGTAAGGCGCATAGAGTAGAAGCTACAATAGTGTCTGCAGTTGCGTTATGCATCCACTAGATGGAGCTACGGTGAAGGGAATACAATGAAATATATTTATATCGAGCTTTCACAACCGCTGCAGCTGTAGCAAAGCGCTTTATAGAACATTTAAAATACTCCGTCCAAGAAATCAGAATATCGATCCATATATAAGGCGCATCGGATTATAAGGCGCACTGTCGACTTTTTGAGAAAATTGAATGCTTTTTAGGTGTGCCTTATTATGCGGAAGATACGGTACATGTGCTTGTTCTGTAATGTGCATCTTGGCCTCAGAGAGGGCAGCGTGGTGCACACATGCGGACGTTGTTGTGTAACGTGACCACCTTTTCT
This sequence comes from Hippocampus mohnikei, assembly GCA_026261675.1. Taxonomy (NCBI): domain Eukaryota; kingdom Metazoa; phylum Chordata; class Actinopteri; order Syngnathiformes; family Syngnathidae; genus Hippocampus; species Hippocampus mohnikei. The sequence continues at coordinate 6,825,351 of JAKGUB010000521.1, forward strand.
TACTGCGGCTCAAGCGAGTTTATTGCAATGCTCCAAATGCTGTATGCTTGCTGGAAACCGAGGACAATTGAATTTCCCCACTGTCTTTTCAGACTTTCAAGTAGCTCCCTGCTTACCTGGACCACCGGGTGCGGCGGGGGTCGCACAGGCTCAGCTGACCCTTCTTCCTCCAACAGACTCGATGCGATAAAGCTGAAGCCTCGGAACAGCTGGTGAGCGCCGGCACTCGGCGGCACGCCGGGAGAGTCTGCAGAAATGATGCGGATGAAAAGTTGAATGGTGTAAAATAATTAAAGAATCAATGGAATGAATAAATTAAGAAAGACCCATAATAATCATAAAATGTCCAAACTTCCACACGGCTCTCACCTTTCGGGGTGCGGGAGGTGAACTCGGAGTCAAAGTAGAACGTGTCATCGGGACGCGCCACCGCCGGTTTGAAAGGGGGTTTTACTTCTCTGCGGAACAGTTTCTGAAAGCAGTTTTTGCAAGATGAAAACAACCACGGGTAGCAATACCACGGTGCTCTAAATCATTGGCACGAAGCGACACGGGCAAAAATTGGGGCATATTTCATTATAAAATTGAAACGCCATTTAAAGGACCGGACAATCAAGGGCAACGGAACGACTCAGGTTCTTTTCCTGCTGCGCGTGGCCACTTGTTGAGTTCAAGAATGCCAAATTGCGAATATGAAAGGCTTCACTCAATTGATTTAGGCCACAGTGGAGTAAAGAGGACGTGGTTCAGTTGGATATTCATAGCTATTACTCCAAGCAGTTAACTGGTTGAACAAAACGAAGGTGCTCAAAATAAAAAGACAAATCAAACAAGCACATGAATATATAGATGAACACTTTAAACATTGACATGTTTGGAGTAATAGAAACTATATTTATGATGGCTAAAAAAAAAAAAAAAAATGAACACACTCACATTCCAGTCAATGTTGGAAAACCATCCGTGACGTTTTATCTCCTCTGCTCCGTCTGGACCCGATCCTACATAGAAACCATGAAAAAAAAAATCAGCAACATTTCAATACATATATTTTACTATCCAGCCCCCTGTAAAGTCAATTTTTAGATTTGTTTTTTTCTTTCCATTTGATGTCTTGACTGGGTTCAAGTGGATAACCGACCCAGTCTGTTGGCGGGGTTCCTCTTGAACAGAGCTCTGAGCAGAGACTGCGCCTCTGCGCTGAGGAACTGAGGCATTCCCAGACGTGCCCTGCAAGAGATAGGTCAATCATCATCATCATCATCATCATCATCATCGTCATTGTTAACACAAGCGATGGTAAGTGGCGGCACTCACTTGAGAATCATGCTCATTGTTTCTTTGCGGTCTTTCCCATGAAAGGGCAGCGACCCGGTCAACATTTCAAACTGGTGGAGAGAAAATTCGGCTTTCATGTAACGCTCATATCTGTCACATTTGGATGGTATTATTGTACAAACAACGGAATACCCACAGTATAAGTCCCAAACACTTGAGGATTGTGGGGGCTTTCAGGTAAATACGTTTCAAATGTTAAGGTAACCTTTTAGAGATGAACAGCATTTTGAAATTAAGTTCACCTGTAAGGATTACAGTACATTTTCGGTTTCTTAAGTTTTCACCAGAAAGCTGAATAACCCAAACCTTTTGGAAGTAGTGTACAGTATTATAGAAAAATGACATTTTAATGTTCGCATGTTGCAGTTTGGTTTGTGGAGTGCCTACCCACACATCACATGGGAAATTAATCCCCCCAAGTAAATCTTCAGACGTCTACTTGTTTTTTCTGAAACTAGCTCACAACTTTGCTAACAATGCAGCTCTGCTTACCATTCGGCTTTCACATGATCAAAAGAGTCAAAGTGGTTGGCTCGCTCCGGAACAACGGTAAGCTTGCAAAACCCGGCGCAGGGGCGGTTATTATGTTAATTATACTAACTGTTCGGTAACAGGGGAGGGGGGAGGAAAGACAGAATGGCATGCTTACATGTTTTTAGAGCTAGGAAGAGAATAAAATATATACCGTCTTGTTTCATTTCCCACTTGGTGGGTGGGCAGGCATTCAGGACATGCGCTTTCTAGAATATGCCCCCTATTAACTCATTCACTCCCAAAGACGTTTTTAAACGTCTTTTCAGACTTGGTCCAGAATTGGCTGGTACTGAATGAGTTACGGTTCAACTGTTCGAAGACTACAATGCTTCCCCTTCCTTACCATCAGTACTCCGAATGACCACCAGTCGGCGCTGTGGGTGTGTCCTACCCTGTTGACCACCTCAGGTGCCATGTACTCCACAGTGCCACAAAAGGAGTAGGCCTTCTCGTGGTGGTCAATGCCCTCTTTGCACAGACCAAAATCTGGAAGACACCGAGGAGACTTTTGCTTTTCGTATGGATAAATAACCATTTGAGGGTTCAGGGAATCGTTTAGGCACTTCTCACTCTGTTCTTACCCGTGAGTTTGATGTGACCTTCCTCATCCAAGAGAATGCTGGAAAAACAACAGTAGATCATGTTGGGAACATGACAAACATCACCACAAAAACACTTCAAGACGGCTAGAATGTAAATTGCAAGCGTGCGGGTGAAAATAAGTGTAAAGTGGCCTTTGAGTACAACTGTGCAAAATCTGTTGATGTGGAAATGATGAGAAAGAAAACGCCGTTGGGTTATTCAAAATCCAACATATTTTACTTTTCAGGCTTCAGGTCTCTGTACATGATGCCCAAGCTGTGGAGGTGGTCGAGGCCCAGCGCCAGCTCTGCAAGGTAAAACTTGACATCCTCCTCTGTGAACATCACCTGAGAGACACACACAGATGGAAATACGCTCCAGGAAGAATGACGCATAAATACACAACATGCAGCGTCAACACACTGAGGGAATTCCCACCTCTTTGGACAGTCGAGTGAAGAGATCGCCTCCTCGGAGGAAGTCCAGGATCAAGTAGAGTTTGCCTTCAGTCTGGAAAGCTGAAATTTGGGTATACGGTGAACCCTTGATCACCATTTTTTTATTGGCAGTTTATTCCCGATTCAACGTTAGTCCAACATGAACAACGGGGCCACTGCATTGTTTTTTTTTAAAATAGCACTTCACTCAAACGTTGCTTTGCAACACAGAGCCAAGCGAGGGGTTGTCACGTGAAAAAGCAGGTACCACTGTTGACTATAAAACCTTATAAAATGTTGTTGAATGCAGTCTTGGCGATATAGCAGCGGAACACTGCGATGTGAGTAAGTGGGTGTTTCAATAAAGCGATGGGAGCAATTGCCAGTGCTGAGACTGACTGACCGTAGTGCAGCTTGACAATGAACGGGTGGTTGACATCAGCCAGGATGTTTCGCTCCATTTTGGTCCTCACACGATCTCTCACTGGTGATGGGGACGGAAAAAAAAAAAACCACATCATTATCTGACATCAACTCAACTGTATTTATAGAGCGCTTTCAAACACAATGCAGCACTTCAATCATTTGACAGTAAATGGCGTTTTCTTTTAGGTGGCTGCTTAACAGCAGCGTGCACAAATTTCATTCCGGCTTGCCCGGTAATTCTGCGAGGCTATTGGTGAGCCATAACAGAGAATCGCGGATAACTAAAATAAAACAAGGAGCATTTGAGCATTTAGAGTTGTGTTCACCGCACATCCCCGTCGTGAGAGTAACAGCGCAAAGTGGTTTCTAATTGAATGAGGAAGCGGTTTCTGCTCTGCTCAAGTACTGTTTTATATGGGCCACCGCCATATTGAGTCACACAAATCACGAGTTGGAAAAAGCAGGTTTGTGTGACTATACATTAAATAAAAACAAATATGTATGGCAGGAGGTAAATTTACGGTATTTTTTTTTAGATATAGAGTCAAAGGGGGCCAAGCCATTTATGTATGGCATGGCGGTCGACATTGTTTACATGGTTAACTAGCGGTGTCATTTGAGCGCTTATGCTGGCCCCCACTCCGATTACACCATTCATTCTCAAGATGCTCTCTCGTACCTTTGAGCGTGGCTTTCTTGAGGACCTTCATTGCGTAGAGCTGGTTGTCATCAGGAGGGGTCACCTTGCGCACCAGGAACACCTCAAGTAGGTGAGACACAAGCAAAGTCAGGAGCGAGCCGCAAAGACTTGCCGAGGATGAAAAGAGAGCTTCCAGCTCGTGCGCGTTACCTTCCCAAAGGAACCCTGACCCAATACTTTGAGCAGTTCAAAGTGAGAGGCGTCTGCTTTTTCCGAACCCTCTTTGACCACATGGGTGATGTTGATTTCCTTGATTTCGCCATCGTCCTATACATGGGAGGGGAAAAAAATTAAATGAAACAAAGGATGTCCAAAATGCTCCCAGTGTTTCCCCGACCTAAATGATTTGTGTGGTACAGATATGGCTAGGTGGGTGAAAATGGGCTCCCTCAAGTAACATAAGGAAGAAAATGTTGTTTTTAAACATTTAGGTGCCCCTTTTTTTTCTCCAGACCAATACGACCACCGATACTATAACCAAGTAACCGATACCACTAGTACATTTGACATTTGATCCATATACAGTACTTTCTATTAAACCAATGACAGGTAATTGACAATGAAAAACCTTTAGTTTATTTCTGACAAAGACAGAAGCGTCAATACAGAATTTAAATTCAAAATCCCAAAGACTTTGATTTACGATTCCTTTGAAATACATTTTAAAGAGTGAAAAACACAATTGACTCCGCTCTCAGTTTTGGAGAATACAGGTTCAACTGTCAAGCAGGACAGTATGAAGCTAGAAACGAGGTCCTTGGTGATTGATCAGAATCTAAATATTTGATATCACTGATATTGATAATGATTCTCCTACCTACTAAAAATAAGAAAATGATTCAATTGATTCAGGATAAAATAAATCCAGATAAAAACCATCCAGAGAATAAATGCCATTCATATTACAAAATACAAATACACAAAAAAATAAATAAATACGGGTGAAGCTCGCACTCTGTATGATGCACACCAGTAAGTAAAAGTGCTACGTCAACAGGAAAACTAGACCATATGAGTGCACTGAATAAAAAAACACATCCAATTTTTCTCAGTTGATGAAAGGACGCAAATGTTTAAAGTGTGTGCTTTGAATGCCATCATGGAGAAAGTCATCAGACAACCCAAATTGATTTAGCAAATGAATGTTATCGTAGTGAGTGAGCAGAACTTTGATTGAGTTGCTAGCAACGCACTAATAAAGCTCTCAAAGCATTAATGTAAACCTTAGAAACATACATATACTTTATACTTGCACATATTGCATCTCAATGGGTATTCATGGATGACCATACTTTTATAGTTTTGTCGCTTTTATCATTTCACATTTTGCGTATCCAAGTAGAATACAATTAGAAGACGAAATGAATTTATTGGTCGACCGCAGTCCTGAATAGTCATGTAACGCTATTAAACTTTAATCAGAAGGAAACGCTGATTAAAGCGCTTCCTCATGAGAAAATAACAGCAACAGGAAGCAGCTTGAGCGTACCAGCACTATTACAACAACAACAAACGCATTTGACAGAACTTTAAATACACGTTGTTATGGTTACCGGCATCGAGCGTTTCAGTGCAGGCAAAGCATCTGCAGCCGCCGCCAAGCCTTTGGTTTTTTCGACAGGTGGAAGGGGAGAAAGCGACTCGGTTGAAATCTGGCCCCGGGGCCCATGGCCCAACACCCTAAGGACCTTTCTGACTCTTGTCTTGTGCTCCTCTGACTGGCTGAGCAGAGGTTTGAAGACAAATCATGAGTCGGCAAAACAGGAAGGAAGAGACTGCCTTTATTCTCACACTCGTGGACCCACATGAAGGCACACACATCCGAAACACTCAGAGAAAAAAAATATGATTGTATGAGTGACAGGAACATATTTGAAGAAAAGACGTCTATTATATCCAATGCGCAGTCATCAGGTCAAAACACTCGACTGCTTTTAAGTTAAAAGGCAGGAAGAGGAGCCGAATCAGACCACTTGACGGAAACGCTCTTATCTCAGGCCAAGCGTTTTCCTCTCCGAATTGTCTAATCTTACTCATCCTGTCTCCAAAGAAAAAAAATCGACCTCAGGTGACCCGAGTATTAGATGGAATAACCGATAGGATCATCGATTCTACAGAAGATACAAACATATGGAAACCCCACGCTACTTTTTGGGATGCCGTTATCTTGGTGAATCACGAAATATTGTCGCTTTTAAGAGTGGAGAGAAGACGGTATTTCATTTAAAATCGAAATAACCACAAGGAAAGCAATGTATGCATATTGTCGTGTGGCATCTGAAGATGGCGAAGAAGAAGCGATGATGCAAATACGGGAAAGGGCAGATGTCAGCATATGAAAATGAGATATTATAGTGTTGTCTCAACACGACTTACCTGGGCACTAATATGGGCAAAGTCCTTCTCTATCCACGTGATATGACACTTGTTCTAAGTGGTGTTGGAATGGAGAGTTCACATTGTTATTAGGATGACCATTATTGTGTGGATTTTCTTTTCTTCATCATTGAGCAAACACACACACACACACACACACACACACACACACACACACACACACACACACACACACACACACACACACACACACACACACACACACACACACACACACACACACACACACACACACACACACACACACACACACACACACACACACACACACAGGTGACAGAGGCAGGGGTTGGTAAAACAGGACAGGAAAAGACAGAACAGGAAGTCAAAGCGCTCTCTCTCTCTCTCTCTCTCTCTCTCTCTCATTTCTTCTCTCCCTCTTAAGATGACTTCACTTCCTTCCCTCAACCTGCAAGAAGAAGCCGCTATGCGAAGATCAGCCTCTCATCAAAGTCAAACAAACAATGGCGATAGGGCACGGAACACCCCGCAGCACAATCTACATTGTTGTTCAATATAGATGGAGTAACTGGACCCCAACATAACTACTCCTGTAGGATTTACAACTGCCCCTTAAAATCAGACTTTACACCAATCCGACCGAGCGTATCGAAATTGGTTGAGAAGTTTGCATTCAGGCACAATCGGTGATCGACTCTAATGTCGCAATGGCACGAAATAAGACTTGACAGCAAACACAACCTCGATCTGTGCTGCCATAAGTGCATATATGAGCCCGAAAGCTCATCTCTTTTTAGCCTTGCCTCATGGGTGCGGACAGTGTTTGGGCTGGGAGCCTGTTTGGTGACTAAAGGGATGGAAATGAAACTTGTTTTTTTATTTTATTTGTTTAACCCAATTCATGAATTGACAAAACAATCAATTAAAATAATCATTAGTTGCAGCCCTATATTTCACAATGTAATTGTGACATCACGATTAAAAAAAATCATATATTGATGAATGCCAAGTGTATCAATTAAATTGCATTTTAATTTCATTTCAATTTGTTGCAGATTTTTATTTTCACTTTAAAAAATATATATATTTTTTCAACCATTTTCATCAATGGGACAGGAATAGAACAGTCGAAAAATGACCCCCCCCGCAATGCAAGTCCAATCATCATCCTTCGTGAACCAGGAAGTCGGCTGATAACTGACAAATGGACGGTCAAGCTCACAAAAATAAGTCAATCTATGATTTATTTCATCTTCGTTCGGACCTTGCCTGCCTCCTCAGCGCCATTCCTGTTTGACGTGTTGAAGTTAATTGGCTCCAAAAAAAAAAATTGTCTTTACAATGAGATCCTACACGAGGTCCCCATATCACACAGATACACACACACACAGACGCATACGGGATACGACCGGTTTAAAGTTAACATTTCTCACGCAAAACATGCTGAAATCCAATCCAACATCAACAAAACTGCCACTTGCCTCTCTCGTGCGTGTTTTGGTGCGGAATAGGAACCTCCACATGTCCAGATATTTCCATGTCACTATGAGCCAGCAGGCACCGCACCGCTTTACAACCGCGCAGCGTTTGAGTTGGCCAACGTGTTCGATGTGCGTTACACACACTCTGCAAAATGGGAAGTGAGGTTTTTCGCACCCAAGTGTAGTGCGACTGAATTAACGAGAACTGGTCGCAAAGGGGAAGGTTTGACACGAGAGGAACATCCCGAGTCTCATTTCTGAATGCGCTTTTTCTTCGGAAAGCACAGTCACTTGCAAAAACCAACAGGTCGCTGCTCAACAACAATCAAAAGCACATGAGAAATAGAAATAGGGAAACAGAGAAAGGATTCATTTTTGGGGGGGGGATTTCTCCTCCTCAACCAGCCATGCTGTAGAACACACGATGAGAAGCGCCAGCTTGTTGAAGGAAAGAATCGCATGCGTGACATAAGGGGCCGGTGCCACACCCTCACGAGGAGCCTTAAAGCAGAGACAAGGTTGGCCAAGTAAGGGCATGCTCACCATGTTAACTCGTAAACTCAAGAGTCCGTATAAGCGCTCATTAAACCGAGCTTGGCACAGAGGAGACGATGTACAGGAGCGCGAGCCAACGGTGGGCTGGCAGCTTGCGGCTTAATAGTTCACGAATAACATACAATTACGACATTTATCTGCCGGCGGTCTGAGACGCGGCTTCCTCTTTTTCTGCACGTTTTCAAGTCTTGACAGTTGGAACCGAGAGCAGCCGAGAGGCCATTCAAGTAAACACAAAGGACAAGATCATCTAAACATGCAGCCAAACACTGCGCTTGATTGTCCTTCCACTGCCTAAAAAGTCCAGACTGGACTTTCTCGACAGGGAAAACACGCGGAAGGTAAAAGACATTGTAATGTAACTTTGATTCAGGGAGCGCCTGCTCAATCGAATGAGATCCAAAACAAAATCATTTTCACAGACTGACAATATATTTTTTATAGGCTTTACGCCTCATGTCTCTCTCCACCCTGTCTGACCTCGGGGCAAATTTACTGCACATCCCACAGACCACATAAATCCAAACCCACAACGGGTGAAGTCCCCCCCAAAAAAATGGAACAATGAGGAAGTCATTCAGGTTTTTCAACGCGCAAACGACAAGAAGGTGGGCCCGCTGAGTAGAATAAAAGTAATGATCAATTATGCGCGCACATTAATTGAACCAAATACCGATATGGTGAATGAGGATGTTAATTTTGGCAAAAGTAACTGTTTGCAAGAGCAATGCTTTTTCGGCAGGGTGTCCATTCCTTGCGGATTTCGCGTTTCCCGGCCGTACTCAAGTCAGCGTGGTTGAGGTATATCACGACACGACAAATGCTGACACGATAAACACTCAACCTACCAAAAGACAGAGAAGCCAGAAAAGTTGGTCTCTTGATTTTTCCATTCTTTAGTAATCAGCATTAAAAAATACATTTTGGTTTCTGACCAAAAAGCAAAGAAAAACAGCTTTTGGTCAAAATAAAAATGTCAAACCAACCAGTGACTTTGATGCTACTAGTTTCCCACATATGACACTTGCAGGAAAGGAATCATGCAAGTGTCAAATGTGTGTGTGTGTGTGTGTGGGGGGGTTCACATTCAAAACATATTCTTTGGGCACAAAATGAACCGGGCCAGAGTTTTTAACACGGCAGTGTTCAAAGAACAAAAACAGTTCACACAAAAACACTGATTGCAATTCACTGACTTTTGATGTTGCCGAATTCAAAATTAGAACAACTTGGAAGTCGACCGGCATGACTGAACAGATTTTGTCAGACTTGATAGCGTTTCCAATGTACTCCAATGCAGTCCTCAGTAAAGCAATCATGTGCGAGGCGAGCTGACATTGACCCAATGTTGTCAAGAAAGATGATCTTGTGGGTGCGTCTTATGTCCAGACACTTGCGCGGGCTGGCACCAGGACATGTCAGGTGAGAGGCGCTAATCTCTCTCTTTTCGTCAGTCTGAAACTCTGCGCGCCACAACCGCCACCTCCACCCTGACCCTTGTCCCAACCGCCACCTTTCAGTTTTGTCTATAAATGCTGCACGAGGCAAAGATTGAGTGCTGCTGGCTTTTCTGCATGATGGCCGGCTTGCTCATTCAACTAGTTACTTTCACTAGGGAGATCCTGATGCCGAGATCACAAATCAGGCCCGATCAGAAAAGAGTAGGAGGAAGTGGAGGAAAGGAAGGCAACGGCGTAGACCGTTCCCCTCTCGCAGCAAATGCAATCCTCAAAGCGTTAAATCAAGGCGCTTTAATAAAAGCGTAGCCTGAAGCGGTTGAAAAGAGGTTTTCAACTGCATGGAGAAGTCATAACGGGAGACAAAGTGAGGGGAGTTAAGTCAAGGATCCAAACAACACAGCTGCTCGCTGTGTTGCGCTGCATTAAATGCAATAAAGTATTTACCTCTTACTGCTTAATCTAATTCGCAACATCGTTTTCTGTCTGCTTACTTTGCTCTTTGGAGACTAAACTCTTCATTAGGTATGCTTGCATGCTAGAAAATCCAGTACAAGATTCTCTGCTTTTTTTATTCCTTCCCGGGATGCAAAATACTTGTCTCTACTATCATGCATTGCCATAACGGCGACATACACCGTACCGAATCAAGAACCACAAACACAACAAAGCATAACTGTTGAGAAATGATCAACCAAACAAAATCTGAGGGTTGAAGTCCACCACTGAGAAAGACAAAGGAGAGAACGTTCTTCCACTCAGTCACGTGAGTCCTCTAATGTCCAGGCTTGGTTGGACATTTCAGACAGGAAGCGCTTGAATGACAGGCGTTCAACTCTTTCACCCCTTTGGTGTCGTCGACAACAAAAGGTTAATATCGTTCATTTAACAGGACGTTCCATCTGCTCTCCCATCACCACCGGCCACATGTGCGCGGCATAGATCGGCGAGTGACAGCTGCAAAGGGACAAACGGGGCCACGTGATTGGCCAAGAAATTTCCACGGAAAAAAGTCACAGGAAATGTGCACGGGATTAGCGCGGATGCTACAGGAAATCCTGTGTGGGCAATCTGGAATATTAATAGCACGACAACAAGGATTGCAGAAAGATGAGAGGCAGGTCAGCCAGTTGACACGAGTATGGATGGAGGGAAGGATGATGATGATGATGATATTGAGTTTAAACGAAGCTTGTATGCTGCTGTGGCGATTTATAAGCAAACGATGACATCGCAAAATACACTTCCTTCAACTGATCTCGGATTCTGACTTTTACAATTTACTTTTTATTTTTATTTTTTCACAATCAGACTGAAATAGCAAACCAATACCAATACTTCCTCCAACCCACCTCACATTGCATTCTCGGGAAATTTGCCACCCCCACCTCCCTAAAAAGCACAAACAGCGTACACGACAAGGCTATGTCCTTCTTATGAAATCATAATACAACACCTACGTTGAACAATTCAGTGCAAATATTTACTCAAGCTACCAGCAATGAGTACTTGGTAACATCACTGACTTGAAAGGGTGGATAGAAAAAGGGTGCATTTAATAATTAAAAAAAAAAAAAGGTGAGTGAATGCGATAATCTAATAATAGTATGTGGAAATGTACTTATTGATTTTGCTAGAGGTTAGGAAAGAGGCCGGCCGGCGAATAGCAAATATCTTTTGATCATTTTAAATGCACTGAAGAAAAAAAAAAAAAGACTAAAATAATCTTGAAAAATGGGGATAAACCACGAATAAGCGGTTTTCTTAAAAACAGGGTTGCCCCCACCCCCCAAAACCCCGAACACTTTTTAGGGCAATATGGAAACCTAACTGCCCCATCGGTCGTCATAGCAATGAAAGCTTTGCTCGGCATTAGCGCGAGGCAGACCCGCCTCCCCAAAACAGAGTGAACCAGACTGCAATGTGGTCATTAAGAGGGCTGAATATCCAAGACCTTTGCATAATAACTACTGAACATTCAAGCTTTCGTGTACACATGTTTTACTGGTGTTGCCACGGTAACTGGTGTCAACTGGTTATTTTTCTCCTGGGTTCAGCATTGGAGAAAGAGATGAGATGTTCGGCTCGTATCAAGCAGTGGCAGAGCAAATTCATTGACTGTAATGGAAATAGACCAAAACACATTTTTGGGTGGTTTTGTGAAACAAAGCCAGGCGGTAATTAGCCACATAAGGCTCTGCCATTTACGGTAAGCAAAAAAACAACAACAACAACAAAACGACAAGAGTAACCGGTCGCCACGTTCTCCTCGGCCGACCCTGAGAGGGAGAAGTGTGAAACTATGGCAACTGTGTTCCTCATCTTTGTGAAGAGCGGCTGTGAGGATGGCGAGAATGTGTTTGCGCAGGAAACGGCCATCACGTTCAGCAGCTTCCATGCGCACCACTGACGGACGGACGAGTGCCGTTGTCCGGCGCCAACGTGGACATTCGTCTTTATTTTAGTTCCCAAATACCACCATGGCCTTTAAGGTTTTGGGCTCTAGAGCTTGTGAATAATCACCGACCCCCCTCCCAGTCTGTCAGATGTGTTGAATGAGGCCAACGTAAAAACAAAAAGAGTTATGAATGAAACTCTCATTGAGCAAGAGGGTTTATGACAACCGAGATTACGTGTGAGTTTAAAAAAAAAAAAATTTAAATCTCTACTACTGCAGGGCTAGGCGACGCTGAGGACACGGTAACCATGACAACAATGGCTCGTGGCAGCCAAGGATGGAAGGAGGAGGGGCTGCTGAGGCGAAGGGATTAATGGTTTGTTTGAATGATTGGAGCTTTCAGTCTGCTCAGGCACGCTGAGAAACCATCTTTAATTGTTACACTACATGCAGACAGACAAGGAAAGAACAACATGCTTCGAGAGTCAAGGACTCGCATTCGTGTGACGCAACATCGCAGATAAATTGGGAAGATGGACATTTCAAGTGAAATTCCTTCACGGACAAATTAAAACGAATATACTTATTACACAGAGAGTTCCAGAGAATGCTCCCATAAAAACACACTTGGGAATTTTGACTGTTTAGAAATCCGTTCAAGAGGGGTGGAGCATTCCCTAAAAAAAAAAAAGAAAATAATAAAATAAATCAGTCCCGGAATATGAGATCATTTTGGCTTTAAGAATATCAAAGGCTAAATTGCCCCTCAGCGCTTTCGACTTGTGATAGTTTTGATGAATTAAAAAAAAAATTGTTCAACAACAGTTAAGGAGTAAATTTTTGCACATTTATTTATTGCCAAATAATGATGCACGATTAAACATTTTAAAGGGTGCCCTGAGGTGAGCCGACGAGAGCGATCGGTGTTTTGCGCACGATTTAGAGCCTCCCGCAAGCAGAGGGGCATGCTGGGTAATTGGGTTATAAACCATTGCTCCGTCTGCGCATGTGTGTGTAGGTGCGCGTGTTTGGCCAGTGTCTCTGCAGAGCCAACCTTCTGCCATTAACAGCAGATTCTGTCGATGATAAACGCACACAAGAGGTCGTCCGCTTCAGTCGAATACACGCGCACAAACAGAATTATGCCCTTCCAACCAAACACGTACGGAAACAATCAATGTGTACACACATGCACACACACAACAATCTCTAAAGGCTGCAGAGGCAATCGAAAACACGTTTGCAAATAATAAGAAACCGTTTTCATTTGTACTCCTCAATTAACTTGCCTTCCAAATACAACACGCAAGGTGTGAACGAGTGTGCGTGTGTGTGTGGACGAGCCTTGTTAAACATTATGTGTGTGGGAGCAAAGTCCGTAGACCTCACTCCATGATGATAATTTTTCCGTCTTGTTCTGAGAGCTATTGCATGGATTGTCGGAAGAAGGCAAACACTGGAGCATATGTCGAGGTCACCCGTGAATGGTCCCAAAAAAAAAAAAAAAGCAGCAAGATTTTAAATGAGCCTATACGATTTAACCTCCTTCACGTTGAGTGGCCTTGCATAACACTGAGCCATGGCGAAGGCCAGAAAGGTTTTCATCAAAATCGAGCGAATGGAGGGAAAGCGTTCGACTTTCTGAGGTAGTAAAAGAGAAACGATAAGAAGCAGAAGGCCCCTCGTGTGCAAGTTAATACGGTAACAGTGGGCACAGGAGTGTGAAGTTTAACACGACACACACTTCTGCCTTATTGTGTTGAAAGCAGTTATCAACACAACAGGCCCTGTCTTTTTTGCAATATCCCGCCTTGCCTGAATTCTGTGCAAAGGGAACAAGTTCAGTGCTCTTTTATGGCTATTATGCTTCAACGTTTTTTTTTGTTTTTTTAGTTTCATTTTATTTAACAGGATCTCAAGAGTTAAAGAGGCAGGTCACATCAGCTTTACATTGAAAATCTACATTTATTTAAAGCACACATATGCCTGATATGGAATTATTTGTTCTTATTGCTAAGTGTGCAAAACCATTTTGCATATATATATATATATATATATATATATATATACAGTATATATATACACGGTATATATATATATATAGGGGACCACAGCTTTAAACATGGATATCTGAACACAAACGATGCAGCAACACATCTAGACAGACATAATGAATTATACTTACAGGCATACTGTGTACACTTAAACCGACTGATATTACTGCAGTACCGAGACCCCGAGAGAGGGACTGAAACGATCTATATGCCTGCCCTATACTGTTGCAGAAAATGGATGGAAATGTTATGATGCTCTGTGTCCCTTTTTGCATATGTGCATGCGGGCATGCGTGCGTGTAGGTGGGTGTCACCAGTGTACCCTCCTTTTTGTCGCTGGAGTTCAACCACTGTCTCACTGCGCTGTGGTTGTACCCAGAGGCTTTTTTTTTTTTTCCACCCGCAGCGGCCAACCACCCGCGATACTTATCATGCAAGATGAAATTAAAAGCGGTAATCGGTGGTGGTCTGTTCGAGTGCTCGTCATTGCAGCGCCCGTGACGACATTCGGCGGGCGGAAGGACGGAGTAGCGGCAGGGGAAGGAAGAAAGGGGCGTGCCGCAGCAGATGGAGAGTGTGGTGATTTCGGTTCTTTGTAGACAGATTGAGGTCAAGTGTTGACATCAATATGATCATGATGGGATTTAACTATTTAATGACAAGCATTAAATACAAGTTACGTTGCATCGTAAAGGTCAAAATGACGCCATGAGTCAATGACTACCCCTGCTCTTCCGCTCGTCCTGACCTTCCTGTGGAATGTGAAGTGTTTGGTTCTGCGAGTCTCCGAGGAGAGTCCACGCTTTGTCAGAACACGCTCTCTCGCTGGGAATGTTTGAATTCAACACACACTCGCGATCATCTCTCGGCAGGTTCTTCCCGACAGTTTTCCCCGCGGCGGGCGCGGCGGGGAAACCTAAAGCTGGAAACCGCGGCTCGAGATGACCACCATCTGGTCGTGGTGCTTTCCAGGAAGTGCTGTGGAATTTATTTAACCTCTACAAAACTGAGGAGGCACCGCAGAAAATTCCTGGATTCTTGCAGAAACGGTCAGAAACCACAGTGGTTTTGACGACAAGGAGAAGAAGAAAAAAATGGTGCCAGCCAAACCATTATGTACAGTACAATTGCAAAATTGAATAGCTGGATCATAAAATATAACGTTCACTATTGTGGTTTACAGTAGCAACATACCTGCTGCCTGCCCAATAAGACTGCTTTTTTTTTTTTGGGATACAGCCTACATTCATTGCCAATATGTTTTAAAAGGGTCTTTTAATAAGTTTAATGTCTAAAACAGTGGTTCTTAAGATGGGTTCCACCAAACCCCAGTAGTTCGGTGACTGCAAGAGGAGTTTCTGAAGGGAAAAAAATTAAAATGTTCATGCTACATGAACTAGACTAAACAGTGCTCACGCCTTACAGATGTCAGTTTATAATCGGGTGCCAAAATGAAATGGAGAAATGGAGATAGGGGGAAGGGGGGGGGGGGGAATCACACTAACCAGGTAAAATATTTTGCAATTTTGTACTTTACACTGATAAGTTAAATAATCCTTTTTAATTCAAGTTGATGTCCCACATGTGAAGAAAAAAAATGATGCCGGAACACAGAAGCAGAAAGCATTTTTAGCTTGCTGCTGGTGGATAATACAAGTTTGGCTTTAATTTAATACATGTATGAATACGTGGAGGACTCAAATAGACGTTGATTATTTAATTTGAAAGTAAGTCTGAAATGTCTTTTTGCACAGGTCAAATTAATTATTTTTGCTCGATGGAGAACTAAAATGTCACATTCTCTGAAGCGGTTCAAGTGCGATCTTCACTTTGGAAGTCAAAAGGGTTTTGTGGCTCCCGGTTTTATTTATTTTCCGTGGTGGATGATTGAAATGGTTCTTGAGTATTTGATGGGGAAGTCAAGTAAAAAAAAAAAATCTTTGGAATAATATGTTCTATATGCCCCCACTAGTGTAAACATGGCATTCTGATTTGTGCATTCCATCCCTTGCTCGAGTTGCGACGACGACACTGTGCAACGCATCAAAAACACGATGTACATAAAGTTACAGCTAAATCTCCGTCATGTAATCTCATCCTCCAAAATAACAACGTAACGACCACTTGAGGACTTCAGTGCAAGTCCTACCTCTTAGGCAATAGAGAGGTCACTTTTGTTGGAGACACAGCGGGCCGTTTCCACGACGACCGCATGCGTGACCACATGCCTTGCACTCTCATGGCTACCGGAGGAAGTGCGCAGCCTTGACGTTGCCTTTTCCTGGCTCGGCGTTTGCCCTGGGCTCTGACCAATCGTCAAGTACGGCGCCTACACACACTCTCTCTCATCTGTTCAATATTTAATCAGGTCGAGAAATACTCGAGACGGAGGCTATTCCGAGCCCTCTGCTCAACATGACCACGCAGGGGAATGCGTTGTATAGAACAGGGGTCACCGACATGGTGCCCGTGAGCAGTCCTCAAGGACCACATTAGCAGCCCCCCGGGCCTGTTCTGAAGATTGCACAGCGGTGATGGAGCACTGTGACTTCATCGGAATGTTCTCAAAGTGATGATTTATAGGAAGACAATGTTGCAGAAACCACACTGTTGGCATCATGTCGTTTTATCATGCTGTGCCATTTTTACACCACACGTAACATCTCCCAAAAATGTTTGGTTCATCAGTCCACAGAATGCTTTGGTGTTCTTTTTGGAGAGTATTGGTCTTCGCAGAAGAACTCTCCCGTGGATGCTGTTTTTCTGACAGCGGTTTGCTGAAGCCCCACAATCTTGGAAATGGCTTTGTAACCTTTTCCGGACAGACACATTTCAATATGATTTTTTTTTTGTAATTTCTTCACATCATGGAATGATGAGTTCGTTTCTTAAGATCTTGTCCGCCGACTTCACTGACAGATTTTATTTGGTGATTTATTGATTCAACAAATGTGGTGCTCGGGTGTTGCCTATGAAATAGAGCTCAGCTTCCCAAAGCTGTCGTTAGTCACAGTTACTTTGTAATTAAGGAGGGGAAGGGGGCCATGGGGCTAATACCTTTTCCACATCCGGACAGGTAGTTTTGGAATTTTTTTGTGCCATAATAAATTAAATTGGCATTTAGAAACTGGGGTAGTCTGTGTGATATTAAAATGGTTTTGATGAACTGTCATTTGAATGTGATGAATATGCAAAGAACACAGAAATCAGGAAGGGGGCAGATACTATTTCACAGCACTGTATGCTTGCTGAGCTGCATGCGTTAGCTTCCATCTTCGATATGTTTTGCATAATTTTCCGGTGACTTTGACACCATGGATGCAACCTTCAAAAGGCATACTGCAAACCCTTCTATTTGCTTCTGTCTATAATTTATTTTGGTTGATTTAATAATGAAATGTGGATAAATGCCATATCTTGCGTTACCGCTCTAATGAGGTAATTTTGCAGGGTCTCTGGGTGAAAGAGGCTCACGTTTCTATTCACTTGACTCACATTACTCCCACGGCCCAAAAAATGTAAAGTTTGCGTAGATGCGTACCGTTTCCCTTTCAAATTACACTGCCTTTTTCAACACCTTATCATCTTCACTTACGGCCTTTAGCAGCACTGAACTATGCCTCTTTTTTTTATTGTGCCGTTCATCTGATTCCATTCGCTCAGCAACTAACTGCAGTGGAAAAAGAAGAAGCCATTAGCCATCTCTGGTGCATTACCTCGTTCTAATTTCTGCCCTCCAGCTCGTAAGGTAGGAGCTCATGCCGCAGTGGGGCGAGAATTATGTAACAGGGACGACGTAAAGGAACAGGCCTGCATTAAAACATAAAATTAAGCGTAGGCCAAATTGTGCTTGTGGTCTATTGGTGGCATCCATTCACTGGCACTGTTTAAGGCAGTGGCGGAAAACCATTTCCATTCCGTTGCGATAACGTCAAGGTCGTTTCACCAACACTTACAAGAGCTTCACAATAGGTTTAAACATTTATCATCAGCCAAAAAAAAAAAAAAACACCAATGAGTAAACTTTGACTAAGGTTGAGACATTTTGTCTGCTTGGCTCCGAAACGGGGGCAAAAATCTGGATGAATCTGGATCCGTTGTTCTTACTTTGAGCTATTGTGCCGATCTATAAGCACAACAATATACCAACCCAACAACAACATGATCTGATGACATTGAATGCAATTTTAAAAATGGTGAAAGCTTCTCAACTTTTTTCAAACCAACCTGGCCTAATGCTTGAACCCAGAGGTTTAGTTTCAAACATTGGCACCGACTTTCCAGTGTATACTTTGCATGTTCTCCCCAGGCTTGTGTGGGTTTTCCCCCAGGTACCCCGGGTTAATCCCATGTTTCAAAAACGTGTTGACTTTATTTACGTCTTCCAACTGAGCAAAGGTATGAATGGATCGTGTTTGACAAGGCACTATACAGCATTTTATATGATGAGAAATTGCCCCCAAACAAAAAAAGGATACTACATCAACACACAGTGACAACATTTCAGTTTTTTTAAGAGTTCTCGTTCACAATTTATTACTATAAATTAAAGGACTTCTACAGTCTCCCTCTCAACATGACTCGGGAGAAAACTGGGTGATAACTCCCCTGATGATCCCTACATCAAAACACCTCGGCACAGACTGCTTGTTGAAGCCAAATATGACCAGATGCGTGAAGTTTAAAAAAAAAAGAAAGAAAAAAGAGCTCCTGGTGTCATCCTTAAAGTGCTTCTAATTCATGTGTCTGATAACGGCAATGCTAAAGAACATACTCCTAAACCCTTCAGTGAATTGGCTACAATTTTATTGCTTGACTTGCTTTTATGCTGCGGTGTCCAGAGAAAAGGCTCTAAAATCCCCACAGCGCATTCACGTCGGCTTAGCAGCCAAACAGACAAATAAACGGCAAAAGGACAGTCAGCCACAAGCCGGTGAGCACATAACGCAGCACCTTGCGGCTCGAGAGCAGGACATTTTGCCCTTGCGTGACATGAAAAATAGCTTTGGTTCAACGGTCGCAGGAAACTGTGGCAAGCAGGCCGCGTTGAATGCATAAGCAGGAATGAAACTTCTGAAGACTTTTTTTCTTTTTTTACTGCCTCCATTTGAACACAGTATCTGTTTGTATTCTTTACTTTATCAAAATAGGCTTGCTACTTTTTTCAACATCCATAGAGGACAATGTAAAAAAAAAAAAAGGATGCATTTTGAGGAAGTTAACGTGAAGAGTGACGAATTGATTGGTTGGTTGATTGACTGACTAATTGATTGAGAGCATGGGGAATATGAGGAGGGGAAAAAAAAACAGGACAACAACAACCTGGTGAGGCAGGGTGCCTGAGTGATGGTGGAGCAAACGATTTGGAGAAGCAAGATATTCCCCATCCATGGCCTTATTTATGCAAATTGTTTGATGTCTGATTCGGGGATTTGTGGCGAATGTGTTGTCCTGTGCCATCATTAAAAAACCCCCCAAAAAAACCTATATATATATATATATATATATATATTTTTTTTTTAAATAAATCTAAACACAAAGTTTGATTTAATAAATTATTTCTTAATTTGGGGATTTTCTTTCCTAATGAATTAAAGGTTGCCATATTTTTTTCTCAGATTTTAGTCCCATATTATTTAGACAAAAGCTGAATTTATTCAAACCTAAAGAATACATCTTAACCTTTTGTTTCTTACCATTCTTCAAATTCATACAAACATTTTATGTGCTTCTCCATGCGTGTTCTTTTCCCACCACTGTACATGTCACAACTTTTACTAGCCGATCAGATTAATTTACTACATCGTGTTAGCTTGCCAATCAGCCCGTAGAAGAAAGAAACCAATTCCATGGTCCAGTTCTGCTAATTAATCCTTTCAAAGGCTGCGTCAATGGCCTGGCTGAGAAACAATCTCATTACATTGTTGAATGTCAATCTCCTTATAGTAGTATCGAATGCAAGATTCTGATAAAGTAAAGCAGAACAAATAGCAGGTCCAAGTGTTGTCCAATCAATTAGCACATGGAAGGCATGATTCCAGCAGTACCTGGCGATAATTTAATACTGCTGATGGGGTGTTGCTCCACAGGAGAGCATATTGAAAGTAAGGCATCAGATGTGATCAACTTCTGTGTGCCGTATAATGATTAGAACGCATTTCGCCGTGTGCCGAGCCCAATCATAGCATGTCAGGACAGAGTGAAAGGATGCTAGACGAGCTTCACACACCCTCCCAAACTCCATTCAGTTCACAAGGACTGGACACAAAAGCGAATATGAACATGGTGCCCCTGCAGAATAACACAGGAGGAAATAGGATCTTGTTCCAAAGGGCCAGACAATAATGGAGGCCGGGGAGGAGGGGAGAGAAAAAAAAAAGGGCTGACTCATCCATTCTTGCCAAGCACTGTGCGAGCTTGTGCACGTTTGTGATGTGATCGTACGCTAACAGGACAGCTGAGGACACAAAGCAGGAGCTACAACTTCACTGCAGTGACTCTGATGTAACACTGCAACACGATTGAGCCTTTAGTAGTAATTAACCCCATCAGGGGTTTTCTTGCATGGCAAATTTGGACACAGCCATCTCTGCCTAATTTCGGGCTGCCTGAAAATATTCAACTAACATTTAATGGACCACATTTAGCCAAGTTAAAGTTGATTAACATTGCTGCTTGATTGTACACGCAAGTATTTTTGTAAAAGAGTTCATGTAGAGTGGGGCCTTAAGATATGAGTTTGATCCTTACCGTGACCACACTCGAAACTCAGACCAATCATATCTCAAACTAATTTTCCCCACTGAAATGAATGGCACTGCCATATTCCATTCCAGCGTCTTGTTCTGTGTGTTTACAAGAAAAACAGCACTCTATAATATTGTATTTCATAGAAAAACATACAGTCATGACAAATTAAATGTATGGTCAAGAAATTAAACGTTTTTTTGCAACAATTTCTTTGCTTCAATTCAAACAACGCTGTGCTGCTCCTTCTGGTGTGCATACATTGCCCACCTGGGGGCAGTATAACAGACCTACGGATATAGTGTACGTCGAGAGTCTCAGAACCTCGCTTTGTATCTCCGAGAACTCACGTCGTATCACTTGTATCTCAAGACACCACTGTATTTGTCATTTATATTTTAGTGCAATGACTAATAAAGACAAAGAAATGGGAAGGAGCGATAAAATAGTTTTTTATGAGCCAACAGCGGGGATAGCATACGCACGTGTGCGAATGATCAATTTGAGGCAGGTAAAAATAAAACCTCAAGCACACACATACACATTTTTATGAGTGACCCCAAAACGGGGAAAAAGTCGACAAAAACATGAATAGACCCCACAACGGGGCGGGAAAAAAAACGGAGAAAAAAAATCTGCAACTATGTTCTTACCGTTTTACTCAAGATGACCAGCAGAGCACATTGCACACGCAATAACATCTCGACTAACAATTACAAGTCTCCTCCGGATGTCTGTCGTAGTGCCAAGGCGAACCTTTGCGAGGCAGCGTGAAATAGATGAGTGTTGGCTAAGTGTTGGCTTAGCTGTTAGCTCTTTGGTTGGAACGACTTCTCTTTGTCCTTGTTAATGTGTTGAATGAAACACTCAATACAACCACTGACTTCATAATAGTTGCGAGGGATTACTGTATAGATATAAACACAAGGTTTAAAAAAAAAAAAGTATGAGCTATCCAAGTAAGAATTAAATGCAGCAGTCCAAATGTCTAATTAGGTGGGTGTTGACATGCACATTTAATTAGTGGAGCGTGTGTGGGCATTTTCTTACCTTGACAGCAGGTGCTACTCCATCCTCAGCGGTGCTCTGGCCATTCTGTCAAAAGAGCAGAGTGAAGAAAATTGTCAGCGCACGTGTGTGTGTGTGTGTGTGTGTGTGTGTGTGTGTGTGTGTGTGTGTGTGTGTGTGGATAGTGCACAGAGCGTGCACATGCATATATAAAGGCAGCAGACAAAAGAAAGAACACGAGAGGGAGAACATTAGCAAGACGACGTGGGCGGCACGAGTCCGCCGTGACACTTTGCTCCTCCGCGAACGCCGGCGCTAATAATCTACAACCGACACAAATGTGCGTCCTTCGTGTCCTGTCTTGCGAGTGTGATCCGCGGTGCAATGTGTAATCAATGTGCTGTTGAGCACAGAGAGAGGAAAAAAAACAAAAAACAGCAGGTGATATGTTCGCAGAGCACAAACAGGTGGCACACTTTGAACATAGATAAGCAGAACCGTTATCCAATTTCATCTTGAAGCTCATTAAGTTTAGAGTTTGAGCTAAAACTGACATCACTTCTAAGACATTTTTACATTAATCTAAAATGTACTTCCACTAACGACCCAGGCTGAACTTCTGTCCTGTCCGACATACAAAACTTGTCTCTCAGTTGAGATGCATCCTTGACACCAATTACTACTTTCCTACTACCCAAGGCTCTGGCCCATCTTTGAGCATTTCAGAGAGTCCACAAAAACATGAATAGAGCTGCAACCTCAGTCGAAATGTTCAAATCCCGACTTATTTTTATACTCTTGCATTCAGTTAAACCCCTTGTAGGCCTGTTTTACTGCCCCTTCCCCACCACCCACTTCTCCTTTCTTCGCATTGTTTGAATGCAGAGCAGGCTATGTTACCGTTTTGACTTTTGTGACTTTTAGCGACACTCTTTTCGGCAGATGGAGATGAAGCATGAGAGAAGCAAAGTAGGAGAATATAAAATAAAATGTACAAAGCTGAAACACTCCGGGGGTGTCCTAACTACTTTTGTCCAGCATTAACTTGCGATTCATTGCCCTAATCGTGCCAGAAGATCGCCAGGGGTCATGTGGATTACTGAGCAGAGGAGGTGTTTACTGCTTTGATTTGGGTAGGTTTCTCGTACTTCGTGGTTTGTTCCCATTCCCGTTGGCTTGCCATGAGTCACATTTTGGGACGGTGCTTTGGCTCTTTTCTTGAATTTAATTCCCATCTGATGGTGCAACCTTAACAGAAAGGAGCACGGAGTGACTCTTTTTTAATGACTGTGGTTAGTTTGGCAATGACGCAGAACTGCATTGCGTCCTACGAAGAGTTCTTTCTTGAACTGTTCCTCCTGTCAGTCAAAATGGAGTGTTCGTGTCTATAAAAGCAGAATCTTTGAAGACGCTTTTGTATTGCATGTCTTTCGAGCTGCTGTACCAAATATTGGGCCAACCAAGACCATACAGATTTCCTGTTTTACAGCTGTAAAGTTTAGAGTAACAACTCCTAAGAATATACAAGGTGTGTCAGAAAAGTTCCTGGATGGATATCACAGAAGAAAAATTTCACATCCTTCAATCCCTGAAAAAGTTTTGATAAATTGCTAAACGTTTTCATTGCGACAGTGACATGACGATTTTTTTAATGTTAAAAATGTAAATGCATTTAAAAAAATAAAAATAATAATACATAGGGCAGACACCAAAGATGCGTTGTCCGGTCACATTTAGATCAGCTGAAATTCGTCGTGCTGCGGCCACCCCGAGAGAGACGCAACGGTACGTCGCAGACTGCTGACTCAGACATTTTAGCGGCGACTTTGCCGCTTTGCTGCCTCTTCCTATTTGGGACAACAGCGGAGTTGTTTACTCTTTGTGGGGCTCATCTTGAGAGGGTGACTCATGCGCTGCTACACGTCCAACGATACCCAGGAAACGTCACTCTGTGCATGAATATTCAGGATTACTGCAGTTTACTGCATCGGTCCCACTTGTACGAAGGATATTTTGCTAATGTGGCACTGTACTTCTTTGGACGGCAAACTCTGAATAAACAGCGCATCTGCTGTCTGCAACCAAGCCGTGAGGTACCATTTGGACACAGCTGCTTCACAACAATTAATCAACAATCCATTTGATTTGAATTGATTACATTCTTAACGTACACATTTAGGGTGGTAAGCCATGCTAATTGTCTTTGCCGACGTGCCCACTGCATGCATCGCATGCACAGTTCGCTACACTAAGTAAGAAATGTAGTTTGGTGGCTGAATGATGTGCTGCCCCAACAAACGAAAATGCAATCAAAGGTTCAATCAACGGTTTCATGGGTGCTTGCGTTTTTCTTCACACGTTGGGGCTGATAGTGGCGGTGAGCCTCATCGCAACCTCCTAGCTCCGCCCCCTTTTGTCATGATAATGAAAGCTGGACTGCATTAGATTTGTAGTGGAGGGGTGAGAAATGGGGTCCATTTGCAGTTGAAAAAATGCCCCACCCTTCAAGATGAATGGCATCTTTGATACTTTTCACCCTGAAATGTGATTTAAAACATATTAAATTGCTTTCTAAGAAGCACAAAGAGCAACATCTCCTGGAATTCTGCTCCCGTTTTGCGCCAAGAACGCCTCCTTCCTGATGAATTCCACAAATTCCACAATTCCACTTTTACTGCAAGCTTTCTGGATAAGAAGAAATCATTCCAACCCTGAGCTGAGACTTCATTAAATCATCGAGTACGAGGTACGTCACTCAAGCCCTTTCCACCGGGCACAAACGTAAAACCGTGACCACTAAATTAACCTGGAAATCCATTCAAGACATTCAAATGAGCGCTGTGGTCCTTTCATGACGTACAACGTTGTAACACCGACGCTAAAAAGAGAAACTTTGTTCGGGAGAAATAAACACCACACAGGCAAATTGGCAAAGGTTCTTGCATGTGGCAAGACCCTACATAAAAAGGGCATTTTCCCCCCCCTCCGTCTTTTTGATGGCTGATTTGAACTCACAAAAGGGGCGAACATGAACTCTTTCACATCCTCTATGCCCTCTTCCTTCTCCTGCTTCCTGTAGACTGTGACTGTGCACAGTACAGCAGGCAGTCAACACAATGACGAGCAGCGGCCTTGACAACCAAAAGATTTGTTTTCTACCTTCTTTTTAATGCAATGCAATCCATTTGGAGAGTGCTTATTTGGAAGTATGGGGTGTTCACTGGCTGTTAAATTAAATTGGCTCCAAAAATGCTCGCATTTTTATTTTGTGGCCCTGCTCATTGGACTTTGACCGAGGTGAGTCAATGCAGCCATATAAGCGCCGAGAGCCATAAAGTGAGGCCGCATGGAGCGACGGTGGTGATTAAGCAGCAAAGTATAGACCACATTATGTTTCAGGGTAATTTAAAGAAACCGACGGAAAGTCAGGAATGAACGACGTCAGCAGTGTTTGTGATGCCCCAAAAAGAGGGTAATGCAAAGAAGCAAAACCGTACCATACGACACTTGTTAGAGTCTCAGCCACCCAAGGTCATTGTAACCTGCAAAAGCTGAAATTGAGAGGACTGGATTGTTCTCATCCATAATCCAAATGGAACGAAAGGAACAATTAGGGTTAAAGGCGCTTCAACAACCAAGAACAGCGCAGTTTTCTCAATTAACTCTTTCATTTCACAAAATGTACTTGTACGTCTTCTTAAAATTAGGTCCCGCTACCAAGGACGTACTTGTAAGTCTAAGTCTTTTTTGGCGTCATAGAGAGGAGGAGGGTCTGATGCAATCTGTGAATGAGAATAAGCCATTTGCATTGTAAATCATGTAAAAAAGCGACCAGTAGGTGGCAGTAATGCCTCACATGCTTGAAATGCATGCTTTTACAAAAAGCTCTTTTTCTCCGTTTTTTGCCCAGGAATCGCCATTTTCATGAAACTTGAAGCCATTTTGTAATGCCAATTGCTGAAGGATGGAAAACGTTGAAAGAAGGGAGTCCAAACTTTATTTGGGTAGGCTCTATGTTTATATAGCATTAGAACCAAATATTCTGTGGGCCTTGCACGATCAGTCAAAATCCAGTAAAACGCTGGGATTGAGGTGGTTGCTCCAGTGAAAATGGCTGGCATTGAATGAGTTAAATAACTGCAGATAGAAGAAGCATCATCACCTCATTCTTAAGACGCAAACCAGTTCAGGGCACTCCGTTTTTCCTCAGTCGCTTCAAGGCATGACTAATCGACAATCAAATTCACGCAATCAACCTATTTCTTAACGAACTACTCATCAATGACTCAATCACTTTGTCCATCCCTAATACAAAGAATATTTACGAGCCCGAACACAAGATGTGTCCTTGTTACACCACCAGTCATAAAGCCCTCAAAAACAGGTGATCTGATGTCTCCATGGCAACATTAGAGATGCCACTTTCCCGAATAAAAGCCAGCGTGCCATCAACAGGGCTTTGAAGCTGCTACGGCTAAGTCCCATTTCCACATGCACAGCGTGGTCGTTTTTATTTAAATCTGCCATGGCAAGGGTCTGCGTGTGCATGTCGAGCATGCGGTCAGCAGTCCTTCCGACACTTGTTCCTTTGACACGTTCAATCTCATTAGCCGCGCATGGCCGATCCAAGTGGCCCAGTTAATCGCGACGGCGCTCCCCTGGGCTTCCTCAATGAGAGCGCAGGCATGCGCACGCACAGACACACACATAAACAAGGCTCAACATGTTAATAAGCGAGAAGGCCTTGCGATTAAACGTGTGGGAATTGTACTTGTGCAAACATTTGTCCGGCAGGAGGACTTAACAGGCGAGAAGGCGGAACTTTTAATTCCACGCAGTCCGACTGTCTGGTCATGGGGGGGTCAACAAGCTCAGGGTACCAGCGCTGTTTGAGTTGGTTAGAGAAATGCGTTTTCCCAACATGACGGTATATCCAGGAGACAAGAAATACAATAAGCGCCTTTTATCTGGGTTTTTTTGTAATCCGAGCCGACTAAATTTCTCTGGATCTCTGCGAATATTGATAGAAGACCACTTTGCTGCTGTCCTCTAATGCCACTAAATGGGAATTATCTACATTTATTTGCCCCTTTTAGGCTGAGGTTTCTGATTTATACCAGCAAGCAGAAGAAATGGAAAACAATACCTGAAACATTTAGCATTAGCTTTCAGCACAACGGGCGAACGTAATGCATTGAGAAACCGTGACGCAACGGCCTAAGAAATTAGAGAAAGTTTGCGGGAGTTGTTTTTTTTTTTTATTTTAAATAATATGGGCTGTCTGTTTTATAGATTTTCACCTATTGCGGGTAGGTCTGGAAAGTATGCCCCAAGATATGATCTGGTTTGCTGCACTTGTTTCAAGAACTGTGTGACAAACTGGCTCAAAGCTCTCAAGGTCTAGGTAGGTTCCACACCCATATGGTTTACCTAAACGGCTAAACAAACAAGAAACCCCGCAAAACCTCTGTGATATCGCATGCCCTCCTTCACTCCTTCAGTCTTGCTCAGGTGTTCCGCAGGTCACACCCAGATTAGCTGCACTTAATCCTGCGCAAGAGATAAAGGCACGAACTTGCACACACACGACTGCTTGGGTCGACGGTGACAGCAAACATGGCACACTCTCGAGCCATCGACCCAACTTTCTCCTTGACGAGGCCCAAGATATCATGTACAAACTAATCCAAAATTGTTTCAGTCGGTTCCCCCTCATCCTCTGGCCAGCTCTATGTAAATATGAACACTTTTCACTCTATAATACAAATCGCAGAAGCACAGTGGCTGCAAGTTTTCGAGTCAAAGTGAAAGTTTCTGTATTCATGTGGTCAAAATCTAGTGGCATCTGCGGACAGATGCGTGGGCTCATTGGCAGGATCGTGACAAATGCCAGAAGTCATTGAAGGTGGCACTGAGTCATTTGGTGGAGGCACAGCAGTGGGGATGATTGGTCCCTCTTTATCAGTGCTGATTCACTCTGGATCAGACGTCATTGGCCCACAGACATAAAAGCACATCATCAATCAAACGGTTTTATGACTCCCTCTCCAACCTGTGCTATCAGGTCTAATCGTAAATTACGTTTTGATCCTTGACGTAGCCGTTTCAAGCGTGGCGGACCAGGAGGGATTCCAGCTTCGACAGTGAGGAATTAGCTGTAAAAGTTTGAAAGAGGGTAGCCACGTTTGCAACTTGGGTACTTGCTCTTACGGCCCTGATTCTAAAATGGATCTGGAAAAATAATAAGTTACTGATTTAATTTTATTGCGGCAAAGCCACAGTACTCTGAGAACGCCCAATCACATTTTATCCCGGAAGCCCAGCAGGGGTCAGGCCTGGTTAATACAGTGGACCACGGCAATTCTGGGGGGATGTGACGCTGGTGAATTTGCGAATGCCAAAACGTAAAAATGTGGGGTTCACGCTCCTTGAATAGCAGACCAGCTGGGATTACCATGTGCCGTGAGATAACCAAGCCTTTGGGAGAGCAAGCCAACCCAACGCATGAAAAATAGTGAGGGCTGGAGTCAGCAATCACATCCGTCCATTAAAACTCATTCAGTACCAGCCAATTCTGGACCAACTCTGAAAAGACGTTTAAAAACGTCTTTGGGAGTGAAGGAGTTAAAACCTCCAATAAAATTTCATCCAAAACCAGTGCCCTCAAATTGAGGGAAGAAAAAAACAACTTTGATGAAATAAACAAACTAAGAGTCCTTTGGCTTAGGGAAATCAGAGTCAGAGTGAAGCACTCAACCATCTTGAATAGAAAAAAAAAAAAGAGAAAAAGAAATTCAACAGCCAAATGGACCCGGACCAGACCTCATAAAGCATCGCCGCTCAATGGAAGCCATCATGTCACAGCACAGCAGGTCGGCCCGCCTTTTCGTTTCCTAGTCAGCCAACAAGACCACCCCATCTGTCTCGTGGTCCAACATGCTCACTTGGCATAGACTCATTAGCTCGCTCTTTCTGCTCAGTCGCTCACGGGCACAAGGTGCCTCCCTGACGCTGGCGCTAGCAAAGTGTGCAATGGCATGGTCGCTCCGGCCCAAATGGCATCGACCTCCCACTCTGAATGGCAGTGACTGCTGTGATCAAATTTATCACAGCTTGGGTGATAATGAATGCAAAGTGGAGAACTATTGTGTAGTCCGATGAGAGACAAACCACCATTTTTTTTTCAGTTTTAAATAAAACCGCACATTTCCCTCCCATCAATCATGCAATAAAAAGGCAGGCAATTATAGTTGACACTGTTTCAGCACTGGGTCAGCGCTACCATCTGTTCAGAGGTGCTGCTGACAAGTGGATGGGATAAAAGCAAGAATTAGTTACCGTACTTACTACATACAATGACAACAATGTGAGAGGGTGACACGTTTTGATGACAGCGGCAATGTAAATATGGGTGCATTTGTCAAAACTCATGAACTCAACTCACTGTTTATATACACGTGTAGTTGGCAGTTGTCGTCACCAACCGCAACATATTGCACAGTGATCCCCGCTAGACAGCAGTCGATGGCTCACACCCCTGCTATTTTTTTTTTGTTAAACATATTTTTATAGTGTAGTGTAATTACCTCACATGTGGGAAAGGAGAGCTACAGTAACATATACACTGTTTATTGAAACTGAGTCAACACAATGAGCAGACTCGTCCAGGACCTGCTGTTGGCCACAGCTCACACCCAGACACTCACACAAAGACTCACTGGTGTCACATGACGTATCCTTTTTTTTTGTTAAATATATTGTTTTTGCATGTATGTGTGTCATTTTACTATTTTATGCAGATACAGTCTCTACATATGTAGTTTTCGGCTCTCATTGGAATCGGTTCCCTTGCCTGCTGCTATACATACATAGATATTTTTAGATAGTTTGACATTAATTCATAAATCCTTGCCTCTTTCATTTATTATTCTTGTGCACACTCTTCTCGACAACCCTGCCGTTTTGGTTTTTGATTCCTAGTGTAGTAAATTAACCTCTGTGCTATGTATCATTTTCTCGTGATATACTGTGTGATTAATTGTTTCAAGAACTTTGAATTCGGTGTAGGAACCAAAATGTCTCATTTGGAGCGAAACCCATTGTGGCCAACTAGTTGAAATGAGTCATATATTGCAGCATGTTCGCTTTTAATCAGAGAGGCGGTATAGGCTAAAAGACGGAGATCAACTTCTGAGACCAGGATGTCCCTCTGCTATCAGAAAGGCCATCGACGCTAAACGATAGATATCAATTTCCAGGACCAGGATGTTGCGCTCCTATTATAGAGATGTTCTAGCTACAAATCAATCTTCACCGTAAAGCAGACTGAGGACATTGTGTCTTACCGTGCACAGTGTCACACAAAACGGGGAGATCAGAGACAGAAATCATGAATATTGCATTTCGCCCGGCGCCTGATGTAGCAGATTCCTGCAGCTGTTCAATCGTACGGTGTCAGTGACATTCTACAGGTTGTCACCATGCAGGTGTTGAGGCAGACTTGCACATACTGTACTATGCTTGAACCTCCCAAAAAAAAAGAATGTGGTACACAACTGTGGATGTTTCACTTTACTTTGCCACACTGTAGAAGAGGGACCTGCATCAAGAGGGCTTGTCGAGAGAAGACGAGCGATACAAACTGGCCATCACGTTAAGTCGACGTAATTTTTTTTAATGGAGTGTCAAGCCATCAGTTAGATTATATCGATTGAATTTATCAAATTTGTGTTAATTTGTCAGTGGAAATCCCCCCAAATCTTCCATAGTTCAAAGTTCGCCTTGTCTTATGTGCATGATTTGCATTCACTAACTACTTTGCTGTAACAAAATCACAACCCCTGAACTGTGAGGCAGATGTGCTAACCAGTCATGCGCCTCAAAACAACCAGTTACTCCTCCATTTGCGTCTAGCGACACCCCAAGCTTCAGTGAGTTTCGTAATTGGCTTGCGTTCTGTTTCAAATCCCACTATTGGAGTCGGTGGCTCAGGCCAAATCTGTGTTGACTATACGCATAAGAATCTACCATCATAAATATGGAATGGGTTTAACATTTACGATTGGTGGACCTGGCTGTTTCCCGAAGAGATTGAGGAAGAAAACTCCCATAGTATAATTTGTCAGAATCATCTTTTCGAGACACCTGACAAGCTGGGCGATGCCGACTTTGATCGGAAAGGGTGGAAAATTGTCAAATTATGAACCAATTCAATGGTGTGTGCCCTGCATATTCTCCATACCAAGTTATCTCTTACATACTGTTCAAACCTGATATCTATCAGCAGTGCTTGTTTCCCTGAAGAAGTTCAATTTGGAGCGCTGTAACACGGTGGAAAAGCATACCTCCAGTTAGAAGGCACTTCTCTGGGCTTGGAAATGCTCTTGAGTTGAAGTGACAAAGTGGAACATTTCCAAATAAAGATACATTTGGAAATAACTGATGTGAAGTGATGAATCATCTCTTTTAGATAAGAGTAAATCACAGGCTTTAAAAAGATCATGATGGGGTATCCATTTATTTTTGCTCCAATTGTTAACCACTGAGAGATTATTCAATTTCACTTAATTGGTTTGAGAATGATTTAAAACAAACAATAGATCTTTCTTAATCTATTCATGCCAGCGAGTCCGCTATGTTTAACGACAGGCTGAACAATTTTATGCCCTTAGAGGGCAGCAAGTGCAATTAACCTGGATATATGTACTGTACAGTACTTGGAATGGAATAGGATCTAATTCTGCCTGTCACTATATGTCGGTAGCATAGACGTATAAACAGAGTTTATTTGTAGTAAATACATTTTCTCAGGCACGCTAGTTAGTAAAATGGGTGTACTTTTTTGGGGGCTT
Organism: Hippocampus mohnikei; assembly: GCA_026261675.1. NCBI lineage: Eukaryota > Metazoa > Chordata > Actinopteri > Syngnathiformes > Syngnathidae > Hippocampus > Hippocampus mohnikei. The sequence continues at coordinate 6,857,277 of JAKGUB010000521.1, forward strand.
TTTTTTTTTTTTGCATTATCACATTAGATATGGAATTTCAAAGTAGGCGAAGGGGGAGGTGAAAGGGTATAACATGCATGTGTAATGTACACATTTATGAACATTTTTCTCCCACCAAAATCAAACAAGCAAACTACCGGTTCTTCAAATCATTTTATCTCAATGTAGGCACTTGATTGAAAATACCAAAAAGTCAAGCTTGGTAACTTGAATGTAACGTTGGAATTCTGCTGTGCATTACACTTGTGGTTACCTCAGTTTCCAGCTGGACTAGTTCCATTGTGGGCCAAGGCTCGGCAATCTGTGCGAGCGGCATGTTGGCAGATTTTTCCCTCCCCGTCTAGATGCAGAACTTCTCAGGTCGGCTTTGGGTCTTGGTGTCGGTTCGGTGACTTGGTGCTGTCCACACACAGTCCTCGTGCACCACCCGGGAGTGGGGTGGGGGTTCAACAAACAGGTGCAATCGTTTTGATTTAATTCGGTTCGCTCCAAAGTGATAATCCAATGGAGAGTATAATAAATCCAGGCAGTACGAAGCAGCCTCGGGGCTATCAGTTTTTGACAGGCAGGAAAAAACTGTGTGTAAAAACACACCAACAAAACAAAAACAAACAAAAACCCAAAACAATCCTGAAGGAATGCAACCAAGTCCGGACTGGCTTCACAGTCGAAGCCAAGCTTGCGTCGTCCTCGCCGGACTTCCTCTTCTCGGTCTTGTCTTGGTAGTAAAAAGCTCCGCGCAGCCTCCGAGCTGAGATTGTTATTGGCACACTCCCAAAGACGAGATTCATCCTGCCCTCCTTTTCTTTCTTTTTTTTTTTAACCCTCGCTACTCCAACGCCCAGGTCCGATGTCTCCATCATCAGGTGGAGAGGTAAACTGCAAGTACGTCATGCAAACAAAAAACAAAAAACCTGCACAGTACTACAGTATCATACTGGAACTGCCGTGTAAATACGAAATATAATATAAAAAATATAAATTTGAAAATTGGACCTTGCCTGAAGTTATTTGTATAATAAATAAGGTCGAATCTATTCTATTAAAAATTATTAATTGATGTTACAGCATCAATGTGACCTGTAGCCTCGACAACTCATTTGAAAAAATAAATCAAATATTTTTGAAGAAAAGTACAAATAAACAAGTGGAATAAATGTGAATGTGCACACCCGCTTACAACTGGGCATGTGGCTGTGTTCAGAATTAACCAATCACATTCAAATTCATGTTAAAATAGGAGTCTGAACACACCTGCCAACTTACATAAACCTCCAATTTTGGTCGTGACCATGCAGTGTTGTTTGTTCTTCCCATTGACAGCAGCTCTTGTAGTGAGGGCCCTCTGTGATATAACACACCTCGCTCCATTCAACAGCAGAGAGTGTTTCACTCGCAGATGGCACCGGTTACTATTGGCAACAGGAGAGCATCAAACTGTGGATGGATCTGACATATTTTTTCTTATAGGGGAGGGGGATTCAAATTAGGATGAAGGCGAGGCATGTAGAGCAAACAAAGGGAGTTGAAGTGGGGCAGAGGATGGAACAGATAATTTGGTGTCTTGTCTTTTGTGTGGATATGTTTGCAAAAGCAGGCTGTGTGCACTTCAATGTGAACTGTCATCAACAGCTGTCATTACAAATTGGAAATGTCACATGTAGACAAATGACTATTCCGACTCACAGTCACACCTATGTACAATTTAGCCTTCAATGAACCAAACATGTATGATTTTGGAACATGGCAGAAAGCTCACAGAAGAAAACCATGCAAGCATAGGAGGAGAATATGCAAACTTCACAAAGGAAATGCAAATCAGAGGTCAGTGTACTCATGCGGTCAAAGTGAATGGTGAACTCAAGAACCTAACAAAATGAACCCAAATCCCCCAAAAGTGACACACAAACACCCCCTCCACAATGCTCTAGTGACATCAAATCTGACAGTGATGACTCAGAAGGAAACCCCAGGGATAACCCCCCTTAAGTGTCATCCTGAAGTGAAGCATCATGGGAGATGTGACTCATCCCTGCATGTGTAGCGCTCATCAGAGTGTGACTTGAATAGACTTCGGTGCATGTCGCGGGAACTTCAGAAAAGGAATGCTTGCATTGCTGCTTGGCGGTATAAATTGTGGATGTCATTTCTCAGGTGGGCGGCCCGGTAGTCCAGTGGTTAGCACGTAGACTTCACAGTGCAGAGGTTCAATTCCAGCTCCGGCCTCCCTGTGTGGAGTTTGCATGTTCTCCCACGGGCCTGCGTGGGTTTTCTCCGGGTACTCCAGTTTCCGCCCACATTCCAAAAAACATGCATGGCAGGCCGATTGAACACTCTAAATTGTCCCTATGTGTGAGTGTGGGCGTGGATAGGTGTTCGTCTCTGTGTGCCCTGTGATTGGTTGGCGACCAGTTCAGGGTGTCCCCCCACCTACTGCTCGAAGACAGCTGGGATAGGCTCCAGCAACCCCCGCAACCCTGGTGAGGATAAGCAGATCGGAAAATGGACGGATTTTGATTGTGATTTCATTACCAAAATGAAGGAACAAAATTAGACTGTAAATTTCTTTGCAAATCACACCATTGTCATTACCACCATTAGCAACCATTAAACAAGCATCATTGCATCATATTGGTGCCAGTTTCATGGGATTAATTAACACGACCTAAAAGTAAAGCAATCTTCAAAACACAAAATACCATATAGTCAACAAGAGGGCACTGGAACGCATGTATACAATGTTCCTATATGACGTTTCATCCCTAGTGGGATACATCACATGGCTAAATTCAATTTGAAGCGTGGGTCACATTTCCCATGGAGCACTTTCATGCTTTATCATGGACAGTACTGTATATGCCGCATACAGCTGAGCTCAATGAAGCCATGTTTGTGCCATCCAGTAGCAGAGATGCTAATTAATTAGCCGCTCCAAAGTTGAGCAGGGGTAATTATCCAATCTCTGCCGAGTGTGAAGAAGATACTGCAATGATTAAAAGTCACGCTGGCGGTGCGCCGTGCCTGTGCTGAACGGAGTTATTGTGTTTCAAACAGTCGTGGTGTTATCGTTTGTCATCGCAATGGCTGCAGGAGAGTGCGGTCTCAGAGTACAATTGCGATTGATTGTACAAATAAAGACAGAGAAGAGAACAAGCGACTGGCTGCATGTATCAATATCTATGATGACTGTGGAATACTTAAGAGCTTTTTAAATCTTAAGTTTGACCAAGAGCAATCTATCGATCTCTTATAGCAGCGTATCATTTGGGAAAATTCTGAGCCTATACATTGGGACCAGTGCATCAATAAAACTAAAATGACCTACCTTAGCTTTTGGCTAAGTGAATCTCAGACATGTTTGTGATATACCATAAAAAACACACATCCCTGTATTAATAAAGTCAGGTTGACAGTATTTCAGAATCAACTGAACTTCCTTTGTGAAGTGCTTTCACAGCAGTTGCAGCAGGAATAAAGTCTTATGTTTTTCAAAGAACGAAAGGAGTGTTTTTTTTCAGTCACAGCAAGTCGTCCAGGTCCTGAAGAAATAAGCGACCCGCGGCCATAATATTATCACCGCCATGTTGGGCTGTTGGTATGATGTTTTTATCTGAGATGCTGTGTATATTTACACCAGATGCAAACCAGACAAACACCTTCCAAAATGTTTGTTCAACTTTCATCTCGTCAGTCATCCAGCGTGCGCAACATCACTCATGATGGTTGCACACAGCTTTGAATGTAAACAAACAACTGCTATGCTATTATCTTCAAATCACTAGTGCCACTTTTATCCATCATCATCCTCAATTCATTCTCTTTCAAACGTAACTTTTGTTGCAATAATATCATGTGATATTACATTGCATTTTGATGGGCCTTTTCAGCTACAACTTTGCGAACACACGATGAAGCAGTGACATTTGGTCGCGTCGTATGGTCTGCTGCGGGACTAACACATGTTTTTGGAATGGGGAAGGAAGCTGTAGTACTCGGAGAAAACGCAAGGAAGAAGAGGCAAACTACACACAGTAGTGTGTGGATTTGAAGCCCTGACCTCAAAAGTGGAGACGGATGTGCTTATCACTAAAACAGCCATCCGATTGCAACTGTAATTATTCAACAACCTGACAGAATTCATAGAATGGATGAGTTCATCCGTGGTGGTACTCGTGAGGAGTATTATGTTCAGACTTTCTTTCTCCCGAAAAAAAGCTTCTCGTGTTCCAGTCAGAGAATCTGGTGAGCGCGGTAATGGGTGTGTTCTGCATCATGCTGGAACTTGAATTTGTACCTCTGATATTTCGGGCTCGGCAGAATTACTCTCCTGACTCAGTAAGGTCAACATTTTCAATGCTGCATCAAAATAACCAGACACAAACTGGAGTTTTGAGGGTAAAAGTAAACACACTTGAACAAAACTAAAAGCTGATTTTGGCAAGAATGAAGAGTCTCGTGGTGGTCCTGGTTCAAGCTGTCCATCATCCGACTGGTGGGGGCCACTCACACTCCTCTTTTTGCCATCTCAAACGCAGTAAATGAAACAACAATCGCAATCTGTTCACATTGGCTGTCTGGTGTTAATATTTGCCTACATCATTCAAACAATAAAGTACTCAGTGTTCTATCGATTAAAGGAATAGACAGCAGGGGGTGCCAAAAAACAGAGGCCAACTCTTTGATACTTTAAAAGCCTCTTTCGTTGCCGCCCTTCTGCGGATTGGTGGGGGGGGGGGGGCGTTACACAATAGGTAACGTAAAACAAGAAAGGACTGTTTCTCAACTGCCTTTATCGCGTTTGGACTCGCGTTTTGGTGCGAGTAAATCATCGTCTTTGTCCGTGGAGTGATTTCTCCACCTTGCCAAGAGCGCCAAAAAATGCCTGGATGTTTCTTAGCTACGGATTTTGCCCGCTATCAGCGTACAGTTAACATGCTATCCTTCCCAAAATGCGCTGCAGTCAATCGTCAAGCCCCAACTTCGAAATGACAAAAAATATTTTGTTGTTATATTGTTCATTTTTCCCCCCTAAAACAAATATAATTCTGAAAAATAGAGCTGGGTTAAAAAACGGCATTTTATTTTTCATATACAATCTACCAAAATATTTAAATATAAAATAATAAAAATGGATACATTACTTTTTTTGTATAAAAAGCAAAGTAAAAATAAGTCATGTCCTCCCATATAGTTATAATTTCCAAATGCAGTATTTAGCTAGATTAAAGGAACAGTTAAACAACAAAATTATCCATCCATCCATCCATTTTCCGAACCGCTTGATCCTCACTAGGGTCGCGGGGGGTGCTGGAGCCTATCCCAGCTGTCTTCGGGCAGTAGGCGGGGGACACCCTGAATCGGTTGCCAGCCAATCGCAGGGCACACAGAGACGAACAACCAACCACGCTCACATTCACACCTAGGGACAATTTAGAGTGTTCAATCAGCCTGCCATGCATGTTTTTGGAATGTGGGAGGAAACCAGAGTGCCCGGAGAAAACCCACGCAGGCCCGGGGAGAACATGCAAACTCCACACAGAGAGGCCGGAGCTGGAATTGAACCCGGCACCTCTGCACTGTGAAGTCGACGTGCTAACCACTGGACTACTGGGCCGCCCACCTGAGAAATGACATTTTATTTTTCATATACAATCTACCAAAATATTTAAATATAAAATAATAAAAATGGATACATTACTTTTTTTGTATAAAAAGCAAAGTAAAAATAAGTCATGTCCTCCCATATAGTTATAATTTCCAAATACAGTATTTAGCTAGATTAAAGGAACAGTTAAACAACAAAATTAATTCCTTAAAAATTCTCATGAGGAGGACTGACCAGTAAAGAGGATTAGGATTAGAAATCTTGTGACTGCTCATGAAAAAAGCGTCATATACTCTGTGAGTTGTTACAAGGGGCATTGTTTTAATGCGATATCATGATGTTATGTGGTTTGATAATTGTACATGTTTGCTCACTTAACAAACAATTACGTGTACAGTACAAGTGATGGCGCACAAATACTGGAATACTCTAATTAATTACTAATTTGATAAAGAAAGCTAATTGACACTACATGCACATTTCATCAGTAAGAATGCAACTTAAAATTTTCTCTTATAAGGTATATCTCATCAAGACAAACACACACACACACACACACACACACACACACACACACACACACACACACACACACACACACACTGATAACAGTGTTTTCAGTGAAAAAAAATATTTTCAGTATCAATGGCAACGTAAGATGGCTGCCCTATGTCTTCTAACACGAGTGACCTATTGATAGTCCATTCATATATATGTTCGTATGTGAGATGGAGAAAGCCGGTTGATTTTGCTGCTTAATTAATTTTTCACGAACACCCTATTAATCAGAATACCATTTTCAGAGTAGGTGAGGCCGCAAAGAACTCCTTATTGAAAAATTTGGACTTGACTTCCCATTTACGGTTATGAGAAAAAACCTTGCAATGCTATACAAATAACGTCGTAATATAAACCTGTTAAAGTTATAGTTTTTCGAGAATAACATTAAATTACTACAGGACAAAAACGTTTGAGAAAGAAAATTGCCATGTTACAAGAATAAATCCAGTTATTGTTATTGTACTATTAATTATTACGTCATAATCAAATTGGGTAACCTGAAGAATCCTCAACTGCAAATTGTTTTTCTAATATTCCAATTTCTCTAAACATTTAAATGAAAGGTAACCAAAATAGATACAAGAAAATTTTATTGTTTGATTCTTTTTTTTTTATTCGATTTTTATTCAAGCTATTTTCTACTTCTACCAAAGTTCTTTTCTGTTCACATACTTGGATTCTGACTCAAGTGTTGCTTAATTGCAGGTATAGTCCTTTATACAAGACTTCCCACAGGTAAGAGTAGGAGGGAGTAAGGGGGGGAGGGACACCAGCACTGCCTGACAACGAGAGGGGAGCTAAGGGGCTTTGCTGCCAACTCCCACCCACCTGTACCTGAGCGAAGGAGTGCCACTCGTCGTCCTCGTCCGGCTCGAGTGCCAGTTTTCCGTCTTCCTCTAATAACAGCGGCAGCAGGGCCAGGTAGACGTCAGCCAAGGCGGCAGGGAGCTGACCGAGCGAGTGGAGCAGCACGCCGAGCATGGAGCCGATTACGGCCTGGAGCGAGGAGACGGTGTGCCAGTGGCTCCAAGGTGAGCCCGATTCTCGCCACTGCCTACCATACCTGCTTTTTGTTCGTTGCTGCGATCTCCTGCTAGCTATTTTGGAGTCACAAATAGAAACACGGTGATTACAAAACACACACGTAAATCCTTTGGGAAGTGAAAGGTGGAGGTGGAATGAGGAAGTGGCCCAGAGGAGCCATAACAGTCTTTGCTCAGATCATGTCAACAATGTGCTCCACTCGGTGGAGTGTTGTGACATGCTTTTTCGATCAGACTTTTCTTTAAAGTGAGAAGTGGCAAAAGTACTCAAGTAAACTTAAGTTGGAGTACGCCGTGGTAAAGGTACTCTTTCAACTCCTTCAGTAAAAAGTTACAATGAAAGGTACTGAAGTACAAAGTCGACTTGTTACTGTCAAATATACAATAGCTGTTTTGGTAACTTGATATTTTCTTCAGATTAGACGTAATTGAATGCCAGAGTCTGGTGGTTTTTAGCCTGGCATTTGCCAAGAATCATTGGAGGATTCAACATCAAACAATTAACTAGACAATACAGTACATAAGTATATATATATATATATATATATATATATATATATATATATATATATATATATATATATATATATATATATATATATACGTGTGTGTATTTTTAAAAATTATTATTATTATTTTTACTATTTATTATATACCACTCCCATTTTGATAAATTGGCATAACAAAAGAAAAACTTATTTGGACAGACCTGACACAAAATGAATGTCTGTAGTGCAGTGAAAAGATCGATTCAAGAATTTACGTGGATGAAACTAAAATATATCAAGTCATCATGTAGTGGGCCCCTGGGCCTACTGTTAATGTAGAACCCAGAAGCAACTTTTCACAGACAATCGAATGAAAATACAAATGTATCTGTCATTAAAACTTAAGCAGTCTGGTTCGAATACGTTGTGACTCAGCTCAGACCTTTTTTGCGAGTTTTCTGCTTCCTCATGTACGGTATGTTCGGTTCATTGATAATTCAAAACTGTCTACCGTGTATATAGTAACATGCATGTCTGATTAATGACCAACTTTGACTTCTCTTAAACGTTTACAAGCATGTATGACAGGTCACAGTGCGATTACAGATGTGCTCCAGGAAATTGGTCCAATAATTATCATTTATTTGCTACAAAATAATGCATCTTTGGTCATCTATTTATGCTGACAATGTATAGTGACCGGGAGAACAGTTATATGCTCTTTCACGAGATGGCAGCAGTAGCAATTGATTAGCCCCCACCCCAATTTGTAGTCCTGACCAGATATCATTAAACACTGCTGTTAAAACTGCCGTTGTTGTGAAAGCGCGACACAAATAAAGATGTATCAAACTGTCGTCGCGGTTTGTCAGCACAAAGCCTCAGATCCTTTTACAATGTCCAGGTTCCAGCTGCATGTCTCGGCCTGTTTTTTTTTTTCTTCTGCTAATATGGCCTTTCAGTATGAGAAGCCTGACTCTTCCCATCTCTCGTGTCCCGCTGCCAGGTCTGGACGCACCCTTGAATCGGTATGCCTTGTCAGAGTGGCATCTATCCGGCCTGGATCTGCTCCAATTGACTTCAGAGGACCTCGAGAGGCTTGGAGTGTCCAAGATCGGCCACCAGGAGCTGATATTGGAAGCTGTGGAGAAGCTGTGCTCCTTGGTGAGGCCAGAATAGGAGTCATGTGTATTCTGTGTGTGGTGTGTGACCACGGTGATCGAGTCTAGGGGTGTCTTGAGGGTATTGCAGATGTCACGTGTTCAGACTAGAATGCTGACTCTCTGCTGTTGAACGACTGTTCACAGTCTACCGCTGGATTTAGAACACGTCTTGTTGCAAAACATGTCTTTCCTGGAAGGAGCATGTAAACTTCAAAGTCTCATCGTAGTCTTTGGTATCGGTGTTGGGGGGTTTTTTCTGTTCTGAACGAGATCGTTAGGTTTGCAGTTTGATTTAGGATGTTGTGCTTTGGGGCTCGGGTTAAGTAGTTAGACTTTGGGTTAGGCTAAACGTTAAACTCACGGGGTTTGTGTCAGGATTAAGTTTGGAGTTGAGAGCATGATGCATTCAGTCTGCGCGGTCACAAAAATTGGGCTGCGCGCATCCGATTGCAGAGAGGGATCCACACAGATCTTGTGCACTGTGGTGGTTGATGATATTTACGTAACATGGAGCAACGCACACCCTGCGGACACACAGATGCGCCAAGTATTAATTGGCCTTGCTCACCATGCAATGTTGTGATGTCTTCAAAAGAGATCCAAGAATCATTAAAAGAATCAAAAGCCATGGATGTAATAATCAATCAAGTGATTCATGCGGGGAATTGAGCTTCGATTACCTGCTGAAGCAATCAACAGAGGCAGTATTTTCAGTTTGCGGTCAAAAAGAAAAAAATTATGTCAGCTGTCAGCTACATCCTTGCAGATAGGGCTGTCGCCACCCAATCGTTTTAGAACTGATTATCCTATTGATTATTCCATCGAATAACTACAAAGTATATAATCAGATGGATTTGGTTGTTTTAAATACGCACTGCGGAATTCTCTTTGTTTTATGTTTAGTTTGACAGTAAACGTCAACTATGAGTGGCATCTTCAAGCTGCTGTTTTGAAGAATTGTTCTCCATCTGCCAAACTGTCGCTCGTTGTAAAATCATTTTTTGGAATTCACTGCCACCATTCAGCGGTCATATGGCAAAGAAATCAGTCAGCGACTGCTTGTATCTCGAACAACTGGTACTGATAGCTCAAAGGCAGCGCTCTACTTTTCCCCATTTTCTATTCAATCAAGTGTAACGGCCGTACGTCCCCGTATTGTTGTCCTCGGAGTGAACCTGCAAATTTATCGGATCGCTACTTTAGTACTCCAATGTCCAGTTACCTCTGCCTAAGCACTTGTGAGGTAGTTTTATTTATAAGACTTAAGCGGCGTGTTAATTGGTAGTGTGTTTGTAGGCTAATTGAGCAAGACAGTGCAGTGACAGCCAGTGACCGCCGCACTTGGCGGCTCAAGCGGCTTAAACCTGCTGCCAAATCGCAGACAGGAGCCTTCATGCCGACTCTCTTTCTATGAATGTGAACGCTTACGTAAAGAACTGTCGCAAGCGTGCAATCGTTTCGTAAGAGGCACCCGCACGGTTAATACAGTTTCCATTTACATTACAGAGCGTCATCCAGCCGCCTGTTTGGCTTGTGACCGCGCTCATTCACGAAACCAAGCATCACACGGAGGAGCGTGACCGCTTTCAAGTGCGCCGTTACGTCATTAGAACGAGGAGAAAGCCATGAAAAATTCATGGACACTCTGTGACTGTGGCTTAGTGCCACTGGTTGATATGTAACAACAAAGCCCGACTGGAACAAACCTCTTGACCCCTGATGAGAGCGTCCTGAATGGAACCTGCCTCTGCTCTCTTGCAAACGTATATGATTAAATTTGGATGGAATTAAAGGGCATTTATTTTCGCAATATCACAGCGCGCGGTAGTTCTTGTTTTACTGAACAAGTTACAAAAATCTTGAAAAAGGACTACCATCATCTCCTAGTCACTTTAGTGTCCTTGCCGTATGAGAGTAATAGCTTCTAATATTTTGAGCTAATATGGCCTTTCAGTATGAGAAGCCTGACTCTTCCCATCTCTCGTGTCCCACTGCCAGGTCTGGACGCACCCTTGAATCAGTATGCCTTGTCAGAGTGGCATCTCTCCGGCCTGGATCTGCTCCAATTGACTTCAGAGGACCTGGAGAGGCTGGGAGTGTCCAAGATCGGCCACCAGGAGCTGATATTGGAAGCCGTGGAGAAGCTGTGCTCCTTGGTGAGGCCAGAATAGGAGTCATGTGTATTCTGTGTGCGGTGTGTGACCACGGTGATCGAGTCTAGGGGTGTCTTGAGGGTATTGCAGATGTCATGTGTTCAGACTAGAATGCTGACTCTCTGCTGTTGAACGACTGTTCACAGTCTACCGCTGGATTTAGAACACGTCTTGTTGCAAAACATGTCTTTCCTGGAAGGAGCATGTAAACTTCAAAGTCTCATCGTAGTCTTTGGTATCGGTGTTCTGAACGAGATCGTTAGGTTTGCAGTTTGATTTAGGATGTTGTGCTTTGGGGCTCGGGTTAAGTAGTTAGACTTTGGGTTAGGCTAAACGTTAAACTCACGGGGTTTGTGTCAGGATTAAGTTTGGAGTTGAGAGCATGATGCATTCAGTCTGCGCGGTCACAAAAATTGGGCTGCGCGCATCCGATTGCACAGAGGGTTCCACACAGATCTTGTGCACTGTGGTGGTTGATGATATTTACGTAACATGGAGCAACGCACACCCTGCGGACACACAGATGCGCCAAGTATTAATTGGCCTTGCTCACCATGCGATGTTGTGATGTCTTCAAAAGAGATCTAAGAATCATTAAAAGAATCAAAAGCCGTGGATGTAATAATCAATCAAGTGATTCATGCGGGGAATTGAGCTTCGATTACCTGCTGAAGCAATCAACAGAGGCAGTATTTTCAGTTTGCGGTCAAAAAGAAAAAAATTATGTCAGCTGTCGGCTACATCCTTGCAGATAGGACTGTCAGCACCCAATCGTTTTAGAACTGATTATCCTATTGATTATTCCATCGAATAACTACAAAGTATCTAATCAGATGGATTTGGTTGTTTTAAATACGCACTGCGGAATTCTCTTTGTTTTATGTTTAGTTTGACAGTAAACGTCAACTATGAGTGGCATCTTCAAGCTGCTGTTTTGAAGAATTGTTCTCCATCTGCCAAACTGTCGCTCGTTGTAAAATCATTTTTTTAATTCACTGCCACCATTCAGCGGTCATATGGCAAAGAAATCAGTCAGCGGCTGCTTGTATCTCGAACAACTGGTACTCATAGCTCAAAGGCAGCGCTCTACATTTCCCCATTTTCTATTCAATCAAGTGTAACGGCCATACGTCCCCGTATTGTTGTCCTCGGAGTGAACTTGCAAATTTATCGGATCGCTACTTTAGTACTCCAATGTCCATTTACCTCTGCCTAAGCACTTGTGAGGTAGTTTTATTTATAAGACTTAAGCGGCGTGTTAATCGGTAGTGTGTTTGTAGGCTAATTGAGCAAGACAGTGCAGTGACAGCCAGTGACCGCCGCACTTGGCGGCTCAAGCGGCTTAAACCTGCTGCCAAATCGCAGACAGGAGCCTTCATGCCGACTCTCTTTCTATGAATGTGAACGCTTACGTAAAGAACTGTCGCAAGCGTGCAATCGTTTCGTAAGAGGCACCCGCACGGTTAATACAGTTTCCATTTACATTACAGAGCGCCATCCAGCCGCCTGTTTGGCTTGTGACCGCGCTCATTCACGAAACCAAGCATCACACGGAGGAGCGTGACCGCTTTCAAGTGCGCCGTTACGTCATTAGAACGGGGAGAAAGCCATGAAAAATTCATGGACACTCTGTGACTGTGGATTAGTGCCACTGGTTGATATGTAACAACAAAGCCCGACTGGAACAAACCTCTTGACCCCTGATGAGAGCGTCCTGAATGCAACCTGCCTCTGCTCTCTTGCAAATGTATATGATTAAATTTGGATGGAATTAAAGGGCATTTATTATCGCAATATCACAGCGCGCGGTAGTTCTTGCTTTACTAAACAAGTTACAAAAATCTTGAAAAAGGACTACCATCATCTCCTAGTCACTTTAGTGTCCTTGCCGTATGAGAGTAATAGCTTCTAATATTCTGATGTTTGTCATATTTGTGAATCTGGGGCAGCCCGGTGGTCCAGTGGTTAGCGAGTCGACACCACAGTGCTTAGGTACCGGGTTCCATACCAGCAACTGGCCTCCCGTTTGCATGTTCTCCCCGTGCCTGCATGGGTTTACTCCGGGTACTGCGGTTTCCCCCCACATTCCAAAAACATGCATGGCAGGCTGATTGAACACTCAAAAAATTGTCCCTAGGTGTGAGCGCGGATGGTTGTTTGTCTCTGTGGGTCCTGCGATTGGCTGGCAACCGGTTCAGGGTGTCCCTTGCCTACTGCCCAAAGACAGCTGGGAAAGGCTCCAGCACCCCCGCGACCCTTGTGAGGATAAAGCGGATCAAAAGATGGATGGATGGATGGATTTACAAATATTACTGTACATTATGAATATTGACCTGGAGCTTGATTTGGGAAGACAAAAAAAGTGAATCGTGAATCGACATCTCAATGCAATCTTTTGCTGAAATCGTTCAGCCCGCAACAGCACTCACTTCACTGTGATAAAAGCACACCTGTGCCATTCATCTGAACAGCCGTCCGGTAGCTGGTCCCTCAATGATCATGTTCGCTAGTCTGAATTTCCGACTCTTCACACTTTAAAATGATGGCAATAGAGAATAAGTCTAAAAATTATCAATGAAGCCATTTTCTGTGTTTTCACAATTGCTCTGCCTCGGTCAAATCACACATACGCGTTTGTATGCGCTTTTGTCACCTGTAGTACATGAGATGTGAAAGTCCTCCCATTAACTGATGTCGACCCAGCTAAACAAGTAGTAATCCGGAACATGTTTATCCCTTAAATTACATTAAAGCTTTGAGTGAGGTTTTCATTTATCTTCTAAATTTGTCCCTATCAGTCATTCAACGACAGTGGGGAAAACCTGCAGGGCCTGACGGAGAAGCTGCGATTCGTGGCCCACAACTTGCAAATGGGCATCCAGAGTCGCTGGCGCCACAACAGCTACGACGGGCAGAGCGCCACCAAGCTGTCCACCAGTGTGTTGCACGCAGTGTTGGAGCTCATCGCCTCCGCCAAAGGACTCTTCTCCATTCTGAACAGGTCAGTGAAGAGGAAAGTTACCTAACGGTTGCAAACACATTACGCCAAATGCTATTTTTACCCGAGTCAGGGTTCAGTAAGAATAGTGGCATTGTATAATAAACACACATTATTTAACAATGCGGCCATGGAATTCTGAGGCAAGAATGATGTTTTATTCCAGAAGCTATCCTCTTAAGTTTTGGCACATCGGCAACTCACAGCTATATGTAGTTATCGTGTCAAATTGATGTTGTGAAGTGCACCACCTTCTGCATAGCAAAAGGTGGCATATTTTGAAATTCCATTTTTTAGGAATATTTGATGTCTCAAAAGTCAAATACTTAGGTCAGTGAGCATTGGGTTCAATGATGATAGACATGAAAGGGTTGATAGAGAGTAGCTGGCTGATTGCTGTGTCAAGAGTGGGAGACACAACTCACCTTTGTCTTCTCGTTTCATCGTTTACCGCAATTCCACAGAGTTTAGCTTTTCTTTTCACTTGGAATTATTTAGAAATCGAAACAACATGGACGGCAGCTACACACAATGTTTTGCGCTCGACTCCACTGTGTTTAAATGCTGTTGCGCTATTATGATCGAGGACATTTTGATTGTTTCTTGTCAGGTATCAGCTCTCCCAGGTGAGCGCACGCACGACTAGCAAGAAAATCTTGAACCAGTGCAAAGAACTGGGGATGATTGTGCAAAAGGTTGGTCTTTTTTTTTTTCCATCCATCCAATTTCTACTTGTACACCTTGTCCACATTTGTGTCTGGTTCTGCTGGGTGTTCCCAGCTGACTTTGGGCATGAAGCGTGCCCTTTCTATTCGCGGTTCACTATTTATGATTAAAACAATTTGCGTTCTTTTGTTTTTTTTTTATTCCTGTGGGATCTTTCCCCGTTAGTTGAAAAATTCACCTATTCCAGTTTTTTGTGGTCATACTGAAATGCTCTAAGATGCCACACGATGATGCAAAAGCTCTGTCTAAATAGCAATCGGTGTCAGGGAAGTATGGTGAAGTGATGCATCTCTTTCTGTGTTGAGGGATGAGTTTGTTTTAGTCTGAGTAGTAAGTGGAAGTAACAGTACACGTAAATATTTGTCAAAATCAAATGAGCCATTTTATTTTGGTACAAGTTTGAAATGATATCAAACTGTTTTAAGATCATACTTTGTGGTATAATTCAGAATTGAAATGATAACATTTCTAGGGGGCGTCACAGCAGTGCTACTGTAGACCCCACAAATGGGGGGGAGGGGGCAATGGTCATTCCACTCCTATTTGTCCTGTTGAGCGGCAAATCAGTTAATCATTACTTTCCCCATCTTGTCTGCACGATGGAAAAACATGATTTTTTTTTATGTTTAAAGAGGAAGGCATTTTTTTAAGCATCCCCATATAGAGGAACTACGACTGGCTGAAACTGAACAGGCGCACAAGATCCCCTTATTCAACCTGCCTCACATGCGTTATCGCTACATTCCTGGCATATTTGAAAGGCGCTGGTTCCTTGAAGACGAAAGAAGGAGGAGGGCTGGATTGTGGACATGTGACTTGCGTGAGGGGCTTGTTTTTCAGGATGTGGGGGAGAAATTAGAGAGCGAGGTCCTTAAAGGATGATTGTCAAACGCTAAGTAGAAGGGATGAGCTTGGATGTGTTGTCCACCTCATGGTGGAGGGAGCGAGCCAGTGACTCTTGACAGATTGTGAAAGGCGAAGGAGGAGGAGGACTTGAAGGAGGGATTACGCAGTGACTGCTTACTGACTTTTGACTCCGCAGGGAGTGTATTATAGTAACAGAGCAGCAGGAAGGCAAGACTATTTAACTTGGGACGTTTGGGCCCTCACAAAAATAAAAGTGAAAGAATGCAGAGATGCCTACAGATGGGAATCTAGAAGGAAGACCAGCGTCTGATTTTAAAGGAGTTTAAATTTAGGCCCTGATCTGGATTTCAGACCGGCACTGCAGGTACTGTTACTTCCTCTTTAAATTGGCTTCCTGTCGAGATATACACACACAAAAAAAAAATCATTCAATTAAATATTGCAGTCTCTTAAACTTTTTTTTAAATCAGTAGAATAAACCTGTTAAGTAGAGTTTAGTTGTCATTTAACTTTTAAGTGCAGTACATTTTGCATAAAAAAACACTTTAAAACAGGTCTAAATTTGATTTCACTTTGTGAAATACATTTTAATTGAATCATTAGTCTGCGTTTTATTTTCCTGTGTTTACGTGCATTAAGGTTCAAACTGTAGAGAAAAGTTACAGTAGCTTACAATTATTTTAAATGTTTTTTTAGGAATAAATCAGTTCCTTCATTCTGACGAACACCACCTACTACAGGGCTACTGCACGACTGTATTTTCACGTTAGTCGTTTTGGTTGGGGCTAAGCGTGAATAATTTTTTGAGTTGGTATTTGATAGATATGTAGATAGAGCCATAGTTATTGTGTTAGTTGTGAGTTTCAGATTGTATTCTATTAAAAAGATAAGATTCAATTAAATAGACAGCGGTGTCCAAATTACGGCACGGGGGCAGATTGTGGCCCTCTGTCCACTAATTGGCCCGCGGCATATACTCAAAATGACATTTGACATGGGCCACAAGGCTAGTTTGAAAAAACAAAAGTGCTACTATGATTAGTAAATTTGTTTATATATTGTAGACACATGCAAAGATACAAATAAACTCTTTACAACTAAAATAATGACCCAATTTCTCTTCAAAACAGTCTGTGGAATAAAGTTTTAGAAGCAAAAAAATGTTTTCCACTATCAGCTCTGTGTCAAGCTCAGATTTTAGAACAACAGGTAACTAGTTTTTTTTTTCTTCAATTTACAACAGTTTGCTCTTGTTTTGGTTCTGAATGTGTGGATCGGATTTGGTCGAATTTGCCACACTTCATACGCTAATTGAAGGCTCAAAATGTTCCATAGGCGTAGGTGTATAGTAAGTTTGAATGGTTGTTTGTCTACTCTAGCTCACCCATGATTTGAGAATGAAATTGTGCACAAGGAACAAATATTTACAGAGAGTAGCAGAAGCGTGGTATGCTTTCAGATAATTTATAAAACCTGAATGTTGCTGTTATCCCCCCCGCTTCCCCAAGCATTTGTCACCATTGATTCATTCTATTCCTTCTGGTCGCATCAGCTGTGAAAATGATGATGATGCAGCTGATAATGTGGTGAAACATTAAAAAAAAAACGATGTCAAAAATAGGCGCATGAGTATGTTGGCATGCAGGAGCAGTGACAGTATCTCATTGACCAGTGATGTGGAGGAGAGAATTGGAGCTGACTCATAGGATGTTTTCCACTCGCGTGTTGGAAGTGCGCTAAAAGTGATTGACTGGCAAGATCAGAACGTCATGATAAGTCACTGTACCCTGTACATGATAATGACGCCCATTGTGCCCTCATTTCCTGTTTTTGGATTTTTGTATGTACTGGATGCTATTGTATTCTCGTGTTTTGGGTAATTGCTTTGTGTGGTTCTCTTTTCTTGCGCTTCAAGTTTCAGGTTTCTCGATTTGGTTTGTGATTTTTTTTTTCTCGCTGCGAGGGTGTTTTGTGTGTGTTTAGATTTGACACAGGGGTTTATCAGTGATTGTGGGTAAAGTGTGATGATCACGCAAGAAATGGAACTTTTCGTGTCATAAAGTTTCAAGCTGTACAGTGGACTATGAGCAATTTCTAAACATAGCTCTAAATATTTATTTTGGTACAAGTTTGAAATGATATCAAACTGTTTTAAGATCATACTTTGTGCTATAATTCAGAATTGAAATGATAACATTTCTAGGGGGCGTCCCAGCAGTGCTACTGTAGACCCCACAAATGGGGGGGAGGGGGCAATGGTCATTCCACTCCTATTTGTCCTGTTGAGCGGCAAATCAGTTAATCATTACTTTCCCCATCTTGTCTGCACGATGGAAAAACATGATTTTTTTTATGTTTAAAGAGGAAGGCATTTTTTTAAGCATCCCCATATAGAGGAACTACGACTGGCTGAAACTGAACAGGAGCACAAGATCCCCTTATTCAACCTGCCTCACATGCGTTATCGCTACATTCCTGGCATATTTGAAAGGCGCTGGTTTCTTGAAGACGAAAGGAGGAGGAGGGCTGGATTGTGGACATGTGACTTGCGTGAGGGGCTTGTTTTTCAGGATGTGGGGGAGAAATTAGAGAGCGAGGTCCTTAAAGGATGATTGTCAAACGCTAAGTAGAAGGGATGAGCTTGGATGTGTTGTCCACCTCATGGTGGAGGGAGCGAGCCAGTGACTCTTGACAGATTGTGAAAGGCGAAGGAGGAGGAGGACTTGAAGGAGGGATTACGCAGTGACTGCTTACTGACTTTTGACTCCGCAGGGAGTGTATTATAGTAACAGAGCAGCAGGAAGGCGAGACTATTTCACTTGGGACGTTTGGGCCCTCACAAAAATAAAAGTGAAAGAATGCAGAGATGCCTACAGATGGGAATCTAGAAGGAAGACCAGCGTCTGATTTTAAAGGAGTTTAAATTTAGGCCCTGATCTGGATTTCAGACCGGCACTGCAGGTACTGTTACTTCCTCTTTAAATTGGCTTCCTGTCGAGATATACACACACAAAAAAAAAAATCATTCAATTAAATATTGCTGTCTCTTAAACTTTTTTTTTAATCAGTAGAATAAACCTTTTAAGTAGAGTTTAGTTGTCATTTAACTTTTAAGTGCAGTACATTTTGCATAAAAAAACACTTTAAAACAGGTCTAAATTTGATTTCACTTTGTGAAATACATTTTAATTGAATCATTAGTCTGCGTTTTATTTTCCTGTGTTTACGTGCATTAAGGTTCAAACTGTAGAGAAAAGTTACAGTAGCTTACAATTATTTTAAATATGTTTTTTTAGGAATAAATCAGTTCCTTCATTCTGACGAACACCACCTACTACAGGGCTACTGCACGACTGTATTTTCACGTTAGTCGTTTTGGTTGGGGCTAAGCGTGAATAATTTTTTGAGTTGGTATTTGATAGATATGTAGATAGAGCCATAGTTATTGTGTTAGTTGTGAGTTTCAGATTGTATTCTATTAAAAAGATAAGATTCAATTAAATAGACAGTGGTGTCCAAATTACGGCACGGGGGCAGATTGTGGCCCTCTGTCCACTAATTGGCCCGCGGCATATACTCAAAATGACATTTGACATGGGCCACAAGGCTAGTTTGAAAAAACAAAAGTGCTACTATGATTAGTAAATTTGTTTATATATTGTAGACACATGCAAAGATACAAATAAACTCTTTACAACTAAAATAATGACCCAATTTCTCTTCAAAACAGTCTGTGGAATAATGTTTTAGAAGCAAAAAAATGTTTTCCACTATCAGCTCTGTGTCAAGCTCAGATTTTAGAACAACAGGTAACTAGTTTTTTTTCTCTTCAATTTACAACAGTTTGCTCTTGTTTTGGTTCTGAATGTGTGGATCGGATTTGGTCGAACTTGCCACACTTCATAGGCTAATTGAAGGCGGAAAATGTTCCATAGGCGTGGGTGTATAGTAAGTTTGAATGGTTGTTTGTCTACTCTAGCTCACCCATGATTTGAGAATGAAATTGTGCACAAGGAACAAATATTTACAGAGAGTAGCAGAAGCGTGGTATACTTTCAGGTAATTTATAAAACCTGAATGTTGCTGTTATCCCCCCGCTCCCCCAAGCATTTGTCACCACTGATTCATTCTATTCCTTCTGGTCGCATCAGCTGTGAAAATGATGATGATGATGCAGCTGATAATGTGGTGAAACATTAAAAAAAAGATGTCAAAAATAGGCGCATGAGTATGTTGGCATGCAGGAGCAGTGACAGTATCTCATTGACCAGTGATGTGGAGGAGAGAATTGGAGCTGACTCATAGGATGTTTTCCACTCGCGTGTTGGAAGTGCGCTAAAAGTGATTGACTGGCAAGATCAGAACGTCATGATAAGTCACTGTACCCTGTACATGATAATGACGCCCATTGTGCCCTCATTTCCTGTTTTTGGATTTTTGTATGTACTGTATGCTATTGTATTCTCGTGTTTTGGGTAATTGCTTTGTGTGGTTCTCTTGTCTTGCGCTTCAAGTTTCAGGTTTCTCGATTTGGTTTGTGATTTTTTTTTTCTCACTGCGAGGGGTGTTTTGTGTGTGTTTAGATTTGACACAGGGGTTTATCAGTGATTGTGGGTAAAGTGTGATGATCACGCAAGAAATTGAACTTTTCGTGTCATAAAGTTTCAAGCTGTACAGTGGACTATGAGCAATTTCTGAACATAGCTCTAAATATCAGTAACAAAGCAACTTTGATTTTGCCAAACAGATGTTACAGTAAAAATAGCGTGTAGTGCAGTGGTTCTCAACCTGGGTTCGATCGAACCCTAGGGGTTCAGTGAATCTGTCTCAGGCGTTCGAAGAAGCCTCTGCCTTGGAGGTTAAGACATACCGACTCAACATGTCAATTAGTTGTGACACGCCCGCTGCAGATGATCACCATTCATTTCAATGGAGAAATATGTTCTGAGATATGAGAAAGCTCTGAGTAAATGTTGTAATAACATGACGACTGAAAAGTAATGATGAACTCAGAGCTGTTCATCAAGGCTGCGTGTTGATGCCATTGTAGAGGAGAAATCTCACAAATTCTTGAAGCCATCGTCGCTGCATTATAAAACTGCAGCAAGTGTGTGTTCATCCATATCCACGCACACATGTATTTGTAGCGTGTCCTGTATGTATGGGTGAGTCACATTATGGGCGTGTGTGTTTGTAAAGCGTAACAAACAGGTCACATCAGTAGCACAGGATAGCACAGGAGATCTGCTTCTCATGCTTGACAGTGAAGAAAGGACTCTTATTTCCTGTTTGGTCAAGTGTGCGTGCCGTCATGCCTCCCACCAGCCCGAGGGCCACCACAATTGCAAGTCAGCTGGTGTGTGTTGCACGTTGTCGCTGCACTCAGCCAGCCTGCTGTGGATTGAGCTGAGACGGTGTTGAAGTTGCTCAGTTAGTAAGGACGCGCGCGCTAGGAAGGGTGAAAAATGTGTGAACTTTGAACCTGGATGTGGACACAAATGTGTATTTGGAGGCTTTACGCTTGAGGTAAGTGGATCTGATGGTGTGATGTGATTTTTCTGGTACTGTGGCTACCTTCCTCATTCCTCACTGAAAACTCGAAATTGCCCATAGGTGTGACTGTGAGTCTGAATGGCCATTTGTCAACTTTGGCAGCATTTTGTGACATCTTAGAATGTTTCAGGAAGAGCACAAAAAAACATGAGTCAGTTCTTTAAAACTCTTAAGTTGTCCATGGGTGGGAATGTGAGCGTGTCAAAACATTGACAGGCACTGAATTGAAGATTGTTTTTGCAGGGTGATCCTGCGTTACCTGTTGTTATTTTATTGCTGTTGCCGGTATTAAGTGTCGATGGAAAAAGGAAGGGAAAAACCATGGTGTTAATCCTTTATCACGGGTTTGCAAAGATTTGTGCTTAAGGGCCTCACTTCATTTTTTTAAAACCAGGCACAGGGTCAGGAAAAAGGGGGGAGAAAACCCCCCACTAAAATATCTAAAACATTTTATTTTCATTTTAAAAGACCTTTGAATTAACATAACTCTTCATTAACATGACTGTAGATGCTCCAGCACTGTTTTAAATGCTCACTGAGCTGAATTCTCTCATGACATTTGTTGATATGCTTATGCAATAATTTAGAATTTTTTTATTTTTTATTTTTTTGGCGCGGGGATCAAAAAAGATTTCACTTTTGAGGCTTTCCGCTATATGTTTGTCATAAGGCAGCTAGCCTTGCATCATCTCTATGGCAACCACCTACTTGAGTAGCTTATATTAAATATTACCATTCAGAGTTGCATGCAGCGTTTTTACAGATTAAATCATGTCCATTCATTTGTATGGCTTTCAAGTGTCTGACATTTCCAAACTGTGCAGGAAGCCCGGGAGCAAAATACATTTAAAAAATCCTTACCGGGTCTTTTAACAAGTTTAGCTCTTTGACGCTATTATGAAGAAGAAAAAAAATCAAGGTTTAAAATGGGAATGATGTAACCTTTACAGAGGTTAAGTAAAGCAGTGATGTGGAAAAACGAGAAGCTGGTAGAAGCAAGAGTCTTTTTATAGCCGGCTGTTGACCTGCTGGCAAATAGAAAATATTTGATGAATGTAAACTTGATGCCGGAGACAGAACGGCGGCTTACGACACTGTTTTCACGATAAAACACGAAACAATGTATGTCACGTTTTGCATATTTGAACCCTCAATTAAGGCTTTTAAGCTTGTCTTTGTTTCCTTGACAACCACGGAGAGAGCAGCTTTGGACCAAAGACACATACACACACATACACTGAGCCACATAACCCATAACAGCACAGTACATTCTCTTTTTATCCACTCGCATTAGTCGGTCCTTTAAATACATGAGAGGAGACCGTGATGAAGAAAATAAAGATGGGCCTTTCAAGATGCAACTTTCAGTTTCAAAATTTACCTCTAAAGGTTTTCTTTTTTCATACTGCAGCTTCGGGTAAGGAGTTGATGACATATTAAATGCAATATTGGGGCAAGGGCAAAAATACAATTTTCAAAATCCTTTGCCCCTAATAATGTCGCACATCAGTATCCTAATAATTCTCCGCACTTGTTCAAAATGGGTTCAGATGTGTCATTTTGGTATAATATGATTTACTTACTTTGAGTCATTTATCGGCTGACCTTACAAGGGGAATCTCTTTGCCTTGGTATTACAAGTCCCAGTTTTAGACATTTTAAAGTTTATCTTTTGAACTCCTAGTGGTGTCAAATGGTAGCAATCTCCATGAGAAAAAAAATATATCTATGCGGAAACATGCTGCGGGCTCTCATTCGACATGGTCAGTGTGGGAACATCGTCTTCTCGCAAACCTGTGGCCACAGTCGTTTCCTGCTGTGACAGATGCGATGTGTTCCAAAAAAATAAATAATCATTTCCAGTGACAGGTATGAATGGTCTGTAACCTCAAGTATTGAAATGCTGCAAAGAAAAAGGTGCTACTCCTCTTTCTGCGAATAAAGGTAATGAATATCTCTTGAAGTGTTGACAGTATTGGGCATTCTGTGTAAGGTGGTGTAGTGGACAAAAAAAAATGGAAACAGCAAGTACCTCTGGCTGTCACACTGCCTAATGCATTGTTTAATTAGTTTGGGGAAAAAAACTTGCTACTGTGGCCTCTTTGTTGCAATTTCGCAGAGATTAGTCGCCCTTCACAAGCTTTTATGTAATCAACACTTCATTAGGCGCTCACGAAAGAGCTTCGTAATTCCCTGTTGCACTTGGGAGTCTCGCCATTGAGTGCTCTGCGTGGTGGAGACATCCACCCTCCTCTTTTCCTTCATTTTTCCCCCCATCTCATTGTCCATCTAAAAGTGTTTATATGGTGTTCATAAAAGTTAGCAGCTGCATACATCTGTATACTGTAGACTAAATCTATTCAAAGTAACCAAATTGTGGCTCTAGCTCCAATGCTAGCAAACAATGGTGAACATACAAGCTAAAAATTAGCAGCTATGTGGCAGTGTTGTTGACCCTGCAATTTTAGAGGCCTACTTTTATTTCTTTACTTAACTTTTAAAAGATGCGTTAATGTGTTTAAATGCCGCCAATGTACGTTCTTTGAATAATTTGGTAAGCTACTTTTGTTTTCGCTGGTTGGCTTATGAAGATCGTAAACCATTGTGTCAATACTTTTCGATGCTGTGTCCTTGCTTGTGTGACGCACATTGAGTTGCCTTGTGTCTGAAATCTGCTATTCAAATAAAGCTGACTTGCCTTTCTTCTGTAAATCTAGCAATTACTCACAGGCACTGGTTTATTTGGTTAGCTAGTCAGTTTGTTTTTAGTTTTAAACCAAGCAGCCATTTAGCTGAACTCTGGTAAGCCTAAGGTGGTCAAAAATATTTTTAAGCACTGGATATCTGAACACAAATGGTTCAGCAACATGTTGGCAGACCATTTGGCAACAGGGATCCTTTGTGCCGAATGAATGACTAATATTAGTGCTGTACTGATGAGCTGATCAGAGTTGAGACACCTCACTCACTTTGTCTGTGTTATACTGCCCCACGTGGTCATGGTGCACACGCCACAATGAGCAGCGCAACTGAAGAAGAAAGTATGGCAAAAACTACATTATATAACAGATTTATTTTCAATTATTGTATTTGAGTATGTGTTCACTGTTTGTTTTACAAAGTACAATACAATATGATACATACGTTGTCCACTATTTGCCCGTAGGCTTCAGTAATAAAATCCACAGTAAGTAATTCGGAAACAGGAAATGCCCTGATTTGTTTTTTGTTTTTTGGAGCTTGTCCCATTTCCGCATAACACTACCAATCAATATCAGTCATCAGTATTAGATGACATACATATTGACCCTGTGCCGTTTCCCCCATCTAACAGAAACGTACAAGCGTCTACGAAAAAGAGAAGGACATAATCTCTGTGGTAAGTCACTTCAAATCTTGTGCTATTTTATCTCTTTTTTTTTTTTAATAATCATCCCATTTCTCGTGGCCAAAGTGTCGTCAATTGGTGGTGGTGTGCGACGAGATCCTGAGCTGCAGTCCGCAAGCTCTGCTCAGCAACACCACACAGCTTGAGAGTGTCGACCTGGTGCCCGCTTCACCAGGGACCAGCTGGTAAATGTTTTTAAATTATTATTAATATGATTTTTATTATTATTATTATATTGAGTGTCCATCTGAAGTTTTCAATCACACTGACCTTGAAACACACCAAACGTTATCTCTTCCTCCTCAGTCTTAAATCTTTTTTTTATGTGCTTTCAGCGTTAGTTTACGTCATTGCCTGCCTCTTCTCTCAAACTCAAGGTCGTCGATGCCTTATGAAACCGGTTGAACAATACACCGCGCAAATAGCCAATGCATTCAAAGCAATGATTCCACCTCCGTTCCACTCATTTGCCTCTTTTAGCATCATCGTCTCGCGTCCTTTTCTTATTCAAAGGAACACCTCTATTCAGTTCACTTTCCTCCCCTTCTCTTGAAAGTGACGAGCTCGCCTGCTGCATGATCATAATGGCACTCCTGATTGCTCTTTGTCATATGTACCATTCTCTTTCAGGAGCTCTGAAATGAAAAAAATTAAAAATCAATACATTTTGTTTAACATCGAGATGTATTATTAGTTAGGTTTTATATGTAATTTAACAGAAATGCTTGGGGGGGTTCCTTTGGTTCGAGACTTTATTTTAAATGAAACTTTGGCAAAGAGATGCATTTATTTTATATTCGGCTGTGGTTTTACTTAAAACTTTGGACATTGTAATATGTATACTGTATTGGTATTTATTTAATATTTAACTCTTGTAATATTGTTTTATTTAATTGAAAGCTTGGTTCTTTTATGATTTTAGATGTTCATTTGTAACTTTATAAGTTACAACTAATTGCAGCAAGTAACATAACTTGCAAAAAGAAATAAAGATTTCCAAATAAAGATCATAAAGATCGCTCTTTTAGTGACGAAACAGTTTGAGAAATTTGGCAACGAGTGTAAATCTACTCTGTGTAGCCATGTGAAACGTATCGATCGGCTTTCAAGGGTGAGATTTGCTTGCTCCTATGGTTGAATGGAACGAAACAGAGCAAGCTCATGGCTAATTACCGAGAGAGCCGTCAATACATCTGGAGACAGGCATCGATATTTCGCACAGTGATGACTGAACAATGCTCCCGTGTGTGTGTGTGTGTGTGTGTGTGTGTGTGTGTGTGTGTGTGTGTGTGTGTGTGTGTGTGTGTGTGTGTGTGTGTGTGTGTGTGTGTGTGTGTGTGTGTGTGTGTGCGTGTGCGTGTGCGTGTGCATGTGCGTGCGTGCGTGCGTGTGTGTGTGTGTGCGTGCGTCTTTATTTTCCTCCCTCATTGTCTTTGTCTGTCCCAGGGCATCGAGATAACATCCATTGGCTCCAGTAACCACTATGTGACCGGAACTGCAGCAGAGGTCAGACCGTTGTTACAGAAGCTTTAGCCATACTATCAAAAGCCTTACATTTCCATCCATTTCAACTTTTCACAAGGGTCTGACCAAGCCTGATTTTTTTTTTTTAGGCCAATTCAGATTTCTGGCAGAATAAAATTGGCTGAGAAAAAAAAACAAAACACTAATTTTCTTTTTTTTCTCTCGGCAGAACATTTGAATGTTTACCAATTCTTTGGCCTTTAGTATTTGTTTAACTTTAAAGCAGAGAAAATGAACAAAAATCTGCCTCCCCACACACATTTACCAAAACATAATGATAATAAAAAAAAAAAAAAACAACTTCTAAATGATTCTTACTTTTGATTCAGCATTCCACCCAGTTTAGATTCTCAAACTTTTTAAACTCAAATCAAGAGCAAAAATACATACACACACACACACACACAAATCTGACTTTTTGGTCATACGCAGGTCTCCCAAAAGGTGACTCATTTATCAGAAAAATGATCACAAACACAGGGATTCTAATGCCTGGCGCTGGTGGCCTACATGCAGAGAGATCATCAACATAAAAGCCACATATGCGATATGCGGTTTCCATAGTTACTTTTCAACATTCCGCTCTGCATCCAATGGAGCGCTTTGCACTGTGGCTCCATCTCTTTATAAACGTCTGCAACACGTTATCTTTGGTGGAAAATAATCAAAATGATGGACAATCGGCGCGTTTGTTTTTAGAGCTAACCGAAGCTAATTGAGCGTGTAAAGTAAACAGGGGAGTGATTGAGGGTTGGGGGGTAGTGATCATCAGCTGCTACAAGTACAGCTGGATCGCTCTTGTGGGTGAAGGTCAACAACTATCGTAAGAATTATCTCCTATTTTATTACCATTTGCTCTTTTTAAAAACTGCTCAGAGCTGTTTGGGTACTTTTCTTGGTTGACAAGGTGAATTAACCCTAAGCACTGATGTAAAAGTAGCTTCTTTCTATTGAGAGCTAAACTGGGATGCACAGTTTGTACACTTGGGTGTCACATCAGATAACAAGATGATTAATTGGGGTTGTTTTTCCCCCCACTATGCTTCTTTCTTTACTAAGCTCTTGTGCCACTTACGGTAGGTTGTCTTTATTTGCATTATTCTTTAGCCTTCAAGTGAAGTCGCAAAGATCCTGGCTGGAGATGAAGTGATCAAAGTCAACAACCAGATTGTGGTGAGTTTTTTTCCCCATTGGAAATAACATCTACAGTAGTAATATAAAACAAAAATATATTGCACGGCGATACAATCTTATTCAGGGTACAGGCACTGTTTGAAATGGCACTGTAAACATCCTACAAGTATACAAAGGAGTTAACCGCTGCTGTTGGTAAAATCTAAAAACAATCGCACACTCATTTAAAGGGTCACCAAATAACACCGGAGCACCAAGACACCATTGAAGCATTTTATCAATCTGCGCGTGCTTTGTGAGTTAGAGCTGTGTGCTCCATTTTTACCGGTTAGCGCCACACAATTCTTTTGTGAATTTGGTCCTCAGTCTTAAGATGAAAAAAAAAGTCCTGTGAAGTGGGGTCACAGATAAATGTCACACTTTTTAACATTCTTAACTGTTAAATTGATTTTATTAAGACACTGTCATAATTTTAATGACACATTTTTTTGTCATTTGATTCTCTCCTCTTTCATCTCAAACTGCTTTAACAACAAAGCGTATGAGGGGAAAAGTGGTTAGGACTGCACGACTGTCTGTGTTTTATGTTGTGTGTTGTGTTTATTATTTTACTTTATGTTAACTGTTTTGTTAAGCGCTTTGTTACAGCTGCCGCTGTTGTGAAAGCGCTATATAAATCAGCATGTATTGTATTGTAAATGTGGAAAAAATGTGGAAGGCAAATGCAGACAGGATGAGCAATTGTTTCATAACCTTCTCAAGTACAGAAATAAACTGCTCTGAAGTATTGAAAAAAAAAAAAGCAAAATATATGATCATATGTAACTGATTGCCTCGCCAACCCAATATTCCGCCTAAAGTGAATAAATAAAGGGGAGGTAGTAGCGGTGATGTACCCGACAATTTGCTGCCTTTTTAGCTGAAATTAGAGTGGTCACAGAGGCTCACTGGGAAATCACTGCCTGTTTTTAAAAGAATGTGAAGTTGAGGCCAGAAGCAGGCAAATTTGGCTGTGTGCTGTGTAAAAAGTCAAAGGCAAATCAGAAATATCCTGCTTTTGCAGAACTCCATGACAAATTCATAATCTTCTGTTAACTGTTCTGATGGAATAGTTTTGCAGAATCTCAATATCAAAGAACTTGTAATATGTATACTGTATTGGTATTTATTTAATATTTAACTCTTATAATATTGTTTTATTTAATTGAAAGCTTGGTTCTTTTATGATTTTAGATGTTCATTTGTAACTTTATAAGTTACAACTAATTGCAGCAAGTAACATAACTTGCAAAAAGAAATAAAGATTTCCAAATAAAGATCATAAAGATCGCTCTTTTAGTGACGAAACAGTTTGAGAAATTTGGCAACGAGTGTAAATCTACTCTGTGTAGCCATGTGAAACGTATCGATCGGCTTTCAAGGGTGAGATTTGCTTGCTCCTATGGTTGAATGGAACGAAACAGAGCAAGCTCATGGCTAATTACCGAGAGAGCCGTCAATACATCTGGAGACAGGCATCGATATTTCGCACAGTGATGACTGAACAATGCTCCCGTGTGTGTGTGTGTGTGTGTGTGTGTGTGTGTGTGTGTGTGTGTGTGTGTGTGTGTGTGTGTGTGTGTGTGTGTGTGTGTGTGTGTGTGTGTGTGTGTGTGTGTGCGTGTGCGTGCGTGCGTGCGTGCGTGCGCGCGTGCGTGTGCGTGTGTGTGTGCGTGCGTCTTTATTTTCCTCCCTCATTGTCTTTGTCTGTCCCAGGGCATCGAGATAACATCCATTGGCTCCAGTAACCACTATGTGACCGGAACTGCAGCAGAGGTCAGACCGTTGTTACAGAAGCTTTAACCATACTATCAAAAGCCTTACATTTCCATCCATTTCAACTTTTCACAAGGGTCTGACCAAGCCTGATTTTTTTTTTAGGCCAATTCAGATTTCTGGCAGAATAAAATTGGCTGAGAAAAAAAACAAAACACTAATTTTCTTTTTTTTCTCTCGGCAGAACATTTGAATGTTTACCAATACTTTGGCCTTTAGTATTTGTTTAACTTTAAAGCAGAGAAAATGAACAAAAATCTGCCTCCCCACACACATTTACCAAAACATAATGATAATAAAAAATTTAAAAAAAACAACTTCTAAATGATTCTTACTTTTGATTCAGCATTCCGCCCAGTTTAGATTCTCAAACTTTTTAAACTCAAATCAAGAGCAAAAATACATACACACACACACACACACACACAAATCTGACTTTTTGGTCATACGCAGGTCTCCCAAAAGGTGACTCATTTATCAGAAAAATTATCACAAACACAAGAGATTCTAATGCCTGACGCTGGTGGCCTACATGCAGAGAGATCATCAACATAAAAGCCACATATGCGATATGCGGTTTCCATAGTTACTTTTCAACATTCCGCTCTGCATCCAATGGAGCGCTTTGCACTGTGGCTCCATCTCTTTATAAACGTCTGCAACACGTTATCTTTGGTGGAAAATAATCAAAATGATGGACAATCGGCGCGTTTGTTTTTAGAGCTAACCGAAGCTAATTGAGCGTGTAAAGTAAACAGGGGAGTGATTGAGGGTTGGGGGGTAGTGATCATCAGCTGCTACAAGTACAGCTGGATCGCTCTTGTGGGTGAAGGTCAACAACTATCGTAAGAATTATCTCCCATTTTATTACCATTTGCTCTTTTTAAAAACTGCTCAGAGCTGTTTGGGTACTTTTCTTGGTTGACAAGGTGAATTAACCCTAAGCACTGATGTAAAAGTAGCTTCTTTCTATTGAGAGCTAAACTGGGATGCACAGTTTGTACACTTGGGTGTCACATCAGATAACAAGATGATTAATTGGGGTTGTTTTTCCCCCCACTATGCTTCTTTCTTTACTAAGCTCTTGTGCCACTTACGGTAGGTTGTCTTTATTTGCATTATTCTTTAGCCTTCAAGTGAAGTCGCAAAGATCCTGGCTGGAGATGAAGTGATCAAAGTCAACAACCAGATTGTGGTGAGTTTTTTTCCCCATTGGAAATAACATCTACAGTAGTAATATAAAACAAAAATATATTGCACGGCGATACAATCTTATTCAGGGTACTGTTTGAAATGGCACTGTAAACATCCTACAAGTATACAAAGGAGTTAACCGCTGCTGTTGGTAAAATCTAAAAACAATCGCACACTCATTTAACGGGTCACCAAATAACACCGGAGCACCAAGACACCATTGAAGCATTTTATCAATCTGCGCGTGCTTTGTGAGTTAGAGCTGTGTGCTCCATTTTTACCGGTTAGCGCCACACAATTCTTTTGTGAATTTGGTCCTCAGTCTTAAGATGAAAAAAAAAAGTCCTGTGAAGTGGGGTCACAGATAAATGTCACACTTTTTAACATTCTTAACTGTTAAATTGATTTCATTAAGACACTGTCATAATTTTAATGACAATTTTTTTGGTCATTTGATTCTCTCCTCTTTCATCTCAAACTGCTTTAACAACAAAGCGTATGAGGGGAAAAGTGGTTAGGACTGCACGACTGTCTGTGTTTTATGTTGTGTGTTGTGTTTATTATTTTACTTTATGTTAACTGTTTTGTTAAGCGCTTTGTTACAGCTGCCGCTGTTGTGAAAGCGCTATATAAATCAGCATGTATTGTATTGTAAATGTGGAAAAAATGTGGAAGGCAAATGCAGACGGGATGAGCAATTGTTTCATAACCTTCTCAAGTACAGAAATAAACTGCTCTGAAGTATTGAAAAAAAAAGCAAAATATATGGTCAAATGTAATCATATGTAACTCTGATTGCCTCGCCAACCCAATATTCCGCCTAAAGTGAATAAATAAAGGGGAGGTAGTAGCGGTGATGTACCCGACAATTTGCTGCCTTTTTAGCTGAAATTAGAGTGGTCACAGAGGCTCACTGGGAAAGCACTGCCTGTTTTTAAAAGAATGTGAAGTTGAGGCCAGAAGCAGGCAAATTTGGCTGTGTGCTGTGTAAAAAGTCAAAGGCAAATCAGAAATATCCTGCTTTTGCAGAACTCTATGACAAATTCATAATCTTCTGTTAACTGTTCTGATGGAATAGTTTTGCAGAATCTCAATATCAAAGAACTTGTGTGTGTGTTTCATTGCTTTAGGTGGGCTGGAGCAGGGCTAACCTCGTGAAGAAGTTACGGGAGAATCCCCGCGGCGTCAATCTGGTCTTAAAAAGGTCTTCGGGCTCGCTGTTTCGCAGAGGCCCAGGCCAGTGCTCCTTCTCTGCGCAGGTCATTGAAGGACTCATCCATTCTAATCAACTAACTACCCAACAACTAACTAACTAACTAACTAACTAACTAACTAACTAACTAACTAACTAACTAACTAACTAACTAACTAACTAACTAACTAACTAACTAACTAACTAACTAACTAGTTAAACAGCTGACAGACTGACTGACTCATTGACTAATAAATCCAGACTAATAAAACACTTGTCAATGAATACCAGCGATCGATAGCCAACTTGCTATTAAGCTAGTTATCAAGCACAGCAATGACAAATCAATTTAAACAAATACCTACTAACAAATTCTAAGCGATCCTACCAAGGAACCAAGGAAGATGGAGCTTCAACTAACTTGAGGCTTGCTCCCTAGGAATCTATACTGTTAACTACTCAATACCAGCAAGAGAATGGAGTTTTAGCATTCTGCTAACTGAGTCACACGAGTAACTTGCTAGCTAACTAACTAACTGACTTGCACTGTTGTGTTGGTTATGCTAAGACCCTACAACAGTATCAAAAGTGAAACTCACGTGCTTGTATCTGTGTTGATAACCCTGTCTAAAGGAGGACTGCTACAAAGAGGAGAGTTCGGAGGAAGAGGCAAGAAGAGGGCGAAGAAGACAATCCGAGGCACTCCATTCTTGAGAGGGTAGCAGCTTCAGTCCGGTCCCTGTCTTTCAGGTAACAATCTTAATCCTACTTGATTTTCTTGCAAAAGCTGTCCTGTGATTATTTTTCCTTTTTGTTCATATAGCTAGGCAGCTAGCCAACTAGCTCTCCAGTTAAATAAAACTACAGGTTTACTTCTAACTACAAAACTAAAACCACGTATGTTGTGAGTAACTATTTGAGCCAGCTAACTGCTCCACGTATGCTAATTGATGTTTAGCCCTTTCGTGCACCCTGTAACCTGATAACATAATAAGATGTCCACTGTGTAACCGCTGTTGCTGAAAGGGTTAAAGCAAAGTCTCATTGGTCAGTAATGTCAATTTACAGACAGTACAGACGAGTGAGTGGAAACGCTTTACTTGTTTGAATGGAACCTGCTAGTAGCACTTTAACCTCATTCACTACCAGGACACAGTAGTTGGAATAAGAGTGCAAATGCCATAAATTCCACCCTGCACACACAGGAAGACATGAGTAGAAAGATGAATAGCCGAGGGAGTTTGTGATACATGCAGGAAAGATTCCAACAAGGAGGGAAAAGAAAAGGAGGAGACAGAGTGATGGGGCCAGAAGAGACAGTGAGGGGTGATGGTGAACAGATGCTCCCTGATAAATGGATGTAGTAGGAGGGATGAACATCTGGACGAGGATTTTAATCCTTTTGGAAGAACAACACGTTCACTTATTGCTGAACTAAGTTCAACGTTTCATTTCGAAAACTCTTTAGGACTGAATTCTTTATGCTCATCATATAGTGGTCCCATTGACTGTAGTGTTGTGCGTTGTGATGAAATAGTGATGTCAAAAGACAAACTGCAAAATGCCACAGACCACAGAGAAGTGTGGTCTGCTTTTAACCCTCAGATGTGCACACTGTTGACCATTAAGGTCATTCATTGAGCCATCCGTCTTCCACTTTTATCTTAAATCAGCCGCGTGTAGCACTACAATACCATCGATTTCCTTTAATCTCAGTTTGTGTATATTTTTTACTGCGCAGGAGAGCCGTTC
Organism: Hippocampus mohnikei; assembly: GCA_026261675.1. Classification (NCBI taxonomy): domain Eukaryota; kingdom Metazoa; phylum Chordata; class Actinopteri; order Syngnathiformes; family Syngnathidae; genus Hippocampus; species Hippocampus mohnikei. Next base: position 6,890,433 of record JAKGUB010000521.1, read on the forward strand.
TAGGGCCAGAGGTGACTGAGGACCCTATGGGACAGGAAGAATCAGAGCTGTCCGCCGATAAGGAGCTGGAAGGCAGGCTCACTCCGCAAGCCGCTCCATCGTCACAGTTAGTCTCAGGTAGAACACTTCCAGAAGCAACCAAGTCCTTCAGTTGACTTTTCCTACATTAATCTCTTGTTCTCCACGGATGTCACAAAAGTCTGAGGTAACATCTCTACATTTGCGTTTTGTAGGAGAATTTGAAAGTTTGGCGGTTCGAGACTTTCCTTGAGCCTCAACCAGACAAGAGACCTCTCGCCCTCATCGCGAAGCACTTCACCCTTCGAATTCTACCGAAGTTCTTCACTGCAGGCACTAAACCAGGAGAGAGCGAGTGTCAGTTCCTGTCCCGAAATGGTTGGCCACACGGTAAGAAAATGGCAACATCAGACATTAGGTCTGGGCGACTGTGGGCAAAAACTAATCACCATGATTATTTTTCATTGATATTGAAATTAAGATTTAGAAATTCAAAACTTTGTATTTATTAAGATACCACTATTATAAAGTTTAAAATATAAGTTGAAAGAACAACAAAAACATAAATTAGTTTTAAGGTGAAAGAATAGTATATTGAAATAATAGCAATAAAAAACAACAAATAAATGCCGCCCGGTTCTACTGTGCGCACCAATCTTTTATTCCCCAATCAGCTGAAACTCTCGTGATTTCTGATCACTTTGATCGGATCAGGACATTTGAAGGAATATCAACCCTGCAATAAAATGCTAATTTTCAATTAGCCTCTTAATGGGTCATTGCATGCTAGCATTAGCATGCTTGCTGCACATGCAACAAGGGTGTTTCACAACATAGCCATTCGCAAACACACGCCGCACCGTTCGGCAGAGTCATGGTTTTTCTTCAATTGTAAGCTTTTTATGATCGTGAGAAGCCAAAATCGAAATCATGATTACATTTTGATGAATTGCCCAGCCCTACCAGACGTTTGAATTAAACGAACAGATACTGAGTCAATTTCCGCTCGATTCTCAGGGACACCAGGAGACAAAGAAGAGTTCAACCAAGGGTACGTCTTGAGAATACAACTGACTACAGACGGGGTTTTTTCGATCCGGATCATTTTATTTCATCCCATGCCAGGAATGACAGCGGCCCTTAGTCGCCGCCGCGTGTCCTGTCGAGAGCTGGTGCTGCCCGACTGTGACGGCTGGTTGTGGAAGAAGAGGAAGGAGAGCAGCGTCTTCATCGCCCAGAAGTGGCAACGCTTCTGGTTCGTCCTCAAGGGGCCGTCCCTCTATTGGTACACCAGCCAACAGGTGCGAATATGGTTCTTCAAGATGAGTTGAAGTTCTTATTGAGATACAAACAATCTTTATTGTTGCGATTTGTTTTCAGTAATCATCCTATTGACAGTTAGGGAATTTTAAAATTTACCTCAAGACTCCTTCACAGTTTGGTTTTGATTATAGATGTGTTGCTGTCGTGTCTAATGCATCCATTTTGACCCATCTTTTCATTCTTTACTATGCAGGACGAGAAGGCGGAGGGATTTGTCAACATCGCCAGTTACAACATAGAGAGCGCTGGCGAGCACAAGAGAAAATAGTAACGACAAATCTATTTGGTTTCGTTGAGTGTTTCACATACGATGTGATTAATTCAGTCATTCTCTCCCATCTGAAGTGTGTTCAAAATGCGCCACCAGCGATTTCACAACTTCTTTTTCGCTGCCGACAATGTCAGCGACATGAGCAAGTAAGTTGGCCCCACAGTTGGTGTGACGTTTTTTTTAGAAAAAATGATTTAAAACAATTGCAAAGTGACATGTAAAGTGTCAGCTCTTTCCTGAAGTGTTAGTCGACACTGCCCCCTAGAGTTAGTATTAAGTAACTCTAGTATTACAGTTAGACAATCCCCATCATTAATTAAAACACTTTTTAATTTGTCCAACATGACGCCTTTAGTAAAACATTTATCAACGTTTAAAATGTCAATTGTTACATTTTTTATAAATATGTTGTTTTCCATAGGTGGATAAACTGTCTCATCATAGCAATTCAGAAACATAAGAAGTTCAGTCCGGGTCCAGACAGCGAAGAAGGTACCTTCCCACTTAAAGGCATTTCAATTTTAAATTAAGTTGTGTCATATTTAATTCAAAAATAATACTTTAGTCAATATTTGTAATGACAAACAATACCGTATTTTTGATGCTGATATCATGTCTATGACACTGGTATGTAGAAGCGCTTTTTAATGCTAAAGTAGCCTTGTTATTTATAAAAAGGTGAATGACATATATTTTACGTGAAAAAAAATCTCACAGCACACCAAATACATACATTTCCCCAAATGTATGTCAAGCCGCACTCGACTTACAAATTTAAATCCTTCCATGACTGCGATTGAGGCACTAAACCAGGAGAGAGCGAGTGTCAGTTCCTGTCCCGAAATGGTTGGCCACACGGTAAGAAAATGGCAACATCAGACGTTAGGTCTGGGCGACTGTGGGCAAAAACTAATCACCATGATTATTTTTCATTGATATTGAAATCAAGATTTAGAAATTCAAAACTTTGTATTTATTAAGATACCACTATTAAAGTTTAAAATACAAGTTGAAAGAACAACAAAAACATCAATTAGTTTTAAGGTGAAAGAATAGTATATTGAATAATAGCAATAAAAAACAACAAATAAATGCCGCCCGGTTCTACTGTGCGCATCAATCTTTTATTCCCCAATCAGCTGAAACTCTCGTGATTTCCGATCACTTTGATCGGATCAGGACTTTTGAAGGAATATCACCCCTGCAATAAAATGCTAATTTTCAATTAGCCTCTTAATGGGTCATTGCATGCTAGCATTAGCATGCTTGCTGCACAAGCAACAAGGGTGTTTCACAACATAGCCATTCGCAAACACACACGCTGCACCGTTCGGCATAGTCATGGTTTTTCTTCAATTGTAAGCTTTTTATGATCGTGAAAAGCCAAAATCGAAATCATGATTACATTTTGATGAATTGCCCAGCCCTAGCAGACGTTTGAATTAAACTAACAGATACTGAGTAAATTTCCGCTCGATTCTCAGGGACACCAGGAGACAAAGAAGAGTTCAACCAAAGGTACGTCTTGAGAATACAACTGACTACAGACGGGGTTTTTTCGATCCGGATCATTTTATTTCATCCCATGCCAGGAATGACAGCGGCCCTTAGTCGCCGCCGCGTGTCCTGTCGAGAGCTGGTGCTGCCCGACTGTGACGGCTGGCTGTGGAAGAAGAGGAAGGAGAGCAGCGTCTTCATCGCCCAGAAGTGGCAACGCTTCTGGTTCGTCCTCAAGGGGCCGTCCCTCTATTGGTACACCAGCCAACAGGTGCGAATATGGTTCTTCAAGATGAGTTGAAGTTCTTATTGAGATACAAACAATCTTTATTGTTGCGATTTGTTTTCAGTAATCATCCTATTGACAGTTAAGGAATTTTAAAATTTACCTCAAGACTCCTTCACAGTTTGGTTTTGATTATAGATGTGTTGCTGTCGTGTCTAATGCATCCATTTTGACCCATCTTTTCATTCTTTACTATGCAGGACGAGAAGGCGGAGGGATTTGTCAACATCGCCAGTTACAACATAGAGAGCGCTGGCGAGCACAAGAGAAAATAGTAACGACAAATCTATTTGGTTTCGTTGAGTGTTTCACATACGATGTGATTAATTAATTCAGTCATTCTCTCCCATCTGAAGTGTGTTCAAAATGCGCCACCAGCGATTTCACAACTTCTTTTTCGCTGCCGACAATGTCAGCGACATGAGCAAGTAAGTTGGGCCCACAGTTGGTGTGACGTTTTTTTAGAAAAATTATTTAAAACAATTGCAAAGTGACATGTAGTGTCAGCTCTTTCCTGAAGTGTTAGTCGACACTGCCCCCTAGAGTTAGTATTACAGACAATCCCCATCATTAATTAAAACACTTTTTAATTTGTCCAATGACGCCTTTAGTAAAACATTTATCAACGTTTAAAATGTCACTTGTTACATTTTTTATAAATATGTTGTTTTCCATAGGTGGATAAACTGTCTCATCATAGCAATTCAGAAACATAAGAAGTTCAGTCCGGGTCCAGACAGCGAAGAAGGTACCTTCCCACTTAATGGCATTTCAATTTTAAATGAAGTTGTGTCATATTTAATTCAAAAATAATACTTTAGTCAATATTTGTAATGACAAACAATACCGTATTTTTGATGCTGATATCATGTCTATGACACTGGTATGTAGAAGCACTTTTTAATGCTAAAGTAGCCTTGTTATTTATAAAAAGGTGAATGACATATATTTTACGTGAAAAAAAATCTCACAGCACACCAAATACATACATTTCCCCAAATGTATGTCAAGCCGTACCTCGACTTACAAATTTAAATCCTTCCATGACTGCGATTGTAATTCCATTTACTTGCATCGCAAATTGTGAGCCAATGCAAGATTATAGATTGCTATTTTTCCCAATTCAAAAATCCTATTGCATTATTTGTTGTGTTTTGGGGAGGCTGGAATGGTTTTGGTTACGAGTACAGTCACTGCATTAATTCAATTTGTATCTCAAGGCTCTATTGTATGTTACTGACATTGATAGATATATGTGTAGTAAATAATAGATATAACAACATACTTATAATTCTGGTCGGAAAAAAAAAAACCTTGACTGTGCATGTGCATTCAACACAGAGTGTTACAGTGAGACAGAATCCGAGACTGAGGTATCCCCTTCGCCCCGCAGGAGAAATAAGGTCAGTGCACCTGCAAAAGTAAACACATTGTTTTGGAGCAATTCATCTTAAAAGGTGTTGATGATGTGTGACAGAAAGTGCAGTCCAGCACCCTACCTCGCTCCAAGCGCAAGACCACTAACACTAAGGTGCCGTTGCCAAGTCCTACAACAGGGGGCAGCAAAGGTATGAGAATACTTCCATTCATGCCTGCTCCTGACTAAAGTTGACTAAACTTCACACGTGGTGGTTTCCAGCCGCCCCAGAAGACGAAATGGGCAAAATGTTGAATAACATCAAGGAAGGAGGCGTGTCCCTGATGGGCCAAGAGCAGCCGTTTACACACGATCACTTCAGGAGGTCGTTCATCCGGCGCAACAAGAACCCCGTCATCAATGAGAAAGCGCATACGCTCCGTGCCCTGCAGAGCACCCTGAAGGTGAGTGTTGTTGGTGGAGGGGGAATCAAACCAATGCTTTGGTTTCGCTCTCCCAAGTTCATTTAACCATTGAGTATACAGTAGTAACTTATTGGAATCGATTGTTGATTAATGGTAGAGAAATAAAGGCCCAAAGGAGTGCACTATTTGACCAGATTTTGAAAAACTGAAACAATTCACTGCCAGCCATTTTCAAAGCAGAGTCCCACATACAGTGTTGCCAGCCGTTTTTGAGCATATTAACTGTCCGTCCAAGACCGACAAAATATTGAGTTCTATGATAATATATTGACACCGAAAGATAGACTTTGTTTTTCCACCAAAAATACAATTTGTTTCCAGCTTTTCCCATTCTTTAACAAGAAGCAATAGAACAGGGGTGGTTTTATGAAAAGAAACATACAAAAGAATCTTTATTTTGTTGTGACAATTCAAACTGTAAAACAACAAAATCTAGACTGAGAAATTGTTTTTGATGGCCAAATAATAGTTTGCCATTTACTCCATGAACTGTGTCGTCTTTGCTCACGATCAGAATACACACTTTCTACTAACTACCGGGACTCATACTCTTGTTAGTACAATACTTATTCATTCTCCGTTCAAGTGTCTAAACTTCTCCGACTTTCAACATGTTGGCTTTTCTCTCCCTCATAATGGATGTCGCATATTCACCTCCGACTCTTTATTTTCAACTCAAAAGCTGTGCTGATCTCAAATCAGAATTAGTGCAATATTGCCATCTACTGGCATATTTTGTCATTACATATGTAGAAGCTTGAATTTCCCGGACAAAGTGAGCAAAACCCTCTTCCATGCCTACCCATTTCCAAACATACATGGCAAATGGATTTCATTGTGGAAATAAATGGCAGAGCGACAGATGGATCGTAGATACTGTGGAATTAAACCCCTACGTTGTTCTCCAGGCCAAGGAAGCTGAATTACAGCAGATCAACAAAATTCTGGAAGGTCCTGCCATGACAGCCTCAAAATACCGCCAGTGGAAGGAGCAGAATGAAGAACTCGTTCAGGAAATCGAGAGACTGGCCTCTCTCAGGGCCTCCAAAGTCGTAAATGCCGACACCAGCGCCACCGACGTTGCGCTGCGAGACACGCCTGGCGATGAGGTTGCCGTAGAAACGGTCGCCACGGAAACAAGCGCTGCGGAGACAAAAGGCGCATACAGACTGAAACTCAGCGACGGAGAGGAGCTGGTTGACGCCGAGCCCTCAGATGTTCTCCTGGAGCTCCCTCAGGGCTCTCCAGTGGAAGAGCAAAGCAGTCTCGGTTTGGAACTCTCGTTGGGCTCTCTGCAGGAATCCATCAACAAGCAGCTGAGTGAGATGAGGGAGAGCGGAGAGGCGTCCGACTCTTATTTTTACATTTAAACACATCTACTGTAATGTGTGACAGAGACACACAGGGGAGGACCTTTGTCAGTCCAGAAAGATTTCCTCCCAAGCCACTTTTACGCAGCCTGGAAAAGCCAGCTATCAAGAGCATTGCTGTATCAACAACTACACAATGGTGCTGACAAAGTCAACTTGCAGGTATCAGGTTGGAGAAAATCATAAGCCTATTTTGACAAAGTAAGGAGTTGAAGGTGCAGATCTGTTTTCATATCAACGACAATTCAGATTTCTGCATCACTAGCAGATATAATTGGACAGATTTCAGCAATATTGCAGTGGTGAACAAAACGGAGTTCTAGTAATATCCTTAATGTGCATTTGAAAAGAGTGTTGAGTCAAATATAAAACAGATTGTTTTTTTTTTTTTGCTGAATCACCTTGGGCAATAGTACTTTTATGAAGACTCAAGAGTGTTGTAATCATCTCGGTTTTATCGGACTTAAAAGGAAAAAAAAATGAAAGCCATCCATTGTTTAATTTCCGTAAGGCACACCTTTCAATTACAGGAATTGCGCAAGTTTATATATAATTGGGTATCAGTGACATCGCAGTAAAAACAAATTTTATTTTTACTTATAATGTCACCACGGGGAAGCATGTAGATGGTAAACAATCGAGGGCTAAGAACTGATCTCTGCAGGACTCCACTTGTAACGTTACAAAACTCAAAATTCGCAGGTCCATGAATTACACGTTGTGTCCTCTCGAAGAAAGAAAAAATAAGACATTTGTAGTTGGCGGGGGGGTGGGGGTGGGGGGCTCGAGTACAGCAAGGATATGTTTGTACTTGTGTTCGTACTCTGCCCCGGTACGTACGTACGTTGTCAAGCACTGATTTTTATACCTCCGTAAACTGTATCTAAAGCAGCCTGAACAAATGGTCTGACAGAAAATGACATGGCAGGATGCATGCGAGTTTTACAACTGCTGTCAGGTTCTGACCAGACATAGGGGAGTCACTCCCTTATAATCTGTTTAACCCACACGTGGCTTTTAGGACTATGGAACATAACTGGAAAAAAAAGTTAAACTGTATTCATTATCCTCACGCCTATCCTTTTCTTCAATTTCCTGCTTTGGCGGGGTTCTTATTGTCATGCTATACACAATCATGACTTGGTGAAGTGGCACGTGGCACATTATCCAAGTTGGCTTGGAATGTCTCCATTCCAAGAATGGTGGTACCTCGATTTGCAAGTACTAGACGGAGGCAGCCAAATCCACAACATGCAACAGTTTGGCAGATAACGTAGACGCCACAGGCTTGCTTCAAGCTGTCGAGTGCCACTCCCAGTTGAGGTTTACTGAAAAAGTCAACATAAAAACAGAGACAATGGTATGACTATTATCACTGCGACTTCTGAGCAGTTGTGACTGTCGTCTTCTTGTATATACGCATACATACGTACACGAGAAGAAGCTGCACAACAAATTAAATTGTGGAATCGTGACATGCAAACTGTTTAATTCAATAGATTCCATTTTATGATGTTATGACTGGATGCTTTTATGAAGTACAGTAAGTACGATTGCTTAATGCAACGGATTGATGGTAATTCCATTCATTTCAATGGGGAAGGATGATTTGAAATGCAAGTGTTTTGGTTTATGCGCGTTGACGTGTAACAAACTCAACTCCCTAGTCAGGGCACCACTTTTAACTGTAAAGTTGGGGTATTTTTCTGCAATTATGAGACAGTTCAATGTTTGTAAATGGGACAGTAGAAGACTGTAAATTGCAATCCGTATATTTCTGTATCCTGGCAAATTTTGTGGGATCTGTGTGTGTAAAGAGGCTTTATTCACATTTGCCTGTAATTTTATATTTTTTTTTTTAAAGACTTTCACTTGCTGTAGTTTACATTTTGAACAAGTTGCCAATTGTCAGTATAAAAAAATGTATTTAATTCCATTGATTTTGTCGGTAAATATGTAACATAGGACATGCCTTTTAAAATGTGATGTGTAAATAGTTTTCAATACGTGCTACATGTGCCCGTTAATTGAACTGTGGAAATTTTTGCACAGATAATGTACATGTCAATCACTGCCAAGGTAGTGTTTTTTCCCTTCACATTTGTCCTTTTGATGTACAATTGGATTTTAATAAATGAACATTTAGTGAAAGAAGTGAAACTATTTAATCGCTCCACGCAGAGTGAAATATTTCACGATTTGAACAAATACCCACAATTCACCATCTGATGAAATTGCAATTTTGCATAGGAAGCACATTAATGAGCTAAGAAATGGCCTTCTGGGATGTATTTCCCTCTGTGGTTGACGAAATTCGTGTAATAAATGTTTGGATTGAATAACCGTCAAGACATTTCCTACCATAGGAAGATTTATTGTGATGTGCTTGTGTTTGTTGATTATCAAGCATACAGTGACGTGTTTAAAAAGCAGACTGGCTCATTTTCACAGTGTGAGTCATCTCATAATAATAATTTAAAAAAAGAGCGTCATGATCACCCACACTTGTCAACTTGAATTATTCCGAATGCATTCATGATGATTTGTGTTCTTCTTTATCTGCTCTCAACTTTTGTTGGATTGTGTTTTTTATTTTTTATTTTTTTAAATGTACTGTAGGAGATCTTTCATTTTCCAATGTATTACTGTATATGATGTAACCTCACATCCCTGTGTCATTATTGTTAAGCATTATGCCTTTAAAAGCAGATTACGTGAGTTTGAAGGCAAGGAAAATAATCTTTATGATTCCCTTTTGTGACCCCTTCTCATATAACTAAATATCATCCAACATTTTAATAAACAACTTTCATTCAAATACAGTGCAGGTGTAAAGTTTAGCAAAATACGACAACTTTGTATGTTAACATCCGATGACAAACTCCACTGCAATGTGTTCACCTGCTGTTTTGCATCGTTTGAATGTCATTTGGCTTGTTCTTTTGTCACTTGTCACACGTGAAAAGTATTTGAGACGGATGCCAAGTGCGGTGTCAGATTACTCACCCCCATTGGTTTAATTAAATGTCATCAAGTTCACGTCACGCGGCTCATTCTGCTAATTAACGCTTTAAGGCGAAGGGATGTCACTCAGCTTTGGTTTTGGGGTATTCCCCACACCTCTTCCAAATTCAGAACAGTATACAAACGTCTAAAATTGGATTATTTATTCGAAAGAGTTCTGATAAGAATTAAGCATGTTGTGAGAGTCGAGATGCCTTTATTTAATACACAACTGCAAACATGCAACAACTTTGTGTGTAGGGTTTTTTTTTAAAAATACACATAATGTGTATATACGGTACATCTGATGTGCCAAGACACTTCCACACACTTAAAAAAAAAAAAACATGTTTAAGCACAAGAAATTAATAAAGTTGAATACAACTGTTTTTATAGTTTGTACTTTTTTGCTGCAAACAAACAATAAGCGCACTATTCCATTTAATGTCAAATTGGATTTACACTGAATCGTTTTTGTGGGGGGTTTTTTGTTTGTTTTTTTGGGGAGTGAGTCTGTTTGCTATGAAAGCATACTAGCGCAACTAAAAAGCGACTAGTTATGGCACAGGAGATCTCAATGCAGTTGCCTTAACAACCCCCCACGCCCCCACTAGCTTAATGCTAACATTTATGGAAAATGTCATTGCCATGCTAAGAGCTAGCATCAATAGGCAGCTTTACAACCCGTTAAACAACAGATATTTGTACACAAATGGTGTAACAGCACATGTAGACAGACAAGATAACGATACGATACTCTTCCCAAAAATGAATAATATCAAAGCAACGTACTGAGTAGTCATGGAAGAAGTCTATTGTTCTTCCTTTGTCTACATGACTATTATATACATCACTACCTCCGGGTGCCCAAGGTGGGCACACCAGAAGGAGCAGCATATTGTCAGAATTGCAGCATTATGTCAAGATTTACAAAGTTTTTAATGCTTTACATTTTCTTTCATAGTGTTTTTAGTCTGTTTTTATCAACTGGAGTGAAATGGTGATACAAGTTTGGAGTAAACATCTCAAGGCACGACTAGACTGTTACTGAAGTGGGGTAGATTGGACCCCAGCTATTCGTGGTGGATCGGCTTGGCCCACGAATAGTTGAAGATATATCTGCAATTGATGCACCCATTCTGAATACATTTGGGGAAGACATCAAATAAAATGGGATTGGTTTTCTGCCAATGCCAAAGCCCTGTCTAATATGAAAAGTATCAATGTGGCGCATCTGTAGACACTTTTAACCTTTTGGTGGAGCGTCAATTAAATGGATCTTCACTATTCGCAACAGGATCCGTACATCCAGTTTTTCATTTGATTCTTTTATATTTATAAGTGTTTTTCATGTCAGTCTGCACTGTAATCATGACTTCACTGCTGTATTAGTGGAGGTTGGTGATAGACAACAGCACGTTACGGCTTACAGTAAGCATTCAGGTTACTCTGCCGCTGCAGGAACGGAACGACGTCATAAACCGAGGCCCCCCGGAGTTATGTTCAGATGCGGTGTGATGTTTCTTGTTTTTTTTTTTTTGCGTTTAACAGTTCAAAGCACGGCTGTCAAAGACGGCACAAAAACACAGTCATACAGCAGCAGTCATATCCGCAGTGAGCAACTGAAGAAGGGCGTCAATGTCACACTTGGAAACAGTTTGGTGAGGCGACGGAAAAGTGTCTCTGCATTCAATACCGTTTTGGAAGTTCTTAAACTGAAATTACAGTAAATAATGTCTTATTTTTGAAAAAAAATGCATACCTACGGCACACGTGAACGAAACATTCACCCAATTAAGCTCTAAGGAACCCTGCTATAGAATTATGGTCTTGGACATACGTGACTTTATTCTTGTAAGATTCAGATTTTTCGTCTCCAGAAAATATGTATGTCGTTGTAATGTTCGCACCAAACGCCGCACATTTGAATTTCTTGAATTTTTGCTTATTCAAGGACTTTTTGGGGACACATGTACTAATTTACTGTTTCTGCTGGTGGCATCTTGTTTCCAGGGAACTATGTCGAACTGGGGGGAGGAGCTTCATTCAGTGGGTCTTCGTCTAGAACTTTATAAAGTGCTTTTCCTCCATCTTGAGGCATCTATAAGTTATTTGAAACCTTTTCGTGTGGGCGTTGACTTTGAGTGGATTTTTGCAATTTGTGGCAGGGCTTGGTCCCGATCGAACTTTGGACTACTTTGTATTTTGTGAAAACACAATTTTACATCAGAACATAATCCCTTTTTTTAAGCGGACAACTTTGAAATTCTTGAGCGTGCTCCTTGAAAAAAATATATATTCTCTGCACCCAAAAAGTTTGAGAACCCCTGCACAGGATGACTGACAGATTACGGATGAGTTTGAAAGTCACAGTCGCATTCTAACAGCTGACTTCATAAATGTCAGAGTCGGGCTTGTTGGGAAACTCCGAGCACGGTCGACAAGCGGGGCAGGCTGCCAACTCCGGGCAGGTTCTGCATCGCGGCCTCTTGAAGCTTAACACGAGGGCACCCCCTCCCAATATCTGTAGGCACGAACCCAACCACCCGAAGTAGAGGGAGCCGGCCGGACCCAAGCTGAGCTGAGGGAACCTGGTGTTGTTCGCGTCCTGCTTGGTGTCATCCGTCCCCAGCCTGCGCAGGTTGTGAGTGTAGATCACCAGCGCGGTCATGCTGAGTAGCCCGGCCACCACCACCAGGAGCCCCCCCGTGGCAGCCACTCCTCGTAGCGGGAGATCCGTCCAACAGCGGACCCCGATGCAGGCGAGGAGGATACCCGTGCCGCACAGGAACAACGAGGTCAGAACTAAGCCCTGCGCCAGGCGAACCCGGCGATCTCGCTGATAAGGACCCATCACCGGCCAACACTGCTTCAACTCAGAGTGCTCCAACTGCAGACAACTCTCCCAAAGCCCATCGGAGCGAATCAGCAGAAGGCCGTCCGACATCCCCGGGCGGAGCCCGGGATTGTGGCTTTTCACCACCGTCCGGAGGAGAATGGAGCCCGGCCTGGCCAAGTCCAGACGCGTGTGGGCCTCTCTCCACTGAGGGGTGATGGCAGCGGTGAAAAGCAGCACCAGACCCAACGGGGCGAAGACGATCCCCGTCACCATGGACGCTGGAGTCTGCATTCCCCTGATGTCTCGAATGGTGCAGATTCGGTTTTCAGAGAGAGACGATCTGGTGCAATGCTGAAAAAACTTGGAGGAAAGAAAGCTGTCGTCAGTGGATCTTTACGCGATATTTGCCAACAATTTTCACTTGGTTGGTTCCAGGCAGCAGAATGCAGGCGACTACAAGTGAGCCCGTGGCTCACTAGCCCTTTGCGAGGAGATCTCTTTCTACAGGGGGGTCAATGTTGAGTATAATGAAAGGGGGCCATATTATGCTAAATCAACTTTTGGGTTTTTTTTACCCACGTTAAACTTTTATACATCTGTCATCTTCTGCTCCGTCTTTGTTTTTGTTTTCAGTGCCAGCTGGAGTGGAGGGCGTGCCTCTTTAGTGGTGCACCTGTTTCTGGTAAGCAGTCGAGCCTCGCCATGTAGTTAAGGACTGCCAAACTGCCTTGTCACTGTTGGAAAATGCACCTTGGTTGCTGTTTGCTCAAGAGAGATTTTCTAGAGATGTTTGTAGGCACCATTAAGAGAATAAAGGGTTGAGTCTGAAATGTTCTGAGACACATTCCACATCATCTAAAATTGGAAATAATAAAGGTGAGGCTATTCTTTTGCTAACTTGTCAGGTAATGGTGACTCTATCATGTGCCCTGAGGTAGTAAGATATTAGATTTTTAAAACAATGTAGAACAGTGTCAGCTGGAATCGAGTCACAGTCAGAAGGAATTTTAGGCAAATAAACATGTGGCGGGAAAAAAATTAGGGACCCTAGGAATGAGCCCTGGTGTACACCCATCTCAATGATTACAAAATCTAAGCGACTGCTACTGTCGGAGACAAACTGAAGTCCGTAATGAAAGAATGAGGTAAACCAGAGTAAGGGCTCTCCGACTCGACCAATTATAATCATTCTATGAACCGACATCGATTCATTACCTCAGGTCGATGCCGCTCCTCTCGTACGGCCGGCGACTTTTCGTGCCACTCTGAGGAGGGGGAGAGCACAATGAAAACCCCAAAAATGACTCAGGTGCTGAAGCGATGTACGCAGGTTTGCTCGCAGCCCGTCTCTGTTGCTAGGAAACAACCATCTTGTCACTGGCATGCAGATTTTTGTTCATCGCAAAAAGTTTATTAGGCTTCTTTCTTTCTGTGCGCGTGCCTGTTTGCGTGCCCGTGATGCATTCAAGCGGCGGCGTTCCGGTGTTACGCTCTTCATGTATGTCACTGCAGGCCAGACGCAAGCCATTGATTTGACGGTGAACAATCAATAGCTCTAAGTCAGGGTGATGAGAGCGTCTGGATGTGCGCGTGTCTTTGACATTTTGGGTACCATACTTGATTTGGGGCCCCCATGATGTGCATCCATTATGAAGCTGGTTAAAGGAAGTCTTTAGAAAGCCATCAGAAAAAAAAAAAAAAAAAGGAGCCATCAGTGTTAAGATGAGGAGACTTTAACGTTCACTCTTGTGACGTCTTTTTCCTGAAAATTGATGCTCCGTAACGACCTTGATGATGCTCTCGTCCCCTTGGGTAATAATAATGTCAGGCCAGCGCCTGAATGCGGAGCGAGTCTGACCGCAGGACAGAAACAAAACAAAAAAAAAAAAAAAAACAGGGAGACAATGTAGAGACATGATGTGACTCAGCACCATTAGCCACTGAAGCAGTCTCATTGTTCATTTTCATTTTTGCATTTCACACAATAGTAATAAAACAGAAATAGAAACAAAAAGTAACATGGGGAGTGGTGGTGGGGTGGGAGGGGGGGATTTGTCTTTGACTGGCAGGACAAATGATGATGAATAAGATGATAGGAATGCTAAAGAAGTTCAATTGGGCAGTTGACAATGAAACCGTTTTTTTAGAAGAAAAATTTGAGAGGTGATGAGACATTTATTAGAACAGTTCTTTTAATTACAGCCTTGCCAGACAACTGGATTTACTGCCGTCACCCAGCTGTTTTCCTCTTGGCTCCTCCCTCAAGCGGATGAAGTTGCTACTCCTGTCTACGACGACTGCAGCCCAGTCCACCAAAGCAGTATCATGTCAAATTTGTTGACAGTGGTCGGGCAGCCTCCAGAGAGGAGGTACGGAAGCTCACAATCTGGCACTGAATGTTGCAAAGACAGAGGGGGGGGCATTGTGGACTTTGGGGGGAACAGAACCGACCAGCGTCCTCTCTACTCCAACTGCGAGCGTGTGGAGCGAGACCACATGATCAAGCTCCTAGGAGTCCTGATCTCTGAGGACCCAGCCTGGGCAGATAACATCTCAGCGCACGGCAACGTCTTTGCTTCCTGAGAGTCCTCAGGAAAAAAAAACAAAAATAAAACAATCAAAAGCTGCAGCTGGCCTTCTAGCGCTTGTCCATTGAGAGCCCGGTGACGTTCTGTCTCTCCATCTAGCACAAAAGCTGCACTGAGGCAGTCGCAGCGAGGCTTCAGGGGATAGTGAAAGCTGCACCAAGTATCGTTGGCCGCCCCTCTGCCCTCCCTGGCAGACATTTACACAGCATGGCTCGGAGCACACGCTGGTGCTCGGCTGTTTGAGCGCCAGCCGTCTCATAGGCCGTGCAGATGCTCAAAAACAAGCACCAGCAGACTGAGAAACAGTTTCTCTTCTTAGAGCCCGAAATCCGGTGTGACATTATCAATCGGTCCGTGCAATTAATCATTTTGTGAACGTGCCATCTTGTGCCATTTTATTTTTTCCAATTTTTAGTCTCATTTTATTATATGTCTGCACTGAAAGTGGGGACCTTCTCTGCTACTACTCCTACTCCTACAACAAATAATCCATCCATCCATTTTCTGATCGGCTTTTTCCTCACAAGGGTCGCGGGGTGTGCTGGAGCCTATCCCACCTGTCTTCGTAGACAGGTGGGACACCCTGAACCGGTTGCCAGCCAATCGCAGGGCAAACAGAGATGAACAACCATTCGCGCACACACTCACAACAAACATGCATGTTTTTGGAATGTGGGAGGAAACCGGAGTACCCGGAGAAAACCCACGCAGCCACGGGGAAAACATGCAAACTCCACACAGGAAGCCCGGGGCTGGAATTGAACCCACGACCTCTGCACTGTGAGGTTGACACGCGAACCACTCGAGCACCGGGCCGCCACAACAAATAATAATAATATTGATAAAAACAGTGATAATAATAATGATGATAATGATACATAATACTACTGAAAAAAAAACCAACCGCCGGTGACATGTCCGCACGGGTGCATGATTAGAACACATTCGAACAGTCCGATATTCCCAAGAGGGGAAGATTTCAGTCAGCAAATACCTGTGGTGTGAGGCCATTGTGAAGAAGTATTGCATGTGTGTGTGTGCGTAAGTAATTACTAATGTTCATTTGCGCGATGACACGATGGGAAGCTGACGGCGAGGAATTAAATGTCATGCATACACACGCGTCATCTCCTCGCAGCGTTGATGAATGGGCTGTTGTTCTTTACAGGCATGACACCACATTATCTGTCAATCAATCCATCCATCCATCTATCAATCTATCTATCCATCCATCTGTCCATCCATCTGTGCATCTATCCATCCACATTACCAAAAATGAAACCAGACACCACATTAACACCAAAAAAAGACAAACAATTACATATTTTATATTAGGATAGCAATTACATAGATAGATAGATAGATAGATTGATAGATAGATAGAAGTAGAGCGAGAGAGAGATGTCATATGTATATGTATAAATAATAATATATTTATATATAATATATAAATAATATAATATAAAAGGGAAAATAGCTAAAATAGTATGGAAAAATGTAAGATGAACAAAAATGTATGGCAGAATTACAGTAAAATATATTTGTTTAGAAAAAAAATCAAAATCAATATTTGGAAAATGTCATTAAATAAATTAATTAATGATTTAAAAAATGCAATTTTGAAGTTAAATAACAGGTAAAAACAAGAATATCCAGCAAAAAAAACAAATAATGAATTAAAATAAAACCTAAAATAATGCATAAACATAGAATAAGTAGACTGATGACACATATAATTATATAATAATCGATAAATATGATTTAAAAAAAGACATCAAATAATGAAGGTTTTAAATTCTATCATAAAAGAATACATTGTAAAAATAATTACAGTTACACATAAGTAAAAATTAAGCTATTAAAAATATTGTAGGGGACAAAAATAGAAAAAAATGTGGAAGGCATAATGCGTCAAATCCAGTTGATAAAAATAAAATATAAACAAATGAGCAATAACACCCCCAAAATTTAAAGGTGAAGAGATAATAAAAATACAATAATAAAATGTCAATGCCATGGGACCAACACAAATGACTGACAAAATGGATGTGAAGACTGCTGTTGGAACATCATCTGGATCGCGCTGGAATAAACCACACACACACACACACACACACACACACACACACACACACACACACACACACACACACATTCTTGAGAGTGGTACTGATGAAAAAAAAAACACACCCAAAAAAACAACAACAACACCAAAATATGGAAGACGTAGGTGTTTGATGAACATTGCAACACTGAAGGAGCTTGTGATGAATGAAATGAACACACTCTAGGTTATTTTTAACCCGATCACATGTACTCTATTTTAGACACGTGCAGAGAATGTGATCACACACCCACACACACCACACACACACACACACACACACACACACACACACACACACACACACACACACACACACACACACACACACACACACACACACACACGAGAGTTACTTGCCATTCAGAAGGCTTTCCGGGTATCTGACTGCAGATCAGTAGCTTCTCTCAGAGGAGCAAACACGGCGCTGATGGTGGAAGCATCTCGTCGTCATTCATCCCCGCCTGCCTCCTCGTTCTGTCTCCGTGCCTGTGTTTGCGTCTGTCCTTACGTCCTTCCTTTTTCCGCTAGCCTCCCGCCCGTCTGCTTCTCTGTCTCACCTTCTGCTCAGTGTGTGTGTGTGTGTGTGTGTGTGTGTGTGTGTGTGTGTCTGGGTTGTATTGAGCATTCTGTCTGCCTCTGCCAGTGTAACCAAATAGGGGAAGAAGAGCGAGCCGTTTTCTCTCTCCATGCCCATTACAGTTGGTGGGAAGCGCTCCTGTAACGCCCAATCTCAGCTCAGTTTGCAAACACTGACAGCCATGTTTTCACAAAGCGCAAAAGAACAAGAGAGGGTCCTGTAGGCTCATGTGAAGTTGCTGTTTTTTGTGTGTTTTTTTGGGGGGACACCGTAAAAAGTGGCTACGCTGGTACTGGACTGGTGCAGACTGGCCCACTTAAAGCCCGAAATATAGGGCAGTGTAAGCGCAACTGAGATGTGTCTGACATCTAGTGGTGATTGGTGCTATTACAACTTAAAACTACAGTTGGGTCGAACCCAGCATATTCACATTTCAACATCCACGGATTGCCATATTTTCATTTTTTTTTTTTTTTCAAGATTTGTTTTCATATTTTGAAAGGAATTTTTTCAACTAATTCACTCACTTTTCATGGAAAATTTTATATAAAATAAACACAAAATTTGTAGATAATTGATGATAAAACATTTTAAAAAACTTTTGTACTCAAGTGTATTTCATAGTCTGCATTTTTATTTTATTTTTTACTTTAAGTGAAGGAATTAAATTAGTACTACTTTGGTCAGATTCACGTTTACATAAACGGAGTATCTGCACATCACCTTAAGAACAGGATGTGCCAGTTTATTGCCCAACGTTAACAGCGTGAAATGGCTGAAAAAAACAAACAGAAACAGACACGTCTCATACACTTGTTTATTTTCGTACAAAACAATTGGCAAAATATGACTAATGCAACCATTTGCCTTTTGCTTATATAATGAAATATTACAGGGATACATGTTTGCTTTGAAATGATAACATACGAGAAAGCACAAAAAAACTCATACACACTCACACTCACACACACACACGTTCACAAACACAAACATGACATCCATACTATGAAAGTCCAAAGACGGACCTACAGTCTCCACCAAACAAACAGGAAATGTCCACAGTTTTGGGGCTAAATGATGACCAATACTAACTCTGCGTGTGGTTTGACGGAGGGAAATGTGTGACGTTTGCTTGTGAATTCATTCGTGGTGAAACTGCCGGGAAACCTTTCGAGGAAGTAGCAGTTGAGAAACGCTATCGGCAGGCTTTGTTGTTTTTTTTTTGCGTGATGTACTCAAAAGAAAAATAACAACACACGGTGACGGGTACATTAAAAAAAAAAAAAGAACGACGATGGCAATCTGCTCATGCTAAATTGCCGCGGCGCACTGCAAATCATGCTATGGAGCGCCACGTTCATCTGAAATACATTGAATTGTAAAAATGGTACTTTATAAAACACTGTCATCATAAAAGATATTTACAAACGAATATGTACAAGTAGAACATCATAATTGCTTTGACAAATAAGAACAAGGGGGCGTGGGGCTGGGATATGGCGTTATTTACAAAACTGGAGATATTTACGTCTGAAATCTAAAGGTCAGCTCAGGTGTCTCATTGTTTTGGTCAGTCCGCAGCTGGCTGGCTTATTTTGTTCTTCTCCTCGCGGATGGCGTAGTGCTTTAGGGATGTCGCCGTGATGGGGTCATCATACTTCAATGAGAGTGACCTGGAACTGACCGCTGACCACCTCCGACATCTCGATGAGGAAAGCGGACTGGTTGGTATAGTGTTCGATAATGATGTCGTCCATGTTGACATAAATTCTGCGGGGGAGAGAGAAAAGACTTCATTCCACAATTGAGAAACCAAGAAGTCATTCTGAAGGCAACTATACTTCTTGTAGGTCAGTGGTCCACAACCCCCGGGCCGCGGACCGGGTCATTTGGTACCGGGCCGCACAGAACTTCCGTTTTATTCCGTTTTATTCATTTCGGAATACGTTTTATTTTGAAAAATTACCGGATTCTCTGTTACGTCCGTCTATACGATGTCACTTTGGACGCAGGTCAAGGCGCCCTTTTCGGTCACGTGATAAGTCACGGCTAGCAAAATTAGTAAAAAACAAACGTCTTTGGAAAATTTATTTGGGAAGGCGGAAAGGCCCAGTGAAGAGACATAAGAGGAGCCTACGACTTTCAAGACAAAGTCGGCTACATTTAATAGACAGTATCAGCAGTCCTACTTAAAATATGGATTTATCTCAACGGGAGATTCCGACGCACCAAGTCCACTCTGCATAATATGCGGCGATGGTGAGTCGTATTTTTCATGCACTTTTTATCTGCGCTGTATCTTATTTTGAAGGCACGTTCAAACGTTATCATCGGGACCATGGATTGTTGCGGCCAAATAAGACGTTCCTCGTGTCGTCGTGATTCGTGTTTGTTGTTATGTTTGGAAAATACCGCAGTGTTCATGCAGGTCATATCATATTATTTTGTTGTATTTATCCGCCACACCTTAAAGACCGGTTCCTGAAAATATTGTCTGGCATTAAACCGCTCTCTGGGGCAAAAAAGGTTGGGGACCGCTGCTCTAGTTTGTTGAACACCAACGCGATTTAAAAATTTAAGAAGTCATTCGGAGAACTACTGAACATTTTCGAGGTTGCTGAAAGGCAAGTGGTTGACGAGATTGAACAGTAATTGTCAATCTAGAAGTTCGATTGCTCTCTAGAGGAAGTTGAACAGAAGGCAACTGGGATTCTTGGTTTTCAACCCCACCCTTAAATATCACCCAGTTGTCGTCTATTCAACTTCAGTTCCAAAAACGAGTGAAATTCTTCTGGCTTGTCAAACACCAAGAAGACGAAACCTCGAAAAAAAAAATCAGTTGCCTTCCATTCATGTTTTTGGAGTTCAACAAACTATAAAAAGTCCAGTTACTTTCTAATTTGTGTTTGCTCTGGAAGGCAAGCTGTCCTTCTT
This sequence comes from Hippocampus mohnikei, assembly GCA_026261675.1. NCBI lineage: Eukaryota > Metazoa > Chordata > Actinopteri > Syngnathiformes > Syngnathidae > Hippocampus > Hippocampus mohnikei. The sequence continues at coordinate 6,911,088 of JAKGUB010000521.1, forward strand.
TTTGGCTTCTTGAAAAATAACAGGAAATTTAGTTGCCTTCAATTCAACTTGATTCAGAAAGCAACTTGCCTTCTTGGTTGTTGAAAAGCAAGACATTGAATATATGATCGTGAAAAGTTGAATAAAAGGCAACTGGATTCCTTTCAACCTGAAAGAAGTCAAATTGCCTTCAAAGTTTAATGGAAGGAAACGCAACTTCTTGGTGTTCAACAACCTTCAGGCAGTTCAGTCCATTTTTTTTCTCTTCAACATTTCCGTTTCATTGCATTAACTTTGATCAAAGCCAACTCGACTTTCCAACACCCCACGATGTGGTCCAATCGTCTTCGAGTTGAGCAGTTATTTTACTCCAGTTTGTGGTTGGCTAAAGGTGCGGTCAACACAGAGGACTTAATAAAGTGGGTTATGCAATCTCTTGTCTGACGTCAATAACCTGGAATCGTGCTGGTTTGGCTCCTAGCTTGTAAAAAAAAAAAAAAATACTGTACGGTCCGTCTATCTCCACCATCGGCGTCTCATAAATCAAGGTAGTTTGAATCTTTCTCCTCCCAAAGCCTCGGCTCAACCGTCAGCCGTAAGCCCTTCAAAGACTATAATGAGTGAATTAGCGACACGCTCACACACTGCGCCTGCAGGCTGCAAGCCGTCTGAAGATGAGGAGGGAGGGGAATTGCCGAGGGAATGTAACTCAACCTGTTGGCTCGGCTTCGGGGCCCCTGCGGTGATGAGCGGCAGGGAAAGCAGAGGGAGACTGTCTGTCTTTTCTCCAATTCAAACTGTACGAAGTCCTTGACGACACCGATGTTCTTTTCGACCGCGTGTGTGGACGGGTGCGTTCGTCAAATCGAATTATAGCAGCGGAAAACCGTCCGGTTCACAGGATAATGGAAAGACAACAAATCGGCATGACTCATCTTCAGGACTTTTGTAATATTTATATCCCTTCCTTCGTCTTATTTTTTTTTTCCTTAAAGGGGGAGCTGCAATTAACACATTCCTTAAGGCTGAGACAAACCGAGCAACCAACCGAGCCAGTCTGTCAACTTGAGATTCCGCAAAGGAACTCATCATGGAGTCCCATGAGTCAAGCCAAAAAAAAAACACACACAAAAGGCCACTCACCCTCGTTTGCATTTCTTGTAAATTTTCCCAATGGTGTCTTCTTGCATGCCGTACTTATCTGAAATCTGATGACGGAAGAAGAGAAGATGAATTTGCGTCTTTCGAAAGGCAATACAACATTTTGGTATGTTGTTGTTTTTTTTTGTTCATCAGGATGTACTCACAGCTTCTCGTAGGCCCGACACCGTTGGCGTACTGAGCATGAGCGCGTCGAAAACCTCCTCGGCGGCTCTCCTCACGTACAGCAGAACTTTTGGGAAGGAAAACAGAAAGCGGAAGCGTTGAGCCCCTCTCGATGGCTCCACGACCACCGAAACAACAGTTGCTTTTACTGACCTCTTTGGGAATCGTCTCTGCGCGCTTGCTTGCCAGGTGGAGAGCTGATCTGCTCTCTGTCCGAGTACAATCGTTTCAGAGAGTTTCTGAATGCACAAAGACAAACATGTTTCACCAGGGGTTCCCATATCGGGCTGTGCGAGCAAATAACCGGCGCTACCCCGAATCTCTACCATGAAATGCTTCACATGTACGAGAGCGCATCGTTGAATTTTTGCGTGCATTGTTTTTGTCGGATCAGCGGTTCCGTAAATGGATGGATGGATGATGAAACGAGATGTGCTCATTGGATGTTAATGAGGGGGTGGGTGGGTGGGGGGGGGTTTGGGGGGTGCGCCATCTCTGCAACACCTCAAAATGTTTGGGAATGGCTGTTTTTTGGCTGATACATTTCTCATATGAAATTTCTATCAAGTGGCTTTGAGGGAGTGCGCCACTAAAAAGTCTGGAAATTGCTTCTTTCGTCTCATACAGTTCCATTAAATTGCGATAAACGGGCTTTGGAGGGGGACATCAACTACAGTATGCAGGCTTAACAAATTCGGGAATGGCTGCTTAAGACTGATTCATGCCACAGTTGAGCTTTGAGGGGGTGCGCAACTCCGATATAGGTGGTGCGCCACTCAAAATGTATTAGAAAGGCTGCTGGATTTCTCATTGGAAATGATTCCAAATGGGTTATGGACCAACACTGCCGGAATATTGCATGGGAGGTGTGCCACTGATACATTTCCGACTGTACATTGCAACATTTAGGGAAGAGCTTTTATTTATTTATTTTTCACGCTCACCTTTCGTTCTCTTCCATGGGCGTGGTCTGCAAAATTAGGACACAAAGATCTGATCAGACAGCTGATAAAGACATTGCTTCATGCCCCCCCCCTGCTTTTGTAATCCGCTCATGAAGGAATGTTATCACGGCAAGATGACGTTTCCCATAACCTTCACGCTCAAGGAGGAAATACAGACGAGACAGTGCTTAGTGATTTGGCTGAAAGACGCCGCTACCGCCGCATGAATCTAAAGGGAAAACCTCCGAGGCTTTGTAACTCACACACTCGCTGCATTATATAATGCATAAACTACAGTGTGGGAACGCCGGCTTGTCTGAACAGCGCTGTCGTGCGTGAGGAATAAGATGAGGGTGGCGCACGGGTCTTTGCGAGGTGCTGACGCGCCAGGTGTGGATGGCCCCTCGTCGGCTCTGCAGCGGCATGCGCTCGGTTTCGACTCCAATTAGCTCACCTCATTTTCACAACCCCCTCCCTTTTCCCACACCACTTTTCCCACCGCATACTTTCCCACACATTTTTTTTTCTCTCCCGTGCCTGAGCTGATGCCTTCAGGGATGAGCGACGGGTCGGGAATATGACTCACTCACTCATTCAAGGGGAGGCACCTTGATTCATAAAAAATAAATAAAATAATAATAATACGGGAGACCTACTATGCGCTGTAAGCTGGACAGATGTGCTTCTGGGATAAAGAGGACTGGCTGGGTAATGTGGTCATCCATAGTCTGGAAGAAGGTACAGTCGCTGCCCATGGAGCTGCTCACTAAAGACTTGGCTGAGAAAAAAAAAAAAAAAGAATGACACAATACAATAGATGATTTGTGAGGCAAGGAACGACCCATCCATCCAAACGTCCACAATGGGATGAGCTGGGGATGACCCCAGCTGACTTTGGGGAGGGAGGTGGGGTGTAGACCCTGGATTCGGGGAAAACCCGATACGTATAAACTGATACATATTATGATAAAAAAATAAAATAAAATCTCTCTCTCTCTCTCTCTCTCTCTCTCTATATATATATATATATATATATATATATACACACACACACATAAAATATGATGTCATTTATACATATATATATATATATTCTTTTTTTAAAATAAACTGATACATAATATATTATGATAAAAAAATTATATAAGAAAAATAAATTATATATATATATACACACACACACACACATAAAATATGATTTAAAAATTATCAAAATTATGTTTATATATATATATATATATAAACATAATTTTGAAAAAACTATATATATATATATATAGTTTTTTTATAAACTGATACACAATATATTAAACTGATACATAATATGATTAAAAAATTCTAAGAAAGAATTATCTATCTATCTATATATATATATATATATATATATATATATATATATATATATATATATATATATATATATATATATATATATATATATATATATATATATATTTTTTTTTTTAATCTCCATACACTAGCCTACAAAGAATGTTTGTGGAATGTAGGAGGAAACAGGAGTGCCCAGAGAAAACACACGCACACACACACACACACACACACACACAAAGTCAGGGAGTTGTATTTTTTTAATTAACCTTTTGCAACACTCACCATTGGCGTCATTGTTCGTCTTGCCCCTCCTCTTGGTCCTCTTTCTCTCCTCGTCACGCATCTTCCTCTCAGCCCCCTGAGCGTGCAACAAAAAGTTGACGTGAAATTGAAATGGCAATCATACGTTCCAAGAATTTTCACAATTTCTCAGGAGATTTTGGCGCCATATTGTATGCAAATATAATGACATAACATCACATAAAAATCCAAATGTAAAATGAAAATATAAAAAAAAATACAGACTGTCTGACTATCCGTGCTGCAGTATTTGGTGTTGGATGTGTGTCTTCAAGAGGCCCATATACAAGGGCATTATCGTCCCTTATATGGTCCATTCATGTATTTTTTTTGTGTTTACTGTACACAAGTCACATAGTATCTTCAAGCCGCTTGTATGTCAAATTTTGGCTCGCAATAAAAAAAAAAAAATCAAGCCAAGCGACGGCTCGTAACTTGAAAACCCTCACAAGTTGCGGCGCTCGTAAGTCAAGGTCCGCCTGTATTTTTTCGCGACCGAGATTCAATGCGACAACAAACCTTATCGCAGAAAATCTTGACTTGGCAGGCGGCTCTGTGTATGAGCTGATTGTTCCCCGAGCTGAAGTCATACGTGTCGATCTGCAGGTTGAGAGGCAGGCCTTTCACACCCTTCTGCGATGAAAAGTCGGTGCTTAGCGAGTTGATGCCGATAAACACCTGCAAGAAGACAAACACACAATGTTTGTGTTTAGCATTTTTTTTTTTTTTTTTATGTGCCTCATTTTTTCTCTCACCGGTGCCTGGTGGGATGTGATGACAGGTTCAAGGCCTCTGGGCCAACGATAACAACGAGAGAGGCCTTAGAAGAATCTTTTTGATTGGTTGGTTGATGTCGTTGTTTGTTCCTATTTTACTTTCACTTACATCGCTTGGGGGAAGGAGTCGACTGCGGTTACTCACAAATGTCGGGTGCAGTCAAACCACACATTTTTTGGTACCCTTAATAGTTCTCCGGCTTGGGAATTGCGTCTTGTCTTCCTGATCCGCTCTACCTGCAGCAGGTTTTTCACCCGCAACCCCACCCCAAGCGCCTTTGGGCCACAGGGAAATGAGAATTGGCCTTTTGCGGTGGTGACAGAGCCTCGGGGCCAAAACGCATTTCTTGGATTCTTACCCTCCCTGCTGAGCCACTCCTCCTGTCTTTCTTTTTTTTTTTTTCCCTCTAAATCTTTCACCTGTCCACACTGTGTTGGTGGTTTTTCTTTTTTGTATTTTATTTACCTTGGCTTCTTCATGGGGGTTCCAAATGAAGGAGAGGGCGTTGAAGGCGACCTCCTCGATGTTGCTAATGCCGGTGAATACTTCTTTGTAGTCCGCTATGAAACGGTATTAAAAAAAGTAAAAAATAAGGCAAGGCTTCAGTGGAGCGACCATTTGTTGTTTGTATGTTTGCTTGGGAGTCGACCTACCGATGTCAATGACCCTCTGCTTGACAGTCGGCTGGCGTGCGTGCCAGTGGTTCCAAAAGCGAAGCTGCATCTCGGGCGTCTTGTCATTCTCGAACACGGCCATCACCACCGTCTGCCCGTCGGAGGGAAAAAGGACAGAAAGAAAGACACGTGAGAGGAGAATTTAGTGTCTGGCGGATGGAAAATCATTCGTCACTCCCAATCCTTCTTTTCTGCTGCCATTGTCATCTCGCTTATGTACCGTGACCAGTCGTGAGATTGTGAATATTTTTTTTTTTCCATTCGCAAGCTTGACAAAGAAAAGGTTGTCACCTTATGTTAAAAAACAAAAAGAAAAGAAAAACCACACCTTCCTTCGCTCCTCAACCTTTTTTATTTTTTTTGTGCGTGTTGTTTTTGCACACACGTCACCTTAGATGTATGTCGCGGTATTAACAATAAATGTCACACTATGTCCTAGCCGAGTATGAACAGGGAATTAGTCACCCAGGAGCCACTTCATTGGGAGGGACACTTATTTGGGAAGATTGCCACTTCGGAACAATTTATGCAAACCAAAAAAATAAAAATGCTCAACTCAACATTAAACAAATCCCGCCATTTGAGTTCTTACCTTGACTTTGGTAGCAGTCATGCAGGCGCTGTTGTCCACTCCCTGCAGAGTGATGGGGTAGAATTGCCCCTTATTTAGGTAGACCATGGGTAACTCGCTGGATTTGTAAGGGGAGGCCGAGGGAGCGCCCAGGGAAAATTGGAACTCGTTCCTGTATGTCTCCGGCGGGGAGCCAGAGTAGGAGCCAGAGTAGACGGGACTGGAGTGATCCTCGGGGAAGGGATCGTTGTAGGTCAGAGTCTAAGAAACCCCCCAAAAAACATGTTAAAAGACTGCAAATTCTGAATTTTAAATAAAATGCTTTGGAAGATCACGAGGTGTACCTCGGCGCTGTGGTCGGGGAACGCGCTGCTCTCCGGCCACTTCTGAAGCAGAGAGTCGAAAATGTTATTGAGGTCCTGCTTGTCGCTGTCCGCCGCCACGCTGGTCAGTGTGGCGTAGGTGTCGGCGTTGGGGGGCAGGGTGACGGGCAGCGAGGGGTTCTGCTTGGATCCTAAGACCTCAAGGGAGTAGCTGGCGGGAACGCTCTCGGAAAGGATCTTCATGACATTGGCCGGCGTCTCCAATGAGACGAGATCATTGCTGGGAGTCCTGAGGGGGGGGGGCGAAGAGAAAGCGAGAGTCGGTTGTTGGATCGAGACGATGGTAGCAAGTAGCCTGCAATCTCTCTGGCACTTCATCTGATTTAGCGTCTCTGAGCACACACAGCTACCGCAAAGATTTGTGAGTCAGGGTGGGTACTATTTGTATCTTAATCTGGCTCTTGTTTGAGTTTCTCTTGTGTTTAACATGCTGAAGGGGGGGACACCGGAGACACGAGGGTAAGGGGCTCAGTGGGGACAGAAGGAAGGGACCGCCGCTATTGTGTGCCCCAAGTGTTGCACAACTCCTAAAGCGAGTCAAAGTTGATGATGGATTTGATTCAGGGCCGTGTTTGACTTGAGGATTACCTCTCGCCCCACTTCATCCCAAGTTTTTTTTAGTTTACCTCTCTGTTGGTTTGAAGATGCTACTGTTTCGGCTGCAGGCAGGAACTTTCTGCTCCTTCTGGCTCTGGAACGATGCAAATGATGAAATGTGGAACTATGAATGGGCTCGAATGAAATTGAGTTTTTGCTTGAGTTTTACCTTGCACTGTTCATAAAGCATGGTAATGGCCGCCAGGTCGTCTCCAGGGTGGAGTCTGGGTTTGGCCAGGTTCTCCTCGGGCATTGGGTTATCCATGTACGACCAGGGGTCCATGTAGTTTGCGTTGTAGCGGTTATAGTTGAAGTTCTCGCTCTGAAAGACCACTCCCAGAGTCCTGCGAATAGCAACCCGTACGTTTAATGACACATGGCTTTGTGACAGGGTGAGGAAAGACGGCGGTAACAGAGCCTCGGGGCGGCGCACCGTCTCGCCCCTGAGCCGCGAAAAGGTTTCGATTGCAAAATCGCAGAGCTGAGTAAGATCCGACAACACAAGTCCCGCAAAAGACGCGGGACCACCCACTGACAACTCGTTGTCCAAACCCCGCTGATAAAACATCCACGCATCTTGTACTTTGCGGTTTCCGGCCAAAGCGAAACAAAGTGCCTTCTCCAATCCTACGCAAACGTTCTTTATTTGTCCAACTCTTTAAAAGAGATGCTTGTGGTTTTCACCCACAACCGAACGGAATCCGGGGATTTAGAGGATTGGATTTGTTTGGAGAGCCCGAAGCGCGACGTCAGCTAAATATCCTGATGCCCGCCAAGTAAATGAAAGCCCCCCCGCCTCCCCTTGAAGGTTTACCTTGGATAAACAGTTCATCAAGTGTGTCGATGGCAGCAAAAGACCACAGGTGCTCACCGCTTTGAAGGACTCGGACTACCGTGTGTACGTTTGTGCCGATTCCTGCAGAGGTTTGCATCTTATCGTCTGGGTCACTTGCACTCGGGTGCACCTGTTCCTGACTCACAAAGCTCAAAAACCACCATGAACCCCCTGCAAACACCTCGACAGGATGGGAGGCAGCGGGAGGGGGGGTTCGGGGGGGGGGGGCTTCTAGGGTTTCCCCATTATGTAATTCAATGCATTACATGCAGTCATTTCCCAGTGTCTCCATCCAACACCTCGAGAGGACATTCCCATTTCCCGATTTCCTTTTGTGCGCCGTGGCCTCTAGGTTCGTGCGACAAGGGCAGACCCAACCATCCCATAATATCCATATCAGTTTTCCCACTCCCCCCCCAAAAAAGAAAAAAAACCCCAACCATCTTTTAAGTCAAGCATCTTTCACATGGGGGTCTCGTTGCAGATATAGGAAGATGGGGGTGGATGAGGGGTGGGGGCTGTTGGCAGCATGGAATCCAAAAGATATCATCTAACTTTCTTTGAGCCATAGCGGATAAAAAGCTACATAAAATACAGAGGCGGGAACTTACTCAGTCTCTTTGGTCATGTCTCCAGTCCAGGTGCGCTGGAATAGATTCCTATTGAAGTTCTTTGCGATTGACTTTGTGGACACGACTGAGTGACACGCCGACGAGTTGGGAGTGTTTTGATTGCCTGCTGACGCGGCCCACATTTGATTTATACAAGCGTCAGCCAGCCTTCCCCCCTGCTCTCCTCCCATTGGCCGACATGCCCGAAACAGGTGTCTGAAAGGACAGGTGTAAGATCATTAACCCCCTCCGAGCCGAAGAAAGAGAGAGAGAGAAACCGCCTTTGCATGTGCAGATGAGCGCGCCGCACTTTGCAGGACAATAGGGGGGGGGGGATTGCTCTGAATGTCATTAACGGTGCCACATAAAAGAGCGAGATTGGGGATCTCGGAGTGGTGAAGCGCCTGCCTGCGACGCTTTAAAATGTTAATCCGTTTCCAGTTTCATACACTTGGTTTTGGGTGCAAAGTTTTTCACGGCATTCAAAAATACATGGGGGGTGTTGAGTTTTTTTTTTCCATCATGTGGTTGCACGAAACAAAAGCATCTGGATCTAAATATTTATAAAAGTCTACAGAGGAAATTTGTCTGGATCCAGATAATAATAATAATAATAATCTACTTAGGAAATTTGACACCCTGGACACTTTACAATCCACAATGATACAAAATAAACTCATTTTGAGCCAACCATTTGACGAAATGAAATAAAATTCAACACACCATTTTTTTTCTGTGAACTAATAGTTGACGGTGCTTTTTTCGATCAGCATTTCTATCCGTACATGTGCAACCACGCGGCTAATGTTATTTGATATGGCAGCGAAAATGCGCTCGGCAAATACTTTACGGCATTTACAGGCTTCCTTCAGATTTAAAAATTACAATTAAAAACATTCAAAAACAGAACACGAAGGACTGAATAACGTTTGTCACATGTACATGTGTAAACATTTGATTGCGTTACTGTTTTAGCAAAACATTTCTAATTGACCCAAAGATGTTTTACTTTCAAAAGTGTCTTGAAACATGTTGAATTATAGTTCCATGCATTCTGCTTTGTAGGAGGAAAAATGTGTCCTGCTTTCGTTTGTAGCTGTAAAAGTGTTTTCAAGTATTGTTTTTTTACTACATTGCGGCGTATCATTTGTTGTAACAAAATATTTCGACATGAATAATATTTATTCGTTTCTGATCATTTTTTTAAAGAATAATTTTTATGATGCTATGTTTTTTGGCACTTTGTTGCAGCACAACATCAAATAAATAACATATAATTTATTCTCACATTGATGCACCTGGTGTCATGTTTTATTAGTATTATCTATCTATTTTGAAACATTGGAGAAATTAAAAAAAAAAATCATTTCCAAATATAAAACAATAATTTCTCACATGTACATCGAAAATACATTTTTTGGGGTACATTTTATCATGCTGCATAGATAACATGAATAAATACATGAATAAATAATTGTTTCATATTTCTTTAAATGCATTGTCATGCATACAACGTGGATACTTTTTGTACTGCAGATATCCATTCAACCATCCATCCGTTATCTGAACCGCTCTATCCTCAACCGGGATCGTGGCCTTGCTGGTGCTTATCCCAACCGTCATCGGGCAGTGGGCGGGGTACACCCTGAACTGGTTGCCAGCCAATCGCAGGACACATGTAGACGAACAACCATTTGCCTTCCCAGTCACACCCGGGGACAATTTAAAGTGTTCCCTTAACCTATGGTGCATGTTTCTGGTCTGGAACGTGGGAGGAAACCGAAGTACCCGGAGAAAACCCACGCAGGCACGGGGAGAACATGCGAAAGAGAGAGAAAAAGAGATGACAGATATTATATATGTTGCATACACAAAATGTATGATACCTAGTAGTAATCAGTGCCTCATGATGAACATTATGACTATTGCACACACTTACACACACACACACACACACACACACACACACACACACACGCTGGCAGCTTGAATGTTATGCGGTCTTCATGTCACTCCGGCATAACCTCGTAAAATCAACCCATGCGCTCACACACAAAAACATGTACACTGGCACACAACCGCACACACACCCACCTACACACACACGCAGACGCGCACACACACACACACACACACACACACATTCACTGGCATTAGAAAGCAGGTCGTAAAAGAAGGAAGACTCCTCCTTATCCTTGCTCGGCACACCTTTATTCCTCCATGCTACTGTGTCTTTCCAATGTTCAAATTACTTCGAAGCAATTTATCAACGTAATCAAAAATCCTTTCTGATGCACGACCGGTGCATTTCTAACTTTAAACACCGGCAAAGCACGAGCCGCAACGGGTTTCTCCTTAATCAGCTCATCCAAGGCGTCAACAACTTTCCCTTCATTCGGTTTTCTTCCACTCTGACCCCCCTCATTATCATGAGACATTAGCACATGTAAAAAGTCCCTCGTTGTCGTTTCCTCGATGTCCGCCATCTAAACAAACGCGCAATCAAGACTTTCAGTGAAATGTTGTAAATCTACGATGACTTCTGACAAAACAGGAGATATGTGTGAGATATTACACGTGCGCCCAGGCTTCCCCTACCGTTGTGTCATGTCATTGCAGGAGTTTCCAGATCTCTTATACGCTGATTCCTCTTGCAGGAAGCCGCATATACCTTGGAAAAACAGTCATTCTCTCAATCAATCAGTGGTGAGTCACAACCAGTGACGTACTTGCAATGTAGGAAATTACAGATTTTCATTCTTAACCTGCTTCAGATATCTCTGTGGCTTTGACGATTCCTTTGACCTCTGTAGCACCTTGCACTAAGAGAAATACATTTGTCTCTACCCACATTCCATTGTTGTTTTTCAATCATTTTAATTTTGAAGAAAATATATGTGAAATTTGAGCTCCAGAGTTAAAAAAAAAAAGCAAGCTATGAATGTTAAATCATTCCTTTAATAACTTGATCGACCGAATGGTTGAACGGCTAGCATCAACATTAAATGCAACATGCTTGTTCACAGTGGTGCCTTGAGAGATACATGACTTACAAACTGTAACCAAACAGAAGCTGTCTTAAGCTGTTTTAAAGTCTTCACTAACATACTTTGTTAAATGCGCCGGGCGTACGGGCTAACAATTAGCATGTATGTAGTGGTGGTGTTACCCTATAAGCAATGTATATCTGAACACAAACAGCAATGCATGTAGACTTTAATATTTATTATTAGACATTATAAAAAATACTTCAACGGCATGTTGTCTTGATCCTCCGAGAAGAACGACTAATTTTAGTGCCGTACTGACGAGTTGAGATGTCTCAATGAGCATCTGACTGTATGCTGCCCCCGTGTGGTCGGGACGTACACACCGGAATGAGCATTGCAGGAGAACGTGAAACTAAAACCGTTTCATAAAAAAAATAAAAAAATGATTACATGTCATTATTGTATGCTTTTAATGAGTATTCTTATTAAAAAATAAAATGCTTTTGTTGTTTTACCCTTTTCCTTTGGGAAATAGTTCTGAATTTGTGATTGAAGGTTAAATTCCTCCATATTGTTTCTTGAACCATCTCTTTCACTTTCATTTCTGAGCGTGTGAAGGTCGTCAAAGATGGACGCATCGATATGAGTGTTGCCTTTTCTTTGAAATTCACATCTGCACTGAGAAATTCACAACCATGCATCCCGGACCCATCGGTTGAATATATACACTCGATATGGATGTGTGTGCGTGGGTGCGTGTGCGCGTTCAGCCGAGCATGGCGGCACACAAACAGTCGTCATGATGGCCCTTACGCGCCACCGCCACAGAGAAGGGCTTCTCTCAACACCTCTCTCCTTTCCGCCTCCTCACTATCTCTTTTTCGCCTCTGTTTTTTTTTCACTTACCTTCCTACTCTTCCTTTCGCTTCCTGTACCCAGTCCGCTGCTTATTCCATTTTTTCCCCCTCGCTGTTAAATGTTAGGTTTCGTCCCTCGCTCCCATGATGAGCGGTAACACGTGTACTCTTTTCAATCATCCGCGATTCCACCCATTCGATCGACGTGCATTCATTTTTCCGCTTTCCAATGACATGGTTCGATCACATACAATATGTTGTGTGCGTGAACGTCATGCTTTACGATCACCTGTTGACACAAAAGGAAGTAGTGAGCGTAATTCTTTTCCGAGACATTAATGGAACTAATTACTTTAAACTACAGTAACACGTCATACTTGGAAGTAACCTACCCATGTTGTGTGTGTGCGTGTGTGTGTGTGTGTGTGTGTGTGTGTGTGTGTGTGTGTGTGTGTGTGTGTGTGTGTGTGTGTGTGTGTGTGTGCAAATAAATCTAGATCTTGATTCCGACTCCGGCCTTCCTGTGTGGAGTTTGCATGTTCTCCCCGGGCCTGCGTGGGTTTTCTCTGGGTACATGGCCGGGTATCCTCCCACATTCCATTCCAAAAATGTGCGTGGCAGCTTAATGGAACACTCGAAATTGTCCCTGGGTGTGAGTGTGACCGCAGATGGTTGTTCGTCTTTGTGTGCCCTGCGATTGGCTGACAACCAGTACAGGGTGTACCCCGCCTTCTGCCCAAAGACGGCTGGGATAGGCTCCAGCACCCCCGCGACCCTTGTGAGGATAAGCGGATTTAAAAAATTTATATACTATACTGTATATCTAAATATACCTCTTCGTGACAAGATATGGCACAATATAAACAATAATTACGCATACACAGAATTTTGCTTACAGCTCCTAAATAGACTCTATCACTGGACTAGAGTTGGCGTTGTTTTGATGAACTTTTTGCTCATTCTGATTTGACTCTGACACCAGAGTCAAGCTTGATCTGTGTGTTGCAATGGTTTGAGCCCTCTAAGGTGTTTTAACACCCCTCAGCCCAACTATGCTGCTGTCACTTTTGTTTGGACGGACAGCAGAAAGGCTCCAAGGGTCTGGAAGACACACACCCCCCACACCCAACCCCCGCCAACCACCACCTTCTACCATCAATATCCCCACGTCTTGGCAGCCCCTCTCCTTTTGAAAATTCCTCCCTCTAGCCACCAAGAACCACTCCCAGAAACTCTACATTGCCTCAAAGTGACAGATCATGAAGATGAGGGGTGGGGGGGGGGGGGTAAGTGTAGTTTTGAAGGAAAGTTATCGAGCCAGGTATGGGACAGCTACGGGACATACAGTATGTGGTCAGCCATGCAAATTTTCAAATTTAGTAAGAATGTTTTGTCTTTGAAGGACCGCTGAAAATGGCCAAAATTAACCTCTGAAATGGCCACTTGAAACCGAAATGGCCGAAATGCTGTTTAGTTTCGACTCTAAAACAAACGGCATGTCTGACACACCTCTAAAATATAGAGGAGAGGTTTTTGAGACTTTTTCGTGGGTCTACTCATAACGGACGTGTCCACCAAATTTCATGCTGCTCAGTGAGACAGGCTTCAATCGCGAAATTTTCAAATAGTTTGTAAGAGAGACCTGGAGATAAGCAAAATGACCCTATCTATGAAGCGCTGTGTTACAGATATGAAAAAAGATGTATTGTCATGTACAATGATGGCTTAAAACAAAATGTCCGACTTCCAATGGCTTTTGGGTCATTGCTTCTTGAGTCTTTTTGGAACGTACTTTCATGACAGTCATATCGGCCAAAATTCATGTTGCTAAGTGAGACCGGCATCAGGTACAGTACTCAATTTTCATATTTTGTAGATGTAATTTCTCTTTGAAGCACCCCAGTAAAGCAAAATAATCCTCAAATGGCCACTTCAACCCAAAATGGCCGACCTCCTGTGTCCTTTTGGGTCTTGCTTCTTGAGGCTTTTTGGAACATACTATTAGGAAAGACAGCATGACCAAAATTCACATTGCTAAATGAGTCTGGCTTCAAGGGCTCAATTTCCTCATTTTTCAGGAGTAGTTCATCTTTGAAAGACCCCAGGAAATGAACAAAATGGCCCTCAAATGCCTGCTTCAAACAAACCTTTTGGGCATTGCTTCTTGAGACTTTTTTGTATGTGCTGTCATGACAGACACGCCTACCAAATTTCATGTTGCTAAATTGGCCTTACTGGGAGCTGAAGTTTTTTTTTTGTGTTGATTTTTTTAATTATACGAGCCACTTCTATGGGAGTATAAATTGTAACAAACCGCTTGCTCAAACGTTACAACAAGTACAAAGGCCAAACCCATAAATGCTCCTAATATACATAAATAAAGATTTTTTTGATTGATGCAGCATGAAGTTAGCATGGGCCTCAGAGGTCTTAGATTAGCAAAACGGGTTTCCCATCCCTGATTTATTGAAGACATCGTTTTGGATGTATATTGCCACTTCAAAGTTTAAGCGGCTGAATACCATATTAGCGTTGACCGCAGCTCAGTTCACGGCTCGCCTCAGGCAGGGGAAGGCTGCGGCGGAGAAAATGATTCTAACGTTGCTTAACACTGAGCTGCGCCTGAGGGCGGCTGTTGACAAAGCACCTGTGTGCGACGTCGGTGAGGGAATTGATGTGCTGGGAGAAAAAAACGAGGGCAGATTCTGAATCAGTACAAAAAAATAAAACAAATCTACAAAAGCTCATTTGCATCTGTGATTCAAAAAATGAGTCAAAATGTGTTGTTATTTTTAGCCACCTGGCAAGAGTGGAAAATCTCCAAGCTTTTAAAAGGCACTCGAGGGAATATAATTTCCGACTGCACACCAATTACAAATATTGTGCTTTTTTTTATGACTACCATTATTACCATTATATTGAATTTTAATGTGTTATTAGTAGTTATGCTTGTTTGCATGAAAAGCAATTGCCATGCTGATTGGCTGGAAGAAGTAATTCCGCTTCCACATCGTGAGGCATGCTTTGTCCATTTGGAACAACCCTTCAACGCACCAAATTACTTTTCTTTTAGAGCTACTTCCCTGATTATCTTGCATTCAACGTTGCCAAAAAAGCTCAAAATAAAGGCCAGAAAGTAGCTGCCTAAATTCGATTTATCTCAATTTAATGGGGAACGATATGAGTGCTCGCTTTCCTGAGAACATATCAACATTTTGTTCAAGGAAGGAAACAAAACGTGTTCTTTCCTGCTTTCAATCTTTCGTTTCAATACAAGTGCACTCTCCTCTATTTTTACACTGAGCGCATCAAGAGGTGCCGCTAAGATCACAGCGCGTGAGGAATGACACGCACTCACAAACAACTCACACAACAACAATACGTGCAGCGGACACTGACAAAGAGATAGAAACCGGCGATAATGATGTCCGTTGCCCACATCTCCGTTTCATCTGCCAAACATAGTCAGAAATGTTGTCACTGATATATTCATCCGTTCACATGCCAGATAAATTGTTGCTTTTGTCACAGTTAAAAGACACTGAGGCCGAACGGTAAGATGCCAGGTTGTGTACGATTTGCGAGATTGTCTTAAAATATGCAGACGCCATTCTACTTTTTATTGTGTTTCAAGTGACTGCGGTTCCACCCAAACAGAGAGTTAAGAAGGTGGGCGGTTGTGAGGCTCATCTGCATATCTGGTTTCATTCGACTTGGCTCCGCAGGCCACGAGCTCCCGTCGCGGTGAAACAAAAACGCTTATCTGCTGCAGCTAACGATCCTTCGGAAAGAATGCATAATTACACTATAGGCTATACCCTGACCCCCGTTGCTTTGTCATCCAAGGTAGGGTGTCAGGAAGTGACGAATAACCACAAATACTTTGTACTTGAGCAGATTTATCAGTTATCTGTACTTAGCTTGATTACATTTATACCTCAACTTATGGGTGAGAGCGACGAGCCATTACTCTGGTGTTTTCATTTTTATTTTTAGTTTTCATTTTTATTTTTAGTTTAAACAGCAATGACATGTTATGATCAATTGTGGATGAAATATATGAGGGTCTTCAAAATTACATGGCGGGCCAGATTAAATGCTCACGTGGTCCAAATATGGTGTACGCGCCTTCGGTTCCCCTTCTCTGTGTTAGGCTTAACCACTAATAATACAACGCATACTGTAAATACATTTGAATAACTTTGGTCTGGAGTAAATTTGAGATAATTGATTCTTTAATTAAAGCAACAGCACAGCGGGTTTTCGACTCGTGTAAACAGTGACGCGACAGCCAGGGCGAGTCCCTGGCAATCCACTGGAGTCTATGGTAAATATGGGCGGCCCGGTGGGAAAGTGGTTCGCGTGTCGACCTCACAGTGCAAAGCTACCGGGTTTGATTCCAGCTCCGTCCTCCCTGTGTGGAGTTTGCATGTTCTCCACGGGCCGGCGTGGGTTTTCTCCGGGTACTGCGGTTTTCTCCCACGTTCCAAAAACATGCATGGCAGGCTGATTGAACACTCCAAATTGTCCTTAGGTGTGAGTGTGAGCGCGGATGGTTGTTTGTCTCTGTGTGCCCTGCGATTGGCTGGGATAGGCTCCAGCACTCCCGTGGCCCTTGTGAGGATGCAGAGATCATGTCTTCCTATTTGGAATTTGCATGTTCTCCTTTTGTTTGTATGGCTTTTCTCTGGGTACTCTGGTTTCCTCCCACATTCCAAAAACATTCACGGTAGTTTAATTGATCACTCTAGAAATTGTCCACCAGTGTGATTGTGAGCGTTCAGGGTGTCCCCCGACTGCTGCCCGAAGACGGCTGGGATAGGCTCCAGCACGCCCGCGACCAGCATGAGGATGAAGCGGTTTGGATAATGATAATAACAGATGCATGTATATATAAATACATCTGTGAATATAGTGTCGTACTTTTCCCTCTTTGTCCTATCACGCAACCTGAGTAACTTTGAGGTAACTTTGAGTGCTAATTTCCTGGAGCCCTCAGTGGTCTGGAGAAAGACAGAGGATAATGTTTTGGATACAATTTCTTCCGGGCAGTAGCATTACATGCGGGCTGTGAGGGTCCGCGTCGGATACATTGCAGCTCAAATTCTTCTCAAAGCACGATGGCAATAGAGCGGGACGAGCTTATGTTTGGAAGTAGCTATTTCAGTTTGATTTGGACATAAAAGCTCACAAAGGCAGCATTTGGGAATTGAACTCGGACCAGGTTCATGAATTGTATCGAGGCTCCCTTTGATTAAAAGTATGGTGACATCAAAGGGTCAAAAATGCAGCGTTTCAGCAAGGCGTTCCATTTGTCTTAGCACTGCAGTGTTTTGTCAACGAACTGAACCGAGTAAGCCTGTATCGCATTCTGTTCTGTATCACAATTTGTTTTCTGCATAAAAAAGAATTTTACTTAAGGAAGATGCAAGTTGCTATGGAGGCGAGAATAAAGACAGTAAAAAAAAACTGGAGAAGTATTGGGTTGTGGTTTGCACTTAACTCAACTCAACTGTATTTATAGAGTTTAAAACAACTACACAACGGAAAACGCTCAATCCCCTCTGACCCTTTGCTCTGTTCTTGGTACCTCTAATAACTTGAATGGAACCGTCGCGGTATGTACGCCGCTCTTGTACATTTTTACAACAGGCTTCTCAGTCTCATCCACGGGGAGATGTCAAATTGTAAATATGGTTAAGTATCGTTGCAAAACACAATAAAATCTATTGTATGTTTATGATTTTTTTTTTTAACGCGGCCAGCTGTTTCTCGCTTGCTTACACCTGCAAATAGATTTTTTTTTTTGTCTGCATGAAGGCATTTATCAAATTTTACCTTATTAAATAGTACTGTGGCCCTAAAGGGTAAACCATTTTGGCAAGACATTCAAGTGTAAAAGTTCACCAGCGACTACGTCTCTGTATTGTATTGAGGCATTCTTTCATGACAAATGCGGTGGCCCTAAGGAGTCAATCTGGCAGATGATGACATTTTGTTCCATTTATAAAACTGGGATCTGACCACTTCTCTGTATCGTGTTGTTCTGAGGCAAACCTCAGGGACTAGTACCAAAGTTGGCCCTAAAGCAGCAAAAAGGCAGAGTTTTGGCAGTTCGTTGGCAAGTAGAGGGTCAAAAAGTCGCCCTTTTTTGCCAGAGTCATATGTTAACCCCAGAGGGAAGAAATTGTACACTTCAAAACACAATGTCTTACTGAGCTTGTTAACCGAGGGAGTGATTGCAGGTCAGACTCAAGTGTGATCCAAGGATGATGAGGGTAGCTTCAAGGACACGTTTCTGGGAAAGCGACACTCAACCAGGCATGAGCGTAGCTTCCAACTATTATCACACGTCAATGAGGCAGGCTGTGATCCTCGCCGATAAACAGCTTGCTTCTTCTTCTTGTTCAACCCCAGTCACCTCTCCACTGCACTGACTGACATTTACCCCTTCACTTCCCTCCTCCTTTCTCCTGTTCTCATCCACAATCCTCTCTCCATCCCTTCTTCCTCCGCGGATATTCCCGTGGGATAGTGGGGGAGGAGAGCTTTCCAGGATTGTTGCTTCATCATCTCAAATAAAAAGTCGGGAACATGTTCAGACCACCACAATGTCTCGTCGCTTTTTCAGGCATGAGAAAATTTGAGCAAAACAGTAAAAAGTCATAGTGTGTACTAGGGCCAAACAAAAATAAAATAATGACGGGGAGGAAAAAAAAGTGTTTTAGTGATGAGGATCAAGTCAAATATTTATGACGAAAAAGGTTGTGATGTTATGAGAATAGTTGCATTTCATGACAAAAAAACAGCTGCAATGTTGGTCAACAATCCTGTTTTTACAGGAAATGAAGATGTAGAATTACAAGAACTGCATTTTTCAAAGCAATATTTTACTGAACAAGGAAGAAGTTGCATTTTGAGGACAAAGTTGTAATTTGACAAAACTACAGTCATACGAAAGTAAAGATGGAAAATCTGGTAAGGTTATATGAAATTTCACAGGAATAAAATCAAATTGTGTTTGAGGGGATAAGTTGTAGCTTGACGAAAATGAAGTTTGTATTTTATGAGAATAAAATCAGATTTTTATGAGGACTTTTTTTTTAATCAAGCGTAGAGTCTGACGTTTATGGGAGAAAGCAATTATGTTTGAAAGAAAAATATGATAGTACTGCACAAAAAGATGTAATAAAAAAAATACTCGGGCTCAAATACCTGAGTGAGATACCGTATTATATTAAATCTCTAAGTTTGACATTTTGATTCCTCAGAACACTTGAAAATGACTTTCACTTGTCAGTCTTATTAGAGTAAGCCAAAAAAAAAAAAAAATCCTTGACACATCCACGTGTGATATTTGCCCATAACCTACTCGAGCCCTCCACACCCTCCCTTGTGCTTTCTTTGTCTCGTGCCCAGTTTCAGTCTACAAGTCCCGACTCGTCAGGGAATTAGAGGAATCACACGCTCCTTTTCTCCACCATTCTTCCAAACAATCACGGCGTGCCCTGCTCAAGGGCTCCAGCAAGGCGTGTTTGCTCTGCAGACCGCAGAACAGGAAAATTGACATGTGGCCACACTGGCCCCATGTCAACCTTTGCTTTTTACAGGCTTCATTCACATCAACTTTCACATCTGTGGTCTCATTCTTTCATTTACAGTAACTAGCGTAAGAACAACTATTAATATTCATTCTATGAGCCGGTACTAATGTTTGTGCAACTAATTTTGTCGTGAAGACGTTATATAAAGATGTATTGTATAGTACTGTGATTCCCAGCCAGTGTGCCCTGGCACATGAGAGTTCCGTGAGAGATCATCGGGTGTGCCGTGGGAACTTATCCCATGTCAATTCATTTGATACAAATAAATCCATCCATCCATCATCTGAACTGCTTTATCCTCACGAGGGTCGCGGGCGTGCCGGAGTCTGTCCCAGCTGTCTTTGGGCAGTAGACGGGGGACACCTTGAACTAGTTGCCAGCCAATCGCAGGGCACACAGAGATGAACAACCATCCACACTCACACCTCGGGACAATTTAGAGTGTTACATTCACCTGCCATGCATGTTTTTTGAATGTGGGAGGAAACCCACACTAGCACGGGGGGGACATGCAAACTCCACTCAGGAAGGCAGAAGCCCTGCACATCTGGACCGTGAGGTGGATGTGCTAACCAGTCAATCACTGTACCGTCATACAGATAAATAAATAAATACAGGTCAATGTTTTTGTTAACAAGAGGGGGGAAAAAAGTACTCTTCCACCAGATGGCAAAAGTACATAATTAACATGTACAGTATGCCGACCTTTTGTTAATAATTTTGCCACATGGTGTGCTGTGAGATTTTTTTTTCCGATGTGAACTATGTGCCTTGGTTCAATAAAGGTTGGGAAACACTGTTCCAGAAAATGCCATGTCTGGAGATTTTGTGTGTTCATGCTGGAATGCTGCATGAAAAAAAAACAAAACGGAATGGTGTGGAATCATATGAAATGCAGAAGAGTGGAATGAAATCATGTGGAACGAGACGGAATGATATTGGAAAATTTTGGAATGATGTTGAAATGGATCAAATGATATGGAATAACGTGTCATTGGAATGGTGAAATTTTGGTGTGCGGCAATTGTGCAAATGTTAAAAATCATTCACCAGGTGAATTGAATGAGCTGAATATTTTGACGTTTTTTTTTAAATGAAATTGATGTGCTCTATTGAATGTTTCATTGAGAATGAAAGGAGAGTTTTACAATGTAAATGTGGAATTGTGGGAACACTGAATTGTTGGAATGAGACAAAGAGCGAAGTCTCTGAACTGTCATTTATGACATGTTTATTACCATGGTACAGGATATACCCTCAACGATAAGTACATCATTCAGGTTGACTGTAAATTTGACTTGGATGAGACATGAGGCACTGTGTGACATATGGACCGTGTTGTACTTGGAAGTGGCGACAATTTGAGTCAAAAGGGTGAAAAAACATGTCAGACGGGACTTCAAAGCAAAGAATGTTTTGTTTTCCTCTTTTGCCGTCTTCAATTTCATCCGAACACTACCAAAACTTCAAGTTGTAGAATAGTTCCAATTTTCATGACATTTTTATATTGCTTTATATCTTATTCTGAGTCAGCTGGTCAAAGCTTGAAAACGCACAGCCTCTCACATGGTGAAAGGCGTGCTGCCGCCCAAGTGAAGTTGTATGAAGGCTGCTCATGCCTTTTTTTTTTTCAATTAAGAAGCAGAAGTTGAAACGGAAATTTTTGTAGACAACAAAATATGGTTTAGTGCTATGCACAATCCAAATGTCAGTCATAAAAACGGTTGATTATGTATTAAAAAGAAAAAAAAGGACACCACTTGGTCATTAGTTAAGTGACTTGGCTTATTTTCTCTTTTGTATTCATAATTGAGCTTTAACCAAGCAAACAGAAAATTGCTCAGATTTTTTTTTGCAAAATACCAAAATATATGATAGCTGCACTCCATTTAACATTCACTCGACTCCTCCGTTATATCGTTCTATTTTTATTGTGAACCAAACCCTCGATTCAACTTCCTGCTCCCCAAAATTCTAAATTTGCTCCTCAAAGAAAAAGAAAGTTAATTTGAGTCGTGACGCCACCCGCGCACCCGCTATTGTCTTGAAAACAAAATCCACCTGTGAGTAGAAGGCGAGGAAAGGAGGGAGCGGACCAAGGAAGGAAGGACTAAAGGCCGAGGCCCGAAAGAAAGACAGTCACGCCTTGGAGACAAACACCGCGTGTCACGCCGTTTAAAAAGAGAATAGGAAAAGGTGCCAGAGGTGTGAACGGACGAGTGGAATTGATTTGAGAGGGAGCACATCAGGAGGGGAGAGGAGGTGAAGTCAGAGGAGAGGGAGTTGTCTCCCGCAACAAGTCTAACCTGAATCCAAAGCTAACAAGATGCGCTGATTGCAGGTTGCTGAAAATATGAGGGGGGCGAAAAAAAAATTTAAACACAGGTTTTTGTTCCTTGACTCTGTTGCTCGGGTTTCAGCGCTGTTTTCTTTCTGTCTCGCACAGAACAAACAAAAAAATTGACGCTCGCGAATGCAAATGTTGCATAGAGTATTCAACTATGTGTCCAGATTTAGAGCTTGGTTTTTGGAGAGATTGGAGCATTTCACTCGGCTGTGCCGCTTCCAGTGCCAATTACATTTTGGCTACTGTGTTGCCAGGTCATTCATGTCATGACAAAAATTGAATCCGCACTCTCTAGTTGTCAGTGGCCCAACTGAAGTATCATGTAAGGCTTCAATCAGGTGCTTCTGCAGTTTACAGTTTAGTATGTCAAATCATACGGAAGATATGATCCCCCTGGTTGTATAACGCTTGGGAAGATTACGTGTGATGTCAAAAGGTATTCCAGTTATTCACAAATGACACAGCGCTGCTTCTTGTCAAAGTCCCTGAAGCAAAAAATAAATACATTTGAAAAAAATCCCAATTCACAGATGAGAGAACCTTCACAACATTCACAGCAATCCAGGTCAACGGGAGATACAATTGACACAAGTTTGTTGCCAAGTGATCTTTATCGTCAGATGTTTTGCTGATTTGCTCACAAATACGTGTACTTTCCCAAAGTGTGGTTCACCGACGAACCACCGTCCTGTCATTGGCTGATTGGTTCTGTGATAAAAGATATGACCTCCCTCAAGACCGAACAATTACAATTTGGATCAGGATGTAAAATGCATAATTTAATTTATGCACAAGACAAGAAGTTGCAGTCTTCCTCGACGCATATATTCCACCGGTCTTAATCTTACCTTTTCTACTTGAGCGCCTCTGGCGGCCGTTAGAAAATTACACATATTGGCCGCATCACTGAATAAGCCGTGGGGTTGAAAGTTTGGGAAAAAAGCAGCGGCTTATAGTCCGGAATTTATTGTAAACCTTCTGAAAATAAATCGTAATACCTGAACTTCCTCCTTTGTGATAAAAGTGACGCAATTGTATGTAAACAGTATATTGCTAACATATCGGAAGAGCTGAAGTTGGAAACGACAAAATAAGACAGAAATCCCCAACCCTCGGAAGTTTCATGACATAACGCGGCAATACTGTAATTATTCCGAAAAAAGGAGGTCATCATCGAGCCAAACAGGTCAAGCTGTCCAGGCATACACACACAATATGTGAGCGCTAGCATATGGACATGAGTGTGAAAATGACATGGGGAAGTCCCATTCAAACGCACAATCCGGCATTTTTAAAGGCGTTTTGTCATTAACATTAGCAGTCATTGCCAAAAGTGCTCCCGACGAGTCCATACATGCCCAGAGATTTTCCAAAAAAGCCTGCTTTTCCACCGACACTTTATAACAACTTGGCTGGGCTGTGGATTTAACTTCCTATGAGCACGACACTACACACACACACACACACACACACACACACACACACACACATGCATGGCTGATCCCCTTCAATCTGTGTCTCCGGCTAACGTACGCACATTCTTCAGTCATTACAAAGGGATGCTGGTCCGTTTGCTTTGTAGAACAGGACTGGCGGTTATTAAGTTGGGCTGCCACGCTTGCCGCTAACGTTCACGCATTCCTCGGGAGATGGCGGATGGTGACCCACGCACGGCGGGGAACACGGCACACAGAATTAAAGTGTTGCGACCCGTGCGTCGCTCACCTTTTCGCATGCATCATTTTGTTCTTGGGCGAAAATGAGGTGGGTATGGCGAGAAACGTAAATTACAGGATGCCGTGGCTGAAAAAGATTAGAGGGCCCAATATAGGGCCTTGCTCAACGCAGACAGAGCGAATTTTGATTTTTTTAAGGCCCTTTTGGTCGTTAAAACCCTTTGTTCTGCAAGGAACCATGCAGTTTTGCAAACGTGGAAAAATGTGTGATGGTACAATGAAACAAAGGTATTCAAAAAAGTATGTTTGACATCACCAAAAGAACATTAATCCTACAGTGAAACACGGTGGTGGCAGCATGATGCTTTGGGACTTTTTTCTTCAACTGGACCTCAGGCCTTGGTCATGGCAGCACAAAATCTTCAGGCTTCTACCCTACTTGAACATCTGAACTTTGTTTGGGCAGAGTCACTTTAAATGGTGACGTGTGTACTGACTCCCATTTAAAATAAGTTTAAATGCAATCGGGTAATTTTGCACAAAGCCATATCCAGCATTGAGAGAGGGTGTGCACACTTATGCAATTACATTTTCTTCTGTATTTTTTTTCATTGTTTTATCTGCCCTGTTGAGAAAAAAAAGTAATTTATTGTTCAATTGTGTTGTATAGGTTATAATTAATGGTGAAAAATGTTTTTAAATTATGTCTATATATTTTTTCAGATCACATAAACCTGGCATTTGAAGAGGGGCTGTGTGTACTTTTTATATCTACTGTTTTTGGTAACGTTCACGGTGCATGGAGGAAATTTGAGCAGAATGAATTATTTTTCCCCGTTAAATGGAATGATATTATGATTAAATGACAAATGAAAAAGTCAATAAAATGTCCCAAAAGTTAAAAAAAAAATGTGGAGTGACTAGTGCCGCCTTCTAAAAAGGCGTAATCAACTTAAAAAATACTTTTTGAAATGAGGATGTAAGTAAATACAAAAACACCATTTATTTTAAAAATTCCTAATCCTGGGAAGTAACTATAGTACAAGAGTTTGAATTTGTAAGAAGTCCAAATATCCACTCAGAATAGAAAAATCAACAACAAAACCAACAAAGAATGAATCACTTGGATAATAGTATATACGTTTATTATAAAGGTAAACATTTCTTTATTTTGTTTTCTTTCAATATGCATATCTTAGATGTAGATATAGCCCAGCGTTAGATATTAAAAATGAATGGGCCTAATAACAATTATTTACCCTCACATTGCTCATACTATATAGTAATACACATTTGCATCATATATTTTTTTTCAGATATGTATGTATTTATGGCCCTCAGTGGATTTTGCAGAAATGCTCCAGAACTCAAGCACAGGTGGTGCGGAACAGGTCCGTCCACTATAAGCAAGGATGACTTCATGCAGTGAGGACATGAGGGACACGCCTTTGTCGCACTGAAAAGCGGTTGCATTTAATTCTTGGTATGAAGCCGCACGGTAATGCCGTTAATGTTTAGAAGGAACATTTAAAGGGCATCGCCATTTTCTGTAACTGTGGTGCGGGTCCCATTTTGGAACACAAAAGAAAACCAATTATGATTCCTAACTGAGACAGTTGTGTTTCAATGGGAATGGAGGGAAAATGTGTGAATTCGGCCCCATTATTGATATGGGTGTATCAAATTAAGAACTACAGATGTTGGTAAAAAAGTATTAATAGCCTGCCTGACTTGAATATATACTGCAGAGGATTAAAACGTAATTAATATTGAACTTCTTTTACCGTTTTGCGGTTCCCCCATGAAATTTCAAAAATGAGGCAAAAGTGATGGAAACACAGACAGTTCGCGTGACTTGAGAAAAAAAGTCATCAAATTCCAGGGGAAAGAAAAATATATATATTTTTTTTTATTGTTGTCAAAGGTGTTAAATTTTAGCCCAGCAGTATTGAACACTTTACTGAAAATGTGTGGCAGATAGAGAAAGTTAGCAGATATAGAAAAATAAAATAAAAAAGTATATATATATATATATATACAGTATATATATATTCAGATTAATTCAGAAAAACTTCAAAACTTACAAAAGACTTCACTTTATGGAGAAAAATCATTTAATAATATTCTACTTCTTGCGGTTGTTGTTTGGAGTGCTATTGCCGTTTCTGCAGCTAAATAAGGCAACCAAAATATGCAAAACAGTTGTACATCATTGCAGACGACAACCACAATAATGATCACATTGAAATCAGCATCTCTCAGACAGTACGAGTGCTATTAGCACATGATATTATCATTATTACAAGATGCAGATCTTGTATTGGTGCTCATGAGACTTTGCAGGTAATACCGTGGGTTGTGTGCGCGCGCTTGTGTGTGGGTGTGTGTGTGTGCGTGCGTGCGTACACTTGTATTTTGCAGCATCTCTCTCGAGATAGATAGATGTGTGTGTGTGTGTGTGTTTACATTGAAAAAATGTACTTTGTATTTTATTTCATCACGTGGTTGCTCCAAAATAAAATCATCTGAATCCAGATATTTTAAAGTAAACTATGCATCTACTTAAATAAATGTGTCTGGGTCCGTTCTCACGCTGTTGAACCCTCTGATTGTTGTGTGTCGGGACTATTTTGCTGAATCGTCATCTGTAATCTTTTCACTCACTTTTAGCTCAATGCCACCACCGTTTGGCTTTATGTGGAACTGTCCGACTCAATTGTTATTTGTACAAATAGGAAGACACATAAATATTTACAGTAACCGCCAGTAATACCACCCAAAAGCACAAGTTCACTTTTATTTTTTTTATTTTTAATTTGCTCTTTTTTTAACCCACCTGTCACGTAACCAAGCGTCATTTGACGCAGCCTGAAATGGTCGCCAAACTGGTCTTTCAAACCCGGAAGTCACCTGCTCCAATTCGGTAAAGTGCGCCTTAACCCAACCGAAATGAGAAATACGCCCTTTAATAAATACTAGTTTTCAAAGGAAGAAAACAAGTGACAGCATGAAATATCTCGTCGTAATGTGACTGTTCTTTTCTAAATGCTGAATTGCTATCGAAGGCTAAAAAGATGGATCTGAGCAGAGCAGACGAAGACTCGTACACAGTATGTATTTCTATTCACGTCGTTTCAAATATATACACTACGTATCTAAACTGAGAATAAATTAATAACTTCGCAACACTGATAGTTAACGTGCAAACATTTTCTGTGCGGTGTTTTTTGACGTTGTCAGGACCATTGAGAATTTTAAACTATTGTAATTTACTGTGTATATATTTGTCTTTCTAGAATAACCTCATCGGGACTTTGCTTGGCATTTTTGGAAACGTGCTTGTCAGCATCTCCTTAAATATTCAGGTACAGTGGGGTTTTCTGCTATATTATCTCTTATCTAGATGGCAACCTGTCTCTCCAGCTGTCTGTACAGCTGTTATAGCAAATATTTGTATCTTCTCATGATTTTTTTTTGCGAATAACGGAGTATAGGTTTAAAAAAAACGAAAGTATGCAAATACATGAACTGTGAGTCTTGTCATTCTGTCTTTCTATTTCTTTTTTACTTACCACATCTGAATGTTTTATTCTGCGGGTTTTTTTCCTGACAGAAATATGGTCATGTGACCGTCGTGGGAGCCAAGGACCCACGCATCTTCTACCACACAAAAACCTGGTGGTTTGGCTTTTTTCTGGCTATTCTCGGCGAAGCAGCTAACTTCGTGTCATACGCCTTCGCCCCTCTCAGCCTCGTAGTACCCCTCAATGCCGTCTCCATCCTGAGTGAGTTTTCCTTCTTTGTCAGTGGGATCAAAATATCATTTTAAAATAATGGGGAACCTGCAGAAAGTATGATGTATTCATTTATTGTCCTATGCTTTTTGTCTTTCAGCAAGCTACATTTTGGGTTTTATTTTCATGCATGAGAAATCAAAGCCAAAAGACTTTGCAAGTAAGTGGAACAAGTCGGCATTTTGTTTGCAACAGAGCACAATTTTGCACCAAAAGCAAACAGCTGCTGTACATTTTATGTTTCTGTTTTGTTTTTGTTTTTTTGTCAATATATTTGATACTCCTGGAAAGCCCGGTAAAATATGCCAAATCCAAACTGCCGCTGCCTAACAGGAAATTCTGCTTTTGTTGCATTTTTTTCCCGTGTTTTTCTTTTGTTTTGTTTTTCATTTACATTTTTTAATGATTCTGTGTTATCAGTCACAAAGAAGAAACAAGACTTGTCAATTTTACAATTGCCTATTTTATTTACATTTTATCTGTAAAAAGCCTCAGTAGTTTGAGACTTTTTGTGATACAGGGCCATATAAATACATTTGACTTTACTTGGCAGTTGCTGCTTAGAGGTACTAAATAAATAAATACATATTGTATCATATTTTAATGAAACGGTGCAATGTGTCTTGCTTCCAGAGCGCCACGGGCTGTCCTTCCTTGGTGCCATCCTAGTTGTTGGAGGTGCATACCTCTTTGTGGCTTTTGGGCCAAACACGCATGAAAAGCTGACAGCGGAAGTCGTAGTGAAACACCTTGTTGGATGGCCTGTTCTCCTATATCTGGTAAGTTCAATCCCAGTGCAACCAAGTTTCACATGAATGTTCATATGGGGGTCACTCATGTCGACAGTCATTTCCAACATATCTGTGGGTGTGGGTGGACGGAGGGAGCAAGGAAGGAAGAGAGGGAGAGAGAATTTATGGCGTGTATTTATTTATTTCTGGGCAGGTCTTGGAGATCATCATGTTCTGCCTGCTTTTATATTTCTACAAACAGAAAAATGCAAACTACCTCATCATCATCCTGCTGCTGGTTGCTTTGCTGGGTAAACCAAAACGAGTTCAGCTCCTATCATTGGAGAACAGCGTAGTTCCTCACGCTAATACTTGAAATATGTGTTTGTGTGTGCCGTGCTCAGGTTCAGTCACAGTCATCTCAGTGAAGGCCGTGTCCCACATGTTGATATTGAGCCTCGAGGGCTCCATGCAGCTTGACTATCCAATCTTCACTGTCATGTTTGTGTGCATGGTGTCGACAATCGTCTTTCAAGCCAGGTGAGTGGCAACTGTTTAGCGCTTATGGAAATGAAATAGAGCTTTATGATTTGAATTCTATTAAACAATATTCCTGATTACGGATTAAATATTTAAATTCTGTATGTGATGTGTGGGTATTTTTTTGGAGGGCAGTTTTCTCTCCCAAGCCTCCAAGCTGTACGATTCGTGCCATATCGCCAGCATGAATTACATCCTGTCCACCATCTTGGCAATCTTGGCAGGTGAGTCATGGGATGTTGGTATTGCTTAGATATTATTTTGTTGACTCTTCGGCAGGGCGTGAGAAAGCAGGTTTGGCAAAACTGTGTTTGTTCTCCCAGAGGCCTAAGTGGATTTGGATTGGATTGGATTGGATTGGATTAACTTTATTGTCAAATGTACTGTATGTGTAACTTACAGCACAGATGAAATTTCTTCCCTCTCAACATGAAACAAGAGGAGCCGCTGCGGGTGTCCGCGCCGCCATCAAAAGAAAAGTTAACAAAAAAATGACAAAATAATGCAAAACAACACATGAGACACAGACATTTGCTCTTGCCCTTGAGTCAAAGTGCTTGGAAATGCTTTCAGAATGACAATGTCAAAAGTCCAAATTGAATAGAAATCCCCTGTTGGCTCGAAAGAACAAGTGATGATGTCAGGACTGTTTTTTTTAGGAGCTGTGTTTTACTTGGAATTCAATCATGAAGAGATCCTTCACATCTGCATGTTCTTATTGGGGTGAGTCGATCATGGAAAACAACCCACCGCATTTACAGTACATCGGTGTTCCATTTCATCTTGTGATGCGCAAAACATATTTTAGTACCTTTGCAATCTCAAGGGAGATCACGTTGTATGACTTTGTTTGGATTGAATTTCTTTTTTTTCCAATTTCTTAAGATGTCCACTGGGTAAAGCAACAGCACTCACTTTCAACTTGAGAAAATCCTCCAGAAATCCAGTGGCATATCGACAACCATGTTATTTATTATTGATCACTGTTTTTTTTTTGAGCCAAGGCACATATTTCACATTCGAAAAACCTTACAGCACACCATCAATCAAAATTGTTGAAAATGTTGCATTAAATGCATACTAATATACTTATAATCTCATGTCAATTTACTCCAAATTTTGTGCACTCAGTGTGAAATCGGGGCCTATTTGGTTGAAGACAAGGCTCTTATTCTGTTGTATGAATGGCAGCCGGTCGATAAAGGTGGTTAATGGTACCTTCTGCTATCTTGTGAAAGAGCATTTAATTGCTCTGCCTGTCACTAAACATCAGTAGACTCGATGGATGGCTGAACAAAGATACACTTATTTGTAGTCAACACATAATTTTAAAGTTAAATTGAATAATTTCCTGCAGCCCACCATTCGCAATCCGGTGGACTGTTTTGACCTGGTTTCTCTCTGCCTGATGTAGAACTGCCGCATGCTATCTGGGTGTCTTCCTCATCACCAAAATCAGGAAGAAGAACAAGAACTTTGAGCCCTACGTCACCATGAATATGAGTAACGGTGTGTAAAAATTGCACGTACGTGAACCAAACATAACAATGCCATTGGAATGGCTGATTCTGAATCAGGTGTGTCATCCACGATCAGGTGTACCGACCATTCACAGCAAGGGTCCGGAGGTCCCAGCTGACTTCACAGGTACTTTCTCTTATGGCGCTCTGGTCAATAACGACGGAACCACTTCTAATCAGTCCGTTAACACGGAGCAAACCACCACCAGCTTCAGACCCACGCGGGCATCGAATGGACCTCCTGACAGGAAGCAAGATTAGTTACAAGCGTTGACGTCTGTAGGTTGGTGGAACCTCCAAAGTCAAATAGAATCCATTGAGTGATGGGAGAAAAGTTCCCATTAAGGTGAAGTGGATTATATGTTATTGGACCAAGATACCTTTTCACATTTAAAATCCCTACAGTCCCTGTAAGTGAAAATACATACGGTACGTCTTCTAAATTTGCGTTACCACAGTTAATAGTTTCGTGAACAGCCCCGCACATGTTTTGAGTGATTATTGTCAAACATGTATTTAGAAACAAATCTCTGAATTGGCTTCACATTAACCAAGAAGTGGGCAAACCTTTTGAGGTTTAAAAAAAAAAAAAAAGGAATGGGAAAATTTTGACTTTGGAGCTTCCCTGTATGTGTGTCTGCCTATACAACTGCAAGGATGCCCTAAAAGGAAGCTTGACATACCGAAGGTACAATCATGCTCAGGACCAGCAAAACAACTTTTAAAGGTGCTGGATTTTTAAACGGTACATGTGTAAATGTAACATATGCCTTGAAGCTGACCGCCTGTAGTATTGGAAATACACGAGGAGAGTTCATACTGTTTGGAGGCTATTTCTGTGTTCTCGGTGAGCTTCGCAGACTGCCGGAGCCTCGCCAATGATCACTTTAAATTCAGGAGTTCTGTAAGTGATCTGCCTTTTAAGACATCTCCCTTCACTCCAGTTTTACCTCCTGTTTTGGGGGTTGTATTATTACTTTTTTTCATTAACAGGTCCATTTGCATTGGACCAATGAAAATGCTTTAATTTATTGTATTTATTGATTTATTGTGCCTTAAAAGGGAGTAGCGCTACACTGGATAAAAACAAACAACCATCCATGTCTATATTGTACTGAGGCAAATTTCTCTTTTTGCCTCAAAGATCAGAAAAAAAATAATTTATGCAGTTCAATTGACCCGATAACTCAGGTTTGTACTTATGTTGAAATCCAAAAATAAATACAGTACAAGATGCTCATGTTTTGACTTTTGATACTTACGTGTGCTGTTTTGTGTGCTGTTTTCCCCCTCTCCACAAAATGGAAATATTAAGGACGAATTATTTTTATTGTTTGTACAGCTAATTGGGTCTCTGGGGAGCGTGTGTATGTTTGTAACATCTTTAATCATAAAAAAGCGTTCCATTTTTACATGTGGCAATAAGCACTTAGGGCTTGATACGTAATAAAAAAAAAGATTATTGCCTGTGTGATGCGACGGGGAATTGTTCATTACAGTATTTAAACTACAACTTCTGATTTTCCACTCCTTTTTTCCCTTATCACATTGAATTAAATATAAATCGAATACTGTTCATAATTTATAAGAAGTCACATTTTACATTGAAAGACGAACACATTAGCGCGACTGGTGCATTCATATTTAAATTAATATTCCAGAAAATATTTTATTCACAACATAAAAAATTATTCACATCAGAGATAGGAGCCACCGGTTGCTCGTTCACCTCAAAAGGGCGGGGGCATCATTTCCATGTCTGCGTTTTGATTGGCTACCCTCAATCTTCGCCGCCGTCTCATTGGTCCAGCTCTATCTCTTGCGCCGGTCGTTCGGTTGCGCCGCACTAATCCCATCACAACAAACATCGCATTTGACAGTAAATTTGATATTTTTTTGAGAAAGATAAGTGGCGTCACGTTACGTTCGTCTACTCAAATTCTGCGGTTCGGTCCCTCTTGAAATGATTTGTCTTCACGAACGGTAGTTGGGTGAGTTATGCTACAACGAGCATTCGCCATAGTCACGAAGCAAGACGTGGATTTGCCGTTTGTGTGCGTTGATTGCTTCTGGACCGAATTTAGTCACGTTTGTCGGTATTTGAATGAGGCCCTTACGTAATATTAGGTCTTTTCTGTGTCCTTGGATGAAAACAACCCCAACGCGTGCTACGTTTTATACAAAATCCACATTCTAATGGTTGAATGTTTGAATATATTGCCTCCCTAACCGTATTTCAACCAAACGTGTGAGGGAAGCTGTTATGCCTCGAAAGTGGGTGCTGTTTTTTTTAAATGTGCCAGTAGATGTCGCTGTTTGCTCAGCGCTTGTTTGGGGAGTTCACGTAGCAGCAACCTGCTGCTTCTTTTCATTCCGATTCCAAATCTCTCTCTCTCTCTCTCTCTCTCTCTCTCTCTCTCTCTCTCTCTCTCTCTCTCTCTCTCTCTCTCTCTCTCTCTCTCTCTCTCTCTCTCTCTCTCTCTCTCTCTCTCTCTCTCTTTTGACTGAGTAAAACATAGGTCACATAATAGTGTAGCAAGTTTTAAAATGATATATCCTGGTCTAATTTGTCTGTCATTAAAACCCTGGCTTTTTCTATCTACTGTATACTGTAATGTTTCTCAATCTTTTTCGAGCCAAGGCACGTTTCTTTCATTGAAAAAATCCGCGGCACACCACTAGCTGAAAATCTGAAAACAGCTTATTTTAACAATTAAGTGTTATTTTGTTAGTAGAAGCTTTTTTTTTTACATTGACAAATAACGCTATATTATAACACCTTGAATAGGAATCGGAATCAAATCGACATCAATCAAATATTTAATCGTCTTTCATATTAATTCCCACTCAGTGTGATAAATGGATGAAAACAAATCTGATATCCTGGCATCAATCGATGAAAGACACACGAAGCTCTTCCTCCACAGCTCTCATTCTTCCTATGTTTTTAGTTTTTACAGCAGTCAGGCTATTTCCTGAGCCGCTTCGGGTCCGAACGTCTCATTTACAATGGCTTTGCAGGCGGGAAGTATTAATTACTCTGCCGCTGGAACTTTTTTGATTCAGCCACACATTCAGCGACATGGTACCTTGCTTTCAAGGCTCTCTCGTTTACCTTTGCGGTTTCTCGTACGCATGTTGCTTGTTTCTCCGTGTGTTCACTCAGGCGAACAAAATACTCCACATTGTTGTTTCGGAGTGAAGGGTGTTTTGTTTGGAGATGGAGTTTAAGCTTACTTGGGACCATAGCGCTGTTGGAGAGTTTTTCACCACAAACCAAGCACAACGGAGTCGGTGCCGTTGCATCTCTGGTAAAAGTAAATCTGAATGAAAGCGAGCTTTAGTTGTTTTGTCTCGCGCCAGAAACTCCGCTTGTCTCGAAGCACAAAACAATTAGCTAGTTGCTGCTGCTACCTACTGGTATGGAAGAGTACTATACAATTACTCTGCCAAGTGAGAGACAGGCATACATATTGGATAATTTCCCATGGCACACCTGACAATAGTGTGCTGCGGCACAGGGTTTGAAAAACACTGCTATACTGTTTGTTCCCTGCCTCACCTTCAACGTCAGCTGGGACAAGCTCACGTATGCCCTTTTTATTTTTAACTTCGACGCATTTTGAATTTTTATTTGTTTGTATTTTTAAATCTCCCTGTGTGTGATGGCTGAATTGAAGCGTCTTAGTCCTCATGAAAGGAGAATTCTTTCAAACCCTCCACTCTCCTCCACAGTGCCAAATCTTCCTGCTTGTGACCCACCCACAAACAAGAATCATCATGCTGCGAGAGAGCTCCAAGGCGTGGAGCAACGGCTCTGAGGCCTACAGCAGTGACCCGGAGGAGGATGAGGAGGACGAGGAGGAGGAAGAGGACATGGTGTTTGGGGAGAACGACCAGGACGGCATCGGCGAGGAGATGATGGACCTGAGCGACCTGCCCACCGCGCTCTTCGCGTGCGGCGTCCACGAGATGGTGTTTGAAGATGACATAGACAGGGTGAGTCAACTGATTTCTACAAGAGTACTAGTGAAGTTCTGGATAAATGTATTGGGGGGTTTTGTGTGTGCGCGTGTTTGTGTGTGTGTGTGTGTGTGTGTGTGTGTTGAGTACTTCAGCTATTTAACCGCATGATTTTTTCTGTAACATGCTGTTTCAATTGTGTAAATTCTTGATGCATGTGTTGGTACTTTATGGTCCTTCCCATTTTAAGTTTTTTGATGCTATCTTTTTGTTAGTCACTTGTATGTTATTTGTGGATTTTTGCTATTCGTTGCTATTCGTCCCTATTCGCTGTACTATAGATTAGACCAAAATGTGATACAGCGTAACCTCTTTAGTTCAGTCTTCCAGAAATCGCAGCAATCGTTTTTCAGTAGGTTTCCTGGAAAAATAATAGCAAGTTTGCTGTGCAACTAAAGTGTTAACTCCACACTGACATCCATCCTTACAACCGTTTTCAAATCCGCTTATCCTCACAAGGGAGCCTAACCCAGCTGTCTTCGGGCAGTCGGCAGGGGACGTCCTTGCCCGGAGAGATAGATGGCGCCGTTTCAAAAAAACAAAAGCACCAAGCACCATGGATTAGTTGATCTGGCGACTCCTCGATTCCCACGGTCCTACGCGTAAGTGATAGCTTACCAGTTAAACTGTGCTTCGTAAGCATGTCCCTACGTAGGCGCCATGTTCGGGATGTCGTTTTGCACATTGCACGTACTGGCACCTACTGCGGAAGTGCGTTTTGCATCTTCTTTCATGCCCACCTCTCCCACTTTAACGTCTGCATGCTGTCCTCAGTTACGTCCGCCTTTCCTCTGTCTGAGCAACGTGTCGGCACAACATCGGTCTGTCGTGCAGACCCCTCATCGAAGTCGCACAGCCGATTTTGGAACTTGGTGCATGCACGAGGCGGCGACCCGCAGTATTAGGTGCCCTGTCCATTTTTAGACAGATTTAAGACTTTTTTATGTATGTCTTATGATTGTGGAAATACTTTTTTTTAAAACACCAGTATATTCAAATCACTGCACCATACTTGTTTAGAGGTGAATACATTTTTTTTTTAAACGGACTTTTAATTTTCTGCCCCTTTAATCCAATTATGCTGTCCTGTCAAGTCCTCCCGGCCAGCGTGCTTTACATCTCTCGACTTAAGTAACCACTCAGTTCAATGCTTCTCCGTATAAGTCCTTCTCTCTGATCGCACTTTAGCAACTCTCCTCCGCGCGCTTTCTTTGATCCCATCTTTACATATTTATGGGGAAAAGAAAAATCCCTTTAAAGCAATCACTCTCGTTTTGTGAGTCTGCCGTTTTGCCTCCCCTTTTTCCCTGCCTCATTACAATTCCAACTGCCTCTTTTTAAGTGGAAATGCCACCCTCGCACCCTTCAGTCGGAGCGTGTCAATAGATTTCTCTCCTATGTGCGGTTCAATTAAGCGAGGCGTGCTATAAATAGACATTTTGACATTTGTTTCAACTGTTCAGAATGAGGACGCGATGGTTTGGAAAGGGAAGGGAAATCATGGCACAAACTGGTTATTCTTAAGAGGCAATTTTTTGGGGGAGGGGGTGGGGGGGTTGGCTTGCAGAGGCGCCAATGGAAAACAAAACAAAACAAACATTTCATCTATGCTGCATGTCATACATAAAGCATATTTGACAATAAAGATGACCTTGAACCTTGAAAAGCACCAAATGTAAATTTGCAATGTATGAACATTTTCTATTTGTTGTCATAATTATTATTTTTAATTAAGTGGTACAGAGAACAGATAGATGGATAAAAGTCCTTGCTCTCCGCACCACTCTTCGAGAGCATGTACGGCGCATTGTATGATGGACGTGTGTTTGCGCAAAGTAGAGGGACAAATTGATGTTAGAGGGAAAGGTCAGCTCGGCCATTACATTGTCACTTTGTCCCTGACGGTGGTCAGTCAGCGGACATGAGGGCTAATCAGTGCAAGGCAAAGCTGCTGCTGCTGCTGATATCAATTGAAGAGCTCTTCAATCTCCCTTGTGCAATCAAGCACAATTACTTTGAGTCCATACTGGCGAGATAACCATAAAGCTCAAGATGTTCTTATGCGAAAGGAAATGTGCAACACACCAGAGAAGCCGAGCCCCTCATAAATATAGTCCAGTGTTTTCTCGACATATTGCGGTTCATTGTTTATGCCCACGTAATAGCTCTTTTCATAATGTTGGTCAACAATCGGCGCCAAGGTTCTTCCGCTTGGCAGAACTGTGACTGACTGCATTGGCATCACAATTCTCGCATCTGTTGAACTTGTGAGTTATCGGCGAGTTTCGTGAACGTCTTTGGAGCTGCTGTTTGGATGGGAACTACCTCTACCCTCATAGATCTTTTGATTCAGGATGTTCCAAAGGTTCTCGATAGGGTTCTGGTCAGGGGAGGATGGAAGTCACACCATTGTTTTTTTAATTTCTTTATTTTTTACAATAATTCCTGACGTATGGCATAATTAAGGCGACAAGAGGCTCTTTTGTGTGTTATCTGGGCATGTATCGGTGTTGTGGGCTATATATTTGCATCTGTCAGACTGCAGTCTATATTTATCTGTTGGCCCTGGGGACAGGAGGTGGTGGTGTTGCAATGTTGGTTCTATGTGGGTGCGAGGGGTGGTTTGGATAGCAATGTACGTGAGGGAGCGTGGGGCGCTCCAGGCTGAAGGTCAGACGTGATGCGCTGCGGAGGGAGTGAGTACCGCTGGCCCCTACTCCTGCCTCGGCGTCATATCAATCTGCACAAGAGGGATGGGGTTGGGGGCGCTTTATTTTGCCTCTTGACCGACCTCTGTAGGCAAATGACAATGTAAAGAAAATGTCATCTTTTCACACGCGGACATGAACGATTGGGGTGGAAGCCGGTCTCCAAGTGCCCACTTCACAGCGGTGATGTGCGATTGAACGGGTTTACTTTCATAATCCGCCCGTGGCCATTTCAAGCGCAGTGGGTCTCTTGCGCAGTGATTTTTAAGGGAATGCGAAGAGTTGGTTCAATTGGCGAATCATGCCCACCAAGTCGCAAAAACGACCGACGACCATGCGTCTGCAAAAATACCAAAACTTGGTCTAGCCCACCCCTGCACAGATTTACGCTCTCCCTGTCCTCGACTCGCACTGGGCACAAAAATAGAACCCATAATATTCATGCATCCAACCTTCAGATTAAGAGTGTCAAGGAAAAGATGTCTGTGCTCGGGGAGCGATTATGATCAGTCTTGTGCACGGTCGCCTCAGTAAAAGTGACGCTCAGTCCCCGCCCCGATCCCACCCGGTTTCTCGCTGGCAAGACGGCGAGTGATTATAAAACCGTACTACTCAGAAATGTCACGTAAGCCTCTGTGTGCAGTTCTATTTAAATCAAGATTGTTCCGCAGCTCAGTCAGCCCTAAAAAAAGCCACGGTCTGTGGGCGTGTTCAAGAATAGAACATTGCAATAAAGCAAGTTAGGAGTTGCATAAGGCATGCAGATGATTTGCATGCCAGAGGTTTTGTGGAGATCCATTAAGTTTATCAGTATGTGAAATGTGTTTCGGCCATTGGATTGTTTTTCCAATACGGACTATAAAGGTGTGTCTTGGATGAGCTCCATCTTTTGTTAAATGTGTGGCAAGACGATTAGAAAAAAGATGCATTTGGATTTTTACATTTCAGTAATGACACAATGTTACTTAAAAGTGTGAGATGTGAAACTTCTTCCATGTTCGAACCCTTGGACGTCTGTACTGTGGGGCGGATGTGCTAACCACTCATACACCGTACTGCAACGGACGTATGATTACAAATTAATGTGGTGTTTACTCCACAAAATAAACATGTTGAGCATAAGTGTTTAGTCTGTAAAATAAGGTAAAACTAAGAATGAAGTAAAAAAAAAAAACATGCAAATAACGTTTTGCTAGTTAAAATATGACTGCCGTAGAGGTGCATGAATTCAAATCAGCTTAAGATGTACGCAAATCTTCCCAAAAACGCGCAGGTTAAAGTCTACAGTGGTTCCTCTACTTGCGAACGTCTCTTCATAAGAAATTTTCAAGTTATGAAATGCCCCAACAGGAAAATATTGCCTCGTAACCAACAGGAAAATATTGCCTCATGTTACGAAAGAAATTTCAATACACGAAAAGTAAAAATACAGGATGGGCTGCTACTTGCAGCTATGAGTTTCCTGAACGCAACATACTTATAACTGCTCTGCCATTGGCTATTACTGAGCATCCTGGCATCCTATTGGCTAAGAGGGACTTCTACCAAATATGCCTTTGTGTGTGTGTGTGTGTGTGTGTGTGTGTGTGTGTGTGTGTGTGTGTGTGTGTGTGTGGATAGATGTGTGTGTGTATTCAGCATCCTCGTCATTCGTCCCTCGGGCCATGAGGCGCTCCGATAGTTTTACGTCAATGTGAATCACCCAGAAAAAGTGTTCACCAGTAAGGCGATCACTCACTATGCTGTTTGCCTTGGACATTTTTGAAGGATTGTTAAAAGCCGACAAAAGCAAACGTCCTTGGATCAGTTCTTTCCAAAACAGCGGGCAAAAAACACTTCTGAGAGAGAAAAAGAGGGCAAAAAAAACTTTCTAGTTAAGACATTTCTTCCGGAACACATTAATTCCGTAAATAGAGGCACCACTGTACCATTAATCCTCAGAAAGTTGCGCATATTTAATATCAGGCTACCGTAACTCTCCAAAAGGTTGCTTGGGTTAAAATCAGACTGCCGTAAATACCCCAAATTTGAGCTTGTTCATGTAAGACTAACGCAAAGCTTTTAAAAATCTGCTCAAGTTACTACATTTTCCTGGATGTGCTGTTAGTTTCGTTTGTTGCATGGTAACCCATTTCTGCTGTGTGTTGTTCTTGGCGATTATTCTCGTCGTTTTTTTTCTCCTCCAGTCGGTGTGGTGCTCCAAAATAATTTGCTTTCCTGTGGCCTCTGTTTATTCCAACAGTTGTGCTCCTTACCCACAAGTGTAATTTCCCCTCACTCTATCGGTGTTCATTCATGCTGAACGCCCCCGTTACTGGCGACTCGAGTTCGCCAAGTTGAGGAGTGTGCAATTTTGAAAAACTGGAGCACTCAAGCTGGAATCCTTTTTCTTGCATCTTTGTTTGCCTCCTTTCCAAAATGACATCCATCTCTCAGAAATTGACCGCCGAAGCGTCTTAAGACAGCCTCGGGTCCTTTTCTGACCTGATTAATTTTTTTCCTCCTGCTTTCTTGTTATTATGTCTGGTTTCCTTAGCCATGGTGCATGAATGCGGTTCGGTGAGTTCGCCTGAACGCTTCCAACGTTTGACCTAAATATTTAATTTATTTATTTATTTATTTTTTTAAGCAAAGCAATCATCGGACGTGACGGCATGTGATAGCGGCCCCCTTCCTTATCTTCTGTCTCTCTCTCGTTCATACAAAGATGCCAGCTCATCCTGACGGCCCTTAAGCTGCTGTTGTACTGGGTCAAAACACTCAACAGCTGCTTGTGACCTACCAGATGTGAGATGTCGGCCAAAACCAGACAACACTCATGTTTGAAATATCAAGTTATTGGGGTTTTTTCTTCCTTTTTTTTTCTTTCCCAAAACTGTTAAATACGTATTGTCCATTAAGTGTCATGTGTCCATCATCATTCTATTGTATTCTGTACACATCTAGATTATTAGACATAGTAAGGATTTTACTGGCTAATTTGTTTAACAGGAGTGTGTCAATCACACAGTCACTATGCTGCATATGTAAATAAAAAAACACACCCAGTCCAAATCTTGCATATGACATAAATAGAGCCTTGAATATGTCACCAAACCGCAGGAACAGAATTGTATTTCATGCCTGTTTTTTCTGTAATGGCCATTTTTTAAAAATGTGACATCAAACATATTTGTCCCAAATTGGGTTGCGCTTTGAGGTGTGACAACTTTTTCACTTTAGAATTTTTTTCACTTTCAACTTTCAAAATGTTCAGTGGCATAAAAAATGTGACATCAAACATATTTGTCCCAAATTGGGTTGCGCTTTGAGGTGTGACAACTTTTTTTCACTTTTGAATTTTTTTCACTTTCAACTTTCAAAAAGTGATCAGTAGGAACTGCAACTGTGTGCATATGTAAATAAAAACCCACCCAGCAGTCAGCAAAGTGTGTCGCAATTTAAGAAAATTGCCATCAAACATATTTGTCCCAAATTGGGTTGTGCTTTGAGGTGTGACAACTTTTTCACTTTTGAATTTTTTTCACTTTCAAAATGTTCAGTGGCATTAGATCTAGCCATACATATATAGTTTGCATTACTTTTTTCTTGAATAACAAAATGAGTATTGGGTTATGACTCTATATAAGTAACTCTAACTCTGTCCAATATTGTGTATAGCGTTTATATAGATATCAGAGTGAAAAAATGTTGTACATGGTAATTAGAACCTTGAAAAAGTATAAAAGTCACAAAAACTATGAAAAATGTTGAAGTAACATACTTTATAACAAACAAACAAAACAACCAGCAACTAATATGCAAACTTGATAACAAAACGAAAAACAAACACAAAACTTTTTTTTTTTTTTTTTTTTACAATCAGAACAAATGGTTGTAGTGTGTTTGTGGCGGATTGGCCTTTCCACATCTGCCACAATAATTTGAAGCATGAAGCGGTTTTCGCAAAAGCTATACGTATTGCTTTCTTTTCTCGCATGTCCTCTTCCTGCAGCTGCTGCACCGGGCTGCTGTGCAGCTGCAGTTGCAGTGTTGGTGTGTTTACGTGCATAAACAAATGTAAAACTCATTCATTCATTCATCTTCTGAACCGCTTCGATAAATGTAAAAGTCGATTCTCAAAAATAACACTTGATTTTCAAAACAACGTCCAGCCAGTAACTATCGTTACGCGCTGAGTTTTTGGCGTGCTGCACCCTCAAACAAGCCAATAATGCCAATCAATCAGGGCACTGGGCATGCCCGTGCACAAATGCACATTGTGAGTGCGCGATCTACTGGCGTGAAGACGAGAAAAAGACTGATGAGCCCATCATTTCAAATGGCCGTAAGTACACTCCTAAAACGTGGCTGTTTCGCCTGTGCTGAGCGCTGCTCACGTGAGCGCGCGTGGCAGCGCGCCACGTTCATTACGAGCCCACACGGCCGGGACGTGCATTGCATAACAGTTTGACCAATTCAAAAGTCGATTTTGAAAAATAATCTGAGAGCTGTTGCCACCCAGCTAGCAATGCTCTACAAACTGCATTACATTGTTTTGCGCTGCGCGTATGGCGTGCGTGCAAACCAATGTAATTATGTGCAACATACGCGGGTGGGACATCTTAAGAGGTGACACCAGGAAGTTGAGTCTGTCTGGGTGACGTCTCTGCAAGAGACGCTGCACGACCTCACATTCAAATGTGCACAAAATGGCGGAAAAATACTGCTTCGATGTCTTATCGGGTACTAGCTTAACGGCGAGATGCTCGTCACTACATCGAGGTCACCAGTTAGCCCCCAAGCACCATATGAGTAGCCCTGTGGGCCTGTTCTAAAAATAGCTCACAAGTGATGAGATATGGTGCTTTTCTAGGAATTTGGTCTAGGCGATTGTTTGAAAATGTAAACACTGACAGA
The DNA here is from genome assembly GCA_026261675.1 of Hippocampus mohnikei. Taxonomy (NCBI): domain Eukaryota; kingdom Metazoa; phylum Chordata; class Actinopteri; order Syngnathiformes; family Syngnathidae; genus Hippocampus; species Hippocampus mohnikei. The sequence goes on from JAKGUB010000521.1 coordinate 6,953,106, forward strand.
GATTTATAGAAACAGTTTTGCATATTGATGTTTATCAGTTGTTTGTTCTTCACATGAAAGGGTATCATTATTTATTCATAACAGCATATAACAGTAACATTCATAAAGATCGTTTGAGCCAATTTGTTATTTCTGAAGTGTGTAACTGGTAGCCCTTCGCATGACCAAAGAAGTAGCTCTCGGTTTCAAAAAGGTTGGTGACACCTGCACTAAGCTAACGATGGCAGCAGACGCTGTACGTCAAAGTCACTGCCATTAGTAATTATTATTATTTTAACTTGCTTAATTAGTGATTGAACATGATCATGTTGATAGTGGTGCCAACATTTTGTGAAGGCAATATAAACTGGCCCCAAGACGAATCAAGACAGCCTCCACGCCACCAATTTCAAAATAAAAGCATTACGGGGCTTTGGGTTTATTTTGAAGTTGTCCTCCTCCTCGCGTGTTACAGACGAGTCCTTCATAGCACGAACAAGCGTTGCTGCGGCTGGCTTGACTGTTTCCCGACGGTGTACACCCCAAAAAAAATCAGTACTTGAGGGAGGAAAAAAAACTCCTCCAGTTTTTATTTTTCATTGAGATACTCAAATTACTAATAATTTTTGCCTAGGTCAAAATAAGTCGACTGCAAATCCTCAAATAGTTGAACAAGTTAAATTTCAAATGTACCTAAAAATAATGTGGAGGTTATAGACCAGAGTCTGCCCTTTGAGGACCCGTATCTTCAGTCTTCATGTGTTGATAGTCTTTTCTATCTTCATTCCACTACTCACACCTTTCATCCCTTCCCTGTCTTTCTCCCCCATGTGGATGTTTCACTCCGTCCCGTTATTCGCCTTCCAGCTTCCTGCGCCTGAATGTGGCTGCTTGCTTTATAAATAGCTTGGCCTAGATTAGAGCAGCTGCATTGGCGCTGACACCAGGAGCTCGTTTGGCAGCCCACTTGGCATTGAGGGGGTTGTGTTTAGGTGCGTGCACGCGTGCGTCTGTGTACGTACACAAGCAGGCTGGCTTGTGAGTGACATGACATTGACGCCCGCGCTGCACTAATGTGATGTGCATTTGCAATGTCAGACATCTATTTTGAGGAGGGCTGAGTGTTCAGAATCCACACGTGGGGACAGCACACAGAGTTTGTTTTTTGTTGTTCGCTAGGCCCAAAGACAATTTACCTTGCTCTCACATAGCATACTGTATGTATGCTGGTGGTGATCCATGACCCTGATTTTTTTTTTTCATCTGTAAAGCTCCACTACGGCATACAAATTATTTCTCATCGGTGAGCCTTTTATACTGCTTCGTTCACCTGCTGTAGTGTGCAAAGGCACAAAAGCAATATCTTGTAGTGTTAAGAGTTAAGATAGCATTTTTTTGCATCAAGGTTTTTTTCATGAATGCCAAGACACCGAGCATCATTTTTTTATACCAGTCTTTCCCTATCATACCAGACATACAGCGCATTGGTGGGATTTATTTTCCTTCCATTTTTCCATGCTCACCTTGAAAAATGCAATATCTTAATTTTCTCCACTTGCTGACTGTCAGATCGTGAGAATTGTGAATGAGCAGAGCTGGACTGTAGGGAGGAGGGGGTTTGTAAGCCTGGGGTTTTGCAAAAATGAGGCAACACAGAAGGGAAAAGTGCTCATCATCGCCATCCATCCCACTTCTGGGCAGTGACAAACACAACAGGTTGGAGCATTTTGATAGTCCATGACGTTTAAGTGTATAGTACTGTATGTCCTCTGTTTTCATTTGGCAAGTGTCTCACAAAAAAAAAAAAAAAAAAGTCCACAGGTTTACAGTGAACCCCCACTTAAAGTATATGTACCGGTGATTCAGTTTGGTAGGTCAGTCTCAAGAATCAGCTGGGATGGGCTTCAGCTCACCCGCACCTGTAATGAGGACAATGGATGGAAGTGACTTATGTTTAATGAGCTAAAATAAAGTAATGAGTAACATTAAGTTTAAAATGGTATGTTTATTTATTTATTTTTTTCAGTACAGAAATGTCACCTTCGTCCTCCCACAGTCCACTCTTATTCCGTCTGCCCTGCATGGACACACGAGGGCATAAATAGACTCAGCACCTGCAGCGTTTACAGTATATTAATGGCTTATTGGGGAATGAGCTGCCTCACTCAGCCCGGCAATTATTATAGAACGAGCGATCGGGATGATGAGAGTGACGGAAAGAAGACATGGTATGCTTGGTGATTATGCAACGGCGCGTCTGTGGGATTTTTGTAATGACTGGTGCTGAGCTGCAGTGGAAAGTGTCTCACCGCGTGTCCTTGTAATTAAGGAAAGAGGCGCCTCGTTGGCTGCTTTGTGAGTGACAATGTTGTGGCTCGCGTAATGCCCAGTCAACAACACTGCTCGTCAAATTTTCATATTTAATTTTCCATTGATGTGTTTTATTGTGCTTATTACCTGCACGTCCACAACATGGCCATGCATTCTTGAGCTAGACCAGCCTGGGAGCAAGCAGCTGACCATTATGTAATGTTGCTTCAATCGTGAGGCGCTATCCCATTTCAGTACTCTAGGTGGAGGAAATGCGCTTTGGGTGTCAGGTGCCACACAATGTTTCTGCTCCATCTTTTGGGTCACTGCTCCATTTAGCGTCAAAACAAGTAAACTGTGTTGATGAAAAGGACCATCCCTTTTTTTTCTCTCTGAAAATGTTGTGACATACATAGGTATCCGAAACTAATTCTGATTCTGATTCTTCTTAAAATACAAGCTACACACATACATCATCTGAGAATTTTTGCTCCTTTCCAGTCAGGAAACAGCAAATACATGATTATCAGCTGTCTAAAAGATTATTCTGCTTGATTTGGAGTGGGTTAAAAGTGTTTTTTTTCTCCTCCCAGCTCTGCTCATAAAATGGTCGAGGCAAACAATCATAAATGTTTAAACCTGTCCAGGATTTACTATGTGTGCATGTGGTAAAAACAAAGTGGGACTGAGCCAACCAGCAATTTGGATAACTTTTGGCACTGTGCTGCCTCCCACAGGTCTAGCTTGGTACTACAACAGACAGGTATTCAGCTCCCAAGTCATGAGTGGAGAAACTGTATGGGGTTGGTGTTACAAAGACATATTTTTGGGAAGAGGCAGCAAACTAAAAAATGTACTTTGCCATTTCACATTTGATGGATGGACAGTAGAATTGGTTGTTACGAAAAAACAAATCCATCACGATAGACTATTTTATATCATAAAAATGATGTACCACAATACATTTTCAGTTATTCTATTTAAAGAAATACATCACACTATCACTGCTTAACTTTTCTCACTTTATTTTGAAGTGACATGAAACAGACTTGTATCATTTTTTTAATGGCAGTGTTTTGTGGGGGCTGCTAAAACCTGGCTGCTTTTTGTGTGGGGGAATGCAAGGGTGAACACTGAAGCACATGTGGCACACAACCATTTTTTTCCCATACAGTCTCTTTATAACCCCACTTCCACGACTGTAAAGAAAGAAAGAAAAAGCGGAATAAACCGGACCGTGGCTTTCTTTCTGCAGTGTCCATTTGCGCGGCTCACTTCACTTGTGGCGTAAACGTGAGCGTGCTGATGACGTCAATGTGGCACTGAGGGAGGAGGGGGGGTGAGGAGGGGCTGTGAGAGTTGTGGCTGTGCTGCAGCATCACTCAGTAGCTCTCCTCCAGTCAACCGCGCACCCATTCGCACACGCTGTCAGTCTCGTGGACTTTTCAGTCGACTGCAAGCTTGCGCGGAGCGCACAAGCGAATCGATTTTTCTTCATCGTCTTTCTCTCACGCAATCCCACCCGCGCGAGGGGAATGCCATCGATAAACATGAAGCTGGAGATGGTCACCATCATCGCCTGCGAGGTAGACGTCGAGGTGTTTACGTCATACAAAATGCAGGTACGATCTTGATGGGGGGGGGGGGGGACGGTCGCTGTCGCGAGCGCGTGGAATGCAGACGCGATGTTATTTTATCAATGGGTCCACAAGGTTACGCGCGGCGCGCACGTTGCGCGAGGAAGGGGTGTGCGGGTAGTGCATCTTAATGCGGTAATGAGGCGCCGATTGACGAGAGAGAATGCGCAACTTAGATATCGGTAATCGGCAACAATATTCGGTACACCTGCACAGTCCATATGACAAAATAATAACAATCATTCTGCTTGTGGTTGTATAGTTCGCACAGCATAACAAGGAGAGCTGTTTCTAATCTTATCTCTCGTCCCTCTTGGTAACCAAAATGTTAGAAGAGGCTCCCGATGTGATGCAGTGCAGCCCAAAGATTTTGCACAACCAGAAAACTTTACATATTTTCACATGATGACACCTCTGACACTGGATCACAAAGCAGCATTATCTTTGCAAATATTTAATTGGATCCGAGTTTAAACTATGTGGTTATGTACAATACAGTTAACTTTCTGGCCAAGGTCTGAAAGCTTAATGTTGGACTTAGTGTACTTTCTATACGAATATGAAATAAACCTAAACCTAGACTTTATTTTTTTTTTTTTTTTTAAAGCTTTTTTTTTCCCAATGCATTTCGATGTGCTGGGTCACTTTGCTAACTGGGCCCAATGCGAACGGACTGTGGCGTCCAAAAGGGAAATCTACATCTTTAAGATGAGCCTGATCACAGAGAACACCAGACAGGCTGGACTTCACTTGTCCTTGTCAGAACTGAAGTGCTGTCCTCTTCTAAAGTTTCCTGTCGGGCAGCTCTTCTCAATTAACCTATGCCATTGTGACCCTGCAAGGAGAAAAAAAAAAAAGAAGGGATGTGCACACAATTAAAAGAACAGATGGAGAAGGGCTGACTTTCAAAACGGCACAAAGAACATGGTTAATCCTGGTTTTCGGATGCGGGAAGAAGGATCGAGTGTAACAGTAGATTAAATTCAGTCAGTCTAATCTTGTTTTATTTTATAGTCTATTTTTTTTTAATATTAACAAGATGTATGCCTATCTGATGTCCCTGATCTCACAAGATAAGAAAGAACCAGACAGGCTTGCAAGCAACAATTGATGGGCTGATGTGGATTATTTAACCCTTTCAAGGACAGCGGTTACTACAGTGGACAGTTTATCATGTTATAAGGTTACAAGGTGCATGAAAAGGTTAAGCGGGGGGGGGCAGTGTTAGGAGCTTTAAATGTATTGATTGCATTCTCCGATCCAATTAAGTTTGGGTTTGTGAACATTACCGTCTTGACTTGGTAACTTTTCACCCAGTTGCTGTCTTCTCTGAATACTCCAAATGTGAACAGGATGAAGGTTTAGTGTGTGGATTCAAGCTATGAGAAAATTTTCTGAAAGCAAGTCGACTGGTTTGAAGGTCGGATGGCTGTCGCACCACAACCAAATTGCGTCACTTTGTTTGAAATCGTTACCCGAGTTTAATTCTCGACGGGGAAAAACAACCGTAAGTTTGATGACCACGGATTGAAGTGTACTCGTGTGAAATTACCCTTTTGTTGGAGGAAAAGCAAAAAGCTCTTGGCTAAGTCCCCGCTGGTTACATGAATAATGAGCCAAACAGAGAGACTATAGTCAGAACAAGTAGGTCGGACCATCACGGCAGAATGGACGCACTGGTGCGAGTCTTTCGTTTCGTTTAGCTTTGTGTCCATTCTGGGCAAAAACAAAAGCCGCATCCCTGTCGTGAGAGTCGATGAGCTCGTTTTTTTTTTTTTGTGGGACGACAGCAGGCATTGTCATGTTTTTTGCGACTCGTCCATCGTTACCTGTAAAGTATCACGGCGTCAGTGTAACGCAGGACGCATGGTGAAGGTCAGAAGTTCTTTAGCGGAGTCTGCTACAAAGCTGCTAACGCTGTGCTCTGATTGACGCCGTCAAAGACGTGTTCATTGAATAAGATGTTACTTCTTGTTAACAATTGTGTAGAATGGTAGTTTTAAATTATGTATTCATCCAGGGCATGAGTGAACACAGATAAAACCTGTATTTGGGGAACATGAAGGTTGGGAAGTTTGAAGGAAATCTGAGCATCAGGAGAATGACCTTCATCACACTCATGCCTTTGGTCAGGTTTTAACTTTGTGGAGCTCAATCATGATCTGTTTTACAGCGAGTCATCAAATTTTGCGTCACACTATGAAGAAAATACACGCATTTTAGCATCACCCGAGTGTACAGTGTGTTGTGGGGCTGGGCATTGTTAAGAACCGAATCTGATTTGATTTCCGTTCTTCACGCTGCAATTTGATTTTGTTTTGATTTGGGCTTAAGCTAACAATTCTGTGAATAATCGATTTGTCTGTCGATTATTTTGTCGACTTAAAAAAAATGGGATTTTATTTTAAATTGGCAGTGAAGGAAATATTATATTTGGATTCAACACAAAGATAATCAGTCTGCTTCCGTTGCAGGAGCACAGACAGATACTTTTGAGAAGCGGAAATTCTGAGCCTTGGTCCAATTTTACATTAAAAAAACAATATCTAAACGACTAATCAATGATCATAAATAATTATATAATAATGATCATCATTTAGTTGCCGATTCATCGAATACTTGTTGCACCTCTAGATTTGACATTGATTTAAAGTCTCCGATATTGATTTAGTAAGAAGCAGAAATACACCAACTAAGAGTTAATTTTGACAGTTTTGAATTGTTTAACCCTGCCATGTAAACATGTCACGTCACCTTTTTTTCAATTCATATGAACGTACCCTCAGACTCTGGTACCTTCTGTGTGGCGACGGTGCTTGGTGCCAGCTTGATTTTAACTTTACAAGGGAATCCAAAATGATCCCGAGGCTTTTGCTGCTTGCTTTTGTCACCACATAAATTTGCTAACCAAATGTTATGCTTTTAAAGCCCGGCACTCACAAACGTTTTTGTAATGTTTTGAATGTTATGACAATTCATCAGCTTTGTTGCAATGCTTGGCCCACAAGCAAAGATGAAAAGTCAACATCCTCTTAAAATAGTTTTACCAATCTGTCTGGTTTACCTGTTTAAAATTTGGTAGGGCAAACTCTTCCAGAATGAGTTTACCGGTACATGTTTTTTTTGTTTTATTTTTTTTGAAGGAATCTTGAAACTGGCTGAATGGAATTGGGCACTTTAAACCAAACGGAAAGATTGGCTTCAGGGGCTGAATTTCCAAAATGAATGCACACGCCCGCCAGATTTAGTGAGTTTTTAAGTTACAGTAATAACCTGAGAGGCTGAGTCTTACCGTAAATAGCAAAAAAAAACAACAAACCTGCCAGTAAACTGACTCACAACTCTTTTTTTTTTCTTTTTTTAAATTTTATGAATGCCTATATTGAGAATCTGTTCTCAATTGCTATTACTGGGTCAATAATGGTTAAATATATAAAATAACATTTCTGAACAAGTTAAATAGTAACCAATAATAATAATTTTAAAAAACAAGATATCAACAACAAAAAACTAAAATGCGTTTACTCTGTGGCTCTTTATTATTTTGTGATTAATTTAGAGTCATGGTTCTGCACCGTAGCTAGCCACGCTAGCTAGCCAGCTTACGGCTAGAAGCTAGCTGGAATGGCGCAAGATAGCCTTGCGCAGAGCATTGCCCAATAGTAGTGATTTTAGTGTTGACTGTCCATGACTATTTTAGTCTAGTTTTAGTTGACGAAAACTGATCACGTTTTAGTCTAGTTTTTGGAAAAGATATCTGATGACATTTTAGCAGAGTTATTGAGTTTGGCTTTAGCTACAGGTGCTACTACTATATCGGCAGGTAAACAAGCTCATTCATTTGCCGGTTGAGTGGAAGCAACTGTGGCAGGGTTTTTACTTTCTGGACCTAGATTTGACACGTATATTTTAGTAAAAGTCCCTGATAGTCTAGATACACATGAAAGCAACATTTTCCTTTAGCCAAACCCAATTGTTACCTTCTCGACTCAAGAAAACATAAATTTCAGATGCGGAAGATGCTATTTATTTTACCAGCTCATTCTCCTCTCCCTCATGTGATAAAGTTTCATGAAGAAAGATATTTTGTCCAATATTCATTGCTGAAACCTTGAAGCCATTTTTTACGCTGAGGCGATGTGGAGTCCAAATTGATACCATCGGACAAATTCGTGCCATCGAACAAAATTACCGTATATACCGTGCACACCTAAAAAACATAAAAGCCACAAAAAAATCATACTTCATAGTACCGGTAATAAACATTTGTTTGGTGTCTTTTTTTTTTTCAAATGCAACACTTAAAGAAGTGTGGCTCTCTGGCAACTTTCCCGCTGACAGGAAAAATATTCCCCACTCCTGCTTTACTGAACTGCCTGCCGTCTTATTCGTCCTTTTACATTTGTTGAAGTCATTAAATCACATTCCAAATGGTTGTTTCTCCTGCAAAGTGCTTTCTCGCTGCCGCCCCGTCCCTGAAATGTGTTCCTTTCAATGAGGCAAGATCCAACGCTACAATGGTGGCGACTTTATGATCTTTTAGCAATCATTTGAGTAGTTCAAATCACAATGATTACTACAGAGAATGCATTGCAAGCTGTTACACGTAAAAAAAATTTTTTTTTAATGCAGACACGGTGACAATAACATTCTTATAGATGGATGCTGTTGCTGCTCGAAGAATTTCCGAGCACTCTCTGTCAGTTTCCACTTGTCATAATCTCTCTTTGGAAATACGTCGTGGCTTTGTCGTCGCAGTAAACAATTTGATGACTAACGCGCTATTTATGGTTCAGCAGGACGTCTGACATGTTTTTGCTCCCGTTGTCTCGCCGCCTTTTGTGTGTTCCGCTCAAACACGTCACCCCCTCTCAATTGTGACCATGTCAAAAATAAAGCGTCAAGCTCGGCATCATCTCATTGTGATGCTGTGACCATTTGGCAAATGTTCCTGTGGTTGAACAGTCACATCTTTTTGCCGTGAATGGAATGAAAAGTCTTGATCGTCGTCATGTAAGCACATATCGTAAAATTCCAGGCGCTGCAACTGATTAAACTGCGACTTAAAAATAGCAAACACGGGCAATAAAATAACTTGAAGAGCAATAAAAAAAACACAGGCAGCGGAATAGAATGGAAGAGAATTACTCAGTGTTATTACGAACAGCAGAAGGTGTACTAATTTTCTGCCAACAGATGTTGATGTTTCTGACATTAAATTGATATTAAAACTGTTATACTGTAGGTTCATAGTTTGTGGTATACTGACGGTTTAAACTATGAACACAAACATTTATAAACTATTTTATTGGGGAGGCATCAATTATCACAGTTTTTTGCTGTTCACAACAGGACGCGGTATCTATCCCCCTGAATAACAGGGGGATGAATGTACCGGTTTTGGCGAGAAGCGAAGGTGATCCGTTTTTACCAAGCCCCTCTCTCCCTTCTCAGAAAGATTTGGACGCTTGCTGTTCGGGATGGGTCAGTACCGGTACAGCCTTATTTTTTACATATCGGGTATTCATGGAGGCTGCCGAAACCAGCCACTGATACTTAAGACGAAGAAAATCTGACATCGCTTAAGTCCTCCTTGGCAGTAGTTGGCACTATACTGCGGCAGTTTGACACATTTGTGAATCATCATGAAGTTTTGTTCACATTATTCACATGAACAAAATGTGAGTGTCATTTTAAAGATGTTAACGGTCAGTGAAAGACATATTTTTTTGGGTCATCCATCGAGGATATTTTTTTTCAAAGGCTTGTTCCCAAGCTGGCGTGCTACTGTGTTAATGCAAAGTCACCATCAATGTCAGTAGGCATTGATTGCCGCTCGCTAAAAGCTGACATCCTTTGATATCATTGAGTCAGAGGACACTGACAGGCCTCTCGGTCATCGCTGATTAAAACGTGAATTAGGTCAAAATGTTAACATGATGCGGAACCTGCAGGTGACCGCCGCTGTCAGGATGCACTGTGACCGCTCTAAGCATCACCCGAGTGTACAGTGTGTTGTGGGGCTGGGCATTGTTAAGAACCGAATCTGATTTGATTTCCGTTCTTCACGCTGCAATTTGATTTTGTTTTGATTTGGGCTTAAGCTAACAATTCTGTGAATAATCGATTTGTCTGTCGATTATTTTGTCGACTTAAAAAAAATGGGATTTTATTTTAAATTGGCAGTGAAGGAAATATTATATTTGGATTCAACACAAAGATAATCAGTCTGCTTCCGTTGCAGGAGCACAGACAGATACTTTTGAGAAGCGGAAATTCTGAGCGTTGGTCCAATTTTACATTAAAAAAACAATATCTAAACGACTAATCAATGATCATAAATAATTATATAATAATGATCATCGTTTAGTTGCCGATTCATCGAATACTTGTTGCACCTCTAGATTTGACATTGATTTAAAGTCTCCGATATTGATTTAGTAAGAAGCAGAAATACACCAACTAAGAGTTAATTTTGACAGTTTTGAATTGTTTAACCCTGCCATGTAAACATGTCACGTCACCTTTTTTTCAATTCATATGAACGTACCCTCAGACTCTGGTACCTTCTGTGTGGCGACGGTGCTTGGTGCCAGCTTGATTTTAACTTTGCAAGGGAATCCAAAATGATCCCGAGGCTTTTGCTGCTTGCTTTTGTCACCACATAAATTTGCTAACCAAATTTTATGCTTTTAAAGCCCGGCACTCACAAACGTTTTTGTAATGTTTTGAATGTTATGACAATTCATCAGCTTTGTTGCAATGCTTGGCCCACAAGCAAAGATGAAAAGTCAACATCCTCTTAAAATAGTGTTACCAATCTGTCTGGTTTACCTGTTTAAAATTTGGTAGGGCAAACTCTTCCAGAATGAGTTTACCGGTACATGTTTTTTTTGTTGTATTTTTTTTGAAGGAATCTTGAAACTGGGTGAATGGAATTGGGCACTTTAAACCAAACGGAAAGATTGGCTTCAGGGGCTGAATTTCCAAAATGAATGCACACGCCTGCCAGATTTAGTGAGTTTTTAAGTTACAGTAATAACCTGAGAGGCTGAGTCTTACCGTAAATAGCAAAAAAACCCCAACAAACCTGCCAATAAACTGACTCACAACTCCTTTTTTTTTTCTTTTTTAAAATTTTATGAATGCCTATATTGAGAATCTGTTCTCAATTGCTATTACTGGGTCAATAATGGTTAAATATATCAAATAACATTTCTGAACAAGTTAAATAGTAACCAATAATAATAATTTTAAAAAACAAGATATCAACAACAAAAAGCTAAAATGCGTTTACTCTGTGGCTCTTTATTATTTTGTGATTAATTTAGAGTCACGGTTCTGCACCGTAGCTAGCCACGCTAGCTAGCCAGCTTATGGCTAGAAGCTAGCTGGAATGGCGCAAGATAGCCTTGCGCAGAGCATTGCCCGATAGTAGTGATTTTAGTCTTGACTGTCCATGACTATTTTAGTCTAGTTTTAGTTGACGAAAACTGATCACGTTTTAGTCTAGTTTTTGGAAAAGATATCTGATGACATTTTAGCAGAGTTATTGAGTTTGGCTTTAGCTACAGGTGCTACTACTATATTGGCAGGTAAACAAGCTCATTCATTTGCCGGTTGAGTGGAAGCAACTGTGGCAGGGTTTTTACTTTCTGGACCTAGATTTGACACGTATATTTTAGTAAAAGTCCCTGATAGTCTAGATACACATGAAAGCAACATTTTCCTTTAGCCAAACCCAATTGTTACCTTCTCGACTCAAGAAAACATCAATTTCAGATGCGGAAGATGCTATTTATTTTACCAGCTCATTCTCCTCTCCCTCATGTGATAAAGTTTCATGAAGAAAGATATTTTGTCCAATATTCATTGCTGAAACCTTGCAGCCATTTTTTACACTGAGGAGATGTGGAGTCCAAATTGATACCATCGGACAAATTCGTGCCATCGAACAAAATTACCGTATATACCGTGCACACCTAAAAAACATAAAAGCCACAAAAAAATCATACTTCATAGTACCGGTAATAAACATTTGTTTGGTGTCTTTTTTTTTTTCAAATGCAACACTTAAAGAAGTGTGGCTCTCTGGCAACTTTCCCGCTGACAGGAAAAATGTTCCCCACTCCTGCTTTACTGAACTGCCTGCCGTCTTATTCGTCCTTTTACATTTGTTGAAGTCATTAAATCACATTCCAAATGATTGTTTCTCCTGCAAAGTGCTTTCTCGCTGCCGCCCCGTCCCTGAAATGTGTTCCTTTCAATGAGGCACGATCCAACGCTACAATGGTGGCGACTTTATGATCTTTTAGCAATCATTTGAGTAGTTCAAATCACAATGATTACTACAGAGAATGCATTGCAAGCTGTTACACGTAAAAAAAAATGTTTTAATGCAGACACGGTGACAATAACATTCTTATAGATGGATGCTGTTGCTGCTCGAAGAATTTCCGAGCACTCTCTGTCAGTTTCCACTTGTCATAATCTCTCTTTGGAAATACGTCGTGGCTTTGTCGTCGCAGTAAACAATTTGATGACTAACGCGCTATTTATGGTTCAGCAGGACGTCTAACATGTTTTTGCTCCCGTTGTCTCGCCGCCTTTTGTGTGATCCGCTCAAACACGTCACCCCCTCTCAATTGTGACCATGTCAAAAATAAAGCGTCAAGCTCGGCATCATCTCATTGTGATGCTGTGACCATTTGGCAAATGTTCCTGAGGTTGAACAGTCACATCTTTTTGCCGTCAATGGAATGAAAAGTCTTGATCGTCGTCATGTAAGCACATATCGTAAAATTCCAGGCGCTGCAACTGATTAAACTGCGACTTAAAAATAGCAAACACGGGCAATAAAATAACTTGAAGAGCAATAAAAAAAACACAGGCAGCGGAATAGAATGGAAGAGAATTACTCAGTGTTATTACGAACAGCAGAAGGTGTACTAATTTTCTGCCAACAGATGTTGATGTTTCTGACATTAAATTGATATTAAAACTGTTATACTGTAGGTTCATAGTTTGTGGTATACTGATGGTTTAAACTATGAACACAAGCATTTATAAACTATTTTATTGGGGAGGCATCAATTATCACAGTTTTTTGCTGTTCACAGCAGGACGCGGTATCTATCCCCCTGAATAACAGGGGGATGAATGTACCGGTTTTGGCGAGAAGCGAAGGTGATCCGTTTTTACCAAGCCCCTCTCTCCCTTCTCAGAAAGATTTGGATGCTTGCTGTTCGGGAGGGGTCAGTACCGGTACAGCCTTATTTTTTACATATCGGGTATTCATGGAGGCTGCCGAAACCAGCCACTGATACTTAAGACGAAGAAAATCTGACATCGCTTAAGTCCTCCTTGGCAGTAGTTGGCACTATACTGCGGCAGTTTGACACATTTGTGAATCATCATGAAGTTTTGTTCACATTATTCACATGAACAAAATGTGAGTGTCATTTTAAAAATGTTAACGGTCAGTGAAAGACATATTTTTTTGGGTCATCCATCAAGGATATTTTTTTTCAAAGGCTTGTTCCCAAGCTGGCGTGCTACTGTGTTAATGCAAAGTCACCATCAATGTCAGTAGGCATTGATTGCCGCTCGCTAAAAGCTGACATCCTTTGATATCATTGAGTCAGAGGACACTGACAGGCCTCTCGGTCATCGCTGATTAAAACGTGAATTAGGTCAAAATGTTAACATGATGCAGAACCTGCAGGTGACCGCCGCTGTCAGGATGCACTGTGACCGCTCTATGAGGATGGAAGAGACTGCAACCAGATCAGGTTCTGCACTTTTGGGAAACCAGAGCCCGTGTGGCAGGGTTGAACGATTCAGGGCCCAGAGAACTGCTGGGCTGCAAGTGCAAACTCAAGTGTGCCTGCTCCTGCAGCTTGGGCGGCCGGGCAGGTTGAGCTGAGCGACTCACACAGGCCTGAAACCTTAGAGATGTGCCACGGCTCAGGTGTCTGCTGAAGGTTAGCGCTTAAACCCGTGCGTGTGACGTAAGACAAAGGACGATGTCCTAGACAGTGGATCGGGTTACCCTGCCATCAGAATATTCGTGGGGGTTAGGGTACAAGCCCAGTAGCGAATAATTATAAAATATCAGCTACTGGCACCACCATACATTAAAAAAATTAAATAAAATTGCCGGTAATAGTTTCAACAGTAAATACAGCCTATGACAAACCTGAATCAGTTTAATATTATTTCAAACTAATTTTACAATGTTACCGTAAAAAAGAAATGCTTAACATAAGATAAGGTATTTTAAAAATTGCACCATAAGTACGCATGTCCTTTCCAATAGTAGCAAAGACTATCCATAACTTCCACTAACAACACAGGCTAAACCAGTGGTAGGGAACTTCGGTTCCTTGAGAGCCATATCCTACTTGTTTTCGATCTCTCGCTACTTCACCACACGTGATTCAAACGATCAACTCATCAGCTAGCTCTGAAGAAGCCAGAAACAATCATCATCAATCAGGTATGTTGGAAGAGAGCTAAAATAGGCAGGATATGGGTCTCGAGGAAACAAAGTTCCCTACCCCTAAGCTAATGGCTAGCTATGATTTGCTAACGTCCATTGAAAAAAATGTGGGGAGCAACAGTAAGCACAAGAAAATAATGCTAATGAGATATGACAATGATACTAGCATGGTGAAATTGCTGCCAATGTATGCAATCTGGATCAGATTTGGGGTGACGCTTTGTCTGAAATGCCCAATCTATTTGGAAAAGAAACGTTCGCCTACTTTGAGAGGGTTTTGGGCAAATTCTCACCTAAATCTAATGGGAACACAGCGCAGGAAAAACAATCAAACGCAAGCTTATGAAAGCACATGACATTTTTGGGCAGCAGTAATGAAGCGGATTGCCAAGGGAGGCAAGGGGAGCCCAATTTTCCTGTCACGGAAAAATGATACATGCTGTTTATCTGAAAGAATCACTGTAACATTGCTTTCTATGGATAATAACTCAATTTGTACTCTGACAAGCTGCCATCTTGCCAGGCCTGAATCCAAATTGCATTTTTACTCCAATATGATCACCAACACCAGATATTGGCAATCAACTATTCTGCCGTGATTAACTAAGTAGAAAATTCATCCATCGATATAATTTCTGTACCGCTTATTCTCTGTAGGGTAACAGATGAGCTGTATCCTATCCCATTAATTTTTTTCTTTATCCTCTGCAA
Organism: Hippocampus mohnikei; assembly: GCA_026261675.1. Lineage (NCBI taxonomy): Eukaryota > Metazoa > Chordata > Actinopteri > Syngnathiformes > Syngnathidae > Hippocampus > Hippocampus mohnikei. Next base: position 6,968,244 of record JAKGUB010000521.1, read on the forward strand.
AAATGACTAATATTAGAGCCGTGCTAAGGAGCCGAGAGACGCTGGGATGTCTCTGTGTACCCACTGTCATCTTTTTCACAAAATAATTGCTTATACAGTATAATGATAATAATAATAAGATCTTATCTTATTATCTTATCTTATGTTTAACATTATAATAATGATTTATTCAAAACATTTATTTTTCTGTCGAGCATTGTTTTCATTTATTTCAAATCAATGATGCAGTTGCAAGACAAGTTAATTCATTCATTCTCGTATGTGCTTTAGTGGTTGTATAAACAAAAAGAGCACCGTTAAAATACCGGATCGATAAGCAGTAGTATTGTTAAAAGTAGTCGTATCGATAAAATCTTCACGATCCGTCATGTATCTTGCTTAAGTGCCTCTCCGTCCCTTTATGGAATGTTGTGTTACTCATTTCATATCTGAAACTCTGACTGCACAACGCTGTGACCGTGGCGCTTGGGCATGTGATGTAAGAAAACTGGGTGTGAGGCTGTGCGACCTAAGTGGCACTGACCAGGAAAGGCTCCTACCTTGATACCACAAAAAGAAAAACAACAAAAACATAATAACCAGATTGTTGATAAATAGGATTAATGTGTTTCACTGTACTGTAATCTGATTTCAGTATTCCCATTTTGGACAGACTGACACCTAGAGAGCGCCCCCTGTCAATATGGCTCACTGCTCGGGCTATCAACCCCGTCGGAATAAACACTCGGCCCATTCATGGGCCTCCCTTGTGCATTTGTAGCCATCTCAATGTACACAAAACATACTGAACTCATAGCCGCATGGGTTCTAACATTGACAATAAAAGTCTCAACACAGGGGGTGCCCAAGTCTGGTCTGGTCCAGCCTGTTTTAGAAGTCTACCCCATGCCTCGCTTCCCATTTGGTTTTGAAAGGTAATTAAAAATGATGTTCCACGTGCATGCGGAATTCATTTACATAATTATTTCAGTAGAACTATTTCGGACTATCCTGTAGTACCCGTCCTTGACTCACCCTGAGGCTCCGTGACCTAGATTGTTGGTTTTCACCCAGATCTCATTGAAACATGAGACGCTGGATTAGATTCTGCTAAATCCACGCACGTGTCACAGATAACTGATTTGCCAAAGCGGGGTTTAAAAAAAAAAAAAACATGAATAAACCCTCTGTATGTCCCAATTAGGCTTTGTTAATCTTGTCGTACCAAATGCTGCAATTCCAACGAAAATGTGGATTACAGTCAGGGATTGAAGCGACTTTCAGTGGTTTAGAATGTAGAATATTCCACAGAATTCCGAGTGGGTCGAATTGCTGGAAGGCAAATTTTTCAAATGTATGTCGACACTGTTCTACATTGACAATCATTTGTTATTTAAGTTTGTTGTCGAAAGGTCCAAGTCCAGCACAATGTAAATTGAATTACGTCAATGCATGCTCTCAGGAACATGAATTCATTCAATAACATAAGATAAAATAAGAAAACCTTTATTTGTCTCACAAGGGAGAAATTCCCAATTTACAGCAATACAAAACTGGCATTAAAAACAGGAGTGGAGAACTTTGAGGTATTCTCTCCCATCACATCCGTCCTTTTTTTATTTACTGTACCATTAAATCGGGCTGAACATCGACATCACCATGTAAGAGAATGCTATTTTCAATTCGCAAAGGCTTCAATTTAGAAAGAAGATGAGGGAGGGGGCGACTCTCCATTTCGGTCGGTCAGTAGGCTTTAATTTTTTATTCATGTGTACAGCGTGCTATATTAACAGTGACCTGGTGGCCATGACGGAATTGCTGGACCACCCAAAGTTCACCAACGCCGGCCTGACCAGGACAGTACAAATTTCATGTTTTTGCTTTTTTTTTTTATCCACTTAAATAATCACTCATCATCGATCTTTCTACTGTGGTGCTCGCATGGTTTTGCACGTCAGATGAAATCCTTCCAAAAGGAGTTTCGAGAGACAGTAAAAAGCCCCATAAAATGTCAAATGCTTCATATTCAATGAGATTTTTACTGCCCATAAAAATGAGGGGAAAAAAAAAAGAAACAAGGCAGAAGTAATATTTTCTAAGACACTAAAAATGAACTCATCCCTGCAACTTTGGTCTGTGGGGTTACGTGGACTTGGGTTGTGTTTCCGTACGTGCAAAGAAAACGCGTTTAGCCATCCGTGTTTGTGTTGACGCAACCGGACGAACGTGGATATTTGTCAGTGAACCCGACACACGTTAGAAACCGGACGCCGGCTTTACATAAGCACACTCTGCAACCGCAATCGTGTCGTTACACCTATTTCCACCACTTTAACTGATCCATTAGCTTCAGGCTGTGAGGTCACTGTCTGCAACAGGATTAGATCCCCCGCATGTTGACGGGCGCCTGATCAACTATACTGTATCTCGCCCTCGCCTTAATCTTGTTTGCTTCTGCCAGCGCATTTTATTATGATGCCGCTAGATATCAAACCTTGCCGACGCGCCCCGATAATATCAACCTGTTCCGACATCTCAGTTGATTTGAGTGTCAGAAGCTTGCCTGTGTTGTGAGATGTGCCTTGATGCTCCCGGGATGAAAAGCTTTCCATTACTACCAGGGACATAACTGGCTCGTTACCCAGGGGGCAATCTGCCGGCAGATGGCTCATCGGGGTCACGGTTTTAGCGGACCGCACTTGACCGGCAGGGCTTTACGCTTTGTGCGGCATTCATGCAGCGCCAACATGCTCGCTGGGCTGCTTTGTCTCTTTCCACCTGTCAACTTTTCATGAGTAAGACCGTATAAATGTATCGTCTCAAAATTAGGTGATCACATAACTGCCCATGTATTTGATTAATATCACGCCATCCGTTTTCTGTGTAGCGCTTGTCCTCATTCGGGCAGCTGATTTCGAACTAGCTGGAAACCTAATGCATGTTTTAGCAATGGAGGAGGAACCCACGCAAAAAAAAAAATGGGAGAATAAATTGTTCTGTCAGAATGAAATGAATGATTGCCTTTGGCAAGAAAAATGAAATTGGACAACGGTTCAGCATAATTTAAACAAATTGAGCAGGTTCACTACCTCCGCTAACAGGTAGTTTTACGATGTGCCGTCTTACTACACCACAACGTGTCTGTCATTTAAAAACGTGCGTGCATCCATCGCGAATATTCCGTGAGATGTGCATTACTTCTTTCCTTCTAACCTGTGCACTAAATTGGAACAGGGCTGAAATGCATGTTGCAGGTATTAAATGGGGCTCTGAAAAAAAGGTGGGGCAATCTTGCTTCCTTGCTTTCTGTGCTTGGCACTTATGCTAGTAGAGTTAAGAAGTTCCTTGGCCTGCCAAAAAATGATCACAGCTGATCAGCTCATACAGGTTATGTTTACATTTTAGTTTTGACATTGTGGTGCTTTGGCCGTTCTGGAACTTGGTTGGTGTCGGGTGATGGTTATGTTCATTAGCCAAGAGTATACTCAAGGACACATTTTCAGAAGTGGTACGATAACTAAAGATGTATTGAATTGTGTAATTTCACACTTGATGTGTGGGAAGGCACCCCAGTGACGCAACGATTCGAACATTAAAAAGTCCCTTTTCCAAAATGTATCCCTTTAATGAGCCATCATGAAATTTAAAAAAATAAATAAATTAAAAAAAGACAATAATAATAGTAATAACTTCTGGAGAAATAGTCCCACTGAGCTAGTTTGTGCAACAGCATGAATGTTTTAAAGTCTCATGTTTCCACACTGGCGTCATATGGAGCGGTATCATGCTGCCTGGCACTGGACAAACTGTCACAGCAGGGGTCCGCATGGACCATCGCACAACTTCCGATAGCTGTCGTTACTTTCTTGGGAATTCATACCTGTTACATGAAGGTGACTCCGATCAGAGAGGCATGCCCTCAGCACTTTCAACCACTTTCACTTGCATCTTCCTTCGAGCCAGGCTGATTGGTTGACGCCTGGTCCTCAAAGCCACATTGGTCAAGTTGGAGGGAATTGTCAAAAGTTCCAAATGCCAGTCATTCAGGCTTTCCACTAGAAAGAAAAAAAAAAGTCAAGAAAAGCCAACTAAAACATCTGAAATTTATTTGGTGTTAATTAAGTCTGAACACAGCCACATCACCAATGCAACCACGCTCTCTCAGTTGTTTATTTTCACTTCCCCTTTCCAAAAGAGTTCCTTTTTTATATATATTTTTTGCCCTTAATGAAGTTTTAGGTCACGTTAACCTTGTGACAAAGTTTTCGAAATGATTTATTGTAGCTTGGTCTCATTTACTTTAGATCAGAACAACCTGGCATTTGAACAAGGGTGTAGTCAATTTTTTTTTTTTTTTTTTAATATCCACTCATCAATATAAACGATTCAGGCTGCGTTCATAATAATCCACTCATTTCCTTCTCCCTAAATACTATTTTGGCATTTTTATACAGTGGACCACATAATTAGTTGACTCATCTGTGAAATGAAAGAGCCTACTTTTGGATCACTACTCTGGCGTGCCATTAATCACGTCATTGCTGTCGCATATTAGATTAACGTCTGTTGGTGGAGCCTCCATAATAAGTATGCACTGTGATACATTGTTATTTTACTGATATAAAATATATAATATGATATACAAACAATCCCCCAGGAACCTTCAAAGATGAATTGTGGTCCTTGAATTGTGGTGTATTACGATATAAGTAATTCATATCGATAGTTGGATATACCGGCATATTTATTTACTGGTATGTAACATGCTTTTGTGCTCAAGATGTCCTCTTAGGTCAGGGTTTACTTCCTGATTTTTTTCCTTTCTTTTTCAATCAACCATTTTGGATGTACAGTACTCGCATATTGATGCAAGGCTCAAAGCTTTCTCACCTGTGTCCCTCGGGATACCTCCCTCGCGTATTCATCAATCAGTGATCAGCACGCTCACTTGTTGCACGCCAGTTGTTGCACTTATGTATCTTGGGGGGTCAATTTGACGGGTTATATGATGGAACATGATCGTCGAGCTCGGCCCACCGTTCCCCTTGTGCCAAAAACATCCGTTTAGCTTGACGGCGCGCGTGTCGCGAATCACATATGGCGTTTCATGACATGAGTCATAGGAGCTGGCTGGCACTCATGGAAGATTTACGTATTGGATAAGAGCTTCAATGCGCTTCGCTGGTGGGCTGAGCTAACACTCGTTTGTTGAGCTAATTATTTATGAGTGACCATGTAAGTGAGATCTTTGCATCCTCACTTCAAGTCTTGCTAAGACACAATTGTTTGGGGTAGTAAGTGCATCCTGTGTAGTCTGACATCAGGTTTGAGTTGTTGCAGACATGTTGTGTTTGTGAGAAAAGGAAACTGTTGTTGTTGTTTTTGTTTCATTCCCATGCCACACTGGAGCATGGGTGTGATTCACAGCTTGCTGAATCGTAACCCTGGCTGTTTGTGTCAGAAGTAGTGGTGCGATTTTTGTCTGTCTTCAAGCAGAATCTCCTCGGTGGCGCTGGTGACCCTCTGAGCTAGGACGGCAAACTCATGCAGCAATCTAAAGCTGCATTCATATTCATGCCAACTTCAAAGTAAAGCACTTTGACAAGTCACCAAGCATCCCAAATAGTCTTTTATTTACAAAATTTGGTGACCGGTTGGCTTTATTTTGCACATGGGATTCGGCGCCGGGGAGAAAGTGGAAATCGATGCTACATTTTTTTTTTTTTTTGCTTTAAAAAAATAGAACCAAACAGCATCCACATAACTTACATCCATGCCATCATACGTCTGTATCATGGAAACAAATTAATTTGGTTCCTTAGTTCAATTTAAAAGATCAACCTTTTTTATTTATTTGTTTTGATATTAATTTAGATGTGCTACATACAGAGTGAAATATTTCAAGGTGATCAGTAGAGCTTACAGCTAACGAAAACCCTCACCATGTCAAGAAATTTGAATGTTACACTAAAAAAAATAATGAAAAATGATTTTAGAAGAACTGCCGTGTTTTTGTGGGTAAATGTATTTCACATTCCTGCCATATTTGTGGCCAATTTGTCTAATTTCCATCAATATTCTCACAAGGATCTTGTTTTGTAACCGATAAACCTTATCAAATGTCTTACACTAGATCCCAAGAGGTGATATATATTGAAAATTTTGACATCCGAGTGCATTGTGAGTTTTGTCGCGTTGTGATGAATTCGCAGAGCACTATTTTCAGTTTCTGGGAAGACTGAAGGGACTGACTGACTCTCAGAGATAGTGCACATTTAATTAAGATTCGAGTCAAGATTCCCGCGGCAACTGGAGGAGATAGTGAGCAGGAGCGACACTGACGAACTCCGGTTCATCTCGATCCACCTGAATGCATTGAAACAGGAACGTGGCACCCTGTGAAGACTGCCTCAAAAGTCAGACCAAATGATCTAATTTTGTGAGACCTCAGCACAATGATCTAAACCGGGGGCGGGCAAAGGGCCCGAGGACCACATATGGCCCGTTATGTTCTTTTATCCATTCCCATGCATGGCAGGCTGATTGAACACTCCCTAGGTGTGAGTGTGAGCACGGATGGTTGTTCGTCTGTGTCTGCCCTGCGATTGGCTGGCAAGCTGTTCAGGGTGTCCCCCGCCTACTGCCCGAAGATGGCTGGGATAGGCTCCAGCACCCCCCGCGACCCTTGTGAGGATAAAGGCGATCGGAAAATGTTACCTGTCGCTCTCCCGCGGCGCTGTCTGATTGAAGAAACATAGCATACATAGAATACATCAGGATGTTGGGGAAAGAGGAAATAGCATTGGGATTAAAAAAAAAACGATTGAAGGACAGTGACAGGAAGTTGGAAATCATATTACCAAATTATCTGGAAAGAAAATGAGAGAAGTGTAGGACAAGTCACGTCTGAGTCTCTGACGGAGGCGGTGATGAATCTCTGAGCAATATTAGCTCTGTTTCATCTCATGGAAAAACAATACAGGCAAAACAACTTGAAATATCATCCATCCATCCGTTTTCTGATCCGCTTATCCTTCTAAGAGTCGTGGGATGTGCTGGAGCCTATCCCAGCTGTCTTTGGGCAGTAGGCGGGAGGACACCCTGAACTTGTTGCCAGCCAATCGCAGGGCACAGATAGACTAATAACCATTCACGCTCACGATCACACCTAAGGACAATTTAGAGTGTTCCGTTAGCCTGCCATGCATGTTTTTGGAATGTCGGGGGAAATCAAAGTACCCGGAGAAAACCCACGCAGGCCCCGGGAGAACATGCAAACTCCACACAGGAAAGCCGGAGCCGGAATCGAGCCCTGCACCTCTGCGCTGTGAGACCGGCGTGCTAACCAGTCAACCACCGGACCGCCTCGTAATATCATAATATGGCCCTCAAGACTAGGTAGAAAAACCGACTGTGTACAAAAATTTTGATTAATCCAGTTTTTGTCGCACTTGTCTACACTGATCTCACGGGTGAGCTTGAGCCTTTCCCAGATGACTTTGGGAAAGAGGTGAGGACCACTGTGGAGTGGTTGCCAGCAGAGCAAAACCACACAAGCATGGGGAGAAAATGCAACTCCACATATTTCTTTCAATTTCATTAATTTTCTTGATAATACAGCAGTGATGGGCAACTGGCGACCCACAGGCCGATGGCTCCTTCATAAATGTTGTTCATCACGGTGCCCTAGCGGTTAGCACGTATGCATCACAGTTTTGAAGTTCAGGTTCAAATCTCGATCTCAGATTGGGAGTTTGCATAATGTTCACTCGTTATCATGCTTAGCAACATCCTCAAATATTTGTTGATGGGTTGTCACCCCCGCCCCGACAGGAGAGATTCGAGGCGGCGTTTCGGATCTACGACGATCAGGCAACCTTCCAACTGTTCAAAAGCTTCCGGAGAGTCCGGATCAACTTCAGCACCCCCGAAGCAGCCGCCCGCGCCCGTATCGAGCTACACGAGTCGGAGTTCAACGGCCGCAAACTCAAACTGTACTTTGCCCAGGTGAGCTCGAGCACCACCCACCGCTCGTACACTACAGTGAAAAATACGCATTGAGGTTACACGTACTTTGACAAGCTGCGTCGGATAGTCTCTAGAAGATTGTCATCGCTCATTGATATGGCTTGTTATGACTGCTGCTGCGCCTCTCTCTGTGTGTAATTATAAAAGGATTAAGGATTCAGCAGAGACAATTACTTCATGTAGGTTTTTGTTATTACAGCGAATACATTTGCGAGACAGTCTGTCATTAGCTGCACATAGTGCTGTTCTTTTTATTTATTTATTTTGCAGTCTTTGTAAAAGAGGTCAATCACATCTACCGGTAGATACATTAAATTATCTACAGACCCCTGTTAAAATGCAAGGTTTCGTGATTAAAAAAAAAAAATGGAGACAACATAGATCTTTTCTAAACTTTTCCAACATGAATGTGACCTCTATTTATTATGAATGACCAGATATTTATTGAACACGTGAGGTTGCCCACACGAACTTCATGCATGTGACTTTAAAGTTGGGGCCTGGCCCCTTTGAAGGACATAGTTGTGAGCGGATGGCAGTGTGGAATGCTTTGGCTGTTAAGATAAAATAAGATAAGATAACTTTTATTTGTCCCACACTGGGTTAAATTCGCTAACCTTGGCCAAGCTGCATGTCAGTTGTAGCGAACAACAGGTCATGTGTATTCATTTTTTTATCTGTGTTCAATAAATCGATTGAAAGTGCACCGGCGGCTGTCTATCCTTCTATGTGTGAAGGAATGACTGCACATTTCTGAAAGGCTGCATTAAATTTGATTTGCTAATGATGTTTACTTGACCGTAGACTTGCTGTTGTGTAATTGTAGGCACTTTGCAGAAGGCCCACTGCTCTTTCGCTTATATTTTGCTTTATATTTCATTCTAATGAACACTTCTAAAAATATTTCTTTAGGCTTCACTTACTAATAACGCTGCTCCTCCGGGAACCATACCAAATAATGCTCCCCATTTTATAATCTGCACAACTGAATTGAAAACAAAATAAATCTTCTCGATAAGGCAAAGTGAAATCAAACACCCGACATCACTTATTGTCATCAATGCTGCCGCCAGGTCCAAAATGGTGACGAGGACATCGATAAATCCTACCTAGCGCCCCCACAGCCCGTCAAACAGTTCCTGATCTCGCCGCCCGCCTCGCCGCCCGTAGGCTGGAGTCAGAGCGAGGATGCCACGCCGGTCATCAACTACGACCTGTTGTGCGCGGTCGCCAAGCTGGGACCTGGTGAGTAGTCGTTAACGCGGCTGCGGTCTGGAGCGGAAAATGACATGACTCCGAGAGTCAGGAAGCGGCTTCCCCCCTCCAGAGTCCAGAGAGGTGTCGGGTTTGAGCCCGCAGCGCACTGACCCCCTCTGTTGGCTCACCGCGGTGACGGCGCGTTGTCGTTCTTTTGTTGTTCCTCAGGGCCAATTTCCTCCGTCTCATCTTATTGCCGTGGCAACCGCGATGCAATCTGGAGAGCGTATTCTTTCATTCTGAGTCACCTGTGCTTGTCAACATCCGACTGTAAACACACATAGCTTATTTCCGATAATATTGAGCAGTGTCTGACTCTGGTGAATGTGCATACCATGATGCATATTTTTGTTTTCCAACCATAATGTAGGCTCACAAATTGTCTTTAATTTGTCACATTTTTAGAGACATGCTCTACAGTGGACTCGTCAAAATCAAACTTGGAAATGAATGTTGATGCATCCTTGACTCATATTGTGTGTGACGTATGAACTTATACAAGTCGCGGGGGAGGAGGGTGTTCTTCTGTGTTTAGCTTCTAATCATTGTTCAATTCATTCGAGTGCATTTCTTCAGTCGGAGGAAAATATCCCACATGAAGAAATCATTCTTTGACATCAAATCATGTGTGCCAGAATTATGATGTCAATACTTTGCACAACCAAACAGCACCTAGTCTTCTCCAATAATGTTTCAAAAGATGGAAGTATACAGAGAGAGAGATCTTTGACCGTCCCGCTTTGCAATCATCCAGCGACCTGGGTCCGCTCCTCCGCACTCTCCTCTTTAGCTCACTCCACGTTTTCAATAGGGTTGGTGTCTGGGGACTGAGATGGCCCTGGGAGGAGCTTGATTCTCTCTGGTGAACGAACCATTTCCATACTTTTCAGTATGAGAGGAAGCTTCTGTAATTGTCTCTTCACATATGTTAACCAAGCGAGCCAATAATTACGTAGGCTACTGTATTTTAGTTTATACGATACAGTATACCCTCTTGAGGATAAGCGGTTCAGATGATGGGAACCACACAATAGTTTTCAGGCAGCAATCCTTCCCCTCTTTTTTATTTCCCCCACAAGCTATTGTATTTTAATGCTGGTCACGATGGTGGTATTTTGTATTAAACGAAATGTCATTGTGACAGGTGAGAAGTACGAGCTGCATGCTGGCACGGAGTCCACCCCGAGCGTGGTGGTGCACGTGTGTGAGAGCGAGACGGAGGACGACGAAGCGGCGCGGCCCAAGCAGGAAATTGTGCAGACCAGACGTCCTGAAGGGCCACCAAAGGTCTTCAACTAGACCCCGCCAAGCCCCTCTTCAGGCTGTTTGTTGACATACAACACAGCACGCCCTCTCCTTCTCGCAGTTCTCTCTCTCTCTCTCTCTCTCTCTCTCTCTCTCTCTCTCTCTCTCTCTCTCTCTCTCTCTCTCTCTCTCTCTCTCTCTCTCTCTCTCTCTCTCTCTCTCTCTCTCTCTCTCTCTCTCTCATCTTTGCACTCACAGAGGGCGCTGCTGCCGCTGTCATTCCAGCTCAAAAACAGACAAACATTGCTCCAGTTTTTGTGGGCCATCGGATGAGATGCCTCGGAGGAAATGCATGAGTGGACACACACACACACACACACACACACACACACACACACACACACACACACACACACACACACACCAGCAAACACACAACCACTCCTCACATTGTCCAGTGGGGCACCCTTGACTCCGCCCCGGCCCGCCGAACCTCAGCAGACATGGACACACACACACACACACACACACACACGCACACGCACCACACTCGTTACACGCATCGCTAGTCCAGTTAGCGTGTTAGTACCCTGCACACCTAATTGTTTCGTTTAGCGATGGCTCGTGTGTTTCGGGGTGTTTTGCACTTTTTTTTTGGTCCCCTTTTTTCCATTCATGTTCATATCAGCTCGCATCGGGATGCATGTATATACTCTACAGCGTGAAACAATACTAATAAAGTGAATATTAAACGTCCCACACACTGCACGGAGTGCCATATGTGACTAACAAAAAAATTTGTGGTGGCTGAATATTTCTCCCGTTTGTAATTTAATTTCACTATTAGATGTGTGTTCTTATTGTGTATTTGATACACTTTTTGCATGCTTAAAACACAAAAGTTTTTCTTTGTTTGCATGTAGAACTCCAAAATGACGTCTTTTGGTCATTTTCTTCTCCTTCGTTTGAATTTTTCAAACTCCTCCCGTGCTGTCAACTTCATTTTCTATCGCCCATTCAGATCGCAACTCCTTTTTGCAAGGGTGGGAGCATCTTCCCGCTTTTTTCCGGCTTGTACATAGCGCTTGGTCTTTGTAGATGTTTTTCTAGTCAAAGAGGGAAAGCTGCCTGATGAGATGTCAACCAAAGCATTCTCACGTATTTCCTTCAGTGAGAGGGAATGACAGTAAATATGAGCTGTTATTGAATGCATTTTCACCCACGCGACTTTCGGATTAGTTTAAGCATCCGTCTTTTTTCTTTGTTTGTTTCATGTCCGCTTTGGTGTTCGCTAATGCTAATAAGACGTAAATAAATGAACAATCCGTGAATTTAAGAATTACGGGTTCACTGTATCTATTTGGAGTCGTAGACAGACCGATGAAAGCACACTGGCTGGGATGCTTAAGGAGGTACACACGTACAGCTATCATGGCGGTTGGTTAGCAACTGAACTGGGGCTAAAGATTGCCACTCATGATTGTCAGTGGGGAGTCATCAATATGTAGCGGTCATCGATCACACCACGCACTGTGAGAGCGACAAGCACACGCATGGATATGCTCTCTCACTTAAAAAAAAATCTGTACAGTATGTTTTGTATCTTGATTCAGATGTGAGCAGTAGCTGCGTGAGTGTACGAGATGCTAACCAGGCTAACGGCTAACAATGAAGAAGCTGTTTGGTCCATACACTCAGTTGCTCCAAGACACAAATCGAAATTGTCCATAGGTGTGAATGTGAGTGGAAATGGCCGTTTGCCCTGTGAGTGACCTGCGGCCGGTCGAGGATGGGATAAGCCCCAGCTCACACCCGCGAATAAGATTAATTAGAACAGAAAGTGTAGAAAATAGATGGATGGATTATTAATCCAACTTTACATGTCTTCATTCATTTGTTCACGCCTTATTAAGTACATTAGCATAGGGTAACAAGAACCATACAAGATAGACTACACCCAAAAAGGTAAAGATATTGGTATGGTATGGTTCGGGTGGAATTTCAGAAAAGGCACTATCGCGCCGATTTGCACAATTTGCTGTTCTTTTACAACAGCTGAACACATACAATTCACAATACATGAGTTGAGCAATACATTTCCAGTTACGTTCACTATTATGCATCTCTGTGACTCTTCTACTTTATGCAGCAGTTTGGCAAACATTAACAAAAAGAGGCTTGAATATGTTTAACGCCACGCCCAATTGAAGTTTACCATCACACTAAAACTTGTGTTATTTAAAACTACATAGCTTCTCCTGATTAAAAACTTTGCTTAATTTAATGCGAACAAATGCCATTGACATGCTAATGTTTAGCAATGTTACTTGGTTTTAGAAGCAAGTGATATTCAAAGGCAATCGGTAGAGCAACGTATGTAGACAGATAATATAACAATAGTCACAGGCATATGTTCTTTATCCTCTCAGAGGAATGACGACTATTCCAGCATCTTACTGAGTCACACAACAGGAGTAGTAAAGAGGTCGATTCTGTTTTTTGTTTTTTTTGTCTGCATGTCTGTACAGCAGGGGTCACCAATGTGGTACCCACATTGGTTCATTCTTTACATTCTCTTTATTTAGTTCAACACGTATGGCTTTATAAAGTACAATTATCAATGAGAGAATACTATGTTTCCTCATTCAAATTTTTTTAATTGTGTTTACCTGTAAAGGGCATTTTGGGCTCATCCTGAAATTTCACCCGAAAGCCCAATAACACTTAACTTGACATGAGTGAAGTACAACAGAACAAATGTATAAGAGTTCCTCTGAGGGCTTTTTTTTTTTTTTTTACATTTTCATGGCATGTGGGCTCCTTGGGCTGTTTATGGCCCACGGGCCACACGTTGCCCACCATTGGATAAACCTGATTCATTATCACATTTCAGATGGTAAGATTGCGATTTTTAGTATGCTAAAAGATGCATGTCAGCACTTTAACTCTGTTTTTGTGATTGCCTCCTTTGCACCAGTTAGGAAGCACATTAATTTTTTTGGGTTTGTGCTCGTCCCACACCTTAACTGGCCTTCACGGGCATGGGGCACTCCTTTTGTTTGTTTGTTTGTTTGTTTGTTTGTTTGTTTGTTTTTTCCCGTGTCACAACATCACAGCTGTCGCTTTTTTTGTTGGCCCTCAAAACAAAAGCATCCCCTTAACGTTTTTACATCAAGATGTCGATGTGTGACATCGATACGGAAGCAGCTTGGTGGGACCCGACTTAAAGGGCCAGCGACATGACCTTTTTCTACTCTTTGTGCTCACAGATGTGTGTGTACGTGTATATTCTTGTACATATGCCAATTTTTTTATGTTGCTGAGGCGCTGTCCCAGCCATGTGATCGCGTACACGCGCGCTTTCTCACGGCTTCTCTTGGACGATGTTAATGATGAAGAAGCGCACTGATCATTTCAGAGGAAAAAGCTCAATGATGTTTGTCACTATTGTATTGTTTTCTTTGTTATTTTATTTTGTTGTCAAATATTTTGGTTGATGCGTGACTAATATGTCTTGTTCGGTAGGAAAATCCAGAAAACAAAGTAGCAAAACGAGCAATAATTTACAGTTGTGATAATACCGGTACAGGTATGTGTGTGTTTTCATGTTCTTTCTCTCTTGACAGTATCTGCTTCTATTTGTGTAGTATTGTTTCACATAGAGAACATACATAAAAACTGCTTCTTAAAAGCCACGTTTGGTGTCTTTTATAATAAGCCAATGTATGTTTAACCTGCTTTATGGCTCGAGATCGACCTACCAATGTCTTATTAACAGATGAATGTTTTATGAAGGTGTAAAGGTTGACTACCGTAATCTTTTTAAAGAAGTATCCACAGCATGTGATTGTCTTTGTGTCATTTAGTTTACACCTCAGAATGCGAGCACACCGAACCAACAATTTTCCCCCACGGAAAACATGACACGAATGAATTCCTTTGAATGTCAAAACTTTTAGTAAAAAGTAAAAATACACATCTTTATAAAGACAACACTTGGTGCAAGATCAAACTTTTACAGACCTTATCTTGGCCACAAGATGCACAGAATGTGCTTTTGCTTCACTTTTCAGCCGTGGGACGACTACATCCACTTTTTTATGTTGAGTGAAAGCTGACCTCTATGCGGGTTTTTAATCTCTGCTCTTCTTATATAAGGCTGCTGCAGCGACATGGGAACACCTGGGAATAATGAACAATGTGTTCACTTCAAACCTGCTCACAAAAAAGCTACAGTAGCTGCCTTAAGAGCCTCCGGATTGTAACTGGAGAGCCCAGTGATTTTTTGGCACCGTTGAAGGCAGGCAGGGGGCAGGGGACTACAAGTGAGGTTGTGTTACTGGAGATACAATAATAAGACTGAGATATCGCACACATTGACTTCCACAGAAATGTGACCAAGTTTGCTGCACACCCTTTACCTGATACCCTTGAACCAACTAATGTAGTTAATTTTCAACCACTTGCGCGCTCATGTAGGGACGACTGGATTTGTGATCACGCTTAAAGAAAGTGAGGTCCACCTGAATAGCACTCAGTGTGGCGCAGACCTCTTTCAAGGTTCAGACAATTATCAGTATCAGTTTTCCATGTTATTCCAAGCTATTGTGACACCTAGCTGTTGAGATTGGGGATGTACCAATACTACATATCAACACTGTTCCCTAAAAAAAGTGTTTGCTTCAAGCTGTTTCGTTCGACAGTCCCAATTGAAGTCTATTGTCAAATGAACACAAAACAAAAAGAATTGCATGTTTATTCAAGCAAACACATACCTGTACATTTGTATTGCAAAAGTCCTCTAGCTCAATGCTAATGCTAACACATAATGCATAATGCTGTAAACACGCTAATAAAAAGCACAGATGTCGCGGGAAAATACTTGAATACAGTATTTGAATTTTTAAAATGTTTTCTTTTACGAAAAACGATAATATTGCATTTTAAACGATTTTTAAAACGAAAAACGAGTTATATACTGCCTGCATTCTTCTTTGTGCCTTTTCATCAAATCTATGAGATTCATTTGCATGTGTGCAACACACTGTCCTCCCTACACTATCGCTATTCTTGTTCGTGTTAAGTGACAAAAAAAGTTATTTCACTCGTACGATATCTTAATCGGTTATCTACATTTTATTCTGCCAAATCAACATTGGTCTGATTTTTTTTTTAATACAACGCTTTCTCATGAAAATTGCGTCATTACTCTGTATTGGCGATTACTGAAATGTAAGTACTTCAACTTAGTCTGTTATGCATCCCTAGTTGAAGTATTATGTATGGGAATCCCTGAAGTAATGGATTTTAATGTCTCAACCAGGTACACCGTGGCGTGACATTTCCCGCTGATTTCACCGCAAGTGTGGCCGCCAATGCTTTTTTAATCAGGCGCCACGCCAGGCATCCCTTGATGCCCGAGTGGGAGGACCTGAAAAACCAGCTGCCTCAGACGACTCTCAGTCTCTGCACACCAAATCAGAAATCTCCCATACACTTTTTTTTTACTCGCTTTACCCACCTGGGAGAGCGAGAGAGAAAGAGCGAGAGCGAGAGAGAGAGAGAGAGAGAGAGAGAGAGAGAGAGAGAGAGAGAGAGAGAGAGAGAGAGAGAGAGAGAGAGAGAGAGAGAGAGAGAGAGAGAGAGAGAGAGAGACAGAGACAGACAGACAGAGAGAGAGAGAGAGAGAGAGAGAGAGAGAGAGAGAGAGAGAGAGAGAGAGAGAGACTTTCCACTTGTTTTTAAACTCTTTCTGTCCTGCCGTTGCCTCCCGTCCACTAAGACACAGTGGAGGGAGTCTCCGACGTTGGATTGGACTTCACTCCTTTCTAGTGGACTATGCCCCCCTCCTTTCAGTGAGGGAGAGAGGGGGGGTTTGGTGAGGTGGCGGGCGAGACATGCGCTCCTCATCCTTCCACCTGGAGAAAGCTCGAGCTGATCTCACAGTAGAGCGTCGGTGGTAAGTTCTTAACTTGGCTGATTTTTGCGGCTTCGGTGGTGGTGGTGGGTGGGGGGGGGGGGGGACAACGCGGTGGACGGCAGCCGATGCTTGGGATAAGGAAACAACTTATGCTCTTCTCGAACTACAGCAAAACGTTTTTAGTGGGCCAAGGCAGTGGTGCCTTGAGATACGAGTGACTGAATTCATGAGTTTTTGGAAATACGAGCCAGACAGTTATTTTTTTTGCTTTGACTTGTGAGTCCAAACTTGAGATACGAGCGCTGTATGGTGGCGGTAAACTCAAATTAACAATTATTTAAAAAAGCTTGAAGCTGTGGAACGTCACTTCCAGTTTAACCTTACTGCCAAACGGAATGTTAAGCTCTGAGAATTAGACACTGTGTATTTAAAACAAGCATGTCGCGGTTCAGCTGTTAGCTTAATGCTATGCGAACACGTAATGGTAAACGCACAATAGTTTTAGACATTTATTGTAATGGTATTCACTTATCTATTCTTTATCCACTGCGAGGAGCTGAGACATCAATACTGTCCCCACATCCGTGTACTCTTTGTCTTATGCTGCCCCCAGATGGCTGAGGTGAACAGCGACACAATTATCATTTGATTGATGCAAAGTGCAAAAAAAAAATCCTTTTTCACTTTATATAATTGTGTCATTAGTGAATGTTTATCTAAAATGCAATATTATCAAGTGCAGTTTGCCCTACTAAAAAAAAACCACATCTGAAAGGTGTTGTTTTTTGGGGGGAGTAGGGGCTGGAATTAGTTCCGTTCATTTCAACGGGGAAAGATGATTTGAGATTTAAAGTGTTTTGAGTTACAAGCCTGGTCACAACCAAAGTTGTGTCAGGTCACTTGACTTACGGTGGAGGTCTCAAAGAAAACTCATTCACTCACTCAACACATTCAATTGGTTGCTTAACCACACTATGTTTCATAAACTACCCGAGAAGAATGTCAAATTTGCCCTTGCATTGCACCTGAATGTTCTTTTCGAATCACTTTCGCGTGATTCATCGTGCCACTGTGGTCTTTAAATGTACGGGTCAATTTAGTTCCCTTTCTGCTTAGTTTACAGACCATTAAACCTGTTGTTTGATGAAGGTGAAAGGGTATCACATGATGATTTGTGGAACAATATCAAGATTGTCAGACACTGAACAGGAAGCGCCAACCGATGGCTCGACGCGCTAACGTTCCCCTTTGCCGCAATGTATGCAAATACTGTACATCATCCTGCTACCGGATTATCACGCTGACTGACGTATTCTTACGAACATTATATTATGATTATACGTCAATAAATATTGCTGTAATGTTAAACACAGGTTGGAGAAGGGCATTTGCAGGGATGATATTTTGCGGCCTGCTACGACTGTACTACACCAAAGATCAATTTTAATGTGGCCCCCACATTTTTTGCCGTGTTGTTGCTTGGGCGTTTTGCGTTTGTTTTTGTTTTTTAAATCACTTGTAGCTCAGGCTCACAACGGATTGCAGCAAAATGTGATTATAAAGTGATGCAAAGTGGAAGGAAAAGCTATCCTGCCCCCGTCCCCCAGTCCCAGTTATGTCTTTTTCAAAATCTGCACCTATGAAGACAAAATGTGGTGAGGGGAACAGCCAATTTGAAGAAAAACAGGAGACAGAATGTTTTGGTTTTGTTGACAATGGGGCCAGACCGACATATCTTGAATGCACACAGAAAGTTGCATGCTCAAGGAAACTGAGGTCATTACTCAGCTCGACATGCTGAGGAAGTATGCCATGTACCCGGAAAATGAGAGAGCGGACCAAACTATATTTGGTGTATTTTTATATTTAAAGGTCCTCTGGACTTACAAAAATAAAACAAATAGAACAGTTAAAATCACAGCCGCCCCGCCCCCAATGCAGTCACAGCTTTGCATGTGCAGTATAAGTCTAATGTGTGACATATTTTAGTTTTTAACATGAAGCTTGAAAAAGCTAAAACATTTGAATCTGACCGATATTAGCTCAGCGTATCGCGACAGGATGTCCGACCATCAAGCGGCCACTTATCACAAGCTGTCACCTTTGCAAACAGTCCACATAATATATGTTGCCGCTAATGGGCACGGTTCATCATAGGTCAACACTGCCAGTGATTGCCATGTAATGTTTGATTGATCATGATAATGTTATGATGACGGAACCACAGAGATATTGCAAAAAAAAAAAAAGTATGCCATAAGCGCAAAGTTATGCAAAGGGAACGCAGAGACTTAAGGCAGCATGGTGTGGTTGTATTCA
Source organism: Hippocampus mohnikei (assembly GCA_026261675.1). Taxonomy (NCBI): domain Eukaryota; kingdom Metazoa; phylum Chordata; class Actinopteri; order Syngnathiformes; family Syngnathidae; genus Hippocampus; species Hippocampus mohnikei. Next base: position 6,986,992 of record JAKGUB010000521.1, read on the forward strand.
ATATACGTTCTGTAATTCACTTTGTTTTATGTTTAGTTTGACAGTAAATGTGGAGTGGGAATGGAATTAAACATATTGACACTTTTTTCTTCACGAAATGCTCACTATTTGTCGAAATGCTGCTTATTGTCTATTAAGTTGCAATGAGTTTGCTGCCACCATGCAGCGCTCACAAGTAAAAGCAAACAAAAAAAAATGATCTCAAAATGTTTTTGCCACTCTTTTCAAGGCACATCTATGGTTTTCACTTTTTGAATTGAACTGCTGAAACGTTTCTGTGATATTCCAATTGATATGCATCCACCTCGATATTGGAAGCATGAAAATGCAAAGCAAGATATATTGGTTAATATTCTTCTAAAAATGCATTTGAGTAAATGAAATTCCCATGCCTACACTGTATGTGAAGACTTACTAAATATTGCAAATGTCCAATTTTCTGTATAATCCTGAATAATCCATCCATCCATTTTCCGATCCGTTTATCCTCACGAGGGTAGCGGGGGGTTGAACCTGCGCTGTGAGGTCGACGCGCTAACCACTGGCGCACCGGGTCGCCCATCCTGAATAATATAATTTGTATTTATATGACATGCCCTCTAACTATTTATTAACCCTTTCATGAACCACCCTGTAATCTGATAACATGATAAGATGTCCACTGTATTAACCACTGTCCCCCAAAGGGTTAAGTATGTTTCAAAGCGTTTTTTTTTTCTTGCTTGTGCAGGTTCACGCTGAAGATGCAAACTTCAACCGTCTCACCAGAAAGCAACACATCATCGCCTCCCAGCATCACCAAATCCAAAGAACAAATCCTCATCCAGAGTGAGAGCCTTCCCATGATGCATTTCAGTATATCCACAAAATGCCACTCAAATCACAATTGGTTGTTTTTCCTCCCAGGTTCTGGTGCTATGATCGCTGTCATCGTCATCGGTATTATTATCATCCTCACTATTCTTCTCTTCATCCTAAAGACGTACAACAAGTAAGGCCGCATTCCTTTTCAATGTCGCATAGCAACTATAGGTAATAAACACACGCACACTTTGTTATCACTTTTGACTTCCTATGAGGTCCCGGCTGTGTTGTACGCAAATACTGTATATGTAACCAGGTCAGCATGTCCTCCTGTCACGTTGTTTGCGTTGTGTGTTAGCATTAAGCTAGCACTTTTTCATACAACAAAGTTAATGTGTGAATAAGGTGTAATTTTCTTATTTTTTTCATTTTTACTTTTAAGTAAACTTCAACTGGGAGTGGTAATAAACAAATTGAAGCAAGTACTTGGCCTGAAATTTTTGGTCCTACCTCAAGAGAAAAAAATAAAAAATTTAGGTCAGTCAACACCGGAGTTGTAATAGGTTTGTATTTTTCAATATATTGTAGTACGTTTTTAATTTAGTTTGGACTTTTGTTTTGAGTTTTGAGTTTTGTTTTTTGTTTTTATTTTTGTTTTCGCAAATACATTGTTTTAGTTTAGTTTTTATTAGCTTTAGTATTAGTTTGAGTTTTCTTTCCGTATATGCAGTATTTGTGGAGTGTAAGTTTAAAAAATGTCACTAAGTACTTCTGTACGGACATACAGAAAAATGAACCCCGAAAGCTCTTGTATGACCATTGACAAAGACGAAAACAAAGGACATTTCTGCTATAATTATAGCTAGTGTTATAAATCTAAGATGCCATTTCAGTTAGTTCTCATTTTTTCAAAAGTATTTTCGTTTTGATTATGTTTTGCTGACGAAAATGTTTTTCAATTTTCGTTTTCGTAATTTAGTTAGTTTTCGTTAACTCCAATAACCTTGCTCGTCACTCAAAGCTTGACGTACCACTGTTGTTAGAAAAAAGGTTTTGTCTTCATGTGGAAATGTTGCCCTTAATTTCCATTTTCTCTGAGATCAGGAGAACCCACACATCCCGACTTCTGGGGTCCAGTGGGGTCTCCAAACCTCATAAGAAGACGTCCCAGTCTGCGGTTCCAATCATACCCATGGCCACCATCGGAGTCAGCTCGTCGAACCTCGGCTCATCGCCGTCGTCGAGAGCACAACCGAACTCCGTGCATCGCATAGAAGAGTTCAGCACGGCCAGTGGATCCACGGCGGTTACCATCCACAACACGTCAGGAAACACGTAGCATCCGCTCAAAAGATTGACTGACGCGCCTGTCTTTATAGACTGAATCCTGTGTGGAAACATGACTTTATTGTTATGGTTAATCCGAGACTAAATGTGAACAAAAAGACACCACAAAAGGGCTTCAGGAAGGATGTGAAGTGAGGCTGCTTTTTGTATCAATAGTCAGTGTTTGCACTACCAGTCCTTGGTTGGTCTTAATTGTGTACATTACAGTTGCGTATCACATTTAGAAGACACCCAACCATTATGAAATAAAAAAAGGATTACTCACTCCTGGTTGCCAGTATGACACATTTTTAGCTCAGATTTAGACTTTATTTCACACACACACACATTTTCTTGGTTTATTTGTAAAACATACCGATGCCGACCAGTTTTGCACTTTACTTTTCATTGTTCTTCATATTTGTATAGTTTAAAAAAATCTTATGATAGCATTGGAATTGAATAAAATTGCATTTTCAGGCATTCAGTGACAATGCAAATGCAAGTCTGAATGTTTCTTTCTTCTTTTTTTGTCTCTACTGATTGATTGGACCAGTTCTGGATGTAGTCATGAGGCTAAAGAAAGCTGAGTTATGCTGCAGCTACCAGCCACCCTCAACGGGATAAGCGGTATTAGCAGTGATTCCCATCCAGAGATAATTATTATTTACAAGTAATATTGGATCTCGCCATCAATCTAAGTGACGTATATTGACGGGGAGAACAATTAAATGCTCCTCCACTAGATGGAAGAAGGTACGAAATTAACCTGTGTACTGTACAATATCCACTTGTTACAGTGCATAAAACTGAATACTGTAATTATAACTTTGTGTTCAAATAAACATGCCTAGATTTGTTGAAAAAAAGTGAGTAAACGTGCAAGTAATTCACAGAAATCATCATCACAGTTAATTTGAGCCAATCTGTTATTTCAGAAGTGTTTATCAAACTGTTTAAAAAACAGTTTAGATAATTTTTTAGGCAATACATTTTAATGTAATCATTATTTTAAAAACTAGGTTAAAAAACGGAATTGAGCCATTAAAAGACAGACACGGCATGGGCGGAAAAAAAAATCTGATCGCATTTACCTTTTGAACGGAGCCTAGAGAACTGAACGATGGTAGAGAAATGTAGTGTTGTTCTGCCCATCGTTGACCAATAATGCTGGGAACCACCTCGACAGGGGAATATTCAAGACGTGCAATATTACGCAGCTCCATAAACTAAAAAAATGGAGGACTCTTGAATATGGCGGTGGTTAATTCAACAAGGCAAAAAAATAGCACTGAATTTGGTTTTGGCGTACAGTTATTTTCTCGTAAAAGGTTTATCCGACAATTTCAAAGCGGTCTTGAACGCAACCCGTCGGCAGTCTGTGACGTTTGTTATGATGGTGACTCCAGGTAGGTCGCTAACTCATTTTATCTTTCCAACAGTCTCAACACTTATATAAGCCGAGTTATGCGTGTCTATTTTCTCAGTTTTAATTAAACTAATACGATCGTGTTTGGCGTCATTGAACTGATTACAACGTAGCTATCCGACAGCTTTCCTTGTAGCCCTCATGCTAAGGAAGTTACACCGGAACTCATCATTTTATGTCTCTGGTGACAGTATCTAACAGGAATAAGCGATAACGGTTTAAAAACATTTCCGTCTTCAAACGACCTAAAGTATGCTGCTCAATAGTGGAAGTGCTGAGTCTCCTGCTGGTGTCCGTGTTGTGGGGATGCACAAACCCTTTCCTGAAAAAAGGCACTGAAGGTATCGAACATGTGTCCAAGTCCAGCAAAGTGGCTCAGTTTCTTGCTGAGCTCAAGTTTCTCTTCCTTAATCTCAAGGTAAACATAGCACATTTTACATCTTTTGCATTAGCTTATTTTCCATGCTTTAAAAAAAATTGTAAACATAAAATGGATACCCTTCCTTCTCTATTCTATATCCATCCTCAGTATCTCATCCCGTTTGTCCTGAACCAAAGTGGCTCTTTGGTGTACTATTACACACTTTCCACCACAGGTGAGACATTAAACCGTAGATCCCAGGTGTCAAAGTCAATGCCCATTTTCTAGATTCAACTAATTTTGCAAGATTAAAGGGAGGTTTCAAAGGTCTCGCAGTTTTTCGACAAAAGGCTGTATATTTTCGAGATTTCTGTCTGAATTGAATAACGTATTTTAATGAGGAAAAAAAACTTCGCCTAATTTCATGATCGAGTAATTTGTATTTTTAATTTTACGTGAATGAAGTTTACATGTTTAAGAAAAATGTCACATACATGTACCTAAATTGGAAATTCACATGAATAGAGTCCGATTTGTAATAAAAACAAGTTGCAGGTTCTCAAGATAAGATGTACGATTTAAAAAAAAGAAGATATTTTTTAGATTAAAGTGGAAAAAGTCGCATATTGTTAAAAAAATTGTCTCCTAATGGGAATAAAGTGGTATGATTTTGAGACATTTTCACCGACTAATTGCCTTTATTTAATATTTGATGAAAACAACCCTTCATCGTCTTTTTGGCGCTCTTTTAATTGTTGTCATTCATTTTATCATGCAGACTTGTCATTGGCTGTCCCCGTGTCCAACTCTCTCACCTTCCTTTGGACTCTGCTCACTGGCAAGTTGCTGGGCGAAGATTTTGGAGGCAAACGTGAGTCCAGTCCGATCGTGCTAGTTTGCCTATACAGAAGGAGAAAAAAAAGCCAACTTCATCAGCCTTGGTCAAATGTTCTCTTTAGTTTTGAAACCTTTATTTGTCCGTGTCTTTTCAGAAGCTGTTGCCGGAATGTTACTCACTATGGTCGGGGTCACTTTGTGTATCGTAAGCTCTGTAGATGACGTCGGCACTCAGGCTCAGGCCTGATGACCTTCCGGTGTGCATAAACACGCTCAGAAGATCATCTTCGCTAAAGATGGCCAAAATTCGTTGCATTTGTAGGTGGAAGTTCCACCTTGGAACCCCCCAATCATTCAATTACAAATGATCGAAGTGGCGGCCTGATATAAGTCAGAAAAGAATCGTATTTTTGTCAGAAAATCAAATGTATATTATTTATTGCGTTAGTGTCTCTTTAATTGAGGGTAAATGTTCTTTATCCAATGTATTTTCGGGTTATGAAAAATGGCGTAAAATCCCCTAAAATAGTGAACATTTTTCGTGTTTGTGCTTTTGGTTGTCTGTTTTTTGCTACTTTCTGGTTCATGGAAAAATTATGCAAACTCTTAAAATGAGCTGTCGTAAATCCACCTTTGGGCAGTTTCTCTTCAACCAAACTGTTTTTGTTCACCCTGCAGTGTTTTTTTCCCTGAGCCCAAAATAAAACCAACAAATGCCGTTTGAAACAATACTTTTCCTCTTCCTGCTTGGCAGAGGTAATCAAATCCAGAATGATGTGATCAAAACTGTCAGACGTGAAGAAGTGTATTGCTGTGTGTAATATTGTGTAGCTGTATTCAAACAAATCTCACCCAAAAATAGACACTTTTAATTGAATACTTTTAATTCGTCTTTTTGGAAATAATTTCATTGCATGAACTAAAATGTACATATCATGAAGCATTGGTTCTACTTTTTTTAACGGAATTTACCTCCCAAAAACAATAATTAATGGCATTACCAGGCTCTTTTTTTTTTGTAATACAGTTTTGATAAAAGCAAATAAAGAGAGTGGTTATGATGGTTGCTCGATTTGGCCTTCTCCCTGGAGGTGCTTCTGTGCTCTTTTCTCCTGTTTAAAAAAAAAAAAAAAAACACACACACACAAAAGTAGATGTGATATTGAACCCTGATATCATATACAGCAGTGCATATCAAACATTTTACACCAAGTACCACCAAAGAGTAGAAATGATAAAATATAAATACTGTATAATACTTCAAGTCATCGTAACGATATGCTCAACTGTACTCAAGCAGTGATTCCTTGGCGTACAACTAGAGGGCGCTTAGTGGCGCACGTAGCTTATGCGGTTCCACTTGCCTGTTCCCCTTGATGCTCCAAAGTATATCCCTGAATTTCTCCGTGATAGTTGGGGGTTTTCAGAGTCATTCTGTTGAGCTCGGGCTCCTTTAAATCAAGACACTCAGGTTAGAAGACCCGCAACACCAGAAGTTAGCCCCCCAAAAAGCGTGCGATGTGTGTGTACCAGGTTTTCACTGTTTAACTCCTCTTTTGTGCTTTGTATTGCCGCCGTGTTTTCCGCTTCATCTTGCTCAGATGGCGGCAACTATAAATGTAACATTTTTAAGAGTCCTCTCAATGCAAAAGCAGAACTTTTTCATAGAATGCTTGCGTTTATAATCATGTAAACCTTCAGCGTGCCATTCAGAGCGTCATAGGTGATGTTCAGCTCCTCATCCTCCACTATTTCTGCCACTCTCTTAGGATAAAAGACACATTTACGGTTTAAAAACAAAATCACTGTACAATTCACTTTATCTGATAAGTACCGGTACCAATAAATGAGCTGTGTCAAAAATTCTGCCACGACAAAGAAAAGCATCAGTTTTTGACACTGTCAGAGAGGTAGTCACAAAACCCGCGGCTGGACCACACACATGGATTTGCCATCGTGAATGTTAAGGTTGAACATTTTTCTGAATAGATGAGGATAAATGATCAGGATAATCTTTTAGAAACTTTTGACAATTGGCTACATAAATGGAAGAAAACGACAATGCCCCCCAAATAAAACAGGAGTAAATGTATTCTCAAGTTAAGACTTCCGACGGGATTTAACTGTAAAATTTTGGCCTAAAGCTCCGATGGGATTGTCCAGGTGTACCCAATATTGTGACCAAATCAATTGGCTTATATATAGGAAACCTGATCAACGGGAAGCTCTGTCGCTGTATTCTCGTCCTCCTGCACCTCCTTGGCTCCTCTGACCTCCTCCCTCCTCCTCCTGCGCGCTCCCGGCTTGAAGACGCCGCGATAGACTTAAGCAAAACACGGACGATGCATTCGATTCATCTGAGAAAGGACAGCGAATATGTGTGAGGGTGGTTTCTGACTAGGTCCGTTGCTGTGGGGCGGTCTCGGCATCCGTCTGGCTTTATGAACCCTGACGGGCTTGGCGAAGAGTCCAGAGGTGTCGTTCGCTGTCGGGTCAGGGGGAGCAGCTTCATAACCCGTCGATTTCACCCTCCGCTCGTCTGACTGATAGAAACAGTGTGTTGGGCTTTGACAAAAATGTCTCGTCTCACTTTTCACGAAAGGATCTTATTGATTCCCTTCGAGATTTGGGGAGAAATATTCTGTGGACTGATGAGACAAAAGTAAATATATTTGCAAGATGCGTGTCACATTATACGGGGCGTAAAAATAGGATGACATTTGATTTAAAAAAAGGGGGAAGATTCACTAAATGTCATCAGTCAAAACAGTGGTGGCATAATTTGGGGCTTACCGCTCATTCAGGACCTGGACGACTTGCAACTATTGATTCAGAAAATCCTGCAACCCTACTATATTTATATATGGTGTATATGGCTTTACCTCTGGAGAGTTGAGCAGAGCAGAGTCACTACATTGGTCTTCTGGACCGCTTCCTTCCTTCCTGTTCTACAACAAAAATATTTTTTTAAATGCGGACGGATTGACAGCGACTTCCATCCACATCGCACGAAGTGGGCCAGTCTGTCAATGACTGCTGGGCTACTTTTTCTCCCCAGGCCACCCTTGCTGACTAAATTATAGTGTAACAAAGTGTGATTTTTTTTCTCTCTCAGTATCGTCCTGTAAAAAGAAATGAGCAAAAATGTGAGGTGTGTTCTGACTTTTGTGAGCCACTGTACGTGATGGCGCATGAAATCCTTCTTGTAAGTGTCCTAACATTTTCATTCTTTTATGACAAACTAGTCAGTGGTGTGTGCATGATATACTGTTTGCCCTCCACAATGAAGTCCCGATTGTGTTTCTATGTTTTGGGGGAAAACAAGGGTTGTCTGCTGCTTGCGTTGTCAGCGCATCAAATTGATATTTACCACGTTTCTCCACAACGCCCGTCTTCTTCCTGGGTAATACCTATAAACGGGCAAAATCAATGTTGAGTGAAGGAATCAACATATGTGGTAAAAGTCCCAAATATTTCATTCAAGGCATTCGGCTTGCAAAATTCAGCGGATTCACAAACGTTTATGGAAATGACCAAGGAAACAACAGGGGGTTTGGAGTTTGGCTTTTAATAGGAAACTTGAAATAGTCGAGACGATACTGTTTGTCTAAGTATAATACTAGAGGTGAGAATGATTAATCGACAACTAATTGATTGTCAAATTAATCAAGACATTCGACCTTGTTTAATTTAAAATTGTCCGAATCCACGGAATTTCTGCCTCTCAGCCATAAATATTCTCGAAAGTTACTTTGGCCCAAGCCTTGCAAGCTAGCTGACAACATTTGACAGCAGAGACCAGGGTTTGATTTTTCACAATTCTAAAGCCTTGATCGATATACCTCTCCGTGGCTTTCGAGACTAGCAGCTCCACGTACGGAAGCTTCTTGAACTTCTCGGTTCCCACGGCAACGTAGCAGCATCCGGTCTCGAGCTCCCCCGCCGAGGTCACTGTGGCCCCGTCCACAGAACACAACCTGACAGTCACAACCGGTCCAGTCAATACTATTTTTGTCCGCGTGTTATTTTTTTCATTCTTATTTTTTTAACTGACCTCCGCACGGCGCCAGTCCGTAAGCTGACCTTGTCGGTGACCAGGCTGAGGATCTGCTCCAGGTTTCGTTGCATACTGCGAGGAATGATGAATCGGAAGGGTGGACACAGGATGTCCCCATTGCGGAAAACGCTGAAATATGACGTCAATTCGTCACGCAGATGCGTCGAGTAAACGTGTGTGATCGGACGAGTTTTGTCTTACTGAATAATACAGGGCACCGGAACGAACTTCTTCCATTTGGCTGACACATTAGGCCTCTGGATTATTTTTGCCTGCAGGAGACATGTCGATAAATGAGCCGTGTTTCCATCGAGCACAAGTTTGATGCATCATTTTATGTGAATCTCTTGTCAAAAGGCAGCATGGTACCCTTGTGCAACGTTTTACACCAATTTTCCACATGGAAAAAAAAACTTCTCGATACAAGAAGTTGCGAGTGCAAATTTGCGGGTTTTGTATGGTGGCAGGAAACTGAACTCACATCGTAATGAGCAGATGTTTAGTAGATAGTAGACAGTCAGAAAAGAGACTTCAAGTTGTTTATTATTCCGCTCGGTTCAAGTTTACTGTCAAACGAAACACATTTTGGTGCGTTTCAAACAACTAAACAAATGTGCCTTAGAAATGCGCCCGCTGACTTAATGCACATGATGGAAAAATACCACAGGAATGCTAACAATTAGCAGTGATAGTTATGGTCATAGATATGACACGCCCCTTTTGAGCTGCGCTAATAATATAGGTGGAGCAAAGGAGTCGGCGCGTTCCGTGTGTGGACGGCAGGAAAATTGAAAAAAGGGATGCCGGCTCATTGTGCTGCATACAATTGCACACAATGTCAGAGGCGAGGCAACTTTATGATGCATTATAGCACATTTCATACGCAGGGCAACGAAACACCTAGAACCAATTACAAATCGCATCATTACATTACAAGTACAATTACAAGTTGCATCACGGGCGCGTTTTGTTCACATAAGAATTTGCATTTGAATTTTAATGTGGACGAGTACATAAAATTTAACAAAAAATAAATTGGGCGTCACGCTCTGCAGTGTGAACGTAGCCCAAGTGTATTGGGGACGCTTCTTTGTTTTGCATGTATTACTTCATGACACTGCTCCCCCGGTGACCAAACCAGACACACCAGAAGGAATGTGACTGCAAACGCGAACTGTCATTTTGTTTTTGTTTTTTTTGCCAGTTTTATCTTTGCCCATCTATATTACATAAGAACAAGTGATTACGTGACATTTACTATGCTCGTGAGGGGAAAACAAAGCGTCCGTTTGGACTTGCCTGGACATGCACCGATTAATCCACTGTCCATATACTGTTAAGCTTAACTTTCACATGATGCCACGTTTGCCGCAGTGCTCCACAGCAACCACGACACCAGGCATGCGAGCGCTCCGCAATGCACATAGTCGACATGATGGGTGCACGCGGGGCGCATGTCCAAGGCACACACAGTTACTCTCTTTCAATTCTGTCCGAAGAAGAAATGGCGCCGTTGGAGTGAGAACAAAGCCACTCGTTCGCTCGGCATCGAACAAGTTGAGTCCCGAATCCACAAATTCGTTTTTATCCTTCGTGCGGGATTAATCAACAATCAAAACATGTATGAGACGTTTGGGCTATTTTTATCCGAGTTGGCTTGGTAGGAGGTCCACTGGTGCATTCCTGTGGTTGGACTTGGATCAATAAGTCATGAGCAGCAGACTTTAGATGTGACACGTTTAAGAAGAAAGACGAGCCGGCCTACCTGTGTGTCTTCACGAGCTGCCGGCTGCTTTTTCACACCGGTGTTGACGTAGCTGCATCATGAGAACACACACACACACACACACACACACACACACACACACACACACACACACACACACACACACACACAAAAAGTCATCTATACAAATGAGCACAAGTCCCAAAAGTACTCGGTAAAAAAACTGCTCTGCCCAAAGAGCTCAGGTGACTGATGTCACATGACCAAACATGAGCAGGTGAGCCATGACAGTCCTTATCTGAGCTCTTAGGCACTGTGATGTCATTTTCTGTCGGCAGCAAGTGGCAGTAGAGGACAAATTGGATGCCCCCTGCAGATAGATAAAAACGAGTCTTCTGCTGAATTCTTATTCCACAAATGTTAATCTGTGTTTCGACGAGTGGGCTGGCATGGAACATATTATTGTCAAGGACATTTTTGACTTGACTTCTCCTTCGTTTCTTTATGTTGTAGCTATTCTTTTTTTTTTTCTGCTCCGTAAGTCCTCAAAAAATCTCAAGCAATCAAGATCTCAAACGCAGTTGGCTCGCTCTATTTCCCTCTTTTGTTTTTGACATCGTGTTGTCATCAGTGTAGGTAGAGAAAGCTAACAAGCCTCTTTCAACAAAGGAAGGAGTAGAATGTACAGATGTCTTTTTTTTCAAAGTCAAAGTCAGAACTTTACGAAGAAAAAAAAATACTCAAGTACAGTAACAAAGTATTTGTACTTTCATGCTCGCCTAAGCAGAATACAAAAGGCTCGCCGGTGCTTACTCCAATTTCTTGAACTTCTCAAAACCGGCGGCGACATATTGGGCCCCCGTCCGCAAGTCCTGGAGGTCGGCGACCTTGTGGCCCTGCCTGGGAGTGTACAGGGTCCTGACGGCCAGCGGGGCCCCGATATTATAGGTCACCTCATTGAGGAAGGCCTCCATGGTGGACACCTGCCGTTGGTTGATCACGAACCGGCGGCCGCTAAAGAAGGGGTCTCCGTTCCTGTACACTACCACGCTTTTCACTGAGGGTAGCGCTGTGGTGGCGGCCATTTCGGCGCTCTCTGCTACTGCTACTACACACACACACACACACACACACACACACACACACACACACACACACACACACACAAAAGCAAATGAGATCTTGAACAAAAAGTACCCTGTTTTTCCCATTCAAAAGTCTGTGTTTGTCTTATTTCATAACAGGAAGTACTATTTTCCACACTCCACGCTTTTCACAATAAAAGGTCCAAATTATATATTTACCACCACATTTGCTGACCGTTTCAAAACTATTTCAACTTTAAAATATTCAACTCATTCGGCACATCTTGGGAACTATTCCAAATCCCCAAATCCCCCAGATTTCAAAATAAAATTCTGAAATGTGATATATTTAACACCTCCTTCCATATTTATAGATTAACTCGAACCATTCCAAGTCTCACATTCTACATTTCAATTTTATTTCTCCAGCATTTTGGTTCATGTTTTTCACCAATCCCACCCGACTTCTTTCATTGTGTAGTTCTGTACCCAAAAACTTGATTAGTATTATTATTCCACCAATTTTAACTGTTTTACTCCTTCTGCATTTCTCCGCTGATTCAAACCCCTCCAATTCCAAAATGAAGGACATTGCTTTCCACAGTCCACCAAAATAACCACCTTTATGACATTTTCATGTTTTCCACACGCACAAAAAACAGTCCAGTGAAGTCATCCTTCAACAAAAAAAAAAGTTCTTCATCTTTCTTACTCCAAAAATCAGTTTCCCTTCCTTCATCGGCAACCCCGCATTTTTCACACTAAAATCCTCAAAATAAAACCGAGTTCATTTATGCATTGCCTCCTTCAGATTATTGATTGATTCTGAGTCTAACATTCATGGTTTCACCATTTCCACTTTATTTTTGCAGCATTTTAGTTGAGTGTCAGATTTTCGGCACTCTCTCTCATCCTGCATCCCAAAACGCATTCCGCCAATGTGTTCTCCTTCCACATTTCTCCACCGATTCGAACCATACCAATTTCAAAATATTCATCTCATTCTGGACATATTCGACATTGCCTTCCCAAGATGCCACATTTTCCACACCCCCCCACGCACAAAAAACCCCACCAAAAAACCTTGAAAGTGAATAAGACATTCAATCCAAAAAAAACAAAGAAATTGCCAATCTGTTCCAATTCCAAATTCAAACCATTCAGCAAAACCAATTTTCCACATTCCCCAAAGTCCACACTTTTTGCAACGCAATTTTACATATTTACCACAACTTTCAGGATTTCTTGACCCATTTCAACCATTCCAACTTCAAACCGTTTCGCTCATTCGGGCCATTCACACACTATTCATCACATACCTTATATTTCCACAGGCGTTCAGTTTCAGAGTCAGCTCTTCAGCACTCGCACACAATTTCATCAGAAATGGCAATCTCCAGTCAAATGTAGGCATTCGTGAACACACACACTGCAGATACACACCACAAACTGAAGATAGAGATGAATCCCCTCTGTGTGGCAGAGGTGGTGGTGGTGGTGGCACACTGGCCACGTTCTTCTGCTCCACACACAAGAACCTACAGCCTTGTGTATTTCCTGGTTGCTATGGCAGCGCGGACAGCAGTGAATGGCTTCGTGGGTCAAACCACCGGCAGCAACCACAACAAAAGGGACAGAGTGGGAGGGGGCGGGAGGTTGATACCGTATGATAACATTTGCTCATATTTTTTTTTTTAAATGCACCAGTATTGTAATAGGTGTGTGACTGAAGTGGTTTCACAACACTTTAATAGTGGACATAACACTAATGAATTGGTTATGAATGTCCTGATAGTAATTGTACATCAAAATGTATGAGGAAAAGCTGTTACTATAGTGGACAGCTTTTCGTGTTTTCTGGTTCCAGGGTGCATGAAGAGCCAATCCGTCTAAACCAATTAGTCCACCAGGGGGCGTCTGTTGAGGAGCGGGTACCCGTACTGTCATTTTCAGCTCGGCACCAGCTGGAGTAGAGGGCATGCCTCTTCAGTGGTGCACCTGTTTATCATTACCAATCAAGCCATATATTTAAGGACTGCCAAGCTGCCTTGTCATTGTCGGATTATTGACCTTGCTTGCTGTTTGCTGACGAGAAAATTTCTAGATGCCTCGTTCATGTTCATGGCCACTCTCATTTTGATAGTTTTCTTGTTTCGTAAGTATTTTTCGATTTCTTGTTATTTGTGGATTCTTTACGTTTCGTGTAATTGAACTTTTGCCATTTTGTGTTGTGTATTTTGGGGGATCAAAAATTCCTTGCCGTTTGCAGTGGGGGTTTTTTCGTTCATATTGGCTTTTCCTGGTTTTGTGTTGCCAGCGCTTTCTCTTTATGCTTTGTCGGTCCTTCGTTTTTCTGGAAATATTTTTTGTACCGTCCTTTGTCTGAATCTACATTTGTGGGGTCCGCTTACTATCTTGTCCATTTTCAGATCGTCTCAAAGAAAACAGGAGTATGTGACGACAACATCGGTAATAAGACAAAATGAAGCACCATAGTAAGAAAATATGTTTATTCATGTTTTACATTAACAATAAAATACAAAATGTACAATTCAGCCATTTCGTTTGTTTAAGAAAACGTAGGCAATTTGTTGACAGTGTATTGATACACACATTTGCACGGCAAGGTCCACTTCAGTGCATGCTCAGTTTGTTCTTCAGAGACAAGTACTGCAGAGGAGATAAAGACAGGAACACAATTCAAAATCGGTAAGCATCTAAAAAAACAGTGGTTCACAAACTTGGTACACACACCAAGTACCATCTAAAAAAAAATTAATTTTCTTCCTGAAAACTATACTTAATGTTATTGTAAGACACACAGATGTGCTTTGGTGTGTACCTATCCTTTTGTTTTATATAATTGTCCTCCTCGCTGGTATAGATGAACAAAGATACATGATTTGCAGTTTATGAAATAACGTTCACACCATTTACGAAGTCGAAATTTGCCCCTGGCAGCGATGACTTCCAAAAGTGGAAAATTCATTTTGAAATGAATTAATATCTCCAATCCACCATCTTCCCGGCAAAGAATTGTGCGTATTTCACTGTACAACACAAAGTACAAACTGACCCTGGTGTGGAAAAAAAAGGCCGCTGGTGGTCATTAAATAAATGACGCGGCTGACTTACTGACCATAAATATAACCGTAGTATATCTTGAGCGTCGACCTCGTGGTGGAGCGCCGGTGCGGATTAAATGAAGGGAAATACTATACCAGCGACTCACCTTTTTCCTGCTGTCAATGGCCTGCTGCAGCCACAGCAGCTCCATGGTCAGCGCGTCTCTATGGCATCGCAGGGACTTGGGATCAGCGGGTACCTCCTGGACCGAGCGGTACCGCGGCCGACCTGGAGAAGACACATTATTTATGCATTGATGTACAAGTATATAAATTTTAAAATCGACCGATCTATCATTTGCATTGCTCCTACTTTAGTACAAAGTGTGAGTCCTTTTGCCACTTCTGCAAATGACAAAGGATTTACCTTGAAGAGGAAGGCTGTCCATACTACTCCAGATTGAGGTGGAGTCCAATGTGCTCTCCAGAACCTCATCAGAGCTCAAGTTCTGAACTGTCTCAAGAACATGGCTGCTTTGTGAACACCCCCTAGCTTGTTGTTTGATTCCCAAGCCGTCTCTCTGCACTTCTGTAGTCTGTAGACGGTGACTTTCTTCTCTAAATTCCGACAATGGAGCCGCATCTCCTGCTGCTGGGTTCTGTGAGCAGGCAGTGGCCTCTGATCCTGGATCTATCCTGCGTAGGGGGCCATCCTGGTTAAAAAAAAAAAAATGGCTTGAGAAAGGCGCCAAGGTAAATCAATTTTTATTTCAGGTACAGAGACTTGCCGTGTCTGTGAAATGGGGGATGGGAATGATGGCATCCCTCCACCCCAAGTGGGCCAAAGTGCCATCTATCTCTTTCACGACCTCCTCAAAGTCCGACCTTGCACGACGTAACTCCGCCCTCACCAGAAGGCCTCGTGCGTGAGCCTGCGGAGATGACATGCATAGTGGGTCTTCGACACTGACAGTGGTGCCTTGAGATACGAGTTTAATTCATTTGATTCACTTGTGTCTTAAATCATTTTTCCTCATTGAAATTAGTGGAAATGCTAGGACTGTAATCTGTTGCAGCCCCCTCACCCCCAAAAAACATTAGTTTTTTTTAATGACATAAAAAAATACAATCAATCATATAGTACTTTATTTAAAAAATACATTAATAACATAACTCAAGGGAATTACTAAGTACAGTACAGTTATATAACTGAAGGCTATGTAAACTTGTCGGTTTTCAAATTGCAGTAGCTTCAACGGTTATACAGGCGTTTCCCATTAAATGTTAGCATTAACATTAAGATGGCTAACTAGAGGCTATGGAATGTACTTGTTTTAAATACTCTCCAATGTTGTATGTTTAGTTTGATGATAGAGTTACATAAAACAGCTTGAAGCATCTTTTATGAAGAATTGTTCACGATTTGCCAGTCGGCCGAATGACGGCGTTCATCTTGAAAAACTCGCAAATTAGGTCACTCGCATCTCAAGGCACCACTGTTCATTGTTTTAATGCTTAAAAACAAGTTAATGTCTTAAAACTCAAACCATTAACTAGCACTCAATGGTACATGTCGTTTTTAAAAGAGAGACACAGTAAAGGTTATTCATAGAGGTAAAATAAACACATGCACAGGCATACATCTTTCTAAATGTGGATGAAAAATATTGTATTTTGAATAGAATTAATACTTTAAAAACATGGGAAGGGCTGTTAAAATGTTAAAGCTAAAGGCGAGTTCTTGTTGTTTTAGCAAGAGGCACTCAAATCGACCATAATAAGCGCAGACACGAGGCTAATGCTAACAACAGCTAGCATCGTTCTCGGTTTGCCACAGCCGCTCTGCATAACCAAACCCAAAAAGAGTGCTACAATCTCCGCGATCGTAAAGAAGCTTTACCGCTTCACAGTATGCAAGCAGATAAATTAGCAACGAGGTTATTACCTGCAAAAGAACGAGCGTGTTCTCCCAGTCAGCACTGTGCATCACTATGGTAACGTGTTTCCCAGAGAGAAGCGGGAGCTTGGCGTTTACTTCTGGTGTCAAGTTCGAAAAATAAAGGTTTAATGTTAAAATTATAGCTTCGTTCTGACGCCAAATCTGGGTTAATTATATTTTTAATATTATTTGAAAAAAATCACAATAAGTCTGATAAGCTGAAACGATGTCTAACAGACAAAACTAGACTTGCTCGAGCAGAGGAAAGCCTATATTTTGAAAAACGTGACCCGGAAATTAGCAATTGTTTGCCTCTTCGGTTAGCTATGGCTCGCTCGCTGTCCAACCCCACTAAAAAGTTTTATATACGACATAACTCGAGAAAATGAGCGGTTCTTCTAACCAGAGGACTTTATTTCAGACTTGGGGTTCGTCCGCGCCTCCACCCAACGTTGTTCGGCCTCCAAAAGAACGAAAAAAAGTCACTGGACTGCGCAAAGAGAGTCAAAGCGGCACAGTCCAGAGACCTGCTGCCAATCCTTTATGGGCTGAGCTCGGCTCTTTAAACCCAACAGACGCTCCGAAAGCGAGACTCCACACCACAGAAACTCCCGAACCCTCTCTTTATGATGATAATGAAGATGACGACCTCATGGTGGTCGCTGTCAATGAAGCTGAGGAGAATTTACAACATGTTAATGGTAGCTTACTCCAACAGGAAAGGCCCCTGTCTACCACTCCATCAGTTGGAGAGATCACCTATTCGGACTTCCCTGGTTTTGACAGCTCCTCCGCGACAGTGTGGATTTATCCCACGAACTACCCGATTAGGGAGTACCAACTCAATATATCGAAGGCCGCTTTGTTCCAAAACACCCTAGTGTGCCTTCCCACAGGTTTGGGGAAGACGTTCATCGCCGCGGTTGTGATGTACAACTTCTATCGTTGGTATCCAACTGGGAAGATCGTTTTCATGGCGCCCACCAAGCCACTGGTGGCACAGCAAATTGAGGCTTGTTACAACGTGATGGGCATCCCACAGGGGCACATGGCAGAGCTGACTGGTATAGTACTCTCCCACTATATTCTCACTTTCTTCTCAAACCTCTGGGGTGATTTTTTTTCTCCCAAGAACTCCTGCGAAATCCGAATTTAAATACATTACTAGATTTAATTACAACATAAGAATTTGTATTTAATGTTTTGAAGTAAATATTGTATTTGATCCATTTTCAGCCAGTTTGGGTTTCGGACCACTTGACACATTTAAAGCGGAAATCAAGTAGCAAGATTGTTGGGCGTCAACTCCACTTGCGGTTTTAAGCTAATTGAGGCAAGACTTTGTTTTCATTTATTGCAGTTATTTTTAATAATAGCCCTCTGATTGACCGATGGCCTGTCCAGGGTATATTCCTTCGCTCCCCTAAAGTCAGCATGGATAACCCAAGCTCACCTGCGACCTTAATTAGACCAATTGCTATTGAAAAGGAGACATCAATGTTTTTATTAACATCCCCGTCTGTGTTTCTGCAGGCAGCACAGCGGCTCACCGGAGGCAGGAAGTGTGGCGGTCCAAGCGCTTGTTCTTCCTCACACCTCAGGTGATGATGAACGATCTGTCCAGAAACACATGCCCAGCCCTGCAAGTCAAGTGTGTGGTGATTGACGAGGCCCACAAGGCGCTAGGCAACCATGCCTACTGTCAGGTAAGCATGGCATTGGACATGACACTTAATATACACGCCATTCACCCAAAATCTGCTCGATTTTGAGCCGGGTTGGAGTTTGAAAGAAGTATCAGAGCTTCGGGTTTGCATCTTCAAAGGGCGGACTGTGGTCTGGATCCGGACTGAGTCAAGGTCTCATTCCGAGCTGTGGTCAGTTGCCACAAAATCGCCTCAGCCTTAGTCCATTGATCTCTCAAAAGACTCAGTGGTTGTTGTTGTGACTTTTGGCTTAGCGAGTCACTCACATGATTACTGGAAATGTTATCAAATATTTAGCACACAATTTTCATAACATCCTTCTTTTTATATAACTTCCACTTCGGGTCGCGGATTGGTACTTAGCTCAGCTGACTTGGGCTAGAGGCGCGGTAGACTCTGAAATGGTTGCCAGCCAATCGCCATGCACATATAGACACAAACGAGCGTTCACATTCACAACTGTGGACAATGTAAGAGAATCTTAAATGGAGCAAACATGCACGGTTTTGAAATGTTGGAGGAAGGCAAGAGAAAACACACAACAACAGGGAGAACATGCCAATCCCACACAGGAAGGCCAGAGTGGAAATTCAAACCCGGACCTCGGAACTGTGACTGTGGCAGTCGCAGATAAACATTTTAATTTGTCCTGTTCTTGTTCAGGTGATCAGACAGCTCAGCAGTCAGACTCTGCAGTTCCGCGTGTTAGCCCTGAGCGCCACTCCAGGGGGAGACACAAAGGCGAGAGACTTTAAAGCTTTTCTTTCTGCAGCCCACCGCGAAACACATGATAACTCCGTCTGTGTTTACCCCCCCCATGCAGTCAGTGCAGTCCGTGATCTCCAATCTGCTCATCTCCCACATTGAGCTACGTTTAGAGGAAAGCCCGGACATCTTGGCCCACTCTCACCAGCGCAGCGTGGAGAAGATGGTGGTGCCGCTGGGGGAGGCGCTGGCTGCCCAGCAGGCTCGCTACCTGCAGGTATGTGAGTGACAATACTAAAGTGTGTGTCGTTCAATGTGTAGCCTAAATTTTGGTGTTTTGCTACCCCTTAGTGGTCACACTGTGCATAGTCAGTAAATCGGTAACTGCCAGGAACTCTCGCCAAGCAGACACTGGTTGTTAAAACTTTTTTTTTATTATGCAACGTGTGAACAGTAGTGAAGCGCCTAAATACAAAAAAAAACAAAAACAACTGGACAGACAAAGAAATAAATGACTCAATTCAAACGTATTGCACGTAGAAATTGAGTCAAGTTTTTACCTGAATTAATGTAGTGCCAGTGTTAAAAAATACATGGAAATGTATTGAACTTACCGTAGTAGTTAAATACAACTGAACGGTTGTTAGCCAGTGATTATTTCACAAAGCTGTGTCAAAAATAGCGACACTAACATTTGCTGTTGCTGGCGATATGGTGGACTAGTTGCGCGTCAGCTTCAGTTCTGAGATTCGGTGTGCAGTTTGTTTCCCCCTTTACCCAAAACATGGATGTTAAGTCTTTTCAAGACTCTCAATTGTGTTTGTGAATTGTTGACCAATTAAGTCTCAAGGTGTCAAATGAGCATTACTGCTGTTCTTTTATCCGGGCAGTGAATTGGTTTGTGTGGTTGCGCCTCTTTGTGTCATTTTCAATGTTTGTGTGTGATTTTTTTTTTTTTAATGACCTATTTTGTATTGTAGTGGAATGAAAGACCGAGCTTTAACATGATGTCATCGTAGCGTATGGCCGCTTTGCGTTGGCAGGTTGAGTGGCATTCTTGCATTTAATTATCCACGCTGATTGATTCTCTCTGACGGTTATTATGTATCAGTTTGGAGTCCACCTTTGCGAGAAGTCGTTGTGTGCTGTTTGGCTGAGTTGGGTGTGGCCGGGCCACCTTTTGTTGGAAACATTTGATCCCATTAAAAGGGAGGGATTTGCCTTGAGGGACATTCCAGCGTGGGTAAACAGGACTTGGTACTGCACTTGGGAATTGTACTCTTACACAATTCTGAATGCATTCGATTTGAGACTGTCAAAGAGGTTTTCATTTACAAGTGTTATTGATTGTATGTTAGAGTCGTGTAAACTATATTATTATTGTCAATATTGTGGCCAGTAAGTGTTTACTCGCCATATCAGACTTGGCAAATATGTATTTGACCATCGTTGTTTTGTTTTTGAAATGCCCTCTCTATTATTCGCTGAAAAAGGGGACACATTTGCGCTTTTATTGACTCTTTCTCAAAACATTCTAAGATGCCACTAGATGGTGCCAAACCTCTCGCTAATCAGAAAGAAGTAATTGATGTAGCGGAGAAACACTATGTTGGAAGTGATGCATTTTGACTGCTTAAGATCATTTTGTATGTAAATAATAATCCGTAACGTATTTATTTGATAATGGTGACGTTGTATGACAAGTTTGAAATTATATCAATGTGTGTTTTTAATTAAATGTGAGCAAACAATGGAGAATGAGGCTCTCCCATATTCTACATCTCAGCAAAGAGACCCATTCATGAAAGGAGACAGGGCACGCCGGAGCAAAGTGGAGACTACTGCAGCATCCAGAGCTAATGCACAGCAACCGCTAAATTTAGCGTGCGTTTATTTTTGACATTACAAGCCGTACATCCTAAAGTTACAATGCAACCAATCTGCTCAACCAGTGAGCTACCATCAGGGGTTTGCGCCACGCTTGTATTATTACATCTTGCTTTGCAAAGGGTAAAGTACTGATATTAAGTTCAAGCTCTGCTCATTTAGCTCCATAAGCTCTGTAGCATAGATAGAAAAAAGATAAAATGGAAAAAAAGGTAAATAAAACAGATTCTTTTTATGTCAATTTTAAGACAGGAGAACAAGCCCATGTTTATTTAAAACCCCAGTAGTGATCTGCTGTTGCACTTTTATGTTCACAGTACAGCACAAATTAAGCCTTTCAACTAAAATAAGCAAACATTGAACAGAAAGGGGTTGATGTTCCCATATAACCAAGCTCACAAAGAGGAGACACACTCTCATTGTGTGTATCATGGCTTTGAAACACCTCCACTCAGTCATGGTATGTATGAAAAATAACATCTTTGGTGTGTGTTAATGGCCACTTGGGCAAACCAAATGTAATGTTTTATCATCATTTTTGAGGAAATTAAACTTCTTCTTTAACCCCCTTTAACTTCCTGTCATTCATAGAATCATATACAGGGTATTGAATCTTTTAAACGAAAAAAAAATTCATAACATAGTACAACTTTATTGTCAAATGTGCTGTATGTGGAATACAGCACAGATGAAAACATCTGGTGGATTGGTAAAGTTAAACTGAAAATATAGCGAATATATAAACATTAGTTTTTATCATACAGATATTTCAGCAACACTTTGCAAGGACACCCCTAATAGCCAATGTATCAACTCTTCTCAACAGAACCGTTGTTTCCAAGTGGTATGGATATTTATTCATCGTTAAGACAGAACATCACAAATAAACAGTTTCAAACGTAACATTTCGGTTTCCTGGTAGTCTCGGTCTAAGAAACGGATCTCGGTGGCGCATCTGTTTGCAATGTCTCTACTCATCAGCAGTGGTGGTGGTTGTCGCGGTATACAGTAGTGAGTACGTACACACTAACGCAAAGTAGCACATTCAGCGTTTTGCAGGGGGGAAAAATATAAAATTATATATAATAGACGATTCCCAGGTGGAGGAACCATGAGGAATGCATTGACTTGTTTGCAACGGATCTAGTGCTTTTGATTGTCATCCAGCAATAGTTTGGTTTTGCACACACACACACACACACACACACACACACACACACACACACGCATTTCTCAATTTGTGTCAAGTTTCATTCAGTTAGGTAGTTATTGGCATCCATCATGTTGCACACTACAGAAACTACCTCCCGTCTCCCCACGTGACCGACTCACCACGTTAACACTTTAATGGTCCAAGCTAGAGAGAAAGAAATGGTTTAGTGACTGGTTGTGTGGTAACCTGTTGATTGAATCATCTCGTGAAACCATTTAACCTGCAGCGATCTCGAGATTTGAACAATAAAACAAGTGCATCAACACTGACAGTTTTGACATCAGCAACTCGGCAAGATCAAATGCGACAGAGAAAGCGGCGCTATGGACAATAAAAATGCACCATGATTAGGCGGCACGTCCGATACTGAGGATAATTTTGCGGCTTTATTACAGCACTCCCAAGGGTTTGACTATGGAGTTTGAATGTGTAGTGCGCTGGTAAGATGAGGCAGTGACAAGGAAAAGGACGATGTTGCATCTATGAGCTATGGACTGGGCAGAGGTGGTGGAATAGAGATGAGTCTTTGTGAGGCTCAAAGGGTGCCGGGGCGGGGGTCACCGATGAAATACCTCATTCGGCTGTACCCCATTAACGGCGCTCCATGAACCAGATCTCGTTTTGGCGCTGGCTGTGCGCCGGGTTGGTGTAGCCGGCCACGATGAACGAGTCATTGACGCACATGCCAGGGGACTCGAGCAGCTCAGCCATGGTGTTGATCTGATCCACGATAGTAAACTCGTTTGTGGGGCCAGTGAAGGGCCTGCGGTAAGAGGAGGGGGTGTTAGCAAAAGCTTGTTGCAATAATGCACCCATACACAAAACCTAATAAAGTGCAAATGCTGCCGCCATCATATGCGGTCATCACTAGTTTGTGGTGTAATATACTTTTTTATTATTTTGTTTAACAAATAAAAAACGTAATAAACATTTGCATGATGGCCATAACTGACGCCCAGACTGGCTAATGGTCAGCCAGTTTACAACCAAACGCTAACCTGAGCTCGTAACATCAAACTGTACTTTCATTTGCCGACACCCACGTCACTCACCAGGCTAGCTTCCTCCTTTTAAAGCCATACACACTCAGACGAATATTACAGTGTCGAACATGAAGATGGGGCCTCTAAGTGGACAATACCTGCACCTCACTGAGATATTTTGTTGTTTAATAATGCAAAATATTTTTTTAGCCATTAATCAGTGCTGTTGTTGGAGGCTGTTGACACCATCGTACTACTTTCTTTGCTCACCTTGTGAACACAACAGCTGCGGGCCAGATCTCGATGATGATGTCACGGTCAAGAGGTTGAGGGGGCTGCGCCTGGTGGTTGGTGGGCAGGTAATACGCCACAGTCACTTCCTGGGCGATGGTCGAATGGTTCTCGTCCGTGCGCACCACAGTCACAATGGGCAGTGACATGCCCAGGTAGTTGCCTGCACGAGAAGGAATATACGATGTCATCTCGTCGCTGATGATATAGAGCATTTTGGTCAACTTGTGTTTAAACTCACCTAAGGAGTTTTGCTGGCAGATGTATCTCATTATCCTCATGAAGCCGTAGCAGATGCTCTGTTCGTACGTCTCCTCGCGCATTGTTATGCAGGCCCAGTGGCCCTTTTCATAATGCCGCTTCTCGAATAGCAGCTCCCCGCACTACAAAAGGTACGCCAACAGAAACGCTGTTATGACAAGTGGAATAGCAAAAATCCGCGGATAATTGACAGCCATTATAATTGCACTGGAAAAAATATAGATAAAAATTGTATTTTTATATTTTTTTAAACCCCAAATTCTTGAGTAGGCGGGGATTTCATGACAAAGTCAGATGTGGTCTGAAGAGAGATAGTTGTGGCGATACCTCTTAAAAAGCATTTTTTTGTGTGTTTTTTTTGGCTGGTTTAGCTACGCAGCTGTGAGTTAATAGTACATGGAGATGACTCATTTCGGTAAAAAGGCAAAATTGGCACAAGTGCATTTATGAGATTATCTTTGGACAGCGAACAGGTGTCTGATTAAAAATCCCCCCCCACCCCCTCCATCTTGCTCTGGTAGCTGCCCTATGAATAGACCGATAGCATGTTACTGTCCTTTTTTTTAAATGCCACGCTCCTGCCAAGTTTCAATGGACTAATTAACTCAAGTTAAACCAATTAGCCAACTTTATTTATATGGCCCCCTGAGGGGGGTTAACTGGCTCACTGTACTGGGAACAGAACCCTTTCGAATAAGATAAAGTAGTGCACTCGACAAAATTATCGTAGCAACAAAGAAAAAAATATATATATTGTTGTTCCCAAAAAAGTTGGTAAAACACAAAGTCAGATTCATACCTTTTCTTTCCGTGACAGGAGGGTAAAAGGGATGTGTTCTCTGTTACTGCGTCCGTTGTTATTGGAGGTAAGCTGTTGAATGGGTTCGGACATTTCTGTAATAGAAAAACGAACATAACGGAATACATGGGTCAATTGAAAGAGAATTTGAAAAAGTCAAATTGTTGCACGCTTACTAGCAAACACATTTGGGATGATTACATGTGTAGGATTTGGTTAAGTGTGTCTTGCTGTCTGTACGGTTCAACAATGCAAACAAACCAGCGATGTGGGTCGGACCTCGATTTCCGCGGTTTGGATGTTTTTGGTATGTATTTTGTGCTGAAGCTTGGTGGTATTTCTTGTGTATCCTTGGGCTGAACATGAAATGCCCCAAAATTCGGAGAAGACTGCTTGATTGACATATTAGCCAGATGACGTTGTTGAAGTAAGGAAGCAAGTGTAATTTTTTCCCTCCTGGATGGGTTTTGTCACGCTCTGTCTTGTCTGAAAGCGGTGACAAAGCGCCAACGTTAAATAGGATATCTAATGGACAAATTGTGTCCTGTTTCCTCCGCTTACTCCCACCATGACGTGGGAAGAAGGGGGGCGGGCATAGCTATATTGCGGACTAGAAAGGGGCGTTTTGAGAGTAGTTAGTTATATCCTGATTTCTTTCTCCACAATGAATTGACAAAATTGAAAATGCAAGCTACTATCAATTTCCTGACCCCAAAAATATATGAAGAAAATTTTGGAGTGAAAAATGGTCAATCTCGCCCAGATGATCCCTTTAAGGTCAATGATGGACTGGCTAGTGTCGTATTGGTTGAAACCCCGATTATCCAAACTTGGTGCTGCAATTCTTCTTCCTTGGTTACAACAGTGGTTGTGAAAAGGCCCCACTCAAAACTTCTCAAGCCTCTAATGAGGAAAAACACCTCAAATGAGAAAAACACCCAAAGTTCACATGGCGTGCGGTTTAGTACTGGCGTGAGAAGGCGTCCAGATGGGCACAGCGCTGCGCCAAGGCATCACATGGCGTGATGTGTATTAGAGGTGACGCAGGGAACACTGATTAAAGCTGCCCGGTGCCAGCTATAGACCACTATTGACGCACAACAAGTGCCTTTGACACATAGGATCGCGTGTGCCAGATTTTTATCAACTATTAAAAGCTAGTCTGGTTCGCTGGCTTGACCTTGTAACTAATAACGATGATTACAGAATTCCCATCACCTGGAATAAAAATAAATAAAAAATAGGCCGACGTACTGAAAGGCTAGGCGTTCACACCGACTCAATCGCATCAAATCAATGTAATGAGAGGATAAGTAGGTTACGTGGATCCATGGTGTTAGGGCCACCAATCAATCCAAGTGAGAGGACCAACATTTTTTGCATGTGTATATCAGAAGAAATCAATGTCTATCGAACTCGGTCATCCATTCTCAATGAGCACAAAAGCCATATAATCTGTTGCTATGGCGGCACCTCAGTCTAGATGCAGTCAATAGTCACAACACATGCTTTGTTTCCCTGGCTTAAAACAACACTCAGGTCACATCCAAATTTCAAGCTAAGCAGGTGCTCAACTAGTCACTGAATCACATAGTCCGTAAGAATTGAATGCACACTTTTTCCGGGCAATAATTCTATCAGCTGTATGAAGCGGAGTGTCTTAATTTTTGCAATGGAAGACGGAAATTGGGGTGCGTTCAAAGATGTGACCTCCTCTTTCGCGGATTCATCTTGTGTACCTTTTAGGGGTTACACAGATGACCGAAGTCGACTTTCCTCTTCAATGACGCATGACGCCGACTAAGCATACGCTTTTGGCTTTAGGAGAAAGCATTGACACTCGCCCCAACGGATGAGCACCCGGAATGACATTAGTCTTGTCACTTTAATTTAAATTGTCCTCCTTTTCTGAATTCACCGTTTTGATAAGAGTGGGAACGGGTAAAGGGGAGTGGGGATCACAGTTTAGCCAACATTGCAAATTACCACCATGCAGCACCTGCTGCTGCGACGCTCCCAGAACGAGGACAGCTTTCCTCGTTTGGCCGAGTTGTGCAAACATGACCTGGCTGTGCCAGTGGCAAGCGCGTCGAGCCAGGTAATTTTTTATCTGGCGTTCACTGTTTTCTAGACAAAGCGCTGGAAAAGAAACCTGACTGGCATCACTTTGTCTGAATAAACCACGTGTTAACAGCATTAGATATTGAGTGTAATTTGTTGAGTAGAGGAATAACATTTAGGCCAAAATTAAAAAGTTGTTTGTTGCGGGTAACATACCCCTATACGCCAATGATGGGTCGGTCGGTCGGTAGATTTTTTTTTTTTTTTTTGGAACAAGGAACATAACTCTGTAATCACAATCATGAGTTATGGCCCTTTGTATCATTTATTCCTGCAGTACACGTGTGAACATAGAGTGTCACAGAGTGAGTCTACATTGCTTCATGAACACACACGCTTGCCAAATTATGCCAAGTTAAGTCATGTGGCGCTTTTCATCACCAACAAATGCCCAAGAAACTTTCTCACAGCTGTTCAAGTCTCTCCAGTGTATACGCCCCAGGAAAATTTGGTGCCGTCGGCCTCAAACCCCAAAGTGCCAAACAGGGAATGGGCCCGCTTTCTCCTGTAATAAATCAACCCTCCGGTTGTTTCACGGCGTTATATTTACATTAGGCTAAATTTGTACCTTCAACTTGGTTTCTAAAATAAATTAGCCCCAAGAATAAATTAATTGATCGCATGCAAATTTTTGCCTGTTTACTTATACGAAAAACATGCCTACCGTTCATTGCACTTCCAGTCTTCCGTGGAATTTGTACCAGGCGAGTTCTGGCCTTGGTCATCAAAACATCAAACGCACTTCTACATGTAGTAGTCGTCTGTTGGGTTGCAGGACTCTCAGGAATCGTAATGTAGAACACAACATATTTGATAGAGCTTTCAAAACTTAAAGTTGTCGCCACTTGTTGATTGCTCTCGGGGTAAAACTTCTCCCCGTGCGTTGTCTGAGACACGCTGACTGTAACAGTTATACTGTCCAATGCTGCCGGGTCTTCATCGAACCCTATCTGTTGCCAAAGCCTGTGCGACCAATATAAGTCCTCGAAAAGACTCGTCCAGGTTTTATTCTTGTCACACTCTTTCAGGATATTGCTTAGAAGTACGAGGTCTTCCCTTGGAGTCTTTTTCTTCACGGTGATGCAGAACACCACCGCCATTTTCCATTTCTTCCTGAGTGACCGAGTGTGCAAAGATCATTGCGCACGCAAGTGCCTGCACGTGTCGGGAATTTCCGGTATACATACGGAAACAACCGAACCTCAAAAATGGCGGGAATTTGAAAAAAAAAAAAAATCTCGTCTTAAATTTACCGAAAAAAATATTTGAGTCGGGCGGTTTTTATAGGGTCGGTCGGGTTACCCGCAACAAACAACTTTTTAATTTTGGCCTTAGGGCGTCCCTCATATCCCTCGTGCAATTATGGTATAACATTTTGTTCATCCTCAGAGCTGACAGTGTGCATGATTTTACACTCCGATTCCACCACTGCAGCTCAAAAGTTAACACCTGTGTGACATAAGAGAAATAATTCACACATTTTATCCCATCATCCAACTAAATATCAGAAAGTACTCCAGAGCCTGCCAGATGTATACAATTACAGTATGATATGTTAACAAGACTAGTTGCGACTTACCTGCGAAAAAATATCAGCATGGTGGGCCTTCAGATGCCGCTTGAGATTCGTACTAGACATTCTTTCCACCTAGTTTGTGGCCACATTTACTGTTACCGCCATCATTTGCACTTACTCCATCATTGTGTTGTTGTTTTTTTCCCAGCTGGGTTGTACAGACGTGTTGTGCTGTGCTTGTGTATGCATGTGCCAGCCATGTAGTGGGCATGACCAAACAAGGATAGGTTGCAGCAGCATTGTTGATATTTTTTTTGACAGACAGGTTGCATGCACAGTAGGAAGAGATGTCATGCATTTTGACAGACCACATGCGAACAATTTCGTCCATTCTCTTCCGACAAAGAAAACTCATGTCATATTTTAGTAAACGCCATGTTTAAGCTCGTCGTCTCGTTGTTGTCGTGGGCAAATAAAAGGGCATTAACGGAATAATTTCGTCATCCTTGAAGAAAACGACACTGTCCTGTCGGCATCATAAAAGCTGGTTTATATTTGAAATGTTCAATGCATGTGGGTGATCATCAGAAGGCCTGCATGGCAGACATCTCCCATCTGCAAACCTTTAAATCTCGGGAAAGGACGCTTTGCCTGTGTACTCTGCGCTGTATTTACGTGCAGGACATGGCAGCAGCAGCAACCATGAACCGGCCAGCACACAGTCAAGGTAGATAATCTCTCCCTGAGGCAGAAAGCGTCAGCAAGCCATTTTGTGCTAAATCCTCAATTAGTGCCGTGCTTGGAGGGCAGGAGTAGGGACATGACGAGCATGTTGTTGGGTTTCTCACTCTGGCACAGTCTAGTTAGTGCTAACTGACAAAATATTAATTCGTGATAGTGATATTTAATACTGAGATGATACAGAAATATACTTTTGTGCTTTCTTTCCTTTCTTTGGAATTCCACCTAAGTCATGTTATGATGGGCAGGTCATGATATTTTGACACAGTTGTTAAATCTCATACGATATGATATGTCTACCGTGATATGTCTACTGTTTTAGCCAACCATAAACTGAACTAGTGGAGATTTAAGTTTACAGTCTGTTTTGAAAAATAGCACAACTGTGTGTTTGTGGATATATCTTTTTTTATTAGTGCAATTATTTAGGTTATGATCGTGAACATAACCAATTACAGTGTGTTGTTGATTTGATCAGGAGAGCCCGAGGATTAGATAAGACTTCAATTTCGGCAGGTTACTCTACTCTAAAATGTCAATGTAGTGATTTTATTCGCCAATAACAATGAATAAAACGAACCTAAGCAACTATTTATCATGGTATTAACCCTACAAAACGTTCGGAGGCTCTTTTTACAAGTCTACAAAGTTAAACAATGAGGACTTGCTGGCAAAGTATCACTCCAGGCTACTTTAGAGTACCATGCTCTCAAAGCGTTAGTAAGCAGTAGCGTATTTCACTCCGTAATAACACGTTAATGGGCAAATTTGTGTAAAAATGTCGCAATTTTAAACGTCATGTCACAATGCATTACGATAAACCCGGAGGATTAAACTAGGGTCATCTTACACGAACGACCAAGTTGAGTCGTAGCAGTTGAACTTCACTGACAGAACACGTCACTTGTTGTTTCGACCTCTGCTTTGAGAAGGCACGAAGCTACAGCTAAGCTAACCGTGTCACAACGTTCCTTTTTGCGTCCGAACTTAGCAATAAAGTTAGGTTTTCTTTTTTTTTTAATTACCCTTTGCAACTTCCACTTGGTGTCCTCTGGCTACGTCCTGCCAGTAGTGCAGCAGTCGGTCGGAGTCTTCTTCGTCGTCCTCCAGGCTGCCGTTGCCGGAGTCGGACAGCTGGTCCTCGGAGAAAGACTCCAAGTCCTCCAGGGTGATCATGCCGCCACCGCCGTCGCCGGGGCCGCTGCCACCTCCACCACCGCCGCCACTCATTTGACAGCCACCGCGGTCCATTTTGTCGCGGCAATTAAAAAGAAAAGTGTTGTCGTTTCTGATAAAAATAAATAAATAAAATAGATACGATCGGACAAGGTTATGCTAAAATCCCGTTTTTATCGTTCTTCGTGACTTCACTGCAGCGCGTGTCCTGATGGGGCTCACGGCCAGTCGTGGGTCAACAAATCGTACTCGAAGCAACTGTCCACAGCGCATTTAGGCATTATTATGAAAAACAAACAAAAACAAAAAACTATCGCCACAACGACATACAGGTCCGCCGTTCACTTGTGCTGTACGTTCGCTAATAAATAAACCGACATTGAGCGCCGTCTTCGTCGGTTGGGCTCGAACTGGGGGAATCGGTGAAGGCGATGTTTATAGGAGAAGAGGCACACCACGTGACTCCTGGGGCTCTTGCCACTCCCTCATCTCTCATCTTCGAGCTGCTGTCCGAGACGATAAATAGTGCCAACCAAACAACCGTCCATTCTCGCCTTGGTATCGCTTTATTCAACAAAATGAAAAGAACAGCGTTGATAGACTTAACTCAATTGAGAGCACTGTTACTTTAGAGCAGGGGGCTTTCCACAGGAACAACAAAAAAATGCCAAGTGAAATTTCAGGGTGAACCTAAAATGAAATGCCAACACTCCAGATACTGCACAACATGCTGTTTTGAGAGGCTAAAACAATATTGCATGTGTGTGTGTGCGCGCGCATGAATTCTGAGAGTTGAGATCAAGATAAGGCCATGACCATCACAATTAAATTTCAAAACCGTCACTTCCTTGAAAATGTCATTCTCTCTTTAATTGGAATGTTGTTTTAAATACATTTGACAGTCAAAAACACAGTGTTGCGACACTCAAAAATTATTGTAAGAGATACAGCAAATCCCTGTGTATGTATTGCAAAATGATGAGTAAAATAATCAACCAATTTAGCTGATTTGGTGCAAGCTACATTGAAAGTATAATATACTCTATATGTGTCAAATAAAACCAGTTCACTGTGCAATCAGAACCTCCATCCAAAAATCTGTGGAAGACAAAATTAAGATTCACTGGTATTACTTTCTCTGAAATTAACATTAGCTTACCGGTCTGTTTTCTGTTGAGATGCTGGCCAAAGTTCAACGATTTCACTGAGTTGAAGACTGCAGAATTTGCACATTGTAGAGTATTTTCTTTTGCATGTTGTTCTAGTCTTTGTGGCTGAAGAAGCCAAATTTAATTACTGTCTTAAGACAGGGCTGTCCTCACTCAGTTTTGTTTTTTAGTCTTGCACCTTTCACTTCCGCTTGTGTGCCGTGGTGTCTCTCACTCCTGAAAAGGTTGCCGTCATGTAGGTGATGGTGGTGGTGGGGGGAGCGGTGAGGGGGTTAGTGACACATGAATTGAAGCTATTTGTTGTTTTACAAGTGCACATTCATGAAGTTGAAGAATGGCAGATGAGTGCCGGTCTTGACAGTCAAGACCAGGACTTTTGGGAGTCGAGTTAAAGACAAGACCTTCAGAAAATGATCTTGCGACAAAGACCTGTCAAAAGACTTTTAATTACTGTGTATAGTTGAAAAAATGTCTTTACACTTGTATGACAGTTAATTAATGTTCCAGTATTTGAAACATTTCCTGTATACTTAAAAGAGGCTTTGTGATGCCACAAATAAATCCACTTTACATTGTGTCCTATTGGGAAATTGCTTTGAAATCATCATGACTTGCAAGTCAACCGGTGTCACGAAATGACCTTGTTCCACTTCGGGGGTTCCGCTCTATTGTACCTTTTTAATGTGGCCGACAACGGACAAATCTTTTGTCGGAGCATAATAAACAAACTTGAACTGGAGCAGGCACGATTTTGATCTGTCTGATCTGCGGTGCTGCAACAGCCAGCCACCATGTTGCACCGTTCCACACGCACGTAGAGGACATTATATAATCCTCTCCAGTGTGTGGGGGAGTTTCCATGTACAGTAAATACGCGTCCACACTTACTGTAATAATCCCCGTTGCTGCTTTTGTTGATATACACAGCCTGACAATAACTAAATGGATCGATAACTGCACGCCAAGATGAGCTTAATCATTCATAATGTAAGTGGCAGGGTGAGCGTCATCAGTAGGCGATGAGCCGTATCAACTTCATTACACATGAATGAGTTCGGACAGTTTATTTATCTTTTTAGTTGACCTTTGGAAGCTTGTTCTTGTCCATGAACATGTATACACACACACACACACACACACACCGCTTCCATTGTTGACATGCAGAGTTCAGCCATGAGCAGCTTTTGTTATTAATAGCAGCCCACAGAGCGGCTTTTTTCTCACATTCTTCACGTCACTTAACTCCATGCCCTTCAACCAATCGGCTGTAAGCACGCACACGCAACGCACGCAGACACACACACACACACACACACACACACACAGACGCACACAAACTACGTGAAATTTCAGGATGAACCTAAAATGAGCTACAGTCGACCCCCAGATTGGTCGTGATTCAGCACCGTGGATTTTCTTTTTCTTCTTCTCATTTTTAATTTATATTCAATTTTTTTTCCCTCCCACTAATTTCCCCATCTTGTGCGTAAGATGATGTATGCACTGCATGGCGTGCTGACAAAAGCAAATAATTAAAACAGTATTTTTGATTAATGGTATTTTAGTCATTACAGCAAATATCTGACAAGCTGCTTCCAGAGTAAATGAGCTTTTCTCTGTCAATAAATTATTTTGACAATTCTGTTTTCTCTCATGCGCCAAGTTCATTTTGAACGAATAATGCACCACCACACGCTGAACAAAGCACTGTCCCAGTAAGATGTTTTACACATACTGTATAGGAGCATATGATGGTGACGCCATATTCACTGGCCGTTTGAGTGAAAGGTCGGAGGGAATTAATGGTCGTTATTCAACCCTCTCTGCCTTTGTTGTGTAAAGCTCCGTAAAGAACCTTGCTTCAGCCCCATGACAAGCGTGCTATGATTTAGCCTAAAAGGGCCAAGTGGCTCAACTTTCCTATCCAAAGCAAAGCATGATCACTATCAGCCATTTCTGGGAAAGGGTCAGGCTCAATCGAGGTTTCACCATCTGTAGTTGACATAGAAAGTCTACACACCCCTGTTCAAATGCTAGGTTGAATTAATTTAAAGAGAGTATTTATGTGTTCAATGTTTGCGTTAAATTAACATTCCATTAAAAAAAAGGTCGTTAAAAATTTAGTTTAAATGTATTCATTCAAACGTATGGCAGGTGTAAGAAAAAAAAAGTGTTTTATTTATCTTTTTTCTTAGGCTTGGACTAGTCACCAGTATTAAAGGTACGGCTGTATACCGGTATACAGTTTAACAATTAAAAAAAAATCACGGCTTCAAAACCGCTAAAACCTTTCATCAGTGGCAGGTGCATTTTTTTTTTCTTTTTGGGGGGAATTGTCAGTACATGCAGCTCAACTCAACTTTATTTACATGACGCTTTACAGAACAGCAACACCTGTAACAAAGCAGTTTACTGAACACGTGACAAAACATTAACAGTCTCCCTCTTTGCCAAATTAGAATATTAATTTCTAAAATGAAGGATTTGACGCTGATTAATTAGAGCATGGCGTCTATGAGAGCAGATGTCGTCATTTAATACTATAGACTGGATGCTACTGTGACTTGCGAGTGAACACCATATGCAAGTTATTAATAAACACGTTACTTGGAGCGATTTGAATATGTGTGGAACATTCGAGATAATTCAATCGCTCATCACCTGTACATGCTGCGCTGCATGTACAGTTGTGTTCCTCAGCATGTGTTTGCTTCTTCTGTTTCTAGGGCAACACCCTACATTAGCAAAATTTAAATTGTAACGACTCTCTCATGCTGTGCGGGGAATCGATGTGGCTCAAATTTTCGGTGTGACAAATTGCTCACATCTTCCGCTTGCTTTTATCGAAAATGAGTGCAGTGGGAAAGAAAAATCACATCCAGCCCAAATAATATTACTCGTCTATTGTCGGGACTTGAAAACCTCTTCCTCTTTCAGTCGGCACAAGATTGGTTTGGTAAATAACAGAAGCACATTTGTGTGAGGCGTGATGAAGCATATGCATAATCACTTCCCTGCTTTTTGTCTGCTCATCAGTGAAAAAGCATTGGCAGGAAATGGCCAATTATGATGACCTACATACATTGTGTGTGTGTGCGTGTGTGTGTGTGTGTGTGTGTGTGTGTGTGTGTGTGTGTGTGTGTGTGTGTGTGTGTGGCTCTCTCTCTCTCTCTCTCTCTCTCTCTCTCTCTCTCTCTCTCTCTCTCTCTCTCTCTCTCTCTCTCTCTCTCTCTCTCTCCCTCTCCCCTAGGTGTTGGATAAGTTCATGTCACGTTTGGTCCACAACCAAGTGATGGCACACAAGGATCTTAAGAGTTTCTCCAAGTACCAGCTCATCCTTGCCAGGGACCAGTTCCGAAAGAATCCCCCAACCCACCTCAAAGTACGTCCGTTTTCAGCCAACAAACCAGAACATTTCCTGGGTTGACTGGAATCGGTATTTAAACAATCCTCTTCATCGTGCTCTTCACAATTTGACTTCACGAGACTAAAGGCCTTCTCACACTACGCTCCTCATGCCCATACAGTATTTGGAAGGGCAGCCTACCAGGAAGTCTTTTCCCAATCGTTGGTTTACTGCTGTTAACATTTTGAAATCACTGTTCTAAATTTTGTTGTTCGTCTCCTTTTTAGAGAAAAAGGTTGTCCAACAAGTAGTGAAAAACTGAACAGTGGATACATGTATTCAAGGTTCAAATCAGGTTCACTTGTGAATATTATAGTGCATCTGCAATTTGACATTTAAGGGATTTCTTTTTTTTCTTCCCCTGGTTTTGGCGACAGAACACATTTTTCACAGTAAAGGTGTTTGACTTGTGGTTGCATTGCATTCCAAATTCCTAGCAGTTCTTTGTCACAGTAGTCTTGTGTACTATTCGCATGTTGTGCCTGCAGGGACCACAGCAGGGAATGCTGGAGGGAGACTTTGCCCTTTGCATTAGCCTGTATCATGGCTACGAGCTACTCATGCAGATGGGACTCAGGTCGCTCTTCTTTTACGTGCAAGGGATCATGGATGGCTCCAGGGGTTTGTTTAATATATTTCTACCTCAAAGTTACAAAACGTCCCCTACCGGTGGAGGTATCATTTCCTCGCGATGTATTGTTTGACATCTCCATCCTTTGTTTCAGAAATGTCCCGGGCCAAGAATGAGCTGCAGAGAACTCCCGTCTTTATGGACCTTTATCATGAGATGGAGGCAAATTTCAGGAAGCTCCCTGGTATTTGCCTTTTTTTTTCAAAGCATGTCATCCATCTATCCATCTCTCCATCCATCCATTTTCTAATACGCTTATCCTCACGATGGTCGCGGGCGTACTGGAGCCCGTCCCAGTTGTCGTCATGCAGTAGGGGGGTACACCCTGAGCTGATTGCCAGCCAACCAGGGCACACAGAGACGAACAACCGTTCGCACTGACACTCACACCTCGGGACAATTTGGAGTGTTGCATTAACCTGCTACACATGTTTTTGGAATGTGAGAGCAAACTGGAGTACCCGGAGAAAACCCATGCAAGCACGGGGAGAAGATGTGAACTCCACACAGGAAGTGCTGGAATCGAACCCTGCATCTCAGCACATGATTATTGTGGGGTTTTTTTAAACACATAATCGCCCAGCCCCAGTGCGGCCCCCGACATGACTGATTGTTTTGTTATATTTATGTTCACTGTATACATTCGTGACAGCTTTTATCACCTCTCTGTTTATCATTACATTGAAGAGATTGTTTGGATTGCTTTATTCATCTGGTGATACTTTATTCAGTGAAATTTCACTGCCAAATGTCATTACTTTTACTCTTTCATGACCCTTAAAGAATGTGAAAATATTGCTCAATGGCTGCTGGGAAAATGTTTCAAAATCAGAGAAGCATTATTCCTGAATGGATTCTATTCATCCGTGATGTTTTTAATTAATTACATCCCGTGATTCTCACCCACAGGCACAGATGAACCCTTCATTTATGGTCACCCCAAACTGCAGAAATTAGAGGCCGTGGTCCTGCAACACTTCCGACTCTTGGTTGAGCGTGCGTCCAACAGTAATGGTAATTTGCCGGTGGGATAACCATTCACAGATGCGGTGACATCACAATTCCTTTCAACTGTGCCTTAAAATTACCCCCCCAGGTTCAGGTGCACAGGAAGCCACCACGCGGGTGATGATCTTTTCATCCTTCCGTGACAGCGTGCAGGAGATCGCTGCCATGTTGAACCGCCACAGCCCGCTGATCAGAGTCATGACATTCATGGGGCAAGCGTCTGCAGGCAAAGGAGTCAAAGGTTTCACTCAGAAGGAGCAACTTGAGGTGGACACTCGCTCTTTCCCTTGATCACGGTCGCATCTCATCATATCGTCCAATGAAAAGCATGTGTTTTACGGACAAACAAACAAACAAACTCACAAGTTTTGGACACACATGCTTTTCATTGGACAGCAATGTAACAGGTGAATACTGAAAGACAGCGCTCATAAATGTCACAGTTGCAAACGCAACCTGCAGATATGCAAATACTGTTGCGGCAATGAGCATCATATAGATGAGAACACAATGGTAGCTCAGAATTTTTTTAAATCTGATAAACTCACACACTCTCTCTTTCTCTCTGTACACACACACACACACACACACATACATATATATATATATATATATATATATATATATATATATATATATATATATATATATATATATATATATATATATATATATAATGAAAGCTCCACTTAAAATGTATGTGAAAAAAAAACTGAATTTTGATTATGTCGTTTCAATAGGTGGTGAACAGGTTCCGTCAGGGTGGCTTCAACACGCTTGTGTCCACCTGCGTAGGGGAGGAAGGACTGGACATCGGCGAGGTCGACCTCATCGTGTGCTTCGACGCGCAAAAGAATCCCACCCGCCTCGTGCAGCGGATGGGCCGCACTGGGCGTAAGAGGCAAGGCCGCATTGTGGTTATACTGGCTGAGGGCCGGGAAGAGAGGGTGTGTATTCTAATTTCAAGTCCTAAACGCCAGCATGTTTCATATAAATTGCTGTTTGAATGAGTGATCACTTAACTCTCTTGATTTCTGATGAAACTCTATTATTTTTCTTTGTCCATATAGAACACATTAAAGAAAAATGTGTAGAGTGCTTATGACATGGAAGTCAATTAAGTCATCTGGTCTTGGAGGTCCTTGATTGAACATTTTTTGTTTTTTGTAATGGCCTTTTTACATGGTGCTATCATTACCGTAAGATGGTACTCATCTTCCCTTTATAAAGATTATTTTGCAAATTTATCCGAGTGCAGTACGACCATTAAAAAACCTGCTGTCTCCGAAGATCTTTCCATACACTCTCCCAAAAACAAATCACTTGGTCAGAGCCAATACACACTATGTATTCAATTAATTCTTTTATGTGAATTTTGTCTTAAAACGATATTTTTTTGTATATTTATTACACTAAATTTTTTGGTCCAAAAGATTTTTTTGCCTCACAAATAAAACCCAAGTAGATACAAACTGCAGCTTTTAAAAGACTATTTGTTTCATTATTTAATGTGAGACGAGCATTTGTGATCTTTTTTGTCAGCAGGGGCTTGTTTTTTTTCCCTCGCAGCTCCCCCATGAATGCTATTTTGTCTTTCCTTTGACTGACTCACAAACACGGTTAACTGCAGTTTTTTTGATGTCGATCTACCTTCTTATGTGACCTGTTGTATAAGTTGTGGTTTCACTCTTACAGTAATTCTGGGTGGCCAACCGGTTCACCAATGTTTCCGGTTATCTTCTTTTGTAAAGAAATTGACACGGCTTTGTAACCTTTTCCCAACTGGTGGATTAGATTTGTCTGATGTGCCTCGTGAAATTTAAATCAGCTTTCCAAAAACTGTGGATCATTGTTATGTCATGTTTTGACAAGGTGGGGCAATTCCTTTTTTTTTCCCATGTAAGACTAAATAGTTTTGGAACCTTTTTTTCTTCCCTTAACAAATAACGTCCTCATTACAAAACTGCTTTATGCATTTACTTGTCTTGTCGTGTTGACATATTAAAATTGGCTTGGTGATGTGGAAAAACACCAGTCAATCAGCAAACAGCAAGCAGCCAAATAATTTTCCGAGCATTGTACAACCTTTCACCTCACCTCCAATTCGTATTTCCTCCTAGACTTACAACCAAAGCCAGAGCAACAAGCGTAACCTGTTGAAATCCATCGTGGACAACAAAAGGGGCTTCCACATGTACCCCAACAGTCCCCGCATGCTACCCGACTGTATAACCCCCACGCTGCACAAGATGCACATCACCTCTGGACAGTTTGACCACCGAGGCAGCAGCAGGCGGTCGTCAAGGGGTCGCCGGTCAAACGCCCAGGATCGGACCTCACTCATCCATCCACAAAATTTTAGTGAGTGATCATTGTTGATTTGAGATTCTACCGACAAAGCTTCAAGCTTGCAGTTTTGGATTGAGTGTGTGCCTTTATGTATTTATTTGTTTATTTGGTGTCAGTTTGTCAGGAGGCTGCTGCATCAGGACCCTTCTTGAGCGACACAGAGTATTCAGTGTGGGTGTCCAAGATGAAGCTGGCTGACGATGAAGCTCAACCGACATTGAGGCAATCATCAAGCTTCCTGTCCCTTCCACATGATGTACAAGCTCAGGTCTGTTCTTTATTTTTATTAATTTTTTTCATTTGCCGTATTCCCTTCCTGAGGGTTGAAAAGCAAAGTGGGAACAAACGGCTCATCTCCCATTAGTCCCGTGTGCAAACTGCTCACTTTGTGTTGAATTAACTCATTTTATTCGCTATTAATGAAATAAATCATGACGAATGATCCAAGCTAAGTTGCTTGGGGCTTGATGCCCTTGGCAAACAGGTCCTCGGTGAACAGATAATGAACAATTCTTTAGAAAAGGCAGTGCGCTTACTTCAAGCTGATTACTTCCACTCCCATTATTATCGGGTTTCTCCCCCCCCCCTTTCTCTTCCTGACTGTTTTCCTTTCACATCTAAGATATCGGGGCGCCCAACAGTGTTATCACCCATAAGCAATGGCCATTTGAACAGAAACTATGCAGCAACACATGTAGACAGACAATACACCAATACTCTCAAGTATGTTCTTTATCCTCTCGCCATCTACGTCTTTGTGTAAAATTTAATGTATTTTATATACAGCTCCCTGGCGGCCAAAGTCCTCACTAGAAAGATTTGCACAATGAATTGAAGCATGAACTCACGCTACTCAAATTGTTTATTTTATTTGTGGGGTGTTTTACTTGGGGGTGCAAGAGCTGAAAGATATTTCCATTTATTTCAATGGGTAATGATGATTAGAGATACGCGTTTTGAGTCACAGAACAAATAAACGTCGAGAAACATCTGATTTTGTTGTTGTTGTTGTTATCTACAGCTCTTGTGACATTTTGGAGGTGTATCGAACAATTTGTCTAAAGCTTATTAACTAACTACAAGCATTTTGTATTTCAAAGGAGGACGCTCCCAGAGGCGGCGCACCCGTCCGAGAGCTTTCTCTTTTGGAATGGAGGCACTGGCAACATCGGGCATTTCCGACCCATGTTGTTGATCACTCCCTGCGCTGCCAGCATTTCATTAAGGTGATGCAGCTTGTCGACAGCATGCGGGAGGAAAATGAGGTGAGATGTTGTGTAAAATAGTCCCTCAAACAGTGACATATCAGATCTCTTGACTGTTTTCTAAATCCGTCATGTGACATTGAAGCATTAAGAATCAAATTTTATCTCTTACAAAATAAGATTGCACAAGCTGAGGGCTGCGGAAGGGCAGTGATGGTATTCTTCTTTTTTGTTTTTTTAAATGAAACTGACTATCTTGAAAGGGGGTCATCTGCGTTTAATCGGAACGTACGGCTTGAATTAGGGTTAAGTAACTACAGTCATTCTTTCCACCTAGAAGGCAAATTCTTGACGTGACAAACAAGTTCAGTGGTTTTCGTACGTCATGATTCAACCGATGATAATGATTCATTGAGATCCTTCGTTTCTATTCTTGTTTTGTTTTTTTTTTCACTCAAGCAAACAACTGCTTCTCTTTTTGGACAATTAGTTGCATTGCTCTCCGACATTTTTTTGTTGTTGTTGACAGTCCAAGACCACAGTATGGGTTATCAAAGCGACCAAAAACTTGCCATAAGATTTATTTTTAGCATCTTCAATAACAGAACTCCGAACAGGCTTGAAATGTGGTTTGTTTTACGTGCTCACAACGTTAGTCGGGTCTCGACATCCCGCATCAAAGAGGTAATTTAATCACACGGCTGCTTTGTTACGCACCACCTGATGTTTATTTAAGCACCGCGAGTATCTCCAGCTCAGTTCAGAAGATTCGGCCATCGATAAAATGGCTGCATCGGTCCAAATCCCCAAAATTGGGTCAGTGATTATGGTAAAACCCACCTTTTGTTTTCCCCACGGTGAGTCTTGGCTAAACAAGGCATTGGAGCAAGCTAACCTACTTTTCAAAACAAAACATGGAGGGGTGTCTGGTGAACGGGTTCACTTTGATGTCGGGCAATACTTTTATGGAGAGATTTTGAAGGTCCACAGTCATGAATTGTTTGAGAGATTTCGGAGTAGTTTTTCCATATAATTTTAAACAATGTTAGAAGAGGTGTTGCTTTGAAATAGAAGTTTGTTCGGATTGTGATGTTTGGATTGTTTCTTGATCTTCCACTATGAGTTTGTAGAACTTGTTATGAACTGTTTACCACAGCCATGTGCTTGTCTTAGCACTGTGACCGTGACATGATCTGGAAAATCAAGTTCTAACTATGCTTCTTTCAGATGTGCGGGCTCAGAGTTAGACTCCTGAATCCAACCCATTTCTCAAGTGCCTAACTCATAATTTGATTTGATTTAATTTGCACCAGTGCATGTCCTGCTTTAAAAAAGCAGAAGACCACGGCAGGTTTCATTGTTGTCTGCTAAGAGCAAGAAATTAAGGCTACACAATCAGATCTGAAACTCGTAGAACCTTTTAGGAGGTGCTTGAGGGGGAGATTTTTACCAAGGATGTGCAGTCAACAAATTTAAACCAATTTTCTGATTCTCCCAAGACTAACATTTCTGATACAAGATTTCCAATCGCAGCATTCCACAGATTTTGGGTGACTATAATGGACTAAAGGCGGCACGGTGGGCGATTAGTTAGCACGTCGGCCTCACAGCGCACAGGTGCAGGGTTCGATTCCGGCTCCGGCCTTCCTGTGTGGAGTTTGCATGTTCTCCCCGTGCCTGCGTGGGTTTTTTCCGGGTACTCCGGTGTCCTCCCACATACCAATTGGCTAGCAACCAGTTCAGGGTGTACCCCGCCTACTGCCCAAAGACAGCTGGGATAGGCTCCGGCACGCCCGCGACCCTCGCGAGGATAAGCAGATGACAAAATGGATGGATGGATAGATGGATAATGGAGTACAGTTGGGAGTTTTTTACTGGCCCTGTTACATATGCACATAGTGTGCAGTGTATGTTTACAAAGTGACATTGCCACCAACGAGCCTGGTGTGCGTGTTATGGTGTTTTAGTTGTTTTGCAGGTCCGTGAGAATAGAGATCGCTGTTTTCCAACCATTATTGATCCAACTCAACTCAACTTTATTTTTACAGCACTTTAAAAATGGGAAAAAAAGACCTATGGATTAAAATCAAGCATGAAACAATAATAATAACACTCCATCCATTCGTTATCTGAACCCCGCTTATCCCACACAGCACCTCTGCTGTGATTTTCGGATGAGTCAGTCAGTCTCTTTATTTTTTGGCCCTCTACTGTTCCACCAGCAGCCTGTTGGTGGTTTCAAGGTGTAATGAAGCCGTGGTCCGATTCCTCAGAGAAGGGAGAGAAGAAGAGCCGTATGCTCCCTTTACATTGACATACAGAAGATTCAGAGTTTTCTTTACTATGACGTTTGAATGCACACAAACAACGGCAATTTTCTCAAAGCCGTTGGCACAATAATCAATGGAAGGAGCAGTCAGTCCCTCCCTCTCTGAAAGCCTTCCGAAGTTGTTTTTCCAGTCGTTTGAAGACATTTTCTGTTTGGCCGGGGCCAACAAGCAAAGCACATGCTATGTTTTCCGTGGCCTGCTGTCACGCTGCTCTTTGTGATGAGGAGACGCAGTCCATAAAGACAGACGGGCCTCCGCGCTTGTGATTATGCAATCCTCTGAAGCGTTACATAAACCCAGGAAGCTGGATCTGGGTCAGGCTGGGATGACCTAGATGGAGACTAGAAGAGCAGCACACAGCAAAAACAGAACCCAAATTACTAAACTATTTTGACAGAATGACAGGAGAAAAGGGCAGTTAGATTTTTTTGTCATTAGCACTTAATTGTATTGTATAAGGGCATAAAAAATTTCATTATTATGAATTGAGCTAATTAAGTACTTGCTGCAGTTTTACATATCTGCGCACATGGACAAAATTGTTGGTACCACTGCGTCACTGAAAGAAAATAAGAGCAGTTATAAAAAATACAAATTTAATAAAAATTGACCAATGACAATCAGACACTGCTTTGAATTTTGTTTCAACAAAATGTGTTAAAACAACAACAAACTTAGGAAACAGTATTGGACAAAAGTATGTGACCCATAAGTTAATACTTTGTTGTTGTTGTTTGGGACCAAACAATTTTTGTAACTTTGAATTGTGGCCCAATTTTCATGAGCAAACTGCTCTACTCGTCGCGGGTTTGAAGGGTTTGTTCTCAAGTTTGAAGACACCCTGTGTCAGGTGGAACAAAGCAGCCGCAGAACCCAACAGAGCCTCTTCCATGTTTCACAGTAGGGGCAGTGTTCTTTTTTGTTGTTGTTGTTGTTGTTAATGTTTTATTTTGTTTGGCTGAAACAAAAATGGATGCGATTCAAGGATTTGACCTTGGTGTTCACCCTAAATTTATTTGGTGGTTGTACGATGCTCTTTTTGGTACCGTCGATGTGATCCACCTCCTCGATCTAGTATCTATTTCCCTC
Source organism: Hippocampus mohnikei (assembly GCA_026261675.1). Lineage (NCBI taxonomy): Eukaryota > Metazoa > Chordata > Actinopteri > Syngnathiformes > Syngnathidae > Hippocampus > Hippocampus mohnikei. Next base: position 7,030,207 of record JAKGUB010000521.1, read on the forward strand.
TTGCGGCTATGTCCAGGGAGGTTGATGACATTCTCATGCAGCCTAAATTGCAGTAAAACTAACACTAAACCACTTGGAGATGGGCTTGTTGTCTTTAGCGTTAACATGCTCATCTATAAATGTTCTTTCTCATCTCCCGAGATACGTTTCTTCTTCGCTTCCTCTAGTCCATGTTTAGTGTGGTTCAAACAGTGTCACCAAACAGCACAGTGACAACTTGTCAAACTTAAACCGTTGAACTGACTGCTTACCAGTTTGAAGCCCCTTGTGATCCTAATTAGAGGACACACTTTGGTTGAACAGGTCTCTATGGTGAAATTATTTTTGAAATGATCTTTTCTTGCGAGCCCCCTTATAAAAATCAGACTTTTAATTTATCCACGTCGCTTTGTGTTCAAGTGCTAATTGTTAGCCTCAAGCAGTTCCAGGACTAAGTCGAAATTGTGAAGAGATTTGTTCAGCTTGTGGCACTCGTGTTTATGTTCATGAGTCACCCTCTCACTTTTACAACGTACCAACACAGAAATAAAATTGCTTCCAGCCATGCATTTTGATCGCAAGTGGTATAGAAACGTCAAACAATGCTGCGCGAGCCGAGGTTAAGGTGTGGTATGTCTGATGTAGTACGCTGTGTGGTTAGTGTCATAACGCCACGCATTCTTTCAACCGTTACACAAGCATCAGATACTGCATTTAGTTTTTTTTTTTATATGCCTACAAAAGTGGCTTAATGGGCAGAGATTAAAATGTGGGTGTTAATTACGGGAATATGTTGAAATTGCTGGGGCGGGGGGCGGGATGGGCATTACAAAACTGTACGAACAATGCCTCTGTGCAATTACTGCTCATAGTTTCTAAATTACCCCCTTATTATATTCTATTGGGGGAAACTCCAAGGTACAATTTGTCTGACTGCCACAGTTTGGTTAAACGGCTTTTATGTTACGTATGGAGTATCAATATCTAATGGTTGTTGCACGACCATGCGTTCCTCCATCCATCTATTCAGTTCCTTGCCGCAATATAAGTTACACACATGATGAATGAGTCGTACTTCGAAAGCTGAATGCAAAATTAATCAACAAAATTGACACGGAGGCCAAAACTTACCCAGCTGACGCAATTTGGTGAGAGTCTTACACTCAGCAATACGCATTACAAAATGGGCATTGACTGCACAAAATGAGAAGCTCTTTTTTCTTTATTTATTTTTTTACTGCAGCTTTATGTGCTCGATCTGGTAGGTCACTGTCTCACCTGGCACTAATGCAAGCAGTGAAAGGTGACAATTGATGCTTTTTGATACAGTACTTGTATTCAATACACAGAGTTAAATAAAAGTAAATTGTAATGATAATCAAAACAAGAGTTTTGCCCCCCCACCCAAAAAGATGTGTAAACTTAGATCCTTTAAAAAACCTTAAATCAGATGTTCAAAAATGTAGGACTTGATTATCCTTAAATATGGCGCTTAATCTTTAAATCCACCGTTCTAAAGGTCTTCCAAATCTATCCAATTGTGTCGAACAAGCTGGGAGGATTTTTTTTTCTTTACAATTTCAGTTTGTTGCACGTGGTGCTTTGCAGTAATACACACACAATTACTTAAGTATAAGAAAAATATTGTTGCAAAATGTCTTCGCAAAACATTGCGATGATATTGAGCCCATATCGACCACTTGCCTTATGGTCACATTTAATAAAACAGAGGTGTAAAATGTTGTTATATTTATACAGTCATAAAAGGGACAGCGGTTACTACAGTGGACAGCTTATCATGCGATCAGGTTGCAAGGTGCATGAAAGGGTTAAATTAGGCTTTGGAAATTAGGCTCATGAAATGAAAGGTCTCTTACTACGTACAGTTGTTGTTTGCAGTGATGTAACAGCACTTCCTCACACTGGGAGATGTTTTAGTTACACTTCTGAGCATTATGAATATCACTGCAAACAGGAAGTAAGGCCCTGTTGACTTTCATAGGCTAACATTTGGTTTTAGAACGCACCTGAGACTGCTATCTCTCGACCACCATGAGGTCCCCCGCCTTCACCTTTCCGAGCCCTCCTTTCATTTTGCTCTGTCCTCACAACGGGCAGCTCCCTCCCACTGTTTACAGGTTCATTGGCACTCTGCTGTGCCACTCCTGACAGATTAATTCCAGGTCGTGTGGTTTGCAAGCATGACAGATATTTGGCAATGACTGGATGTGTTCACAATCAGACTTTGGAAATCTAATTCAACCAACAAGACGGAATTGGCGGCCTTGTGTCAAGGAACACTTTCTAATAATTTCATCCAGTCTTGTTTGTGGCTTTGTCGACTTTCTAGCAAGATAGCTTTTGTACATTTACCAAGCAGGTGAATTCAGCATGGTGAAAAAAAACTCAAGAGTTTGATTGTCTTCACGTGTGCTTCTCCGCAGGAGGACTGTGCTTATGAGCACGAGCTATCGACTTATCTGAACCAAGCTGACACCAACGGCCACCTGAAAAAGCGAAAGAAAAATGCCTGCTCCAAAACCGTCGGGCAACCAGTGGCCGGTTTGGAACTACAACAAAGGAATGAGGAAGCCAAGAATGTACAAAGATTAGCCGATGAACCGAGGCCTCCTTTTTTTCCGTCCGTTGAATCTCAGTTAGATAACGAGGAACCTGTACTCAATGAAGAGATCCTAAAATTAGATTGCCCTGACACTGAGGAGGTGCTGACCAATAGGGACAGTGAAGAAGATGTTGAACTTCAGGCCATGTTCTATCTCCCCAAATGGGATGAGTGTCCTCCCTCCTCTGGTATCCCGAGAAGAGATGAGAACTTCAAAGCCATCTTGGCTAATGTGGCTGAGCTCCTGTCTCGATCACCGCCACCTCAGGCGGATTTAGACATATTAACGGTGGACTCAATGTGCCCTCCTCTTCCTGATCTTCCTCAGGCGTTCCACAGCAACTTCACCTTGGATGTAGATGAAGCTGATGAAGTCGTGGTGATTCATTCTGATCACGACTGTCCCGAGGCGATGTTGGATGTATCTCCAGGAGATGAGGAGGAATTCCGTCAGGAACTGCAGCCTGTCAGTAGTCCAACCTGGGATGAGGTCTTTGAGGATGAAGGCGCAAATGAAGCCCGAGAAGCCAATAACCGTGAGCAGAGTGCTGATGCAGGAAAAGGTACATCGGCGGACTCGAAAGCAAAACCGCAGCCTGTGTCGGAAGCCCACCTGATAGATGACAGCATGGACCTGTTTGGAGATGATGAAGCCTTCCTGCAGATGACCATCCTGGACGCCCGCACTCCCGAAGTCGGCGGTGTCACACCCCGGACTTCCCCCAGCGTGGAGGGCATCGCAACCGGCACCATGCACACGTTGGCTCCCTTACAGACGCGTGACACAGGAATAACACAGGCAGCAGCATCGCCCAGTCATGCGCCGATGTCAAAGCAAACAGGGAGAGGTTCTCCTACAGTGTCAAAAAGTGCCGAGTCGTTTGACAGCTTGGACTTTGCTGTCAACTTCGACCTTGGCTATTCCCTGGAGGACTCAGAGGAGGAGGCAGAGGTGTTGTCATTGAACACTACCTCCCCGTGGCCTCCACCTTTCCAGCGGGAGACCTCGACACGTGCATCCGTTCATTCCTCAACGCCTTACAGCTTTCACAGACCCGCTGCACTTTCATCCCACACCCTGTCCAAGTTCTCCACACCTCCAATTCTCCCGGGACGGGCAGCCCCTCATCTCGCATCGCCGTTGACATCCAAAGTGGGCCCGCTACCGTCTCCTGCAGCATCACCGCATTCTGCCGGCCCTCGCGCAGTTCACCTCTCTCTCAGTACTCTGAAGCGAAGACGACCAGAAGGTGGGCCAACGTCGACAGTGGAAACGCAGGACGAGTGTGTCATTGTGACCGATTCTGCCGTTCATCAAGGTTTGTTCGCTTATGCTGAGGCCTTAGAAGTCGTTTCCTGATACAGTTGCCACGGGGTGCTTATTGAATCAACCGCTGTGAGGACCAGGCATTGAGTCAAGATAAGAAAAAGGCTGTATTTTCCTCATGGGTGAGGTTGTTTATTAACTCAACCGCAAAGAACGCCAAGTGTCACTTGGGGCTAAGACGACTGGGATAAAGCTTAAAAGTAATCGTATTTTGTTATATAGCGGCTGCGGGCAAGATCATAAGATAAGATATCCTTTATTTGTCCCACACTGGGGAAATTTACAATCATTTACAACAACAAATTTACATCATGCGCCACTTGGAAGAATTTATACAGGGCATATATCACAATTTAACAAAACATCAGTCGGAGACTTTACACAGATCTGATCGGCTGGATCGGATTGGCATATAATTTGAGTCATGCAAAATTGGTGATCAGCTATAACATCACAATTTGCCGATCGATCAGCGACGTCATTCATCAGATCCACAAAATAATATATTACAGCAAACAGAATGCCGTTCACTCCAGGGACAATTCAAATGTGTCCTCATTACACCACTAGGGCATTCCACTTTAATCCTCAAAACGCCATTTGAAAATCACTCCTCTAATGCTCTGCTTTGAATAGGAAGACAAAAATCCAGAACTTGCCCAGTGGGATAACAACCGTGGATACAAACAGTCTACACATCCTGTTCAAATTCCAGATGTAGTCATATTAAAAATGGGACCAAAATACACAACCTTTTTTTTTTCCCCACCTCGAACATGACGCTTAACCTGTACAAGTCAATTCAAATATTTTAAAAATCTTTTTGAGAAGGGAGGAAAAATCAACTGAAATAATCGCTGCACAGGTGCGCACGCTCTCCTATAATCGGCTCGTGGCTGCATTCGGAATTAACCAGTTACATGTGACACTACTCGCGCTGATTTTAAATGGGAGTCAGCACACACCTCCTCCTCTTTAAACGTGCCTCTAATTAACCCAAATAAATTGCAGATGTTCTGGCAGACTTTTCCAGATATGTTTTTCTTCCTTGCAGAAGAAGCTTGATGGTCTGCGAAAAGAAAAACATGTCAGGAAAAAGCCTACCCAAACAACTGAGCTTTATTTGGAGTGAACCAGTGACAGGGTGTGCAGTGTGCACACTTGCAGCCAGATATACCTCAAGTCATCCTTCGGCTTTCTAAATTTTCTTTTTCATATTTGTTCTCCTGGTGAAATTAATAGCGGAATAAGTTTTTAAATGATCTTTCTTTTTTTTTTATACCACAAAAACCTGGAGTGTGTAAATTGTACTCCTATATGAGGCAGCGGTCAAGTTTGAAAGCTTACGTTCTATAGCCATACAAATTTTCTATTCTTTCCTTTGCTTTTATAGCAGAGTGCACCACAGACAGTGATGATGACGTTGTTGCCCATCAGAGAAGACGTCCCAACAAGGTCAATCTTTTGTCGTCTCCGGAGGCAGCGGTAGGAGTGCGCGCACACACACGCACACGCACGCGCCCAACGGACTGACAGTGAGCAGTTCAGACAGTTCAGGTTGTCATGAGGCACATCCAGTTGCCGAGGCAACCAGCATGTTGGAAGAATCAGTCGTTAGAATCAAACGCGCGTGCGCACACGCACACACTCTAGCAGAGCACTTAATTCATTCTGGCAAAGCAAGTAACTCTTTTTACGTGCCTGTCCGGAATTTTTTTTAATCTTTCAGTCAAACATCTCTGATGCAGACTCGCCACTCGCGAGGAGGAAACGTGTGACTGCATTAAACACGGTGAGATGATCTTCATTCGTCATGCGATGATGTCATCGCATTCACGCCATCGCACATCAGCTGACCTCGCTGTCACCCGTCTCTCCAGTCTGAAGAAACAGAAGCCGACGATGACAATGACTTCCAGACCCAGCGTGCGCTGGCATGCAAAAGATCGATACAGCCTATCCACCAGAGCAACGCCAAGGTGTTACTCACATTTGCATAAGAAGAAGAAACCCGGCAAATGTCACCTTTTCCTTCTTAAATGCCATGTTCTATAATTAACACCGGCGTCAACCTTGGCATTTCCCCCCTCCAATTGTTTGTGTTTCTCTCCAAGCGCAACACATGTCGAAAGGGGCGCGAGTTCCTGGACGAGGAAGCGGCGCTGTCGGAGGACGAGGACGGGGCGGCGGTTTCGTCCGACGAGGACGATGGAGACGAGCAGAACCGCTCTCTCGACGGCTTTGTGGTGGACAATACACACCTGTCTCAAGGACTGAATGGTAGATTGCCATCGCTACTGACAAATGTATCACGATAGCTGGCCTTTGCGGCTTCAGAAAATGAAAATGGAAGTTCAGGTTCCCCTGTATCAACAAGAGCCAAAACACGAATACCAAAAATACACATTTGCGGAAATATTTCTTTTCTAAATATTTGCTTTTTAACTTCACACATGATGGTTGGGCAGACACTGAGAGAGTCAACTATTTGGATACATTAAAGAGTCAATGTCACATAAGACCGTATTTCCTCTTTAAATTTGATTTCCTTAAACCTGTAGATGTAAAGCAATGCTGGTTGTCTCACTGGTCAAGCGGGATTTTTTTTTTTTTTTAACCCTGTCATGCACCCTGTAACCTAATAACATGATAAGATGGCCATTGTAGTAACCGCTGACCATGAAAGGGTTAATCTGACAAAACACTGCAAACTGACAAAAATAAACACACATCACTGCCATTTTTTTCCAGTTTTTCCAAAGCGGCCCTCATTTGCCATTCCAGTTCATCCCAATGTGTTTGGCCAAATCTCCAATTAATTAAGAGGCTTGTCTTACTACTTTGGTATCCACTCTGACACTCTCGTCTCTTCTTTTCTATTAGACTCTGAAATGCGCGGGATATACTTGAAGTCTGTGAGAAGCCCGGCTGTCCCCGGAAGGTTTAAAATGTCCCACCAACAACTTCATAACACCGATATCTTCTCCCAGGTATCACTACATACTCGCTTGCATTGTCTCATGGCATCCAAGAGCTTTGTCAACACTTCAGTCCGTACAAAGATACGAATGCTCAGGTTGGATTGACACATGAGGTTCCATCTTTTACTACGACGCACAAAGAAGAACAGCTACGTACTGCTCATTTGTCCTCATCGCATTTGTTGGCATGAAATAATCCACATGTAGAATGAATTTGTGGCATGTAGAGTTTAACAGTTTTCGATTTCCACCATTTTCCTTGATTTTAACGTACTTTGCTAACGCTTTCAGTGGACGCGATCACATTTGACTCAGAAGAGTCCCTGTTTGCTTAAACTTAGTGTAGTGCCAGCATAAAGCCCCTGTCACACCTTGACGATTTAGCCAGCGTATGCCGACGTAGGAAAAATTTGGCAAATACGCTGGCGTACGTCGAATAAGTTATGGGTAAGTTTTGTATACGTAACAGCACGCTGAAGCACGTTGGTATACGTCGAAGTACGTCGAGGTCGTCGAGAAATTTTAAGCATGCTTAAAATTTCTCGTCGTATGTCAGCGTATGGCTATACGTCCCGTATACGCAGGCCATAAGTAATAGGTAAGTTATGCGATCGTTGCACACGTTCAAACACGTTAAGTGTAGGTTACTCATAAGTCCAAATACGTCGAGAATACCTACTAGCTGTTCTCCAACATCCGTGCCTTTCGAACTGCAATACGCTGCTGCATAGCGTGCAGCAGCGTATTGCCGGCGATCACGTGACGTAGTCTATAAAAGGCTGGCGCTCGACGTTTCAAATCATAACTGCACTAGACATTGCAGTACCAACATCTGTTTGGGGACTATCCCCCGCCCCGGTCTAGTTAAAATGGTATAACCCAAGAGGCAAGGTGCGGCTTGCCATCGTTACTGTGAGTTGCTATTCACGCTATTAAAGCAGCAATCAAACGCCATTATGACTTGTGTCATTAATAAACCAAACAACATCAGCGTCATGGCAAAGAAAAGTCTGGGGAGCTCATCAAAGGTCTCGCAGAGGCTCAGCCCATCACAGCCACTGCAGCCTTCGCCAACTACGTGCGTGACAGCCTGGTCAGCATGTCCAAGCGCAAGTTCGAAGGCACGGATGTTGGAGAACAGCTAGTAGGTATTCTCGGCGTATTTGGACTTATGAGTAACCTACACTTAACGTGTTTGAACGTGTGCAACGATCGCATAACTTACCTATTACTTATGGCCTGCGTATACGGGACGTATAGCCATACGCTGACATCGTCGAGAAATTTTAAGCATGCTTAAAATTTCTCGACGACCTTGACGATTCCGACGTATACCAACGTGCTTCAGCGTGCTGTTACGTATACAAAACTTACCAATAACTTATTCGACGTGACGCCAGCGTATTTGCCAAATTTTTCCTACGTCGGCATCGCTGGCTAAATCGTCAAGGTGTGACAGGGCTTGAAACGTCGAGCGCCAGCCTTTTTATAGACTACGTCACGTGATCGTCGGCAATACGCTGCTGCACGCTATGCATAAATTAGACTATCGTTGGGCATAAGTTGTGTACGCCGGCAACACGCTAGGCATTCGTTGGAATAAGTTATCTATAAGTTATCGAAACGTTCTATATAATTTACTGATACGTTATGTATACGTCCAGCCCGTTATGAATGCGCTATGTATACGCCCAAAATTGAAAAAAAAAATCGATAATTCAGCGTATGCCAGCGTTTTAGGGAAAATCTGAACGTCGGCATACGCTGGCTGAATCGTCAAGGTGTTACAGGGCCTTAAAAGAATACAATTCATAATATTGTATTGTTTGCATATTTTGGTTCACCACAGGAAATGTTTTTAAACTTCATGGTGCAAGAATGACATTGAGCGAATTTCTGTTGCTGTCACGTGGGGCGAAATTACACCCGTGCGTAAAAATTAAAGAGACGCAACACACAATTGGCCTCCACTTTTGTTTACAGGTACCCGAGCAGGACGAAACCTACAAAGAGGATAGTTTTGTGGTGGGAAGCCAAGAGGATGAGGAGGAGGAGGAGGAGAGCGCAGAAGAAGCCGTGGAGCTGATGCCGGAAGACTCGTTCGTGGACGGGAGGAGGCAATACGCCACGCGACGCCGCGTCTTCTTGCACAAAGCCAGAGCAAAAGCCGACGCTTTGGCGAGTCGGGCAGAGCCGAGAAGCAAGTTTAGTCGTGTTCTCCGCTTGGCTGATTCAAGCGAGGAGGAGGAAGGGGCAGATGTTTCGGAACCCCCGAAGCCTGTCAAGCTTCTGCCCCAACAGAAATCCTCCTCTTGCCTTTCTTCAACCATCACACCCAAGGGATCATTGCACAGCAGGGGCCTGAGGGAAGGACTCCAACCAGAGAGGTAATATATGAAATCGGGAAACGGGCACGTATGCTTCGCTACAACCATTACATCGGCAAACATTTTGTCGACATGGGGTAGTGAATGGGAAGGGCTTATCTGCTCTGCTGCAATTAATCCATCCATCCATTATCCGATCCGCTTTATCCTCACAAGGGTCATGGGTGTAGCAAAACGCTCACGGAGCATATTGCATTCGGCAGGAATCATCCGATCACGAACACGTCATGTAATGCTTGCTTCCTCCTGCAGGAGTCGTCAGAGGATAGAAAATGAACATGCCCTGTCGGACCAGCTGGATTTTGAAACATCCGAGTCATGTGATGCATCTAAGACAGAGCCACAGGTAAAGAATAACCACCCTTAAACAAAAAAAAAAAAATCAAATTACCGTATGTTTTGGACATAAGTAACCTTTTTTTTTTTTTTTTTTACGTTGATGCAACATGTATAAATTAAAATTAGAGCTCAGGCTCGCAAACCAAAATCCCCATTGCCTAATCAAATGAGCTCCGGTTGTATTAGAAACTTCCTGTCTGGTTGCATTCAACCAGACATGCATAGGCAGTCATTAAATAGCATGTACGATATATACAGTGTGGTGTCTTATGTAAACGCATGTCAACATGCATGATAGCTACACACTCTGGTAACTACTCACCCAAATATTCAGTATTTTTTCACCTATTCTCCATAATTTGCTGAACAGTTTTTTTTTTGTGCTCAGGCCATAGAAATATCTTAACAGCTTTGGTGCCATCATGTGGCATCTATTGACAAATACAGGAACATACCTTTTTAGCGGCTACATCAATTACTCGTGGATGTTTGCTCGACGTGGCACGACTCAGTCCGCATTTAACTCTTTCATGCACAAATAATAATAACCTACATCAGGATTTTTTTATTATTCTTTAGGCTTGAAAAAAATAATGGCAGTGGATGGCAACACCCATAAGGGTCCATTGTAGTGGTTGACGCACAACTGTGACATTAAAATTAATTTATATAAACGTGTATAGCTGTCCACTGTAGTAACCGCTGTCCCTGAAAAGATTAATGTGGTTTCCCACCATCTAGGAGCCTACATCCTCCATCCCAGATTCTGTCGGAGTGGTCCCGTCCATCACAGAGACTCCGGTGTGCATCCTGATGGACGGTCGCTGCCTCGGCGGCGGTGTGGAACTTGTGACCAGCTTACGCCAGCATCATGGCGCCAGCGTCCACGTGTGCTCGCTGGACAGCAGCTACTTCATTGTCAGCGCTCGCATGGCCGTGGAGAGGCATGCCCAGTCGGATCTTGCGTCCTCGCAGAACCGCAAGCGGCTGGCGGAGAAACTGGGAAGCGTGCAGGAGCGCTTTGAGCGTGTTTGTTTGATTGTGGAGAAGGACAGAACCAAGCCAGGTCAGCCTCACGAGTGTATTTTTGTTTGGTTCATATCACAATGTGATATCATATTTTACCAAAGACAAGAAAAATAATACAATCATTCATACTCTGTACTTTGACTGTTTCGAGATGTCCCCATTACCATAACCAGTCCGACAATGTTTCTGTGTCCCAGGCGAGGTGTCTCGTCCCTTCCAGCGCACGCGCTGCTACGACGCTACCCTGTCGGCGCTGGTGCGGACCGGCGTGCGGCTGCTGTGGAGCGACGGACCCCAACGGAGCGCCACCTTGCTGGTCGAGCTAGCGCAACTGGAACGCCGCAAGGGGCAGGGTTTTGCCCCGCCCTCTCCGGAGCTGAGCGGGCAGCACGAGCAGCAGGACCTTCAGTTCTATTTGAGCCTGCCCGCCGTCAACTACGTCCACGCGCTCAACATAAGCCGCCGCTTCGGATCCGTTGCCCAGCTCGTCAACAGGTTAAATGCACATCAGATCATTCAAATAAATTTAAAAAGTAGCAACAAACAACAACAATGTAGTTAGCCTACTCTAGTTGTCGGTGTCTTAAACTGTCCTGTTTTGTGTGTTCAGCTCAGTGGAAAGCCTGGAGCGTGGAGGCGGCATGAGTAGAGCGAGGGCCGAGGAGATCTTCCGCTTCTTGCGTTACAACTGCGACTCCTTCCTTGTGGACAAAGCAGGAAAGTCCCGTGAGACGGTGACGCACACTCTCAGGATCTAATTACTTTGCACCTCGAGTATCATCAGGATATAAGCTCAAAACATTTGCACAACAAACTTCTTACTTCGCTTAGTTCAGTAACAGGCATACTATTTATTTTATGGAACTTTTTAAAATGTTGGGAGCAGCTTGTGCTGATATCAACTCAACACATGGCACTAAAATGTGAATATTGGTCAAAAAATGATTATGTTTACAGATATTACAATGTAAATTTCAATCAATGTCAAAAGACTAATAAAAACAGATTTTTGATGCCATTTATGTATTGGATTATATCACTATGTATTACTGGGTTATTGTAATTAGATTTTGTTGCTGTCCAAGCCAACAAAATGATCAGAAAGCAACAAAAAAATCTGCTGTATTTCCCGGAAAAAAAAAAACGTACTCCGATATGAAATAACATATGTCGGTCATTACAGCGGTTACTCGGTTTATGAAATGCTCCAATGAGAGCCGAAAATATCCGCCCTCCTTGAACTTTTGCCACACTTCAGACTTACATAAAATTGTAAAAGATTTTGTTGTGAAGAAATGGGGGACACAATCGTGACGTGGAACAAAATTCATTTGGTATTTTAAACTTTTAAACAAAAATATTGTGTTTTATTGTTTTTGTTATTGTAACGTGTCCTTGGGTGTCTTGAAAAGCACTTATAAATAAAATGTATTATTATAAATATTTCCTGCAATTACAATTTTCTTTATTTTTGTCCACCAGATGGCACTATTGATTTCCCATTCAAATCATGTACAGTACAGCCACATTTCATGCCATGTATTGTTTTCTGACACGTTGCCTTGCGCGTCAAGTAACTGATCTGTCTGTCTATCCTCTCATTGGAGCATTTCATAAACCGAGTAACCGCTGTAATGACCGACAAAATGTCCTTGTCCAGTGGAACCGTGCACAATTGCGCTTCAGTTAACTACGCCACTTAGAGGTGATTAATTTTATGACTACATATCATGAGTTGTTTTTTTTTAATCGATTAAGCTGATGGTTATTTTCCCCATGAATCTCAGTTACAGGCTCTAAACGATTATCTAAATAGTTGTCAGTTAAGTTGTTGCTCAGTTGTCTCTAATTGCAACATCATTGTATGCATATAGTGGTGCCTTGACGCAGGAGTTCCTTACAATCGGTCACTTGGTTGATTATTTTGTACTTACAAGCAAAACTTAATATACGTGATCACTTCCAACCCTTGTTCCGCCACCATCAATTCACATTGGTTTCCTTGCAGCGGAAGGACAATATCAGTTGGTGGCCGTATTGTGCTACTATGCTGGTTTGCCAACTGCTAATAGAAAACAAAGAACAATGACAACAAGAACGTGCCTTTTATTGGCAATCAATGACACATATAACAGCATTTCAGCACAAATGACATTGTAACAGAATTTGTATTCAAAATGGGCATAAATAATCTAGTGAGAGAAGAGTAGAAAAATAAGTCAAGACTTTCACAGAGATGTGTTTCATTTAACACCAGCACCCTGCTTCGATACATGCCTTGCAATCCTTTGGGTTCGACCAGAAAATAACTTTTTTTTTTTGAGAGAGAGACATTCAAGACTGCCGTGACACATTCTCTGCATCGGCTGTTTGGGTACTAATTTACACTGCCGTGGAATGGTGATAGTCTAGCATTGTAAGGTGCAACCTCCAAAAACAAAACTTAGACTAGGCTTCATCAGGATTTTTGTTTGTTTGTTTCCTTTTCTCTGGATTTTTTGATTGGGGACATGATCACAGGAAAGACTTGACTGCGATGAAAAAGTCACCTTGCTCCATACAATGACTTGATACAGTTACTTAAATATCAATTCCACCATGTTGAGGAATGCAAATACACTTTTGAAACGCTATTCCAGCAAACACAAATTGGTAACAGCATCGCTCTAACCATTTTTTTTTCTCAACAAGCCGAGTCACTCATTTCCTACGAAATTCAGCTATGACCAGATCGTTTTGGCCTAAAGACACACAAAAAAATGACATGGCTGTAAGCTCAGAACACAAATGTCATATTTTCATGTATGTACAGTAAGTGTGATAGGTTTCCATATTTGGAACCGTCAGAGGTGGGAATCTCAAGTCATGACCTTTGCGTTTTTCCAGTAACTGGCAGAAATAAAGCAAGTCGGAAATCAAGTAATATTGTTTAATCTGTCACATTTCCTGGTTGGGATAGAACATGAATTTGAAAAGTCCTTTTTATCATGCGGAACAGTTGTATGCGTGTTTGAAGGTTTAGACAATGTCAAAGGTTCGACAGACGCGTTTGATGGCAAAGGAAAATTTCCAAACATAAGGATGAAAACTTTGACTTGACAAAGTCTTGAGGTTTTTTTTTCTTAAAACCTAAAATTGGGAACTTAGGTTTCACTCGAGTCACCCACCTTTGGTAACCCAAAAATAACAAAAAGTGTAGTGTGGAGCGAGACAAAAACAAGCTAGTAGTTTGACACCGCAAAATAAGTCTGATTAAAGATTGAACAGCATAGGCGGCGTACATGAGAATAAAGCAGCCTTTTCACATGATACTCTGCAACAGAGTAACTCCTGTAACCACATTGAGCATTAATAAAAATGAAGAATACAAAACAGACTACTGTATATATGTACAAGTGCAGTTTTATCTGACTCACTGATAATCCTTAAATATTACACCTGTCTGATTTGTAGCGATAATGACTTTTTCCGCTTGGCGCGGCTGAGCTCAGATGCTGCTGGCCTGGGCCTGCGGCTGCAGCGGCTGCATGGGCGCCGCCTGCGGGTCGGGGCCCGTCAGGATGCACTCGTCGTCCTTACGCATGTACAGCAGGAAGAGAGTCACGGTGGCAAAGGTGGTGGCGTTGACCGGAAAGGCCCGGAGCAGCGTGGAGGTGAGGCCGCGGGTGAACACCCTCCAGCCCTCCTTGCGCACGCTCTTTCGCACGCAGTCGACGATGCCGTCGTAGCGGTGCACGCCGCCCACGCCGTCCGCCTGCAGTCGGGACTTGATGACGTCCACGGGGTAGGTGGAGATCCAGGAGGCGATGCCTGACATGCCGCCGGCGAACAGCAGCTTGGGGATCAGGTAGGGATCCTCCGGCTCACAGCCCAGGTGGCGCGTCAGCACGTCGTACGCCAGGAAGTAGACGCCAAAGCCCGGGGTCTCGCGGAGGAGCGTGGTCACCATGCCGCGGTTGATGCCCCGGATGCCTTCCTTGTTGTAGATCCTCAGCAGGCAGTCCAGAGAGTTCTTGTACATTTTCCTCTTGGACTTCTTCTCCCCCGTGCCTTGCATCTGCATGCGAGTTTTGGCCAGCTCCATGGGGCAGCAGATGACGCACTGGATGGTGCCCGCCGAAGCGCCCGCCAGGAACTGGTTCAGAGGCGTGTCGCGGCCCAGCTTGCGCATGGCGTTGCCCTGCACGCCGAACACGATGGCGTTGATGAAGGTGAGGCCCATCATCGGAGAGCCCAGGCCTTTGTACAGACCCAACGTCTGCGGAACAATGGCAGCTGGTTGACATTCAAGGTGGCCTCAACCCGGTAAGAACATCTTTACGCTATTTTACCTTGTTAGCATCTCTCGTGACCAAATTTACCTAAAATAAGAACTCTTGCTTCTAATACAGTGGTTCTTCAACTTACTTATACCAAGAGTGGTTCTTAAACTTTTGACAGCAATTACCTTTTTTTTTTTATTGCCACGACACTCCATTATTTGCTTTCCAAGTTTCAACATCATGACCAACATTCTTTTTTTTAAATCATAAAAAGTAAATTCTTTCAAAATCGTTCAGCCCTACTTTAGGAATAAAATGTCTGCCTTGTTATGATGAACATGAGGGGACTCCTGCACACCTGAAGTGGTGTGAAGAGCTTGAGAACCATCGCATTAGATGAGACCATTAAAACTATTTGTCTTTGAGTCTACTCAGCTTTAATGCATATTTCCGTTTTCGTGAGTTCTCCACATTTTATCGTTTCGAGCAGGAATGAGGACGTTGAAACCCAATTTGTCATCTTATGACCAATAATACACATTTTTCTGTTTAGGAATACAATAAAATAATTTGACATTTTAATGAAGAAAAAAAAAATAATGTGCTTTAATACCATGTGATTGCATCTCCACTGAGAGACAAGTTTGCATGTTGGGGAGGAGCTAAGTTTAGCCTGCATTGTTCGTGGAGCGCACCGAGTCTTCACTGTTTGTCCCTGCTCAGTACTTCTTTGGAAATTAAATCATCTGACACGCAAGCTGAGGGGTAACAATGCTTTGAACCTCGCGTGATGTCCAAAACTTAAATTAGCCCTCTGAGGAATGAGGTTCCAGTGGTGTCAGTAGAAGAGACACTTCCACCGCTTTTTAACCTCAATGCCCTCTCACACTGGATGTCTCCAACGTGCTAGCTGACGTGGCTCGTCACACTGTAACCGGACACCCTAATCAGCAGCGCGGGTGGCTGAGAGGCAAAGTCGAGGGCTGGAATGAAATTTTTCGAGTTAAGCTTACCGACTCCTGGCGCACAATGGACTGGAAGCAGTGTAATGTGCCACGGTAGAGAGGCTTGTCCGCATTTTGTACCTGAAGCCGCACCTGAGGACCAAACGGACTTGTGTAAGCATCATTATCATGATGGCACATCACAATGTAACAGTGCTCAAGGGAAAACAAGCAGGCAAACAGGGTAAAAAAACAACCAACTATTGCATACGTGCAAAATTAGGATTTTTTTTGGGTGTGTGTACATGTGGTTTTTTTTTTAGTTATTTATTTATCACAAGTTGTGTACAGCTCAAGACAGGACAAAGCGCAGGGGTGTCCAAACTACGGCCCGGGAGGAATGAATGCTTTTGTGTTGTTTTTTTTATTTAAGGCCCGCGACAAATAAAAATATAATTTATTGTGTTGAAGTCATCAGATATTTTTTCGGACTAAGTGTACACCAATTAATCCACTTCAAATTGATTTTGCATTCCACACAAAACGGTGCATGTGAGGCGCAGGCGCAATGTTTTTGTCATCTTGGTGCCTGGCCTGGTGAGTGATGTGGGTGTCAGTGGATGAGAGTGTATAGTTGGCTGGCTGTTAACTGGCTAACCAGTCTGTGTGTTGAAGGACTGCGTGAATTGTAGCCACCATCGGCTCGTGTATGAATGTGTTAATTACATGTGCGTTTTCTTACGCGTATCATAAAGCAATTTTGAATGCGCCGCCAACTGGTTTTGTAGAGCTTTTTAACAACTAAAATAATAGTAACATTTCTTTGAAGAATACAGTACTACTGGCGAATTAAGAATTCAATTTCAGAAGCAAAAATGGTTTAATCCACTTCCTATAACAAAGTCCGATTTGTAAACCTATCACATGAATGATCCTCAAGTAAACATTGCTTAAAAGGTTGTCGATTTACTACAGTTGCTCTTATTTTGCTTCTGGATGTGGGCCAGCTCCCGAAAAAGCTGAAACTATTTGCCCTATCGCTTGAAAGAAAACTGTAATGTTTGTAGAAATAGCAGTACAAAAGAACTAACATATTGCTTATGGTACATTAAAAAAAAAAAAAAAAAACAACATTGGCTTGATGGATGGGTTTTAGCGCATCAAATGAATTCAAATCGAAGTACCGGTATGTCAAAGTGGCCCTTGCATCATTCCACTTTTCTGTGCGCGACCCTCGGAGGAAAAGGTTTGGACACCCCTGACATAGAGGGAGAGAAAGAAAGACCTGGACTTTACTTACTAGGTCCCAATTCCGTCGAGAGGTTGTTTATTTCTCTCTCTCATCTACAACACAGTGACACTGTTGCTGTTAAAGACAGCCCCCGCCCTCCTCCTCCAGCACCCCCCCTTCCCAAGCATACATATTCACAGCAAAGTACACAGGAAAGAGCCAGACACCAAGAACGTTGCCGCGTCATCCAGCCACAAACAGGAATGCAAATATGTGCTTGTGTCCTGAAGTTGCACTTGCACTGGCTTCACTTTCTTTCCCTGAAAGTCCTGAAAATGGCGACGCGAAAACAAACTACCTGTCATATATGCAAGATCACCTTTTCATTTGGACTTTTTAAAAGGCAGTACAGGCAACCACTGCATATTTGCTGTTCGGCATTCACCAAATTAATGGATTTTTGTGGGGTCAAACCTCTATCTGCCATGATTCACCTCGCACCGAACTGCGGATTTCTTTTGGTAGGGTGTGGGGGGGCTTGTTTGTGCTCAGGCCAAAGCCATGTCCAATGTAAAATATAGTTTTGGCGCATCCTTTGGCTACTTGTGACTAATTTGAAATTCCAGAAAAATGGAAAGTCAGAGAAAGTCAGGAAAAGCGCATTGGGAACGCCACTCAAACTGCAACGTCCAAGTCACAAAGTCACAGAAAAAAAAAAAAAGATACCTGCTCCAACTTCACTAATTTGCTTCAATCTGATATCAGTCAACAAAGCCCACACCCAAGAAGACATATTTATCTTCATTATTAAATTCACTTATTTATCATAGTTTCACAGATGGCATCGAGGTTGACTTAAGCAAGAAGTCATGTAACATTTCACGCTTTTACGTCGGCGTCATTGTGACGCCATTCATCAGCGATTCAAAATTGGAATTCCAACAAAAGTAGCTGTAGACGGCCAGCCACTCATCACAACTAGTTATAGAAACCTGTTGCCCTTCTTTCAGCCACATCGGCTGCATTGGGCCTTAAGGTGCTTTTCCGTTCCAGGTTCCAGAAAGGCTTGGGCTCGCTCCGCCCCGGCTTCGTTTGACTTGTCCTGCCCTCTGTTTGTCTCCAGTCACTTTAATGAGAGCAGCTCTCATTCATTTGAATGTTAATGAGATCACACTCATTAACTTTGCCCCTTCTCTGAGTTACCGTTACTTCTGAAAAAGAGTCACCACTAAATTGTCCTCAAAAATAAACTAATAAACTCCTCAAATGGATTAATTGTCCAACCCTGTTTAAATTCACTTTCTTCTACAATAGTGTCCTGACCTCTCCTGCCTATAACCATAGTGGAAGTAGATAAACAAGGACACCACATCGGTCTTTACTAGTTACCCAGGACAATCTGTGTTTTTGAAGATCTACATTGAAACGATTTTACAAAACAAACATTAAAATTGGTTTAAGATGTCAATGCATGTTATAGTACGCTACGGACGACACACCCACCTTCACTGTGTCAAACGGATGTCCAACCAAAACACCAGCAGCACCTGGAAACACAATAAAAAAACACACACAATTCAATATCATTCATCTTTATTCTCTATAAATGTTTATTTGTCAACAAGCATCTGAGTTGACAGTTACCTGTCACTACATGGAATTTGAAACCATTAAAAAAACGAGTCAAATTGCTCTACTATAAAATACTGTATATGTAGATGTATTGAGATATGTATCCTTTTTGGGGGAGAGGTGCACACTGCTATTAATTGCATATATATGATATATATGAGATATATATGATATATATATATATCTATATATATATAGATATAGATATATCTATATATATATGAATAACTCATAAAACAATCCGTTGGCACGAAAGACACCAACAGATGGCTATTCCTTTGGTCTGAGCACAAAATTTGCAAAGAAGTTTTTTTATCACCGAAAAGTGCAGTGCTTGCAGTGCCGTCTCCACACCACCGATTGACACTCATTCAATGATAACTACACAATACAACAAATATGTGACAAAACGGAAGAACCACTCCTGTTGGGTGACAGTCTTGGAATGTAACGCGATGAGTCATTGACGTAATATGAAGCTTTCTACGCTATTGAGCTCAAATTTCCATTATTATTAACTTGGTTTAATAATGTCTCGACGTATGAAAAGAACATTTGGATGTAGGTATAAAGCAAAGCTAGCAAGGTTAGCATAAAGCTGTGAACCTGGCTCGCGTGGCAAGGCTAGCGGCATTGGCACACTTTGGCTAGCCGCCCGCCCGTCGCCACTGCTTTCTTTCTTACCTCCCACGCAGCCCGCGGCGAAGTCGAGTGCCATTCCCTCGAAGGTCCAACTTGTTCAAATAAGTCACAATAAGTCGACGTTGAAACGACCGAACGGCTTTTACTTTCGCCACAAATTGTATTTCCGGCTCAACTCGAGCAATTGACAGACGATATCCCCCCCTCCTCCAGCTAAGCTAGTTTTGCCCCGTCGCAGTGATGCTGGAGCTCCGCTCGGGGGGAAAAAAGTCTTTCGGGGCTAACAACGTGGACGAAACGTTTTATTTTGCCCTCCACTAAACCTTTTCTATTTCTGTATCTCAAGGGGAGGGAGGACGCCGGGAGTGGAAACGCGGACGCGTGTTTGCCCTTTTTAAGGTGGTCCAATCGTGTGTCCGGGAGCAAGACAACTCCCCTGGCCCGCACCGGCCGCCCCTCGCTCGCATTGGTTGCTGGTGGCGAGCAGCGTCCGCTCGGCTTCGAATCACAAGTGCCGGCCTAGAATCAACATTGTTATCGTGGCGGACGTCATCGGAGCAGGATGAGCGCTAAAATGTTAGGCACGGGTTCAAATATGGGTACACACTGGGTGCTCACGTTGGTTGCAGTGGTGACATTTACATATCACACACACACACACACACACCCACGTGCACACAGCTCACGTTGGTTGCAGTGGTGACATTTACATACAACACACGCACACACATTTAAGGGCCTGTGCAATATTCATGCAGTCTAATCAGCACCTGGATAGGATATGGTATGCCACACCTGTGCAACGGATGGATTATCGAATCAAGCAAAGCAGAAGTGCTCACTAGCACAGTTTTAGACATATTCGTATAGCGATAGATCATCGAGTTTTAATTCTGTTTGATAAACATTTTTATAAGCGAGTATTGTAACACCTAAGGCCTTTTCCCAGGGGGCTCGAGTCCCAAAAATATTGGTCTTGTCTGTCCCGAACTGGACAGAACATGCATTTTCCATCAAGATCAACGCCGATCTGCTATTCATCAACTTTATTAATGTCAGACATCAGATGAATGAATTTTGGATCATTCAAATGTTAGATTTTTTTTTTTAATGTTCAGCTCTCTCGAGGGTATGCTACAGCATGTGAATCGCATTGAGGTCAGAACTTTACATAATCCCATATAAAGCTGGAAAAGGTTAAAAAAATATGATGTTCATTAGTTCAGGGATAACAAATAGCTTGTAAATGGAGAAAGTTCAGCACTGTTGAAAGTTATATTGCTCGGGAGGAACACAAGTGTGGGGAGGAAAATGCCACAGCACACCACAAACAATATCTTATCCCAACTGTGAAGCGTTGTATGGGTGTGCTTAGCTTTTTCAGAGCCTGGACAGTTCACTATCATCAATGGAAAAAATAATTTGAAGCTCTTGAGCCATTGAGGAGACTCATATCAGGCAACAGCTGCAGTATGGTTGGCGGCTTGCAGAGATCACTAAACAACACACCTCTTTGAGGTTGATTACAAAAGGCCAGGTGCTTTTTTTTTAAATCTCCTCGGCTGAGTAGAAGGGTGAGCAGAGCACATGGGGTGAGGGAGGTAGATGAGAATTTCAACATACTTACATGGATGCCTTTTTGCTGTTGATTAATGTGCATTGTCCAAAAAATCTGAATATGGTGCTGGTGCGTACTAGTCAGCCACCAAATACATCACGAGTAGCCTACAGACCTGTTCTAAAAATAGCTCACCAGTGACAAGACAGTGTGGCTTTAAATTGAAGAATATTTTCTTTCGTTCTTTCAACTAACCATGTTACACATTTCTTAATGTTCAAACTATTCAACATTTTAATGAAAAAAAAAGTGTTAAATGGGGAGAAATGTTTTACTCACCCAAATATTTTTAAAAGACAATTTAGCACTGTAATTTTAATACTGTGATGGCCCAACATTTTTGCACACTGTTATCATGTCAGAATCTCGTATCGGCCCATGCCTACTACTACTACTACTACTACTTAAAACACTTGACTGAAACAAGTCATATCTTTTCATCTTTTATTATAGATGGGGGCAGTCCATTGTGATGCAGTGCAATTCCAGACCACGGTACGCCTGTGCGATTAGTGTACCTTATGAAATGTTCAGAGAGTGTTCTAGTCTTACTCCAGCTGCGTCAATCTTTCTAACTGTTTTCTTATGTGGAAATGGTTCACTGGGACGGCGTTAGACTAAATATTTAAAGGTCACCGGGTTTTGGCATAGCTCACTGGCTATGAACCTGAACCTGAACTTTGAATCAAGTCATGCTAGCAGCAGCTCAGTATGTTACGCTGCAGAGCTAAGAATGGGAATTTAATGAATGTGTAACATTTCAAATAGTAAAGCGAGCAATTTAAATGAAATATTCAGGGATTAAAGTTTATGAGAAAAAAAGACTCGTCAGCGTATTACAAGATGAGTTGTAAGTATATCACAATTACGTAATATTTTATATTTAATAAAATGACGCAAATATGAGTAAAGTCTGAATTTTAAGTGGGGAAAAACGTTTTTAGAAAAGGCTGGAAAGAAATTGTAACTTTTATAAAAATAAGTCTGAGTATGAAGAGAATAAAATCACAATTTTAAAAGAAAGCCAAATTGTAAGAACAAGTCTCAAGTTGGACGGTAGATTTATGAGAATTTGCAATTTAATGCAAGAATAAAATTTTAAGAAAAAAAGTCAGAAACAGTGCAGTAAATATGTATTGTTCAAGTAAATAAAATCTTAATTTAGTCAGAAAATGTTGAAAATAGCAAAGATTAAGGTTCACAATACCAGATATAATATAATACCAGAAATAAGTGACAATGCTCTAATATGGTTCTATAAGAAAATGAAGTTTTAATTTTTTAACTAAATTATTAGAAAAAAAGTCATAAAATCAGAAATTTACCAAAATTGTCATTGAAAAAGGGCTGTAATTTATATAAAATAAAGTCAAATTGTCATTTGGACAAGCATGAGTTATAGTTAAAAAAATAAGTCATGAGGGGAATTTTTTTCAATGTGAATAATGTTGTAAAGACTGTTTAAAAGTGACAAAAATAATTTTGGTGAGCGAGGCTTGTCCGGTGTGAATTTAAAATAAAGAATACAGATTTATTTAAGTATTGTAATTTATAAAAAAATACATCAAATCAATATAGGCCTTAAATTGACATGCAATGTACATGCATGTAAAATTTTAACATTTTTAAAAAATTATAATTAATTTGAATTAAAGCATGTATTTATCAATCGACCAAATTCTTACACACATTGTGCCAGTTTAATCCCAAACTCCACCTGAGGGTCAAACTACTTCCTCGCCATTATCGCAAGTGCCCCAGAAAAGCACAACCTGTGCACAGTAATAACTAGCCAAGTGGATTTCTGCCATGTTTATTATAATCATTTACAGCTGTTTTCCTGCGGTGGTGTATTCAAATGTCTATGATCACGGTAGTTTTGTCGTTAAATGTGAACTCTGACACTTGTTGACGCGTCCGTTTTTTTTTTCCCCATACAGTGTCATTGCATAACCATTAACGTCAACAAAACAATACAGACCTACCTACATTGTTGAACAAAATCCCATTGATTAGATGATTCAGCGCCCGAGAAAAAAAGCCAGTGACATTGAGCTACACCACACCCAAAAAAGAATTAAGTGAGATTTGGTTTTGCCCAATGCTCAAACGTTTTGTGAGTAGTGTATGATAGGTCACAGACGGAAATTCTTCAAATAATATGACAATACTGTACTGTCCCATTAAAAACAAAGTGGAGTGAGCGGTTACTTCAGTAAACACTTTATAGCCACCTTTTCCAGTTTTAAATTGAACATGGAGATGTAGTGTAGGCACATCTTCCCGAGCCCAGATAGAAACCACTCTGCGTTCCTTTCCCCTTACAATGACATGAGTTTTGATCAAGATGCAGTTTTTTTTTTTTTTGGTTTGATTCTTTCATCAACTGAGCTAGAGGTTGAAATTCAAACGCCGGGGTGTCATAAACCGCTTGACTGTCTCGTCCGTAACTTGCTTGCGTCGCTCCTGATGCTCGGCGATGATTGGTTGCAGGGTTTCGATCAATGTCTTCTTCAGTTCTCCTGTTAGAAGAGCGCCGCTTGTGTAGTCCTAAGGACAACATGCGTGGCAAGTCCAAGAAAGAACACAGAAAATGGAGATCAACATTTTCGGTTATCAATCCGTGTCGTGTTGACTCTCACCTGTCTGATCTTCTCCAGCTTCTCGTCGTCTTCCAAGAAGAAGGTCAAGTACATGAAGGAGACGTCCACGTCTACGTTGCCCCCATACCTCCGGTGCTCCTCCACCGTGTCTTTCCCCCCCGAAAATGCATACTTGTTGATCTGTGAGCAATCATCATCCAAAGGTATTTGACTGTAATTAACAGTATAAATATACATGCACACGTATAAGCATATACTGTACCTGTATACATACAAGCATATATGTGTACTGTATACGTATAAGCATATACATATATACCTATGGATTAAATGTCACAAACCCCCCACAATTACCAGTAATCTTAAAACGCTATCTCGTGCAATATGTTATGTTTACCGAAAATTATTTGCAAGACAGTAGTTGGGGGATCCACCTTAAAACGACAAGAGAGACGAAAGTCGGACCTTGTTCTTGATCTGTTTGGCCGTGTCTGTGAGAAAGATGGACGAATTGGCATCACTGGCGCTCATCTTGGTCTGGGCCCCCTGCAGGGCGGGGAAGAAAGTGGAGTGCAACAGGGCCGGCTTGGGGTAGCCGATCCTTGGGGCCACGTCGCGGGTCATTCGGAAGTAAGGGTCCTGCAGAGGCGAGGGGAGTTGCGCAACAAAATGTCATCGTCATGCAAATACAGCGTTGCCTTGAGATACGAAAAATGACGCTCTGGAATATTGTACTTACAAACATACAATCATAACGTCATTAGATAACACGTAAAAGAATTAAAGAAAAGAAACCGAGGGGGGGCAATATAATACAGACATACTGATGTGGTCACAAGTCTCGAAGCTGCAGCAATGCAACAGAATTTCTTCTTTGCAATAAACGGCGTGATATTTCCGTTTTTAAGAATTGTTCACCATCTGTCAAACAGCTGCTTGTTGTGAAATGATTTCAAATGAGTTTACTGCCAGCATACAGCTTTATTATCTCAAATTTTTGCTTGCAGGTTGAAGAAGAAAAATCGGTCCCAGTGACAACTTGCATCTCGAAAAACGTAAGTAATTCAGGTCACTCATATCTCAAGGCTGCACAGTATTAAGCTGTCAGCCGTGAAAGTAAAACATGGCTAAAAAGAGGATTTCTTCCGCTCATTGAGGGCCACCTGGTTTTTATATTTTCTCGATAAAAATAGCCTTAAGTACAGGATACGGCAATAAAGTTCTGCACTGGGAGTCCTTGCAGTTTATTTTATACCAGCCATCTTAACATGCCATTAAAAGGGTAAACATCGCAAGGTTGGGGGAGTCAGAGGAAGTTTAGACCCGTCTACCAACTGATCAGATGGTTGCTTATCCTTATAACCTGGTGGAATTTTAAATAAAGATACGGTGCTCAAATCACATGACAGCTCAAAACTAAAAACTTTACTTTGTTTGATAACTGTTCATGCTGTGTACAATGAATGTAACTTCAGGTTAAGGCTTATGTATGAGACAACAATAAACGCAAAGATATCAAGATATTTCAAGACAATATGACTGGACTTTGACAGTTATAAAACTCACATTATGGATACATACGGTTAAGCCAAATGCTGAGGAGTACATGAACTTGGTCCTTTGAAAGTGCACAAAGCCGCTAGCTAAAACGGATGCATTGTTACTTACCATTACACTATTATATCTCAGAAAGGATCAAATGAGCAGCAAGTGATTGTGACTTACGTATATGCACCGATGGGCATTCTGTCCCGGCGCCCATTTTTGGGATGGAGGACGAAGGAGGAGACTTTTTTTTTTAAAAGGACGAATTAAACACGGACAGAAGTGGCTTTCCGTCCGTCCCTTTAATCGTCCCTAACCGGATTTAGGTATGTGTTTTTGGGAGGCTTTCTTCTCAACTGTGCTTTTATAGCAACACTGCCACCTAGTGTATAGTCAGAGAAAATAAAGTGCCAACGGACATCCATTTCAATAACTCAATCCGGCCGGTTAAGTTGGCTGTGTTGTATGTCTCACGCACCATGCTGATGGCTAGGATTTCTAAATATAAAGGACAAGGACGATTATTGTATGAGTGAGGATGGAGGGACGATGACGGAAGGGTGCCTAGGATTGCTGGACCGACAAAACGGGGTAAAGTCATCACAGTGGCTGGAAAATAGTGTTTTGGTTTTTTTTCAAATGACACAATAACTGGAGGAGTATGGGTGGAGAACTTTTGGCGGTGGAGTGCACTAACAGTGTACTTTCACATAGCTCAAAACGTGGCTGGCCCCTCGATGTGTGGAACTTGGATGAAAGATCCGTGGCCACGGCTCATGCTCTTATATTTGCTGACTGTCTCTGTAAACACTGACCTGGTCTATGGCACAGGGGATGAGACACTGAATGTCCTTTTTGTCCCCAAAGATGTGTGGGAAAGAGTTACTGAAGGAAGGGGCCGCCTGGATGGCCGGGAAGCTGATCTTTCCTGGGGAGAGCAGATGCAGACAGCCATGATGATGGAAACCTTTAGACGGTTATTGCCGGCAACTACAGAAGGGACATGGTCATCAAATCATCGATTCTTGATTAAGAATTCAGTGGATTGGATTGTTTGATCTCTTCTTGAAGTGATTGAGGTAACAAACAGTTTGCTGTCTTATGCAGAGTACACACATACAGATAATTGAGACTAATTCGACAATGTTTCCTCTCTTCTGCTCAAAGCCAGCCAAGGCCTTATGACTGCATGTGTATGGTCAGCAAGGATGACCTAACTGTATATACTGAGAGTCACATACAGGAAAAAAGGAAGGCCACATCATCGTTTGGTTGAGAAATTGCTGACAAAGTATTAGTGTGGTATCTGGTGACGTTCATTATGCGTGGGTGGGTGTGATTGTGTTTTTCCTCCCTGATATGGTCAGAAAATGGTTGAGCTGACAATCCCAAATGATGAACTTGCACAGTATTTACGCTAACAGATTGGTATGTGTACGGTTCATCCATGAATTCTGTGACTGTCACGTGAAACGGCACAATAGCCAATTAGGAAGCTTAGCAGACACAAATACCATCGAGGAACCGGTTGTTTGTCTTAAAAGTCAAAGGTACTTTTTCCTTCTTCTTTGTACTGTCCTGCAGTCGGCGTAGCCCTGCACTGCCTCTCATAGATCGGCCTTAGTACTACAACAGAATGGTTTGGAGGGGGGGGGGGGCACAATTGTCAGGAGAGATGTGGCCATTTCAAGTACACCACACACGATAATAAGCTCACACATGCTGACTTTTTTTTCTTGTCGCGTGTGGTGTCTGTCACATTTTAGAAATTGGCAAAGATGTTCCAAATTAGTACGTGTGTACCCCGCTTAAAACACCAAAGACATGACATCAGTTGTCAGATGTCAGGCAGTCAGTCAAATGCCCATCCTGACGATCAAACACATCGTCTGTCAAGTATACGGTATCTGTCAGACGCTAAATTACCATCGTCCATATAGTTTGTGTAATAAACTACGGACAGTTCAGATCTACACTAAGTGCCAATTCGGGTTGTGTTGCTTGTAATTAACATTTAGTGAGGTGCATTTAGTTGCCTTACCAATGCAGTCGCTATCTGTGAAGCCAAAGATGCCTTTGACCTGGTTGAACGTCACATGCTTTTGGATCTTCACTACATTCCGGTAGAATTGCGGTGACGCACTGTGGGTACAAAAATACAAAAAAAATACACAACTGTGACGGAACTCCTGTGGCTTGGACATGCCGAGACAAGATGGCTGCCAGTCACTGGTTTCCAACCCCATGTAGTCGAGGTCGGAGAAGATGAAGGTCTTGTTGACGTCGAAACCGCAAGCGATGATGTCCTTGGCGTTCTCCACGGCGAACTGGTGGCACTGCTCCAGCGTCAGGTCCTTCCACAGGTACTTCTCATCGTCCGTCATTTGGACCACCAGGGGGATGTCGAACACGTCCTGCAGCCATCTGCAACATAGATGTTACCACTTGTCTAATCTTCAAAGTGCAGTGAAGTGATTTTCAATGAGAGAACAACTGGATTGTCGAGAGAGGTTTGAATGCGGATCTCCGCTCGTGCTTTCCGACTCAGTCTTGGCTGAATTGAGCTGCTCAACTCACTTGGTGAAGATAAAGGGGATGAGGTGGCCAACGTGCATGGCTTGTGATGATGGACCTCTGCCAGTGTACAGGAAGAAGGACTTGTGCTTCTCATACGTGTCGAGCACTTGATGCATGTCTCTGTAAATTCAGCACAGCAGTTGGAATCCTCACAGATTCTCCTCAAAATTGCCTTTCATTTTCCCTCTATGGACTGATCAGGTCTACCAACATGACCTAATGTGTGTTGAAGGCTCACTAACCTGTGTGAAAAGAAGATTCCTCGACGAAGAAAGTGGTGAGGTTTTCGCCCGGTCACTTTCTCTATTCTGTCCACCAGCTCTTGGTCGATTTTACTGCTGCCAAAACGCACTAAAACAAGGAAGACAGCGTTGTGGGAATAATCCACGATAGAGAAACTACAATGAGAAAGGTTGTACATTCGAAGAGATGCAACGTGACTGCCAAAA
Organism: Hippocampus mohnikei; assembly: GCA_026261675.1. Taxonomy (NCBI): domain Eukaryota; kingdom Metazoa; phylum Chordata; class Actinopteri; order Syngnathiformes; family Syngnathidae; genus Hippocampus; species Hippocampus mohnikei. The sequence continues at coordinate 7,058,375 of JAKGUB010000521.1, forward strand.
TAGCTTTTTACTGAAGTGCAATATGATAAGATGTTGTTTAATACATTATTACAATTTTGTCACAACTGTATGACATTTTTATCACATTTCTTTTTCTTTTAAAGTGTGACCCTACTATGCTTTTGTACAACCCAGTCCACTTTTTTTTCCAGCAGGAGAAGCTAATTTGATCTCACCAATCAGTTTGTCATAATCGACGCCTTTCGCGTTGTTGGTGGAGACACTCCAGGGGTTAACTTCATCATTGCCCTCATCATTGTTGCCATCTGCTGCCAGACCGTTTTCTGAGTTAAGTGAATTTTCGGATGGCGGACATCCTGCTTTGTAGTCTTGGCCCGTCACCTTTTTGTAGTCCACTTTCAATTTGAGCAATAACTGGACCGCGGCATCAATTTCAGCCTAGAGAAACAATATTCACATCAATAATCAAATGAACAAAAATAGCATTGTAACCATAGTATATAAGATATATTGTATGTTACTTATTGTATTTAGACGCATGTATATGATCTCCTCTTTAGCTGCTTGAATGACTATTTGGTGGTGATGGCCAGATGTAGCTTTCTGAACACTTGAAGTTTTGCGCACAACCCCCCCACGCGCAACCCCCGTGACCAAAACCTTGATTGTCATTTAAAATGGGTGACAGTTTTTTTGCAGTCTTACATTTTCCGCATGAAAATAATCACTAGAATACAATTTTGCCAAATTTGTGGTCTATGAAGTGCCAAGTGCACTTCTAAATCAAACCCATTTTGTTACCGGAGAAGAAAAAAATAAGAGGTCATCAACCCTAAAAACGTTTGGATACCAACAAAAAATAAAGTCACTGCATTCTATTATGTCATCACTAGATGGTACTATATTGCACACACTGTACCTTTAATTCCGCCGACAATTGAACCACTTCGGAGACACCGAGGCGTCATACGTCATTTCCCAATACGGAAACGTGTGCTTCAGAAATTGTATCCTGGTTTGGTCGACACACGTTCCAAAGCCCCGTCACAATTTTGGCCCATTACTGTACTTGTATTGGGCTGGCCCACCAGACATTTGCCCACTACGCCTGACAGCTCGTCCAGCTTTGATGGCACGGACATTTAGTCTTCATTTAACATAGCATGTATGATTTTGGAAGGTGAGAGGAATCCGGAGTACCCACAGAAAACTCACACATGCACGGAGAGACCGGCAAGCTCTATTCGAACCCCAGAGAACAGAATACTGTAGTGGGGCGCACCTGCTAACCACTCGCGCACTTGGTCGTTCTTGTTATACTATCAGCCATCATTGAACATTACGATGGAACAGACACATAAAGTCATCGGTTAATGCTTTATTTGTTATATTTGGGTTGATGGGCACCTACCTTCTCAGCTTTAGCCGATTTTAGGCTCCTGACTTTATCACCCTGTTCTGTTAGTTTTTCAAAGAGTTCCAGTGGACTCTTCGCAGCATCTCCTTGATAGTCTGTCATCTTCACTGGGGTCATAACACGAACAGTTAAATGAACTGAACAGCAGCAACAATGTATTTAAAATAGCCGATGAGTCTTTAATGTGGTGGCATTACTGTAGCACTGTCGAAAGGGAACTCCCATTATATGAGTGATCAGCCTTGAAACAGACTCGCTATTATGTAGATAAGCGTCAATATCACCACGTAACGTCAATTAAACTAGTTAAATTGTCAATAAAAACACGTATAGTTCATATGCAGGTTTTAAGTAATTCAATGTATTCGTGCACATACCATGTAATAGCGTTGCACAGCCGGTTGCTCACCCATACAACTTGCATCAGCATAAGAGCAACTTGATGGTCGGTTGAAATTCTTCCCGAGAAATATATAATCAATTAAACGTTCCCATTGTCAAATCAGTCTTTTGGAGAAGAAACGTTTGAATAAAAAAATATATGAATAATAACACACGTACAATGTTTTGGATTTCATTTTAGGTAAAAAATAAAGTTGATTTATAGAGTTGTAATAATAATGGGGACATATTTAAAGCGTGGGACCCTTTACCGGAAGTTTGAAAAAGTATATTTCCGGCACTGACAGTCAATCGTCAAACTGTCCAAAAACGTCGACTACAAACAGCGCACGTTTGATATTTTAATGTTTGGAGGAGGTTAGAAGACAGTTATTGAGTGTCTCCTTCTCGTGTGTAAGATAGGTGCACTCCGAAAAGCCAACAAGCGAATTTAAGACTCCAACGTAACAAATAAAGGTAGCTTGGGTGAGCGACTCGGCTCGTTTGTTTTCCAGCATGTTTTTCGAAGCTTCTGGCTATCTTGATATTAGGACATGCTGAGCCACTATTTAAAATCACAAGGGTAAGAAACAACTTTATATATTTTTGTGGGTATTATTATTATGTTCTAATTCTTCTTGTGTGTTTGTTCATTAACCGATAGATGGCACCCTTGGAACATTGTTAGCCCTCGGGTTAAGTTGGGATGACCACATTAGTGACCTATGAGGATTCTGATTCTGAGTCTGAGGATGAACGCCTAGACCAGAAAGAAGGAGCTGGGTCAGGAAAAAAAGCAAAGGACTGTCATTCGTTGCCGTTGATACCGAACTCTGACAGCACACTGTCGGAATGCCACCAGATTTTGTCCAGAGAAGATGCCACCTTTTCACAAAAGCAGGGTTGTTCTCTTAGCTCACCTGCTGCTCTTCAGAAGAAGGCTACTCTGCCTCAATACTCCCCACCAAATGTCTCTGATAAGCCCAAAAGACCCTGCACTGTTCCGCCCGGTGTCCGACCCTATATTCCCAAGAGGCAAAGACTCCTCACTGCTTCCACAGCGAAAGATGAGAACCTAACAGGGAGTGTTCATGGAAAAGATGTCCACATTCTCTCAGCAGTATCTCAGAAAGTGAAGCTGCATCTTGCCCACACACCTGCTCCTGCTGCTGCTAGGATACCCAAGAAGCTTCTGCTGAGCCTTCAAGGCCACCAGGGTCCAGTCAACACAGTGCAATGGTGTCCGGTTGCTCAGAGAAGTCATCTACTGCTGTCCGCGTCCATGGACAAGACCTTAAAGGTACATTGATTAATGCTTAATAATTAGAGGTGGTTAAAGTTGCAAAAAGAGTACTCGGGAAAGGGCACTGTTGTAAATTTCAAAATTATTCAGCCCAAATCAAGGAAGTAATCACTTAGCTGATGTTCAATGTATATGGTGTGCTATGACACATTACTTTCCCTGCCATCTTGATATAGAAACAACACCACTTTCTGTACAATCATATCTGTCTCTGTCAGTCCAATGTATGTCAGCACCCGTGGGATTTCCTATCTTTCGAATCCCCCCCCCTCACATTCCCCTTCTCTCTATTTATCCCTGGGAAAAGGAGCGAGAAAGGTCAAGAGATGCAGGTTTCCGAAACCATATCACCCCGCTGTCAATTCTTAAGAGAGCTTGGCAATGAATAATCAGTTCCAATATGCAGAGGATCATTTGCATATTCAAATGAGCCCAGTGGCAGCATCAAAGCCACTTCACCGTCGCTCCTCGTGCATGACTTGGTGGCCAAATAGGGAAAATAAGCTTTGGGTGTTTTGCATCTCAGGCTCAGATTACTTAAACAGGACACCAACAGAATTATTTTCTCTTATTTTTTTGTCTTTTTGGTCTTCCAATCCACTAAATAATCATATTTATCCCATGTACTTCATTTTATTAACCCTTGTGCAGTATCTGTCCCAAATTTGGACATTTTTGGACAGTCAGACAGTTGTACACACAGCCAGAGTGTGAAAAATAACCCTACTGGCTGAAATTTCCATAGGATGTCAAAAGGGTCAAAGTTCAAAATGACAGCAAGCTGGACATTTTTGAACATTGCAGTTGGTATATATGACATTGTAACAAATTTGGAATACCTTGATAGTAGAAATCCCAAATTTGGCATATTGACGCCCATTATAAATTCAAATTTCCAATAGACTGTAAAACTGGTGTTTTATCGTGCATTTTTCTCAATTTCTGCACAAATCACATCACCGGCGGCTCACCAATACTATCAAAGCTTGAGAATTGTGGTAGTGAGTTTTACCTCACTCTCCACGAGATGGCGCTTTAGCCTAAGATATCATCTTCGTGCCGACTCTTTACGTCATTGAGAGTACTTCCAGTTCGTCATTTTCATTCGAATAAACGGTGTAGTTTGTTGCGAGAGGTCTATTTGCATCTATGTGTGTGGATATGATCGTTTGTGCACGTCACATAGAACAGTACTGAGCAAAGACATCGAAGCAGTATTTTTCCGCCATTTTGTGCACATTTGAATGTGAGGTCGTACGCGTCTCTTGCAGAGACGTCACCCAGACAGACTCAACTTCCTGGTGTCACCTCTTAAGATGTCCCACCCGCGTATGTTGCACATAAATTACATTGGTTTGCACGTGCACGCCGCGCAGCGCAAAACAATGTAATGCAGTTTGTAGAGCATTGCTAGCTGGGTGTTTTTTGGAAAATCAGGTGTTATTTTTTGAAAATCGACTTTTGAATTGGTCAAACTGTTATGCAATGCACGTCCCGGCCGTGTGGGCTCGTAATGAACGTGACGCGCGGCTACGCGCGTTCACGTGAACGCGCTCAGCACAGGCGAAACAGCCACCGTTTAGGAGTGTACTTACGGCCATTTGAAATGATGGGCTCATCAGTCTTTTTTCTCGTCTTCACGCCAGTAGATCGCGCACTCACAATGTGCATTTGTGCACGGGCATGCCCAGTGCCCTGATTGATTGGCATGATTGGCTTGTTTGAGGGTGCAGCACGCGCAAACTCAACGCGTAACGATAGTTACTGGCTGGACGTTGTTTTGAAAATCAAGTGTTATTTTTTGAGAATCGACTTTTACATTTATCGAGCGGTTCAGAAGATGAATGAATGAATGAGTTTTACATTTGTTTATGCACGTAAACACACCAACACTGCAACTGCAGCTGCACAGCAGCCGGTGCAGCAGCTGCAGGAAGAGGACATGCGAGAAAAGAAAGCAATACGTATAGCTTTTGCGAAAAACCGCTTCATGCTTCGAATTATTGTGGCAGATGTGGAAAGGCCAATCCGCCACAAACACACTACAACCATTTGTTCTGATTGTAAAAAAAAAAAAAAAAAAAAGTTTTGTGTTTGTTTTTCGTTTTTGTTATCAAGTTTGCATATTAGTTGCTGGTTGTTTTGTTTGTTTGTTATAATGTATGTTACTTCAACATTTTTCATAGTTTTTGTGACTTTTATACTTTTTCAAGGTTCTAATTACCATGTACAACATTTTTTCACTCTGATATCTATATAAACGCTATACACAATATTGGACACATAGAGTTAGAGTTACTTATATAGAGTCATAACCCAATACTCATTTTGTTATTCAAGAAAAAAGTAATGCAAACTATATATGTATGGCTAGATCTAATGCCACTGAACATTTTGAAAGTGAAAAAAAAATTCAAAAGTGAAAAAGTTGTCACACCTCAAAGCACAACCCAATTTGGGACAAATATGTTTGATGTCACATTTTTTTAAATGGCCATTACAGAAAAAACAGGCATGAAATACAATTCTGTTCCTGCGGTTTGGTGACATATTCAAGGCTCTATTTATGTCATATGCAAGATTTGGACTGGGTGGGTTTTTTATTTACATATGCAGCATAGTGACTATGTGATTGACACACTCCTGCTGCTGCGGCTCATAGAGGGCGCCAAATATAAATAAAGAAATAAATAATGATATGTATGTCTTGGCCTGATGCCACTGAACATTTTGAAAGTTGAAAGTGAAAAACAATTCAAAAGTGAAAAAAGTTGTCACACCTCAAAGCGCAACCCAATTTGGGACAAATATGTTTGATGTCACATGTTTTTAAAAATGGCCATTACAGAAAAAAACAGGCATGAAATACAATTCTGTTCCTGCGGTTTGGTGACATATTCAAGGCTCTATTTATGTCATATGCAAGATTTGGACTGGGTGGGTTTTTTATTTACAGATGCAGCATAGTGACTGTGTGATTGACACACTCCTGCTGCTGCGGCTCATAGAGGGCGCCAAATATAAATAAATAAATAAATAATGATATGTATGTCTTGGCCTGATGCCACTGAACATTTTGAAAGTTGAAAGTGAAAAAAAATTCAAAAGTGAAAAAGTTGTCACACCTCAAAGCGCAACCCAATTTGGGACAAATATGTTTGATGTCACATTTTTTAAAAATGGCCATTACAGAAAAAACAGGCATGAAATACAATTCTGTTCCTGCGGTTTGGTGACATATTCAAGGCTCTATTTATGTCATATGCAAGATTTGGACTGGGTGTTTTTTTTTATTTACATATGCAGCATAGTGACTGTGTGATTGACACACTCCTGCTGCTGTGGCTCATAGAGGGCGCCAAATATAAATAAATAAATAAGTAATGATATGTATGTCTTGGCCTGATGCCACTGAACATTTTGAAAGTTGAAAGTGAAAAAAAATTCAAAAGTGAAAAAAGTTGTCACACCTCAAAGCGCAACCCAATTTGGGACAAATACTGAGAACGTGACAAACTGTATTACTGCACAAGGGTTAAATAAAATGTAATACGCCGTCAGGAACTGAAGCCGTGTTGTGAAGAGTCTACCTGGAAACGCTCATTTTGTGAAAGTCATGGTAATTGAAAGTGCACGTTAATGCCATCATTACTTTCTTTAGTGGAAATCCTAAAGACAGTCTCTTAGATACCATCGCATTTACTGTTTTTGGAGAGAGGAATTGTCAACCGAATACATGAACTAAAAAAATAATATACACACTTGTATGTTCAGTTGCCTGCTGTTTTAATTATCATCACCATCCATCCATCCATTTTCAGTAGCGCTCGTCCTCATTGGGGTTCATTTACTGACGGTGTGCGTAGTGTGCGTACACACTAATTTGTGCACCAAATGTGCCTACAGACTTAATTAAAAATGATTGGCATCATTATCATATGTCATCAGGTTCTATGTTCAGCAAGCTTTGCGATGATACGGTCCTTTTGAAAATAGGGTACATTGTGAAAGTTATTACCGTTTAGGGGCCAGCTCTTGCAGCGGTTTTTACCTTTTGGGTGTAAAAATCTTTCATAACTTTTTTTTTGCTCCCTAGAGCATCTCTAAAGTAATGGATTGTCTGCAGTACACCAATCCACCAGGGGGCAATGTCCATCCATGAGTGTTTGCTTTGGCCTGCTGTCACAGAATCAATGTCTTTATTTATTAACGTGTTATTTAGAGCACCCGGATATGCGTTTAGTTGTTCACATTCAGCAATAAAAAGAATTAGCATTTACATTTCCTCCTTCGCTGTGACTCAAAGAACAGTCAAGTAACAATTGTCGCAATTATGAGCCTGGCATTAATGGGGACATAATATTTAAATTACATTAATTAAATTAATTTATGTTCTTTGCTATTGTGTGAAGTCCTCACATTTCTCTCAGCTTGTCTTTCTTTAGCAGTCGCCCAAACTTATTCTCAGACCGTATGCAATGAGCCGTCGTTGCCATGGCGACGACAGGTGTAAGGCAGCAGTTTTACATTGATAATAAGAATACTAATTTATTTTTTAATTACCCTGAGCCATTTAGAAAGCAGATTAGCCAATGAGTCATCATGAAGGATCCGCTGTGCGAGTGGCCGGTGAAAATAAAGACAGTGTAGACAAAGGGGCAGAGAACAGCCTTTTACAGGTCTCACATTTTATGAGATTATTCTCAGAGCATTAATTGGTTCATTATTTTGTGTTCTATTCATGCTAGATAATGGTCGTCGAATGGAGTCACACTATATTAGAGTCATTTTCTATTTTCTGGTGATGTGCTTAGTTGATACAACAGCCTTGAGATGGCAGTGTTTCCTCAAGCCCAACATCATACAGTACAGTCGAACCTTTGAGTCGGAACACAAGCCTTTCACAAGGCTGTCGCAAACATAAACATTTTTTTGGAAAGTTAATGTTTTAAAATGGTTAACTGTCATAAAGGTGTAAAAAGAAGTTAATCTTTGTGTGATGAATCCTGTGTGACAGACGTGAACGCCCATATGGAAAGGGAGCAAACTGACTATCCACTGTACTTCAACATTCTTAACCGTCTTACAATATGAAGTGAACACGGTATATTAGTTCTACTTTGTGCGAGATGAGCTTTCTTTGGTCCGAGTTAGTTGATGGACTTCGTTGATGGACTTTGTGTCTGTTTGTTTACATACAGAAGATTAAAAAAACACAACAACAAATCTCCACTCTATCATGAATGAACAACTGGTTTTAATTTTTACACATGCATGTAAATAAGTATTCGAGGCAGAAAAAAATCTAATCTTTAACCTATTTTTAAACAGCTGGTAGATGGCAGGGCCCATGTTTAATCCTTCTCGTTCCCAGCGCAGCTTTTGATCCCGCAAGGTTTGGTTTAGTTCCCAATTTATTCTCTATTGCCTGTGGTGTACTGCAAGGTTCAGTTTCGGTCCAATTTGGTTGTCTTTGCATTTTCTGCCCCTTGATAATCTCGCACTACAAAGTGACCTTTCACTCCTATGCTGATGCTGATTTCACCTGCTGGGTGGCACAAAACTTTCTACGACTCAATAACTTGGAATCTGATGTAGTTCTTCCTTAACATGCAAAAACTCTAACCTTACTGTTTAATCCAGCCATGGTAGCTTTACAGATGTTATCACACACACAGCCAAAAATGGATTTCACCTTCACAACTCGCATCAATAAAACCGTCCCGTTATTCTTCCTCCTCCTCTGCGCTATAGGCAAAACTAAATCAATAATGATCAAACTAGACCTTGAAAAATTAATATATCCTTCTATTTTCTTCAGGCCACTGTTACCTTTCGATCTGTAAATCAGTCTCTTAATTTCAGCTGGTTCACATTTCAACAGGTAGATGGACGCTCACTGATTCAAACAGACGGCGTCACATCACCCCGATTGTAGTTTTATCACACTGGCTACCAGTTTGTTTTAGATTAAATTTTACTACTGGCATTTAATGCATGTATTGATTTGGCTCCGAGCTACATAACCAAACATTTTAAGACCTGATTGAGCCAGCTGGCAGCCTCAGATCCTCGACGTGAGAAGAGAAGATAGGCAAAACCAGTGACAGCTTTGAAAATCACTTCTTAAAATTGACTTTTACAGACTAGCCTTAATGAGATGTCGTCTTCTTTCATTGTTATTGTCAACCTAACTGTCATTTTAGCCATGTTGTACTAGGAAGCCAAGATAGAGACACGCAGTACGGCGGTTCAATTTCTGCATGTATGCTTCAACTTTAGCTTCAACGGTGCCCTTCTGTGGCGAAATCCCACAAAAAAAAAGTCCAAAGACAAAATTGAGAAAGCCTGGTTGGTTTAAAGCCCCCAAATGCTGAAAATCCGAAGTCTCAGTATGCCGTCCTAGTCTTGACCTGCTGAGCCAAGGAATTGATATTTCTAAGAATGGCACAGGTGTAACTTAACTTTCTGAACCATCCCTGCCTGGTAAACTCCACTGAGCGTGTGCATCCCTTTCTTTTCAGTCTCCCACACTGATACAGTAGCTTTCTTCTTTGTAATGCTGTGTGAAGAGCGTGTTTAATAATATAACACAGAAGCCGAGTTATGTCTGAAGGGGCCCGTAGAGCTTTCGCTGTGGAGCACCCTAAAAAAAAAAATGCCTCCCATCGTTAAGAGTCGTACCTCATTTGAGCGAGCACCTGACAAGACCACCCACTTGATGTCAGGCTGAGCTGTGGCCCGTCAGACTGAAAATCAGCCCCAATAAGCAGCAGTAAGTCTGATGAAACGCTTGTCACTGTATCGACATTTGCCAAAGTCTAAGGACCACTGTGCGAACACGCCACTGCAATTAAGAAACACAAGAGATCAGCACTTCTGTCATAAATCACTGTCTCCTTTGTTACACTGTCTTTTTTTTTTTTTGCCCTCTGTAATTTATCTGCAGCCTGCTATCACATTTTATGCCAGGCGTTAGATAGTATAGCTGTGCGCACACACAAAAAAACTATTATCAGTGTCAGATCCCTCTATGTGTTGACAGAGAACAAATTTAAACGATTGTACTTGAAAGAATCACTGCCTAAGTACAGTTTGGTTGTATTTGTCTTTTCAGTTCAGTATGTTTTCATTTCAGATGTAAGAACTGTGTGTTAAATATAACTTATGCAAAACGTTTCCACTTGATTATTTAGTACATTTTTCTTTTTTCTGACATTTAAGCGCAGTGATGATGTTCAAAATGTGCATTATGTCACAGTGTCTTAGAAGCATATGAACTATACTTTTCAAGAATGAAACCCCTTTTGAGATTTTTGTCAACACTCAGGCCTACCATGCTGTTTTATATTGGCGATGGTTATGATAATCGGGAAGCTAACTTTAGTGCATCAATCAGAGAAATAAAAGTCTGAGTACTGTGATTTTCCTGCTATGTAGCCTACCGAAGTGTCTTTTGAGGATTTGTTGGATGAAAAACACCTCTGTGCATAGGTGCACTCAAGAACTGTTTGTGATGCCTTTCAGGTGTGGGACGGAGCTGAGAGTGGACGATGCCTGAGGGTTTACACATGCCACTCAGGAGCCGTGCGGGATGCACGCTGGAGCCCCTGCGGCCGCCAGCTCCTCACTGGCTCCTTTGACAACACAGCTGTGGTTACCGACGTGGAGACTGGTAAGCAGCAGGCCAGCAGTGAGGCATCAAATAATAAAATTAACTTTTTTATTTATTTATTTATTTTTTAAATTAAATTGAACCTATGAGGGTAGAGTCATCATAACTTCATCAAAATGGAGAAAACCAATTACAGTATTGGGAGATAACACCAAAAATTTAATCTCAACAAAATTGGAACCTGTGCACACAAAAGGTCGATACAATATTGGAAACAATATTACTGTTGTAATTTTCAAAACTGAGATTAAATTCCTAATAAAGCGATACTTTTACACCGACGAATACGACTTCACATTTTCTCATCATAAAATAAGTATTTGAAGACCACATCAAAAATGCAAACTCCACACAGGAAGGTCCGAGCCCGGATTCGAACACCCAGCCTCTGAACTGTGAGATAGATGTGCTAACTACTCATCCACCGTGCTGCCTCACTGGTTTCTGTTCATCAGTTAAATGTAGCGTATTTTCCGCACTATATGGCGCACCGAAAAGCACTCGATTTACTCAAACAGTGTGCCTTATAATCCGACGCACCTTATATTTGGATCAATATTTTGATTTCTTGGACGTCGTATTTTAAATGTTCTGGAAAGCGCTTTGTTACAGCTGCAGCGGTTGTGAAAGCTCAAAATAAATAAGACTGTGAGTGTGGGCGTGGATGGTTGGTCGTCTCTGTGTGCCCTGCGATTGGCTGGCAACCGATTCAGGGTGTCCCCCGCCTACTGCCCGGAGACAGCTGGGATAGGCTCCAGCACCCCCCGCGACCCTAGTGAGGATCAAGCGGTTCGGAAGATGAATGAATTTATTGTATTCACTTTAGCATAGCTCCATCTAGTAGATGCATAACGCAACTGCAGCCACTATTTTAGTTTCTATTCTATGCGCCTTATTATGCGGTGCGCCTTAGATATGAAAGCGGTTTTAGAATAGGCCATGCATTGAAGGTTCACCTTATACTTCGAAGCACCTTATATTGTGGAAAATACGGTAATTGTTTTACAAAACCCTAAGCATCTATAAAACTGGTGACGGCTGTTGTAATCTAAAGTGGTTAGTAGTTTTGTGGATGTGTGACATTTTTAATTCAGCGCAGCAACATTGTTTCTTTTGCTACGATCAATTGTATACACAAACATCTGTCACTATCAGACAAAAGTGCTTTTCTGGACATCGTGAAAACATTACTGTGGTTTAATTATACAATGAAGCGATAAAAGTCTTTTTTTTTTTTTATTGCTGCGCCACACTCACTTCTCAGCGCGCAGCGGTAGTGTTTTAGTTTTTTGTTCTCACATTTGTTTCATTACTTGGTGCCAAATCCTGTGCACCATTGTGTTGTCGCCGGGCCTTTTGTGTGATCGTACAATGCATCTTCAAGGTGACATTTACTCCTTTACATAAAAGAAAATTTAACCTAAAAACATGATCTGATGTCTGCCTCTTCCCACACGGCGCAATGGAAGCTCTAATGTAAATAAGAGTTAGCCGAATGAGCCAGATGTTGGTTTTAAAGCCCCCGTGGTGTTTGCCTCACCGACGTCAACACTTTGTTGTGATGACGTGCTTCCGTTTGTCCTTCCCCACTCAGTTTGTCTGTCAATACTGCCAATAAGGCCGAAGGATAATAGCTTGGCCTGCACATTTAGCACACAGGCAGCTCCAGGGAGGGGATCAATAATTGATACATCGCGGCTGGAGTAACCGCCATGACCTTACTCTGGAGCTTTGCAGGCCACAGCCGAAAACAAACTCAACAGATTTTTTTCTAACCAGTTGCTGTTGGGTTTGTCTGCTGTCTTAAGAGGCTGCTTACACGACACCATCGTGAAAATGTGAACTACAAAAACTATTTTGAGTAGCACCTGATCAGCCAAGACTCCGAGTATTGTGAGCCTATACAGTCCTGTGGAAACCACATATGTGCACTTGATCATTCTGAGTGAGCAGATTTGTCATTGGCCCCTTTTTTTTTTTTATTTTAAACATTTGAGCATTATGATAAAGTAATCTTCTGCTATTCACATAGGATAGGGACAGAGCCCTGGCCTTGAATATTGAATACCTTTCCGCATCCCCCATTTTTATAAAAATTGTCTACACCAGGGATAGGCCACCGGCAGAAAGCAACCCGCGGCCACATTTTGACTGTTCCCTTGATTATTATTATCGGTATTTGTATCCGGTGGTCCAGTGGTTAGTACGTTGACCTCACAGTGCAGAGGTTGTGGGTTTGATCCCGGCTCCGGCCTTCCTGTGTGGAGTTTGCATGTTCTCCACAAGCCTGCGTGGGTTTTATCTGGGTACTCCACTTTCCTCCCACATTCCAAAAAATGCATGGCAGGCTGATTGAACACTCCAAATTGTTCCTAGGTGTGAGTGTGAGCGTGGATGCTTGCCGTCTCTGTGTGCCCTGCGATTAGCTGGCAACCGGTTCAGGGTGTCCCTTGCCTACTGCCCAAAGATGGCTGGGATAGGCTCCAGCACCCCCCGCGAACCTTGTGAGCGTTTCGGAAAATGGATGGATGGATGGTATTTGTATTTGTAATTTTTTCTAATGTATATATGCACAATATGTTCGAGGTTACCAGTCTCCGCTGCAGTCAGACCATGTTGTCATGCTGCATAACAAGACACTCTGGCGCCGTGCTTACTATTTTTCATTCTGCTTTTTGGACAACGGATGGATGGAGGTGTATTTACCTTTATTCTGACTTCTGCGTTATCGTGCAGCTTGTTCTGTCTTGTGTACAAATTCAGGTTACCGGTATGTCTATCTGGGCTCATTTTTTTCCCTTTTTGTCCTTCGTACATCACACTAGTTACAAACTCAGCTGAAACCCTTGTCCTTCTCATTCAGTGCACCCTCAACCGTCCTTAACCGCCACCCATCAGCTCAATGTCATTTTTTAAAATTTGATATTCTATTCATGTTCACACCCTTTCAAATTCAAACACTTCTATGGCAGCTGAGGGTTTTATTTGTTTCAAATGTGAGTTGCTCGCACACGGACGCACTAAATGAAACCAATTCAATTTAGCCGCATATCAGTAAGGGACTCGGGGATTCCAGTCCTGTTTCTGCACAATTGCGGCGTAATTGGATGTGGCTAAAACCCAGGCTTTGACTTTTTCTAACTCTACAGCTAATCCGGCTGCAGCAGTAGCCCAAGCGGCGCACGTAATTGGCCTGCTATTCATTAATACCCACGTTTTTGCAACACTAGTAGTCCAGCTTTTCTTTCCAGTTTTGCACAACTAAGAATAATACATATCCTAGCATTTATGTGGAATACAGTAGATTATTTTTTTTTACATGTAGAACATCTCAAGGAGTTCAGTGTGGCTTTCTGTCAAGAGATGTTTGCTCTTTAGTAACTGTTCATATTCCTGCCTGTACACCACCATAGAAGCACATTTTCCTCAGCCATCTTCGCACTTGTTCCAGGCTCCAATTTCATTTACCGAAACGCAGTTCCACCCCCTAGTTGGGTGCAGGCAGTGGACAGGGAAGGTAGGGAGGGAAGACAGGTTAAGATGAAATAGGAAGAAACAAGAAAGAGAAATGGGAAGATGCCACAAATGCGAAAGAAAGAGAGGTGCAGAGAGGATAAGGAATGAGTTTCTTCTGCGGGTCATTGGAGTGAAGTGGCAGCTGTTGAGCTGCACCTTGGACATGCTCTTTGGCAGAGACTGACGGAGGGAAATGTGCCAACACTCCCCGGCTGCTTGGTAGGTGGTGTGCGTGCGTGCGTGCTTGCGAGCGTCCGTGCGAGTGTGCGTGCGAGCGTGTGTGCCCTACATGAGCCTTTTGGATTCCAGCCTCTATGCTGCCCGCATTGACTTATTGTCTCCTTTGATACCTCAAGGCTTTAAAAAGTTACGATTGGTTAGGATTAATTCGGCAATAAAATAAATGAATCTGTGCCAAGGTGCAAAATGTTTTCATCATGTAACATTTTAAAAATGTATTCATTCAATAACGTTGCAACATTCTCAACTGTCACACATGCAGATGAAACTAAAATAATATTAATGTACTTGCTGATGTTGTCTTGTACTGGATCAATACATCTCTTTCACAAAACTGTATATCTTTAATCATTACAAAGAAGATTGACAACATTACTATCAACAGTGAATATTGCATTGTTGCATTGAACTGAGTTTTCGTGAGACCCTTGGTCTTGTGCTTCAAAGGGGATTTTTTCCTTGTTGTTGTTTTCATTCTTGGTGGCATAGAGGCAACTGCTGTGATCAAGCGCTTTTTTTTTTTTTTTGCATAGCTGCGACTTATTTCGATAATCTCACATACTCCCCGAAGTGCCATCACAGGCCACCAGGACTATGCATAGCCCCATTTGAGAACCACTGACTTAGGTGACTTGATTGACCTTTTTGTAGTTTCCACAGTAATAATTGGCCCTCTGAGGAAAACCAAAACTACGATGTGGCCAACAAGTAGTTTGACACCCTTGCTTTCGATGCCCATTCGACTCTAGAGCCTTTGTGTGGTGCCATGCATAACAATGTTTTTTCGAGCCATGTTTTCCCTGAAAATGTCAGCCTATTTCTGAATGATAAAATGTCAAGTGTGATTGATATTAGTCACACATAATTGCAATTGAATGAGTGCCTTGTTTTGGCCTGTTTCATGCAACCTTAATTTGAGTCGTATGTGTTTTTGCAATGTATTGGTTTTGTATGACTACGGTATGTCAAATAAATTCCAAGGTATCCAGGAAGTCTTTTCAGTCCCAAAGACTGACCCACTTCCTCTCATTCATAAAAAGTAGTGTATTTCTCATTTGCACACATTTGGAGTGGCTGATAGCAAACAATGTGGCTGGATGATCATAGCCTAGAGTAGTGCAGACCGCTTGACAAACCATTCAGCAGCAGCGGCCCGTGGCGAAGCATTTACTCCAAATGCCACCGGCAAAGTATATGTGTATGTTGTACGCATCATTTTACAATAGACCTGCTTTTGAGACACGGTTACAAGAAAAAAAAAAAGTACTGTTGTGAAATGAATGAGCTGTATCCCACTGAGCCCCACTACATCCAGACGGTCTACGAAAACTCAGAATTATGCTTTGACATAGATCAAAAGCACGCAGTAGTGATTTTTGCACGTTCAAAAACATCCATCCATCCATTTTCGGAACCGCTTTATCCACACAAGGATCGCGGGGCATCCTGGAGCCTATCCCAGGCTTCGGGCAGTAACGTCAACAAAAATATCATAGAAAATGCCACAAATGGTTAAGCGCCATATTATGCCGAAGTGGACTTTAATCCCATCACACTAAACTCCGCGAACATTGTGGATATGACGTGCTTTCATAATGCTATGCAGCTCACCACAAAATCAAATAGACGCCAGTCTATATTATTTCCCTAAAATTACAGTGTGCTGCAATCGACTTGTGACCAATCCCGGGTGATTTGTCCAAAGTCTTGTAGCATTCTCCAACTCACCTGCAATCCCGATGTGGGGGGAAAAAAACCTGCCATTGAGACATTGGTTGTTTTGTTTGTTGCCCAGTAATGCCTCTCAAACCTGTGTCGTGACAGCACCTTTTTTAATTAATAAGGCCGAATATCCATTCCATCCCCGCCAACTCCGTGCCCCCCCCCCGACCCCGCCATTCCACTCGTCCCTCCACGCCACCACTTTCCCCCTCACAGTGTGTCATTGCTATACACTGTGATGTGACCATTCCCTGTTGACATAAATGATCCTTTCTTAATTAAAACATGACACGTCACTCTTCATGACGACGAGGCTGTTGATGAGCAAATATGAGTTTTAAATCTCCGAGCAAGCTGTAGCAAGCTGTGGCTAAGCCAATTAAACTGTAAGCGAGCGAGTGCGCGTCGCAAAATCCGCCTGCGAAAAACTTTTGGATCGACGCAATCGAATTTGGCAGCGGGCTGTGTAGTCCACCATTAAGAGGAAGAATGGGCCATCTTTTTTATATAGTATATTAGCTGCTTCACACTTCTATGAAGGCTTGATAGGAATATTCCGGAACAAGTGTGCAATAACTTTCAAGGTTTTTTTTTTCTTTTTTTGAGGGGCTCACTGTTGGAGACTGTTCTGCATGTGTGCTTCGATGTTTTGTTTGAAATTAATGAGCAGCCGTTGAGACCCGAGGTGTACTGCTTTGCATAGCCTTTGACAGCGTGCTGCCACATAGTTTGCAATTCATCGCGCGTCACGAGCACAAATTATTATTTGCGCCCTCTCGGGTGTAATTGCGTCAAAGGCCCTCAAGTGTTTGTTTTGTTTTTACAGAGAACATTTTATGAATCGATTTAGCGAAGGCTGCCTCGAACCCAAACTAGATTCTACATTTTGGTTCTTCTTCAACATGGCTACCTTTTTTTTTTTTTCTCAAAATTCTCTGACAAGACTGGTGTGTGAAAACAATTGATGTGCACTTTTTCCTTGCTTCTGGAATGAAATTGTGAAACCTCTTGAGATAGAACAAACAAATGATTTTAGTGCCACAAAGTCTTGCTCATGTGAAATCTTGATCAGACCATGCACTTCCTAACCAGTTGTATGACAAAAATACTATTTTGCGTATGGACAAGATACGTGCAATAAATGTCATATTTGTTCAACCATTTTTCAATGCATGTACAAAGTGAAAAAAAAAGATCCGTTATCCGAAGCCAACAACAAAGGGTTTGAAGCAAAATAACCACCATTCACGGCTCACCTGTTTCCCGAGTTTAGACATGTGACCTTCGCAAGCTGAACCGTGATTGGTCGTTACCTGAGCCGTGAGCAGCTCTGATGTCATTTTCAGGTGGCAGCAAGTAGCAAAATGGCCGCCCACTGAAATGGAGAAAAACGGGTGGATTTCGCCGCTTGATGCAAATTCCACTATTATCCATCCATCAATCAGCCTGCCATGCATGTTTTGGGAATGTGGGGGGAAAGCGGAGTACCCGGAGAAAACCCACGCAGGCACAGGGAGAACATGCAAACTCCACACAGGGAGGCCAGAGCTGGGATGGAACACACGACCTCTGCACTGTGAGGCTCAAATATATTATTGTCAAGAACATTTTTGAATTGACTTCCCTTTTAAACATTTTTGACACTGTTATTTTTAATGCTTTTTAAGTCATGGCATGTAATTGAAGAGAAATATAGGGGGAACTTTTTTCCTCCAACTTTGCGAGTTCTGAATTGCTTGAAAATCAGTTTGAAGCCAATTTAGTATTCATCTAACACACTAATAATTATAGAGTTGCACAATATCCTGCATAATTCAAGACAACCTCCCTGCTGCTGATCAGAGACGTGAAGATATATTAAAAAAAACCCCGCATTGATCTTGTTCTTTTCTCTCTCCCGCTTCCGCTTCTTTCCTGAACAGGCCAGCGCATCGTCAAAGCGGATAACCAATTCAAGGTGATGTGTGTGGTCTCGCATCCCGTCAACTCTGAGGTGTTCCTGTGCGGAGGTTACAGTTCAATGGTCAACGCCTGGGACTCTCGCTGCTGCAAGGTTCAAACATATTAACCTCCTTACTGCGCGCATGTCATCTTTATTCACTGCGCTTCACCCGCTGTGCTTTGACCTTTCCAAATCAAAGGCAGGGAGGCCGTGAACGCATCCCATCCAGTCTCTCACACACACACACACACACACACACACACACACACACACACACACACACACACACACACACACACACACACACACACACAAGGGCGTGCGTATTCCTCACTAAAAGGGTCATAGTCTCACGTAAATCCCAGCAACTGTGCAGGTTATCTCACTAATTGTTGGGCGTGAACTTCATTTCGGGCTCATAAATTGTACCGAGTGCGGCTGCAAGCGAAAAATGCTATTCATCATCGTCGACTCTTTTAGATGAGAATCCTTTGCACTTATTCACAATTCGGAGTGCTCGCTGATAATATTCTGGCCCACAGCAAATTGAATGGTTTCTCCCCTTCAGGCGTTTGGCCGTTAATGCGGGTGCAGCAATTGCTTTTACCGTTAAGTGTCAATGGGAATTGCAGATGGGGCCAGTGACCCCTGTAAACAGGTGTTGCGTTCTTAGCCCATTACGTTGAAGTATTAGAGGGAAGTCCAAATGAACCATCGCTACTGCCGGATTGCCTCATTAAAAGGCCGCCGTGGCAAGCCATGTACTTAACTGCAAAGACTACTAGGTGGTTATTAGAGGTGAGCCTGACTAATCAAATCATAATAAAGCCATCGCTTCGTTTAATTTGTGTATCTAACTGATATTCAACTCACTGTGCTCGTATTGTACTGAAAAGGCGCACCGATTTCCAATATTGTAGTCATTTACATCACCCTTTCCCAAAATCTTTATTGCAGCTCTCAAAAGTATCGTAAATGTTTGTGTCACAGGACATGTCGGTACAATGAGAATGGCAAGTCTTTGTGCCACTCTGAATGGATAAGACTTCTTGCTTCGTGCTGCTGTCGTTGTAATGCCTGTACTCTTGAGAAATGTTCCGATGTCAACTACGGCGAAAGTTTTGATGATATTCAAAATTGTAGGGTACATCTTAGATTACGGTAACCGCACGTATGTACGGATACCACGTATTTATTAGGAGTGTGCCATTAATTTGTCTTTTTCATTCTTTTTTCTTTTTACAAACATTCGGGGTTTTTTTTGTTTGTTTTTATGTTTTCACCTCAGGTTGTTAAAGTGTACAAAGCAGCAATCCAGCAGACATTGGACATTCTCTTCCTTCGAGGTGGCCTGGACGTCATCACGAGCTCCGACTGTGTCAGCAGAGATTCTGCAGACCGTACCCTGATCGCCTGGGACTTCCACACCGGCGCCAAGGTCTCCAACCAGATATACCATGTAAGCAAGTGTGTTGAACAAGGAAAAAAAACCCAAACAGAATTCTTTTATTTGGGGTGTCCCTATCCAACTTTTTCACTTCTGATACGACACCATTATTGCAGCCGAGAGTACTCTCTGATACCGATATTGATTCGGTTCGATATCAGCAGGAAGGGTAATTAAAGGAACTTTGTAGTGTACTGGGTGTTTTTACACAACAAAAAAGTGCTTCAATATTATCGACTGTACTAATTTGATTTCCGAATGGTATCCAGGAGCGCTACACATGCCCCAGCCTGGCTCTCCATCCACAGGAGGATTCCTTTGTAGCCCAGACGAACGGCAACTACGTGGCTCTGTTCTCCTCCCAGAGGCCCTATAGGATGAACAAGCGGCGACGTTACGAAGGACACAAGGTCAGGAATAACACTGGCCTTAGGGAAGGATTAGCAGCGTCGCTCGCCCAGATCAATAGTGGGGGGGAGTGATGTTGTCGGATGTACAGCCATGCAATTAAAAGTGTGCAAAGGAAGTGTCGTAAGTCAGGAAACAACTTGTAGTTTCAAAGCCTGCAGTGTTTGTCTTTCCAAAACATCCCCCCCCGCAACACAAAGTCACTAAGCACTATTCGATATTCCCACACTAGTCATGGATGATGGGTGAACTCACATGCAATGCATTACATTACACACATACACCGCACATTTTAATTGTATCTCACCAGGGGATACGTTCGATAACATAATGAGATCTCAGCATGACAATGGTGCACTTTCATTTTCATTATTTGTTTATTTCTTGTAGTTTGTCTTTCAAAACAGAGTTGCAAGTAAGCTGAATTTATTATCGCACATGAAGACACAACTGTATTTAGATTTAAGCTCATCATTGGCTCTCACTGTACTCAACAAAGGTGACCCACCTGTTTGTTTGTGTCAGTTTTAACCCTTTCATGCGCCCTGTAACCTGATAACCTGACAAGTTGTCCACTGTCGTAACCGCTGTCCCTGAAAGGGTTGAAAATGCATCCCAAAACAGAAAAGAGGACGCCTAACATGAGTATTGCCTCTCTTAGGTCGAGGGGTATGCGGTGCGATGCGAATTCTCTCAGGACGGAACCATTTTAGCGTCCGGCAGCTCCAACGGCTCGGCCCACTTCTACGACTATCAAAACGGCCGGCCGCTTCGCTCGCTGCAAGCACACAGCCAGCCGTGCCTTTGCGTGTCCCAGCATCCCGTCCTGCCCGCCGTCTCTGCCACTTGCGACTGGGCCGGCGAGATCAAGGTCTGGCACTGAGGATGCAGCCCCCCCCCAAAAAATGGAACTTAAATGTTAGGTAGGTGAAGACTAGAAGTGGAACTGGATCTTTGGGGTACATAAAAACGGCATGGACACTCCTCGAAGTCATTATCTTTCAAAGTAAAATTCTCTTTGTTCTCAGCAGCTCTGATGTGACATTTCCCTCAACATCGCAGCCAGAGCGAGACTAAAGAAAAATGAATTGCTCACATCTGTCAGCGCTTGTCAGCTTTGTCCAAAAATCCCACACGTCAACAAAAGAGGGATGACGTGCAAACCCTTGTGATCTTTATCTTTGAATTGAAATGTCCTTAAAATACACGATAAATTTCAGTATGGAATGATACCTTCGATGCTCCAAGTGTGAGAGTCATTCATGCTTGTTTTCATTGTCAGATAAAGACTTGACAAATGGTGATACACCCCAAAAAAACAAGTTCAAAACAATATAATTCAAACTAGAATTAAAAAAACAAAAAATAAAATCCGGATATCGAGCAAAACACATCTTATAGGTCACACAAAACCTTGTCGTGAGTTAATTTGCTATGATGTTAGTCATTGCTGAGACTACTGCTACATATTTTAGCGCGGCTGCTGGCTAGCGCAGTAGTTACATTATTCCCTGCTGCATTGCGGTTCAATGTTCACACCCATCTCCAAATCACAGATTTTTAAGTGGTCTTTATGTTTTAGTTTTTATATTATGCGGTGGTACCTTGACCTTTAATTTGTTCTGTCATGAAGTTTGTAACTGAATTTATTCAATGTACTCTATTTACTTCCAAATCAATTTCCCATGTTGAAATTAATTCAAATGCCATTAATCCGTTCATGCATGGATCTCACTCAGACTACAGCATGTACAGTATTTTCTATATATTTTATGCATTTTTATGTTCAAAAGTCTTTATGATGTTTAGAATAGTTTGTTTGATGTAGTGTACGTGTGTTTAAAGTTTGCTGAAGGGGTTCATTCTTTTCAAATGTGGTCACTCAGTATCGCAGATTTACACCTGTTACAGGTGGATCTGGAACACAACACCCCAATCATATGGGAGTTTGCGGTAGTTAGTAATTTGTAATTCAGCAACATCATGCCTTCCAGAGATTATGCGACATTCAGAAATTCAAAGTCATGGATGGATGAACTGTTATTATCAGAGTATTGTAGTGCCACTGCTATTTAGCAATTTGACTTGTGAGTTTCCATTCTACATAATTTCTTCATTTAAAATGAATAAAGCATCTCAATACCTGCAAAGTATTTTTCCAACACTCATCTTTATTAAATAAATACAGCAAAAATATCTAATCATGCATCAGACAGACATGGTCACATTCGGTTTTACTGGGACTGTGAAGGAGGTCGGTCTGAACCTGGACAGACCCACTTGCACTTCCTTGTTGGGATGCTCAAAACATTCCATGAACAGGATAACAACTGAATAGAAAACCATTTTATTGTTGTGTAAAGATGCATTTTCTGTCTGCCTCTTTCAATACATCACCTCGACAAAAATATCTTTTAATTCATTCAATTATTTTTGACACTGCTTGTATTAATAATAATAATAATAAATTTTATTTATAAGCGCCTTTCAAGACACCCAAGGACACTTTACAATAACAAAAATAATATTTAAGCGTTTCTGAAACCTCACTTAGAATAAATACAATACGTATGCTTACACCATAAAAACATAACTGGAAATTAAAAAAAAGTTGACAAAAATAATAGCGTGAATAAAGTTGAAATTTTAGAAATGCTGTTTCATTTGAATGTTGCGGCACGGTGGGTGACTGCTTAGCACGTCCCGCTCACAGTGCAGTGGTGCAGGGTTTGATTTTGAGTTTACATGTTCTCCCTGTGCCTGTGTGGGTTTTCTTTGGTACTCCGATTTCCTCCCACATTCCCAAAATATGCATGGAAGGTTAATGGAACACTCTAAATTGTCCCTAGGTGTGATTGTGTCCGCAAATGGTTGTTCGTCTGTGTGTGTCCTGCGATTTGCTCGCAACCAGTTCAGGGTGTCCCCCGACGATTGTCCGAAGACAGCTGGGAGAGGCTCCAGCACGCCCCGCGACCCTCGTGAGGATAAACGGATGAGAAAATGGATGAATGGATGGACGTTCAATTGAAAACCGTTGAAGCCAGAGGTTGCATTTAAAGTCTCACTGCAAGTTCGTTTTGAATATGTCTTCTTCACTCGGAGAAATGTACAAACTTAAGCAGGATTATTGAATTCAAGTCATTTCGGCTCCAATTTTGCTTTGGTAGCCTTACTTGCACAGTAAAGAGTACCTAATTATCACAAGGGAGTGTCTAAACTGTTGAAGACCATTTCTGTGTCTTTGATGATCCTATATGTCATTTTAATGGAATTCACTCAAATGAAAATGACTTAACAAACTCAATATAAGGAGTAAGCTTATTAGAAGAATGACTTGTGATCTCATTATTTCGCAAAAGCTGAAATGTAGAACGCCTAATTGGACACTCTCAGTTGGCACGCTTGGTTGCATCTGCGCTTGAGTCCTATTTTTCTTGTTTTACACAATTCTGCGTGTTGCACATCTCATAATTAAATCTACTTAGCTGTGAACAGCCAAATTGGGCCAACAACCTCACAAATTATTTAAAATGGACTGAGAGCCATGTGTTCGATCTAGCAGCCTCATTCCCATTCATACAAGAGGCTCACCTCCCCCTCGGAGACACTGCGATGCAGAGCACGAAGACGCCGCTACAGAATCAGGAGAGCAGCTATACAGTATGCGCACTCATTAGATTCTGCAAAGTTGTGCCCCACTCAACGGAATTAAGGCAACTTAACCAGTATCCTGCTTATACGTATACGGATTGTGCAATACAGCATTGCATTTACGGATCAAATGTTCACATACAAAAATAAGACAAAATCCAGCCGAGTTGTGTCAAACCTCTTGCAGCTTGCATCTGAACCATTGCATTGTTTGTTGGGTTTTGACATTTCTTTCATAGTTCAGTCAGTTTTGATTAATTAGATTAACGTCACTTTTGAAACGTCATACAACAAAATGGAAAATGCTCATGAAGTAGTTGTAATCGTTTAAACATGCTTTACGTTTAATTTCTATTTATCCTTTTTTAATAAGAAGAAGAGCTAAGTTTCTTGCTGGCTTTACTAACAGTTTTCAGTATCAAAGTTTGAGCACAAAGCACAGTGTCTGTCTTGCTGAAAGTGGTTTCATCCCAGTGGCTCTAAAGATGACTGAATTGCTACACCATCTCCGCTAGCTAGAAGCTACACTTTAATATGACATAAAATGGAAAAAGTGTTGCAGACTTCATGAAACATGCCTTGGCTAGGATACATGAAACACTGAACACCCTTGTCACACCAAGTATGATGCAGAGAACGTTTGAGACATTACAGTACAGAAGGCTTGTAATCATCATCATCATCATCATCATGCATCAAATGACGAGCTCTTTCCTCGCTGCCTCAGTTCAACAATGTGCCGTAGAGCTGCGCCTTGGTCAGACTGTCCTTCCTTGTCAGCCCAGTGCTGCCAAATTTTTGGTATCTCGGAGAGGTTTTCTTGGGGAGCTCCGGGCCGACGGCGCTTAGGGCGGAGCTGGAGCTCGGGCGGGGCCGAACGCTCGGCCTGGGGCTCGGGTAATGCTGAAGACTTGAGGCTTCTAACGGCCTTTGGTGTAAGGACTCCGCCGAGCTTCCCGCGCTCAGATTGACGTAGTTCTTGGCGCGCTCCTTCTCTTTCGAGCTTTCTGAGAGCATCGAGCTGTCCGGATTGCCGTCTTTGGCTCGATACGTCGCAGAGTTCTTTTTCTGTTTGCGGAGCTCCGCAGGCGGAGGTTTGGGGCTGCGGCTGGGCGAAGGGGAGCCCAACTCAAAGCGCTGGTCCAGCATGTGGCTGCGGAAGACGTCATCTCCCTCTTGGAAGCTGCTGTAGAGAGATCCCTTGGTCTGACTTGACGGGCCCGCGGCGTAGTGACACTCGGAGAAACTGTACGGCGAGCCCCGTCCCGTGACGTTACGATAGGAAGACGAGAACGTGTTGACATCTTCCACGCTCAGCTGTTTCCACCGGCCGCTGAGCTCATCCTCTTGGGCGTGGATATCAGCTCTGCTTTCCAGAGCTGCGCCTTGTGCCTGGCCTAACCCGGTCGTAGATCCCATGCTGTGGGCGGATGCCAGGCGAGGGGTGCTGGAGTGGTACGGTTCACTGTAGCAAGAGGCCGTCCTTGTGTACGCGGGCGAGGGGCCCTTGTGCGGGCTCACTGAAGTGACAATGTGCTGAATGCTGTTGGACTTGGGGAACCCTGGGCTGTCTTTGTCGTAGGAAGACACGCTTTTGCGTTCATACTCACCGCCGCCGCCCTCCCGCCAGTCCATATACAAGCCTTGGTGGGACGTGGATAAAGTGCTACTTGCGGTGCGTACACCCCCGCCCGCTACCCCGCCCTTGTCGTCGGAGGCGAGGCTGAAACTCGAGTAGGAACTGGAGGCGGGGAGGCTTCCGGCGCTGAATTCCTCGTGGTGGTGGAAGGATGAAGGCGGCTCGTGATGGGAGAAGCTGCCCGAGTGGTAGGCCTCCTCATCGGGGTTACTGTCTGTGGAATTCTGGGCATGGAGCTGGAGCAAGGCGGTGCCGTGGAGGTCCATGCTCTGCCGGCGGTCCGTTTCCTGCCAGCGTTCGGGGCAGTAGAGGGCCGTGTCGCTGCAATACAGGTCGGAGGTCTTATACGCGACTCGGCGGTTGAAGTGATCGTTACTTCCTGGTTCGGCCAGGCGGTCTCCGTCCTGCGGGCGTGGACTCGTGGAACGAGTAACAGGACAACTGTTTCCCGGTTCTGGTTTTTCTAGGATCTTTGCGATGATGGCTGTGGGCACGGCGTCAGAGTAATTGGAGTGGCACATCGCCATGGTGGCTTCGCTACCCTGATTCTGTTTCTCGATGTGGGAACTGATGCGTTCCTGGAAGTCCAGTGGTAGCTGAAACATAGCGAGACAAAAGCGAGGCTGATGAATACCGGCGCATTGGAGCAGATGATCGTCAGTGATGCTTGGCAAGACTTTTTCCAGTTGAACGTGGCACCCTTTTGAGAATATGAATTCCAATTTATTTAGTCATTATTTGTAAAAGTGAAGACAAATGGTTCTCTTCAGGACATTTGTCTTTTGCTGCTCCTTCAGGACTTCTATTTTCTTGTTTTGCTTTGGAAACCAATTCATTGTTGCGCAGTCCAGGCCTGCTTGTGTTTCTCTGGGGACTTGAACTATTTTGCCCCCCACCCACCTAATGAACTTGTCAGGAAACTGCTGAACACGACATCCATTTCTTTATTTTGTTCCACTGTGTTTCCCCAACACCATTCTGCTTCCTCTTCTTCCCACAAAGGCTCGAAAGTTCTTTTAATAATACCAGATATTTTTCCTCTTTGAAAACATCCCCCCCCCCCCCCCACCTCCCACCCCGTCTTGCCGTATCTGTCAATTACGAACTTGTCCTCTGTGGCTATTAAATTTAGTGAGTGTCAGTTGGATGTTCCAGCCATTCCAACATCTTTTCTCCGACTCGTCTTCCCATTCTTTCATCCTCCGGCGCCTTCTCAAGCAAAAAAGCCCTCATTTCCTTCTTTCGCTCAGTGTCCCTCTTCCCGCGGTCTACCATCAAACACGTATCGGTTCCACAGGGAACGTCTTAGATTCAGATTAAACCAGCGCCCTGGGTCTCCAGATGGAAATAGAGAGAGAGAGAGGGAAAAAGATAAATGACTGACTGGGCTTTGGTTGGAAATAGAAGCTCGCCTCGGCATAAAATAACCTGCATCTTGTAAGTGTGGGCTATTTTTAGCAAGTGCCAATCCCCCCCCGGAGGAATACAGATGGAAAGTAGGTGAGAATGATTGGAGAGAGCTAGCTCAGCGTTCCTCGCTATCTGAGGCAAATCTTAATTAGCAGTGCCGCCGCCGCTCTGTTTGGATTTCATGCATCTAAAGCCGCACGTACACTTCAACAGGTCTCGTTCCCCTTATTGATGTTAACAGCTTAACGGCTGGCGATAAAAGTAACACTCATTATATTATGCCTCACAGCAAATTTTACGCTTTTCTCCGAGAGTTATTAGTTTGGGATTTTTTTTTTCCTCCCCTTTAGTCACTTAAGTGTATTACTGCAATTCAGAATGATGTCCGCAACCTCAAAAGGAAGATAAAACGCATTTCCTCTCACAAATGAGTCTTTCCGTTATGGTTCAACGATAGTTCAGTTGAGAGTTCAACGACAATGCATAGCCTTGGTGGGATTTAACCATGTGTGTTGTTACACTCATCGAGAGTTTGCCACTATTTAACTCCACTGTATCATTTACAAGATGTCCACTGCGGCATAGAAAATGAATGGATAGACAATGGATGGTTCACGAACGTCAGGAGACCGTTGAAAAAAAATGAGCAAACAATCGTGCAGTCGCGACTCATTAGGCAGGCAAGGCAAGGCAAGGCAGCTTTATCCCTCCGGCGCATTTTATACACACACAAGACAACTCAATGTGCTTCACGCAAACCAAGACGCAACACCCGTAAGCATTTTACAAACACACTTACTCCATTTGTGTGCGGCATCGCGGCTAAACGCAGCTTCACCGTGTTTACTTTCAACTCCGGGCTCCACTAATTGATCTGCAGATCTCGGAGCCATACTGGGTTTGGATCAATCGGCGTTTTTTTTTTTTCATTGCATTACATATTCATGGCATAAATAGAGTCAACGGCTCACCTCAGACATCTTGTGAGCTCTGTAATGAGACTTGGAGCACTGCAGCAGCTGGGCAGCCAGATTGCAGTCTTTCCTGTATAGGTCCTGAAAATTGAGACACAAAGATCAGTCTCTATATTCGGGCAGTACCAGAGGGAGCGAGGAGGGGGGGTTGAGTTCATATTGCCGCTGGGTAAACACTGGAACATTTTAAATTACAGCTTTCTAATTGCCATTTAATTATTTTGTAATTAGGGGAGACCTGGGAGCGAGGAGGGCTACTTCTAGGTGCGGTGATGCGATGTGATTGTAGTCAGCCTCGTAAAGAGGTTCCAGTCGTCAATTTTGGAGAGTACCTATTTGTTTGTAAATTTTTTGGGGGACGCCTTAACCATGTTGTTTGTTCGTTAAACTGGATAGGTGGAGTAGCTTACTTTGTGTATAAAATCTGGATTCGCCATCAATCTATCTTCTGTCGTGCCTATTAGGGTGAACTGGAGCCTGTCACTGCTGACTTTGGACGAGAGGCAAGTACTGGACGCCAGCCAATCACAGGGCAGAGAGAGAAAGTAAATCTCACTCTCACGGAGGCGTCGATGGACAACTTTGGAATGTGCGAGGATGCCTGAGTACCTGGAGAAAACTACTCTTAAAGCAAACTCCATACAGGAGGACCTGAACAGAGATTTGGACCTCAGAACTGTGAGTAGACAATTTTTATTTTTTTAAATTTATGATATGACAAAAAAATGCAAATGCCACTTCAACTTGAGACCAACATTGAACCTTTTTCTGTGATATTATCCATAGCAGGGGTAGGGAACTGCGGTTCCTCGAGCGCCATTTCCTGCCCCTTCCAGATCTCTCCCTACTCTGATTGATCATGATTTTTTTTCGTAAAGTTTGCGTTTTCTAGATTCCAATACAGAAGCACCTAGCCAAGCGTCTAAACAGCCTCTCGGATGAATCAAATTGTTTTCTTAAATTCTCTTTCAAAACTATTAGTGTTCCACTAGGGCAGCGGTCCCCAACCTTTTTTGCTCCAGAGAGCGGTTTAGTGTCAGACAATATTTTCAAGGACCACCCTTTAAGGTGTGACTGATGAATACAACAAAATAATACGATATGACCTGCATGAAAACTTTGGTATTTTCTAAACATCATAATAAACATGAATCATGACACAAGGAACGTCCTATCTGGCCGCTACGCTCTTTGGTCGCTATGGTCACGTTTAAACATGCCTTCAAAATAAGATACACTGCCAATTCAAAGTGCTTGAAAATTACGACTCACCATCATCGCATATTGTGCAGTGTGTGCGTGGGAATCTCTTGTTGAGATAAATCCGTATTTGAAGTAGGAAATCCTGATACTGCCTATTAAATGTAGCCTTCTTTGTCTTGAAAGTTGTAGGCTCCTCTTCTGTCCCGCCTTACCCCCTTCCCAAAGAAACTTTCCAAGACCTTTCCTTTTAACTCATTTAGCTAGCTCCTGGGTTTCATTTTAGCGGTAACCTATCACGTGACAGAGAAGCGCCGAGACGGATGTAACAGTGAATCCGGTCATTTTTCAAAATAAATCATCTTTCAGGATCCAAAATAAATAAAACGGAAGTAATGTAAGTTCTTTAGACTTTCTGTGCGGCCCGGTACCAAATGACCCACGGACCGGTACCGGTCCGCAGCCCGGAGGTTGGGAAGCACCGCACTAGACCGTAACTACTACACAGTGGCGCGTGTACTATTTATTCACCGTGCTTCAAAAAGTATTGTGACCTGTTGCCGTTCGAATCTGCTCGTTACATTATCTTTGTTTCAACTTGACAGCCAAAGAAGCAAACGGCATCATTAAGAGTCTCATTTTCTGAATTCCAAGTTGAACGCGGAGGTTGATCTCCCGTTGCGGCACATGCTCCATTTTCTTGTTTTCAGTGATTGCTTACACCGCGCCTGTGTGGGTGGTTTGTAGTTTTACACTGTAAAATCAGCCCACTTAGAAAAGGTCACGGTCTTGCTGCTCCGTGTATCTCGAGCGTGCCGCAGCGTTGACAATTTTTTTTTTTTTTGCCAGGGCATCAAAGCTTTTGCTCTGACAGCTTTGACTCCCCCGCCAGTTAGCTGTGACTTTGTTTCCAATCATTCTATTCCTTCTCTCGCCGTTGCCGAGGGGGACGTTAAGGCGCCCTGTGGATTGTGGCGACAGTTCAAATAGTTTGTTGGCGCTGTCTTAGTTTTACTTGCTTCCGCAGTTAGGCAACACTTTTGAATACCCCAGAGACTGCACAATTTTCTGGAAAGAAAAAAAATCCATCTTAAGCCACCGTTGTGCGTGGCGGCACACGATATCTCATGAGATTTCAGACCAGCGAGCATCTGTCGCTTCATGATTGTGCCTTTTACAGGGAAAAATACATCTGCAATAGAAATGTGACATTGTTTGTTGCCAACCCGATTCTGATTTGCGGCAAAACCTTGACCACTTGGATGTTTTCTTGTATTATATACAGTGTACTGTATAAAAAAAAACAAAAAACCAGCACCACCATGGCATGCAATGTTGAATTGTCATTGCAGTTGGCCCTAAAAAAAACTCTAACATGATTGCAATCTCATGGTTTTCCCCTTTGGGTGTAATGTGTGACGGCAGATAGTGGCAAGACCCCGCTCATGAGCAGCGATTGCTGTCTCGCAGAAAAAAAACGCAGAGGGTTCACCGCGCTTCAAAAGGAACCTACCCCCAATCAGTCCTGCAGGAAACGGAGAGGGATTGTGCAAATACTCTTCTGCGGCTCTAAAGGGGGGGCTCACGACTGCCAGATAGCAAAGAGCGACGACGATCTAACCTGGCCTCCAGTCCTTGCAAAGATCTTCGGTTCAAAAGAAAGAGAGGCAGCGCAGCACATTGCCACACGCACCCCCTTGGAGCTCCGCTCCGCAGAGCTTTCGTTTGTAGATTCTGACAGCCTGAAGGATGCCCATTGATTAGAGTATATTCACCCTCAAAACCCCCAGCGGCTTCAACTTAATTCCTCCATCTGCTGTGGCTCCCGGAGCATCTAAGGTGTTGTGGAACTCTATGAGACTTTACTTTTATGAAGAGAAGCTGCTTCAAGCTAACCTCCAGATAGGCGCTACCAAGGCCGGATTACCGACCAGACAAAGCAGTTGTAGTGACCTTGCAGTAGTTACATGACACGTAAGCGGGCTCCTTGTTCCCCAAATACTCACATTGTCCTCTTTGAGTTTATTTATGGTGAGCTTGGCCTCCATGAGGTGGTTGTTGAGGACAATGATCTCGCGGCTGAGGGCTCTCTTCTCCTCTTCGTGGTGCTGAGACTGAGGGACATGTGAAAGAAAGGAAAAGGCTTTTACTTTTTTTGGTTTTCTTTCATGTGGACAAAGATGGGTATGAAAACGGCTCGCATTGATTAATGATAACTGTTGAAAGGGCAGCAGATATAATGAGAGTGGGCAAAGTACTTTGTAGGAACAATACGACTCAACATCCTTCCCATTCTGTATTTATTGGTTTAGGAGTCCCGTTGTGTCACTTTTTGATTAACCATTTTTTTTTTTACGAACGGTTCAAATTTGGCCTCTGACCTTTCTGACTTGACTTTGCATGTTCCTTCCATGCTTGCGGTTTCCTCTCACGTGCCAAAAATGGTGAATCGAACGCTCTAAATTGTCTGCCAGTCCGAATGGTTGTTTGTCTACGTGTGCCCTGTGATTGGCTGAGCCTCTCGCCTGTGACACTTCCGGGTGTGGCAGAGCCTCTCGCCCAAAGCACGCCCGTGACCCTCGTGAGGATAAACGGTTGCGAGAATGGATGGATGGATAATCAAGGTGAATGCAATTTTTAATCAGATTAAAAATATTCTAATACAAAAAAAAAAAGAAACTAAACATGTTCTCCTCTACATTTTCTTTTTTTCACCTGACCTACGAATCTGTTCATTTTAAAAATCACATGAGACCCATGTACACGAAAGTTTGCCCAACCCTGAGGCAGTGTTAATAAGGAGTGTTGCGATAAAAGAAAAATGAGCTTGCCATGAAAGCGAAAAAGATGGGAGGCAAAAAAAAAAGAGACGAGAGAAGGCACCGAAGAGAAACGAGAGCAACAAGCAGCCTATCGGTGTGAAGCATGTGCCAGCAGCAGGTCTTAATTAAAAGAAGATTACTCTGACATATCAATTACACTGATGCAGAAAGAGAACAGAAGAGGATATAAATGAAACGCTTCCATTTTCAGTGATGGGAGGAAGACGGAGGAGCCTAATGATGGTGTTGTTCCGAATTGCTCTTTTGTCATGGCGCCTCTTTGTATTCACCATGTCGTACTAATAGGGTCCAAAGTTTGCTATAGATTTTTTTCCCCGCCAAACTTTTGTTTCCGAAATGTTTGGTTTTGAATCCAAAAATACGAATGTTTCGGTCAGGAAAGTTTTCAAGTCCCAAAATATGTGGTTAGCAGCAGCAGCAATCCGAATTGATCTTTAGAAACTGATAATGAAGAAAAATGAAAAAGTCATCAAATGTGCTCGAAAAGGGATGGCAAAAGGACCGTGTATGCCTCCGTATCAGGACACGCAGCCATGTGACTTGAGAGGCGAGATGTCTTTAAGACAACAGAACAGACCACTTGTGCTCATTTCTGTGCCCTGAGAAAGATCGCTTGAACTTCTTTCCATGTGCTGTGCATATACCAGAAATTCGACACGCCCCTATTCAAATGTCAAATTCTAGAAATAAAATGAGATAATACAGTATAGGGAGCTGCAGAAGCTCATTTGTAAGGACTTGGGCTTTGGAGCCAGAGGGTCACGGGTTCGAGTTGAAGAAAACTAGTCAGGCGGGGTCCCAAGAAGCCGACAGCAACATTGAAGGAGCTGCAGTCATTTCTTACTGGCTCTTTTTCTTAATGTGTCCACACTTTGGGTTATGGTGGCCTTATCTTACAAATAGAAAACAAGAAACTTTGTTATGGTCCGATAAAACCAAGGTTGAACATTTTTGCCACCATTCCAAAGATATGTTTGGTGCCAAAACAACAGCCGTCATCACCAAAAAAAAAAGGACTTGCACCTTGGAGAAATTCGATAATGAACGCGTCCAAAAAAAAGCAGCCAAGAAAAGCCTACTAGAACATCTGAGCTTTTTCGGGGGCATCAACCAGAGGCGCGTTAAATGGTGGCAATCCCATATTATTGATGGAAAAATGACCATTTATCTCGGCGTTAAAATAGGGGTGTGTAAACTTTTCAAATGCACCGTATGAGCACACAGGCATGCCTAGCAGTTATGAATCACTGTCTCCTCAACAGAGCCGATTGTTCCGAGGTACAGGAGTGCCCAGTTAATCTAATGTGGCAATTAAAACGTCACTTTACGCAAGAGAGCGCCATTGATATTCAAATCCAATCGTGTTGTGATGTCATTAATCAGCTGCAAACAAGCCGACACTCTCCCGAGCTCGTTCCTGTAGAATCCACTTGTGTTGGATGACCACTTTCAGCTCCTATGTATTGTTGCGCAACGGTGTCTTTGTTCAGGTGATGTATGATTGCAGTCGCCCGCGTGTCCCCACAGTAGGGACGCGTTAACTGTGTTCTCACGCTATGCACAACAGTGTGATGATGGCATTGTGGCTTTGATGTGATAATATGTACTAGTAAGGACCGCAGAGAATACGGAATCATATCGCAGTGTGAAAGTGAAATTGGGTCATTTCTGGCTGCGCATTATAGCGTAATCATTGTAGTAATAACGGCAGACCACGATTACTTGTATGATTCTGTAATACCCATTATTTGTGGCGCAGACGGACTGGATCCTGCTGCGAATAGCGCAAATCCCCGAATAATTGTTTTATAATTGCCTGTAGGTGCCACAAGATGGCGGCAAACCCCTTTTGTATTCCTATTGGACAAGGTTTTGATTGGCTAAGTGAAACTCCTCCTCCCCCTCGCACTTGCCACAAAGATACCAGCAGTTGGTGCCAAAGCACCACATTTATATTGGAAATGGCTTTGGCGGCACGGTGGTCGAATGGTTAGCACGTCCGCCTCACACTGCAGAGGTGCAGGGTTTGATTCCGGCTCCGGCTTTCCTGTGGGGAAGGATGTTGCATGTTCTCCCCATGCCTGCGTGGGTTTTCTCCGGGTACTACAGAATCCTCCCACATTCCATAAGCATACATGAGGATCCACATTATCCTCACGAGACTCGCGGGTGAGCTGGAGCCTATCCCAGGCAGTAGGTGGGGGACACCCTGAACTGGTTGCAAATATCTATATCATATGCTAGTAAAGGGGAGGGGTTGAGGTGGGGGCGGGGGTATTTTTAGCATTATATATATATATTTTGAATTAATCGACCGATTAATTTGTTTAATCTGTTTTTTTTTCTGCCAAAATTTACATCGGCCCCAAAAACCCCTAAGGCTTGGGCTCTCGTAATGACTACTGACAACTCGTAATACAAGTTAGTAATCTAATACAGTAATGAATACGAAGTAGCCATTTTACTGTAATAACACAGTAAAAAAAAAACAACTAAAAATAACATTGCATATAATGCACAAGAGCGACGTGTACTACTTCCTATATTGCATTTCAGTAATAATAAGAATAAGAAAACCTTTATTCGTCTCACAATGGAGAAATTCCCAATTCACAGCAGCAACGTTATGAAAGGAAGAAAGTAGAAGAACAAAAAAGCATAGGGGCTGCTGTAAAGGCAGCCACTCTGGCGGCGCCATCTTGAAGTCATAATAACATAATAACAAAATGATACAACACAACACATAAAACACAGACAATTCAATCTTAACCACTTTTCTGCATACTCTTTGTTGTGTGAAGCAGTTATAGATGAAAGAGGAGACGATCTTGTACTACCCTGTAATGATATCAATATTACTAATGTAATGCCTTCTTTAAAAAATGCACAAAAAAAAACAAGTTAACTCTCCCCGGTCTGGCATCCATTCAAAACAATCAACACCATCTCCTGTTGTACTTTGTAGAAAATGTGTGCATTTGTATTAATTAGTCGTCACAGCCTACAGAGTCACAGCTGCTGATTTGTACTCGCGCCTCCTGTCGCCGTGGCACGTTGTCACAAAGACTTTGTTATCAGTCGGGAGCTGAATCCCCCCCACCCTTCCAAAAAAAAAAAAAAAAAGCTGCTATGCAAATACCGTATTCATATTTGAGGGCGATTGGCCTGGGGGGCGCTTTGTTTCCCAAACACATGGCGGCTTCAGAGACTCACTGCCGACAGCCCAAATATGCAAATGTCCTCTCCACACCAAGATAACCACCAACCTGCCAGCGCACATCCCCAGAAGACACACACACACACACACACACACACACACACACACACACACACACACACACACACACACACACACACACACACACACACACAAACAAAACACCCAGCTTGTTTGGGCGTGTTGAAAAGTGAAGAGGATTTAAAAAGTCTGTCACCTCGAGTGCTTTCACATATTCCACTTGAGATTCGGGCTTTTCACCGGACCACAAATGAAGTCTAAATCTCGTGAGATGCAATTACCGGAGACTTTACGGAGGTGTGCAGAAAAAAAAAAATCTCCACACACTCACACACACCAACCCCCTCCCCCCCCAAAAAACACAAAAAAAACCACTGTGATTTTCTGTCCTCATTAAAGAGGATTTTCAGATCAAATATCATCTCTGTGGAAACAAAAAACAAACTTTTGTATTGTAGAAGACGGTCTTTCAAATCCAGGGATTCCCAACCACTGTGCGGTGGATACTGATCAAATTGTACTTAATTGGTCCAAAAAAATGATGTATCTTTGTATCTCTGTCTGTGCGGTGATGCTTAGTAACAGGCAGAACAATTTTAAGTCCCTCTTAAAGCAAAAAAAACACCAGTGGCATTTCTTTGTCGTTAACATGGCTTGCTGAATTTGAATGAATAAATTAATTGTCAAGCACAGTGGAACCTCTCGAGTTTCAAAACGTCCCTTAGTAGGAGCAATTTGTGTTCTGCACAACATTGGCGTAGAAAAATGACCCGTATTTTATTTTATTTATTTTTTTTTAGTGTTCAAACAGCGCTTGCATCGATGTTGTCTTTCTTCTCGCGCTGCTTCGCCATCATTGCTGTAAATTGAAAACTACTTTAATCCCTCCACATTTGTTGCATGTGATGGCACCTCTGGATCCTCCAATTAAAAACCAAAAAAAAAATAAAATCGGTATGTCAAAAACAAGCAATGAATTAGAAAAGACAGAAGGAAAATAAAAATGGGTATCAACGTATTTGTTGCTGGCACGCGTCTAATTGTGTGAAACAACGTCGAGGCCTGATGTCTGTCCCACTGCGGTTCTCGCCATTAAACGGTGGGCATTTCTGCTGGGAGGGGGGAGGAGCAGCATCATGCCGCTGTGATCCATGTTAAAGATCTCGCAAGATTATTTACACTCAATTCTCACTGGTGCACAAGAAGCACGGTGCCTGTGCTCGTGTGTTTGTGTGTTTTTCAGCACTCTTGTTTTTCCTTCTACATTCCAAAAACGTGCACGATAGGTTCAAGGGATGACTAAATTGTGAAATCGGCGTGAACAGTCGTGATAAGTGTTTATCAGCTGTATTATTATTGTTACTTTCGATACGGGTGCTCCGATTTGCTCACGACCAGTCCACCTTTAGCCCGTATGCTTTTGTTAGCGTAGCTGTTGTTAGCTTGATGGAAATAACGTTTGAAAAGAATTGGGAGCACTGACGTTGCAGTGGACAGCAAGGCCCTTTCCTGCTCCATTTTTAAAATATTATTTTTACATGAAACACACACACATATTTTTTGGGGGGGAGGGGCGTACAAACAACCGAGGTAAATGATAGACTAGGAAAAAGTTCATGTACCAATAATGATAACCTGTCACCTGATAAGATGATAAACTGCCCACTGCAGTAACCGCTGTCCCCGAAAGGCTTAAAATGCTGATGTGAGACACGTCAAACGGCAAGTTGGGTGGTTGACCTCGGAATTGTACAACGTTGGAGGCTCCGATGCCGTTGATTGAGAAATGTGCCCTGGCGCTTTCCAGTGGTTGATATGATTGCCTGAGGCCGGTGAAAGAGACGCTAAATGTGATGGATTAACTGCATCGCGCGAGCGTGCCAAGCAGCTGTCCGTAAAAGCTGACCAAGACGTTCCACTTGAGAAAAAAAGAAAATGCCGATGTCAGCTCCAGCCAAGGTGTCTCTCCTCCTCCTCGTGGGCACATACAACGCCGCCAAAAGGTTCGCGATATTTGGCTTTGAGTGACATTTCAGGACAAACCTAAACATTGCACGGCGCAACTTTATTTGACCTTTTGCGAAACCCTGTGAATGCTTGTTCAATCAGAACCCCCACAAAGTAGGATTTTTACCATGCTTTGTTGTAACTCATAGCTGTGACGTTTCAGAAGAAAAAAAAAATCCACGCTTTGGTGGACCTCACCGTTAATTCATAACCGTTGCGATAAAAAATATTACACATTCTATTACCATATTAGTACCGGTGTTTATTTTTTTTTTAAGAATATCCGCCAGAGTAAAAAAGCAAGGGCAGAGTCGGAATCAGTTCAACAAATTTGTCACAAAAAGCTGACTTGAATCTGATTTTTAAAAAACAAAAATGTTGACCAGTGTAAGGAAAGAGGAACATACCGAAAACCATAACAAGCTGCTTTTAGCTTTTATGTGTGACGAGATCTGCTTCCTGGGCACAAACAAACTCCTCAGCACATTTGTCACTGCATCATCAAAGTACACGATTGTATGACAGGTTGGAATGATAAAGGCAGCAAACAAGATTTCCCTCCTCATTATTCGCTACGTGCGGTTGTCTCCTCCAATTTGTTTTTTCTAATCCTGCGGGTTTTGCCATTTGTCATCTGAAAAAAAATGTTTGTGCAGTCAATAAAAGTCCACACCTGACCCAAGTCCAATTTCCATGGTCTCCTCTGGGGGAAAACTTGACCATCCATCCATCCATCCATTTTCTACCGCTTATCCGGGGTCGGGTCGCGGGGGCAGCAGCTTTAGGAGGGAAGCCCAGACTTCCCTCTCCCCAGCCACTTCTTCGAGCTCTTCCTGGAGGATCCCGAGGCGTTCCCAGGCCAGCTGGGTAACATAGTCCCTCCAGCGTGTCCTGGGTCGTCCCCGGGGTCTCCTACCAGTGGGACATGCCCGGTACACCTCACCAGGGAGGCGTCCAGGAGGCATCCTAATTAGATGCCCGAGCCACCTCATCTGGCTCCTCTCGATGTGGAGGAGAAGCGGCTCTACTCTGAGCCCCTCCCGGATGACTGAGCTTCTCACCTTATCTCTAAGGGAGAGCCGGACACCCTGCGGAGAAAACTCATTTCGGTCGCTTGTATCCGGGATCTCGTTCTTTCGGTCACGACCCATAGCTCGTGACCATAGATGAGGTTGGGGCGTAGATCGACCGGTAAATTGAGAGCTTTGCCCTTTGGCTCAGCTCCTTCTTTACCACGACAGACCCGATACAGCGTCCGCATCACAGCAGGCGCTGCACCGATCCGCCTGTCGATCTCTCGCTCCCTTCTGCCCTCACTCGTGAACAAGACCCCAAGATACTTAAACTCCTCCACTTGGGGCAAGATCTCCTCCCCGACCCGGAGAGGGCACTCCACCCTTTTCCGACTGAGGACCATGGTTTCAGATTTGGAGGTGCTGATCCTCATCCCAACCGCTTCACACTCGGCTGCGAAACGCTCCAGTGAGAGTTGGAGAGCCCTGCTTGAAGGAGCCAACAGTACTACATCATCTGCAAAAAGCAGAGATGTAACACTGAGGCCACCAAAACGGACCCCCTCAACGCTTCGGCTGCGCCTAGAAATTCTGTCCATAAAGGTGATGAACAGAATCGGCGACAAAGGGCCGAAAACTTGACCGACATTCCAAAATAATCATTAACTCATTCACTCCCAAAGACGTTTTTAAACGTCTTTTCAGACTTGGTCTAGATTTAGCTAGTACTGAATGAATTAAAAAAACAAATGTTCTGCTGATTTTGGCTGTTGATAACTTAAATCCAAAAGTTAACCGAACTGTATATCCATACAGCCGATCAAAAAAAAACATTTTTTTTAATCTGTGGAATCCAAATGCACACACACATTTGCCCTGGCGGTATTTCAAAGCATGATAAACAATCCAGTTGAAACACATCAACCCGCCATCGCTTCATATCGACGAGCCAATTGCTGTATTTAATGGAAGACAGGCCATCCTCAAACTGCATTGGGAGAGCGACCCCCCCCCCCCGAGATAAAATAGAGCCTTGGGGCTTCATAATTAAATAGACAAATAGTGTGTGTGTGTGTGGGGGGGGGCTACAGATTAATTGCAGCTCCGAGCAATGCTGTGTAATTTGCTGCGCTGTTGTTGGAAGAGTCCGATAAGCCATAACTTCACTTGGCCATAAAAATATAAACACAAGATGCGCCTTCCAGCAAGGCCAAAACACATTTAGAGGCATTTTGGACTCTGTCTGGATTTTTTTTTTTCCTGAAACGTCATAGATAAGAATTAAATACATCTGTTAAAAAAAAAAAAAGAAAATATCTGAAAAACCTGATTAAAGATTTTTGTTTGTTTGTTTGTTTTTTTGAATCGGCGTCAAAATTGCATTTAGGGACACATGAAGCCATCTCTGATTCAAACGTGCTCGTGACCATGAGTTCGTCAGCATCTCTGCTGAGTAAGAATGCCTTTTGCGTCTTGATCATGTCACTCCATAAATATGCATTCGGAATTATCGACGCGGCACAGTTGCATGCTGTTATATTGCGAGGGTGTTTTTTTGTACGGTACAGTACTGATGATTTCTATCAGTGTGACCTGTCACGCGTTGTGAATAGAAGTGGATTAAAAGTCCCCGCCGAAGGTCCGCATACCAATTGCACGAGCAGCCACTGACAAACGTGTCCGTAGAATGTTAATGCCGGCTCTCGTTCTCTTGGTTTAAAAATAGCCTTTCACGACTCGGCAATGAGGAAGTGCATGGCAACAGCCAAAGGTTTCCATTTGTCTTCGGCACAGAACATGCGCTACAAATCAATCCCGTTGCCCCCATTTTGTTTTTGGCAACTCTTTCTTGTTTTTTTTTTTTTTTGCACACTGTTTGAATACACGCCATTGCGGGACAATGTTGGGCGATTCCCCAATGAGGTGAACGATAATCTTATTAGGAGGAGTGAGACTTTGATTTCCTGCCAGCGGCCGAGCGGCAGTTTAGTTCGACGACCCTGCCAAAGACTCTTAGGAGGATTACAGGCGGAAACAATTATTTGCAGCGGCTCCTTTCGCAACCTACGCGTGTGTTTCTGCATTTTTTGGAGTTGGGGGGATTGGCGCGTCAATTTTATCATAACTCTTGTGCGTTGTATTCATAATTCACACTGTTGTGCTTGAAGAAAGGCGTTTGAATAAGGCAAAGTTGATCTCTTAACTACAGCTTAGGCATTGTTTCGAGACTGATTATTTCTCATCAGATGCAACTTAAGGCACACCTGAACACCAATGACATCCAAATACAAAGAGCGAACTTTATTAGTGGGGTTGGCTTTTTTGGGGGGGGTCTTTTTTTCTTTGTTTTGTTTAAAAAGGATACCAGGCAAAGTGTGCTGACAACACATTCCGTTGGCTCGCACTTCGCACTTTGAGCCCCAGCTATAAAAGTGATGCTAAGGAATACTTTTTAAAAAAAGTATTTTTAGACATAACTAAGAGCCGCTCACGATGCAGTATTCGGCCATTTGTCAAACGTCGGGAAAAGAGTAACACACAAAGACAATGAGCACGCTC
Organism: Hippocampus mohnikei; assembly: GCA_026261675.1. Taxonomy (NCBI): domain Eukaryota; kingdom Metazoa; phylum Chordata; class Actinopteri; order Syngnathiformes; family Syngnathidae; genus Hippocampus; species Hippocampus mohnikei. The sequence continues at coordinate 7,098,921 of JAKGUB010000521.1, forward strand.
TCGTAAGAGCTGCTGTCGACCACAGCTCACACCCACCCTCTCACCTTTATCACATGTACACAGACGTTAGAATGCGCGCAGGATTTGAATTTGCAGCTACATTTTTGTTTGCATTGCGTGTGCGTGTGTGTGTTCAAATCCTTTTACTGTGTTTAAAGGTCGTGATACGTTTAACATGCCTGCTGTCAGTCTTGCAACTGCTTTGCAATGTGACTTGCAGGCCCATTCAAATGGCGCCTCGTGATAAACGACCAAACTGTAATGGACAAATTGAGCTGGCAATGCAGGCCGCGCAGTTTTTCTATTATATTTGAGCAGAGCAAACATTTTTAATTGACCATCCTAATCCATCTTCATCTCCGTCTGAATCCTTGCAGTGTCATCACAAGGGCTTCTTGTCACCTCACTGTGGCGAGTTTTGCAACTCCTTGGCGCCGACCTTGCCCGCGCTCTCAGTCCTCTCTTAATTACGCCTCTGATTTCATTCTTATTGCAAAGGAACGCATCCCCGCCTCGCGCCACGCTTTCGCCCGGCATGACATCAAACCAAACGGCGATGCCGCAAGGCCCGCTTCCGAGGAAAAAAAAAAATGTGAACGCTGTCCCAGACAGGTGCTTTGAAAAGATGACAGTGTTCACCTGCCTGGAATGTAATCGTGTGTGTGTGTGTGTGTGTGTGTGTGTGTGACAGCGTAGATGAATGGGCCGTGATGGGAGCAGGCAATTATTCTACAAGAAGGATTGCTTCAGAATTGCACAAAGCCCAGTGGCGTCTGCACACCTTGTATTTTGGGATGCTCGTCTGATTTTAGAATTATTGTTTCTTCCCTCGGCCATCCAGAAATCCCTCGCCTCTTTATGCATTCTTCTCGTCACGAATCCACTTCTTCCTGTTTGTTTCGCTCTTCCCACAACACTCTAAGACGGCACAAAACGGTGCCGTAGTTGTGTCTAAATAGGAATTGGCCTCAAGGAAGTAAAGAGAAGAGAACAAGCGCTGTGGAAAAGACTCTCCTGAATTCCAGTAGCAACCCCGACTAAAATGAGCTCCTCCTCGACATACAAAGCTTGTCTCTCAGTCGAGATGGGTGATTTCAACATACAGTGAACCAGGGCTGAGCAATTTCAGAAAAATCAGCAAATTCCAAACGTGTTCAGTTTGGCAGGAATACAATTGTTCCCATTTTTTGCGGCAGGGCTCGGTTGTGATGTTTTTTTTCTGATCTGGCTAAGACGGTTCGATCCATCCGTCCGTTTTCAGAACCGCTTTATCCTACTGTGTGGTCGACACGCTAACTATTGGACCACCGGGCCGCCCGCTAAGACGGATCGTTTCCGCAAATATTCGTCCGATCTTTTTTTTCCCCTTTTTACTGGCTCAAAACAAGTACAATCAAAAGATGCGTTGCTATGACAACCTGGCAAATCCAATTGATCCACGCCGCTTCTTTGAACAAGCCTTTAGCACAGCGGACTCTATCGAATTCGGACATGAAAGCGAGGACAAATCAGATGACCCCGACCCCCATCCCCTCCCCACACCCCGTTAGCCCGTTTAGCTTGTCGTGGGTCAATATTCCCGCGACCGGCTTATCATTTCCCACAGTCCCTTTCCATCGCCGTGTGTGTGTGGCGGGGCCGCCAAGCTCCCCTGTTGTATCAATCTCGTGATGAGATTACGATCCACTTTAATCGAGATGCTCGAGTCACACGGATGGAGCGAGCTCGTCGGGGCCCCAGCTCATCATTTAGGATGATAGCTTCTTGAGCTTGTTGCGGGGGAGCGACGAGGGGGGCTTAACATTCTCCGCCTAACGTGATTGGCTGACTTTGCCGCAGGTGAGCGGAGCAACACTTCGCTGAAAGTGTTCGATCATTCCCCGCCATGCATCGCTCTCAATGGCTACAATGACCCCAAAAATGGCGGCTTCAAACCAAATTCGCCCGACTTAATGCGTGAAACGTGTTGCGCCATGGAACAAAGTGCTTTTGCCAAAGTTAAAAATACATAAATAAATAACGAAACAAATAAAAATCCAGAGGCACTGTCCCAGAAGTATGCATCATCACCGTAATACTGACGAAGCAATTCCTAGAATATGACATCCAAAACATTCTCAGACAAAGGGACACGAACGTCAGTCTCTTACCGTCCTGTGCATCTTGTCCTCCAAATCCTGATTGATCCTCTGCAGAGCCGCATAACTGCTCTGGATCCTAAACAAAGAAACAAAGCAGTTGTGCCGTCTTAGAATGCAAAGATCAACATATGAAGAACCAATAGCGGGTGCCCTCTTTGCGCACACAAATAAATTAGTCATCTGCACATACATTTTTTTCTTCCTTTATTTATTTATTTAAATTTTTTGGGGAACAAAGACAGAACTTCAAGTACCGCCTTTCAAAGGATGGCATATGCTGCATTATTGACTCAAGTTTGAAATCTGCTCCAGATGAAACGGAGTGATTTGACGCTTTGCTCAAGTACGAGCAGAGGAAGAATTATGCGTAAATATTTAATGAGCAGACATCAGTCAGTTTGTGCAGTGCGATTGAGCGTTTTTTTCTTTCTTCTTTTGTTCTCTTAAAAGAAAAAAAAAACAGGCCTCCGTTTGACTCTTTATGTGTCTTTGCTCTTTGTGTCTAACCAATGTGGATTTTTTTTTTAGGCCAATTACGATATTTGGCAGAATTACATTCCGATAACCAATTGATCGTCCGAATATTATTTTAAACATATATTAAAAAATCAAATAACTTGGGCCCGTACCTCATAAAAGGTTGCAGACATGTTCGCAAAGAGATTTACTCGCTTCAAACGTTTTCTTTCTTGTCACTGATCCATTGTTTGGCTCACGGTGTCAAATGTTCTTTTCGATTTGTCGGTACGCCGACATATTCGTGCGTAGCATTTGCCGCTCAGGGAGATATCAGCATCAATTCTCCACAATGATCGTGATTTTCGCCAACATTCGTTAGAAAAGTTGACAAATCCAATATTTGCTTCTTTGGCAAGCAGTCGCTGCTTAGTGAGATGCGAGCCTTCACACGTTTAACGATAAATGGATTACAGGCCAAACATTTGACAGTTTGACAATACTTGGTGCCTTAGTATTTGGTTCACAACAAGAGAACAATTGACCAAAAATAAGGCCAATTTTGACAGATTTTGTTTTTATTTTATTTTATTTTTTTAGGGCTGAGGAGTGTTTTAATGTATATCTCTATACTCTTATTTAGTAATATATTAATATGTTTAAAATACCCCCCCAAAAAAACCAGCCAATTTATTGCCAATTTTAAACATCATCTGATGAATTATTCATGCTACTCATCAACAGTACAATTTAGCACAGTCGTAATGGAAGAAGAGGGCCACACTTTGTTCTCATGATCTCGACGTGGCGTTTTTCTTTACCACTCACAACCTCGCTCACCCCGCCTCTTTAGGTACCTCAGTGTGTTTTATTTTATTTTATTTATTGAATGAATCCATGAATCAGCCGCAGACAAAGATGATGGAATAACGACCTGAGAGAGGTTGGAGAAGGGTGAAGGAGGCCAGTCAAAGGACGCGATGGCGGCGGCGGCAGTGGTGGGCGGGCAGGCAGGGACGAGGTGTCGATGCTAAATTGATGGAGCTCAATCCAAGTGCGGCGAGAGCGGCCATTAAGGCACTGAGTTCTCATTTGCGACGAACAATAAGAGGTGCGCCTGTGTGGCTCTTAGTGCTCCTTGTTGTCGGAAGATTAAGTCGTATAATATTATTTCTTCCTCCCCCGATGATACCATCATGTCTCTAAATTTAACATGTAGCCGGTGGGGAAAGCTCTTATCCAGACTTCCTCTACTTAAGACTTTATACTTCAGTTAAACAAAATGTACCAAGTCCTCTGACATAAAGTACCTCTGGAGTCACACCCAATATGTTCGGTGACATTGGTTGACCTAAATAATAAATAATCTGTCCCAGAGTCATAAAAGCTTGACGGTTCTAAAACCCAGGTCACCCGACCCCTGGGGTTTCATGAGCCATAACTCGGGGGTCCGTAAAATCACTTGCAATCAATTGTTGTATCATTTAAAAAAAAAAAGAACACATTTACTTAATTTTTTAATTATATTTATACAATGTACCGCAAACATGCCCGTAACTCAAAACACCATCCATTCATTTTCTGATCCGCTTTATCCTCATAAGGGTCACAGGGGGTACTGGAGCCTATCCCAGCCATCTTCGGGCAGTAGGCGGGGGACACCCTGAACCAGTCGCCAGCCAATCGCAGGCCACACAGAGACGAACAACCATCCGCGCACACACTTACACCTAGGGACAATTTGGATTGCCATGTCTGTTTTTGGAATGCGGGAGGAAACCAGAGTACCCGGAGAAAACCCACGCAGGCACGGGGAGAGCATGCAAACTCCACACAGGAAGGCCGGAGCCGGGATCGAACCCGTGACCTCCGCATTGTGAGGTCGAAACGCTAACCAGGGCTCCATGCTTGGGGCCGCCCAAGGTTTCTAGAAGCGCCACTGCCTCCAAAAGCCGACAGTACTTGCACGCACCTGCGTAACTTCTCCGTAAACTTCTCCAACTCCTCCTGGGCCCGCCGCAGTTCCGTTTCCAGGTACTGGCGGGTTGAGTCGAACTCGCTCTCCACCATCTCTAGCTTGTGCGTGGTGTACGACAGGCGCTTGCGGAGATCCTCCTTGTGGTCGTGGAAAGAGCTGAGAGGGCAAAGCGTGAGCGGGAAGTTAAGAAGTTGTTCAATGAGCCGAGCAGAGAAGAGGAGGTGGAGTAAACGGGAAGGTGTGTTTTTGTTTGTGGATGGAGTGTAAATTCGGTCTGGAAGTGAGAGCAGCGAGAGAGGTAGCATGCAGGAGATGGATAGCCCGGGAATACTAATCAGGAACCGTTCACAGGGAGGGAGCCGTGCTGAGAAACAAGCTCCCAGAGGTGCAGTGGTGATTTCCTGTACAACAACCTTCCTGTTGAATTTCTTCTCGAATGGAAAATAGTGTTGGCTGACCCTATGCGAATCAGAGACATCGCCACTTTCTGTTCATGAGGTACACTTGTACAATCGAATGACGATCCAGTAGGGCGTTCGTGTCACACGTTCTGCCGTCACAAAAATAATCATAATCATAATAATAATGTGCATTTTATGAACTCTGTCAGAGAGTTTGTTATTCAACATGTTGAGTGCTGCGCTTGTTGTTTGTAGTTGTCGGCAACTGTACTGCATCATACTGCGAAATGTGTCCTGTATTTATGGTATTATTGAATTACTTCTGTCGGACCACAGATAAGCACTTTACGCAGTGCACTTCGGCTGCAACAAAAGGAGGCTCGGGGAGCCGCAGACCTCTGCCAAAGCTTGAGGCCTTCCCACATTTTGACGCTTTGAGCAGCGCAGCATGCCGCCAACCAGCCCCATTTTGTGTCCTGTATGTGCTGACGTGGCCCAAAAGGGAGCTCGGCATTGTGACGTCTTGTGAGTGGTTTCAGAGTGAAAACGGCAAGAGATTTTGGCACAGCGGAAAACAGCACGGAGGAGAAAATGAAGGCGGTGCCCGAATGACTCGAGCTGGGAGATACGAGACAGATGACATACAGTGATGTGGTAAAAGAGAGACTCAAGGACGAGCCTCAACTGCCCCAGATCCTGTTGTGCCATTACAATTGGATGAACGCATGTCCTTCAAGGCTTTCCGTTGAAATGGTGAGGCAATTACATATTGCCAACCTGTCGTCCACCGGCGGAAAAAAGCCACAGGCCATTTACGGTTTGGCTGATTGACAGCCAGCACCTTGCCACTGTCATCCTTGTGCCGCCCTGCCCCCGCGTTGTGCACAGAACTAAATGCAGTGTGTGAGAACCTTATACACCATTTACCAAACATTTTTCATGTTTTTAAATTTTTTTTTAAGGTATCCGGATTAAATTGGACCTCATTTTAGTTATCAGAATTAACCCAACAATTACAGTGGTACCTCTACTTACGAACGTCTCTTCATACGAATGTTCAAGTTATGAAACGCCTCAACAGGAAAATATTCCCTCTTGTTACAAAAGAAATGTAAAGATACGAAAGGTTAAAAATACAGGATGGCCTGCGACTCACAGCTCCGAGTTTCCTGAACGCAACAAACTCATCGCTGCTCTGCCATTGGCTCTTAACGAGCATTTTCCTGGCATCCAATTGGCTAAGATGGACCTCTTCGATATGTGTCGATGTGTGTAGATAGATATGTGTCCATGCAGCGTCCTAGTCAATCGCCCCTCGGGCCACGGGCGTTCCGATAGTTTTACATAAATGTGAATCACCCATAAAAAGTGTTCAGCAGTCAGGTGATCACTCACCATGCTGATGTTTGCCTCGGACCTTTTTGAAAGATTGTTAAAAGCCCAGAAAAGCAAACATCTGTGAATCGGTTCTTGACAAAACGCCAGACAAAAACCACGTCTGAGAGAGAACATGAACTAAAGAGGGCAAAAAAAACGATGAGGACAGTTAAAAGTTAAATGACCGTCATTTTTATTCTTTCTTCTTTGTTTTTTACACTATGCGCAATTCTCATTTATTGTGCAATCATCTAATTGTAACACGTGTTTGTTACATATTTTGATGCATTTTTATGCTTTAGAAAACATAGATGTCTGAATTTCGGGGGGGCTTGGAACAGATTAGGGCATTTACATGGAAAACGCGTCTCTACTCACATTTCTAGTTAAGAAATGTCTTCCAGAGCCAAATAATTTCGTAAGTAGAGATACCACTGTATTTTTATTGACATTTAAATCAAACATAAAAATAGTGCTAAAAAAAAAACCGATGGAAGGGCGCGTCCACGTCCACATCTTCCTCCCACATGATGTTTGAAAAGGAGTATGTCGAAGCACCTGTTGTGAATTTTGCCATTCAGCTGCTTTGTTCGAGACCAGCAAGTATTAATACAGAGAGCATTTGGACCCGTGTAAGAGTTGCTTTGGCGGCCGATCTGCGACGAGAGGCCAGGATGACAAATGGTCAGGAAAAGATGCCACATTAGCTTGAAATGGCTTTTTAATGGCGGCGACTCCCCACGGTGAATTTGTTCCCATTCGTCCCAGTGAATGAAATGGATCCAAGCCCCCTCGCAGTCACGAGGAGCACGTCGACTCGTCTTACCTTCTTTTTTGATGTTTGCAACCATTTCTCTGGCTTTTGAGGGCTGTTTTGCCAATGTATATCTTTTTCATAGCTTTGTGTCTGCCTCGGCTCACGCGCGTGACACAAGCTGCTGCTGCTGCTGTTGTTGCTGCTGGCAAGAATGAACTCTAAACATAAAGCAAATCTCTTTTAAGTTTTGTCCGGGGAGGCAGACAGGAGGTGGCTATCTACGATGACCCTGGCGAGAGAGCAGAAAGGGGGAAACAAAACAAAAACAGCTTTTGAAGCAGTACACAGTTAGCAGAACATTTTGTTTGGTTGAGCATAGACGATTTGTCTTTGTTGGAGTGCTTTCGGAAAAGCGGCGCTCTTCAAACAGAGCGTAGCAGCAGGTGCAAGTCAAGAGAGGTCGTGACTCTTTCCGGTTTGATTTACCATTTGAAAATAATCATGCTATTATCCAAAATATTCAAAAGCCCCCCAAAAAAAAGCCATGGAGTAAACGCATGCAATTTAGAATCTTAAAATCTTAAAAAGGCAACCAACTGGATGGATTACAAAAAGCTGTTATCATCTGTTCAAAGACTGAATATAGAAAGTGAAACTTAAAAGACGTCTTAATTTTTATTACATTATGGAGTAATAATAATAATTCTACATATTAAAAGAAAATAAATTAAGAATGTTGAGTTAACTGTGTGAGGGGGAAAATCACAATTACAATAATTATTGGTCGTAATATGAGGTATAAAGTTGTTTCAATTAAGTTTAAATTTAAATGATGGAAAAAAATATATTTTTTCATTTCACGATTATTTTTTAGTGCTATCACAGATTGTCGTATTGCAAGAAAAACAAGTTTTTGTGATATTTTGAGAGGGAAAAAAAATCTGAAAAAAATATTCATGGGGTCTTAAATACAGCACGTCCTATGACTGCTTTTAAAAATACAGAAAAATGACCGGTGACGTCAAGTGAAGTTAAATGCCTCAAAAAAAAAAAAAAAGGACTGATTCTATATCAAGACTTGTTGACAGGAAGTTGTACAAAAACTGACCTAAGCTAACCCCCTCAAATGAATTACAAGACAGAAAAGACATTTTTCTCCTTCAAGGCACCGCTTCATGAAAAGAGGCCCGCTGCCTGCAGACATATTGAGCTATATTGACTGGCTGAGCGCAGAGGTCATTCCTCAGTACATCAGTGTGATGATGAATGCGTGGGCGTGCATATGTTAGCCTACCTTGAGCAAACCCGATAAAAAACCTCCAACAGTTAACGTCAAAAGGGGGGGGAAAAAAACAACAACAACAACCAAAATGACCCTCAAGTAAACATTTCCCGTTGGGCGCCTCGCTTTACGCTGCTGCATTTTATAAACCCAGTGATTGGAAATTGTCCAATGGCCGAAGTTCTGACTCTGAGTGAAACAATTAGCTCATGACAAGGAAATCATTTACAGAAATCTCCACTAAAATGTCACCAATAAGCAGAGGTAGTCAAAGTATTTCAATGCCTAACATGGGTATCAACCAAAAAGATCTGCCAATAGCATGTGGAGTTCCCCTGTAGAAGAGGAAACATGTTTATTATTCCCCACCCAAAATCTACAAAACTATTTTATTTTTATTTTTTGTGAATGTTGGCAGAACCCATAGTTCATAAACAAGCAATGAAATTGTACCAAAAAAAGAGCACCGTGAACGATAGCGCCTAGTCGAAGGCATCAGCTAGCATGACCGCTACTTGGCTATTAGCACTACTGACTGCCGTTTCAAAACCAGATTTCAAAAGCTGTTCCACCCCTAATGTGAATGCGAGCGTGTGAGTTGCCCCCGCCTTCCGAGCAGCGAGTAAGATGACTGACAAGACTGAATGTTGCTGTCGTATGTAAACGAGCATGCACATCAACTCTCGTGTCCATTTTTTTCCTCATTGAGCGAGAAATCAATATAATAATTAGCGTGACAGGCCTACATAATCCCGCTCGCGTCTCCTCCCGTGAACTTTTTATCCTGTAACGTCCCGATCCCGTGATTAAAGGGATCGGGACACTTTAAAGAGTGAAGGCGGGGGCCAAACGTGGCCCGCCGGCTGCCCGTTGCCCATCCATGATCTAGAGTTTTAGCCTGGTGAAAAGCACTACATCTTGTCAGCTCGGTCTGCCCAAAAGCACAAATACAAACAGGCTTGGCTTGAGTCCCAACGCTTATCTTCTCTTGCAGAGTGGCGCCGTTGTGCCTGGACGACAAGTACATGTTCCTCAATGGCACCGCAATGTATTATTATTATTTTTAATCTTGTTCCGACAACGGCTGCGGAAAGAAAATGCTCTTAGACGTGTTTTAATGTCTGCGTGGGGATTTTTTTCGGCAGCGTGACAGATGTGAGCAACTTTTTCTTGTAACCACACTTTTCATGGCCGATTATTTTTATTTTGAAATGGCCACATATTGCCTGGCGAATCGGTCAGGCCCTAATACTAATAATTTAGCTTCTCAGAAACTTTCCAGCCAAAATGGCCTGCTGGGCATTTCAGCGAGTCGTCCGCGTCTTCTCTTGAGCAGCAAAGTAAGCATATAAAGTCATAAATTCCAACCGGCGTCGCCTACAGCACTACTTTTATCCTCTCCCGCGGACCGGCGTCGTTGCGCTTCACCGGCAAGCCGAAGTTTACACGTTTTTCTGGGTTGTCGCTTTTTCTTAATGGCTCCGCGAATTATTATTTTTAATCTTCCTCCGACACCGGCTGCGGAAACAATGGCGGTTTCTGGAAGCGCTGCTCGTACGCTTGCTATATGGCTTTTCTTATCAGCGCGGACCCGGAGGCAGAGCCGGCACGGCGACACAAATAGCTGCTGAATCGCAAAAGAAGTGTGGCCGCACACACTAAACACACCCGCACAAAACTCCCCATGGTGTGTATCATCTCCCGGAGGCACGGGGGGGATAAACGACAGCTTGCTACCTCGGGTGCTGTTTGGCCAGGTAAACACGCCGAGTCTTAAGTCTTCTCCAAAGTCCTGATAGGATGCTGCGGCACAGTATGGAAATCAGCCTCACGCTCCTCTCCTCAATTATTGAGCACATTAAGACGACAAGTGTGCGCAGCAAGTACAAACACTTACAAGTGAGACAATCCGCGCACATGACGCGAGCTGCTTGTTTTTTCTTGCACGACGTACCGTAATCTGATTCCGAGCTTGTAATACGTCCCGTAGCGACGAAACTGTAATCAAGCTCCTGCCTCCTGAGGCACAGATAAAAGTACAAACTCTGTATTATTTTGAACTAACAAAACTGATTGACTGAACTAAACTTTTTTTTTTAAAGTAGCGAATGATGTATACACCTTATCTGTACAATGCATTTAAAAAGTCTACACATCCCGAGTTGAAATTCTAGGTTTTTGTAATCATTTCAAAACTAGTCCCACCATTATTTTGACCTCTAATCCGTTCAACTCAAGAAGTAAAAACAACAAACAACCGAAACAATGCTGTTGCGCAAGTGTACACACCCTCTTATAACTGGGGTGTGGCAATAGACAGAATTAACCAATCACATTCAAACACATTTAACAAGCGAGTCAGCACACAACTGCCACCATTCAAAGCGCCTCTTGATTAACCCCTGCCAACATTTCGGATGTTCAAGGAGGCTTTTCCTGCCATTTTTGTTGTTGTTTTCTGGCAGAAAGCTGAAAGTGTTGTGCTAAAACGGGTCCGCTCTTTGGAACTGTTCAGAATTTCCTCCAACTAAACCACTGATGTCAAACTCAAGGCCGGATGTGGCCCACTACATCGTCTGATATGGCCCGCGAAAGCAAATCGAACATGTCAGCTTCGATGATGATAGCTAAGATCTCTTCCAAATTTCAACTTCTCATATGTAATAAATAAGAGAGATATTGTAAGCATTTTCTTGTTGCCAAACCACTCATTACAGTAACTTAAACAAAAGTGGAGTAAACCGTTATTCTTGACTTCTTTATATGGTTTCACAGTCATAATGGCCCTCCAAGGGGAACGGTACCTACAATGTGGCCCGCGACAAAAATGAGTTTGACACTCCCTGACCTAGACTAAGGCCCCAAGCCCAGTCGAAGAAAAACAATGTCGCCACTATCATGTTTCATTTGCGGCATGTTTTCGGTGTTGATCTGTGTTGCATTTGTGCCAAATTAAGGCCACCAACTTCCAACTTGGATTTATTGGCCGCGTACCATATTTTCCCACATGTGGTTTTTGTTTTTACTTTAGTTACGTCCCATCATCGCCTGCCTCTGGACAACTGAAATCGAGAATAGAAAAAAATAAGAAGGGCCACTGGCTTCCATCTTTGATATACAACTCTGAGCCTTTGCACCGGCCGGAGGTTGATTTACTTGTAATGAGCTGTGGGAGGCGAGCAAGATGGGCTGCTCTGCCATGACCAAATGACCATTTAAACATTAATGGGGCTGCCGCGCTAACCGTGGCCATTATGTCCACAGCTCACGTGGCCACAGGTGCCACATGTCCACTGCAAGCAGTAAATCTCGATCTTGCGGCATTTGGTGCTTCCTGCAACCCCAAAAATGCCAGTGTTTTCCAACTTTTGACTGAAGGCACGTGTTTTATTGTAGATGTAACCAAAGGTGGTGCCCTGAGATTCGATTTTTGCCACCCCGCACACATGGATGTCGATTGAATAGTTTTTTGGGGGGTTTTTTTGCGTAAAGAAAGCACCAAATGCTTATCAAACAACAACTCATCGAAACTCATTTTGCAGCAGCCCCCCCAGAAAAAAGATATTTGAAAGTTCTCAGCTCCTAAAACCAGTTGCACTCAAAATAAAAGTTGGTATGCACGTCTGTTCTAATCGGACCTACAAAACGAATCCATCCATTTGAAGCAACCATTTTAAGGTCAATTTTGGACATTTCCATGGTTCCTTCAAAGACAATCTTGCCCTCGAGATTTTGTCTAAAAATTGGAAGCATGTCGACAATGCAGCAGTGACACTAAACCGCAAAACATTTGACACTTTGTTGAATATCTGCGTTGGCAGAGGTTGGCTGCAGAGTTTGATGGCTAATAACAAAAAAAAATGCAGGCCCCAAACTTCAACAAAATTAAATTTGGTGGGTGTGTCGATTATGAGTAGACTTTTTGGTTTGAGGTGTCCAATTTAGTGATTGAAAAAAATACATTTTTATTTTGATTTTGATTTTTGCCACTTCCAACAATGATAATTCAAGCAAATTTGCCCTCCAGACTTTGTTTGATTGCTACCAAATGTGAACCACATCTACTGGGCAGATACCCCAAGTAGCATTAAATTGTCAAACATTCCAAACAAATTTTGATGACAAGCATATCACATCAAACATTCAAGCTGAGTTTAGAAATTCAGCCCTCGAAGCCGGTTTTACTGAGCAATCAAGTCTCTTTGTGGCCATGTCTATCAAGAGCAGACCCACCAACAGCCTCAAGAACCCATGCTTGAAAAGTCTCTCAAGAAGTCTTTCATTTTTGTTGAATATGAAATTAGTCGAGATTTTAGAATTTTCAAATCACAGCAATTTCCAGGCTTCCTTTAAAAGTGAATTGGAGCAATTTATATGAATCGTGTATAGGCCAAGCGAAATCGCAATAATGTGGAGATTCCGCCATGCGGATGGAGCATGGCGGGAAAGATTGATGACTCGCCCTACAGTGCAAATGTTTAATAACTCGACTCGATATAGTCTTTAAGTGTGATGAAAATCCCTCCTGGGAGTTAAACACATAAGTACACAGGTAATAACGGCGCTCCCAATTTCCTTCACAGGTCTCCGTACGGCACACTTCTCGACGTTCGCATGCCCCCAATAGGCTCGGGGTTGCTGTAAAGGACCCGTTCATTGCCTCTTGCGGCTGAAATCCCGCTCGCAATTCCAAAAGATTACATTTCCGAGCGCTGAGCACGCCGTCATCTCGCAAACAAGTTGTTTAGACGCCAGAAATGGACCTCTCCCTCTCCCGGCTCCCCTTTCACAGTCCAAACTTGTATGTTTGCTCTGATGCAACACTGCAGCAACACCAAAGTCCCCGGCGAGTTCACCGCAAAAACGGCGACCACGGTAAAGGAGGCTCGGCGGATTTCGCCGCTTGTGAAATCATGAATACGATTCGCAGCCGACAGCCGATGGCTGCGAGTGATCTTTGGTTTGAATTTGCATATCAAACGAAGCGAAACCTTCAACAGGCTACTCTTGAAACATGCATGATGCTCATTATCTAAGAGTCTCTACAGGGGCCCGACATGTTATACTGTGTTTAGCTCGGCTGTTGTATCCACGTTTGCGGGGCCACCGGCAGCTCATGGTGTTTGAATTTGCTTTCAGGCGCGTCACTGCTCTGCACTTTACCAACACAAAAAGCTCCTGGGAATAAATTAACAGATAATGAAGAGCCTCCCCTGCTGACTCATAAAACTCCCTCCACCCCCCCCTTCATATATCCGTGAGCCCTTAAACAGCACATCGGGAAAGAGCGGCGCACTTTTGATTTGCGCTGATGGGAAACGAGAGGGCGCGTAACGAGCTTAGGAGGGGAGCGGCGAACGCTCAGTCAATTTGGAGCATTTGATCAAAACGTATTGGGAGCCGCTGTGGGGGGAAGCATCCCTTGCACGTTCATTTTTCTTTAGGAATCATTTGGGGTTCACCAATAAACGGCTAATACGCTTGCTTGTTTTCATCTCGCGGAGATTTTCATTGCATTTTGTTTGTTAAGGAGAATTTTTTTAAAAACAAAACCCTAAGGACAAAAAAATGTGCTGGCTAAGGGCCAGGATTCTCAAATGGTGCTTCAACGTGTAATTGTGGTGTGGTACATTAACTGCAATGCTCCGCTAGTTGTGTTGAATTTTTAGGGTCGGTGTTTGACACATCGCGGTAATTTTGACCCGCTGATGTCTGGAAGTTTTGGCCTGTATGAGCAGTTGGCGGATATTTTTCAACTGAAACTTGTGAAGCAACTGACTCAAGTGGGTTCCGCGTTGTACTCTTTAATTTAAGGGTGTTTTTTTGGGGGGACCAAGTGATATCACATAAAAACATCCATCCATTTTCTGATCCGCTTATCCTCACAAGCCTATCCCAGCTGTTTTGGGGCAGTAGGTGGGAGGCAACCGGTGGCACACCCTAAACCGGTTGCCAGCCATTCGCAGGGCACACATAGACAAACAACCATCCACGCTCACATTCACACCTAGGGACCATTTAGAGTGTTCCATTAACCTGCCAGATGTTTTTGGAATGTGGGAGGAATCCGAAGTACCCGGAGAAAACCCACGTCGGCCCGGGGAGAACATGCAAACTGCACAGAGCAAGGCCAGAGCTGGCACCTCTGCACTGTGAGGCTGACGCGCTAACCAGTCGACCACCGGGTCAACACAATACCCCACGAAAAAAAAAACCTCGGGTTGATGTGGCCATTCCAATACCCTCCGCATTTTGACAGACTGAAATCTTGTCACACTGCACATTTTTTGTCAACAAACTAAGATGTAAAAAGCTTTGCAGTTGATTAAACAGTCGTGCCTTGACTGAGCATGATTTGGTTTGTGGAATTTTCTTCCTTACGTTTTCACTAGGGGTGTTCCCATTCTGGGTTTTATGCTGACTATCCCAATTTCCGATCATCCACGAGGGAGCTCAGCCAATACCGATTCTGATTTCAATCACATGATTTAGCTGCAAATTTTTCCATTTTCGAGTTGCTCACTAATGATTATTTCAAGACTCAATTAATTTGACAATTATTATTTTTCAATTCTTTGACGTCTCAGATTGAAAAATAACATTCTATCCAAATGCCCGTCTTTTTATTCTACAAAAACAGGACCTCATTTCAAGCCAAAAGCCACGCAAATCCGCACACACGATTCCGCTTGTGTGTTGTGCTTTGAAATGCTGTGGCTTCAAGAGTGCCTTGTAGCTCTCCTCAAGCGCTCTCGCTCTCTCTCGCCCCCTGCAGGGCTGGGCTGAGGAGGGCTTACCTAACCAGTGAGAGCTCAGCAGATGCCGCATACATTCGCAAACACTCCAGGCTTTCTTCATAGTGCCGTCGTTTGCAATTTTTACTTTCTTGGGAGCCATACTGAGAGCTCATTCACAGCAAAATTTACAGCACCCCCCATCCCTCCCATCCACACCCAAAGATCTGAAAAACGTGACATGCAGAGCGAGTGATCTTTCCCATAGTTCGTGACCCCAAGCGATACTTGTCAGAGAAATATGCTTGAAAACAATATACTACGTGCACATTTATATGGTCATAAGTGGCTCTCTAATGGCAAGCATACGCAATGTGGCCTTTATATCGTCACGTATTGATCTGCTGGCTGAGTGATATTGTGTTTCTGTTTGCCGAGTCCCACCGGCAGTCACAACTCATGTTGCAACTATCAAGTGCAACCAAGCGAAAGTGTTACATGTACAGTCTCACGACAGGCATCCTGCTGCGTTCGCCTTCTGGCCGTCTGTCTCTCTTTTTTTTTTTTTTTTGAAATCATCACAGCACATACTGACAATCTGGAAGTCCGCCATGTGTTGCAGCGTAGGACGCCGCCGGAGGGGTTTTGGGCAAAATAGTGTCCATGCAGATTGGAACATCACGCTATGGGCCTCTGGGGTGCGGCAGACTGTCTGCTCTTGTGAAATGGGGGGGGATTGGTGTGCAATTGCCCCCCCGCCCCCCAATAGTGGGTGAAACGGTGTGATTTGCAGGCTCGTTCAACACTCAAGGGGCGTGAAAAATGGATGAATTAATCAGATGTCAAATAGAGTGGGACAATCCGTTTTGTGACTCAAGTCCAACTTTGATGTTTGAGATCAATTTTGTTTCTGTGGAAATTTCGGCAGACGCTTCGGGGTTTGCGGCGATGGTTGCTAAAAGTCTCCGAAGTTGTGCCCCACTTCCTCCTCCGGCGTGTTCATAAGACACTACGAGGTCCATTGAAGCAGCGCCGAGGAGGCTTATGCTGCCCGGCTGAGCTCGTCCTCTCGGCTTTTGATGGACACGTTTGAACGCGCCGCTGGCAGACTGGCGTATCGCCGTCAAGCCGCCGCCCCCCATGGGAGCAAGGACGGTGGGCCACTTTCAGACTTTCTGGAGATGAGAATGCAAAGACGGCTTTTTGACGACACTCTGGAGCGCACGTCAACCGTCTTCCACTCACGAATGGCTTCTGTGTGAACCCTTTTCTAATCTTCAGGGTCTCGGACGTAATTGGCGGCGGTGGTAAACTGCCGCCGGCTCGCACAGCATCTGCGTGTGGATGTTAAATGCCAAGGTTGGAGGCAGGCGACAGATGAACCAACTGTGCCGTGATCTCTCCCAATGGCTGATGGTGTGATTTTAATTGAATCGGCGTTTTCGACCCATGGTTTAGTTGCTTGGTAACTCCATGAAATGGGTGGAAACGCATTAAGTATGGAACTCGGGCGGTGGCTTTGCAGACTGTTTGAGGCACGATCTTTTCGTCGCTGGTGGTTTCTGGTCATTTGGTCAGGAATGTGATGATCGCTGATCCCCTCGGTTTAGGTGCGGATAGAGAGGCTGTCAGATGGGTCGCCGTAATTTTTGTTTTTCCGAATGGTGTCAGTACCAGTGAGGCAAGGAACGTGCTACTCAATAATGGCTGCCAGTTTTAGTAACTAGTAATCGAACGCGTGACTATATCTAATACCTGTATAGTAGTCTTACTTGCTATTCAGTTACTTTGTGACAAAAGAAAGCTGGCAAAGTACATACAGTGGTACCTCTACTTATGAAATTATTTGGTTCTGGAAGAACTAGAAAATATTGTAAGTCGAGACATGTTTTCCATGTTAATGCCCTAATTCGTTCCAAGCCCCCGCCCCAAAAAATAAAATTCTGATGAAAATGTTTCCTAACTAAATAAATGAAGGAATTTTTTTAAAAAGCAAACATATAGTGGTCAATTTCCGTCGGCGTAAAAAGCAGAATTTAAGGAGAATGTGACGTCCAAAAATCCTCAACAAAAACTAGGCTGAGTTGAAAGTAATTCCAGTTTTCATTCTTCTTCTTCCCAATTTTTGTGTCAAACTAAATAGTGTACCACCATCTCGTGGTCGACAGTGGAATTCTACTCGAAATGAACGGAAGGCTGAACAAAATAGAATTATAAACTGTACAAAGAAATGTGTGAAACAGTGAGGTTGCAGAACCAAAACCTGCATTGGCGCGGGAATTACTCTCATCGACAAACGTTCAATCAATTTCATGATGGTGTTTTTGTAGATGATCAATGACTCGCATTGATCATCTACAAAAACACCATCAAGAAACTGACTGAATTACAATAAATGGGTTGCTACAAAAACACAGGCACAGACTATATTATATTATTCTATATTTACAGTAATATTATATTTCATTCCGTCTAGAATTGAATTCACTCATGAAAACTCAAATGTTTTGAATAATGGGTCAGATGTATGACTGAAGACAAGCTGACAATTCCCTCTTGGAAATGTAAAACCTGAGCTTCAAAACGTTTTCGCAAGCAATTTTCCTGCCATGCGTCTTGTGTTGCTTCGACTTCACAAGACAACTTTGGCATGTTTTGCCCACACGAGATGATCTCAATTGAATTGCCATCAATCCGGTTCCGGCCTATACGTGAGCTGCAAAATGCCCCCCCCGACCCCCCCGGTGATCGGCTTTGCTTTATTATCCATGACAAGAATCATTTGAGGGAAGCATGGAGGGAGGAGAGCCGCACTGAATGTTGTTGTTGCCGCTGCTGCCAGACACGACATTTGTTTGGACAGCCTTCAATACCATCGAGTGTTCAGCCAACAGATTAGTCCAGCATTTCCTCAAAGGTTTTACATACGACGACGGAACGCCACGTTGCGGTTATTAATTAGCCTCGAGGCGGTGACGTAGCGTTCATTACACTATTGAAACACTTTCAACAGTGGAACCTCCTAAATCAAACCAAACTTGCGGAGTTCCGTTTAATATTGCGTCGGCAGATGTCATCAAGACATCAGCTCAGCGAGAAGGAAAGGATGAACGCCGCGCAGTTTTTTTCTACAACGCTTATTGTGACACGCAATAAGTTGGAGTATGTAAAGTCAGCGCATTCAAAGCTTCATCGCCACAGTGTGTTTTATTACTCCTCGAAGTTAAAAATCCTTTTTTCTACATATTTGTTCAGTCATTGTGCCTTGAAAGTGTCAGGAGTGATTTGTGATAGAAGGGTGTCAGCTAAGGTGAAAGGAAAAGTTTACAGAACAGTTGTGAGACCGGCCATGATGTACGGTCTCGAGACACTTAGCAATAGGCAAAAGACAGGAGGCAGAGCTAGAGGTGGCTGAGTTAAAGATGCTGAGATTCTCCTTAGGAGTGACAAGGATGGACAGGATCAGAAATGAGGTTATCAGAGGGACAACTCAGACAGAAAAGTTTGGACTAAAAGTGAGAGAAGCCAGACTGAGATGGTTTGGACATGTACAGAGGAGGGACAGTGGATACATTGGTAGGAGAATGTTAGAGATGGAGCTGCCAGGTAGGAGACAGAGAGGAAGGCCAAAGAGGAGATTCATGGATGCCGTGAGGGAAGACATGCACGTAGTTGGAGTCAGAGTAGAAGATGCAGAGAACAGGGAAAGATGGAAATTAATGACTCGCCGTGGCAACCCCTGAAAAGGGACACGCCGAAAGGAGAAGAAGAAGAAGATTGTGCCTTAAAAGTAGTCGATGATAAATATTATCTCCCTTGTGGTGACCTTTGACCCCGCTACCCTGGATAAGCACCTTAATCGTAACGGGTTGTTAATACAAAACTAAATGTGATCTGTTTAAACTTTTATATATTATTTTTTGTGAGGCCTCAGGTGTCTGCCCACAATACAGTTGCCAGACAGATAAGTCACGCCGCCTTTCTCTGGTTGTTTTTCCTCTGGCGTGGTGGTTTCTTGTAAATCAAACTGTTGGCACAAAATTGAGTTCTTCTTCTTTTTTTTTTTATCATATTCCCCGTGCACAACTGTCAAGTTATGATACCTGTTACAATAAATATGATCAAAAGTGATTTTTTTTTTTGAAGAGTGGGGGAAATGCTAACTCTAACTTTAAGCTAGCATGAGTTGTTGCTTTTTCAGGCAGTTCAGACAGCAGATATGATACAGTACTTCAAAAGTTGCCTCACATTTTGCAAAAGTTTGGCCCTAAAATAGAATGAATTGAATTTCTGTTGTTACCTGTGGGTGAATCGTTTCTAAATCTGAACAACACATTGGACCTCAGCGGTGCATTTGTCCGATTAGGTTATCCTTTAATGCAAGCAGAGTATGAAGTTAACATGCTTTAACCCTAACCCTAACCCTTTTTTTTAAAACCTCTCACGTTACCACAATGGATGTTTCGCTGTCACCAGCTTGACATTAAAGCAGTTAACTTCGACACGTCCTGACGATGCTGTGACACGCACCAGCAGGCAACACGCTGAGGAATACTTTCTTCTGCAGGACAATAATGTAATCGATTGCCTTGCTGGAGTTCAACTTTTTGTCTCATAATTGCCCCCCCCCTCCCCAGCCCCTCACCCTTTTTTTTTTTTTTGCAGCGACATGTAGAGAAGCCATGAGAGAATTCATGACGTCTGTGCAACCAACTAGATAAAAGCAATCAAATCTAAGTGAGATCTCAATCAAGTGAGCAAAAGAAGCAGGTTCAGTTGACAGCTGTAGAGATGGCAACATTCCTTGTGGACTCGCACGCAGACACACGCACACACGAGTGAATAGACAGCCGTGCAACACCTGGTCACAGCTGTTTCAACCAGCAATCCCACCGGTGAGGGGGGAAAAAAAACAAACAAACGGTCATGCACTTATTAGCCTCGCCAGTCTTACCGTCTAAAGGCTTTCCGCCTCATTTTGGCCGCGTGCGGATCCCTCCAGAGTCGCATGCATTCCCTCTCATTGTGACGGAAGACTCACCGGGCATGCACACGGAGTGAAAGTGAGGATTGAACGGGAACCGGAGGGAGGAGGGGGTGTACGCCGAGAAAGGGGAGGGCTAAAGATGAAGAGAAGAAGAAGAAGAAGTCGAAGAAGAGTGCTTGGAGGTGGTTGGCGACTCTGCCAGGAGGAGAGGAGGAGCGGAAAGTGTCTAACCTCATGTCACGCTGCGTCTCTCCATCACAATCCTGGCGGGAAGAGAAGAAGAAGAAAAAGAAGAGGATGGACGGGGCGAGGGATTAGATTTATTTGTCAGGCAGATTCATGGGTAGGAGCACCTCTCATGTGGCGTTTAATGAGCTCTCCTGTCCCGTCAAACAAACACATCCATTATCACTTCCCTTACCGTGCCACCGGTGAAGATGACGACAGCATGATAGATGAAGCAGCCTAGCAAAAAAAAATGCTGCGCGCTGCAGAATGGGAGAAGGACCTGAAGGTGGGAGGCAGACTCGCGTACAACACTTTAATAATCCATTATAGAACTGCAGTGAGCCCTCGTTTATAACGGGGGGTGCATTCCAGATGCGCCCGTAAATCCCGAATATAGAGAGCATGCCATTTTTAAAATGGATTTCTTGGTCATTTCTTGAGTTTAATCCACAACAGTAAAATCAATTCATTTTACTGATGAGTATTTGTATTATTGGGGGATATTATTCAAATGGAAATGATTTAAAAAAAAAAGATTCTAATGCCATATTTTTCACATTTTTAATTGACCGTTTTCTCCCAAATGAAGTTTTATAATATGCAACATGTTGGGATGAATAGCATTTTTTTCCGCCTATTCTTAAAACCAGCTACAAGCAGGTCAAAGTTGTGGCGCGGGTGGTGTAACCCAATTTTAAATCTGCCCCCGTGTGAACATTTATACATTTAAATTAGCCACCTAAATTGTTGTTTGTCCCTTCCAAATAGCCGTAGCAAAAACACCCACTAATTCCTCCACAGCAAAACAAAATATATTGAGTTCCTTGGTTTTGTGTGAATGGCCGTAAACCCGCTGAACTTTATCGTGTACTCAGTTTAGTTTTTAGTGCAGCACCATAACCTGTCACTGTGTCAAAGCCGACACAATACAGCCAAGGTCTAAAATAAATGTCCAGGTTTTACTCACGCATCCGCCATCAACCCTTCTCGGGTTTTACGATCGTCATCATAAGAATGTGAGGAGGATCCCTTCGTTTTTATGTGTGTCAGATCTTGCACTTATCCTCAGAATTTAGAGTCTTATTTCGAGGTGATAAAATACTGTAGTGCGGTGATGCACTATACTGCGCTTGCGAGTGTGTGAGAGGGTGAGTGAGGTGCGACAAGGCGCCGTATGGACGTCACAAACACAACAGGATGAGTCATACGCCGGCTGAATGAGGCTATGCTTCCTAATCCATTCTCTCCGTCCCATTATCTACCCTGTGTGTGTGTGTGTGTGTGTGTGTTTAGGGTGGATGAAGTTAATTCGATTAAAAAAAAAAAAAGACAATTGTAACTTTAAGCGACGAACCCTCTACAAAAAATGAATGAATGAATTTAAATATGCATATTTCCTTTCGCCGCTGTTGTTAACATTAGTCTACAAAGTACTGTAATGCATTCGAAGAATTTTACAAGGCGTTTTCATCTCTCAAGGGGACAAATTCTCATGAACGTGCCGTTTATTTGCCGGTTGCGGGTTGTGATGCGGCTTTATTCACTCCTGCCACAACTCTCACCTCTTTTCCCACACATAAAAAAAAAACAACAACAAAAAACTGAGTTTGCCAGCCCTGGAACATTTTCCCACATGCTCCCGTCATTTGGCTAAGCTAGCATTAGCTTAGCTGCAAAGAGATGACTAACTACCTCAACAGCTGTTGATGCTAGCTGTATTTACATTGAACATTCTTACTCATTGCTCTTGTCAAATCTAGTCTGGCGTTATATATTTTGTATTTACTTTATAAGTTGGTCAAGAGTTACTCGTGAAGGCCAAGTGAATGTGAGAGGCCATAGTAGTGAGTATTATTTCTACGCCTGAACCCCCCAAACCGGGAAAGATGGTCTACTTCTGCACAGGCAGCTTATTTCTTTGTCCCCTAAATACAACTTCAAGCTTGAGGCGAATTTGCGGCAAAGGTCAAATATATTTTTGAATATTGCATGCCACTTGTTCCTCTTTGTTTATCTCTGCATAGGTGGAAATCTCGGAGGCTATGAAGAAAAAAATGCATTTAAATGGGAATTAAAATTAGACCTTTACCGTGGCCCTTTCGCAAACAACCCGTCATGTGACTGTCAATTGGAAGGGCAGAAATTCAGTCAAGGTGTAAGAAAAATATCAATGCATCTTTTTCCTGTAAAAACTGGGACATTTTCTCCACTCCATTTTAGGACACATGTGGTTTTTTACTTTCACCTTTTCAGGCACAGCGGTTACTAGAGTGGAACAGCTTATCATGTTATCAGGTTACAGGGTGCATGAAAGGGTTAAATGCTTGAATCCAAGTCCTATTAAGGAATCGGACTTAAGGTAATGACAACAACAAAAAATGTGACTTATCGCCGAATCTGTCGGATCCGTTTTTGGATGAGTAATCGGACAAAGGCTGGGATACTCACCGTGATGTTAACTGCCCTGGGCAGTGAGATGGACCTGTAGGACATTCTTGGAAAACCTTCTGGCCACTTGAAGGTGGGACACTGTTTACTCCTTCCGTTTGAGCCCCACTTTGGCTCGTAGCAGTTACGCATGATTTTCTTCTCCTTTTCAATTTCCCAAAGATGTTCCATGCCTTGATCGGCTTCTTTTATTTTCTCGGGTGCCACGGCGCCATTTCTCTCCCAAGGACTTCTGTCCTCTCTCTCTTTGCCTCTCTCCGGCACCTTTTCTAGGTGCTTCTCATTTCTCTCTTTTATCTGGGTACCATTAGCCATGAGTTCATCAAGTTGCCTCACTCTGTCAATGTCCGTCTCCAGATAAAGCCTCCCCGCGGAGGCCTGCGACTGGATCTTTGTACAAAGCTCCATGCCGTGCTCTCGGTATAAGGGACTTTCCCCTTTTATTTTCCTCAACATGTCTGCTGGTTCTAAGACCTTACAGCTGGGTAATGTCTTGCTCCACTGCTGGATGGAGCTCGTGATGTCCCTTGAGTCATTTTCATTGATGGTTTGGAGGTTGGAGCTGGTGGGGCTGCACCAGGAGTTGGTAGGCGCCGGTAGGGTTGTTGAGGTTGAATGAAACGACGGCAACGGGGGTTGGCATTGGGTCGCCGGAGGAGGAGATGGGTAGCGGTGTCGCAAGGTGGAGTGTTGCTGTGAGGCGCCGCTCTTCGATTTCAGCACCCTGCCGGTCACCTCATTGAGGAACTGTGAGAACTTGCGCTTGTCCTCTTTCTTCTTCTCTTCCTGAGGAGTGGAGACTGCCAAGGCTTCCGTGTTTGGACAAGAAGAGTTCGCGCTTTGGGTCCCCGTGTCTTTCTTTTGCACTGTGTCGGGTTTCTCCAGATGACCTTTAATTTCAGTTTTCGGGGCGGGCCGTGTAAAGATGAGATTTTGGTAAATGATTTCAGGCTCCGCCACTGCACCAGTGGACGCCTGCTCGGTGTTGCCGACTATTCCGCCTGATTTCTCTGCTTTCTCTGTGCTACTTTGCCTTGAAGATGTCCGCAGCAGGCAAGTAGCTCCTGAACTCCAGCTGTTAGTGTCCCAGCTTCCGTCATCGTCACTGGAGCTCCCAATGCCGCTTTGTAGACTGGGGCTGGTACTCCGCTCGCTCGGCCCTGGGCTGGAGTTGTCTAGGCTGCTCAATGAACGCCTCCTCAACCGTGAGAACGATCCCTTTAGTCTTGGTAAAGAGAAGTTAAAGTTTGGAAGAGATCCTTGCAGGCTTGGTAATGATCCTTGGAGGGAGGTGACGGAACCCTGGATGCTGGAAGAGTGTCTTTTGTGGCTTGGTTTGGTGGTGTTGTGGAGACTCGAGAGAGAACCTTTAATTAGCGGCGATGACTGACGACGCAGCGGAGGTTCATCTTCGTGGTCGCTGTACGAGCCAGAGAAAACTGGGCACGAGGCGGTGGAAGAACAAGAGCCACGATCCTGTCGAGTCGACGCCGTTCTGGATCTTGGATGTCGTTCCAAAGTAGCCATGTTTGTCTTTTTTGCCCTCCTTCTCGCCGGCTTGTGTGATACTTTTTTATAGACTCCAGTCTGACACCATCGTCTGATATGGACACACACAAGTGAACCATATCAGGCTTGGTAGCGCAGCGTTCCGAAGGCTTTCTGTTCTCTCTCGACTGCCTGTCCTAATTGTCCGGCGCAGGGCTCTCGCAGTGTGACACACTTTCCCTTGTCCATCGGATCAGCCAATGAGATTGCAAAGAGGTTTGAGTCTGATGGTCAATTTCACGTCAACAAAAACCTACTTTCATGTGTTGTCAATCGTTTTTCTCCTTTACGCTACAGATCGCGGGCTACATCTGCGGGCGTCATCCGTAATGAAATGTGCATCGATATGGTTGGCACTGGACAACGGTTGTAAATTCAGGTCAGTGATATTGAGCGGCAGGACCATGTGACTTTTGGTTTTGGAGCGCCGGGCCAAGCTATCAATCGATGGGTGAAACAGTACCGTAGTTGGTTTGTTGCCTTGTCTAATACGTGATGAGAATGATTTGATAAGGCGGCTGTCACGCTGATTCATGCGTGTCCCTTTTTAAGGCAATAATATTATTTGGTGCGCAGACATTTTGACTCCAGGCACCTGGATGCTAGGAAATCCATAAGAGTAAAACTCACGCATGGATTCTGGACTGTGTTCTTCTCTTGTGCTGTATACCTGCGCCTGTTATTCACTCCACCATTTTCATAGCATCTTGTGGCATCTGAGTGCAGGTCAGAAACAGCAGACCAGCCGCAAATAGGTGAGTTTTGTTCAAGAAGTGGGCGTACCTTCCACAGGGGAAAAAACCCACATTGTAGAATTTGTGACTAATTCCTTGCATTTCGAATCTTTCCTGGTGTTTTTCCACACATACGATTTGTTGCTACAACTGCACTCTAGGTGCCAAACATTCAAAGGTAATTGAGCGAGATACTTTACAATAATAGTTTAATCAGATGCGGCAATACAAGCATCCTCCAGCTCTTCCAATAATGCACACTGACTTTGCTAATAAGATCTCTGCCGACTCATCAGATCCTCTGAGTACATCCCGATTCCCCAAAGTCAACGCAGCCGCAACAGAAAGATCAGATGCTTCATTTCATCCCCGCCAGCAGCACACTGAAAAACACGTGAGAGAAATCTGCTTCGGCATCCGGCATGCAGAGAGCACGGCTTGTTATGTGTGCTGTACATTTCAAAGTCGTTTGTGAGCAAACGCAGAAAGCACAAAATAACCCGATTGATTATTTGTCTCGTCGGCAGTCGCGTTAAAATCCGGACCTACGCGTGAAAATCAATTCATCAATTCAACACATGACACTGTGTTGAACCGACAACTGTTTTCTTACTTAAAAAAAAAAAAGCTTGAAAAAGGAACGTCTCCCTCACATTGCCTTTCTTGTCTGTGCATTATTAGACGAATAGCTTTTAAGGTTTTGATGGTATAGATGTCATTTTCTGTCATGTTGGTAAATGCATAGTGAATATTAAACTCCAGCTTGATTTGAAAACAAATTGAATCAAACTGCAGTGTCTGTCAGAAAAATCTCGAGTCACTCGTTTCCTAAAATCGTTCAGCCTTAATAAATCCAACGGCGAACAAACAATCAAAATCTGTGAATAGAACATTCAAACACGCAGATGTAGTCCTTCACTGTAAATGTAGAGTACAAGAAAGAACTGAAACCACTCGATAACTACTTTACAATTACTCTTTTCCTCCTTTCCTTCTCCGGAAAAGACAAATTCATTGACATACGTATGCCTCTCTACTTTCTGAATGATCAACGATGGCAAGCCCACCATTGCTCTCGCTATGACGTCAACATTGATGATGTCATAGAAACAATGACTGTCTCTTGGATCTATCTGTTGCCTCTACCTGCCCAGACGTTCGTCCGGGAGATGCACACGTGCATTTTGCGTTCCCCATCAATCCAAAAGCAATACTACTACTAATAATAAAGCGCTATTTTCGTTTTCCCCATCAATTTTGGTACTGCATTTTCATTACAGAGGGAAAAAAATGATATGAGAGATAATATTGCACAGCTTTGTATTGCAATGTCGGAATTCAAATAAGTAATAGACATCGACAAAGGCACACACACACACACACGCGCGCACACGCACACGCATAAACACGCGCACACGAACGTGCACATCCGCACACTCACATTCTAAACATTGTCATTTTCATTAATTGTACGTGCAACAGCGCCATCCAGTGGTCATTCTTTGCCCGCCAAAAAGCAAAACGCGCTTTTCAAGGAAAGTAACACAGTACAGTCCACTTACCGGCTCTCTGGGTCTCAGCTGACCCCATCAAAGGAGGTCAGACAGGGCAACTCAGTCAAGTAAAGACTTCCGTGACCTCCCAGGCTATGGGCAGCTACATTGACGAAAGCTGCTCACCCCATGAGCTTTGCCTCTTTAGGGAGGATAGAAGGTTATCCTGCAGGACGCAAAATAAAACCTGTCAAATGAGGGTCACAAACTGGTTTCTCCTATTAAAAAAAAAAAAAAGTAAAAGGTAAAAGAGGCTCCACCACTGTCACGCAATGACTTGTCCTTTAATCCCAATAATCATGGTGCCCTCGCCATAAACATGATTGTTAACATCCTGGGTACCTCGGTAAGCATCTCCATCGTCAACAATGTCGCCCACAGGCATCTCTAAAGACATCTCCTTGGAATTACCGGAGGCCCTCACCTTTGACGTGAGGGGTAGGCAAGAGGGTCCACTCCTCCTTTGTGATTGGTGCCATTAATCAGACTTGATCCTGTAGGAAGACATGCTTAATAAAAGGCCTCATACGCTTTGGCACAGGGTTTGCCACATTTACATAAATGTGTGTGCGCGTGTGCGTATTTGCGTATGCGTGTGTGAGCGTGTAAATGTCACAGCAGAGGCTAAAAATATGCATCATTTCCACACTTGCACACAAGTGTTGATTGAAAAAAAAGGCTGTAGGCGGATGACTGCTACGAAAGACACTCCTTGCTTCTCTTCTTTACTAGCTTGTAATGTGGACTGCGCTGTCTTATTGAAGCGGTGATACATATATAAATCATTTTTCGACATCTCAGGCATTTTTTATATGATTTTTATATGATTTTTTTATATGATGAGGAACTCCACACAAGACTCGTAAATAAAATATGTGTGTGTTCTTACTGTGTTCTTATAGCCTTAAAGGTCATGCTAATGATAATGATCAGCCATCTCAGTTCTCCTTAAAACAAAAGTCTGTTGTAGTACCACGGATGACCTGTGGGCGGTAGCTTTCTGCCACAGGCTAACGAGAATGCTGGAAAATACAAAGAAGAAGAAAGAGGACCCGCAAATCAGCCTTCGTCGTGGGGCTTGCAGACCTCCCCGCAATAATTGTAATTGGCAATCTAAATAAAAACCTCTTGAACTACTTCCTAGGCATGGTTGATAGCGTTTAAGGTACTTAATTTGAGTACCCTGCAAAAGTTACTGCATCAGCAAGGCCAATTGTTTTGTTTTTGTTGTAGACTGAAGACATTTGGGTTTCAGATCACAAGATGAATATTAGACAATAGTCCATCTTTTATTTCATGGTATTTACATCCAGATGTGTTTTTAAAAAACCCTCAATGTTATGGTTAGGGGTTAGAGTGTGGGTTAGGGTTAGGAGTTAGATAATGAGTAATGGGTTAGGTCAGACATGGGCAAACTACGGCCCGCGGGCCGGATCCGGCCCGTTGGGCTTTTTAATCCGGCCCGCCGAAGGTTGGTGCACAACACAATTAAGGTTCGATATAAATGATTGCATTCATTTCATTTGGACTTGTAATGACAGGCATTTCAACGCCAGATGGCGCAGTTACTTGAAGTTGCAGAGCACAGGGAGGGAGGGGAGACGATACGGAAGCCAGCAGTAGCGCCAACTCAAGCAACTCCCGCTCGACACGACGGAATAAGTGTGTCCGCGCCGCTATTTTCTATCATTGGATGCAAAACAGCGACATGCAAGTGACTCTTTGTTGCAGTGAGTTTTACTGCAATTGCGAACATTTTCACGTCCTGTCGATCATGGCATCTAAGCGAAGAGGAAGAGTAATGGCCACGGTAGAAAGTGAAGTGTATCTGATTAAGCGGCGGGTTACAAAATACGAAACATTCAGGAGATGTTTGGAGTCTGAAAGACTGAAATCTACAAGACTTTGAAAAACGAGGAGTGATTTGTGCTCAGTCCGATTCTGGCTATTTCCATGCCCAGAGTGAATTGTGTTACGGGGAGTGAACACCCCTCTTTTGGAATGGTTTGCCTCAGCAGCACGGGGAAAGGCGTGCGCTTGTTTGTACGGGGCAGTATTGAATACAGCGGCACATAAACAACACTCTGATGTCCGGTGTCTTTCTTATGCACAAACCATACAGAAACTAATTGCTTGCGGCTCGACGGACAGTCGAGTAAATAAACGTTTCCTTGAATGGTTTGACTGCTATCGTGCCAAAAACTTTCCGCAAACTGGACCGCTATAGAAAGAGAGAAGCGAGTCCCAGAGCGCTAACTATGAGCATAGAAGACTTGAGCGTCCCATGTCTGGCTTCAAAAGTTAAGCTCGCGACATCAGCTGAGCAACGCTGTCATGTGTGGTGGTCGAGGGAGGTCAAGTCAGAGACAATGAGTGAGTCGAAAGAAAAGCAACCAGGTCTCTTACACGTCTCATTTTGGAGCAAATAGTCCTAACTTTGTTATATTTTGTCATATACCTGTACTGCTTGCTGCAGTTTTTGGCCAACATATTGTTGCACTTTGTTGCTTGTGTTGTCACACATGTATGTTGCTCACATACTTGAACCTTCATACAGGACATATACCATAGTTGTTTCACCGTTCACATTAAAAAAAGTATGGTAATACTTTTATGCTTTTGTTCTGTTGATGTTTGGTATGGACTGTCAACATATAATTTTTTTTATATGTACTGTATCTTGTCCTGACACGGCCCACCTGTCAAATTTAGAAATCAATGTGGCCCCCGAGCCAAAAAGTTTGCCCACCCCTGGGTTAGGTGGTTAGGGTTGGGGTTACGGTTTGGGGTGCGGATTACGGTTAGGGTTTGGGGGTTGAAATTAGGAGGGTTAGGGTTTGGTTTTAGGTAAAGGGTCGAGGTTAGTGTTAGGGCTTAGAATATTAGGGTTTTGGGGTTAAAATTAGGGGCATTAGGTTTGGTTAAGGTTGGGGTTAGGAGTTAGATTTTGAGGAAAGGGTTAGGGGTTAAGGCTGAGGGTTGCGGTTAGGGTTTGGGGGTTAAAAGGCTAAGGGGTTAGGGTTAGCATTTGGGGTTCGGATTAGGGTTAGGGTTTGGGGAATAAAATAGGGGCCTTGGGGTTAGGGTTGGGATTGGGTTATGGGTAAGGAGTGGGGTTTAGAGTTAGGGGGTTAGGGATTCGGAGCGATGAGTTAGGGTTAGGGGTTAGGATTACGGTTTGGGTTAGGGTTAGGGTTAGGGTTCAAGATTAAAGAAACACCATGCACCACTCGATAATCAATCTCGCCAATCTTTGAGAGCCATTCGACAATAAGGCCTTTGTTGACTATGATTGGAGGAGAGTAAACAGGTTGGTCAGGACACGCAGAACCCGCTCAATAAGTTTCAAGACATTTTTCAAACAACCCAATGCACACAAGATCTGTTTATAGACACGAATGGTAATCTTACAATAAAACAATATTGATTAGGATTTGTGTTGGGATGCAAATACACAAACAGAGGACAATGAAGCAGATAATTTAGAGGCAAAAAAAAAAATGGGTCTGTCGCCAGTGTTGAAGCCTTTGTTTTGGGCTGCTGGCGATGCTTGATTGAAAAGTCTGAGCAGGATTCATGAATATCACTTAGATCGCACAAGAGATTCTGCGAGCAGAATCAAAAAACAGACAGATCGTTTCTCTCCGCGCTGCCGCGTTCAGGCCCGAATGCTCGTGGGAGTGCTGAGATTAACCCTTGTGCAGTATCTGTCCCAAATTTGGACATTTTTGGACAGTCAGACAGTTGTACACACAGCCAGAGTGTGAAAAATAACCCTACGAAGCTGAAATTTCCATAGGATGTCAAAATGGGTCAAAGTTCAAAATGACAGCAAGCTGGACATTTTTGAACATTGCAGTTGGTATATATGACATTGGAACAAATTTGGAATACCTTGATAGTAGAAATCCCAAATTTGGCATATTGACGCCCATTATAAATTCAAATTTCCAATAGACTGTAAAACTGGTGTTTTATCGCGCATTTTTCTCAATTTCTGCACAAATCACATCACCGGCGGCTCACCAATACTATCAAAGCTTGAGAATTGTGGTAGTGAGTTTTTACCTCACTCTCCACGAGATGGCGCTTTAGCCGAAGATATCATCTTCGTGCCGACTCTTTACGTCATTGAGAGTACTTCCAGTTCGTCATTTTCATTCGAATAAGCGGTGTAGTTTGTTGCGAGAGGTCTATTTGCATCTATGTGTGTGGATATGATCGTTTGTGCACGTCACATAGAACAGTACTGAGCAAAGACATCGAAGCAGTATTTTTCCGCCATTTTGTGCACATTTGAATGTGAGGTCGTACGCGTCTCTTGCAGAGACGTCACCCAGACAGACTCAACTTCCTGGTGTCACCTCTTAAGATGTCCCACCCGCGTATGTTGCACATAAATTACATTGGTTTGCACGTGCACGCGCGCGCAGCGCAAAACAATGTAATGCAGTTTGTAGAGCATTGCTAGCTGGGTGTTTTTGGAAAATCAGATGTTATTTTTGAAAATCGACTTTTGAATTGGTCAAACTGTTATGCAATGCACGTCCTGGCCGTGTGGGCTCGTAATGAACGTGACGCGCTGCTACGCGCGTTCACGTGAGCAGCGCTCAGCACAGGCGAAACAGCCACGTTTTAGGAGTGTACTTACGGCCATTTGAAATGATGGGCTCATCAGTCTTTTTCTCGTCTTCACGCCAGTAGATCGCGCACTCACAATGTGCATTTGTGCACGGGCATGCCCAGTGCCCTGATTGATTGGCATGATTGGCTTGTTTGAGGGTGCAGCACGCGCAAACTCAGCAGCGTAACGATAGTTACTGGCTGGACGTTGTGTTGAAAATCAAGTGTTATTTTTGAGAATCGACTTTTACATTTATCGAGCGGTTCAGAAGATGAATGAATGAATGAGTTTTACATTTGTTTATGCACGTAAACACACCAACACTGCAACTGCAGCTGCACAGCAGCCCGGTGCAGCAGCTGCAGGAAGAGGACATGCGAGAAAAAGAAAGCAATACGTATAGCTTTTGCGAAAAACCGCTTCATGCTTCGAATTATTGTGGCAGATGTGGAAAGGCCAATCCGCCACAAACACACTACAACCATTTGTTCTGATTGTAAAAAAAAAAAAAAAAAAGTTTTGTGTTTGTTTTCGTTTTGTTATCAAGTTTGCATATTAGTTGCTGGTTGTTTTGTTTGTTTGTTATAAAGTATGTTACTTCAACATTTTTCATAGTTTTGTGACTTTTATACTTTTTCAAGGTTCTAATTACCATGTACAACATTTTTTCACTCTGATATCTATATAAACGCTATACACAATATTGGACACATAGAGTTAGAGTTACTTATATAGAGTCATAACCCAATACTCATTTTGTTATTCAAGAAAAAAAGTAATGCAAACTATATATGTATGGCTAGATCTAATGCCACTGAACATTTTGAAAGTGAAAAAAAATTCAAAAGTGAAAAAAGTTGTCACACCTCAAAGCACAACCCAATTTGGGACAAATATGTTTGATGTCACATTTTTTTAAAATGGCCATTACAGAAAAAAACAGGCATGAAATACAATTCTGTTCCTGCGGTTTGGTGACATATTCAAGGCTCTATTTATGTCATATGCAAGATTTGGACTGGGTGGGTTTTTTATTTACATATGCAGCATAGTGACTATGTGATTGACACACTCCTGCTGCTGCGGCTCATAGAGGGCGCCAAATATAAATAAATAAATAAATAATGATATGTATGTCTTGGCCTGATGCCACTGAACATTTTGAAAGTTGAAAGTGAAAAAAAATTCAAAAGTGAAAAAAGTTGTCACACCTCAAAGCGCAACCCAATTTGGGACAAATATGTTTGATGTCACATTTTTTTAAATGGCCATTACAGAAAAAAACAGGCATGAAATACAATTCTGTTCCTGCGGTTTGGTGACATATTCAAGGCTCTATTTATGTCATATGCAAGATTTGGACTGGGTGGGTTTTTTATTTACATATGCAGCATAGTGACTGTGTGATTGACACACTCCTGCTGCTGCGGCTCATAGAGGGCGCCAAATATAAATAAAGAAATAAATAATGATATGTATGTCTTGGCCTGATGCCACTGAACATTTTGAAAGTTGAAAGTGAAAAAAATTCAAAAGTGAAAAAAGTTGTCACACCTCAAAGCGCAACCCAATTTGGGACAAATATGTTTGATGTCACATGTTTTTAAAAATGGCCATTACAGAAAAAAACAGGCATGAAATACAATTCTGTTCCTGCGGTTTGGTGACATATTCAAGGCTCTATTTATGTCATATGCAAGATTTGGACTGGGTGGGTTTTTTATTTACAGATGCAGCATAGTGACTGTGTGATTGACACACTCCTGCTGCTGCGGCTCATAGAGGGCGCCAAATATAAATAAATAAATAAATAATGATATGTATGTCTTGGCCTGATGCCACTGAACATTTTGAAAGTTGAAAGTGAAAAAAAAATTCAAAAGTGAAAAAAGTTGTCACACCTCAAAGCGCAACCCAATTTGGGACAAATATGTTTGATGTCACATTTTTTTTAAATGGCCATTACAGAAAAAAACAGGCATGAAATACAATTCTGTTCCTGCGGTTTGGTGACATATTCAAGGCTCTATTTATGTCATATGCAAGATTTGGACTGGGTGTTTTTTTTTATTTACATATGCAGCATAGTGACTGTGTGATTGACACACTCCTGCTGCTGTGGCTCATAGAGGGCGCCAAATATAAATAAATAAATAAATAATGATATGTATGTCTTGGCCTGATGCCACTGAACATTTTGAAAGTTGAAAGTGAAAAAAAATTCAAAAGTGAAAAAAGTTGTCACACCTCAAAGCGCAACCCAATTTGGGACAAATACTGAGAACGTGACAAACTGTATTACTGCACAAGGGTTAAGGATGTTTTCATAGTTCTCACAAACCAAATCCGCCGACGCTCGTTTAGGAGACACGTTTAAAAAACCCCAAAAGGAATTCATTTGCACAACAAAGGATCAGCCTTCAGAAAATCGCTTACAGCCAAATTCTGACAAATGACAGTAGTACCAAACACTTCCTCTGCCTTTTGCATCAACAACTGAACTCTTTGATGTTGAGGTTGTAACAAAATGTATCGGCTTTTTTCAGACTTGTCATGACAATGAATTCAAAACTACGGAAGATGGACGGACGGAACCTTCGCAGGTCTCGTCCTTTGTAATTACTCTATCCGGACCACTCGAGAGAATAACATCTTGAAGCCATCATTACCCTCTTTCACGTGGAGATCTTGTAAAATGACTGCGTCAGAGACATAACACAATGGCTTGTAATGATCTGCTGTGCCTTTTACGCAGAACCTCGTGTTGGCAGGACACCGCTGGGATCGTGTAGCATCCCACAATCAGTGATAAGATGATGTCAGTGCCAGCGTCTGATGCAACAGATATTTCTTGGTCAGCAAAACTGGCTTTCGACACAACAGGTCAGGAAAAGTGAGTGTCAGGTGTCCCGTGTCCCACGATTAAAAAATAAAAACATTTGATGGATCTTGAATTCAAACAAACAGTCAATAGGAGGTGGAACTAGACATTCAAAAAAATGACAAGAGAGAATCTGAATCTGTGCTGCTGCAACAAGCTGATGACTCTCAAGGACTTGAAATAACTCTATTTATTATACCTACTATTTATTTAGTTGCTCGCTATATTAGACGAGGCTTTGACCTGACCATAAAAAAGCATAATCATCCTCTTCAATTGCTCATGTCATTCAGGCATCATTTTTGATTTTAGTTGATTATAACGACAAACACTGGTGTTCAGGGCACTTTGAAAGCAAATCTGCTCTCTTTAAACTGATTGCATTGGAAACCACAGACACGAGTCCATTTCTTTTCCCTATTCCAGCAGTACCGTTTGGCTTCACACACTTTCAGTGATGTGCACGTGTAACACATCGTCGTTTTGTTTGGTTGTTGTTTTTGACTGCTTTGGATTCAACCGGATGGATGAAGAAGACGGGCAGAGGGCTCTCATTTAATTGAAGCGTGTTTGCTCAAGTAAAATTGGAGATTTCAGCCTCTGTTGCCATGGTGACGCCATATTGAGGGGTGAGCGCAGAGGGACCAATTATATTCACGGGACAAAGAGACGTCGCCAGTCTATTTGAAGTTCACGTCGTTATAATTGCGACGATTAGGAGAACATCCCTCGAATGAGGACAGTCAAATGCGGAAGATAATAATTTTGCCGGCTTGCTTAAGCAGCAGCGTGATAGCTTGCTACGCTAAGAAAGGAAGTCCTTTTCAAGTGAATACTCACAGTACACTTGCACAACTAAGGACATTCAGAGCAAGAGTTGTGTTCAATATACCGTACTGTAGCTTTATTTTGGTACGAGATATCAAAATGAAGGATGAAAAAAATATATCAAATTTGGTGGATCAAAACGCAATATTGTGACAAGAAAGTTTTTGTTCGTTTGAGAAAGAAGTCATTTGAACAATTCTTTAAAAAAGTATTCCCACATTATTTGCTTTTTGTAAAGGGACCATTTTTTTGTTTTTGTTCAAATACCCTCTATTAAAATAAATAATATGCAAAAATTATGTCCTAGCACATCAACGTAAATTTTGGATCGTTTTATGTTATGTTCAATAAATAAACCAAACCAAACCAAATAATCGCTAATTATATTACATAGGGCCCGTCACCCTACAGGAGGGTGCCATGTTTCACTGTCATCTTTCTACTACGGATACCCGAAGGAGACAATTTTTTTTCCCTCAACATCGTGACAACGGCATGAGTAACCGTTAAAAGCACTTACTCGGTCAGTTGAGGGAATACTAGAAGTCGTTTGAGATGGCATTTTGCTTGCACCTCTGCGGCAGTAATTGATGGTCGGCTTGCGAAGCGTGTCGTCTGAGGCACCTGAGTGCGCGTGCTTCGTTGCATTCTATTAGTTCACCACTAGATGGCATTCTATTCTACACACTGCCTTTACTAATACAGTACAACTTTCGCTTTTTATGTATCCCACCTTTGATTTAATCCAGAGGCTTGTAAAATTGTATTCTAATTCTTATTATATATTTGTAAAACCTTAAAGCAGCTTAGTTTAACAATAATCTCGTTTAAGATACAATCCTCTTGGATTGTTGTAGCAACTAACTTTCAGTTAGCACAACCACATGCCACCAGGATTTTACCTTAAACGACAATGCCATGCATGATTCTGGCTAAGATAAACCGTTTTGAATACAAACTTAAAGTGATTAGATGACGTTTCGTCCTTGTGTGCTCGTCTTCAGGTCACATTAGTTTTTGAATGCAGCTTCTTCCTTTTTGGCGGGATTCTGAAGAACCAAATGGCACATTTGAGCAATATTCTGAGTTTCCGAGTGCCTCAATGAAGAGAGTCAGACTATTTCAAGGAAAGGTACAATTTTATTAATAATAATAATAATAATAATACATTTTATTTATAAGTGCCTTTCAAGACACCCAAGGACACTTATATATTTTTCCCAGTTTTTTTACTTTGTCTTCATAAAATATAATTACGGTACTTTATTTCCTGTAAATTACAAATTTCGTCTTAATTTTTCCTCCATCTTTTTACTTATAAAAAAATAAACTATTCTTATAATAGCTTGTCTTAATATTACTTCAATTGTTTTCTACAAATTCTCATTGCCACTGAAAACTGTAAAATTTTCCTCGTAAAAGCTACAGTCTACATAATATTGTGTCTGTTGTCCGATGTTTACTACCCCCCCCGACCTCCCTCAGTGTCTTCATTAACAATTACAATTTTATTTAGCTGTAATATGGCGATTCACAAGGGTGAATTTAAAGCGCCCAATCCAAATACACTCGGCGTGCTTGGTTTCTCAAAGCTCAGTAAGAATAAGAATAAAGCACACTGTAATTATTAACATTTTCAATTTTCCTTGGATAATTGGTAGAATCAATCGCCTCTGGTCAAAAAAAAGAAAAGAAAAAAACGCTGTCCTGTGCTAAAATAGGCTCGCAGAACCCGTTCTCACGGCAGTATGGCGTGTACAGTCATTAAATCAAATTATCTCAGTGATTCATCAAAAGTCTTTTTTATTTATTTACATTGCAAATATTATTCGATTCACCCACAACTAAACAATATTGATAAGTGACTCTAATATGCTGTCGTAAAACAAAACCAAAGTGCTACAAAGCAAATGGAGCAGGAAATGTTTGGGTAATTTTGACAGCGGGCCTTTTATGAAAATAATATGTCACATTTTGACAGCTAGAGGGAAAGAAACACGAGCCTAATTTAGCGTTTCCTTGTAAGTGCTTCCATAAATGATGGATGCTTGTAAATATGCGCCCGCACTCCACCAGCATCTTATCTCATAAACCGCTGCAGTGAAACAGTAAAAAAAAAAAAAAAAACCACTCATGAGGGTCTTAAGAAGGTTGAGTTTTTACTCCAGCTCCAAAGATCCGGATTGATGGACACACATGCCACCAAATCCCCCCAGCAGTCTTCCTTCAGGGTGGTCATCTGGAAGGGTCAGCCATGCGAGACCAAAGCTTGAGAATTGTCTGCTTACACCAAGAATGTGTCTGCTCAGAGCAGCCACTGTGGCTGCGCAAGACTGCTGAGGGGTGGCATTTGTAGTAGCATAAAAATCCATCCATCCATTTTCTAATCGGCTTATCCTCACGAGGGTCGCGGGCGTACTGGAGCCTATCCCAGCCGGCTTCGGGCAGTAGGCGGGGGACACCCTGAAGCGGTTGCCAGCCAATCGCAGGGCACACGTAGAGGAACAACTATTGGCGCTCACAATCACACCTTGGGAACATTTTGAGTTTTTCATTAACCTGCCATGCATGTTTTTGGAATGTGGGAGGAAACTGGAATACCCAGAGAAAACCCACGCAGGCACGGGGGAGAGCATGCAAGCTCCACACAGGAAGGCCAGAGCCCGAATTGAACCCTGTATTTCTGCACTGTGAGGCAGCTTCCATTATAAAAATAATCTCAAGCAAAATAATAATAATAATAACACAATAATTAAGATGTAGTTGAATGAGAAACATGCGTTATTAGATGTTGTAATTTAGTTCAGGAAATAGCTTTTTGTTTTTTAAAAATCACAATCACATGGCTTATTTCGTGTGTTACAAACAAGGAAATGTTTCACATAACAAAAATAAGAAAGGAAAAAGTTTCCACTCATACTGGAAAAAAAAGTGGGAAGAATACAAATATACAGTTGTAATATGACATGAAAAGTCATAATGATGTGGGGATTTTATTCAACGATACATTCTGAAAATTGTTGGGTTAAAAGTAACCCAAATTGAGTGAAGTAGCTAAATAGGGACCAAGCCAATGCTGGGTTATTCCAAACCTTTTCTCATTTTGTTTTGTTTAAATTTTCACATTGGTCTGATGAGGCTTCTGATGAACGTGACTGTGGTGTCACTCTGGGGCAATGAGTGTGAACAGACGCGACGTTAGAAAGGGGAGGTGGCGGGGAAAGAAAACGAACACAAGAGAGGCCGCCTGAACACTGCACTTTATTTCTTCATCGTCGAGTGTGAGTCACAGGAGAGTTGGAGTGTTGTTTTGCTCACGTAGACTGTTGCCAAAAGCCACTCGCAAGAAGAAAACAGGTCACCTCAACAGAGCAATTACAGTATATTGATGTTGCTCCATAAATAAAAGAACATACCTCAAAACACATTTCAAGCTCTGTAATGAAACTCGTAGTAGCTTGTGTGTTAAGCACTATGGTTGGCTGAGTTAAGTTAGCTAACAGCGTTAGCTTCCCCTTCCCTGCTAGTACACTTCACACACACCGTCACTGTGGCTCACATAGTTACAAAACGACATTCAAACGAGGCAACTTTTCAAATCCAAAGTAGAGAAATAAAACATAGTTAACTAAAATCACGAAAAGAACGTACAGCGCAATGCTACTAGCAGTCGTATCTCGTGATGGATCCATTCACCTCATATTCAAGTGTACACTACAGCCTTCCCTCGTGAAAATGCTTTTACTGTATTGTCTTTCGCTCTCACTATCTATCTTATCTTGCTAGCTATCCATCCATCCGTCCGTCCGTCCGTCCGGCCAGCCTTAGCGCTTCCACTCTATCTTCTAACCAAAGATTATTATTGTATTGAGTGTAACGACATAGCAAAGCATCAACTATCTACTTTGACTTTCAAGTTGCCTTACATTTTCTTTTCAGCATTTTCACCCCTATTGTGCCTTTTCCAGATCTGACTTTCTTCTTTCTGCTTAGGAGTTTATCTCTGCACCAGCTGTTTTGGCATGCGCAGGGCAGTCTCCAAATGTTTCCACGAGGATTGACAGTTATTTGATCGTTGAGAGTGAGGATGACATTCTGTTTGTATAATCATGTATTTATTGGCAGAGCTTTGAAATCATCATTTATTCCCGCCTGGAGAAAGAATATGAGTGGAAAGCTCTTGATGTTACAGTGGCGTCTCACTCTGTCTCTCTTTGGAATTGTCTGACAGTTCTGTCATATGGAATTATGAGACGGACGATCTCATTAGGGTATCCTCGCTCACTTCCCGCTTCCATGCTGTGATTGTTTGCAGCTCATGTCAAGTGAATCCTTAATGAATGGATGTCTTTATTAACCTTTGTGTTGCTCATTTACAACCCCCCTCCCAACCCCCCATGTGCTTTCTGCGTGTGCGGTCTTATTATGTGTTTAGAATAGATCGACCCCTCGCTGAGAGCAACTCATGATGTGAGGCGAATGTGTCCCTTTATCAGCAGAGAGGTGAACTATCTGTCATGACAGCACAGCACTGACACTCTGACTCAATTGAGAGAGAATCTGAAGTGAGTTCACTTATATGGAAGTGACATGGCATCATCACCTGTATTTCACCGGGTTTTCACATAAGGTGTTGGGGGAGGTGTGACAAGAATGTACACGTTGCTGTAATGCAGAGACATGCATTTTATCGGGTGATTTATATTCTTCATTTTTGGCCACTGTGCTATGAAGACCGGAAGAAAAAAAAATATTGTGGATCCCTAATTAGATTGTGCAGATGTACCTAATATTGTGACTGCTGGACACAACTGGATGAAGCCTGGTCAAAGGCACTGTGGTCATCTCACGTCATGCATTTGAAGGTAAAAGGATACAACACTTGCATTGGCTTTCATTAAATCGAGCAGACGCGCTCAATATTTTTGCTTTAATCACAACCACTTTGCGTCCTCGTCC
Organism: Hippocampus mohnikei; assembly: GCA_026261675.1. NCBI lineage: Eukaryota > Metazoa > Chordata > Actinopteri > Syngnathiformes > Syngnathidae > Hippocampus > Hippocampus mohnikei. The sequence goes on from JAKGUB010000521.1 coordinate 7,138,837, forward strand.
TCGTCTGTTGCCCACTCACCTTTCTCTGGAAGTGGTTGCGTCCCCTTGTGCCATTTTGCATCCGTTTTCATCCTCTCCCAGATTCATTAAGCCCATTTTCTTCCGCCCCATGACGGCCCTTTGTGTGGTGGAAAGACATTTTTCAGTCAAATTAAATGAGCAACGGCGGGGAGGGCGACAGACAAAGGCAGACAGAGACCATCAAGGTCAGACTGTACCTTGTGCTAGCATGAATATTACATGATGGAGCTTGTTTCTTTCACTTTGCTTTCTCTTCTGCAAACTACGCATTGATCACAGCTGGAAGAATTCTATTCCCAAAAGCAAAAAGCAGAAGCCGACTGTTCGGATTTCTGTTTTATGCATTTCATCTGAGTGTCTGGTTCCCCTAACTGACATTTCCTCAACCGTGGTTGAACAACATCAAACCCGGATCTTCATTCTTGAGCAATGCACCCTGATTTGTGGAGAAACGGGAGACCTCCGTTCACGCTGTTGCATCATGGGAAATGGGATCCGACGGTGGGAAAATGGGCTTATCAAGTTGGTTACAGTCGGAGGAGCACTGACACTTTCATTATCTGCTGCCAGCCTGTCAGGGAAGGAAGGCATGGAAATTGTTGCGGGGGTCGCGGGGGGTGACCTTGACGCGGGCGAATGTTGTGTAAATCGTTTAAATTGGACTGAAGCCCCTTCGAATCGATACATTTACTGCAATAAAAATTTTAACCAAAAAAAAAAAAAACATCCAAACAAGATGTTTTGTTTCTTGTTTGCGTCATAGCACTTGTTCATTTTGTTGCATTTTCAAATAGGCCACCAGAGAACGTACTGTCAAATCTATTTTTTTTCCCCCTTGAAAAAAAACAACAACAAAAAGAGAAGTAATCTAATCCAGGATCAAACTATGGTCTGCTTGAAACTTTTTTTTTTTTTTAATCAGACAACAAGAAGTTATTCAGATCTTGTCTAAATGATACACGGTAGGCGGGAATGACTTTGGGTACGTGTATAGGTGCGAAATGCAGAAGCGCACCGGCAAGCCACGCTGTTCAGTCAGTCCCTAAATCTGAGTCTGATTTTTAAACAAAATAAATACACGCTTCCACAAATGGGTCAATGAGTTCAACTTGGAGTACTGCGTGTACTGTATTACTGAAACATTAACGATTAGGCAAAACAGTCAAGACTTAGGTGGTGTCTAAGATTTGATCATATAAAATGGATTATATAGACTACATGTCCTTAAATTGCAATCGCAATAAAACAGCCATGGTTAACTAATACAAGAAAAGCTGTATAGAAGTAACATTTTACCATAATTCCCGACTTTTGTCACACGCTTTCAACTCTGCGGCTTATTTCATGAAGCGGTTTATACACAGATTTTTCTAATGGCCGCCAGGGAGCGCTCCAGCAGAAAAGGAAAGAGTGAGACAAGTTGAAATGTACGTGTCGAGGAAGACGCGATCACCTGTCACACTGAAAACAACCGGCCATGAAGGGCGCATTTCACCTTCCCGAAGGACATTTTCGTGAAAGTTGACATGAAAACAGGGATGGTAGAAAGCCTAATCAAGGAATGGTTGACCGAGTTTCAAGTGAGGATTTTTTTTCATAGCAAAAAAAAAAAGCGGGAACAGTGACTTTAATTTGTTTTTTTTTTTTTTTAAACCAGCCCTGTTGGTGCTGTTTTACTGCTGTGGTGCTGCCGCGTAACAGGCACTATTTGGAAAGAAAACTTAAGGTGCGGTATTAAAACTTTGAAAACTCTGTGTACCAAACTTTCTTTGTAAATATCTCATGTTACAATGTCCGGAAATTACGGTACTTATAATACACAGTATATCAGGCATTATTTACAAACTAATTAGATTTATTGTGTCTGACTGTTCAATAATCTTGCGATTGTAAAATTAATCACCAAATTACTCGGGTGTCTTGTTTCAAGCTTCAACTTGTATTGACACAGAGTAGCAATATCGAATCACCTTCACCAATACCATGCTTCTTTTACTCACTCAGTGGAAGGATCAATGCTTGAACACATGAAGACAAAGAATGAAAACCTTAAATTCACGTTTTAGAAGGGAGAAAAAGCACATCTGAAGTGAGAGACCCTGAAAAGAGAGCGCCACTGCAGGCAAAATACGTTTGTATCTTTCCACAAGAGTCTTTTTTCCGCAGCTGCCAGAAATGAGACGTTGAATCTTCTCCAGCGGCTTTTTTTTTCTGGGGGGGGTTGGCGCCTGTGGCGTGAATAATTCATCAGCAGCCGCTGTGGCGCGTGTCGGCCCACGGTCGGGTGCCGTCACTTTGGCCCGGGTTTGCGTGAAGAGGTGCAATTCAATTAGACGTGCGAAGGAAGACTTTACTAGTCCATCGCTGATCATGTCAGCAGCACATAATCAATAATGAATAATAATAGTCAGGAGTGGTCAATAATGCATTACAATCAAACGTGCTCAAGCAAACCGTTAATGTTGGCGTTGCGACTTGACTAAAAAGCAGATTTATCAGGAACTAAAAGTACTTCTTGATTAATAGAGGGCATCGGTGTAGAAGTTCGGCCATCATTGTACTGCATTGTCATCAGGACACATATATGGCCCTTGGGCAGTGCGTGAGTGTGTAAGGGACACATGTGACACCCTGCATGAAATATCGTCAAAAACATATCGATCATGAGTCGGCCCACCAAAAAGTCTCACGCTCCTATAAGTGAAAAGCCACAGGAAGTTTTCCATTTCGATTTGAGGCAGCCATTTTCAAGGAGTCCTTCAAAGACAAAATTGCCCTCAAGATTTTCCCACATCGCTACCTAATTTGAGCCATGGCAAGAGTAGACACCACACCAGACAGATGGCTGACGCTAAATTGCAAAACATTTGAGTTTGTGCTATTGCTTGTGGGCTGAGCATAGCAGCAAAGTTTGATGACTTATAAAACATGAAACTCCAATAACTCAGCTCCCCAAGGTCAGAACTTGACCAAACGTCTTGAATTTCATCCCACCCGAAAGAAATTCAGAGGAATTGTCCCCCCCCCTGCTTTTTAGAGCTTTAATTTGAGTTTTTGTCATCATTTGGGGACATGAAAGCAAAACAAACAAATGAGAATTTCTTCTTAATGGATGCTCAGCATTGTTGAAAGCCCTCACGCTTAGACAGTAAAATAGGAGAGCAGCACTGATGAGCAACACTTGAGTTGATAAATGATGGCCAATTTTTGTGAAGAAGCGGCACAAGACTGATTGCAAGCATCAGGCTATTTCCCGCACAGTTGTGGCCAACAATTTACACATTGGTCTTCCTCCCTTTATTTATTGATTTGTTTCAAATCAGGACTAAGCATTCTGAAAAAAAAAAAAAAAGCATGGACGTGCTGTGACTTAAATCTCCTATTGATGTTCACAGAAATCCTGAGCAATGTTGGTAATGCGATTATGGATTACGGCATGCACCTGTTAATCACCTGGGCAACACGGACAGAATTTTGGACGATGATGATGATGATGCGATGATGATAATGACGACTAATGTGTGAATATATTGAAAGGAGAGATTTGCTCCCATTCCACTGAATGGACCGGCGAGCCTCGGGCTGCTCGTCCATTTTTACCACAAGCTTTGCTATTTTATTCACTGGTACATATGAAATTATAAATATGGTTAAGTATTGCTGTAAAACACAATATGTGTACCGTGCCTTGCCATTTATTGGCTTTCGCTGTCAATCGGCGCCAAACTTAAAACCAGTTGTGCGGTTGGTTGGCTTCAGCTGGACATGCCCTAATGTGTGTGTGTGTGTGTGTGTGTGTGTGTGTGTGTGTGTGTGTGTGTGTGTGTGTGTGTGTGTGTGTGTGTGTGTGTGTCTGAGGCAAAAAAAGGCAATAAACAATCCAGTATTATCTCCTAAGAGCATATGGGAAAATGTTGAAAAGTTGTGGTGTTTGTTTCTCCACTGCTTGGGAATCACAAACCACACAAGCTTCCCTCTTCTATGTCTCAACCATGTAACCCCCCCGCCCCCACCCCCCGGCAGTAATTTGTTTTTGGTTCTTAGATGAGTCTGCACAAAGCTTTAACCGGGGCTGTTTCTTTAGGGTAATGTCGCCATGCCAACCACACGCTCATACAACCAAGTGTAAGAAATGAATTCTGGATGTGAATGCTAAAAGACATCAGACACATTCTCGTGCACTTGCTTTGCTCCCTCGCCGTCTGTCATCACAAAAACCCCGTTCAAGTGGAAATTATTGAAATGAATTGCGACTATAACCACACAACTGAAAAATGAATGCATATGAAAAATTTTTCTAATGCACATACTGTATTCCCCACTCGTCGACGGATTTGAGAATGTCTACTTCAAAACAAACTCTTCAGCTCGGAACACCAATGTCTCTGACCTTGCATTACCTTTTTTTTTTTTTTTTTTTTTGCTGCAAAACTGTACGAACGGTTGTCAACGAATGCTGTCGACATGTCGTTGTCATTATTTTGACATTTTAGTGCACATTTGTCGAAATCTTGAATTTGGGGCAAAAAACAAACAAATCGAAAACATTTCTGGCGCGATCTTCAGGTGAAACTCTGCACTGCACGTAAATTTGGCTTTCTGTCCTCTCATTGGACAAGCAGAGAATTTGAATATCATATAACTGCCGAAATCTGGATGGAGTCAATCTGCCACTGTGGAGTATAGTCCTGTATATACTAGCTTGGGAAACTTCACCATTCACAATAATCTCATGTAGTTTTTTTCCTTTTAAATCCAAATAAAATATTCAAGCTTGAGCTATCTTCCTTTTTGTAATTAGATGGATGGACGGACAGAAAGAAGGAATGATTCATAGTATGGATTGCTGGATATCTGGTAGCTAGCTCAATAGCTAGCTCACGAGCTAGCTCGTGAGCTAGATAGATAGATAGACATTGGTTTGCTAAGCCAGGTTTTTTTTTCAATTACTTCAACTCAGAGACTCATGGTTTTCTTCTTCTCTTTAACCCGAAACAGGTCATCAGTTTGTGCCGTGACCAAGAGTCTTGCGGTGACTAAGTGTGTCATTCTCACTGCCAGATAATGTGGAAGTGACATTCTATACTGCCTCAATTGCCTCGACAATATCTTTTCTGCATTGCCTTGTAAACGCTGAAGTGAAGGTGGCATGGGTTGGAATCATTTTTCTACTTTGACTGTTGCCTCACAATTGCTCCTCTTTTTTTTTTTCGCAGCCGTGTTCCCCGAGTTGCCGTCAGTCGAGTCCATCTGCTTTCAGCATCTCCACCCTGACAAGCGCTGTTGCCATGGAGAGGACGGCCTCACGACCTCGGCTAATTAAATGTAGGTAACATTTCACAGATGGTAAATGGCGCACGGAGTCATTCAGGTTCCTCCACATGAAGCCACTTGCATCATTTGGGCCTTCTAACATCTGGCCCTGTGGATTTGATGGGGCCATTAATGTTATGATGTGGATTGATGATTTTTGGCAGTGATTTGCAAAAAGGACTCAAACACTCACATTTCGATCTTTTTTATTTTGGGTCTAATTAAATGTATTTTTAAAAAGGTAGTCTAAATAAAATTATCATATTTTATTCAATAAGTATTCTTTTGAAAAGAATATATATTAAAATCTTGAGAAATTAGTGAATTATTCATTCTTGTGGTCTTATTTTCAGGTACATTATTTTATTATTTGATTAGGGTTTTTTTTCATACATATAATTATCGTGTTCCCTCTCAGTTTCCTGAGTCATTTGGATGAAAAAATATAATTCATTCATTTTCCGATCCGCTTACACGGGGGGTGCTGGAGCCTATCCCAGCCATCTTCGGGCAGTACGCGGGGACACCTGAACCGGTTGCCAGCCAATCGCAGTGAAAAAATATAATAAAATAAATAATGATGCATATTTTTGCATCCACATTTAATCATGACAAAACTCAACCATTAATTTACGACTAGTGGAAAAGGTGAAACCAATTGAGAACTTCTATAACACAGCACGCAGTGATGCATTGTTCTATTAAATAATTGCGTATAAGCCGTATGCGTAGTGTGTCCTCAGACACTTAAAAGCAACTTTTTGATGAAATGCAACATTTCTCTGCTTTGCACAATGTTGATGTAAGAGCAGCGCAAGACACACTCACAACGTGCTGCAGGCCTGGAATAAAATCTTTCATCTTTTTTTTTTTTTTTAATGGCCTTTTCTTGTTACAATGTACACAAGGCTTTTAATGATGCAAACTCACAGCGAAGGACAGTCGCGGTTGAAAGCAACAGTACAACAATGTGGAACATTTCATAGGAGACATTGTGCTGTGCCTGCAAAGTTCCCAATGAATGGCCGTGAGGAAAATGCATTGAAAATTGCTGTGAAGTGGAGCTCTGGTAGCAACACCAGCGTGACCCTTGGTTCAGACCACAATAAAGAGGAGTCTTTATTTCATACAAAAAAAGATTATGATCGCTTTTTATAATATACAGGAAAGTGGAATCCTCATAGTAACCCTATATGCTGTTTTTGCGCATGTGCAAGACGGAGTCTCGTGTTTATTTCGCAAACAGAGCGGGTGCCCACATTGTAATGAAACGATGTGCAGTGCAGCTGCCCTGGCTGTATTTGTTGACAGGCGAGGGATTTGTTTAATCATATCTCAGCATGCTTCTCCCCCTACCCGTGCACGTGTTGAGAATTTCAATGGCATTTCCGACTCAATCCCAGTTTTGACTGTGCTTTAAATAACTCATCGACGCTGGTAATCACATCGGAGTCTGTCTCTGCATGAAATTTGTTTCATTTGATATCTTCTCAGTTGCACAGCTAACCTTTAGGAAGATTAGAAGTGAGAATCATTTCATCCTGCCAAAGTACAAATATCCACTCCCCGGCTCATGCGCTTTCCAACGACAGGGAGATTTAACATTTAGATGGTGTTTTGGAAATTGTTTCTACATTACTATGCTGCTAGAAAACATTAAGAGTTGTCTATGTTGTTTCTTCCTGGCGAGAAAGAGTTCCATAGTGCAGACACAGCACAGAATGCATTTGATAAGGTCTGATCAATTGTTTACAGAGCGTACAATAACCGAGCAATGAATCACATGCTGCTTCAGCGAGACAAAAGACGTTAACTGATAATATTTAGCAGCCTGTTTCGGTCCATTTCCATCATGGCTTGCCATTAACCCGATTTTGAATCTCTGACACACACAAAAAAAAGGCTGAATGGCATAGGCCATCCTTAGCTTCCTATTTGAGTCTTTTTTCTTGCGAGTTGGACTACTTCAATAAAAGCAAGTCTATCACAGCGGAGGCCTTAACTGTCTCAGTTCTCAGTGTCTATGGGAGAGCGATTTAATAACATGAGAATAAAAAAAGGCAATTATTTGAAGTGTCCCTGTGGCCCACTGGTTTCTTTCTTTTTAATTAGTTTAAGATTAAAATAACAAGTGACACCTTTATACAACTTTGTGCAACATTTTTTTTTTTTTGCAATTTGTGTTGACTTTCAGAAAATAATGTCCTCTCGCCAAGTAAACACCCTTTTGATTTGGAATAGCCTCAATAGCAGAGGTGTTTGTCTGTCTTAGTTCCCTGCCTACTTTCATGAACGAGAGCAAGATTTAACTACCACATAAGAACAATATGTGTGGTGTCCCTCTGGGTAGTGTCCTAGGGGCTCTTTTGTTTTTAATTCATTCAAGAGTCACCGTAATATTTGACCTCTGTATTTAAATCAGAGCTTTCTTGAGATTGCCCTTCTTTTGAGGGTTATAAACCAAGTCAAATGCCCGCAAAAATGTGTAAAAGCATTCGGAAATGGCGTCATCCCAAATGCCCCATTAATTTAGGTCTGACTGATCACCATACAGTCTTGAATATTTTAGTCTTCAAAATCTTCCCATCCTGACTTACGCAAGGCTGCGATACACGTCCGTAATATCAGAATCACGACAGCATGGAGTCGATACAAAGATAGATGAAATGAGATAAATGCCAGATTAGAGCCAGTCTGGTGAAAAAAAATAAATCGATAGACGACTCCTTCACGCTAATAAAGCAGGCATTGGAGCCTGAGAAAAGGGAGACTGTCATCTACCAGGCACCTCCTGCAGGCAACGATTGTCATGTAATTCTCAGGCCCGCTTTCCCTGGAGGATGGACGATAAACGCACCAAACAAATAGAAGTGAGGGAATGCATCAAATCTCAGGTTATCCCTCTCTGCTGCAATCTTGTCTGGTAGCCTTTGTGGACTCGAGAAAGGCAAAAGCCGTTTGATCCTTGGGATTTTCTCTTCTTCCCTTCACAGGCAATTTGATTGGGAGGAAATATATATACCTGTGTGTGTGTGTGTGTGTGTGTGTGTGTGTGTGTGTGTGTGTGTGTGTGTGTGTGTGTGTGTGTGTGTGTGTGTGTGTGTGTGTGTGTGTGTGTGTGTGTGTGTGTATATATATATATATATATATATAATTTTTTTTCTGCCATTTGCATTCATATGAGAGTTGCCGCTTGCACTGTGTCAGTCTAGACGGTGAGGCCCACACACACCTGGTGGAAGCTCAAATGTTTCATTTACCAAACATTCCCCTCTCTCCATTGTAAACAAGGAAGAAAAATATACTTCAAAACCTAGGATTGATACTTGTGTGTTTGATGACTCATCCCTCAAAGATGAATGATCTTCATCATCCCAATTAACATAACATTCTCGTGGGAAAACACCGCCGCCCTTGGCAGGCCTTAGACTGCGGACAGCAATAAGTGGACTAAAAATAGAGACGGACATTATTATGTATGGCAGATGGGCGCTGCGTGCTCGGGCTGTTACATTTCATACATTACACGATAAGGAAAAATTGATCGTTTCTGTCTTTTTGGTGATTTGGAAAAGTCATGGAATTAATTTGTCTTGTGCTTGGAGTTTTTCTAAATGTGTTCATCATTTTTACAAATGTATTCTTTTAGCTTTTACCGCGTGTTTTCGACTTGTCATTTCTTCCTGTTGGTTTAGTGACATTAAGACATTACGGTTTATCATAGCAATCCCCAGATAACATGCTGTTCCAATCCAATCCTTCAGGTGGCGCCCCAAGCTAGCTGGGTAATTAATATCCCCGTGTTCCTGTTCCTGTGACTCTGAGGATCTGAGTTTTTATTTGGGGGGCGGTTGCCAGCTCTGTTGCTTTTGTGTATCATTGTCATTTTTGGAGTAATATTGTTCGAATGTCCGATTTCCTGTTCCTGCTCACTGTCTGTTTTTGGAACAATGTCCCATTGCCTTGGCTCATGGTTCTGTTCACTCGCTGTTTCCCAAATTATCTCTTCAAATCAAATTCTAGTGTGGCTTGCATATGCTTATTATTTCAGAGATCATAGTCATATGAAGCCTGCCCAGAAACAAGTGACCAAAAAAGTGACGTTCAGTATTATGTTCCTGTGCTCTGCTACAATTGAGGTCATTGATAGAGTTTAAATTGTAGCCCTGTCGCTGTAATTTATAAATTTGAATTAAACAGCACACCAGGCAGTAAGAGATAACTTTCACCTTGCAGTTTTCCTGATGCGGTTTTTATTTATTTTCACACAAAATCATCACTGGGGAGTCTCATTACCTTGGCAGTCGCAGGCATCACAGCAGTGGCACTTGATTGCACCTCAGCCCTTAGGGAGAGGTGACGGAGGGTTGGTGGTGGGGGGAGGGGGGTATCACGCTGCCGTTACGCACATTCTCCCCTTTATGGGGTGGGAGGAGCTTGTTGCATCGGGATGCTGCTCGATGCAGCAGTCCCGTCAAAACCATCCGTGTCCTCCCCCCACCCCCTGCCCCCCTCCCTACCTCTCCATCTAGAGCAGCTCTGTTATCACTTTCATCTACGCGTCCTGGCTCTTGGCTCTCCCAGCCCTGACGCATGCCTCAAATATGAGTCGCATCACCCGGAGACTGCGCGCCGGTGCTACATAGGTAAGATCATTTGCGTAGAAATGACTCGAAGGATTTTGATGGTAAAAGTGAAGCTTTAGGAAGTGCCTTATCCCTCTGTCTGTGATGGCTACGCGGGTGCTTTGTGCATGCAGACGCATTCAGGTGTGCCACTGGAATCCAAAAAGATACGATGACCAAAAGCGTGCCTTCACTGTTCGGTGAACTTTTTAGATGTCTTCAATTTGTCAACTTTGAATGACGGTGATGCATTTTGCATTTGGAAACTGTTTACGTATTTGCATTTCTTATTTGTAGGAATTTGTTCCAGACTGACCATCGCAATGCATCTCACGGCCGCGCTCTTGTTTGTAGCCGTAACAGGCGTCGCCGGAGGTAATTCGATTCGACTTAAGTTACATTGTCAACTCCAGGAGCTTTTGTATTCTTATTGTGTCTTACGACGGCATGAATAAAACAACGCATCTCTCTTTTCCTCTCATGAGGTTGGGGATGCAGCTGCAACGCAGAGAATGGCTTTTGTGAGAAGACCGGAAAGTGCAGGTAGTGATGCTTGTGATTAAAAAACCAAAAAAACTCATATCCTGTGTTTTTAATGCATCATCTGGAGTGCCCTTTGATTGCTTCTCTTCCATCAACTGCCAAATCGGCCCTTTGTTTGCACAAACAATGGATTTTCTGGCTATAATCAAAGCCTCATCTCAGCACGCTGGCATTATGGGGACAAGGGCGGCGTGGGTGTATTAATAGTTCAGGATTGTTCCCCTTTTTTTTTTTTTTTGCAGGTGCAAACCAGGCTGGCAGGGAGTCCATTGCGAGCGTTGCATCCCCTTCCCGGGCTGCCTGCATGGCTCCTGCGAGAAAGCGTGGCAGTGTGTGTGTCAGCAGGGCTGGGTGGGCAGCCTCTGTGACCAAGGTGAGACCCCATTAAGTGTCACACACACACACACAGCGGCAGACGAGCCTGGGGCTTCAGGTGAGTCACTGAGCCCCAGGGAACATGTGAAATATCCTGGGATTTATTTTTAGAGGGGGTTGGAGGGGGTGAAGGTTGCTGAAGGTGACCTTGGTCGTGAAACAAGGTACTTGAGAACACATTCCCCATCATAGGGTATGTGATTTGGGAGTTATGGCAGAGAGTGCCGCGGCGGTGGAGTGGAAATAAAGGACACGAGGAGAGATGTAGCCAAGCATGTGGGACGAGAGTGAGGGAGAAGGGGAATAAATGGAATAAAAGAAGGAAAGAGACAGATACAAAGAGAATGGTTTTTTTGTTTTGGTGCGTGTCATTGCAGATACTCGCCTGTGCTCATCACAGCCTTGTTCTGGGAATGCCACCTGCATAGAGACCGGAGAGGGGGGGTACTTGTGCGTCTGTCCCCAAGGTTTCACCGGACCAACCTGTCAGTTGAGGAGGAACATCTGTCTCATTGATGGGTACGGGAATTGATTTCATTTTTTCTCCCCAAGTTTAATTTTTAACTTTGGAGCCCAAATTAATGACTGTACAGGAATTTCTTTTGAAGTAACATATAACATTCTAAAGTGTGACCAGACCTGTACTGTTCAATAAATTAAAAGACACACACATCACACTTCTTGTTGTGCTGCCCAACAAGTAAACTATAAATTCAACCACAGTCATTTTCTATCATCCGTCTCCTCCTTATTGTCACATTTAAACTGCAGCCTAACGCAGTTGACGTGAGGCGTAAAGCAAAAAAATTAAATGACGAGCACACGGCAGCTTGCCAGTTGCTAATGCCGCCGTCTACAGTCGTCCCAGAAGAATCAAATCAAAGTGCTTTATTTGCTAAATGTTTTTGGGTCATACTATGACTTGACAATAGTACATGATGAATATGATCTGTGAAAGAAAAAAAAAACTGCTGTCTCTGGCCCCATCTTTTGTATTCAAGAAATCCCCACCTTAAAAATGCGTTGCGCGTGTCAATCTCCTGCATGGACTCCAGCGAGTCAGTTTATGCCTTCACCATGGAGACCATGCACCACTCCTGTGTTGAATTTCAAGGGAATGAGAGGAGCTGCTTCTATTGGCGGGTAGCAAGCAAGCTGTGTTCACTCCCACAGTGGCGCAAACGTCCGTCTCCAACAGCTTGCATCTACCAAACTACGACCAGAAAGAAAACTCCACCCACGCGCTTTGCTCTAGTTTGCGCTGATTCCTTCAGTTCTCAAAGTCTCTCAAGGATGATGATCCGGAATCAACATGAACTGGATTGAATTTGGATGTCAGTCGGCCCAAGAGAGAGCGAGAACTCAAATTGGAATTTTACAACAGAGTGCTTTGTCAAACGTCTTTTGTCCTCTGAAGGCGACCATACTCCTAGATTAAGACACAAATGGACCTCAGCGTCACAAAAGTGACGATTTAATGGGGACATGTGCCAGGAAGCTGAATTTTTAATTGCTTGTATACAAATAGTTGCCTCTCTTGAGTGCCAGCTTGCCCATCAAGTGTGAAATTACATGACCAATTAATTTGATGTGAGCAGCTCACGTCAGAAAATAGTTTTGGCAACACCTCGCAGGCACCTCCACCCCCCCCTCCCCCCTTCCCCTTCCGCCAATGCCCCTACCCCCACTCCCGCTCCTCTCGGATTAAAACATGGCTGTTTAGAGAGGGTTATTGTGATGGTTGTTTCTTTCAGGTTGAGGTATCATTTATCTGTATTGAAGAGTTTAAAGACTGTATCAGAATAAAAATACTGTCATTATTAAGCCTGCCGAGAGTATTTTTGCTCTCCACAAACCTTGACACATAAATGAGATGGCACTCTTCAAAATGCCGTGTGTCTGTCTGTTAGCCTTCCCGTGAGACTGAGCCAAGAGACCCCCCCCCCCCCCCTGCCCAATCCAATATCTTTCACTTGCATGTCAGAGATTTGACAGTGCTGGTATAGGCTGAATCTTGTTATACTAAAAATTAGATGCCATGACCTTCACTTGGCATTCACAGCGCTTTGTCTCCATTTAAACATCTTATTCCGAATTCAATGACCCCCAACACAAACACGAGACACAATTGCAATGCGTAGAGAAGACACGGTACTACAGTCACACGCAGACAGCAACGCCCCCAGTGCAGAGGACGTGACTCACTGATTCTGCTCCAACATTAAATGTTTTATAAGTGTGGCCGCTCTATAATGGCTCCAGAGGCGCAAATATGTAATTTCCTCTGGTTTTTATTTCAGGTAATGTAATTGTAACCTGTCCCCAGATAGATTAGTTACTGTGAAACTAACTTCTGTGGATTTTCTGCACAAATATCGAGGTAGCTTATTATTTTAAGTGAGATGGACTACATTGTGAAATTGAAAAGGTTCCAGGAAAGGGCCCCTGAGGGACCTCATAAATCAACACTCTGTTTATAAAAGCAGCCTATAACTAAAGAGTAAGGTTTGATATGATCAAAAAAAGTCATGCATTGAAGGAAGTTAATCCATCAGTATGAAATGTGCAAAAAAGATGCAACATATTCAAGTCAACTTATAAACCAAAACAACCCAAGAAATTACTGTTTTTAACAAGTCAAGAATATTGTAGACAGACTGACAGGCAAGGCTTACAAAGTGAACCTCCGGATGTGACAAATTGAACAAGGTTCTCACCTTGACAGCAATCAAGAGTGAAGAACAGTCGGATGAGAACTGAGGCAGGAGAGAGGTGACAAGAACCTCTGGCTCCTGCTACTTCGGAGTTATTTTTAGCTGGATTCAAAATCAATAGATTCTTTCTACCTATCTACCTATCCGTCTGTCTGTCCATCAATCCATCAGTCCCTCCATCCACAGTATTGACTTATCCATCCAAACATCCATCCGCCCACCCGTCCAACATTTTTTCATCAAGTATGCAAGACGTTTCTTGATGGTAGGAGCTGTAAATCTATACTGTACTACATACCTGTATAGATTTCTGTGAATGAACTGAAACAAAAATACTAAACAAAGAATAAAGGTCCCCAGAATACTACCCTGAGGAGCTTCATTAACTTGCTCGTGATCTTTAAAAGCCATTTTCAAGAAGGCAGATGAAGACAGGCACAGTGGGAACAAGGACTGTTTGCGTCTGCTGACTAGGCTTCTTCGTATTCGATCATCAAAATCATGGCTCCCGCATAAATATAGGACAAATATCTGACAGTTGATGGAAGCTTCAATGTCAAGAAACCCAAAAGTTAATTTCAGAGGTCACATAATGTGTTTTCAAAAAGCAAGAAAAGGGCGACCCACGACCGCTTTCGAGAGAATGGAATGAGAACTAAAACAGGATGACAATCAAATTTGGCTTCTGCTACTTTCTGCTATGGCGTCGGATATTCAAAATAAATAGGCTTCTCCATCAGATACATGGGAATAATCCTTCAAAGTTATTTTAAAAAGCCCATCACAAGAACCTATAAATACAGAAGTCATATATTCTCTTAAACGTTAACGTTAGCATAAATTATGAATGCTCTTTTGAAAAGTTAAATCCAGCTTTCATCTCAGCACCCAGAATGACCGAGAAATGCAACATCTATTCAATATTATGTGGTCTTTGTCTTAAAGGAAACAAACAAAAAGAACGAAAAAGGGCCCTAAGACATGACCCTGAGAGACACCCAGACAACCATTCACACTCACACCGTCACGTGGTGGGAACCGCATCCACGCTCGCAGACGAGTGAACCACTAAACTGTCGGTGTGCTCCTTCATGAACCTGTGAGCATGATCTTCTCCATTCTGTCCTACAGCTCTCCTTGCCAGAATGGAGGTACTTGTACCGAAACGGGTGACGCCTTGGAAGCTTCCTGTTTATGCCCCGCTGGATTTTCTGGAAACTTCTGCGAGATCACTCCCGACATCTGTCATTCCAACCCGTGTCTAAATGGCGGCAACTGCACAGACCACGGCGCCACCTTCGCATGCTCCTGCCCAGCAGGCTTCGTCGGTTTGACTTGTAACGACACCGGCTTCTCCCCGTGCGCCGCCGCACCCTGCGCCAACGGGGCCACGTGTGTCAGCCACCCTGACGGAAACTTCCGCTGCGTTTGCCCCAAATGGTTTTCGGGCCGGCTGTGTTCCGCGCAGCACCGTCCGAAAGCCAAGCCCAAGCAGGCCGCCGCCAAGCCCGCCGACCACAGGGTGTTTTCGCTGACTCCCCAGCACTACTCGCTTCCTGCCCACGCCTTCCACAAGCTTCTCCAACCGCCCGAGAGGGATCTGCTCAAGATCACCCTGAAAGAGACGGTGCACCACTCCCCCAACGTGCTGTCCAGCCACGGTCAGCTGGTGTGTTTCGGCATGCTAGCCCTGCTCACCTGCCTGGTCATTCTGGCCACCACGGGCATCGTGCTGTTCGGCCGCTGTGAGGCGTGGCTGGTCAACGCCAAGTACAGCAAGCTCGTGCGGCAGCAGCGCGAGCACCTGCTGAAGGAGGCGGGCGGGGCGAGCCACGAGGACACGGAACACTCGGTGAACATCATCCTGCCGGAGAAGATCAGACTGAACAGCTTCGGGAAGCACTATACTTCCATCTGACCTCTGGAAGGTGTTTACAGCGAATGTATAGCAGAGGTGGACCTTGTCGATATACGTTTGAATGTACATTCCAGCACAAACATGGCACTTGATTGTAAGTACTTTAATGCAGGGGTTCTCAAACTTCTTGGGTCCAGGGACCCCTTACAGGGGGAGACATTTCTCCAAGGACTCCCTCATAACACCAATTAAACATAACGACGACGTGCACCCCTGAATGCCTCGAGAATGATTTCTATTTTAAGCGTTTCAACCTACATGACCTGTTTAAAAGAAAGGAACTTAATCCAATTGAAATAATTGCAAGATGTATCCATCCTCAGCCGGCATGCACTGCTTCCACGAGCAACAGGGTATGACCGGAAAGGCGCCGTAAAGTATAATCAGTGTTGCAAACGTGGCGAGTTGGTCGCTATATTTGCCACTTTTCCAAACTCAAGGCCCGGGGGCCAAATCTGGCCCGCCACATCATTTTATGTGGCCCATGAAAGCAAATCAAACAAGTCAACATTTAAGATACTTGCTAAAATCTGTACCAAAATTTCAAATTTGCTTATGTGATAATTAACAGAGATAGTGCACGTATTTTCTTGTTACCCAAACCTCTCATTATAGTAACTAAGACAATAATAAACCATTATTCTTGATTTCTTTATATGGTTTCACAGTCCGAATGGCCCTCCAAGGGAAACACTGCCTACGTTGTGGCCCGTGACAAAAATGAGTTTGACATTCCTGCTCTAATGGCTATTCTTGAAAAAAATTCCCACAAAGTATCAGACAATGCATTTTGCATTCAAATCAAATGCACTGATATATATCCACTTTTTGGAAATTTTTGATGGGCCCAAAGCAAAGCTAAAGCTAAACGATGCGGCATCATTTATTTCAATGAAATTTCCAGGGTCCCAAGTTACGGCTCTCGGAGCCCTGGGTGTCTGAGGCCCCCGGTTTGAGAACCACTGATGTAATGTGTGACAGTATATGAAATATGGTATGTACTAAAGAGCAAAGCGTTGTGTGTCATTAGTTCAATATATGCAAACATGTTAAGACCATATGGAACTTTGTGCATTTTCTATGCTGATTAATGCAAAAACTGCTGCCCAAACATTTGGTACACCTGCACAGTCTAATAAGTCCAATATAAGGGCAGTTTGGGGAAAAAAAAACATGCTTTCCAACTACAGCTCTCTGCTTTGCCCCCAGTGCAAGTGAACTAACAACCACAAGCCAAAACCAATTTCCACATCAGGAGTTTTGACCAGATTCACACAAAAATCTCTTGCTAGGCATGTGTGTGCTATTCTTCCATATATGTGGGATGGAAAACGGGATGTGTCGTTTTGCCCAAACAAATCAACGATTCAAAACAAGACCTTTCGCTATGGCGTAATAATGCTCAGTTTTTGACTGACACGATTGTCCTGTATGAGGGTCATTGAAGACGAAATTGTCCTTAGGTGGAAGTCGAAATGGATGTTTGTCTCTGTTTCCTGTGATTTGTAGGCAACCAGTACGGGATGTACCGCACCCGTCGCCTGGAGGCAGCTGGGATAGGCTCCAGCTCACTGGCCTCATGGGGAGAAGCGGTGCAGAAATTGAATGGATGGATATAATTACAAAGTAAAAAATTAGAAAAACAATTTTCCCGCCCCAGAATCTTTGATTGCGAAACTTTGAAACAAGCCAGTTTGACTTGTTGCATCATAAAAATATATATAATAATAATAAATGAATGAATTTCAAAGGAGTCGAATCAGCATTTTAGGAGTCGATCCCCCCACAATACTTGATCAGTGACTTACGAAGATGGAGGAATATATCTATTGAAACTATTTGTGTATTTACAGTCGACGCCCGCCATAGTGAAAATGCATTTTATACATTAAGAATAATTTCTGCATCGACCACGGCGCGACCTTCACATGCTCCTGCCCAGCAGGCTTCGTCGGTTTGACTCGTAACGACACCGGCTTCAGATTTTCTTTTTTCACCGGGTATCGGTTCTCGTGAGATTGTGCAAGCGCTCTTTACCGAATCGTGGTTTTACATAAGGGATCACCAACAGCCCACCATCCTGTTTTAGACATCGTTCAGCAATGATGGGACATTGTGATTTCTTGAGATGGTTGTAGAAGTGCTCATGTAAAAATTGAAACACTTGAAGAGATTTACAAAGACTAAGTCCAGAGTGTAGATTTATCCGTTTCTTACCTTGTTAGAGAATTGTTGACCAGTATTGTGAGAAATCGTTAACACGATCAGTGTTTCACATTAAAATGATTAATTACTCATACTGATAGTGTATAATTATTTGAGAAAAAATGTATTATTTCAGAAGTGTGTATTAAATTGGTAGGCCTTAGCAATAATCTGGACCCAAGCAGTGCTCAGTTTCCAAAAGCTTGGTGACGCCTTGTTGTGCGTGCATTCAATTCCAAATGAAGCAAGTGCTTATTAGAAACAACGAATCATTTTCATGGAAAAATAGTAGGTGGCAAATACCGCTGAATGATTGCAACGTCCCCTCTGTGGACATGTCTTGTTGTGTTTTTTTCTGATTGTCCCTTTCGATTGTGAATGAAAATTGCAACGTCTTACTCTTTATCCTTCCCGTCAGTCACTGATCAGTCTGGACCAGATTTGAAGTTTCTCCCCAAACTTACTTACCGCTTAGGGACAGCTCTGCTGAGCTCCAAAATGAAGGTTGGATCAAAGCCGCAAACCATCTTCCTCTAGGCAGCCACCCGCTCCTCCTGATACAAGAGGGAAAAAAAAAAGATTTGTGACTTGTAAATGTGCTGATGCTGTGTGTCACTTTGTGATAGAATCACCTGTGTGCAGCACACTGCATGGGAAAAAAAATCCAATTTATGAGCTAGTGACAAATAAATGTGTTTGTGGTTGTGTACACAGGCAGAGTCGTATGTTTTCAGAACAGTTCCCTCTCGTAATGTGCACTGTTTTAGAAACGCGACTGCATTAAATGAAGGACAATATTAGTGAGTGACGTGTATAAGTAATCGACACTTAAGTGGGCAGTGTGCAAATAATTTTAAGCTTTTAAATGAAATGGTGATGATGTGCAAAGGGGCAAAAAATATAAATAAAAGATGTATTGTGTTGTATAAAAACGTAACAGGTCAAATTGGGACACATTTGTATAAAGAAGAAAACAAATGTAGGGTGATAAATTGATAATTTATCATCATTTACAGCTGGTATGATATTCTGTAAATTACAGTAATTGTTTCTAATAAACGATTTTTTTTCCATTTCAAGTTTCCTTTTGAGCAATCTATTTTTAAAAAAAACAATACAACGATTTAGTACACCTTCAGCCATGCTTAGAACATTTATATTGATTTAAATGAGTACAACATCCATAATTAATCTTAATACGGTGGGCTCTATTCAATGTTTTGCTTTTACTGCAACTATGAGGTTCTTATCATCTTAAAATCTATATTTGCTGTTGTGCTTTTTGTCCGAGAATATTTTTACTTACTGTACGTCGTCTTTAATAAAAGTGCATTTGAGAACAAACAAAAAAGTGTCCATCAGCGCTTGATGTGATTGAAATCTCGACCTCGGGCTTTTACTCCACCTTTTATCACCTTGTTGCACTTTATCTCGGTGCACCTTTCAAGCTTTTTAACAAGATTATGTCTACAAATCACATTCAGTTGAGCATCTAGATGAGATGTCAAATCAATTTCAAGAGAGCTAATGCGCAAAACAAACATTATTTAATAAGAATTGAGTACTGTACTGACTTCCACGCGTGGTTGGAACACTAATGGGGAGAAAAGTCAAGTTCCGGTCTTTGTCTCCCTCTGGTGGACAAATTGTCACAACATACGTGATAAAAAAAATACTGGAAAGCAATCGTGATGGGATTTTCGGCTCTTTTCGGTGATCCAGTTCATTTGGATCGGCTCAGTGAAAGAGCCGGATCTTTTTGGCTCTCAAACGGCTGTTTTAACTTTAGTTTTTCTTTTTAAATATTTATGACAAATTTAGCATACATTTTGATAAATGACTTGGTGAACTAAATATTGCACTCTACTGACTGCAAATAGCAATAATTACAAGCAAAGAAATGGCTTTTTACTTATTTTATTGAACATTAAAAAGGCTCCAAACAATAAACAAGCAATAAAATTAAACTTCAACGAACAACAATCAAACATGCATGATCATAATAAAAACAGTGAGTATTAACTGCAACAGCAGCAGTGAACAAAACAAACATAAGCTAATCCTTGCTTTATTTTAACAAACATAAGCTACTCCTTGCTTTATTTAAAATTTGCAGTCAACAAAACTAAATACTTCAACTTGGAATACTTCAATTTGTCCAGTCTTTGAGAACACCCTCTCTGACGGGACAGATGTTGCAACAATGCACAATCTACTCTCCATTACTTTGATCAACCCCCGGGGTAGACGGAAGCTCGGTATTTCCACCAGCTCAGTGGATCAGCTGCTCTTGAAATCTGTGGTTCTTCAAGATATGTCCTAATTTAGTGTTTTGTGTTTTGTGTTTTTGCACGCTTGGCTAATACTGTAAATTAGATTCAGATTGCTTGCCAAACGCCTTTGTGGTTTCCCGGACAGTAGGGGGCGATATGAACGAAAGACATCCAATACACCAAGAAGAAGAATAAGTACAAGCGCAAGAACGGTACCACATCCGGTTCAATGAGCAAGTTTTTCCGCTGTCCACAAGCCGTGTTCTCAGTGAGTAATTTTAACATTTTAAACTGACTTCGCAGTTTATCTCTGAGTGTATAGATGTAGACAATTGAGGAGAGTTATTACAACACGTTTCTCCTTTAATTTTGTTGTTGTGACTCAACGTAAAAAACAACGTCAGCAAAGGGGGCAGTGAGCGAGCACGCCGCCGACAAGTAGACTTCAGCTGTCATGCAAAAAGCAATCGCGAACAGCGTTTGACTTGAATACTATTCTGTTTTCCACACCAAACCTGCTATCAGCAGTGGAAGTGCGAAAGTAAAAGTCTGCCACTTTACAAATAATGACTCAAATTAAAAAGAAACAATTTATTTAATGGATTACAGTGTGTGACTTTCCACTTTTGTTTTGTTTTTCTGCCTGACCAGATTAGTCAGATTACTGGGCCAAAGGCGCAGCCGCCAGACTCGGAGGACATACGGAAGGGACGCCAACCTGCATTTGGACACGCGTGAGTACTCGGCTGTGTGGTGTGCTTGAAGAGCTTCGTGTACTGCACAACAGTGTCAGCTCCACATAGAGAACCCGAGCATCATCAAGCACTTCTGGAATATGTTGTTAAACCTTGAAGTGGACCAAGTTAGTTTAAAAATGTGTCTATGTATGCATATATATATAATATATACATACATATGACTAACTTGGCCCACTTCAATGTCATTTAAAAACTTGACCAGAAGAGCGTGATCATGTTTTTGTGGAGTACACGCCAATTAGTTTTTGTCTCAGTGAGAGAAGTCGGACTTGCTCAGGTCCCCCTTGGTGTGTCATGAGATGTCAGTGACATCACGCATGAGCTGGTCAGGCATATGCTCCCATATCAGGCCTATCGTCAGAGTTTGTGTGCGTGCAACTTGAACTGGCCCACACAAAGATTGACTGGTCAAATGCTTTTACATTGTCATGTTCGCTTTTCTGTCCAATAAATTGTTCAACTTGAATTCGAGTCTCATGACCAAATCCATCCTCAACTCACTCGAAGCCTTTTCAAAGACTGAAGTCTTGAGCTCAGACTTGCGCTTCAGTCGCATCAGACAGTCTTTTCACTGTTCCCGTTGGTCTCCACATGACTCGAAACTCCAGGAATTGAGCCTTTGGGTCATGTGAAACCCAGGGAACAGCAATGCCTGCCCCAAACCACACCCAATTTGACATCCACCAATCGTGGTGAGGCCCCTCATTTGCATAACCAACTTTCCAAGTTCTGATCTGACCAATCAGATTGCTCCAAATTTGCGTAACCATGACCCAAAGAGCCCACCAATCAGAGAATGCCTAATTTGCATAACCACTCCTCTTTCGATCAATCACAGCATGTTATCATCATGCTCCACCCACTTTCACAGCTATCAGCGAATCATCAGCCATCATTCCAGCCAGGCCACACACACTTTCCTGGATTTTTCTGCCTGGAAAAAGAAAATCCAGGAAAAAATAAAATTGGAAAAAAATTCAGAAAAAGTTTTGTTTGTTTTTTTTCTAAGTTAGATTGTGGTGATGTGTTTAAAAATGAAGTTGAGTTGAAGTGTTCTTTGTAATCAAGCTTTATTTCATTTGCAGAGTAGACAATCACAAAAGCAGAAGAAAAAGTTGCAAGTTAGATGGCAGTCTGCTTGTTGCTGGGCGGCGAAGTGGTCAGCTCTTGAGAAGAACGTGCGAGGTGTGTTGACCTGAGAGGAAAGGCATCCGTGAGTTACGCGTAAGTCCATTTCTTGTGCAGACAAAGATGTGTTGGGCATGAAACTTACCAGGGAGACTCTGTGTTGCGTCTTTCAAGAGCAGGAAGCTGATCATGTTTACTGCTGCCAGGGGGAGGAAAAAAAAAAAAAGTAGTCATGATGGTGCATTGTGTGTAAATGTCTCCTACTTTTCAGGCTGGCCCGCAGTTTGACTTCAGCACCTTGCGAATAACAGGAAGAAGAGCAAAAAGTGTTGCCTGCAGGACAGGTCTGTGGTCAAAGGCAGCCGACCACACGAGGTTTTGTAGGTTAAAAAAAAAGAACAATTGGTGAGACGGTTGGCGTCTCTCGTGGGCGATTGGACGACACTCCAACCTCACCCATAACCCATCGACGACGCCAGTATTTCCTACTGCCTGCCTTCAGAATGCCATCCTGAGATCAGGAGATAGTTTGCAAAGCCAACTTCGTTTTCGATTGAAGACGAGTTGCACAAAGAGATCGTGTCGTTTTGTCATTTAGCTTTCTTGGCCAGGGGTGTCAAATTAATTTCACATTGTGGGCCACATAGGACCTCGGTTGATGTCAAGTAGGCCGGACTATTAAAAATTATACCACCACTGAGGCTGCTGTTGTCTTCTTCTCTGAACAAAACAATGTGTCGCCCTAGCGGATCTTCCACGAATTGCACCTTATTAAAACTATTAATTACGTGTCTTTTGTGCATTTTTTCACTTTTAAATTATCTTGCGGGCCTGCTCAAACTTCCTTGCGGGGCGGTTCCGTCCATATGTTTTACACACCTGATGTATAGGAAGGCATTGTTATCGAAAAATTGACCATGTACAGTAAGGCGTTTTAACCCGAAAAAAATGACAACGCATAGTAAGGCGTTTTTAGCCGAAAAAAGGACTATGTATAGTAAGGCGTTTTTAGCCAAAAAAAGGACTATGTATAGTAAGGCGTTTCAACCCGAAAAAAACGACCACGTATAGTTATGCGTTTTTAGCCTAAAAAACGACCAAGTATATATAGTAAGGCATTACTAGCATAGAAAACTGGTCAAATCTTTACATTGTCATGTTCGTTTTCTGTCAATAAATTGTTCAACATGTATAGTCTCATGACCAAATCCATCCTCAACTACTACCTTTTCAAAGACTTTCGTCTAAAAACGCCTTACTATACATGGTCGTTTTTAGTCTAAAACGCCTTACTATACATGGTCGTTTTTAGTCTAAAACGCCTTACTATACATGGTCGTTTTTGTCTAAAACGCCTTACTATACATGGTCGTTTTTAGTCTGCCTTACTATACATGGTCGTTTTTCAGCTAAAAACGCCTTACTATACATGGTCGTTTTTTTCGTCTAAAAACGCCTTACTATACATGGTCGTTTTTTTTTCTGCTATTTTTTTTCAGCTAAAAACGCCTTACTATACATGGTCGTTTTTTCGTCAAAAAATGCCTTACTATACATGGTCTTTTTTTCAGCTAAAAACGCCTTACTATACATGGTCGTTTTTTCGTCTAAAAACGCCTTACTATACATGGTCGTTTTTCGTCTAAAAACGCCTTACTATACATGGTCGTTTTTAGCTAAAAACGCCTTACTATACATGGTCGTTTTTAGTCTAAAACGCCTTACTATACATGGTCGTTTTTTTGCTAGCTAAAAACGCCTTACTATACATGGTCGTT
Organism: Hippocampus mohnikei; assembly: GCA_026261675.1. Classification (NCBI taxonomy): domain Eukaryota; kingdom Metazoa; phylum Chordata; class Actinopteri; order Syngnathiformes; family Syngnathidae; genus Hippocampus; species Hippocampus mohnikei. Next base: position 7,162,488 of record JAKGUB010000521.1, read on the forward strand.
TTTAGTCAAAAATGCCTTACTATACATGGTCGTTTTTCAGCTAAAACGCCTTACTATACATGGTCGTTTTTAGTCAAAAAATGCCTTACTATACATGGTCGTTTTTCAGCTAAAAACGCCTTACTATACATGGTCGTTTTTAGTCTAAAAATGCCTTACTATACATGGTCGTTTTTAGTCTAAAAACGCCTTACTATACATGGTCGTTTTTAGTCTAAAAGCGCCTTACTATACATGGTCGTTTTTAGTCTAAAACGCCTTACTATACATGGTCGTTTTTCAGTCTAAAAGCGCCTTACTATACATGGTCGTTTTTAGTCAAAAACGCCTTACTATACATGGTCGTTTTTTTCAGCTAAAAACGCCTTACTATACATGGTCGTTTTTCGTCTAAAAACGCCTTACTATACATGGTCGTTTTTTTCAGCTAAAAACGCCTTACTATACATGGTCGTTTTTCGTCAAAAAATGCCTTACTATACATGGTCGTTTTTCAGCTAAAAACGCCTTACTATACATGGTCGTTTTTAGTCAAAAATGCCTTACTATACATGGTCGTTTTTAGTCTAAAAACGCCTTACTATACATGGTCGTTTTTAGTCTAAAAACGCCTTACTATACATGGTCGTTTTTAGTCTAAAAACGCCTTACTATACATGGTCGTTTTTAGTCTAAAAACGCCTTACTATACATGGTCGTTTTTAGTCTAAAAACGCCTTACTATACATGGTCGTTTTTAGTCTAAAAACGCCTTACTATACATGGTCGTTTTTAGTCTAAAAACGCCTTACTATACATGGTCGTTTTTAGTCTAAAAACGCCTTACTATACATGGTCGTTTTTAGCTAAAACGCCTTACTATACATGGTCGTTTTTAGTCTAAAAACGCCTTACTATACATGGTCGTTTTTAGTCTAAAAACGCCTTACTATACATGGTCGTTTTTAGTCTAAAAACGCCTTACTATACATGGTCGTTTTTAGTCTAAAAACGCCTTACTATACATGGTCGTTTTTAGTCTAAAAACGCCTTACTATACATGGTCGTTTTTAGTCTAAAAACGCCTTACTATACATGGTCGTTTTTAGTCTAAAAACGCCTTACTATACATGGTCGTTTTTAGGTAAAAACGCCTTACTATACATGGTCGTTTTTAGTCTAAAAGCGCCTTACTATACATGGTCGTTTTTAGTCTAAAAACGCCTTACTATACATGGTCGTTTTTAGTCTAAAAACGCCTTACTATACATGGTCGTTTTTAGTCTAAAAACGCCTTACTATACATGGTCGTTTTTAGTCTAAAAACGCCTTACTATACATGGTCGTTTTTAGTCTAAAAACGCCTTACTATACATGGTCGTTTTTAGTCTAAAAACGCCTTACTATACATGGTCGTTTTTAGTCTAAAACGCCTTACTATACATGGTCGTTTTTAGCTAAAACGCCTTACTATACATGGTCGTTTTTAGTCTAAAAACGCCTTACTATACATGGTCGTTTTTAGCTAAAACGCCTTACTATACATGGTCGTTTTTAGTCTAAAAACGCCTTACTATACATGGTCGTTTTTAGCTAAAACGCCTTACTATACATGGTCGTTTTTAGTCTAAAACGCCTTACTATACATGGTCGTTTTTAGTCTAAAAACGCCTTACTATACATGGTCGTTTTTAGTCTAAAAACGCCTTACTATACATGGTCGTTTTTAGTCTAAAACGCCTTACTATACATGGTCGTTTTTAGTCTAAAACGCCTTACTATACATGGTCGTTTTTAGTCTAAAACGCCTTACTATACATGGTCGTTTTTAGCTAAAAGCGCCTTACTATACATGGTCGTTTTTAGTCTAAAACGCCTTACTATACATGGTCGTTTTTAGTCTAAAAACGCCTTACTATACATGGTCGTTTTTAGTCTAAAACGCCTTACTATACATGGTCGTTTTTAGTCTAAAAACGCCTTACTATACATGGTCGTTTTTAGTCTAAAAACGCCTTACTATACATGGTCGTTTTTAGTCTAAAAACGCCTTACTATACATGGTCGTTTTTAGTCTAAAAACGCCTTACTATACATGGTCGTTTTTAGTCTAAAACGCCTTACTATACATGGTCGTTTTTAGTCTAAAAACGCCTTACTATACATGGTCGTTTTTAGTCTAAAAACGCCTTACTATACATGGTCGTTTTTAGTCTAAAACGCCTTACTATACATGGTCGTTTTTAGTCTAAAACGCCTTACTATACATGGTCGTTTTTAGTCTAAAACGCCTTACTATACATGGTCGTTTTTAGTCTAAAACGCCTTACTATACATGGTCGTTTTTAGTCTAAAAACGCCTTACTATACATGGTCGTTTTTAGTCTAAAACGCCTTACTATACATGGTCGTTTTTCGTCTAAAAACGCCTTACTATACATGGTCGTTTTTAGTCTAAAACGCCTTACTATACATGGTCGTTTTTAGTCTAAAACGCCTTACTATACATGGTCGTTTTTAGTCTAAAACGCCTTACTATACATGGTCGTTTTTAGTCTAAAACGCCTTACTATACATGGTCGTTTTTAGTCAAAAACGCCTTACTATACATGGTCGTTTTTAGTCTAAAAACGCCTTACTATACATGGTCGTTTTTAGTCTAAAAACGCCTTACTATACATGGTCGTTTTTTCAGTCTAAAAACGCCTTACTATACATGGTCGTTTTTAGTCTAAAAACGCCTTACTATACATGGTCGTTTTTAGTCTAAAACGCCTTACTATACATGGTCGTTTTTAGTCTAAAAACGCCTTACTATACATGGTCGTTTTTAGTCTAAAACGCCTTACTATACATGGTCGTTTTTAGTCTAAAACGCCTTACTATACATGGTCGTTTTTAGTCTAAAACGCCTTACTATACATGGTCGTTTTTAGTCTAAAACGCCTTACTATACATGGTCGTTTTTCAGCTAAAACGCCTTACTATACATGGTCGTTTTTAGTCTAAAAACGCCTTACTATACATGGTCGTTTTTAGCTAAAACGCCTTACTATACATGGTCGTTTTTAGTCTAAAAACGCCTTACTATACATGGTCGTTTTTAGCTAAAAACGCCTTACTATACATGGTCGTTTTTAGTCTAAAAACGCCTTACTATACATGGTCGTTTTTAGGCTAAAAACGCCTTACTATACATGGTCGTTTTTAGTCTAAAAACGCCTTACTATACATGGTCGTTTTTAGTCTAAAAACGCCTTACTATACATGGTCGTTTTTAGTCTAAAAACGCCTTACTATACATGGTCGTTTTTAGTCTAAAAACGCCTTACTATACATGGTCGTTTTTAGTCTAAAAACGCCTTACTATACATGGTCGTTTTTAGTCTAAAACGCCTTACTATACATGGTCGTTTTTAGTCTAAAACGCCTTACTATACATGGTCGTTTTTAGTCTAAAACGCCTTACTATACATGGTCGTTTTTAGTCTAAAACGCCTTACTATACATGGTCGTTTTTAGTCTAAAAACGCCTTACTATACATGGTCGTTTTTAGTCTAAAACGCCTTACTATACATGGTCGTTTTTAGTCTAAAACGCCTTACTATACATGGTCGTTTTTAGTCTAAAACGCCTTACTATACATGGTCGTTTTTAGTCTAAAACGCCTTACTATACATGGTCGTTTTTAGTCTAAAACGCCTTACTATACATGGTCGTTTTTAGTCTAAAACGCCTTACTATACATGGTCGTTTTTAGTCTAAAAACGCCTTACTATACATGGTCGTTTTTAGTCTAAAACGCCTTACTATACATGGTCGTTTTTAGTCTAAAACGCCTTACTATACATGGTCGTTTTTAGTCTAAAACGCCTTACTATACATGGTCGTTTTTAGTCTAAAACGCCTTACTATACATGGTCGTTTTTAGTCTAAAAACGCCTTACTATACATGGTCGTTTTTAGTCTAAAAGCGCCTTACTATACATGGTCGTTTTTAGTCTAAAAACGCCTTACTATACATGGTCGTTTTTAGTCTAAAACGCCTTACTATACATGGTCGTTTTTAGTCTAAAACGCCTTACTATACATGGTCGTTTTTAGTCTAAAAACGCCTTACTATACATGGTCGTTTTTAGTCTAAAACGCCTTACTATACATGGTCGTTTTTAGTCTAAAACGCCTTACTATACATGGTCGTTTTTAGTCTAAAACGCCTTACTATACATGGTCGTTTTTAGTCTAAAAACGCCTTACTATACATGGTCGTTTTTAGTCTAAAAACGCCTTACTATACATGGTCGTTTTTAGTCTAAAACGCCTTACTATACATGGTCGTTTTTAGTCTAAAAGCGCCTTACTATACATGGTCGTTTTTAGTCTAAAAGCGCCTTACTATACATGGTCGTTTTTAGTCTAAAAACGCCTTACTATACATGGTCGTTTTTAGTCTAAAACGCCTTACTATACATGGTCGTTTTTAGTCTAAAACGCCTTACTATACATGGTCGTTTTTAGTCTAAAACGCCTTACTATACATGGTCGTTTTTAGTCTAAAAACGCCTTACTATACATGGTCGTTTTTAGTCTAAAACGCCTTACTATACATGGTCGTTTTTAGTCTAAAACGCCTTACTATACATGGTCGTTTTTAGTCTAAAACGCCTTACTATACATGGTCGTTTTTAGTCTAAAACGCCTTACTATACATGGTCGTTTTTAGTCTAAAACGCCTTACTATACATGGTCGTTTTTAGTCTAAAAACGCCTTACTATACATGGTCGTTTTTAGTCTAAAACGCCTTACTATACATGGTCGTTTTTAGTCTAAAACGCCTTACTATACATGGTCGTTTTTAGTCTAAAACGCCTTACTATACATGGTCGTTTTTAGTCTAAAACGCCTTACTATACATGGTCGTTTTTAGTCTAAAACGCCTTACTATACATGGTCGTTTTTAGTCTAAAAACGCCTTACTATACATGGTCGTTTTTAGTCTAAAACGCCTTACTATACATGGTCGTTTTTAGTCTAAAAACGCCTTACTATACATGGTCGTTTTTAGCTAAAACGCCTTACTATACATGGTCGTTTTTAGTCTAAAAACGCCTTACTATACATGGTCGTTTTTAGTCTAAAACGCCTTACTATACATGGTCGTTTTTAGTCTAAAAACGCCTTACTATACATGGTCGTTTTTAGTCTAAAAGCGCCTTACTATACATGGTCGTTTTTAGTCTAAAACGCCTTACTATACATGGTCGTTTTTAGTCTAAAACGCCTTACTATACATGGTCGTTTTTAGTCTAAAACGCCTTACTATACATGGTCGTTTTTAGCTAAAAGCGCCTTACTATACATGGTCGTTTTTAGTCTAAAAACGCCTTACTATACATGGTCGTTTTTAGTCTAAAACGCCTTACTATACATGGTCGTTTTTAGTCTAAAACGCCTTACTATACATGGTCGTTTTTAGTCTAAAACGCCTTACTATACATGGTCGTTTTTAGTCTAAAAGCGCCTTACTATACATGGTCGTTTTTAGTCTAAAAGCGCCTTACGCGCCTTACTATACATGGTCGTTTTTCGTCTAAAAGCGCCTTACTATACATGGTCGTTTTTTCGTCTAAAACGCCTTACTATACATGGTCGCTTTTTTCGTCTAAAACGCCTTACTATACATGGTCGTTTTTCGTCTAAAAACGCCTTACTATACATGGTCGTTTTTCGTCTAAAACGCCTTACTATACATGGTCGTTTTTTAGTCTAAAACGCCTTACTATACATGGTCGTTTTTCGTCTAAAAACGCCTTACTATACATGGTCGCTTTTTATTTTTCTAAAAACGCCTTACTATACATGGTCGTTTTTTAGTCTAAAACGCCTTACTATACATGGTCGTTTTTCGTCTAAAACGCCTTACTATACATGGTCGTTTTTTCGTCTAAAACGCCTTACTATACATGGTCGTTTTTTTCGTCTAAAAACGCCTTACTATACATGGTCGTTTTTAGTCTAAAACGCCTTACTATACATGGTCGTTTTTCGTCTAAAACGCCTTACTATACATGGTCGTTTTTTCGTCTAAAACGCCTTACTATACATGGTCGTTTTTTCGTCTAAAACGCCTTACTATACATGGTCGTTTTTTTCGTCTAAAACGCCTTACTATACATGGTCGTTTTTCGCCTAAAAACGCCTTACTATACATGGTCGTTTTTTCGTCTAAAACGCCTTACTATACATGGTCGTTTTTCGTCTAAAACGCCTTACTATACATGGTCGTTTTTCGTCTAAAAGCTAAAACGCCTTACTATACATGGTCGTTTTTCGTCTAAAACGCCTTACTATACATGGTCGTTTTTCGTCTAAAAACGCCTTACTATACATGGTCGCTTTTTTCGTCTAAAACGCCTTACTATACATGGTCGTTTTTCGCCTAAAACGCCTTACTATACATGGTCGCTTTTTCGCCTAAAAACGCCTTACTATACATGGTCGTTTTTAGTCTAAAAACGCCTTACTATACATGGTCGTTTTTCGCCTAAAACGCCTTACTATACATGGTCGTTTTTCGTCTAAAAACGCCTTACTATACATGGTCGTTTTTTTTTTATTTTTTTCATCTAAAACGCCTTACTATACATGGTCGTTTTTTCGCCTAAAAACGCCTTACTATACATGGTCGTTTTTCGTCTAAAAACGCCTTACTATACATGGTCGTTTTTTCGTCTAAAAACGCCTTACTATACATGGTCGTTTTTTAGTCTAAAACGCCTTACTATACATGGTCGTTTTTAGTCTAAAACGCCTTACTATACATGGTCGTTTTTCAGCCTAAAAACGCCTTACTATACATGGTCGTTTTTAGTCTAAAACGCCTTACTATACATGGTCGTTTTTTAGTCTAAAAACGCCTTACTATACATGGTCGTTTTTCGTCTAAAAACGCCTTACTATACATGGTCGTTTTTTCAGTCTAAAAACGCCTTACTATACATGGTCGTTTTTTAGTCTAAAACGCCTTACTATACATGGTCGTTTTTAGTCTAAAAACGCCTTACTATACATGGTCGTTTTTAGTCTAAAACGCCTTACTATACATGGTCGTTTTTAGTCTAAAACGCCTTACTATACATGGTCGTTTTTCGTCTAAAACGCCTTACTATACATGGTCGTTTTTAGTCTAAAAACGCCTTACTATACATGGTCGTTTTTCGTCTAAAACGCCTTACTATACATGGTCGTTTTTTCGTCTAAAACGCCTTACTATACATGGTCGTTTTTCGTCTAAAACGCCTTACTATACATGGTCGTTTTTCGTCTAAAAACGCCTTACTATACATGGTCGTTTTTTCGTCTAAAACGCCTTACTATACATGGTCGTTTTTTCGTCTAAAAACGCCTTACTATACATGGTCGTTTTTCGCCTAAAACGCCTTACTATACATGGTCGTTTTTCGCCTAAAACGCCTTACTATACATGGTCGCTTTTTTCGTCTAAAACGCCTTACTATACATGGTCGTTTTTCGCCTAAAACGCCTTACTATACATGGTCGTTTTTCGTCTAAAACGCCTTACTATACATGGTCGTTTTTTCATCTAAAACGCCTTACTATACATGGTCGTTTTTCGTCTAAAAACGCCTTACTATACATGGTCGTTTTTCGTCTAAAACGCCTTACTATACATGGTCGTTTTTCGTCTAAAACGCCTTACTATACATGGTCGTTTTTCGTCTAAAAACGCCTTACTATACATGGTCGTTTTTTCGTCTAAAACGCCTTACTATACATGGTCGTTTTTCGTCTAAAACGCCTTACTATACATGGTCGTTTTTCGTCTAAAACGCCTTACTATACATGGTCGTTTTTTCGTCTAAAACGCCTTACTATACATGGTCGTTTTTCGTCTAAAAACGCCTTACTATACATGGTCGTTTTTCGTCTAAAAACGCCTTACTATACATGGTCGTTTTTTCGTCTAAAAACGCCTTACTATACATGGTCGTTTTTCGTCTAAAAACGCCTTACTATACATGGTCGTTTTTCGTCTAAAACGCCTTACTATACATGGTCGTTTTTTCGTCTAAAACGCCTTACTATACATGGTCGTTTTTCGTCTAAAACGCCTTACTATACATGGTCGTTTTTTCGTCTAAAACGCCTTACTATACATGGTCGTTTTTTCGTCTAAAACGCCTTACTATACATGGTCGTTTTTTCGTCTAAAAACGCCTTACTATACATGGTCGTTTTTCGTCTAAAACGCCTTACTATACATGGTCGTTTTTTCGTCTAAAACGCCTTACTATACATGGTCGTTTTTTCGTCTAAAAACGCCTTACTATACATGGTCGTTTTTCGTCTAAAACGCCTTACTATACATGGTCGTTTTTTTCGTCTAAAACGCCTTACTATACATGGTCGTTTTTTCGTCTAAAACGCCTTACTATACATGGTCGTTTTTCGTCTAAAACGCCTTACTATACATGGTCGTTTTTTTCGTCTAAAACGCCTTACTATACATGGTCGTTTTTTCGTCTAAAAACGCCTTACTATACATGGTCGTTTTTAGTCTAAAAACGCCTTACTATACATGGTCGTTTTTTCGTCTAAAACGCCTTACTATACATGGTCGTTTTTCGTCTAAAACGCCTTACTATACATGGTCGTTTTTAGTCTAAAACGCCTTACTATACATGGTCGTTTTTTCGTCTAAAACGCCTTACTATACATGGTCGTTTTTAGTCTAAAACGCCTTACTATACATGGTCGTTTTTCGTCTAAAAACGCCTTACTATACATGGTCGTTTTTCAGCTAAAACGCCTTACTATACATGGTCGTTTTTCGTCTAAAACGCCTTACTATACATGGTCGTTTTTAGCTAAAACGCCTTACTATACATGGTCGTTTTTTCGTCTAAAACGCCTTACTATACATGGTCGTTTTTTCGTCTAAAACGCCTTACTATACATGGTCGTTTTTCGCCTAAAACGCCTTACTATACATGGTCGTTTTTTCGTCTAAAAACGCCTTACTATACATGGTCGTTTTTAGCTAAAAACGCCTTACTATACATGGTCGTTTTTCGTCTAAAACGCCTTACTATACATGGTCGTTTTTAGTCTAAAACGCCTTACTATACATGGTCGTTTTTCGTCTAAAAACGCCTTACTATACATGGTCGTTTTTCGCTAAAACGCCTTACTATACATGGTCGTTTTTCGCTAAAAACGCCTTACTATACATGGTCGTTTTTAGTCTAAAACGCCTTACTATACATGGTCGTTTTTCGTCTAAAAACGCCTTACTATACATGGTCGTTTTTCGTCTAAAACGCCTTACTATACATGGTCGTTTTTAGTCTAAAAACGCCTTACTATACATGGTCGTTTTTCGTCTAAAAACGCCTTACTATACATGGTCGTTTTTCGTCTAAAACGCCTTACTATACATGGTCGTTTTTAGTCTAAAAACGCCTTACTATACATGGTCGTTTTTAGTCTAAAACGCCTTACTATACATGGTCGTTTTTAGTCTAAAAACGCCTTACTATACATGGTCGTTTTTAGCTATTTTTTCAGCTAAAACGCCTTACTATACATGGTCGTTTTTAGTCTAAAACGCCTTACTATACATGGTCGTTTTTCGTCTAAAAACGCCTTACTATACATGGTCGTTTTTCGTCTAAAACGCCTTACTATACATGGTCGTTTTTCGTCTAAAACGCCTTACTATACATGGTCGTTTTTCGTCTAAAAACGCCTTACTATACATGGTCGTTTTTCGTCTAAAACGCCTTACTATACATGGTCGTTTTTAGTCTAAAACGCCTTACTATACATGGTCGTTTTTAGTCTAAAACGCCTTACTATACATGGTCGTTTTTTAGTCTAAAAACGCCTTACTATACATGGTCGTTTTTCGTCTAAAACGCCTTACTATACATGGTCGTTTTTCGTCTAAAACGCCTTACTATACATGGTCGTTTTTCGTCTAAAACGCCTTACTATACATGGTCGTTTTTAGTCTAAAACGCCTTACTATACATGGTCGTTTTTCAGTCTAAAACGCCTTACTATACATGGTCGTTTTTCGTCTAAAACGCCTTACTATACATGGTCGTTTTTAGTCTAAAAACGCCTTACTATACATGGTCGTTTTTCGTCTAAAACGCCTTACTATACATGGTCGTTTTTTCAGTCTAAAACGCCTTACTATACATGGTCGTTTTTCGTCTAAAACGCCTTACTATACATGGTCGTTTTTCGTCTAAAACGCCTTACTATACATGGTCGTTTTTCGTCTAAAACGCCTTACTATACATGGTCGTTTTTCGTCTAAAACGCCTTACTATACATGGTCGTTTTTCGTCTAAAACGCCTTACTATACATGGTCGTTTTTCGTCTAAAAACGCCTTACTATACATGGTCGTTTTTTTCTTTTTTCGTCTAAAACGCCTTACTATACATGGTCGTTTTTTCGTCTAAAACGCCTTACTATACATGGTCGTTTTTCGCTAAAACGCCTTACTATACATGGTCGTTTTTTCGTCTAAAAACGCCTTACTATACATGGTCGTTTTTCGTCTAAAAACGCCTTACTATACATGGTCGTTTTTTCGTCTAAAACGCCTTACTATACATGGTCGTTTTTTCGTCTAAAACGCCTTACTATACATGGTCGTTTTTTTTGCTATTTTTTTCAGCTAAAACGCCTTACTATACATGGTCGTTTTTAGTCTAAAACGCCTTACTATACATGGTCGTTTTTAGTCTAAAACGCCTTACTATACATGGTCGTTTTTCGCTAAAAACGCCTTACTATACATGGTCGTTTTTCAGCTAAAACGCCTTACTATACATGGTCGTTTTTAGTCTAAAACGCCTTACTATACATGGTCGTTTTTAGTCTAAAACGCCTTACTATACATGGTCGTTTTTCGCCTAAAACGCCTTACTATACATGGTCGTTTTTCGTCTAAAACGCCTTACTATACATGGTCGTTTTTCGTCTAAAACGCCTTACTATACATGGTCGTTTTTAGTCTAAAACGCCTTACTATACATGGTCGTTTTTAGTCTAAAACGCCTTACTATACATGGTCGTTTTTCGTCTAAAACGCCTTACTATACATGGTCGTTTTTCGTCTAAAACGCCTTACTATACATGGTCGTTTTTCGTCTAAAACGCCTTACTATACATGGTCGTTTTTCGTCTAAAACGCCTTACTATACATGGTCGTTTTTCGTCTAAAACGCCTTACTATACATGGTCGTTTTTCGTCTAAAACGCCTTACTATACATGGTCGTTTTTTCGCCTAAAACGCCTTACTATACATGGTCGTTTTTTCGTCTAAAACGCCTTACTATACATGGTCGTTTTTTTCGTCTAAAACGCCTTACTATACATGGTCGTTTTTCGTCTAAAACGCCTTACTATACATGGTCGTTTTTCGTCTAAAAACGCCTTACTATACATGGTCGTTTTTCGCCTAAAACGCCTTACTATACATGGTCGTTTTTTCGTCTAAAACGCCTTACTATACATGGTCGTTTTTCGTCTAAAACGCCTTACTATACATGGTCGTTTTTTTTCGTCTAAAACGCCTTACTATACATGGTCGTTTTTCGCCTAAAACGCCTTACTATACATGGTCGTTTTTCGTCTAAAACGCCTTACTATACATGGTCGTTTTTCGCTATTTTTTTCTAAAACGCCTTACTATACATGGTCGTTTTTCGTCTAAAACGCCTTACTATACATGGTCGTTTTTCGTCTAAAACGCCTTACTATACATGGTCGTTTTTCGTCTAAAACGCCTTACTATACATGGTCGTTTTTTCGTCTAAAACGCCTTACTATACATGGTCGTTTTTCGTCTAAAACGCCTTACTATACATGGTCGTTTTTTCGTCTAAAACGCCTTACTATACATGGTCGTTTTTTCGCCTAAAAACGCCTTACTATACATGGTCGTTTTTCGTCTAAAACGCCTTACTATACATGGTCGTTTTTTCGCTAAAACGCCTTACTATACATGGTCGTTTTTTCGCTAAAACGCCTTACTATACATGGTCGTTTTTCGTCTAAAAACGCCTTACTATACATGGTCGTTTTTTCGCTAAAAACGCCTTACTATACATGGTCGTTTTTCAACTAAAACGCCTTACTATACATGGTCGTTTTTTCGTCTAAAACGCCTTACTATACATGGTCGTTTTTCGTCTAAAACGCCTTACTATACATGGTCGTTTTTCGTCTAAAACGCCTTACTATACATGGTCGCTTTTTTCGTCTAAAACGCCTTACTATACATGGTCGTTTTTCGCTAAAACGCCTTACTATACATGGTCGTTTTTTCGCCTAAAACGCCTTACTATACATGGTCGTTTTTCAGCTAAAACGCCTTACTATACATGGTCGTTTTTTTTTTTTTTTTTTTCAGCTAAAAACGCCTTACTATACATGGTCGTTTTTCGTCTAAAAACGCCTTACTATACATGGTCGTTTTTCAGCTAAAACGCCTTACTATACATGGTCGTTTTTCGCCTAAAACGCCTTACTATACATGGTCGTTTTTCGCTAAAACGCCTTACTATACATGGTCGTTTTTTCTGCTATTTTTTTCAGCTAAAAACGCCTTACTATACATGGTCGTTTTTTTTCTAAAACGCCTTACTATACATGGTCTTTTTTCAGCTAAAACGCCTTACTATACATGGTCGTTTTTCGCTAAAATGCCTTACTATACATGGTCTTTTTTTTGTGCTAAAACGCCTTACTATACATGGTCATTTTTTTGGCTAAAACGCCTTACTATACATGGTCGTTTTTCATCTAAAACGCCTTACTATACATGGTCGTTTTTTCGCTAAAACGCCTTACTATACATGGTCGTTTTTTCGCCTAAAACGCCTTACTATACATGGTCGTTTTTCGCCTAAAACGCCTTACTATACATGGTCGTTTTTTCGCTAAAAACCTCTCACTATACATGGTTGTTTTTCGCTAAAACGCCTTACTATACATGGTCGTTTTTTCGTCTAAAAACGCCTTACTATACATGGTCGTTTTTCGTCTAAAACGCCTTACTATACATGGTCGTTTTTTCGCCTAAAAACGCCTTACTATACATGGTCGCTTTTTTCGCTAAAACGCCTAACTATACATGGTCGTTTTTTCGCTAAAAACGCCTTACTATACATGGTCATTTTTTCGCTAAAACGCCTTACTATACATGGTCGTTTTTTCGCCTAAAACGCCTTACTATACATGGTCGTTTTTTCGCTAAAACGCCTTACTATACATGGTCGTTTTTCAACTAAAAACGCCTTACTATACATGGTCGTTTTTTCGCTAAAACGCCTTACTATACATGGTCGTTTTTTCGCTAAAACGCCTTACTATACATGGTCGTTTTTTCGCCTAAAAACGCCTTACTATACATGGTCGTTTTTTCGCTAAAAACGCCTTACTATACATGGTCGTTTTTTCGCTAAAAACGCCTTACTATACATGGTCGTTTTTCGTCAAAAACGCCTTACTATACATGGTCGTTTTTCGTCTAAAACGCCTTACTATACATGGTCGTTTTTTTCGTCTAAAACGCCTTACTATACATGGTCGTTTTTCGTCTAAAACGCCTTACTATACATGGTCGTTTTTTCAGCTAAAAACGCCTTACTATACATGGTCGTTTTTTACGTCTAAAAACGCCTTACTATAAATGGTCGTTTTTTCGCTAAAACGCCTTACTATACATGGTCGTTTTTTCGCTAAAAACGCCTTACTATACATGGTCGTTTTTTTCTATTTTTTTCAGCTAAAACGCCTTACTATACATGGTCGTTTTTAGTCAAAAACGCCTTACTATACATGGTCGTTTTTCAGTCTAAAACGCCTTACTATACATGGTCGTTTTTAGTCAAAAATGCCTTACTATACATGGTCGTTTTTTGTCTAAAACGCCTTACTATACATGGTCATTTTTTTGGCTGAAAACGCCTTACTATACATGGTCTTTTTTTCAGCTAAAAACGCCTTACTATACATGGTCGTTTTTTACGTCTTAAAACGCCTTACTATACATGGTCGTTTTTCATCTAAAACGCCTTACTATACATGGTCGCTTTTTTTTCGCTAAAAACGCCTTACTATACATGGTCGTTTTTCGCTAAAACCTCTTACTATACATGGTCGTTTTTTCGCCTAAAACGCCTTACTATACATGGTCGTTTTTCGTCTAAAACGCCTTACTATACATGGTCGTTTTTTTCGTCTAAAAACGCCTTACCATAGATTGTCGTCTTTTTTTTCCAGGTAAAAATGCCTTACTATACATGGTCAATTTTTCGGCTAAAAACGCCTAACTATACATGGTCATTTTTTTCGGCTAAAAACGCCTTACTATACATGGTCGTTTTTCAGCTAAAACGCCTTACTATACATGGTCGTTTTTTCGCTAAAAAAACGCCCTACTATACATGGTCGGTTTTTCGCTAAAAACGCCTTACTATACATGGTCGTTTTTCGTCTAAAACGCCTTACTATACATGGTCGTTTTTTCGCTAAAACGCCTTACTATACATGGTCGTTTTTCGCCTAAAACGCCTCACTATACATGGTCGTTTTTCGTCTAAAACGCCTTACTATACATGGTCGTTTTTTCGCCTAAAAACGCCTTACTATACATGGTCGTTTTTTCGCCTAAAACGCCTTACTATACATGGTCGTTTTTCTTCTAAAAACGCCTTACTATACATGGTCGCTTTTTCGCTAAAAACGCCTTACTATACATGGTCGTTTTTCGCCTAAAAACGCCTTACTATACATGGTCGTTTTTTTCGGCTAAAACGCCTACCATACATGGTCGTTTTTTCGCCTAAAACGCCTTACTATACATGGTCGCTTTTTCGCTAAAAACGCCTTACTATACATGGTCGTTTTTTTGTTGCTAAAACGCCTTACTATACATGGTCGTCTTTTTTTCAGATAAAAACGCCTTACTATACATGGTCGTTTTTTTCGGCTAAAACCGGCTTACTATACATGGTCGTTTTTTTTTTGTTGCTAAAAACGCCTTACTATACATGGTCGTCTTTTTTTCAGATAAAAATGCCTTACTATACATGGTCGTTTTTTCGGCTAAAAACGCCTTTTTTGGTCCTTTTTTGGGGGTTAAAATGGCTTCCTATACATGGTCGTTTTTTTCGGGTTAAAACGCCTTACTAACCATTGTCGTTATTTTCGGCAAAAAACGCGCCTTACAGAACATGGTCGTTTTTTTCGGCTAAAACGCCTTCCTTTATATGGTCGTTTTTTTCAGGTTAAAACGCCTTGCTATACATGGTCGCGGCCCGCGGGCCGTATGTTTGACACCCCTGTTCTTGGCGATCGTCAATAAAGTGCAAATAAAACACCCATTACGCTCACTACCAAAACGTGCAAGCCAACTTTATTCATTGTTTCAAGATGCTTTGTTGATCAGGGCAACTCCGCTGGAATAGTTGAGACGCAAATCTCGTCTGGATGCTTGCGGGGTGCTCTCTCCTGGTCCCAACGGGGCCGGGGGCTGAAGAACCTGCAAAACCCAAAGGATCGTGGTGACGTCAAACTTCGTTTCAGATTGGGGAGGAAACATCGGATGACTTTCTGAGGCCCCCGATAACTTTTCCCCCTCAAAGTATTCACTGTATATTGATCAACATGTCAGAAACATTTCGATCTCAAACTCCAGCAGAGGGCCCGCCATTGGCAAGAGGAAACAATAAACCCGATTTCGCTCTCCAATGTCAGCTAACAGCAGTAAGAATCATTGACAAGAATCATCGACTGGTCATAGTTTTCGGCCATTTAGCAACGCTAATGTTTTGTTCGACTCCATATAAGCAGACAGGGAGGAAAAAATGGATTTTGTAAAATCCAGCACACCCACGCGTGAGCCCAGTCGCTGTGGGTAAAAAAAGTAAGCCAAGATAACGCCTATAGATTAAAATCGAATATATAACAACCTACCAACAATTAATCTTACGAAAAAGACCTCTCAGATTGCATTGTGTTTACATATAGCAGCTCATTTCTTCGTTTGCGCTTAAACAAGCCGTTGAAAGGCTAATCGTTTAGTGATTTTGTTAAGAGGTTAGAGTGGGTAGGGATGTCTGCATACATTTTGGATCCGATTGATCCCTGTAGTTTTGATATTATTGTCGATATATTTACAATGATTTTGAATGGAGAAATGGTCTTGATCCCTGCTGTGACTCCCACCAAGACACGTCAGGAGGGGCGTGGCCATATTGCTCATTTCCGCAGGGCGTTTTTCAGGTCGTTCGTTATTTATTGGCTTCTCCAAAACAAATTAATAAAATTGAAAAAGCAAGCTAATTTTAAAACTATACATAAATTGAGCTTGAGAGAAACATTAACCATCCTAGCCCAAGTGCCCCTTTAAGGATCCTGTGGTATTAACCAAGTCTGTTTTACATACTGTACAATCTTTCAATGAATGGTTCAAAACGTTAGGGTGTAATCTCCATTGCAGCCACCGGATGTCACCCATTCATTGCCATGGCCTGCGTACAGTCATCGTATTACCAAATGAGGTCCCTCGGTGCCAGTTTCTCCACCGTGGTATTTTTATGTTGGATGAACATATTTATTTATTGACGTGATCTGTCACACCTACTATTTTCAATTTGATTTACGCAAACAATTCATTAGTGCAACCTGAATTTTTTTAACTTCATGGAAACTAATTTCTTAAATTGAAGGAACACAATTATTTCAAGTGGCCCGAAATTAAAATAATTGGCTTCCTGCTTAATGCAACAAATCCTCTCATTTTAACCTTAAATTTTAGATTTATTTTTAAACCATACTGCATTTGATTGTTGGAACATGTTTTTAAAGTTGTTGCAAATAAAGATTTCAAGTTTTCATAATTTGACATTTTTCACTCATTCACACCTAAGTCTTCAATATACCCAGCATGCACAAATTTGGAATGTGGTAGGAAATGGGATTAACAGGAGAAACATCTGTGCAAGATGTGGGAAAGGACAGGAGTGACACAACATGGATTTGAACCCACGACTTCGGAACAATGAGGTAGATGTGCTAAATGGTTACCATCTGTAGTTAGACCAATAATTCAACTAATATGAAATTTAATTGAATGGATTTTTTCCCCACCACTGAAAAAGGCAACCAAGAAATGGCGGTAATTATTTCACAGATTAAAAGCGGGTGCTTTAACAAAGTGTTTTAATTTGTGAAAAAAAAATGCAGATCTTTGTTTGTTTCTGCAAATGTGGGGAAAAAGACAACCGAGTTGTGTTTTGTTTGAGGGTGGACGACCAGCTGTTACTTAAGGAAATTTAACTACTCACAAGTCATCTGTGAACTATTCACAAGTCACAGTCATCTGTGAAGTCATTCACAGATTACTTCAATTTTTTTTTTCTTTAATTTAATTTACATGTTTTTTCACTGAGAGAGTTGGCTATTTATCGAGGTCAGGAATGAGTCAGGAGTTTACAAATAGTGAGGTTAGGTTTCTAGTCGGTTTTGGTGTAGGTTGAAAGTTAGGTCTGGTATTAAACCTGAGGTTATGAACCCTGTGTACGTAACACAGGGTTCGGATTAAAGCTAGGTTCTTCAAGCGAAAGGTGAAATATCAATAACAAATGATGCAACACACGAGCTGGTAAACGTTTCAATTAAAGGCGTCAGGCTCGCTGTAAACCGAGCGATGCGGTGAAATGCCACTGAACTGAAAAACCACAAACCAATTAAAGTCACCAACTCAAACATGCTCAGCTGGCAACCCAGTAGACATTATATGCAGCCTACTTCTGCATTCGGCAAAATGCGTCAAAGCACTTCCTCGCCCGATATGGCGGACTGACCTTACCACAAATCAGAACATGATTCTCGGGGGTCTCATTCAGGGTGTTTTCCATGTACTGTGAAGGAGGAGCATTAGGAATGTGTTTAACTGTTAACATCTACACAGAGAGCTTTGTGTCTGCCGGGGCTCAGGGTACCCGCCACACACTTTCATGCGTCTACTTATGATCTCTGGAGGCTCGAGAGGGGCCCACTCCATCAAATGGCTCAGCTCCTTGCCGAGTATAGCCTACAAGTCAAAACGGAGCAGCACACGTTAACCCCTGACCCGTTGGCGTGACAGATGAGACCCAACATGCGTGGGTGCAACATGCACATGGAAAGAATCCAGAGTGCTTTCCTTTGAGGGGTGCACACATTGGATCGAGTTACTGTATTCTTCGTCTTAGGTTGGCACCCCACTCTCAACTGTCTGTTTCCCAGCACTTCAAATGATTTCCAGATGAGCAGTGCAGTCGGGACACTTTACTCACACTCAGACGGCATCAAACATAAATTGAAACATTTACTTCATTACCGAGGGTTAAGCGTCTGAACACAAGCCTTCATGTTTTTGTCCATGTTTTTAATTACTTACTGTGTTACATGGCGAGGATGATCACTTGGAAAACAAAACAAAAACAATCACACAAACAAACAAACAAAAAATAGGTCACTTTGTTAGCTGGTTGGCAAGTGAGATAGAGTTAGCAAATTAGCAAGAGGTTAAATAGGTTTTCACGAAGTAATTTCATGACCCAAAAAAAGTCAGTCATTTAGTAATCTAGTCAACAAAACAATTGTGTCCAGTCAGCAAGTTTGGTACCTAGTAATTTAGCAAAAAAGTGACAGTAATAGTTGAAAATCTTTGGTAGCTAGTGACTTTTGTCAGAGAAAAAGGTAAATAAGTTTGCAAGTTAGCCAGCTAGTCATTGGTTATTTAGCAAACAACCTAGTTATTCCATCAGCAAGTTGTGTGGATATTAAGCTTGTTCGAAAAAAAAGTAAGCTTGCAACCTTACTAGCCACTTTGGATTCTAGTTAGCAAATTAGGTGGCTTGTCATTATCTAAGAAAACAACATCTCTAGTTTCCTTTAAAAAAAATAAGCAACCATGTTAGCAAGTTAGAGGGTTAGTCATCGTGCTAGCAAAGCTTTGTAATTTAGCTCTGCAGTTCATTAGCTAGCTAGTGAGTAAGTAAACAAAAAAATTAAGTAAATCTGTGAACAAAAGGTTAGTATTCTACAAGTTCAACAGTTCATTAGCAACAAATATTGGTATCTAGTTGGTAAGTTACTAATCAGCAAACAGTGTTCTTATTCATTAAATGATGATATCCATTTAGCATGTCAAAAAGAGTTAGTTAGTTAGCTATTTAGTTAGTTTGTTAGCAAGCTAATAAACAGGATTATTATATTTTTATTGAATTTTAGTTAATGAGTAGACAGCAAGCTAGTGATGAAAATTTAGTTTCGTCTAGCTAGTTTGTGATTTAATTGAGCAGATTGTTGTTGTTTTTAGTTCTGATGTTAACAAGTTGGGTAGCTCGTTATTAGTTATCTTGTTTTTGTTTTTTCTTTTGATTGATTTTGATTTACGCCACTACTAATAATGTGGTAGTGTGTAAATTAGGTAGCCAGTAGTTACAGGTATTCAGCCTTCTAGTTAGTTCGTTAGCAGGATTCCGCAGAACAATCTATACTTTGTCATTTTCATCGTTGTACACACAACTGATTCTTGAAACTGCCACACACCCCATCAATGTGTTTGAACAAAAATATATCGCAATTGTTTTAGGGGAGGTTTCAATTGAATTTAAATTTTTAAACACATTTATTTTCTGTTTTCAACATCTGACTCAAATATGTTACGGTCCCATCATCTGATGTCATCTTTTGCATCCAACACAAATATGATTTAAGCTACTGAGTAGGCCTTGTTTATGACACTGCTGTTGGGGGGAAAAAAGAAAAGAAGCAAGTGATTCATCGACTTTCTGGTTGGTCACAGAGAGATGATCAAAACTGTCACAGGAAACAATGTGGTCATTCAAACAAGCACAAATCCGGCACTCTATACTTTGAAACTCAAATTACAATTTGTGCAAGATATGTCATTTATAGGACAGAAACTCTTATTTATCTTATTACATTTGAAAATAGGCACGGCACTATCCAATACTTTGTCGATAGGCTTGTTTTCTGTTTTTCTTCTCCTCAGCAAAAGAAGAAAACTCTTTGCTCTGTGTGCGTGTGCATGCGCATGTGTGCGTCTGTGAGAATTTTGTTGTTGTGTTAAATTAACAAAACCGGTATTGTATAATTTACAGTGGAAAACCCCCCAATCCTTTTAACTTTTGTACTGAACTTCATTACAGAGTCGATACTTTTTTGTTTGTTATTTTTTAATAAAGTACAAAAGTTGAATCAGTGCTCCTACTTTTACAACAGTCCTTTACACACATTTCTGTACTTCTACTTGAGCACTGTGTGAGCTCTTTTGCCATTTCTGCTATGCAATTAAGGCCATTCATTGCCATCTGCCTTGTTCTGGTCACAACACACATCGTTGATTGCATAAACTGACATCAAGCTATGATGTGGTTTTCGTGAAGTTGGACAGTTTCTTTTCACCTTAGATTACACTCAACGACATGGACTATATTCTGGTTCATGGAGTAATGTGTTTGGTTTTCGGTCAGACGCCAAAGACAGGATTGTTTTGAGTCACTGCTTGAATTTACCGCCGAAATTATTTGGCCACAACACCAAAGCAGATGTTTTTAAACCTCAGGAGCCTGATTCGTGTCAAACCTCAACTGACTTGAGAATGTGCGCGAAACACAAGACAGGCGCCGTGGGCAGCAGGCTAATTAACATTTCAACTACTTGATGCTGATCAAGGAGGTGCTGCTGGTGGCCAGTGTGTGTGTATGTGTGGAGGGGAGGGGGGGGGGGGGGGGCTTAAATCAGTAAAGTCTCCGATACATTTATGTCAAGATATCACTCACATTAATAGGATCATGTGTGATTATCCGGATTCAGTTGTAAATGGTACAAAGGCTTAGGAGAATGCGGCTTGTTCGCTGCAAATATATACACTTGCAGGAATCTTCATTAGTTACTCCTGCACAGTGCAGAGGAGAAGCGTTCTCAAAGATAACAATAGTTAGTTGTGAGATATTCATTCATGTGTGGTTTGCACTGTCTCGTGGATTTTCTTGTATACTGGGAAGTTTATTTGACTTATCTTGAGAGGGCCAAAATATTAGGGACACGTCTCACGAAGAAAAATCACCACTTCCAAAAGAAGTCTGTCTTAATAAAAGGAAAGCTCAAGATTTATTTCTTTACACTGTATTGTTTGGAATATATAGTACACATAATATGTATTTATTAAGAATGGTGCATTAATATATTTCAGAACACATTTAAAAAAAAATGTCACTTTGAAAAACAATGCATTTCTTTTAATGCATGCACATTATTTGAAAACATTTGAGAATATTTGTTAAAAAGGTGAACATGCGAAAGTGTTAATCCTGAATATATGTGTATTTGCTTCTGTATATTTATGTGTGTAAAATATGTATTGATTAACTAACAGCAACAGTCAGTGTTGATTGAAAACATTTAATTTCACATGAATTGATTGGAAAATACATATTTTAAAATGGCTATTATTTAAAAACATCTTTAATTCAAATACATTTATTTCAGAATATTACAATTATTTAGCGATAATTTAAATGTGCAGTTATTGATACATATTAATGATGTATTATTTCTTTTATGTTGATTAGTTGTACTGCAGACATATTTGCTATTTGAGACATTTGAAAATACACCAGTGTACCCCCCCCCCCACCCCTCTTCCAAAAATGCTACTTTCATCATGAAAAAGTCTTCTGCATTGTCTCTACTTCAAGAAATAACTCCAATAAGTGCCCCTGGTAAAGAACATTTCCACAGAAATGCATGCATAGACCTGTTTTGTCTCATGGTGCAGGAAATTGAGGACTCGTTCTTTTTTTTTCTTATGCAAAAAGAAAAATAAAAGAAAGAAAGAAGAATCCAAACAAAACATTAGT
Source organism: Hippocampus mohnikei (assembly GCA_026261675.1). Classification (NCBI taxonomy): domain Eukaryota; kingdom Metazoa; phylum Chordata; class Actinopteri; order Syngnathiformes; family Syngnathidae; genus Hippocampus; species Hippocampus mohnikei. Next base: position 7,184,455 of record JAKGUB010000521.1, read on the forward strand.
TTCTATTAATACAAAGTGGCGTGTTAGAACCAGCAGCTTGACGTCAAGAAAGAGAAAACAGCTATTCATAGCAAGAAGGAGCAACAGTGCGTAGAGGTAGATGAAGACATTTTATTGAATGAAAAAATATACGCATAAAAGCACACACACGCACGTACACACAAACCGTCTATATATACAAAAAAAAAAAGTGATATGGACAAGAGAGCAGCAATCGAAGCTCCTCAGGATCACATACATCAGTACCGGTTCTCCGGACGTACGCCGTTTCAGAACCGAACTTCACAACAATACCGAGGAGCGCATGCAGTGACGCGCACTTGTCCACATCGCGAGTCAAACGCAAACTAACCTCGTTTTTTTGCCGGTACAGTATATTCCCAAAAATAAAAAAAACGGCGTGGAGGGAGACTCACACACAAACAAAATACTACAGTAGGATTGAAGAGGAGTTTTTCTACCCCGAATTTGCAGCATTTCAGTTGTTTCCTAGCAGCTCTTCGTGCGTCTACACATGAATGACCAGACTGCTGCCACGCACCAGTCTTTCCCGGTACCGCTGCAGCCAGTCTCTGAGCTCGGAGATCCGGTAGCCCTCGGGTCCCCTGCCCCCCTGGTAAACGATCTTGCCCTCCTGCAGGATGTAGAGTCTGTCGAAGTAGGCGCCGTAGGCGGCGTTGCAGGGGTTCTCCATGCCGTCGACTACCACCGGGCACCCGGGCGCCTCGGAGCGCATGAGCTGCGCCGCGTGGAGCCGGTCCTCCAGGCAGCGGTGCTTGGGGATCTGATAGGGCGCGTCGGTGCTGACCCAGCCGTCCGAGGGGTGCGCCTCCTCGATGTACACCAGCACCGAGTCGGCGATGTCGGCGTGGTCCAGAACCAGCCCCTGGAACGCCTTGAGGCGCGCCATGAAGGGGGGTCAAGTGCAGCTGCCGAAGTTGAGGATGAGCGGTCTCCTCTCGCGGGCGAAGTCCAGGATGCGCCCGCGCCGCTCGTCCTCCAGCCGCACCACCTCGGTGTTGGGCGCGCCGCGGCCGAGGTGCGCCGCCTTGAGGAGGTCCAGCTTGTGTCCGTGCCACACCGCCTTGAGGGAGTCCAGCGTGAAGAAGCGGTTGGAGTCGGAGATGCACAGAGGAGGGTCCATGGTGTCGCTCTCCTCCCGCTCTTTCATCCGGAGGAAAAACCTCCTCCGGATGCACAGAAAGTCGAGGAGCCAAAACATGAGCGCGGCCAGCAGGAAGCGGGGCAGAAGCACCAGGCACACCAGCGCGTTCTTGACGGCCTTCATGGTGTTCATCGTGCGCCCACCGCCCCCTCCCGCCAACCCCTAAAAATGTGTGCCGGCTTCAAGTTGGGTGACTTGCAACTTCCCCTCTTTTTATAGCAGCCACAGGTCTCAATGATGCACACCCCGCCTCCTGCACAGCGGGGCCGAGGCCTCACATGGCGAGGATTACCTTCTGTCAACTCCGCTGCTTTGAGCTGCTGCCAGACAACATGCGGGCAAATGATGAGACCCATCAAAGTGAACCCCCCTCCCTTCAAAAAACAAAAACAAATCTCCAGTCGTGCATCATGTGTGACATCAACCTCAAAGGAGACATTTCATCTGTTGCGACAGAATTGTTACTTTCAGGCTGCGGCAATCGACACTGATGGGTTAAAGTTGGGTAAAGTCAGCTGCACATCAGGGATCCCCCCCACCCCTCCTGCAGAGACAATACGTCCAATTATGACCCATTCAGCTGCCTTGACAATATTTTGAACAAGCAAACATCTTTTGCAGAGACGTGCAATTTAAATCATGCAGGCGGCCACAAATGTTCATGGGGGGCTGCAGAGGACCATGTACTTCCTAACCAGATTTATGACAAAAATGACATTTTGAATATGTACAAAACACATGCATATGTCTGTTTTTTTTAAACCAATGTGTATCGCAGTATCTTAATATATTTCATGACTCCATGCTCAATGCCTGTTCTAGCCTTCAACCACAAAAGGTTTGAACAATCAAATGTAACCCCATATTGTGATTATTTTTTTTCCCAGTGCAAAAGGCAGCCTTTGCATACAAATCAGGACTTTTATCAAACTCCTTCAGAGTTTGCTGATGAGCTGATCATTTGAATCCGACATGTTGCAGCAGGGAGAAATGGAAAACATGCAGGAAGGGCGGCCCTCGAGGATCGGAGTTTGACACCGATGGCTTAGCTTCAGGCTAACATTGGACTCGTCCGCTTGCTAGCTAGCTAGCTCATGAGTCCAAAACATAAGCGGCTTGTCATTTATTACGATATAATATGAAACTTTTTAAAAATTGTTTCCCAGCCCAGGTGGATAATTATCCAAAAGAAACATTGATCTTTTTCTCTCTAGGTATTGTTATAACATCCGCCGGCGCAGCAAGAGTGCACCATTTTAAGAGCAACCGTGGAGTGTATTTTCAAACGTATACTGTCGAATGCCATCCACCCAAGATGGTGAGCAAGAAAAAAAACGCCAAAGCCAAGCGACCTCATCAGGTAATCCCTTTCAATTCCGGTAGCCTTTAAACTCATTTACTTTGCAGTTTCCAAGTGACTTGGAGCCTATTCCAGCCGCCTTACTGGCAAGGCGGGATACAACTTGAACTGAAACCACTCGCACTCACATTAACGCTGATGGGCAATTCAGTCATCAACACATGTCTTACACTTAAAGATGTCAGGCTATTTGATGACAAAAGCAGCGGTCCCCAACCTTTTTTGCCCCACGGACCGGTTTAATGTCAGAAAATATTTTCAGGGACCGGCCTTATCAATACAACGGCAAATACAACAAAATAATACGATATGACCTGCATGAAAACTGCGGCATTTTCTAAACATAACAATAACCATGAATCATGACACGAGGAACATCCTATCTGGCCGCAACACTTTCTGGTCACTATGGTAACGTTTAACCGTGCCTTCAAAATAAGATACACCGCAAATACAAAGTGCATGAAAACGTACGACTCACCATCGCCGCATATTATGCAGAGTGGACTTGGTGCGTCGGAATCTCTTGTTGAGATAAATCCATATGTTAAATAGGAAATCCTGATACTGTCTATTAAATGTAGCCTTCTTTGTCTTGAAGGTCGTAGGCTCCTCTTCTGTCTCCTGGCTGGGCCTTTTCCCCTTCCTGTCACGTTTGCGAGGTGGTGAAGGACCCCAAAAAGCAGGCACAAGGGAGGAGCAGGGTGTACTTGACAAATTGTATTAAAACATAGAGAAAACTCAATCCAAAACAAACAAAGTCCAAAGTATCAAACAAAAACCATGACTGAAGCTAAAACATAACAGTAACCGAAACAGGACTGAAACAAACCTGACAGCAGCAAACAAGCAAACACAAACAACAACAATGACCCGAACATGAGTGGTCGGGCGGGAGTCCTTTTATACAACTAATTACCTAACGACCAACAGGTGTGCAGCTGCAGGGGGAGCCCTACAGTGCCACCTGTTGGTCACAAACCGAAACATGACACTTCCTAAAGAAACTTTTCAAAGATGTTTGTTTTTTTTACTCATTTTTGCAAGCTCCTGGGTTTCATTTTAGCGATAACCTATCACGTGACCGAGAAGCGCGCTTTGACCTGTGTCAAGAGTGACACATTGTAGATGGATGTAACAGAGAATCCGGTATATTTTTTAAATAAAATATCTTTCAGCTTCCGATATACCAAATGACCCACGGACCGGTATCGGTCCGTGGCCCGGGGGTTGGGAACCACTGGACTAAGGTGATTCTTATGAGAGCACCAAAAGCATTTCAGAGTGAGTGATACTGAAAATATATGGAAAAACACAATAAAATGAAAAACAGCAAGGACAGCGGTAAATGAACGTGACATTTGGTCCCATGTGAGAGAACTGGCTGCAAACAAAAGTTGATTGCATCACAACTGTACCCACAAAAACATCAGGATTGCACTAAAGCGAGAAACCACTGCAAGCCACGAAAACAATTAAAAAGCTGTCGCCTTAACAACGGGGATGCTTGAGTCTTGCTTCTTTGAATGTCTGCTGACTTCACATTACCTTGCGGTTAATATTCATCTCACATCCAACTTCTGTTAACAGTCCTTGTTCAGGTTACGCCTTCTTTTTTGGATATGTCACAAAAAAAGCCAAAGAAAAAGCACAAACTTGACAAATTTGACAAAAACACAAATTTGAACTATTTAATAGAACGTAAAACTTCAGAAGAGTTCAACTTTCCGCTGTACTTTTCTCATGTCGATTAATTATTGTTGGGTTGAAAAAAAAGATGTTTAAAACAAATCTGGAGCAGCATGTATTTTTTTTTCTCTTCTTTCATATCCTCAGCATGCGTTTCTTGTGAATGTCAACTAAAGGAACATTAGCATTTCAAAGAAATAGTCTACACACACACACACACACACACACACACACACACACACACAGGAAGGCACAACTGTTTCCTTAAAAAAAGTCAGATGGTGTTGTGCATGTTTGAAGAGCTTAAAGCCAACATCAGGAATCATTTGATATTCGTATGACCAAAAGAAACGTGAAAAAAGACAAGATGTCCGAGTAAATAAGACAATACTTAAAAATATTGTTTGGTGCCACATTAAAGGAACAAAAACAGAACTTTTGTGAAAAACCTTTTGTTTTTTAAATTTTCTGTTACGCAATGAATAAGCGCATGTCACTGGCGCTGAAGAGCTCAATGGACTAAATGATTCATCCGGCTGAGACACTGATTGGCTGCTAAAAGAGTAAGCGGGCGTGATTTAAGAGGCTGGAACTAATCAGACCCAAACACGAAGTGACTCGCAAAGCGAACGAACCACCAAAATGATTGATGATTTGTTATGAAACTTCGCAACTGAAATAGAATTTTGCAGCACATGCATGAACGTAGATCAGGAGAATCATCTGGATGCCTGTTCCTGCTTTGCGCCCCATTTAAAATTGTTTGAATGACAAATTAATTCCACGCAGGAACATGTAGTCCGACAGACTCACACTCAGGAATTGATTCAAATGAAAACACGATATGATTAAACAATGAACCAAGACGTTTATTGAAGGACTGTTACTTCCCACCTAAACTATTTCCGTCCCTGTTTACAGCTGAGGAACGGGGAGTCTGCAGGAACAGGAAGCCAAACAAAGAGAAAGCGAATTTAGTTTAATTAACGCGTGTGCTTTAATTCGTATATGAGAGGGGGGGGGTACATGCCGTTGTGTGATGCTCGCTCTCCAAGAGTGACAGCCGCCAAGTGTTTGCGCATATATGGGTTTATTTAGCTGGCTAATGACTATTAAATTAAACTGTGAAGCAATCAATCAATAAAGCCTGTCCAAGCTGTATTCCAATGCTTTTGTCTTTACCTTGCTGTCAGCCACTGGCGCCTTCTTAGCACAAATGGCGTTTGCAAACTCTCTCTGTCAGGTAAGCTTGGTGCTAGCTAGCTAGTACGACAGAAAATGATGGAGGTAGGGCAACTTTGAACAAGTGGTTAAGATTGTCATCTGGCACCGTGGGAACCCGGGTTGAGAAAGACACCAAAACTTTACTAAAAGCACAAAAAAAAAAAACACTCTAGATTCTGTCATTGATGGATTGTGGAGGTTAAAGTAAGTTATTTGAAACTAAAAAGGAAAACCTTGACTAGGTTGATGTGGCTACATTGGCCCCTCAATGGACGCCCCAATATGTTTTCAAAAAAAGTGAAAATGAAGCTTGATAAAGTACTTTGGACAATAAATGGTGTCGATAAAGCACAATATAAGTGGACTCCATTGACCGTCATGTTCCAATTGGATTTTTTGTTCTATGATGTATTTTTTGGGCAAAAATCCGATTAGCTGTAACCGGGATTCACTGCTTGAATGGTTAATGAATAGTGAATGTGGAGGGTTGGTGCAAGTCCGAGCTCTACTCCACATGAATAATAAATGGGCCATAGAAAGTCCGAAAGAGTCACACTAAGCAAATCCCTCTAAAAGTGCACATTATTAAATGCAACTTCATTCATAGGCATTCTTTTCCTAATTAAATCAAGGCTCAGGTACAGAGACAGTCATCCAGACTCACATTGAGGACATGACTCCAACAGCACTTTGTTGTCAGATAATGAGCTGAGAAGTTTAGTCATAGGAATTGCTTTCCCAATTAAGTCGCAGCTCAGGAGCAGGAACAAAGAGGGATCAGGAATACTAAAGAATGACACATAATAAAGAAATTACTGTAAAAACAACATAAAAGGGTGGACGAGAGGTTTAGTCATATCTGGTCATCAACTTCCATCTGCTCGGGCCATGGCCCACCCGTCTGGAATGGACCATTGCAAAAAAAAAAATGACAGTTGGCAACTCAAACATGTACATTGAGCGATTTGATCTACTAATATGCTGCGACGGAAACGTGTTACGCTGGTTTTGAGGCTCCACTTACAGTACATTATTGACATCCATCCATTTCCTGATCCGCTTATCCTCACAAGGGTTGCAGGGTGCGCTGGAGCCTATCCCAGCTGTCTTCGAGCAGTAGGCGGGGTACACCCTGAACCGGTTGCAGGCCAATCGCACATAGACGAACAACCATCCGCACTCACACCCTGCAACTCTGCACCGTGAGGGTGACGCGCTAACCAGTCGACCAATGGGCCGCCATTATTACTAAAAAAAAAGTGGATTTAATACACATCCTGTCCATCGGCTGGAAGAGCCCAGTGTGTTCTGCTTTCTCAGGCAGAGTCAGCTGCTGGCTAGGACATGAGATCGTTTATGTTTGTATTCCCAAGAACATCCTTTAAAGGAAAACAGGTCACTCTAAACTTTTCTTGGAACTTTCGTTACAATAATGCCTGCAGCAGCAAAACGAGCTGTCTGAAGAGCAGATTGTGATTCCAGAATTGGACGCTTCAGCAGTCACCAAGGAGGATCTCCAGCATGGTAACCAAGAGACCAGAATCCATCGTCAACACTGACTGATGGAAGCCTCCACGCGTTCTTGTTACGACTTTCGGCTCATCCCATCGAGGTCACCACAGTGGACCACTAGCAACATTTGTTTCGGGCGGCTTTTACCCTATTGAGTTCAAAGAAAGGGACGATGTTAAACCGTCTTGATGTGCAAAACAGATGGGAGTATATCATAGTGAGTGTCACTGTATACTTGAAGTGACTGAGAACTCATTATGGCCAGATGGCTACGATATCATTGACAAATAAAGACTACATGGGGGGGGGGGGGGAGTTCAGACAAGCCACGAGGAAATGAGTGTTCCATTACTAATGTTTGTTTGCTTTTCCAACATCAACAAGTGCAGTACAAAAGAGTTTTTACACACACATGCCAGAGGTTCACACTCTTATGCCTGAAGGAAGTGTCGACAAAAACTGACAGCATTGCACTCACTTTTTGACATGAGTTATTGTGTGACAGGATGACTCACTAACCCCTAACAAGATCGTGAAGACAGATGATCAAGTCAAAGCCTGACTCACGATGGCGAAACGACTTTCTCTTCGTCACTCTTGTTCTTAGGTCTTTGAGTCATTTTTATTTGTTAACCATTTCTAGCGAGGTTTAGGACCGCCATGATTACATGTTCACAAGAGGATGTTTTTTCATGTTACACTATTTATAAGACCTTTTCAAAAAAAATCTAAGACACTTTCTGGAAAAATGCACAATAACATCAGTGTAGAATTGAAAGGGGGTGGGAAATAATTTTATTTGCAAATCACACTTGAGTTTTAAAGTTAACTAGGCAAAAAACAAACAAACAAAGAGACAACTAAAAGAAAATAAACAATAATACTCACAAATATTTTACGTGTAAAAAGTAATAGTGGGCATTTTTAAAGCTAAAATAGTGTAATATATTCATATATTTAAATAAGACATTCATCTGCACCATGATGTTTGGACTAAATAGATACATTGTGAAATATTCCTGGGGGGGAGAAAATCCTACCTATTTTGTATTTTTATTTTGAACCTCCAGAGGGCGCCTTGGATGACATGGCGGGTTTCTGCATTTTTTTCCCATTTTATATTATTTATATGATGTACATTTTTTGTGTGTGCGCCTCAACCAGGCTTGATAGATGTTCTTTGTATTCAGGTGAGAATCCTCAAAGATAATATTTGAAAATTGTGAAAATCTGTCACGATTATGCTGTCGGTTTCTTATCTACAAGAGATAAAATTTCTAAATCTTGCTAGGAATATGCCCGAGTGCAGTTGAGGATGACGTGGTCTTGTATAGAACCTCAGTTCCAGTTACCCACAAAGTCACTACTTCTTGGGACTCATCATTGGAAAAAAAAAAAAGACAACATGCATCCTGGGGCAACATCCTGTAACAATGAGGGTACATGAGTCTATCCTCACCTCACCATCTGGTACATGGTGCCCACTGCCAAGGACAAGCGCAGACCGCATTGCATGATTGGCTGCGATCCACCATTTGAACCCTCGGGACTTGAACGACTCTTGGTGGTTGAGGTGAGCAGATAACATCGTTCCTGGCAAAATATGCTGACAAGCATTTTTCTTTGGTTAAAATCCCACAATACAACGCCATCGACAAGGCCTCTGCTTATGACCTAACTAACACCAACGTGTTACGACAAAGTCTGCATAGAAAGTCTGCTCAGGTATTCCTCTTCTCTTATCATCTTCGACCTTAGAGAAAGTGGAGGGGAGGAAAAAAATCTCCCAAAAGCATGCATGCAGAATTAATCCTTTAATTCTGGCAGAAATGAGATGTACTGGCGCCTGGTGTGATAGGATGACATCATGTATGATGAGGATTCCAGCTCCGAAAAAGTCTTCGGCTTTTTTTTTTCAGGAACATTTTTCAAATTGTGGAATTTAAATGATGAACTTCTACTATGTTGATGAAAACTGATGTCGGATTCCCCTAACCATGCCACGTGATTTCCCCTGACATTTTCTTAAAGCCCGTAGCTCACTGAGCAGCGAATATTTGCCAACGTATGTGAAGTTGATTTTTCGTCAGTGCTTGTTCAATGTCGCAAACGGTCGATAAGACGTTTGTCAGACATTCGACAACAGATTTAATGGTCGCAAATATTTCCACTTCTCGCCAAGGAATTTTGAAATGTTCAAAATATCGTGACGACAAGAAAAACTGTTTTTGACATTTTGACAAATTTTAGGGTGACTGGTTAGCATGCCGGCCTCACAGTGCACAGGTGCAGGGCTATGGCCTTCCCTGGGTGGAGTTTGCATGTTCTCCCCGTGCCTGCGTGGGTTTTCTCCGGGTACTCCCGTTTCCTCCCACATTCCAAAAACATGCATGGCAGGCTGATTGAACACTCCAAATATTGTCCTTAGGTGTGAGCATGACCGCAATGGTTGTTTGTCTATGTGTGCCCTGTGATTGGCTGGCAACCAGTTCAGGGTGTACCCCGCCCACTGCCCGAAGACGGCTGGGACAGACTCCAGCATGCCTGCGACCCTCGTGAGGATAAAGCAGTTCAGATGATGCATGGATGGATAGGACCATGCAAGTTGACACACATGATTTGCTTTCGTGGGCCATATAAAAAAATGTCAGGGGCCAGATCTGCCCCCCGGACCTTGAGTTTGACACCTATGACCTAACTCATCCCTAAAATATATCCCCTTTTTTATCTGAATAACTCGGTTGTGTTTAAGATGTTTGAGCAGCTGAATAAAACCAACCAAAAATCATCATATCGATGAAGTTGACATCCTGTGAACGTCGTGTACACTGTACCATGACCCCATAGATTCAGGTCAAGCAGGAGACGTCTGTTCAGCGTCTGCGTCTTCACATCTGGACAGACACGTTAGTCATAACTGGATCAAGGCCAACTGCTTTTTTTTTTTTTTAACACAAGCATTCCGGGTCGAGCCAGCACATGGTTGATTGGTTACGCCATAATCTTTAGTTACAGTAAATCCATGTCACATTTGACTGCCGGGTAGAACGCAGACCCGCGGGAAAGATGTAAATTGTCTGCGCCATGACTCAGACAGCAGACGGCGGGAGTCCAACCGGCATTTTCCTCATTTAGTCGCTGATCAAAATTCAGTCGTAAAGAATCGGCCTAGGTTATGAATTTTCTCATAGCAAGACAACCAACAGTATCTTTTGGACATAAAACTCCACCTTGGAGGTGCTGGACTGTGATATAATGGTGTTGGTTTTTAGATTGTATAGTTTATGAATGCTTTTCACAATCTCAACCATTACAGGCACGTCCTTCTCCGTCTCCGTGCCTTCTCTTCTGGCGTTCGACTCGAGAGACGTTCAAAGACCGCCTCAGAAAAAACGTAAATTAACGATACCTACGATGACACGAAGAAAATCGAAAATAATCCACCAGAACAGAAAAATCGAGTGAGGAAATCACAAAATAAATTCTATGGGGGGGGGAGCAGGGGGGTGTAAATCCACAACAAAAGAATAAATAAGATTTAACAAGACAGTTCAGTCTCCTACAATGGACAAAAACATTTTCTTACTACTGCTCGGTTCAAGAAGCTTTCATAACTAACACTACAGTCCCAAGAGAAATAATATTATTCAGTTTATGTAAAAAAAAAAAAAAAAGGCATTTCAGACAGAAGGAGAAAAGCTCCTTCAAGCTGGGAAAGTCAACTATAATGTAACCAACAGCTGACCACAACACCCCCCCTTCACGGCCCCACCCCACTCAGACTTTCACATTTGTTGCTTTTTTTTGGGGGGGGGGGGGGTGATGACCTTTTGAACATACTGTATTTGCTCCATCCCTTGCAGGCCGTTTTCCCGCTCTCTCGGCTTCATCGCCCCCTCCCGCATCGGATGCATCTCTATCATCTCAACCGTCTCACAAGAAAATAGGAGGAACAAAAAAAAAAAAAGTTGCCACCTGCTGCGACCAAATTCGCTTTGAGGAATTACTCTTTTGTTGCCGTGGCGGTGAACACCGAGAGGCGTATTCTCTAACCTTCTTACTTTTACCTCCTATAAACTTTCCTGGAGTTCTTGGCAGCGGCTTGTGGGTTCATGTGAGGACAATGCAGATCTGGGAAGGGAGCTTTCTTTTTTCTTTTTTTCTTTTTCGGGTGCTTACTTATTGACGTGGCGGGGTTCCAGAAACCGCAACTGATGAAATATCTCAACAACGACCTGGCAAAACAGATTTATAACTAGCTTCAATTTCTGCCTTCGGTCCTTTCAAGTCTCCCACCTAGAACAGAAAAGAAGAGCAGATAAGAATCCCGGACTTCACCTTCCACGCCCCCATCGAAATCAAAGAGCACTAGTGTTTACGCTCAACTGGAATGAGGCAAATAACAGTTGCCCGTGGGTTGTTTATTTCTCCGCAACTTGCCTGCCAATGATGGATGCGCTAACATGTTAGAATAATCGGTTTCATCTCGCTAGTCACATCGTGCTCAAAGTATTGTTGGACATTTCAGTGAGTGATAGAGCCAACAACCCCCCCCCCCCACAAACAAACAAACAAAAAACCCCAGCTCAACAGATCGCAGCATAAACAGTAGTGACAATGCACGCGTTCTTTTGACGTGAAAACTGACGCATCTGGATTTTTGTGCCTGTTTAGCGGGATTTGCGCTGGGTTTTGCAGCGAACTGAGGGTGCTTCATTTGACACGCTATTGGTGCACCTGACAAAAAAACCCATTTGGCCTCACGTGCAAAAACATACTAACGGGGTGAAATGCGGTCTTCAAGTGCCCACTTCACCGCGGTGATTTATGATTTTCAAGGGAACAAAAAGCCCAATCGATTGGCAGCGAATGAAGCCGGCTGTGTTCACACCCACAACGGCGCCAACATGCGCGCATCTGTGAAAATACCAACACTTGATGTAGCCCGCCCTTGCATGAAAACGTCGGAATGCATCAATTCCTTCAATTACACAATAAAGAGTATCGTACATATCATCACAGGGTGACTCTCAAGATTGTTTCGCCAAGGACACCAATAGAATTATGACACAGCAACTGCACGATAATGGTTACGTTGCAAGATAAGCTATCACAATTTGTGACAGTATCCATGAAGAAAGGAATTCTTTTGATGAAAACAGTCAACTATCCATCCATCCATTTTCTGATCCGCTTTATCCTCACAAGGGTCGCAGGGGGTGCTGGAGTCTATCCTAGCTGTCTTCGGGGCAGTAAGCGGGGGACACTCTGAACGGGTTGCCAGCCAATCGCAGGGCACACAGAGACGAACAACCATCCGCGCTCACATTCACACCAAAGGACAATTTAGAGTGTTCCATTAATACGCATGCATGTTTTTGGAATGTGGGAGGAAACCTGAGTACCCGGAGAAAAGCCACGCAGGCGCCAGGGAGCACATGCAAACTCCACACAGGGAAAGCCATAACTGGGATCGAACCCATGAGGTCGCCGCGCTAACGACTGGACCACCGGGGCGCCAACAGTCAACTACTGGTACAATTTTCAGCATTGATGTTGGTATGTGACCGTTTATGTCTCAAAGATGGACTATTATGGGCTAATGCGGTCAAGTGGCAAGAAACAAGCCAGACTGGGCGGAACAAATACGTTTACATAGCTCCGTGGAAGACAACCACAGACGCACACAACGCCGAGTCGTGCTGCGTGATGGAGTTTATTCGAGGGATGGCTGCTATATTAGGAAACGTGGCGATATTTGTCTGCGTCGCCCACAGTTCTCTCCCGAGCTTACGTTTAACCAGACTGAACATATCTCAGACAGATCGTACTCCCCTACCTTCTGTTTCTGGGCCACTATTGTCTGGTCTCTCGGGGTTACTGGTGAGTGCTCGCACAAGTTAGCGTCTCAAGAAGTCTTTGGCCTTATTTGAACTCCTCCAGTCATGGTGATAGCGCGCCTGTCGGAGGGTGTCCTCATGTGGCTTCTCCCCACTGAGGCCTGTTTGAGCTTATTAGTGTGCGCCCGTCTGTACACTCATTGATGCCAGTCCTCGGGACAGATGGTGGCAAGACAGGGTGAGTGAGCGCAGCACACACACACACACACACACACACACACACACACACACACGCGTGCGCGTGCCCGCAGACACACACTCATTTTTCATTTTTGCCGTTACGTCTGTTGTTGTTGTATTTCTGCCCGCCTCCCCCCAAAAAAAGAATTCAGTGATCTATCGAGCAACGCTGTCACTTTGTATGCGATAGTTTTGAAGGGCGACTGTCCGTGTGACTAAACAATCCTTTCGTAGCGTATTTGCATCAGCTCATGAATCTTTATAATGTCACTGCTTCATTTAGCAGCGCAGAGAACCATATTTGGTAAAAGCTACGTGATCGAAATGAACCACATGCACCACTTTGAGGCAGGAGAAAAGTCGGAATCACATCTTGATGGTTTGAATCCCGTTCATCATGTGAACTGAAATCTATACCCTCCAAAGGAGGATCAAGTTCACGTCAAGCGACTGCATGTTTTGTTTTGTCAAACGGAGTTTATTGTCATTTTGTGAGCCAACTATCAAAATATGAATGCGTGGCATGGAAATATGAAGTCGAGAAGTTTCATTTTCTCAGTTGTATTTTTTCAGTGTTTTCTTTGACTCGTCAAATTGATTGTTTAGACATTCGCGGTGTTTTCGTGCTTGATTTGCTTGTTGTCATTCTGTTTTTAAAGGTTTTAGTGATTTGCGGGGCGACGTCTGGCGATGAATGAAATATATTAACGGAAATATATCATGTGGTAATAGTCGTCGTTATTGTCAGAGTTGTTGTACTTGATTAGTTCTCGGTCCTTTCAACCACATAAAGAATTTTGAATTTTTGAAACAAGACAGGGGCAAAAAAGTCTGGAGCAAAGCAAAAAGGAGTAGGTTGAATCTTCACCTTGTTATTTTTTTCAAAACAAACACATTTTGATAGACCATCTTTTTTGGTCCCAACACCAACAAAATGTCAAACATTGTTTGAAATGATCAAACCAATGCCTGGTTTGATCATAGCCGCCAAGCTAACACCAGCAAATGTTCCAAAATGGGTTTTTTTCTTTTCTTTTTTTAAACCTGACTTATATATTTGTTCATATTTCGTTTTTTTGTGTTTTTTTTTTTACCAAAGTGAACCACACATTTTCAATTCCGAATTGGCTGACCGTTGTTTTTATATGTGTGACACCATTTTTGACAGGTTAACTCGTTTATGGGAGTGCAGTAATGGTAAACGGTCAAATGTGAACGATGGTTTCTTGTTTAGGACATTCTTGTTTTTTATTTATTAATTATTAAATATAGCGAAAACTTTGACATTTCATTTTTCTATATTATCTCTCTGAGTAATGTCAACGTTTCGCAGTAATTATCATTCCAAGACATGCGCTATCGTACTCTCTTTCTAATTTAATTCAATTCAGGATAACTTTGACCAGTTTTTTTTTTGTTTGTTTTGTTTTTTGGTCAGGTGCCGTTTCAATTCGAGATTTATTAACTTCAAATTTTCCGCTGTGTTTAATTCATTTTCAGTTGTAGTCAGAAGCCGTTTATGATCATTTTTGATGCTATTCCTTTATGATCAAATATTTGTACAGTATACACTGCATTTTGGGGGAAATTACAATCACAGAAAGTCTCGTAGTCTATTCGAATTGTATTGCGTCTTGGATTACAGAGTACATGCCAGTGTTCACGGGAAGAACCAGAAAGCATTTTGTGTGAGCATTGCTGGGAAGGGTTCTGTCTTTTGAAGAATGTAAAAGGTTAATCAATGTGAGGTTTACTTGTTTACCAAAAAAACTAAAGAAGGGGAAATCAAAGCTGCGCTGTCCTCATGAGGTCATTGTGCACTCAACAGTGTTTAATAGGATGTGTTTTACTGCCTTGAGTTGTCTCTGCGGGGTACTGCTGAAGCGCTGTTCCAAACGTCAACTGGCAGCGTTTGGGAAGCGAGTGAGGCAAAACCCAAAACGTCTGACTGAGTCAGGCAAAGAGAAAAGCCGAGAAGGTTCATGCAGATGCTACTTGAAACATGCGGTTAGTTTATCAATGGGGCCTTTTAACTATTTTTTTTTTTTTGTGGGATTACAAAAGATCATTTTCAAACATTCAGGGACAATTTTCCAATGCGCTCTTGATTTGGAATGGTCTCAGACACACGGATGACTTTTGGGCTGTGTTCACATAAAAGGCATTTTCCATTCATTTTATCCTGGTTCACTGATTTAATCAAGTTTTGCAAAAGGAGGCGCAAACTTGATTGTGCACGCAAACACACGATCTACTAACTGGGTGCAACCACAATTTCGAAAGGCTAAATTGTCAGACAGCCAATGCACCCCGCAGAAAATTTCCTTTTTGGCTCAGACCACAACGAACGCCACACATTGTTTTTATTTCATCATGCTGCATGTGCCTGTTTGTTGTTGTTGTTGTTGTTTTGTTTTATTTGATGTCTGTTGCTTCGCGAGTTACCTAGTAAGTACATTCTTGACATGATAGGCCAGACGTGTCCAGCTCATTTTTGTCACTGGCCAAATTGTAGTTGCCATTTCCTTGGGGCCATTCTGACTGTGAAACCATATGAAGAAGTCAAGAAGAATAATTTCTTCAACTATTTAAGTGATTGTAATGAGGGGTTCGGTAGCAAGAAAATGCTGACAACCGCCCTCATTTATTACATGTGATCATTTAAAAATTTGGTACAGATTTTAGGAAGCATCATGGAAGTTGACATGCTTGATTGGCTTTCGCAGGCCACATAAAATTATGTGGCGGGCCACATTTGGCCCCCAAGACTTGAGTTTGACACCTATGCGATAGACTGTTGGCACCGAGACCGCATAAAGCACAACTTTCTGAGATGCGAGATATGCGTTTTTGTTTTTCTTTCCAAATCGAACTCATTTTCGACTTGGGACTAGTCTGCAGTCGAGCGCCAGCACTCCTGGATGACGTGTTTTCCATGCTGCTGTTTTGGTTACCAATTGGCGGTCAAATATGCTCAGCCATGTTACCATGTGAAATTGAGTGCCTATGAACGGAGAGAATTTGGCAATAGCAGCAAAGGAAACAATCTCTTCCCTTCCAGGAAGAACCAAGATGCAGTTCCGGGTCAGCAATCTCAACTGGATGAGAGCAAGAGCCGAAAAATTCCAACAGCAAAAGTGAAGCAAAGTATTTGATGGCGGGAAAGATAGGCACATTCCATGTCAGCACATCTTTTCAGCACTCTTTTGGTCTTGAGGTTGAACAGAATTTGGGATTCTCTGTTAACATGGGAATAGTTTTGGCAGCTGGTGAATTTCATCTCCTGCATTCCTGACTTGGTTAATTATCCTCATAATAAATTCCTTTCATGATGGTTCTGCTAGGCAGCATCAATCATCAGACATGATACTGTTCAGATCCCGGACCTTAGATGCCAAAAACAGAATACTACATCAACACGTACGACATTGTGATAAAGTGGACTGTAATGTATCGCTGTTACAACACAAGTAATGTTTCGAGCGAGCATGTCTGTGTTTTTACAATAAATCAATCTAGAAATACAGTACATTGTTTGGGAGTCACAAAAGAAAGAGCTCTTTGATGACGTGTTCGTTTAAGTCATGAAATGATAATATAATAATGAACAAAATGGCAGCCGGGTGTCTTCAAGAAAAAGATTTTCGGACATGAGAGAAACTCAAACGTCAGCCCTCCTGATCCAAAACGGGGCCCTTTCTAGCCAAAGAATGTGGCCAGCGTCGCTAGTGTGCGTGTGGAAAAGTGGCAGGAGAAAGAAACATAAAAATTCACAACCAGGCTGACAAGCCGAAAAGCAACTCGCGGAAAAGAGGCTTCTAGTGTGGGAATGAAAGACGTTGCGGCCAGAAAAAGGGCGAGGGGAGCAAAAAAAAAAAAAGATCCGGCCCCTTACAATTCATTCATTCAACTTGACTCACCCACCATACTTTTGTTATTCCTTTCTTTTTTTTTTTTAACACCTTCAATGTTTATGTCGAATTCGTAGCTTCGTGACTCAGTCTAGTGTCATCGTTATTTCTGTTGAACATAAACATGATTTAGAATGCTTGGCATGTTACGAGCTGGGAAGAATTTCCTTGAAACGAAATGCAATTCGAACAATATGGTTGGCAACAGTTGAGTGAAAGTCAGCTGCGAATGGGCTATGGGCGAGGTGTTTTGGATGATGCTTTCAGGGCGATAAGTAGACAGAGATTTATTTATTTATTTTTGGTGGAGGCTTTGACATAGCAGAGATAGCTGGGACACAAATGAGTTGATGTTCAGATGCTTGTAAACAAGAAAGAAGCCCGTAACAATTTAAATTCAAAGAAGAATGTGTTGCGCAAAAAGTATGAATTTGTGTGTTTTTTTTTTAATTTTTTTTTTAAGTAATGTCTCAAGAAAGTACCCGACGCCAGTGCAACTCGTGAACTCTACTATGGGAGACAACTTGGCGCCAACTGGTGCGTCCTCTCAGGCCGTCTGCCGCGCGGCCTCATGCCGGCTGTATTTAGAGCAAAAAGTCACACTTGCATCCACCGCTAAGATTGAAGCTGAAGGTCAACAAGCATGCATGCTCGGCGCTTACAAGAGGAAACAACTCACCACAGAACAGCAGATTGTGCTTCTGTGTTTTTGTCAAACAAATAATTCAATGAACCAATGCACAAAATGCTGAAAGCGGTCCAAAGCGGCCAGCATGACGCACAACAAAAATGGATGGACAAGTACAGTGGTACCTCTACTTACAAAATTAATAGGTTCTGGAAGAACCGTCTTAACTAGAACATTTTGTAAATAGAGACGCGTTTTCCATTTAAATCCCCTAATCCGTTCCAAGCCCCCGAAAATTCTGACATAAATGTTTTATAAAGCATAGAAATTCATCAAAATATGTAACAAATACATGTTACAATTAGATGATTGCACAATAAATGAGAGATGTGCATAATGTAAAAAAACAAAGAATAAAGAATAAAAATGATGGTCATTTAACTTTGAACTGCGTCCTTGTCGTTTTTTGCCCTCTTTAGTTGAAGTTCTCTCTCAGAAGTGGTTTTTGCATGATGTTTTGTAAAGATCGGATCCAAGGACGTTTGCTGTTGACGGCTTTTAACAATCCTTCGAAAATGTCCGAGGCAAACATCCGCATAGACACCGTTTCCTACAGTGGACAGCTTATTATGTTATCAGGTTACAGGGGGCATGAAAGGGTTAATATGTGCTCTGAACTACAAGCAAACAATGTACATGCAAACAGCAAAATACGTGAGCTGGCTGACAGGGCGGGCAATGACAGGGTGTGACAGTTTTGGCTAATGTTAGCAATTAATGAAAGCAATTATTGGACCTTCACTTCGCAATATGATTCAGTTAGCAATCTGTCTATGTACTGCTTAATAAATAAATGGAACCGTTTTATGGAGAGATTTTTAATCTGACAGTGTTAATGTGAAGTCTGCCAACTTCACAACAATGACACATATAAATGTCAAAATTGCAAAACAAGCGGCAAGATTTAATCCACAACTGGCTCATGTTTTGGCCTCTGCTGAAGACAGACAAAATTATTGTTTGTAATCTAAGTGAAAACAGCTGAGGTATTGTTAACATGCAGTATACGTCATCAAAATGACATGTCATGAACCACCCATCCATCCATCCATCCATCCACTGAACCGCTTTATTCTCACAAGTGTCGCGGGGGCTGCTGGGTACTCCGGTTTCCTCTCACCTTCCCAAAACATGCATGGCAGGCTGATTGAACACTCAAAAAATGATTGCTAGGTGTGAGTGAGTGTGACCATGGATGTTTGTTCATCTCAGTGTGCCCTGCGATTGGCTGGCAACCGGTTCAGGGTGTCCCCCGCCTACTGCCCGAAGACAGCTGGGATAGGCTCCAGCACACCCCGCAACCCTTGTGAGGATAGAGCGGATCAGAAACACACACACACGCACACACACACACACACAAAGTATATTTATTCACTATAGGCTGGGGGGGAAAGAAATCGATCAATCATTGTGTTTGTTGTGCACAACAAAAATTGGTCGTGACAAAAACTGCATGCCTCAAAAAAAAAAAAAATAAGATACAGACGCTCCCCGACTTACGAACATCCGAGTTACGAACAACGGTACATACGAACATTTTTACAGGTATGTCGAGAAAGAAAAGAAAAAGTTAGATTTTGTATTGCGCGCCTTTTTCCGAGTACAGGTACTGTAGTGCTTCTTTCCGCCGCTAATACCGACGTGTGGCGCTGTGAGAGCTCGCACAGCATCCACCCCGAATCCGGCTTCCTCTGCCCAGTTGTAAAATATCTCGTGCATCCATTATTCAATATGGTTGGTGAAAAGCAAAAGGCTTCTAGTGAGAGTGGAAATGTAAAGAAGAGGCAAGCCATTTCATTTCAAATGAAAGTGGCAATAATAAAGAAGCTTGATGCGGGTGAGAAAATGGTGAGCGTTGCATGTGAATACAAGATGAATCGTTCGACCATCGGTACCATTATAAACAGAAAGATCGGGAGCTTCAAACTGAAGCCGCTGCTAGTTTGCCGGGCAGCCAACCCTCGAGCCCGGAAGAACGTGACGAAAAGCTCTCTCCCCGTTATATGGATGTCAAACATATAAGCCTTAAACATACATTCCATACAAAATATAGCACTGAAGCAACTTACGAACGAATTCACCTTACGAACGATCGTTCAGAACGTAACTCGTTCGTAAGCTGGGGAGCGTCTGTAAACATATTTGCGACAAACTTTGGCCACTTTCATGTTTCTGCACAGACATTTATTGCTGATAGACGGACTCTTCCAGCAACAAAGCTAGAAAGCTAAATGATGCGTCAGGTTTGTGGTTGTTTTAGACTGAAAATTGAATTTAAAAAATATGGTTTGACGGATAACTTCAAAGCAGAGCGAATGGTGCGTTGAGACTTGAAATGTGAGCTGCGTGACGACGAGCTGGCTACTTCGGCGGCTGCTCGATGGACGATACAACAAGCTTTAAATTGTTATTTTCGCAAATTAACACGGATCAAACTTAATCTTCGTCACAGTAGGCCCCATCGCTCCTTCTCGGCATTCAAGCGCCTTTTCACCGAATTGTCGTGACCGCCCGGTGCCCAATCAAGCCTATCAAGCTAACCTAGCTTAGCACAACTCGTAGCCTGGATCGGTTACTTGAGTAATTAATGTAATAATCAATTGGATAATCAATTCTAGGAAGATTCATTTGTGACAACCCTAATTTAATATTACTTAATCACTTATTACACACACTGTGGTTAGCAGAGCTAGACTTTACACAGATCTGATTGACTGGATTGGCTCAGCACATATTTACCATATCGCTGTAGGCAAATGCAAAATTGGAGGTTGGCTTTCCTGTCATGATTTGCCGAAGATGTCATTGATCAGATCCACCAAATACAGCAACCACAAGTTCATTCACTCCAGCGTTATTCTGTGCCACCATCGTTAATAATCCAATGTTTCCAAGCATTTGCCGTCAGATTTTTATTTTTTTATTTTCATGATTTTAAAAAAATTGTGGGTGTTTGTTTGTTTTGGGGGGCAGTTTTAATCATTTTGATTTCACGATGATGCCATCATGATCTGGACCTTTAGGTTCTTTCTAAGTGCTGCTGTTTTGGTGATCAACAGGATTCAATTGACAGCAAACGGTGAATCTTTAATATCGGCGTGTGAACAATTAGGATGTTTCAAGTTTCTCCAAATGTTTTCTTCCACAATGGAAAAAAGTCAGGCAAGTATTTGAGGGAGGCATTTCATCGTCATGGTAACTTAACCTCCGTACAGAATGACTATCAAGTGCGGCTGTGCCGATTTGTGACCATGAGACGGCGAGAAGCAAATATGGCAGATAAACACGCAACAGACAGACGATGTGACGTATCTTGCCTTCAATTGCACTTTGGCAAGATAACAACGTGAACTCCCTTTGCAGAGAAGCCAAACAAACTAACAATGACCCATCGACCAACAATAACCGCAGTTCCGAGAATCTCACAATGTTTCTGTCATGGAAGAAAAAAAAAAGATGAATGCTTGCAAGCTTGAGTTTCAATCTACTAAAAGATGTTGTCGACCTCCTCAGCCTCCTACACAGCACCCAGAAACTTTTAGTACAAATCATAGCATCCCGATGGACCGGTTACATAACAAGTGCACACAAGTTTACTTTCAATTTGCTCATCTATATTTCCGTGATTGTGGAGGAGGTGAGACCATTTTCTTTTTTTTTTTTTTTATGGAGTTAGCGCCTACCTACATAGCAGCCCATGTGTTGGAGCTGACTGTGAGGAGAGCTACAAGGAACCATGAGGTTCCTTGTAGCAAGGAATCATTTGTTTTAAACTGCAAACAAATGAGCCGATATTTTGCGTTTTGGGTGGTGATGGATAACCCAGCAACTGTAACGGAAGTCGATCTGGCCTCCTCAAAAAATTAATAAGTTTTCTCGGTATTCATGGAGCATTGCAAAACTGCATTGCCACACATGGGAAAATTGTTGGCAATCAGGCACTGAAATAACTTGAAAATTGAAACATTTCGAACTAACCTATTAGGCCATTTTTGTGCTCCAACGTAACTGAGGCAAAATTATTTTCCGTAACTCTCAACGAGATTTGCGCACCAGCACTCAGATATTTTGGCCCATTCCTAGAAAGTCAACTGTTGCAGCTGTCTTCGGTTTTGACGGGTATTTTTGAGCCTGTTCCAAAGGCGTTCAAAAGGATTTTTAGATCGGGGTTCTTCAGAATAGTCCGATGTTTGGTTCGTGGCCAGTCCTGGATTATTTAACGTTATATTTTGGTTTGTTATACTGTCGAGGGAGAGGATGCATGATGACGCGTGACTGAGATCATGTTTTTTAGTTTGGACATGTCAGCAAGCAAAGCAGCCCCAAAACAGAACTGAAAACAAAGTCGATGGTAAACTTTTGTTCACGACAGAATTTTTAAATTTGTAAAAAAACTTGACACAGAACTGGAATTTTCAAAAATACATTTGAACGCCTCACAAAGTTGCTGGGGTTGTTTTTTGTTTTTGTGCTATGGAACATGTGTGTGTCCTGAATGAAGTTTTGATTTCATATATTATGTGACGAGGAGATGAATCAACAGTACTTGTAAGGGTTTAAAAGCTACCCAAAACTATGAGGACATGTTTGGTTTGACCTATTAGAAAAATCGACATTTTGAGCGTGAAAGTACTCAAGTTTGCCAAACATCCTGAGTAGGTTTGGGTGGTCTGGCGCACCACCGTGTGAAACGTCATGCAATCCAAACAAACTGCTTCTCTCATTTGCAGCAGTTTCTTCCTTTTTTTTTTTTTTTTGATGAGGAAAAGTCAGTTCGACCAAGGTCCTGTAACACTAAACAGTCCTGTCTTTGTTTCAGGGCCAGTTGTAGGATGTCGAATTCTCATAAGTCAAGTTTAATGTTAATGTCATTCAGAAAGTCAAACGAGAAGTTGTGCAGCAACCAGTTCAGGGTGGCCCCGCCGACTGCCCAAAGAAGGCTGGGATAGGCTCCAGCACGCCAGCGACCCACGAGAGGATAAAGCGGATCAGAAAATGGATGGATGGATCGAAGTTGTGAGAGCCTGCACTGGTTTGCGACTGCGCAAAATGACAATAGCTCATTTATCGGTAATGGTTTGTTGCGCAGCGAGAGTATTGATTTTGCATTTAATTGCTTGCATTTGTCAATTTCAAGGTTTTCTGGGATCTCATTCTATTGATGTACAGTGAAAAAAATGTCCTTGAGGTAATTCAGGGGGAAATTCTCTCGTCACAATCCTTTAAAGTCGTTAGCGTGGTGTTGCGTGAAGATTAAAAGCAGAGCTGAGCACCTTTTTTAGGGGGTGTTTGACTGCTTCCTGGCCTATGAGGAAAAACTGCATCGAAATGCAAACAAATTGAAGTTGACCACTATTCCCGGAACAGATTTCACATTGATCAATATTTTAAATCAGTTCTGCAAATCAATTTTTAACCCTTTCAGGGACAGCTTAGCGTGTTATCAGGTTACGGGGGCATGAAAGGGTTAATTAAAACTCCCCAATGCGCCTCATCGACACTGTACAGTGGACTTCTGGTTACATGATGCGATATTCATGAATGTCCTTGTCATCGCATGTTGGAAAATCCTCCACAGCAGTCATTCATCCAACCAAACAGCATTCCCCCTTTTGAGGACAATCCCACATGACCAGACCTTGTGGTTGTCCCCTTTCCATTTGTTTCATTTTCTACTTTTGCTGATGCATCTTTTGAGTCCAATTGAGCAGATGGTGAAGACACAGTATCCTTCGGATGTCAACTGATGAGGAAAATCTGGTCCAAAGTCTTTTTTTTTTTTTTCCTTGAGGAGAATTTGGAGGCAAAAATCAGCAAATGACAGTGTGATGAAGTGTGATCGTTCTGATTTTGCTTCTGGCTTATAGGGGATGACCGTCGATGTCCCCCGTCCTTGTTTTAGATTGAAACTAAGTGTCAAGATGTGATGTCGCCACGTCCTTGCAGCATCACTGGGATTTATCGCTGTGACGCAATGCAGTATTTTGGGTTCCTTGCTCCTGATGCTCTCCCAACTAAAGCCTCCTTTTTTTTTTAACGTTCCTATCATCAGTGCGGCTTTCATTTGGCAAGGAAGTATTTTTTGTTTAGTTTTTTGGGGCAGGGGGGGGGCTGCAAATCTGAATCCGCATACTTGTGTGTCCCTGCTGTGGATTCCAAATGGAATTCCGCTCACATATTTCAAGTCCGACTCGTCGATGTCACCGGTCCTAACTTGTTGACATTCTGTGAGCAAGCAAGGGGGGGGGGGGGGGGGGGGTGGCGATAGAGCAGAGCGAGCTAATGCTGAGCAGAACGATACAGAGGGGAGGCAGCTGCGTATTCGCCGTTTCATCTCTAGCCGAAGTTCAGATGAGGACACGCTCTCACACTGACTGCCTCAGGATGAGCCACACTTATTTTGGAAGGCAGCAGACAGGAAAGAAGATGGGTGCGTTTCCAAAAAAAAAAACAAAAAAAACCCCGCACCGCATCAGAAACAAATTCTGCAATATCTCAGTGAGGATAAAGCATCAAGCCAGGCTACAGTGTTGCAGTTGAGAGCACATAAAACGAAGTCAAGACCAAGACTGACTAAATAAATAGAATTTGCGGGTGTGCGTTCATCGTTGACAACATTCTTGTCCTCGGTTCTGTCCATTTAAGTGAGATGAACCGCACTGCGCCACAGTTCACAGAGACCATCTCTCTTAGCAGCGCTCTCGCTTGGTTTGTTTGGTGCACACCAGGAGTTCACACTTGCCCAAATGAACAGTACAAACAGAGCAATCACACCAAATGTCTTTTGTAACCAAACCTGACAGGGGTGAACATAGTCATAACCTGACTGGACCATTTATATCAGCAGTCGGCAACCCGCGGCTCCGGAGCCTCATGCGGCTCTTTCATCCTTATAATGCGGCTCTGATTGGCTTGGGAAAATAAATTACTAAAAATTTTTTTTTGTATTTAATTGAAGTGTGTTTTATTTGTGTTAGTTTTTATATTATTTTAGTTCTAAATTTGAAGATTATTGTGATCTTGAAATATTACAATATTAATTAAATGATTTGATATTATTTTTAGTCGCTCAAAATAGACGTCACACTGCGGAAGCTGGTATACCCGCTGAAGCGGCGTCTATTTTGAGCGACTTTCAACCCCGCAAAGCCAATGGAGAAATGTAAGAAAAGAAAAATATCTCAAGAAAATAGAACATTCAATGATGCCTGGGCAGATTCATTTGCATTTACCTCGGCGAGTGGCCTACCAGTATGCCTAATTTGTGGAGAAAAACTGGCTGATGAAAGTGACTTCGTACAGCCCGATTTGCAGAAGCTGTGCGCAGAGGTTCAGGAGCACAAGTCCCATTAACCAGGTAAAATAAATATTTATGCAGATATTTTGCAAATATTTAATTTTCATTGTTTAGTGACACAGTGCTTTTTCCCCCAATTTATTTTATATATTCAGGTCAAGGCTCCGCTGCATACTTTGAAAGCCCAAGGCGATATAAGGATGACGGCTCACGGATTTTTCCCTTTTGTTTGCTGCATGCACAATTTAAATTCAGCTTTTTAATTTATTCGAAAGAGACATTCAGACATTATTATTTTTCAAGAATTCAAAATGTGTTCATTACATCGGTAAAATTTAATTTTCTCCGTAGCACTTCATAAGACATAACCACACTATAGTTGTTTATACAAAGTGTAAAGGTAAGAAAAAGCAATATATACAGTGTTATCTTCATTTTAGATAAGATAAATGGATATAAGGATGACGCCTCATGGCATTTTTCTGCTTTCGTTTGCTACATGGACAATTTAAATTCAGCTTTTTAATTTATTTGAAAGAGACATTCATTGTTATTTTTCAAGAATTCAAAATGTTCAAAATGTGTTCGTTAAACGAATAAAATGTAATTTTCTCTGTAGCACGTGGATTTCATAAGAAACATGCTGCGGTAAAGTAGTAGAAGTTTTTTTCATTTTAGATGTGCGGCTCCCAGTGTTTTCTTTTCCGTGGAAACCGGGTTCAAATGGCTCTTTCGGTGTCAAAGGTTGCCGACCGCTGATTTATATCAATACACGGGATTTCCTGACACTTTCGACTGGCATTTGAACAAGGCTGTGTCTTTGAAGCGTGCCGTTGTTCACACGTGACACCACCTTTCCAAGCAGTCTCAATTTGCTTGTCTGGGGGGCACTGAAGTTGATGGTACTGACACTTGATCAAACCAAGTGCAATCGCACCACAATTCGTTCAAAGCGAACCAAAGTTACAAACCGATTGATTCTATTCTCAAGATTTTGAACGTGACTTTAAATCTAGTTTGCGTCTTTTGTCCTGAAATATTTATAATACCAGCAATGCTATTTGCACTATGTTGGACTACAGAGTACTGAGCTTTGAGAACTACTCAATAACAGCTTAAAAATATGTTTCCACAAAGTATTACATATAATTGTACATATAATCATTTAGAAAAACCTTGAAAAAGGACTGCCTCCCTCAAACTGCTTCCTTTAGTGTCCATGCATTATGAAAGAAATAGCTTTTAAAATGGAAGCCTAAACATGGCGTTGAGATGAATACTGGTTTGTGGAATATGAATTCATCAGCCATCTCAGGAGGCGGCCATTTTGCCTTGGCGTGCCTGAAAATGACATCACAGTTGCTCAGGGGCTCGTGTTACAACCAATCACGGTTTTCTAAGTTGGGTCACATGACATTTGCAAGCTGAGCTGTGAGTTGTCGTTACCCAGAGCAACTGTGATGTCAGTTTCAGCTGACATCAAGTGGCAAAATGGCCGCCATCTGAGACGGCTAAAAAAAATGGGTGGATTTTGCTTCCTGATTCATATTCCACAAACGCAATATTAATCTGAATGCCCTGTTTTGACGAGTGGAGGCACATAGAACATACATAGGATTGTCAAGAAAATTTTTGAGTTGACCTCCCTATTATGGTTTTGATGGCAGAAAGTCTACCATAGTACTGTACATAGTGAATCTTGCACCCAAGCTTGATTTCAGGAACATCGTGTATTGAATCGAAATCTGTCAGAAAAATAGCAATTCACCCTTTTCCTAAAATCAACCCTAGTGGACACCGTGCAGATGACACTAATTTTGGCCGCTTGTTTCCATGACCTTGTTTTTTTCCAGTTACAACCCACAGCTTGTGACCATAGCTGAGCGTGAGAATAGAGACTGACAAGTGAATCAAGAGCTTCGCCTTTAGGGTCACTTCTTTTTTTTTTTTTTTTGCACCAAGAAAGACCGTAGGCATGCAGACTCTGTGCCAATCCGCCTGTTGATCTTTAGAACACAATTCTTTTTGCATTTTTATTTCATCAAAGTCCTAGCTTAAGACCTAGTTCAATTTTAAATCATTCCAACAAATAATTCTAACATCAAAACCCACCCAAAAGTGGTCCGAGACCGGTGTCTTGAACACAACACGACTGGTGGAAATGTTCTCACAGTTTACCATGGCTATGTAGGAACCATCATGAAAAGATTTTCGGGCCGGTGGTGGATCCCCGTATGGAGTAACACATCAGAGGCGAAGAAAATCGCTAAGAGAAAGAGTTCATCAGAGACATGGCAGCTCTTCCGTGGTAATTGTCTTGACACTTAAATGGCTAAAAGGCTACGGGCCCGGGGGAGAGGTGGCCCCGAACATAATGGGAGGCATGTAATGAGAAGTGGGACGTATGTAGGGGGCTCGGATGTGCTCGGCATGGGAGCGGGCATCCTTAATTGTTAGCTAGCTTTCTCAGCCTTTATTACTATTGCGGAACATTGATTTACCCCGATAATGCTCAAAACGCATGAACGTCAGTTTCATTGTCATTTAATGCAATTTGAGGAAAAATTGCCCCCCTGCCGGGTACCTCCCATATGTGTTGCATTAACAATTCCCTGCGGTTTGCTTAAACTTTCTATGATCTACTGTATCCTCATGGAAATTGGGGGATGGCTAACCTAAAACAGCTTTCCGCCCGCCCTCTTTCTTTAGAATATCAGCCGGAGTGCGAGCCCCTGGGTCTAATCACCCGAAGAACTGTTTTGTGAGCGCGAAACCACAGTCGCAACCCGCGCAAAATCAAACATAAAATGAGAGGAAGGTGAAATAAAGAAGTCCGCTAATTCATTTGCAACAGCTGACCTACTTAATAGGAGAGTTTAAGGAGGCATTTGTTTGTCATTCGCTTTTTTTTTTGTGGACATCCTTCTTTCACACCGAAGAGTGCCCGCTAAATGGCTCACGGTAAATGAAACATGAAAGGACCATTAATGACGAATCACTTTTACTGTGAGGTGAAAACTGCCCGGCAACAGAGAGTTTTTTTGTTGAAAAAAAAAAATGGATTGGACACGATGTTGTGATTTGCGGCAGCCGACAACTATATGAAAGGAAGTATTTCCTAGAAACTTGGAACTTTTACTGGAAGAACCTTAGACAGCATGATGACTCATTCCAGTTTGGCTGAAGCGGTTTGGATTTTTTTTTATTTTAGGGGGTGTGGGGGGGGTATGCACAAGACTACTTTTTCGCCGATTCCTTCACTGTGCTTCAAGTTATCTATTCATTTTGTCTCGCAATTACACGCATTCTCCCGACGTCTCCTGCTGTGCCAACAAATGGGAGCTGATCTTGTGTGCACCCTTGAAACCTGATTGCCATTAAGGACCACGGCCGCCTTCTTTTCCCAGACCAAACAAAATCAACAAGACATTCATGGGGACTATTCTGCGGTGATTACATTTTATTCAGTTTCTTGCTTGGATGAAATTATCCGCATTGAACGTTCTTCAAATATTCTCATAGCGTCTCCACTCATGTAAAAGACGTTGCAATAAAGCGCATAAACATGCGGGCAAAGTCTGCGCGCGCGCAAACGATACAAACAGAAGTCAACCGGAGTAAAAACAGAACAAGGGAAGATGAAGTGAGGTCGACGGAAAGGCTTGACGATACAAAAATGCGTGGTGGCCTTTTGATGTATGCTTTGTGTCGGCGTGGTCGTGAAATGAAAAGAGGGACAAGGCGCTCAGGAATGGACTGCAACTTTGGGAGCCAGGTCATGCAGTGCTTTATAAGTAATCAACATGATCGTGGAGTTTATTCTGAGTTTTACCGGAAGCAAAAAGGACGGATGCCAAAACAGGACAGAAGTCATGGGGGACCTCTGGCAGATTCTCGGCGCAATTTCGTATTAAAAAAACCCTTCTAAAACCTTCCTAATGGTTTCCGAAATGTAGTCAGTCCATCTCCCGTCAAGTTCACCCAAAACCATTAGCATCGGAATCAAATATTTAACTTGATGACAAAAAAATAAATAAAAATACAAATCCATTGAAACCAATGCGGTCCATGTGCTTCGCCGGACTGGGTTTCAAATCAAGAGCTTAATGTAATTCTCGAGCTAGCACAACAGGATTTGTGTTAGTTCCAGAAGGGGTCATTGAGGTTAAGAGCTGTTAAGTAGTAGTGTTTAAATCCTTCCTAAGCCAAACCACCACAATGTCGGGCCCCCACACTCCTCTGGACTCATTTCACCTCAGGGTGTGGTGCCGGATGACCCTGAAGGCAAAGCAGGAGGATTTAACGCAAAACAACTTTTTTTTCCCCTGCAGTTAAATAACACCTCAGGCAGGTCCAGTTGATGATGTTGACCCTCAAAATTTAAGAAAAGTTTCAAAAGAAGGTTGTCAATGAATTTTTTTTCCCACTTGAGCTCATGGATTCCCAACCAGTGTGAACAGCAGTTGTGACGTGACTCATGATGATGCCCAAGTGGTTCATTGGCACTGTTTTAGCCAAGCCCCACCAGGAAAAAAAAGCTAAAATATTGAAAAACAGTTCAAGTCTAACTCCACAATTGAGTACTCCGCATTGCTCTCAGTCTTAGCAATTGTCCAGCAATTATGTTGAAACATAAATAACCAATTTAGAAACAAATATGTGAAATCACTTGAGATTGGGCTGGAAACGATTATTACTTTGAACAAATTATGTTGCTTTGTCCATCTAGACAAAGTGACAAGCGGAACGATGAAATGTTCCTCCATTACATGACTGAGGTGACATCATTGGCCTGTGTATCGACTTTTGGTGCCAGTTTTTTTTTGTTTGTTTGTTTTTTGGGGGATGGTGTGCTGCGAGATGTGCCAAAAATAAAAGATGTGCCTTGACCTCACTAAAAGAGGAACACGGATGATGAAGCACACTCTGTACGTGTTTTTATCGACAAAAAGTCCTCGCCCAAGGATGCTAATTGGCATTTGTTGCAATTTACCACGCAGGCTGATTAAAAACCAAATATAATGAGTCTGTTTTCATGAAGGACGACGGCAATCAGAGAATAATTACTGTTGAGAATGTGAAATCAGAGAATTAGGACAATATCAAGTTGAGCGACGATGACTGGGGTTTGAAAATGGTTGTTCGTGAATTTGAGAATCAATGAGTCCAGATATGTTGACACCTCTTATTGTAAGAAAGCTTTCATCCGACGTAGGTATCCACCGTCAGATTGCTGAGGTATTAGGACCTGCTTTCAGTGCTCCCAAAGGTCAACGCCTCCTAATGCACCGGTTAAGAACATGAGAACATGACGTAGCCCCCCGCCCCACGTTAATACCACCACAACTGCACATGATGAGACGGGAAAATTAATCAATGGTAAAGCTCTATATGTCAAGACGAGAAGGAACCCCTGATTAGATCCATATTCACATGCAGAGACAGACAAGCAGCAGGAGGACAGCAGGCCGAAGGTCGCAGGGTCCAGAAAGAGTAATTGAGGGCACAAATGTCTGCTCTGACCCTTCCAGATTATGAAAGTATATTACTTATGTTATAAAGGGGAAGTCAACTCTTTTTTTTTTTAACTAAAATATGTAATATGCGGCTTCACTAGTTTGTTAAATGTTTGTGAAATAGGAATTAAGTGGCACAATTGAGCCATTTTTGAAACAAATTTATGTATTTATTTATTTGTGTATTTTTACATCTCAGCATCTCAGGGGCAGCCCACCTGTTTTCGGAGTTTGGTCATATTGGTTTTGACCTGAGCCCTGAGCAACTATGATGTCATTTTTAGTTGACCGAAAGTGGCAGTTGGTTGGGGAAAAAAAACAACAACAAAATTTTCCATCGGTTGTCGAATGTTACTTTAAATTCTGAAGCATTCTTTTGTTCAAACGAAACAGACAAGTCGATCTATCCTTTTTTTTCGATGCTGCTTATTCTGTTCGGTGTGGCGCGTCGCTCATATCTAACCTTGTTCCGTCTCTACCCTGCAACGGTTGGCAGTCGGCCACGGGCCACATTTCGAGACATCAACCATTGACGCTCACAATCACAATGTCCCCGGAATGGGAACCGAAGCCACGCTTTCTCCACGGAAGACAGGCAAGTGCACGTACCCCCGCCCCATTAGTAACACGGTGGGGAGTGCTTGCGTCGCCCATTTTCAAGACCGCTGATCCTCGCGAGGTTTTGCGGGTGAGCTGGAGGCCATCCCGGGACTATCCCTATCCTGGTCTGCTACGCACTCAATCGCAGGGCACATTTACGGATAAACACCGGCACTCGCATTCATGTCGTGACTGAGTGCGAATTGAACACATTCTGTCTGCACTCAAGTCTGGCCGAGCGTACCAGAAATCCACCCTAAAAATAATAATAACAGTTGAACAAGCCTTTTGGAGTCCTGGTTGAAATTAAGTCCAGCTGAGATGGCTTTGTTATGAGAGCGAGGTTGACCAACGTGTGATTACTGCGCCCGACTGTCGTGGTTTAATCGTCAATCCGTGTGCCCGGCTTGTTGATCGTGACAGAGAGGACGCGGGTCGCGGGTAACGAGTGGCAGAAATGGTTTCCTTTTCCTGGCGTGTGATTTGAGAGGGAGGGTGAGGAACTCGCACGGAAAGCAGTGAGCCGAAGTGGCTGGCCGGGGCATCGGTTGCTTCTTTAAAAAGACAATGATTCTCTACCATGTGCAATTGAGACTAAAAGGACCACTGTTTTAATCTGTGGGCAAACTTTTTTGTTGGTTTTTTTTTGTGGGTTTATCTTCTGTTGACTAGTCAAATCTCGGTCAAATCCTTCACTGCTGTGATCCCACCGCAGGAGACCTCCGCATCTCAAAGGATTGATCAAGAAAGACAATGTTGACAAGACTCTGCGGAGGACGCTTAGCGCTCATGGTGTGGTCCGTCTCCTCGGAATGAACTGTATCGGAACAGAAGCGGCTTTGTACACATCCTGAATGTATAGTTGGCAGTCTACCTTCATCTGGAATTCCTTGGCGAGCGACACAAGGGTCCGCTGCTGTGATGACGTCGTTTTTATATTGTTCCCGTCTGTCTATCCGCCATGTGGAATAAACGCTCTTCTTTTCAGGGTTTACCAATCCGAACCATACAGTGGCTTTTTTTTTTTTTTTTTTAGACGCTCGAAAAAGTTTGGTCACGACTTCTGTTTGGTTTAGCTCTCTGGGACGCTGATCGCATTTGAATTCAGGCTTCGCCAAAATCTGACCATTAAATTGCAACGAGAGCTTTCCGAAGGTTGTAATTTAACGGTAGATAATGTGTCTGTGGTGCGACAGACCTCCTTTACGCCCCCGAGGAACTTTTGGGAATCTTGGATTTCCCCCCGTGGCGGTGATTATTTGCCCAGTGCAGATTTACCTCGGATGAACCGAAGTATTTGGCTGTGGGTAGATGTGGGCGAGAGACAGACAGAGAGAGAGAGAGAGAGAGAGAGAGCGCACACACTCTAAGCAGGCTGAGCAGCAAGATGCTGATTTATAATTAGAGTGAATGTCGGTCCAATACCCCCGCTGTTCTGCTGATGGCTCCATTGCACCGAGACGTCGCTTTTCTGCTGCGATCTTAATTTGAATTCTGCAGCACGACAACACATCTTTCTTTCAGAGCGTACACATGGCCCTGGATGTCGCACACAACGAAGACGACGGGCACGCCGTTCTTGAAATTTTGGATGTCCTAAGAATATCAAATTCAGAAAGATGGAAAGTGGCGTTTCGAGGCAATGTCGAACGCAGAGCAATGACAGTTCTAGATGAGAGGAGATTGACCAGGGAAGGAAGAACATCACTAACACTGATTCATTGATGACTTATTTGTGTGTAGAGTTTAATATATGACTGGCCAATTCTAGCGCAGTACACAACAAGCATCTTTCAGAACGACGTCGGCTGAACTTTTATTTGATATATGCTTGCTCTTGTAAACGGTAATTATGGTTATACAATGCGGTTTACCACCAGCACGAGTGTCAAGTTATTCAAAGAGGTGGAAGGGCAGGTTTTTTCGGCCCCTATTCCGAAAGGAATTAACCCACCTCAAACTACCAAAAATAAAAAAACTAATGTAAATGATGCAGTTGTCCATAGTTACAGTTGCAGTCATGTCAATGTTTCAAAAATCAACAGCCACTCCTTGGTCTGCTTTAAGGAATAATGTATGGTTCACCAAAATGGCTTCAAGTCATCTGACCTCCGTCGTTCAGTAAGTTAAGAATCACAGGCAAGATGACGAACCAAAAAAAAAAAAAAAAAAAAACAAGCTCTGCTCGTTTGTGGGCCTGACCACAGAGACAGACAGTACCGGAACATGAAAGCAAGCCTTATGAATGTCAAGAGGGATTCTGCAATAAAACCCTGACGGAAATACTGTTTGCTTTTCTCAACTCAACTTTATTTAAAGCTGCATATTAAGCGATGTACATGAAGTCAAAATCTGACATGGAAAAAAAGGCGTAACCACGATAAAACACAAACAATGTCGAGTCTCATACTGAGACAAAAAAAGCCCCAAAAATAAAAGAGTTTTATGACGAATTTTAAAGATGGACAGACGGAAGATCATTCCCACTTCGATGCAACCACAACTATTTCATACTCGACGGATACATTTACAAATTCGCCCAACCGCGACGCCACATAAGAGGTCTGCTTGCCTTTCACAAGCGCTGTAAACAAAGTCATATTTCAGTCATCGACATGTTTGACAGAGGGCAACCTCTCACATCTCCGTCCCATCGCCAGCACTCGAGCGATGCTGGTCAATGAGAATGTGGCGATGAGAAAAATGTTTTCAAAAGACAATGCACGATTACGAAAAATAAATAAAAAAAAGACGCTCCATTCTTCCAGTTATTGGCATTAAAACATCAAAACTCGTGGCTGACGAAGGAGTGAAGCACATGGATGGTAAACATCGGAACCATGCCAGTGTTAAATTGTGAAATATTGCATTGTATCATTAAATTTAATACACCTAATAATATTTTCCTTCTCGTTAATTTGGATAAATACCGCTCGAGGCAGGAAGTGTGTACACTTAAACACAACGTCAGGTGCACATCCAACCATTCTCTAAGTCGCTTATCCACCGCAGGGTCGCGGGTTTGCTGGAGCCTATCGGTGCTGACTGAGGGCGAGAGACGGGCTACAAGCTGAAACTGGTCGCCAGCCAATCGGACGGCACATATAGACAAACAAGTATTCACACCTATGGACAATTAGAGTCTTCAATTTACCTATTGCGCATGTTTTTGGAATCTGGGAGGAAACTGGAGTTCACTTAAACTCTCCAAAAAAACCAACCTGATGAAGCAAATCAGACAATCTCGACACACCTATCTTTAGGCATGTTTGCCCATTCCTCTCGCCGGTACTTCTCAAACTTTTTCAGATCTTTCCAGAGATGTTTGATCGGATTCGGGTATGGGTTTTCGCTGGGGCCACTCAAGGACATTCACAGAGTTGTCCTGAAGCCGCTCCTTCATCTTGGCTGTGTGCTGAGCGACGTTGTCAAATTGGAAAACCTTCGACTCAGTCTGAGCCCCTGTACACTCTTAAGCAAATTGTCATCCAAGACGTCTCCGTACATCGGTGCATTCGTCTTTCCTTCAATCCTAACTAGTCTCCCAGTTCCTACCGCTGGAAAACATACTCACGGAATGATGCAGCCATTGCTAATGCTTATGTTAATGTATCATGCCATTGACTTGCTAACAGAAAATAAGGTTCAACTTCTGGAAATGATTATATTCCTTTAAATAACGAATATTCACACACAAGCCAAAGCGGCCGCATTGCACAACACAGCGCTCTGTCGACTGCTCGTGATGATAGGGGGGTGAGATATATGAGGGGTCAAGTACGGAGCATGTGTGGTAGCATAGAAACCATATGAGAGGGGCAGGGTGAAGGGGGGGGCCCCATGAACCCAATGGGACCAGTCAGAAAAACAGCTTGCGTGTGGGAGGCGAGCATGCCGTATAGTCATTAGTGCGGCATGTTGGATGTTTTTGTACATTGCTAGCTCCATTCTTGTGCAACATGCAAGTCTTGGGTATTAAATACAAATTTGTACAAGTGACAAATGTGCACATCGGTAGCTCAAGAACTGTGGTCTTCCTTTGTGCGGTGGGAGGGAATAATGGTGGCAAAACAACCACATCGTTTTAACTTACTATCTTATGTGAACTGTAACAGCGGAAAACCTCTATTAGCTGTACATATTTCAGTGACGGTCTAAAGTGTCATCTAAGTGTGAAAGCAGGTTCACTACTGTCACAAGAGAAACCATCAACACAATACGTGACGTTTGTGACGGCGTCGAAGTGTCTCTGAGCAAGAAACTGAAACCCGAGTTACTCCTGATGCTGCGTCACTGGGTAGGTGAATGAAGAGAGTGCGTTTAAGCGCTTTGAGTACCTCAAAATGTAAAAAATAAAACACACACACAAACAAGTGAGAGCCCATTCATTAATATCAGGCACGAATAATCACTTTCAGGGGAGAATCAATTTGCTCCAATTCGCTATCGGGCTCACGCCTTACCCCCTCGCAAATCGTTACTGAAAGTATGATTTTACAATCGCTAGCGAGTGGTAGTTAAAAAACACACCACTCAAGTATAAATTCTTGTGACATCATTGCCGTAGGAACGAAACTCGTCGACCGAGGACCCTGTCATTGTACTAACATTCTTCCGTATTCTGGCCAGCATTGCGCACCTTTTAACACACACACGTACATGCATGCGTAAATACATAAATGTGGAAAGCTCCTAAAAGAATTGTCAATGAAATATAAAGACAATCGAAAACGAAGCGAGAGCTGGTGAAAAGTGCTGATTAGATTACCCTGCTGCAGCTGCGGCGAGATTTTGGGCTTGTCACTGCGACCAAGTCGGCTCGTCTCCTCCTCACCTCAATTGCCCTCTGCACCTCTCCGTGGCGGAGCGACACTGCCCCCTGTCGAGTTGC
Organism: Hippocampus mohnikei; assembly: GCA_026261675.1. Taxonomy (NCBI): domain Eukaryota; kingdom Metazoa; phylum Chordata; class Actinopteri; order Syngnathiformes; family Syngnathidae; genus Hippocampus; species Hippocampus mohnikei. The sequence continues at coordinate 7,220,388 of JAKGUB010000521.1, forward strand.
GGCGGGATTGCGTTGACCGTCTCCTCAACTGAGGGCGTCTGAGGTGAAAGACGCGCGACGCCAGTGCATGTAACAAATACAGCACTGCGGGGAATTAGGAGACCAAAACTGGACCTTCACTATTGGTGGTAAAATCAGAGAAATGTATCATTTTCCAGTGACATCGATTTTTTTGAGCTGATTGAATAAAAAGACACCCTCCCCCCTGCGCCCTACTCATTACCTACAGATAAAAGATAAATCCTGCGAATTTGTGATATATTTATGTTTTTGTCGTGCACGTATCCCAAGTGGACTGGAAAGTACTGTACAAACACCAGCCATAAATATCCAGTCAGTACTTTTTCTAGTACTGTAGTCATGAATTAGTCTGCATTCCATGTCTTATGATACAGTCTATTTACCGCAAATAATATTGCAATAACAAAACACGGTTTAATCGATTTTTTTTTTTGCAATGTTGGTACTGTATAATAGCTGAAACAGTACTTGAGTTCAAGAGCAGGTCTGCCTCACAATTCTCATTTTCTTGCTTCCTGATTCCCAGCGGTGGAGTGTGTCTGTGCGTGCGTGTGTGCGCGTGCGTGCGTGTGTGTGTGTGTGTGTGTGTGTGTGTGTGTGTGTGTGTGTGTGTGTGTGTGTGTGTGTGTGTGTTTCAGGGTACTCTGGCCTGCTTCCTCATTCCAAAAACAAACATGTTTGGTTTATTAAAGACTCTAAAATGCCCATTGATGTGAATGGCTGTTCGTCTATTTGTATGACTGATTGGCAACCAGTGTAGGGAGTACCCTGGCTCTCACCCAAAGAAAATTAATGCATGGAGTTCTTGAAGACACCAAGTCACGAGAGGCATTTTTTGGCTCCCATTTCCCCAGATGAATACATTTACATGCCATTATATGTTGGTCTCGAGCCAGGAATATAACCAAAGGAGGAAAGCTGCACCAACAGGCGGCCTGTCGCTGTTGGCTCCTTTACGTCCAGGCGGGCAGGTAAGGGCACGTGAGGCAGGCTTGGCACTGACGCAGAACTGCATAGACGGGCCAAGGAGATGCTTTGCAATCTCATTAAAGCAGACGTCTGCCAAGAACCTGCTTCTCAAAATCAACCTTGTATTTCTAATCTTGGGGAAAGCTATGAGACTAACATGGTAACTTCACGTGGTAACGACTGATCCATCCTCTGTCAGGTTACGTGATCTGGAGCCAAAGGAACCACGTTTGGCTCACTTGAGCTAAAATGGATGCTACGCGGCTCACTGTGGCCATAGAATCATGTGCTGTCTCCCAGCCAAGCATAAATCTATAAATCTGTAAAATTCCATTGTTAATATATCATATAATGGCAGGAAAAATATACTGAAATGCCATTATTAATAGAAAGGGCACTCAGAGTCCAATTGTCTGGGGCTGGAATAACATTTCACGGGTGACACTAGTACCGGTAGGTGGACTCCACGGAACACAGTTGGGAAGCAGTTCTCCAAAACAGTGCTTTTACAACTCAATATTAGATATGATCACCCGCAGCCCGTATTTGGCAGGCTGCAGCCAACTCGAGACTAGCCTGTGTGCAGTGTAGCCTCCCCTCCTTTTCCTCACCGCTGCACATTACACACCAAGCCAGTCACTGCATCATAATTAGACATTTTTTGCAAGGTTTGCTTATCTTATCTTTTGCATTTCCTGCACTAATATGAAATAATGTCCTGTTTTTTTGGAAGACAAAGTGATGGGAATTTGGATAGAATGTTAAAAAAACCCATCTGATTAATCAATTAATCGAAAAAAAAATTGACAGATTTGTCGATTGTCAAAACAGTCGTCAGTGAACAGCTCCAAATGGGAAAAATATGCATCTGACCGCACTGTGTTTCCAAAACAACAGCACTTTGCATTAACAACAACAACAAAAATGTAAATGGCTTCACCAAAATTGCAATTCATTTATTTCACAAACACTGTCCAAAAGTCCAAACTGTAATGTTGTCAGGCTAGTCCACCAATTATATTACTCGAGGTGACCTGAGGATATGTTCCCTCTGACAAAATGGAGGGTTTTTTTTTAGGTGAAACGACTAAAACGCGTCAATTTAAAGCCACATCTCGTCTTCCGTCTGTCACATCCGTGTCAGCTCAGGACAAAAACTTCTTTGGGAAACACCAAATGTCCATTTCCCCTTAAATCACGCCCCCGCCATCCGATCCGCAATCGGCTGCGATGTTCCCCCCGTGAAGATTTTAATACAGTCACAGCAGTGGGAGATAAGCTAGTGCAGCCAACTGTTACACAAGTACTTCAACAACAGTGAAGCCAAAATAAAAACAGCACACATGAAGTGGAGTATATTACAAAAGAGTGAGAGAGAGTTACATTAGCATGCAAATATACAAGTATGACATTCCTAACCATTATTTCTTATGGCAACATCACTGATCATTTCAATTTGCTGTTATGAATCCTCTCCAAGTACTCAGTTTTGACTTGAAATTCGAAGTTCTTAATAGTTGTGAAATGCAGAATTGGACATTTGCAAGAAAAATAAGCCTCGAGGTTCTCCCATGGCCATATCAGTCCCCAGACCTCAACTCCACTGAAAACCTGCGACGTGAGCTAAAGAGGAGAGTGCAGAGGAGAGGACACAGGGGGCTGCATGATTTCAAGAGATGGCACAAATTGAGGAATGAATGAAGATCCTACTGTCTGTATTCTCCCATCTTGCGAAACATTAAAGTGCCATTTTGTTAGAGTTGTACAATGTATTACCATCAGGGGTGCTAATTATTGTGGCACACGTGGTTTGATGTAAATTATTTCGTAATGTGGTATTTTTTTCCCCCACTCGATAAACACACTTGTATTAAAGGTTGGATTTTCCTCCTTTTTTTCTATATTTGGTCCTTTAAGGAAAATGAATTTACCAGAAACTAAAAAGTACATCTCAACAAGGGGTACCTATAAGTACAAGTAGTTGTTCCAGTCATTTGTTTTCTACCAGGCTTCTCCTCATTTGTTACATTGTGAACATCACGTGACCAAACCCAGAAAATAGGTGAACAGTGATGTTCGCAATGCAAGCCCGTGGGTACTTTGATGTCAATTTCAGTGGACAGCAGGTGGCGATGCTGCATAAAATGTCAGCCTCTTTGGATGGCTGAAAGCAGATGGATTACTCATCTTAATTCTTATTCCACAAAATCAATATGAATCAGAATGTCAGTTTAAATTAGCTAATGGGGGCAGACACGTACTAGCATTTATGCTAAGTCCGGCGCATTTACACTGTTTATTCATGTATTGATTAATGTGCACTGCCCCAAGGAAATACAGAAATAAAAATAAACTATTGCAAAGAAAATGTTTTGACTTCACTTCCAGTTTTGTTTTGTAAAATGTTACTTGGCAAGTTTAATTATCTTTTTACAACCTTCCATCCATTTCCTACAAATTCTCATACGGGTCCTCATGTGAGAGATTGAGACTTTGGGCGAAGGGCGAGTTAAACCCTGAAATCGTTGCCAGTCGATCGCGGAGCACATTTAGACAACCATTCAAACTCACATTCACACTAACTGACAACAAAAAACGCGACATGGACGTGCTTGGAACGTATCGGTGGAAGCCAGAGTGACAGGAAAATCCCACAAAAATCACGCGGACAACAATCGAACTCCAAACGAGGCCTCAGCCAAGATTCAAACTCGGGACCCATCGACTTTGAGGCGGTTGACAGCTACAGCCACTTGTGCTCTCCGCCGTCCCAAAATTTGGGACGCTTTACAGTGGTTAATTGGAGGCATTTGTTAGACAACTTGTATTTTATTTTTATGTATTGAGTAGTTTAAAAACTTTTTTAAACTATGTAAAATCAAATGTTACTGACCATTGTGTGGACCAGCTTTTGTTCTATCCAAAACCTGTGGCTCCCCCTTGTGCTTGTAACTAGTCATTACAAAGATCAAGGTTTATAAATTAAGCTGTTCGGTGTATTATGGAAGATTTGGCATTTAAATTACAGTCAAGTAAAGCCAACATGGATGCATGGTTAAAATATATATTCAAATTCGGTCTTTATTCATTCAATATAGTTGTACACTCCTAAACAGTGATTGGAACACATGAACATGGATTTAACAGCAAAAATATGCACACTCTTCAAAACCATCCTGCTAAGCAATTTGAGGGCCGGTCGGAATAAAATAAGATGTGCCAGATTTAGGTTTTCACTTGCTATGGAGGTTTTATTCTGTACAGGACAAATTTGTACAAAATTCATCTAGATATATAACACTACATGAAACAAGGTAAATCATATATACAATATTAAATGATTCATATAGTACAGGTCACATACAAAAGGACACTTAAGTTATGTTTTGGAAATAAAATGAAAAGATCTGCGAAAAGACAAGCCACCAAATAAATTTTTATTCATCTCTCTTTATCCAAAGGACCTTTTTGTGTGCACTAAAAATAACTCATAAAACCCATAAAAGATCATGTCCCAGCAAGCATGGGTACATTTTTTTTTTAAGAAACAAGAAATCAAGTTTGGTTGAATGGCATTCCTCCGGAGTAAAAGGTACATGTTTAACATGGTACTTTTTGAATTTACAACTTTTTGCATTCAAGCAAATACAGTATTAGTACAGTCAAACGAGCCAAGTCACAATGTCAGTTCACTGGTCAGCATCTGTGTGACACCGGCTGGTTTTTGGGCCGGCCGGGGTGGCCAAACTAGTTCACCTGCAGCGACGGGACAACTAGCACACCAAATATGAAGAAATCAGAACACGCTTGATGCGTTAGTCGAAACAACAAGTACTCATTCTCTGATGGACCGCCATTGGCAGACCAAACATGCTTGACGAAGGGGATTTTTTGGTATTTCTATTTTTGTATTAAGTGCCTCTATACCTAGCTAGGTTACTAGAGCTTGATTTGAATAATAAATTAGGAGCTTTTTACCAATCAATTCTGGATATTTTTAACTCTTGTCCAAGTTTATAGGGATCTGGAATCACATTCAGCAGTACCATTGTGTGAACTGAGTGGGCATGACAGCCGTCTGGTTTTCAAACTTTGCCTGTGAACACAAGGAAGCAAGCATACATAACAGAGGCAAATGGCACATGGAAAAAAAAAAAAGGAAAGTGACGGATGTCCACAGGACAACGTCATCTTTCTTCGCTGCCTACCTGGACATTGCAAGGCGACTGACAGGCCTGAGTTTGGTCATTAAGTGTGCTACACTAAAAAGAAACAAGAAAAAACACTAATGACCAAAACCAAAGGCAAGTGCCCCTGTTTGAATCTGAGATTAACAACACACCACAGTCTTGGCACTGACAAGATGTCCGTTAAAAGACAGAAAAGAAAAGTTAACGACAGGAAAACATCGTCTTTGATCTTCGTCTTCCGTGCGTTGGAAAACAAAAATCCATTACGCTCTGCGTTCCTGCAGCTCCACATCCCCAGAAAGAATATGAGAACTGTCGCCGCGTCCTCAGTTGTTTTGTTTCTGGGTTCCAGCGACAGAGTGGTGGGAGGAACAGGTCAGTCGACACGGAAACAACTCCATGGGCTAAAAGACACATGGACACGGATGGACGTCCTTCTCCAAACAAAAACAAAAGAACCTGAGAAAGCAGAAATCTGAGGAACGTGAATACGGAACTTCTGTACTGGTCACAGGCCCAATGTGCTGCACTCAAAGAGTCAGCCGGAATGGACGACATCTAAGGACATGGAGGTAAAAAAAAAAAGGGGGTGGGGGGTGGAAGGGTGAGGGGTGTCCATGGCCATGGATGGGCAGTTAGGTGGCTGGATCTAGAGTCCATCGCGGGTGGTCAACATGTCTTCAGCTCTGCGGTGGGTCTCCAAGGCTTTTGTGGTGTAGATGTCCTGAGGCAACTCAGACTTGCGCCGCACCATGGGCCGCTCCTTCCACTGGCCGTGCTGCAGCTGTGACACGGAGACAAGTCTGATTGAGTGAGACGTCTTATCCTCCCTGCTGAGCTACTCGTTCAAACGAGGAGACTGCAGCAAGCGCGGTCCTTGAAAATCCATCATTCATTTGACAGTGAGGAAAATCTCTTCAAGCCTTGACAGCATAAATCTCAACATTGGACCCTTGATACAGTGTCCCCCCCCCCCACCCAGCATTTGTCCAAAATTTGCGTAATCGTCTCTCACCAGCCGACTCTTAGGCCGTAAGTCATAATCGATGTAAATATTTGTATGAAAAATACTTCTAGGCTATAAATACGAGGGGCAGTCAAAAAGTAAGGAGTGCGATTTAATGTAACCGTCTACCCTGATTTCTTTTTTCTTGAAATGTAAATACTTGATTGAAAGTTTAATCAGAAAAAAAAAAATCAAGACTCAAACAAAACAGTGTTATGAGGCCTGTCCTCTTGTCGGCCATTTTGGAAAATGTCAATTTTTAGATACCCATCAGAAGCAGAAATCTATGATCATAGAAAAAAATGTCAAGACTCATGCAATGCTCATGCAAACGCAGCCCCTTTGCGCTCGTGAGGCTTGCAAAATTCTGGGAATTTTCAAAGTTGGAAACTTCACTGGAATAAACAAAATTAGACAGTTCTTAATCGGGAATCGGAATGTAATTAGGGGAAAACGTCTTGCATAATTGTGACTAAAACAAGATTTCATCCAGCCAATTGCCAGAAAGGAGTTGGGCAAAAATGCAGACTGGGCATCGGAAGCTTGCCAGAGGATCCTTTTTATTGCTTCATATGGCAAAATAAAACACATATATTTAGCCTTAAATTCCAGAGTCAAATCAAATGGAAACAGACCAAAAACGTTCCAGAAATATTCCACCCCGTTGGAAAGCCAAGTTCTCCTTCCACTATTTGCCTGCACGTTGCTGCAACGAACAATTTTAATGCGACGCGGTCTTCGCCGTGTCATCTTGAAATGGAATCCCATCAGCTCGAACTGAGGCAATAAGAACCCGTGCAGAACTGTACAGCGGGAAAGCAGCAAACGGGGACTCGCCCAACCCCTGACTGAATTCAAAATGAGGCTCATTTGAAGACAAAGACTCGAGCTGACGAGATTGACCCCCGTATTCGTGTTTGAGCATGAACTGATGAAGCCAGCTCAGATGAGAGGTGAAACACAATCTGAACAGTTGAGCCGTGATCGATTCAATGCCCCTGAGGAAACACTCAAATTGCAAAATGGGCTAACCACAAAAGGCTTCAAATAAATGTTTTACGTCACCAGAGATCATGAGACACCCTGCTCTATAAAAAGGGCCAAATTCAGACACAACCGCCTTTGATGCACGTGTACGTACGAAAGCCTTTGGTCCTTTATTTGAAAAAAAAAATATTCAATACATTTCCACAGAGCGCATGTCTTGGTGTGTGGGAGATGGGGGGGGGGGGATCAAAACGGAAAGAATTTAACAAGGGACAGATAAATGGAGACAGAGAGAAGCCAGGTTTACCTGAGTCGCGCCTTCCTCAACTGTCTTTTTTAACCTCTGAACATCTTCTATCAAAGGGACATCCGTCTCCATTGCTACTGGACTATTGAAGTCAGAGGGATCAACAAGCACAGAGAACTGAGTCCAAAAGAAGGAGGGTGGGGGGACAACAAAACAAAACAAAAAAAAAAAAGGGCAGGGGGTCAGGGTGGAGAAAAGATGTTGAATGGCATGCAGAGAAGAACGAATAATCAAGAAGTTGTGCACAAACCACCAAGCTTCATTTTGAGATTTAAACACAAGAGCCTCACTTGGAAATGTATCTGGTTTGGAAACAAGTACCAATAATTTCGCTCAAAGGGGCAAAGTAAGCGTCAAAACCATTGGGTCTGGGTTCGTATACACCTTGGAGGACTTTTTGAGATTAACTCGAGCGTTTGTCACAAACTTGTAGCTGCGGAAACCAATAAAGCTCGTGGAATATATGGCCAATATGTTTTGTTTTTTGTTACTTGACATGACTTAAAACAGAAGCTGATGCGCGATAAACAAATACAATTTATTGATATAAAATACATATTTTTTAATATCTCAAAGCGTCACACGTGAACGAGACCATGCCAGTTTCTGTTGAAAGGACTTCATTTATTTCTAAAGCCTTGACAATTCTTCCCTTCAATTTTATTTGCCTTTCAGTAACCAGAGGGGAAAAAAAAGGGTGCTCATCCCTCTATCCTCAACGTGACTTTTATTATGAAAAGCCACACCATGTACGGAAGGCCGTTTCGCACTGCGCTTGGCAAACGCGCCGTCGGCAAAGATATTCATTGTGGATGGATTGCGTAGGCGCGAGGGCCGGATGTTCAGTGCGACACGCCTCAAGTTTAAAAAAAGTGCATCTCGAGAGCGGCGGGCGTCACGGTGCTGCGAGACACACCCGGCCGGCTGAGAGGGGCTGCCAGATTTCAGATTGCTATTTTGTCAAAGTTTGAAATGCGGCGTAGCGAGCTTCTGGACAATAGCGACATCCATATTGCCGAGATGCGGTCCACCAGCGAGAAAAGCTTCCCTGTCACTTCTTTGTAGGCTGCTAGGCAAGCACTTCCGAATACGGGCGGGCTTGCACAGGGGCGCTCCCGTTCACGTTCACAACCCCGATCCAAGTGCAGCGTGAAAACGGCCTTCAAAAGGAAATCGTGGCGAAGGCGCGTCGCTCACCTGTGGATTCGACTTGGCGAGGTTCTCGATCTTGATCCACGCTTCTTCGCGCTCCTTCGACTTGGCCTTCTCCCTATTGGGTCAAACATTTCAACGTTATTATGACATCATCGATTTATGACTCAAAGTACCTTGAAGAGAAATGACGCCGTGTGTGACGCTCACTTGTTTTTCTCGGCTCGAAATTGCTGCGTGCAGTCGTCAAAGAGCTTCTGATTCATCTCCATGAACAGCTTCAGAGCGTTGTAGATGAGACCGTGGATGGTCCTGCAGACAAACGCAGGACAATTGAGGACTTGATATAATAGCGTCGGCAAGTCTGCCCGGCGACCGACGAGATGGCCATCGGGTTGCTTTTGTATTTGGCGGTGAACACTAAAAACGTATTGGATAACTTAACTTGTAGCAATGTTTTGCTTAGCAAGACGTTTCGAGCCTGAAACCCTGGTTGCACACTTGTATTAATTAAGAGTAGAGCCCGGGAGCAGATAAATGGCTTTGTGACGCCCAATCGTCACATTTATCACAGTTTGAAGGGTTACATCAAGACGTATGCTGTATTCAAGCAATTTGATTCATTACATCCCGATTTGTCCGATGAAAATAAATAAATAAATAAATAAATAAATAAATAAAAATCCCTACGCGATTAGGCATTTCTACCACAAACTATTTTGAAAACTTAGCTTCAGGAACTAGCGGGTGTTATTTCCTTACCCCCTTTAAAGGTCATCACAATTATGAGTCGGTGACTTTTTATTTATCCTCAAAGGAAACTAAATAATACATACATTTGCTTTTACTGTAATTTATTTTGTAACGTGTTAAATGTTGACCACTGGGCAACCATTTCATCTCAATTAATCTGCAATCCATTCATTTTTAACCAGAATGTTATATGCAACATTTTCAAATGACATTATGTTTTGGGATCATAGTTTGTGATACATTTTCGTTTTTAGTATGTGTATCTTGTTGTATTTCAGTATTTCTATGCAGGGGCTTGGATCCTATTCCCCTGCAAATAGCCGGGGTGATTTCTGTAATCCCAAGCGTAGTATTGTCACACTTGTGTTCGCCGCGTGACGGTTGACGACGCATTGTTTCCTATCGTTGTCACGAGAGGACGGCTAGCATAGGTGATGCTTCTCACTTGTTCCAGTGGGTCTTGGAGTTGCGGTACAGAGCGGGGAACATTATTGGGAGAATCTTGGCCGCGTTGTCGCTGATCAGACTCATGATGTACTCGTTATTCCAGTAGTACAGCGCTCGCTCTGCCACCTAGAGAGGACACGGTGATGATCTCAGCGGGGCGGCTAGATTAATGAAAGGATTTCCCGGGATGAGCGCATTGTGTCCGTTACCTGGAAATGCGGGCTGGACACGCATTTCGCCAGTTGCCGGAAAAGAGGCTCCTGCACCTTAACAAATTCGGACGGCTCGATGACGTCCAGAATCTCCTCTAGTTCGTTGAGGAACATCACCTCCTTGGGACTGTGTGTTTTGGGCCAGTACTTGAGGAGAGCCATGACCACCTGAGGGGCGGGGGGGGGGGAAGAAATGTCAGAGAATAATTTTAAGAATCGGCCATTTTAAACGATGCGAGAATTCAACATACCGGCTCAGTTAGAGTGCTGTCCTTTTCCAAAAACTGCACCACACAGTAAGCCAGCTGCAAAAGAGAAAAGTTCCATTTTAATATTTTAACATCTGCAGTGCATTTGCTCCAATTTAGTTTTTTTTTTTCAGTGCAGCATTCAACCAAGCACGACAATCACTTTCACAACTACCGAGTCCAAGTATAAACCGTTGCCTAACAGATAACGGACACACACTGTACCTGTGGATGGTAGACACTGAGTGACTTCACTTTGTGTAGCGGTAATAAAACCTTCAACAGGAAAATCTTGTGCTCTTCTTTTAGAGGTAAGGCAAATCCATTGATAATGCTGCGAAACAAGCAAAGCGACTCATGAAGATCTGTCGATGACAATTATGCAACTGGATGTGATCACTGTTGCCTGACTATATGTGCCGCCAAAGTCAACTGGGATAAGCTCCAGCTAACCAGAGACACTCATGAGGAGTGCCACGGAAAATAGGTGGGTATTTAGTAGGGCGGCGGGGTGTCACCCTGAAGATGAACTAGTTCTTTTGTAGGGAATTATATTCGACCGTGCAGGCGTGTTTGATGCTGCGATGAAGTGGAAAAGAATGAAGCAAACCTTCCAAGTATTTCCAGTAGTTCAGCAATTCCATTGTGATGTTCTGTCTCATAGATAAACCTGAAAAAAAGGGAGTATTTTTTTGGGGGTTATTACAACACTGTTAATCTCGTTACCTCATATAGTGGCCGGGGGTGGGGTGTCATTCATTTACTCAACCGCGTGTTTTGCCCGTCTCCAATTTTGAAAAGCGAACGTTTCAATGGTAACATTTCAGATTTTGTTCCATGAAGGGTGCATAATGCATCCACTAGAATTGAAATATTTTTGCTTTCCAGATGTAACGTCTGCTGTGAAGGTGACGCATGCTCGAGTACTTTGACGCATCGTGGTACCACCCGTTTTTATCCATTTGAGGTACGATTTTTCCTACATGTAACTGGGGACGCCATTACAATGGAGGCCACTATTTGAGGAAACAGTATCCACTTTCGTTTGACTTATTGCCCAAAAGTTTTTTCCAAAAATGACTCAAACTACACCGACCTATAGAAAATGTTATTGATCTGTTTTCTGATGTAAGCTCTCAGGCCGAGGAACTTCCCGTAGATCCTGTGAAGAGTCGTTTTGAGGAAATCTCGCTCTCGGGGATCTTCACTGTCAAATAGTTCTAGAAGCTTCAATTGTAAGAGAGAAGACACATGTAACATTAAGCATGCATAATCTCACAAGGCCTTGAAAATACCTTCTTTGTTGTTGTTGTTTTTGTTGAACTGAATTGATTGTCCCATAGTGGTGTCAAGTCGTTTGTCTGAACCGACAAGTGCTTCTCTTCGTCTTACCTGCATAACAAATTTCTGGTCGATGTATTTCTTTGCTATGTTGGGCTGAAAGTCGGGCGATTCTAAAAACCTAAGGAAAAATTCATAGACGAGCTGCAACAGAAGCAAAAAAAAAAAAAGGGCAGAATTGTGAGTCAAAAATACTGTATGTGTGACGTCATGCGCTGCTCATGAACCATAACCGCATCTTTTCCGTGTGGGCATAATTCAAATCAAAAGCTAACATTTTTTTCGCGCTACGTACTGAATAGTGCCGCGCTCTTGCAAACAGAACAGGCAAGGGAGTGAGTGAACCTGTAATGTTGTAATCAATGAAAGGAGTAACAACCTGGAGGTGTGGCCACGCCGCTTCAAGTGTCGGCTCATCCTCCTCGGGATCAAATTCAGCTCCCGTGGGATTGGAGGAAGGAGGCAGTGTTCTAAACATGTTCACGGCAAACTGTAGGCAGACAGAAAATGAAGAGAGCATGAATTCGGGATGAGACGAGGGAGCAAAAGAATTACTGTATTGGGTTGTTCTAATTTAGGGTGGCTGCTTGAACGCAGACTAACCGAAACGTCAACACAAAAGCAGCTACGTCATGAGATTAAATTCAACAGCTATAGCAGTAACTATTTTTGGGAATGAGCTAGAAAAAGATTGAATCAGGTGTAAATGGTTAATTGTCACGAGGCCCTTTAAATGTTTTCTGTCCATTCCCTCCTGACTTTGGGTAGATTCTAGGGCAAAATTGGTCATAAGGAGGGGGCCATGAACTCATTCACTCCCAAAGATGTTTTTAAACGTCTTTTCAGACTTGGTCCAGAATTGGCTGGTACTGAATGAGTTAATGGCCGGTTTTACACAGCATGCCATGAGTGGCACAATTGGGATGTGTGTGTGTGTGTGTGTGTGTGTGTGTGTGTGTGTGTGTGTGTGTGTGTGTGTCATGAAATCGTAAAAAACAAAATGAAATAAAAATCTGATATTTTGAGGATGGAGTCGGGCCTCTTCCAAGTCTGGATCAAAAATGTATCCGTAGCAGATCTTTGCTAATGCAGCGTAAGCACGCACATCTGAAATACTCCCAACAATGCAAGCTCGAAGTCAACAAAATACAATTGGTGACACATATGTAAATATTTTCAAACACCACCCATACACTGAGCAAAAGCACCGACTATGAAATATGGCGCGCATATGCTCCGTGCGACAGACGCGTCCATCATTACATAACTGCAGAAGGCGGCCGCTCATTAACAAAACAACTCCGTAACATGAGGCCAGACGGATGAGGAGCAGAATACAACTGGCCTCGAGAAAGAGTAAATGTACAAACCCTTTATCTTCTCATCTATCAGTCAAAAGTCGATTTTATTTATAAGCTCCTGGAACTGTGGGCTGCAAGGGGTTCGGCTGACAATAATGCGTGCGTGTGTGCGGTAATGTGGCCTCTCGCATGTCAACTGACTCCCCTGTGGGGCTGCTGTAGCCGACCGGGCAATCATGGGACAGTGCAGGTGGTCCACTGAGACACTCTAAGCCTTGTTCGACAGGACTGCAAGGTATACAGGCTTGTTGTGGCAGCGCTACACATCAGACCGGCAAAGATGCGTGAAGTGATAACGGAAACTGAAAGAAAAGGTCGACAACAAGACTATATGCTAATGTCGGTTTTGGTGTCTGAAATTTCTTTAGATTGGCTGTGGAAAAGCCGTAATAAGGACGATGGGCAACAGACAGCTGCTTATGCTCCAAATGTCAACTTCGGCACTTCCTTTGTGAGCAGGGAAATCCCTGTGTTGGAAACACGACCTAATAATCAGAGCGCATCATTACAACCGCTCTGCAAGAGACAAGAAACGGTTTTGGACATCAATTATCATAGTGAGAATAGGAAATAGTTGTTAAATTCTCCCACTTCGGAACATATACGCTACACATGCCCACATAAACGCATGCACATTTCACTGGAGTCAGGACAAAACCTTGTACTTTCAAAATACTGTCGTACTTTAAAGACCCCAAAAAAGTATCTTTGTTCAACCAATAACATTGCATCAACCAAGAGAGAAATCCATTTTCAACATTTTAGATTGGTCACTGATTTGTCAAAATAATGACCACTCCGTGTGCACTGAGCAATAGCATAGATTTTTGAAAAGTATGAAATTGACCAGATTGTGACTTACGAGGTTCCAGCACGGCACAGAAAAAAATGCCACTTTGAAGGAGTTTTTTCTAACTTTATTCCCATCATTACAATGACAGTATCGCTTGTGACCGGCGCTTCAACTGCAAGTCGCATCAGCATGTGGAAATGCTCCGCACAGGTGCAGAAAAAAAAAAAAAGCGGATCCTTTTTTCACCATTTAATAAAATATGATGTTGATGTTTAGCTGCCCGTGCCCAGTTGGCACAAGGTGGAAATTGCAAACGGAGCTGCATGCCTTGAAATGACGCGAGAGCCTCTGGATGCAAGTTTTGAACTGCTATCGCCGTTGTATTTTGCATTTGTGTGTTAGTGCGTTTGACTGTCCCATTCAATAAATGGTCAAAAGTGTCGCCCAAGTCCCACCCCCGAAACCATATCTTACTTTACCATCCAATTATGGCTTTATGCACACCGCTATTAGAAGGTTAATTAAATTGCTGTCACATAAGGCGTAGAAAAAAAAGTAGTGTGTTTCCGGTAACCCGACCGACCGAGAATTTCTACCTCGAAGAAAAACTTTACGGTTGGCATTTTTTTTCAAACCTTCTACATTTTTGTGTAATAATAATAATACATTTCATTTATAAGCGCCTTTCAAAACACTCAAGGACGCTTTATAATCAAAACAAGAACAATAAAACCACAGACAAAATTATAAATAATAAAAGGAAAGATGAATTTAGAGCGTTTACATTGGTGCAAACTCTCGCGATATTCACGTTGCGTCGTTTGCCCTGTCGTCTGTCAACAACATTGAATCATGGCGGCGGCCACGATCTCCGACAACAGTTTAAACCGCGTTTTGTGTGTTGCAGTCGCATGCTCGCACCATAATATGAAGAAAATAGCATCCACTGCTGTATCGAAAAGATTCAACGAACTATTTGACGAACACCACGGGCCGTCTAGGACGCGGGATGCAGAGGTAACGAGATGGCTGTAACACCCAGCCGCCGGGAACCTAACTCTCGCCGCCAAGCGGGGTTTCAATCAGTGGCGATTGCTCGGACTGCAAGGGAAGCTCGGCTTCCCTAAAATGTCAAAGAATAAGTGATCAAATATATGAATGTAAATTTCATTGTGTGTACATGTCATTGACTAAATATGCGCTACAACGTGCTCAACTTTTGCTCCAAATCAGCTTCTTCTTACTGGTTACGACGCGACTCCCTTCTCATTCATCCCACAGCTTCGCTGTGCTTTAAACGGTAGTGAGTTCATGGTAGGTTGTCCCAATGCGTTGAACGGAGACGAGTCATTGGATACAAGCTAGTTTTTGTCCCGCCCACGGACGCTCGTCGTGGGACTGGATGGATTGGATGATCTGTCTGAGCCTGTGTGCCAGTTCGATTGACATTGAAATGAGCCAATCACCGAGCTTTTAGTGTAGGCGCCCGTGCGAGCATTTTTTTCAACTCGCATTCTGTTCCGAGTTGAGCTGGAGACTTCTCCTAATCATTTTAGCGACACTCTTTGTTGTAAACAAACAACTAGCGAAAAAATGTATCTTTTATTTCTGGTGGGTTTTATTGTAGTTCCTATAGTTGTAGGACAATAATTAAGCACCGGGAAAAGACGCCTTGTTGGTATGACAGGGTCACAGATCATTTTCTTGAAAAGGAACGGAGCTGGAGTAGAATTCGCGTATAAATAAACGGACACATTTTATGATGTCGACCAAAATTGAGCTTCCCCTCTTTGACAGACGAGCACCCGGCACTGGTTTCAATGTCTCCTTGTTTTATGTTTATTTTGTTTACGTTTTTGATGGAGGAGGGAGAAAAAAAGATTTTTAAAAAAACTTTGTCTGACCTACCGACCCTATGCTGAAATTTCATGTTACCGGAAACACACTACTTATATTTCTACGCCTAAACTAAAACTTAGCCAAGCAGCCCGCCAGCCCCTATTCTATGACCGACTTTCCCCCGCATCATCGTCTTTGGAGACAAACAGACCCTTCCGAAACTCTGCCCAAACAGCCAGGCGCTTCACTGACCATGTGAACCACCTCCGGGTAGATGGGCTCTGTGATGACATTCCTATTGTGGGTGATGTACTCCACCATCTCGCTCAGTGCCGCCCGCTTGACCTCCTTCCATTTCAGGTCACTCAGCGGGTCGGACAGGAAGTCAAAGAGGACGCAGCACTGCCGCAGCTTCTGGATGAATAGCTTCTCTTGCTCCGCGGGGGCCACATCTGCAGGAATAGCCAGGCAGGAGAACAGGGTCAAACATGGCATCTCGAGCGACACCTGATAAACGAAGCAGTTGGGAATATGGGACGAGGGGACGCCATGTTTCAGCGAGAAGGAGGGTGAGCTCAAGGGGAGGATGGGGTAGGACCAACCGTCAAGAACGAATACGGAACAGACAGAGCGACTGAATGCGAGAGATGCGAGCTGGCAAATGAGTCGTGAAGACTCAAGTGTCGGGACTATTCGAAACCCAGGGGGCGGATAACGACGACGCATAGAGCAGGCGAGTGGACATTAAGAGAGATGATGAGGACGAGGGATTTGGGAAGTGGGTGAACGGTCACAGCCTAGATGCGCGGAGCACATGACAAAGGGGGGGGAAAATGGTGGTCGCTATTATTGGTACGTGGTTGTTACAGAACTTCCTGTTTCGCTTCATTTCCATGTGTAAACAAACGAGCAGAGGAAATGACACAAGGGACACAGTCGTTTATTAAACGAGTCAACAAATGCAAGGCAGAGTCGTGTTCTAATTGTTCTTTTTCCCAATGGCTCTTACACTGCCACCTGTATGATACTACCTACGTTGTTTATAGGGTTAGGCGTAGAAAAAAAGGTAGTGTGTTTCCGGAAACATGAAATTTCAACATAGGGTCGGTAGGTCGGACAAAGTTTTTTATTTTATTTTTCCCCCCACCAAAACTGTAAACAAAATAACCATAAAACAAGGAGACATTGAAACCCCCGCTACCCTGAACTCACTACAGTTTAAAGCACAGCGAAGCTGCGGGATGAATGAGAAGGGAGTCGCGTCGTAACCAGTAAGAAGAAGCTGATTCGGAACAAAAGTTGAGCACGTTGTAGCGCATATTTAGTCAATGACATGTACACACAATAAAATTTACATTCATATATTTGATCACTTATTCTTTGACATTTTAGGGGAAGCCGAGCTTCCCTTGCAGTCCGAGAGCAATCGCTACTGATTGAAACCCCCGCTCGCTTTGGCGGCGAGAGAGTTGGGTTCCCCGGCGGCTGGGTGTTACAGCTACCTCTGCGTCCCGCATCCAAGACGGCCCGTGGTGTTCGTCAAATAGTTCGCTGAATCTTTTCGATACAGTACATCAATGGATCAGAGATGAAAGTGGACTTTTCTGAAAATCCGCGCGCGCACACACACACCTGGCCGATCACGCATGAATTAGTTTACACAAAACGCTATTCAAATACTCGACATTCAATGATTAATCTTCCTTTTGTGTGCACACCTGCACCCTTTGCGGCTTCCGTTCGACGAAATTTCGAAATCTCCGAGATATGGCGAGGCCATGAGAATGCGAGGCGAGCTTATTACTGTTGTGGCGACGCCACTCAAGCTAAGCGAACCTCAGCAATAGATAGTCCGCTCCGCTGCTAGTGCTCTCTCTCTCTGCTGTGCGTGCTTCAGCGTGAACAGGTACGCAAGCGCGTCTTTTGATTTCAACCAATCAGCGCCGACGCAATGACGTCACACACCCGACGTCACACACTGGCGTCACACACAACAACAACAGCTAAACTAAGCTAAGCTAGCCGAGACGACACTCGAAGTCAGACGGACACGTTTTTCTGCCAATCTGTGTGTTTCCCTTTTTGTCCAAATATACTTTTTACGACAACGGTCTAATCCATGGTGTCTTTTATTCGTTCCCATGGGGTTTAGCAAGTGTGTTTATAAAGAGACGAACATCTCTTTACTGTTACTAGTGTTAGTGTCTCAACATGACTACGCTCGTGAAAGCAAAACAACGATCTCAAACGCGTCTTCGTTCAATGTTGTCAACTAATATCCGGATTAATTTTAGGCAAATTTCCTCAATTCCTTGGAGAGATTTTCATAAAAATTTGAAAAACGGTTTAAACTGTTGTCGGAGATCGTGGCCGCCGCCACGATTCAATGTTGTGGACAGACGACAGGGCAAACGGCACGCACGCTCAACGTGAATATCGCGAGAGCATCCCTCCCTCTAAAGTGTCCTTGGGTGTCTTGAAAGGCGCTTATAAATAATATGTATTATTCTTATTATTACACAAAAATGTAGGAGGTTGTTTGAAAAAAATGCCGACCGTAAAGTTTTTTTTCATGGTAGAAATTCTCGGTCGGTCGGGTTACCGGAAACACACTACTTTTTTTTCTACGCCTTATAGTTTTAGGGTATTTCACAATTTACACCAAAAAAAAACCCAAAACAACAACTCACAGTCGATCTGTTTATAGGGTTATAGTTTTGGGGTATTTCATAATTTACACAAAAAAAACCCCAAAACAACAACAACTCACAGTTGATTAAACAACGGAACTGAAAACTGTAATTAGCCACAGTAAATTCATGATTTAACAAGGGGGCAAGTAGTTCTTCACAAAAGGGTCAGCTGGCTTTATCCTAAACATTCAAGGGGTGGGGGGGGGGGGGCTATACAGAAACAAGAATTCCCTCATTCAGTTGACGCGATTCCCTCATTCACGACAACAGCAGGCCTGAAAATGTAGTTTGCAAGGCATGTAGTAGTATAATTATGCCATTTTAGAAAAAGGGCACTCGCATCTCAAGACACCATTGTACGTCCAAAATTGACATTTAAGTCTAGTTCCGTTCTGCATCGCCGCTGCGTTTACATAATTCCTATCTGACTGCGGAATACACTTTTGAGCAGTCCCCAAAATACTTTTCGGCACGTTGTGTAACAGACAGAGACTCTGAATGGTGATCACAACATCGACAGGAACCACAATGTGACTTCTATTAATGTAACCCCCATTTGAGCGCTGTGGGGGAGAGCATGTGCGAACACAGACAGACTAGTTTATCGTGGAGAACAGAGCAGAATTACACCGACTGTCTGATCAAAACAAAAGACCGCAATAAATCACCAGTCACATTGGAACCGCTTTTGCTTGGGCGTGGCTGAAATGAGAATCTCTTACCGTCAAAGTAAAGAACCGACAGATACGATATTTACGCACTTGAGGGGGACAGAACTTTAGAGGTTTGCGAGCATAAGAACTGATTCAGCAAATGCAACGCTACAGTCTTCTGATCCTGTTTATGAGATGGCAGCATATACTGTCAAGAGCAACTTGTGATTGCATCCAGGATTTGTGCAGCTTTGCAGGATAACATTTGCAACACAAGCAGCATGAACACAACCACTGCTGCAAGGTGAAGGCCCTCTTGTATGCAACACTGTCGAAATCAGCAGCACAGCAGCCGTACATCTCACTATTACGCTTATATGCTGTTTCCCTTCACTGAGCCTGTCCCAATTGAGGTCATGTATTTTTCCTTCTTTGAAAAAATTTGAATGGCTCACCTTTCGAATGTCGGATGCACGTGACGCAGTTAAATACCCAGTTTTGCTAGTTTATTGTGTTGTTCTTTTCCTTTATCGTGACCAAGATTTTGGTAGAGAGACAATTTAAAAAAAAGGGGGGGGGGGCATTACATTGAAGTTGGGCAAGCAATGAAAGCAGCCAAACTGAGGAGACATTGTCTATCTTGGACTACGTTCGCACTGAAGGTCTTAAAGCTCAATTCAGATTTTTGGGTGGACTCATTTTTTGGGGTCGTGTAATTGTTCACATTTCACATCAATTGCAACCTCAATTCATCTGCCGTGTGATCCTAATACTGTACATGAAATACCTATATCGCGATATACTTTTCAGTCATATCGCCCAGCCCCAACGGCGACTGAAAATGATGTCACGACATTGCCGCACGGAGCGCAGATTGGACTTTTGATAATACATGGTGATGGCGCGGTGGGTCCACTGGTTAGCACAGCGCAGAGGTGCAGGCTTTGATTCCATCTCTTGTCTTCCTGTGTGCAGTTTGCATGTTCTCCTCATGCCTGCGTGGGTTTTCTCCGGGTACTCCGGTTTTCTCCCACATTCCAAAAACATGCATGGCAATTTAATGGAATACTCAAAATTGTCCCTATGTGTACTGTGAGCATGAATAGTCGTGACAGAAATACAGAAATAAACGCATACATAGGATTTGGTTCGCATTTGCCTGCAGTTTGATTGTAGCCTTACATTCACAGGTGGCAGGTTTTGTACGTCCAAGTGGCCGATCAAGGGTCATATTGCCATTTCACTTTGAACACTCACCTCAAAGAGAGGTGATTTACCAAGAACAAAAGCGTAACTTTTCACAGTACAATTCGCAAAAGAACATGTCAAAAACATTGCTTGTATGCAAGGGTCATAATGATTGAGACAGACACAAAAGGCAGCGGCTTGTGTGGCTCAATAGAATGTAATCAATAATCGCCCTGGGTTGCAGCTGAGGCCGCGTTGCAGAGTACAGTGGCGCCTTTCAAACTCGACCGAGTCCTTTGTACAAAGTGTGAGAGGGCATGTCTGGCATTGCTGCGCCCAAAGAATGAAATGTTCACACGTGAGCGGGACTGTCAAAAGGGTTCCAGGAAGGAATGGAGGGATTTAAAAAGACTCGCTATTTCAAGTCTGTCCCCCACCCCCAATAATTAACCCGCATCAACTGCCGCAGATACATAATTTTTTCCGAAAATAAGTATTTTCAATCAGAAACAAGTCCTACATTGAGCATTTTTAGGGCCACGACGGCCGCTTTTCAATTGGCTCCAAAGAGTCATTTCACAAGTGGCAAGCAAATCTCGCTGTCAGCGCACACATTCATACTGAATGGAGAGCTCGGTGTCATTCATTTGACCACCTCTTCGAGTCAACGGCTCGTCATCTTTACTCTGCAGTGCCCGAAAGCCCTACAGTGGCCGCCCGCCTCAAGGCAGCTGCCACCATTGCCATGCCGGGCGATCGGCAAGGCTTTGCTCTGCAGGTTGGAGACCCTTCAATCAAGCGAATGGGACCTGCCGAGCGATAAGTGTGCCGGTAAAATGTTTTTACTCCAAAATGTCAATATTTCATTCAATAGCTCATCTGAAATTATAAATATGCTTCCGTGTTGTTGTAAAACACTATTATGTGTATTGCATATACTGTATTTTTATAACTTTGGCGACGGCCGGCTCTGTCTCACTGGTGTAAAACTAGAAAGTGGGCGTTTGCAGCGCCGTTCCTCACTGCACTTCCTGTCAGTCAATCAGATGACAGCGACGACACCTTCGCTAACAACCTCTGAAATGGTTCTGAGCTGGTTCTATAGTAACCGCTCCAGCTATCTCATGCCCTTTTCTTATCAACAGTGGTACTGGTGATGCAAGGAGCACATTCCTTGGTTGAAAAGTTTCCAACAGAGCTGCACAATATATCGAAAAAAATATCATCGCGCTAATAGCCTTTCCAATATGTTGCATTGCAAAGACGTGCAATAAGTTTCTTACAGAAATGTATTCTTATATGCAACCTTAAATGAGCAACGCCTTCCAAAGGATGAAGAGTATCGAGGGGAATGACATTTAGTTTGCTAAGGATACACTGAGCTTGCTTAATTCGCCACATGGAAAAAAATGTTCTTGCATTTACATAACAAAAATGTCATTTCTTTAGATACACATTAAATATTGCAATAATATCACTATATTCAACATCCATATCGGATGTTTTTCCAATATCGTGCAGCCCTGGTTCAATATGCTGAAAAAAATTCGGTATAAATGGTGTATAAATGGTGAAAATGATTTTCATGTTGTTTGTTTCTTAGTGGGGATTAAAGATGGCAGTCTTTTTTTAATAAACAAGTCACTACAGGGACCGGGAAAGTAACTAAATCGACCTTGCTCTTGTAAATTAGCTCCTCTCTGTTTGCAGGAATGTTGTTAATCAGTCCCTTCAGGAATATTCAAAGCCGCAAATGAGACAATTCACACAAATTCGAGCAACCCCTGTGAATTACGCAGAGTTGTAATTTCATCCAAGAACAGCAACTTTTCACGGCTTGGACCAATCATCCAAGCTTTCTGCAGGTTTCACTAATCACAGCAGTCCCCTTGCGCAAACTTAACACCATGGTGCCAAATTCACATCCTGATTTTTGACGTGAAGCAGCAGGCACGTGCAACTTCAACATCTCATCTCCCGCCACAAGAATTCATCTTAAGACAGCGCAAAACACTTTTCTGAAAACCATCTCCTTCTACCGTCGAACGCAAGTGATCGAAGCATGCGCACCCGTTGCTGTGAATTTAGGCATGTAGACGAGGGATCCGGATGTGACTTTCAAAAACATACAGTAGTTATGTGCCAGTCGCTTCAAATGTGCCATGAACTAGAATTTATCTAATTGTTATTGTGTTTATGATGTACGAGCAACCTTGAAATAAAATGCTACAGAGAAGGGGGACGCCAGTGTGAGAAATGTGTCTGAGTCAGGCAGAGGCAAGAGAACTAAAATAGGTAGTGGTTATTTTGCCGACAACTCTCGTGCTTGTGTTATTTTGGCATGCACGGCTCTGACTGGTCAATAGTCGGACTTGCTTCCGATTCCAGCTGTGGCCGTTAGGACAATCGACGTCGTTATTTTGTGGTTCCTAATCATAACCTTTTTTTAAAAATATTGAACTTTTAACTCTAACCCCAACCGCATTGTTTTAAATATGAAATTTTACCTCTTTTTATTTGTAACCCTGTATTTATATTTCCCCTAACCTTTTTGTGTTTCACTAGCTACATTGAACATGATCAACAGTTTAATTTTCAAGAAACACGAGAAACAAAACGGCTCACTTGCAACTCCTGACCGGCTGAAAGAAATTGTAAACACAACTTAAAAACAAATAACAAGGTTCAGAGCGGAATTTGAATCTGTGACGCCCTGGAATAAAGCATCACTTGTGGGGGCGACCACTCTACCCACTACGCCACGAGCCGGCACACTTGTGCAGAATTTGTACCTGTAGTTCTCACGCAATAGGTGGCAAGTTGATCACGTTTTTGTCCATCTCAGGTGGCGGCTATTTTGTCATTTTCTGTCTACTGAAGATCACATTACAGTTGAACACAAGAAAATTTGGCCACTCCAAGAGAGAGAAACATGAGTGGATTTTGCTGCCTAATTTTATGCCAAGACCGCAAAATTAATCCGAATTCCATGTCTGGACTACTGGGGTGCATAGAACATTTTGTCAAGAAAATGTTAACTTCCCCTTTAGTTAAAAAATTGCAATATGTGAACATTTGGAGTTTTATGCTGCCACATTATCGGGTATTTGGGGGCACAACATTCACAAGTCCAGTTAGTCGATGGGTCAAAGTACACAAAATTCGTGTGACTTCCTCCTCAACAAATTAATCGCAGAATTTGTTTTTCGCTCATCCATTTCTCTGTCCAGTATCTTGCACTAATTAAAAGGCAAATAATTGGCACACTTGACTCATTTGACACTTATGTGTTTGAGAATGTCTTTGACGATGAGTGCCCTTGAAATCCTCTGAAGGGGAAAGCAAGCACGATCGCACAAACGCAAACTCTTCATTCCTGAGAATTCATAACTTGTAAACAGAAAACCAGCTAAGGCGCTTTTTTTTAAGTCACCAACATGTCAACTGAAGCCCGTCTTGATTCTCAAACATCACTTCCGTTCGCGTCACTGGTCGTCGCTGGGGGATGGGCAACACAGTGTGGCTAGCTAGTTAGCCAGCAAGTAAAAACGAGCATTTAACGTACCCGCGTCACCGACAAAACGTGAACGGCACACGGTTAGCGGCCCCGCGCTTGCTGATGAGTACACCGGGCCTGATTTTACGCAGCTAAACGCGCTAGAGCCAAACTGCGAGTGGTGGAGGAAAAGCTGAGCACAGCAACACACGCACACACACATACACCTTTCTCCCTTAATTCCCCGCGACAACACAAGAGGAATCATTTGTCCGTACATACCTCTGAAGTGCATCAGGGCCACCGGCTGAAAAGGCCCGTTGGAATTAGGCGCATCCACAACCATTCTGTCTGCAGATTTATTGCATGTCAACATGTAAACCTCAACCAGGAAGGCGATCCACTCAGGGTGAGAGGCCAGCCTCCATTTTAGCACAAAGCAGATCAGAAAATGAAGCTGCCTGCCGCTGGAGGGAACTGGCTACTTTGTGACGTCACAAATAGGACCGCGCCCATTGGCTGATTTCGGATCGTTTCGACGCAATAGCGAAGAGCGCTCCCGTAAACTGAGAGGGCGATTGGCTGAGAGGAGCCAAAGGGGCGGGATATGTTTTGGATTTTTTTCTTCTTTGCCTTGGCTCCGCCCCTCAGTTACTTGTCTCTGGTGACGCTGCCTGGCCCAGGCAGCCAGGCATTTGCACACGTTAAAGAGCGGAATCGATTTGTGTGTATTCCACACTTTGCCCCATTTGGATGGATGTCTGTATCATTTGGTGAAGGATTTGCATCTGAAAATTACTGACTGTCAGCGTATTCAAAGAGAGTCTTTTAAAATGTTTTCCTTCTGTCCTTCTGGGGACGGAAAGATATCCAAAAGTCATATAATCGCACATGAACCTCACGATACGGTAACTATCACCGGGAGGTTGGCAATTCGAAAAGTCTCACGAAACTGTATAAAAACTGACAATATTGTAAAAAAAGTCATGCTATTGAAAGAAAAAAAGCACAATACTGTGTTTTGTACAAAATAACAGCGTGACAAAGAAATACGCTTTGCCAGTCATTTTCATGTCATGTGTTCCTATTGGCCCAGTGGCGCAATGCAGCTCCCAGTAGTCTGTTTGGTGGAAGCAGGTGAAAATTAATGGGGGGTTTTCACAGAGATGTGCTGATTTTAATATTGTAACATGACAACGACGATCTTGTGGCAATTTTACCATTGTGGTTGTAATATCATCATTATTGTTACATCCCTAGTCATTCTGCTGAGTTCAACAGTGGAGTGGGGGAATTTGGTACCTGGGTCTTCAGTAGGGACTCAATCCATCCATTTTCTGAACCGCTTTATCCTCACAAGGGTCGCGGGGGGTGGTGTTGGAGCCTATCCCAGCTGTCTTCGGGCAGTAGGCGAGGAACACCCTGAACCGGTTGCCAGCCAATCGCAGGGCACACAGAGATGAACAACCATCCGCGCTCACACTCACTGCATGTTTTTGGAATGTGGGAGGAAACCGGAGTACCCGGAGAAAACCCACGCAGGCCCGGGGAGAACATGCAAACTCCACACAGGACGGCTGGAGCCGGGATCGAACCCACAAGCTCTGCACTCTGAGGTCAACGCGCTAACCACTGGCCCACGACAAATATGTACTGTAGGCTATAATACAATATTTGGGCTCCCACATGTATTTGATATGCCCCACTTAGACTATGATACTGAGCACCGAGAGTGCCCCCTTTGACATTAATAAAGACAGTGTTCACATTGTACTGATCGGCCAGGCACTTTCCTACTATTTCTAGTTTCATTGTTAGTTTGTTTTAGTTAGTCTTCTCGACAGTGTTTAGTTTAACTCCAAGTTGTACTAATTTGGACATATTTGACTTGGGAGGTTTCACTGTAGTGGAAAGAGAAAGAGGGGATGAGAGTCCAAGTGCATCTATGCAGTTCTGTCCTCTCTGCAATGCTCCAAAGCTCCCCAAAGAGCGACTACTTGTTCTACATTCCACAGTCATGACAACAAGCAACAGTGTTTTGAAAGCTGCCACTTACTGTTTGATTGGATCAGCTCAGAGTAGAATCCGCCAAGGCCATTTTAGACTTGACTTATTGTGCACTGGATAGAGAATTCCCCACCCAGGGTGAAGACGACGACAATACTTTCTTTCTCTTCAACAAATCCAATGGACCCCCCCCCCAAAAAAAAACCCACAATGCTGATCCAACTGCTCGCTTGTGACAATCCAAAAATAAACAAATCAGTGGCTCTTTTTTTACACCAATTACCATCTAAAACAAATACTTGGCTCTCCATAGCACCATCATAAACAACACATTTATTCACAAAAAGTATATTTATTATTTTTGTAAGCCACTCTAACATTAGGCACAGTTTCAACATAAATGCTGCACTAATATACACTGAAAATAATGTGTTGTATTTTATTCTGTCAAGTGGCTGCACACAATGTAATCATCTGGATTTATATAATTTCTAAGTAGATGTATAGTCTACGTAGAAAATGTATCTGGATGATTTTAGTTTGTGTAAGCACTTGACAAAATAAATTCAACACTCAGGTTTTTTTTCAGTGTGACTCACTAATATATTGAGATTATATTTCATGTTTAAAATAAAAATTTTAAAAACAGTCCATTTAAAGTGGAAGTGACCACTGGGGGGTAATTTGCACTTCTACCTAGAAACAGAGCGTGGCAGCAGAGTCTATAGTTGCCGATGAACGATCAGTCATTCAGGCTCATAAAACATGCAGTGTTGACCTACTGACTTGTTTGGTCATCGCAGAATGCTACACTCAAACCACTCAATGCATTACAATACTGTGTAGTAACATTAGAAAGAGAAAACATGATTGCTCATCCGCGCTCACACCTGGTGACAATTTTGAGTGTTAAAACAGCCCGTCATGCATGTTTTTGGAATGTGGGAGGAAACCAGAGTACCCAGAGAAAACCCACGCAGGCACGAGAAGAACATGCAAACTCCACACAGGAAGGCCGGAGCTGGAACTGGGCCGCCCTAATATGAAACCAATGCAACTCATCATGACAAGCGGCTAACAAGAATCTGGTGAGTCTAACATTGAGACTGAAGACGAAGGGAAAATGAAGAAAATGTGCCGTCAACAGCAAATAGAATCAAAATCCGTAACAACCATAATAATGAATCCTTTTTTTTCAAATGAAAACTGGAGTTAAAATATGTTATATGTCTCAAGCATGACGGCAAAAATCGAAGCTATTCCTAAAGACAAGATATTAGTTGCAACATTGTAAGTGGGCTTTCGGCACGACTTTTCTCCACCGCCGACTGCTGACGCCAAGCAGTTCTTGTGTTGTCACGAGTGTTATTTGTGACCACACTCAAGGATTTTCCTCCTCATGAATGTGTTGTTGTTATTTTTCCAGACCATGGATTTAGAGGTCAGTGAAAGTGCTTATTTGAGTCCCCCCTTTTCACAAATGGTGAGTGTGCTTTTACAACTAAACATGGGAGTTGTTTGCCAAGTTGTTGATCTTTGCTTATCTCACTCATACATTCAAAAATATTTTTTTAATAAATGAAACAAATATTGTACATATTAAGAAATAACATATTATATTAAATCAATGATTTAAAGTATATGTTTAAAATAAAATGTTTTGAATAAAATACAAAAAAGATTTGAATGAAATCAATTAAAGATGAAACAGTGGTGGGGGTGGGTCATTTTTTCAAGTTGGAACATCACTCAAAAATCCATTGGAGTACACAACAAGTATGCTTCCCGAGCCTCCTTTGAGTACAAAAGTAAAAAAAAAAAAATATAAAAATAACCCCAAGAATGCAAGTTTACAGGAAACCACTTGGGCCACATCCGTGTAATGCTGTGTGGAAACAAAGAAGCCATGAAAAATAGATGTAAACTGTCAAACCTCAACCTGATTGTCTTGCCTCGGAATTGGCACCAATACCATAAGCACAAGTTGAGGAAATCAAGACCGTGAATGAAAACGCTGCCGTGCTTGCTAACTAGTGGCATTATTTATATCACAAAATGCTTCTGCGCCGTCATGAATGCTCCCTTTCGGTTGGACATGACGACCACATGTGTCCTCCACTTCAAGCCAAACTCAGCATTATCTTGCAATCTCGTGAGCCTTGTGATGGAAATATCTGATCTGCTCTTGAGATGCAGCTGATTGCACATCATTTGCATCACAAATAAAGCCAGCGGGCAGCAGCCTATCAATTATGTAGTGCGACCTCAAGGTTAAAAAGGTGGTTATGAGGATCCACCTGTGCTCTAAATAGTTAATATGATTGCCTGTGTGTATGTCGGCCAAACACGCAATCTCCCAAAAAAGGTCAATAAAGGTCTGCCGAGGAGGGGCATGAAGTATTTGAAACAGGAGAAAAGGAGAAAGCGCGTGGATGCCAGGGGTCCCTTGTCCCTACTTTGCACGCCGCTGGTATTTGCATCCACATTTGTTGACAGTGTCATAGAATTATTTCAGAAAAAGGATGAAATTATTGTACTTTTCAGAAACTTGAATTTTTTAACTTTGCTCCAATAATTTCTGTACTTATTTATGAGTGTATTTATGTACTTTCTGTCTGTGGTTGATTCAAGTTTCTATTTGTTAGCATGTGTGTTGACAGTGAGCTAATCATGACAAATACTCACTAGCTCGAATTTGTATGATAATGTGCACCCTTGAACACCAAAATGTTTGTGTTTTACTTTTGGAATCTTATTTAAGGCTCGTACTCGGCTGTTTATTCTCCACTGTTTATGGCTGTCATGTACGTTAGGAGCTAGCTTACGCTGTTTACATACAAAGAGTCTGTTATAGCGACTTGATTTGGTGCAAAGTGGCACACTTCAATGCTCATTTGAGCCACCTATGGCTTTCTATATTCTTTACAATATTAATCATTTTTATGTCATTTAAGTGTTCATGTTTTTGTGTTCGTCCATTCTCATGCTATTTTGTACGGAGCATGGAGCTAACCGGATACTAGTTTGCCAATGGGCGTTTCCTTTTGTAGCGTCACAGTCTTGCCCAGTGGAGGGGAAAAAAGTGTTTTCCGCCATCTTGAGTATGCGCACTATTTTTCCATCCATCCATCCATCCATCCATTTTCTGCTCCGATTTATCCTCACAAGGGTCTTACTGGAGCCTATCCCAGCTGTCTTCGGGCAGTAGGCGGGGACACCCTGAACCGGTTGCCAGCCAATCGCAGGGCACACACAGACGAACAACCATCCACGCTCACACTCACACCTAGGGATAATTTGGAGTGTTCAATCAGCCCGGCATGCATGTTTTTGGAATGTGGGAGGAAACCGGAGTACCCGGAGAAAACCCACGCAGGCACGGGGAGAACATGCAAACTCCACACAGGGAGGCCGGTGCCGGGATGTAACCCACAACCTCTGCACTCTGAGGTCAACGCGCTAACCACTGGATGTTTAATGTCTCGTAAACATGGGAGGATACCGTGCATGTTTTCGGAATGTGGAAAGAGACCGGAATTTGTGGAAAAAACCCCACCAATGCACAAGACCTGGAGAACTGTGTGGAACACCTTATATTGGATCCAATGAGCCTGTGCAGGTGTCCCTAATGAAGTGACCAGTGAGTGTATCACCAGCATACCTGCGAGTGCATCCAGTTTGTGCAGCTCTCTGTTTGTGCTCAGGGCAAAGCACGAAGAGCTGAATCTCTTCTCCCTCCTAGCAGCTGAGTGTGAGCCCGGCTGCTTTACCCTCATCAGCTGAGTGGCGGGAGGTACTTTTTTGTTGGAGGCCTGCAGAAACAAGCAATCAGGGAGAAAGGGCACAAGGTAATTCAATGTTGAGAGGAAGATGGGAAGAGGCGAGGTGATGTGCTTAAGGGTCAAGTTCCGCTCGCAGTCAGATCGGGTTGTTCTCAGCAGGGAGGAATCCAATCGCCGGCTATTGCATCTCTGGCCAGAGTTTGCAACAACCTCGAATGGGCAGGCATATCCAAGGAGCTGACAAAGCTGTCACACGCATCAAACAGTTGTGCAAGCAATCAGGTCTTAATGACACTCAAGCTGACATAGATGCATCCATCCATTCATTTTTGATCTGATTTTGGGCACTAAATGGGGATTATTTACTCTTGCCTGGTCACCACCCAATCACACAACACATAAGACAAACAACCACGTATAGTTCCATTCACACCTATGGACAATTTAGAGCAGACATGTTGGGTGTTTACAAGGGGGAAACTATTCCAAGGACAATCATAATCATTACACCAAGTAAAAATACTGTAATTAAATGTTGTATCCCTAAATGCCACAAAAAGGTAAAAGTTCCTATTTTTGAGGAAAAAAAGTTAACACGTTAGAAATAAAGAAATAAAGTTTATTTTATTTGTTATCATGGCATTTGTAGGTATGTTCTTTTTTAAATGATATATGGCATAATGTCATTTCAAATTACATTGTGCCCCCCCATGCCTCCATATCTAGTCTGCAATGACCCAACATTATATTTTTGGTATGTGGGAGGAAGCCAGAGAACGGAGAGAACATAAAAAGTCCACCCAGTACTGCCCTGCAGTATTAGGATGGTGGCTGTTATGTCACATGAGAAACTTCCTCAAGGACAAAATGTCATTGAATCTGAAAATGGTTCAATACTTGTTCATGTCAAACTGAAAATGATGAACAATCCGCAGAAGTATGTGGGATGTTTTTCCACCTGATTGTCAAGATTATAGGACCGTGAATCAAAGTGAAGACACAATCCGACAAACAACTTGGAAACCATGTCGGCGAAAACACCCTCAAAAAAAACTATTGACACTGGTACTGTAGAAGAGGATATTAATCATAAAACTAATATCTGTGTACTGTGGTTTACTGGCCACAAAAAAAAAAGCGTGATGCGCTTAAATGTGTTTGTGGTCATGTGTTTTTTCCCAAATGTTAATTCAGAGAAAACAAACAACACAGTGTCACTTACATCATCACCTGCGCGCCCATTTTCACTTGAAGATTTTTTTGTCTTGCCAGACTTTGTGGAATCCTGAATTGAGCACACACACGCACACACACACACACACACACACACACACACACACACACACACACACACACACACACACACACACACACACACTCACACACACACACACACACACACACACACACACACACACACACACACACACACACACACACATGCACGAAAGCAACTCGAGTTTAATAAGTTGACAACGAACAAAACGAGAGAAACAAAAGTGCACTTTACCTTGTCTCTTTTGCTCTTCTGAGGCATAATGGAGCCTGGTGGAGTGTCAACAGGTCACAATTTCCCCACGGACACACTCACTCGGCACACCAGCACGCACTGGCGTGTGTCTGTGTGGCGGCTCCAACGAATGAATGAATATGACGCACCATGTGACTGATCCCGGGCCGGCTACTTCCGCGGAGGCTGCTCGCAGACAACAGTGTGGAGGAACTGACGTTGAAAGGAAGGAGAAGTTATTCTTCCTAAAAACGAACGTGTGGAAGCGGGGCAAGCAGCTGATCGTGCAGCTTGGAAGCGACTTGACAGACTTGCGAGGCCGGTTGCCCCATCTATGGACTGTCGCAAGGGGGCAGTGTTGATTCAGGAGTAATCGAAGCTTTTGAAACGATGTTTGCAAACCAACAAACTACTGTACAACTTTATGGTTAGACACGACCCACAATAAATTATATCCCAAAGGATATCATCACAAAAAAAAAAAGACTAAAAGGAGAATTCCATTTAGCAGATTTTGGTACATCTGCTTCCTCTAGTGGAGCAATGAGCAAATTACAATTCCATCAATTTCGGATTTTTCCCAAGTACCCCGTCAAACAACATTCAACATGCGTCATCAATATTAGCTATATTCTATGAATGTCTCAACTAAAATATTCATGACGTGACAAATTTTGTTTCTGCGTTTCTGCTGTAATGTATCTTCGTCTTGAAGTAGAAATACAACTTTTGCCCAGAGTGCAAATGCAAGTTTTCTCTGGGTGCAGGGCACTGTCCTAAATGCATTGGGGAGCACCGGGGCTGCTTCTGAGAGACCCGTTGTATTACCACAAGGCCCGATTACTAGACCCGAGTAGAACTGTTTGTATCTTGTACACATTTGGCAAAGTTGTAAAAGTAAAGTTGAAATGTTCTAAAGTAGTTTTACCCAAAATGATTGAGTCCCAACTGCTGTGCCACCACTGCACCGTATAGTGCTATGAGATATATCATCAGTTTGTCCAATTTGTATTAACTGGTCCCAAACATATATTTCTGTTTCCAGGGTCTCGCGTTGATTCCCATTCCTCTAAAATGGTGTCGTGTTTGTGAGATTTCCGTTGTTCCTTCCTGGTAGAAGCTGTCCACTTGTATTACACGTGCACTTCCATAGGGGAGCAGTGTTGTCATGTCGCTCTCTTGACAAGTTGGAGAAGTGATCAGCTTTTGCTTTCTATGGCGACTAATGTCATCTTATAGTGACAGAGAAAATGAATATAGGTACATATTAAAAACACGGACCGCCTATATAAAGAGTACATAAGCAACCAAAATGGATGCCTGTTTGGACTAAACATATTGATTTGAGCAATAATAAACCCCCATGTGGTTATTATACAGAGTGGAACCGTTCTCCGTTATGGTTGTTGTGCCCTCCTTGGAATCCATCTTTATCTCGCTTCAGCTTCAGCGCTGCAGTTCATCATCACCACAACGTTATTACTCGGTGATATGCTGCCTTTCATTTCCTGGCCCACCAACACCAGTGAAAAGCAGCATTGTGCCCCCCCATGGCGTGTGTACATGCATTTATGGATGTGTGCATGTGTGTAAGCGGATAGCTGGACTGAAGTGAGGCCCGGATGTGAAGCAACACCACAATATGTGCTGTCTTCCAATAAAAGGACATGAAAGGAAGTCGACTTGCACACAGAGTTGTTATTGAGGTCAGTTTTGGGAGCTTCCAATAAATTAGGCCAATATTACTTCACGTCGTCTGCTCTCATTATGCAAATTAGCATTTTGCTAGCACCTATTTACCTTGTGTGCTGTTTTTTTCCTTTTTTTTGTCATTAATGGGAGTGTTTACAGTACCATGGGGGAATAATTTAACCTTTGCTGCAGTGGACCAAGCTTTGATACCCCACAGTGCTGTTATGTAGTCGGGAGAGTGTAAGCTGCCTTAACAAGACACCTCAACAAGCTTTTTTTTTTTTTTTTTTTTTTGGTATGAGCAGACAGCTAATCCAATAAGGCTAATAACTAGACTTGCATTACAAGAGTTTTTATTTCCAGGAAGGAGAAAACAGATGTGAAGTAAAAGGAGAGGTGCTAAATGGACAGCTTGTTACGGAGGATGAAAGAAGAAAAAGTGATGAGGGAGAACAGAGGAAAAGCAGAGGAGGACAAGGAGAAGGAGAGCTGATGGGCCCTGGTTGACTTCACCAGAGGTGCACAACCTCATTGTGAACACACAGTTCTGCGTACAGGGGCCTGTGAAGATTGCCTCTCTCACTACAACATAAACACCCTCATTCTTACCACTGAATTATTCACACGCATTAATCAAACACTCTAACACAAACGACTAACTGACCACTGAAACACGAACATGCACTACTAAAATGCACATTCGTGGAACGCTATCACGCCCACAACTGAAATGCTCTCATGCTAATACCTGAAACACTCTCACACATAACCAAAACATTCTCCTACGTACCAGTTAAACACACACACACACACACACACACACACACACACACACACACACACACACACACACACACACACACACACACACACACACACACACACAACACACACACACACTACTAAAACACCCTCACACACTACTGAAGCACTCATATACATTACTGAAACAGTCTCACGCACAAACCGAGACGCTCTCACACAAACAGTAGTGTGTGTGTAAGAGTGTTTCAGTTGTGTGTGTGTGTGTGTGTGTGTTATGTCCCTGACCACCTCTCATAACGGTACACACGAATCCATCGATTGCAATACAGCATGTGTGAGAAAAAAACTGCGTAAGCCATCGACCAACCATGGCAGAGTCGATTCATGTTTAATTCATGTTTCCCCACGAGAGTGAATGTGAATTAATGCACTGATCTTTGACAAACACTTCCTCCCACAAACAAGTCAAAATTCATCTCAGCTTGCTTGCGTGGATGATGATCTTTAGCACGCAATTACTAATTCATGTGCAAGTGCAGAGAAATTAGAGCATATGAGCCGTCACAAGGCACAAATAAATTGCTTTCGAGTGATTAGAGGGCACAAATGCACAATTGAAAACATCCACATCATTGACAGCCGCCCGGTAAGTTCTCGTTAAACAGCCCCTTCATGGCAATCTTTGCTCTTGAATAATCATAAAATATGACGGCAGCACATTTAGCTTTTTGGTCTGACAGATATGTAGTTCTGGAATAGAACTTGGCTCTGGCCTTCCTGTATGGAGTTTGTATGTTCCCCCCAACATTATCTGGCTGGTCACCAGTCCTGGGTGAGCCTCGTGACAAAAGACAGACAAATGTTGGCGTGGTTCTCAGATGAGCGACAGCGGTTGTTGATTGGTGCTCACTTTTTCCCCTCACCCACCAACTTCTAATATTATGAGTACCTCATAACTATATGAGTCAAAACATGAGGCATAATTGCTCTCATTATGCCTTCTCATGTACAAAACAACACTAAACATTCCGCTTGCAAGTAGCTTTGACATTTTTTCACATCCAGCACGATGGAGCAACACAGACTATGGAAAAAGAAGAAGAAGCAGAAGAATGAAAAATAGCACGGCGTGTCCTGGCCGTGCCCCATCCAATGACTTGCTTGATGGGCATGAAAGAACATTATATACCGCCCGCTTCAGGAAACCTTTCATCCCTCGGGATTCAACTTTGCACTTTGTCTAACCTTCCAGTGAGCCTCTCTGTCCAGTGACCTTCGCATTCCATGCCACTTCCATTGAACCTCACCTGCTCTGCAGCCAAGAGACGTTGTGATCTTTTTTTTCTTCTTTCCCAGGAGTCTTAAAGGCCTCCCGAGAGAGCTCTCGAATGGTCCGCCCTGCTGCTGCCAAATGGTACAGACCACATTTTCCCTCCGAAAAGGAAAGGAGAGAGAATAATATCTGTGAATCTGCATTCAACACTGCAATGCAGAAGCCAATCTTCCAGATATCAATTCAGAACAATTACACACATAATCACAAAGGAAACAAACATAATGACTATGGACAGATTAAGATAATGGGCTTTTATTCATAAGGCGTGCCAACGTTATCACATCTGTCGGATTTTTAATTGCATTCAGGCATCACATACAATAACAGAGCGAAATACTGGACTTCAAAGGAAACATTTGGACCTTTTCCAAGGTCCAAAGGTAAATGCTTTGCTTTGCATCAGCAGCAGAATGTCGATTTGTATCTGTGAATTTATATCAACTCGTTACTTATCCTAACCATGTGCTTCTCAATTATTTTCTGT
Organism: Hippocampus mohnikei; assembly: GCA_026261675.1. Classification (NCBI taxonomy): domain Eukaryota; kingdom Metazoa; phylum Chordata; class Actinopteri; order Syngnathiformes; family Syngnathidae; genus Hippocampus; species Hippocampus mohnikei. The sequence goes on from JAKGUB010000521.1 coordinate 7,255,620, forward strand.
TATGGCCCGCTTTAACAAGAAGAAAACAATTTGCGCCGCCCTCCACTGTCTGTCGCCTCACTGATGCTAAACGTAACCCTAACCTTACCTTAACCTTAACCCATAAATCTAAACCTAACCTATCCATAACCAAAGCCAACCCTAAACCTAAACCTAACCCCTACCCCTAATCCTAACCCTACTCTACCCTAACACCCCAACCCTAGACCTAACCCTAAAATAACCTCTAACCCTAACCCAAACCCATAAATGTCACCCAAATCCTAACCCTAACCATGAACCCCCAAGCCCTAAACCATAACCCAAACCCTAAACCTAAAATAATCCCTAACCTTAACACCCTAGCCTTTACCCTAACACTAACCTTAATCTTAATCCTTACCCTTACCCTAACCCTCACCCCTAACCCTGACCCCCAACCATAGCCCTTACCCAAGTATAAATCTAACTCTAACTCTCACCCTAACCCTAACACTTAACCCTAAGCCTAACCCCTAAACCTAACCCTAACTTTAATTTTTAACCCTAACCATTAACCCTAACCCCTAACCCCTAACCCGAACCCCAACACTTAGCCCTAAAACAAACCTGATCCTCTAACCCTAACCCTCCTGGCACGCCCCACTATTTGAGAACTGCCCCAACCCAACTTTGAAGGGAAAGTGTCCTGTCAAACCGGTCCATCCAAAATCAATGATGTAATATAGTAATATAAGTATATAGAATATTTTTCTTATATCAAAAGCTAATTATTAAAAAATGATATTTCATTTTCAGTCAGTTCAATGGAGAAAAATAATTTGACAGTTGACAGTTGAGTTGCATCTCAAGACACCACTGTTTATCTCGGACAATTCTATGTGAGGCTTGCGCTATATACTGTAAATATAATGCCACTTACCTAAAATCAACCAATTAAATATTCAAATCAAACTCTACAAATGAAGAATGAAAATCTTTTTTTTTTCTTTCAAAATCAGTCACTTTCAGATTTTGATTTTCGATTTCTAATGAATGATACGTGGATTTGAGCCTATCACTAGTTGGCATTGTTGTTCCACCTTGACAGAGGTCAGCTTATACTTTTGATAAATTAACTATACTTTTCTGAATGGGAAACTTACTGAAATGGTTCAAATGAAACCCAACTTCTTTTATCTCCAAATGTCTTTCCTCCGACTTAATCTCATTTCATCATCCTCGTTTCGTCCTGCTTTTTTTTTCTTCTTCTTCTTTCCTTGCCTCTCAGCTGAGCTCCTTTCAACTGGTGAGTTACTCAGGTCATAGAGGGATACCAACTGCCCGGGATAATCATGGGAATACGGGCCACTGGAGACCGAAAGGCCAGCCTTTTTTGTGTCGATAAAAGACTACGCTGGCGTCTCCAATCAGATAGCATCCAACTTGACTTATAAATGTGTGGCCCCTTCGATGGAAATGCAACTTCATCGTGACACGGGGACAAGGGAGAGATGACGACAAAGTGTCAGACTTGCTGTTACGTTCTCGGTCAGCCTAAAAAATGGGAGTTCAGAGAAGGAAGAAAAAGTGAAATCTTGGATTCTGGGGTATGTGTATGTATTTATATATAAATATATTTATTTTGTGGCCACAGCGATGTGGTCATTGTGCTGGAGAGAGACTAAATGTTTCTTCAAACTGCAGAGCAGTAGGTCGGGGGGCATTTTGATCCACGCAGAAGGTCTCTGTGAAAGAAGACGATGCAGTATTTATTGCGGGAGACGCACGCGGCACGAGGTTGCAGTCATGCATTCAGCAGCAGCTCGCTCGCCTCATAACACCGATGACTTATGACGAATTTTGACTGATTCTTCAATATAGCACGCGTATCTTCAGCATGGTTCACCAAGACTGACGAGAAAAAAAAGCAATATTGTTCATGTTCATATTGTATCAAAATGAAAAGACCCAATGTGTAGGAATGAACCGACTTTAAGGGAAATGCAAAGAAAATCTATGGTCAATCGCACTTGTACTCATAATACCGGTAACAATCCACACAATTCTATGTTTGACGGGCTGTTGTTGTACAAATGTCGCTGCTAGGATCTTGTCCACATGATTGACATTGAATTGTGTCTCCCGGGGTTTGCTTTTAAGTTGTCATGGCAACCATTTTTGTTCTTGCGGATCAATAAATGGACGTTGTCATCCACTGAAGACTTCAGTTCCTAGACAATATAGTTGGCGCACGTATATCAAAGAGATGACTGCTGGGCTTTGTTGCTAACCAAAACAGCAGCACCTACAGAAGAATGAAAAGTCTTGTTATTGGCACAGTATTTAAGATGACGAGGAGACGGTGTTCCAGTTGACATGCGATCGCACCACAATGTTGTGTGCCTTCTAGGAATGTTCCCGCTGTCCATTCTACAGCAAATCCACACATAACCGCAGTTAATCATTCACTAAATAAGCGAACTGTATTCCTTTTTTTTTCCCAATCCCATTTATTTGCTCAGCGCGTTTTGGTGTCATCTTGGTGCCAAGAAAACAACGTGACGTGAGTTGAGCTTCATGTGGAGAAACGTGGCGATCATTCCCCCTTTTTTTTAACATGTTGCGCTTTTGCTAAAAATGTGAAACATTTCAAATCTGACCTTTTTTCATGCCCAGCCGCTCCTAAAGAACACGATCAAAGGCTAATTTTCTCATCAAATGCCAAATGAATTCCAGCCAACTCGGTGCTGGAAAATGTTTTCAAATGTTAGTGTGGTCTTTGTGAGGGAAAACCTGGCGCTTGCACTGCTCATCTGGATTTGTGACATTTGGCAGTGATAACTCTCTCCAAGGCAGGCTGAATATTGATTTGGAGGTTTGAAAGTGACTGCCAATAATTAAAATGGATTCCCATATCTACCTGGAAATTAATAACTGCAGATAAGAAGACAGGATTTATCTGCATGTCAATCTTGAATTACAGTTCAACTATTTGAGCTTCTTTGGGAAGACACGACCACAACTCGTTGTTTTCATAACACAAAATCAGATATTCCATTGATTTCATTGTCCAGCATTCTCATCACTCACTCAATTTTTGAGAGGTGGTCACAGAAATCTGCTTGTATTTTGAGACATGCGAATTCACGGCCTGTTCAACTATAATGTCCTTTAAGAGACGGCAGTTAGCTAGCTAGATAGCTAGCTAGCTAGATAGCTAGCTAGCTAGATAGCTAGATAGATAGATAGATAGATAGATAGATAGATATCATGATTTGTGGCCAAGCTGTTGTGTCTTGTGCGAGCCTAATAAACTCCAGTTTCTGGTATTCATACATGAATTAAGTCATCTGAAAAAAACCCCAAGCCCATCAGGGTTTTTTTTTTCATCATTTACCGTTAACTAATTTAGCATATTTTGCTGGTCGGTTATTGATGTTAGCTAAGCTATGGGAACATGTTAGATAGCATAAAAGTCAAGCCAACACTAGCTAGCTCTTTGTAAGATAGCAAAAGAGAAGTTATTGTTTTCATTGTGCCAAATTATCAAGAATCGTTTTCACTCTCGCAAATCGGGGTCTGTGCTTTTTCTTTCTTTTTTAATCTTACTTAAGCACAGGTAACGGAATTTGAATCAGTACTTATACTTTTACCAGTGTTTTTACACAAGTATCTGTACTTCTACTTAGAGTACAGACTGTGAGTACTTTTGCCACTGATGGCTTCAGAGTATGACACTACGAATTCTATTTTGAGTCTCCTCCAGTCAAAACATGGCAGTTTCTGTCGATTCAATACTTGGCCAATACTCACATAATAAAAAAGGTTGTTGTCATTTTGTAAAAATACATTTTTTGTATCAAATCCCATTGGCAAGTTACACTCACAGGACATTCAAACAGCTGTAGCTGCACTACCAAAAAGGAATATTACAATTCTTGTTTGGATGTTGGATCTGATTCGGGAAGGTATGTATGCCTAATGAAGTGTCCAATGAGTGATTATTTTGCTGCTGTCTTCAGTGTTTCTACGTTCAACCAAGAGGAACCCAAAACTAGAAACATTGCCTGAAGGTGATATACAAAAGTGACAGGGAGATTTCCTGAATGCTGAATTTGATTTATATTGTTGTTTGACCAAGCCGCACGGGCCATTTTCCCGCTTGGTTAGATCAAATCCCACTCGCTGCGTTTGTTGCGGCATCAAAAAAACAAGCTAAATGCTCGATTAAACCACTTCATGTTAGGCTTCAAGAGCCTGAAGCTGAGTGTTTGAATCGGATTCATCTGTGGTTTCATTAGAATGCTAATTTGACACTTTTAATAAGTGCAGCGCTTTCTCTCATCTGCAATTGTTTTTTTTTTTTGTGCTCTATAAATGAAGTTGAAGTTGAGATCAGCAGTTGCATGTGATTATCATTAACTTAGCACGTGTTTTGCTTTTTCTTTGTTTTTTTGGTGACTTATTCGGAAAGAAGCAACAACCTCAATCAAGGTAAGCGTTTTTAAACAGTTAGCGTCACTTGTTTGCAAAACTAATTCAGAACGTTTTGATCATTTTATGTTTCGAAATGGTCAAGAACTTAAGTTAAGTTCTTGCCACTGACCAATGGAATTTCTGCTCGTAAAAAAAAAAACAGAATGGAAAAATATGCTTTGCTTTTGCCCGTGCAAACATACGAGTCATGGCCTTGAAATATTTGGTGTTAAATTATTAACTTGAAAATCGAATAAGATATTGAGTGAAAATATGCCGTGCGATGAAGTGGAAAACATATGCATGGAGCATTTTACATTCTCCATGGTTTTAGCCTGGTGAAGAATGCTACCCACAATGTACAGTTCAGCTCTGCTGGGAGCCTCGTGTGTCAATGTCAAGTCGCGCTTGTTAATCACAGTGTAAGCCTGCTTCGCACGGCCCTTCATTTCCCTTGGGATCACTTGCATAATTTAGGTTCTCCTTTACAAACAACAACAACGAAAACACTGCTTAAATATAAGGATGTACTTTTTGTGACATTTCTTTGGTTGTGTGCCTTGAGATTTTTCAAATTTAAAGGCCCTGTCACACCTTGACGATTCAGCCAGCGTATGCCGACGTATCAGAATTTCCCTAAAACGCTGGCATACGCTGAATTATCAATTTTTTTTTTCAATTTTGGGCGTATACATAGCGCATTCACAACGGGTTGGACGTATACATAACGTATCAGTAAATTATATAGAACGTTTCGATAACTTATAGATAACTTATTCCAACGAATGCCTAGCGTGTTGCCGGCGTACACAATTTATGCCCAACGATAGTCTAATTTATGCATACCGTGCAGCAGCGTATTGCCGACGATCACGTGACGTAGTCTATAAAAAGGCTGGCGCTCGACGTTTCAAATCATAACTGCACTAGACATTGCAGTACCAACATCTGTTTGGGGACTATCCCCGGTCTAGTTAAAATGGTATAACCCAAGAGGCAAGGTGCGGCTTGCCATCGTTACTGTGAGTTGCTATTCACGCTATTAAAGCAGCAATCAAACGCCATTATGACTTGTGTCATTAATAAACCAAACAACATCAGCGTCATGCCAAAGAAAAGTCTGGGGAGCTCATCAAAGGTCTCGCAGAGGCTCAGCCCATCACAGCCACTGCAGCCTTCGCCAACTACGTGCGTGACAGCCTGGTCAGCATGTCCAAGCGCCAAGTTCGAAGGCACGGATGTTGGAGAACAGCTAGTAGGTATTCTCGACGTATTTGGACTTATGAGTAACCTACACTTAACGTGTTTGAACGTGTGCAACGATCGCATAACTTACCTATTACTTATGGCCTGCGTATACGGGACGTATAGCCATACGCTGACATACGTCGAGAAATTTTAAGCATGCTTAAAATTTCTCGACGACCTCGACGTACTTCGGCGTATACCAACGTGCTTCAGCGTGCTGTTACGTATACAAAACTTACCCATAACTTATTCGACGTACGCCAGCGTATTTGCCAAATTTTTCCTACGTCGGCATACGCTGGCTAAATCGTCAAGGTGTGACAGGGGCTTAAGATACGGCTCAGTAAAGAAAGGGAAACAGGGGCTTAAACAACATCACTATTTCCTTTGCCCCAGGCATGATGTGGATATTCATTAGAATGATCACTGACTTAGGTGACGTTTGTTTGCATTCAAGACTCTCAGCGGCATACATCATTTGGACAATCTTAAATTGTCTTGCCGGGTTAATGAGCTTTTTATTTGTCCAACGTTGTTTAATAGTACCTCGCTTTATACTGTACATTACAAGGCCATAACGTGACCTCTCACATCTGTGATAACATATGCAAAGTTATTTAGCAAGCAGATGCTGTGGAGGTTGCCAATCATTAGCCTCCATTACAGTTGATGATTTATTTATACACGTAGGGGCTGCCGAAGAGGGTAATGCGAATTAATTGCGTGCACGAAAGCTGCAGTAGAGACGAACAGTCTTTTTTGCTCCCTTGCTCCCCCCGACAGTTGAAGTGTCAAACAAACAATCTGCGGTACAACATCACACTGAATGCCGGGTAAAATTACAAAGTGAAAAAGAAGTGCAACATAAATATATTAAGTGATTATATTCAGTGAAATTCTGCAAATTTGCTATTCACGAGTCACAATTTTAGTGGGGGGTTTTTGGGGTAGGGGGGGGCTATGGTGACCTATTCACGGAATAACTCACCTATTTGTTGTTCCCTGCACATTTTTGTGCTCTTTTTGTAAGGCCCCAAGATGCCACAAGATGCAAGTAGTCGACCGAATTGGCGTCAAGGAAGTATGTTAAAGTCTCACTTTACACTCATCTGATTGACTAGATCGGAATCAGTCCATATTTTGCCTTTAATGCACTGTCGGTGACCGAATGTGAAGTCACACTTTGCGCGATCCATCAACGATGTCATTGTGGATATTGATGTCTAGATTAAATGGTGATTACAATTTACTATTCACGTCTACATGATTAAAGACGTATTTTATTGTAATTTGTTACATATGAATAAAATAGATCCTATTCACGTACAGCCAAGTTTGCACAACCAACACGTTCAACTGTAAACCGGACCTTAGTGCTAAATGAATGATAAGCAACCATACTGTGTTGGAAACTGTGTTATGATAAACATATCATGAAATAATGATGTTATTGCTTTTGATCTTTTTTTTTGTGTGTGTGCAGCAGCATTTGTACAAACACTTTATACAACTGTGAACAGCAGTACTTGCCATCTTTGTTCCCGCCGACCCAGCAGGCGGTGTCCTGGCTGGTCCAATTATTATTTTTGACCACTAAAGTCGCTGATTTCAGGTTTCCGCGACAAAAAAAAAAGATGTAATTCTTGGCACACAATACAAGCTTGTGTGCCATCAACAGTAGTTAGAGGTCAAATGATAACTTATTGTCGCTTCAAGCCCAGACATGATCATGACATACGCAGCCACTAAACTCAACGAAGACAAATGCGAATGGGAGACTGTCGTCGACATGAATAATACATTGGCAGTCCTTTGCAGGCCATTAGAGACTCAAGTGCCCGAGTAAAGACTAAAGCGGCATTGAGAAGAAATGATAGCAAGGAGTGGCTATCGGGTCACAAGGTCTGATTGCTTCAAAGTTGTTTTATCTTGTTCAAGCTGTGGAAAAAAACGTAAAATAATGGCTCCTGGCCTCACAAGTTTTTTGGTCGTTTGAACTCACACTATTTGGGGTCACGTGCTGAGTAAAAGGGATGGCTTGAGGGTCCGCGCTGTCATGAAATCCACAATATCCACACATGACTGTCATTTTGTCTGAGCCTCACACAGTAAAGGAAGGTGTAAAGAAAAGTTTTGATTCTTCTCGCCATGGATCTTCTTGTATCGCCACCACCCCAGCCCTAACACACACACACACACACACACACACACACACACATGTGAAATATGGTTTATCTCCCCAATTCTAGACTGCAGGTGGCTTTGACCATCTCCAGCTGAGCACAGCTTCTCATCATCTCCGACATACATTGAAGCAACGGCATGAAATGTATGCAACCTTTATGTTTTGCTGTTGTTGATTAACATAGTTTAACATTGAATACATGAAAAGTTCACGCGGGTTACTTGCTCTAAAAATGATAACTCTGCAACATTTTCTTTTTTTTTTTTTTATATGTTGCATGGAAGCCTCAAATGTATCCCAAAATATCGCCTAGGGCCAATTAAGATTGCTCAATGAACTCACTGTGCATGTTTTTGGAATGCGGGAGGAAACCGGAGTACCCGGAGAAAACCCACGCAGGCACGGGGAGAACATGCAAACTCCACACAGGGAAGGCCGGTCCCAGAATCGAACCCTGCACCTCTGCACTGTGAGGCGGACATGTTAACCGTGCCGTACACATTCTTAAATGTAGTGCAAAATATTCTTCATATTGCCATATGTAATTGAATTATTCTGTCCATCGCCAGCAGTCTGCTAAAGTGCTTTTTTTTTTTAAGGTATTCTTGCCTTTTAGTCCAGTAATGCATTTTATCATTTTATTGAGTAATGCCTTTTCCCCTTTCAGTTGGCGTAACAACAAGGCGAGCCTGCGCTGAAACAAATGTCAAACACTCCACAGCGCTCCTTGCGCTGACAGCGCATACATTTCAATCAAGCCGCCACCTCTTCTACACTCAGACACACGCAAATACTTTCAAGTGCACACAAGAGCATACATGGAGAGCAATTTACTGAACCTTTTAGGGTAAGTACTTTACTGTACCACAGAAAACACACAGGAGCAGCAGCATACGGTACAACACGGAGACAGATACATTTGATGGCTTTCGGCGCTTCCTAAAGCTGGATTGCATTCAGTCTCTCTGCTCAGTGGCCACTTCATTAGGTACACTTTCTTGTGAGGTCTTGTTTGTGCAAGAGCTGCATCACTTAAAATTTTTGCATTGCTATTGGAATAAAGTAATCGAAATATGCATGATAGATTCCAGTTAGTCTCTGCGGTTTTGTAAATAATCAACCACTACATTTGAAAATATGGTGGAAAAAAAAACTACAATAAATTCAGATTTTTTTTTTCCTGACAGTGTCAATCACAACGAATTCGCGGGATAAAATATCCGTATCACAAGGCACATTACTGAAGCGACACACCAAACACATTTTATTATTGTTACAATAAATGCTTACAAAACACTTGACTGAATTTCAAAAGTCTGTTATTAGCTTTTTTTTTTCTTTGATTATTACACAACCATTGTATCGCGATATGACCAAAATGGTTAAATGTTTGGCAAAATATCACTCGAATTTTGGATCATACAGGACTGTGATATACAGTAACAGTAGCTCTTGTCGTGGATTCCAATAAATCATTTGAGAATTTATACTCATAATATATATATATATATATATATATATATATATATATATATATATATATATATAAAATCATTTTCTCTTTTTTCAATGAATGAAGCAGCACGGTGACCGAGTGAGTCTCGCTCACCATGGTGCAGAGTGTAATATTTAAAGTCCCTATTAAGTGCAAATCCATCTTGTAACACACAGAAGAGAGTAAAGACCCGAAATTGAATGATTAAAAAAAAAATGGGGCTTCAAAATAATAAAATAATTTGTTTTTTTTCCCTCACTCCCAAGTGCTACGAGCAGGGATGGCTGCAGTTGAAAATGGGTATTTTGCGCTGTTGAAGCCGCCTTGATCAAGTACCAATCGAAGCGTCTATTCTCTTTCCCTTTCAAATCGATGCACGAAAGGCGCGGCCCTTGACACGGCGGATGTAGAAAGTGATTTCAGTGCAGGTTGAAGTACATACAAATTATGATGAATTCCAAGCAGACTGCTGTGGGCGGATTATGTTAAGTATTCATTCATTCATTCATTCATCTTCCGAACCGCTTGATCCTCACTAGGGTCGCGGGGGGTGCTGGAGCCTATCCCAGCTGTCTTCGGGCAGAAGGCGGGGGATACCCTGAATAGGTTGCCAACCAATTGCAGGGCACACAGAGACGAACAATCATCCACGCACACACTCACACCTAGGGACAATTTAGAGTGTGCAATGAGCCTGCCATGCATGTTTTTGGAATGTGGGAGGAAACCGGAGCACCCGGAGAAAACCCACGCAGGCACGGGGAGAACATGCAAACTCCACACAGGGAGGCCGGAGCTGGAATTGAACCCGGTACCTCCGCACTGTGAAGCCGACGTGCTAACCACTGGTGTGCTAACCACACATGTACGCAGAGCGTAGAATATGTCTCCTTGTGGCCCAATCAAAATGTTTACAAATTTTGATGCACTACCTGATCCTATAGTTGCAAGTGGTAGCAGTCGACGTGAAGTTTAGTTTAGTTGTCTTTCAGCAACCAAAACATCAGGTCTGTCAGACGAATTTCAAAGCAAATGCCCTTGGTACGCCCACCACGGCGCAGCAGGCGCTGCTAAATTGCCAAACAGTCAAAACCAAAATCAAGATAAGCCAATTTTCACTCTCAAACATAGCCGCGCCATCTCGTTTCTGTGTTGTTTTTTCAAGCTGCTTCACAGCGCACTTTGAAAAGTGCTGCATTAGATCAGGTGTACCTAATGTTGTGGCCAGTGAGCGCGCATCGCTGCTGAATGAATCATCCATCGTTCTTCCTCCCGTTCCCGAGATGAAGGCTATTGTTCTGACTTTTCCGCATGCAAGTCTTTTTGTCAGGCAGGTATGGTATGGCACTGAGCAATTGGGTGTAAAAAATAAAAACATCGACCATATGTTCACGAGATGGAAAATCTACATTGGACTCATTCTTTTTGATTCGACTATTTTCCCGGGAGCTTGTTGGGTCTTCAGGAGAAGCGTCTGAACTTGATGAGTTTCTGGAAGGCCTGCTTGAACTCGTCATTGAACATGGTGTAGATCACCGGGTTGATGAGCGAGTTGAGGTATCCCAACCAGGTGAAGACGTCAACGAGCACCGGGTGAAACCAACACTCTTTGCAAATGGCCGTAACCAAGGTGCCCACGAAGAACGGAAGCCAGCACACGATGAAAGCGCCCAGGATAATGCCCAGCGTCTTGGTGGCTTTCCTCTCGCGAGCCGCGCACAGCCGCTTCCTTTCCAGCACGCTGTCGGCCAGTTTCACCTTCACGCTGTTCACAAAGAGAGGTGAGCTTCCCGTTCCTGAGTGGACGTGCCCTTCTTGGTTGGACGAGGAATTGAGAGAGCACAGGGACGAGCCCGCCGAGGTCTGGATGAGCTGCGCCGTGGTGAAGCGCTTCCCGGACGACGTCGGCATTTTAAAGATGCGGGAGCGCGCCGCCACGTAAATCCGTCCGTAGAGGATGACGAGAAGCACCGTGGGAACGTAGAAGGCCCCGAAAGTGGAGTAGAGCGTGTACGAGATCTGATCCGTATTCACCAAGCACTCCGTCAGCTCCTCGTGGGCTTTGGCTTGCCGCCAGAAGAGCGGAGGCATGGAAATCGATATGGAGATCACCCACACCACTCCGACCATGATCCCGGCTCGGCGCATGGTGCGGCGCTTGGAGTATTCCAGCGCGTCCGTGATGGCCCAGTAGCGATCCAGGGCGATGACACACAAGTGGAGGATGGACGCCGTGCAGAAGGTGATGTCGGACGACAGCCAGATGTCGCACACGATCTGCCCCAGCGACCAGGTCTTGCTCACCGTGTACACGATGCTGATGGGCATCACCAGGATGGACACCAGGAGGTCGGTGACAGCCAGCGAGCCGATCAGGAAGTTGGCGGGCGTGTGCAGCTTCCGGGTCAGGAAGATGGTGGCGATGACGAAGGCGTTGGACAGCACCGTGGCGAAGGTCACCGCGCCCAGGAGCGTGGACAGGGAGATCTGGAAGCCCAAAACGGAGGCGTCACTCCAGTAGGGAGACGCGGCGGTCGGGTCGGGAAGCTCCGAGACGTTGCTGGCGAAGTAGTCCGGGGAGCTGTTGTACGCCTCCATCTTGCTCGTGATTCTCGACAGCTTTACAAGAGCCTCGTTGCACACGCGGCCAAGAGCGCAGGGTTGAATCCCCCCATGCCTTGTTTTTCATATCAACCCGAAGCTAACGTCTAATTCCATCATTTCGTGTTCCGAGCTAATGTTCCTGTAACTGAAGCCGACTTATTTGTCCATTTCAATTTTATATTATCGATTCGGGCCTGCGTACGTTGCAGTCGGAGTGATGGACGCTCATTTGTATTCTGCTGCTGTCAGTTGGCCACTTTTGTTCCTCTGCTTTCCACTCCTCTTATCTCATCTCCAAGCTGCAGCCATCCGGCAACAGCACCTCGACGCCGAACCTTCGTATCTATCAACCACTTTAATGGGCTCCTCCGTTTCAATAAGGCGAGGCGCCGCGCTGCGTGCGGTAAGACGGTGACGACAGATACGCGGCTCGGCTTGTTGTCGGGCAGCTATCTCTGGCGGAGTCCACGTGAAGCCGATCGACGGTTACATGATCCAGTCAAGGCTTGCGCCGTACTCCCTTGGTCTTCCTCTGCATGTGAGACAAAAGAGAGGAACTTAGTTTTTATGAAATGGCTTCTCGTTATCACCCCTTCCCTGTATTCATATACAAACAAACAAAACCACCCACATGAATCATGACCAAACTTAACCTGTAAATGGATCATTGGGACCCCCCGCCTGATCCCCGCACGTGCACACACACACGCACACACATTTCTTCATTTATTTACTCTCATCGCGAGCCTGATGGCTAGATTCCCGCGCAAGGTTAATGTATGTTCAATTCAGCTCAGACAGTTTTCGTCTAAATGGAATGAATCACAACATGATGAACCACAAACACAAAACCTCCCGTTTGATGACTCGACTGGCTTTTTAACCCATGAGCTCAAGCATTCAGTGGCGCACATTAAGAAAGCACCATAGGCATCATAAATTAATAGCAAATGGAAAATGCTGCGCATATTTTTATGTTATTTTCTGCATTATGAAATAGTCGGAGCTGCCCGGTGGTCCAGTGGTTAGCGCGTCGACCTCAGAGTGCAGAGGTTGTGGGTTCCATCCCGGCACCGGCCTCCCTGTGTGGAGTTTGCATGTTCTCCCCGGGTCTGTGTGGGTTTTCTCCGGGTACTCCGGTTTCCTCCCACATTCCAAAACCATGCATGGCAGGCTGAGTGAACACTCTAAATTGTCCCTGGTTGCGAGTGTGAGAGCGGATGGTTGTTTGTCTCTGTGTGCCCTGCAATTGGTTCAGGGTGTCCCCCGCCTACTGCCCGAAGACAGCTGGGATAGGCTCCAGCAACCCATGTGAAGATAAATTGGATCAGAAAATGGATAGATAGATGAAATTGTTGGCATCCATAATCAAAGGTGATGTGGAAATCCGTCAGTTTTTGGAGCTGAACACGATACTGTACGGCAGGGGTGTCAAACCTATTATCGTCGCGGGCCACATTTTAGTTACCAATTCCTTTGGAGGGCCATTATGACTGAAACCATTTAAAAAAGTCAATAACGGATTATTCAACTATTGTTTAAGTTACTGTCATGGGGGGTTTGGCACCCAAAAAATGCTGACAATATCTTGCTTATTTATTACATATGAGAATTTAAAATGTTGGTCCATAGTTTGGCAAGCATCATGGAAGTTGACATCTATGATTTGCTTTCGCGGGCCACGTAAAATGATGTGACGGGCCATATCTGGCCCCCGGGCCTTGAGTTTGACACCTATGCTGTACGGTTATGGGAAAAAATGTTTTTAGGATTTAGCCTATGTTTTAGCAATACGTTCAACCAACTTGCCCAAATAGGTTCGAACGACATAGCTCAGTCAAAAAGATTTCCTCCTCACTGGGAGTTCCACACTTCCATCCTAAACAACCAATCAAAACAAATTGAAACATTTACCGGCAGAACCGTGCTTCAAAATGAGCATTTTTCTCTCGAGGCCGCTCCTTCCCCCATTCACTTGCTACAAAAGATGCACAAGGCATTTACAACAAGAGCCGTGCAATCACCCGACTTACAAGTCACGAACATGCAGCACGGCAAAATTGTGGTTCGCACATCTGCCTCACAGTGAGGTTCTGGGTTTGAATCTCCGCCCAATGTCATGCATGTTAGGATTACTGAGGGCTCTGTATGATCCATAGCTGTCAATGAGTGTGTGACTGGTTGTTTACGTGCACCTCACCCACTATCCGTACACAGAGAAGTGCAATAGAAAATTGGTGGATTTATTCCAGTGCAAAACTTTAGAGTGCATGCTTGTCACTGCACGGTGACAGAATTACAAAACATTGAAATACAAAGTCGGCGTTCGTATGGTATTTTAATATGCGCTCATGTCATTAAAGGAATGTCGGAATGACTACACTAATGTCATGCTATGATGCCTTGTTTAACGCAGTAGACTAGAACAGGATCAGGATTCAAAAATCTGACCCTCTGGTGGTAGGTCCATATGGATTGGGCCTCGACACCCCCCCTTTAATTATTAACCTGCGCTATTATCACCCAGTGATTCCTTTCTGTGCCATTTCATCTAGCAGTCACTCTTCATTCCCGAGGGAATGCGATTGCGTGCGTTTCTTGTCCGACTCTATTGGGACCGGTTTCAAGCACTCTGGATCCCCCAATTAGGAGGACAGGCGGTGAAATGTAGGATGGAAGGATTGTGCTCTTACTCTCTCCATTTGATGTGGGGGGAAGCAGTGTCATAACACGGCTTTAATATGTTATTGGTTTGGAATTATTTAGTGTTGACTTTCACATGTTATAGTCAATAGCGTTGTTTTCTTTGATGACAGGCAGCGACTCTAATTCCGTTTCAAGTCATGTTACTTTTGTTTTATCGTGGCGTGCGCTTGCTTTGATTCTGCTTTGTTCGAGGAAAGGTGGATGCATATCTTGACACGAGGGATGGGCGTCATTAGCAATTCATGGATTGGGTGGAGCAGATTGCTGATCGAGGCAACGACGCCGCTGCCCAACGTTAGCTGCGATCGACTCGAGCTCACCCGCAACCTTAATGAGAATCAAGCCATCAAATAAAATGGATGGATGGATAGATGATGACTGTCGATTAAGTGTGTGGAAACTCTTGAGGCAAAGTTATATTGCACTGGATGGAAAGAAAATTTCGCGCATCTCATCCATCCATCGGTTTTCTTGAGTGCTTGTCCTCATTAGGGTCATGGAAAGCTGCAGCTTATCCGAGCTGACTCTGGGTTCGAGTTGACTGACTGCAGCAGACCCTCTCGAGGTTGAGCGGATCAGATAATGGACGGGTGGATCATTTTTTCCCTGTCTTTGCATATCTAGAAAAGCTCTTTAGAAAACCAATTCATGTTACCGGTATCAGTCGTTTTCCGCCATAGAGGATAAAAATGATCGCCAAAAAGGGAACAAATGGGAGATCGACCTGCTTCCAGAAACAAATCCTGTTGGACCTCGGAGGTTCCATTGTATTGCAGTCTCACCTTCATCCCATGTGATAGATGACTGAATGGCCTATCTGTTTACATATCAGTCAAGTCAAACACGAGGCTTATCTCCCCGTGCTCTGGTTTACGAGACAATGAGATAATGAGGCTGGTAATGGATGGATGAGAGGAAAAGATTTCCAATCAAGAACAGGCCCCGTCGAAATTTGGGTGGATACTGCTTGCGTGAAAAGACATTAGTTCCTCCATCTGGCTTTTAAATTAAATGACACGAAGGCAGGGCGCAAACCAGGAAGCTCCTCCAAATTCTAAACGGAATGTATCCGCCGTACAATTCAGTACATCGCAGCTCCATTCATGAGAAATCCAATTCACTTCTCCTGTCAGACTTGGCCCGAGTCCCACCAGATGCTGTACAGTAATGTCTTCGCAGTACAGAATGAACCAGCGACTCACCCCGTGAACCGGGCGGACTGACGAACGTTGCAAGGCCCCCGCTCGAGGGGGGGGAGATAATTGATTTAACTCAGCAGAGGTAGAGCCATCGCCGCTCGTGTGTCAGCGCCTGTCTGCTGTTGACTGGAGCGTGCACTAAACGGTAGCCGGCCGCAACTCTAATGAGTGTGTGTTCTGTGTGTGCGCGCGTGTAGAGAAGAATACGTCAAAATAGAAATACAGTTGATGATGGGGAATACGGATGAGGATTTAATGGGAGTCAGGAGACTAACTATGGAGCAATATTGGGCCACTACATTAGGGATGTGACCAAAGCCAGAAAACAGATGAGCTGGACGTTTGAAATGCGAGCCCGAGGGCACTTTGCGATGTCAAGAAATTTAGTTAACACAAGGCTATTAATCTTCTGTTGAATGAATGGCAACAGGTTGATTGTACTTGGGGGATGCTAGACAGTGGTACCTCTACTTACGAACGTCTCTTCATATGAAATTTTGAAGTTCCGAAACACCTCAACAGGAAAATATCGCCTCTTGTTACGATGGAAATTTCAAGATACGAAAGGTAAAAATACAGTACGGGCTGCTACTGGCAGCTCCAAGTTTCCTGAACGCAACATACTTCTAGCTGCTCTGCCATTGGCTATTACCTAGCATATCCTGGCCTCCCATTGGCTAAGAGGGACCTCTACCGTATGGCTCGATGCAGCGTCCTCGTCATTCGCCCCTCAGCCTATGAGGTGTTTCGATAGTCTGAGGTAAATGTAAATCACCCAGAAAAAGTGTTCACCAGTCGGGCGATCGCTCACTTTGCCGACGTCCACGGATCAGTTCAGGCAAAAACCACCTCTGAGAGAGAACATGAACTAAACAGGGCAAAAAAACCCCGACTCTCATTCATTGTGCAGTAATCTAATTGTAATATGTATTTATTACATATTTTGATTTTTTTTTTATGCTTTAGAAAACAATGTCTGAATTTTGCCGGGGCTTGGAACGGATTGGGGCTTTTACATGGAAAACGTGTCTCTACTTACAACATTTAGTAATAAACAGCAGAGGTGCCACTGCATGTTGTAGGCATAGATTGATGAAGAAAGATACATTGTTTGGAGTAAAGAAATATTTTACCAACAAGTGAACGGGGGGGGGTCCTCTGCACTTGTATGCTCTTGAAACTTGACGCTGCTCTCCTCTATACCAATAGTCTGGAAGGCTCCAACACTAATCTATATTTTATATGTCCATTCTTCTCCACAAACCATCTATTATTCATCTTTTGAATGGTCGCTGGAAAAACAAACCACAGCAACTAATTTATATTGTGGCGTCAAGCATCACGGGAGTGGAAAGTAAGCATGTTCGCTAACGGGACACTCGGTACAAATGAAATGTTAAATGAAAGTGGACATCTGGCTCATAAAGAGCCGCGCCAATGCTCAGCGAGCATCTAAAAGTGCGACTGTGTCCAACCTTTGTTCCGGCAGCGACGTGACTGTGTTTCACCTAAATGCGTTTCCGATGCTGAACAGAGCTTGATCGCAGTTCCTCATGACTTTGCTGTCTGCGATTGTCATATTAAATATGCGATCGTAGTTTTCAAGGTTGTTGTTAAAATTGCCTTGTCGTCGATACACTGAAACCTTGATGTCATGTTCTGTCTGTTTTGATTGTGTTTCAGTTCCAGCTGGAGTGAAGGGGCGGTTCCCTCCAGCAGGCGCACCTGTTCCGTGTTTCCCCATCAAGCCTTGCCGTGTATTGAAGGACCGCCAAGCTGCCTCGTCCCTTGTCGGATTATTGAGCTTGCTCGCTGCTGCGCTTCAAGTGTTGTATTCTAGACCTCTCGTTATCTTTCAGGGTTTCTCTCGTTTTGTCATAGACCATTGTGAGTATTTTCAATATTTCTTTTTATCGATTTAGATCTTTGGTTTCGGGTTACTGGTTTTTTTCCCGCCTCCTTGTGACCAGCGATTTCAGTTTGTAATTTGTCGGTGTGCTTTTCTGTAAGAATTTTCTTATCGCACTTTGTCTGAGCCTGCATTTCTGGGATCCAAAACATTATTAGATTCGGTTGAGAACCTGAGACTTTAACAAAATCCATAATTGGTGACTTTACAACAAATATTCCCGGAGGAAATCATTTTACTGAGATTATTTTGACGCCGGGTCAAACTGTCGCCGTCATAACATTTTTATTCCCGCTACAGTCGACTGTTTCAAGTATCACACAAGTGTAAAACTGATCAAGTCAGACCACAAGTCAGAATTTAACGCAACTCTTCTTATCACCACATAATGAAAGATCATTTTTACTCTTAACGTTTCACCCACAGAAAAAGATCCAGAAACACTCAGCTTAAAAAAAAACAAATCTTTCAGTTGTGTTATTTGTATTCAAGTGCTTAAAGTCTATCCAAACCTTTTAGGAGTGAGATGAAAAATCATTTATTATTTTTTTTTGACGGGCCATGGGGTTTTGTTTTTTTTTTTTGGTACATCTGTGTTTGCAGGTGCCCTGGAGCATGGAGAGTAGGTGTTCTTCTCGAGCTGCGTAGGCATACGCGCACATGCACCATCTGCACCACCCCCCAACCATCCGCCTACACACGCATGCAAATGCAAGTTGAAGAAAAAATTTTTTTTTTTTTTTACATTGTCATGGAAATGCAAATTTAGGCCTTTGAGGTAAAAGTCAAAGTGTGCCCGCGGTGTAAGGCACAGGTGGACAAAACGCACCTGGCGAGCCACATGCGGTTTTTTTGGCTGTTTCAGACTTCACCGTCACATTTTATAGCTTTCAATCTGGCCCATCATTCCGACACATAAAGGCGACCCAACATTTTACAGTTACAATAGAACACAAAAACCAATCAGGCATACCTCCCTCCATTCTCTGTCCCGCTTCTCCCCTCCAGGGTTGCGGGGGAGCGGAAGCCTATGTCGGCTGACTTTAGCCGAGAGGTAAGCGCACAACGTGGACTGGTCGCCAGCCAATCGTAGGGCACCGCTAGACAAACAGCCATTCACACTCACGGTCACACCTAAGCGCAGCTCAGAGTCTTCAATGAACCTTCTAAAGCTTGTTTTCTGAATGTGGGAGGAAGCTGGAGTCCCCGGACAAAACCCACGCATGTACAAGGAGAACATGGAAATCTTTACACAGGAAAGCCGAATACCGTATTCGAACCTCCAACCTCAGAACCGTCGGGCGGATGTGCTTACCGCTTCGTGTACGTGCTGTCCTCAAAAAAATAATCAATCGATTCAAATTAAAATACAAATCAAAACAAGTTGAAAAAAATCTGGTCTGACTGGAATTCCTGTTGCATAGATCTGAGTGATTGCGTGGGCTGTTTTTTGGCTCTGAATGCTCATCGACTTGGCGAAAGGAACACTTTCTTCTGACCCATTAAGGATGGCATATATCTTCGTCAAACTCGGCCTCAACAACTTTTACTGACGCTTATTTGCATAGAGCGAATTAAAAAGCAGTGACCTGACATTGTATTCTTCAATTTCTTTCAATAACTTTCCAACCCCGCTTAAAAATACCCGACTCCACTTCACGGACGTGAGTGACCCTTGGAAAGTGGGGCAGGTACGAGTACAGATCGAGGACACAAGAGTGGCCCTTCATTAGTCTATTAAATGCGGTCGCAAGGATTTGCGTAAGTAGCACATAACACCTGCGGTCCAGCAAATGTTTTGTTCATTTGATATTGATTCAAATGTCCGGTACTCATATTATTTTGACGCAGGGAGATTTTTTTTCCTTTTTTTGCGACGGTGTGTATGACGGATATGACCCTGACGGTTAGTTACAGTGATCTGGGATCACGTCACGCTGAAAAGGGGGGAAACTCCGAGAGGATCAGAAGACTGCATTGACGCATCAAATCAAACGGATGACTCATCGCACCGGGTGTTTCTCATTATGGGAACGCAGGAGAGAAATGTTGAGGGAGGTTTGAGAAGTTTCGCGGTTTTCCATTTGAAAGCGATTGAGTAGCTCCGTCAAACGCAACCCCGCGATTTAATCCCATTTCATCCAATTTCATTTCATGGCTGACTTGAATTGTTTTGTCAATGAATAAACCAAAGATTAGGCTACTCGTGAGCACCCGACCGCTCCCAAATTGTTACTTTCTATTAAAACCCCTGATTTTTGTGTGCTCCTTGCATAAAAAAAAGGTTAATGAATGGCCTGTTTTGTAATTTTTTCATATATTGGACGTACCGCTTTATAAGACGCAATCTACAATACATCCACTAGATGGAGCTGCGCTGAAGGAACTGCCGACAGAACGATACACTGCACTACACTCTGATTTATATACTGTAGCGACGATCAGATGTCGGTAAAACGTATTTAATAAAGCAGCGACACAGTTCACTTAACCAACAGCAAGTTATAACGTTGACTCGTTAACGCTGAACTCTCTTGCCGCTGCTCTATTTCCGTGTTCAACTACGAAACCGATCGCCTTAAATTTGAACTCTGCGTTGTAAATGTCTCGAGCAAAGAGCCATTTTGGGGTTGACATATTACCGTAATAACCATACACAAGACGCATCGGATTTCAAGGCGCTGTGAGCTTTTAAGAAAATGGGAAGGCTTCACCTTTCCAGCCGAGCAAAGCATAGTTTTTGCAAATCATCACATTTAGTGCGGAAAATACGGTAATGTACATATGGGTCTTCTTCAAACATTCCAAAACCTTTTTTGCAACTGTCCAGGCAACGTTTTCAGGAACACATCCATTGTTTCAGCGACTCGCCCCCTGGTGTTATGATTACTGCGGTGACATATGACAACAGCTTGCATTCACAAGCGTCCATTGTCTGGCTACAAACAACTTTGGCTTATCAATGACTATCTTCATCTGCGTGATTAATCACATGGCCACATCTTCACCACATCTCATCGATGCTCCGCCAGGGTGGGTTTCATAGCCCGAAGGCAGATTTTTAATTTTTTTGCAGCGCCATCTGCTCCGTCAACTCATGTGCGGACAACTGTAAACACTTAGGAAGGCCTTCGGGGCCAGCGTTGCGACGCCGGCACAGTTGAAAGGCACCTCAAAGCGTTTCGGCGCGTTTGTAGTCATGTTTTGCTGCTTTTGAGGCACGTTCAAGACGCAAAGTGACGCTAAAATTATCTCACGTTTGCTTCATCGCAGTCCTGCGCCTGTCAGACCTCAAGTAAACAACATTAAAAATGGAAAGAAAAAAAAAACAAGAAAACAGTGAGGGACGATGTGTCCCCCAAGTGTGTTGATAACGATGCCAAGAAACATAAAATGTCATTCTTCCTTAGTTACAGTTGCTATGAATATGTAGCGCGGAAATGTTTGGAGTGATATTAGCATTTAAATTGCTATTTTGGAAACGGTGGAGGTCAGTGATGGTTTTAAACACACTCTCTCTGGATTATTTATCGCATTTCTGTGACAGGCTTTTGTCAAAGTAGCCAAAGGACGAAAAATTATACAACAAAGCCCAACGTTTTACTCCTGGACTGCACTGTGACTGAAGTCACTACTAGGGTTTCGCCACACAACAGAATTTTGAGAGTTTAGGATTTTTTTCATTATTGTTAGTATTTATTTCATGGTGACTTTTAGTTTTTAAATAATCAACTAGTTTTAATTTGTTTTTAGAGCAATTTTTTCCCCTTGAAAATGCTTTATTTTATTAGATTTATTTTTTTTTTGCGTTAGATTGATTTATTTATGTATTATTTCTTTTAATATGTGGAGTGTTTGTCAAGTGTAAGATAATTTAAAATAAAGCTCACAAAATGTAAAAGAGTTACTACAACAAAACTACAAAAACGATTTTACCTTATGTATGGATGTACAGCAACGCCAAAAATAAATAAATTTGAAATGAACGAAACCGAAAGCTCATGTATCATATTAAATGGCAAAGATGAAAAAAACGAACCTTTTCTTTTCCTTAGAATTATTGGTAGTTTTAGATAGTTTTATAAACTTAAGATGTACTTTGAGTTTGCATTTTTTCAGCCTTTCATGCATCCTGTAACCAGATAACATGATAAGATGTCCACTCTAGCGGCCGCTGTCCCTGAGAGGGTTAAAAGGATTGTGATTTTATTTCCTTATTGAAAATGCTTTCTCAATTTTAGTTCATACGTTTTTAGGAACTGCAATAACAAGGTTATTACAGTTCCTAAAAACTGTAATAACAAGGTATAACAAGGTTATTTAAAAACTGTAATAACAAGGTTATTACAGTTCCTAAAAACGTATGAACTGTAATAACAAGGTTATTACAGTTACCAGAAAGGTAGTGACCCAATATTTGACACACGGGAAGTAAATTTGTGAGAAGACAACATGATCATTTTTTTATGTATTTACATTGTTTCATATTTATCTAATAATTATACACCATATTTCTTTTGTTTGAGAGGGCAGTCCTCATCGTATACAATTAGAGTGCTGGGCCAATAGGCAATATAGACAACTCGGGACAGAGCTAGGGGTCGTTCCCCCTAATCTAAAAACACAAGCCCGCATACACGCAGGAGGGAACACCATGACTGAAAACTATGTGATTCCTATTCCAGTGTATTACCTTTGTCAACAATTTCTGAATTGACGGTACTAAAATAGCGTTGACGAACGATGACAGTGTAACGACGTCGGACTGGGTCAGCTTGAACTAATGATGGACTGATGATGATGAACAGGTGGCCTGGCCTCTGGGGAATAACAAATGACGGACCAGCAAAATGTATTGATAGCTCTGTTAATTGCGCAGCAGTAACGAAATGTGACTTGGTCAATCAGATGTAGTCAGATTACTCCACTGAGAAAAGTAGTGCGTTAGATTAGCCTGCTTTCTAGTACTGTAAAAAAATGCATTCGTTTCTAATGCATTACCCTGCATCACTGTTCAACTACAACTTGAAGTGAGGGACGTTACGTATGTGCCATGTCATGTTTTGACCACATGAAAAATGACAACAGGAAGCAGAGGGATTCATGTTTTCAAAATGCGAATCCAGTGCACGATTCTGAGGTTGAGTCCGCTACAGAAAACATGAAGCACATTCTTTGCTGTTGACCAAGTATTATCTAGCTTCAAAAACACAACCTGCTAAAGTACTGGCAAAGCTGCTTGTCAATTTTAGGGTGAGAAACGTTTTCTATCAAATGTAACGAATAAAATAACCTGTAATCTGACTTTGTGACTTTTAAAACGAAGTAATCAGTAAGCTTATGAAATTACTTTTAAGGATAAATGACTTTTTCCAAGGTAACCGGCAGCGCTGCTTGTCATCACGTCATGATGTTCACTCTCACGTAGATGCTGCGCGCAGGTTTTGTTACCATGACGACCAGGGGCGGAGCGCACATAAATCAAGGTACCACTTTGTTCTGAAACGAGCAAGTAACATATTTTTTAAACGAGTCCCCTTTTACAAATAGTTTTGATTTGTCTTATTTTTTTCCCTCTCCTGTTGATGCACCTCGCCAGAAGTCTTGAACGGTTTCATTTTGAAAGCTTATCGTGTCACTGATTTTAATGTGATGTCGCAGAGAGTCGTTTCTCACGGCGTTTGCAGGCACCCTTGACTCTTGACAGCGATCTCAGTGATTTGCAGGCCGAGACACCACGCGACCTTGCCACCGCCAGCTCAAGTTCTCGAGCATCCACTTCCCTTCTGGAGATCAAAATCTTTGGCTTTGTTTTTCCACCAGCCGACATCAGCATTCATTTCCTCCACTATTAACGATTAAGCCATGATTTGTAAAATTACCGTCGCAAGCTACAAATGAGTCTCGAGAACAGCCCCTCGTTTATTCAACTATTTCCTATTCCATTTCATTTCCACGACTCGTGTGTCGTGAAGTATTTATCAGCGGTGCAGGACGCGACCCGGCGAGGATTTTCCAGCCGTTCTAATGGCTCTGATGCTGCCGCGTTCACATCTGAGCCACGAACGAGAGCAGAGAGCGTCGGCGCGGTGCGCTCAGCGTACTTTTCATCATGCCGCTTCTCTTTGGTTTTTGACAAGTCACTTGCAAACCGCTAAGTAACTTTAGTTCCTCAATTTTGGACTTCTGACATCACTCAAATATTCCCAATATGAGGAGCGATCATCGGAAGAGGGCCAGATGACAGATGATGATAAGACGTCCTATAAACCAATCTGTAGAAATCCTCATCGGATGGGAGTGAACAAACTGAATCTCCAAATGCGCCCCTCACTCTTCGCGCTTATGAGCTGCTCTCGATATCCTTTCTGCATAATCGAAATGCACAGTGGAGGATGTAGGGGAACAATTGTCTCAGTATTGATGACGCAATAATGCTCCCGCGTCCATAACAATCAGGCAAAAGTCGATGGGGGTTTCCATCGCTTTCTTCTTCTCCGGGAAAAGATGTTTCATTAGGTACACAAGCACAGTCCATTCTGCTCCAAAAGAACAAATATGTGAATTTATGGATACGTAGAGAATAAATGAGATAATCATGCCCAGTTTCTATTTTTATAATGACTATTTTTTATTGCATTCTTATTAATGGCAAACATGTATGGGTGTTTTTGAAAGTGTTGCTCGGTTTCTATACTGTGCAGCTCCTTTCATGACAACGCCATCCTATTAGGAACGCCTCAGTGCGTAATGCGGCGCTTCCAACACCACTGCAAAAAAACAAAGATGATGCTCACTTTTCATTGAGTCTTTATGGCATTATTTACCATCAACTATTTATAGTTTTACTCATTTGAAAAGGGTCGTATAATACAGAGATCTCTATCTAATATACCTCATAAATTAAGCACCACAGTAACACTTATTAAATGAAATAACTCACCTTTATTTGACTGTGCAGGTGTGCCAATGTTTTTTTTTTTTTAGTTCTTTATTTATTTTGGACTGTGCTTAATGGCAACCGAATCGCACAAATGTCTCCAAAGGAAGAATAAAAGGAAAACAATGAACACTCACCATGTTTTGGAGGATGAGTTTCTGCCTTCCTGGATGCTCAAGCCACCAAATCAACCAATCAGGGAATCCCTGGGAAGCGGAGGAGTCCTTTTTTACGCACGCACGTCCCGAGCAAACGCACGAACGGAGCAGTCCGGCCGCCGCGCAGCCGTTTGTGTGCGTCCTGTTTGCCTTGCCATCACGCGTGCTGCTCCACATTGCAGCGCGCGGCGTGGAGATTGACGTCGCGCCACGGCTCCTCGCTCCTTCATGCGTAAACCGAGCCGAAACGAGTCCCGGACAAAGTCGGCGTCCCCCGAACCCTCCCCCACCCACCACGCAGAAGACGTCCTCTCCCTTCTCGGTGGAGGCAAAGTACAGGCTGGGTGGATATCAGTGTCTCATGTGATGGAGGGGGCCGTCAACTGGTTGCATTCTGTGTGTGTGTGTGTGTGTGTGTGTGTGTGTGTGTGTGTGTGTGTGTGTGTGTGTGTGTGTGTGTGTGTGTGCGCGCATTGGAATATGTGATGGTACGTTACCAAGGAATCCTGCAGGAGTTGGTAGTGAGTGAGTGAGCGAACAACAAATTGATGGCTAACTTGTTATAAAATCAGAAGTCAAGAATAAGGGCTTGTTCAAACGTTGTTATGAATTGGATATGACAATTTGAAATTTTGGTTCAGACTTTGGCAAGCATCATGGAAGTTGACGTGCTTGCTTTGCTTTTGAGGGCCACATAAAATGATGTGGCGGGCCAGGTCTGGCCCCCGGGCCTGGACTTTGACACCAATGAGTTTGATGACCTGAGCATTTCCTTTCTCCAACCTTAAGACTCATAACTTCCCATAGGTGAAGGTTTATCTTTTGGACATCAAGTTTGTCATAGAATTTGTTCAACTTATCTTATTGTTTGTATTCACGACCTTCCTGCTGCCCTCTAGAGGTTGTTACTGAAACTACCAACAATTTTTCGAGGCTCAAAAATGTCATTAATTGCTGTCGTTTTCCTTGGGCTACTTTTCTAAGACCAAATGCTTGCTTCGAGCCCATCTTGTGGAATGGCTCTGATTCTCGCAAGCTTCCAACGAAACAAATCAGAGCTGTGACGAGGTTTAGCGTAACTCCATGAGGACAATTGTATTTTTTTTTTCTCGCTTGTAGTTAGCTTTCAGGTTTTCATGTTGGTTACGCGTCTCATACGGGCGCAGACATTGGGCGCTATTCATTCGAATAATCAATGTGAGTGGTTTTCCAAATGTTCTAATACTTTTGCTTACATGACAAACGATTGGATTCAAACTAAAGTTTTATATCCGATCCAGGTGTAAATGCCCTTGAAACAAAAAACTCAAATACTGATCTCCTGTCTCATATTTCTCCATAAATGCCCAATTTGAACCCATCCATCCATTTTCCAATGCGGTCGTGCTGGAGCCGAAGCCAGCTGTCATCGGACCTTAGGTGGGGTACACCATGAAGTGGTTGCCAGCCAATTGCAGCCAGTTCAAACCAAAACGTATATTTTTAAAGTGTCACTTAGGGGGGAAAAAAGTAAGTTGAGCATCTTTTAGAGAGTACATATGTGAAAGAATTCCAGCACAGTCGCGTGGAAGTGTCTTTGCTGATATGTTGTGTCTGTTTTGACACAGTGTGTGTGTGTGTGTGTGTGTGGAGGGGGGGTATTTCTTGACATTATACCTTTCACTCGGTTAAGTTATGAGGCAGCAGGAAGCAAACGTGAGAAAATGTCACATCTGATAAATTCTCACTGTGACCTGCTTTAACCACATCACACCGCTGAGAAATTTACTGTGTGCGGCCATATTGAGTAGAGGCGAAGAAAAAGTAGCTGCCGTGACCCACGGCTATGCTTAACTTGGGATGAATGGTGACAATTTGGACATAAAGAGTAGCCTCTGTGACACTTTAGAAATGTGGTGGCATAAAAAAAAAGTATCGTGAATTTTGGAGTCACTCTGTTTCTTCCATACACTTTAACCTGTAAGAATCGTCACTTCTAAATAAGATTTGAACCTGTACGTGAAGTAAAGCAGTTCACAGAGTAACCAATCTTGTCCATTCATTAAAAAGTGTTGATTGAGCTCGCGCTTCTCAGCCTTCTCCACTCTATTCAATCTTTAATTGAATCGATACGGTGCTCCTTGAAAGCTAATTAGACGGCTCCTCGAGTATAGAAAATGTTCATGAAGTAACTGAGCGCCTGAAAGCAAGACCGAGACACGAGTCTGAATGTGACTGAATGGTCGCGCGGGGTTCTGCGGCTAGTTTTTCATGAGTGGCAGACCGTCGGCAATTCGTTTTTGGGCGATTCAAAATAGGTCGTTTGGTGCCTCCGATTGCCGTTTCCCGTTGAGAACACCAGGAGTCGCAATTTTTTGGGGTTGTAGGTGCGTGATGGTCAATCGCCAAGTGGGCGCATGTGAGACGCCGACGGTAATTTGTTTGCGATTGTCCAGTTCAATCACCCGGCGGGTTTCAGAAGGGGAAAAGCGAGCGCCTCGCTCTGTTCGAGTCACTGGAGGAAATGGCGGAGAAGTCAAGGAAGAAAAAGAAGAAAAGTATTGAAGCTGGCGCTCTTTGAATTGTGGTTCAAAAGTCGACTGATGTTGCTCTTTGGAACTGCTTGTTAGCGTACGTTTTAATCGGCTAGTGCGGTTAAAGACTTGCAGGAAGTGAATGCAGCACACATTTGATTGGGACACCACTAAATTACTGCAGCCAAAAAAAACAAAAAAATGTTTTTTTTCTTTGAGGAACTACAAATTAACTGGAATGAATTAGACCCTTTTACACCAAGATAAATGATGATTAACGTTTAACTCATTTTCCCATGTTCATTTTTTTTGTTTTTGTATTTTGTGATCAAATTTTTCCCCACCCAAAATAGTATTTAAATTGGGTGTCACTCATTCAATACAAATCTCAATGTCATTATTCAAACATTGGAGAAAGCTTCTTTTGAAACACAACCCTAAATTATTAAATATTTGGAATTGAACAGAAACAGAAAATCCCTTTGGGATGAATATGTCACAATAAAAGTGTCTGAAAACAATTTATAGAAAAGCCACTGCTTCCGAACAAATGTGGACGCCTTATCGTGTAATCAACTTACAGGTTGCATGAAAGGGTTAATATCATCCCTGAAAACGTAAACAGTCTAAAACGCTTCAGGTCGATGCCAGACGGGTTGCAAGCTTGAAGAATTTGAAATGACTCTTGGAATAGCTGAAAAAGAATCATACACCTTTTGATCAGAACATTGACTTCATATTACCACCGTTTGTCAAATAGCAGTACAAGTGAGAACGTTTTCTTGCTGACAGAGCAGTAAAGCTTGAATAGTTGGGAGAAATGCTGAAAGGAAGATGAACCGATCAATTTGACCTTTTATTTCAACAACCTTGGACATATTTTGTCCAAGTGTTCATAATAGATAGCTTTCTTGCCGACACAGATTGTGTCATCTTTGGGAAAT
The DNA here is from genome assembly GCA_026261675.1 of Hippocampus mohnikei. NCBI lineage: Eukaryota > Metazoa > Chordata > Actinopteri > Syngnathiformes > Syngnathidae > Hippocampus > Hippocampus mohnikei. The sequence goes on from JAKGUB010000521.1 coordinate 7,283,958, forward strand.
ATCTTGGAAGTAAGTAATAATCAGTTTTCCTTTCTCCAGGCACTTGGTCCCACTCTCCCGGGGAATGCCAAGGTATAACTAGGCCAACTGAAGTCCCCGCCCCCAACATGTCCCCTGGGACTCCTCCTGGTGGGATGTGCCAGGAAACACCGAAGATGCCCGAGCCACCTCATCTGACTCCTCTCAATGCAGAGGGAGTCCCGTTCACAAAACAGTAACTGATGACACAATGACCAAAAGGTGTGCCACTGCAGGAGGGGCCTGACAGTGCCACCTGTTGGTCACAAACAAAACCACCCTAACACACCTCATTTTGTCACGTCACAATCATGATGTACTACGTCCAAGTCGTAATGACTGTTTTCCATCCATCTATCCATTTTCCGATCCGCTTTATCCTCACCAGGGTCGCGGGGTGGTGCTGGAGCCTATCCCAGCTGTCTCCGGGCAGTAGGCGGGGGACACCCTGAACCGGTTGCCAGCCAATCGCAGGGCACACAGAGACAACGATCCGCGCTCACACTGACACCAATGGACAATTTGGAGTGTTCAATCAGCTTGCCATGCATGTTTTTGGAATGTGGGAGGAAACCGGAGTACCCAGAGAAAACCCACACAGGCACAGGGAGAACATGCAAACTCCACACAGGAAGGCCGGAGCTGGAATCGAACCCGGTACCTTTGCACTGTGAAGTTGACGCGCTAACCACTGGACCACCGGGCAGAAGTATATTTTTTCAGCAACTTATTTTTTTATTTCAATTTTCCCACGGCGGATTCTCAAATAAACAATTTGGCCACTCCTGTTGGGTGAAGCGACATACAAGGTCCATTTCTAATACATAGTTTGGCTTTTTTTTTTTTTTATTTAAAAGAGAAAAGTCATCATCTATTGAGTAGATAGATGGATGTGTGTGTGTGTGTGTGTGTGTGTGTGTGTGTGGGGGATGGAAAAAACCCAGCTGGCTCATAAAAACCATTTGAATGAGAGATGTCCATTCTAGCATACGCTGATGGAACAGCAAATGAACGACGATGGGAAATGTCGCCCATATAAGGAACGTTTCGCTCCTACACTTGTCCTGAATGACTCATTTAAATAAGTGAAGTCCCCAAACCCAATAACACACCCGCACATTTATATACACTGTGACAGCCGCACAATAACCGTGCTGTCATCTGTCAGAATAATGCGCACATCATCGGAGGTTATTGCGGTGATTAACGGGCAATAAACTTCAAAGGCCCGCGCACTAAAGTCAGCCCACTTTTTCTTTATTTTCCTGACGAAGACTCCTGGCGCGCAACGGGCATGACGGATAGTTGTGTACGTCTGCGTTTGCGGCAGGATGCGTTAATGACCGGAATTGATGGCCGAGATCGGTTATTGTCAGCGAATCACGACATGGGTTTGATGCGGCATCACCTGAGCGCAACGTCACGGTATTACGTGCGGCGTGACTCACATCCATACATCCTATCCATCCGCAGCCACTTTGTATTTCGACTTTTCTCAACGATGAGTCAAATGAACTGCTAATCAAGACTATCGGCACTCAACGTGTCGAATTAAATTGAGTTTTAGCAAACGCGGGCGCTCATTCTACAGCTCCTTTCCATTATCGCCAAGCCCGGCGAGAATGAATAACCGAAAGTCATTATGAGTTGAACCTCGTTGATGGAACCGTTTTTCACAAGTACCGCGCACAAGTGCCGTCTTGAGACTATTTGCTTTTCATTTGCGGTTCGGCCGCGGCGCTCGTGTTGAATGGCCGCTCCCTCGCCGCCTAAAACTACTGGACCGCGTCGCTTAATGTTTGCATCGCGGTGGTTTGTTCAGTGTCAGGGCCTTTTATCGACATTTGGTGAAATTCCAAAGAATTCTCTGAAAGTGAGTTGCTGTACCATGGCAGACTACTGGCGTGACAAATTACATTTCTCAACCTGCAATTCTGATGGATGGGTGCTGGAGTCTCGAGACATGATCAAATATTTTTTGGGGATGAACCTGACCCAGGTGTGTCAGAAAAGATTCAGGAATGGTTGGACAAAAGAGGGATGATAACCACAAACGTCGGGTTCTCCCTTTTGGAATCATTCCTGCTGGAGTCGAACTCACTTTACCAGCCTTCTCTGGAAGGATTCGTTTAAAATCCACCACGGCTCATTACAGAAAACTTGCCCTGAGCATCCAACAGTTCCTGACCGTGCTAAAACAACCCCGCCACCCACCTGACTTAGGTCTGCGTCATTGTTTTTCTTCTTTCCCAAGCTCAAATTGGTCATAAGGAAGAGCTGATGTTAAGATTTGAATGACAGCATTGTGTGTCAAACACAAGGCCCGGGGGCCAGATCTGGCCCGCCAAATCATTTGATGTGGCCCGAGAAAGCAAATCAAACACGTTGACTTATATGATGCTTGATAAAATTGATACCAAAATGTCAAATTCTTGTTACCCAAACTCTCATTACAGCAACTTAAACTATAGTTGAATAATTCATTCTTCTTGACTTCTTCATATGGTTTCACAGTCATAACGGCCCTCCAAGGGAACCGGCAACTATAAATGTGGCCCGCGACAAAAATGAGTTTGACACCGCTGGCATTGTGAGGAGCCATGAGTTGCCCCGCCTAGCTTTAGTCCTGGAATTGTTCTGACTCACCTCATATTAAATATGGTGATGGTGGTTAGCGCAACATGCTTCACAGTCGAGGGGCTCCGGGTTCAAATATCAGTTAAGGTCTTCTGAGTTTGAATCTTCTCACATCGGTATTCTGCTTCACCTCTCACATTCCATAAACATGCATGGTATGTTAATTGAAATCGTCCATTGGTGCGGATTTGAATGGTTGCACGAGTGAAGAGTCTGCTTCTCGACTTGCTTTTAGAGGTCAAGTGACTTGAGATAACTTCTGTGGTGAAGTGGCACTCTACAAAATAAAAATGAACTGAAGTTCCCACTCATGTGAATGCCAGTTTGTCTCGCTGCAGGATGCGCCCTACGATTGACCAGGGTGTGTTCCCGCTCCAGCCAACGTCATATGTGATAGGACTGAGGACAAGTGCTATGGAAAAACTGAATGGATTCATTAACTATCAAAACACATACGCGGGAAACAAGTTAACAACTCACTCGCGTGTTTTTTTTTTCTCATCATAGCGCCATCTGCTTCATCCAGCATTGCCCCACAATTACCTCTAAAACAACTCGCTGAACTTGACTCTGACTTTCCCCTTTCTGTATTGTACTGCCGAATGCTCGCTCATGTGCATTCGTTCACATGCAGATTATTTCCAGCATATTCTATTGACATTTAGTCACATATGGCCCCCGTTCCTTACAGGGTGCGTTCTCTAGTGGAAATGACGAACTACGATCGCGCTCTACCCCCAGACAAGTTCTGTCGGTTTGGATCAGGCCACGCACACCGGCTTTTGCGTGCGGGACGCCTTTTTTTTTTCAACCCAATGAGTCATCAAATAACATTTCAGTCTCATCTCAAGGAAAAAATGGCTTTTTGTTTTGTTTTACCAAGTGATTCTCAATGTGTACTTCGCCAAAGATGTTTTCTGTCAAACAGCACTTGCAAAGAAGTTGGGACAGTGTCTATCAATCCATTTGTTTTCTGGAGCTTTGCTAATTATTGATAGTGAAAATAAAGTCCAGTGTGATGCGATCATTTTCTAGGGGTTTAAAAGGAAATGTTCTAAGTATCCAAATATTTGAATCAATGCCTTCAACATTAAGATAAGAATAATTGCCACAGTGTTTTTTTTTTTCCAATCGTGAAATCAATTGTAACAAAAATATCCTACTTCATGTCAGTCCATTTCCAGCCGGCAGGTAACAGCGTCCAACGTGCTCCAAGGAAAGTTTGATTCCAAATACAATCCACAGATGAGCCCGCCTGGGTCTCCACTGACATCCAACAACTTGACTTTTTTTCTGTTTGGTTGGTTCTTCATTTTTGGCTGCATTTTCCTCCTCATTTCCTGTCACTTTCACACTGACTCAGCTGGGTGTCACATTTTATGCGGTCCCCACTTCCTGTTCCTTTGGAATCACTGCAGTTTCCCTGTAGTTTTCTTTTCCGCCATGATGATAACTAAACTACTACGAATTGTCATGATTACAAACATCTCTGAGCAGCTTTCTAACCTTTGATTTTTTGTTGTTATTATTTTCTTTTTTTTTACAGATTAAACAAATAAATAGAATAGTAATATTTTCATCTAACTCTAAGAAGATACTGTGATCAGATCTTTATAGTACCACAATATAATTTTTGTAATTTGTTTTTTTATGTGAGTGTAATGAGATTAGCAGACGGCTGACACCTGCAGTACATTGCCAAAGTTCTAGCAGGATGGTGACATTTTGAGCTAGCCTTTGCCTCAGTGAGTTGGATGCGTTCTTTCAAAACGCAATTATTGTCAGCCAAGTCGGGAGAGACGACGGTACACAATATAGTGTAGTGTTGATTTTATTAAGCGGCTTAGCCTGAGGTTTATAGTTGTTTATTCAGAAGACACACACTAAGCAAATTCCCAATGCACTCTTGAAAGGGACTGTGTCTCTTTTTACATTGAGTGTATTGTTAGAGTCCTTTTTAATTATAAAGTTTCAATTAAAATCACCCCGGGGCAGCCCGGTAGTCCAGTGGTTAGCACGTCGGCTTCACAGCCTGCGTGGGTTTTCTCCGGGTGCTCCGGTTTCCTCCCACATTCCAAAAACTTGCATGGCAGGCTGACTGAGCACTCTAAATTGTCCCTAGGTGTGAGTGTGGGCGTGTATGGTTGTTCGTCTCTGTGTGCCCTGCGATTGGCTGGCAACCGATTCAGGGTGTCCCCCGCCTACTGCCCGGAGACAGCTGGGATAAGCTCCAGCACCCCCCGCCACCCTAGTGACGATCAAGCGGTTCGGAAGATGAATGAATGAATAAAATCACCCCACAGGATGCTTTCGAGAAGTTACTCTGTCGAGGTGGAATTATTTGAAATTCCAAAAGTTGCTTTATGAATAATACGAAAACAGTGATTGGGAGAGTCAACTTCTCATACCTGTTCTCACCCTTGTGAATTCGGTGTGTCGCAGAGGGATGTGTGGGAAAGTTTCTGCAAAGAAAAACTTGTTCGCAAGAAGTTGAGCGGCGGTATGGAGTCCAGGATGGAAATTTTGGCGAATGATGTTTGCCAAGATGGAACGCCAACAGTGGGAGGGCATCTTATAGCACAATTGATTGATCAATTGATTGTCAGCGTGTCACTGATGTGTTTGTAGCGGTACAACAAAACATCACCATGTTTGTCTGTGGGGATATTTTTCAGGTATGGGGGCAATACCTTTGGGGATTTTTAGAAACCACAACATTTTGCTACATATCCAGTGGACGTTGTGGATCCAGGGGTTTATTCTGGGTAAAACTGCTGGTAACTATTCAAAATTGTTTGCACCGGCGCTTGCCTTTAGCTGTCTTCAAAGAAAAAAAAAATAAATAAAAATTAAAAGTGAATGGGGCGGCCTGGTGGGCCGGTGGTTAGCGACCTCACAATGCAGAGGTCGTGCGATCGTGATCGACCGGTAGCTCGTGGAATGGTCCCAAGTCGATTGCGAGGGGTGTAGAGGAAAAAAAACAAAAACATTTGGGCGTCTGTGTGCGTGTTATAAATATGATAGATTTGAGTGTTTTGTGCACACTGGACCCTTAGCATCCTATGAGTCTTACACAAAAATATTTTTTTTAAATTAAAGACAATTGTTTCAAAAGCAGGTCACCTTTAACCCACGGTGACCTTCATCACTGGAAGTCGTTAGCGGTCAACAGTCTGGAATTGCAGCTTGCGATCAGAGCTGTTGGGCTACCTCTTTAATTGTTATGATTCTCATTCAGAGTTTGTTTCATGTAGATTCCACCGAGGGCAGGTGGAAGAATGGGAATATGGAGTGCCCTTCTCCCGAGAAGCATTTCAAAACGGTACGCGTGAGCTACGATCATTAACATGCTGCAAAAGTGCATCCCATGCCTCTCCGTCGGGTCTCTACTCAGGTTGGCAGTGATTTGCTTTTCACAAACTCACAAACTTTTGTGCCTGCTTTATTTTTCTGTTTCGTTCATCTTAGGGGCCGTTCATGGCTCATCAGGGCATGCGTGTGTAAGAGCGTGCGCGTGTGCAGTCGCGGGTCGATCGCGGGAGGTTGGTTGATCGAAAAGTAGATCTTTGCTCAAGAAAGGTTGAGCGCCCCCTGTGGTGTCCCTCCCAACTGGTCTTGCTGGAAAACCTCGCCAGCGAGCCAACCCACAGGTTTTCCACCACCTGAACTGGTTTATCTCGCTGGATTCTGCTCTTTAGTACTCTTGAATAAACGTTCCGCGGAAGGCTGCCGAGTAGACCCCACCGGCTGACCTCCACCCACACCCTAACCCCTTCAATCTTCCTGGGAACTCGTGCCGCAATATTTGGCGGTTCCAGACATCCAGACAAGAAGTAATGTGAGGTGAATCTCATCCAGGCCTAATGTGCCACTGGGAGATTTCTTACAACTTGAGTGACCTTGGCTAATGTGACGGACATGTCTGCATCTGTATGCTCAGTCTTACAGGAACGGTTGTCTGGGGGGGATGAAGGAAATATATTCCGCGAAAAAAAATGAATAATTGAGCAGCATGGTGACAGAGTGCTTTGCACTGCTGACACATAGAAAGAAGTCTCAAGTTCCATTACAGCTTGGAATGTTCTTAAAAACGGACTTTGAGGCCCTTTTCTGCGGAGTTTGCCCGCACCGATCGGCCAAGGTGCCGTTTCGAGATCTACATTTGATTCTGTGACATGTTTGACAGTTTTGAGTTAAATACAGACAAGATATTGAATTCGAAACGTATCTCGTGAAGTGCTGAGTATCCCAAAAGTCACGATGGACATTATTTTGTTTCATTTCATGAATCGGTCAGACAGTCGTGAGACATCAGCGTTTTACTTGTTTTTGTTTTTGTAAGCATTTCATTCTCTTGCAAAGGGATCACCAAGTGACATTGGAGGAGGATTGCAAAATTGCCGACTGAAGTTCAGCACGAAACAAGGCAATGTCAATCAGGACACTGAGCCAGCATCAAGAAAAGCTCAATTCGGCGGATGCTTACGGGGGTGATAAAGCTTTACCCGTACTGACTTCATGAGCTTCAAAGCCTGCAAGAGGAAAAATGTGTTCAACAACATAAAGTCGGTCTGGGTAAAATTGATCACTCGCCGAAGCATCTGCTGAATCGAGCTTTTGTTGATGATCCGTTGGCACGGACGCAGACCTTTGGAAAGACTTTCTCTGCCTTTGTGCGAACCATCCTGTTTTGAGACATTTGCCACGGATGGCGTAAATTGTGCAGCGCGCCGGGGCATTGTGACAGCGCTTCTCCAACGGGACTGCAGTCGGAGATAGAAAAACGTCTTGCCTCCAATATCAGTTGGCGAAGCAATGAAATGCTTACGAAAACTGCAAAGCGTAAGTTTGCACAATCTGTTCTGACCACAGAGTGTTATCTAGCTTCAATAACCCTACTTCTAAAAAAAAGAAAATATGGATTGCAGCACAGTATGCACTCATGTTGTGTCATGATTCTGTTCTGTGACCAACAGGTGGCACTGTAGGGCTCCACCTGCAGGTGCACACCTGTTGGTCGTTATGTAATTAGTTGTATAAAAGGACTCCCAGTCATTGTCGGGTCATTGTTTGCTTCTGTCAGTCATGTTTCAGTCATGTTTCTGTTATTGAGAGTTTTTAGCTTATGCCATGGTTTTTGTTGGTTACTTTGGATTCGTTTTGTTCTTTGGACTTTGTTTTGGATTTAGTTTTCTGTGTTTTATTAATACAATTTGTCAAGTACACCCCGCTCCTCCTTCTTGCCTGCTTTTTGGGGTCCACCGCCATCTCTCAACGTGACATGTTGTGGGTTAAAGAGAAAGTCCCACCACATTATGTGACTGCAGCAGGTTCCCAATTTTGTTATTGTATTTTTAAACAATTTAAATGACACCTGGAGAGTTTGCGATTTTTAGATATTAGTCAAAAAGGTATTCAAGTGGAATCTAAAAAGACAAATGTTATTAAATAAAAGTCATTATGGTCAGTCAAAAATTTTATTCTTCAATACCACTAATTAACCCCTTTATGCACCTTGTAACCTGATAACATGATAAGCTGTCCATTGTAGTCACCGCTGTCCCCGAAAGGGTTAAAAACGCACTTCCGATTATGTGCCAAACTTCACTACTCTAAGCAGGGTTCTCCGTATCTGTTAAAGTAACTTGTAATCTAACTTGGTTACTTTTAAAACCAGTCACGATCTTACTTTACTGATTATTACACCTTTTTTTGTGTGTGTGTGGAGCCTCAATTCAACAACTCAAGGACCTCCAGTGGTCCCGCAGCCCAATTTGAGAATCACTGGCTTCCACAACCATAGTGATGGCATTGTCAGTCAGAGGAGCCAGTCACCTCGAATCCGCAGCAAAGTAACAGAGGCCCGTTGAGATTTTATATTCCAAGCCTCCCTTGGAACGCAGGCATCTGGTTCTTGGTACAGGGAAAGGCACAATTATTTTTTTTTATAGAGTGGTTATTTGGCTTGAGTCACCACATTCGTGTTTCAGTGCTAATTGGAGTAAATAATCCTCAATGATTAACATGTGTTTTGCTTTTTTTTTTTTTGCAGTGTGGTTCATTTAAATGCAGAATCTAAATGGAAATTTATGTAAATGAAACAGGCCTGCTTTTCGAACGACGCAGTCACTAAGAGCTTGTGCTGGATGTTGCAACTCACAAAAATATTCTCTTCTGTTTTTTTTCTTCTCACATTCAGGACATGCTGCGCAGAAAATAACAGAAGTCGAACAGCAGGTGTTGCAATGCATCCAAACGTGCGCCTGAAATAGTTTTATAAATAAACAATGGGACAGCAAAAGGACTTGACTTGGCTCAGGACAGTCACATTTGTTATGTCAGAGATATGAAATTGAGGGGGGGGGCGGGGAATGTGGGGAAAAATAAGCCTTTTTCTGTCAGGATAGGAATATTTCCTCATCGGTATGCAGTAAACGGTGGCAGTATAAATGATATGAAGACAGCACTCACCACAGCGGAACAATTTAACCTCCTTAAATAGGCTTTTAACGTCATTATTGACATGAGGATTGGACTTGACTGGATCCCCTTCTGGGATTTAACGGGAATTTCTGAGACACATGAATCTTTGTAAAGAAAATAATGAAGGCGGCAGGGTCCTGTGCTGATATAACTGTTGCTAGCCTTTATAAAGAAATGAAAATAGTAAGAAATAGATCAGCTTTCATTGTCCACGTGGGAAATCCCGGCAAGCTTTTTGTTGCAGTGCCGCCACGGCTTTTATTCTCACTAAAAGTTTGAGCCTTTAACAGCCTGCTATCAGTACAATTGCAAACGCAGATGAAACCGATTCAGCGCAGCGCAAAAGCTGATTAAATCACTGCTGTCATTGCCGCGTGCCAAGATATGGCCGTGACTACATTCGCATTCAGAAAATGAGAAAACAAATATTTTCCCTGCTTGATTTGACATGGTTGGGCCAAGGAGTGCATGATTATTATTATTATTATTATTATTATTATTATTATTGGGTTTGCAAAATCTTAAATATGAAGCTCAATGTCAAAAATGCTGACAAACTCTCCCTCCGCGGCAGTATTTGAGCAGGTCACATGTCGAAGAATGACAATTCCAACAGCGCAGGATATGAGGAGGACAGAATAGTGCGTGGTTGCTTCTGATAGCATCTGCGCGACGCGGACTGATGCAACTGCCTGGCAATAGTCAATCTCAATGCAGAAAATAATCTCAGTCTGGAATCCAAGTCTGCTTTGCGACACATTTGCATCCATTAATACAGCCACCGTATTTCAGACATTGTCATCATGAAAGCATCAAGTAGCATTTTTTTTTTTAGATTCTTAACTTTATCTTTTATATGAAAATAAGTTAACCCCTGCAAATAAAAAGTGCACAAAAGCATGTGTCTCCTTGATATTACGAAACAGGAAAACAAATGTCACTCTGAAGTCGGTGACTAGGAAAAGTTTTTTTTCAGCGCAGCACTTCTTGTCCTGGAAGTGTGTTGTGCTCGGGGAATTGAGAGCAGGCGCGTTGTCATGGCTGAACAGCCTCTTCTCGCGAAAACTCGTAGTTTGGGTTTAAAATATTACCAATTTAGCATAAATGGACATTTTTATGTTATTTTCTGTTAAAGCTGTCAGCCATTCGCTGAAAAGCTGACAAATTTGCACTTTCCCTGACACTATAGGATGCATCTCAAAAAGCCTTGATCCTTCTTATGCTGCCTTCCAGGAAGTCGGATTGTCACAGTTCTAACCTCAAAGAGTTTGGGGTGAATGTAAACGACTTCGCAACCGGGATCTTGCAGTGGCTGATAAGTGGCTACGATTTGCTGAGCCACCTTTCAAGACAAACTAGCATTTAATCGAGGCTAATGGGAACATCATTAGATTTGTAGTTAATTAAGTTGCTAATTGATGGGATTAATCCCAAACGTCTCTGAATTTCTCAAACAATAAGACGAAATAAACACGAATTGGTTGTCGAGGCAAACAAAAAAAAAAAAAAATAAAAATTCAATCCACTCGCTCTGTTTTGCTCCCTCGCAAACCCCAAAATAAATTATACATGTAAATGTTCAGCAGCAATGTTTATTTAGGGATATTGGGTGGGATTTGTCTCCCAATTTGAAGCACATACTTGACTTCACGGAGAATACTTTGTAAGACACAAAAAGGCCAGATTTGATTCACGGTCTCAAGCACAGACCAGGCTTGTGTGCCATGCCGTGCATTCCTTCATCCTCTCCGAACCTCTCCTCATTGTCATTAATTTCCTTAGTACATTCACCACCTTCTGTTCTGCCCCCCCGCCTCAACTTCCTTGATGTGTGCAGTCATCAGCACGAGTGCTGATGGGCGGCAGAGTCCTCGGGCACAGGCAGGCGAGCGCTCACTTCGCCGAGCCCGTTCGCTAACTCGGCGAGATTAAAGGTTATCCACTCAGGGCCCATTTATAGCAATGATACCTGTGCTTGTCAGCGGCAGGATGTCGGGCTAGCGGAGCTGGAGAGGCTTGGATAGCCGTCACGCCGCATACCGCTTCATCTCCATCCAGCTCAGTTCCGTTTGGAGGTGCGCATGATGTAACAGCAATTTATAGAAATTGAGGCTTTTTAATCTAATACCGTCCTATCTGATTTTCATATATTTACAAACACAGTGGAGGCGTCGATTACGTGCACGCAGTGCAGGCAAGCGTTCGTGTTAGCACATCTGCCGCAGAGTACTGAGAACCGGGATATGATTTATGGTGTTAAAATTTGACGAGATGTGTTGCGTGATTGGCTGGCGACCAGTCCAGGGTGTAGCCCACCGCTCACGGGAAGATAGGGGGTGTGCTGTAAAAGCTGACTTAACATTTAACCAAACTTTTAAATTGCCAGGTTTATTGTCTATTATTAGTTATCTTGTGAAGACAATCAATTTCTTGTTAGTATCATTCATTCATTCATCTTCCGAACCGCTTGATCCTCACTAGGGTCGCGGGAGGTGCTGGAGCCTATCCCAGCTGTTTCCAGGCAGTAGGCGGGGGACACCCTGAATCGGTTGCCAGCCAATCGCAGGGCACACAGAGGCGAACAACCATCCACGCCCACACTCATACCTAGGGACAATTTAGAGTGCTCAATCAGCCTACCATGCATGTCTTTGGAATGTGGAAGGAAACCGGAGCACCCGGAGAAAACCCACGCAAGCCCGGGGAGAACATACAAACTCCACACAGGGAGACCGGAGCTGGAATCGAACCCGGTACCTCTGCACTGTGAAGCCGACGTGCCAACCACTGGACTACCGGGCCGCCAGGTGCCACATGGCATGTGGAATAAATTGTGACATAAGAGTCGATGATAAGTCCGATTTTCCTCACCAGCATAAAATCAGAAATAGCTTTGATGTTTTAATTTTTTTTTGCGTGGATAAAGTTATATAAATATCAGCAAACCCCGCTTTAATTGACAGTAATGATGACAAGACGCAGCACAAGGCGCCACTTTGATGATGATCTCAAAGATATGAAAAGGTAATGGAGTTGCAGAGACATCACAGCGAGGCCCCGAAGGAGAAAGTCATGAAGTCAAGATAAGCTTGTTCGACAGACAGCTCCACAAACCCAAACAACGTGAAGACTTCTGACGGGAAAATGAAGACAAAACCTGAAGGAATCTTCCTTCTTTTTCCTCCACTTTCATCTCTCATTTCCTCTATTTTGATACTCTCTGCCCCCTCAGGAAATTCCACCACGGTTCCCAAGTCGCATTGTCATTAAAAGCTCACAAAGTGTCAGAAAAGCATGAAATAGAAGAGAGGGGGTTGGGGGGGGGGGGGGCGGATACATCACCAGTGTTGACTCAGACTCTTCTGAAACTCTTTAATATTCTTGCGATGCTCTTCGGCAAGACGGAAGATGACTGTTTCTCCTCGCCGCCGTTCCGTCCCAGAGGTCTGACAACTAAAATGCCAACACTCACCATATTGTTGACAAGCTGCTGCGCTATTGTTTGGAATGAAGAATCATTATCCAATTTTCTCTCAGTGTGAACTGAGAGTGGCTTGAAAAAAAGTATATAGACCTATAGGGACTGAGCCCCGTTACAAATAACTGACCCCCGCGGCTCCTTAAAAAGCGTTACAATTGCCTATATTAATAGTTGAACTGTAAATATGCCACAAATTATGATCCAAACAAAGTGCACACTGCTGTGAAGACTCTTCATAACTTCCACAAAGGCATCTTTCAAACATAATCGAAGAAAAACGATTAACGTGCAGAACGGTTTAGCGCAGTTGCAAATTCCCGACGTTGTGAAAGTACACTGAACGCACCATGTTGCTTGCGCAGCAAATTTGTGACATGCGCGCGATTCTGCCGTCCCTGAGCGAGTTTTAAAATGACTAATGACTCACACTAAACACACAACAACATTTATTACTCACCCAGTATATTTAAGTACAAGGCAAACATCAACCGTGCTAATGCTTAAGTCAATGGAAAATCCCTTTCGACATGCTAACGGAAAAGTAGCCGTTAGCTTTTGAGTACTTCACTTTTTGTTGTTGAACAAATACAAAGTTTTGAACTCAATTAATAATCGTTTTATTCATCTTGATTTCAATATCGATCATAGATCATTGTGATTTTAATTTTTTCCATAATCTCCCAGCCCTAATGTTCACTGAATATTTTACGCAGTTACTCACGCACCATTTTGGGAGCTTCTATTGGGAACTCTAAACTGCGGAATGTACGTTTCGAAACAATGTTCGACAAACATTTAGTCCAAGAGCAAATATAACGAAATGGGGTACGGTATGGTTTGGATATGCTGGGACCCTTTACCCTGTAAAAGAAGCAAAAGGTGCATATTGGATGGAATTGGACTGACTCTTAACATGTGCTGAAAAACGATTCCACACATACAGTAGATGTTGAGTTGATGGTTCTCCACTGTGTTGTCCCGAAACTGTTTGTTTATCACTTAAAAATTGTGTTTTCAGCTTTTTCCACCGAAGACCGTCTTGCTGCAGTGCAAAACAGCCCTCTGGAAACATTAATAGAATAAATAAAAAAAAGAACCATCTTGACAGCTTTAAAGCTCCACAAGGCCTGAGAAGAGCTGCAGAGTCACTTAATAATTTACTCCCGGCCCGTCGTTACGACCTGTGAGCAGGTATGCGCCACGTCTGGAAGTAGGCAATATTCTACTGTGAATTGAATTTTTCTTGAGCTTTTTTTCAACACTCATCAATGACACCGATCAGCGTAAGCGCAGCCGTAAAGTACGACACAGCAGTATTATAAGACAGATGACTTTGTACTTCGAGCCAGCAGATCTATGGCAGACACTTTTTTTTCTTTTATGTTTGAATTCCAACAAATTCCCAAAACCCCGTAACACCTTGATCCTTCCCCCTCTCTCTTATAAAGTGGTCGATACGGTTTACGCTCTTTGGGTCCCTGCTTGGAGCCTCAGAGAAATGTCAATCGTAAACGCATCGGCCGCAAAGATCCAAAGACTGACCCTGAACTGTGAAAGCGTCCACACAACAGCTGCTGATGGGAGTGTGGAGGATGAGACCGTGTGATGCGATAAAAGGAATTTTAAATGATTTCAGCCTTTCAGGGTGCTGTTTTCCCATTTTTCTGCCGGCAAAATGCCTCAGGACGTTACTCGCTACTTCAGTTTTTTCGGGCCCCTGTTGTGTCATTTTTTTTTAACTAGAATTTGCAATTCTTTCTTCGCCTGACCGTCCGGTGCCGTGGAAGGTCTCCGCTGACTGCGGCTTGTCTTGCAAGATGTATTCCGTATTTTCCGCATTCTAAGGAGTACCTAAATGCTTTTGGTTTTCTCAAAAGTCCACAGTGCGCCTTGTATATTGACAAATATTCCGATTTCTTGGACGTAGTATTTTAAATGTTCTGTAAAGCACTTTGTTAAAGTGCTGTATATAATAAAGCTGAACCGTATTGTATTGTATTCCCTTTAGCGTAGCTCCATCTCGTGGATGTATAATGTAACCTCCGCCGCTATTGTCGCTTCTATTCTATGCGCCTCATAATGCGGTACGTCCTATCTATGAAAACGGTTTCAAAATAGGAGATTCGTTGAAGGTGCGCCTGCCTTATACTCCAAAGCGCCTTATATTGCGGAAAATACGGTATTTCAAAAATGTCCAACAAAAGCCCAGCAGAACAGCTGAACTTTATTTGGGGTGAATGTGCTGACTCCCGAGCCTCATCCCTAGTTCTAAAAATGCATTCTCTCTTTTTCAGTTGAGCTGCACAGCTTATAGGTCACGTTTTTAAATGATTTATGATGGTCTATTGTTTTTTTTTTTAACAGTGTTGTGTTGTTTTTATAACCACTGTACTAAGTGACTGACGCACCGACTAACTCACAAGTGAGTTTTAGGCTAACCTTTGTGTGCATTTTCTTTCACTGCTTGATGGTTAAAAAGTTGTCATGTGTGTCCCTTTAAGCAACGACAGCAGAGCAACCGAGAGTCATTAACATTAATTGACACCAGTTGATTAGGAGGTAATTACAGTAAATCTGGAGTAACGATCTCAGTGAGGGCAAGAAAAATATGGAGTCATGCGGTGCGGTTCGAAAATGGTAATCTCTAATTAAACCTCATTACGATCACTTTAAGACAATGTTTAAATATACTTGGGGCATAATTATCCAACGTGACATTTAATGGGGACCAACTGAAATAAGCACACGATGATACCGCCGTACTTGAATCGTTTAATATTTTGCAAATAAATGTTCCGATTTTCTTCAAGTATTCAAACTAATCCAGTCTTCCTAATTTTTATTAACCCTTTCATGCGCCCTGTAACCTGACAACACGATAAGCTGTCCACTGCAGTAACCACCCGTCCCTGAAAGAGTGAATGGCAGTTCATTACAATCATGGTTCTTCAGAAAGTGACCAGGTCTGCCTTCTCATCTTCCTGGCACTTTGCATACCCCTCAGCACGTTTACTTGAGTAATGACATAATTCCTTAACGTTCTCTGTGCAAGGAAGACATGTCGAGGTGCTCCACCAAAAATATTCTGTCTCCTGTTTTTCTTGAATTTGGCTGTTCTCGTGGCCAACCTTTGCCTTTGCGACAGGTTTTGAAAAAGTCAGGATAAGCAAAACGTTGCTTCGCCTTGCGTTTCTTGCGGAGGTTATTATAAACTTAGCGGATTCATTTTTTTTTCCAACCAACATTGTGCCATTCTGTGCCCAACAAGCCTCCTAAAAAGGTAGCAACGTGGCACCTCAGTTTAAAGAGGACACGTATTAGCACTCTAATTCACCTGACGCCATTGTCACCGCTAATACCCGATTATCTCGGAAATCAAGGCTCAGAGAGACACACGTCTTGGCTTCCTCATTAGAAGCACCCTCCAAGGTGAATTATAGATTGCGCACGCACGACCTCGTGAGCGAGAGATCGAGGTCATGCTTCGCTTGATCTCGTAGCTACACAGATCAGTGCGAAGATAAGTTTGCGGCAGCTTATTCTGCTCGCTAGCTCGCGTCCCAGAACAATCTGAGAACGTGTTTCCATCTACTGTACAAACTGTCTTATTCATTTATGCTTACGAAACGACCGACGAGACCGAAATACAACCGCCTCGCTGGAATCTCTCGACTCGACATCACTTCTGTACATTTTCTTTCATGTAAGAATGAGGCCTATGTATTATTAAGTCCCCAAAGGTCGATGGGCAGCAAACATCCGATGAATTATACAAGGTGGTATTTGAGTTGCAGCCATACCTCGCTGTCTCCGCGGTGGCTGCCAAAAGACCCAATCGACACGCCGATGACTTGTGTGCTTCACCAGACAATCATTTGGCTTTGACGTGAAGTAAGCAAAGTGCGGGGCTGAAAGATGCTGCCACTCTGGTTTTGCTCAACTCCAGTCACATATTCACTGAGCCGAGAGCAGGAACATCAGCATAAACTCGACGCAAATGTCAGTGTCAAAATAGAAAAAGTGATAGATATTCTTCTGGGCTTGTGTTTCTTTTACTTCTTCAAGATCTTTCCAACTTTGATGAGAACTTGATTCAAGATTCTAAACATGCAATAATTTTAGGGAAGTTCTTTGTGTGGTTTTTTTGTTGTTGTTTTGGGGATGCGAGAAGTCCAGACGGTGCAAAAATTGCTTGGAATCTTTCATTTTGCTGTACAAGATGAATATTTTGTATCAGTCTCTTGAACTGACACAGGCCTTATTAAAGTTGCCCTTTCGTCCTTCCATTTTTTTCTGCATGCGGCCCTAAAAAGGAAAGGTTTGGTCACCCCTTCCTGATACAAACTAAGTCTTGCCCTTTTCCATCCTAAAACCTGATCCCGAATCTTCTCCTTTCCTAGACTCTAAACTCTAAACCCCTAACCTCATATTTACTGTACCCTAACCTAAAAATTAATTCGCACCTTTACCTTAGCCTAACCCTCATCATCAATTTTGAGTCTAAACTTAAACTACCAAAACCCAAACTCTTAAATGTACGAGATCCCTGAACCCTGACCTTGACCTGACCCTAACCCCGAATCACTGTCCCTGGAAACATCTTTCATGACAAGCTTTTATTCATGTAGCTCATCAAATTCTTCAATAACAGCATTTTGAATTCATTAATCAAGACTCAGTGACGCAATTTAAAGTATTTCTCAACTACATTAACAATCAAATCAGACTGATGAAGCTTTGCATGACTGAGGAAGCATTTATATGAATACACATTTTTTTTTGACAGCACCAATCTCCATTTTATGCACGCTAAAAAAGTTACAGAATGTTTTTGCGAGACCGCGACCGGTGTCACAAGAGATATATTTCAAACCCAAACTACGAGCTTACTTCATATTAGACTACACAACCTGTGGCCATTATAGTCTGACATAAAATTAAAAAAAAAAAAAAAAAAAAACATCATGCATTCGCTGTGACCCTGCGCGAAGCTGTCAGAAAACGTTACATTGATATAAATTGGTTGCGGTAAAAGGCAAGGGGGCAGTAAACTCAGAGGCTCACATTCTCCCATCTTTGTTTTAAAAATATGACCAGGTGTATGTGGTATTTATTTTAGTCAGTTAGTGAGGGAGAATTTGGTCCTGAGCGTCCTCGCACATCCCCAATGTTCTCATGCAGAACAGCTAATGAGTCAGACGCTTCAGATAATGTGCGAAGCATATGTTCCCTCTTCACATATACTCCTCCACATACTGAGCATGCAGTATATTCCCGGAGTGCAACATCCGCTCTCATTTTATGTAAGTGTCAATATAAGGAAAAGAAGACACTTTATGGAGGGATGCAAACTTAGCCCATTTTGTATGCCTATAGGAAAAAGGGGATGACGCTGATGGGACCTAATTGCGGTTTGAGCTGAACACTTGATGAACTGCAGCGAGTGGGTTGAATACTGATGATTTGATCCAGCTAATATCATGGTCAGATGTTATTTAAGCAAATTATTTTGATTCATTGCATGATGTTCAGTGAAGAATTGCATCATTATTCGCGTTTCGTTGCAGGATTTTTAGTCCCAGATTAATCACAGATGGCCACAAATTAATTGAATGGGGTTTTTTTTTTCTCATTTGTGGCATTATTCCCTGGGTAATGGCTTGGCTTGATGCCATTGTGGTTCATCACACTGATAACAACACCTCATGTTTTTAAGATGTGCCACAACGAATGAGAAACCGTCCTGGACACTCGCGTCAGCAGAGCTCACTGAAGCACACTTTATCAATGACGTATGTGAAAGTTGAAGATCAAAGTGACAAAAGTCGGTGCGTCCATACCGATAATCAAAATGTGAGACACAATACACGTCAACGGAAAAAAATATATATGTTTATAAAATGCTTCCTGCTATGTGTGGCATATTCAAGATGACCAACTTAGCACATCATACGCTACCAATATTATGCAGTACCATAACTGACCTGTGAGAGGCAGCATGGTGCAACAGCGCAGCCAGACTCGTGGTAGTAGAAGAAATAGAAGAAGCGTGGCTAACTTTTAGCATATCTGGTAACTACATTGCAGTTGCAGACTCTTCTCCTTGTCATTGTTTATTTTGTTGAGCTGACTGTTATGGTGAGCTTGAGCTTATAGTTGGGTTGTTCGATATCAGTCTCAGTCTGATACCAGTATGAGTACTCAACTCTTGAGTAGACTTCGAAACCGATATCAAGTTAACTGTTTTGTTAAGCGCTTTGTTGCAGCTGCATCTGTTGTGAAAGCGCTATATAAATCGGGATGTATTGTATTGTAAGTACTGACACAACTTCAACTTTTGAAACATACATTTTTCATCAAACCAGTGACATATAATTTTAAATAATACATGACATTTTAAAAAATATTTAAATTGCATGAAATGAATGGCGGTTTTCTATTATTTTTTGTTGTGTAGGACACATCAAAATGACTTTTGAATGAATACATTCATAAATAAAATGAAACACACACCCCAAAAAATCCCAATTAAGAAATATTTTCATGAAATTGACTTTCTTGTCAACGCGTGTGCTGTCAATATACAAATTGCATTCTTGATGTTTGTGAGATCCGTGAACACTTTGCCTGTAAGAGCTTGAACATCGCCGTCGACTATATTGTAATAACGGGAGAGTCGCTCAGGTCCCAGAATACATTGCCTGGTGCAATTTGATTAATCAAGTTATAAGTATTCACCCATCCCTAGTTCATAGTTAACTTAAAGACCGTTTGTTTTCCTGCAATATTATTACAATGCTTTTCATACCTTTATGCCAGTTAATAATGTTGACCATTGGCCATGCAGTGAATAAATATTTTATGACTGCGAATGTTTGAACATCCATCCACCCATTCTCTCAATAATCCTTATCCAGACTCATTAAATTTCCATTTCCTATGGGAAAAGAATGCTGAAAAATATGGTCGGAATAGATATTTGACTCCAAGCACTTAGTGCCCCAATGTTCTGTATATAAACCAAAGTGACACAAGCTGTTGCATGGTGGTTCCCCATTCACCAAACGTAATTTCAACATTCAGAAAATGGACTTCCCTGTATCTTTTTTGAAAAAAATTAATCCATCTCTCCTGCTTCTTATTCCCATCTGGAAGTATAGTTGATTGTGTTTCCAGTCTGTCTTTAATCTTCCAGCAACAAAAAGCGAGATGAGAGCTTTACTTGAAGATTCTTTCGCCCTCCACCCCCAATCCCCCCCCCTTCTTTTCTCTATAAGTCTTTGGAGACAATCTGTCAGCCCTCAGCCTAATCCCCACCAACCTGTGTGTCAGTGCGCCGCTCCTCACTACGTCAGCCACCATTCAAGTGTGCCGGGGCACCCGCGGCAGTCCACATCTCGTTTCACGGCTCCCTGGGCCTCTCTGCCTGAAGGGCTGCCACTCTCGCGCTGATGAGAATTACTACATGAGGTTACAGCGACTATTAACTGAGGCTGACAGCTGAGGTGGCGCCAAGCATGATCATTACACAACCCTGCAGAGAAAAGGATGACATGGCGGTGTGGATTTAATATATAAAAAATAAAAAAAATCCCTCAAAATGGCTTAGGTTACATTTCAAAGGACTCCTTTAAGCATTTAAAGTGATTCTGACATGACTTTTATAAATCATGCTGAGGGATATTAGATGTGACTTCTAGAACAAAAAGTAATGAGGAGCCAGGACTACGTGACGCTCGATGGTCATCATCTCTCTGCCGACGGACCTTCTGTCGATAAAGATGCGAGTGCGTCGAATCAAATCGAATGGAATTGTTCCACTTGAAAATAAAACATTGAATCATCTGTTACTGGAAATATGCACAGCCCTAGTAGATACATACATGCCGAAAACACGGTACAGGGCCGCAGTTTTTCCACTGCATTGTTTGAGTAGATGGGTGGCGCTCAATCGCTCGGTGTGCGGTGAAGAATCGCCAACTAATGGTCAATTTTCAGTCGCATTGGGCAGTGTTGCTCATTGTGCGGCGGGCTTAGAAGTTATGACCAATGGCGCCGCTAAATGAAAATGAAAAAAATAAAAATAAACACGTCTCATATGGAATAATATCGAGACGAAACAAGGGTTTGCTTTCCAGGAAATTTGAGCCGACGGCAAAATAAGGTACGCTACAAAGAGGGCGATGAGTTCTGATGAAAGGTAATAAACATTATTCATAAATCACCGGCTAATGAAGCTCCTTGCCGCAACGTCTCCGAGGTCATGTTATCAGGAGACCGCCGAGCTAATGTATGCACACGGGGACACGGCATGAGAGTTAATTAAAATTGCGTGATCTATAGCTCTGGTTTGAGGCGAAACATTGATTATTTCCGCGGTGTACATGAGCCTCGTGAGACGGAGAAGGCTTCCCTTCAGACTTCACAATCCTCTCAGGAATTCCTTCCGCACGCTTGCTTTCGGCTGAGCGCCGCACTGTTGACATTTACCGTCCGTGTGTTCATCAAATGAGTCTTGGAATCATTGTGCTATTATCTACTGAGATGGCGCACCCCGCCACGCTGTTGGGTATCAAGACAACACGTGCTATTTATTTGCACAATAATTCCTCTTTATCAAGCAAGCCTGTGCGCATTTGTGTGATAGCTGCTTTTTTTTCTCCGCTGTTGAAAGACGGCGGCGCACAATCGGGTTTTTCAGCAGAACCGGTCGAGATGTATGAGCACGTGGCTACATAATCGAAATCACTTCAGATTATCAACCACTGTGCTGCACATTAGAGTGCCATTAGAGTGCTGCGGGAAATTATCCAATTTGACTTGATTCATCCAAAAATGAACTATTGCGTTGCACCAGGGGTATTTCACACCATGTGGACCCTTTATTGTCATTTCTGATGGATATTTATTGGAAACGCAATTGAACAGATATCCAGATTGGTCAATCTGATAGGCCAAAACATCTATTTAAAGACACTGTTGCGTGATTTTAGAGATTTGTTTCCAGATACATGCTTCATGTTTCAAAGATATTTATAAACAGTTTTTCACCACTTCAGTCTTCCAGATTTTTTGGGGGTGTAGCAAAAATGGCGTCCTGGCACGAGGATATATTTTCGTGGCTCAAACAAGTAGAAAGTAAGAAAGAGGCTCAACAAAGTAGCATCATTTGTACAGGGATTTAATCTTGATTGGGGTGTGATTTCAGCACATGCAATGAACATGCGCACAGCATTTGAGAGCGGAGACAATGGCTTGATTTTTTTCATGATGTTTTTAGCTTTAATCAATATAAACGGTGATATTTTTAACCATTCCAATTTGGAACCGAACCGCTGTTCTCTATGCTGAGTGAAATTTAGAAAACATTTATTTTCACTTAGCAGGCATTTAAAAATGTCATGATGGCGACACATTAACCCGACAGCAGTTTTTTTTTCTTTCCCACTATTCACAAGTCAACCAGCATCCCACAAGTGATTGTGTTTATTTTTACATCCTCTGTTTACCACTCCGGCATCTCCAATGTCCCAGAGTTGTGATCCTTGTTTAAATCCTCTCAGCAAATGTGTCACGGGAAGCGCGAGCTCCCTTGCTATTTGCCAAACGGCTCATCAGGAGCAATTAGTGGGTTCGTGTCTCACTGAAGGACATGTCCGCAGAGCCCCGGGGGAGCCGATCGAAACCGTAACCTTCCATTTTGTCGGCTGATCACCAGACAGTTTGGTCCATTGTGGGGGAAGAAACTTTGGCTGCAGCTGCAATAAATACTCGTATCTCTGGTGGGAAATGCCATAGATCTTGTTCAGATGTTTGATGTCTGAATATCATTCATCCATCCATCCATTTTCTGATCTGCTTATTCTCACAAGAGTCGCGGGGCATGCTGGTGCCAATCCCAGCCGTCCCCGGGCAGTAGGCGGGGTACACCCTGAACTGGCTGCCAGCCAGTCGCAGGGCACACAACCATTCATGCTCACACTCACACCCAGGGACAGTTTAGAGGGTTCCATTAACCTGTCAAGCATGTTTTGGGAATATCGGAGGAAACCGGAGTACCCGGATAAAACCCACACAGGCATGGGGGAGAACATGCAAAATCGACACACGAAGACAGGAGCCGGAATTGAACCCTGCACCGATCTGCACTGTAAGCCCGACGTGCTAACCGGTCACCCTCTATAATCATGTACAACTGTACATATAAATCTACGTTCAATCACCAAATGGTGAATACAGATCTCATTACACATAATATACAATCCATGATTAGAAGTGAAGAGGAACTGAGCCGGAAACAGACAAATAAGTATGAGACACAGAGCCCTAAAATGAACAAAAGTATATAAAACAATGGCCGATCAAGCTTGTAAATGAAATCAGTTGGGGATAGCATTCGATAAATTCCACTCCAGTCCTAGAAGTGGTCTTAAAGGTCATTCCAAACCGATTGCCGACCACTAAGCAAGATGACTGTTTCAACTTTGACTGTTTTTCCAATCCTTTTTTTGCATCTAAATTGCCTGTTGAAAAGTAATTACCGTTATTTCCTTAAATAGAAACTAGGGGGGGTTGGCTTACTCAAATGCAGAGAGCGTCAGGTATTTGCTTGCAGCCGCGGTTTTATGTAATTCTGATGTTGTGGGTATTTAAAAAAAAAAAGAAAACACGCAGGTCAAGCAGAAAGCCAAAACAGGAGGTGACAAGGGCATACAGATGGCTATGCAAATGATGTTTATATTATTCATGCAGGCGGGAAGTGCAGGGTTTTATTCTCATGTGTTCTTTATAGTTGAGCACCTCATAGCCAACTGTGGATTTTTCTCATGTTTTTCTTCACGAGGAACAGACAGAAATGCATGAAAGAGACAAAAGAGAAAAGGTCAACGTGCCATGAGGTCTGATTCCACAAGTACTAATAACAGACGTTTCAAAAAAAAAAAAGCTTTCATATTAAAACCTCTCGCCATGCAAAGTATTAGAGTCAGATTATTGAAGGTTTTCTTCTTTTTGGATTTTCTTTTTCATCTAAAAGGGTACTGCCGTCCAAATTGTGTTTTTTTTGGACGTTCAGTGTGGCCTTACTAACACCCTCGTTTCAGTGTGTTTTCACATCGTACAAAAGCAAAGCTATTCTATTGAAATTTCAAGGTCAGCAAAGTATTACATCGTTTCAAAGTGACAAATGAATGCCAATGAACTACCCCCTCCAGAATCACAAATCAGCCATGGGCCTTCAAACTACAGAAAATTCTAGTTATTCACAGCATTTGTGAGTTTTGTCTCATTGTGGCTTACAAGTCTTCATCAGAGTTTGCAAAATCCATGCACATGCAGAGGGCGCATTAAATGTCTCCAGTAGTTTTTCAGCAGAACTAATCTCCCAAACAAGTCACAGGTTGTAAACCTGAGGGCAGACAACAGAACAGATGAAACTAACAGACAAACGAGTGAAACCTCTCCAAAACATTTCTCTCAAAGCAACCGAAAAACGATTTCAAAAGAGAAACAAGCACAGAAACAAAGAATGGATATGTCATTGTGAAACTGAGGTGGATTAAATTGCTTCACACTAGCCACGTAACTTTATGGATTTGGCTTGAGTCTTCATCAGAGGACACACTAGGAGGTTGGAATAAATTCAGGGAACAGTTTGGAGAATGTTCTTATTTGTTTGGATCCAGGATGCACTGAGCAAAGTCACTGAAGGCATGCTTGGAAGCGGCTCAAGAGTCCTTATCTCAAAACCAAGTACAACAGGATAGAAATGCAGTCAGTAGATAACGAGACCCGAAGGTCAAACATAATCCATTCTTAACGATTCTTCCCCTAGAAAAGAACCATTGACGTGAATATCAGCAGCAATGGTTGGACAGGATGTCGCGAATGAGGTGAAGCTCATTCAGATACCGTATTTTCCGTACTATAAGGTGCACCCAAAAGCATTCCATTTTCTTAAAAGCCAACTGTGCGCTTGATAATCCGATGCGCCTTAGATATGGATCAATATTCTGATTTCTTGGATGTAGTATTTTCAATGTTCTGTAAAGCACTTGGTTACAGCTGCAGTGGTTGTGAAAGCACAACATAAATAAAGCTGTATTGTATTGTTTTGTATTCCTTTAGCGTAGCTCCATCTAGTGGATGCATAACACAACCGCAGCCACTATTGTAGCTTCTATTCTATGTGTCTTATAATGCCGTGCGCCCTATATATGAAAACAGTTTTAAAATAGGCCATTCATTGAAGCTGCGCCTTACACTCTAAAGCGCATTATCATGCGGAAAATACGGTAAACAAGTCTCTGAGATGAATTAAAAGTTGACATTTCTGTACACTTGGCGTCCACATTTCTGGACACACTTCTATTAACCTGTGAATACAGTTCTCTTAAAATGTGGAAGAATCCAGTCTTTTCTACAGAATTAACGATTTCTATCCCAGTCAGAAAGGGATTGAACCGGCGCTTTTCCAAAGAACCATTCAGGGTATTCTATTCAGTGCTGCTCTGGCTTGTTAGTCATAGCAGTGACGTTGTTGGAATAGTTTTGACCTTGACGGTTTGCATCTCAGGTTGCTCGTTCTCATGTGGTGGTTTGCTCTGGAACCAGCACCAATGCAACACAATGTAATTTACTCCTCAAGAGTCACCTGATCGTTTCATTGAGCAGAACAACAACTCTTCGGACCTACAATTTGAGCATCGTCAAGCCGACGCAGTCACAGCCTCACTATTGATTAGTTTATAACGGAAGACTTAACGGCTTTCTCTGCCCCCTTTTGTGTCGAAGCAATCAGCTCCTGGTCTGACCTTGTTTCCAAAACATATGTTTCAACCTTTGGTTCCAGCTCTCATGAATTCCCACTTTATAGTCTCGTGAAAGTCACCGAGCGGTACAGTTATTGTTGGCCAAGGTTGAGTTTGAATGGCGAACTTGCTTTTCCACCAATCATTCTATCAGCGGAATGGAGATAAGTGCAGTATTTGGAACATTATCATCACCGACCACTTTGTACTTGACATACATACGTTTGGTTTCTTCCACTCGACCCCTCCAAAAATCCAGGCAAACCAAATGGCTTGACAACAAACCAAAAAAACGTGTTTCTTTTATTGTTTGCATCAACAAAATAACAGGAAAATGTTCCACAAAAATGTATGTATGAGAAACGAAAACATACAGTGTGACAAATCTGCCCCTTGTTATGGTAGTATACTTTGTATGTATGCAATATGGACAATCTAGTTGGTTTCAGTACATGAGCAAAGAGATGAGTGCACTTTCATGGAAAGGCAAATTATACTGAAAAGCTGATGATGAGCCCTTCACTGATATGCTAACAAAGACATCTTCAATCTATTTATCTGCAATTACGTCAGCATCATGCGAGCTTGGTTCATTCATTTGTCGGATGGATTAGCTCAAGGTCAGATCTTTCTTACAGCTATTGAACGGCACCTGAAAACCACAGGTGACAACACTTTTTCAAAACAGGGTTTGCAAAATGTTGTCATTTCAAGACCTACATTTGAAACTTGGTATGCAGGGTGACAGAAATATATACTATATAACACCAGCGTCCTTGGTTTATGATCGATAAAAAATAGTTCTGATGACAATATATAAAACAATAAGATGAAAAACAGTAAGCATAGTCATTTTTCACAGAGGATAAATAATACTGTACATGCCTGTGATTATTGTTTTATTGTCTGTCTCCATGTTTGCTTTACCAAATTTCCATTGCTGAAAGGGTTGGAACGCCATGACCCTGATGCTAGTTTCATTAGCCGGTCTATGGCTTTTTGAATTGTGAGTTAGCACTAAGCTAATGGACTTTTATCAACAAATGTATAATTTGGTTGCCACTCTTTGTTGTGAACTTCACTGTCTTGCACAACGCAAGACAAAAAAATGGCTGAGCAAGAAAAACTTGTATGGGGGATCACTCCTAAGTCGAGGAACTTATACGGTCATGGTATTTATCTTTAGACTCGGTGAAGCAGCATGTGGCTTGTGACCCAAGTTCATTGAGTGGTAACCGACGGTGCCTGCACGAAAGTGAGGCCACTGAACCGCGACATAACATCAATGATAAACATGCCCCGATGAGCTCGTCGTTTAGAAGATCACGTTTGTTTGCAAATTGACATCCAGTGGGGGGGAGATTCAGTTGCAGGCCTTTTGGGGAGTTTATGTGATTTGTGTTCCATGACAATGAATGGGATTAAAATTGTGGTCTAAAACCAAACCTTGAGTTTAAGGTTACGCAACCGTCTCGCAGAAGGTATGTTGGATGCAATATTTCTCAACTCAGCAGCTTTCCTTTGCATTGCTTGTACCGAGGACGAGCATTTGCGCGCTTGCCAAGCCCGTCAGGGATCTTTCCCAAAGGACCCGCTCGTCCTCATCAGCTGCTCCGCACTTTTATAAATCACCTCATTTTGCTGCTGGCCATAGATTACCAGCTGCTTCTGGTGCCCCTGAAACTTTAATCACTCCCGAAGAATTTGTTATCCAAACTATTGCGTCCTAGAGAGCTTGACTTTCAGTGTTCCCTATATAATCCCAGCAGTGGTGAATCAGTCCAATTAGGCTGACTTCACTGGAACTGCGTCCCCGCTACTGTATATGGATGCATTTTGCTATACAGTATCTCAAGCAGCTCATAAACTCCTTGAACTCAGCGTGTGACAATCCCTGAACGTCTCGGGCAATCTGCATGATCACGTTTCTGATAGTGACTTCATTACAAGGAATCAAATGAGCAATTCATTTGGCTGATTTCTGGTCCAGTGTTGAGGTTGCCAACACATGGGGCAATCTTCCGCAAGAATGAGATAAATGCACGTCTCATCACTTTCTTCCAAACGGTGTGACCTCTGCGAGAGAGGTGAAAGCGAAGCGACGCGCAAATATGTCCCACCTTCACTCCCGTCTGCGTCAAGATTGATGAGTATGCAAATGACGTATTCCTCCGAGGAAATAAACACATCAGTGGAAAAGCTGTTGACGTGCTAACAAGCTCAGTGACACCTTGAAAATCGGAACACCGCAGACTCGTGCAAGGCCAGAGATGCATCGATTAATCAACAATTAATCGATGATCAAATTCATCACTAATTAACGAAAATAGGTGGATGGAAACCCATCTGTTTCGTTAATAACCGATTACCGTATTTTCCGCACTATAAGGCACTTCGGGGTATAAGGCGTACATTCAACAAATGACCTATTTCAAAACAGTTTTCATATATAGGGCACACCGCATTATAAGGCGCATAGAACAGAAGCTACAATAGTGGCTGCGGTTGCGTTATGCATCCACTAGATGGAGCTACATTAAAGGGAATACAATACGATACAATACAGCTTTATTTGTATTGAGCTTTCACAACTGCTGCAGCTGTAACAAAGCGCTTTACAGAACATTTAAATTACTACGACCAAGAAATCAGATCCATATATAAGGCACATCGGATTATAAATCGCAGTTTTTGAGAAAATTGAATGCTTTTAGGTGCACCTTATAGTGTGGAAAATATTTTGTTTCAGTTGGACATGCAGGTTGTTGTTTTTTTTAAGCAGCAGACTTCTAATGAGCCTTGTAGTTCACTCTTCCATGTCTACGTGGAAAAAAACAGAATCCCCTCACCTTTTCTGACCCCACTTCATAAAGAAATTGGCTATTTGAGTTGAAACTACGTCTGGGTGGTCCATTAATTAAGGCTTTGAATTTGCCTCATCGATTTTCATTTTCCCAAGCAAGTTATCAGCACGCTCACCATTGGACAAAGTCTGAATATTAATGTGTAACCTTGTCTGTTTACGATCATCTGGCTGGTTCGGCCAATTACAAAACATCAGCAGGAGGCAGTAAAATTAAAAAAAGTACAACAAAATTCAACGATGGGGGGGTAAAAACCCCCAAAACAAAACAATAAAAGAGCAGAGCAGCACTAACGAGACAAACTTTTGAAATTCAGACACAAGACAGAGACACGAGGGAATAGAACCAAAATAAAACTAGTAAAACTCTTTCAGAGGAGCGATAAAGTGGAAGATTTTAAGAAATGAAACCACTTCCAGCAGATTTCTGGCCAGTAAAAGAGGAGCCAACTCAGGCATCCGCCTTTTGTTGTGGATCGGGATCCTGGCCCACACACGCGGAAACAATTACGGTGGCAGGTGAAATTGGGGGGAAAAGTGCTGCTTTCAATGACGGGCTGTCAGCGGTAAGACTGAAGTTAGCAACGAAGAGAGAAAAATCCCGGTATGGAAGGAACAAAGTGGCCAAAATAAAACGCAGTGGCAGAGTGGCAGTGAGTTTGTTTCTGTTCCCTTCTCTGTAAACCCAATTTGACTCACGTTGGGCTGTCTGTCTGCCTGCCCTGTCTGTCCGCATGCAAACTCTTCATGCATTGAAATCCTAACAAGACAATTTGCAGATTAAGGAAATCGTATTGGAACAATACTCCACAATGGACTTGGGCTGCATTCCGCCGGTGGGGTGACACCCCCATTATACAGACAAGTGAAGCAAATCGCAGGGGCTGTGTCAGCTTGATAACGCCGCTTGGAGGTATAGAACTGCCACGTAATTAAATTGTGATTTGATTAGGTTTCCCGTTGAAGATTTTGTTTTTCTTATTCCACCCACTGGCATCCATTGATATTTGGAGAGAATGACTTCAGTGGATTTGCACGGGGTGCTGTATTTCCAGAACGGATATAATCAGTCATGAATTTCTGATACCCGAGATAACTTTTGATATATTGTTTCAGCAAGAACAGTTTTTTCTGACTGTATCATAAAATATCGAAAAGGTTGCTGAATGGACCTCGTTTTGGTTTCAAGTCACTATGACAATGGCATTTTTGCACAGATGAGAAATTTGCGACTAAAGTTTGATTGTGGACCATTTCAACTGACACTTTGACAGAGCAATTAATGCCCAGAAATGACAAACTGTTACTACTATTTTAAAAAAGTTTCAATCAGTAACAATGTGTCTATGGCATGAATTCAGTACATTCACTCGTTATATTCTTGCTTTGAAATTTGGGGGATTTCGTTCCCCTTTAATGACTGTTTCTTTCTGAGCATTTGATTTGGTCCAGTTTTTAACTTTAATGTGCAATACAATATAATTGAATCGTTACTTAACTGCAGTTCTTTTAGTCATTCATCCATCCATTTTCTCATCCGCTTATCCTCACGAGGGTTGCGGGTGTGCTGGAGCTTATCCCAGGGGACACCCTGAACTGGTTGCCAGCCAATCGCAGGGCACACATAGACGAACAACCATTCGCGTTCACTATCACACCTAAGGACAATTTAGAGTGCTCCATTAACCTGCCACGCATGTTTTTGAAACATGGGAGAAAACCGGAGTACCCGGAGAAAACCCACACATGCACAAGGAGAACATGCAAACTCCACACAGGAAGGCCGGAGCCGGAATCGAACCCTGCACCTCTAGACTGTGAGGCCGATGTGCTACCCAGTCGTTCACCGCGCCGCCCGCCGTTGTTTTATTTTCCTATAAGTAAGACTAGAGCCAATGTTCAAACAGTGGCTTTCTCTCAAAGCGAACATACCTTATAAGAGTAAAACCTTGCTTCAAAATCTATATTTTCGTACGACCCCTTCCTGTGACACAGCTGGTCATCAGGTGCAAAACTTGCGCAACCGTTGAGCTGAGATGCAAAAACCGGGAAGCCAATCCCTCGAACAGAAAATGCGTTTGAGATGTGTCAACCCATTTTCAAGCACGCTTGTGTCCAAATGCAATTCCATATTTACATCCGTGGCACACCTGAGATAGAAGGCAGCGCAAATGATAAGAGGAGAAACAAAGGCTAAAAGCTTCCGATTTATCAAATCCGCCCACATTGTAAGCAGGCTGTATTAAAGGCTTTGCGAAGCAGAACTGCCTCTGCATGCTTGCATCCACTCATGACAACGTGAACAGGATGCTTGAGTGCATGTGTTTATTTTATTTTTGGTGGCCAGCCAACGCATTTCTGTCGTCTCTCCTGCTTCAAATGCTATTAAGTCCCTCTGAGAGTAGCTATTCATCATTTGCGCAATTTCCACGGGGTGTTTTCTTTTTACTTTTTTAATCAAGGGTCGGATCCCGCGCTGAGGGGATAATTCAACCGTTAAACAAGGCTCTGGCGTCCCAAGCTAACAATGCACATCCCTAACAGAATCAGCTGCCTCTGACAAATGATCTTGATGAGCACATCGTAAGGGGAGGCCACTGCACATCGAGGAACAAGACAGAAAAGAGAGGGTGGAACAGGGAAAGCACTAAAGTTCCAAATGGGCCAGTGGTACCATTGATTTTTATGGATCCCTTCTCGTGGAATGCGTCCAGAGGGAAACGCATATTCATGCCGAACTGCTGCAGCGAGCAGCGATTTTATGTATTCCCCCATGATATTTTCATTTCTATTCTAGGCTAATACCAAAAATCCGTGCTGGTTTAATTCCTTATTGACATTTTGCTAAGACAGACCCTGGAACCGTGGACTGGTTGATAACAGAACAGCACCAAATAAAGGTCTGACACTTTCCTGGCGGAGGTAACGTTGAAGGTCTTGGTATTCATCCATACATCTTTTATAGGCCGGCCCATTGCATTGTTCAGGGTCGTGCGAATCTAAAGCCGATCCCAACTGACTCAGGGCGAAAGGCGAACTGATAACCAGTCAGTTGCTGAAAAAAATCAATAAGCACCATTTTGTCTGATTCTGATTGTTATTTTTAGCTTGTGAAAAATGTTGCTAACGTGAGGCTTAGAAAGCAGCACTGATGATAGCCAGTTTAGCTAACCATGCTAGCTACATGCTTGTGGTGGCAACATTTGAATAGGTCCATTGCAGTCTTGTGTGAGTGGACTCAGTTTTCACAAGCAATATTAGTATACTGGAATATATTTTTTCAAACCTTATGGGATTCTCCAGTTATTTCATGCTAAAAATACTCATTTGGAATGGTATCTAACATGAGCTACCCATGGTAGTTGCGATCAAAAAACAA
Source organism: Hippocampus mohnikei (assembly GCA_026261675.1). NCBI lineage: Eukaryota > Metazoa > Chordata > Actinopteri > Syngnathiformes > Syngnathidae > Hippocampus > Hippocampus mohnikei. The sequence goes on from JAKGUB010000521.1 coordinate 7,315,628, forward strand.
ATCAGGGCATGGCTTTTGTCATCCATACATCCATTTTCTTTCCTTTGTCCTGTTCAGTGTCAAACAATGTTGAACCAATCATCAAACTTTCTGGGATTCAAAGTCCAATGAATTTTAGAGTATTTTCAGGCCAGGATGTTTAAAGGAGCTCAGTTCAACCAACCTAACCCAAATGAATGCTCCCATAAGTAATGTCAGCTCTGGGTGTGTTTGATTGCCACAAAATGAATGGAGTTCTTGAACTTGGAATTGAGAACTCAAGGCACTATAACTCTGTAACTCTTTTAGCTTGAAAAACTATCAAACCAGCTTCAGGTAATTATGACAAAAATCCAAGATTACCGAGGAGTCATCTGATCTTGAGACAGAAAAATGAAGGCCAGGCCAGACTTATTCTCTGAGGCTGAATTATCTCACAAGGGTAAAGCTAACAGCCAGTGAGACACTTGTACTTGAGTCACTGAATGATCAAACATCAGCAAGGACAGCAGCTTCCCTTTAGTTGAAGTGGGACTGTACCGATAACATATTCTATATTGAAACTACTGTATTTCAGTCAACATCAGTTAATGCCAACTCTGTGTGTGTGTGTGTGCGTCGTGTGTGTGTGTGTGTGTGTGTGTGTGTGTGTGTGTGTGTGTGTGTGTGTGTGTGTGTGTGTGTGTGTGTGTGTGTGTGTGGCGGATGAATGCTGAGAAATTTTCAAACTCATTTCTTGTGTCGAAAGCCATGCCGCTGTCCAACATGGGTCACACCAGACACTGGCGTTGCTGGAAAAGTGCCCACAGTTGAGGTTGTCCATAAAACACTAATGAAGATGAATGCTGGATCCACTGTTCCAGCTCTGATGTGGATAAACTACAAAGAAGGATATTTATTGTTTTTCGGGGGTTGCATCCAAGTCATAAGTTCTGATTCATCACAACTTGTCAACTGCGGTATCATGGATCGAGCTAGTGCATGCGAGATGGTGTGAAGGCTATTCCATAGGTATGCTGTGCTGTTCTAATCACACGCTGAGGAGCCTTCCTGTCCTGTATCGTCCAGTTTGCATACGAGACTGTGACGGAGTTGGTCAGCATCGTCTCCACTGTTCCTCTATAGAGGTTGCAAAGCAGTTCGGGAGAAATTGAACATTTCCCTGAGCTTCCTCAAGAAGTGAGATCTAGTTAGTTGAGCCTTCATGATTATTTGCCGTGTGTTGAGGGTGTGGCTATCGCTGATGTGGGTGCCAACGACTTTAAAAGTTTTTACATTCTCCACCTGAGTCCCACTGATGAAAAGTGGTGCAAGCTGCTAGGTTTTGGGTTTCATAGTAGAGTTTTAAATGAGGCATAGTGCTTCAATGTAGGGTTTTAAAGAAGGCGAAGGGGTTCAAAGTTGGCTTTCCAAGTCCTCCCAAATGTGAGCGTATCAGTAAACAACCTAGAACCAAAAGGCATGCTGCGATATTGCAATAGCAGCCACTCTCGATACATTTTGGCTCATAGACTGCAAGGTGGTGTGATGTGAATGTTGAATAGATACAGGATACAACAGAATTTAGCATCAATGCTTTGTGAGCTCTCAAATATCCTCTGTGCACTCCCGTTTTTTGTTTTGTCTCCGAATGCTTCTCACGAGCTATTTCCATGGTGTGTGTGTGTGTGTGTGTGTGTGTGCGCACTCACTCGGTTACCGTATGCCTGACAGGAAATTAATGTCCGCGAACCAGGTAGAAAGAGATTAGAGGCTTATTAAAAATGTCACATTCTACAGGTGGGGGAGTCATAAACGTGTCAGGCAGAATTGAACTGATTGTGCACTTAGCTTTTTAAAATATTTGTCGGCCACATGGGTGAATTAATGTACATTTTTGATCCGCTGTTTGAATATATATACTATTACTTCCATTGTTTTTTTTTCTTTTCTGTAAAGCTAAAGAAGCGTATATCATAACAACAATCGCTCCACAACAATTTGCTGAGTTGCTTTTACTTTAAATGTGGAGGCCAATGCAAGAGACAAACAGTGCTGTAAACTCTTAATTCTTTGTTGTGAAAATTTCGAGAGCCAATTTTCACAACGGTGAACGTTGAAATTCCCCAACTTAAAATTTGATCCAAGCTTTTTGCAATGAATTTTGACACCCATCCTTTTTCTATTTTTTTACAGTGTTCTTGAGCCCTTTGAATCTGTTTGGCGAATCAAATGGAGCTATACAGTCACATGACCAAAGAGAGTTTCCACTTGAGAAACAGCAGGTAAACTACAGCAGGTGAATGTAACGGGGCAAGGAGAAAAGCGATCCGCAGCGGTGTATGCGCAGCACTGAAGATAAAGATGAAAGCCGCCATACCTCGAGTTGTTTTTTGAGTCATGAAACAGATGTTAACATTGTTTATAAAGGTAGGTGAATCCACCTGTTGAGGTACAACGTTCACGGGTTATTTAAAAGATAAATAAATAAGACATTTCTCACCAGTTTGTTTTATTTTTTTAAAGTTTGTCCAATGAATCTGAAATTTTTCTGTTTCCCCCCAGCTTAGGGGCTTGAAGTTGCACTCAGCTTGAACTGATGACTGCTTGAAAATACTCTGTGTAGTTAACCTTTCGCTCTTTGGAAATGGCAACGAGACGAGGCGGGGTTTTAAGCTGCTGACATCAGTCAGCTCCTGAAAGATTATCTAGAACAAATAAATAAAAAAACGATTTCAAAAAAGTAATTGCAGAGGACGCTGCCTTTAAATGTATTTTGCTTTATTTATGTATGTGAAATTTCACATTGTTGTACACAACTTATTCTGAATGCACACGGTTGTATTCAGAATAAGAGCTTAATTATAAAAGTGAGTACAATCTTGATATTCGCTTTTATTTCCATTAGGAACAATTTTGTGCAACAATCTAATTGCGATTCCTCCCCACCCCCAATATTGCAATTGTGATGTATTTTCTGATTACTTTTTTCAAGGTCCACGGATGTTTGTTTTTTTTAACAAACACAATCAATAAATTCTCTCAAAAGAGCATTTTCGTATATAGGCATTTCATTCATTTAATTTTTTTGCTATGATGAATGTGCAATACAATGCTTTGTCATTTACATAGATATCGCAATGTATTTTTCAATATGCTAATCATGCCCAGTATTGTAGTTTGTCAGTATTATTTCACTTCACAATTCCCACTGCTTATAGATTTCACAACCAGGTTTCCCAATACTTTTGAGTACCGTCTCTTCCGCACTATAAGGCGCACCAAAAAGCATTAAATTTTCTCAAAAGCCAACACTACGCCTCATAATCCCATGCGCCTTATACATAAATCATTATTCTGATTTCTTCGAGGTAGTATTTTAATTGTTCTGTAAAGCGCTTTCTTACAGCTGCAGCAGGTGTGAAAGCTCGATATAAATAAAGCTCTATTGTATTGTATTGTATTCCCTTTCGCGTAGCTCCATCTAGTGGATTCATAACGCAAACGCCACCACTATTGCAGCTTCGATTCTATGTGCCTTATAATGCCGTACGCCCTATACTGTATAGGAAAACAGTTTTAAAATAGGGCATTCATTAACGGTGCACCACATGCTCCGAAGCACCTTATAGTGTGGAAAATACACTATTTGAATAATAACGTAACATAGTATTAACGTAGAGGAGAGGTACATGAATGAAATATGAAATAGTAAATGCATTTTGCCTAGTTCACCTACTAATCAGCTATGTGCTGTCTTTGTTGTCCTTTGACATTGAGAGAAAAGCTGAAAGGGTCTACAGCTACTGTATGTAACAGCCACTAATGGTCCTTAACACCGGTAGGAAATGTAGGAAGCCACTCTTTTTTTTTTTTTAACCACCCACACAACTTTCTATCTATCTGACTCTTCAGCTATCGTTGATGACTCAAAAGCATCAGAGCGTGGAGTAGGGTGACTTGGTGTGCTGTCACGCCCACGTTGTCTTTATCATCCAACCTCTAACCTCCCGGCGGGAAAGTAAAACAATTCCAAAGCGGATAGACATGACCCACAGAGTGCGATTTCAGCTTGTCACAAGATTAATTAAAACTACTTCAGAAATGTTACCTCAATTGGGGTTTCAAGTGCAGCTACAGTGGATATACAAAGTCTACACACCCCTTCTCAAATGCATTTTTTTTTTGTGGGGGGTGTATAACAATGAGACCAAGATAAATCATTGAAAATCTTTTTGCACATCTAGCCTCTATCTGTATAACTCAATTGAAATTTTGTTTTAATCTTTTCGAGAGAGGAAGTAAAAGTTTTCCCCTACAGTGTTTGGAACATTTTGTGATAAGCCGATAAAACCAAGGTTGAACTTTTTGCTCATAATTCCAAAAGGTATGTTCGGCACAATCACAGCACTGCTCATCACCTAAAGAAAATCATGTCTACAGTGAAACATGATGGTGGCAGCATCATGTTTTGGGGCAGCTTTTCTTCAGTTGTAAGTGGGCCCAAGGCCAGGTGCAGGATTATGAACACTTCCAAATACCAGTCAGTGTTTGCACAAAACCTTCAGGCTGGAACGTTTAAAAAAATGGCATGAAAAGCCGACTAGAACATTTGAACTTTATTTGAGGAAAATCTAAGGCGTTTTAAATGATGACCCACTGTTAACATGAATTTGCATGTGACTCATTAATTTGGACGATAGCAACACCCCACTTACGAGAGGGTGTGAACACTTGCGCAATCGCATTATAAACTGTATATCATATTATACAGAAAGGGGAAAGACCCTAGTAAGTGAAAGCATGCGATATATAAAACCCAAACACGTAAGCTCCACTTCAGGCAATTCGAGGAGTAGCAAAGTGAATAATTGATTATTCGCAAAACACATGGATTCATTTCATTTTGTCATGCACACATAAGCTGACAAGATACGGCTTTGCTATAATACCTCTCATCTTGAACGGTTGGAGGCTCTCACAGAAGATTTAGCTTGGCAATTAAAATGGTGCATACTCGAATAACCAAACACACGCAAACCATAAATTAGGCTAAAAACAGCCTTACATTGTGGAATAAATATGCTCATTCGTGGAGCTACTAAAAGATCGAACAATCCAGTCCAGCACAAGGCATTTTGGAAAAAAAAAAAAAAGAAAATAGTTCCCGCAGGAAGCACTGGAATGAATCTGCGAAAATAGGGTAACTTCCGGACGATAAAACGCAGCTGATTCAAAACCGCAACAGCTAAATTTAGCCATAAAAAGAGATTTGTACATATATTGGTTGCTTCGCATTAAGCGTCCCCATGCTGAACATGGGATATTTGCAAAGAAAGAGGTCGAACCGATGAATTTTTAAAATAAACTTGGTAACTGGTAATGCTTTCCCCTCAGCCCAGCAAATAATGCCAAATGCAGCGAGTGACACGGTGGCGTCCCAGAACCGTTCGTTGTCTCTTTCGTTGTCACACGAGGCCAATTCAACGATTAACTTCACCACAAAGCAGTGCAGCCTTTGGAAACCAATTTGTTACGTGTTGGGGTGACGCAGGGGACTTATATGTACTTTATAATAAGTCCATGAGGGGATGCCGCTCCATGGCCGGACTTGCTGCCCTGTCAAACAATAGAGAGCCGAGGAGAACACCTCCAGAGATGGCTGTATTTATGGCACTTGTTCCCTATGCTCATTAAAGTCAAAATGCTTATTTTCACTCAACTAGATATTAAATCCTCTATACACACGCTTTCATTTTTGTCTCTCAGAGCTCACGTTCGTCCTACAACCGCAAATAGCTGATGAATTTTTTAGTATGAAAAAAAAATCTCATTCTCTCTCTCTCTTTATATAAGAAACTCCATACAGATAGCAGCTTTGGATATAATACACAGTAAATATGAAGAGCAACGTGTGCAAATTTTGCCAATTCTTACCTAGCTGCAAAGATATTTTATTATACTCGTATATTCTGTGCCACTAAGTCATTTTAATAGCACAGTGCGGACATTCTTAGCATGAGATGCATTATGATGTTTATGTTTCATTGTACTTTTTGCCCTCTGGCACGTTAAGTTTCACAGAATCATGAATGCGTTTATAAAATATGAGCAGCCTACTTTTTTTAAAACACTCAGCAGATCAGCACTGCAAAATGAAGAAATACAGTATTTGAAGGATTGAATCAATCACACTTGCAAGCGTGTGCCATTAACGGTGAAGTCCCACATAAAACTAAAGGACCCCATCTGAAAATGAAGCCCATTCAAGAAATCGAAAAATAATTTTTTTATTTCAGCGCGTTGCCTGTCACCACTTGCTTCTCACGGTTTGAAAGCACACTTTTCGCTTCTTTCTTAATGCCGAGAGCATGACACACTTTTAAAAACATTGCAGGTTATTTCATTTGCCTCTAGGGAGTCACGAGCTAAGCGCAAATGGACACTTTTGGTCAAGTGCTGCAAACACGTAACAAAGTCCCATCCGGGGAAGATCATAGGAATGGATATACAGTCGTGTGTTTCGGTTTATTGCAAATGTAATGGGTTATTCTTCCATCAGGTCTCTGGGAAATTGGTTGAGTGCGGGGTTTTTTTTTTTGCGGATACAGCAGTAAGAAAATGTATGAGTTCCAACACGGAATAGTGCACCAATGAGTACCAATCAATGGACTTTCTACACAAAAACTCAAGCTTGGTCGATACACGCTAAGGATTGACCTATTAATTGATGCAGGCAGCAGAGGCGCTGTTCATTCATGCTCATCTGATATAAGGATAGGAAAAAACACACAAAAAACAAAGGGGTGGATAAAAAGCTTATATTAAAAAAACACAATTTAGTAATTTCATTTTTCCCAATTATATTAACCCTTTCAGGGACAGCAGTTACTACAGTGGACAACTTATCAGGTTATAAGGTTACAGGTTATCATTATTGGTGCATGAAATGGTTAATTAAACTAGAATCTCCAATGAACCTAACGTGTATGCTTTTGGAACGTGCAAGAGAAAGAAAACCCACACAAGAAGAGTGCAGGCAAACTCCACACAAAAAGGCCAGAGCTAAGATTCGCGCCCACCACCTCAGAACTGTGAGACAGACATGCAAACCACTAGCTCACCGTGCTGCCTTCAGTTATGATGTTCATGCAAAAATAGTAAATCATCATTTCAACTGCTGCCTTTTCCCTTCTCACGCAGTGGACAAGTCAATCTTCTTACTGCACATGTGCAGACTTCATTCAGGAACAGGGTATCACAGTTGTGAGGAAAATATCGCAGCATTATCCCGGGCGGAGCGGAAGAGAAGGTGAAAGGGAGACATATCAAAACTAGCAGAAATGTCAGCGTTTTTCGAAGTTACACCAAAGAGGCGTAAGAGACAACAGCAAGAGCAAGACACTCTTGCCAGTTCCAGTAGCACCCACACATTCTGAATAAATTTGAGATTAAATTGAGACAAGATCATCCTTATTTATATATTAATGCTTTTGTTACATTTATTTATGGCGGTACTGTATATTGTTCTCTGAAGATATATTAAAAAACAAACAAACAACAAAAAAACTCAATTTTTCACCAGGTTGCTGTCATGTAAAAGTTTAATGAGAACATGTACTTTTCACAACCGGCCCCATGCCACAAGTCAGACATGAAGTTGATTTATGGGAAATGGAATATCAGCGGGAAAGATGACAGCGGGTCATGGATTTCACAGTAACGGCGTGACAGATGACTGACAGCAGAGAGAGAGGATGATTACATTTACGATATATACTACCACAACTTCCTAGGGTGACATGTTTCCAGGCAGAGATTACAAGGGTTTATTCACAACTGCCTCCTGGGCTAATGAAAAAAATTCTATATAATAGGTATGAGAAAGAAAGATAAACATCATAATTCGGTGCTATTTTATAAAAGAGGAAGTGGTGTGATTGTGTGATAATCATGCCTCCCCGTTTCCTCTGCAGATTACTCTTAAACACGGCAATGCAAATTTTCCCAAACTAACTCAGATATACTGCTGTTTGCTGATGCCCCATTTACAGGCGGATTAAGTACAAAAGGATCCAAACCAAGAAAAAGAAAGCCAAAGTGATCTTATCCGATTGCGTTTCGTTGCTCAACTAGTCACATACGGACTCGAGAGGAAACGGGGAGTAAGAGGAAGACATTGAGAGACAGCCAGAGAGCGGGACAGACAAGGCGCAGTGTTGCTAATGAGAATGTCAGAGGCAGAGAAGCGATTAGTGAAGTTCTGGATGGAAACCACCATCAGCAACAATGATTAATGGTCTGAATTTGTTTTTCCTCCACCTCATTGCTCTTTCCTCCTGCTTAACACCGCTCCTATCATGTCTATGGCTCAACTTAATACATTCCAGCAGCCTGCTACTCCAACAACTCCACCAGTGTGATGCCTGATTTAGGATGTGCATTGTGTTGCCTTTCAAACACAAATGTGTTTTTATCTACCTTGTATGAATGAACATTATGTACAGTACGGGGGTTATGGACAAAGTCCTTCTTCAAATAGCAAAAATCTTTGAGATATTGATGCCAAACCTAAAAAGGCTTAATTCAGGGATGGGCAACGTGGATAATGGGACACGGTTTTTCATCATCACTACTGGGGCGCCACACACGTTCTAAATCAATGTATGATGAAAATGCCATTTTATATATGGACAAAATACGTGCTGGCCCGCAAAGAGCGACAGTGTACATATAATTCATACCTACTGAAATTCGTTACAATTTTTTTTTTTTTTAAGTCTGTGGTTCTGAATGTACAAACATAATATGCTAAAGGAACCAGGCTGAGACAGGAAACTATCTATCTATCTATCTGGCTAGCTATCTATCTAGCCAGCTATCTAGCTATTTGCCAGCTAGATAGCTAGCTAACTAGCTACCTTAGCTGGGGCTGGGAGATGACAACAAAAGCCGCTATTGTAGGCCGTACATGTTTTTTTGGGTAGGATATGATCTGACTTCTTATTGCCATTTCTTTTTCTTGCTGCACATACCTAGAAAGTGTAGCAGGGTGCTTTAAATCAATATGCTGTTTCAGTTTTGCCATAAATGCAATTGAAGTCCCTACGTATTTGCTTTATGAAACCAGGTGGTCATCCCCCACCCCCCTCCTAAATCCTCTTTCTCATAAAATTCTTGAACATTATTATGGGACGATACCTTATCACATGCCGAGACAGAGTGGAGTTGGTCATCGCACTGCTGTGCATAATTACGTGTCACACCCCCCTTACATTTTGATGACATAGGCGCCGTGCGACTGTTGGTGGCCAGGGTTACCAAATAATGGTCTTTCCCACCCAATTAAGACTCCTTTACAGTTTGTTTTCTCCTTGCAGTCTATCAAGAGTAAACGTGACGCTCTTGTGCAGAAATGGACTGCCGTTTGAAAACCGCTCATTGGCCCCAGGATGAGCTCGTTCACAGAAATGATGACAACGCAAAAATAGACCAGTTTGGGGACAGCACTGCAATTTCTCTTTCATTAATTTGCAAGGATTGTGCAAATGGGAAAAAATATTTTTGAGGGGCCCTTGTCAATCATTGGCCATTAGAATAGTCATTCATTTTTTTTTCAACCTCACAGCGCTTCTGGCCGCTAAACCATGACTGGACCTACTTGACACCAAATGTCTAGTACGTGAAGTAGGTTGATTCAGACTCAAGTGTGCTCAAATATGCATGAAGTGTGTCTTTTATGTCGCCCCACACACCAACACTTGTGGAAATGCTCACCGATAATTTAGTGGGATATATCCCAGTCAACAGAGTCTTTAAGTAAGCAGATTTTTGCACCTTAAACATGTAGGTATGTGTTAGTGGGCTAGATGTCTCATTTATGTACCGTACTGTTCTTGGCGATTGTATTTTCATTTGTTCAAATGAGTCAGGAAAAAACACCTTCTTGTCGTGCGTTATATTTATAAAACATTTGTATTTTCAATTTACTGGGGACTTAATTTTTGATTTTTTTCCCGGGCTCTACATGAACGGCTATTGTCAAGGGTCTGCAACTTGCTCACGTATGGCACTTTGGAGCATCTAAAAAAATTCTAGCCCAATTTTCACACGTTCAGAAATTGGATGTGAAGTAGGAAAAATACAATATTATGTGGATTATGGAAGAAAATGTTTAACAATGGACTTTGTAAGTTACACAGGTGTTTCAAGAGATAGAGGCTTTATCTTACACGACAGATTTACAATCACTGGAGGCTTCATTAGGTACTGCATCACACTAAAAGGATATATTACCTTATTTGGAGGCTGCAAAATATTAGAAGGACCTGTCGGTATGATGAAATGCAGTTCTACACATATGCAAACTACCAAAATAAAGTCTAATAACTGCCAACTGTCCATCAAAAATGAGCATTATTACACAGTGGAACCTCGAGTTAATGAAATGATTTGGGGAAGGTGTCATCCGTTATAGCCAATTGTCCGTGACATCTAAGTACTTTTTTCATGACCTAAAAACAACCAATATAATACAAGATTATTGTTTTGTAATTTTATAACAGCCCAAAAAGGCTCAGTAAAAAAAAATCATTGTAAACAAATTGAAGAGAAAAGCTTGGAATTGTTTGAAAAGTTTTAAAGTTCATCCGGAGTTGTTTGGGATTTAAAACCTACATTATGTTGGAGCCCATGAGTGCGCTCGAAGGTATATTGCAGTTCAGCAAATAAACACTTTACCGTTACCGTAATGTTACTCTATCATAACTGTCTTGCTGCGGGTTCAGGGGAGGGGGTTCTTCGACTGACAGCTTCACATAACGTGAATTAAAGGTGAGCTTCAGAAAAGAGAGATAGCAGGGCAGTGAGAGAAATAGCCAAAAGTGAAAGGAATCATAGATGTTGCATTTACCTGCTCCTGGTGTCATCCTCTTGTTTGTTCCATGTTACGCACAAACAATACTTCTATTCAAGACCGGGCCTGCATTCCTGGCTCTACTGCTGATGATTAAAGTCGCTTCTGATGTCAGCAGCCCGCATCTTTCTCTCTTTACCACACACACCAATTCATTCCAAACACAATGGCACCTTTCTCTCTTACCTACGTCCTTTCAGGGACTTTTCTATACCAGTGAAGGGAGAAGGCAAGAGCATTTACAGTAGAGTTCCTGGTGGATGATGAACCGGAAAATAAAGTATAATTTTTAAGAATCCAATGACTCACCCAGGGAAAAGTTTGGGCGATAAATTCGACTACAACTACACTTGGTACCTTAGTGCTTAAGTATACTTGGTGTACTATACAGTACATTGTTAGATTAGGCCTCTAGATAGGTGATTTGAGCTCGGCCGTTGTGTCGCTGTGATCTTTCTCCTTGCTGGGCTTTCCGTATCTACGGCACCCTTGGTGCACCTTCGAGTTGAATCGAGAAGAAAAGGGTTCCAGGACCATGCATCCATCTTTCTGGCATCCAATAAAATAGTTCAACTGAGAATATACAATCTTCTGGTAGTTACTGTTAGTGTAGCGGGCATTAAAGATAAAGGACCAGTGAAAGTTCCCCGAGAACTTCTCAATTGGTGCCGTGACCCGGATATCGAAGATTTTTTTTTCAGAGAGTCATTTGTTTTTGACATTTAAATGTGTCAGTCATCAGGTTCTAGTAAAGATAAGATGGATATTTATGTATACTTATGGATAGTTTATTGTAGTTCAATACGGTAGAATATACAATACATTTTTGTTTTACAATGGGTGAAGAATAATAAAGGATTACATGTAATTATACTTTATATAATTCAGTACAGAATGCAATGTAGTACATCGTATTTGTTCGATTTGTGTTCAAACTGATTACTTGGGCAACTCCAGTGCAGAGCATAAATGTCAGTGTGCCTGCGTGCAGCCCTGAAGAAGGGGCTGAACAATCTCCCTGTGCTATAAGATTTATTTGAACAAATCTGACACGTTTGTTTGCCAGTGTGGTCCTCCCATCATATACATTATTTAGCAACGAGCTGCGTCGATGTACTCGCAGCTGGCAGCGCAGCTCATCTTTTTCAAAGCTGCAGAAACTATGAGATCTTTTTTTCTGACCTCGGGCGTCATCGGCCTGCGGGGAGCTTTCGTAGGGGCTTGCGTACCCGAGCTTCTCTCGCCTGGCCTTTGTTTTAGTTGGAGGAAAGAATCTCTGAGGGGCTCGGCGCAGAGTCGACCGGCAGCAACCAGCTCTTAACGTAAATGAGAAAAGACGAGGAATCTCTGTTGCTGTCTTTACAGCAAAAGCTCTGAGCTCCGAGGCGATATAGTCTACATTTGGCAGAATCGGTTTCGGCCGATCGGAAAGAATGGAAACAGAAATTAGCCTTGCCAGTGAGCTAATGTCTCGCTAGGGTGTTGGGCTTTTCGGGTGTTCTTAGTGTTTGATCACATGATGATTATTGTGCTTTTTTTTTTTTCTGCGAGGGCATCATCTCTTGACGTGTGTACTTCCCACTATTCTATGCAAGCTCTCTTCACAGAAGAAAGCACCAATCTCCACGTCTCCTTGAGGTCACTGGACCCACCAATGGAGCAATCCCAGAATTAATGGGGCATTTTGAAGACATCTTAATTGTCTCTCGGAGATGCGTTTCCGAAGTACGGCAGCAGGTCACGGACGTCTCTTTGATCTTTGGAAAGAGCCACTTCTGCTCGACTATCCCGCTAAGTTTTAAAAGCCCGCCGTGTGATCCTCCCCTCCTCCCGCTGAGAAGGATTTAGCAACAGTTTACGCATTTTGGCAAATCACCTCAGTGGTGCCCTGCATCACCCTGCAAACATGCTGTGCTTCCAGTCTGATAAGAAATTCCACCTCAGAGGGAAATACAGTATGTCCTCTCTCTCTGTCTCGCACACACTCTTGGCTTTTATCTCCTCCATCCTGTTTTTCCTCTCCTAGCTTCCTCTCCTCTGAGGAATGAGGAAGAAGGACAGAGGGCGATGACAGGGTTCTGGAAGGAAGACTTGATTTATTCCAAGGCATTTCCAGGGAGTGTCATGAATAAATTTAGCGTTAGGTAAGCTCTTCTACATTGTTTCCTTTGGTCCCTGTTGAGAGAGACGGAGGAGGGGTGGGCGTGTGCATATTCATGGTTTATTCCGGGAGATTCTCCCACAGATAGTTCGGCTCCTTTTCTGCACTGCATGCAGTTTATCGATATTATGCAGGTCATAATTTTGCATTCGCTTGTGTCATTGTTGTCGAGGAAATACAATAGTCATCCAAAAGGCGAAAAAAATTTGAATCAGCTATGGTTGCTGCAAAGTTGAGCCAGGACTTGACTGCCAGTAGCAAAAGAGCGGTGAGTGGAAATAAATTGGAAATTGAGCAGTTTATCGTTATTTTGGCTAGCGAATGTCTAAAGTCTCCTCAAGCATTAGAAAACATTCGGGGACCCTATTTTCGTGCCCGGAAAAAGTCGAGTACAAAGCGCAATTCTAACTATGGCATGGATAGAGTTCTCTTTCTTTTGGTATTTTTGTAGACAGGCGCAATTAGAGAGGGGTGTTTGCACTGTTGCGGTAGTCAACACAGACGAAAGCGGCGATGACAATGACATCCACCGCACATACCAGTGGAGTACAATATCTGTTTCCTTGTGATTCGATCAGATTCACCCACATTGCACGACATCGCCTACGCCACAACTTAGACCTGGTTTTACCTGGTCTAGTCTGTTTCCGGTTACTAAATGGTCATATAGAAGAAAACGCCGTTGGCCTGCCAGAATGCTCAGCATGGCACAACGCGGTCTGCCAAATTTCCAAACTGTTGGCAACAAAAGTGAGTACACCCATTTGTAAAAATTGACATTTTTTTAGGGGTGCGGGGGGAAGCCGTACGTATTATTTTTTTTGTGTGTTTATATTTGCTTTATGCCACAACTGACTAAAAAAAAAATCATTACAAATAAATACAACATGGATTTTTGTCTTGCAGCAAACACATTTTACCCAACAACAAATGTTATTGATCATTTAGACATGATGTTTATTACTTCGGTTGTGATTTGCAACCCAGTAGCCTGCTGTGAGATTTTCATATCGTTGTACATCCCTCTTAAGCAGTTAAAAAAAATTGAATCAAAACACCGCTCATTAATTCCACAACATTGCAAACCTCATCCAGGATAGATCCAATACATCACAGATCCATACATCCATTTTTTAATATACTTTCACTGCCATTCAGGCTCCGCAAAATGCAAATTGTGAGATAGCTAACTACGAGTAGAAGTTGAACCCACGGTGCCTGCCCGGCCGACAGGCAAGTAAACCACGACGCCATCAGTGACCTACCGCACAGGTCTTGTATTGGATGTCCTTAAATTATGCAGGCGCACCTAACGAAGTCTAAAATCTATAGAACAGAGTTTATAAAAAGGCTTTTAGTAGCTTGAGGAAGATTTCAGGCTGCCTTGTCAAAAGATGAAGGTGAAAGAAAAGATGACCCAGCAGGAAAAGAGTGTGAGCACGGTGGGGTAATTAGCCTGTGTTTCCGTGTGTGTGTGTGTGTGTGAAACAACTTTGAATCAATTCTCACTAGGGTTGGTGTTAAACTGTAAGTTCATGGGGCCTATTTTCATGCCCAGCGCAAAAGGTGCAGTCTAAAATTAGCATGAACGATGAACCACGACATAGGACGGGTTGCCCGGGGGGCACTTTGAACAGTAAAATTTGCAACCGTAGCTCTTGACGTATTCCATTAATGTTTTACCTCCAAAAATTGTGATGATCACTACGGCAATGACAGTAAGGCTCATGTTGAAGCAAAATGACGCATTTTGACGCAAATTTATGCATTAAAATGTAGGGTCTCCAATTCCATTTACAGGACATTGGTTTGGAATTGCCTTTCCTAATCTTGAGAATGGTCAGAGGCTGTTTTTAATTGGGTTTCCTGCAGTTGGAGACAAAATTCATTTGCTAGAGGCCATGTAATATAAATAAAGAAATAAAGAAATAAATCATAGTGCTCCGACCCAATCAGGCCAATCGGAAAGCCCTCAGAGGTTTTTGGGCTTCTGATGGAAAAGTGAATATAATGGTCAATATGAGCATGACGGCAAAACAAAACAAAAAAACAAAACAAAACAACCACCCCAAAACCCCAAAACCAAACCCCCAAAAATAAATAAATAAAAAAAGAGCTGCAATATTATGATTATAATAATGTTATTTGAGTTCGTCTCTGTGTGCCCTGCGATTGGCTGGCAACCGATTCAGGGTGTCCCCCGCCTACTGCCCGGAGACAGCTGGGATGGGCTCCAGCACCCCCCGCGACCCTAGTGAGGATCAAGCGGTTCGGAAGCGGTTCGGAAGATGAATGATAATGTTATTTGATTCCTTGGATTCTGAACGCTCTGTATTATTGATGTCAATACATTGATTATGCAGATGATGCAGCTGATGTGGTAGAAAGTTATGCTTAGGTGTGAGTCATCAGTCCTCATCCTTTGTATGCATTCATGCTGGTATGATAATGAATTTATTCTTAATATGTTGAATATTGTCATGTAATATTCCATTTTCCTCATACAACAACTTAATTTTATAATATTACAACTTTTTAGGACAACTTTTCTTGACTTTATTATCATAAAATTATTACTTTTCTGCCGATTATTAATTTTTTTTTTTTATTTGCCAATGAAAACTTTTCCCATTTTGACTCTTTTCTTTTAAGAATTATGACTTTTTCCCAGGAATATTAATGATGCTCTTGTACAAAGAAAATTTGACTTTTTTCTTGCAATTTTACTCCCCCTATATTCATTAAATTGCTTATTTTTTCGAAGTATGCATCTATTTTTATTCAATTTTCAACCTGATAAGACATTTTCTTCACAGTAATGGAAACGTTATACTCCTTTTTTTATTTTTATTTTAAAATGTTTTTATTACATAGTACAACTTTAAAGTATGAACTTTTCTCAGAAAAGTCTGATTTAATTCTGGTCATATTCAACATTTCACACCAATACTAGTAATGTGAAACAAAACTAAGCCTTGCTATCTTTCCAAAGGCAGACTTTTGATTTAGCTCCTGTGTTGGACCTCATGATTTTTGTGAGCGGCAACCAGTGAGTGGAAATGTAAGTTTGGGTTATTATAGAGATCGTCAATGAAAAGTTAAGTTTTGAAAAATTGATTAGCATCGCCCCAAAATGTACCTTTCGGCGCACTGCTGCACAAGAACAAGTTGCCTTAAAAAAAATAAAAATAAAAAAGAACTGCAGCATGAGATCCATTTTTG
Source organism: Hippocampus mohnikei (assembly GCA_026261675.1). Lineage (NCBI taxonomy): Eukaryota > Metazoa > Chordata > Actinopteri > Syngnathiformes > Syngnathidae > Hippocampus > Hippocampus mohnikei. Next base: position 7,331,884 of record JAKGUB010000521.1, read on the forward strand.
CAGACACTCAAAGTCGCCTCCATGGCGACAGATATGAATTAGTAAAAGTATCGTGGCTCCCTCGGTACAGTGTGAAAGTACTTTGGCGACAAGAAGAGTCGTTGCATGAGGTGGACAGTGTCACTGGGTTCACAGAGGAGGAGCACATATGCAAAAATAACTCTCGAGTGGCCAAAGACACATGACTCTCCATTTTGCCATGTGCTTATTGGAAAATTGATTCATGGAGCTAGCGGGTACATGGAAAAAGGCGAGGGTCCCCCGTGACTTAAACGCACCTGCACACACATACACGCAACAGCGGCCATATACAGACATCTTTTGTCCGCTTGCGCGGCGATCCGTGACGACCGAGGTGACGCTTGCACATGATTGTAGACAACTGTGAATTCTGCGTCACAAGAGAGAAAATCAATAGCGGCTTGGGGGAGTGAGTGGATTTCATTACGGCTTATCGTGATCAATTCACAACTGCGGCCGCACTCATTCACTCTTTCTTATCTTGTCGTATGGATGTCACGGGGCTACTCGTTATAAATCAGGGCAAGTAGTCTTGAAAACTAGCTTTCAAAGTAGTTTCTATTGCTTGCTAGTCATTTTTGGATTGTACCGGGCTATCAGTGAAAGAAAGTTTCTGCCCGTAAAGTCCCTTCTGCACTTTTAATACATTTCCACTGACAAAACCAGGTACAAGAGGTACAGCCATTTTTTTTTTTAGATTCAATCTCAGATCAAATATATTTTGAAAAAATAATTTGATTTTAAATGTTGAACTGTTCATCTTTAATGTACGTGACAAGAATGTTTATGAATGAGCGCTTGTCAAGATACATTACTTTGTTCGCTGCCACGGTCAGTCAGGATCGCGTTTATGAATCCCACTCGGGTTCTAAGCAGGCCACGCCCCGCAGCAATATGATTGACGGCTGCATCCAGGTAGGACATGTCCGATGAGATGCCGGCGAGAAGGGTGATATGTGTGGACGTGATAGCACACTGCTAACGTTAATGATAGCTTACCTTGTCGCCATATCTTAACTTTGAAGTAGCTGCAGTAGAATCCACCCCAAGTTTTACTTTGCCGCATTGTGCCGTCAGTTAAAACTCTCCACATGCCAGGAAGTCGATACAAGAAAGGCTTTTCTGCTGTTTTGAAGGCGGGGTGACTCTTCTCTACACCATCCTGAGCACCTTTAACAAAGAAAGGAGTTAGCTAAGTGTTCTAATTGTTCTTTTCAACTGCATCCAAACAACAAGATGGAAAAGACTCCACAAAACTGTGACAATTCAACTTGTAAAATACTACGCGTTATACTACCCAATATTCTGCGGACAAAAAACGATCAATTGAAATTGTATTAGACTTTTTTGAGGTTTTAATTCCCCCACACAGAGTCCAAATGATTAATCTTAACAAGACACGTTGCTTATAGAGGTGCTGGCGTTGGGTTGAGAAAACCAGCATACTCATAGGTACATTGTTACTTTGTTGCCTCTTTGGCGCTATCTCATAGTTTTTACATGGTCTGAGATGATATTCCCGAGTGTGCATATTGTATCGAGAAGGCAATGGGTACATGTTATGAATGCATCCCCAATGGCCGTGGAATGCTGAAGCAAGGCCAATCTGCTGCAAAAATAAAAATAATCCGAAACAAAGGATAACCCGTTGTCGGTAGATCGTGTGGAATTGATCATTGATTAATTGCTCGGTGAAGCAAGTGAGGCAAAATGGAGGAGTGCGCTACCCTGGGTGCGACCGGAGGCACTGTTAAATCAGTCTCACTGAGTTTGCTGTCGAAAGAGAAACCACATGATGTCAGCGATGGGTAAGATGAGATACATCCCTGCAGACCAACTGGCACAACTCTTGCAGGCAGTATTATTCTGTTCAGTACAATGCTGATGTCGAAATAAGAGTCGAAGACATTTCAGAGAGTCTCCCGCCCATTGAGATAATTTATTCAGTACTTTTCCACATGTTCGAGCGAGGAAATTGGTAAAATGCTCACCCCGATGACTTTTATCAGCTTGGCACCAGCAGATTTATTTATTTGAGGTTTTTAACCCTTTCAAGGATGACGGTTACTACAGTGGACAGCTAATCATGTTATCAGGTTACAGGGTGCATGAAAGGGTGAAAAATATTTGTCTTTGTTATTTTTTTTGGGGGGGGGTATTGGAGGTTAATCAGAATTTTCACTGTATTTTCAATGGTTTCAATGGATCTTCAGGGTCCCACTGTATAGTTTTAAAATGAAATATCACCATTAGGCAGTCGATGGCAGACTTGCACTTTAACTTCTACTTTCCTATTTTGCAAAGAGAGTCGGCCTCATATTTTTTTTTCAGATTTGGAATGACATGCAGAACAATCACAGCACCTGAATAATATTACAATTTTGAATGGATTGATTTTTGTTCGGCGAAAAAAAAACCCAAAATGGAGGTTGACCAGCATCCTGAAATATTTTGTTTTGACCTTCCACTAGACTTCATCCCTTCTCCAAGTTCGGTAATCATTCAGTGATGAAGGCTAAAAATAAAGTGGGATTGCTTAAGCCTGAATCCGTATCTGTCTCATTACAGCTCATTTCACACAGGCAAAGCTGAATTTGAGAAACTACAAAATCAATATATAATGCAGTTTGCGCGACTCCAATTGATTCATTAGGGATGCATTTGTTCAGGGTGACCTCCATCAGACGGGGTAAATTGTGTGTACGGGTGTGTGTGTGTGTGTGTGTGCGTCTTGAGAGGTGGAGGGCTGCATCCAAAGCCCTTAATAGCCTCCGTGCTGAGCAGAGACGTGCGCACTGTGCAAGAAGACGAAATAATATAGTCGAACAGATGCCAGTTTAAAAAGCCCTGTTTATGCTGATGGGGAGTGAAATTGCATCAGGAAAGCCCGGGCGAACGCTCTTATGAGAGCGTTAACTCCATGCGAGATGCATTAAAGTCTTCTACCGGCGTTGCATTTGAATACCAACCCGCTTTATTTGTGCGAGGCCGCGGAAAGCGACAGCTGTTTGGCCTCAAACATCACACACAGGCACGCGCACGCAACCTCTGTTTTAGATTATAATACATGCGTCTGTGAGTGTGCTCGCACGAATCAATACGCAGCAACTGAGAAGAGCATTATTGAAACTAGCCCCGCCTCTCACATCTTATTTTGATTACCCCACACGGTTGCTGCTCTTTACCATATTGTGCAAAGCCAGGCTGCCTAATTAATGGAGCTACAGGGCAACTTCTCAGAACAAAGAAAACAAAAAAAACAATACAAATCAATGGTGAGAGAGGAAAGCGGCCACGCGGATCTCTTTGCCCTTTTTTAGGACAATGGCAAACATTTAATTTTCTCTCCTGATAAATTCTTTAGCCTTTCCCGCTCTCTTGGCCTTTTTTCAACAACTCCACCTTGCTGACAATCTTTGTTGTGTGTGTGTGTGATGTCAGCCATCACATGGGAGGGAAATGGAGAGCGACCATTGTTTTTTTTCTTGGCAAATTATAATTGTGATAAGGCACAGTCGCTGTTAGTGTAGTGGTACACTCGCCTGACCTGTGTGGGGCCGTGTGGGATCGTTACCCACTCGCTGACAGTGTGTATGTGGGTGTGAATGGTTGTTCGTCTCTACATGTGCCCTGCGACTGACTGGCGACCAGTTGAGGGTGTAGTCTGCCTTCCACCTGAAGTCACCTGGGATAGGCTACACACCAACTCGACTCTGTTCAGGATCATTGGTGTTGAAAATGGATGGATGGATGGATGATGAGGCACACCCCTGAATATTGATTTGCACATCTCATAGAATAAGATTTTGAAATTGTTGTCAGTAGATGAAAACTTTTTACAAACTTTATTACTGCGTGGTTGTTGCTGTTTAACCGCACACTGAAGTATATCATTTGGTAAATCAGAAACTACTGCATAGTTTTAACAGTTCTTCCTCAAACTTAAACTCTGTGAAATTAAATATATTTTGTTATTCATATATTCTCAATAAATCATAATTCATGTCTGCATGCAAATAGGTGACATTTTAGAGAGTGGCCTTGTTAGACTGTGTGGGTGTACCCAGATGAAGTTTTTCGGCAAATTACATTCCACTTTACAGATCCTGTTGCTAGTTTAGCCCCGTCCATGAAGGCATGTGTGCTATCATTTTCGGAATCACTCAGTGCCTGAAGAACAATCTAAAGCGCAACAACCACCATATATGTGGAGTGAGTCCGATTACAATGTCAGCACAGCTGATGCTGGTGCAACAGCACGCAAGGGCCGCGGCGGGTTGACTCTCAATCGTCACGTTGGCTTTCATCGTTGTCACGTTGTTTATCACGCCAGACTGGTTTTCTTCATGCCGTCCCTTGAGCAACATGCGGCCGAGTGGCTTGCTTTCTCAAGGGTGCGCTCTCAAGGACAAGTATGTCGTACGTCGTCACGCCGACATACGTGACAGCTCATAGCGAACGTGAGGGTGTTTCTATTGCAATGGAGTGGATAACGGCTCGATGAGTTGCTCTCTCCGTGGAGCTCCGACCAATTTTATGGCGCTTGCGGAGTTTCCCCACTTGACGGATTTTATATGTTCTTGAAATGAAAATGGAGAGTGAACCTCCGTGGGAATGAAGACTGTCATTCTACATCAATTCAATGACGCATCGACAATGAACAAATAAAGGATAGGTGCGTGGTCCACTCCATCTCATGATTAAGATGCATCATAGTTAAAATGCAGCACATGCTTCGAATAATAGGCCTGACAGGCTTGATTATGTTCTCTTTGAAGAGACTATAGGTATCCTCCTCCTCCTATAGCTTTTACGTCTTGGATCATTATTATTCCAGTCACTGATAGTGAAAACACAGCAGAGATGCGAGTCATTTCTCATTCCAAGAGAGAAAAATGCAAATGCTAGTTTCAGTATCAAGCCTTATGGTGTTTTAAGGACCATAACAAAAGAAGGGTGGATCATAAATATTACTCCGCCCCAGCATGATTAATATAGTAGAAATATTGCTCACAAAACTAATAAAAAGTCAAACTGTAAACAGTGATGAACAGACCCCTCCCCTACTCCTTTTTTTAAATCACCAGATACAAAATTGTCCAAAATTGTCCAAATCGATAGCAGCAATCCTGGCTAGACTTTAAAGTGTCATAAAATCACACTTTTGCCAGGGGTCAATCTACAGTTCAGAGGGCGGGACGAGGGTAATGCCTGAAATTTGTGAGAAGCCATGCAGAGAAAAGGTGTTGTGATGATTACAAGAGTCATTCAAAATAGAATACAATAACCCAAATGAGTTGTTAAAATTCGCCACAATACGGTGAACCCCAGCCGAGTTGCAATTGACGACATGCAGTATTCATTTTTCCGTTGAACCTAATTAACAAATACAGTATTCATGTACTTGAATGCTTTTTCTATAACGCCCAAGATGGCGCCCAAATGGTCTTCTCCTTCGAAGGCATGAGTTAGCGGAAGAGTAGGTAGTGTTGGCCACCGACTGATATTCACCTCTTTTGACAGCAAACAGCAGCATAATGGACGATTCCAGCAAAGGGCCAACAGACAGGCAGGCGAGGATACTTGTGAAAGCTGGGTACTAACCTTCTCTAGCAGATGCGGAAAAAGGTCCAGATCGTGACTGGCTAGTGCTAAACTCATGATGGATCCGTTTGTGAAACAGTGGAGGCTCAGTTTACAAAAGTTCACTGACAAAATGGTTTTGGAAGAAATCTTGCTTTAGTTCACACCTGGGTACCTGTTTTTGGCTATCAATTACCCCTCAGAATGGCTCCAGAGAGACTTAAAACTTAAAGTGATAGTGCTATTAGGAAGCCTAATCATTCCAATTGAAAAACGAATAACTAACATATTGGATATATTGAAATTGGGTCATGTGACTCCAGTTCGACTGAAGACACGGAAAAAAAATGGGTTGAGCGCATGCGTAGACAAATGTTTTAAAAGTGATCAAATCAACGTGTCACTGAGCCTAAATATATATATATTATCAATACTTTTACTTTAAGCGGCACTTTTAGAGTCGAATAATCTGTATTCGTACTCTACGACAATGTTGTAAAGCTGGTTTGAAATGACATCAGGTATTGGACCGTAAAAATGAATGCTGGTCACTGAACATTGGCAACTTCCACACCGTTTTTTGTTTTGTTTTACCTTATAGCAGCACATGTAACATTCTATAGTTTGTTTCTTGGGTAAGGAAGTCAAGAGCATTTGGTAGTTTCCATCACAATTCCAAAATGTATACTAATTCCAAACATGTATGCATGGTCCTACCTTAACATGGAAGTGACGTAGACGTGCTTTACTTCTAAACTCTCTGAAATACAAATGTTTTCTCATATCTTACACTCTTGTCAGCATGAAATGCTTGAGTTGTTACTCGTTCGTTGTGCTTTCGTCTGTGACTGAAGATCTTGAGCACCTGTCGTTGAAAAACGAAACCCACGACTGACGGGCGCCCCCTCCGTAAGGTAAAGGTACTACGTGACGCTTACACGAAGCCTTTTTCCAACTCCAAAAATTGCGCTTGTCAAATAGACAAAACAGTCGCTGTCCCTTTTGCGAAGTATTTGGGGCCCACAAAAAGTGTTTTAAATGCATACACTAATGACGTGCTGAAATTACACACATTTTTATGGTAAGAGATATATTGCAACTGTTTTCAACTTTGGCAAACTTAATGCAACACTGCCCTCTACCGGAGAATGAAATTTGACCTGCAGACGGGTTGTGTGGATACCAAAGCGTTTATTGCAGGTCAAGTTCTTTATACTTTCATAGGGGTGACACAAATTCAACTGTCACCTCAAAGTAAATTAACACCAACCACAACCTTGTGTAAGTCATTTTTCTCGTGATTGACGAACAAAACCTTTATTATAAACATTTAGTTTGTTTATTGGCCAGTAAGTACACTCAGACAAGAACTCCGTATTGTTTGAGAACGTCTGTGTACTTTGCAATTTTGCTCTCAACGTTCTTCATGGCCACTTTGGTCAGCCTGATGGTGGCCTTTTTCTTGTTGTAGCGTATCTTGCCCTTCTCTTTCCTCTTCTCCTCCAGGGTGGCTGTGATGGCCTGGTACTTCCAGCCAACCTCGTGAGCCAAACGTCCCAAGAGGGCAAACTGCACGTGACACGGGTACAGTTAAACATTGCAAGGTCAATCTACAGTTCAGAGGGCGGGACGAGGGTAATGCCTGAAATTTGTGAGAAGCCATGCAGAGAAAAGGTGTTGTGATGATTACAAGAGTCATTCAAAATAGAATACAATAACCCAAATGAGTTGTTAAAATTCGCCACAATACGGTGAACCCCAGCCGAGTTGCAATTGACGACATGCAGTATTCATTTTTCCGTTGAACCTAATTAACAAATACAGTATTCATGTACTTGAATGCTTTTTCTATAACGCCCAAGATGGCGCCCAAATGGTCTTCTCCTTCGAAGGCATGAGTTAGCAGAAGAGTAGGTAGTGTTGGCCACCGACTGATATTCACCCCTTTTGACAGCAAACAGCAGCATAATGGACAACAGACAGGCAGGCGAGGATACTTGTGGAAGCTGGGTACTAACCTTCTCTAGCAGATGCGGAAAAAGGTCCAGATCGTGACTGGCTAGTGCTAAACTCATGATGGATCCGTTTGTGAAACAGTGGAGGCTCAGTTTACAAAAGTTCACTGACAAAATGGTTTTGGAAGAAATCTTGCTTTAGTTCACACCTGGGTACCTGTTTTTGGCTATCAATTACCCCTCAGAATGGCTCCAGAGAGACTTAAAACTTAAAGTGATAGTGCTATTAGGAAGCGTAATCATTCCAATTGAAAAACGAATAACTAACATATTGGATATATTGAAATTGGGTCATGTGACTCCAGTTCGACTGAAGACACGGAAAAAAAATGGGTTGAGCGCATGCGTAGACAAATGTTTTAAAAGTGATCAAATCAACGTGTCACTGAGCCTAAATCTATATATTATCAATACTTTTACTTTAAGCAGCACTTTTAGAGTCGAATAATCTGTACTTCGTACTCTAAGACAATGTTGTAAAGCTGGTTTGAAATTACATCAGGTATTGGACCGTAAAAATGAATGCTGGTCACTGAACATTGGCAACTTCCACACGGTTTTTTTTTTTTGTTTTACCTTATAGCAGCACGTGTAACATTCTATAGTTTGTTTCTTGGGTAAGGAAGTCAAGAGCATTTGGTAGTTTCCATCACAATTCCAAAATGTATACTAATTCCAAACATGTATGCATGGTCCTACCTTAACATGGAAGTGACGTAGACGTGCTTTACTTCTAAACTCTCTGAAATACAAATGTTTTCTCATATCTTACACTCTTGTCAGCATGAAATGCTTGAGTTGTTACTCGTTCATTGTGCTTTCGTCTGTGACTGAAGATCTTGAGCACCTGTCGTCGAAAAACGAAACCCACGACTGACGGGCGCCCCCTCCGTAAGGTAAAGGTACTACGTGACGCTTACACGACGAAGCCTTTTTCCAACTCCAAAAATTGCGCTTGTCAAATAGACAAAACAGTCGCTGCCCCTTTTGCGAAGTATTTGGGGCCCACAAAAAGTGTTTTAAATGCATACACTACTTGATGACGTGCTGAAATTACACACATTTTTATGGTAAGAGATATATTGCAACCGTTTTCAACTTTGGCAAACTTAATGCAACACTGCCCTCTACCGGAGAATGAAATTTGACCTGCAGACGGGTTGTGTGGATACCAAAGCGTTCATTGCAGGTCAAGTTCTTTATACTTTCATAGGGGTGACACAAATTCAACTGTCACCTCAAAGTAAATTAACACCAACCACCTTGTGCAAGTCATTTTTCTCGTGATTGACGAACAAAACCTTTATTATAAACATTTAGTTTGTTTATTGGCCAGTAAGTACACTCAGACAAGAACTCCGTATTGTTTGAGAACGTCTGTGTACTTTGCAATTTTGCTCTCAACGTTCTTCATGGCCACTTTGGTCAGCCTGATGGTGGCCTTTTTCTTGTTGTAGCGTATCTTGCCCTTCTCTTTCCTCTTCTCCTCCAGGGTGGCTGTGATGGCCTGGTACTTCCAGCCAACCTCGTGAGCCAAACGTCCCAAGAGGGCAAACTGCACGTGACACGGGTACAGTTAAACATTGCAACTAATGTGCAGGTTTGGATTTGAAAATGTGTTGCCAGTTCAACTCAGAAGTCAGATCCGTAAAGTGGGTTATCATCAATGCGTTATCAGATTTCTGATCATCACTGTTGAGACGCTGGGTCATTGAATCAAAGGACTCAACGCAACTCACCTTACGAGTGGGCTTGAGGCGCACAATCTTAAGAGCGGCTGGGACCACCATGCGCTTCCTCTGAATTGGGAGTGGGGAGTCAAATATCAGACACCAAAGAATACCAGGGGGGCCAAACGTTTTGAGGGTAGCATGTCTCAGATTGTGTTTTCATTTCAAACCTCAGTCAAACAAGGTAAGGTAAGGTATGGTAAAAAGCATCATTGACATTACAAAGTAAGGCCACAGTGTGCGGAGATGTCACCTTGTCATAGGGCGGGGGGACGCCGTCAAACACCTTCAGCCTTTCCAGAGCAGCCTGCCCTCTCTTGGTTTTATGGGGCAGCATGCCTATTTGGCACATAATTGGTTCACTTTAATACAACTCAAGATAAAAACAGAGCAGCAGCATTGTCTCTCCAAGCACATCTTTACTCCAACTCCAAAGTCAGATCCGATACGAGTTTCTAATCAATAGATGATCAGAATCTTGTGGACGAAGGGCTTATCACTGCAATTTAGAGGAAATGTGCTAGGAACACAATTTCGACAAAGCCGACTGCACAGCGGAACTTCCAGTTTTGAACAATAAAATTGAGGCAGAAATGTTTTGCATTGATTATTTTTTCACACTCAAATAATTAATGTTGTTTCCATGCAACTGTTGTTTGTTTTTGGGAGGGGGGCAAAGTGTTTCATTGCACAAAATGCTTCAAAAAAACCAAACCACTGACTCTTTGAAGGCACATTTGCCAAGAAAGCAGTTCAGCTCCAAATTGTAACACTTTGGGGGTTTTCTACTTTGGATTTTCCACTGTACATTGTATCATGTTAAGAGTAAGTACACACTAAGTGGGTTTTGGTAATTATTTTGCACTTGCTTCAGTCTCACCTCTGACCGTCCTCCAGAAGATCCTGCTGGGGGCTCTGAAGTGGTACGGTCCACGAGAGGGATTGGTGTTCATCCTCTTGCGCAAGAAAGCCAGGTACTTCACTGCAATATCAAACAGTCTATAGGAGTGTATTCAAGACATTGCAGGACACCATTTAAGTGGAATGTATGCGCCTCAGATGGTAGTGCATGAAGTATTTCCATAGTCTTTCAAAACTCAAACTTGATTTTCGAGACATCATTGGCACATCTAAAGATTCTGAACTCAGGCTGTTTTCCCACATTGTACAATCTGATATTTTTATTGGAGCATATAAAGCACACAGTTGTCTCTTGTTGCCATTCAAATTTGACTTACAACATCTTAGTCAAAACATGACAGACTTTAAAGGAGGGATTTTTTTTAAATGAACTACTTACATTTGTTACGGTAGAAATTGCCAGAGATGTTGATGCCTTCACACCGGACCACCACAACTTTGTGTCCTTGAAAATGGAAAATAAAGACTTATGAAATACCCCCTCAAAAAAGCTATAAAGCTTGTAACTGGCAACGTTTCGCCTCAGATGGTAGTGCATGTTAGTTTTTTCATGGTCGTTAAACTCAACTAAGGGTGAAAGTGATCATCACAGACGATAAATCAACACAACTTCCATAAGTGACACCGACTACCAAGAAACATACCCAGCAAGGTCTGCTTGGCAACGATGGCAGCAAGCCGACCAAGCAGATGGCCCTTGCCATCTAGTAGCAGAACCTGCAAAATTGAATTTTGGGAGGCTGGTTAGACCACAAGATAAGTCAAAAGAAAAAATGCAAACTCGACCACGGGGGAAAAACAGCTAATTGATGACGGAAAGACCACGAGCAACCACCATTTGCGCGAGAGTAAGTATGACTACGTGAGATATGACAATTCTATGAAGCCGTGACAAAATTTGAAGCGTATTTTTAATACTTTCTCAAATGAGCACATGGTTGCATTGCCGGTTTGGCGTCCGATCAACCATGCCAACAAAATTATCTAGCAGACGCTTTAGTCGACACATTCTTCTAAAAATTGTAAGTTACAATTGTGAATAACGTTAACAGACTCTTCAATCATTTTTATTTGGATAGGTACCCAGTCACAGAGACTTCAGCTTCAATGCAAGCTAGCTAGCAGCTAACAGCGTTAGCTAGTAAAGCTGCCATCATGGAAGACATGTCGACTCGGAGATGCAAGCCGACAGAGAAAAGCATTTAACTGCATTTTTTAATAAAACTGAAACCCTGTTTTCACCGTGGAATACAGTAAACTCTTCGACTGCATATTAACGAATACACAAGGCAAAAACTACTGCAGAAAAACATTTAAAATAAGAATATCGCCCTTTGGCCGTAGTCTACCTTATTGAAGCGGTCCGCCATGACGTGCGAAAAGAGAGAAACACGGGGTCGCTCGTCCTAAAAGACACGGGCAAGCGGAAGTGACGTTACCAGCGGGCGTTCTCGTTGGATTGTGTTGAAAATGTCCAAGCGCTACCCGTGGACAAATGCGAAAGGACATCGTGTAGATGTACTGTATTAAAAAAAAAAAAACTGTACGTAAAATATGAGCATTTGTTGATTCTGATAAAATAATTTTGACAAGATAATTTTCATATTTGTCATTAATAGTGATTTAATTATCCTTCGCAAATTATGTAATAAATACAGGTATTCATTTAATTTTAAGGTATACATCAGTTTTATTGATCGTTTTTATGTATAATAATTCAATTAACCAATTGAGGCAAATAAAAAATAATGACATTTAATGGTTGAATTTCAGGAGGAAATAACAGCTAAATGCATGCATCAATTACATAACTGTACTTAAGTATACTAGTATACTGTAAAGGTATTTATGGCACTCCATCAAACTCGAACGGTAACAGAAATGTGTATTTCAAATGATGCCTTTAAAAATGATGGAAATTATTTTCAAGTTTTTAAATGTTCATAGACATCATTTAAAGAAGCATAACACTGTATGAACGTGTAATGTAGAATAAATGGGTAATTAAAATATTAAAACAGATAGAGCTCCTTCTTAGAAATGTATTTGTCACACAAGGTCATGTTTATTTGCTGTTTGAAACATACAACATTTGCATGGAAACAACATTAGTTTTGTGAACTGTTGCAAGTGCTTTAAACAACAATTGACCACACAATCATGCCTTGCCGGTAATGCAATTCTACTCCGAGATGGTGAGTGGCAGAAGAACACAAAGGGAGAATATATAATCTTTTTCAGATGCCATAAAGCCTTGATTAAAGATGTCTGGCGGAAGCTCGTTTTGATTAGTCGTCGTGCTTCAGCTTCCTGATCTTCCCCTTGTGACGGTCAATCTCCCGCTGCAGACGCTCAATCTCTTTTTTGTGGTGGTCGATTTCCTCCTGGTGGTGTTGCTTCAGTGCTGCCAGCTGCTCCTGCTCCTTGCGCCTTGTGTGCAGATAGAACACAATATCAATTTTTCTGCACTGAAATGAATTGAAATGCCAGTACTCTTCACTGTTAAACGACCAAAACAATAAACTATTTTATTAAATGTATATTTTTGTAATTATTCAACCAGATTAATTGGTTATTGGAAATTTATTCTGACTCAAAAAAAATCCATATCGTCTTAGTATGGTAATTACTGAAGACAAAAATCACAACTGTAGTATTGTATATATGCCTTTAACAGGCTTGGCCGAGTGAGTGACATCAGGAACTGAATTCAAGTTGGACGGTTTGTCTGCATGTGAGCGTCTGGGCGTGAGTTGTTTTCAAGTACAAATCCATTTGACTCTTAGCACCGGTCACTAAATTACTGAAAGTAAATTGACGGCTGTGGCTTTCCTTGCCCACATGCAAGGCCATTAGAATACATTAATCATTCAAATATTTTTCTCCTCCACTTTATTCAAGAGGCTGCATAGCTGAAGCTCTCTCAGAGCTGAAATTTTGTCTCAAAACGTTGGGCCAAGCGATGGCATTAAAGTCCAGTAAGGTCCCTAGTGAAGGAGGGAAAACACCTACTTGAAGTACAGTTCCTCCTCGGCCGCTTGTTTCTTTCCCATGGCTCCACCGGCCTCTCTGATGGAGCCGCCTGCTCCGCCACCTTTTCCTGCACCTCTACCTAGCTCGCCCAGCTGCAATGGCGAAAGCCAACCCAGTGAAAAAATGTTGGATAGCGAGTAAGTGACAAAGACAAAGCCTTTTCTTTAACTATGAGTAGTTCATTTTTACGGTTAATTTCTGTCAAGATGATTGAGATGAAGACAGCACCTATACTGCAAAATACTGGACTTAGGCCTTATACTGGAGTTAGGCCTTAAAACCACTTTGAAAAAATACTACCTACACCTGAAGACTTGTGATAATTCTTATTTTGAGCTAAATTTACTCATAACCGAAAATGCAATTTTAATCATTATGATAAACTCGCCTTTTCAGGAGGAACATTTTGAAACAAGTGAAAAAATATAAATAGCAGTATAGAAAACGGATGAGTGGCTTTCATCTATCTGCTGTCAACGTCTAATTACCAATTCAATGCCCTTCCACTAGGTGACAGAAAGTACAATTTGACTCTCCACCAGTTGAAGTCAGTCAACAGAATAACAACTTTCAACAGGACCAAACTTCACACCGAGTAGGTTTGTGACTAAATCAAGACGAGATCATCATGAGTTCAGTATACAGTGCTGTATAATTATTATTTTTGTGACATATTAGTTTGCCGGTATGCTAGAGGTTTCTCAGATGTAAAATGTATGCCGTGGATCAAAAAGGTTGGGAAACACAGCTGTAGAGGTCAAGACTTCCTGTGTCTCAAATGTGGAAATTGTAGGCATTCTCTAATGTAACGGACGGTGTTCAATTTACTGTGTCATGAAAAAGGCACATATTTACATGCCAATTCGGTTGTTAAACCGATTCAACGTATTTAAAAAGCGACCCTTATAACGCTTATTCACCTTATTTTTAGCCTATATTCATGCAAATAACACCTGGTGATCAAGCTGTCATACAGGGCTATGCAAACTATGGGGCTAATGTTTACTCATTTGAAATCACTCCAAACAAAATGGCATTATAGCTCCAGAAATCGGTGTTTTGTCGAGGAGCTCGGACCGAAGGACATAGTTTTACCTGGTCGGATGCCATTCTCTGCTGTAAAGCGAACAAACCACGGATGTTGGGCCTCAAGAACCTCGCCATGCTAGCTAATATGAGTGGCAAACGACAATGACAGCAGAAACGCTTCCTCAGTGTTTGCCCTTGTCCGTAAATACATACAGCCAAAGGACGGCGCCATTGGTACCCAGACAGAGGGGTAGATTTTACGTAAGAAATTATTTTCCGGAAGTCATAGCGAATATTAGTCAGGTTATTTCAATTGGAAACGAAGTAGATTGACAATGATACTCCGTTGGTGGATGCTATTTAATTTGCGCGTGTGATATGTTAATTCACCACAATATCGGGCCCCATTTTGCCCAATGGAACATCTCAAAATAAAAAGCGTAAACCTGCGCGTGCACGTACACTTCGACCTGAAGTTAAGGTCAACTGTTGTTTACCGATTTTTTCCCAATTGCATAACCTGACCTAGTAAAAATATGTCATATTTATTATTTATAATTAATTTGATAAAATATTGCGTAGAATTTCTAGGTGTGGCTGAGACTGAGGGCGTCGGGTTTGTTAGCCTCAAGTGATGCACCTCTGCTTTTTACTGATCATGTGGCACTGCAACGTCCAACTTTTTTTGGAGCAGTTCAGAGCCGAGTGTGAAGCGGCTGGGGATGAAAATCCGCATCACCAAATATGAGAACATTTTCCTCAGTCGGAAAATGGTGGAGTGCCCTCTCCGTGGTGGAGGAGTTCAGACGAAAGGCAAAGTTCTCAATTTACCCGTCGATCGATGTTGCTACCTTCACCTGTGGTCATGAGCTGTGGGTCGTGACTGCGGAAGATGGATGAACACATGAACACGAGTTGTCAAGCTGCATTACTATTCACAATACAGAAATGAACAAAGGAGTGAGTAGAATAAAATCAACCATAAAATATGCCAAATTGTTGATGTTTGCAAGTATTCCGTATATGATCATTTGCAATAATCATGTGATTAACCCATTTTAGAGGGAATAACAAATATGTACTGTATTTTTTGCGTTAATTGTGCATTTTTTCCTAAAATTAGTTACAATATATTTATTAATTTGTCTTTATCTCATTCAATGTATGATATATAATGTAACTGCTTGGTGAACCAGACTAAACAATAGATCAGGCCAACCAGACTAAATAACAAATCAGGCCATACTTTGTCCACCCCTGTACTATATCATTAAGTCAACTTAAAGTTGAACGTTTAAATATTTGAATTGAATTATTTTATAGTTTTTGTGATACTCATTTTCATCCACTATTTAATTTACCGGTAAATGTATCCTAATCGTTAGGATACTTAATGGTTTTCTGTGAATTAAATAAGCATACAAGGCTTGGAATAGTTTTATTGAGCAAAGTGATGGTCTTGAAACCTGTCATAAGAAGCCTCACAGACCCTCCCCCCATTAACGTCCCTTATAAACATATCGCCTGGCAACTCTGGGTTCATTCAAGACCTTCAAAATTAAGAAAACATAACATTCAACTTAAACCTCAAAACCACATTCATGTTTTCTTTTCCACAAACCAACACACTAATGCACGGTAACACATTATACATTGGACCCCAGTTAGCAAACAGGTGCATGAGAAGAAATGTTCCCTTCTCCAAAGAAAATTTTAAATCACAAGTCAAATTCAGATGCAAATGAAAATGTCAGCACTGCTGTGTCTCTAACAGGGTCAAGTATCAGAAGAAAGACAATTAGGAGGCACATTAAGAACACAATGGCCCACTTTTTTTTAAACTGGGAACTTAAGTATTACTAATAGTCTTGATTTGGTTTGAGAATGACTGGCAACAGAGGCGAGGACTTAAATATTGTGACCTGTGTGTCAGTGAAGCTGTCACACGTCCTTTGCCACGTCTAACTTTTATGTTAATTGGCTATCAAACTACACATAACCTACTCAGGGATGATGCCTGAGCCATAGTACACAGCGCACAAATCCTTTCTCCTGAGCCAATCTGCCAAACGTGACTTGTACAGTGACAAAATTCAATTTAACACACATTGCCCACGTGTACTTTCAGTGTGCTTACTCTCGAGGCCTCTGCGCCATTCAAGTTATTTTGGCTGCCTTATGCTCATGTTTTACAATTTAAAAAAAATGCTAAAGTGAATCATTAAATTCATTTACTAAAACAGGATAAAATAAGATGAGGGGGAGGTGTCACAGGGCCAGTAGGGGTCTCCGGAGGCCCTTGGGAGGAGGCAGCGCTCGCCCCTCCCCATTCCAGCCCCGTCAATCCTGCTTGACGTTGCCCAGCGCTCTGAGACGCTCCAGCAGGGGCGGGTGCGAGTAGTGCCACATGGAGTAGAGCCAGTCGGCCACAGGGAAGCCCAGGTTGTCCTTGTTCAGCTTGATGAGGGATGAGTAGAGCTCAGAGGCTTTGCCCATGTTGCGCGCAAAAGCGTCAGCCTGGAACTCAAACCTGCGGCTCAGGACCGTCAGGCAGAAGGACAGAAGCTGCAACGACGAAAAACAAACATGGAAATTACAGCGTTCACTCCCTATTTCATCAATGTCACCCCCGCGATATTCCAGTTTTAAGCAAATGTTTTAACAGCATTTTAAAGCACACAAACAAATGTTAATCTAGAACTGTGCGCCTTTTGTCGACGGTATATTTTGTGTAGGTATGAGCCGAGATTAGATCCTGACGGAATAATAACCGTGAGCAAAAATATTGTGGCATCACAGCACTGGCCTCTAACTTCAAAGAGTTGGTTGGTTTACGCAACTCTGCCATCAGCCAATCATATTAAGCCCGACATAGAAGTCCCCTCAAAACAGAAAAAAACAACAACAAAAAACACGGTAATCCGGAAAACCGGTAAACGGCCTATCCCTAGGTGTGTAGTAAGTTTAAATGTGTTTAAAGCATGTGGGAAAGGTAAAATTATAAACCAAAATATCTGATCACAATCATTGCAGGTGGGTTTTTAACATACACCCCACGACGAGGGTTCACTGTCAGTGAGTTTGTTGGGAGGAACTGCAAAATGAAATAAGGATTTCTTTATGGTCACCTCGTTATATGGAGAAAAGATGAACTGGAAGATAATCATCAAGCCAATAAGAGTGGGCTGGCTGTCATTGAAGCCAAATGCCACAAACAATTCCTTACGTCCAATAAGGGCAGCAAACAGAGAGAAACACAGGAAGGAATTCATCTGAAGGAAGAAGCGAGACAGCGGATGTTAACACCACGTTTTACACAGATCCAAAAAAAAAAGTGAAAAATAAGTGAAATAATCACCTGACTAATGACAATGTTTTTGACGGTATGACCGAGCTTCCAGTGACCTAGCTCGTGACCCAAAACGGCAAGGATCTCTTGGTTGTTGCATCCTTGTTTCTTGTGCTGTAAGAATGTCCGACAGTTAGTGCGTGGAAACTGAAAATATTGCCGTAAAACACAAAATCTCATTTATTTGATCCATTTTGAATGTCACGCGGCTGTGAGGGGGCGTTGACACATTTTTTGTGTGAATATGTCGATTTCATACTGTTGGGGGAGAAAAAAAATAGAGGAAAAAATGTGGCAAAACAAACCACATCACATGACTTTCTTCTCTTATTGGCTGCAAGAATGTAAGCGGGAAGTTGGTTTGCTGCACAGATAAGCGAGGAAAAAACTGGAAAGAGAACAAAATTTGGCTTTTGTTCACAATTTTAACACATGGGTTGGTTATTTGGAGTGTAGTGGTGTAATAAAAAATGTCCATCCAGAATAAAGTTGTTTTGAAACCTTACCGGGAAAACTGCCGGTTTGGTTCCCAATGGAGAGATCACGCTTGACCAAAAGGAAGCGCATCACAAAAGGAATCTCCAAAAGGAAGCGCATCACAATTTTTTTTTAATGCCTCCACGCTGACTCCAGTTTGTTGAGAATATTCTCAAACAGCCAGTGAGGAAACAATGCACCATCCAAAAATCTAACAAAACCTCAAATAAACAACCTCGAAAACCAAAATGATCAAAATATGCAGGGTGTTCCCATAAAATTTATTTTAATTTCATTTTAACATGAAAATGGGTCTCAAATGATCTTAAATTTAAACACTGTGTGAAATTGTTTTTTTCCCCCCCATTTTGTTTTGTTTTTACTACTTGTTCAGAGTGAAGACTGACGATGAAAAAGGCACTGTGTGTGCAAGAGTGTGCAGCATTCCTTTTCAAAGCATTTGAATCAAAATACACCAGCCAAAAATCTGATTTGGACACCGGCATCAGAAATGAAAAGAGTATGGCCAAAAAAAAAAAAAGGACAGCTTGTGTTATGTCAAAGGTAGTGTCCATATTACAAAACTCTGTAAAATGTTTGAAAAAAATATATTTTCCTATGACATGGAGTTACTCAGATATAATAATAAATTACAAATATTTCAAATGCCGCCTCAATATTTTGGAACACCCTGAGATGGCCGCTAATATTAAAAGGATTCTCCACCCTCGGTCGAAAAGATGTGGAGGTGAAAGCACCCAAATTCTCCATTCTAACAACAACGTTTAAAGCGTCGTAACCTTTGGCTTGGCTTTGGATTCGGTGTGAACCTCGACATTTTCTGGTTGCTCTGGCTTTGCCTCGTCTCCCTTGTTGAGGGGGGAATAGTCCTCCAGCAGTGTGTCAAACAGCACAATACGTTTGTTCTTGAAGAAGCCGTAGAAGTATGCGTTGCTGTGCGAAGACCGTTTGGAACCTGGAATCACGGGCAACGTTTGAAAACTGCACACAAACACCTCACGGTTCTGTTGTCATTCGCATACCTTCGACGACGTAAACCTTTGTGAGAGGGAAACTGATACTGTTGGCCATGGCCTCGATATCCGTCTTCAGCTCCCCGTCCGGCAAAGGCGTGAATTTGTCAAACAGAGGAGCGATGTAATCGGCGTAGATGGTAACGAGGACCTGAGAAGAGAAAGACAGCAGCAAGTTTACTCGACAGCAAATGATCCCCAATAACAGAGGCTTTCTTGAATATGCATGCCAGGAGAGCAGTTGGAAATATTTTCAATTTTGCCAACGGTGCAGAATGAACTCGCTTGCACAGCGGCGCCAGAGTAGTACGCGGCAGAAGTAGGCCCGCTCAGCTACCATTGTCTTGACGGTTTTATATTTGGTGGCCTAGAGATGCTTCTCATACAAATATTAATTCTAATCACTTTGCTGCCGCGTTAGCGGAGGTAAACAACACACTCGCATTTACCTCACCATCGTAAGAACGGAATTCAATCGTAAACCAAGGCCCCTGTTTATGTCTTCCATTTATAGCAAAGGCCCCAGCGGTGTCATTATGTTCTAAAAGTCCACCGCGTACTCACCAGAGAAACAGCCAGGGTGAAGAGCCAAGCGTAGATGAAGAAGTAATCGCCTCCAATCTTAATGATGTAGAGGAGCAGCGAGGTTACAGGCAGCAGGATACACTGAGTCACTGCAAATTTCTTCACGGTGTCTTTGATGAAGAACCCCAGTGTCTGTTGAGAAAGGGTCAAACAACCATCAAGTTGTCCGAGTTGGAATTTGACAAAATATTTGAGGAAAAGCCAGAAAAAACAAATATTCTGTTTGATCCACTCAGATGCATCACGAGAGATGCAAGCATACTTCAAAAGACCTTAGTGCAAATCTATGCATGTACATGTTTTTTTTTTCCAACCGCACATATCAAAAGAAGGCGCAGTCTCCCCACAAGCAATAAGAGAAGAAGAACATCACAGAAGGAAGATACCTGCTGGTTGAAGCCGTGCTTTTCTTCAATGACAAATGTGTTGTACATACTCCAGGGAAGGCCAGTTAAAGCACTGAACAGGGTGGCGAGAGACAGAAACACAAGAGACTGCGTGATCTCATACTCCTGGCCGAATCCCAAGCGTTTCGTCCCTGCGCCGGCAATTTCCCACAGAAAAGGAATCCCACCCAGGACCAGGATCAGCTTTAATAGGAAGAGTGTACAAGGTGCACAAATCAATCAAGTACCACGCCATGGATTACATTAATAATGACCATTTCTTGTGAGCATCTTACCGTTCCTTCTATCTCTGAATAGAGACCAGACCAAAAACTGAAGTTGCTTTTATCCAGCTGATAAAGTCGGGACCTCTCGAATGTTTCAGAATCTATTATCTTTCCAAGCTCTTGTGGAACACGTGTTGTTGTCCTGTATATCCTTCGCTGCATGGATGACAGAGAGAGGCTCAAATGGTAATAGTATCAGAGCATTATTCATACTACATCAATATTTCCATTGAAAGACACTTCGTCAAACAATTTAATGAAATCTCAACATCAATAAACTGCTTTAAACAACAAAGCGTATGAGGGGAAAAGTGGTTAGGACTGCACGACTGTCCAGGTTTTATGTTATGTGTTGTGTTCATTATTTTACTTTATGTTCGTGTTTTATGTTGTGTGTTTTATTATTTTACTTTAACTGTTTTGTTCAGCGCTTTGTTACAGCTGCCGCTGTTGTGAAAGCGCTATATAAATCAGCATGTATTGTATTGTAATATGGCGACAATAAAAATACAACCACCCATCCTTTATCTCCAGCAAGTCCTTTCATTAGGATCACGGGTGAGCTGTTGTACGAGATTTGGTAGGTTGCTCTTGGCCAAAAATTGTCAATGCTCAGGGCGTTATGAGCAGGCGCGTTGTCGCCTGTGAGGCAACCATGAGTTGTCCTGCTTCAAGTCTTCTCATGCACAGAACAAAACAAATACTGTACCACCAGAACTCCTTGTTGATGTGCTGGCTGATCATCAGGCCCACGTAGCACATGTAGTTTGTTTGAATATATATATATATATATATATACTGTGTGTGTGTGTGTGTGTGTGTGTATATATATATATATATATATATATATATATATATATATATATATATATATATATATATATATATATATATATATATATATTCAACAGAGAGAGAGAGCTTTCTTTTGACATACTGTACCTCGCATCACTGTAACGGTTAACATCGGTTAACAGTACTTCCCACTTGTCACCAATTGTGCATTTACTGCAGCATCGACTACATTTTCTTAGCAACCTATATCTGTTCTTAAAAATGCTAACACTAATTTTTGTATTTCATGAATAAGTAGCAACTTACCTGTCTATGTGCAAGATACGCCTCCCATAGATACACTGTCCACGAAAAGCCCAAAACAGCATAAAATATCTGCTTCTCCACGGGCAGTTCACTTATGAATTCCAGCATATTTCCTCAATTTTTTTCTAAGAAATTATGGAACCGCTTCACGAGCTAAACAGGCTAACAGCAACGTTATTATCCCTCAATCTGGTTCGCTGCTAACACACAAATTTTACACAAACCCGGACGTACTAGTCTATTCAATTGACAGCTTTTACAAACGTCAAATCGACCCAAAAGTGACGAAAACGTGCGCATAGAATTGGT
The DNA here is from genome assembly GCA_026261675.1 of Hippocampus mohnikei. Taxonomy (NCBI): domain Eukaryota; kingdom Metazoa; phylum Chordata; class Actinopteri; order Syngnathiformes; family Syngnathidae; genus Hippocampus; species Hippocampus mohnikei. Next base: position 7,353,744 of record JAKGUB010000521.1, read on the forward strand.
TTTAAGCCACCATCGTAACTAAAGACACATCCATACATGAGAGCTGAGTCAGTTCAACAGCATAAAAGATCCGGAAAGGAACCGCTCCTGTAACATAATTCCGCATCCGGTTTACGGAATCGAGCACCCAAAAAAACCCAACATTCTGCCATTTTCACCTAATCGAACAAAGTTACAAAGATGGTTTAAGAAGGACATGCCATTATGTTTTTAATCGCTTTTAGTAGCACTATCAGGATGGTCATCATATGAGATGGTCGAAAGAGTGCTTGCCAAGTTGCCATTATGTTTTTAGGAGCGCCACCAGGATCGTCATCGTCTAAGAGGGATCCAATGCTTTGTTCGACATTTTCATGAAAATCATTGCCTTGCCAGATGCCTCGAATTAAAGTCACAGAGGTAGCTCCAAAAGGAGCTCTTATCTATAAAAATCTAGTAACGGCATGCAGTATGGCTCTTATCCTTTTCACCGATAATTTTTCATTCTTGGAATGACAACTTCAGCACTCGGTGGACCTTTCAAGTATGGTCCCAATACTCCCAAGGATGTGATTAGTGCACAAGATAGGCTATCAAATTGTTTAATAAAGTACAGTTGACAACAAAACTCTATACAGATCTGATGTCAGCCTGTCCTTTAGTTTATTCATTGAAGAACACTGTGATCATGGTATGAGAAAACAACACTTGATTTTACTTTTCAGCTTTATTAGAAAGTTACACAGGTACCTCATTTCCAAGCACTGCAAATACCACGCCTGTTTCATATGGACTTCGTGCCAGTCAGTCACTCATTTAGATTTTTGTAGGGTGTATGTTACATTTTGACACAGGTAAAAGCCTCTTGCTACTAACCATTTCTAACAATCTGTAAAAATGTACATATATCTTGAAGGGCTTTTGTATATACGTGAGAAATTTAGATTTGCTAGGAATGGGGTGGGGTGGGGGGAATCATGGCTTTAATTGTGTTGCTGATTTGCGAGTCTTCCATTTCTCAACCTAATTAACAAAAATACAGCATCACAAATTTAAGAAAATGAATAACACTTAAAGTCCAACTCAATTTAAAAAGGTGCAATGTTAAACTTTGCTTCCCAGAAGCAGTTTGCTGTTGTTGGGTTCTGGAGGGAAGAGCTGAGGCAGAGTGGCTGTACACACTGGCTTGCCCAGGACCACCACGGGTCTGAGGTACTGAAGCTGCTTGATGGCCAAGTCGCCGCACCCAGCAAGGGCTTTGTCCAGGATGGACTTCAAATTTCGGACAGAGGGGAAGTCTGCAGTTGTACCGCGGGATTTGTGAAGCATCGGATGACTGCGCCTGCTTCGCGTGAACGAGATTCCCAGCTGCTTGTTTTCCTTGACTGAGCAACTGCGCCGGAAGGAGTCTCGCCGTTTGGCGATGAGCGTCTTTTTGTCATTTGGCGCGGTGTCCTGTATGAACTTGAGGAAGGAAACCTCAAAGCCGACTGGCTTGTATGTGGTAATGTCAAAAGGGTGCGGTGGGGGGCCGAGAGGCTGAGGGTCGATCACGTTTGATGGCTGTACGGCGATCTCATTCTTTCGCTTGAGAGGCTGCCGTACAGGCAGAGGAATTTTACTGTCTTTCGAAGCATCCTGAAGGCCCTCCTCCGTCGTAAAGATTACAGAGCATGGTGGTGAGAGATTGATAGTAAAGGGGCGAAGGAGAGGTTTGATCTGTTCCAAGTTGAGCAATTTTTCTACTTGTTTGTGACCATTCGGCGTTGTGACAACAGTATCGTCAGCGTGCGTGCCGGTACTCGGTTCTCCGTACAACACGTCATCGGCACCGACGAGGACACCGTTTCTCTCTGCAGGGGGCAGTACTTCCTCCACAGGGAATCTCAGAGGATCTGAAAGAGCCTCCATTTGGGTTTCTGCCTTGGCGGAGTGCAGTTTTACCTGTCCATCCTGTCCCTGTGATGTCTCCGCCTCTGGCTGATACTCCATTTTACAAACTCCATTCGGGTTCTCTTTTACTGCGACGGTCGGCTGAGCTGACTTCTTCTGAATCAACTCCTCCAGCTGCTCCGCATTGTAAAAGAGCTTATCGGCATTATTTCGAAGGTAGCGATTTCTCATGTGGTGAACTCCTCTGTAGTGGCGGCTCAAGCTGTGTACGTACTTGAGGACAGAGTCACAGTTTTGAATCATGCACGGGTGGGCCACACGTAAACAACGGTCTTGGCACATCTGTAAAGCCTCTTCATGCGATCTGAAAATATAAGCGTTGAAAGACCTTTCCTTTTTAACCATCAACTTTTTTTCTTCTTTGGTAACATCGTCAACCTCATCCTCCGACTGGGCGGGTTGTTTCTGTTCACGCGTGGGTGATCCGGTAGCGGCGGGTGTGGCAGAGTTAGGGGGAGTTACTATAAGCTTCTTTTGGCATCCTGAAATGGACTTTTTGTGAGTGCTCTGGAGCCGTACCACCAAAGAGTCGTAGTACTCGCAGTGTCGATACAAGGTGTGTTTTTTAAGTGCCTCGTTGTGGGTGAATACTTTAGTGCAGCCCTCATACTTGCACCTAATTAGCCCTGACATTTGAGAGTGCACAATGCGGGTGTGACGCGCCAGGCTGCTTTTGAGATGGTAGGAGGCGTTGCAGTTGACAAACTGACATTTGTACTGGGGTTTCGGTTCATCAGAGTTTGGGTAAGGGCTTTTCTTCACATTCTCCTTTTTGACTTCGGGATCGTGTTGCATTTCCTGTTCCAACAGGAGCTGAGAGCGTTTGTAATGGTGTGTGAGCTGAAGGTGGCGCACGAGGCCTCCCTGGGTGGAGAAGGCTGCGTCGCAGTTTTTGGCAACGCAATGAAACGGTTTATTGAATTTATCTAGAATATAGCAGAGGTTACTTTTGGACACCAAACGCCTTGTTCTGACCGGAAGTGTAACCCCATCCTCACCATCTCCCTTGTGGTCACTTTCTTCCTCTTGAATCTCGGCAAGTTTTACAGCCAAGGATGAAGAACAAGTACTCGGGTTTTGTTTATTTTCGCTGTTTTTTTTCACCCCCTGTTCCCAACTGGGTAAATCTATCCTCACTGTCGGGTTCAAGCTCGGGTTTGTAGGTTGGGTAGATCTTTGACTAAATGCGTCCACCAAACTGACATGGAGGTTATGTATCCGAACGTAATGGGTCCTCAATCCTTTAATTTCTCGGTGACTCTTGCTACACATATGACACTTAAAGGGCTTAAATGACGTGTCCTTAAAACAAGTCATTCTTTTGGCCTCTTCAAGCGGGCGTCCGTGCATATTAACGTAGTGGCGCAGCAGACTGTAGCTCCGCGCAGTCCTAAAGCTACACTTTCCTATCTCGCAAGTGTAGGGTTTAGCATCGTCAAGCCTTTCGACCGGTGTTTCTTCTGTTACATTTCTTTTAGGCAGCTGAGAAGATGCTTTAGAAAGCAAAACCACAGGTTGTTTTTCGATAACAGCCTGGTGAAGGCATGCGTTTGCTCCTCCGATGGACTGAGGCGGCTTATTTGGGACACTATGTGGCGACAAGGAATTGAGATCCAGTCCACTTAGCCCGATGAGAATTTCTTGAAGGTCATCATTTTTTGCAAGGCTTGTTGTATAGTGGGGTGGGGTCGCCCATACGTTTCCATCTTCTCCAGGTGAGCAGGGAGCTGAGAGCTGGTTTTCACCTTCTTCGTTGTCAGACTCCATTTCAGTCTTCATCTTTTTGGACTTTGGACCCTGCTCCTTGTCATGCTTGTGATCTTTGTTCTCCAGTTTAAGGTGTTCCGGGTGGGCATGTTTCAGGTGCCTCTGGACATCTCGAGCACGGGAGAAAGTCATGCCGCACTTCTCAAATCCACAGGTGAACTTGCTGCCATCGAAACACATAGCCACCATGGTCACCACCGCTTTGGGCTTGGCGTCTCCAGATGGTTGACAGGAGGAAACACAATTCCCAGAGGAAGTTTGTTGGCCATCTTCGATGGCGCAATCTTCCGCATCACTTGGACTATTAACAAGGGACGCCCTTTCCAAATCACCTTTGAAAATGGTCTCTTTCGCTTTCCTCTGAGCCTCAAAGTCCTTTTCAGAGAAAGTCATGTTGTGTGTGGATAGATGCTCAATGAATTCCCTTTTGGAAAAGTAGAATTTTTTGCAGATGGAGGTTGGGCAGGTGAATGCAGCATCCCTGAAATGCTGTGCCTCATGGTGATAAAGTTGTCCCAGGTCTGAGTAAGTCACACAGCAGCCCTCAAGCTCGCACTGGAAGCTCAGCTGATAGCCATGGATCTGCTTGTGCAACACGAGCTCATTGGACGAAGCAAAGCGAGCACCGCAACCCATTACCACACAAAAGTACGGCTGCTGACAGTAGTGAGTTTTTCGATGTTTGTGGTGATGGTAAGCGGAGACAAAATGGCGCCGGCAGAAGGCACACTTCTCCCTTTGCTCTCTCATCTGATGAAAATGCTTTACGTTCTCATCGTCTTTATGTTCTGACTTTAAGTGCACGTATAAGTACTTGGAATGTTTAAAAACCCTGGAGCATCCCGTTCCAGGACAGAAATACTCCTCTCGGTTCTGCAGACTGAAGTGCTGATTCATGTAATCGAATGTCACATACTCGTCCGCGCACTTGTCTTTGACAGTTTTGGCTTGCCGCACAATGTGCTGCAGGACTTCAGGATCGTGCGTGGACTCGTAATACAAAATTAAAGAAGGGTCAACGGTGATCTCACCGGGTTCAATCTCATCATCTTCAATCTTTATGTTGGTACTGCATTGAAGCGTTTCACTTTGGAGGTGATGTCTCATGTGAGGGAGAAGCTCCTTTCTGCTCCTAAAATTCTGCAGGCAAATGGGGCAGGGGTGTCTGTCATCCATGATATGTCTTTTGGAGTGGTGTATGATTTGAATGTCAGTGAAGGACCTTGTACAAATCCGACAACAGAGCTTAGCTCTCCTCACTGCTCCTTCTCCTCTAACCATGTGAGGTTTCTTGTCAGGCTGCTTGTGAAGAAGACGACTTCCATTGACACAAGGTTTGTGCTCGGTTTCTTCTGTCAGTGTGTTGACTTGAAGCGCAAGTGGTTTCTCACATTCTTCCTCTTCCCCTTCCGACTCCGGTTTCAACCCAAGAAGGGAGATACAGTGATACTTGAGAGCTTTCCAGTCCCAAAATTCCGGGTCAATGGGCCAGTGTGCCTTCAGCACGAGCAGCAGTTCACAGCGTAGCGAGTTGGGAATGAGGCCGCTTTCATTTTCATATTTTTGGTCTGGGCACTGGTAGAGCTCCTGGAGGCGGTTTAAGACCTGCTGGCTGGGGCCAAGCAGGAACTCTGTGAGGAGGCAGGCCCGTCTGACTTCCAGATCATTGAGGAGGAGGCCAAACACCACCTTACAGATGCCGATTCTGCTTTCCGAGTCATCGTGTTTTGGGAGTTGTAGAGCTTTAACACACAGCTCCACTGAGGCAGCGGTGCCCACTGCCTCTGCCTGAAAAATACAGAAATAGTTTATAATAATTTTCAGGAATACCAATATCACAATCACCACAGTTGAAATTTTCAAAATGTTCGTGGCTTCTGAGAGTGACCCATGGTGCGCTTGAGAAACAAGTTTAGTTCACCAATGCTTTGTTTGCCTGATAATAGTAACAAAACTTAATATTGAGGCACGTTCAAGCAAATACATACACACACTGTGAATCGAGTCACACAAGAATTTGTGCAGCGACTCAAACGTGTTGCGTTCCCCTTCAGATTATCGTGGGTTTTAAACGTAGGTATCCAAAACATGCCCACTTCAAATCAAACTGCATTAATAAACTAACCATCATGTAATGGAAGTGCACAAATGGAAAATATAACCTGACCTATTTAATAAATATGATGGTTTAATATCGCGCCAAGACGGCAACGACGTCGCGGCTATTTTAATATCGCGATGTTGCCGTTATTGTTATATCCGTAAAACCGTAGATACTGTGACGCATTCCAATGTATTAATGAATCATCCCGCCATTGCTGTGACATTAATATGATACTATTTGCCGCGTTATCGTGTAATTCTGTAACCGACATTACTATGTAGACAGTATGGAAACAGAAATCTTACCTCTGTCTGAATTAAACGGACCAGGTAAAGCAAATGTTGCACTGTTGTGGCAATGGCACCCAGCTGAAGGCATCTTTCAAGAAGAGACACGAGAGAAGGGTCCAGCTTCTTCTGAAGTTTACTCCATAGTTGTATCAGCTCCCTTTGGATAAAAGAATGAGTTAATCAAAGTTTAACGAGCTAAGAGTAGCAACTTGACAAGCGCATCAATTTTCTGCAACAGACTCACCAGGAATGATCAAGGCTGGGCTGTTGAAGCTGCTGCGTCAAGAAGGTCGTGCACAAGATGAAGCCCGTATTCTCCTCCCCCTCCATCTCCAAGTTTGTGGTAATCTCAAGAACATCCTTGCAGTCTTGCCTGGATATCTGTCCGGGAGTAAAGCATATTATGATGTGAGGAAGGACACCAGAAAACACATTTTTGATGAGGAAAAGAATCATGCTTGAAAAATAGGAGTGCATCAATACAAAGTAGAAGGAACAACCAGCCTTTACCTCCATAATTGCTTCTTCATTGGGAAGCAGCTGGCAGAGCAGAGAGACATATGTGTGACGAAATGTAGCTTGGTTGGAGATGGCGCTGCACTCTGTGCAAGCTTTTGCCAGCACCACAGCCTTGGCCACTTCACCCATCTTCTCCAAATGCTTCACCCGCATCTCCATGAAGCCCTCGCCCTCCAAGCTGATATATGCGTCAACTACAAAAACAATAAAGAATGAACGATTACAAACAGGACAATATGATGCGAAGATTGACGTTACACCGGTTTAATAAACGTGTTTTCTTTCAACCTTCTTGTTGGATGGTGGGCTGGCCTGAAAGGAGAGCTGCGAGGATGGGATTGCTCCAGGCGCCCCCCTCTCCTGTGATCTGCAGTAAGGCTTGAAGGTCTGTACTGCCGTACTGTAACAAGGTGTCATGTGCAATCTGAAAGGAACCAAAATTCAAAAGAAAACATTTTTGTGAAGAATAAACAGACTGGGTGACTTGGCCTCAATAAAAGCCGGGCCTAACTACAAAGGAATGTGTCTTCCACTTCAGAGCAAACAAACAAATAAATGCTGCTAAACCTCTCAAAATATTTTAGCGGGGCGGGGTACAAAGTTTTATTTTTATAGTACTTTGTAGTTTTATGGTTAACAGTATCTCAATTCCGGATTTTAGATTAGTTTAAATTTTGACTAGATATAGATAATTTGTACAAATACGACTTAATATGCGATAGTGGCACATAATCATTACATACACAAAAATAATGCTATGATCCAATAGAGGGTCCGACACATCAAGTCTTTTTGGGGGGTGGCCCAAAAGCCATGTAATGGTAGCCCTGCCAGAAAATATAATACAATGAGCTTAAATGTTTGCTCCATATGCAAGATTTTCAGACTTATCATTGAAGCCTTTCAGAAAATAATACTCTTGAGCAGCTTTTTGTTTTATGGCTTTTTTTTTAATACAGTATAAAATCTATGTGAATATTTAACATTTGACATTTTGTGGGCTTCAGCATTTTTCAAGCCATTCCTCAGGGGCCCAAAACGTGCACGGGGTGGTAAAAAGATCAATGATTATTGATCAATGAATATGTTGATTTCTTCGTATTGATGACATGTGTACTTGGTCATCTTCGGTTACTCTGAAGTCAACATGAATAGAAGTAATCTTACCTGAACAGATTGGTGGAATTGAACCCAGGCTTCATAAGGGATTTCATTATCCGGCACTGACAGAAATAGTTCAAAACAGCTTCTGCAGGGCAAACAAAAAGATTGCTAGTATAAATGATCAAAACTAACTCATACGATATCCACAGCTCTTGTTTATCATAATAGCTTGTTATTGCAATACCAGTGTAGCCTATACTACCGGAGGCAAATTCCTTGTGTGTTTTGCATACATGCCAATAACATGATTCTGATTGACATGCGCAATTATTTTCCGTGTCATTGTTTGTTGTGAGAGCTGCTAAACTGCATGTTACCGACACGTTTTCTTTTGACACCGTTTGTTGTATTTGTTTATCTTTAGGAATGCGCATGCTTCCCCACTAAACAGTGAACCCCTCCGAAGGTACAGCGCCAAGCGGCTCCATTCCTAAAAATGGTCATTGAGAGCCCTCCGCAATAAACGTGAATGTTGTCATGCGCCATGAGAATCCACTTATGATCACATCTTGATGATGTTACTCGAATGTTAAAAGCAAGTTAATGCAGACGTCACTTGGTTCGATTCTTATCATGCAACCCATATTTGCGCAATACATTTAATCATTGGAGGTATTATTTGCACATTTATTCATAGTGGCTTCTCCAAATCATACAGCTCGGCACTCCAATGATGAACTGTAGTTGTTTTTAGAGTAGACTATGGAAGACCTTGTTTGTTTCTCTTGGCTCATGGCATATACTAAAAATAAAATGAAACACTGTACACATTAGATTATTTAAACTTGCGGAGAGGGTGTTGCTACTCTGAGAAGGCAGGAGAGGACACTTCGAGTCAAGTGAGCGATATGTGAGTGGTAAAAATAGAATAATTTGCTTTCGCACTGGCCCCCATTAAAGTACCAACGCAAAATGGTGTCGCTGGTTGATCGACAAGCTTGTGGGCTTCTGACATTGTGTCAGAGGGACTACATGCATCACAGTTAACGTGGAGGCAATTAATTAGCACCTAATTAAGTCCTATTCTTTTGTGGGATATTGTCAAAGGAGTACACAACACATTTTTATTGGAGCACTTGTACTCACAGAGCTAGCCTCTTCAAAACAAGAGTCACTTTGTCCGACTCCGCGGTGAGGTGCGAGCGGGCAGCTGCGAAGCAGTTTATCGAAAGGCAGTAGACCTCCAGAAGTGGAAGACCATGGTCTATGGAGTTTCTGCTGCCAGCATAATGCATAAGTGCCTGGGGGGAGGAGGAAAAAAAAACACAAATACTTACATGACATTGGTTTTCCCATTAGAACAATCATAAGCAGGTGAGATTTCCGAGGCGTTTCCTCTTGAGGGAAAAGGGAGACGCTAGACTACACCTGATTGATCCCACTTGGCACTGTCTGGTTTGAGATGCTACTGATTAGGCCCAAGGGGATTGGCTTAGCGAGGGGAAAATAACCCATACAAACTGTCAAATACAGCGCGTATTTTGTAAGAATGGAATGGTCCATGGTTTAGGAATTAACGGTAAACAAATTTCAAACAGTTGGCCACACCGCTCCAACTGCAATTATGTATCATTCTGGATTCAGTAAAATCAATCAATCAAGAACAGACCAACACTACTATCTCAGCTCCCGGTCAACTAAAAGCTCGGATATAATTGTAATGTATCATCAATATACTGTATTTAGTATAGTATTTGGCCTCAGGTAATTAAAAAAAAGTGTCATCAGGACGTCCCTAGAAGCAATTTTTTTGTATGTTTTGTGGGCTCTCCAAAAAGTGCAGTCGGTGTCAGCATTTACAATTCCCAATGTCAAGAAGTAAAAGGGTTGCAAAAATTATATTTTTGTATTCAAAATACATATCCTGCTAATACCGGTAATCTTGAGAACTTTGGTCATAATGATCATGAGGTGAAATTCCCATAATTTTCCGTGGTATCCTCCTTGGTCGTTTCTAACGAAGTCTACTTTGGCTCAAATTCACGACGGACAGTACGATCTGACATCAATGTACCTTGACCATTAACGTTGACCTTTAATTTCTTTGGATGGTGTGTTCTGGGCTCTTTTGTTACCATTCATATTATCCAGCTCTTCAATTTGTCATCAATTTTCCTCCCGCGGCCATGTCCCAAAATGCTGGCTCCAGTCCCGCGCAGATATATTCACAGGAACATCAAGTTGCTGGGAGAGGGTCATGGCGCAACCACGAACATCAAATAAACCGCAGAAATGATTAATGCTTAAAAATACATTTTTGGCACTGGGTGTTAGCTGGCTGTCAAAATCAAACTGATACACTTTCTTGTTTTGGGCAAATAATCATTAACTATGAATTTTATTCATTGGAATTAGGTTTGTATAAAGTGCAGAAATATCATTTTCGTCAATGCCTATGTCACAATTGTTTTCTCCCCAATGTAATTTTGTTGAAACACAAATCAAAGGCAATGTCAGATGTTCCCATGTTAATTTTAACTATTGTTCCTTTTGTCAAAGTCAAGTTATTTCTGACCACTGTGGATTTGTTTGCTTTTCATTTACAGAGTGGTGCTAAATAATTTATTCCATTACCTTTGAAAACCTACTGGTTCGACACTAAAGTTCATTTTTAACATTTGAAAATGTGTCCCGCCTACATCCCGCAGGATAGTGAGCTTGTCATCCTGAGACGCCTGAGTACCAGACAGACACCCTTGCACGCTGGGTATCCACGGGGAGGCTTGATTAATTCCCCACTGTCTATTTATGGCACATCCACAAGAGGGAACCTCCTAAAAGGATCTCAGCCTCAGAGATTTGAGTGTAATTACATTGGGACTACTTCCGACTTGAAGGTGATGCCTGAGTTGGAAATAGGCTAATTTGTGCAAAACAAGGCGTTGCAAGAAAGAAGTAGGATATACGAGATGCAAATTTAAAATGTTGATTGTTGCATTACAGTTAAATTTGACTCTACTCACAGTAGTATGCTAATATGATGTGAGGAACACAAAATTGCAAGCTGGTAGATGTTGTGGTGTTTCTCCATGATTCATAGTCAGGTGGCTTCATGGGCTCATGACCTCATTCTTTTCTTCCTCGAATACATTGATACTTTTATTTTTCTCCATTGCAGGTACTTGTTTTTTCTGGCTGTGTCAAGGCACCCTCAAATCTCTGATTGACTTCTGTTCTTTAAGTTTGAAAAATAGAACCACTTTTACTTTGACATTCCTCCATCATCCTCTTGATCATCCCTTTGAAGAATGAGAGCAGTTCTCTGGAATCCCTCTTGAACATAGTTACCACTGCCCTTTTTTTTAAGCATACAATACATTTAATGAATCTAGTTTCAGATTCAAGATTCACTCCGTTATGTTCGATTTAAGCACACACTGGTTAATTTAAAATTAATTATACAAACATGGGTTACTTTATTACCTGGAACAGCCTTAATGGACACAAAAATGAAACATCTATAAAAAATAATATATTTATATATATTTATATCTTTAGGGAAAAACAAGTATTCTTACAATCAAATGTAAGAGAGTGTCGGCTTTGACCAGAGCAGTATTTGTATACACACCCATGTCTCAACGTGCAACTACGAATGCAGATCACAATACTGTAGTACGAGGGGTGTTGCTGAGCTTCCTCAAACACTCAATATTGATTTCAACAGAGCCACTAGTGAACCGATTTTAATTAACGTTGTACGGTCATGATGTTAATTATTTTAAACTCGCTGTTATACGTTCATTCAGAAACGCGTTTTCTAATTACAAAAGGGGCGCAACCGATCCCAGAGCATCTCGACTATCTTCAGGAAAACAACCCAAACTGAACAAGCGGTATGCTAATGCTAGTATCAAGGATTCACGCACTACCTGACAAAAGTTGTCGCAGTAGTCCGCGGACGACGCCACGGACAATTCTTGTTGCCTAAGCCCGTCTTCGAATGCACGCAGTGTGGCCAACAGGGTTTCCATTGCAACCAGCGTGTCCTCGGCCGTGTCCAGGCCCCGCTCGCTCCATTCGTGATCGGGATCGACGTTCCTCTCCGCCATCTTCCCTCTCCTCCACGGCGCGTATGCACTAGGGCAGTTTGACACCGCCTTCTTTTCTTCTTCTTTGTGTCTGATCGCAGTTTACAAACTGTCCTAGTGTATTGCCGCCACTCATTGATCTGCAATGATTACTGCACTGTCTTTCAGACAACCAGAGGTCGCTAACATTTTGGAAATCGAGAGCAATAGTTTGATCCAAACTTTGGAAAAACAAATGTGTTTCTCTCTCTCTCTCTCTCTCTCTCTCTCTCTCTCTCTCTCTCTCTCTCTCTCTCTCTCTCTCTCTCTCTCTCTCTCTCTCTCTCTCTCTCTCTCTCTCTCTCTCTCTCTCTCTCTCTCTCTCTCTCTCTCTCTCTCTCTCTCTCTCTCTCTCTCTCTCTCTCTCTCTCTCTCTCTCTCTGTCTTTCTCTCTGTCCGGAGTTAATATGTTCTACATCTATGAGGAGAAACTGATCACGTTAAAGACATGGATAGTGCTACACCAGGGCGAGAGGTGCTACATAGCCCTGTTAAGCCCCTCGAGCATTTTATTTTATATTTTAAAATACATCTATTAATTATTTTCTCAGACCTCTATATATTGGTCAAGACCCCCTTTTTCACCAGGAAAGGAAAAACCTTGAAGTTGTGCCTGAGTATGTTTAAAGATAAATACTGAAAACATACAAAGACTGATGACTTGATTGTCGACATATTTAAACTCTACTTTCCCATTTCACTTGTTTGCATTTGGTGCGTACTCGGGCTTCGGTGTACTTTCTGACTGAGTATAAATACTGAGAGTCATCCATCCATCTGTGAGATTGGGGCTCTTTTGCACATGAATAGATAGGTGACTTGAGCAAGGCTATCGTGTCACTGTTACTGTTTCCTGGCTTTACATCTTTGTATTTATCTGCATCCTGACATGTTTGATTCAAATGATCAGTTCATATGTAAACTCTGCAGAACCATGACAACCATCTTGATCATTTGACTCAAGTACAGTAGTGATAGATTAGAAGGCGACTTGTCAAGTCATTGACCTCCGTGTTATGGCGTTTTAAAAATATATAAATTACATAAGAACAATGTTTCTTTAACTATATCTACGCATATTATGTTTTTGGTGTTCATTATAGAAATAGAAATTAAAATTTATTTGTTTTGTTTTGTTTCGTTTTTTAGAATCAGTGGCCGGCGCCATCCACCGACACGTCACAGTCGCCCTTTCTTTCGACCCGGAAGTAAATGAGTCCACTCCTTCCAGTTGCACGTGTGAGGGGGGTAAGTAAACATGAAGATGATGACGCCAAAGAAAACGGGTCGAAACTGATATATTAGAAAGAAACAGACTTATATTTTACCATTGTCGTGTTATAAAGAAAACGGCCCAACTCGGCCAGTGGCGCAGATTGATTTTTGAAATTACTTCACGCACGCTTTTTAACGTTTAATCCAGATGAGCATGAACTAAGAAAATGTCTATTCACTGTACTTAGTCATGGCCCGATGAAGCCTTATGAAGATTTAAAACTTTCCGCGCAACTGGTTCACAAAAAGGTTGATATGCACACAAACCCTCCTGCTGGCTAAAACCGTGATTGCCATTGGATAATATAATTTTTGCAGACTTCCACTCAAAGTTGGAACCGAAACAGCACTGAAGGCAACTGAAGTAGGACTCGAGTCAAGTCATATGACTCGATTCCCCCACCTAAGCTATTACCTTTCAGCTATGTTACATTGTATCCATGTTTGTCCTTACAGCTCACCGGTCTAACCATGGGGAAGTCCAAACAAACGAAAAACCACAATAATGGCAAAAAGAAGAACATTGCAAAGACGTGGAAGACGAAGCGCCGGACAAAAGACTTAGATGAGATCCATTCAGATATGAAGCCTGAAATTGCTGCCAAACTACTTAATCAGGAAGTGGACTATGATGTGACGGGATGTGCACAGCACTACTGTTTACACTGTGCGTAAGTGGACAACTGTACTACTGCTCACTGTCGAGGTAGCGCTCAAGGACAGGTCCTTCAATACATTTTGGATAATGTTGAAAGACGTTTTTTTCATAATTTAAACTAGATTGCAGGTGTCTCAACATGTCTGCGACATGCATTTTTCAAAACAACTGAGGGATGGTTGGAAGACTATCATGGCATTTTCTGAAATCCGCATTGCCCCACGCTGCATACAGCAGCATTGAGGCTTCTCTTTAAACCCGATGCAAATGTCAACTTTAAAGATGCCATGTCTACTCTGAAGGCAGGTCTTGTTGATGATGTGGTGCACAATTTGGTATCAGTCACAGTCGACATTCCAGTCAACTTGTGGCCTATTTGATTTTGCAGGGGAACAAAAAAGTGTTGTTTGAATTTCTCTCAATACTTAATAGGGACATGGCTGCTAAACTCCATTGACAATAGGTTTATTAGAGTTCACTTAAATAATTTAACAAATGTAATTAATAACTAACAAAATGACTGACTTTTTACTGTGTGCAGTACTGGAACATGTTCTTCATTCCAGTATGCTCATGGTGTATTGATTCTTGGTGGAAGGGTTAGAACAGTAGACTAGTGGTTTGCAAGTCTGCTTCAAAGTTGAGAGTTTCTTTGTGTATAATAGTCCGGCTTACTAACCGATTTCCAAAAATGTTGTCTCCTCTCGCCAAAAGTTGAGTGGGAGAGGCTCCAGCTCATCCAAAACCCTATAATGACAAGTGCAATCAAAAATGGAAGAATGGATTCTCGTGGTTGTTCATTAGTAGTTGGTAATACCGTGACTTTTTGTCTTACAGGAGATATTTTGTGGATATGAAATCGTTGAAAGACCATTTCAAGACTAAAGTCCACAAAAAACGGTAAAGCTTCGATAGTTTTGTATGCATTGAAATATGCAGTATTTGGACCCTCAGCCTGGTTTTCGTCCATTTAGGTTGAAAGAGCTGAAGGAGGAACCGTACACGCAGGCGGAGGCAGAGAGAGCGGCTGGGATGGGCTCCTATATCCCTCCAAAGGTCATGGAGGTGAAGACGCAACCTGTGGAAGAAGATATGTGCTGAAAAGTTCCTTCTCCGTGAAGTGAACTTTACAAAACGCGGAAGCCCAAAATGCACATGTTGATAAATTGTGCTTTTGCAGTCAGCTCTTTCATAAGTGAACTGAATATTATCAGCATCACAAAAGTGTTGCCTTATTCTTGGTAATACACAGTGTAAATATGGAAAGTCTGGAGTGGTAATAAACCGAGATAGATTGCCCTTACACAAGCCTGCTGTTGTCTGTAACATGATTCGCACACGACACACATGCCAAGTTTGAACATGTTTCAGTGTTTTTTTGTTTTTTAAAAAGCAATTTATGCAGATTCCAATTCATTCAAAAGGTAGTTTAAATTCAGGTCAGTTATTTAAGTGGAACTGTTAGAGTCTAACAGTTAGACGTTGGCTGGATGGCAATACAGTATGTCTGTCTCTTGAGCCAACCTGAAAATCACATTAGTCTGACAACGCACACAGGTGAGGTGTATCTTTTTCAGTTATTAAACTGTTTTTTTTTGTAATTCAGTTCAGAAGTTATCACTGAAGCTATTTTGAGTCAATCCAAGGTAGCTATTAAGCAACAGCATACGGCGTAATTTTCTCTATATGAGCACTAATGAAGAAAAAAGGAAAACGTTTTTGTGTACAGCAACAGTTCCAAAGGGTATGTGTCAAGAGCAGAAGCTGCAGATTCAGATCTAAAGTCCCTTCTGGCAGACGAACGTGTAATTTAAATTGTTTAACAGAGTTTCCTGGCAGGAAGAGAACCCCCCTCCCCCGACCCCCAAAAAGAAAAAAACAAATTGAGAAGGGGACAAAACCTCGAAAATATTAGGTGAAATTGTTGGAATACACTGCGATCACATTTGCAGAAAATCCGTTTCAAAATAAAACAAAAGGCCTGGTCGAGCAAACAGCACAGTAGAATGTAAGCGAATTGCGTGCCCATCTCTTGAAATACTTTACATTTGAAAACACAGTAATGTAACTTCCGGCTGTTAGTGGGTTTCACTTGCTTCTTGACACATCCGAGAGCAGTCCTCCAGGGATGTGCGGCTAAATTGCTAGCGGTTGTCTGGGAACTCCATCCCCCAGAAGGGACGTTCCTTTCCTGCGTCGGAGGCAGAAACATAGCCAGTCGCTCTGCATAGAAGGAAGTCTGCGGTTGAATATTTTTTGGATGTTATCCGACCGACATGCCATTGTGTTAGAAGGGGATGGCGGCGGACGTGCATAAAGAGACCCGCGAGGAGGGACGCAACGACGGCCAGAAGCGACAACAGTCTCGGGGCTCCAGCTCCCAGATCTCCACAAGGACTTACACCCTACTACTGGTTCTTGCTGTTCCTCTCCTGGCGTGGGCCATCAAGTACTACCAAGAAACCCACCTTCAAAATAGACACGTGAGCTGAAGTCATAGTCGAAATGATTGGATTTAGACAACATCGACTGTATCGATACAAATTGTTTGTACAGTACAGTGTAATGACATTGAAATTTCAAACCGAAGTCAAACCGTATGATGAAATAGAAAATTAAAGCCGAAGTCAAGTAAAAATAAAAATATTGTTTTAAAATATCGTGCTATGTTTCATGCGCTCCCATTGCTCTTAACAGGGTATTCTGATTTATTGTGAATCAACCCGTTTTTAGGGACAGTCTTCGAACTCTTGGTCAGGTCTTGTACTGCCACCTGTTATCGACTGAAATTGACGTCACATTATCTCAACTTGTGAATGTCACCAGTTCTCTGAATTTGGTTACGTGATGTAATGTCTGGCAGTGGATGAGTTAACAGCTTCGTGCATAACACCGATTTTCAGAAATAGGCAGACAACTAAAGATTGGTTTGGTTTAATTGGAGACTTGATGAGTGGGCAGACACCGCAGATACAATGTTGTATGCAAGCCATTAAAATGTACTTTCTCCCAAAAAAAAAAAAAAACAAACCGAAAGCCCTTTTGCCAAGAAATTGTGTGCTATTCAGTAACTGCCGCTCAACACATTTTGGCATTTTGGTGTGTTGACACCACATCTGCAGTTAGTCCAGCCCATTGTGCTTTTACTAACAGGGTGTGTCTTTTAGTTGTCCAAACTGGTAAAACTCAGTGTTTGGTCTCAAATTTACTCCCCCCACCCCACTGCCACCCGTTGTGTATCTGGCAGTCAACATGTGTTTGAGACATGGCCTGATTGGATGGAACATATGCAAAGAATCTGCAGCCTCCGGGCAGACCTTTTCCGCTGTTTCCAGTTTCTACAAAATCTGTTATATCAGCAGTAACCCAGATTTGTTGCAGCGCGCATTGAGAATTAAATCATTGGAGTTTGTCGAATGAATGTGAATCTCTCTCCCCCTATTAGGAGGAGAGTGTGCAAACTCTGGGTGCCGAGGGGCTTTTTCTCTTCTCCTCTTTGGACACCAACCATGACCTCTATCTCAGTCCGGAGGAATTTAAACCGGTTGTGGAGAAACTCACAGGTAGCTCAAACTTAACATTTCCGTTCCCTCCTGTAATGATCGATGACACCGCCTTATCTTTTTCCCCACAGGGATTACACCACCGCGGGACATTGAAGATGAGGTGATTGAAGACCCAGATGGGGAGACTTTAACGCTGGAGGCCAAAATGGAGCCTCTGCTCATGGACTCCATGACAAAAAGCAAAGATGGCTTCCTTGGGGTAAGAAAAAAACCAGAAAAATGCTCGCTCATCGCAATTTCTTAAAATACTGTGGAAAACATGGATAAAACATACCTGTAGTTACATACCTCAGCTGAATCATGGCATTACCAAAGATTATGGCAAATATCTGGAGGAAGTCAGACTCTCACTGACAGACCACAATCAGCCCTAAAAAGTTTGCAGATTTGTTGATTAGGATAGTTGATGTTACAGGTCTCTCACAGCTGCTTGAGTGGTCTGCGCTCATGGAAGAGTCCAGCCGTGCCTTCCTCTTCTTTCTTCGCCAGCCAGTTCAAGGTCTTCCTTCCGCCCAAGAATAAGCAGGAGATTGGAGACACATGGTGGGTGATCCCCAGCGAACTCAACATTTTCACTGGGTACCTGCCCAACAACCGCTACCACCCTCCCACACCAAAGGGCAAAGAGGTATCTTTTTTTTTAAATCGGATTCTGTTCACTTCAAGTCAAAAATGAGTGCTACATGTTGCGCTCTTGTTCTCACCGCAGGTTCTCATCCACTCACTGCTGACCATGTTTCACCCCCGACCCTTCATAAAATCTCGCTTTGCGCCTCAGGGCACCATCGCGTGCATACGTGCCAGTAACGACTTCTATTACGACATTGTGTTCCGGTGAGGAGAAACAAAGTATGGTGTCATACATGTTTTGAAAATTGTTCCCGTTCATAGCTAAATTTCTATTCGAATTAATAATAGTGATAATTATAGAAGCAGCAGCATGGTGCAGTCATGGTTTTCTGGACACTTAAAGACACCTAATAACTTTGAAAATTACTGTTTGTCTTCAGAGCAAAGTGATAACCGACAGTGAGGGCCTTTGTTTGAGATTTGTAAGTTTTAATGTGCAAAGAAGACCAAAAACTAAAACAAAATGACAATTAAGGGGATAGGTTGAGTTTTAAAATTGCTCCCAAAATTTGAACATAGCCTCGCTTCACTAATCTTTCCCTCCATTCTGACCAAAGCTGCGTCCCTCACTGATGTGCCCAAGCACAATTCTGAAATATTCGTGCGGTTTTGAAAACATGTGGTTTTGATGAAAAGTCAGAGAGAATGCTGCCGTTTTCACCCCAAAAAATCTCTTCTTAAATCCCAAACAGGATTCATGCAGAGTTCCAGCTAAACGATGTCCCCAACTTTCCCTTCTGGTTCACGCCAGGCCAATTCACAGGCAACATTGTCCTCGCGAAAGACGCCTCTCACGTGCGGCACTTTCACCTCTACGTCCCCAGTGACAAGTGAAGGCCTTTTTAAGATGCACATCACAAAACTGAGCATGTTAGTGGCAGAGTCGTTATCGTGTGCTTTTGCCGGCTGTGTCAAAGGTCTCTGAATGTGGACATGGAGTGGCTGTATGGCGCCAGCGAAAGCAGCAACATGGAGGTGGACATAGGCTACCTGCCACTGGTAAAGCCTTTCCAGCTACTTTTCGTCTATTTTATAGTACAGATATTATATACAGTAGTCCAATGTTTCCCACCGTTTTTGACCCAAGGTATCCATTTTACATGAAAAAAAAATGTCGCGGCACATCACCCCCGGAAAAACAAAGCCAGAACAAAAATATACAAAAAAAAAAAAAGAAGAAGATTTACTCATAAACTGACTTGCTCAGTGTGAAATCCGCACCTGCTTAATTGACCACAAAGGAGATATACTCACAGGAAGCCATGACATATTTCAGTATGTGTGGCAACGGATAGATAACCATTTTCTTCCACAGATGGAGTTGCAGTCCACCGGGCCGTCCATTCCCTCCGTCATCATGGACGAAGAGGGCAACGTCATCGACAGCCGAGGTGGCAACGCTGAGCCGATCCAGTTTGTCTTTGAAGACATTGACTGGAGCGTAGAGATCGATCAAAAAGAAGCCGCCCGTCGCCTGGAGGTCACCCTGTATCCGTTCAAGAAGGTAAACCTGACTTTGTTGTGTTGTTTACCATGTCGCTTCATGGCTGTCTAACATTGGACTGTACCATAGGTCTCCTACCTGCCTTTTTCGGAGGCCTTCCAGCGAGCTGAAGCAGAGAAGAAGTTGGTGCATTCCATTCTACTTTGGGGAGCACTAGACGACCAGTCCTGCTGAGGTGAGACCGTCAGGTTCAACCGTAACTTTTGAGAGTCGATGACGTGAAATATCATCAATGGAAACCCTAATGAGGATTGTCAGCAATGGAAAATGTTATGGGAAAAGGCAAAAGAAAGTCTTTTCCAGCTTTGGTTTCACCATTAAGTTCCAAAAGGGGGAGGAAAAAAAAAACCTTAACTACGGCCAGCAGATGGCAGCATTTGGATCTCTTTTGGATGAGATCTTCCATGTATGCATGCCCAAATGCACACATACACATACGACTAAATACTACTACTTCTACTACTACTACTATTACTATGACTAAATAGCGTGCAACTAGTTTGTAAAGTTTGTCAAATGCAAAATTGTTACACTGGTGACTATTGGTAAATACATATTTTACCATCATCAATTTATTGTTGCTGGTATTTTAGAGAAGAAAAGCACAGTTCAGATTTTTGGGCGAGGGAACAAATTGACCCATTTGGGATGGTATTTTTTCAGCCCAAGTACTTAATATACTTTTTTTTTCTCTGCATGATCAAGGACACAATAAAAGCTAGTCTGTGGCAATGATGTCACTGCACTCACAATCTAATTAAAATGCTCTGATGTCACTAATTAGATTCCTCATCACCACTTAGTGGTATATAGTGGAACCTCTGAAGGCGTACAGTTCAGACCAAATTATGTAAAGTTGGACATGACTTCTCATCAAGCGACACCTCATCTGAGTAAACAATTTGACTTTTACTGTGGTAAGCTCATTTGTACACTTGGGGCAAAATATGGAAGTGCAAAACCTTCAATCTGAAGAAATAAGACTTTGACAGTCGGGAACTATTTAATGATGATGTGACTGCTGACAAAAACAGTAGGATACATTCTGAAGTATCTCGGGCAAAATTATCTGCTCACATTCAGCCAAATGCCTCAGAACTCATCGGACAGCGCTTCACAATGCAGATGGACAATGTCCCAAAAGCAATTGAAGACTTTTCAAAGGCAAAGAAGTGGAATTTGGACAAAACTGAAAGGAAAATACCGGTACCCAAAGTACAAGTTAGGGCTCAAATCTAGAATCTGGTGATGTGTATGCGTTCCAAACTTCAAGCTGTAATTGACTGCAAAGGATTTGGAGCCAAGTTTGAAGTGAAAAGTTGATTTATGATTGCTTATTTGTCCCACATCATAGTGGCTCCCTTAAAAAGTGTGAGGCAGGTATACAAACTGTTGTCATTCCTTTAGTGCCCTAAACATCTGCATGTTTCGCTTATCTTATCTCTGGTCTGTAGGTTCCGGGCGAACTCTCCGGGAGACCGTCCTGGAAAGTTCGCCCGTTCTGGCTTTGCTCAACCAGAGCTTTGTGAGCAGCTGGTCTCTGGTCAAAGAGCTGGAGAACATGCAGGTGAGAGACCAAAATATTTGCATACAAGCAATTAAAAAGTCAATTTTCCATAACGCGTCCCCCTTTTAAACAAACATTTCTGTTCCTGCGCTCCAGGCTGATGAGCATAGCCCCGCACTGAGCGAAAAGGCCCGCCTGCACCTTGACAAGTACACCTTCCCTGTGGAGATGATGGTCTCCCTGCCGAATGGAACCATTGTAAATAACACAACTCACGATGCTCCAGACAGAATGAGCCAAATGAGTCTAAAATGTTCTCATTTGCAGGTCCATCACATAAATGCAAATTTCTTCCTGGACCAAACGTCCATGAAGCCTGATGATGGCGAGGAGCAGGACGCAACCACTTTCAGCTTGTCCGGAGGGTTTGAAGACCCCTCCACTTCCACTTACATCAGTTTCCTGAAGGAGGGGCTGGAGAGGGCCAAGCAGTACCTGGCACAGTAGAGTGTGCGCGTGCGTGTGAGTGAGTGAGATCATTCTTGTGGCTAAACAAGTGTGATGAGAAAGCTTCTCCAGAGTTTAAGTGGCAAAGCACTGAGAGCTGCTGAAAAGTTTTTTTGTTTTTGTTTTTAAATCGCAAACTCCACCATTAACTCATTCAGTACCAGCCAATTCTGGACCAAGTCTGAAAAGACGTTTAAAAACGTCTTTGGGAGTGAATGAGTTAAGTTAACCCGTAATGATTGTAGTGCATTTTAGGTTCATCTGGAAATTTGACCAAAGTTGAATAGCGCTATTTTTTTGTGAGTAGTCAAAGCCTCCAGAAGAGGAGGTGGGAGTGTGGCCTCCGGGCGCCTTTCAGCAGTTTGTGACGGTGCTGCCTGAAAGCTCTTCTGGGGCCGGGCAGAACCTGATGATCGTTGCTGATGACGTGTCTGCCAGAGGAAACACCCCTATGTTACTCAATCGTCGCGGACTGATGCAGCAGCAGAAGTCTCCCATCGGTCTGTGGCGCAAAATATGCGGAATTCAGGCACGGTCAGAATGTTTAGCAGCCTTTCTGTGCAATGCAAAGAAGCAAAACTCACTAACAAGAGCAGCACGAGCATTTTTTTTTGGATAACTTTTATGAATGTTTTTCTTAGCAACATATTTTGTCTGTCTTTCATGGTCTTTTTGTACTATTTTCGTTTGCCAGAGGGGAGATACACTACACCAAAGAACATTGTTATAATTTATAGTTGTTGACTCGCAGCTAAAAGAGCAAACAGTTGCAAATCAATCTGACAAGTTGCCTGTTTCTCACTGATTCATCTCAAAGGAAGCAATTTAGCTAAAGGCAAAACAACACTATTTGCCTGTGGTTGTACTCAAAGGACCCTGGTCTTATTTCCTGTTACAAAAAAAAGAAAAAGAAAATGTGTGACTGTTTAATTTGTCTCATTTTGTTTGACTCTGAGCAGAACACAAATTGTTCAGGTGTCTTGCTAATTCTCATAAATGAGAGAATTCTGAATTTCACAGTAAAACACTGTGATTCTCTAAAACGTTTTGTACAAAAAAAAGGGTTGTGTGATCTTTTAACACACCATACACACATTAAATTTAAAATGTTTTTTTTTGAACCACAAGAACTGTGATTAAAAAGATAGTTGTGCACATAAAATGAAACCATACCTTTCAAAATAAAAGCACCACATTAGCCCCGGGCTGTACTTTGCCTGTCTACATTACATTGTGCAAATGTATCGAATGTAGCTAGTGAGTCTAATCTAAACTTTTAATACACCATATTTTTTTAGCAGCATCAGATGTGAGCCTAAAATTGAGAAAATTGTGATCAACTCTAAGTATAGATAATATTTTTATTTTATGCAGCATGTGACACTTTTTGATGACATCCTGTCAAGAGGGGAGCATGATCATACCTAATACATGAGTATTAGTACACATGATATAATACTGTTCACGACTTTCTTTTACAAGCTAATGTGGCTACAGAGCAGGGCATGAAGATGCAGAGTTGTTCACCTCATAAGTGACGACAAATTCATACATGGAGCAAAGTGCAAAGTCTTTCAAGAGCGTGCCCGCAGGAATGAGTCATCCATTAAAATGTCCCTACAGCAGCCGGTGCTCAAAAGTCCCAATCATCCTGATCCGTTTGACCGTATGAATAAATCCAACGGTTTGACCTGACCGGTACCATGAAAGGACAACCGTGTTGGAACACAGTGCCAATTGTGGCAAGTGAACAATGAGATGCCTCAGCTGAACGTCCACACCTCCAGCTCCATGACTCGGAAGTCGTCGGTTTCTGAGAGGCAACAGTTATTGAAGGTGTAACAAGGGCTGCTGTGGCCCAGGTATAGATTCTCATCCACCCACAGACCAAAGTGACCACTGCGGGGACAAGGGGGGAGGGGGGTATTAGATACTCGAATGTACAGGTGAACTTCAAATAATAATTTGTGAATGAAAGTCTTATTAATTGATGTCTAACTAAACTAAAAGCAATGGAAAAGCAAAGTTTTAGAAATGGCAAAAACAGCAGATAGGTGAGTTTTCATCAAATTGTGGTGTGTAGGTGGACCCCGCCCTCAACCTCCCAAATCCATTTGTGCATTAGTTCATTGTAAACTTTACCTTCCTCCGCCAATGGCGAATGAGTCCAAGTCCCCTTTAATGAAAAAGGAATTCTCTCCAGTCCATCTGAAGCACTGTGGAATGATGGAAAATACACAAACTCACAGTGCAGGTTTGCAATTAAAAACTTCAGTTCATACCACACAAAATGATAATTACCTTGAATCGAGGATGCAACATGAAGAGAAAGGTTTCTCCCGTGCCGTAAAACGTCTCACTGAGCCTCAGCGGATGCGATAGGAAAGCCCCGAATACCTGCAGAAAGAAAAGAGAGGTTCCGGCACAAGTGGTAGTCGTTATGTTCTTCTAAGATGCGGTAAAGCAGAGACATCACCTCTTCCAGGGCATCTTTGATGACGACGAGAGTGGGCGAGTCCGAGCATAAATGCAAATTTCTTCCTGGACCAAACGTCCATGAAGCCTGATGATGGCGAGGAGCAGGACGCAACCACTTTCAGCTTGTCCGGAGGGTTTGAAGACCCCTCCACTTCCACTTACATCAGTTTCCTGAAGGAGGGGCTGGAGAGGGCCAAGCAGTACCTGGCACAGTAGAGTGTGCGTGTGCGTGTGAGTGAGTGAGATCATTCTTGTGGCTAAACAAGTGTGATGAGAAAGCTTCTCCAGAGTTTAAGTGGCAAAGCACTGAGAGCTGCTGAAAAGTTTTTTTGTTTTTGTTTTTAAATCGCAAACTCCACCATTAACTCATTCAGTACCAGCCAATTCTGGACCAAGTCTGAAAAGACGTTTAAAAACGTCTTTGGGAGTGAATGAGTTAAGTTAACCCGTAATGATTGTAGTGCATTTTAGGTTCATCTGGAAATTTGACCAAAGTTGAATAGCGCTATTTTTTTGTGAGTAGTCAAAGCCTCCAGAAGAGGAGGTGGGAGTGTGGCCTCCGGGCGCCTTTCAGCAGTTTGTGACGGTGCTGCCTGAAAGCTCTTCTGGGGCCGGGCAGAACCTGATGATCGTTGCTGATGACGTGTCTGCCAGAGGAAACACCCCTATGTTACTCAATCGTCGCGGACTGATGCAGCAGCAGAAGTCTCCCATCGGTCTGTGGCGCAAAATATGCGGAATTCAGGCACGGTCAGAATGTTTAGCAGCCTTTCTGTGCAATGCAAAGAAGCAAAACTCACTAACGAGAGCAGCACGAGCATTTTTTTTGGGATAACTTTTATGAATGTTTTTCTTAGCAACATATTTTGTCTGTATTTCATGGTCTTTTTGTACTATTTTCGTTTGCCAGAGGGGAGGTACACTACACCAAAGAACATTGTTATAATTTATAGTCGTTGACTCGCAGCTAAAAGAGCAAACAGTTGCAAATCAATCTGACAAGTTGCCTGTTTCTCACTGATTCATCTCAAAGGAAGCAATTTAGCTAAAGGCAAAACGACACTATTTGCCTGTGGTTGTACTCAAAGGACCTTGGTCTTATTTCCTGTTACAAAAGAAAATATGTGACTGTTTAATTTGTCTCATTTTGTGTGACTCTGAGCAGAAGACAAATTGTTCAGGTGTCTTGCTAATTCTCATAAATGAGAGAATTCTGAATTTAACAGTAAAACACTGTGATTCTCTAACGCTTTTGGTACAAAAAAAGGGTTGTGTGATTTTTTAACACACCATACACACATTAGATTTAAAATGTCTTTTTTTAACCACAAGAACTGTGATTAAAAACATAGTTGTGCGCATAAAATAAAACCATACCTTTCAAAATAAAAGCACCACATCAGCCCCGGGCTGTACTTTGCCTGTCTACATTACATTGTGCAAATGTATCGAATGTAGCTAGTGAGTCTAATCTAAACTTTTAATACACCATATTTTTTTAGCAGCATCAGATGTGAGCCTAAAATTGAGCAAATTGTGATCAACTCTGAAGTATAGATAATATTTTTATTTTATGCAGCATGTGACACTTTTTGATGACATCCTGTCAAGAGGGGAGCATGATCATACCTAATACATGAGTATTAGTACACATGATATAATACTGTTCACGGCTGTCTTTTACAAGCTAATGTGGCAACAGGGCTGGGCATGAAGATGCAGAGTTGTTCACCTCATAAGTGACGACAAATTCATACATGGAGCAAAGTGCAAAGTCTTTCAAGAGCGTGCCCGCAGGAATGAGTCATCCATTAAAATGTCCCTACAGCAGCCGGTGCTCAAAAGTCCCAATCATCCTGATCCGTTTGACCGTATGAATAAATCCAACGGTTTGACCTGACCGGTACCATGAAAGGACAACCGTGTTGGAACACAGTGCCAATTGTGGCAAGTGAACAATGAGATGCCTCAGCTGAACATCCACACCTCCAGCTCCATGACTCGGAAGTCGTCGGTTTCTGAGAGGCAACAGTTATTGAAGGTGTAACAAGGGCTGCTGTGGCCCAGGTATAGATTCTCATCCACCCACAGACCAAAGTGACCACTGCCGGGACAAGGGGGGAGGGGGGGGGGGGGGTACAGGTGAACTTCAAATAATAATTTGTGAATGAAAGTCTTATTAATTGATGTCCAACTAAAGTAAAAGCAACGGCAAAGCAAAGTTTTAGAAATGGCAAAAACAGCAGATAGGTGAGTTTTCATCAAATTGTGGTGTGTAGGTGGACCCCGCCCTCAACCTCCCAAATCCATTTGTGCATTAGTTCATTGTAAACTTTACCTTCCTCCGCCAATGGCGAATGAGTCCAAGTCCCCTTTAATGAAAAAGGAATTCTCTCCAGTCCATCTAAAGCACTGTGGAATGATGGAAAATACACAAACTCACAGTGTAGGTTTGCAATTAAAAACTTCAGTTCATACCACACAAAATGATAATTACCTTGAATCGAGGATGCAACATGAAGAGAAAGGTTTCTCCCGTGCCGTAAAACGTCTCACTGAGCCTCAGCGGATGCGATAGGAAAGCCCCGAATACCTGCAGAAAGAAAAGAGAGGTTCCGGCACGAGTGGTAGTCGTTATGTTCTTCTAAGATGCGGTAAAGCAGAGACATCACCTCTTCCAGGGCATCTTTGATGACGACGAGAGTGGGCGAGTCCGAGGCGCTCAATTTCCGGTAGAGGGACTTGAGACTGGCGCCGTGGCGAGACGTGCTGTACGCTAGCTGCCAGGCGTGGCCCACCGTCTTTGGGGGCAGCTCCTTAGACAGCTGAGAAAAGATGAGGTGATGACAAAAATTAATATGGAGGCCTGCATAAGGAATTGAATTCAAATGAAATAAAATCGCATCATAGTAAGCTGCAATTTTTTGGGGGGGGGGACTGCTTCATTTTAGTCAATTGGCTTGATTTATTTTTTTATATCTACTGTATGTATATTTTGTTTATTTATTCATAACGTGTTGAGATAAGTTCAGTGCTTAAGAAGTACGCACGTGAGGCCCGTGCCTGTGGCTCACTGACCTCTCTGACATGTGAGGCTTCTAAAATGTGGCTGTTCTCCACAATGGCGTTCAGTCCTTCCGGGTCCCGGTCAGTGAGCTGGCCTGGCTTGTCCCTGTTGTCCTCCATCAATACCATCTGCAAAGAGAACGCAACTTCATTCAACTATCTTCAAAGAGACACAGCCATGATCGGCAGCGTCTTCAAAAACAAACCACTCACTCACTTCCCAGTCATCTCCCGAGTTGTGTTGCTTCTGTAACATATCCTCCTCCTCCTCCTCCTCCTCGTTCCCATCATTGTCGTCATTGTCCTCCACCAGGACAAACTCCTCTTCGTTGTGATCCGCCTCCCCGTCGTCTCCTCCTCCTCCTCCTCCGCCCTTGAGCAGACACAAGTCGGGTCGACGGTGCTCGAGAAAGGCATGCAGCTCATTGGAGCTGAGCGGGAGGACAGAAAGTCGTTATTGAGGACAGCTCGGGTGCACAAACAGGTTAGCAGCTTTGTCAACAAGCTGCCAGACAAGTGGTTGAATGGACAATCTGAGCGGACCCCGAATGCAATTCAGGATTTTAGCATTCCAGTTAGTCACGTTGTTCTGTGTTGAAACATTAACTCAGACAGGACGATACACTCCGGCGCTGGTTTGTTGTCCTGTCGAGCCTCGAATTGATAATTTTGAGAAAATACATTTTTGACAATTTTACGCTTGCAAAGACCACTATATATTGTGTGGATGATCGCGAGCCCTGACCTCAAACCCATGAAATATGTTTTAAAACACTACCACACAGAGTTCAACGGGTAATCTTTCTGCATTTTATATTTATCTATCACACACAAGGTGAATCTTGTACAGGCTGGTACATCATGGATGGCCATTTTTCAAAGGGGATTTCAAACATGTGGCACATCACACATTACCTTATGGCTAAGCATCCCATTTAGGAAACCATTAGTCAGACACTCCTTGAAAGTAGAAATGGTGCAGCTAAGCATCCCACTTCTGACACCATATGTCCATCACAGAAATCATGATGAGTTTCTTGTGGGAAATGTATTTAAGTGCCTTCCAAGGACCGAACGTCACATAATAAGTGTGCCTGCTCTCATATTATTTATGTACCAGCCCGCCTCCATGCCATGAGTCAGTGTACCTCTCCTGCGAAAGGGCGATCCAGGCTTCTCGTCTGGCAGCCGTGCCAAACTGAAATCCTCCAGCACGCTTTTTCCTTCCTGCAGTCGACTGAACCCGCAGCCGCACAAACATGACACACTGTGGACTTTCATCTGAGGATCTGCCAGGCACTGGAGATTTCAAAAGAGAACATGTATTATTGATTTTGAAAACACTCATGACTGCATTCAACATCACACGCTTGTAGGTACCTGCAGTCTGACTCCCCACAGAAGAGGACTGCACCTCATTCGTATTCACTTGAGTGGAGACGCCTGGAGCTCCGCAGCAAAAGGTGGCGGCCACGCCGAGAGCTCCTCCGGAAGCTTCTGACGCTATCTCAGACGGGCTTTTGTCAAGCTGGTCCTCAGACATGTTTCTACTGTCAGTGGGTTCACTTGGTGTGGAAGCCTCCTCGTTGAGACTCAAACTGGAGAGAGCTGCGGGTACTACAAGTGAAATTGACTGCCCCTTCTGATTGTGGCTTTTGACATTTTTCAACCTCTGGAAAAGTTTCTTCCCTTTTCTCCTAAAAACCAAAGAACTTTAGATTAGATAGACAGCCGGGATGGAATTGTTTGTTTTAAAATTGAAATCGAATAAAAACAAGAACAGCCCCCATGAAGATTAGGAAGAAGGATTCTAATTTTGCTACAATAATATTTTTTTTTAAATCATGTATGTAACGTGTAATAATATGGACAAGGATATGCTTTGTTTTATGATCCAAAATATGTAACTTACTATAGAGCTTTCGATACGCTGCGCCTCGGCTGAAGTGAAAAAGAAAAGGAGAACCGCAGTCGCCGATGTACTTTCAGCGGTTTATTGAACGGAACAAGGAGCAAGGAACACGGAGAAGATACTAATACTCACCTCGTAAAACTAGCTTCTTTATATTCTCATTTGCTATGTGATACCGTATTTTTGCATTTAATTTTACAATACACTTCCATTAAAAATCTATCCCAAAAAACGTTGGTATTTTGGGGAGATTGGAACGGATTAATGGTATCTGAATTCATTTTAATGGGAAAAGTGGATTTGATTTTATGTTAAATTGGGTTTCTCGCTTGTTCAGGGAACAAATTAAATCTGTTTGATATGGTACTAGTGCAGTCAATGAAATCCATTCTGATGATGGTTACCACATTCTTTTTTTTACCTCTGCTGGGAGTAGTGAAAGTGAACATGCGAGATGTCTGAGAAGAAGGAGACAGACGACAGCCTGTCCACGGAGCATGACAGGAGATACTCCTCGCAACCATGCTCCTTCACCAGTGGGTGCGTTTTACACGGGTCGAAGAAGAGCTTGTTTGTCGTCACCAGGAGGATACCGGAAACCACACCCTGACAATATAAATAAATATATGTAAAACACAAACACACATAAATATTTGGAGGGTGACCAGAGTCTCAGAACTGGATTTAGAGGTACCACCGTACTTACCTTGCGGTCGGTGATGTGGCGGCAGAACAATTTGAGATAAGGCGTGGCATCGGGACCTTCCACCAGACAGCACTCTGGTGGTAGAGCCAAAAGGCAGAGCTGTCCGTCGGGCATCGGGACCGCTTCCACATCCTGTTAGCATCAAAAAGATGAGATGTTGCTAGGTGATTGAATGACTCATCTTACCTCATCTTTGTTGGTTTGAGATTCACAAAGCAGCTGCGGGCACTTTGTATTTTGTGATGTGAACAGCTAATAAGTTGCGGTGTCCACGTGATCCTCGAATGTAATGTTTACATGATAACCATTGTTCACCATCCATTCAACCATCCATCCATTTTCTTGATCCTCACAAGGGTCGCGGGGGGGTGCTGGAGATCTATCCCAGCTGCCTTCGGGCGGTAGGCGGGGGACACCCTGAACTGGTTGCCAGCCAATAGCGGGGCACACATAGACGAAAAACCATTCACACTCACAATCACAACTTGGGACAATTTAGAGTGTTCCATATACCTGGCACGAACATGTTAACTCTTCACAGGAAGGTTGCAACCGGAATCGGACCCTGCCCCTCTGCATCGTGAGGCCGACGTGCTAACCAGTTGATCACCGTGCCATCTGCAGTTGTTTGATTTTCCTGTGCCGCCACTATTTTTCGCCATTCAGAATTTGCTTTGTATCATTTGCACCAGTTTTGTATCTTTGTATGAAGGTAGTGATTCTGTTCAAGTGTCAAAATTAATGAATTAATTGTTTGTTTATTTATTTATTATTTTTAACTTCAATGCTCAGGTACCAAGGACTCCAGTATGAAACAATGGAGTACCACGGCATTCACTTTATTTACGGTATGAACTGTATTTATTCATTGCACACTGCAGGACGGTTCGATTAAAAGCATCTAGAATTTTGACCTGGTTTTGAACAATTTCATTTTTGGGCTCTGATGTCACACTCCTGGACCACACTTCCTGAAACACCCTAGTGCAAACGTATCGAAACATCTCATAAATGGGTGTTGACATCATGCACAAAATGCCTTTGTTAGGCCCCTGTC
Organism: Hippocampus mohnikei; assembly: GCA_026261675.1. NCBI lineage: Eukaryota > Metazoa > Chordata > Actinopteri > Syngnathiformes > Syngnathidae > Hippocampus > Hippocampus mohnikei. Next base: position 7,384,456 of record JAKGUB010000521.1, read on the forward strand.
ACACCTTGACGATTTAGCCAGCGTATGCCGACGTAGGAAAAATTTGGCAAATACGCTGGCGTACGTCGAATAAGTTATGGGTAAGTTTTGTATACGTAACAGCACGCTGAAGCACGTTGGTATACGTCGAAGTACGTCGAGGTCGTCGAGAAATTTTAAGCATGCTTAAAATTTCTCGTCGTATGTCAGCGTATGGCTATACGTCCCGTATACGCAGGCCATAAGTAATAGGTAAGTTATGCGATCGTTGCACACGTTCAAACACGTCAAGTGTAGGTTACTCATAAGTCCATATACGTCGAGAATACCTACTAGCTGTTCTCCAACATCCGTGCCTTTCGGAACTGCAATACGCTGCTGCATAGCGTGCAGCAGCGTATTGCCGACGATCACGTGACTTAGTCTATAAAAAGGCTGGCGCTCGACGTTGCCGACGATCACGTGACGTAGTCTATAAAAAGGCTGGCGCTCGACGTTGCCGACGAGCACGTGACGTAGTCTATAAAAAGGCTGGCGCTCGACGTTGCCGACGAGCACGTGACGTAGTCTATAAAAAGGCTGGCGCTCGACGTTTCAAATCATAACTGCACTAGACATTGCAGTACCAACATCTGTTTGGGGACTATCCCCCCCGGTCTAGTTAAAATGGTATAACCCAAGAGGCAAGGTGCGGCTTGCCATCGTTACTGTGAGTTGCTATTCACGCTATTAAAGCAGCAATCAAACGCCATTATGACTTGTGTCATTAATAAACCAAACAACATCAGCGTCATGGCAAAGAAAAGTCTGGGGAGCTCATCAAGGTCTCGCAGAGGCTCATCCCATCACAGCCACTGCAGCCTTCGCCAACTACGTGCGTGACAGCCTGGTCAGCATGTCCAAGCGCCAAGTTCGAAAGGCACGGATGTTGGAGAACAGCTAGTAGGTATTCTCGACGTATTTGGACTTATGAGTAACCTACACTTAACGTGTTTGAACGTGTGCAACGATCGCATAACTTACCTATTACTTATGGCCTGCGTGATACGGGACGTATAGCCATACGCTGACATACGACGAGAAATTTTAAGCATGCTTAAAATTTCTCGACGATTCTCGACGATTTCGACGTATACCAACGTGCTTCAGCGTGCTGTTACGTATACAAAACTTACCCATAACTTAATTCGACGTCGCCAGCGTATTTGCCAAATTTTTCCTACGCCGGCATACGCTGGCTAAATCGTCAAGGTGTGACAGGGGCTTGAAACGTCGAGCGCCAGCCTTTTTTATAGACTACGTCACGTGATCGTCGGCAATACGCTGCTGCACGCTATGCATAAATTAGACTATCGTTGGGCATAAGTTGTGTACGCCGCAACACGCTAGGCATTCGTTGGAATAAGTTATCTATAAGTTATCGAAACGTTCTATATAATTTACTGATACGTTATGTATACGTCCAGCCCGTTATGAATGCGCTATGTATACGCCCAAAATTGAAAAAAAAAATCGATAATTCAGCGTATGCCAGCGTTTTAGGGAAAATCTGAACGTCGGCATACGCTGGCTGAATCGTCAAGGTGTGACAGGGCCTTTAGACAATACGCATGCTCAACGAATATACATTTTAAAAGGCGTTAAACCAACTTTCAAATGTCATTAGAAGGCTATCAGAGCTGAATTATACACTCTCCTTTCATAATGTAAATACAGTCAATGGCTATAACAAAGTTATAACAAAGATTTTGCTACAAAGAAACAATTTGTATTAGTTACCAGGAGTTTGTCATATTCTGCTTCGGGCAAGGGTGACTGTGCAGCAGCCTCGAGTCGATCAGAAAAATCTGGATCCATCCCCGGCGTCGTCTTCTCCTTACAAGGCTCCGGGTCGGCTGTTTTGGTGCTCTTTCCCTCCTCTGCTTGCTGCTGCTTCACAATGGAAGACATGTTAAGTCTAACACAGACTATAGCCCGGCAACAGTGGAGTACTTCCTCTTTCTGCCTGCATTCCCCCCCCGGCCCTCCTTTCTCTATGTTTGTAGTCATAGCAGAGCTCCGTGTGACACCGTTTAGGACATTAGAGCCACCGTAAAGAAAGAGTATCGATACATTTAACACATCAGAAATGGTCACGAGTTGACCCTAACATCAGCTTTTTCATGATTAAAAACACTTTCTCCAACCATCAGCTGTTGCCCTGAGTTACAGGCACACGTTCTGTTTTGCATGTCAACTCTGGGTAGCAGAAACAACAACAAGTGAGGTTGCATCATGTGACATATGTTGACTCTTACCTCTATGCGGACAAGGGCAGAGCACAAAAGTGACGATTGTGACCGGGAATGAGAACGAAGCGCTGTGTCATCACTGCCGAAGTGTGATGAGATGCTAAACACTGACTCATCCTGTATGGGGAAGAAAAAATACACACCACAGGACACTTGATTAGGTACACTTATAGAGAAATATATGTATGAGCAAAGACTTCCGCCAGGGTGGAAAGAACGTGGTCAGCACGAACACTCTTTGTCTCAAAGACACAAAGACTAATGAATTATTTCCATTCAAGAGCGTGGTTAAAAAAGAGAAAATACCTTTGCGTAAACATGAGAAAATGCAGTCCTCCGGTTGTATTTTCTGTAGAGGCTCTGAAACACATTCAGTCTACCCATGATGACCGACCGACGCGCTCGTCGATGAATTGAACCTTGGACACCGTTCCTTTATTTTCCCGACCATAAATGTGTCATGTCAGGAAGAGCATACGTTTTCTAAACTTTGAACAGTTGAGGAAACACTTCCCAGTACAGTATTCCTTTTTTTTAGGCTTTAGATCAGAGGTGTCAAATTCAAGGCCCGAGGGCCAGATCTGGCCCGCCACATCATTTTAATGCGGCCCATGAAAGCAAATCAAACATGTCAGCTTCTGTGATTCTTGCTAAAATCTGAAACAAAATTTCAACTTCTCATTTGTAATCAATAAGAGATATTGTAAACATTTTCTTGTCACCAAACCACTTAAGACGTAACTTATACGGTAGTTGAATAAACCATTTTTCCTGACTTCTTTATATAGTTTGATCATCAACCATAAAAGTGTGTGACTGACCGTGGTGCTTTTGTCTTCATGTGACAATTGTCCCATTTGCTCTTGCTTCACCGCGGTGTTGGAGTCCCCTGCGAGGAAACCAAAAGGCCATGATTTTAATAAAAATTTAAAAATGCCCAGACAATTTTGACATTAATATCACATAATGTGACAGGGAACTATCAAGTTGAACATTTCAGTTTAGAACAGATCAGATTGTTAAAGTGTGGCACTAGTACCACTACTCTGGCTCACTCTAGTGGTACTTGAAATAATGGCAGTTGTAAGGTACCTTGCAGGTAATACTGCCGCAGTATGGGGTTTCTGATGTGTGGGATGTGGTCCAGAGGTCGGCCAGGGGAGGTTTGATATTGATGATGATGATGATGATGATGATGGTGAGTGGTGGCTGAAAGCTCCTCAAATCCTCGGGCCTGAGGTTGAGTGTCCCAGGGCCGCTTAGCTAAGTGAGGAGGCTGAGGGACCCCCGAAGGCAGCTTTGAGCCCAGCCTGAAGACACACATGGGGAAAGGACACTTTTCATTTTTGTCTTCAGAAAAGATAAAATTTTCAGTTGGGCAATTCCACTAAATAGTAATACATTTTGCTTTCGTGAAAGTTGGCTTTACCTCATTTCAAAACAAAGAAATAAGAATGGCTGTCTCATGTATTGGGCCAGCCTACTTGAAAATGTGACCCAGCAAACTATTTTGGAGCAAAGAACTAGCTTGCTTTGTTGTGCTAACTAACATTATTGCCATAAATGTCAATAAATATTTCTAGATATGTTATAATGTAGAGTAAAATTGTTGTTCATCTTCATCTTTTTTTATTTACAGTATTTATCTATAAATAAAATGGTGAGGTACTCTCTAGTTTTCAGTACAAAGGCTTTAAACTAGCAGTTTAAAAACAATATACAAAGATTGGAATAATAATCTAGATCAGACAGTATGAAATTTTTGAGCGCAGTCCTCTCAATTTACCGTCAAAATCAGTTGTAAGGAAGAGACGACAATTAGTCCTGTTTTGTGCTCACACTTTCTGTGTTTGCAGGTTGTGTGGAGAGCAAATGTTACTCAAGTGTAGTTGGTTGTAGTGTGATACTGTTGAGTGCAATTTTTCTTTGAAGAAAAAACCCCAAAACTAAACTACTTGCAGTCAAATATCACCAGATCATCATAAACGTTATCTTTCCATCAATTATCTGATCTGATTATACTCACGAGGGTCGCAGGCGTGCTGGAGCCTATCCCAGCTGTCTTCGGGCAGTTTTCATTCGAGATGTGTTAAAACTGGGGCTCTTAAATAAAATTGTGCAAAGATTTAATTTCTTTGTAACAACAAATAAGAACAAATACACCGAAAAGTTGTTGGTTTTTTTGTAGTCCGTGTCTCTGCATTCCTGGGCTAAAAATATTCTTGTTCATACCATAATCTGACACAACAGATTATTTGCACCACCATGCCCTTCTCCTCACATCAACAGAGACGAATGAAAGGCTGTATTGTGGCACATTTAAACCCGAAAGGCAAAAGCGAGTCAAATGTGTCGCATGGCTTGCTTTTATTTCCATGCGGCACGCTGTAATCCTAACCTGGCCTTCACATTGCCAAAGTAGCTGGTCCGGGCTTTGTCCCTCTGTGGCTTGTGGTCCATGGCGATGTCCATCCTCCTCAAAGACTGAGCCATCCTCTATCTTTAATCTGACACTGGCTGCGGTCCTGCTGTAAAAGGACGAGGGGCTCAACTGGCATCCTTTCTCCTCCTCTTACTCCCCATGACTGGCCTTCCTTTCTCGCTCCCACTTTACAGCATCTGCAGCGCACAACACAAGGCGGCAACTTAACTGTGGTGCAGAGGGGGGTCAGGTTGCATAAATGGATGGATTTCTGCACACGCAGGAAAGTGATCTTAGTGGACTAATGGAGCCAGTTGGCCAATTCAATTAGTATGTCAAATCAATCGGGAGGGTGTATGCAGGGGGCGCAAGCAGCTTTTAAAGGAGACATTTTTTTCTCACAATTTAAAACGGCTCCCAGGTGGCTTAACTCATTCACTGCCAGACCACTTAAAATTGATGTTTGACGTTTAGAGCTTCCAGTGGCCTTGGATGAGTTTTAAAAGGGGAGTTGCAGTTTGAAAAAACAAAAACAAACTAGAACACGGTTTGCCGCACACCCGGCTTCGGGAGCTTTGCTGAAACTGTTGGAATGTGGTAAATAAAAGAAATGCCCATCCTTTGTTTGCTGACAAATGGTCATAAGACAAGCGAGCAGAATATGAGTTAAGGGATTTCAGACAGCCACGATTCAGAATCGATGCAAAATTCGCAACATTTCTGCCTGACATGTACGTTTACCAACTCTTTTTGATGTTCACTTGACTGTACATTCGCAAAAATACAACTTAAAAACAGTAACATTTTAGTGTTCCAGCAGCCCTCCTCAAATAATAGATTTTTAGAAGCTCTGGGTTGTCTGTCGTAACATTAGGTAAAAGTTACGAGGAACAGTGTAGCAGCCGTGGGTCTTGGCTAACTTAATCTTGTTCACAGCACAAAACATAGCTTAGTATTGCGTGCGCTGCTATTTTGTTGAAGCTGGACAGCGTTGTCAAATCTGTGACGATCACAACTACACCCTTTTTCATATTTGAGGATCACGTCCGTGCACATATTGAGGGGCCTGGCTTTGGTCCCAGACTCGATTGGTGGGTAATGGTTCAGTGACGATCAAATCTTCCTTGCGGTTTTAAAACTCACCTCCCACTTTAACTGGTCTGGAATTATGAAGTATTTACGACAAATAGTGTATCTTTGCTCATCTACCTGTGTCAGCGACATATTGTGACAGAAAGAACAATTAAATGCTATTCCTTTGGGGGGCAGAGGAGACGGTTCACCTGAGTATCCACCTGTTGCCATTCATAAAACTGTACAAATAATTTTTGGTTGAACTAATTAGATTTCATATTAATTAAGTATATTTGTTTAAGTGGTATTTTGTGAGATTTTTCCAATGCAAAATGTGAGCCTTTGTTTAATAGAGGCTACTCTAAATGCATTCAACTACCCCTAAGAGCTACACGCCGACATGAATGTTACGTTGCACAGGACTGTTTGATCAAATCACAGCAAAGGAATGCAGAATTCCCAAGGCCTGCAGCCTTCCTCGCGGGTGGTGATTTGTTTGACCAGTCTAGCGTCCTATGACAACACACACCCATGCAAATAATCAGTGTTCTTCCAGGAAGTGCTGTCGAGTGTATGTCAATCGTCAGGGGAAGTACAGGACTATACAAGGCATTTGAGTCTGACAAGCACCAATGGACCGGATGTATAACAACACAGCAACTTCTGAACGGGTGAACCGAGCATAGAGGTTGGCTTTCACATACCGGTCACTCGTTGAGAGATGCCGATGGCTGCCGTCCTCAAATGTTGTGATATCGTCGCACTCAAAACACTGCTGCCTTCACGGTCCGCCCACTGGCTAATTTAAAAAGAATACAAATTTCTCCCTTTCAGGGCCGACTTCCTGTAAAAGCGGAAGTATGGTCGAGGGAATCATCTTGGACTGGATCAGAAATGAAAGATACTGTCGTCGAAACAGCGACTTTCTTTTTCTGCAATGTTTAACACAGTGTCTTAGGTACTTTTTTAGAAGTTCCAACCACAATTAAATGTAAAATTAAAATGCCGTAAAATGTAATTGGGGAAAAAACTTTAATCAAAGACTGTCCGCCGCGACCTGTAGGTCGATTCTCTCAATCCGTCAGCGGAAATTGAGTACCGGCTTCCGGCAATGAACAACAACACACAACTGTGAAAGACGAAAAGGAGAAACTACGTTTTCAAACAAAATCAACCCATTGGAACCTCCCAGCTTTCGTTTGGCGTAAGTTACGTTTTCTTGTTTTTAGTTTCATCTTCGGATTCAAACGAAACCTCCGGGAAATTGGGCATACTTTCACGGTCATCGTCTGTTTTACCGACATGGCCTTGTGTGTATATTTGATATAGTTAGCCGCCGGTGCTAATAATTCAGTGACGCTTTCTGCCCTTATGCACTTTGGCATCTTTCTTCTTGTTATCCTTGTAATAGAGTGAATTTTCTGAAGAGTGTGTAAACGGTGACGTCACGACATGAAGAGTATAGTGATTTTTTTCATTGAATTAACAACTCCAAAAAGACTTCGTGATTTCATCGGTCTTAAAAATATTCAAAGGTCAAGAATGCTAGCATTTTTTACACGTTTGCTTTTGTCATACTGAAATGAGCTTGTTTTGAGAGGACGACCAAGTTATACGTGAGACGTCCGTGGTCCCACTTTTCATCCTGCCAGCTTCGTGGCAAATACAAAATTCGTTACAAATGACGGTCAAGTTACTGCCTCTAGCCGAGTTACACAGACTTTTTTGTCAATCTGATTGAAATAATTCCCAATGAAGATTTCTGGTCACCTGTTTACATGTGATGTGTGATCTTCTCAGATCCTCTCTTTTACATGCTCCCTTCGGTTAATCAGATCAGCCATGTGACATGCGGAGATTGATGTAAACCTCACATGATTTATCAAAATGCCGTGTTTTTGTCTTTTTTGCCCAGTAGTTGTGATAGTTTTAACACTTTAGTCAAACAACAGCTTGATAAAAAAAATAAGTTACAAATACAGTACTTCAAAACAATTTCTCCCATCTTAGACAAGCTCTGGTGAGATGCTGCTATTTCAATGTACGTATATGGTGACATCACAACTGATCGATGCAGTTTTTTTTTTTAATATGGAGCATTTTCATTCCATTTGGTCATTGGGATACATTAAAATCCGAATACATGGCTCCATGTAAACCAGGCGACTGAAACGGTTCCCAAAGCAGGCGGATAGCTAAAGAATTAATTTACTGTTTCAATTTCAAAGTTGATGGATTGGCGGGTACTCCAGAGACCAAACTATACACACACAGTGAACTGTGCCACTGCCACAATTAGTGAAAATCTGTGAATTTATCTTCATTAGTTGAAGTCATGTCATTCAACAATCGCGTCATATCCACCAATTCATAATGAAACAGCGTTAAACCCGAGCTCATTTTTGTAGTTCGTTCCTCTAAAGTTAAAGATAACGGGTAACGCAATGATGTGTCTTCTCTAACTCTGCTTGTGTCTCCCCAACAGATGCTCTGACTAATCTCCTATTTACATCTCGAGAGTTGTCAGATTAACGTGGCATCTGTATAGTGAACTGCTCATTCTTGAGCCACTAAGAGCACCAAAGCGTCGGTGCTCCTCGGCAAGCTGACACATCACCATGGAAACCCAAACAGTAAGGCTGCCCTTTTTCAGATGCCGTATCAATTAGCAACGCCGTTTTCGCACGTGATGGGGTTGGCAGATGCATTTTTCACCAGTGAAAGGATTATGGATGTGCAGAGATTGATTCTTTGTCTTTACTTGTTTTAGGACGTTATTCCTATCTGGCAGAACAAGCCTCATGGATCCACTCGCAGTGTGGTGAGAAGAATAGGGTCCACTCTCCCGCTCAAGCCCCCACAAAGGGCGTGTTTTCAGGTATTGACCACTCATTCTTGAAATGCAGTCGCTGTATACAATCTAAAATGCATTCATATAACCTGTAAACAATAGGAACTACCTGGCCTTTCCGCTCTTCGCCCTATGGACGGCCCCATGGTACCCACTTTGGCAGATATTGCCTGGATTGTTGCAGATGAAGAGGAGACGTATGCCAGAGTGCGGTAAAGACAATTACAGGAATTTTTCCAATTTATTTTCTGGGGTTTCTTTCAAATTATGGGAAGAGTTGATTCAATTCACTTGTATCTTTTGAATGAAATGCACCAGCCATGTGGTAACGTAGGACATAAACTAGAAGCTTAACTCACTCAAGTTTTCCGTCCATCCAGGAGTGACAGTCGCCCTCTCAAACACGAATGGAGGCCCACGCCGCTCCTGGTGCTCCACAGAAACTCGTCTGTGCCCAACTTCCGACGGGAGGGCAAGCGGGTGGAGGGCCTGAGGAAACCCGGGGTAACTGCACTAAACCGCACCACCGCCCTGCAGGATGAGCTGAGCAGACTTCGGGCACAGATTGCAAAGATTGTGGCTGACGATACTGGTAAGTCCATTATAAATGCTGAAAATGAGGACCGTGATTAAAAACACAACCGGAAGTATTTTTGTGGCCATTGAATGTAAAGTATTGCGAATGTCCCCATGGCTACATTCCAGGTTCCAACCCCTTGACTCCTGACCTGCTCTCCCGACGATACCACCATGAGCTTTTCTATGGCGCCCTTCGAGACCGCCCCCTACCAGCCGGCGACCGCAGCGGCCGCCTCCTTCGTCATCAGCGACGTCACCGAGGAAGACGAAGAAGAGTTGGAGGAGCAAGACGACGACGACGACAAGGACATGGTGTCTGTGGTGTCGGAGCTGGTCCCCGACCCCCTGCCGCCGGTCTCCATGACGGCATCGGCCACCTTTGACCTTGACAGGCCCAGCATGGAGTACCGCGAGGCGGAGGAGGACACGGTGTCGCTGTCCAAGTCCACCAGTTTTGCCGACGTGATGGACATCTTGAAGGACATGAACCGCATGAAGATGAACAAAGACAGGTACAGGTGTCTCGTTGTTATTATTAAAACAAAAAAAATCTTCATGTGTTTTTAAAGTATACTTGCTGTAGTGCTCAGGCATGTGGGAAAGGAGAGCCACAGTCACTGATGCATATGTATGTGTGCGTATTTTAATCGTCAGATATAACAGAGGCTGTACGTCCTTAAGAGAGGAAGACTCTGCTTCTCTGATCTCCGAAGCTCTAAGGAAAAAGTTTGTTCTGAAGGAGGAAGACAGCGTCGCCGTGAAACAGAAGTAGTTCACCCAGGCTTGCCGTTCCTGCTACTCCATGTAAGCCCGACTGCGTTTTCATCCACATTATGATGAGGGTTAGTGCTATCTCCATCTTAAGCAGTTCTTTCTCTCCGTTTGTTTTTTTATTTTTAGGCCTTTTCCCAAGAACTGCCATGGACTGCAGCATTCCTCCTCAGACCTCAACGCAGTAGCTGCCTGCTGCCAGTTCGTAAACAAATCTGTATCATATATCGCCTATTTCTTGCTCCGTTTTTCAGAACAGTGACTCAACATATTGATTCAACTGAGGAGTGAGCAGTGGTCCATTTTAAGGAGCACTTTTTACCCATCCAGCATTGAAAAAGGAGGGTTTTTAATTCGGAAATTTTCCAGTTCTGTATCATACTTGAAAAACGTTTGCGAGTTCACAACAAGTTTAAAGTCAATGTATACATTTAGCCTATATTGTCTAAAGCAGGGGTGGGAAACCTTTGAGCCTCAATCAACCCACTCGATTCACTTACACTTTGGGGAGTCCATAAAAGAATTTGCAATCAGTTATTATATAGTATAACTTTTTTTTCCCCAAAATGTCCATACCATAAACTTATTACTCCTCCCTTTGTTAGCGTTGGGCCAATTAAACACGCTAATGTGATTGTGACATAAATCTGGCATCACTGCATATGCGCTGCTACTTACGATGCATTGTTTCCAATACGTCAAGTGGTGCTAAATCCAAATTGACTAAACTATAAAGTATACAAAAATAAATAAATGTGCCATTTGGAGGTACAACATGATAGTTAGAGAATGAGTACGTTTCATTGGTGTTATGATTATGAGGGAGTCTTTGGAGCCGAAAAGGAACCGCTGCACTTGAACGTTTGATGCAATCCCCCCCAAAAAACCTCAGTGGAACTGTTAGGATGAAAATCTCCCCAAAAATTTCTCTTTCATAATATCAGAGAACTTGATTAAACTGAAATGGGCCCTGATAGAAAAACAGTTCCCCACCCCTGAAAGAAAGCGTGTGAGACACTTAGTGTGATCCAAGCTGGTGGCAGCCTTTTGAAGCAGACTGGGAATTCCCGACCAACAAAGAAAAATGTCATGCGTGTGTGTGTTTGTGGGTGTGTGTGTGTGTGTGTGTTTACATGACTTTGTACAAGAACCTGCGAGTGGTGATTATAAGTATTCCTAATGACGCCTTACCGCACGTCTGTTGCCTGCTCAGATGCCTGATTTTATTCACCCCCAACCCCCGCCTGTGCCACAATTTCATTTTTATCAGACCATCCCTTATTGCCCAACCATGTTCGTGTTATTTGATCCAATGTATTTAGATGGCTGTTATTTTTTCCCCCTCCACACCAAGAAGTGTGGAATATGCTACTTTTATTTCATCATGCGTCATCTTTTTGGGAGGGAGACCCACACCTTTAAAAGATGAAAAATACCATTAAGACATTTCAGTCTCTTGACAGGTTAGATTTTACCTCAGTTTCTCACCGTTGATCCTCTTTGTTGAGTTGAACACACCTCCATATTGTACATGTTGACATTTTTGTTGTTGATGTTTGTAAATAAATATTCAGCAGATGTTTTGAAACTGTCATTTTTTTGGTCTTTGACTAGCCATATCAGTGTAATGTTCACTGGTCAAAGACTACCGATCTGCCCCCTCCCAAAAAAACTGCAACCACAATGTTTGTAGTGTTTTTAATCATAAAAATATGGTTTGAAATGTTACCACCAGGAGGCATAGGAGCTCAGCTAACGAATTGAAAGAAGGATTCGCTCCATTAATGCAATGTATCACACTAATCTCAAAACATTTTTCCCATACTTTCTGTCTCATTCCCACCTAGTTTCCAAAATAGAGCCGCACCTAAATGAGCCACAGTCTATTTTCTGAAAGGCTCCTTGGCCTAGTTCACCTCCGCCATAAAAATCCTAAATGTAGGTCCTGATAAATGTCTCGGGGGGACATCAAGATTTACCGTCATAATTAGGCTCTGTTAAATATAGATAGATCTCCAATCAAAAGCTTTTTTTGGTGCTACTTTTGCTTTTGTTTTACCTGTACACCTTCATATAGGTTGTGTTTATGATTGTGTTTTTCCTGCCGTGCTTCTGCAATTTCACCTGTATTGATTTTTCCACCTATTTCAATCAACTAACTTGTGTTCATGGTACAGTATCACCTTTATTATTACACCGCCTGTGAGGGTTTACCCACCCATCTTAAATGCTCCACTTGTGTGTCATAGTTGATTGCCAGGTTTTTACATCCCCTGTCAATTCACTTTGAATTACCCCCACCTAATTCAGATCATTTGCCTTTGTCAATTAAGTGTGTCACTTGCTACCTTTGGATATTTTCACCTGTTTCAATTACCATGCCGTTGTTGATTTGCCCAATCATTTTCCATGACGACACCACCTGGCCTGCATTGGTGACGTCACTGTGTTCATTGTCTCATCTGAACCAATCACTACCTGTGGTAAGATTTTCCAACTTGATCAGTTGTTTCACCTATACCCCCCTGCCCCCACCTGCCCAATAAGATTAATTTGGGATGGTTTCCCCACCTTTGTCATTTTGGTCAGCTGTGTTGATTTGGCCACGAGTTTCAATTACGCTACCCTTGTTGATTGTCCCACCCGTTTTTCGAAAATCTCAGCTGTTTTGAATTTTCTGGTTTTGATTACCTCACCTGTGTGGATTGCCGGTCCTGTCCTGAATACCGGCACCATATTTCAATTTCCGTACCTGTGTTGATTCTTTCATTTAAATTGTGTTTATTGGTGTCAACTCTCCTACCTGTGTTCATGTCGCCTCCTGTTTCAAATTACTTGACCTCTGTTGATTACCTTAATTATTTTTTTAATTAAGCGCTATTGATTACGCCACGTTTTGACAACCTTGGCTGTGTGGGTTTCAACCTTTTTGTGTGCCATGACTTGTTTGCATTTTTAGCCAAAATTATTAATATTGTTTATTTGTTTTTTTTTAACTGATCGATTAAGCCTGCCAAAATACAGTGTGTCAAGCAATGTTGTTTGAACCATTCATCATTCTGGACTACAGCTGTGCTGAAATGAAACTAGTGGATGACAAACCATTCTAGCAGCTGTTGTTTGCAGACTGCAGGTGTTGTCACAGCTAATAGTCTTTAACATGTAGCATCCTCCCAGCTCGCGACAGGAAATAGCTTGGCTTTAGGGTCACATTTCCGAACATTGCCTCTTTTTCCAGTCTGAAATGAGAGTCTGAAAACAGCCAAATGAAAGAGAACAACAAAGTGCTATCCTGTGAGAGTTAAATGAAAATGTGAAATGTCTTCTGCTTTCTCTTTTTTTTTTCTTCCCCATGCCAAACTGTGACTCACATTTCCAGGCTGCGTAACCTTCCACTTTGGAAAAAGTCAAAGGAAATACCAGAACAAAATGCTCCGATGATCCCACAAGCTCTCAAAGTGCGCAGTAGTTGCATTTGAGAGTAGAGTGGCAACATGATCACCTGCCTCTGTGTAATTTTGTTTGATTAAAAAAAAAAGGTAGTTTGCACAAACTGCAGCCAAATTCTCACAACCTGCTGATCTCCAATCTAAAATGGTGGCATTGATGTCATTTATGAGTCATGAGTGTTAAAATCAAAATTGCATCATTCATTTCATCCGCTGGAATGCAATAAGCCAGTAATCACTTTTTTTAAAATATGACATGAAATTACTCTTTTGTCCAAAAATCCAAACGAGTATGATTCACTCCAGTAAATAGCACATCACAAATGGCCAGCATAGTGTCCAAGGGATTAAGAAGTCACATGTAATGTGTCTCTGTGCCAAAGAACTGTTCCCCCTCTCCTTTTTTTCTTTCTTTCTTCTTTTTGTTGGGTTTTTTCTTCAGTTTAATTCACAACATCCCCGTGGTCTCCTAGCAACGGCCATAACGAAATTGACGCAGAGCGGATGACAAAGGTCTGGGTGAAGACAGTCATTGGTGCCCTATCCACCTAATCTCTCCCAGATGTCACCCACGCATCCACCCACGTCATCAAGACACCAAGATGACACTTTTGACTCACAATGGGTTGCCTGCCTGTATTTTCTCTGCCATTTAGTCAATAGAAATTTGGCGAAACGTGCAGCTGTCTGTGACACTCAAGGCCTGTGCAGTATTGTTCGGTGCTCCAATGACACTGTGGTGGAAGTGTTACAGCTCAGCTTTGAGCGTATCTAGCAGATGCATCGCCGTTGATTGATCTATTTTTACGCTCCATCTTTGGTACCAGCGACTGTTGATAATCAGTTAACTTACCTAGTTCAAAAACATTTTTTTTCAAAACAACAGTGTCAAAATACTTATGGACACATATTTTAAACAGTCAAACACCAGTGCATATTTATAGAGGTGTCATTCACAGTCAGTTTCCCTTCCTGTAAGTTCAAACCGACACCAAGTTTGCCTTTGAGCCTATAATTCATGAATCTTAAGCACACCTCACCACGCGTTTGACGTCCAGAAGGCATAAAGTTGATTGAAATGCCAAACACTTTTCTCCTGTTGCGACCTCGCTCAAAGTCAGGCATCAATCTTTTCATGATGTTTCTATTAATTGATGGAACGGTGCGGCTGACCTTAACTGGTCTCCAGCTGGTCATCTCGGACTCTCGGTTCGTGGCGGTCAGCGCTAACGAGGCGGCAGCTAAAAACAAACCAGGGAAGGGAGAGCAGCTGGTGACTTTGGGACATCACTCGTCTCATATCAGAAGCATACTGGCTTTGCTTTCAATTACAGTCCTCTCATTGCTGGCAGCCACAATGATATCATCGACCCACACTAACAAAATTTCTTTTTCTTTGTCAGACATTTTGGTGTAAATACAGTGGTCTGCTTGACTCTGTACAAACTCGTTCATAAGTAAAAACTCATGAAGCATCATGTTCCAATTTCTCCCAGACTGTTTGAGGCCATATATGGATTTGTTTAACTTACACACAAGTTGTACACCATCCCTTTGTTTCACACAAAACCTTCAGGTTGATCCATGTATAGTTCGCAGTCAATAGGTGCATGTAAGTATGCTGCCTTCACGTCCATTTGGTTTAACAGCAACTCATACTGTGCAGCAAGCTGCATCAGTAGTCGCAGTGATGTCAGATTAGCGGTCGTGAAAATGTCTCAGAATAGTCAAGTCCTTCTCTCTGACTGTACCCTTTGGCTACATATCTCGCTTTATATGTTTCATTGCCTTTGTCATCCTCCTTTAAAGCATACACCCACCTTCCCCCACTGTCTGTCTACCCTCCGGTAATGGCACAAGGGTGAAAGTGTCATTCTCTTTAAAAGAAGTCATCTCATCTATCATCGCCTTTCTCCACTTTTCTGACTTTGGCGATGCCATTGCCTCGTAGAATGTTTGTGGCAATCCCACTGTTGCTCTATAGCAGTAATCAATTGTGATCTCATTGCCTTTTATCACACATTCATAATCCTCTAAATATTTTGGTGTCTTCCTTTCTCTACTAGAAGTACGAGGAGTCTCATTACCATTGGTTGAGTCCGTGTCGCAGTCAGGTTTAAGCTCTGGTTCAGTGTCAGAATCTTTTCCTACATATTCCGTCTGTAACTGACTTGCTTTAGGCATAGTTACCCACTCTACATAGTGGTCCTCCAGTTGGGTCTTCTCGGTCTGCGTCTCACTCTCAGTCACGGTCTTTGTGATGAAGTGGACCAGTCTGTGTTTCTGAACCTTGTTTGTCTCTGGAAAATAAATCAAATAAGCAGGTGAATGACGGTCAAAACCAACAAAGATCCCCTTTTGCCTTTTGGATCTAGCTTTCTCCTGTTTTGCTCATACACCATGCATTCTGAACCAAACTTTTTCATTTTTGACAAATCTGGTCTTTTTCCTGTGAAAAGGAAATAAGGAGTCTCCCCTGTTCTTTCGCAGTAACATCTGTTCCGTATAACTGCTGCTGTTCTGGCTGCATATGGCCATAGCTCTTTGGGTAAGCCTGATTCTATCAGCATACACCTGACCATCTCAAACAATGTGCGCCAGTTCCTCTCTGCTGTCCCATTTTGATGTGGGGAGTAGGGCGCTGATCTCTCATGTTTTATCATATTATCTCAAGTAGAGATTGATACTCTTTGAAACAAACTCTGTCCCATTATCCGATCTCATTCGCTTCACTTTACCATATGGTGCTGTGTCTGCCAAGAACTGCTTTGTAGCCTCGACTGCCATGTTTTTGTTCCTGAGAAAGTATACAAAAACAGCTCCAGAAAAGTCATCAGTAAAAGTGATGGCATATTTGTACCCGTCAGAATGACTCTGGGTCAATAGGCCCACCTAGATCTGTATGTACCAGCCCTAATGGCTCTTTAGCTCTCACATCACTTTTCCTGTTTCTATTCTGGGTGAATTTCCCTTGAATACAGGTTTCACACTGGTTAGGTCTAGTTTTGTTACTAATTTTCATACCTTCTACCACAGCTTCAAGCTTAGCAATATCACCATAGTTACAATGGCCCATTATCTCATGCCATGTTTTCATGTCTAAAGATGCATTGCAGGAGTCCTCACTGCATTCAGAATTTTCTGTGACAATGTCAAGATAGTACATACGGTCCTTTACAATCATCTTGCATATTGTCCCATCTGAAAGAATCATTTTGTTGTCATTCTTCGCAAAGTTGAACTTCGCTCCTTTCGAAGTTGCTGCATCCACAGAAAGGATATTCTGCGGGTATTCTGGGATGAGGAGAGCATTTGTGAGCTTGACACTCACTACTCGTCCACTGCTGTCGGCCAGCTTGATTTGCGCGTCCCCTTCTTCTCGACACTTCCGGTGATCCGTCTTCCATCAGCCAGCTGCATGATGTGATCTTTAGGCCGGAAACTCTCATCAAATCGGATGAATGCGTTCTTGTCGGTGATTATGTGGGCAGAAGCACCGCTGTCCACGAGTAGTCCATATTGCTGCGCTCCTTGGGTCGCCATTCACTCACCCGAGCAATAATGTTTCTTCTTCTTCCCTCGAAGATTTGGCTTGGTTTCTGCCACGGAAAACTTTTTCCGAATCGTCCATAACTGTAGCCACTTTATTGTTATCAGCTTTTGTCGTTCGCTTGTGTGGTTTCTTATCCTTACTTGTGCAGTCTCTTGCTTTATGCCCCACTTTCTCACAAATAAAGCATTCTCCATTGAAGACGTATTTCTTGTCTTTTCTTTGGGCTTCGGCTTGTATGACTTGGCGGTCATTACTTCATCTGGTCTGGGCCTGTTTCGGACCTTCGTTTAATGAGCATTTAATTTAATTTAACATTTTGGATCAGTCTTGACCCGAGCCATAAAGAACCCAATTTAGATTGGCACCATTTTTGTGTTTGTGTCTGGCCCAATTAGTGATGGACGATTTGGAGGGGTGGATGATTATAATCAGGTAATTTTGATTGATAATGACATCGCGGTTATTCATTGATTAATAAAACAAATTGCCTATATTCAATTGCGAAAACTCTACATGAAATACGACTGAATTATAAGAACAATCAGAAAATAAATTATTCAAAAGCAAAACGATTTATTAGACTAACTGTAATCAAAACAATGAGTAATTTCTGCTGTATGTACTTTGGCCTCTTGGGGGCGGTGTGGTGCACACATGAAGATACAGTTACACGAAGGTAAAATGAATAGAAAAAAAGGGTCAAACTTTATTCATATAAATCGTTTGTCACAGATTAGGAACAATGAGTGAGTATCTGTGAATATTAGCACATTACCTGTCTGTATATGTTTCAACAGTATTTGAGTTTGAATATTCATTATTTGAAAGTAAATCCCTCCCGTGATGTCAAATGCTAATTTTTGCTAACCGCGGTCAATGGGTTTTTCCATTAAGTGCTCGCATGAAACTGGCGATGTACTGAAAACAAATTATTATCTAAATATACAATGTATGTCATTGTTTTTGTTTTTATGTGGTTAGTTTTACAGTAAACTCCCAAGTGGAGGGCAGAAGAACAGTCACTTGTTTGCTGCGAGCAACAAGCCTTTCGGCATACGAGTCGGTTTTTTTGGTGTTTTTTTTTTTAATGATCATCAGAGAAGTTTTTATGATCACGAGAAAAATTACAATTTCTAGGCCCAATCCCAATCTCGCTCACGATCTTGTCTCCTCGGCAACTTGTAGCGGTCAGGAACAAGAACTAAGCTAAAGTAGACACAAAACAAGACTACATGGAATACAGGACAATTTTATTCATGATCCAAAATCCCAATGCAATTCCTCTGAAAGTCTACTGCATTCTGTTTATTGAAGAAATGTTCACTATCTGCCGAACTGCTGCTTGGTGTCAAGTGAACTGAGTTTGCAGCATCTTAAAAATAAAATCTAAAATTTTTGCTTGCAAGAAAAAAAAATCAGCGAAATGATGACTTGTTTCTTGATAAATTTGTAAGACAGGTCACGTGTATATCAGGGCACCATACTGTGTTTTATTCCAACACATCGTCATCTGTTGGGTCACATCGTCCCCTGCCCCTAATGCAAAATCAACATGATGAAAATTCCTCGTACATTACATACCATAGTGATCAAGGGTCGCGTGACTCGACACTATATGTGTACCGCTCTAAATGACATTGACAATTTCATTCAAGAACTCATTATTTGCTTTTGCTGATCCTTTAAATGTGATTTGGAATGCCTTTGCACGTCGTTTAACCGAACTGACATTCATATGCACACAAACACACCAGTGTCTCATTACTTTGCCATGTACCCTGCAGAGACTATTCCTAGGACAGCAACATAATAAGATCGCCTAATTAGCCTTGGTTCTTAGGGAATCTATTTGCCCACTGCTATAACACATGCTGTGGAAGGTGTGTGTGTGTGTGTGTGTGTGTGTGTGTGTGTGTGTGCGTGTGTGTGTGTGTGCGTGCGTGTGTGTGTAATGTCAAGCTCGTAATTGGCACACTTTTAGATGACAGGCATGAAAGGGCTATTTCAACCATTTAACAGAATGTGACATTTAATGTTCCTCCTTTCATTTGACGAGATAAGAGATCTTGATAATCCACTTTAACACCATTGTAATGCGTTCAAATTACGACACTGTGAGTGACGGGAAACTTGAAAAATGGTTGCCAAAATGTGGAGTTTGTCCACATGCAAATGCGACGATGATGACACTTTAGTGGGGATTTGTTTCATCACGCTCTGCTACAGCCGGCTCAAATCAATACTATAAACCAATATTATGAACCTCTGGAATTGAAAACAATCTGTTCCTGTTTATACCGTGGGTATAAAAAGTCGACACAACCCTGTTCAGTGACTTGGTTTTTGAGATCAAGGCTCTGAAAGTAAGCAGCTACATATCGGAGTTTATAACTGATAATGTAGCGTGTGCTGTGAGATCCCCAGTTATACGAGGGTGTGCACACTTGTGCAAACATATTATCTCGGTTGTTTATTTTACTTCCCCTCTCTAAAAGATTTTTTTAAAACTGAGTTGTAAAGTTTATAGGTCACATTAAAGGTGGGAAAAGTTTTGATTTCATTTGTCTTGGACTCCAAGCCAACGTAAAAGCAACACTTTGAGTTACTCCTTTGAAACGACTTGAGATTCGTGTTTCCTTGTATCCTTTAAGCAGCCATGAATTGCAGTGATTTCTACACTGGTTTCAACATCTGGAGGAGTCCAAAAATAGCTGGCACAGTGACGTGGCTGTTCGCACATCACAACAACGTGTGGAGAAGAAGTTAAATATTCAGAGCGGCGCGCTTGGAAAACAAGCGAGCGCCGCATTATTCACACACGCTTCCCGAAAAATACACAACGTCATCAGTGTGAATACAAATGTCAATCCAGCCACTTGTATGGAACTCGATTCCATGCGAACGCGTCTATTTTCCATGTTTCTTCATCATCGTCTATACCCCCCGAGACAATCTGACCACACGTTTCGCAGGGAACATTTTGCACTTATGGGATCCACTTTCTAAGAAAAGCTGCAGTTGTTTTCCCACTCATCATGTCCATGACGGTCTAGGTCTCCGTGTTCTAATCACAGGGATAGTAGAAATAGCAACGGTGTGTGATGTAACCCTGCATTTGGAATAATTAACCCCCCTGTTGCTGTGGCCTTTCTTTTTCTGTTCTCCGGTGTCGTCAACTCATTTTCAAGGAATGTTTCTCAAGGCGGGTCTGGTTGTGACTAAAAAGTTGATCAATAATGTTTGCAATTACTTGATGACAGATATCTATGTCAGACGGGATGTAGCACAGTGACGTCACTAAAATTACAAAAAAACTACATGAATCAGAATTAAGAAGATACATTTGATATACTTATAAAATTAGTATTACAGCTGTTTGTTCTTGTTTTGCTTTTTGATCAATTTATCATTTGTACTCAAGAAATGCAGTAATTGCAATGAATATGAGAAAATTGAAACAAAAGGGTGAAAGAATAATTATAAATACACAAACCGAAAGGTGTATAAATAGAAAAGTAAAGTACCACAATGGTAAAAGTATTTGATGATATGTAGACTTTTCTTCTTTGTTTTGAAAATGATCAATTTATATTCTATACAATAAGGGGTAGGACTAGATAAGTTGTTTACTTCTTCCTGCTCCTTTGAGCATACAACTGTGATGATGAGTGTTTTTTTCTTTTACATACTTTAAAATTTTCCTTTCATAAATTTTGCTTACCTTTTGTCAATCTGTTACTGTGTGTAATATATATGCTCAATAAACAAACAAACAAACAAACAAATTGATGAGCCATTTCAGCCCCCAAAAGGCCTTTATTGATTTATTTATGTATTTATTTATAATTAATCATTTGAATCGTAATCATTACAATGACTTTTTTTCGAAATTATATTGTATGTATTTTGGGTAGATAACTGTTGTCTGAAAAGTTGCTTAGAGCAGCCGCAGAAATTGACATTGGCTCTGCCGCTCCTGACTCAGTTGTGCTAGTTGTCGCATTTTTGCACCGACACTTTGACCGCAGGCGCACACATACCACCGCCATACAAACAGACACACAAGAGTGACTCACCCTTTTGTGTTTTATTTTCCCCCTGCTAAATAGCCAGCATGTTGATTGCTTCAATATGGCGGCCATGATGAAAACTTGTGCTCGACCTCTTTGTGTCGCATTTTGCCATCCTGTGTTACCAGATGTGGGAAAAGTTCTCACACTCGACTGAGTAAAAGTACAGATGCTTATGTAAAAAAAAAAAAAAAAACTTATAAAGTATAGGTGCCCTACAGTAAGTAGAGATTAAGAAAAAAGCACAGACACTGAAATGTACTTCAGTTGTAAAATTGTATGAATACATTTTAACTGTCAATTATGTACAAATAAATAAATAAATACACATACACATATTAAAATATTGTTGTACCATATCGTGCCTTCTATAAATATATTTGTCTAATTACTATGTTGAAGTGAAGTGTCATTTATTGGTAGTCTAACATCTAAAAATTCTTTGCCGCAATCTTGAGGTATCTACGGGAAATGACATACTTTTGAGTAGGAGTCAATATCTCTTTGATTTCGCTTTTTTACTTTTTTTGCGCCCCTTGAGAGAGTTTCCGGGGGAGGGAATCCCTCCCGATATGAAACGGAAGCCGAACAGGAAGAGCTCAGTTGGCTCATTGGGTATGTGTCGGTGGTGGGTGTTCGCGTCCCCGTCAAAGTGAGGAGGCTGCAGTCTGGCACCTTCTTCCTCCGTCCCACAATGCAACTTCAAGGACATGGCATCACAGTTGGGGGGAAGCCTCAAGGGACGTCTCATTTCAACAGAAGCCTCTTACAAAAGAGACGAGTGAATTTTCATTCGAAGAAATCTTTTTTAATTGATATTGATTTGTTTTACAAAATAGTGATACATTACTATGTGTCACTTTTTTTTTTGTCCAGTAGAATGTGGTGCTTTTCACATAAGCGATGGGGGCTGACATGCTGTTATATGTCAACAAGTTGTTTGACCTCTTTGGCATTTAAACACCCACCATTCAATTCGATGTGTTGCATTATATCGTATTGGTATGATATGCTAAGGAGAAAACCCACGTAGGCCCGGAGAGAGCATGCAAACTCCACACAGGGAGGCAGAAGCTGGAATTGAACCTATGACCTCTACACTGTGAGGTCAACGCGCTAACCACTGGGCCACCAGGCCGCCGTTGATGTCATACCATTTCATATAATACAGCAATGGTTCCCATCCAGGGGACGTGTACCCTTCACGGTCAAGTATTTCCAAAACCAACACAAGGTTCATTCTGCTCAATGATTTCATGCACTTACATTTCACATTTCAATGACTGCTCTGTATTACAGTACATGTAAAATAATAATTTCCCCAAAAATAGTGCCTCCTACTGGCTTTGAAACAAATATACTGCCAAAACTCTGATGTTGACTGGGAGCATAATTTAGTGCATGACTGAATAGATCCTCCCTCCTCTCCCCCCACCCTCCCTCTCTCTCTCTCTCTCCAGCTCATAGTGGAGCACAGCATGCTTGTGGAGTCTTTACACACCAACCACTAAGGAAGAAGCTTACCACTCTCTCTCCGGCAACACTGGACTGCTTTTTCCCTTTGCTTTCAATTTGGACTTGTTAACTCCACCTTCTCGTATGTTCCCTACGTGATTAGGACCTCCTGGCGGAAGCAGCGTGGCTCTGGATGACTCTGGCCACCCTGCTCGAGTCGCGGTGACCATCAAGACATGAACATGATAGAAACGTGAGGAGGAGAAGAACAAGAACAGGAAACACGTTCTGTTTTTTTTTAGATATTTAGAAACTGAGATCATGATCCCGCCGGCCAACTCTACCCAGGAGGAGAGTAGTGGGGGAAAAGAAGATGAGCAGAATGAGACTCCCAAATCCCCGAGCAACACGTCCAACCAGGAGACCAGGGTAAGGACTCTTAGCCCTCCCAGTTTTACTTCAAAGTCCTGGAAAGGTTTGGAAAAGTGCTTGGATATGTTGGATGAAGGAGCTGTATTTAAGTACCTAAAATCCTAATTAAACTACTCAATATTTTCTTATAAATATCTATCTATCTATCTATCTATCTATCTATCTATCTATCTATCTATCTATCTATCTATATTTATAAGAAAATATTTAATTGTATTGTTAGAGGATGGCAATTGCTTTTCATTTGATGAAGTAAAACATTTTAATTACCTTGTGTGTGGTGGTAAACTGCTTCCAATTTGAACTCAGAAGTGCTCGAATATGAGTTTGGAAAGTGCGGAGCGTAAATCCTGTGAGCTTCATTTAGCTATAGTTATTTGTGCACAGACTTTGCACACTAATATGAAAATTCCAACGTTCAAGGTTAAAGAGTAATGTGTTGTCATGGTGTTGCGATGCCATTAAAACCACCATTGACTTGATTCATTATCTGTGTGACCTCATTTGCCCAGAGGAAGAAACAAACTGTGACCTCTGAGTGCAGTAATTAGCACTAAATAACCCCTAAGTGTAACCTATGGGTCAGAAATGCCCTCTTGTACTCATTCCACTAGATGATGACGTAAATCACCGAAATCCAGTAGGGGGTGAGATTTTCGGAGCAGCTCTCACTGTGATGTGGCGCGAACTACACCATACAGCAATGAATAAATTATCAAATGAATACCTTTCTGACTGTGTCAATCAAAACTAAGCATTATTATTCCTTTCAAGTTTTTAGTCGTTCGATTGTGCAAGTGCGCCTAATGTTGTGTCTTAAAGTTTCCCCAAACTACGAATTGCATTCCTCACAAATAAAAACAGAGCCAGGACCCAAAACTGGCCTCATCTCCAAGTTTGGGATACACTGAGCTACAGCAGCGCAGTAACTTTGCAATGTAATCTTCCTTTCCAAGGACTTATTTTAGTGGTCATTTTGGTGTTGGCTGTAAATTATCTAAATATACCCGTCATATAAATGGGGCTGTACAAAAGAGCACAGGAGAAAGGCTAAATCGTTTTACAAAGTTCCCTGCAACATAATCAAGTGAATAATACATTTTTGTATCCCTTTTGTAAGAATACTGCAAGGCCCGAACACCCCAAACGGAAGGTGAGACTCCATCTTGTTGCACACCCTTAACCCTCCTGTGATATTGCGGGTCAAACCGATTTTAAAAAAATGTTTGAACCCCCCCATCATCTGGCTATATTTTTCCTCTTTTATTTATTTCATTTCTTTGCTAATGAGTTCTAAATTGCTTCATCATTATGATCATCCAGGAGGGTTAGTGCATTGCATCATAGTAGATTTAAGCAACCCCATGCATTAATCAATGCGATCATCCAGTCGATGACTCTGCTTTTAAAGTCTCGTTTAATCTATTTTTCATTTTGCTGCATTTTATGAGACTTCATCCTCATTCTTAAGATCCCGTGCTTTATGAGCAGAGCTGCAAGTAAAGTGCTGTCAAGCAAAGAATGTGCTCCTCGTCGCCCCGCTTTTATCTCTGGGGTCAACTTGAACCTATTCAATGTCTCGAAATATGTGACTGTCTATGATTATGATGATCTGTTTTCAATATTCTGTACAAAAAGGGCAAAACAAGATGGCGCCGCGAGAGTGGCTGCCTTTCCAGTAGCTCTTATATTTTGTTCTTCTACTTCCTTTCATAACTTTGCTGCTATGAATTGGGAATTTCTCCATTGTGAGACTAATAAAGGATATCTTATCTTATCTCATAAATCCCAGCTGTCAATTTGACCCCAAACATCATAAAACATATGAACAAATCCAAGTTTTACACACGGTTGTTTGGGTTGTTTTGGATGGCAATGAGATCATTGTAATAATAAGTTTTTTTTTGTTTTTTTTAAATTACTGACAAGCATGAGTACCTGACACACGAACGGTCTGAATTATATTATTTTTCATTCGGTTTAAAATGCTGGAGACAAATGGGCCACACCGAAAAAAAAAATTGTGAAAAGTAACAAGAGGGATGTATGAATGGTCATTTGTCTCTATATGTGCCCTGCAACTGACTGGCGACCAGTTCAGGGTGTCGTTTGCCTTCCGCCCAAAGTCAGCTGGGACAGGCTCCAGCAACTCCCCGCGATCCTGTTCAGGATAAGCGGTGTTGAAAATGGATGGATAATGTAGAGTGCTCTACGGGGCTACCTGTTGGACATGCATTTTTACCCCTTGTGCAGTATCTGTCCCAAATTTGGACATTTTTGGACAGTCAGACAGTTGTACACACAGCCAGTGTGAAAAATAACCCCACGAAGCTGAAATTTCCATAGGATGTCAAAAGGGGTCAAAGTTCAAAATGACAGCAAGCTGGACATTTTTGAACATTGCAGTTGGTATATATGACATTGTAACAAATTTTGAATACCGTGATAGTAGAAATCCCAAATTTGGCATATTGACGCCCATTATAAATTCAAATTTCCAATAGACTGTAAAACTGGTGTTTTATCGTGCATTTTCTCAATTTCTGCACAAATCACATCACCGGCTCACCAATACTATCAAAGCTTGAGAATTGTGGTAGTGAGTTTTACCTCACTCTCCACGAGATGGCGCTGAGCCTAAGATATCATTTTCGTGCCGACTCTTTACGTCATTGAGAGTACTTCCAGTTCGTCATTTTCATTCGAATAAGCGGTGTAGTTTGTTGCGAGAGGTCTATTTGCATCTATGTGTGTGGATATGATCGTTTGTGCACGTCACATAGAACAGTACTGAGCAAAGACATCGAAGCAGTATTTTTCCGCCATTCTGTGCACATTTG
This sequence comes from Hippocampus mohnikei, assembly GCA_026261675.1. NCBI lineage: Eukaryota > Metazoa > Chordata > Actinopteri > Syngnathiformes > Syngnathidae > Hippocampus > Hippocampus mohnikei. The sequence continues at coordinate 7,410,222 of JAKGUB010000521.1, forward strand.
AATGTGAGGTCGTACGCGTCTCTTGCAGAGACGTCACCCAGACAGACTCAACTTCCTGGTGTCACCTCTTAAGATGTCCCACCCGTATGTTGCACATTAATTACATTGGTTTGCACGTGCAGGCTCGCGCGCAGCGCAAAACAATGTAATGCAGTTTGTAGAGCATTGCTAGCTGGGTGTTTTTGGAAAATCAGGTGTTATTTTTGAAAATCGACTTTTGAATTGGTCAAACTGTTATGCAATGCACGTCCCGGCTGTGTGGGCTCGTAATGAGCGTGACGCGCTGCTACGCACGTTCACGTGAGCAGCGCTCAGCACAGGCGAAACAGCCACGTTTAGGAGTGTACTTACGGCCATTTGAAATGATGGGCTCATCAGTCTTTTTCTCGTCTTCACGCCAGTAGATCGCGCACTCACAATGTGCATTTGTGCGGGCATGCCCAGTGCCCTGATTGATTGGCATGATTGGCTTGTTTGAGGTGCAGCACGCGCCAAACTCAACGCGTAACGATAGTTACTGGCTGGACGTTGTTTTGAAAATCAAGTGTTATTTTTGAGAATCGAGTTTTACATTTATCGGCGGTTCGGATGATGAATGAATGAATGAGTTTACATTTGTTTATGCACGTAAACACACCAACACTGCAACTGCAGCTGCACAGCAGCCCGGTGCAGCAGCTGCAGGAAGAGGACATGCGAGAAAAGAAAGCAATACGTATAGCTTATGCGAAAAACCACTAAGTGCTTCGAATTATTGTGGCAGATGTGGAAAGGCCAATCCGCCACAAACACACTACAACCATTTGTTCTGATTGTAAAAAAAAAAAAAAAAGTTTTGTGTTTGTTTTTCGTTTTGTTATCAAGTTTGCATATTAGTTGCTGGTTGTTTTGTTTGTTTGTTATAAAGTATGTTACTTCAACATTTTTCATAGTTTTGTGACTTTTATACTTTTTCAAGGTTCTAATTACCATGTACAACATTTTTCACTCTGATATCTATATAAACGCTATACACAATATTGGACACATAGAGTTAGAGTTACTTATATAGAGTCATAACCCAATACTCATTTTGTTATTCAAGAAAAAAGTAATGCAAACTATATATGTATGGCTAGATCTAATGCCACTGAACATTTTGAAAGTGAAAAAAATTCAAAAGTGAAAAAAGTTGTCACACCTCAAAGCGCAACCCAATTTGGGACAAATATGTTTGATGTCACATTTTTTGAAATGGCCATTACAGAAAAAACAGGCATGAAATACAATTCTGTTCCTGCGGTTTGGTGACATATTCAAGGCTCTATTTATGTCATATGCAAGATTTGGACTGGGTGGGTTTTTTATTTACATATGCAGCATAGTGACTGTGTGATTGACACACTCCTGCTGCTGCGGCTCATAGAGGGCGCCAAAAATAAATAAATAAATAAATAATTATATGTATGTCTTGGCCTGATGCCACTGAACATTTTGAAAGTTGAAAGTGAAAAAAAATTCAAAAGTGAAAAAAGTTGTCACACCTCAAAGCGCAACCCAATTTGGGACAAATACTGAGAACGTGACAAACTGTATTACTGCACAAGGGTTAAAGGAACAAATTAGCTCAAATTATTTGCCACGAAATCATCTCCTCATCCCCGTTGCACCCGCTAGCTTTTTTTAGATGACGGCTGTGATTCGGTCATGCGTTTTATTGTCATGACCAAATGTTATTTAACCCTTTCATGCACCCTGTAACCTGATAACATGATAAGCTGTCCACTGGAGTAACCACTGTCCCTGAAAGGGTTAAAAAAGAAGAGCAACCAAACTATTCAATCTCGGTTACTGGTCAGGGTCACTGGCTAGCTATTTTTAGAACAGGCCGCGGGCTACTCATGTGGTCCTTGGGGGCTACTTGTTGCCCGTAGACAGCATATTGGTGACACCCTGATCTCGAGGCTAACATTTGATTGTTATGACATCACTAAGGTAGACTGTTGCAAATGGATGAATAGAATTTCATGAACAAATAGTCTTTAGCTAGTAAATACAGGTCAGTGCTTGATATTGTTTTGAGCAGTGAGGGCCTCACTGGTCCTGACCACACACCACTGGCATTTGAGTGTGTCAAATTGATTCGTCGTTACCCACAGGACTTATTGATCCTCACTGAATCAAAGCTCCAATGATAAGCACTTGAAACTGGGCGCTATTTGTTTCAATATTACCAGACAAAACGTGTCATTTACATGCAAGCAGGAGTATCTTCACTCGCAATTGCAAACAAATTCTTCGCGGTATTATGCAGCCTAATTGGGACACAAAGTCCTCATCAGGAGTTCTTCTCAACTCATCAATGATGAAAAAACAGAATCAATCTAGCTGCATGAGAACACTTCAGTCTCATTACAGTAGCGCAAGGATTCTTTATAAAGTGACTGAAGGAGAAGGAGGAGGAGGAGATGAAATGAGCGGTTGTCAGCGTGGAAGGTAATGAGATTGATAAACGGAAGCAGGCGGCTCAATCGTGTGGCGAATGGCACGGAGGCGATCGCCACAACTGCACCACCTGGAAATCAAATTAGCATCCTGGTGTGGAAGCTTCCGGATAGTTTTGACGGAGAGCAAAATGGTTTCTATGTCTAACAGACAGCAGGCACTAGACCAGTAGCAATACAGAAACGTGCGTCTTCTTGTTAGCTTGATGCTTGTTATGATGTTGGGACAAGTGGACATTAAAAGGAACATATCATGCAATTATTTAACAGTTGAGTGGTCACGCGCTGCTCTCGGGAGTGGGAAGCTCACTGAGCGGTGATTATTTGCGAAGGCAGCGGATGTTGCGTTCTCCTCCAAGTTCGCCAGGGTCCGATCTAGGTCGCAATTGTTCGCTCAACGCTCGCCAATATGTTCAAAATTCCCTTGCGACAAGAAAAGTACAGGTGAACATCTGCCATCTCTCTCCAAGACGTTCCGTCTGCTGTGCTGGCCCACCCAGCCTGGTGAAGACCAGTCTGACAAATTTGCCAATTCTTCTATTTTGAGGGATTTGTTGGTTGAATTCCAAAGAGTCACTTCCATTCTTTTCCTTCCAGCTCCAGAAGCTCAAGCGCTCATTGTCCTTCAAAACCAAGAGCATCCGCAGCAAGAGTGCCGACAACTTCTTCCGGAGCGGCGGCGACAACAAGACGGAACTCCTCTCCGACGTTAGCGGCAGCACGGGCCACCTGTACACAATCGGCATGGCGCCGCCGCACATCACCACCGGCCCTTCTATCCCGCCCGTGCCCCCTGCCATCCCCTGCGCTCCCCCTCCCACGTCGCGCTCCCAGACGCGCAATCCCCTGCAGGTGGACTCGGCCGGACACTGCTTCATGGAGCACATCTTCAAGAAGCCCACCTTCTGCGACGTTTGCAACCACATGATCGTAGGTATGGGGTTCACACGCGTGACGTTATTATGCGGTATAGCCTGTTCGGATTTTTGGATCATGTCTAACACATGGATACTACATCGAAAGACAGCAGCATCTCACAAATGTGACGACGACATTCGTTACATGCTATTTTAACACACTCACGCATTTTCGGCAATGTAAAGTAGCAGTGTAAATTCACAAACCCCTCAAAATAACAACACACACTCTTAACCCCTTTCATACATCCTGTAACCTGATAACATGATAAGCTTGCCACTGTCGTAACCGCTGTCCTTGAAAGGGTTAATGACCGAACGACTGACAACAAAAGTGAGTGCACCCCAAAGTGAAACGCTCCAAACTGGGGGAAATTTGGAAGGAAACTACAGATAATGTTATATTGTCTGTTAAGATTTGTGATGGCGGGAAGAATCTCGTCCACTTTCGAGAATTCAAAGCCATGAGAGTGAAAACCTAACACACCTGCAATCCATTCACAGTTTAGACCGCAGCTGTCAAACTCAAGGCCCAGATTTGGCCCACCGCATCATTTTATGTGGCCAGCAAAAGTAAATCAAAACATGTCAACTTCCATGATTGAGGCTTGCTAAAATCTTGCAAAATTTCAAATTCTCATATGAAGTAAATAAGAGCGATATTATAAGCATTTTCTTGTCACCAAACCCCTCATAACAGTCACTTAATTTAAAGTTGAATCAACCATTATTCTTGACTTCTTCATATGTATAAAATGTGGCCCGCAACAAAAATGAGTTTGGCCCCCCTGGCGTAGACCTTCGAACACTAATGAGTCACACGACACTCAGGCCACTTTGGAAAGGTTTATCGCTGTTAACAGTACACAAATCCTTAATAAACATGATGTGTAAAGATTCATATAGGCGACATTAAAAACCCACCTCCTCCTTTCGTCATGATCCGTCATTATCAGAAACTTCGGCACAAATTTGATTTGCCATCCATAATAAATGTAAGAATTACAAGCAGAAGTCTAAATATCCTGCTTTTAAAAAGCCATTTTAAGACATCAGTCAATTCTACTACATGTTGTTTTAAAGTTTGTGGTGCAAAGTCAAATAGATTTGTATAGTTGCCGTTGTGTAAAAGTTAATTACATTTTGTGGCGTATCATAAAAATACCTGCACGCCAACTGACGCTGTGTTATGGATTGCACGCAGTGAGTTGCTAATTAAATCAACACGTACGGGGGTGAAGGACGTGGTTATGTGTCTGAATGAGTGTGAAATGTAATTTTCATGTGGGACCTGAGAATAAATAGTATTTTAACGGCTTTAAACAAGGAAGTGGTGTAATAAATGCAATAAGTTAGTCATTTGGGGGAGTGATGGGGCTCATTTTTTTTCAGAGCAAAAACGAACAAAAATGTAACGGCGACTAATTAGTCTGCAGAACCACAATTGCAGGGGAGAGAGCGTAAGCAGACTAGGAGGAGGTAAATTCTCACGTAAATTATGAAGGCGTGAAGTAAGACTGCTGGATTAATGGATCAATGCTATTCTAAGAGCAAAAACACAAATCAATCAAACAAGGTGAATTAGTTGGGGTTTTTAGCTCACACACACGACTGAAATACTCTCATACACACTGCTGAAATACTTTTTTACTCGGTACTAAAATACTCTCATTCAAGCTACTAAAATACTCTCACACCACTGCAATACTACTCATTCACATGACTGAAACACTTTCATGCACACCGCTGAAATTATTTTTTTTACTCATTACTAAAATGCTCTCGGGCGGCCCGGTAGTCCAGTGGTTAGCACGTCGGCTTCACAGTGCAGAGGTACTGGGTTCGATTCCAGCTCCGGCCTCACTGTGTGGAGTTTGCATGTTCTCCCCGGGCTTGCGTGGGTTTTCTCCGGGTACTCTGGTTTCCTCCCACATTCCAAAGACATGCATGGCAGGCTGATTGAGCACTCTAAATTGTCCCGAGGTGTGAGTGTGAGCGTGGATGGTTGTTCGTCTCTGTGTGCCCTGCGATTGGCTGGCAACCGATTCAGGGTGTCCCCCGCCTACTGCCCGGAAACAGCTGGGATAGGCTCCAGCACCCCCCGCGACCCTAGTGAGGATCAAGCGGTTCGGAAGATGAATGAATGAATGAATGAATAAAATGCTCTCATTCACTCCAAGACACTCTCATATTATGGCACCATTTTCCAAAATGCGATCGACACACTTTTCAATTACGACACTGACTTTCATCCACACTACTGAAATGATCTAACACGCACTACTGAACCGCTCTGACAATGCAAAGTGTTCTCAAACGAACGCTACTTGTAGTTTTTTGCTTTTATGCATGACGAAAATACGGTCGCACACACATACTACTGAAATGCTCACACACACCCAGCTGAAAAGCTTGATACTCATACCGAAACACTTTTTCTACACCCTACTAAAATGCTTTCACGCACAAAACTGAATCGCACCTTTCAGTATATTATATCAGTGTCATTTTGTATTGATAAAGGGTAGATATCTTTCTGCCCCCTTTCATTTCTTTTAAAGAATGAAATAAATAACTAAATGAAATCAAAGTGTATCTTGATGTACGATAGGATTTTAGTCGTGTGTATGAGAGCATTTCAGCCTATGAATAAGACCATCATAACACTATTTCAGTTCCAATTGATGCCATTCCTGTTTTACAAACTAAAACGGGTGTTTCACTCCAACACCTCTTCATCTACGGGAGTTCATTTCACTAATTGCTGCACAACCTGCTTGCGAGTAACTTAGCTACTTCATGATGTAGTGCCGTACTGACACACACACACACACACACACACACACACACACACACACACACACACACACACACACACACACACACACACCAAGATCCACCTCCCCAGCCCACCCGCCGCTGCCCAACTGTCAGTTTGTGATCCACAAAGCTGCTAGCATGGAGGCGTATTGTTCTGCTCTCCACATTAGAGTGAGTCAGACCAAACAAGCTGATCGACAGCTGCGTTACACAGACATGCGTGTACTGTAACTGTTTTGTATAAAGTTCCCGAAAGCAAGTACTCGGTGCATTGTGGTACCAGCGAACTCAATTTACCATACTTGTGGCATCTATTTATTGATCTCCAGAAAATAACTGCAGTAAATCTCAAAGCATCGACATTAGCTGTTCTCAATATAAAAACAATTCCTAGACATACACGTCAGTTTCAGAAAAGACAGATGATGTTATGACCTCAGTTTAACTCTGCTTTGATGACCTGATTCAGCCTGACCTCAAAACGAGACCCGTGTTGTTTTAGCAATGGTGACACACTGTTGCCGCGGCGATCTGCCGTCACCCAGTGAGGTTTTAAACTGAGATCATGTTTCTTACTTTTTTCCGTCTAAGCCACAGAAGCGGAGGTTCAAATTCGCGTCAACGTCTCGTGTTGCGGTCAGCACGTGGAGGGAAAGCAGAGATTGACGGATTTGTTTTCACGCCTTGTTGCTTCAAGTACACTTCCACTTGTAGTTGCGGTCCTTTTCAGGGTTCAGGTGTCCTTCCGGGTTGACATAAAACATTACCTCAGACTCCAGTATTTAAAAACTACTATTTCCCTAAAAGCAGGTGGCAAAAGTTCACATTGTGTACTTAAGCAGAAGTACGGATACGTGTGTAAAAAAATACTCAGGTAAAAATATAAGTACTGACTGAAACTCCTTTACTTTCGTAAAAATAACAAAAGTTGAGAATTGAAATCATGAAATTTGCGTATAATTGATATCCATAGAAGTTCTTGAAGGATTTTTTTTTCAAACAGCCAAATATTTCTACTTTGTTACTTCCCACTGGTTGCTTGAAAGGAAAACATTTGCTTACTGCTGATTTAAAAAGACACTAGTGATCGATGGTGCCTTGGCATGTCCACATTTTCACATGGACAGCGCGGGGGGCAGGGCCGGAGCAAGTGCACGCTGACCAATCAATACCCGACCACAGACAAAACTATTAAACAAGCTGCCCTCCTTTATGTAGAATACTAGCAGCCGCCATTTGTTGCGTGTGGTTTGTCGTCATCTTGGTTGAATGGGAAATTGATTTTTTTTAAATCTATGGGTCTCTGAAGGTCTTGCCTTCCCACCGACTGGGAAATTCTAGAACCAAGTCTTTTTTTTTTTCAAGCTGCCTTTGTCAGACTATGTGTCTTGAAGAGAGGCGATCAGATTTTGGTGCTATTGTGACATTTGGGCTAATTTAAATAGTACCTTCAATCCCCCTATAGTACCTATTCCCAGCTGTTTGGTGAAAAACTCACCATTCATGTTTTTGTGCTCTTTCTGAAAGACAGCAGCAGGCCACAAGATGCAGGCAAAGTCGTGTTTAAATGGGAATTGGTGTCAAGGAAATATGTTGAGATGACACAGTTCAACTGAGAGACAGGCTTTTTATTTTGGGGGAGGAGTTAAGTTTAGTCTGCTTGGACATACAATACATAAATGTGTGCACTTCCAGAGTACTTTTTTCAAAATAAAATAATCTGTGACCCATTTATTATTATTTTTAGGGTAATGTTGCTAAATTAGTTTGAAATCATATTGATGTGTTTAAGAGATGTTATTCTGACCGGAAATTTTGACACAGACCTTTTTTTTTTTTTTTTTTTAATGAGCTAAGACTTTTTTTCACAGACACAAAAGGCCTATTTCTCTCAAATATTGCTCCCAAATCTGTCTAAACCTGCGTCAGTGAGTACTTCTCCTTTGCTAAAATAATCCAATAAATGCGCACAATTAAGGGCCTCTTTGGGTTCAGCTCATCATGAGAGCAGAAAACAATGATATGCATTTTGCTCAGAGTAGTTAGTGGTATAATTTACAGTAAAGCAAAGCCGTACTGCTCACCCCACACAGCGCACCCTGCCCAAACAGTTAGGAACAGGGATGTTAAAAGAGGATGACTAGTGTGATGCAGTTTTTAATGCTTGTGGTATTTTGCCCTGTCGTGGATTTTATTAAGACACAGCAAGGTTTTAATTTGTGGAAAATGGCAAAGCAGGTCTCTTCTTGGTTCACCTTTTAATACGATCCAATAAAAGAGCTGGAAGGCATCATAAAACTATAATGGAGTGAAGTAAGGCGCACGCTAAAACTAGACCCAACTTTCAAGTGTCGAGAATGTGAGGGCGCATAATTGATTAATCCATCTCAGCAGAAATGCACAACATGTATGTGTCACATTTCCCGAGATCTGACACATTTCAAACGCTCCGCGTGTCATTTTTCGCAGGTCTGAACTCGGCCGAGAAAAGCTGCCGACGTTGCGCTTTGAACGTGCAAAGACGCCGACGATGTGAACGCGGCGGTGCGCTTCGCGGTTCCATTTCCTCTGCCTTTTCGTTTCCTTGGAAAACCATTTCTCAGAATGTCACAAAAACAGGATACAAATATATGTCTCAATGAATATATGAACATATGTCTCCATGGAGAGTTATTATTACATTCTTCTAAAGGGATTTTAAAGGAGACATTAAATGAATGGTAAATGGAGTGCACTTATAAAGCACTCGATCTACACTATGTGGTGCCCAAAGCTCTTACAAAGCCTCATAGAATTCCTGACAGTATATGAGATGACAAATGATCACAATTCACAGAACAGGATGTAATTGATGCGTGTGGATTGATGCTATGGCTAAATTAAGGCTGTTAAATTGAGAAATATGTTGCTATCAATGACAAATGTAAATGTAGTGCTTTGGTGACAAGCACTGCATCACACTCATAATGCCCCCCCCAGTCCCAGTGATAAACTCTTAACTGTAGCACACAACCAATATTTATTTAATACTCCTCATTTGCATGCCGTGAATCCCTGTGTGAAAATCTGTGAATAATTAATAGAGACCCAAAAAGCTTTATGACTGCCTATAGATGCCACAAAATGGCGGCAAAGCACCTTTTTTTTCCCTATGAGACAAAACTACCTCAATGAAGCTCCTCCCCGAAAAACAAACATGGTGCCAAAGCAGTGTTGTTAATTAAAGATGGCATTGGCCTAAGCAAAAGACAAACAAAATGCAACAAAAACAGCAAATAGCTGAGTTTTCAGCCAAAAACTGTGTGTACCACAAAAAAAAGTGAATTTACAATGTGTAACATACTTTGGACAGCAATGGCGGTGGAAAGACCGATTTATGTTTTGCTGAACCGTTTGACAAACATGGAAGATGTCAACAGACTGCTGCCATATGTGAAGCGTCTTCATTTCATGTGTGTGTGTGTGTGTGTGTGTGTGTGTGTGTGTGTGTGTGCGCGTGTGTGTCTTGGTGTGTCAGGTACCACAGCCAAGCATGTGGTGTTCCTGGCGGGCAACACGGCGAAGCACGGCCTGCGCTGCAAAGCCTGCAAGATGAGCCTCCACCACAAGTGCGAGAACGGCGTCGGGCAGCAGCGCTGCATGGGCAAACTGGTCAGACCTCCTCTTTTCATTAAATGTGCAGGGCCTGGATCACGTTCGCATCTGTCACCGGGAAGCGAATTAGTGACGTCGTTGCAGTTGCAATTCGAGATGCACGTCTGGCTACATTTTCCTGATCAATTACGAAGGAAATTAATTGTTATTTTTCAATAATATTGTTGATGATTCTTGTTATTTACAACAGCGCCAACAATATTAAGAATAATATTCACATAATATGAATTTATGCAATTGGTATAAATCCTCACACACAATGAAACAATGATTACAAGAAATTGATTAATAGCAGCCAAAACGGACACATTAGTATCGGCTTATTCCCCACCAGAATGCGCTTATTCAGAAATCACACTCCACTGTATGTGTGAGTGTGCCGGTACATCTGTGACTGCCATCCACCCTTCCTCGTCATCCTCCTCTTCCTCCTCCTCATCCTCGTTATATCATCCCTCATGCCAATCAATCTGCAAACCAATTGCCACCAAGCACGCCACCGACATAAAACCTCTGACCCCTGCCGCCCGGCCCCCGACCCGACGTCATCGGCAACCTATTTGCGTCGTAGTATCGACGCGAAGAGGCGAGAGAGCTTCATTACGCTCATGCGAACGTAGTGCTGATGTCGTTGGCCACAATCAAGGTCACTGTCACTATTTATAATGTAAATGATAGCTTTTATAAAGCAAACCTAACATCAGCATAATTAAAGAGGCAGCCAATGCGCAGTATGTAAGATGAGACTTTGGAATGTTCCTGCAGCGCTGGCAAAAATTTGAGACTGTTTTACTGAACCAATTTTTTTGTGCCTAAACCGAATCAGGAACTATTAGAGAGGTGCGCCACCACTAGGTGTAAAGCACAGCACATTAGGTACACAGGGCGATTCTATATAGCCGACATTAATTTAACCATGTTTCTTAATGCAGGAGTTGTTCTAACACAAACGCAGGTGTGTCTCCATAAATTAGCATATGGTAGAAATTTTTGTTTCAGCAGTCACACTCATTTCATTAAACACACACAAAAATACCTTTTAAAATGTCAAAAGTAAAAAGAATGTTGTAATATTCAAATGCCTTTTGAATTGAATTACTGAAATAGATTGAGTTTTCCACAATATTCTAATCTCTGGATAGCTTCTGGTTGTTTAAAACCATACATCTGGTTGTTTAAAACCATACATTTTTATACTTTTTCCAGGGGGGTGGATACTTGTACAACTGGCTCATACAGTACATCCTGTCGGGGGACGAGTGGAAGGGGAGCAATGATGTGATCGGCTCTCAGGAGTGGAAAATGAGGTCGAGAGGTTAAAGAGGACAAAGTTTCCCCAGTGGGATTCAGCTCTAAATTCGACTCTCTAATCTTGGGACGCTTCTGCGGGCATGCTTGTTTCCCTTCGGCCTGAGAAGCCTTCGTGAGCAAGAGGACAGCTGTTGCGTCACTGTGTTTGTTGGACACAGAATTAGAGACACCTGCACGGGCTAATGATAATGCGACAAGAGAGCATTACCAATAAAAGTGTTTTTATTAGATAATATAAGTCAGCTTTGGTTTTATAATAAAAAGGTTATTATGGTAGTTTGACATTTGACTCATATTCCGTGACGTCTCAATTTGGGAAAAATAAATCCTTAACCCTTCAAAACCATACGCAATCTAACTACTGTAGCCCTAACCTGACCCATAAACCCTGTTCCTGCTCTCTGTTCATGCGTCAGCCATTCACATCTTCATTGTTAAAAAGACTCTAAAAAGACTATGAGCCCCACCACACAAAAATTGAGATAATCAAACCCCAACAACTCTTGAACAATTTCCCAACTACTATGTTTTGCCAAAGTCCTGGAATCCTTCAATAATTGGACCAAATCTTTCCTGTCACAGTGACATACTGAGTTTTAAACAGCCCGGTTTCTGACCCAAACACAGTACCACTACTGCAGTTATATCATATCTGTCATGTATCTATTTGCTGTGGTCCAAGGGAACTACTGCAGATGTTAGATTAGACTCCGGTTTACTGAACTAGTTTCATAATTACCTATTGCTGCAACAATACACAACTCTTGGTAACTCCTATTTCCATCTCATGAACCAAGGGTGTTCCTCAAGGCTCAATATTGAGTCCTAGCCTGTTCACTATTTAAATAAATAACATCACATCCACATAACACACTCCAACGCTCATCTTTATGCACATGATACAGTTCTGCATCGCTCCTCCAAAGCGCAAACCCTGCCAGCACAATCCTCAATATAAATATAAATTGAGGAAGTTGCCAACATGTCCTGTGGTAGCAGCCAATGCAAACTAACTTGGGTTAGATATCAGGCAGGTAAATAATAGAAGACCTTGGCATACACTGGCTCTCAGTTCTGGTGTCCCTATTTGAGGTCAGACAACTCCGACTTATTCCCCCCTCGCCACTGAAAGGCATCTGTAGATATGGACGGATGATTCTTGACGGTCATGCATGATTTACGGCGGTAATGATTTACGGCGGTAATCATTCACTTTATTTAATTCGTATCTGATGTCAATTTCCGCAGAGGTGATATTCTCATCGCTTCTTCATTAGCTTTCTCAGCGACTGAGACCATTTCTCCGACTCCATTTACACCAAGGTTTTGGTCTATTCACATCAGTGCTCGTTATTGTCATTTTTGGTTCAGTTTGTTGTTGTACTTTGAGTGTCGGCTCAAATGCGTTTTTCTTGAAAAATAGATCACACACGCTTGGGTACACTTTTCACCCCCAGAATCTGAAATCTCGGTACTGTGATATTCTTGCTATCTTGCTATCTTATCTTCACTGTCATGTTCACATTGAATTGTTATGTCTCTTCCTAGCCAAAAGGTTTCCGGCGGTACTACAGCTCGCCGTTACTGATCCAGGAACAATACGGCTGCATCAAAGAGGTCATGCCCATCGGTGAGTGGCCTAACTCTTCCTCGTACATTGTCAAATCGACTGACATGGCTTTTCAGATATCCTTTTTATGTTCCACGACAGCTTGTGGTAATAAAGTAGACCCCGTCTATGAGGCCCTCAGGTTTGGGACATCGTTGGCTCAAAAGGCCAAACGAGCCAGTGGCTCTGAGTCTCCACAAAGAAACTCGGTAAGGCCATTTGGAGTTGATTGTTAATATCTTTAGTCTTGCTGTGTCAAGGAGATCATTTTTGGTTGTTTCTAGATCTTAACATGGTCCAAACCGGGGATCAAATACAAATGAAGTTCTAAATTTGAATTCCCATCCCCCTGAGATGATCTAGTTCAATTAAATTGGGGGTAACTGCATCTAAATTGGAACGGGTGTTTGCGCCATTGTGGGCGTGAACGCAGCTGACGAGGACTGGCGTTTGACACTCATGTTCTACTTGCCGTGCAATCTGCAGGGCTTTAGTTCCCACTCGGTGAATGTGAGGGCATGACTTTGCCTTAAGGTACAGTTTGTAAGTCTGTGGCCTCATAAAGTCACACTTGCCACCCAAATTATAAAGAGTTGTTGCTAAACATCCCATTTGTTCTCCTCCTCACCCAGCTCTATGTCGCCGGGCGCCATGCATCCGACTGTTGGTCCACCTCAGACACTTTGTTTATTTGGTACCGCTGCCTCTGACATGTTGTAGCTGATGGAGCAAATAGATACCACCCCTGCGGAGCCATAAACACTACCAATAAAGGCATTCTGGTCCAAGCAGTCACGAAGCGAGCTGTTGTGCAAACGACCATGTTACAGCCCTTCGAGATGAATTGTACTGATTATAAACGGGCCACCTCTGCATCTGTCCATGGCGTTTTATTTTTTTTGAAACGTGAGCAAATCAAGGGGCACTAATCTCTTAGAAAGGTTCCTTACTAGAAAAACTCTTAGGGCCGGATTTACTAACATCCCAAATAGCGAACGCTCAATTGTGAGTCTACTTATTCAGATGACAGGTACAACAGATTGCGGGATTCTGGGTTAACGGTTCCTGTTCTCGTCACACACTGCTCGCTTTCATCTTACGAGGCAAAATCATAACTCCTCATAATGAACAAATAATGACCAAATTGCCATCCACTAGTTACATCCACAAGGCTGTTTGAGTGACAAACGACGGTGTGAGGATGCTATGCAGGAACATCGAGTCAGCAGGAATAGGAAATCGGACACTGGGGGAAATTACTCCAAAAACAACACTGTTGTGACTGACGAGTGTACACTCATTTTGCAAATGAATCACTGCGCGGTATTGCTTAAATCAACATCATCTGCTGGAGCGCTGTTCTCAATGTTGAGGCTGACAAAGTCTGTCTCTTTTTGGATGTGCGCCCCTGTATAATGACATGAAGAAGACGTTCGGGCTGTTTGTGCAGCTGTGTGCGTGCACGTCTGTTATGGAAATAGTATATTTATGCAGGCTTGGAAACACTGTCTGTCTACACTCACTGGCCCCAACATTAGCGACACGTGCACAATCTAATGAAAAACAAAATAAATTAGCAGTGCCACAGAACTGCACTACATCCAAAAGGTGGCAAAAGTACTTGCACGCTATACTTTAGTAGAAGTTCAGATACATGTGTGAAAAAGAAAAAAAACAAACTCTGGCAAATGCAAGAGTACTAAGTCAACTCCTTGACTTAAAATAAAATGAATAAAGCACATACTCTGAAATGTACTCACGTACCAAAGTCGGCAACAAAAAATATCTTCACACAAAAATGACCGATATGTGCTTTTTTTCTTTCAAATAATGTCATAAATATGTAATATCTGGCCACTCTGAATCTCGTGGTTCACATTCCACCCCATTGTTAACTCCCATTTAACATGATTTTGAATGTGCTGGGTTCATTCTGGATACAGAAACTTTCCCAGTTACATGTGGGTGTGCATAGTTGTGTAAACCCAGCTGTTTATTTTCGCTTCCCCTCTTGAGAAAGGAAAAAAATGTTTGTTCACATTAATGGTGGTAAACGTTTTGAAACAATTTACTTTGGTCTCATTTTTTTCATATCACAAAAATCTGAACATGGGTGTGTAGACTTTTTCCATTCGCTGTAAGTACGGCAACAAAATATTTGAACTTTTTTTTTTTAATATTATTTCCCACCACTGACTGCATCCTCTTATAAGTGTCTCTCAGTATGACGCAGTGCAGTTTCCCCTACTGCAAACAACAGTCATGAGAATAAATTGTTGAGGTCGTTGAATGATTGAATTCATACCAATTTTTCTTTGCAGACCAGTGATTTGGATAACGTTCCGGAGGAAGTGGTGGCTCATGGCAGCAGACAGGCACTGTCAAGAAAACACAGCGATGATGGTGAGTAGCCGACGAGCCATGTTGCAACAGGGCCGTGGAAAAAAACTCAGGATTCTGCGATCCATCAAATGAGGATTTGGCCCCTGTTTTTTTCCACTAAGACGGACACATTTTGCGGATGAAAACACAAGAATTATTGGAACTTCGGTATTAGTGCCAATGTTTTGTTGTTGTTGTTGTTGTTATTTCAGCTACAGTACATAATCATCTCAGTACTGAAGGGAAAAGCACTGACCCAATCAGAGGCATTCATTGGTGCAGGAAGACAGACGTGCGCAAATATCAAAACTTTCCAAAGTGGAACTACTAAAGGATAGACCGGAGCTAGGGTTGAACGATTTAGAAAAAGAATCCACTTTTAATTTATTTCTCACGATTGCAATTCAAGGTCCTCTTTCCATTTTTTCAGTTTTTTTAAAAATACAAAAACAAGCAAAAATTAACTTGTATTGCAATAAACATTATCAGATTTATTGAACTTCAATGTTTTGGTTTTATATCTTCGGCATACCATCACGGCAAATGAGCTGTGAATGAATATGAGAGACAGTTTATTTATCTGCTTCAATTATAGTTGTTTACTTCCAAAACACTTTTGACTTTCAGTCTTTTAAGCTTTCATACTACAACTTCACAAAAAATCTACCAAACAAATGTTGCGTGAACATAAATCAGTAAGTCAGATTACAACAGAAAGTCAAAAAAACAACTTTGATTTTTCATGTTTCAAAAAACAGTGATACGTAAACATGTGAACTGCACTTCTTAGGCACTGAAATGATCTACACCAGAGGGAGCAGCACAATATTCATTGAATTGAATCAAACAAAAAAATGCAAAAAAATGTTTTCTGATCATTTCTTTATCTTCTATTTTTGGTTTATTTTTGGGAGAGGCTAGAACAAATTATAAACATTTCCATTCATTTTGATGGGGAAAGATGATTTGTGATAATAGCCTTCACAGACATATTTCTCTGCTGTGATTTATCAACCAATCTGCTTTTGCATAAACATTTTGGAGTGAACTATCTTTTTTTTTCTTTTATCCAATTTAATGTATTTATTTTCACTCAGTTTTCGCAATTCTTGAGAACGGGGCTGAGCACTACTACCATCTACCAGAGAGAACGCCCAACAATTCAGAGGTGAGGAATGTCTGGGGATTTGTTCTATACACTGCTAGGTATAGAAAATGCAGCATCGCATCGCTCATCTTGTCTAGAATGCCCTCCGCCATTACCGCTTCAGTTCCCAGGAAATGGAGGGACAAGCTCTTTTTCCTGTGGTAACAAATCAAATTGGAGCTGACACAAGCACGACAGGCCTGCGCTGATCGAGACAAGCCTTGACCTCACTGGTTGGGGCTGCAGACCTTCTGCGACTTTTTTCTCTGCAGTAAAGACAACTCTAGTCAGGGCTGCAAAAATATGTTATCAACTCCTGTGGGGTGACGATGGCGCTCTCATCGGAAGCTTTAAAACCAAGCCTCTCTTTATCTTTTTCTGCCTGATGGAATGTGCAGAGGAGCTTTTTGAGTGCCTTTTTTTTTGCTTACTTTTTGAGTTTGGCATGTTTATCTCCGTTGTCAGTGGAAAATAGACCATGCTCGGGCAAACATAATAGTGAACAAATAACCATACAAGGCAAACACACAAACGTCCGCTCGCTCCTCAAAGGGAAGAAACTTGAATGCATCAGCTGGCGGCCCGCCGTTAGCGCGTCCTCAGACAGGTCCATTAGATCCAGCAGACAGATGGAGGCGCTGCTGGAAAAAGGGCAATTCAACTGTGTGGTTTGAGTCAAATAAGCTAAGAGAAGTTATCATAACATTGACAAGATCATTTTAAAAGCAGGAAATGTGTGTTGTTGACAGAATTTCAGATATTAAATGGGCCCCAAAATTGTTGTAAGTCGTTACTTATATGTAGTCGCCCAACTTAAAATGTGATCGAAGCTCTTCAAGAAATTTTGAACATGTTCATGATTTGATGGCGATTAAAAAAATGGTTTGCGATCAGTCAAATTGTTTGCGAATGTTTGCCAAACGTCTTTGCAACATTTTGTGACTTTCCACGAACTCCGTTTGAAAAAAAAAATAACATTCACTACGTGCACAAACACTCGCAAACCTGCTCAGTGAGATACGGGTTTAAGAAAACTGATTAAAACTCCCGCTAGGTGAATTTAAACAACAAAAGTCAAAACGAAATATAAAAAATAACAAGCAGTTTTTGGTCCTATTTGGACTTTTAGTCAGCTGAAATAAATGTTCGCCATTTTATGCTATTTTTTATTTATTTTGTAATCATTTTTAATTCTGTGCCCAGAGGCCACACAGGCAGTTTGCCTTGTGCTTGCTTCAAACTCATCCATCCGCCAGTCCTTGTGGATGACACATGACTTCATTACTATCTGGCGCCTCAAGGAAAGCAAACTCCTGCCATCTTGAAAAAGTCCACCTGTCTTTTTTTCTATAGTTCACTGGTCTTCCCCCCCCCACCCCCCCCCAGAAAAAAAACCCACATTTCCTTTCAAGCAGTGTGAAATGTAGCGAACTGACAACAGCAAAACATACCTGACGTTTTTGTGGATGGGTGCTAATTGGCCCAACGCTTCTCTGACAACTTCCTGTGTGCCTCACACCCGTCCCGTTTTAACTTCCGAGATCGCACTTCTCTTGCATGTGTTGACGGTTGATTCGAAATAACAGATCGCGCCTGAACTCTCGCAGCTTGTCGGTGTATCAGCCTTACATAGCGCCGCGTGCCATGCATGTATGGGAATGTTCGGTTTCTTACTTTTTAATCGCTTCTATTTTTGTCGTTCAAATGCTTCATTTTTTTTAAAGATTGTGTCTGTTTGACCTTCCAGCTTTTCTACAGACGAACAGCAATGCCAAAATAAATACATTTAAAATGAAGGTCAAAAGACAGATGGATGATATAAAATGAAAAAAATAAAAGGAAAACTGTAATTATACAAAATAGTTCATTTTGGTTCGTTTGATCAACATTAGATGTAGTTTCAGTTGTTTTTTTGTTTTATCTAAAAGCATTATCGTCTTTATTTCGTTAACCAAAATATTTTATCATTTGTAATTTTAGTTTTGAGGCGTTGTGTTGTAGTTGTGTTCAGGTGCTGTGCGGAACTCGCCCCTGAACACCGACTCATGCGTCGTTGTTGCTGTGTGTTTGTGTGTGTCTAGCTGGAAGACAGCCAGCTTCACCAAGATGCACTCCAGCTCAACACCTACGTGGCCTTGTACAGTTTTACTCCTCAGGAGAGCCATGACCTGGAGATGAGGCTAGTTTGCACACACACACACACACACACACACAAACACACACACACACACACACACACACACACACACACACACACACCTATACACATCGCAGGTGAAACAGAGTGTGATGCATTATGAAAAACCAAACATAAAACCCAATTTTTTTAATTACTGAATGAATACAAACAAATAAATCAAATATCCCTGCAAACGGTCAGTGAAATGAAAACATATTGTCCTTGGGGGTTACACATGCGGGGACTGTGTTAGTGACCTTTGCTCTATATCAGTGGTTCTTAACCTTGTTAGAGGTACCGAACCCAACCAGTTCATATGCACGTTCATCGAACCCTTCATTATTGAAAAATTAAAATATTATTTTTATTTATTTATTTATTTATTTATTTATTTATTTACAAATTCAAGGCATAAAAAGCACATTTATTGACAACGGAAAGAGACATGTTTTTTAAATTGTGAACAAAATGAATCTCCATGCAGTTTCAAGAAGTGTTCCTTTAGTTTTGCTGGTGCGAGACTAAAGTTGGCCAGCTTGGCATGACAAATCATGCAGACCGGACGCTGAGTCCCATCACGGTCCGTGATACATTTGAATCCATGTTGTACATATTCGTCCAACCACTTTCTTTGCTCGACATGGTTAGCATGTATTAAAACACTTTTTTTTAAAAATCACACGACATACTATCACGACAGTCACACGTTGACTAACTAAATTTCCCACGGCACTGATTGGACAAGTGATGTAATGTGATCATCTGCTGCGGGCGTATCATAATTAATTGTCATGTTGAGTCGGGTGTGTCTTAACTTCCATGGCATAGGCTCCATCGAACCCCTGAGACCGATTCACCGAACCCATAGGGTTCGATCGAACCCAGGTTAAGAACCACTGCTCTACATGTTGCATTTACACACACACGTGCACACAGCATCCATGACAATACCCGCTGTCACTAGCATGTGTAACAGCTGTCCCAGGCCTGCGGATGATATTGAGGGTGAGTCATGGTGACCTACATTCTCTGACTCAAGTAATTACTTAGGGGACTACTTTAACTTAATCGTGATATCATTCTAATAATAGTCTTATTTGAGTACATTTTATTGCTACTCTACCAACAATGACTACTTCCCTATTATCTCGGCCTTTGGAGGCATCTCAGGCCATTACAGAAATAAGTGAATTTGGGAATCACGAACCGCAAACAGGTTCATTGTAGAGTAATAGTTATATGCCCTCTCTTCACCAATAGGAAGCCCAATTTCCGAATGTTGTAGCTTTCCGGTTTTCAGCAATTCATCAAACTTTACGTATGCTGCATTTTCTGCTGTAAAGGTGTCAGACTGCCCGATCTATGTCACCGCACTCTTTCACACACTTTGGAGCAGGCTCTTAAGACTACGAAAGGAAGCAAAGCGCTCGTCATCATGGGTAGCCCTTCATCTCAAGCATCCATTTGTTCCAGTTCCCACCAAATTACTCATACGGATTTAAAGACATGAGAGTGCACTCTTTCTCTGACGCACACGCACAAACGCACACACGCTCGTGTAATTCGCTGTCCCAGTCTGATCCCTGTGGTCCGCTAAACGGGTTCTATCACCATCATTTTAATCAACATATTCAACAAAAATTAGGTTAAAAAAAATCCTCTTCAAATAATCATTTTACTTTTAAGTGAAAAACTCAGTTTTTTAGAGGAGTTCCAATTCTGCTTGATTATGTGATTGCTTCAACAACGTGGTGATTGTAATGATGATGAGAATTGCCAAGTCCAACCGTCAGAAATTTCCACCGGGTCCTTTTCTGACAAAAGGGCCCGTCGTTCACTTCATTGTTGGAAATGTGGGTGTTTTTTTGACCACACTGAACCGTTTTGGTTTTTTTTCTCTCAGTAACGGTGATTATTACCAGGATAACGACATACTCCAACAATCACAAGAGGTGGAAATAGGGGAAATTACGTAAAAACCCACATTTTCCTCAGTAGCGCTGTTCCTTTTCCTTTTTTTTTTTTCAAGCATCAAACTTTGCCAAAAATGACTGTGAGCAGATGCTTGTAATTACTACCGCGCATACAGACATGCGGTACAGTGATTCACGATTTTCCAGGAAAAGAATTCCTCGCAGTAAAACAGATTGGTGCGAATGACATGATGATGATAAACACCTTCTTTTCACGCTGCGCTAGCTACTTTCATCACAAACACTGTAATCTATTTGTTACATTCGCCCTTCTTTAGATATTTTAATGTACTACTTATGTTTTGTTATTTAAAGCAAATGACATTTAACTAGGTGGAAACAGTACGGTTACCGTGAAAATAATAATGACTAGAAACAGGATGGCATAGTCCTTCAATAGGCTGCATTTACATTTGAAACTTAAGAGGATGTTGGCTTGATCTTTAAATACTCTAAAAATAAGTTGAAACCAAGCGATAATGCTATTCCATAGCAGCTAGCATGCAAACACAGGATTCAATTTTGCTACATACCCGTAATTAAATGACAACCTGCAGTTTTATGTCACTCAATACACCTGGATTAGTGCATTTTTTCTTGAATTTGTCAGTGAATAACACATAAATCTTAAATAAATCAAGCAAAAATATCCAAATTTAGCTAGCTTTACATGCAGCTAATGTACTACCTGTACTTCAAAATTCAATTGTTGTAGGGAGCGGGCATGCTAGTTCTAGATTGTGGTAGCTCGGAAACAGATTTCATTTAATTAGAAAAGGCTGTTTTATTTTAACCAACCGATACAGCCTTTTCCCATTAGTTTACCAATGACTAATGCACAACCCGTTGAAAAACATCCTATTTAAAATCTAGCTAGCTTTCCAAGCAGTAGCATGCTAGCTCACGATTGCATTGTTGTACAATGTCATTTGAGTTCATAAAGCTCATGAATTCATTTCATTAAACGACAAAAGCCAGTTTAAATTCACCTAATAGTGGCAAAAAATACTTGGAAAATAAATACCCTTTTTGTCTTACTTTGTTTTGCCTTTTATCGCAGGGCGGGAGACCGGATATTGCTGATTGATGAATCCAATGATGATTGGTGGAAGGTAAGCGTTAAATTACCTTCACACACCGTGACTTTGTGAGCCTGTTATGAAGAATGAATTGTTTCCCCATGGCAATGATAAAAAGTGTGCACGTGTATTTTCATCAATCACAACTAAATGAAGCCCATTGAACTGATTGATGAGCTGAGCAGCCAACAATAACAACAGGAAAGGCAAAATTGTGTGTAAAAAAGGGAGAGGAAAAAAGAGCTGAGCAGAGGCGGCATGCTGCTAGCAGACCAAGGGTTAACTCATTGTGCATCTAACACTGCTGTTTCTCATCAGGCTGTGGATAAACACACACATCTGGAGTGTTCTGAATATTTTGCAAGTGAAACCAATAACGCTGAAGCTGACATAAGAACTGCTCATGTATCGACTATCATCTGTTTGATATTTTCCAAGGGGGTGATTGAGGACAGGATCGGTTTCTTCCCGGCATCCTTTGCACATCAATTGCGGACGGGAGACCAGGTTTTTAGGTGCAACAGGACGTTCATCGGCTGCAGGGAGCAGGGCCAGATTACGCTAAAGGAGGGACAGGTACGATTAGGTCTTTTTCTTTCTTTTTAACCTGACAAGTGAAATCCACGATGTTGAAATATTTAATTTAAATACCCATTAGACATTAGCATTTACAAGAAAGAGCAAGAGCAATGGATCAGAGAAAAATACAAAAAGTGCATCAGTGTACCGATCCAAATTCTGTTTTTTTCGAACTAACAATCATCTCACAGTATACATCAATTATCATGCCCAAAGATGTACATTATAAAATGAACCAACATTCATTGTTTAGTGTAGTCGTAAAAAGCAGGATTGGCCATTGAGTGAAAAGAAACGTCCTGATTTGAGGAAGCAGTGACTTTGACTGACATTTTGAAAGTCCACATTATACCAGTCATTTATGATCATCAAATGGATATTTGACATCTCGTGCCTCCTAAACTATCTTCAAAGAACTCTCAGGAGGCTTTTTATGTCACTTGCCTTCGCATCATCTCATCAAAAGTTTTATTGCCCCCCGCGCCCCGCATATGACTTTCCATCAAATATGCATGCCCTTTAATTAGACGTCCTTTTTCCCGCAATACTCATGGTGGGACTCCAGAGGAGAAGTCAAGGAAACAAACTCCCAGTGAACATAAAGCCACCAACCACGAGAGCAGCGTGTTCCCAAAAAATTGAGCAGCGAACATAATGTGATCGTTGGAGGAGAAGACAGGTCACACAAAATGATCTGGAACATTTTTGTGTGTTGGTAACAGCACTTGAGAGCTCCTTTAATTTGAAATTTAAATGTACTCACCTCACCACGAGGAAGAGAAACTGCTCTCAAATTGTGCTAATATATTTGAATCAGTACCGGGAGCACACTGTACATTTTAAGAATCGGCGTCTCTGGTCAGGATGCATTTACATTTTTTTATTTGTTTTTTGTCATGGCTTCTGTAATTGCGATGTGAGTGGTGCTGTAAAGAGGAGGATTAAGTCTAAGAAGATCCCACTGAATGCCCAGGTTTCGAATGCATGAGCGACCATGCATGCAAAATAAATACATTAAAAAAAATGCCCGTGTGATACATGACAGTCATCAACAACAGCATTTGTCGTTTTTTTTTTGTGGAATAAATGAAACCGTTTTCTTCTGGACTGTACAGCAGAATGATACACAGGTTGTAAAAGTGTTTTGTTAGAAAATGGAAAGGTGTACATTTCACAAATAAATAAATAAAGAATGCATTGGAAACATAGCAGAAATTAGTATATGAGATATTATGAGATCCAGTACTGTTTAACAAATGTCAGAATAAAAGGAGAGAGCACCCTCTGCAGGACAAAGCATGTAATGACAGTATCACTCAAAGTTTCGAAGAAAAGAGAGAAACATTACAGTGGTTGACGGGAACGTTTTCACCATGTGCACTTAATGTACATATTCTAATTGAGTAAATCGACGTTTTTTAATTTATTTATTTGCTTTTGTTTTTTTCCGTGAAGGAGTATCATTCATGACTGTCCCTCTCCCACCAGATTTGCGTGAGCAGTGAGGACGAAGGCAACGGTTTCATCAGGGTGGCGAGTGGCAAGAAGCGAGGCTTCGTGCCCTGTGACGTCCTCGACATCATCTGAGGAGGATGACAGGAAAGCGAAGGCGTAGTCCACCGGCCCCAGAGGCCAGACAAGGTCGACGCTACGGACTGCTTATGAGGCGGGGGGCTGCTGATGTCCTCATTTAAACGGTGGACGAGAAGCAGGACACACACACACACACACACACACACACACACACACACACACACACACACGTGACAATACAAGTGCTGCTTTGTTTATTGAGCTGCTATCACTGGATTTCACCTTTTAATTTATAGTTTCAACAAAGCGACAAGACGGCTCTCTTTCAGTTTGAGTTTCAATGAGTGGAATACCCTTAAAAGATTTTTTTTAAAAATGTCATTGATTCTTTCAACAAGGTTTTAGCACGTTTATTTGAAGGAGTATTATGTCACACTGAAAATAGAAATGCAATTCTATGAGAATAAAATTGTAACATTTGGCAAATTTGGGCATAGTTGGGGGGGGTGTAATTTTTAAGGAATTGATTTCAGGTCTTTTTTTTATTTAATGAGAAAATTTGAATTTGCTTTGGAAAAAACATTTTGAAAAAAAGTTCACAATCTCACATAAATAGTAATGGTTTTGGTTTTCTTTTTTTAGATAAAAAGTAAATTTCCTCCTCCTTAAAAAGTCATCATAACACAATATTTGAATTAAACATTACCTTAACTAAACTCAAACTATGCATCTCCTTGTGGCGTCATTTTTTTTTCTTTGCACACAACTCCACACACTAACTTCAGAGAATTTATTTTTAATTCAACAATAAAAATGTATTTCCAGGGGAATTTGTGAGAAAAAAGTAATAAATAGTATTTTTTTAAGTCATGTTTCAAGATTAAAGACAAATTCTAATGGTTGAAAAACAGATTTATGGAGCCCATACAATTCTGTGAATATTATGACTTGTTTTTCTAAAAAATATAGACCTTTATTTTTGTTTGTTGTTATTGTACTTGTAGTGCCTTCATGATGTCATCTGTTCCCTACGAGCCACTCGTTTCAGTAGTTTGGGGACGATTCACAAGCCGTCTGTCTGCTTAACCAGTGTCACGTGGCAAGGTGGTGATGGACCCCAAAAAGCAGGCAAGAGGGAGGAGCAGGGTGTACTTGACAAATTGTATTAAAACATAGAGAAAACTAAATCCAAAACAAACACAGTCCAAAGTATCAAACAAAAATCATGACTGAAGCTAAAACATAACAGTGACCGAAACAAACCTGACAGCAACAAACAACAATGACCCAACAATGAGTGGTTGGGCGGGAGTCCTTTTGTACTACTCATTACATAACGACCAACAGGTGTGCAGCTGCAGATGGGGGCCCTACAGTGCCACCTTTTGGTCACAAACAGAATCATGACAATCAGTGATGACAAAAGAGGACTTGCCATTCATATTCAGAACCTTTCAACGTTTGTGCGCCCCTCAAACTTTGTGCCCATTGCACATCTAATGTGTGTGTGTGTGTGTGTGTGTGTGTGTGTATATATATATATATATATATATATATATATATTTTTTTGGTGTGTGTGTATATATATATATATATATATATATATATATATATATATATATATATATATATATATATATATATATATATATATATATATATATATACACATATATGTATGCTGAATGTCCCCAACAGTATATTGTACATAGTGTATGTAAAAGATTAAAATAACTTCTTATTACTCTGGAAGTTTTGTGGTGACTGGCATTTTTTTGTGTTTTGATCTGGCTTCAAATTGAATGCAGTATATGACTTATTAATGGATAATCCTAAAATTGGACTTTATCATTAAATATGTGCAAAACTAATTTGGCTGTGAGTTTGCAAATGTTGCGGGAGGTGTAGGGGGCATAACTGCAACATTTTGGTGAATCTGTCCTGGATATTTGATAGTTCACCCTGTAACCTGCTAACATGACATGCTGTCCACTGACGTAACCGCTGTCCCTGAAAGGGTTAAAGGAACTCCTGAGTGACTCTTTTCATTTGACTTTCCTGCATTCTCTTCTTTTATAGTGATGGAGGCTTAGGTCTAATTTGGCTAACACCAAAAGTGTGTGCGGGTGTGCGTCAGCAGCACATTTCCACACGTTTAGTATATGTGACAGAAGATAAGATTGGCACACAGTTGAAGCGGCATCAATCAGTGCTGCCTGTTTGCAAAGGGAAATGCCGCACAGGAGGACAGCGGGAGCAGTGGCCACAAATTAATTGGGCAGCTTTATTACCTCTGTCAAGGTGGTTCTGTTTTGTCGACTTACATTGGGTTGACTCATTAGTATGTACCATTCTGCCCACAATTTTTGTTCCATGAATCGGAAAAAAAAACTGACGGATGGTTAGCTTGATGTTTGTCCTACTGGGTTTGGCGAAACATGAAGAAATGAACTTGATTAAATGCACTTGAATTCATGAATCAAATATTTACTGCCCTACTCCAATCATCAACCCAATCTGCTGGATGAAAATAATTAACCCAACATTGGGTAAAAATAACCGTCTCACTGTACTTCAGATAAAATCCATCCATCCATCCATTTTCCGATCGGCTTATCCTCACAAGGGTCGCGGAGGGTGCTGGAGCTTATCCCAGTTGTCTTCGGGCAGTAGGCAGGGGACAGCCTGAACCTGTTGCCAGCCACTCACAGGGCACACACAGACGAATAACCATGCACGTTCACACTCACACCTCGGGACAATTTTTAGTGCTCAATCAGCCTGCCATGCAAGTTTTTGGAAGGTGGGAGGAAACCGGCGTACCCGGAGAAAACCCACGCAGGCCCGGGGAGAACATGCAAACTCCACACAGGGAGGCCAAAGCTGGAATCGAACCCGGTACCTCTGCACTGTGAGGCCGACGTGCTAACCACGGGCCGCCAATAGCTAAACAGTTATGTTAAAAATAACCCAATATGTGTCTAAAAGGGGCCAAGACAAATTTTTGTGTGACACGTTGTGAAATGAGCAACCTAAAGAGTTGGGTCGGTTCAATTTTTACCCATATTAGGCTGTTTTGTGAATACTGTACAAACTTAAAACAACCAGTCCTACCTCTTTCCCAAAGTCCACCCGTGAACCTAATGACAGGGATGACAATTTTCCGCGGATACGCGGAAATCCGCCGTTTTATTTCTTAAATTGATCATTTTTGTGAATCGTCTAAATCCGTTGAGAAAATTCTAGGGAGGGGGGGGGGGCAGGTACCAATATGGTCGAGTTTTCACGAGCTCTCCCGATCAGTCTTTCCATCTTCCGATTGTAAAAGCCCTGCGATTGGACGTGTATGAAAGCTTCAACTAATCAGATCACCGGAAGCATTATTTGTTGCGGAAGTCTTAGCTCGATTGTATACGGCCCATTGTATACGGCCCAGCGATTGGTTAACTACAAGCGATTGGACCAATCAAATTGCATGTAACATATTTTTTTACCTGATTCATGGCGGCCTGTTCGTCTCGCAAATTCATTGTTCTGGGATGGTTTTGAGCGGAATTATGAGATTTTGACGAAAGATCAGGAGTCTTCAATCCTAGAAATTGACTCAAATGTCTAGAATAAATTCCGATGGGACTGGCTTGAGAGAAAAGTCACTGTAAAGGTTAAAATTGGTTCCAAGTTCGACGAAGTTACAGAAGCTCTTGGACAATTTTTGAAGAAACCAGACGTAGCGGGCAAATCTTATTGTGTGTATTGTAGTGACTTAATTAACTCTGGCTCCCGTGGATGCGTGGCACTGACAGATCATGCAACAAAAGTGAAAAAAAACATGCCGACAAAATCGCCATTCGACGGAGCAATTATTCTTTGGGATCGGCATTTTCCAAACAACCTTCGTCAGCGGATACAACGAAAGACGTTACGCACTGGGGTACTTTGGAGAGAAAAAAGGTGAGTTAAAGTTATATTAAATTTGCCGATTCATGTTATTCCACAATTTCATTTTTCTGTCCTTTTTGCATTAAATTGTACTTTCATTTCACTGCACCCCCCGGCCCCCAAGTCAATCGTTACAACATTTCAGCTGAAAACCAAAATCTGTGTTGCCATCCCTGTAATGAGGATAAACACTGTGGAAAATGGATGGATGGAAAATCACAATAGCCTCAAATTAGATTGACTATCAATTGGAATGAGGTTATTCATCCGCAAGATAATAGTTTTATTATCGCAAATCTGGTAATCCCGTGACCTTGTAAATGTGACACGCCCAACTATTACAGAGCCAAGGCACATATGTCACATATATTTTACACCAGAAAAACGTTACAGCACACCACTTGAGAAAAAATGTCGCCAATTATATGAATACTGAAATAATGATTTCGTCCCAATGTACTCACCAATGGATTAAATCGATTTAATCAAACACAAAACTCTTATTATTATCCATATATGATTATTTTTGGACCATTTAAATAGAATTGTGTCATTTCTGACGCCACGCACTGGATTAAGGAATACCCTTCAAGTTCAACAATGTAACTGCTTGACATTGGCGGTAGAGAGGGGCTGGTTCATATCGGACAATTCAGCACCCATCATCCAGATTAATACATACACGAGCTTCACCGCCGCCCAGTGCGGCTGAAATAATTAATTCCCTGTTAAGCACACGCACGCTCACTCAAACACGCGCGCGCACACACACGCACTCACACACACAGACGAAACATCTGTCAGTTCTTATCTGCCACGGCCATGTCAGCGCTCCCCCCTTGTGAGGACAAAAGCAATGCTGGTGTTTTACGGTCCACACGTCACCACGCCGCCTTGGCCTCCATCATGTTCAAACACCACGCAGGAGATAACCAGGTCTCCTCTGACGCCTCCTGTCTTTTCAATCGCTGGCACTGAAAGAAACACGGTAGTGGCAATTATATGTTTTCGACTCGTTACCTTTGCATATTCGTACATTTCAGATTCAGTAATTTTGACCTAAATCCAGGTGTTGAATCTGTACTGCATGGTCTTTTTTTTTTTAACCACAAGTAAGTATCAGTTCTTCGATTTCAGTACGGAGTGAATATTTTTGCCTGCAGAAACAAGCACAGATGCTGTGGTACATCATGTGATCATATCTCCATCTACTGTCCATAATCCATTTATGGAACTCTTATGTATCCAGTCAGCGTATTTCAAAATATGAATCATATCCTGTTTTTGTCAACAGTTTTCTTAAACCAAACATCAATTAACCTCTTGACATTTTGTTTCAGTGAAACCACTCTTCAGCTATTTGCTGAAATCCTCACCAATTCACATTTTTGTGCACTTTTTGAAATGCCCCTTGATGCCACAAGATGGTGCCAAAGTCTCACCAAAATGGGAAAGCAGCACAGTAATTGGTCCAGAGAAATATGTTGAAGTGATATATCTCAACTAAGAGAAAAGCTTCGGCGGTCGGGGAGGAGGTAAGTTTAGCCTGGGTTGTTATGGGGGAGTTGCATACGTTTGAAAAGATGATTACATTTACTTCCACTTCACCCAGCTTCATCTTTCCAGCCTGCCCAAATTCAATATTCAACCCAATCTGGTGGGTCAACATAATTAACCCATATTTGGGTAACAGTAACCCAATTTGATCAAAATCCTCAGATATTCCTCTAGTGGGATAGCGGGAAAAAAATCCAGCATATTGACATGTGCAATCATTTTGTTTCCGACTGGACGGTCAGTCAAAACGCCGCTTGATGTGAAACCGGCTTTGTGGGGACCTCTTTTTAATCCCCCCCCATCCATCCTCCACCTCCTTCAACTCTCACGCTCTGTGGTTCAGGGGGCTGCATGCTCACTGTCCCGAAACATGATGAACCAGTCGCTCCCTCTCTTGTCCCTCAGCCACATGCAACCGCATCATCATCATCATCATCATCGTCATCTGCAACAGCAGTAGTAACAGTAAAAGAAGAGGAAGAAGAGAAGGAGGAGGAAGACGATGTGAAAAAGCAGCAACTCCATCGAGCAAAAGTTCTCCTATGACTCCACGCTGAAGACAACTTAAGAATACGTCGACTTCTTGCGGTCGGCAGGATCGTGACGGTGTGGAGGAGCCGCGCGGTCCTCGCCTCCTCCCTATTTTTTTCTCCTCCCGTTTGTCCACATTTTGCCTCCCAAGTCAGCGGGATTTCCTCAACCTCTCCCGACTCGACCTCGGAGATGCACTTGACCCCCACCGTCCCCTCCCAGAAGACTTCTTGGGCGAAAACAAAAAGGGATTAACTCGAAACTCTCTCGCTCTTGCCCGTCTGCATTGGTGAGTATTTATTTATTTATTTTGGATCGATTTCTTTGTGTGGCATCGTCTTGGGCAACTCTGAAGCGATTAATAATGCACTTCTTTGATGACTGCTCAAAGGCTTTGACCTGGATTTGACAGGAAATAGCAGCGCAAGTGCATGTCTGAGGAATCTTGGCATCATGGATTATTAATGTGCACTTTTGCCTCATTGAACACTGACGGAAAAGTGTGTGTGTGTGTGTGTGTGTGTGTGTGTGTGTGTACCTTTTCCTTTGGAACACCTGCTTGTATCTTCTATTACATTTTTGACCATTGAAAAGGTGCCTATCCCTGCAGGGGCTCTTCGCACCCTATTTCATCTATTTTATTGAACTGAATGATTCTCTGAAAGGGCAGAGAATAACACAAAGTATGCAATAACTTCAATATACAGTCTATCAATATACTTGACATCTGCTATTTAAAAAAAAAAAAAGATGAATGTAATGAGGTTATTCATATATGCATGTTGTGAGGCAGGAACGGAAGAGCCTGAGGCACAAACGCGGCCAGTAGACACACACAGACAGATTCATATTTAGAAAGTGAGTCAGAGGACACTGTCGTTTCTGCGATGGTACATTAATAAAACCTTCCATCGCATGAACTAAATAGCACATAGTTAAATATTCCTTGAAGTGGATGCTAATGCCGTGTCCTTGTGCACTTCAAGTGCATGACTAGGCAGCAAAGCGCTCCCATGTATTTATTTTATTTTATTTTTTAACTTGATTTAACAAGATTGAATGGAGACGCCGTGCATCGAAAGCAAAAGCTAAAAAGCTAAGTGGAGCTGCAGTGTTGTTGGATGCAGAGATTAAGGCTGACTAACCCGCCGCACACCGAGCAATGCGGCTGAACTATACGCACAAACAAACCTAAGATTACACCATGGCGATTTAAATTTGATTTAATTATGTCATTACAGTACTCATTGTTTTTTTTAATACAATACATTATAGAGTACAGTAATATATTTCTCAAAAAACAACATTAACACATTTGGGGCGGGGCAGGGCTTATTGGTATTTTCATTCATTCTCTTGCAGGACACACACACACACACACACACACACACACACACACAAACAAAAAACCAACAGGTTAGTTTCCACTGTGTACGTAAAGTAAAGCCTCCACGCTGAAACAAGCATCCGGATTGTACAAATAAATGCCACATTTGCCTTATACTCTCTGCATTTGAGTCATTAAATGCCACCAAGCAACTGGAGGACAAACAGCACATGTTATTTCACATTGCTGCACGCAAATGCGCTACGACTTCGAAACATCTTCGCTTCTCCTCCGGTGCACAGAATGCGTTTCTCAGGTGCTCTTCTACATTGTCGCATACTACTGTGGGCACAAGTGCTCACTATGGGTCAGTAGGCTGGCTGCAAGATGCAATAACCATTGTGCCAGATACCTCTGGGCTTCTTTGTGTGTCATACACGCGTGCACACACACATACACACACACACACACACACACACACGGACACACATTCAACCGGCCCCCTTTTTAATCTCTTCTTTTCGGTCTTTCATCTTCCGACCTCCCCTTTGCACAAATGCCAAACATACGCGATCGGCGCTAAGGTTTGTTGTGCTGCGACCCAAGTGGAGAGAAGGTTATTACGCATGGCACCCCAGCTGCAGGAGAGGAGCAACGGGATGACCACAGAAGATGGAGAATTCCATCACTTCAGCTTGACTTTGAAGCAAATTTAAGAATTACTCATTCAGATGGCCCTAGTGCAATATTGATGCTGTCGGGATGTCATGAATATGAAACGCGTTCTTTTTGTTGCCTGGATTCATAATCTGACGATGCACAGTTTTTCCACTTATATGAAGATCAGACAATTAGAGTAGAGGGGAATTGTTTAGAATGCAAGGCGGCTGTAAAGGAAGTGGTTCTGACATCATTGCATCCCATAGCCCCAAATCTCACATACTCCTGTTTCTTGCAGGAAAATACAGTGAAGAAGACCAATTGGTCCTTCATTATCAAGGTGAATGTTTTATTTTATAATTTTCTTCAACAAAGGAAAATGCATTTTATGTTATTGATTTTTTTTTCCCAATTAGAATTTTTAATAGACTACTCAAGGGTGATACGCGGTGGTCGAGTGGCACATCCAGCCTCACAGTGCCGAGGTCATGGGTTCACTTCCGGGGCCCCGGCCTTCCTGTGTGGAGTTTGCATGTTCTCCCAGCGTCTGGGTGGGTTTTTTACGGGTATTTCGGTTCACTCCCAAACTTCAAAAAACACGCATGGCAGGTGAACGGAACATTCTAAATTGTCCCTAGGTGTCAGTGTGAGTGTGAGCGCGGATGGTTGTTCGTCGATGTGTGCCTTGCGATTGGCTGCCAGGGTGTCCCCTCGCCTACTACTCGAAGTCAGCTGTGATAGGCTCCATCACACCCACAACCCTCGTAAGGATAAAACTGGGTAACGGATGGATGGAATACTAAAATATTCGGTAGAAGGCACTTGTACATCATTTTCGATGGCAGAGATTGCTATGAACAAAAATCAGCATGAATCATTCTTATTCATATTATTGCAAATACATTTTTTGACTTGAGTTCCCCTTCATATAATGAAATGCAGGTGCCATTCGTGACATCTTATGGCGTTTTTCAGCAGAATAGTTTCCCAAACAAAACCCGCAAGTAAGTGACTTTGCGAGCAGCCAACTGTGAATTGATGGGGTTGGGCGATATATAGTGCCCTCAAAAGTATTCCTAAATTGACAGTCTAGCCATTCCTGAGTTTAACCTGCAGTCTATTTATCTGACAAGAGGAAAATCCTTCTTGCGTGATATATCCCTCACGGTCCTCCGCCCCGTATATCGCCTGCAGACACGAATCGGGTCTCTGCAGCGTGTGATCATATTCCTCCAATGACTTGACAGAGAATGAGATTTGGCAAATTGGAATATGCAGGGAGGAAGTGCATCATTATCATCACACGCGGCGGCTGTGCTGTAAAACTTTCATTCACAAGTCGAGGGAAGGCAGCATGACGACAAACTGAGTCCTGAAATGTATCGGCAGCTGCTTTTCTGCAGCAGGAACTAGCGCCTCTCTTTCAATCAAATCAAACGAATTAAGATGAATTGTATGAGTGGATAGTTGGCAGCCTACTTGGCAAATGACACCGTAATTACAGACGGTGGCATGAATGGTGACATGGCACCCATCTGAACTGGCACGAGCAGCGTGCGCCCGATCGCGTCACGCCCACATCACCCCACTTTCATGCCAACCCCACTTCAGCTCCAATCTTTGCATTTCACAAGGTTCAGGAGCAAATCGGTTTTGCAAATTACATCAGATGCATGAAACCCACACAAAATAAAAAGTCAAATTCAATTCAAAATCCAAACAACCAATTCTTGCAACAGCAACCAAAAATAAATAAATATTACTAAAGCTAATTATATTCCCTCAAGAGCAATTACGACAGATTGGATTTTTAATGCTTCCTAACTTTTTCCTGTTGCGCCAGTGTGTGGCATTCTGCGCAGTGTGAATGCTGTTACGTAAAATTAGAAAGCCGTGCACTGAAATTATTGTGCGTTTCAGTGTGCTTCTTATGAGCACATTTTTTAATGTATTATTCCAGCAGGCTAATGGAGGGTGGGGAGTGATGTTGTCATCCTGAAACAAACTCACCCCAACAACAGCCAGACTTCACATTTCCCCAACTGATACATTTTTTAAAGTGTGGGTGCAACATACAGTACAGCGCAGACAAAAAACAAAAGTGTGATTTTCTCAAATTATTTTATAAATCGTCAAGCTATGCTAAGCAAATGGCTGGCATATCTTGGTTTATTACCTTTGTAAGCTTATATTATACTATTATTTATTATCATTTTATGTTTGAGCATCAATTTATTTCATGTTAAGATGAAGCTAAATTACATTCTGTCGTTTAATAATTGCTTAAACATGTTTTATGTTGATAGCTTCTGATTGGCTGAAGAAAAGGAAAGCAGGAAGTGACTCAGTTGCCGAGATGGTGTGTTTTCGATCGAAGCAGACGTTTTGGAAATACAGTAAAGCTGCGTTCAGACGGAGTCCATCTCTCCTTTTGCCCTTTCTTAACGTAGAGCCATTCATTCCTAAACAGTCCTCTCAACGTACACCTTTCTTCTTCTTTAAGAGTTGTTTCAACCATGTAGCCTTCTCCTTAACAGCGAAGCAAGAAGTTACTGTTCGGGCTCAGTCTAATGATCAGAGATTGGAGTGATGTGATGTGAAATGTTGGACAACACGGTGGGGTCCAATCCAATTCCTGGTGGAGGACCCCCCCCTGGAGACGGGAATGTTATTTGTGTGAGCCTCAGGCTGCTGCTGGAGCTGTCAAGTCAATACTGATGCATGAGGAAGTCATTTGTCAAGGAGGGATATTGTTAGTAAAAAAAAAACATTGTATCGGGACACATGTGCCAAATAGTGTTCAGTGTTTCGTAACGAAGAAACTAATAAATAATAATGTGATATTGCTTTCACTTTTGAGGTTTATTTTGTGATGGAAAATACACATTTGACAACCTGGTAGGTAACACTAGAAATGCTGAGCTGTTATTGTATTAAATGCAAAGCAACGCGCATGACTAAAAATGTCAGGTTATGTTTTTTGGGGGGCCTAATTGAAGCAAGATATGCGAGAGCCTTAAGGTGAAAGTTAAAGGTTACCCTCGATGGGAACACCAACACACAGCGAGTCATAATAATCTTACACCCGTGAGGGGAAGAGATTGAGTTCTCTGTAGATTCACATATGCAAATTTAATCAGCACATGAGTAGGAAAATTTGCTTTTTTTGTAGGTCATGAGAAGCACAGCACATTAATTTCAAGCGCTACACGTGAAGTTCCCTCAACCTTGATAAACGCGTGTGTCAGCGGAGCTAAGGTGAGGCTGCACACATGAAAGCTCAGCGGCGCCATCTGCTGGTGGAAAACGGTTATGCGGCTTGGCGATGATAAATGTTTTGCGGAGTTGCTTGTATTGTAGTTTCTCCAATTTTTGTGTTTATCCCCGCTTTCAAAGACATTAGAGGACAAAAGGACAAAGCAGTGGCAGACCGTGTTTAATACCCCCCCCAACCCTCCAAAACAAGCATGAGAACAGCATGCAACGGTGCCACGTACATTACTGTATATGGAGCAGTTCAGAGAATCAATATTCCTCTAGTAATTCAAGACACGTGTTTCAATGAAATACAACAAACCCAGCAGATGCTGATGATTGAATATATTGTTTGTACAGATGTTTTGTTTGACAAATTTGGCCAGGACACGTTTTGCTCTGACCAAAACAATGATGATGTCAACGCTGGCCAGCTGAGAGGAAGAATTTGAAATCTGATTGGTTCAAGAAACTGTCCCATTGCTAATATAGTCGTTGCTCGCGCCAATGCTACTGATTCTGAAGGCTGCGGGGAGAGTCGATTGGATATGCGGAGGAACGCCGCATCGTTATTCGAAATCATGTCATGCATTTACCTTAATCTAACCAATGTTTTTTGTTTTTTTCCTTTTCAGCAAATGTCAAATTCCGAGTGTTTCTTAATGGCAGGGTCCATCTAAGCCCACAACTATGGAAGAGGAGCATGCCCAGAATGCCACAGGAAACAGCAGTACGATGGGCATCCAACTGGTCACGCACAGTCTCTGGGAG
The DNA here is from genome assembly GCA_026261675.1 of Hippocampus mohnikei. Lineage (NCBI taxonomy): Eukaryota > Metazoa > Chordata > Actinopteri > Syngnathiformes > Syngnathidae > Hippocampus > Hippocampus mohnikei. Next base: position 7,445,928 of record JAKGUB010000521.1, read on the forward strand.
GTGGTCACCATAGCGACCGTGTCGGCCATTGTCAGCCTCATCACCATTGTGGGGAACATCCTGGTGATGCTCTCCTTTAAAGTCAACAGCCAACTAAAGACGGTGAACAATTACTACCTGCTGAGTCTGGCGGCGGCGGACCTCATCATCGGCGTCTTCTCCATGAACCTGTACACCTCCTACATCCTGATGGGTTACTGGGCCCTGGGGAACCTGTCCTGTGACCTGTGGTTGGCCGTGGACTATGTGGCCAGTAACGCCTCGGTCATGAACCTGCTGGCGATCAGTTTCGACCGATACTTCTCCATCACCAGGCCTCTCACCTACAGAGCCAAACGGACTCCCAAGCGGGCAGGGATCATGATCGGTTTGGCCTGGCTGGTGTCTCTCGTTTTGTGGGCACCGCCGATCCTGTGCTGGCAATACTTTGTGGGCAAAAGAACCGTCCCGGAAAGACAATGCCAGATTCAGTTTTTCTCAGAACCCATTATAACGTTTGGAACAGCGATTGCGGCGTTTTATATCCCCGTGTCGGTCATGACCATGCTCTACTGCCGGATCTACAAAGAGACAGAAAAAAGGACCAAGGATTTAGCGGAGCTTCAGGGAACGAACCAAGCCGCACAACCCGACGTCACCCAGCCTCGGATTATCCGGTCGTGTTTTAGCTGTAAACTAAAGTCGCCGTCACAAGACCGCGCTACAGCCTCATGGTCATCCTCATGCAGGAGCCACGTTGCCAAATCCATCGCCTCCACCAACGTGGAGCGTTCCAAAGCGGGTCACCCGACCACCTACAACAGCTATGTGTCCTCAGAAGACGAAGACAGATCCGTGTCCCCTGGGGCCTTGCAGCCCCACTTCGGGAAGCAAGTTTGCGAGGGCAGCAAGAGCGCGGCAGGGAGCGAGAGCGAACAGCTCAGCAGTTACGACGAAGACAGCTTCTTCCAAACGCCGCCCAAAAGCAACTCCCAGAGGAGTAGCAAGCGCGTGTCGTACAAGTTCAAGCCGGCGGCCAGAGACACCCTGGCTCCGTACCAGAGCGAAAACGGCGACACCAAAACCGCCTTCTCCTCGGCAGAGTCAGTTAGCCCTCCCGCCGCCTCTTCTCCGTCCAAGGATGTCACGCTGAAGAACCAGATAACAAAGAGGAAGCGGATGGTGCTGATCAAAGAGAGGAAGGCGGCTCAGACCCTCAGCGCCATCCTCCTGGCCTTCATCCTAACGTGGACGCCGTATAACATCATGGTGCTCATTTCCACCTTCTGCTCGGACTGCATCCCCGTCTCCCTGTGGCACCTCGGCTACTGGCTGTGCTACGTCAACAGCACCGTCAACCCCATGTGCTACGCCCTCTGCAACAAGACTTTTCAAAAGACCTTCCGCATGCTTCTACTCTGCCAATGGAAGAAGAAGCGCATTGAGGAAAAACTCTACTGGTATGGACAAAACCCAACGGCGGCCTCCAAACTTACTTGAACTCTTTTTCGGCGGTTCAAAAAGCTATTCAAGTTGATCTTCTATGGCAGTCGGCCATCCCCGATTATACCAGATTGCGGCGGGACAATCTCAAACGCGTAAAGTTTACCAGTATTGGTCAGAAGGAAAAATATATGCGGTTCATTAAATGAAACTGCATCCAAACGTGTTTTTGGTTGCACTGGTTGTATTCAAGCGAGCTTATAATAGGCCAAAGAACGAAATAACCAAAACTGTCCAACTCTGGCTGAGATAATGGCAGAGAAAGTAGCCGGATATACCGTATTTTCACGACCATAAGGCGCCATTAAAAGTCTAGTGTATGAGCCGAGTTCCAAAGCCTGACTGAGCGCGCTTCTGGCCGACACGCTGTTTATATAGAGAAAAGGCGGGCGTAAGTGACGTCAGGCATGCGGAAGTCTGCCAATGAGTGAAGGGTGGGCGTGCCCAACAACACGGTGCGCCGAATGGTCGTGAAAATACGGTAAGTCAATGTCCAATGGCAACATTGGATACACACACACACACACACACACACACACACAAAATGTTGTCGTCAGCATGCTAACTACACACAAAACGGAAAGGTGAAAATGTTTTCCAAAACTTTTTCGATATCATTTTAGAAAGTCAAACCCCTCTGATTTCAGCCTCTCAAATGCAAAATGCATTCTGATTTGATGATCAACAAGACATCCGTGGACATCATCTCGGACTGAAAACATTTTTTTGCCTGTTTTCTGACCATTCTCGGCCGTGAGGCCCAACCAAAAACTCATCACAAAAAGATCAATAATCCCCAAGTTGATCATTTTCAAAACAATACGTCTCAGACACTTGAGGTATCATTTTCCCCCCACTACCTAAAGATGGGATCAGCTCATTCAAGAAAAACACTAATTCAATCGTTAATTTTTTTTGGACTATACATTTACCTTATGTGAAGTAATATTTTTTAGTTATGATTATTTGCTATCTGTGAAAGCAGTGCTTTCCATGACATCAGTCTGTGACGCCCAAAAAGCTCGGACCACTGTTCTATGCTGTTTACAGTATGTTCAAATCAAGAATTTTAAAAAACGTTTTTGTAAAAATAGTTGTCTCTAGCTTTAAAACAAAAGCTGATACCTGCATGCAGAAAATGTAACAATTGACACACATTTCACACTGGGCCATATTTGTATTCAAGATGCCTGTTTTGGAACGCAAAGCTTTCAGTCCTGATTACACATATGAACCATTTGAAATTCTCGACAGTAAATGTTACGGGAACATGTTTTGCCACATTACTAAGCTGGTCACGGTCCCAATGCGAAAGGACTGCAAATTCAGTTCTATCACCACCTGATCACACGTGGCATTTGCCAATCATTATTTTAATGTCAACATTTGCATTTTCCACCTGAAGGCTGCTAATCGCCATTGAACAGCTCGCAGTCTTCCACATTACAATATTTGAAAACATTCGCGTTCAACCAATAGTAAATTTTCTTGCTGACTTTTAAGTTAGGGTAAGTTTTCAAAATGTGAAATGGCTGCAAGCCTCACCTACAACTGGTACACGACAGCTGTAATTGTGGCTACAAGAAGGGACTTCGTTTTTTTTTCTTTTTATATACAGCATCAGATTCACGTTCATATAATTTAACTCATGATTAAATAATCCTATATTAAAAACATACTGTAACTGTAACAATGTAAAAAGTCTTTAAAACGTGTTCGTGACGTTTCGAGGGAGTATTTTTCATACTAGCCGCCAGGGGGAGCTTTTTCCTCCCGCAGTTCTGTCTGAACTGCTGCACTGATACAAAAAAAAACGGTGGGGGCAAGTTGTTTTTCTGTTTCGTAGTTAGTATCAGAGAAATAGCAGAGGCAGGACGGCGTCTGTGTGAAAGGTTACAGCGCAAAACCCGGTTGGGATGAAAGTCAGTCGAGCTTTGAATTACTGTGCTGTTGTTTACGAGCACAGGCAGGTGTGGCAGCGTCCTGCTTTGTGGGCGCCATTAAATCTTAGTGCGCTTCGTCTTCACGATATTTATACTACGGCACTTCCATATGTCTTTCTGAAATAAAGTCATCATCATCAAGTCGCGATTTCTAAATAGTTATTTTACAAAGCACATCCCTGTCAACCTCGGCTAAAAGCTGCCCTTATAAATGATTACGATTCACATTACAAAGCAACAAAAACCCTTACGACGGTTTAACGCGCATGCGCACATAATGCTTTATCCATCCTACTTTACGCAGCGATGAAAAAAAAAATATACGATTGAAAATTACTTTTGCTGGTTTGCCGTGACAATACAGTAGTAGCGATCGACGACGGCACTGTCGTTGGCTACCAGCAGCTGAGACGATCTGGATTTGAGCCAAAATGGTCTTTGTGAGATCGGTTCACATTTTTTTTCCGTATAAATGTTGTAATACGCCGTACATGATTTAAAATTTTAAAAACGTGAAAATACGGAAACGTACAAGTTGACAGGTATGAAAACACCGTCGCAAAGCCAATATTTGTCTCTTTTTGGAAAGAATTTTTTCAAACCAGGAAGTGAAATGTGTGCATTTCAAATGTTTCGTGATGTTATGTGCAAGGAAAACGAAGCTGGTTGTTTTAAAATTTGAATTGTTTTATTTGTTGCTGCTATGCTTCTGTATTTTAGAAACCGTGTTCATTCTTTTTCAAATAAATATCCATGTGCCGCAGATTTTGGGGACTTGATGTCTGATGCATAGCTGTTCATCTTTAGTTCCCAGTAACCGATTTAGCTTGAGTATTTATTTTTACTTTCAATATTTGAATTCAGATTTCTGTACTTTCTATTTCTCATTTTTTTCAAACCTTGCGGTTGACGACACAATGTAAATAGAAACGTGAAGTCAACCCTGGTTGAACTACAAAGCGGAACGTGAACCGGGGAGCATGAACAACGATGATGCAACTGACTTGGAAAAGCAAGCTATTCCCCATCCATGGCCAGAATAACAAGATTTTTTTCCTAATGTTGTCAGTGACAAGAATGATTGATGGCAAGCGTGTTATCTTGTGCGAGCTAGTTGACAGATATTCATTTTTACTATTTCATTTGTCCATTACCGAGTCTGTAATTGTTTTACTTTGACCCTCGTAAAGTGATGAATCATACCAGTCTTTTCTACCCAAGTGCCTGTACATTTGCGTATGGACAGAGTGCGAGAATTTTTGCCACCTCTGCTCGATCGTTGCTCGGCGCCACCTTGTATCCTGTGCTAAAAATGTCCTCATAGCTCATCCTTTTTACACTCGGTGCAATGAACGGGTTGAACAGTTTCTGACGGTTTCACCATCATCCACGCGTACTTGCACAGTCGCTCCTTGTTGCAGTCCTTTTGCCAGTAGATGACATTCCTGCGGTTGAGATTGGCACCGGCGCAGGCGTCGTACCACCAACCTCCACCGGCCACTCCTTGGAACTCCAACTTGGCACAGTTCTGGAAGTAGTTATCGTTGTCTCTGTCCTTGGTGGTGAATTTCTGATTATCGTGCAGGTAGTACTCGGTGTGCTGCGTGAGGGCGTCCCCGGCCGTGCCCTGGAACAACCCCAACCTCAGCCTGTACGCCGATGATTCGTCCTCCACCAGGAAAGGGTCGTACTCTCCCGTTTTTGTCACGGCGTCTCGGTCCACAAGTTTTACTCCCAACTTGTAGCGTGCTGGACCTGCGCTGAGCTGGTGAAGATATTCATTCCCCAGCCAGTGATCCCCAGTGACGTACCCAAAACCGTGCTTGTATTGGCCCACGCTCGGTCAAAGCTGACGCTGCTGTTCACGGTGATGTGCTGCACGATGGTCCATCCTCCTTCCCGCATGGCGCAGTACACCACGATGGCGGAGTCCCCCGGCCGGATCAGGTACACACCATCTCTGGCGTGACCCGAAGAGCTCAGGAGCATTTCATGACAATCTCTCGGTAGCACTGTGGGGGCGAGCACAGCCGTTAAATTTGAAGGGAGAATGCTTTATTCTGTTTATATTGAATACTAAGACTAACCACATATTATAGTCTCTCTTCTGTCTGTAATTCAAAGCCATTCAGTGGTTGGGAATCACCTCGATAAATTGAGAGATTTCCGTATTTGGCATGTTTAATAATCTATTTCTATTTCATTCTGTAAAACTGCTGACACAGCAGTGATGCAACGAGCTGAGTACGCTGAAGGCATATTGTCTCCTGCCCCCGGCAAAACCTTGAACATTCGCCACAAGATTACAACAATTTGTTTGTAGCGCTTTTACCAAGATACACAAATGATGTCACAGGAAAATCATGACTCACTAAGTCATTTCGGCCTCGAGTGTGGAATTTGACACATGGCACGTTAGAAGATTCCACCGATGATCAAGACAATTTAATGAAGCCTTTAAAAGTAATCACCGCCGTCGTGTCAAACAAAGTGCACACACATGCTTATGATCAGATTTGGAAAGAATGACTTTCCTTCACGCCATATTTTGATTCAATTGAATTTTTTTTTCTTCTTATTGCTGTCCAATCAAAGGACGTTCACATCTTTGCAATAACTTAGCGCCTCGCTTACACTCGATCGACCAAAACGGAATCTACCTCTCATCCCGTAGTTCATGACCACATGATGCTGATCAGCGGGGAGGAGATGCACGTTCTCCGCTCGGAGATGCTCCGCGTTGACTCCAAATAGACTCGGCAAGAGCAAAAGCATGAGCCGCACGAAGCAAACGTCAAACGTCATCATCTTCCTGTTGACACGTATTGTGAAAAAAACCCGTAAACCCTCGCCACTGGAAAAAAAAAGTCTTACCTACACTCCAGTCACCGCGGTTAAAAAACAAAAAAAAAATGTCGGCAGATTTATTTCTCCCACAGTGCCGCTTTAATCAAGCAGACATTAAAAAGCAATGGGCCGTCCCTTTTCAATCACGGCCGGACTTCGGCCTCAACGTCACCTCACAATGGCAGACGACAACCCTTCCGCTTATCTGTGTCAAGTCAGATAAAGCCACATGTGAGTGGTAAAATGAGTCAGCTCGTATTTCTCGCCCACTCAAATCCCCCTCAAGTGCTTCTAAGGCTGAAGTCCAGCTCAGGCTTGACCCTTTAAAAGTTCAGCTCCTAATAACTGCCCGCTCAGCTCAAATGCGTTCAAGGTTAAAAAAATAAAAAAATCAAAGAAATCATCAGACCTCCTTGGAACCAACAATGTAATCAACACATTTAATGGTCACCGCTAGACAGCAACGCGTCAACAAACATGCCGTGCGGAACTTCTCTCGTCTTGCCTGGAAGACAGAAGAGTAAATCACTTTCAGTTTAGAATTACATGAGACCGCTGCGCATTTTCACAACCTCAAGGGATGGATTTGTACTTGAGGAAAGTTTGTTTTCTGGCTCTTCATTCACGGAAAGTAAGTTGAGACAGGAAGACATCAATGACCTGTTGGGAAAATATGATATACGATCAGGGAAACTTTCTGTTTTTTCCACAGCATCGCGGTGATACGTGCACCTTTGACCTTTGCCGCGTCTCCCGCAGCTCCGGGAAAAGACTTCAGCTTCGGCTCTCGATGCCACAACTCCAGCAACTGCTGATTAAAGACGGGAAGTTTCTGCAAACACGGATGAACCGGACCGGTGAACGCAAACGTGGTGAGAATGCGCTTTGCTTGACGTTTGTTGGATCGTTAGCTTACCGAAATAAGTGTGAGAACACCTACCGATCCAAAGAAGGCTCAGTGGATCCAGTGCGCCCGCTTGCTTTCAGAGGTTCCCGCCAGCGTTTCAAAACCGAATGGATCCACGTTAAACCAACGGTGACATATCTAAGCGGATCGAGACGACTCAACTTATACGCGGTCGCGGTCGAGTGTGACGGCGGCTCACGACGAGATTCAAACTCACCCATCGTAAGGACTGATGAGGACCTTGTGCACCAATGGGAACAGGTCCACGCAACAGCCGATGGTGATGTCGGAGGAGTCGTCATCCAAGCTGCGGAAAACATTCGACCAGGGGTAGGCAACCCGACATGTTGAAAGAGCCATATTGGACCAAAAACACACAAAAAAAAATATGTCGGGAAAAACAAAAGCCTTAGATAAGCCTTAGAATGAAGGTAACACATGCTGTTTGTATCTATATTAGCCAACTATCAAAATGACTGGCTACAAACGCACAATGAGCATTCACGATTAAATTTTTTTTCCCTGCAGGGGTGCCCAACCTTTTCTGACCTAAGATCTACTTTTCGATCAACCCGTTACCGCACACGCGCGCATACGCACGCACTTACACACGCATGCTATAAAGAGCAACAGCCATAACGGTCGCTATGATGAACGAGGCATGGGACGCACTTTTCCACTGAATCTTTTTCCATTTTCAAACATTTTTGAAAAAGCTCCAGGGAGCCACTAGGGCGGCGCTAAAGAGCCGCATGCTGCTCTGGAGCCGCAGGTTGCCGACCCCCGGACTAGACTGGCATTGACTTCACTCGTAGTCAGTAACGCTGTCGCTGTTACGAGCTTACCATCTGCTGATGAGAGGGAGCATGTCAACAAAGACACCGGTGTCTTGGATTCTGTGGAGCGCAGACGAATCATGAATGAAACTGAATGAAAGCGTCATAGCACTTCCTGATGATGGATGACAGGTGGCCTACTATATCAATGAAGCACTGTACAGTACCTCTGGAAGTATGTTATCAACTCTCCAAAATGTCTTTTCCATAGTGATAAGGCCACTTTAAGTCTCAGGTTTCTTCCAAGGAGCACTTCGGTGATTGTGCTGTGGTCCCTTGTGAGCTGAAAAAAGAAAAAAAAAAATCAGACAAAGCTACAATGATTCCGAATGATCGACAATGACATAAGGTGACTTTTATTTCGGACCTCAGCGAGTTTCAAGTACTCATCGTGTTGAAAATCAGTCCTTCCCGTCACGTGGTTGCCGTTTGGCATCAACACCCGAGGGTCCGTGTCAAACATCTCCTGCCTCTTGTTGTCTTTCTTTGCCGCATCGTGCGTCCTGCCTGAACCTTGGGGCTTTTTCCGAGCCATCACCAAATGACGCGTCTTCCTCTTGTAAGACACGACTCGCTTGACTCTGCCCGGATTGTTGCCGGAGTGACTGACGGGACACATGACAATCTGTCAATAAAGTGACATCGTGCACTTGTGGTGATCATAAAGGCCACACCTCTTCTTGTTGGTCTCCACCTTTTTAGCAGCATCTGCCTGAAACAGAAAAAATTAATACTTGACACGTAGGACTTGAGTGAGGATAAAAATGCAGAAAAGAGTTACCTTGTTATCCGCACGAGCAGACTCAATCTCCAGGGTCGCTTCACAATGTTGGTCTTCCAAATTGGAGTCCATTATACCTTGAGAAACAGACGCATTCAGGATAACTGCCTATAAAGTGTGTAGTTTGCGTGTTCTCCCGGTGCATGCATGAGTTTTCTTCTCAGGGTCCTCCCACATTCCAAAAAGGTTCATTTTCATTGAATTGAAGACTCGAAATTGTCCATCGGTGTGAATGTGAATGGTTATATTGGGATTGGCTGACAACTGCTCCTGTTACTACTGGTACCCAACCACTCACCCAAAAACAGTGAGGCTCCAGCTTACTCATGAGAAAATTGATAGATAGACCTTTTACTTGTGGTTACGTTAATAAAAAAGAAAAGAAAATCGGTCTACCTGCCCCTCGTTCAAATTAACGAAATTCATGTTTGACTACCTGTGCCAAAATTTAGACATGGTTTAAAAATGTAGACAATTTTCTGCCACCACAAATTCAAGATGGAACATTTTTAAAATGTCGCGTTTCAATTTGGTTCGATATGGTTGTGTTTTTTAAACATGCGACAACATGTGAAAGGCCCAAACTCCATTATCACCGTTACGTTTGCTTTCGGGAGGCTCGGCCTATGACACGCCTGAGATTGTCTCTTCCTAAGATCGTGTATTCAAATAAGACATTTGCCCACTAAAGACTCCTGACAGCAAATTTCCTTCGGCACGTAAATATTTTAAACTCCACTCTGATCTTCGACCAACGCCGCAGTGACAGATGAGATAAACGGACCTGTTCTGTTCCCAACGGCATTCCACTATTTATTATCGTTGGGTGTCCGGGGCTCTCGGCTGTGGCTAAGCCCGACATCATTAGTGGCATTTTTGTGAAATGCCATAAGCCTGCGGTGAAAGGTGAGACTTGGGGTCATGCCGCCGCAAACATTTCAGGAATAAAATAACATTTGAAAAACCACACATTTCGAGTCCCGACATCGCAGACGCTGATCGGAAAACCTTGCAGCTGCCATCTGTGATATTTCGAGGGCTTCATTTTCAGATCATTTTTCTTCAAATAAGCTTTATTAATGCAAATGCCGACAGAATGTTAATAGAATCAGCAAAAAAATAATGACCGTAAACCATTCGAGCTGTGTTTTCATTTGGAGCTGGAATATATTAAAAGCAGTAAAAGCACAGACCACCACCGGGGATGGACAGTCCTAATTTGGATAAATTGTGCATATTGTAACGTTAATCTCTCATTTCATCCGCTCATATATCCAGATCTGTGCCATGCCAGACACCGAAAGGTGCCTGGAAATTGCATAACCCTTATGAGACACTTGACAAACTGACAGGTTGTTCAATCATTCTACTTTTTTAACTTATATTTTTCAATGATTGTTGGTTTAATTTCATACTGGCAGGATGCATTCGAGTGCCTCGTCGTTGTGGGTTTTCTCCCGCATTCCAAAAAATATGCATCTTAGGTGTCTTTGGATTTTCCCCGATGCCCCCCGATTTTCCCTGCCCCCTGCAGGGATATGGTTCACCGTTTCAGAGGTTGGACATGATGCAAGTGCTCAGAAAATACACCATAAATCAATTTTATTTGCTACCTTACAGAAAATGACTTCCCTCTCCCAAGCCACTTCTTCCAGCTCTTCCCGAGGGATTCCGAGACATTCCCATGCTAGCTGGGAGACATAGTCTCTCCAGGATGTCCTGGTTCGTCCCAGGGGCCTCCTGCCGGTGGGACATGCCCAGAACACCTCACCAGGGGAGGCGTCCGAGAAGCATCCTAATCAGATGCCCGAGCCACTTCATCTGGCTCCTCTCGAAGTGGCTCAACTCTGACCCCCTCCCGGATGGCCGAGCTTCTCACCTTATCTCTAAGGCTGCGAGGGTGTGACAAATCGTACCGGCAAATGATTCCATAAAATCTACGGGGGCTCTCCTTGCTGCTTCCCAACACTAGAAGCCAAACTTCCTACCATGTAACCAGGTTGCCGTCGATGTTTACATGTCTGGCCTTGCCAACTGCACTAACGCGGTTTTACGGAGAAACCACTAACAGTAGTCTCTTGTTCTTGGCACCACATCCCGACATCAAGAAAAACCTCCCCGCGTTAGACCTAACAGACTTCTCCATCCTTCAATGTGAGTTTCGTTCCGCGGTGTTGGAAGTCTAAAAAAAGTAGCGGGCCTCTTGTTTTTCTCCCCCCTTCCTTGCTCCGTGTTGCGCGATTGCTACACTTCTTTTTCCAAGCTATAAGCCTGACGGGTAAAAAGGCAATTTAAACAGGACTGACCACAGAATGTTTCAGTCAGCATTCCTGCAGGATGAGCGAAACGGGAGAATATGCTCAGGCCCCAATCAAGACGCTCTTTGTTCACCGGGCACATTGTGTGGTTTAATCAGTCCAAGAATGGGAGACACTGTCGCTGGGCAAAAACCAAGTCCTGTGATTAGAGTTACTTGCGCTTCCTAAAGAATACAACATCGGGATTAAGTGGGCATTTAGGGGACTCCGAAGCTCATCGGATGATGAAAGGGAGAAAGTGACGTGGTGGGGAATATCTCACGGGGACAGTTTAAGACTCGGCTCATCCACATTGAATGTGACATCCAGACGATTTCGATCTGTTATTTTATTTTAATGGGAAAGCAAGCAAATGGGAACAAGTGATTGGTTAAAGATCAGAGGATGACGCATATGTCAAGCAGAACTCCCACAGTATGGATTACACAAATATACTGTACATTGATTATAGAGAAAACATTTCCACAGCTTTAAACCCTTGTGGTGGACTTATTGTGTGATTAGTCCTTGCACGGTATTGGTTTTGATTCGAAGAGATTTCGTTGGTTTATCCATCCATCCATTTTCGATACCACTTATTGTCTTTGCGGTTGCGAGTGAGCTGGATTCCATCCCAGTTGACTTTGGGCGAGAGGCGGGATACACCCTCGACTGGTCGCCAGCCAGCGGCAGTTCATCCATCGTGTTTACTTGGAAAAAGTTGGCACTCACACGAATGGCTTTTATTACACTTTCTAACCACCAGAGGGCAGCATGATTCCAGGTGTGAAAACGGAGCCGCTTCGGTTTTGAATACAGTATTCACTGAGCTGAGCACGTCAACAATAGCACAGACAGACCTGTATATTTTCCCTTATATACTAAATGAATTGGAAAAAAAAAACACCCTAATTGACATTTTTTTCAGCTTTGAATCTAGTTCCACGCAGGTTTTTTTTTTGGGTACACTGAGGCTGTGTTGGATCAAATTTGACCCCTGTCGACTGAAATGGATTTTGTATTCGCCGGTGTGTTAAATCAATAAAATAATGGCCATGGTGGGGAGCTTGAAACTGTACATGCAAATCATGTTATTGTGAGGATATTGTTGGCCAAAGTCAATGTGTGAATGGAAAATGCACAGTTTGTACTTATGCAGCAATTCAAGTGTATACCTCAAAACCGTGTCTTCACAGAAACAACATGACTAATTTGTTATCTCCTTGTTTTTGTTTTGTCTCTCGTACAGGATTTGCTGTTTTCTGGTGACACCGAATTCTGCATCTTTTTATGGAGCCTTGTTGTGTATGCGTGGCTGAGCAACTCTATTTCGTGTCAACCTTACATAACATTACGTAAAATGATCCTCCCCGTCAGCAAATTAATGACCCATGTAGAAGAAGAAATCCTGCTGTCTTCAAGATGGATTAAAAAAAACACAAAAAAACTCAACGCAATAGGTAAATGGGCATCGGGGAGAGCTTTCCATGAAATATTTCCAGGTGTCTTTTTTGGACATCTTTTCTCAATTCCATTCTGCATATCCCTTGGCTTTTAAAGGACACATTTTCTCTTGCCTGCAAAGAACCGAAGAACATCTGTATCAACTAGGTAGCTCTTGGTGAATCCTCGATGGCAATAACTTTACATTAGCGGCATTTAAAACGGTCATGGATCGTAAGGGGTGTATTTAAAGGCCTCCTCTGTCGAGTGACAAGTGTTTCAAATAGATCCAACTCAGCTGTATGGCCTCTAATGAGTCATCTCAACTTCAGCCCAGGCTCCCCCAAGGTGCCCCAGTTTTGCAAAATGTGGCTCCAGACATCGACCGCAATGACAGCAACTGCAGTCAACTCCGATCTTGCAGCTCCCCTCTGAAAAACCAATGGGTGTTGTCAAGGAATCAGTGTCCATTCGAACTCCTTTAATTTAGGGGATGCAGCTGATGGCCTGGCTACAGATATAGCGATTCCATTTTTTTCCCTCCCCAAACAGGCACTTTGAAAGTTCAAAGAAGACGTTACCAGCGCAAATTAATGGTCATGATGCTGAGGGATGCAATGTATATTTCCATACATTCCTGACTCCACTGGTAAAGCTGACATACCATACTGCCCCCAAATGACAAAAAATGGAGATGGTGAAAAGAATCTTCGTATGGAAAACACCACATTTGAGTCTTTTGAGATAATTGCCAATGACTGTTTTACATTTTGTTTAAAAAACAAAAAACAAAAACTGATGGTAAAGAAAAAGGTACTTATTTTTCATCCATCCATTTTTTTGATCCGGGGGATGCTGGAGCATATCCTAGCTGTCTTCGGGTGGTAGGCGGGGGACACCCTGAACCTGTTGCCAGCCAATCGCAGGGCACGCAGAGGCTCACAACCATCCACGCTCACATTCACCCTTAGGCCTAAACATTCATAGAATAACAAATTTAATTTGTTATTTTATTTTCATAAATATGTAAACAAAATTATTCTCGTATTCTTTACGTCATATTATTTCCACTTATTCGAGTGGCTTTCAATAATAACATTGAAAGCCACTCGATAAATAACTTATTTATTATGGGAGAGTTTTTAACCAATCATATTTCAGCTAGCTTGTGTTGCTAGGTAAATTAAACTTGCTCGGGGCATTCGATGAAACAGAACAGGCCCCTGTGCGCTGTAAATGAACGGGCACAGTCAGGTTGCAATAGCCAATCAGATCACGAGTTTGCGCACTGGAGCCAGGTAGAATGCCTTACGTCGAGACTGGACGTGCGCGTTCGGTGATTGGATTAGCGCCTGCTAGAGCTATCACTGCATTTGAACGCAAAATGGCCGAAGAGGAAGACGTTGATCTGGTTGTGGAACTACTTTCCACACAATTTTCAAGACTGACCTTCCACGAAAAGCTGGATATTGTTCGAAGAGGTCGCCCAACTCCTGCGCTAGCTAGTCTGTCCCAGCAAGGAAAAGTGTTTGTCCGACATTTTCAGACGAGCAATTATGAACGGTACCCGTGGCCCACAGCCTCTGAGAAACGCTGCAAATTGTACTGCTGGGAATGCCTATTGCTTGCAACTGACCGATTTGGTGTTTGGAGCCACACTGGATTTACCAATTTAAGTTGTTTTACCAAGACAGCAAGGAAACATCAGAGCACGGCTGGGCACTTACAAACTACGGTGCGTTTAAAAACGTTTGCGGACACTCGCGTCGATCTGCAGCTCAGTGAACAGGCACTACATTGGTGAGTAAATGAATTTTATTTTACATTTCTTCTTGTCATTTTATTACTTTAGTATTAAATTAATGGTAACGAAATAAAATGACAAAGATACAAAAACGTATCAAATACATCTGCTCAACTGCAATTTATAATGGCGCATTGTAGTCACCTTTGTGCACTAAAGTTCGTTCAATCTCAGTTGCTCAACATCGTCAGTTATTTGCTGTTGTATAGCCTATTCTCAAAATGCAAATGATCTGTAAACTTTATTTTCAAAGAATAGTTTGTATTATTGTTTGGTTGATGTCTTATATGAAACTGCGACATTGCAAAATTTATTGGACAGACTTGTTTAAGATCACACAGCGTAATTTGGGTGGCATTTTATTGAGTATTTTTAAATCATGTTTTTATTTTTGACAATATCTGTAAATGTAGTTTCCTGCTCTTAACTCGTTTACACCCTTTGACGTATAAATACGTCAATTTGCTATACGTCAATTTGCGCATAGCCGCTCCCTCCCCATGACGTGAAAATACGTCAATCACGTTTTTTCATGGGGGAGGGTGCCAGAGAGTCTGATGCAACTTCTCACCAAAGGATTAGGCTTGGCGGCAATGTTAAATAGAAATAAATGGCCATCAGGTGGCAGTGGTGCAAAAGTCCACCAGGATCACGCAGCAGAAGTAGTAGAAAGGGCGTATGTGGATAGTGGATTGGAACATTAGCAACTAGCAACGATGGAGAAAAGGAAACAACTAACACTTGAGGATTGTTTTTTTTCGGTATAAAAGCGTCCTCGAAGCAAAACAACAAAGGCGATGGTGTTTGTGTGGAAGAGAAGATGACGCTTCGGTCACGTAATTGAAAGCAGCACCTGTCGAACGAACGTCAGCTTGCGCAAACATGGCGTGCTACACGCGGCCCTCATAGCTCACGCCGAGTTTCAAGTTCATCTGATGAAGATGAACATGTTCCACATCAGGGACCATCGCTTGGCAGAGCATTTTGTCCCGCGCACATCGCCCACAAATCGTCTCCCCGGCGACTTCCAGCGATGACGGCAAAGAGGCTGCATTGCTTCGCATGGCCGGCGCCGGGCACACGTCAGCGATTCGCTGGAATCGTCTCGTAATGACGACGACAAAGACGATGAATTGTAGGCGATTTGATCCCGACCCGTCGGACGAATACGTGCCTTCGGACACAACGGAAAGCAGCCGAGGGTTCTCGCCAGAACCGCTGGAACGAGGAGGTAACTACTGACTAGCTTACAAGTTCCTATTCAAAACTTCATCACTTCTTATGCCTCATCAGTCACTTTTATGCACCGCCACATTCCCCGCTATACAATAAAGTTGCCAGTAACACCAATCATTTATATACGGTTGATGCGTCTCGTAGATGTGGATGAAAATATGTGCCATAAATGTGCTTACTTGCGTGTCGCCATAGGTTTAAAAAAAAAAAAAAAGGGACACATTTGGTCCGCTCAGCTCTGCTAAAACCACTAGTGTTAAATTCATATTCCATTTCATTTCAAATAGGATGCTGAGCAACGTGGAATGAATGGTGTAAATAGCAGTGTGTGAGCATGTCTGTGTGTGTGAGAGATGTTGAAATGTAAGTGGAAAGCAACAATAAAAAAATAAAAGTATGGTAATTGTACATACTTCTATAAATTACAGATTGTCCAACCAGAAGCCAAAAGATGACGACTCCTTGCTTTGGTGGTGGAAAGAAAGGTAAATAAAATTATTGTACCTCACTCTGCAGCAATATATATTTGCAACTTTTTATGTTTCTATAATTTATAGGTCGTGCATCTGGACGTGGTGGGATGAATTGATGTGGTGACAAACTGGATGGAAGCCAAAAACCATCCCTCTCCACAGCTGCACTTTCGTTCATTGTTCAATAGTTTTGTTGTGTGCAATTAAATTATTTTGCTATAAAAACATTATTTGTAATGTTCTTTTGTAGGAGGAACACATTATTGAGGTATTTGAGCTGTCACAAAAGCAAAAAACTTGAAATGATGCTTGAAATGCATGCTTTTACAAAAAGCTAATTTTCTCTGGATTTCTGATAGAAACAAACCGTTTTTTTTTTCTGCTGAAAAAGAGAGTCTCACCTTTCTTTTGACAGGTTGCATGTTTATATAGCCATAGAACAGAAAATTCTGTGGGCCTTGCAAGTCAGTCAAAATTGAGGAAAATGTGAGGGATTGAGGGGGTTGCTCCAGTGAAAATGGGTGGTATTCAATGAGTTAATTGTGAATGCATCCTTGATGGTTTTAAGTGCTGCTTGAGAGCCTATATTGTGTTAATGTATGTGATGTCATTGAAGGCCGAAGGTTGAAATGCACGCCCGCCACCGGAAATATACCATATCCTTACAAAAAACGGTCAGTGGTTTAAAAAAAACAAAAAACTGGGGACCGCTGTGCTCAACGTTATAGTCGACTGCAAAACATTTTTGTCCGTCAACCCTTCCTGTTCACAAGATACCTGCAGAAGAAACATGCCCTAAACGTTCTGGTAAGTGGTAGACATTTAATGAACTGTCAAGATGCAAGCAGATGAGTGCTGAACTTTGGGCCTTCTATCCGAGGGATGATACAAAGGAGCTATACATCTGCAGGGGTGACTCATTACCACCTACAGGAGTCCTCTCAGACAGGAAGATGTCTGCTTGTCAACTCCAAGACAGCTGCCCACTCCTACAAGAAGTCGCTGTGACTAAACAGCCACAGACCCGCTGGCTCTGAGCCTGGCCGCCATCTGCACTGTTGCAAACTCAAGGGAGGAACAAGACCAAGGCAATCCTGCAACCACTGAAAATCCACTTGATTCATATGCACAGGACACACGTTCCCATTCAAAGTACTGCATGTGTAAACACTCGAGTGTTCTGAGTGGGCCTGTCACAATAATGTCTTGCCCATTGTCGCAAGGAGATGACATTTAGGCAGGCGGAGGTTAAAAGGAAGCCTAGCCTGACTTTCAGCACGTCTGCGCCACTAGGTCAAGTCTGTAGATCAAGTCTTGGTATTATTTTAGCATGTATCCACCACTGGAAGCTGGTTTCTGCGCACATCATCAGCTTCCCCGCTGAGATATAGCTCTGGCACGACGTCCACCAAGACCTTCTCTTTCAAGCAGAATGAGCGGTTGAGGAAAGATTTGCTGGGTAAACATTTCGATTCATCTAAAGCTGGGGTGGGAAAATGCATGTGCATCAGGGCCGCATCCATCCATCCATCTTCTGAACCACTTGCTGGAGCCTATCCCAGCTGTCTTTGGGCAGTAGGCGGCGGACACCCTGAACTGGTTGCCAGGCAATCGCAGGCCGCACACAGACGGACAACAATCCGCGCTCATAATCACACCTAGGGTTAATTTGGACTGTTCAATCAGCCTGCCATGCATGTTTTTAGAATGTGGGAGGAAACCGGAGTACCCGGAGAAAACCCACGGAGGCGTGTTGTCATTTCTTTCCTTCTCAATCGACACGACGAGCTGAGATTCACCCTCCCATCTTTATCTTCAACCCAAAAACTGTGCCAGTCTCATTTCCAAAATGATGCAACACTGCCAACAATGGCATGTTTTACAGAAGAGCTGGGCAAGACCCCCAATCCATACCTACCGGCACTTGACAACCACACTTATTGGTGTCAGTGTCCACGGTGGTGAATGAGTTAATACATCATTTATATCACAAAACATTTCATGCATCGGTAGCATAGTTTATATGACTAATATGCTGTATTGCATTATATATGGCATTCTGGCCATAATATTGACTTGACTAGAGTGCTGTACCATGTGGTGTTGTGACAAAGACCAATGCCATCATGATTTCCATTTCCATATCTTAGGTCAGGCTGGGGCATGATCCTTAACGTTTTATAGTGATCGTAAATGGGGGCCTAATTTCTCAAGCAGCTGTGTGCTAGCAATGGGTGTTTAGGTTCACAAATTTGAACGCTGAGGCAAACTGATGTCCTTGACAGTTGAAAAAAAAAAAAAGAGCAGCATGATCCCAACGTCTCGTCAATTCAAAAAGCAGGACTCTGGCCTGCCTGGCTGACATTCCATTTCCCGAATGTTTTTCTTGGATTGTGTTTCTCGGGGCTGTTTGTTGTGTTTAATTATATCACTGTGGTGACACTTTTAAAGTGGTCACTGCTCGGATTAACAGATGAAGGATGAGAGACTGAATAGGCCAAATGTATCTTAAGATTGCATATACTGTACTGTATATTGAATATTAGATTTTAACCCTTTCAGGGAGACAGTGGTTACTACAGTGGACATGATAAGCTTATCATGTTGTCAGGTTACCGGGTGCATGAAAGGGTTAAATATTTATTTTCACTTACAGTATGTCAGACTATTTTCGCATTTTTTCCCATGTGTGGATGTGGGCCTAAGGCATACATTTGGGATGCTTTGGCTCGTCAATGGTGACGACGTCAGTCCTGCATTCTTAATATTCAGAAAGCTTATTTATAATATTAGTGTTGGCTAGACCAAAGAGAAAAGATGATGTTTTTCTTTTTAGGTGGACATTTGCCTGAAGGAGCAGCTGAAAACAAATCCCAGAGCCTGAGCGTGCATTTTTATAGTGTCTGTCTGCCGTGAGGACTTTGATGGCAGCATTGCTTTTAGCACATTTCCATAATAATGCACAAATAGACTGCAAGGCCAGCAAAACACACCGACGCATTGTACACAAGGGCTCTCTGTTTTGCAGCCTTACGGACACTTTGCCAGATCTTCCACTTGTCAAATGCTGGGTGTTGTGGTCACGCTAACAGCGCATTGCATGCGTTGTCTTGCAACCGCAAGCTTCGTCAGTGGCAGATCAAAACGTAGCCGAGCCAAATCCCGTGCTCGGTAAATGTCACATATGGCTTTGTGGACAAAGCTCATGAGACACACGTAGCTCCTAATTACCTTGAGGTTTTATCAGCTGCATGTGAATCGTCAATGCCACCGAACTTTAATGAGGATCAGGTGAACACATCTCACGGAAAACGGATTTTGAAGGTCTGAGGCTAATGTGCCATTCAGATGTTTTTTAGTTTTAGGTTTTTTTTTCAAAAGTCGATCAACAAATTAATGAAAGCCAAAATAAATTGAATGTAAGACAGCCACCCTGAGAGATTATTTTCAAGCTCCAGTTATATTGTACATTATGTTGCTTTAAATAAGGAATTTCATTTGAAAAGTATACATATCTTGTAATGAAAATACTTACATAATGTACATTATTCCCATACATTTTGGATTATCATTATGTCAGTGTTTACGTTTGATGAATCGCTAGTAGGAAAAATAGGAATAGAGTAGTTTCTAGCGTACCACGCAGGCGCTATACCAAACACCCACGTCCAGTCGGTAACCAAATAAGATGACAGGTGATAAAGGGTTAAGCGTTTTTTTGGGTGGGGGGTGAAAGCAAAAAGCTGGGAATGCACTTTGAGGGAGATCAAGTCATTTTTCTATCACTTCATTAAAATGACATTCTGCTTGAAGCTAACCCTATCGGGATATTGGAAACTTCTGAGTGGCCAACGGGAGCAAAAAAAAACAAATAGACAAATGGAAATCTCCGCCTACACAAAAGGCTCTTATGTAACCTGGAAATGCTTGTGGCTTGGGCGATTGCAGAACGACAGAGGAGACTTTCCTGAGTTTCTCACATAGCATCTCGATTTACTACTTTGGAATCTATTTTGGTTTGAAGTTTGTCAACAAACGCGGGCTGTTTCATATAACGTTAGCCTAATAGCATAACTGTATTGTATTGATAAACAGAGAAAACGAAATCCAAAACAAAGTCTTGAAAACAAAACGAATCCAAAGAATCAAACAAAAATCACGACTGAAGCTAAAACCTAACAGTGACCGAAACATGACTGAAACAAACATGACAGGAACAAACAAACAATGACCCGACACTGAGTGTTCAGGCCGGGAGTCCTTTTAAACAGCTAAAGACATACCGACCAACAGGTGTGCAGCTGCAGGGAGAGCCCGACAGTGCCACCTGTTGGTCACAAACCGAAACATGACACTCACGTGTTCTCTGTGCGCCCACCTACCACTAACTGCCACTCAAATAGACTCATTATTGTCAAAGTATCTCTCGTCAATGATCAACACCGCTGAGGTTCTACTCGTTGACCCGCTCAGGCTGTACGTGATGTACTGCGTACACCAGCGGTAGACGAGAATATCTGCCGCCAGACTGTATGTAACTCAAAGTGGATATGTTTACAAATGCAATGCCATCACTTTTATAGACCTTTTATTGGTCTATGCCCGTTTTTTTCCACTTTGTCATCCAAATCATTCCGAAAATCATACGCGGAAAGTTCTTGCTTTGAATAATGAGCGCGCCACATGGTACACACGTTCGCCATCATTTATGATTTCCTCGACTGCAGAAGAAGGCAGTGATCACAATCCAGGAAAAAGAGAACGCACTGACTATGTGTCGCTACAGATTATTTTGCCCTTGTTGATTTATGGTGTGGTCGTGCCACAGCCACACAGCAGAGTCGTGATATCCTCGTAAAGAGCTACTGTTGACATTTTACGAGGAAAACATTTGCTTTTATTTACTTGTCTGATAGATATTACACCAATCATTTGCTTCACTGAAGGCCTTTGGCAGAACCTGGTTATGTGCTTCGAAAAAAACAAACCCCAAAAAACACCGCTAACGTTTTGTCGTTCAGAGTAATGCAATCAATAAATGTTGGAGGAATCAAACATCAAACATTTTTGGCACGAGATACTTGAGGTCAAGGTCAAGGTTTATTTACATAGCACATTTAAAATACAGTCAACACTTTCCAGACTCGTTCTTTGATATCCCGCCCAATACATTGGTATGGGGGGGCTTGGAACGGATTAGGGCATTTACATAGAAAACGCGTCTCTACTTACAACATTTTCTCGTGAAGAAATTTCTTCCAGAACACATTAATTTCAAGTAGAGGTAGCACTGTAATACGGTACCGGCTAAATGATTTTGGGGATGGTAGTAGAGCTCCGCAAAAGTCAGATTTTTGTTGTTGTTGTTTTTAATCTTGACTGAGACCTCAAAACATTTGGCGACACAAAAAAAAAACATACTGCATGCGAAGACACAGACAATGTGCCTTTTGAAAAATCCCATCTTTGTGTCGACATGGCCTGATGTGACCACATCAGCCCTCCTACATCGGAAAAGTGCACCAGTAGCGAATAATTTGCAGTGACTCACCCATCACCTTTCGGGGACAGCAGTTACTACAGTGGACAGCCTATCATGTTATCGGGTTACAGCGTGCATGAAAAGGATGAATGAAGACTTTGCATTCGATCCTATCCAGCTCAACTTTGCGGCTCACCAATATTATCTAATTTCAAAGAGTCTCAACAACAAACTCCGTTCGATGTTCCTAATGTGGAACCAGAGACATGTGTTATGAATTCAAGGCCCTCAAATGCTGGGATTTTGGGGGATATTTTATCAGTTCTGCAGCTCAGTGTTTCTCCACAACTAAAACGTGGAAACGAAGCCGTCTTGGACCGCCGTGACAAACAGCTAAATGTAACCTGTTGTGAAAATACACAACACTTTTCTGGGAGGTCTCCTGGGTTTGAAAAATGGCAGAAAATGACACCCAATAATCCTCCGGGCCGTTTCTCAGAACACATCGTCATCAATCATATCTATTTGTGTCTCTATGTTTGTGTTGATGTGGCAGAAAAAGTGCAGCGGATCAATCTTCCAGTTCCTACTGGATGCCTGTGGTTTAAAGTGGAAAACAAGCCGATAAGTCCAATTTATGTCATGGTATGGCTGAGTTTTTGGCACTCTCATTTGGGTGTACAGTATAACGCACGTGGAAATGTTCCAGCTCCAACCACAGAACAGGCACTTCACTAAGCATCGATGGCAACTGATGAACCAAGTTGTCCGCTAGCACTTGAGAGTGTTTGTTGGGTTGAAAAAGTTCTTCTCATCTCGAGATCACGAAACAAGGGTCGCACTCGATGCACTCTGGACTCGGTCATGCCCGTTTGGACGCTGTCTTTTTTTCACAATCCGCCATGACTGACCGAAAATCTAATCCAGCATGCGTTTAAAAACAAAGCTGTGTGGAATGTCCTGAATTGTGCATTTGCCAGGCAGCTTGTCCATCAATTTGATTGCCGTTATGTTCTCAAATTCTCACAGAGGCCTTTTTTCTGTTGAGATGAATAAACGAATGAAAGTTCATTACGATAGACGTCCCTCACCTATCTGTGTTGACGCAGGGTTTCTTTTTTAAAATTTTTTTAAAGAGATTCAACAAGGGAACTCCATTAAAAACCGTCATGTTATGATTTGGCGTTTTTGGTAGCTAAACCCTTCCAGATTTCAAACACCTCCGTGAGTTTAAGGACACTCTTTCCAAACTTCCAGGCACGTGCAGAGACCTCACTTTGCACTCTCTCTCATCAGGGGAACAAATAGAGAGGGTGGAAGCCACAAGCTCCTTGAGCATTTTAAACCCAGGCCTACCGCTACCACCTAATACGACATTTGCCCCGGTAGAAAGCAACACCACGCCTAATGGAAATCCTGAAGCCCTGCAAGAGTGTTATGACAAGGGCATAACCCGACTGCCGACATTCGACAGTATTTCAACACCCCGTTTCCCATCGGGACCCACTGCAGGATCATTTGCAACAGCCCAAAAAAACGCTGAGGCTACTGGTATTCATGCAGTTGAGAGATCTTTTGGCACTCTGCAATGTCAAACAAAACCATTTCTTCGAAAGCAAATGAGGGGTTTAGGGAACCATCGGAGACCTTGTCTATTTGGACTTGACATGAGAGGTCTTGTCAGCAATGAAGGACAACTCATCAGGAACATAAGTTATGGAGTTTGGGTGTGAAGACCAAATGCGATGTTTACCTTGGGCATTTTCGAAGGATTGTTGAAAGCCGACAAAAGCAAACGTCCTTGGATCAGTTCTTTACAAAACACCAGCCAAAAACCACTTCTGAGAGAGAATATGAACGACAGAGGGCAAAATACGATGAGGACGCAGTTAAAAGTTAAATGACCGTCATTTTAATTCTTTATTCTTACTTTTTTTTTTTACATTATGTACTACAGTACTCTCATTTATTGTGCAATAATCAAAGTGTAACATGTATTTGTTACATCTTTTTATGCATTTGTATGCTTTATAAAACAATTATGTCAGAATTTTGGGGGGCTTGAAACGGATTAGGGCATTTATATGGAAAACGCGTCTCTACTTACAAAATGTTCTAGTTAAGAAATTTCTTCCAGAACCTATTAATTTTGTAAGTAGGGGTACCACTGCACTCAAAATCAAATTTTAGGCTGTAATGACAATTATCTCAAGGGGATGGAATCCAGCGTTGTTTTCGAAAGAGTGAGCAGTATGTCGGTTTTCAATGTTTACGGAGCGCTTTAAGGTCCAAAGGAACGGCCAATTTGAGTTCTCCATTGCACCTTGAAAAAAATAAAAATAAATAAATACACGATCCTCTTCAGTAACCTGTTAATGTGGACTGACTGACGCACCCGCTACCAAAAACACAGATGTCTCAAATCACAGACTAGAACATATTTAACTAATGTGTCCAGGAATAACATTCGGTTTTGTCATTAGAAGACGTATTCTTGGCCATGTGACATGCGGCCCTTCGATGCAGACAGACATGTAGTGTATGTCCCGTCTGGGCTCATCTTTTGTTTATAGTTTTATGTGGACATTTATAGATTTGCCAATAGTGGGGTAAAATATATCCAAAGAACATGACACTACGCTGTTCTTGGGCTCTGAATAAAAAAAAAAATCACTATAGAATACAAACAAATGAACACAATGCGGCCAGCGGAGGTCTTCCAGTGATCACCATTTTGCATCGTGCATTTTATGGCACATTCATTTAAATCATATCTACAAAGCACAATGACCCTTGCCGCTTCAACAATTCTAAATGCTGCTTGTTTCTGCTTCTATTTTGAAAAAAGTTAACCTTGACAATAATTGGTCTCACAATGACTTCTCAGCCGTGTAAAAAGATGCCGACTATGCGAGAAAACAAAAACGTAAAGAGAGATTCTTTATTTTTCTTAGGCTACTGAGACTCCCATAAACTCGTCTGGGACCTTCCACTGGAGGTGCTACTTCATTTTTGTAAACCACTGTGGCTGATAAATACTCCTGACTTCCTGCCAAACACGCATCAGCATTCATGTCATGATGTCTTAGAATATTCATGTTGTTGTTGTAAAATTTTCACAAGGCTAAGAAACAACTTTGAAGATACAAATACAAATAATGTCACCAAATCTTTTTTTTTTTTTTTTTTAACCCAACTTGGAACATGAAATTCTTCGTGGGTGGTAACAAAACAGGCAATGAGAGTATTCATATCATTCCTTTGGAAGTAATTGCATCAACGACTCCCAGTATTTGTTTGATATAAAATATGTTTTAACCATCCGTTAAAAGGTCCCTTTCATGAATTTGAGAGAAACAGATCATTGCGTGGCAAAGAACGGGTTTTTGTGCGGCCAGCGGCTGCCGAAGAAGCTTGTTTAAACAGACGCACACTGAAAGACTTAATGACCGTGTTGACAGCAGTCATTCGAGATGTCTATTGAGGCTGCCGTGTTGTGGCTGAAAGGAGGCTACAGCTGCACACAATGAGGCGGTTGGGGGGGGGGGGTTGTGGTTACCTTCTCTTTTTGTAAGCTCCAGAGAAATGAGCAAAACAGGATTCCTTCAAAATGTGACTTTGGTATTTTCTTTCCCAGAGAAAACGAATACAACAACGAATACTCGATGCCGCGGCAGCATGCGCTTTGGTGTTGCCAACTCAAATTTGTCCGAGGTAGCATTTGCTCCAATGCCATCTCAATTCAACACAAGAGCACTGATGTTGAACAGGGCAGACTAAATGAGGGGCGTGTTTTGATGAAGGGCTGCACAAAATTTGGATACCTTGTTTGGATTAATCCCACAGAGGCAATACTGTATGCGATGTGCACATGCTCAACACGTGCCGAGCAGCAGAAGATGAGCACGTGTGCAGTACAGGAGAAAACTGTAGTGGAAAACGAGATGGGTCTCAAAAGAAGCAGGCACTGTACACTTTGTTCAAGTTACTTCACACAAAAATAACCAACATCAGTTCATTTCACAAAAACCTACAAATCAGTCACTCGCTCTTTTTTTTCATCCCCTGAATGTATCTTTCATTCCATGGCTTCGTTCCTTCGTTTATGCGCAAAAATGTGAAAGATCGAGGCCAAGATCATTTATGACATTCTATTCGACAGAATGTTGTTTTATGCACGTTATTGTTTGAATTTAAAGCATCTGATATTCTTTAAAGGCTTTTAAAAACAATTAAAAAAACATTATTAACCCTTTGATGCACTCTGTAATCTGATAACATGCTAAACTGTCCGCTGTGGTAACCGCTGTCCCTCACAGGGTTAAAGAAAAATTGGAAAACAAAATCGAGAACTATGCAAATCTGCAGGTGCCAAACAGCCAGTGGGCGGAGTCAACTGTGTGGACAATTTAGACCAGGGGTGTCAAACTCACTTTTGTCAAGGGCCACATTTTAGTTACTGTTTCCCATGGAGGGCTGTTATGACTGAAACCATATAAAGAAGGAGGAGAGAGGAGAGCGGTTTCGTCAACTTATTCTCAAAGTTACTGTAATGAGGAGTTTGGTAACAATAAAATATTACAATATGGCTATTTATTACATATGATCATTTTACATTTTGGTAGAGATTTTAGCAAGCGGCAGCCCGGTGGGCCAGTGGTTAGCGCGTCGACCTCACATTGCAGAGGTCGTGGGTTCGATCCTTCCTGTGTAGAGTTTGCATGTTCTCCCCATACCTGTGTGGGTTTTCTCCGGGTACTCCGGTATCCTCCCACATTCCAAAAACATGCGTGGGAGGCTGATTGAACACTCTAAATTGTCCCTGGGTGTGAGTGTTAGCGCGGGTGGTTGTCACTGTGTGCCCTGCGATTTCCTTTCATAGGCCACATAAAATAATGTGATAGGCCAAAACCGGCCCCGGGCCATGAGTTGGACACCTATGATTCAGAGCATCAAATTAACCACGATGAGATGTCACTGATGGTGTCGTGGGAAACTCGCCTTTCTTGTGTGCAAGCGACGTGGGATCGGTTCCCGTTCAGTGACGGTGTGGATGTGAGAGTGCGGCTAGTTGTTTGTCTCCGTGTGCCGTGCTACTGGCTGGCGACCAGTTCAGGGTGTCTTCCGGCTTTCGCCCGAAATCAGCTGTACAGGTCTGTACATGTCTCAATACAGAATGATTCAAGGCGATACACTGTGTGGCATGGTTGGAGGAAGAAAAACGAGAAAACACGGACACGCTCCAATTGATGATTTAAGACGTCGCAGCACCTCCAGGTTCCTTCACTTTCCAACCTCGAAGAGAAGACGATTAAATCTTTTTGGACAGAGCAGGGAGACACTGGCTGCTGTCTTTTGTGTGATTGCCGTGAAAGGAAAGCCACTGAGTGTCTGATTACAGAAATCTGTTTCACTTTATCTCAAAGGTCATTCCCCGTTTGTCGCAGCTGCAGCACTCCTCCGACGAATTCAAACGTGAGCTTTCATAATAT
Organism: Hippocampus mohnikei; assembly: GCA_026261675.1. NCBI lineage: Eukaryota > Metazoa > Chordata > Actinopteri > Syngnathiformes > Syngnathidae > Hippocampus > Hippocampus mohnikei. The sequence continues at coordinate 7,472,951 of JAKGUB010000521.1, forward strand.
GTTTTCAATTGTGAGCCTGCGCTTACTGTGAGGGAGCAAACAGGTTGATTCCCAGCAAGAAAAAAATAGATATATGTCTTATGGCGTGAGAAGACCTCAGACACTACTGCGCTGCCGAATTGAAACACGCAATAAATCTGAAGTTGAAAAGGGGCTGTGTGGGAAATAAATTGTGTCAGCAAGTCATCTTTTCATCCTAAACAGACTTTTCACATCTCCTCAGTGTCTAATATTAGCTTTTCCTGTTGGGACCAGTACCTATGATGGGGTCGATGGGTTTAACATGAAGATGAGAAGCTACTCTTGTGTATGGTTTCGCACTTTCCGTCTGTGTACTGGTCACATGATCTCTCCCCCAAAAGGTATGAAAACTATTGGAGACGCAACTACCTTTCTCCGATTTCCGCTACACCGTTTTCAATTGGATACTTTTTTGTTTTTGTTTCTTTAAAAGGTTCCTGTACAGACACTGCTGTTACAGTCATCCCGTGTCGTTTGATCCAGGAAACATGAAAGGGCAACGAACAGGTCAAAGAAGAAACCACTCAATTTCGGGACAGCAATGGATCCAGCTTAGTTTTATTCAGCAATGTCGATACAAAGCAAGCAACTCTTGGTCCAGTTTTGCATTTTTGAGCTTCTGCCCTTCATTCAGAAGTTCAAGTTGCTTTTTTGTGAGATGAGTGTGGTTCCAGACCAACTCCAAAGTGTTGTGAGGTAACTTTTATTGTGAAGAGGCTCGTTTTTTTTAGCTTGCCGCTATCTGCTTACTGACTAATTATTTTGAATGTTTAAGTTTTCCTTTTTATTTTAAAATGACTTCACTAAACCAGAATGCCGCATGGCAAAAAGTCAACCTCTGCTATCACTGGAAATCATGGAACGTTTTGCTCGGGAAAAGTGTGGGAACGAATGGTAAGACATCCATTCATTCATTTTCCGATCCGCTTTATCCTCACAAGGGATGCGGGGGGTGCTGGAGCCTATCCCAGCTGTTTTCAAGCAGTAGGCGTCGGACACCCTGAACTGGTTGCCAGCCAATTGCAGTGCACACAACCATTCATGCTCACAATCACCCCTAGGGACAATTTATAGTGTTCTATTAGGCTGCCATCCATTTTTTTTGGAATGTGGGAGGAAACCAGAGTACCCGCAGAAAACCCACACAGATACGGGGAGAACATGCAAACTTGAATTGAACCCTGCACCTCTGCGCTGTTATGACGTGCTAACCAGTCAACCACTGTGCCGTCCACATTGAGATAAGGCGTAGAAAAATAAGTAGTGTGTTTCCGATAACATGAAATTTCAGCATAGGGTCGGTAGGTCGGACAAAGTTTTTTTTTTTTAAATCTTTTTTCTCCCTCCCTCCTCCATCAAAAACATAAACAAAATAACCATAAAACATAAAACAAGGAGACATTGAAACCAGTGCCGGGTGCTCGTCTGTCAAAGACGGGAAGCTCAATTTTGGTCGACATCATAAAATGTGTCCGTTTATTTATACGCGAATTCTACTCTAGCTCCGTTCCTTTTCAAGAAAATGATCTGTGACCCTGTCATACCAACAAATCGTCTTTTCCCGGTACTTAATTAGTGTCCTACAACTATAGGAACTACAATAAAACCCACCTGAAATAAAAGATTAATGTGTTGCTAGTTGTTTGTTTACAACAAAGAGTGTCGCTAAAATGATTAGGAGAAGTCTCCAGCTCAACTCGGAACAGAATGCGAGTTGAGGAAAATGCTCGCACGGATGCCTACACTAAAAGCTCGGTGATTAGCTCATTTCAATGTCAATCACTAAAAGCTCGGTGATTGGCTCATTTCAATGTCAATCGAACTGGCACACAGGCTCAGACAGATCATCCAATCTGATGCAGAAAAGCCTGGCGTCCGGTACCCTCCCACTGCCATCCAGTCCCAGAGACGCCGAACTCCGTGGACTGGACAAAAACCAGTTTGTATCCAATGACTCGTCTCCGTTCAACGCATTGGGACAACCTACCCTGAACTCACTACCGTTTAAAGCACAGCGAAGCTGCGGCATGAAGGAGAAGGGAGTCGCGTCGTAACCAGTAAGAAGAAGCTGATTTGGAGCAAAAGTTGAGCACGTTGTAGCGCATATTTAGTCAATGACATGTACACACAATGAAATTTACATTCATATATTTCATCACTTATTCTTTGACATTTTAGGGAAGCCGAGCTTCCTTGCAGTCCGAGAGCAATCGCCACTGATTGAAACCCCCGCTCGGCGGCGAGAGAGTTGGGTACCCAGCGGCTGGGTGTTAGAGCCATCTCGTTACCTCTGTGTCCCGCGTCCTAGACGGCCCGTGGTGGTCGTGGCCCGGCCTGGACTAGGGTCCCATAAGACTAAGGCGGACAGGGGTCGACGTCAACGAGCGCGGACGCGCTGGTCGGCGGGGTGGGCGGCCGGGGAAAGCCGACGGGCGCTTGGGGTAGTGACGGGGGACGGGCGGCACGCGGAGGTGGCGCGGCGCACCGACCGACCCTGCGCCCGACACCGTCCCCCTCTCCCCGCGACGCCCTCATGCCCGGCGCCGCCGCCGCTTATTTGGGTTTCGCTCTCGCCCGGGCTCGGGAGGCCAGGGTGCGCCGCCGCCGCCGCCTCGCGGGTCGGGCGCTGGGCGGGCGCTGGGTGTTCGTGGCGGGGTAGAGTAGACGACCGCCAACGACCGGCGCGCCGTACCACCACCCCGCCCGTCCCACCGCCACGCCCGCCCCGCCTCTCCTCGCGGCCGACTTCGAACGTCGCCGCCGCCGTCGCCTCGTTGAATCTTTTCGATACAGCAGTGGATGCTATTTTCTTCATATTATGGTGCGAGCATGCGACTGCAACACACAAAACGCGGTTTAAACTCTTGTCGGAGATCGTGGCCGACACCATGATTCAATGTTGTTGACAGACGACAGGGCAAACGACGCAACGTGAATATCGCGAGAGTTTGCACCAATGTAAACGCTCTAAATTCATCTTTCCTTTTATTATTTATAATTTTGTCTGTGGTTTTATTGTTCTTGTTTTGATTGTAAAGCGTCCTTAAGTGTTTTGAAAGGCGCTTATAAATGAAATGTACTATTATTATTATTACACAAAAATGTAGAAGGTTTGAAAAAAAATGCCGACCGTAAAGTTTTTCTTTGAGCTAGAAATTCTCGGTCGGTTGGGTTACCGGAAACACACTACTTTTTTTTCTACGCCTAATGAAATGCAAATGTGCTAATGGTGTAGTCACATTTGGCAGTTACTTTTCAACAATGGGTGCAAATTGACAGGTCTGAATATGGATAACAGATGGCGTGTGATGTGCATTACAACTGTCCACAAGACTGGAGGGGAATAACAGTATCAAGTGTGACTAATAGTACCTGTGATGAACTTACTATTGGGCCCAGACATTGTTTGTACCTTGTATAACGATCGTCATCCTCATATTCCGATTCAAAAAGACCACCAGGGGAACATTTGCGCTCATGTGACGTTGGGCCTTAATGAGCGTAATTCATCAATACCACGCTCCTGTCAAGTGCGCAGATGTGGGGCTTCCATTCCATCCATTTTCACGCCGCTGATACATTCAAACAGCAGTCAATCAGATCGGTGTGAGTCATACTTTTGTGCTGCCTGACTCAAAAGCATCTGCTTCCTCATCTCATTCCCACTCACCTCCCAATGGTCAGTCCTGGGATTGTTCACATTCCCATGCACATGGTCAACAATGACAAACAACTTGTGAACAGATCAAAAGTAATTTGCAATTCCACCAACTAAAATGATGTGTCCCTCTGCCATATATCCAGTCCAAGCACTCCCATCTGCCACTGAACCATGAATGTTCCTAAATCATACAATAATCTCAACTCTATTGAGAATTGTCATGTGTAGACTGTTGCTCTTGGAAGGGAGAGACCTGACTTCTTAAGGTAAAAAAAAATGCTAAGTCCATCAATAACAATAAAAATGATAAGACGTCCTATTGATTCGAAGCATGACATGAGGACGACTGTTGGCTGTTAAAGAAGACCAGATGACGGGTCGAAGGAGTTTTCATCCACTGGGTTTCCAATAGTCATATTTTCTAAGATGATGGCAACGGGAGAGCAAAGCAGCAGATGCCGAAACTTGTCCGTCTGCATTCAACCATTTAGTAAAGTTTGTCTCAATTTAGCTGAAGCGCTCATTAACAGCCACTTCACTGACTCATTGCTTTGGATTGGCCACTGCTGAATATTGTAATGGAGTGTGTGATGATCTCCTGAGCGGGAAAGACCTCAAGTGAGACCAGGCTTAAAAGAAATGACCTCATATTTTTTTTTTTGTTGTTGTCTTTTGTCACAATGCCACAAATGATTTTTGTGTTACTATCCTGGTGAACTTGGAGCTACTTCCTTCGCTTTGTCATGGTTTCTGGGTATAACCCAGTGTGAAAGTACTCCTAAGAGTCACACTAAAGCGAGACTAAACAAGGCTAAACATAGCTAGTTAGCTAGCTAGCTGGCTTGCTCAACACACTTGTATCTGCATATGAAAAATAATGGGGTTCTAACCACTTGGGTATGCTTTAAATAGAGTTCTCACAAAAAGGAAGTGATACTTCACAATTTTAGAGTGAACCTAAAATGCACTATTAGTGGGAATAAGCAGAACAGAGAATGGAGGAATCATGACAGGAGGACTTAATTCACCTTGAAAGATTTGAATGCACATGCAAACTATTCATTAATTCACTACTCAAATTCCCTATTAAGGAGCTGAATGGCAAAACTCACACAATTTTGACACACGATCACACCAATAAATTTCTGATGCCTTTCATTGACTCTTCTAGTCTCCCAGTCTTTCTTTCTTTCCACCCGCTGATAACCCTGTGCTACTCTAAGCTCAGTAGCCAACAAGGCTGAACATTTAATCGAATTTAAATCAACATCACAGTGTACTAGAGGCTGCAATTTGTCGTAAAATTTGAAAACTCTTTGTTTTATTTATATCGTGTCGAGATAAGGTCAGTGCTTTAGAAGTGAAGTTCACATGTTGACCGAGTTCACACGTTTACATTGTTTCATGAAACAAGAACGTGCCAAGGCCACATATTTGTTCGCATTATTGTATTGCTGAAATCTGATTTATGATTTATGACTCCTGATACCAATTTTATATCCACCCTCAATTTCACACTGACCTCAGTAAATCATAAAATGGCCGCCAACGCAGCTTCTTGGCAGTTTGCGTGACAGCGGGTCGAACCCAAGAAAGTGTTTACAGCATGCAGTAATCGTTTCTGGCGAACATATAAAAGCATGTTTGGAAATTAATCAGCACTTTTTGTGTTCCATCAAAGCTGGAGAAGTGCGAAAGGAGAAATGTTGGCAACAATCTGTTCGTTTTCAGGGCTGCTCACAAGAGTGGTCTATAGAGATGAGTAGTTAAATAGATTCTTGGTCAAGTGTTTCCCAAAGATGCTCAACTGACGACTGAAAATATTTACTTGAAGTAGTCGCTGAGGGAAATACTCAGCTGGTATTAGCACTCAACAACTCAACACAAATTGAATACAGCGGTGTTGATGTCACACAATCACAAATACTGAAGCCAGACATGTGGACCGCACGTCAAACTGGAGAAATTGCAACATACAAAGGAAGGATTCGAATTGCTGAACAGAAAGAGAGACCAACATTGGATTTGATTGATGTTGTTGAGAGTTTAATGTCAACATTTGTTTGGTTTACAACTTTGGAAGAGCGGACTTGGGTTATACAGTCATTGAAAAGAAACAAAAAAAACCCCAAAAGAACTAAAAGATGTGAAAAGCAAAGTAAATAAATGAAAAGTATCTTACTAAAATTACAATTACAAAAAACAAAAAAACAGAGCAAGGACAGGATTTTGGAACAATAGATTTTTAAAAATGCTTTAACTCTTTCATAAACTAAACCCTGTAACCTGATAACACGATAAGGTGTCCACTGTAGTAACCGCTGTCCCCTAAAGAGTTAAAAGTCCTCCTTCATGGGTATGGGAAAAAGGCACCTTTTTTAGCTTGGCAGATTATTCAATTTTCGTGCAGCAGAACAGCTGATTGCTGCTTCACCGTGTTTGATTTTAACTCTGGGCTCCACTAATTCAAAGCCCTACTAGGGTTATATTCCGCAAGCATTCAATGTTTATTGACCATCAGCAGAATGTTCAAGTATATTTTATAACTGACCGGGAATGTCATCATTTTCCCTTTATAGCAACTGACCACCCCCAGAATACTTTAGGACGGGAACATTTCTCTCTGAAGGTTTTGAGCTCCTGTTTCGAAGTCAGTCTTTTATAGAGTCCATGATTCCAGGAGTATCACATAACAGATCTGCACGGATGTAACGGAATCTCCCACAATTGACGTTATGTAAATCTCCTTTGGCCTGCACACTACTTGACTCAAAAGCTCCTCCGCAGCTTGAAGTCGAGCATCGCGCGCAGTTTTGTCTCTGTTGGTGAATTTACCCACAGCGCAGGGATTCTAATTCGAATATAAAGATTGTGCATCAAAACAGGAATAATGAATTAAAGACAAAGTTAACCGGGGCAAACTATAGCCTCACCTGTAACCCGAATGAGGATATGCGAGATTGAACACTATGCCCTGTTGTGCTCTATTAAATGATTACTAGGGTATTAAGAGTGTGTTCAGTGTAAATCTGCGCAGTCTTAAAAGTGAATGTGGTGGCTCAAAGAGCCCGATTACACTCTGTGACCTGATGCAAATGTTGCCACTGAATCCCGTCGGACTTATTACGTGACAAAAAGCAACAATTTAGCGCAGTGCAGAGATGTAATTACATTCTCCGGGAGTCGGAATACAACCCCTTCTTTCCACTTGCTTTATTTTGTTTTGAAAAATGAGGCCAGATGAAGCAAAGCAAAAAAAAAACGGTGGGCCGGCCCACTCATACTGCCTGAAAGCATAAAAGAGGATGGAGACAGATCCGCCTGTCTCCAAGAATTCAGGCGCTATTTTCCACTGAGACATGTGGATAAACATCAAGCGGAATGGGCTGTCTTAGGGTAAAGTGACAGTGGGCAGTGACAGATCCAACTCACGTCTGCACTGCCATGCCTGCAAACAGAAGGGACAAGGAGATTCCACTGGAATCCCACTAATAGGCTGCACGGGGCAAAAAGGAGCTTCTTGAGAAGGAGAAGTGGAAGGAAGGCGAGATGGACCAAGGCGGAAAGCTGCGCGGCCTGTCCTTTCGGCGAGTGGAATGGGAAAAATAAACACAGCGGTTTTTAACATTCAATCATGGGATCCACTGGTGTGTGATTCACGGCCTTGGGCAAAAAAACGGCGACTCCCTTTTGTTTTCATTAAACATTTTTCAACTATTCAATAAAACAAAAATATAATAAGCATTTGCTCGGAGTTCCTGCTATTATGGGGCAAAACAAAGTCGACGACATGACAAAGTGCAGCTGGCTTGAGTCGACGGTTTTACTTTTTGGAGTTTCTTGAGTTTATTCAGCAGTCAAATATTGTGAGGGCCAAAACTAATGAACTAATCCTTGAATAATCCATCCATAATCCATCCATTTTCTTATCCTTTTATCCTCACGAGGGTCGCAGGTGTGCTGGAGTTTGTCCTAGAACTGGTTGCCAGCCAATCGGAGGGCACGCAGACACACAAGCATTCATGCTCACAATGACAGCTAGGGACAATTTCGAGTGTTCAATTCACCTGCCATGCATGTTTTTGGAATGTGGGAAGAAAGCGGAGGACCCGGAGAAAACCCACACAGGCACGGAGAGAACATGCAAACTCCACACAGGAAGGTCGGGGCCAGAATCGAAACCGTGAGGCGGACGTACTCCGGTTCAGGGTGCCCCCCGCCTACTGCCCGAAGACGGCTGGGATAGGCTCCAGCACCCCAGGCGACCCTTGTGAGGATAAAGTGTTTTGGAAAATGGATGGATGGATGACTATATTTTACATCTCTAATAATAATGAATTTATCACACTATTTGTATGAAATAAAATCTTATCATTAATTTTTCAGAGTTGACTGTGCCTGGTTTTTTTTTCTTCCATGCCCCACTTGAATTGATTTGGGGATGGTGTCTTTGAAGTTGGCAAATAGTCTGGCTTTTTGTCAACTGCGCAATTTCCACCTCTGTTCTCTAACGGGTCGCCGAAATGCTGGCATAAATAATGTTGGAGGCTCTACAATTTCAGTTCAATTTCTAGAATTAGCCACGTTTCCTTCCCGACTCGGCTCCGCTTGGCATAGTTTGACGAGCATGAGCGGGAGCCGCAGCTTTGCTTTCTCCAGTCGATGGAAAACAGGAGTCACATGACTCACACTAGAAGGAGACTTGCTAAAGAAATATTTCTTCGGGCTACAGGTGGCTGATATTTGTTCCAGTTAACTTAAAATAACAACAATAATCGCATTATGATGATGATGATGTTGATGACAAAAGGTCGTGCCGGGTGTGGGACTCATGGGGGGGGGGAGTCCCTGACGGGGGCCGATTGCCCAGGAGGACGAGGAAGTTTGGTTGCACAGTGAGCTCATGTTTACATGCTTGAGTAACACAATTGTTGATACTGTATCATTATAGGCTTGATCATAAATATTTTTCAGAACCCCCCACCCAAAACCCACGAGTCCCCCCCCCAAAAAGCTCTGCTTTGATAAAACTGTTAACTGTCAAAACTGGACAAAACAATCACATTTGGCCCATATCTCAAGAGATCTCAAGGCCAAATAAAACGGTCCCCTGTGTTGTTGTACGCAAAACATGTCTCGGCTGTGGTGGCCGGTGGTAAGAACCAAAAATAAAATATAGCGTGTGAATATATATCATGTATAATTGTGACACATCTAGCCTCTAATGCAGGGGTTGGCAAATGCTTTTACACAGGGACCACATTTGATGGGGTTTTTTTCTTTTAACACGACCATGGTGGCTATCCATAAAAGGGCAAAGGGGAAGTGATGTCACTTTGTAATGATCGGGCAGCTGCGCTTGTGTGGAGAGTCTTGAGTGATATTGCTTGATGGAGACCAGCTGCTGACTGACTCATTTCTACCCCAACGGGGAGAAGCAGAGAAAGTGAGGGAGGGAAATCAGCTCCCACCCTGCAGACAAAGAGCAGACGCTGCCAACTCCATGGCCCCTTTCACACTTACGAAACAAATTTAATTCAATTTGTACTTTTCTTTTTGATCATAACACACAGCTCGACCGGATTTCCCGACGGGCCGTTGTTACACACTTGTTTGATCAATTTTCAATTTGATCTTCGAATCTGCTGATTCCCTGCCGTAGAGTCGAGGAATTTTTGATCCAATAAATTAACTGGGGCGGCCCGGTAGTCCAGTGGTTAGCACGTCGGCTTCACAGTGCAGAGGTGCTGGGTTCGAGTCCAGCTCCGGCCTCCCTGTGTGGAGTTTGCATGTTCTCCCCGGGCTTGCATGGGTTTTCTCCGGGTGCTCCGATTTCCTCCCACATTCCAAAGACATGCATGGCAGGCTGATTGAGCACTCTAAATTGTCCCTAGGTGTGAGTGTGGGCGTGTATGGTTGTTCGTCTCTGTGTGCCCTGCGATTGGCTGGCAACCGATTCAGGGTATCCCCCGCCTACTGGCCGGAGACAGCTGGGATAGGCTCCAGCACCCCCCGCGACCCTAGTGAGGATCAAGCGGTTCGGAAGAATGAATGAATAAATTAACTGTTGACGCCTTAAGAAACATTGAAAACCATGACGCACTTGGACCACCTTTTAACTTGCCCGGCCTTGCGCGGATCATTTAAAAAAAAGTATTTTCCCAGTCAGATATATCCTGCCTACGCTGCAGAGCTCCAAACATTTTCTAAATGCTTGACGACCGGAACGCCTGCCATTCGTGCCTCAACAAGTCTGCTCTGAATCATTTACAATTAGTACAAAATGCTATTGTTATAGTTTTAACCTTTGCTCTCACTTCCCCAAACTGGCCATTCAGAATCAATTACAAGATGACACAGGCTACCTCTAACACCCCGCTTGACCTTGACCAATTAGCTACTTGGGATGAGCATTTGACAAGATTTTCATCCATGGAATGTAACCATTAGAAAATGGTCCTTGGTTTGGGTTTTTGTACAAAGTAACATCTATTTCCACCCCAAGGTGCTATTTATGTACTCAATACATCCACAATCACATTGTATTATTGGATGCTGGCATGGTAAAACATCCGCTAGCTTAAAATATCCGCTAGCATGCTAGCGGATGATTTTTAAAAGGGAGCGGGAGCAAACCTGAGACCGGTTGTACTTGATTGACATTTTAACAATGTAGTCACGTCATTTTTGATGTTATCTGTGCTTTCCCGTGCCCCAAATGTTACAAAATGGATGACAAGATCCTCAATCGTCCACACACCGTACGACCGCATAGAACGCATTCAACCAGCATTGACACAATCAGAGATACTTTACTGCTCATTTAATGAAGTCATCCACCAATCTGCATTCCGCGCTGATGCCGTTTGTCACAGATGTTAGTTTTAGTGCTCTAAGTCACAGATGAGAGTCTGGGGAGTCACGCCAGTGTGTTTATGTCTGTGAAGACGATTCCAAATGATAAACGTCCGGAATTTATCTGCCTCTCGCTTCTGAGGAAAGACATTCAGTAGTCATCAACATTGGATCAATCCAATACAATATAAGTGCAGCTCAGTAACTACCGCAGGCAATATGACTCAGGCTCCAATGTCCTCACATACACTAGCATTTTTAAAAAGTCTTCTTTGACCGCAGTCCAACATCGTAACAATTTCCTCGTAAAAGATCAAAGAAACAACCATCTATCAGGCTACTTCAGCCAAATGGAAGCTTGAAGAAAGTCACTTCTGGAAAAGTCACAATAACACTCATTCACCACATGACTTGAAGTCAAAATATGGTCAGCCTATAAATAACTTTGCATTCAACTGCATACTTTTATGCTTGGATAAGATAATAAGATTGGTTTATGTAAGGAGATGTTAGCTGAGATGTTATTATCATAGAAACAGACTCACAAACCTCCTAATAAATTGAGAAAAAATGTATAACACGACTAATAAATTGAGAAAAAATGTATGACACAAATAATGTTTATTCTTTTTTTTAACAAAGATGTTTGTGCTCAGATTAAACTGATCTTGGTTGAATGTGTTTATGTAAGTACAAAACCTCATCAGTGATGCCTTGAAAAGAACCTCCAAGGTTCTAATGCTTAGATCAATCGTGTCAAACTCATTTTTGTCGCAGGCCACATATTAGTTACCATTTTCCTTGGAGGGCCGTTATGACTGAAACCATATAAAGAAGTCAAGAAGAAATGTTTATTCACTTATTGTTACTGTAATGACGGGTTCGGTAACAAGAAAATGCTTACAGTGCCCATATTTATTACAAATGAGAATTTGTAATAAATAGGTTTACATTTTGGTAGCAATTTTAGCAAGCATCATGAAAGCTGACAATTTGTTTTGCTTTCACGGGCCACAAAAAATGATGTGGCGGTCCCAATATGGTCCCCGGGCCTTGGGTTTGACACAGGTGCCTTAGAGTCTCTCACTAATAAAAGGGCACATACACTGATGGAAAGCACTCCTGCCGTCACCTCCTTTAAACCCAAACGAGGACACAGCTGCCGACAAACAACAAAGACACACACATGCCGACCTCTGATAAAAGAAAGCTGAAAAGCGGAGTCATTTTTTCCATGTACATACCACCAGTCCGGGGGAGGGCGTCTTCAGATTGTGAGAATTTCTGTGACGACACTGGAACTTTGCCCTTATATGGCAGCAGTGGTCCTCATATTTTGTCCGGCTGACGGGGATAGCCACTGTGGAAGTCCAAGAAAGAACGGGCTTTCAATTACGTAACAGACTTGGCCGTGACGTTGTGTGTATGCCGAAAGCCTAAACACTCAGCCTCATAGGATTTGTCAATGGCGGTGGCTGGAATGTTTGGTATGGCCGGCGAGAACGCGCAGCAGAAAAATCCGTTGTTTGTTAATCCAAACAAACCCGTTATTGTTCTTGCAAAGAGAACCGCAGATGTTTTTTTTACAGCCAAATCATGCGAGGAGGTGAATGAATCAACAGATTGGCGAAAAATGGAAGGAAAAGCGGCGTCAGCCAACGTAGCGCGCTAAAAATCATTGCCACTGAGTCTAAAACTCGAATCACGCCTCGGTTTTTGTCGTCAGGGGGAAAATATGGAGGCCTTGATGTGCAAATCAACATTGGAAAAACGGTTGCAGATGACACTGTGTAGTCGTTAGAAAGGCAATTACTGAGCAGCAAGGTGGAAAAAGCAAAAAAATGAAATAAAATGAAATGAAATGGTGCCCCTTGGAGTGTTAAAAACAATCTTAAACAAAATAATCTGAAGCATCTTTGGAAAGATCTCTTTTCAAACAATGTAGATGTTATCTCTGAAAGTGCGCACACACACACACACAAAGGACTGTACTGATTTAATATTCGATCTCAACTGTTGTCATGTTGTGTAACCGACCACAGAAAATGAAAAGCGCTTTTTTTAACAAAGAGAGTTCAAGTGATGAGACGAACGCGGTAGCTTTGTGTGCACTCTAGTCATCGTAAAATTTAACAATGCTTTTGTTCATTCCGAGTTGATTACGACTATTTGTTGCTCTGTCTGTGATTATTTGTAGCGATGCACATTTGGGCAAGATTTCCTCCCTCATTTACGGGGTGGAGTGGGTGGGGGGGCTTTTTTGAATCGATTTTTAAAGGATGGGAGAAAACGTCTTTGAACGTTCTGAACTTGTACTCGTAAAGTCGCAGTGGAGGTTGCTCAACTTCCAGATGACGTTATGTTGTCGGCTGTAGCTAGCAAACGAGTTCAGACTGAATCACCTGTTTCATTAAAAATCGATTCCGCATAATCCAACAGAATTCTCAATGATGAATTGATTAATTTACAAACTATCCTAAATGAGCTGTTAAGGCTAACGGACAACACACACGGTTGGTGGGCGTGTTTCATTACAAAGAGTGCAGTCTTTTTCGGGCGCTGAATTGAATTTTCACTCGCTTGGTCCGCACGCACAATTGGCAGGTGTTAAAGTGGCAAAAAGAGGATTTTAAGATTTAGTTATCCTTGTGCTGATGGTGAGTACCATGGAACATTTAGGAGAGCACTGCAAGCGCTAAATGAAGTTTGATGGGATTGAAAGTGTTAGTGGAAGAAAAACAAACATTGCCGAGTTAGATTAAACAGAATCCATGGCGCCGATTGGAGGGCCAGCAACTGCATTAAAGTCATGCTTTGTTTTCTTTGACTCGCTCCAAGCATTTGTCATCCTGCAAAACTTTGCATTTAAAACTTTGTAAAATAATCACTCGGAATAGTCAGCCGATTTGCTGACTTTGACTTGAAGTGGGAGAAACGCCCATTTGTCGGTACGCGTGTATACGTATCTCGCATTTGCATGGCCTGTGTACGTGATTTTGTTTTGTTCTGGTTACTGATCTTTTCCCTCTGGCATTCCAAGTACAGTGAGTAAGCCTGACCTGAAACGTTTATTCGATCATTCATGTTAATTATTATTATGTAATAGCTGCAAAACTGAATTTGGAGAGCCCAGCACCAACTGTCACGGGGCGCTGAAATGACCCAGACGCATAGAAATGCAGAGTTGAAATGAGTTTCATTACAGTTGACGTAGCATGACTCCTTCTTGTGACTGGCTGTAAGTCCACCGTGACGCTCCATCATTCAGAAGCTCCAAAATTGTAGAGCTGAATCAACGATCCGTCATGATGGCATTTAAAAAATGTTTACACTTTGACGATAGTGCTTTTCATGCTGGTTTGCACCTGCCTTTCAGACACGGGTGGGCCCCGTTTTCTTGCCCAGTGGAAGTCTCGCGCAAAATGCAGTCGAACTGTGCGAACGGGTGGAGTTCTTTCTGATTGTATTTTCAGAGACGGATCACTGACTCGTTTTATGGGAGCGGGATCTCGTTTTTATGAATGTATGAACAGCTTTTGGAGTGATTTGAGCTTTTGCTGATGAGCGGTCTTGTCACGCAGAACTGCAAGACCGTTTGGCCAAATAACCTTATAATTTTTAGTTTTTCTGTAGTCGTGTTCAGAGTATGTTTTGATGATGATCTGGGTCAACAAAGGGTTGAGCTCTGCTGACATCACATTCTTACTGGCCCTTTGTGCCCAACATATCATGTCATCCTGTTTCTTTACTTAATTAAAGTGGTACCTCTAGTTACAAATTAATATATTCTGGAAGAAATGTCTTAACTAGAAAATGTTGTAAGTAGAGACGCGTTTTCCATGTAAATGCTATCATTCGTTCCATCTATCTATCTATCTACTCTACACACATAGACACCTACAGTAGAGGTCCCTCTTAGCCAATGGGATGCCAGGATGCTCTGTAATAGCCAATGGCAGAGCAGCTATAAGTGTGCTGCGTTCAGGAAACTCGGAGCTGCGACTAGCAGTCTAAACTGTATTTTTACCTTCCATATCTTGACATTTCTTTCGTAACAAGAGGCAATAGTTTCCTGTTGGGACGTTTCGTAACTTGAAAATTTCGTATGAGGAGACGTTCGTAAGTAGAGGTACCACTGTATTTCTTTCCGTTCCCTTGCCACCTGTCTGTAAATGTACAAAAGATCCATGATGGACCGTGTACAATTAATACCAGAAATCATTCCGTAAAGAAGAGTAAACAATCAGCAGACTGGTCTTTTGAAATGAGTCAAAATCCGGGTTTTCCATCGTGCCAGTAAGTTCCCAGAGGCCCTTTATTTAAATCTTGATTATCTGATTATGCTTTTACTGAAACAGACGTGACTCAGAGATTCTCAATCAAATGTCTGTTTTTCATTATGTATCACCTCATTAGGCAACTCACGGTTGAAGACCCCTTGAGAGAACCACATCTTGACCCACAGTATGGTGCAAGCGATATCGCTTCCAAACATGACGTGAAAACTTAGATGTTAGATGATGGTTCTATTCTGTATTCAAGTCATTAATAGTCGGTAATGAAAGGACTGTCATTCATTTCCCGCTCTTAGTCATGCTAGACATTTTTAATTGTCAAATGGGCTTTAAAAACTTGAGTGAAATTTGACATCCAACATGTGCAAATGTACTTCTTTTTCTTTTCCCTGCACAGATGTTGAATTTCAGAAGAGCGAGCCTCAAAAAAAGTTGAGTCATTTTATTGGCTAGCTCACTCTCTGGGAATTTGCCCATGGAAGTGTAAATGTTTCACTAAGTGTTTATCGTTTCTTTCACTTTCTAAGCCCTTAAAACTCAGCGTGTTATCCTTTAGAAGTAGGGACAGGGTTGACATCATGACATTGCGTTCGAGATGAAGAAACTGCTGTGAGCTTAATGTGCTCGTTTGAAACAAAAATCGGATAAAAAGAAATAAATAAAACCAATGATATCAACAAACTGTAATCAGCATGTTGTAACTCACAATACTTACTAAAAGGGATAAAGTTGTACTCCAAATCTTCTGAGAGTGAGAGAGAGAGAGAGAATATTCAACTTCCATGAATTGCGAGTGACAAAGACCAAAACAAAACCCCTAGCTCGCTCCTCGCTGAAGCTGGCAGTATGTTTTTAAAAATTAAAGTACCTAGCTTCAAGCAAAAATCGATCAAGTTCCAAGGTGTTTGTTTATCGTTATTTTTTGCAAGTTTGTGTGTCAAAGTAGAATTATTGAAAACTGCGGTGAACGGTGGGCAAAATACTTTTGCATTCGTTTTATTTTAGATCACGGAATACCTGCTAAATGGAGCTAGCGGAATTTGGGATTGATCAACATATACCGTATTTCCCGCACTATAAGGCACACCTAAAAGCATTCAATTTTCTCAAAAGCCGACAGCGCGATTTATAATCCGATGCGCCTTATATATGGATCAATATTTTGATTTCTTGGATGTAGCATTTTAAATGTTCTGTAAAACGCTTTGTTTCAGCTGCAGCGGTTGTGAAAGCGCTACATCAATAAAGCTGTATTGTATTGTATTCCCTTTCGCATAGCTCCCTTTATTGGATGCATAAGGCAACCGCAGCCATTATTGTAATTTCTATTCTATGCGCCTTACCTTATAATGCCCTATAAATGAAAACGGTTTTAAAACTGGCCATTCATTGGAGCGCCTTGTCGTGCAAAAAATACGGTACATTCATTTGTGCTTCGATAATATCTCATAATTCAATCATAATTAAAAGGTGAGGATAGTGGCAACTTATGTTTCCAAGTGTGTTAAAATATGCTGTTAAGGCAATTTTACCCTAATGAAAGTAGATTCATGTCAGCACGCTGTGGCTATTCTTGCTGGCAGGAAGAAGTCCGGCCATGCGCAGAGCGATGTTTCACTCTAAGCTGTTTGATAAATGAGCGAGAAACACAGAAATTCATTTCCTCTTTGGTGAGTCTGTGAACCTGGAACACTTGGGAGATGATGCTGCCCTGTTCAATAAAGTCCTTATAAGGCCAAGTCTGACTGATTAGGAATGTCAGGAAAATTCCAACAAAACGAACAGTGGTGGGTTTTGTTTTTCCTTTTTTTTGGTATGGAAAAGTGGTATTGTACTGTACAGTATGTGCACTGAAAGTGTAACTTTGGAAAGCCAAGACGGTTGCGTCAAATCCCATTACTCGGTCTGAGGATGTTCTGTATAAACTACCCAAAGTTGTCCTCTTTAAAAGCGTAACAAATATGGAATCAAACAAGTCAACCAGGTTTATGTGTAGCTTCACTCCAGTCATAGTTGTGGTTCGCCACAGCATTCCCGTCACGGTTACTGTTCCTACTGCGAGCAGACACCCAAATAATGAGTCCAGCGGTCCAGATGACTATCCTTTTCAGACATCCCAAACATGGGATGATTTCGAAAAGGTCTTGTGTTTGGATGAAGGAAATGCTCTAATCACAATTACTAATGTAACATTAAACAGTTTATAATAATTTTTTCCAGCTCGGATGCGAGAAAGGGCACACGGTGCAGATTCATGGCAATGATGATTCACTGATGATCGTTCAATTTGTTTGGATGCGGTTTTAATTCCCGGCGTGGGGCAGAAATGCTTTGTTTTCCGGAATGCTAGCTGTGAACAAAATAAGCCATTTAAACCTATTTATAGATAACACATTATTCCTTGTGTTCATTTTTTTTTTTCCGAGAAAATCTCAGTGAATTGTTGCGCTCGCCGTCGAGGAGCAATGCGAGGTGCTGAATGCTAACCGAAATGCTTTAGCGCTCGCGGTGAGGCAAATAAAAGATATTTGGATGATGGAAAATGTGTATGTACATAATACACTGCATGGTTAATGGTACCTGCGGTTTGACAGTGACACGACGTAGCTTTCAAATAGCTAATGTCCGCAGATTCTCTTTTCAGCCCTTTGAAAATATGGTAATGCACTCAGCTACTGAATAGACTTATTCAGAAGCCCAATACAGACTTTATTTTGGCTGTGAACGCTCCATAATCATGTGGCGGACTGACAGAACCTCATCCATGACATTTTTATTTCTGTAAGACAACACGTTTATTTGCCGCACATAAATAGTGTATCTGCGGCTATAAGAAGCAGGGTGAAATTTGGAGAATGTTTTCGTTTGCGCCTTATGTTCAGTGTCTCATAAGGGCGGACCCTTCGGATGACGCTGATGGTGGCGACCAAAGCTTCATAAACGGTGACTCAATGTATTTATTCTGCTCCCGGCCCGTATAATTACTCTGGATTAATATACAGTATTGCATCTCGTTTTACTCCGTTGGTCCTTTGCGGGGTGAAGGTACATTTGTCCAGTTTTATTTTCATCTGTCTGATTTCTTTGTACCAGTGATGGAAAAGAAGAAAAACATACTGATGTGTTGAGACGGGAAATAACATAACTTGAGAGTACCAAAAAAGTGGGACTCACTTCTTAATATGGCTGAATTTGTCATGTCCTGCTCTGCTTTGTTTTGTGTTTCAACACCAGCTGGAGTGTTGGGTGTGACCCTTCAGTAGTACATCTGTGTCTTGTCATGCAATTAAGCTTCTGTGTATTTTAGGTTCTTGCCCTAGTGCCATTGTCAAGACCTGTTAGCTGGTAGCTATTAGCTCTTAGCTGTTAGCTGTTGCTCGCTTTCATTGTAGTAGATTTAGGTTTTGTAAGTATCATTTTGTCTTACTATTGTTGTTTCATTTTATGTTCGTGTGATTGGACCCTTATCATTTCATTTTGTGGATTTTCGGTGCTCAACCTGACCTTGCCATTTGCAAGCGCTTTTTGTTTCTCGTATGGTTTTCCTGGCTTTTTGTCACCAGCCATTTATCTTAATACTTAATTTGCTTTTCTGGAACAAATATATTTTCGTATCATCATTTATCGGATCCTGCATTTTTTGGCTGTATTCACAGTCCACCAAGTCTTTGTTCAGACCTTGTCAGAAATAAGTCATCATCAAGAACAAACAAAAGGAATGTACACAGCAGAGTCATCGGGTTTTTTTTTTTCTTTCTAAATGCTAAGAGTCACGTCCAAGGCACGTCCTTTGCCCGTTCAACATGTCGTTGACACTGCATCGACAACCATGTGGGTTTTGAAAAAAAATGACAGACACACTTTTGGACCACCTTCGAGACTTTTTTTTTTTTTTTTCAGAAAATGTATTTGGAGATAAACTGTAGAAAACATTCATTTTGGTTAGCTTGTACGTTTGGATATCCGGTCGATTTATGTGACAAATGGGTTCAGAAGCCTCTCGGTAACTCCAGACATCTAATTGGAGTCATTTTCGAAGCTATTTATTATGTAAGTTCGCCATCCCCGAGAGATGAAATGTGTGCCAACGGTGCTTGCGTGCCGAGACTAAACGTTCATGGTGAAAAGCTGTGGAAAGTCTTCATGTGGAGCAGAATAATGGAGCTTCTGCGGCTGTCTCATTTGCATCCCCGCAGAGAGTGTTTACAATGAGGCCCTTGAACAGGAAGCACATCATTTCCTTGTTGATGAATGGAACATTTAATAAAATTCTAACGTGCTTACAGTTGTTCTTCTCCGCCTTTAATTGTATACAGCATCACGAATGCAGTCATCCTCTGGGCAAAGGCCCAACAAAAAGGGGCTCCCGTAGTCGTCGCCACTCACAACCCTTGAAGTCGAGGAATATAAATGTATTTCTGTCAAACATTTCATGACATTACTGCGAATGGAAATTTACAATAAACAAACTCAATGACGTGACTAGGAGTCTGGGTTTTTTTTGGGGTTTTTTACATGAAAAATAGAGCCGTCTATCAATCGAGAGACATGTTTCTAGTTTAAGCGGATGTAAATATCGAAGTGAATTTAAACAATGAAGATCTTGCGATTTAAGAAGACTGAGCGATGAGGTAATTACGACGCACAATATTCCTGCAATGGTTCAGCTGTTGGACAACCTCTGCTTCCAAACTAAAGGCTATTATTCACTCACCCCAATAAAATGGGCATAAATGACTATAATAGTATAAAATGACAAAATATAGTGAACATCTGGCTCACTGGCTGGTTTGCTAACGGATGGATAAACGGACTTTTATCAATATTTGTTTTTGTTTTGTTTTTTTTTTTTGCTAAATTAGAAAAAAGACTCTCCGGGTGGGGGGATTAGTAAAGTTCTTTTTTTTCTTCATTATCATTGCGATGAATCACAAGTTTCCCCTTTTGCCTCATGTCAAGTTTTGGATATAACACGTGGAGCCATCGTGAGTCGCGCACGTGCAGGGTTCCTGTATCAAGAAGACGTGACAAAGCGAGGCTTGAGGGAAGATTTCAACAAATCCGATTTCATCTGTGGATCTCGGGAGCGGAGGTGCGGTAGATGACGCCAACAGCGAGAGACCTTCGAATCGTTAATGAGCCTGTCAGACTCACCGCAGATTTGTTGCCGGGTGCTCCGAAAGACATGAGCTAATTCTGTAAACCTTTCGGGCCCGTCACTTTACAGCGTTACGGTTCCCTGCGGATCACGTTGTAATGTCATCTAAGATTGCGTCTACGGAGACGTCAGTGGGTTGTCTGCTCGGGGGTATTCGGCAGTGAGGCGGCGGTCACAAGAGCTTTTGTTAGCCTGCTGGAAATATTAACAAGGACGACAGAGCCAAAGTTAAGTCAAAACCATTAAGAGTCCGATACCCGTTTGTGGTGTGGATACCTTCTTTTCTGTGTCTCCAGAGTGAGATCAATGCAAAGTCGGTGAAGCTACGAGAGCGCTAAGTGATTTAGCAGAGGAGACTTGGATGGCTAACGTCTGCAGAGAGGTTTGTACAGAGGTATGCACGTTTTCCATGATTGCATGTTCAAATCACAATAAATATTCCTCTCCGTTGAGCGACTGATCCGAAGATAAAATGTTTTGTTGCTCCGCCAGATGCAATTAACATCTGGCAAGTTGGTTAAATGTAAAATGCCAGTGAAGCTCACACCATTACAGGGAGGAAATTGGGGTCCTTGACTTCCAGCATTTGTCATTGCCGTATATTTAAAAAAAAAAAAAAAGACTTTTGAAAGAGCGCCCTGACGCTTTCTTTACACACACGTTTATTTACGTTTGGTCCGGTCCGAAGGAAGATTCACAGCTGGGAGAGCCGTGTCCTTGAAAAAGAAGGGAAACTTGCTGAATTCCATGCAAAGGTTACATTTGTACACATTGTCCATGCTGTCTCCATGTTTTCAATTCAATCAACGGAAAGGTCCCCCGCCCCCCACCCACCCCACCCCCGCTGTAAACACAGCCTTATGTTAAAGAAGATGGAAACTCTGTTTGAAAACAACTCACTTGCGGTCCTGACATTCTTTGAGCTGCAGATAATTTGAGGAGCAGACAGCCGGGCATATGGATTTATGTTTGAAGGGGCTGCCATCCACAAATCCACAGCGGAATGTAAAAAAAAAATTAAAAAAAGTGATTTTTGTAGGCTCTCATTTTATAATTCAACAACATATTTTTGCCCTGCTTCAAAATTTTTACCAAGGGGGTCCAAAAGACTTGATAACAACACACAGACACAAAGAAGAGTACTGTACAGCAGGCAGATCCCTATGTGCTAATCCCTCAGTTTTCCAGAAGTCTTTTCTGGGGGTCGAGGGATGAGGATTGAGGGGGTGGGGGTGTGGGGAGGGGGGTCACCACTGTTGGGTGTACTTTTGGCTGTTAGTTGTCCTATTACTGCTGAGGTATAGCCACAATCAACTTTTCCATGTGTTGGACATTCCAGGCCACATCTGCTTTCAATGCATCCTCACGTCCAGCTGTTCCAGACATACTTTGTATATCATAGGCTACGAGCCTTTTCCGACTTATTCCACTGAAGCTATACATGGGAACCTGCGCCATGTGAATTCCTGCCGTTAAGACACTCTGTTTGAACAGGGGGTGGCGGGGGGGGCAGCATGGCTCAGGTTCTCTCCTAACCTGAAGGTTGTGGGTTTGATCCACAGCTCCTGTGACCTAATCAAAGTCACGAGTGAGATACTGAACCCCAAGTTGAGGAGACAGTTGTTGAAACACTTGGCAACGAAACAGGAGTTCAGAACATTCAGCTTCTAGCATCACGTGTATTTGAAATGCAACATCCCGCTGAAAAATGACAATTGATAGGTCACTGATTAACTCCTTTACTTCGGCAAAAGCGTACCATCTATCTGATTAGATGTATGATAAATGCTACATTTTTTTTTTGTTTGCAATGCCAGAGCATCACTGACACATTATTGCTCGATCCATCAGTTGAACTGCTTGCCATTCAACCATTCGCACTCACGTTCACACCTAAGGGCAATTTTGAGTCTTCAATGAACCCCACATGCATGATTTTGCATGCATGAGAAAATAGAAAGGGTTAGATGGTTCTGAAAATATATATTTTTTAAATATCGAAAAGGGAAAAAAAGCTTTATCATTTCACGGGCACATGGCGAGCTCCGCATGCCCCCAAAGGCTTTCCACACTCGTGTCATAGGCTGCACGAGCACTGGGAGGCAAATGCGCGACACAGTGATACCACCGATTTTCTCTTTCTCACCTCCGCAGTTAGGTTGTTCCAAAGCTGAGGTGAACAACCACCAGAAGGCCTTTGCCCGAGGATCCGAGACTGTGGGCTGGCTCGTAGGTGGTTGAAAGTTCAGATCTGCAGCTCGGAGCCACTCCCATATGAGCCCTAACAGTAATCTCAAAATCAATTCTAAAACAGACTAGGAGGTAATGAAGTGATGCTAAAATTAGTTTCTTTTGTTGTTGTTGTACAAAAATGTTCAAATATGACTAGGGGCAACTATGCTATTAAGCTAACGATATAAGGTGGAACTTGTCAGCTGCTGTTCCTCCACAGATACAATTGCCCCTGAAGCAAAGTGAGCATTTTTTAGCTGACAGGTGACGGGCACGAGTCAAGTTCTTCATGTGTTTCGATCGTCAAAAGAGTTTGACCTCCTCTCTCATCCTTCAGGCAAAACGTTTGTTGATACTTCATCTGATCAACCCAGGTGTGAGGGGCTGTGGAAAAAGATCCATGCTGGGTCATTCCATTTAAAATAAATCAAGGGGTTTTCCCTTCACCTCTCAGATGTTGTTCATTTTTAAGGTGTGGTCGGAGATGGAAAGAAAAAAAGGTTGACTTAAAAAGTTCTGAAACCTCTTAATGAGCTGTGTTGAAAAAGTTCCAGGTCTGGCGCTGCTATTTATAGTTTGGAGTGGGAAGTTAGCGTATACTGTAGCTTTTCTGCCACCAGTCTTGGAACTTGTGTGATGCACCTTATATGCTAGCAAACTTTCTGCTGAATGAGAGATAGCGATTTGTCAGTGGTAATTTTGCAGATGAAAATTTTTCATCATCGTCACACTTTTTGTGTCTGAACAAAACGAGATGATTACGAAGGCTACGCCGTTGAACAAAATGTAGGGGGACCTTTCCGTCAATGAGTACAAACTAGATGAAAAAGTCTGTCACACTTGAAATCTTCCACTTGGGGCAGGATCTCATCCCTGGCTTGCTGGACTCCCAACATTTCGGACTGAGGACCACAATCCTAAATTTGGAGGTGCTGCTTCTCATCCCAACCCTTTTCCCTCTCATCTTTTCAATTGTAACATTCTGTTCCTCTAAATATTGTTATAGTTGTGACAGGTACACTAAAAGGTTCTGAGAAATAAATAATGATATAACTAGTGTCCATTTGTCAACCCGCAATCCAATTTCCAACCACACCTAAAAAATTTGAAGAAAATCTGAGAGGTCAAGGGGAAATTCTTGCTTGTTTTTACTTTGTGTGTGGAATAACCCCGCTACCAAATTGACGAAATAAAAGACACAATTCTGAGCCAAATGCTTGACATTATGATACCGTTGTAAGCCAAAATAAACCTACCAAGAGTCGTTGGAAAACTAAATTCCCATTTGATAACTGCTTACATTTGACTCTATAAATTACTTGTGGAAGAAACATGCCCATCACGTCTGTGCCCCCAGTATTCACTTTAAGTCACAGGACGTAAGGCTTCCAAACCTTACATAAGAGAACAAGACATGTAGGGTGAATGGAAGCAGGGGGGAGTTTAGCTTGGCAATAATCACGGAATATGACAGTGAGGCTGTCCTGCCTCCGACTGCAGTCAAAATATTTACTGAAATTTAAGATCTCCAAAAAATCCTTTCAGTTCATGTGACTGTCACATCCTTGAAAAGCGTCAATTTTTAAAACGCGTTTTACCGTTTAATATTTTCAACGAAGACGGAAAAGAAACATTGAGGATTTTGGACCCCACCTAAAAAAAAAGTATTTTCTTTTATTCTTTAAATTATTGTACAATTTGGGAGAATTTTCACAAGAACTACTTGAACAAAGCAATGAAGAGTAAGCATTGAGAAAGTTCCTCGACCTCCATCTGGCTAATTTGTCAAAGGGCTAACAACGCTACACATGCTAGCTTGGCTACCCGACTGCCGCGGTTGTAATGTTCGCACAATAAAATTATTATTGAAGACATAGCTGAAGTGGGGAAATATCAATAAAGATGCTTTGACACTATGTTTTCTCATTGTGGCTTCTTCTGCGGCAATGATTGACATGTTATAGCTCCCTGATGTTCGGCGCTCAACTGGTGCGATCAATCAACAAATCCTGCCAGACAAATCGGGGTCTTATTTTAAACTTGTTTAAACAATTTTTTTTTTACATTCGTTTAGACAATTTAAAATGTGTATATCTTATTCGTTCTTCCAACAAATTGATTTGATTTGAAAGTAAGGTCAATACCCACTTCAAATTGAACAGAGACATACCCTTTGACAGAGAGTCAGCTTTTGTTATTTAGATGTTTATTGACATGGATCCAAGTCAAATGAGATCAATAATAGGTGATAACAGAAATTTTAGATTATTGAATGGTTCGTTCAATTGAACACTCTAAATTGGATCACTCTGACACGAGTTCAGGTGAGGCCAAGTGGTTCAGCGAGATATGATTTATTGATTTATGTCTGCACCCACTTCTTCATTTATTTATTCAAGATGAGTTTGGGCAAGAGGTGGGTAGAAAGCCTACGCAGGCACAGGGTGAACCTGCCAACTCCACGCAGGTGGGCTTCACCCAAACACCCAGCAGGCGTGTTAACCACTAGTACACTCACTGGCTTTATAATTTCGTTTGTTTGGATTTGCCCCAAAACTGTCAGAGCTGCATTGGCTTGTTTGGAAAAAGCAAAGAAAAAAGAAGAATAAACCGTTAAGAATCCACCTTCCAACTTGTCGGGAGGCATCATGTAGAAAGCTGATTACAGGCTCCAAATCGTCCTTGTGTTGTCGGAGGTGTCGTCTCATCTCCACATGGAGCTTTTCAAGACGTCACCGTTTTATGTGCGGAGATTAAACCGGAACATCTCAACCTTAAATCTGCAGGAAGATGCCCCCCTTCTTTCCCTTTTGCGCCAAACCCCCAAATTATGAAGCCATTGATTGATCGCTCTGTATGTTTGGGGCTGAGCTCACACATCTGTGAGTTCATGAGCATGGTTAGCTGAACGGGCGAGCATATGGTTGTTGAAAGGTAATTCCAAGGTCATTCTAAATGTAGGTCACATTCCATTGTTTCTTCAGGACACTGACCCACTTATATTGACACAATTGGCCTTCGGATTTGTTTCTGCACAGCTCGTAAGTCAATGTAAAACAGATCAAAACTATAAAAGAAGAAATGTGATGTCATTGCGGTGATAAATTGGACTCTTGCTGTGTTTATATAACCACCCATCCATTTTCTTTCCTCATAAGGGTCGTGGGCATGCTGGAACCTATCCCAGCTGTCTTCGGGAAGTAGGTGGGGTACACCCTGAACTGGTTGCCAGCCAATTGCTGGAAAATTGAGGATATGTTTGTGCAAAAACAAAAACATGCAACTTTCATGAGCTCAGTTCAACTCCAACTATGCTCATTTTACCAGGAGTGGGGTTTGAACCCACGAGGACTACAGTCCATTGGATCTTAAGTCCAACGCCTTAACCACTCGGCCATCCTGGTACATGATTGTTCCTCGATGTGTGTCTATATGTGTATAGAAATAAATGATTTGACTGCTCACCTTTGAAGGTTTGAAAATTCCATTTGCATCACTTCACCCCATTCACTTATGAGATCAACATATGCCATACATTGCGGCTAAATCGCAGTCTGCAAAACCAGCATTAATTAAATTATACCTTACAAACTGGCAACAACTAAAAGAGAAATGACTGTATTGTCTTTTTTTCTCTCTCTCTCTCTCATCAGTGTGTCCATATCCTGGTCTGGAAATTGTATAGGCCTACCCTCGCTAAGTGCTGCCCGCAGCAGGCATGCACCCCCAAATTGTGCCTCCCAGCGGGAGCACCACCGCTCAGCACAATAATGACTGTGGGTGCCTACTGTGACACATGGAAAATGATTTAGAATACAGGACAAGAGTTTGATTGATGCATCATACACCTGTTGTGATTGTTTTTCCATTCAAGCTTATCAATTGGAAGTGGCTACTGAGCTTTCAGTGTCATAGAGTGTCATCATTAGTAAATTGCAACAGAGATGCTGAGACTGGAAGAGTCACAGAAAGTCACAGTGGACGTCTAAGGAAATTTTCATGACCACCT
Source organism: Hippocampus mohnikei (assembly GCA_026261675.1). Lineage (NCBI taxonomy): Eukaryota > Metazoa > Chordata > Actinopteri > Syngnathiformes > Syngnathidae > Hippocampus > Hippocampus mohnikei. The sequence continues at coordinate 7,499,182 of JAKGUB010000521.1, forward strand.
GTTGTGACTTTTGTGCAAAAAAGTATTGAAAGATTCACCAATCAAACATTTGAAATTGGGCAGCCGGTCGGTGGCTTATTAATGCTCCATAAATTCTGCTTGACAGCAAGAGGTTGGAACAAGGACATTGCATCTGAATGAAAATAAATTCTGTGCTTGTCCTCATTCGGGTCGTTGGTGAAATGGAGCCGATCCCTGCCGGCTGCACCTTGGACTGGTCGCCGAGCGATCACAGGGCGGTTCATCCATTTTTTAGCTCAGTTATAATGCTGATGATTGTCCAGACAGTCAAGCAAATTGTCAGTGGAATGAGAAATTGAAGTAAAACAAAACAAAAAGCAAAGTGAGGCTGGTGTGGGTTTTGTGGTGTGTGCCGCTCATGAAATGGGCACAGTATAGAATAAAATGACGTTTAGTTGGACCCAAATGTTGAAAAGTAGCCACGGTCAGCATTGGCAGAATTACATCAGTAGAATTTTTGGTTCCAAAAGACACGGACGGGCTGTTGTGAACGACAAAATATGCTCTCAATTATTTCCTTATTTCCTGTTTTACTTTGAAGGACCTGCTCCAACTTCCGGTGTTGTCACTATAAATGCTGTGTGTGTTATGGTACTCCCTCTCCCTTACGAATTCAATTAAAAGCAAGAGAACTGACAAGCAGATTTTTCCTCCGTTTATCCAACCGCCTTGAGGGGTGTCACGCGGGTATACTGCGTATGTAAGCCGCTGACAACACGGGCTCTTTCGAATTCCCGAACTGCTCCGCAACTACTGCATGTCCACTGTCAGTCTTCGTTCGACTCAATCTAGTGTACGTGGAAAAAAAAGCGAATGCGATTCACAGATCATAGATTTTATGTTGAAACTTCCGCGAGCTATAAAAAGTGATGCATGCAGGTGTGGGGTGATGCACACGTGCGATATAAATAGATAAATGTCTTTCTGAACATTTGCTGCTGGCTGTACATCAGAGAGTCTCAGCAAATTATTTTCTACAAAACTGTCAATAAATAAAATAAAATACATAACGGAAACTTACAGTCAATCTCTGCAATATCACCTCATCATTGACTCACTCACTCTCCATTTTTTTTTTTCCATCGGGGAAAGCCCTCTTGTGCAGACATGAGACATCCGGGCCGACCCCGACTCAGAACTGTGGAATCTCCACATGTTCCCTCGAGACATCGCTTGTGCATATTTCGGGATTTACCGTTAATGCTCAGACATGACAGCAAGAATTATGACTGGAGCGGCGGAGGGACCCTTCATTTCACCGGGCATGGAAAGACATGTGGCATGAGGAAGGGGAGGCGAGGGTTCCCGGAACTGTTCAAGTCTGATGACTTGCTACTTCTTTCCACCTTTTCTGAGAAATTTCCTTTTTTTTGGGGGGGGGGCATTCCATAAAGCGGGGTGGCGGCGGGGTTTCACCAAATTTGTACAATATTTAGGACACATTGGAATGTCTCAACATGTCGGAATCTATTTGAAGTCCTTATGGATTGTGTTTTGGGGACATACACCACATCTTTTATCTGTGATTTTAATGTTTGCTGTGATTTTAATTATTTGCTCTTGCTTGTAAAGTGTCCTTGAGTGCTATGAAAGGCGCTTACAAATAAAATGTATTATTATTATTATCTGGCTAACACGTGTAAAATGACAAAAGGTCATTGTCTTACACATATCTTAATCAGCCACGAAGTACGCTCTGTTGAAATTTTTGAATTCACAGACTAGGACGGGATGCGAGAAAAATCTGCACGTGCCCACTTCACTTGAGAACTGGAAATGATGCCTCCATTTTGCATTGGGGTGGAACAATTTGTTTTTCACTGGCCGGAGAGTCGCCCATTGCGGGACATTGAGTCACCACTTGGCAATTGGCGATGCGACGCTTCATTGGTGCACAGAGAAAAGACACAGTGATACTCATGCTTTACGAAATAAATATGTCGCCACCATGACAGTTAGCACCTGTTGCTTGTGCCGGGACGAACTGACGTGACCAAGAAATATCGCTTCATACCAATGGAGGCCTGTGTTTTGGGTATCCAACACCAAAACGCAATATAACCTCATGGAGCTGTGCCACTAACATCGATATCAGTTCCAACTCAATATTTATGTAACAAATACATCATACTCAACAGAGGGGCGGCCCGGTGGTCCAGTGGTTAGCCCGTCGACCTCACAGTGCAGAGGTCGTGGGCTCGATCCTGGCTCCGGCCTCCCTGTGTGGAGTTTGCATGTTCTCCTCGGGCCTGCGTGGCTTTTCTCCGGGTACTCCGGTTTCCTCCCACACTCCAAAAAACATGCATTGCAAGCTGATTGAACACTCTGAATTGTCCCTCGGTGTGAGCGTGGATGGTTGTTTGTCTCTGTGTTCCCTGGATTGGCTGGCAACCAGTTCAGGGTGTCCCCGGCCTACTCCCGAAGACAGCTGGGATAGGCTCCAGCGTGACCCTTGTGAGGATAAGCGGATCAGAAAATGAATAGATGGATACTCAGCAGAGATGCTGATTATTAAAGTATTAATGTGTGCAAATCATTACAGATGTATTTTGCTGATCAAACTTGGCCCGATCTTTTTAACTGATCAGAGGAGAGAAAAATACTAACGTGTTTGCGGACCTGCCATTTGAAATCGAATCGCCGATAGAAACGGTCTCGTTGCTCATATAGTTTGGGTGACATCATCCATCACCGCTCGATTCTGAAGGTCCTGGACAAATTAGATTGATGGGCAGCACATAAAAGCTTCTTATTGGACAGAATGTCGAACATCCGCATTGACAAACTGGAAGCGGTGCAGTCGAGGGAAAAGCGACGAAACGACCGTCGCGAAAGACAATTTCCATTTCACATAACAAATATCAATATTTAGATTGCCCTGACAGCCCACTACTCGTTCATACTCTTCATATGATTGAAATGATTTATAAAGTGAACAAACTGTACAGGCTGTTAGACCACATTCACCGTGTAACTGTATTTTAAGAACTTCTCTAACACATGTGGGGGGGCTCACCAATGCTGAACGGCAAGAAAAATAATCCTACAGGGTCTGTTTTAGTGGCCTCCTGAGCAACCAAGATAACACGAAGGTACACAGCGCACGCTATCCATCTGTTGCACATCCACTGTCATGGCGACATAACTTTGTGTATGTGCGTGTTGGTCATCTGATTCTGCCATTACGGTACATCAGAAGCATCGTTAGTTGTTGAAGCCTGTCTAAGAGTGGTTCCCAACTACCGGTACCAATACCAGTATTTGGTACAGGGCCACACAGAGAGATAGAAGAGAAAATATTTTATTGATGATCAGAGTCGGAAGCACGGTAGATGAGTTGTTAACCTTTCATCCATCCATCCATCCATCCATTTTCTGATCCGCTTTTCCTCACAAGAGTCGCGGGGCGTGCTGGAGCCTATCCCAGCTATCTTCGGGCAGTAGCTGGGGGACACCCTGAATAGGTTGCCAGCTAATGGCAGGGCACACAGAGACAAACAATCACACTCAGGGACGATTTAGATTGTTCCGTTAATCTGCCACGCATGTTTTTGGAATGTGGGAGGAAACCGAAATACCCGGAGAAAACCCACGCAGGCACGGAACATGCCAACACCACACATGAAGGCGGGTGCCTGGAATCGAACCCTGCACCTCAGCACTGTGAGGCCGACACATTAAACAGTCGACCACCGCCCAGTGGTTAACCTACATAGAATATTGATATGCACTTTGACCATGAAACATATCAATACTGTAAATGCATCTGCCTTTAAGAGGCGGGGCCTGGCAGGGTGACATGTGACACTGCCAAGTCTACTGTCCATGTGAGTGTCTGGATGTGAGCTTTGGCACATTAAAAACAAACAAACAAACAAACCAAAAAAACACACACAAAGTTTTAAATTTTATACACAGGCCATACAGGAAAATCAATCGTATTGATTGTGGAGATCTATTAAACGCTATTGAAAAGTGAGCATTGGCTGAAGTCTCGCCACTGACTGGAAGAGGCTGCTCGAGACGCTGGAAATGAAAGGGACTATGCTTTATGAAGCACAAAGACCATTAAAAAAAAAAAAAGAAAACTCTGTCCTGTTTTTCATTAGCTTCTTCACGGAGATGGCAACAGATAACGCTGAATGGTTTCCAGGAGAAACGCTGTGGAATGAGTGAGCATAATGCCGGTCGGACACTAAGTGACTACACAGTATGTGTGTTTTAAATGAACACTAAAATGCCACTTGTGACATTTACAGACATCAACAAGACATAAACATGGGGGGGGGGAATGCAAAACTGCAAAAATAGTCTTAAAATTATGTAATGAAAGACTTTACTGCAGGAACAGAGAACATCCAAATGTTATGAAATGTAATTGGCGATATTACTCATTTATTGGGGTAATCATGATACCCCAAGAGCAAATTAAACTATCACAATAAAATCAAAGCTGTTCTAAGAATGAGGTAATAATATGACAAGAAAAAATGCTTGTGTCAGAAATGTTACATAAATGAAGTCTGAGACTGTCTCCCTCAGCACCAGATATACTGCACGTTGAATAGCTAATATCACATGATATTAAAAAAAATGTCTGGTTGGCTGACAGGTGAAACTCTTGAAGATTTGAGAAAAAAAGATTAGCATGTGGATTAAATTATAGTTTTTCGGGGGGGGGTCTGAACAATCAAGGAGTAAAGTTACATAATGAGGACAAAAACTGTTGCAATACTACGAGAAGAAAAGTCACCACTTTAACGAGCGAGAGTCAAAATTCCCATGCGTACATAAATGCAGCATTTTGACACCAGTGTCCCCATATATTCATCACATTGAAAAAAAAATGTGCTGCGTTGACTCAATTTTATTTGTTGAAGTGGTTGGACAAAATCAAATCATCTGAATTTGGATGTCTAAGTAGACTAAACATCGACTAAAAAAAAAATTGTATGTGGATCCAGATGTTTTCATTTTGCGCAACCACACGACAACATAAAATGGAGTCAGTTCAACCAACAGATTTTTCAGCGCAAGTATATCTTCATAATCGCTCTCGCACATTTTTGCTCCTAACATCACATGTTTTTAATCATAAATTCTTCGCATAGTAATTTGACTTTATTCTGCTCCTCTCAAATAATTTCACTTTTCTTTTTCAGTATGGCTCCTACACTCCTTGGTATAACGGTAAGAAAGTAATTTAGGTTAATGCAACACAACTGTAAGAGGGCACAGGATTTGTTCCCAATTACACATCATGTACCGATTTATACTTCACTTAAATATATACATTACAGGCTCTGGGGTATTGGTCGTGAAACAGGAGACCAACATGATCATGAGCAGTGCAGACAGGGAATCCCAGCACGTGTTTCAAGTGGGATCACCTACAGCTTAAGGGAAGTCTGTGCCACACAGCTACTGGAAAATATTCAACTCCCACCTGGCTTTATTGAGCAAAAACATGTGTAGGAATGTAAGGAATCTCATAGATAGGGCCTCACAAGAATTCGATACAACTTTCATGAATTATATCATCATAAGAAAAATAGATGCAGTGAAGTTGCAAGCAATGTTTATCGACAGGATGACAACAATAGATGGTTACACTTGTATTTATCTTGGGTCAAATGTGTCCAAGAAACGCTTCGGAGCCTCGTTCGTTATCTCTAAAGTAGGTCAGTCGTGCTGCAGAAAAGGAACCCAAGTGACATATTGACCTCCAAATGTCTCGCCATGCACCGACCGTGGCGAGGTGATGAAGTTCAAGCCCTACCGAGCAGGGATGTTCTGTCAGCACATTAAAATGGCCCAGAATGTTCTTACTATACATGGAACAATGCAGTGGCCATTTCTTGGAAATTCACAGACGCTGTCCTCAAGCACATGTGCATGAAGAAGGAGGATTCCCAAAATACGACTGTGGTGTACAATTTCGTCACCTTCCTAAAATAATGATCTAAGCCATATTTTTACCATATATATATATATATATATATATATATATATATATATATATATATATATATATATATATATATATATATATATATATATATATATATATATATATATATATATATATATATATATATATATATATATGTGTGTGTGTGTGTGTGCTGAAGCCATCCCCACCCGCCTTCGGACACCCAGCCAGGATTGTAACGGTGCGACCGTTCCAGTCCTCACCTAAAAATATGCAACATTTGTTGCAAATAATGCTTTGACTTTTGAGGTTGTGTATCAGATCCAGATGCGCCGTAAATACCTGGAAATAAAAGCTCAGCTGTTGGGTCTCTTGTCTCATTTTCATCTTTTGATGTCAATTCCAAACATTTTCAATCTACCGCAAAAAGAAAGAAATTGACCTCACGTTTCCAATAATTTTGAAGGGGATGCTGGTTTAGCTACACATATCTTGATGATTAGCCAGGCTTGCTCTGGCTTCAGGAGCCTGGATGAAATCTCCTCGCCACCCTTCATTGTCAGAGCACCTCCACGTCACTGCATTTTATATCAGATGGTGGAATGGGCACCTTTATCTGTGCGAAGAGATTCACATTAGCTCATCTTCTTTTCCAGAGTTTTATAAAAGCTAACATGATGTCACCATGCATCAGCACTTTTTTATTGAACTGCTGTCATTATATCCACTTACCATAATCAAGTGACTGTCTACTGCTGGAATTGGCTCGGACAAAGACTGAACTTTGTAAAAGTGCTTTTATTTTATCAAGAATGATATTGCTTTTGAATCTAAGTGTGCCTTATGTTTGCTCTATTCCGTGTGCTCTGTACTATGTCCCCAAGACATCATTGAACATGAGGGCATGTCGTCATTTATCTTGAGATTTAAAGGGATACTTTGCGTACGTCCGCTGTTTGCAGGAGTAAAAACTTCTGATTTTGTCTATTCATAATTTGATTATTTATTTATTTTTTAACATCAATTTAATAAATGGAAAAATGATTTTTAAAAAAACATCTGGCCGCCATGTTTGTTGAACACGTCACTGAAAACGTCACGTGTGTAAACGTTGGTGTCATGATTCTGTTTGTGACCAACAGGTGGCACTGTAGAGCTCTCCTTGCAGCTGCACACCTGTTGGCCGTAATATAATTATTGCTTTAAAAGGACTCCCGGCACGACCACTCGGCGTCGGGTCATTGTTTGTCCTGTCATGTTTGTTTCTGTCATGGCTCTTTTCCTTTTAGTTTTTTGGTTCAGTCATTGTTTTGGTTTGGTACTTTGGATTCCTTGTGTTCTTAGAACTTTGTTTGTTTAGGATTTCGTTGTCTCTGTGTTTGTATCAATACAACTCGTCAAGTTCACCCTGCTCCTCCCTCCTGCCTACTTTTTGGAGTCCACCACCACCTCGCAACGCGACAGTTTGGTTGGACCACACAATGACATCCGCACACAGGTACGTCGAATTGTCAAAACATGTAGCGCCGGGTGGTCTTATGATGGCCCCAAATACACTTTGGAGAATAAACGGATTAGGAAGTGCTGCAGACACGGTGTTCGTTCGCGAGCTACACGCACGGACAATGCTGGAAATATTACGTCATCCTACCTCGCGCGCATATTGAACGGAGTGCTGCTTTGATCTAGTGTCGCAGCATCTTAATTTAAAAGCGCGGACTTTGCTCGCATTTGCAACGCCCATTAAGATGCGAAGCTGCCGAGCCGGAACCGCACCGGGCAGTTTACTAATCCATCACTTGCCTCGTCGCTCAGGTGGCCTTGCCTGAATAGCCTCAGGTTTTTTGTCCTCGCAGAATCATGTTCATATTAGGAATGCACAGTCATATAGATCAACAATGAGCCAAACCCACCACACCCTGTATGTTCTGCCAGCCTTTATTACCACGCTATGTGGTAAACATTGATTGTAATTCGACTTTAAAGGCCCAAATTATTATATTTGATCACATCAAACTACTGCAGCAGACAGCAGCATGGCAACACTCTTGATTAAAAAAACGTCACATGACTACTTCACACATTCACTTGACTACAGGTCCTGTGTATTGCCAATTGTTGACTGGCCCCGGGCGGCATACACCCAGTACCAGTTGCCAGTCAAATGGAAGGTGTGTATCAACAAACAACCCTACGCACTCACATTCCTGCCACTGGAACAAAGGTAAACATGCTAACCACTTGTCCCCTGCACTATTTAACTTGAACTGATATCGTGATACAATAATTAAAGAATCAGTGTTGTGTTTTCAACTGTGTTCCTGGCGACATGGTGGATTAGAGTTTCGCACCAAAGCGTCCTCTCACGTCCACGAAACATGTCAGGGTTTGAATATAAGATCCTGCCTTCCAATGTAGAGTTTGCATGATCTCCCTGCTTCAGCTTGCTTTCACATCCCCAGACAGTGCATATTGAGTTTAGCTTTTAGTCTACTAATATATTCTAATGCGAAAGCATAGTGGGAAACATGAAAGGAAAAAAAAGTTTTGCATTCCCTTGCAAAGATTGCAAGATAACTCACTTTTTTTTTCTTGTAAGGCGACGCTTTTTTAAAAATGTGCGTTCGTACTTCCGAGTCAGGTTGGCTAATGCTCGCATGCGCGGCTGATTGAGAGACGACACTACTTTGGTGAAGGAGAGAATTGGGGAGGAAGACTTGGAAACTGTATTTAAGGTCAAGAACAGATTTAATGTCTTTGTATTTTAAGCCGTTTTCAAAGTAAAATTCCAAATGATTTAAATGAATGAAAGGGTTGTGGTTATACTCGGTCTGCAATTTTCTATGCTTTAACGCAATTGACATCGGCAGCCACAGACTGATGTTCTGAACTATGGAAGACCAGCGAAATCCACTTTCCTGTCAATCACGTCCAATGTACACCCAACCCATTCACGTCAATATGAAACGTGAACAAATGCAGTAAGTGCTTGAGCAGTGTGTTTTTTTTTAATAACAAACAATCACCCCCAAACTGTAATGTATCTGGCCCCCAGCCAAATCAACATATCGGAACACAAATAACACGAGAGCTAGACGTGTGGGATTCTTTTTAACTGACGCTCGGTGGCATCCAATAAAGTTGAAGAATTGGCATCGTTAGGCTAAAGGCTTCAAAGAAGTCATGGAAAAGTGGGTCAGATTGAAAGACTTGGAAGAAAGAACAAGGCTGAAATTGAAAACAAGGGAGGCAGCGCTGCCTTGCTTGGATCAAATACAAGGAGGAAGGAGGGATAATTGCCAACACGTGCAGGTAGTCAAGGTGGGGCAGGAAAAACACTTATGAGGGAAGACAAAACACAACAGAAAGCAATAAACAACTGTTTGGGGTAGCAAAAGTACTCCCACAACTAAAGTAGAAGTAATCTTTTTTTTTTTTAAGGTAAAATTAGAATGATTGATTCCAATACTGAAAGCAGAAATCAAGTCAAAATGTTTTCGTTGCAATAATATTTTCTAGGTACCCTCACAAACTAAAAAATGGTATTCTGATCGATGGAGTACGAATTAAGCAGAATACTCCTCCCATTTTCATCGATCAAAGGAAGCTGGTATTTTATGCAGCACCGCCCCTGCCATTGACAGAAATTGACGTCAAAGTGCCCACAGGCTCGACTTGCGAATGTTACCTAACCTATCTTTTGATCCGTTGTGATATTTTAGATGCTTGATGGTAAACTGACATTTTTAACAGTGTTAGAAATCATAAGACTTTTTTTTGTTTGTATTGTTCCTCCATGTACACAAAAGACTGAATTAAATCCTAAAAAGACAATGTAGCGTATTTATTAGCAATACTCACATTTTCCAGCTTGGATGCAAAGCCCTCGATTGCCTGCAAGCTAAATTCTCACAGCATTTGTGCGTTCATAAAATCGCAAGAATGAGGCTGTGGAAAACTCCTTTGAGTGATTCACGTAGCAATCTGTCTCTGTCCGGGATACTCTCTTGGAGGATGTTAGCTAATTTTAGCATTACAAATTGAGCTTTAAGAACAAATGGTTTTTTTAAAGATTCACATATTTACTGCCACCAATTTATCATTTTCTTCCTTGCATTTTTCCTCACATACGTGCGGCAGTTTCCAAATGTAAATTTGCGTCTGACTCACAGTGACGAATGAAAGTGGCCATGTTTTTGACTGTTCGCTTTACCAAACACGGAGATGATCGTCTGTTACAGATAAGATCATTTCCCCTCCTGTTTGACAGCGGCAGCGGTGAATGGCTCGCTTCCGTGATTTATAGCGGCCACTGTTCAGGCATGCGGCAGAGACAAAATAAAAAATCTTTCCCAATTCATCGCCCATGCATCTCTTGGGGAAAATACTTTTTGACTGAGAAACTTCCTGGAAGAAGGTCACTGGAGATTGCTTGTGAACACGTTCCGGACCAAATATTCATTTTTGACATGGTTGGACACTGGTATTAGTCCCTGTAGATCAGTGCTTCTCAAGTATTTTCTGTTACGCCCACCCAAGAAGAAGAAAACAATTCACGCCCCCCCCCACCCCCACTCTCTGCCGCCACGATAATTATCACTTGTCTATAAAATGGTCATAAGTACACTTCTGCATTACATTGTATCTTTATTAACATTAAAGAAAGGAAAAAGAAATATAGGTCAATTTACAGCAAAAAAATAACTTTATTACTTAATAACTTGGATGCATCAATTTGCCTGCGGTGAAAAAAAAATCTGGTTTAAACCTTGTTGAAACAAGAATTTATTTCATCATTTGAATCATTGCGCCATTCTAAAAACAAAAAATTAATAAATAATCATAAATTCTCATTCAGTTCAGCAATATTAACTCAGGAGCATATGTCAAACACTTTAGTCTACAAAACAAAAATGAATGAAACAAAATGTGCTGATTTTTTTCCCCCTCTCTCTTGTCCGTTTTGGTTCAATTAAAAAAAAAAACAGTATATGACACGTGAAAATGTTGTTTGTCAAGTCAAGTCAACTGTATTTATAGAGCACTTTCAAACAGCCATCGCCGCATACAAAGTGCTGTACATGCAGCAATTTAACATATACAATAAACAGTAAAACAAATCGCTAATAAAGACGGTAGAAAGCACCAAACAGTGAAACCAAGAACAAATCTAAGTCATGCTGAGTCGAATGCCAGAGAATACAAGTGAGTTTTGAGGAGGATTTTGAAGATGGGCAGTGAGGAGGCTTGACGAATGTTCGGTGGGAGGTCATTCCAGAGAGAGGGACCAGCAACAGAAAAGGCTCGATCCCCTCTAAGATTAAACATAGGACATGTTAAGAACATAGGAAGTCAATTTAGTGAGTTTGTATTTGCAGGATATCCCAAAATTCATTACATACTTTCTTTTTCATGGCTCGCCAAAAGAGAGCAGTGTTGCAAAATTGCCTGGATAGAATATCTTTTGTGCCCAACTGCAGTCCGGTGCTAGTTTGAGAAGCTTAATGTCCATCAAACTGCTCCAATGTGAAGTGCAAATTACGCTAGTCGTGTTGAGTTTTTCAAAACCACGTAGTGAAAATCCTGTTACGACCACCTTGGATGAAAACTGCGAACTTCTTGAGAAGGTGTTTGCTCAAAGCTAGGGAAAGTCCATCCTGCAATGAAACTCACCATCACTTCTTGAAAGATGAATAACGGTTCACCAGTACCAAATTCAGGTTGTTTCAATTTTTCCATTGGAAGATATTGAAGCTCAACAACCTGATTTTGATGCTTCACGTTGGAGCAATGTCATGATGGGTATTAATTGGATTAATTTCTCAAACTGTCACTGAACTGAAGTCGGGGACAAAAAAGCCACTAGTAAATAATTCACATTTTAATTATTCATTTGATACAACAGAAAGGTCACGGCACCAGGATGGCCGAGTGGTTAAGGCGTTGGACTTAAGATCCAATGGACTGTAGTCCTCGTGGGTTCGAACCCCACTCCTGGTATAAAAAAAAAAAGCATTGCTGAACTTGTGGTACTTGTGTTAAGTATATTCTCCGCACAAACATTTCTTGAATTTTCAGTGAAAATGTTATCATCCTATTGACAAAATTCAGAGACTCTTTGTCGCGTATTTCACTGAGGACTCGTCTGACGTGGTGGATGTTGGTCCTCTCCTAAGTGGCATTGACTGATTAGTTTCAGTGGTTCAGTGTTCAACAACAATGATCATCTGGCTAATGTCCCCATATTCTTAATGTTTTTGAGTGAGTCACTGTGCTGTGTGTTTGGACTTGTAGCTACAGAGGCCTCTTACGCACACTTTCCACTATCTCGGTTGAGACGCTGCGGTTTGTTTTACCTGAACCGCCACTGATACTCGACGTACATGAGGTCTCCCCCGGGCCGTTGTCAAGCAGATACCGCAGGAGTGGCGGGACTCCTCCTGAAAAAAAAAACAAGTAAAGTTCAAACAACTTACTGCTGCAGGCGTAATCACAAAAGATGCCTGAAACAGTTTCAAAGGTTTGGCGTAGTAATTATTAGTGCATGCAGTGTCAACATAAAATGAAACAAATTCTCAGATGTCTTTTGAGATCAATAAACTAAATTACTAATGTAATGACTGGAACTTCCTTCTCATCCTCATAGTTAGATGTGTAAGACGAGAACCTAATGAGCTATAAAAAAAGATGCAGATCTATGACTTGCCTTGAGAATGTGCTTTCAAATAGCAAAATGCTATCATCCACTGATATGACTCAGCATGAGGACTCCTCCCGATAGAGGGAAGTTGCCTGGAGCTTGCGCAGTGTAAACGTTTCTTATCTTTGGGCTGCTTCCGGCGAGACTGTTCAGTCTTTTGGTACTCCAGTACCATCATGTCAATTGTTCCTCCCACGCTGTGAGGTCACACACAGTCATCCCACCTGGCTGCTATCAGCAAACATCCTTCCCGCCGGGCTCAAAACTCGTCTCCCACCTCCACAATGTTTTCCATTTGAATCACAGTTTTGGATCACTGAGAAGTGTTACGGCCTTATGCCTCCTTTGGCCTTTCTAACATGTATGCAGGTGTCTTTTGCCACATACTGTATGTCTAACCTACCTTTAAACATGGCCGACGTGTGACAAAGATCTTGACTAACAGGCTTTCACACCATGTCTGCACGATACTAGAACCTAAAGCACATGTACACACTGTATATTGATAATGAGCAAAAGTGTGGAATAAACTGATGTATACAAGAGACAATTGCATATATTGTTGCAGCATTTTGATTCACTTCACACATTATAGCTCTCATAGTTATTTCTATATTCTCAATTTTTAATCCATGATTTACTGTATATTATTAACGCACCGCAACCTTCAAGTATTGGGCAAAATTATGAAAAAAAATAATGTTGCTTATAATATCATTGCAGCTAATTGCTAGCTAGCTAGATGGCAAGATAAATAGGTAGCTTGCTAGCTAGCTGGCTAGATAGATAAATAAAATAAAAAAGATCAAATGATGTCATGTAGAAATATTAATTTTTAAATGTCCTCAGGAAGAATGCAAAGATACAGCCCAAACTAGATGTTATGACTACAAGGGGATTTTACAAGGTGTATTATTTTTATTGTATGAATGGTATGCGTTAGTCTGCTGTAAATAGTGTTGTTGCTGAGAGGGACAGACAAGTCTCAATATGTTGCTCACTGAGTCACCTGGTGGTCACATTTAAAAATAGCACAATGTGAAACGTCCGTCTTCAACTGGACAGCTTGCAACCTAGGAGCTGCTATATAGAAAATAACAGTGTTGATATCATACAGTAAGTGATGGTATGTATTTATTTATACAAATAAACATTGTCCGTTCATAAAGTGCCCAGGTAATTTGGGCCTACACACATTGCCTGACACAGTGTAGGCTAAAACATCAAATATATTAATAGCACATACGTATTTAACCGGGCGATTAAGCTTTTATTTGACCGGAAACGCCCTCGCCCCTGGCACGGCTGAGTATATGGAATATTTGTCCGCTGAGCTTGTGGAATGCATTTTTGTGCGCGTCTCGGATGTGACTGCGAAGAGCTGTGTGAGGTAAGAGACCCTGATCCGCCCAGCGAGTGCGCGAGTGTGCGCATCTGGCTTGCCATTGGTGCAGCCCGCGTCTCAGGAATGTCTCTCAAGCCTTCAAATAGGCTCCACTGGCGCCCTAACAGGCAGTCACTCAGCGCAAGCGAACTGGAGAGCATCAATTGGAATTAAAAACACAAAAAAAATCTATGAATAAAAACCAATTTTGACTTGGGCTTCGAGAGACGGCTTAAATAATAACAGAAGGACATTGTTTTTGTTTTTATCCACTTCAGTGTACTTTTGAAGGAATCTTCTGTTTTTTCAGGTTTGTAAACTTTATTCATGAACGTTTCTTCTCAAATTCACAAATTTAGGTGTGAAATGAAAGTGATATGTGCTTTACTCTTGTGTTGATTTTAGCTTTGACTTGAGAAAAGGAGATGATGCTGTGTGGCATCTTTCTGTTGTTGATGCTTTGCATCTGCGAGGGTGCAATCCTGGCAGGTGAGAATGCCGAAAAATGACTTGAAAATTAGTTCCATCAGCATTTCCTTTATATCATGTATTCAAAAATGCGTCCTTGTTCCACAGAGAGCCGTGACGACAACAGCGTTTACGACTTGTTCGATCTGGTGCGGGTAGACAAGAGGCACAATGGAGTGACTTTGGTCAAAGGGGCTGATCCGTACAGCCCGGCGTACAAGATTCTGAATGCAGAGCTGATCCCCCCAGTCCCTGATAGTTCATTCGGGGACCTTATCGACTCCATCCAGTTGGAGAGGGGCTTCATGCTCCTGGTCAACCTGAAGCAGTCCAAGAGGAACAGAGGAAGCCTCCTGACCATTGAGAAGAAAGACGGCTCGGGACCCGCGTTGGAGATCATCTCCAACGGCAAGGCCAACACTTTGGACGTTTTCTACTCCACCGGCAACCATCAGCAGCTGGTGTCCATCGAGGAGGCCCACTTAGCTACGGGACACTGGAGGAAGATCACACTCTTCTTCCAGGATGACCGCGTGAAACTGTTGGTGGGCTGCGATGAAATCAATGTGTCCGAGATGGACGAGCCCATCCAGAAAGTCTTGTCTCAGGAACTGGCAGACATCGCTAGGCTCAGGATTGCTAAGGGAGCAACTCGGGATAAATTTATGGTAAGGACTCAGTCGAAGTCTTCTCTTCACTGCTGCATATTTGTTTGGAATATGTCCGTTAAGTGTCGTATCTTTATTATAGGGCGTGCTTCAGAATGTGAGATTTGTCTTTGGGACAACCCTGGAGACAATTCTGAGAAACCAGGGATGCGAAAATGGAGGTAAGGCTTCAGAGTATATTGTGCCGAGTGGCTTTCTGGGCTGCGTTTGCTGTCTCTCCAGTTTAGGAGCAGACCCGTAACTTTTTCATCCCTGGAACAGTTCCATAATTCATTTGTTATGTCCTAAATGATGATGGTCAAAATAGAGGGCTACAAAAGTTAATATTATGAAAGTAACTGTGCTACAGGGTACAAAAACAGACTGAAAAAAGCGTCCCTAATTCTTAATCTGCATAACATTATTGATCCGTCGTATTGTCCTCCCACCTGTAGCTGCCTTGACTGACGTCCTGACTCTGCAAAACACAATGAACGGCTCCAGCCCTGCCATTAGGACCGACTACACTGGCCACAAAACCAAAGGTGAGACCTCCTCCAATATTTGGTGTCATTTTAATCTTCTACCTTTTACTTACCTCACATGAGATTAAAAAGTAATGTGTGTGACTATATTACAGTATTTGAAAGGAGTTACAAACACATTACTGAGCATAGTTAGTTGTCTCTGTGGAAAAAAAAAAGATATGGGTAGAAATCAATTTGTCGTTTTGGAAGATGATGTCATTATTAACCGGGTCCTCTCCAATTCAGATCTGCAATCGTTCTGCGGCCTCTCGTGCGAGGACATCGCGGGTCTGTTCAAGGAGGTGCGAGGACTCGGCATGGTGGTGAAGCAAGTGACCGAGGAGCTGCGTCAAGTGGTGAGCACGGCAGAACCGCTCCCTTGTCCTTTTGCATCCAAGTTAGCGCATTCCCACTGCCACTTGTCGCTGTCGTGGCAGCACGTGGCCAAGTTCCTAATGAGAGTCACTATGTTGCCGATATTTGTATCGCTTCACTAGAGTCGGGTTGTGTCTTAATCATTATGTTGCATGGTGATTCATTTGTGCTGGAACTTTGGCAAAGTGAAAGTTTTCCATCCTTGGTCCCCAGCTAGCACCCCTCCTCTCTCTCATTCTATTTCTGTTTTTTTTTTTTTTTTCACAGTCTGAGGTAAGCGCCAAGATTCAAGATCAAATCAAGAACCACAGCAGCGTTTGCATCCACAATGGGATCGTGCACAACGACCGAGACGAGTGGACCGTGGATGACTGCACCGAGTGTACCTGCCAGGTAAGCGAAGAAACAGTTGTGTTTCCTACTGCGCGTGCCAACACAATGTGAAGAGCTTAGTGAGGCTGCGGTGCAAATTTCCTTGAAACAAAACAAAAGCAAGCATGGGGACGTTTAGGATTTATTTCAACAAAGCGGGAGTGCGGAAGTCCTGATGATACTCATGACGTTTTAAAACAGCAATATTCTGTCTCCTCCAAATAGAACTCTGCCACTGTGTGTCGAAAAATCTCCTGCCCTCTGATTCCCTGCGCCAATGGCACCGTGCCAGAGGGAGAGTGCTGCCCTCGATGTGGAAATCGTAAGTTTTTCTTGCTTGAAATACAGTGACGTGAGTGCCTCAACTTTTGAGTTTGAGTATAAATTGACGTAATTTCAGTTCATTTCACAGTGGAAAAGTCATTTGATAAATATATAAGAAAACAGAGTTACGAACTCGGTCACGGAATGAATTAAACTCATAAGTCAAGGCACTTTGATTCTTGTCTACCTTGTGCCAAAATGTCATGTTTCTAAACCATCTCCCCGCTTACAGCAAGTGACTCTGCTGAGGACGACTGGTCCCCCTGGTCTCAGTGGACCCACTGCTCTGTGACTTGCGGCCGTGGGATCCAGCAGCGTGGACGCTCTTGCGATCGCATCAACAGCAACTGTGAGGGCACGTCCGTCCAAACCCGCGACTGCTTCCCTCAAGAATGTGACAAACGCTGTAAGTAAGACTTCGTTTACGTTGGAGCTACTCTACCGACGAAGAATGAGGAATGAATTGTGGATCTGGGTCACTCGCAGTCAAACAAGACGGAGGTTGGAGCCATTGGTCTCCCTGGTCTTCATGCTCTGTGACCTGCGGGGAGGGAGTCATCACTCGCATACGCCTCTGCAACTCTCCAACACCCCAGATGGGCGGCAAGGACTGCCGGGGAGAGGGACGCCAAACTGAAATCTGCCAAAAGAAACCTTGTCCCAGTAAGCTAAATTATTATCATCACAAATACTTCCCGAGTCTGGACGAACAAACTCATTGTTGTATTTTTTCAAACTTTCTCAGTCGACGGAGGTTGGGGACCTTGGTCACCATGGGACACGTGCACTGTTACATGTAACGGAGGCATCCAGAATCGCAAACGTCTCTGTTCTGATCCTGTTCCCAAATACGGTGGAAAGGACTGCGTCGGCGACGGCACCATGTCTCAAGTGTGCAACAAACAGGATTGTCCCATTGGTAAGCACATGGAATGATCTCTGAATTATTGAGAAATTCCATTTGCATGACACCAAACGATTTTCCTCTGCAGACGGTTGCCTCTCCAACCCATGCTTCCCTGGCTCAAAGTGTATCAGCTTCCCCGATGGCTCGTTCAAGTGTGGCAAGTGCCCGCTCGGCTACAAAGGAGACGGCATCACCTGCAAAGACGTTGATGAGTGCAAGGAGGTCCCCGATGCTTGCTATACGCACAATGGAGTCCATCGCTGTGAGAACACCGAGCCCGGTTACAACTGCCAGCCGTGCCCTGCTCGTTACTCCGGTCCTCAGCCCTTCGGAAGGGGCGTGGAGCAGGCCACTGCCAAAAAACAGGTTGGAATTCCGACTTCGTACTTGTTCTTGACCAGGAAGTAGTTATTTCTGTTTTATTAAGTTTCTGAGATGTTTTGTTTTCAGGTTTGCAAACCACGGAACCCCTGCCAGGACGGTAGCCACAACTGCAACAAAAACGCCAACTGCATTTATTTGGGCGTCTTCTCCGAGTCCATGTTCCGCTGCGAATGCAGGCCGGGGTATGCTGGTAATGGCTATATTTGCGGAGAGGATACTGACCTGGATGGTTGGCCCAACTCTGACCTGCTATGTGTGGCGAACGCTACCTACCACTGCAAGAAGGTAAGCTCAAACTACTACACAGATCCAAAAAGGCCACAAATCCAGGTTAAAAACACTCAACCAAACTGCTGTTCTTTTTTTTTTTTCCATGCAGGATAACTGCCCCAACCTTCCCAATTCTGGTCAGGAAGACCATGACAAGGATGGCCGCGGTGATGAATGTGACCACGACGATGACAATGATGGTATCCCTGATGACAGGGTGAGTAATCCCAACAGTGTATTTTATTGGTGTAACGCAGTGCCTAAACCCACAGACCGGACGTAGCTACAAATCAGCTTTATGCGCACCAATAGAAATGCTAACTTTGCCCTTTCTGCGGTTGCTTGTTTGAATAATGAACCATAACTATACAATGTCATATATTCAAGTCACATTTCCTTATTATTTCCTTAGGACAACTGCCCGAGAGTGTACAACCCCTCCCAGTATGACGCAGACAGGGACGATGTTGGTGACAGTTGTGACAACTGTATTTTTGAGCCAAATACTGACCAGACCGACACTGACAATAACGGGGAGGGAGATGCCTGCGCCGTGGATATTGACGGTGATGGTAAGTGACCGTTTTACAATCTCCGCCGCGGTATTATGTTCCAGAGCTTCACAGGGTTTTGGTCCCGTCGGTTAATCCAACCACGTGCTTCAACTCAACAGGCGTTCTGAATGAGAATGACAACTGCCCATATGTTTACAACGTGGACCAGAGAGATACAGACCGAGATGGCGTGGGAGACCATTGCGACAACTGCCCTCTCGAGCATAACCCCGATCAGGTGAGGTCAGGCCTCGGCTTGCTGTTTTACGATATTCGTTTCTCCGCGTGGGCCAATGGCGTGCTGTGAAAAAATGTCAAAGATGTGTCTGGAAGGCATAGAGGCTATAAATTGACTTTATAGAAAGAGAGGAATGTGTCAGCTTCATCCAACTTTGAATGCAATGTGATTTGAGGAGAAAAAAAGTTCTCGCTTGCATGCCTGAACACAAGGGTCTGCTTTGAAATTCCGTCCAGAGAATTGTTTCTCATACTAAAGGATAACAGTATCCCAGTCTTTGGGCCGTAAAACCAAGAATTCCTCTCTCCAACAGACTGACTCAGATTCGGATCTCGTGGGAGACAAGTGTGACAACAACCAGGACATTGACGAGGATGGCCATCAAAACAATTTAGACAACTGCCCTTACATCGCAAACGCCAACCAAGCAGACCACGACAAGGACGGCAAGGGCGATGCCTGTGACCACGATGATGACAATGACGGTATTCCAGATGACAAGGACAATTGCAGGCTGGCCTTTAACCCCGATCAGCTGGACTCTGATGGTGAGTTACTCCTTCAGTCGATCCTCTCACTTCAAAATGTATTTCTCAATGTCTGAGCCTCATGACATATACATTTCATTTTAGGTGACGGCCGAGGTGATGTTTGCAAAGATGATTTCGACCAAGACAACGTCCTGGATATTTATGACGTTTGCCCAGAGAACTTTGCCATCAGCGAAACGGACTTCCGCCGTTTCCAGATGGTCCCCCTTGATCCTAAAGGCACTTCCCAGATTGATCCCAACTGGGTGGTCAGACATCAGGGCAAGGAGTTGGTACAGACCGTCAACTGCGACCCAGGCATTGCCGTTGGTACGAAACCACATATCCTCATGGCTCTTTAGGGATTTACCCACTTAAGACTTGGCAAAATCTAAACCGTCTCTTCTTCCAACAAGGTTTTGACGAGTTCAGCGCCGTCGACTTCAGCGGAACGTTCTTCGTCAACACAGACCGAGATGACGACTACGCCGGTTTTGTGTTTGGCTATCAGTCAAGTTCTCGATTCTACACAGTCATGTGGAAGCAGATCACGCAGACCTACTGGTCTCACACTCCCACGAGGGCGCAAGGCTACTCAGGTCTGTCCATCAAAGTGGTGAACTCCACCACCGGCCCGGGTGAGCACCTGAGGAACGCACTGTGGCATACTGGAGACACACCGGGACAGGTGAGCACTCCATTCGGTATGACTCAAAGGGTCCTCTTAGGTTCAAAGGTTGTAAGTCATTTTAACATTTGACGTATATTTTATCGATTGACAGGTTCGTACTCTGTGGCACGACCCAAAGAACATCGGCTGGAAGGACTTCACCGCCTACAGATGGCACCTGGTCCATAGACCAAAGAGTGGACTTATTAGGTAAGTTGTAAAGACCAAGAAAGAAATAGTGACATCTTTTATCATTTGAAATGATCTCACCTGGTTGCTCTTTGCTTTTTAGAGTTGTGATGTATGAGGGCAAGAGAATCATGGCTGACTCTGGAAACATCTTTGACAAAACCTACGCCGGGGGGCGACTAGGGTTGTACGTCTTCTCTCAGGAGATGGTTTACTTCTCCGACCTTAAATATGAATGTCGAGGTAAGATTTAAAACGCTTATACAGGTCATTGCTTTTATGCCTTTGTAAAACATTCAACAAGAGACTCATCTGTTTCCAATTTCTTTCAGATGCATAATGCGATGAAGACGCATCCTGGCAGAAGGACGTCTCCCAATTTGATGATACAAAATGGGCAATGCACGTTGGAGGAATGATGAGCAAGAGTGGTAGCGTGAGGTAATGTGACCTCAGAACTTGAATGCTGAATGAAAGTTCAATGATATATCTGCACCAAATTCATATTGCGAGCGCAGCTATGCTCTGAAGACTTTGCCTCCCCCCTCCCCTGCTTTTGCATCCAAAGGAGGCAGGGTGTGTGGGGTGGGGGGCACATTTATTGCTTTGCACACCTGAACTTTGCTGGTATCCCTCTGCGGAGGAAGGATCAAAGAGAAATTCCTTCTTTTCATTTTCTTTTCATCCTTGAGCATTAATGTACATCTGCTGTGGACTCTAAGATATTCATTTTGAAGAAAGCAGTAGGAGAACTTTCTTTGGCTAGGGGAATATTCCCTCTCGAAGGAGCCATTGAGGGACCATGGACAGTTTGGAATGACTGTGATGAGATTGTGAGTGTGGTTTGAGTGAATGTGCACGTGTATCAGCTCCCAAAAAGTCTCAGAAAAAGGGCTATTTTTTTTTGTGTGGGTTTTTTTTGCCATTCCATTCACCCTCCCATCCAAACCTAATTTTTAAAGGTCTTTCAACAACATAGGGATGGCCAAACAGGAGAACTTCTCAGGTTAAGAGCACAAAAAGGAGAGCACAGGGCCCAAAGCAGGTATACTCTGCAATGCTTTGGAACGATGATTTTTGGCAAATAATATATAGTGTATCAATTATCTTTTCTGATGCGATCAAGGGATTAAATCGAAGGGGAGGGCATAATTATTAATTGATTATTTAGAATTGTGTGGGAATTAATTGCAGCTTGAAGTAACTGAGTCAACACAGAGCGCGCTGATGCAGCCAACAGCGCTGCTGTTCAGTTCCAAATACTTAGCTGTCTGAAAGGGGTGAAATGTGACATCAGCTACGGGAAGCTGAGCTCCATCCGCGCTATGACAACGCCTCCAGGCAGCACAATTCTGCGTAACACAAGCTCAGAATTTCCCCTTTCAAAATATTGATATGTCTACACTCCATTAAATGACCGGACTTTGTTGAAAATGAGATTTTTAGAAAAAAAATTTTAAACTAAAATCTTACCCTTCCAGACCATGTATGCGTTGCCATAGCATGCATTAACTTGTGTGCTTGTGTGTATATTTCTGACAAAGGAAAAACAAAAGGATATCATTTAAGTACAATGATTACCTCATAAATGGTTTTTGTATTGAGGCCAGCGATGGACAAACAAATCACTTTTCGTAGACCAAATTGATTGGCTTCAGGTTACTTTTTTTTTTTTTTGCAAGACTGTACTATCAGTCATGTGCTGTATATAAGATATTTTTCTAGGGGAGGAAAAAAAAAAAAGAAGCCCAAACAGGAAAAAAATAAGGAAATGTTGTCTTGACTGCGTTGTGCTGTGTGTATTTTCCAGTGCCTTTGTTTTGATAAATTATTATGTTGAAGTTATGTCATTTGTGTAGATATATGCTATTTAAATAATTTATCTCGAAGCGTAGCCTCGTGGGAACGCTTTTGTCTGTATAAACTCATTTGCACACTGATATGAGGATGTCTTTTTTTTTTTTATTATTCTGATGACGCTTTTCCATAAACATTTGTACAATAGTTTTTACCAAAAAAAAAAATGAAAAAAAAGTGCTGTTTATACTTGTACTTGTTATTTTGTTATATGTCAAGAGGAAAATAAACGCTTCCAGAAAGAAGCATCTCTCGTCACTTGTGGTCTCTATTTTGGGCGCCTGTGAAACAAAAGGTTCAACAGTTGGATGGATCGTTCAAGACCCTGGATGTTATATTTACTTTTGATTGAGATCTCGTCCTTACAAAAGCAAAAGGGAGTCGAGCAACGCTATGTCAAGCAACTGGAATCCATTAGTCGGGTCTGCTGATAATTCAGAAAAAGGGAGTATCCTTGGGAGTCAACAGCAGAAAAACTCTCCATGAAATATAACCCTCTTAAATAGCACATTCATACAGATATGATTACACATCACGCAGGCATCTCTTTCAACCTTCCGAGTGTTGCATGTGATCAGCAGACGTCGAGGAATTTAGCACGCCGGAGTGATGAATTCGCTCGCTTTGGTGCCGTCAAAATTTGACTTTCTGCGGAGTGCCGTCGTTGCGAGGAATGTGCATTAAAATGAGTCACAATCCAATGCTGCTTTTTCGCCGCCAAGTTTGAAGTGGAATGTGAAATTATACATCTGGAAATTGCCTAAACTACCCTGCACTGAATGCATCGGTGGGAACAAGACAAAGAGGACATTAGAACCAACAACAACCGAGAGCAGACGTTTCCTCTATTTGCTATTAAGTCTCCTTTATCATGCCTATGATCCATTTTTATCTAAGACAAGACTGAGGGCAACAAGAAAACAGACTGCTCCAGCTAGTACCCAGTGTCGGCTATAATAAATCGCAGAAATGACGCAATTAGAGCAACTGTCTAGAAGCGATTTCATTCAGTTAGGAAGCATGTATCACACCTCGTTCAATTACGTTTCTGGTTCTGTCCCACGTGTCCCTGCACTGTGCGATTGTCATTGGTTGGCCCAGTTCATGCAGTCATTTTAAGCCACTCATTGTACCAGCATCATCGATAGGTATGTAGTAGGATATCGAGCCAGATGGCAAGTGGTAGGAAGGATTTCGGTGAATCAGGACAGTGATGCGGCCTGTCACTGAAGCAGCTCTTCCGCCTGGAAATCGTGCTGTGCTGTAGGTGCTCTGGATTGTCCGCGATGTGTTAACATGTCCTTTCTGCCACAGATGTTACTTCGTCCCGACACTGAGCCCACGACGCAGCCCAACTCGAATCTCGAGCGTCCTTTTCTTGACAGCGACACCACGAAAACTACATACATGAGGGTGCTTGCCATCGCGGACTGGTTGAACATCTGCAGCTTCAGGTGGCTGTCCTTTCCTGGCATCACCGTTCGCAGTCTAGACTCTCATCTAACTGCACGCCGAGGTATTTGTACATCCGTGCATTCTTAGCACTGTCACCATTTAAGTAAACTGGGTCAGGGTGAGAGCACGACCAGTTTCCTGGTCTTGCTGGGGTTTATGTGAAGGTGGTTGGAGTCATACCGTCCGCCAATCCTTAATCAGTGTTGGGTACTCTTCCACCTATCCACTCCTGATTTAGCCCACAATCAAATTGTCTTCTGCAAACTTCCCCGTGGTGCTAACCAAACAGTCCAAATCTACAGTCCCCTAGACTCACATAATGGAAGGTCGACCTGTCATAGTCAGTAATCCATCGCACTAGGGCGGGAACTCACACCCACCTCAGCCTTCTTGTTCCCTGCCTAACAGAGACTGAATGAGGTGGAAGGCGAAGTCTAGAAATGTAGTCCTAATACAACCATTGTCTCCGTCCAGGTAAGAAAGGTCTCGGTGGAGTAATATACCGTACACACTACAGAGACTCATGGGCAAAGTGGAAATGCAGTCTGAGGTGGTTTTCCACTCTTGTCCAAAGTCTGATGGGCTCCAGGTCCAGCATACCCATGACCAGCATTCGGACAAGCATGATAGAAAATGGATGAATGCAATAACTTTTGCCAATAGAAAAGCATCAATAGGAGGTCGATGCAGGGATGGTGCAGTGGAAGGTCTGGCCAAAGTATCCCAGACAGTCGAAGAATGCAGCATGTCTCTTTACATAGAAACATTAACGCTGACTCATTCTTGCCATGTTTAGCTCATCACGGTTTACCCACCTCAAATATGCCGTAATTTGTGAAAATAGGCAAATCGTACGTATGGAATAGTCAGACAAAAAAGTGCTTATGATCCGATTTCGTAGGCTCCACCTGGCTGACATGTTTTCAGTTCGCAGGAATGTGAGATTATTCCTACTGTCGGCACGGGGTCACTATGTGAGGTGAAGAGTGAGATAAACGGGGCGGCGTAGGTGTCAGCCAGGTGCAGTGTTGTTACTTGCACTGGGCAAGCACAAGCAAACAGAAGCTGCCAATAGAGCTAAAAATATCCCTCAAGCAAACCCAAATGCAAACACTCGAAGCTATCCACTTTGTCGCCCCCAAAAAAATATATATTAAGAATATGAGTGACAATCCAACCCTGGCAGGTGATCATCTGTAGATGCATGAATAAAAAACAATTCAGTTGTTGGTATGACAAAGTAGACCAGTAGAGAGTCCATGGTTCCTTTTTACTCCAAATAAACAATACATTACACCAATACAAGTGTGGGAATTGATCTCCAGTGGAAGCATGGAGGAACCTTTGATGAAAAGTTGGTTAAATACATCAGCTGCAGGCACGTGTATACACGACATCTGATCTATAACTCTTTACATTCAAAAAGACTCGACGTATCTAGAAGACTGTGAATCACTCCGATTTTTACGAGTTACAATCGCATGTTGTGACAGTGAAATGAATACACAATCTCTCCGTTACGCTTGCTTCGTACACCGGAGGTCGGGAAGCGCGATGTCAAACGATGGCGCGCGCGGTTTGACGGACATCTTGACAGCATGGAGGAAGTCGACGTTTGTGTCAAGGTTCTGGCTCCGTCTCCGTCAGCTCACAACCATTCAGCAGGAAAAGTAACTGCTCCTCGCTGAGGCTCTCCGGCTCGCTCTGTGCACAGACACAAGTTTATCGAGTATGTTGTATCGAGAATATTTACGAGTTTCACACGAGCCAGACTTTTACAAGGACTCCGACACATTCTGTGAACAGACAGCAGTCGAATAATACATCTTACGTGCCTGTTCTATCTTACAACTAGAGCAGATGCCATTTTCCATCTTATTTCAGCGTCCTCCCTCGAATGCGCACCCTCGACAAACATTCTTCACCGGGCATATGCTCAGCTTTTGAATAATGACCACAAACTGTTCGTTGATGTTGGATGACCGAGGATAGCAGTAATACGTTTATTTATCAGAATAACGTATGGCAGCAAAGTGGATGTTCCTTTTTTCGTAATCCAAGGAAAACAACGTTCCAGTTGATGGAAGGCTTGTTAGCTCTCGGATTTATTTGAACTTTGACTCCACTCGAGCAGGCCTCTGGCTGCGCACGTTGAGTTTGCTTCAGGCATCAGCGATGCGGCCTAACATGACTGAACTGGACAATCCCGAACAAATTACAGTCGGTGACTCACACCTGTACACCTGGTGAGTGACCCTTGCGTCGCTCAAATGGAAAAAGTGTGACTTCTGGTATTTTCATCGAGAAAGAATGTTTGAGGGCACCATATATACCGGACTGGATCTTTTGTTTTGTTTTAATTAACCAGCGGTATGATGGATCTCGCTTAATTCATGTCATTTTTGTTGTCTGAGCTCTCATGCATTTCGGGGACGGAGACTCTCCATGCTTCACTTTTTCGCCACAACTACATTTGGAATTAAAAATACAGTTCAGTATTACTGTCTAGGAAAACACAACATCTATAAATATAGACTGTACATGCTGATTTAGAACAGTTTGGTGGTGGCTAGATCGCACTCTGTACCTGGAAACTTAACTTTTGTTGTGAAAGCTGATGTGATAAATGTCATTTTGATGAAACACATATTGTACAAATTTCAAATCATAACAAAACTCGTCGCCGACAGTCGGCCACTCAAAAGTTGCAGAACCCTGCACGATGCAGTTCAAATGCCTTTAGCCACATCACTCGGCGTGAGGCGGGCTTTATTTTGTTCAACGCGTGAGGATGAATTTAGTTTGGGCATTATTTTGTTCATTGGCGGGCGTAAGGCCTGGATAAAAAAAAAAAATGGGTCTGCTGTATCAGGAAGGCCAGTCAATTTAAAAACTGTGCCTAAGTTGGTTACTATAATTAGAACATGAGGTGGTGAGCAAAATGTATTAATT
The DNA here is from genome assembly GCA_026261675.1 of Hippocampus mohnikei. Classification (NCBI taxonomy): domain Eukaryota; kingdom Metazoa; phylum Chordata; class Actinopteri; order Syngnathiformes; family Syngnathidae; genus Hippocampus; species Hippocampus mohnikei. The sequence goes on from JAKGUB010000521.1 coordinate 7,525,938, forward strand.
TTCAAACTGTGCGTAGTGTTATAGTGACTTAAAAAACATTAAATACATATCATATAGGGGAAAACAACTAAAACTATTGCCTCATTTTTTGTTGAACACTTGGGCCTACTACACTACGATATTGTATATGATGGTGGCAGTTGGAGAACTAAGTATTTTTGAGATGGTACTTAGTGTAAAACATTTGTCAATCAATTTCGCTCATCTGGCGTGACGCCCGTGCATGTTTTTACCGCCACCCAGCTGAAGCAAAAAACCAAAACAAAAATCACATTCCCGAGTCTCATCTATCCCAACAAGCTGCAGCTAATACTCTTCATCGATCAAGTGCACGCTGCCCCTGAGCGGACCACCGTGTGAAAGGTAGGACAGTTTTCACGTGTTGATAGACATCTCCCCTCGCTCTCACTATTCCACAATGTAATGACAGCCTTCGGGTCATGGAGTCTTGGCTTGTGTTAGCCATTTATGACCCCCTCAATTACCCAGACACTGTATATCATTTTCTCCACAGGCACGAGTCCACAGGCCCCGGGGGATGCATTCCAGTCTCGATGACCCCCCCCCCCCCCACCCCCCCACCGCCCTCGAGGCACTGCCACGTTTTTGTCTTTCGACACGCTAGGTGTACCGTGGACTTGACCTTCAATACTCAAAGGCAAAAAGGTTTGCTGGATATTTACTTTCATTCTTCCAGTATTTTATATTCACTCCAAAGTAATGAAACTAAAAAGCAATTGAGAGAAAAATGTATTGACCTCTATTTAAATGGTTTGTGGCCCACCATTTAATTAAGAAAAAAAAATCAATCTAAACTTCCAGCCTTGTAGCTCTTTTGTCAACACATTCCTTTCATGAATAATTTTCAAGTTGACCCACTTGGAACTCTGGATGTGCAAATATGATATCAATTGGCACACAGAGACATAAAACAAAAGCAGTGTGTCAAATTGATATGTCACTATTTTCACTCTCTGAATAGGGCAATAAAGTATCCCACTGACCGGGCTTGAAATTCTTTTCAACAGCGCCGGTTGTCCTGGTAATGGAGAAGAGCTCCAAGTTTAAGGAGCGGTTACATGACACCGTTTTAACCTGAAAAGTTTCTTGCTGTGACCGTTCGTTTGAATGACAGCAATGTGTTAGCGCACGTCCACAGAACAACAACCTTGACAGCCTGCATAGTGTGTACAACAACCCTCGATCACATGTACAGACGTGTACACAAAAAAAAAAATGATGACAAACTAGGAGTGTGACTGGGGTTGTGGGCACATTGGTCTGGGGAAAAAAACCTTTTATAGACTGAGATCCTACAAATTGGCAGCATCCGGGTCATAACAGAAGGTTCCCATAATATGCGCACCTCTGCTTTTTACAAAAAGTTTAACCCAAACATTTTGTGCAGTTTCTGCAGGTCAATGACCCGGAAAATGGGCCGATATATCCTGCTTGAAGACGCAGTGTAAAAGGTCTCTGGCCTGGGCGTGCCTCAGCATCACCCTGGTTGAACTTGGAGGTGCCCGGAGGGAAGTTTGTGCATTTCCTGGTGAGACGGCTGTCCTATGACCCGAGATAAGTGGAAGAAAATGCTTGGTTGATTGGAGTCGCATTACTTAAACAGTGGTGCCGTGATAAACAAGTTTTGTAATACGTTCTGGGACAAAGCTTTTATTTCAGCTCAACATAGTTTAAAATGGGCATTCTGCGCCGTTGTGGGTGTAAACACAGTTGACTTGATATACATAAAATAGATAATAGTAATAATGAATGAATTGTTTCTCAATGCTGAGACGTATCAGCAGGCATAAAGTTTAGTCTATTACAGCCACCAACCAAATGCTCAAGAGCGTCGGGCGGGAACACCCAGCTTGGTACACAGAAACAAACCAAATTCCCAAGCGAGCGCATCAAGGCTCGTGTCGGTATGAAAATCAAGAAACGCCAGGTTTTACTCTTGGGTGCAGCTACGCTATGTATGAATAGCGATTTCTTAAACATAACGAGTAGTACCGCAAGAGCTGATGTCAGCCACAGCTCACACCCCAGACGCTCACACACAGACTTGCCCAGTTCGTTGACATTACAAGCCACCTCATATCTGCCACACGGATACTGCAATAAGAAATTTGGATATATGGTCTGCTCACAATTTTTAAAATGCATTTTCAATCAGTCAAATGTATTTTAATGAGTAGAAATGTTGAATGTGTGTTCTAATATCCGAAATGTCCATTTCGACGACGCATGTAAGGACATTTAACTTGCTGCGGAGATGAAAAAAAAAAGGACTCGAGAAGGATTTTTTTTTTTCTTGCGCCGCTGTGACTGGAAAAGAAGTTGACCTCTTCTTCCCCATCCTGTCTACAGAGCGGGCTAATTTTAGAAAAGCCTTTTCAACATCTCTCAATGCAGGATTTTCAAAGTCTGTGCATTCAATTCAGACCACAGGAGAGAAAGAGGCCGCGGCACGTGTTGGAAGTTTCCAAAGAAAACACACGCCATGTACCGGTATGTTCTTCCGGATGGCACCCTTATTCCACTGCAAGTGATCACAGCCAGGAACAACTCTGTTGAGTCGAAAAAGCTCCACAAGGAGACAGACGATTTTAGTGGCCTTCCTCTCTCTCTGTCATTGCCCCAATTCTCCAAGCATCCCAATAATGTTCCCTTTGAGCATTTTTCTCTACCACCTGGTAGCCAGAACCAGAACCAGCCCGGCCCCGTTGTTTTGTGTCCAACAACGAGACGCAAACCATATGAGCAGAGGCTGCGTCTTTGTATTTGGCTCTCATGCGTGAAGTCATTTGTCTTCCCACCTCCGTTGCTGGTGAGAAACTATTTAGTTTTCTGTTGACCAAGGAATAGACCTGAAGCTATCCAGTCTCACTTTGACGGCGGTATGTCAGACGCACAGTAGTTCGGCAAAAGGACCGCTCACTGTTCAGCTCCTGTACACACGCGGGACGACGCGGGTTGGGCTTGACACGAATTGCGAAGCCGCTCGGCTTTCATGGTCACTGACTCGAGTCGAATAAGTCAACGTAATGGTCCAACACACCCCTGGGTCCACTTGTACTCGGTTCACAGGGCAATATTCGATCCATGTGCTCCCCTCAACACATGTGGAATTTCTTACGATGAAGGCCAACAATGTTTTCTTCATTAGCAAACTTATGATATCATCCGACATGGAAGTATGTCAACTGTCAGGATGATGGGATGGCTTTTGGGTACCACATTTTCTGTCCAAGTGCACTTATTGTCCAGAGGCTCAGAAGCACCTTGTCCTCACTTGACCTCAGCATGTGAGCAATATTTCACCACAGGAATGATCCTTTCATAAAAAGTGGCTTTCCGTGCGGCAGAAAGATGCTCATAGTTTGGTTAATGGCTCGACATGTGCTGCGGTCTTTGCTTTCGTTCAAAACAGACTATGATAGAGTACATTACAACCACCGCAATCCACTGGGCGACCCCCCTTGGACTTTTGCTGTGTCAACAAAATAACTATTGCACATAAGCGCCGCAATGACCTGTGAATTGTATGTAAAAGAAAAGACATAAATAAAAATCCAAAAAGATCAATGATGATTGGAATCATTAAGATCTTGGGCATGCAGAGGGGCAGGATGCTGATTTCGATTTAGATTTTTGTTGTCACCTTAATGTTGAGTTAACGCAACTATGCAGGCCACTATTTGCAGTTTTTGTTGCCTCAATTATAATTATTTGTGTTTCATGGAATGTGTTGTTTTCTTGCGTCCCATGGGTCCACCTGTTGTTAGCCTGGTCCCTTGTGTCAACCAAAACGCTTCCTCAGCAACTCATGCCTTGTCCAGATGTCCCCCCACGCTGTCTCGTCAGTTTAGTATTTAGCCCTCGAGCTACAGTCTGTGTTTGTTGTTTTTGCTTCCATCCTTGTCAATTGTCACATTTTTGGTCTGCTACGTTCCCCTGCTATGTTGTGGTTCATGACTTTGAAATTTGTTTTTCTGACTTTTGTTAATTTGGAACTTTTGATCAATTGTCTTTTTGTTCTTTGAAAAATGAATTATCTTTGGAGATTATTCCTTCTCTGGCTCTTCTTCTTGCCCCACTTCTTGCCACATGTGGTCCATCTTTTTCACTTCAATGCCACCAACAAAAAAAAAAAAAACCAAACAAACAAACAAAGAACATTTGCAACAGAACAGATACAGTACAGAGTGCAAATTGTTCTGTAGTATTCATGTACTGTCATCTCTGAAATTGCTGATCAAAACTGCTCTGATCTGTATCGAGGCAGATTTTCATATCCATCTCTTGTATAGAATCTCTTTAGATTGCGTTGGTTTCCCTCATATTTTGACTTGTTGGTTCGTATCTAAATACAGCAAATATATCATATGCATTGTCTGAATTATAGAAGCAAAGCTCCGTGATTTTGGTTGACAACAGAAAATCAGTGCAAACCATGACAGTATGATTAATGATGTTGGGCTAATTATGAGCAAAACCCTCTTTTGGAAAACGTCCCACCGTACTGTAAATGGTGGGATTGTTCTTCCTTTTTCCAGTTGATCTAGGAGCGCAGCCAGATGAGTTTGCAGGAAAGCTAAGCTCCTAAGGTCAGTCCTTGGAAACTCCTTGGAATTCTCCTCGTTCTGGAATTGTTTGCTTTTTTTGGTGGGGGGGGGTTGACTATATTTTCCAGAGGAATATTTTATCAGTGACAACAATCGAAGAGACGCCAAATCATGCATGCGGTTTTCCTAGAAAGGAAATAAATCAACTATGCTCATGTTTGATCAACTTCAAATCCAATAATGTGCAAAACCAGCTCCACTAATGTTTTTGTTTCAATGTAAATACTGTCGTGTATTTTTCGGACCATCAGGTGATACTTCAAATCCTTGAATTTTCTATGCACCTTATGATGTGACGTATGGGTCAATCTCAACTACTTCCTGCTTCCGCATACGGATGAGATTCATCAAGACATTGTGAATGAAAAAGTTTGTCTCAATATTTTTCCAAGAATGATTTCAGGTAACATTGTGGCCTCGTGGTGGTCAGTGTTGAGGTTTGGGGGTTGGAAGCCCCCTGTCCTGCCAACGGCCTCTCGCAAGTTCATAATGAGGACAAATGCTTTGGAAATGGATGGATTGAAATACTTGAATGTCAGAATATGGTTTCCTCCCTCCAATCCAAAAGGGGCACAGCCATACCTCTCCCCGAGCACAATATCGGTGAAGAGTCACGGACCTCCACGTTGAGCATTGATGCATCTTGTAACTGGGACTAAATCCAAGTCAATGTAGGTCAAACATTTTTCATATCAACATTTATCGCCGATGTTAAAAACAAGTCATCAAATGTAGATTGTTTACAACCAAAGAGGCCAGCTGCTGAGTTCACTTGCTGTTCATTACAGGGCAGCCTTGCCGTAAGTCGATGCCGTCATATAGCAGGGTTCTGCTTCAAGAGTCAGTGTGGCGCCAACAGACGTGTGTGTATATATAAAGATATTTCACGTGACTCTTATCTAAAACGGATGTTGCAGACTAATAAAACCCACGACTGGATTAATTGTTAAAGCTATTCCAGTTAACTCTGGGCAGAGGGCAGATAACACCCACTCAGTCGCAGGGCACATTTAGAGACAAACAACCATTCACACCGTCACTGAGTGCGAGCCGATCTCAAGCTGCCCTCACACAAGTCAGATGAGTGTAACCGCTACACCATCAGTGACCCTGCTTGTAAAACAAAATCATCTAAACAATTGAAAGAATGGTGAATTTGATAGCCGTGGGTGTTAATGTACTCAACTGCAGAGAGTTTCAAGAGTTGTTGTCAGGATACGACTACAGGCGCTGATTTTAGCTGTTTGGTTGACGAAGAATTCTACTTTATAACGTGCACGGGATGTTCAAAGGAGACTTTTTTTTTCACAATTTGAAACGGTTTGCAAGTGTTTTTTATAAAGCTCTCGGATTCTTTGGGTAAAATTTACAAAGGGTGAAGAATTATAGCACGCCCATCATCCAGTTGTTAAATGTGGTTGAAAATACTCGGTTTGGTGGGTGTGGTTCTGTCTCATTCAAATGCTATTTACAGCTTTTCTTACCAGGACGTCCAGGGACAGTACTTGGAATTGTGATGTAGTCAGGGCGACTCCGTGTTGCCAACTGTGTGACCCTGTTTTTCAAAAAGGCTGCAAGCAACAATTGATTGTTTTTTGGGGTGTGATTAGTAACTTGTGGAGACTCTGAGACGCCCTCCTAACTAGGAAATGTTCGCAGGTCCCTATCCAGACTGCAGATGAATGGAACACGCAAAGCCACCACTGGTTAATTTAACTTGAACCAATTATCTCCATAACACATAGCCTTTGAGTGACTCATATGGGCTGTTTGTATTTTTTTTTTTTGTCATTCTGCCCTTCAATAATGCAGTCGGATGCTTTAGTAATTGTTCCAACTTGTATCCGACGTGTCACATGATTGTTGCAACTGCTTGAACAGTGAGGCTGAAGCAGACTAGCACAAATACTCTTCATAGTAGCATGCCCATCTATGAGGTATGGTACGTTGATGTGTACAGTCTACTCCAAATAGCACTTTGCGAAACTGTTATCAAAGTCTGGAACTTCCAGATTTAGTCACAAATGTCCACAGCACCCCAAAAACAAAAAAAAAACGATGCTGTGGCGAAATAAACTGACAAAAAGACCTGTACATGTCATTGACATACAGTAGATTCGTGCCTATGTGGCGGCCATCTTGGCAGGGGCGACTTTCCGATCAAAGGCAATGCATGGACATACGTGGCGGGCATGTTAGCAACGGCGGCTGTCCCATTGAAGTCAGGGACGGCATATACATTAGCTTAGCATCGTCGCGGCTCAAAAGGAGCACTTACCTATTCGTAACTATGGCTGTATGGACTTGTAGTGTTGCAGTGTGACAACTCGCCCGGTCCGAGACAGAACGATATTTATCTGTTAGTCTTGACAACACGACCGTCGTGAATGACAAAAAGGTCGTGTGGTATGGCAAGGCCATTTGTCAATCTGCACATTTTTTCATCGCTTCTGCAGTGGATCTGTTAGATCGTGCTCGGCTAACTATTTTTATAGGACAACATGTGCGATATAATTCATAATAAATGTAGTCAAAGTGACATAGTGATTAAATTACATCATCACACATGCAAGAAAACTTGCAGGATAGCTTTCACACATTACAACATAATAAATTTGAGTCATGACTATTACCCAATCAACTTTATAGAGCTAAACAATTTGGGAGGAAAATAGGCCCCCCCTCCGAATGAAGAGAAATACCGTAAATCTTCACAAACAGATGAACCTTGATGCGCTAAGTGGGACAACCTTTAGTGGTGGTCCACAGCAAAGTGACACCAACTTTGGAAGACAGGAGCAGTTCACTGACAAAAAACCTCAATAAAGCCTGGGTTTAGGTTTTGGTTGCATGTCATAATGTCTTGTTTGAAGTAAAGCTGTGATTGCTAGGTCACCGTTTTTATTACCCTTTTCAACTTTTATGTTCATATTAGTCATTCGTCCATCATGCCAGAATGAAAGCATGTGTTTGATTATCCCCAAAAAATGCTTTTTTTGGAGGGGCAAATTGCAGGCCACTCGGGGGATGCTTTAAGGAGGTCAAATGCCACTCGTGGATGAAAAAGGGGGATTTGTTCTCGAAGACCAACAAAGTCAAATATGGCCTAAACATTGTTTGTCGTCCTAACAGTTTTTCTCCTTTTGTTTTGAAAGCGTTCCCGTGGTGCTGTCTGTAACTACAGTGTTTGGAGAGAGAGAGAGAGAGCGGCCCTTCTTTGGAAGTCAACTGAAGGGAGCTATAAGCTGACTGAGCTCCAACCGGTATCCAAGGAACACGGTGAAGCTCGGACATCGTGTCTCGACTAAGAATGCCAAGACGGCACGAAACGGTACGTTGCACAAGAGGGCACCAATGGATCCTCCTTTTCTTTGGGTGTTTGCACTGACCAAAGCAAACTTCACAATCGTAAAAAATGTCATGAATCTTGCGTTTGCTGCAAAAGGATAAAAAAAAGAGATCAAGGAAGCAGTGGGCTTGTAGTGACACAAATGCTGCGCTGTTTATCATCATCCTCACTGGATATGAACTTTGTGCTTGTTATAATTTGTCATGTATGTGCATGAGATAAACAAAGAAGGGGGTTCTAATGAGAAACACAGGTGGCGTGTTGATAAAGTGCATTTTTGTGTTGTGAGTGTGTGAGAAAACATGGCGGCTGCCAACTCACTGTCATCTCCTGGTCCTGGCCCAGAAGGTCCAGCTGCCGTTGGATCTCCAGGAGCTGCTTCTCCTGCGTCCTCCTCTCCTTGATGTCCTGCAGGACCTTCTCTCCTGGCTGCCTCAGGTCAATGTCCGAGGCACGTTCCTGATAGACAACAGACACGCGAGCGATTGTCACTCAGAGCCGAGGGAGTCGACGAGCATACGGACACTGTCCTAGAATCGCACTCCCTGCTGATGGCTCTCACATTTGGGAGTCCATCCATGTAGCAGTTCATCATCATTAATTTGAGTTGAAAGATTGAAATTGCTTCAAGACTTGAGAGATGCGCATTGCTGCGGCTCGGCCGCTGCTCAGCAAAGAATCACATCAGGTACTCGCACGAGAAGCATACCGTGGCCGTAACCTCACATAAACTACACGTGCACTACAAGGCTCACATGCACTTTGCGCATCTTCAATTTCGTGCCGAGGCAAGTCTTATTTACCATTTTGGGGGGATTTGGCAGGCCGAGCTACGCCTCGCTCGGCGTTCTGACAGACTGAGGGCGCTTCCTTTTTCACATTCGCGGCGCACCTGACATAATTGGTGACCGAAATTGAACTACACCAGATTCAAACATGTCTAAATTGTTGGCGCGGGTGGTGTAAACGTTATTTTGGTGGATTTGATACAGGTGCAGGAAGAGAAATTCTGCGCTATGCTAATATGTGGTGGTGGATGTCATTGTACTGTATTTCATTCAGAAATTTAACATCAGCGTGCATGGAACCCTCAGAATCATTGTAGAAATCAATTCATTGAATGCATTATTATTATTATTATTATTAGTAGTAGTAGTATTAGTATTATCTTATTTTTAAAATTCCCCCTAGCACGTCAAGCTTTTGTCACTAACTGTCATGATTCTGTTTGTGACCAACAGGTGGCACTGTAGCTGTCTCCCTGCAGCTGCACACCTGTTGATCGTTAGGTAATTAGCTGTTTAAAAGGACTCCCGGCACGACCACTCAGTGTCTGGTCATTGTTTGCTTGTCCTGTCATGTTTGTTTCTGTCATGGTTCTGTTCTATTTTTTTTTAGCTTCAGTCGTGGTTTTGTTTGATACTTTGGATTCGTTTTGTTGTTAGGACTTTGTTTGTTTAGAATTTAGTTGTCTGTGTTTTATCAATAGACTTCTTCAAGTACACCCAGCTCCTCCCTCCTGCCTGCTTTTTGGAGTCCACCACCACCACCACCACCACCACGCAACGTGACACTAACATGGACTTCCATTCTCTGCACCCCATGGAGAAGTATATCAAATTTGGGGGAAACGCCACCTTACAGAAAGAGGTGAGCAGAATGGTGTGCAGTATGCCTTTTGAGAGTAGAATGTGAACTGAATAGAGACTAAAGAGGATAATATTTGGGAGCAACACTGGTCGCAAGTATCGTTTGCATTTTGGAATAAATAATGGGGAAAAAAAAGATTGATTAGTTGCTTTTCTGCTGGATTGAACTGAATATGTGGACAACCACAGTGTTTTAGCATGAATTTGCATTTATCTGAGTTTGTGGGTTTTGGAAATGGAACAAAAAAATAAATAAATCTCTGTGGATTAGACATGTCATTTGTGCGGGTGGTAATAATAATATATATATTTTTAAAGAATATTTCCAATACACCTACCAAATCCATAAGAATTTGGCATGAGAAGAAGCATCAAAGGTTTGAACGTCACTCGAGACCAAAGCAATTCGGATATTGAAATTTGTTGCTGAGAGGGAGTTTTGGGGAGCTTACAGCTGTATGCAGTGAAAAGAATTCAAGCTGTTAAACATTTCAACATTGACTCAAAAAGAATAAGGACTTGGGGGGGTAAACTAAAGAATAATCTGATGTCTGCTGACAAGAACAAAGCACTCCTCACTGGAGGAGAATGTTAGCAAGGAATTGGAACGAAACCTCGTAGAGTGGATTTATTCCATGTGGGACAAACAATGGAATAGTGTCCTGAAGATTAGTTGAAAAAACCCCAACTATTCCAAAAGCTCTTGATGAAATGATTTTGGTTACTGATGCTCAGGTTAATCCGTTAATACTGAAATATAGGAGAAAGATTTCGTTGATAGCTCAATTTGTCATGGGTCCGTTTAGAAATGGAGGCTAGTCAGCAAATGACTTGTGGGTGAATGATTGTTTGGACCTCTCTAAATATATATCCTATAAAAGCAATGACTGGGTAAAAAATGATAGGGTCAGGAAAAGAGGAAGCTGTCAACCCGCAGGGTTGTTTTTGGAGTGCCAGTCCAGTGCAATTTGTTGAATTCTCCAATTTTGTGGTGCACACACATGAAATTATAATGTATGGACGTTGCATAAAACGTCAACAACTCAATCGGTAGTCGCATACAGCTCAATAATCATTCATTCAAGACTACCAAACTTTGAGCAACTGTGAACGTTAACGATTTGGTTTATTCTTTCTACTACGGTATTATGTTCGGAGTTAAGTTTACCAGTACAACTTAAAAGTAAATGTAAAAATATAATCTACTGAGCCCTGGACTTCCAGTATCTCTCATCTCCTCATCTCTCTTGGTGGAACTAATGACAGCTTCTATTTAAGGCTTATTTAAAGTGGTCTTTACTGGAGCTCCCTTGTTCATCAAGACTACAAAATTCAGCACCACATGCAGGTCAGACCCCCGTGATGAAAATATAGTGTTCCAAGCAAAAAAAAAAGGGGGGTCTAAATTAAAGTCTGTTTTTACCACAATTATCACACCACTAAATGCTTGTTTCTAAATAAAATAAAATGAATTAAAATAAGATAATTTTATTTTGTGCAACTACGAGACGAAATTAAGAAAAGGCCCCAACTCAATTTCACTTTGTATTTTCACAGAATAAAATCCTCTGCCTGTTACATTTTTTTTAAGTGGACTATACATCTACTTACATCTACGGTATCTCCTACAGAAAATTGTATTTTGTGCAACCATGAGATGAAAAAACCCCAAAATGAGTCAATCAACAAAAACTGCTAATTCCACCTCAGATTTCTCACGAGCACACTTAACACAATTTCTATGACGTAAACCAGGGGTGTCAAATTCGTTTTTGTCGCGGGCCACATGATAGTTGCCGGTTCCCTTGGAGGGCCGTGATGACTGTGAAACCATATGAAGAAGTCAAGAAGAATGATTTATTCAACTATAATTTAAGTTGCTGTAATGAGGGTTCGGGCAACAAAACACTCGTATATATTGCATATGAGAATTTGACATTTTGGTGTAGATTTAATCAAGCATCATATAAGTCGAAATGTTTCATTTGCTTTCTCGGGCCACATCAAATGATGTGGCGGGCCAGATCTGGCCCATGGGCCTTGAGTTTGGCACCTGTGACATAAACAAAATATCAAGTAAATAGAAGCAGTCCAGTGAATTCACAATCGCTACCCATTTGTCCACCTTTTTTTTTTTTTATCACACTGATCCTCATTAAAAATGTGGGCGCATTATTATTGCAGATTTGCTATACACGACTCCAAACGAGTAGTATTTGATCACAAATGAATATTTATGATTTGATCGAGTGCTAATGGTCGTAGTAGTCGTCGTAACCCCCTCGGCCACATAAAAACAAGATACACATTTGTGTTGTATTACGAGCTGGTTCGAAGACTACACAGAAAGAACAAGTAACTGGGACAATATGACACACAGATGCCGTCATGCAGAACCGAGGGGTCACAGGATGGTGTGCGCTCGGACGCGATCGGGAACAATCTCCAGACTGTGACCTAATTGAATACTTGTGGGACTTTTTGGAAGAAGTATTAGGACAAACCTCTGTACTACTCCATCAGAACTCCAAAATGATGGAATGTCTTTCAAGAAAATGTCTTTCATCCCCGCAGTCACGTTCCACGAACTTGTCAGGATGCACTGAGGCGGCTGTGGCAGCACATGGTGGTCCACAACTTACGGACACGTGTTATTTTCCTTACATTTGTCTCTGGTTTGGATATTGACACCGGGATTCGTTTTAAACGTCTCTCTGGTCTGAAGCCTGTTTGTTGCTTTGCTTTGTAAGAAATAATAAACGCATGTTTACATTTCATTGTCAAGGCGCTGGTAAATCTGAATAGATTAGCCCGTGCAGTTGTTCCAGCTAAATGTAGTTATGAGTCACTTGTTGGCGCGAATATCAAATCTTGACCTTAACAAACTCCAGAGGTTGTTAGCATACGTCACGGCATTTGTTCTTCTTGAAGAAGCTGCTTGACATGCCTCTCCGGCATTCCCACCACCAAAACTATCTGGGTCACAAGACTTTTGGGAAGGATGAAAAACATGTCAAACACAATTATATTTTTCAACACAAGTGTGTCAAACTATTGAAGAAACATCAGATGAATGATTTTGGGGTTTGGGCTGCTGAGCCCCATAAGTTGATTTAAATTGCCCGATTGGAAGAAGCACATTTTAGAGACTCCAAATAGTCGTCCACTGCAAAATGGATGTCAGTATAAATTGAACGTGATCAGTCATGCTGGATGTGACACCTCCAGAGAATATGTACGCACGTTACCGCAAAGCTCATTTTACTTCACCGCAGTTTGAGGGAGCAGACGGCTTGCCAACCGTTATGAAGCATGAACGAATAAACAGGGTCAGTGTGCTACTTGAACGCGTTTCAGAAGATTAAGCAAGCACATTACACACTCGTGATCAATTTTTAGTGCAACATGTTCCACGCGGGTGTCACTGGGACACCAAGCTCAAACAGATGCAGTGGCGAGATGATGTGCCGTTGCACAAGACAAAACCAAACCACAAATGGTGATAATTATGCCAAGGGGACTTTTTTTGTATCGTTTTGTTTTAAGAAAAGAGGCTTTTGCCAAAAACAAGCCCAAATTGTGGTCACTGCTGTTGCATAGTCCTGCAAGTGGCGGTAAGGCACAGAATTGACTTTTCAATGCAGCGATACCCTCACTTTTTGATACCTTCCATGATCCTGGCAAAATGTGAATTTCCGTAAAGTAGAGGTAGACAGGGTTTCTTTATTCCTCTATTTAGCCATTACAAACCCGCTCAATACACGATTCCCTTCACGATTCAAAATCCTGTAAAGCCAGCCGCAACCACCACAGCTCCTGCCCTTCCATACGCTGTTCTTCTTCCTCATCTTCCATTTACAGTAGAAGACGAGCAAGAAGAACAGTAGCCACGGCAACCAGCCTTTGGCCTCCTTTAACAAGGATCCACAGTGCCAAAAGGCGCATTAACCCACCAGGATTGTACCTTTGGCAACACTGAATTCTGGTTACGGTAAGCCATTTTACACTAAAAAGAAAAACTTTAAACATCGTTATTAAGTGGATGTTTCGTGATATATTTAATAAAATGATGTCCCTAGTTGTGCATCTGACATTAGTTGTTTGTCTTTGTGTGCCCTGCGATTGGCTGGCAACCAGTTCAGGATGTACGATACCTACTGCCCCAAGTCACCTGGGATAGGCACCAGCAAGCCCGCGACCCTTGTGATGAAAAGCGACTGAAGGGTCTGACAACAAATGGATAGACAATAAAATACTGCCAAGCCCGCAGAACTGTCAGCCACCATTTTGCATTCAAACATTGTTTTTCATCGGTCTATGGGGCAGCTATGAGCCTTGGGAACCTGTTCAGCAGCATGGAGATTTGGATGGTCAGCACTGTCTTTCTATGTGGCGTTCACATGCTCTCCACATGCCTGCGTGGCTTTTCTCCAGGTGCTCTGGTTTCCCACCCAATGACAAACAAAAATGTAAGGCTCCAGGCTTCTTCGGCCAAGGTGCTAACATGGCTCTGTTAGCAATTACCTGAGCTTTAATGTCTTAATTCAGCAAAGAGTGAAAACTGCTAACAAATAGGTTAACTTTAATGGCGAAATTATTAAGACTGGAAAGGTGTTAGCAGCTCGCTTAACTTTGATGGCGTAGCTCCGCATTAAGACTGGTCAACTGTTCTCAGTTAGCGTAACGTTGTCTTAAACCAGAAGGACTCGAGCACACATTTATGATACCAAAGTTTAAAAATGTGAAAATGTCTGACTTGGGTTATAAATGTAGAAAACACATTTCTCTCCACATTTACCTTTTATATTTGCCTTTCAACAAGTGGCCACTCAAGCGGCACAACCAGGAAACCGAATGAGGGCTCATCTCCTTTGCCGTGCTTGCTGGACAAGTTAGGATGAACCACAAATGATTTGTGTTATTTTCAAGATTTATAATATTGCCGTTGGAAGAGAAATTGGAAAAAAAATGGCACACCAGACAACAAAACAAAGTAGTCTCGTGTAGTTTTCCTCAATGAAAGCACAACTGTTTGGTCGGGCTCCCCATAAATTACTGTGCAATTCCAAATTTCTCAACATTCCGACTTTCTATCGCAAGGTTTGCGTTATTCGGGTATCTTTGTTATGTTAGAGCTCAAACATTAATTGCTTGGTTTTCAACATATTGGGACCACTAGTATAAAATAGTCTGTAGAGTGGCGCATGTTGCCTTTGGCTTAGCGTAATTAAGTTTCTGTTCCAGTTTGGCTGAGTCACCTAACCATGGCTGGTGTTGTTGAGAACAGTCTGCTCTATCGATGCTATTCGACGTTTTCTGGTTGCCTGCGGATGGTGCAGTCAAGACGCCGCATGTGCCACGTGGACTCAGGCCACCAGCCAAGGCTTGTCCACATGCTTTGGCTTGCCACAAGCACACCCTGTGAGAGCTGTTCGGAAGCGATGGCTGAGACTCTTGACTGCGCTCTCTTTTACTCATTTCTTTCCTCACAGACATCCTTGCAGGCTTTGACCTGTAACTGCCAAGTTCTGAGGTGTCTGGGACACAGCTGTGTGCTACATAACGTGAATAGGTTTGCAAGAAAATCTTCAATCAAGAGTAAAATCTCCCTCCCTCCTATCAGCTTGGCCGTTTTGACTTTTCGCTCCCAAACATTCAAAACACCTTTCGAATTTGCCACAAAAATCGACAGAGTGAGACTCCTCTTACTTGTCAATTGCCAATAGTTGAACATTCCTGAAGTATTAGGAGCTATTCGTTTGTGGATCATCTGGACTTTTTTTTTCTCTCTTTTTTTCCCAAAAGTGAGGGTGGTCCGTAGAAATCTCTTTGGGAAACGATTGCAACCGTGTGATGCATCCTACGTCCACAAATGTGATACTGCACTAACACCACATTGGCTGTTTTCAGTATTTGCTAAACAATGCAAAGGATCTTGAGAGGTACGATCATTTGGTTGGTTTTATTTTGGACTTTTCAGGTGGGGTGGGGGACCTCACAATGGTGATCCTTCATGGCCCCTTATTTTTGTTGGATCGCAAGAAATATTCGCTGGGTTTCAAAATACCTTTGCAGAATTTCATCCAGTGTTTGAGAATTTATGTCTGCGGTGGATGAAAATGATTGCGCATGAAGGAGTTTGTTGGTTCGCCACCAAGACAGCGTTCACTCGTAAGTCTGCAAGAATCTGCTGCCAGTGGCAAGACTTCAACGTCTGGTAGTGGAGGATTCAGCAATGAAATAGAAATTGTTTCATTGTATAGCTCAGATAAATTATGTACGTTAGATCAAACAAAATGAGTTAGCTTTACATTACATTAAAAAAGTGGAATCAACTGTGTCAAGGTAGACTTTGGCATAAATCATGAGAATCAAAGAATTAACTTTTACTCATCTGTTTTTTTTTGTTTTTTTCACGCTTGCAGCAAAAGAATGCGCAGCCTCACCATGTCATGTGAGAAGACAGAGCAAAAGTTAAGGTACTGTTGCAGTCATTTTAAACCTCTACCGTGGTTAATTTCTTTTTACACGTCAACTTGGACGTTTCACATGCTTGTTTTACTTTCTGAGTACACCTCGTAACACGAATCAGAGACAATAAAACTGCTTTTTTTCAGGTTAGATGAAGAACAGTGGCTTATTTTTTTACACTTGTATGACATTTAAAATGTTACCATAGTACTTGTTTTGCTTTGAAATAGTGACTTCATGCAAATTCTATAACCGGGTAAAAATGAGGTAAAATAGTAGTAGAGCGAACCCCTATCGATTTGCGTTTTTTTTTTCTGGCAGAACCTACCCTCAGCTATTCACTTAAAAACTCACCTATTTTTTTCATTATGCTTTTGATGGAAGACGCCAAGCTACTACAAAATGCGCCAAAGCCTTGGCTTAATGTCAAAGTGTAAATCGGTGACCAGGAAGTATGTTGAAGTGTGGGGGAGGAGCGAAGTTTAGCCTGGACTGTTCATGGAAGTGACGAAATTGTCGCCCTTATGTTTGTGCTCTGCTGAGTGGCTATCAAGAAGCAAAATCGAATTATCTGGAAGTAATTTATTTTTAAGGCTCATGTTGATGAATAGACCCTTAGGGGTGGTTTCCATTCGTGCTTTTCTGCTATTCGTGGCAGGGCTCAGTCCTACACTTAGTTAATAGCAGAGTTATTGTTAGGGTGGTTCTGTTTGTGACCAACAGGTGGCACTGTAGGGTCCTCCTACAGTGGCACACCTGTTGGTCATTGTGTCATTAGTTGTGACCAACAGGTGGCACTGTAGGGTCCTCCTACAGTGGCACACCTGTTGGTCATTGTGTCATTAGTTCGTGTTGTGTTAAAAGGACTCCCTGCCCGACCAGTCGGTGTTTGATCATTGTTGCTGTGATGTGTGTGTCTTTTGTGTGCGTGTCTTTTGTTTCCGATCTAAACCCTGTTTCAAAGGCGATGCCCAATTTCATCAGTCTCACTTAGCTAACATATGGTAATCGCAACGTTGTCCAATGAATGACACAGACACTGCAAACAACTGAATAGATCTTCAGGACAGCCAATGTTGGATATCAAGCGCATCTGGACAGAATCTACGTTCAAGCGTCTTTTGCACTTCCCGTGCACTTCCACTGACACGTGCAGTGAACAGTCAAGAACAATGTGGCCCACATTTTCGTTGCCAAGTAGTTTGGCCCTTATCACAGAGCGACAAAATGTGGGCCAGTGAGAAATTGCGTGCAGGTTTACATTCTCAATTTGATGAGCGCGGTATTATAAAACTACTAGATGGGACATAATTACGAAAGATAGAGGGTACGCAAGGGACAGGTTGAGTTCAGCCATTATGCTAAGCTAATGACGAACAGTTGACAGGGCTCCAGAGTGCTCCTAAGTGCTGCATATACAATGGATAGGTATAAAATCATTTTTATAGAACTATCTGGTTTAACCTATTTTAATCAACCCTGCATCCATAGTTAAAAAAAAGCGTCATCGACATTTGAGATGACGATCCAACAGAAAGTTGCGGTCGTGGTATTATTTAATTACATGATGAGCCAAAAATAGTCGACCACGTTATGTTGGCCGAAAGCACCGTTCATGACGAAAACTTGTTTCAAATTGCCTGTGGTTAAAATCATCAGGGCTCCTAACCTACCACATGATGTGACCTCATTGCCTTTTATCGGAACACAGCTAACCAAGAACAAACAAACAGCTGCTGACCCTGTGAATTAAAACCAAAGTGATGCCATCAAAGCTACTTAAAATGACTGGAACAACCATGAGGCCTTCATTAATGTTCACTGTAGGCACACGGCTGATGAACATGCCCTGATGAAAAGAGCCTACATTAATAATTAGTAATTGTTATGACCTGATCTTGTTAAATTTCCGAGGGATTGGTGCGGGAGCCATGTTTTGAATGACAAAAATTCAGAGCGAACGCAAAAGTAACGTGAAAGCAATAAATATAAAAAAAAAAGCAATAACGTTATACACTGTCAATGACTTGAGCCTTCCCACTCATTTAAAGACGGAGCCTTCATAGGATGACGTTTGGCAAAACATGCAAATTTTCGGTACAAAATAATTTGCTCGTGCACAGGAGACGCAAGCCTTTCCACGTGTCTTAATATTTGCCAATGAAAGAGAAAACCTTCTTCCCTTTCTGGAGCTGGTCCTCCTCGTCAACCTCAAACAACCCTGTAATTAGATTCTGATTTTGGGGGCTGACAAAAACGTTGTAGCAATGTCTTGGTTGATACAAGACCTAACAAGCTGGGCTCAACCAGGCAAAACACTGATTTCTTCTTTACCAGACAGGCTACGACTTCGATGGTGTCTGAACAGAACCAATTACCTCCGCCAAGGTGTGAAAAGCTGGAGGCTTGTTACCTTTTTAGCTACCTTGAAGATACAGGGACAGCGGTTACTACAGTGGACAGCTTATCAAGTTTATCAGGTTATTGGGTGCATGAAAAGGTTAATATGACCGTTTCTAAATGTGAGAGTGCATGCTTCAATACTTTCTGCACAATTTGTTGTTGTGTAAAAAGGGCTGAAACGTTGAACAGTTGGATGTCGTTGACGTTGGGCATGTGCATTCAAAAGATGAGAGAATGTCAATGTCGGTCAACCTGTAAAGGTTATAGTGCATTTTTGGGCTATTCCTGAAATTTCACTTTCAACTTTTGTAAGTTAGTGTATTAAGATATGCCTTGCATCGTCTTGGCTTTGGTGAGGGGGGGGAGCTTGCTGTGAGTGGTAGTTCAGTGCCCGCCTACAGGACACGAATGGAACTGCATTACCCCGAATTTCCAATCAAACATGTCCAACATTGATTCCACTACTGAGTGGCTGCATTCTCGTTGTTTTTCACACTCATTGTGTTATGAAAGGATCAGAACATAGTCACAGGTGCAAGTCCTGACTCATCCTTCCTGACTCATCCTAATAAGAGCCAGCGGTCATGAGGGACAGAGGACTTGCTGTTTATTTTGAAGTATGAGGATCCCTGCGACATTGCCCGATTAAAGAAAGTAGGACAGGAAGTAGTCTGGCAACAACTGTGCTTTAAAAAAAAAAAAAAAACTACTTTGTTTTGTATTCTGCTCCTTTTGTATTCTCTTGCTGGTTCTTTTTGGTGAGTGCTGACTTGTGCAAGCTTCTGCAGAGAACAAAGTTCACCACAAAACAAAGCACATTTGCTTTTATGACCACCTTGAGTTTACAGCCACCGATGCTGTGAGAATAACTTGCTTTGGAGGAGATTTAGACTGGAGGCGCCATCCCTTTGAATATAATCTGGCAGATTCAGACACTTTTGGGGCACAAGTGTGGTGAGCACCATCTTGCGACTTGATGCTTTGATGTATTCGTTATGCGACATCCTATCGGAGCATATTGACTGTGTCATTGTCGAGGTTATTGAAAAATACCTGCAATGACCATGTCAGCGCTAATACAGAGCAGATGACAGATGGATGATAGAGAATTAGAGTTTCCCAAAATCTTTTGAAACTTGCAAGATTAAAGGCAGGGGGGGAAAAAGTAGGTCATTGAAAGTAACACATCCAGCTGGCCATTAATAACACATTTTTGCACTAGTAGCCAAAGGTTCATTCATAGCATGGGACTCAAACAAGGGCTGGATTGTCTTTTCTGAAAAGACTCAAGACAATTTCAATCGTGAGCTGTCCTTGCTGTCTGCAGAATGGAGGAGACAAATTGTTATTTTTCCGATGGTGGATGCATTTAGCTGAATCAGCGAGTCAACTTTCTTACCTTGACACTGAAATGATCTGATATTGGTGGACTACTTGTCATGTTCACTTAGTTCATCTATATGATTGCATGCAGATTGCTTGGCATGATCAAATGCACATCAGGCCTCACCTCGAACGGTTTATTCATCGTTTCCACTTCAGAGGATTTTTAAACTGATAAAATTAGGCCACAGATATCACTTTTGGCGGTTGTGGATATAGATTTCAGCATTTGGCTTCAATTATGGTCATTAGTCCTGTATGCCATAGTATAATATGCTGGCTCACAAACGTACACTGTAAGATTATCTGGCTTAAAAAAAACATAAAATGTCATGGGGGATTTTTTTGTTTTTTGTTTTTTTTCTGTTTTCTTCTTAAAGGATGAGCGTGCCATGTAGCGAAAATCCTGAGCTAACCCTTAACTTGGAATCGTGGCCAAACATACGATCTGCGTCTGGACGTTTGGCCTGAAAATAAAGACTTCTTCGTCACCGTTTGATGTGAGAATGAGATAAAGATCAAACTGGAAACTCAATGAAACGTGCCATTTTCGAAGGGACGACGTCAACTTTGTAAAAGCCTTAATTTGGCAGCTAACATACGATACACGTGGTAAGTCACAATAAATGGTGATTAACCCTTTCATGCACCCTGTAACCGGATGACATGAGAAGCTGTGACCACAGTACCGCTGTCCCCGAAAGGGTTAAGAACAGGACAAAGCACTTCCTTCTGGTGCAGCACACCTCTGCACAAAGATGGCCACATGTGATGTCTGGGCTTAGTTTGTGTTTACACGAATCATATCATATACAGCAGGGGTGTCAAGCTCATTTTTGTCGCGGGCCACATTGCAGTTACGGTTTCCCCTGGAGGGCCGTTATGAATTTGGGGAAACCATATACATGTACATGTTTAATCCCCTCCACATATTACATACACAGCGCACAACAAATTGGTGGCTAACTAGTTTCAAAATCAGAATTTAAGAATAATGACTGTTATTGTGGATTACATATGACATTTTGACATTTTTAGATCAGACTTTAGCACGCATCACCGAACTTGATATGCTTGATTTGCTTTTGCGGGCCACATAAAATGATGTGGCGGGCCAGATCTGGCCCCCGGGCCTTGACTTTGACACATGTGATTATACAGTATGTATAAATAAATGATATGCACTTATTTAACATTTGTTTTAAGAAGCCAGCAATTAAGAAAACAACATTCAAGCAAATGAGGGTTCAAACTGTCTTGTCATCAGTCCCTAGTTATCGCTGCTTCCACAGCAGGTCTGACAACATGTCTTCCAGTTTGGTTTAGGTGACTTAAGTCCGATTACTCAAATAATTATTTCAAATGTGAATTACCCATGTGATTAATCTGCTGTCATTTTTTGAGTGATTTTTCAAAGTCCAACTGCATTTTAACAGTGACTGTACACAATCCTGCGGGAAGATGGGGTGCAAAGTGCTGGCAAAAGGAGAAAATGAAAGGAGGGGCTGGTTGGTGTTGAATTCGGTAGAACAACTCATTGTCTTTCGTGGGTTTGGCTTTGCAAAATGTACAACAGCTGGTCATGATGGGATTATTTAGAAAGGTCAGAAGTAATTTGGGTGAAGCCTGCTCGTAGTAAAACACGTTGGAAAAGTCATGATAGGGCATGACACGCTGCGATCTACTTATCCTCCTATTACAGACAACTTATCGTCTTTCCTGGGCCTTGCTTTGTGAAATGTAGAACAGATGCTCATGATGGGATTATTTCACAAAATCAAGATTGACTGGGTTGAGGGTCATTTGCAGTCAGACATGGTGGAATAGTCACAACAGTGCATGACATCCCTGCAATACCGTCACGGAGGCAAAGAAACTCCCTCAAACTCCCTCTTTGGTTTAACGTCTTTCTCACAGGCCCTCTCAAATACAGACGATCCTAAATTGGTAGTGATTTTGGTACAATGAAAGTACTAAGCCCAAAAATAATTGCTATCATTGCAATGGAATATTCTGTTCAACGTCCAAGACAGTGTCCTGATTTCAACCGAAAAGAAGATGCTTTTCGCTGACTGAAGACAGAAACTGAAGGTGGACCTAGTGAAAGTCTGCCAAAACATCTACAGGGAGGAAACTTGGATTTTGGTCATTTCCATGTGCTCCTGACATTAGTCACAGTATTTTTCCTCCACGTAATAAAAATAATGGTTATATTTTAAACTATCTCAACTTAGGTACGCTGTATAAACTGGGCGGTTACCTCAAAATGGTGGTTGTGATTTTACTCAATCATATATTGGCTGATTTGATATTGCTGCGTTTGCATCGTAGCCTGTGCTCTGCTCGTCCCTGTGCGTCTTTAAACTTGAGTCACTTGTTTGTACAAAATACAACATCGCTAATCATGATTGAACAATGCTGAGCCTGATAAAAATTTCTCAGGGGAAAATGCACAAGAAGCACAATGTGCGTAATTTAATGTGGAAATGAAAATGGAAAAGTCATTACCCCAGCAAGCACTTTTTCATTTTTCCGAATAACTAAATAGCGCCGAGACTCCCCGAAGATTAATTGGAAAGAATTTTACATGATGTTGCCATTGATGCCCTGCTGGGTTATACTTAAGCTTAATGACGTTGCATCATATCAGCTCTGAATCCTGTCTGCAAGAGTCACGGGAACACGAAGAGAACTATTTCTGCTCCAGTATAGACGCGGTTCTGTTGGAAGCATACCTCTTTTAGGAGTGCGTAGGAGCGTTGCAATGAGGGAAGTTCTACGGCGGGCTGGAAAAGGCGAAGTTTGGAGTCTATGTCAATCAGCTGCTGCAGGTCAGACGTCTCCGGGGTGTAACCTTGGCTTGCCGAAACAGGCACGGCCCACATGTCCTCCTGGAAGAGACGCATCAGTTGACTAAGTCAAGGACCGTCGGGATTGGCCTCAATTATTTTGTGACAACCTCAACGAGAGATGCTCAAAATTGCATATTTGTCACTGGGTAACAAGTATGAGATAGTGGATAACGCCTATCCTCACAGCATTGCCAAGTGAACGGTCTAATGCAGAATCGACTGCCCCTGGAGAGGGAAAGCGGTGGGAAGAGTGATGAGGTCACTGGCGTTGAGAGGTGAGACGAGATCTAGATCATAATTGGATGATGCAACTGTTTCTCTGATTAGTGAGGAAAGTGTGATTGACAGGTGTCAGAATACATTTTGTGTTTACGGAAAATACAAACTAGTGTGGTTCATTGAGTTAGAGTGTTTAAACATGTCAAAAGGAAGCCAAATTGTGTGAAATAGCTAACCAAAGGGGACCGAGCCAATACTGGATTATTTAATACCCAGCACATTAGCTTGCGGATTTGACCAAGCATGTTGGGTCAATATTTTGAAACACGGTGTCAGAAACCATATTGATGAGTTAAAATTCACAAGAAATGGGTTACGAGTCACTTGATTGATATGTTTGGGACCGTTATTACACCGGATGCCTTCCTAATGCAACCCAGACATTTTTTTTTTTTTTTATCTAGGTTTGGGATCGACAGCGACTAGGAAACAGCATAAGCCGAAAAATGTCTTGCCTCTGGACCCAACTGGATGTTACCATTTGCCCTGACTGGAACAATGTACTGGAACAGCATGTCTTTGAAGATTGTCAATTATTCAGTCCAACAAGTGAGCCATTTTAAAAAATGTGGCGCTTGGAGATGTCTGCGCTTAACTGAGTGTTATTCTCATTGCAGCATAGATGCAAAGATGAACCTAAATGGGATGTATTCGAAGAGACTTTGCAGGACTGGTTAACAGAGGTATTGCCCCAGTCAAGTGCTGAGTGCGTCCTGCTCTGCACCTCAAATCGACACCTCCTTTTTATCTGGCATCTGTAAAGATTACATTTACGTTAAGAGTTCAAAGAGGAAAAAAAGTTCCCATCTGGTTTATTTATGTGTTCGAATAGTACGTACATAATTCCTCCCATATTGCAAAGACAACTTGTGGTGACATGTCTACATCGGTTCCAATGATTATGGACTGGTAAATGCATTGCCTTAGTTTAACAGATATAAATAACATCGTGAGAGGTGTAAATGGCAAACAGAGCAGGAATGTCGAGTTCATGCGTCCCATTGGATTCTACGCAGAACTGGAACTCAGTCCTTGAACAGGACTCGCTGCCAAAGTCCCAGTGACATAAATAATGGTTTTGTGCCGTCATGATCATTCGCAAGAGCATGCTTTGCAATAACAGGAAGTCATCTCGCCAGTAAAATATGGAAATCTGAGCAACTGCATTCCCATCAATTCGGTAGCTGCCACTACAACCACTGTGGTATTTGTTAAAAAAAAAATTAAAGGTCATAAATAAAATACCATGGTATCGGGAAACATTTGGAGGCCTCCCATGTATGCAAAGCTGTTGGAGTCAAGCTAAAAAGAAACGTATGTGAAAGATAATGCTTCCCAACAGGCCTAACAGCTGCCAAAAAGTGCGATTTGGGAAAAACAAACGAATCGAGATGAAGACGTAGAGATGGTAGAAACTGTAGAGTCCTGCTGTGAGACGTCTACTGCTTAACGATCTGCCCTTCAGTTTCAGACTTGGAGCTCCGATGGCACGCCGTCCCTTATTTATATGTGCCAATATCCGTCATCCCGTTTATGAACGATTCTGCCTTCCAAATTTCAAAGACTCAGACAGAAGAATTATCATGCAAATGTGCCAACAATAGAAATGGTACCACGTGGCTTCTCGCGAACGACATCTGGCTCATGTGTGCGGCTTTGGGTAGTTGAGGATGGTCTGCCCAGAGGCCCTCTCAGTGGCCAAGTAGACCTCAAAACATGCGTAGCGGTAAGCATAAGTCCATGTGCTTAGCTGTAAAATGCAGACACGACTGTGACTATGATAAGGGCCCCGGTTCAACTATGTGACTGAGAGCGACTATTTGATAGTGGAAACATATTTTGGTTGCCATAAAATGTAAAAATATCTTGCAGAATGTTGATAGCAGACACTGTTAAATGGAATCACCACCTGCTAAGATGTGACTCCAAAAGATCTCAGACAGGAGGAAGATGTATTCAAGAATTTGCAAAAGTCGTATGTTGCCTGTTCTGCGCTCCCATGGCAGCTTACCTCCTTGTCTGTGCCTCTGGCACTGTTCTCTTCCTCTCCATCTATGTCTCGCAAGAGCTCAGTCAGACGCTCTTCCTCTGCCTGTGTCAACAGCACTTGGCCTCCTCTGCCCCTGACAAGCTAGTGAAGCACACAACGGCAGGAAAGACAAAGACCTTGACTGCAGACGGCTGCGTGTTTGCAAATGAAGAAAAATAAGTACCAGCAAAAAACAAAAAACTAAACACCAGATGTTACCCAAAATCAAAAGCACGCCTGTCCAATTCAGGGCAAACCCAAATCAGATATTTTGACGCGGGTGTTATTGAAAACCAAGAATCTGTGCGACTAATAACAATTATCGTGTCAAGTTTGAATGTTGATTTAAAATTTGAACTTTGGCCATTTTATGGCAGATTCAGATTCAGATGGTTTTGGTTTTGATGGAGAGACAGATAGGCAATGGACCAGTGATGCCCAAAATACAGCGCGGGGGTCATTTTTGGTTTTTAGTGACCAGCAGACAAAAAAAACTAAAAATTGGGATATATACATACATATACCAGTATATACATAATTGCTTGATCATGATTGATTGATTGGTTTTAGCAGATTCAAAAAAGTCAGAGAATGTCAAAGTAGCTTTTGCTTTTTGTGTATGTGGCCCTCAGATGGAAAAGTTCGGATTCCTCCGCAGTAGACAGATTGAGGGACAAACAGAATAACAGCCCTAACGACAGATCAGTCGGTCGACTGACAAAGACTCAAAAGGACAGACAGATATATCAAATAATGTTAAGGGACTCCAATTATTCTTTCATTTTTCTCCATGGAGCACTCGCAAATTCAGCGTGTGTTTCTCACTTGGCCTAGTCAGTCAAGTCAGACTGAGAAAAACAAACAGTGAAGAGATGTGCTCCAAGTCCTGAGAAGATTCCTGAACTGCCCATGGCCTCACATGAACTTCGCCATACCTCAATATTTCTCTTGACAAAGTTCTTCTGTCTCTTCTTGCCCTTAGTGGCGTCACTGTGGCTCCCGTCGTCCGGCTCCTCGCACACAGACTCGGCTCCTTCGATCATGTCGTCTGCTCTCTCTTCACCTGTCAGATGAGAATGTACTTTAGATGCCACGGGGAAAAAATATGAAAAGGTTATGTTCTTGCTGTCGAGTAACAAGGTAAAGACATTTCCCTTGTCATATTTCTTTTTTATTTTTTTGACTTCTTCCAAAATAAAAACTATGTACGAATTTCTACCAGTAGCTGTGCAATATCAAAGTGACAGATGTGTTTTTAAAACACTGTGGTGCTGTTAGTCTGCGAGAATAGTTTGGGGGGGGAAATGAAAGGAGTTTACTAAGCTTCTGGTGCCATCTAGTGCGCGTTTGTCTGCTTGCATTACAGCTTCCACCATGTAAAGACATCTGTGTCTCCTTTCAGGGATATGCACAGACTTACTCTGTAATATTTGTTGTAGTCTTCCATCCATTTCAACGTCATCTGTCTGAGTCTGAAACAGTGACTGAATGTCCTCCCTCTCTAGGGAGCCTACAAGAAACACAAATTTGGAATGTGACATTTCACATGATTGGTTATTATTGGTTATTGCTTACCAATCGGTGCTTCCAAAGCCCAAAACAGCCTTGCGTTCATGGCTTCGTGGCTGCATCCAGAGTGGCCCTCGGGTAAGCTCTCCTTTGAAAAATACACACTTTTAACTCTGTTACATTAATTGAAGTCAACTTTTGGAATGATTGTATTTGTCAGAAAAGTTGTAATGTATCCTCTAGTTTATTTTTCCATTTACGTTAGATTTGAGAGATTTTGTATTCTGTGACATTGAACTACCTACATTCCACTCTCTACTTTTCTTTCCTTTTTCATCTATTCAACTATTATTGAGCGATAGGTTTGTTTTTGTCAGAGAGACATCTAGCCGTCACATAACACTGTTTCACCAAATCCCAACATAACCGCTTTCAATGTTTGACTCCAACAGAATCAGGCAATCACATGATCACACACAAAGTCTCTGCGAGACCACACCGAAGACTAGTTCTTAAAGTGACACATGAAGCATGGCAGAAACAACAGAGGCTGTGCTGTCATCTGCGTCATTTCAGCCTTTAAATGACACTTAAATGACAAAACGCGTTGCAGATTTCTGCATATCTGCCTAGTTAACCTGTAGTGCTTATTCACAAGTGCAAACAAAAAAAGTTCATTGAACACTCATTCTACAATCTATACTCTAAATTGACTGCAAATTTGGGCCTCTCTGGCAAGAACATCATGAAACAGAACAACATGCAAATGTTT
This sequence comes from Hippocampus mohnikei, assembly GCA_026261675.1. NCBI lineage: Eukaryota > Metazoa > Chordata > Actinopteri > Syngnathiformes > Syngnathidae > Hippocampus > Hippocampus mohnikei. Next base: position 7,553,262 of record JAKGUB010000521.1, read on the forward strand.
TTGTTAGTTTTTTTTTTTTTACCATTAGCTCTTGCCAGAGTTCAGCTTGGCATTGTTTCCTTTGACGCTTGGCTTCTTTTTCTCTGCACATGCATAGAGACAGTAGTTCATCAAGCCTCCTCATCTCCTCAATTGCCCTCTGCAGTTTTGGATCTTGCTTCTCTTCATCAGTTGCATTAATATCATATGGCCCTAAAAGGGATATGCATATACAGTATTCAAATTGACTTCCCCTGCAAACTTGCACTTCAGCATTAACAAATTTGTCCATTCGATATTTTTTTGGAAGCTTATCCTTGGATGTTTCACTGAAAAGCTCACCTACTCTCTGTTTTTGCATTTGTGGCATCGTATTCAAGAAGTGAGACTGTAATTACTGCCAAAGGTGCATCAACAAAATATTGAGCAAAAGCTGAATACTTATGTACATGCGGCGTCATACGTTATATCTTTTACAAATTTCAAAAATTTTGTGGTCATTACAGTGTTGTGTGCGCGTGTGTGTGTGTGTGCGCGCGTGTGTGTGTGTGTGCGTGTGTGTGTGTGTGTGTGTGTGTGTGTGTGTGTGTGTGTGTGTGTGTGTGTGTGTGTGTGTGTGTGTGTGTGTGCGTGCGCGCGTGCGTGTGCGCGGCATTTTGAGGAGAAAAAACATATTTCATTTTGGGATGAGGCTATAAAAATAAAGTGTGGAAAAAGTGGAAGACTGAATATTTTACAAATGCACAATACACTTGATATAAATAGATCCATCCATCTATCTATCCTTCATTATCCGTTTATTTCCTTGTAGAACATTATCGGCTGGGAACTATTGGTATAAACAGGACGAATGGATGGATGGGTATACTGACTTTCATCCATTTAAAATACACATTTTCGGATGTAAGGACACGCACAAACTTTGTTGCGCATATTAGTCCACTCACCTCTTTGTGTGATTTCAGAAGACTCTCTTGATCCAGGTCTGGAAATGCTTTCTGAACCACCCTGTATGCTCATTTCCATGGCGATCAATTGGCGTGTGCAGTTAGAAGTACTGTAGTATTTTTTTCCTATATTGACTGTATTATAACTATTAATGCTAATGCTAACGGTGTCTAACTCCGATATAGTGAGCACAATCTTGCGGGCGAGGGGAAGTTTTACACGGAGTTTGCAATTGATTTCGTCTGCAACCACGGACACAATGACGATGGTTGTTCTCATTTAACGACCACAAAGACGTTCTATTCTATCCTATTTCACGTCAGTGGCGTAAAAACGACGGCTCTTTTTACGTATTTGGTATAAAATAAGATATCAAAAAACATACCATCATTGCCCCTTGAAGTGAAACTCATTTGATGCCTTTCCTACTCTGTGTGTTTTTTAAGAGAGAACGCGGCCAGGTAAACGCACGTCAAGCATATGGTAACTATGGACGCAAAATCTCCCGGATGTTGTAACGATGGAAATATGCCTTCGTTACTATGGAGGCGGTGCAGTGCTCGAGTCTTCAGCTAGTTAGTGTAGCTGTCAGGTAGCTCGCCTCGTTTATGTGTATATATATTTTTAATGGTTGATGTTATACACAACCGTCCGGAATATTAGTAGTAAATGTCGCCGTTGTGGAGGGTGGAGTATCCCAGGCTGTGCTGAAGGAAGGTGGGTAACCGCTAGAAATGTTATCGTCTGCATTACGTAGTTTGTTTTTGCTAGGTAGCTAGCGGTCGACTCATTTTGGTCGTTCTGACGTACAGTATAAGGTTTTAGGACAATTGTCGTCGATATGTAGGCACCACTGTGGACTTGAGCAAAGTATGTTCGAATCAAGTTTTACGCCGTGTTCCAAATCCTTTCTTGGCAGATATGCGTAGTGCAGGGAAGAGGTATGTGTTTGTTGATGTCGAACCAATAACAAGAACTCTAATTATATTATACTGCATCTCCGAGGGATTGCTTTGTGCTCGTTACGGCGGTATTGGAATGAAACACTGCAATTAATGAGGCGTATGTTTATGGAAAACCGCTTCTCTCAGACCTGTCATGTCCTAACATCTCATAGCGTCTTTTCACTGGCATCTGTCCAACCTCTGTACACTATTTGAGCTGTCAATCATATTGTTCCAGGGTCATTTGACTGCGGGGAAAGATGCGCAATGGAAAGTCAAAGGCAACATCACAAGCTTGTCGGACCAACCTTTGTTTTAAATGGTCCTTATGCTTGCTGCTGGCTTTGGCGGTGGTAACCACAGGGCAAGATGGTTCAGGTAAGGGGATTCTGCATGCACTCAAAATGTTATTAGCACTCTATTCACAGGGCTGAGGGACCAAGCCTCGAAGCAAAACGCAAACATTTTCAAATAATGGTCAAGCATCGCAGTTTGCGGTTAACATGTGTATCGTGTTCCTCATTAAAAAAAACATGGGTGCAAAATTGAGAATCAAATGCTGACCGTCAAATGTAGTCATGTGTATTGGGAGCCGTTCTCACAACTTGACAGAGCCCCCAAATTTATCTTTTTGTTATTTTCAGGTTGTGTCAGACCTGTCATGGTGGAGCATGGCTCGATTACCGTGCCAAAAACCAACATGGATGATTTCCCCGTGGGGACAATGCTAGAGTACCAATGTGACTCTGGTTACCTGTTAGATGGACCCGGCATCCTCACCTGCACTGCACTGGGACACTGGTCCTCGGAACCACCACAGTGCATACACAGTGATGGTAAAGTCACTTAGTGTCGTCACAACATAGAGCAGGCGACACAGGCTCACATTAACAAGCGTTTTCATAGTAGTGCTAATGTTCAAAATTAAAACACTGGAAGCAAGAGTTTCTCATTTTCCCATCTTTCAACAGTATGCCAGTCTCTACATTTGCCAAAAAACGGGGGCTACACCTGCCACCCTTCTCCATGTCGCCAACTTTCTCATGGCACTGTGATTGAATTCTCCTGTGATGAAGGCTACACCCTGAAGGGAGATTATAAATATCTTACCTGTCAGTATGGCGAGTGGGACGGCCCGGTTCAGATCAGCTGCGTCAAAGAGCAAGGTATTTGACTTTGCCTATTTCAATAATAAACTGCCATTACCGATAAAAGAAAAGAAAGTTATTTATTAAAGTACACCAAAGTTGTAAAATGTTTATTGACACTGTCAGACAAGTATTTGCAGCCATCTCGTTACCTCTGCGTCCTGCATCCTAGAAACATAATTTTCCCACGGGACGCACAGTTCCAAATAATGTGCGTTTTTGGGACGCAAGTAAATTTCTCAGTCAAACCCAAAAAACCTACGGTAAATCTTTTTTTTCAGCAACAATCGCAGTTTGATCATCGCCGCCGTTGTTGTTTTGATCTTGCGTTAAGTAATCTCGCGTGATGAGATTTTCGTTCTCGCCAGACAAGGTTGGCGAGATCGTCCTTCATCTCGCGGGAAGCTGACGATTGCCAAGTTGTGTAACGTTAAAACAAGTGTTGCGAACAAGTGTTGGGAAAGTTTCTTGCGGAGATATCACAGAGGAAGCAGTGGATAGTTTTTTGCGATAGTAATCTTGTATGCCTGAATTAAAATTTTTGCAGCATTTGTTTATAAGAAACAAACCTATTATCAATGTATGTTGTTGTTGTTTGTGTTATTATCATATGCAATTGAATAAGTAGACCATTTCAGAATTCCAAATTTGGGACTCTCTAAATGCATAATGGGACTCATACTTTTCTGATCAGCGAGTCCCTGGGACTCGCAGGGCTCAAACTGTAAAATTATCACTGTATTTATATAAATGACTGAGGTAAAAATAATTTTCTTCATATTGTTAACATTGCTCCAATCGTTTTCTCCCACATGGAACACGTTCAGTTTATAGTCTGCATCTTTGTGTCCATGCATGAGAAAAACTCAGAAGTTCTCCAGAACTGTCAAAGAATTCAATTCAAGTGTTATTCTTGGTCTCCCCGGGTAAATTACTGTAACCCAGGCTGAAAGTATTTGTTGCGTTGATACAAGTGAAAACAGCAGCGTCTGCAGGCTGAAAATATTTGTAAGTCTAATTCAAATAAAAACACCAGTTTCCCAGAATTTGTTGGGCTTCCTCCTAGGATGCGTGAGGCCGTACGTGGTTGAAAACAGCTGGGTAAACCACACGGAAACCAACAGAGGCTTGTTCCCTGTGGGCACCGTGTTGCAGTACAGCTGTGACCCTGGTTACCTGCCAGATGGCCCGAACATTCTCACCTGCATCTCGCCAGGACGCTGGTCTTCACAACCTCCCAATTGTACACAGAGTGGCGGTAAGACTCTCAGTCCGCTGTATTCACATGTAAAAACTGTCATGTAAAATTGCCCAAGACAACCTCCAAATCACAAATGTAATGAACATGTTTTTGCTCATTGTGGTCAAGCACCAAATTTGACAAGTTTTTATCAAGTTTAAACGGGTTCAAGAGTTGAGTTTCCGCTCTAAATATATTTATATTTTTTTCTCCCTCTCCTCCAGCTTGTCTCCCTTTGTCTAAACCAGAGAACGGGGGTTACACCTGCCACCCGTCCCCCTGTCGACTGTTTTCCCACGGCACTGTCATTGAGTTCTTCTGTCATCCGGGCTTTGTTCTCATGGGGGACTACTACCTGACCTGTCAGGATGGACAGTGGGATAGCCCCGCGCAGATCAAATGTGTCAAGCAAGGTTACCTCCATTTATTCATGTAAAACAATTGACAGAGTTGGACATTCTTGAAACCGGTTCTCATATCTTAGGTCCTGAGTATCTTCCTTTTTATTAAGTAAGTGTCTTAACCCCGTGACTGTCACTGAAGGATGTATGAGACCCTTCATAGAGCAACACGTTTCGTCTAATCTGACCGACAACAACATGGGCGCCTTCCCCGTGGGCGCTGTGCTACAATATCGCTGTGACCCAGGTTACCAACCAGATGGATCCACCATCATCAGTTGCACTGCGCTGGGAGGCTGGTCCTCAGAACCTCCTCGCTGTATACGTACCACAGGTAAAAATATGATATTTAATCCCCTGAAATGTGTTTACTTACAAAGTACGTCAAAATTAACAGTCTCTACTCACAATGTAATTATTTTACTAACAATTGTAAAATGTGTGTATTATTGAGCGAAATAAGGATTTAATCCCCAAACCAAACGTGAATTACAGCAGTTCCTGGCAAAGAAATTCTTGTTTGGCAGGCACACTGATGAAACGTTTATTGTAGTTTTTCACTGGGTTTGCACACAGCTCGGGAGGGATTTTGGATGCTGCAGGTTTCGTAGCTGCTGCTTGGAAACACAGGGCTTATGTTCCCTCCACAAGTTTTCTTCTGGTTTGAGGTCTGGAGAATAAGTTACTCCATGACCTTAGTATGCTCCATGTTGTTGAGTTTAACCCTTTCTTGAACCCTGTAACCTGATAACATGATAAGCTGTCCACTGTCGTAACCGCTGTCCCTGAAAGGCTTGATAAAGAAGTGAAACACTCTTTCTTCCATTTCATTGACAGTGTGCCATCCTCCATATCAGCCGCAGAACGGAGGCTACACCTGCCACCCCTATCCGTGCGGAAGACTCTCTCACGGCACTGTGATTGAGTATTTCTGTGACGAAGGCTACATCATGAAAGGAGAATATAAATACCTCACCTGTCAATATGGCACATGGGACGGCTTCATGCAGATCAGCTGTGTAATGGAGCAAGGTAACACCCTCCCCACACACTAGCAACCCTCAAAATGTTTATAGCTGCCTACATCTATATACCACAAACAATGATCCCAAAACATAAGATAAGATATCCTTTATTTGTCCCACACTGGGGAAATGTACAGCCTACTGCAGCAAGATTGTGGGTAGAAAGAAGAAAAACAATATATTTCACACTCATCTTACAACTTTAGCTTTAAAAAAGTGAACGTCTTAGAGATTATTTCTTTTTGGTGTTTGGTGGAATTTTGGGATGACAGAACTCCATTTTAGATTGTCCAAGTTAAATTGATCCTATGATTGAATTTCCAACAATGTTTTCCCTCAGAACACGACACATCCGTACCGTTGGGGATGCCGACTTGGTCAATCGTATCATCTACAGCCAGCTCAGTGGCACTCATCCTGCTACTGGTCGTGCTCTTTGTGCTTCTGCAGCCAAAACTGAAGTCCTTCCATCGGTGAGGCAAAAACTAAGCCCCCAAAAAAACAATAAAATATTTCCTCTTCCTGTCATATTCGTATGCACTACAGTCTTTTTTGTTGTAAAAATGACTTTGGAAGCCTTCATATTCAAAATCTTTATTTAAAGTACAAGACAATGCTGGCATTACTTTGTCATTATAATATAAAAACCAGTGATTTATCATCGTTGAAAGGGCCAATGTGGGTTTCCTCCAACAGGAATTTCCCAACACTGATGATCAGTCCTAGATTGTGTCTTCTGTTCCTTTCCACCCAGACGGGAGCGGGGTGTGTCAGGCCATCCCGTGTCCATTGTGGTGGAAGGAATCCAGGTGACTCTACCCTCGTACGAAGAGGCGGTCAGCAATAACTCTGCTTCGGCCTCCGCCCCGAGCAACGAGTCTCGTGTGCAGATCGTGTTGTCCGAGGGCTACCCGCAAACCACGGGACCAGAGGCCGGCCCTTCTCAGCCCTCTTCCCTCAGTCAGCCGCATTCGGAGATGGCCGTGATGGACCCTTCACCACCTTCATCGTTCTCTTCACCCTCGAGCGGGACTCTGCAGCACGCTGGCGCCGCAGCTCTGCCTCACGACGACCAGCGCGGCCTCCCTCTGCTCGACTCGGAGGTGGATTGTTCTGATGGTGAGGATTTCTTTTCGTACACACTCCTTATTTTCAATTCATGGCATGTACATGTAATAAGGGCTGGAATGATCATGACGGTGATTTTTTTTTTTCAATTGAAGTCTGAAAATTCTCTGAGGACCACCATACCTTAAATAACAATTCTAATCAACATCTAAGTCTAGCATAAAGGCAGATGGGACGCTAAATCCGATTTTATATTGTGAAAACTAATTGTGAAATTGATTTTTTTTAAATTGTGAAATAAATTATCATTATTACCACAAACAACAGAGAAAAAAAAAGTAACAAAAATTTGTACAATTGAGTACCGGGATTGATTCCCAGATACCCACAATTGGAACCGAACCAGTTCAAGTGTAAAAGGTACCCATCCCTTCCGTCAACTATGCCCATGTAAGCTAGTTTACAAAAGTAGGTTCAGTGTTCCAATTCTAGTGACTAAGTCCCTATACAGCATTACGAGACACTCCCAGCCCCTCCAGCCACTTTTCTTCAAAAAAGCAACTAGCAAAGGTTCTTACATTGAGCCTTTTTGACAGGACCACCAGGATCCCTTATCCAGCCTCTTTTAGATGTCTCCAACCGCCAACACACCTTATTGAAATGATCTGCTCATCAACAAGCTTTGCAAAAGCATGATTATTTTAATCAGGCTTGTTGGAAGAGGGCGACATCCAAAACAGGCTAGATAAGGGTTCTCGAGGACCGGACTTGGGCACCCCTGCATTTTAGGAATGGCCTGACCGATTAGGCGGCTCCTTCAAAATCTACAAAAATCAGGGGATTTATTTTTGGGGGTTTCGGTTTAATTTTAAGTTTTGTCAATTTATACATTTTTTTTTTTACATTAAAACATTACAACATCAGACAAAGATAATGATGTTCATTATCTAATTCATTGTTGTCCAAACTACAGCTAATTCCTTGAGTGATTGGTTTTAGTGTTTAATTAAAAAGGATAGACCATGCGAAAGTGGTCTGTATGTGGCCCTCAAAGGAAAAAGTTTGGAGATCTCATCTAAGTGAAGGCCGAAAAAATGAACTATCAAACCAAACCAAAAAAAGTCTAAACTTTATTTTGAGGGTGCTACAGTGCTATGCTTTTGCTTTGTGCAGATATGCCTTTGCTGAAGGAGGCCTGAAACACAAACCATGTTGACTCACCGGTGGACACACTTCAAAGTGGCACCAAGCTAAGTCATGTCTCCGACCACCCCAAAGCAGAATATTAGGGCACTTCTGGACCCATACACACTAACTCATCTCACAGTCTATGTATACCTAACATCCTTACGATACATCTGCCTTTCTATATTTTCTCGCCTGATACCTCTGCCTTTCTCTTTTCTCGACTGATGCTTTAAGCACGCGACACCACAACACAGCATTATAGGCTTGTGATGTAAGCTCCGAGCAGGAAGTGATGATGAATAAATATAATTTATCCATCATGAACAACCTTCCACTTGTCGATAGATACCATTACATGACCTCACTTTGCTCTCTAACTTGTTCACACCTTTGTCCCCGATGGCCTTATCTTCCCACTTCTATGCACACGTCGCTTTCCATTTTGTACAATGAGGTTTGAACTTTGCTTCGTGACACTACGTATCTTTAGCTTTGTCACCACAGCCACAGAAAATGTTATTAATTTATTACTGCTTTAAGATGTGTGTTTACTTTATTATGCTGTTGATCAGCGTTGGCTTTGTTGACACATCTTTAGGGGGGTTCACACGGCACACATTTGCTCCGGTGCTGCACCGATGTATTTTGTTGCAACATCTTACACCGGAGCAAATTTTGTGGAGTGTTCACACGTACAAAGCCACTGAGCGTGTTAACACCAGTGCAGCGCCGGCGCAGGCCCACTTGCGTTCAGATGGCAGTTTCTGCAGCGGAGCAAAACGAACCGAAAACAAAGAGCTGTCGTGTTGGTTCTTTTTAATACATACACAACTCAAGCAACTACTGTACAGGCACGCCCTTCTCCTTCTCGGTCTCCATGCCTTCTGCTCAAGAGGCGTTCAACGACTGCCCCCGAAAACATAAATCAACGATGACTTCAATAACACTCAGAAAAGCAAACATATAATGCGCCATTTGCATTTGCTCCGGAGCAAAAATTTAAACCACCTCCCATAGCAGGGTTAAATTTTCTCCGGTTTAAGCTGTTTTCAGGGGCTACACCGGTGTAACTTTGCACGTGTGAACGCTCTACTGGGGCAGCACCGGAGCAAATGTTGCCGTGTGAACACCCCCTTTGACCTATTTATACCGGTGCGTAGTACCATACTTGTTTTGTTTTCTCTTTCACTGCCTAAGTTGCACCGCTTGCACTGTAAAAACTGGTCTGGAGGATGCACACTGAAAAAAAAATGACTGTAAAGTTTGGTTTAAAGTAATTGTAACATTTTATTTGCTTGTTCATTGAACTTACATGAGTGATGATATGGATTTTTGCTTTGTGAAAGTTGCATTGTAATATATGTAAAGTTTGAGGTTTACTGTTATGTAGCATTTTGTCACAATCTTGTTTGATTAAATATTTAATATGCAAGTTGTTCGAAGTCTGCGAGAGCGGACTTGAGATAAATTCACTGCATGGTAGCAGTGAACTCAACTCTCTTCCCAATAGTCGGCACTTGGGCAAATAGCAGCTCTTAAAATGAGGCTTCAAAGGTGTTTATTTCCACTCTCAGGTTGACTGTCAAACTAAACATAAAAGAAAAATAATGACACATTCTGTATTTCAATAGAATGTTTTGGGAGCCTCGTACACTCTGTTGTGAGGGTGCCAAAATATTAGGAACACTTCCGTGTAAGATGCAGTACAATTTCTTAAATGTTTTTTTTTTTTTTACGCAAGTCTTGAGCGTGAACAAGCATCTTCGCGTAGTCTCTCTTCTACGTTGGTGTCCTGTTGCTTTAAATGTTGCTGCCTGAAAGAATTGCAGGTAATATCCTCATAAAGGTTGGTCATGAGTAACCTATGCTAAAGGGGTTGAAAAGGTTGCATTCAGTCACCTTTCCTTAGCATTTTTCGAATTCAAACGACCCTATCCTTGAGTCGTCTTGCTCGGATTTGATAGGAAAGGAAAATTTTCAAGGCAAAAATGAGAATTCGAAGAGGCCCTAAGTAAACCTCAGGAAAAACTATGGTGAGCTGAAATACGATACTGTATTTCCGTTTTTTAATTCTTCCTCGTGTCAAACTTACACAATGTCAAACTAAATACTGCCCCAAATTTGTGGTCAACGGTGGAACTACACCCCAAATAAACGGGTGGGAGAACAAAATTCAGTTACGAACTGCACAAAATTTGTGAAATAGCAGGTCCACAAATACGAAATGTAGCAAGCTTTACTTTATTACATCTTGGAATACTGTTGTAATACAACAATGTGGGACAAGTGAAGTGAAGCAAATACGTTACAGATTCATTGTTCTTTATTGTGATCCAAAATGAAGTCCATGAGTTTCTCATGTTTGGTTATTTTCCTCCATGCTTCTCAGACACTGAGGCGGTTTCACCTCTTCTTGTTTGATGTTGACATTCGTGTATATTCTTGTTTCTGCCAAATAAAAATGTAACAATATTATAAAAAAAAAAAAGGCCAGTTGCTCAAACTGCCAGTCCGCTCAACTTCATTTCAACTCCTACAAAAACATACACGCAGCTGTGATATTTACCCTCAGCTGGCGACTTGACCATTTGGTAACATCTGAAGCACACGGTCAGGAGAAGAGCCTCGGCGCACTGGAATGTGTAGTAAAGCAAAGGGAAGAGGAACATGGGCCCGATGACCTCTGGAGGAAAGGCCACCTTCAAAATGGCCAGACACAGCTGGATGTTCTGACAGCCTGTTTCCACAGAGACGGTCCTGCTGCATCTGGATTCAGTACAGATAGATCGATGGCGCTTACCACTTCGTATGACGACAACGACCTGCACGATATTGTTCATTTGGATGAACTTTTGAGAGCGATTTCTGACTAGGGTCATATAAATCTGACCCAGGGAGGGAAAAAAAACACGCAGGAAGACTGGTGCCAAGACTCAGAAGTGTGCAGCAGACATGCTAACCCGTAGGCCAAAAAAAAAGAAAGAACTATTTCCAATGGAAAATTTTTGAAATTGTCTTGAATTGAGGCTACACTCTTAAAACCGCTGGATCAAAAGTACCGGTAATCAAATTGTAAAAATTAGTCCAGTGGCGGGTTATTTATACCCAACCCAGCACATTGGGTTCAAGATTTTGAGCCAACATGGGGTCAAATCCACCGAGAAATGGGCTACCAGGTTATCAGCATAGCTGTGGTAAAAAGTAATATGAACTCTATTACCAACATTTTCAAGGGGGGGGGCAACTTTCCCCTTTTAGGGGTCACCACAGCAAGTCAGTCAGTTTCTGCTCTTCAGCCCGTCCAAATCCAATCTTCAACCCAATCGGCTGGGTCCAAAAAATAACAAACTTTGGCTCAAAGTAACTCAGTCTGCTCAAAATTCTACCTAGTGTGTGGGTTCCACAAACCTGTACGATGACAATGACGCGTCTGGCAAACTTACTTTGAGCTGAGTCTGCATATGGTGGACATGACATATCCCAGCGTGAAGCCTATGAGGGGCATCAGAGCCGCCACTGCGATAACATCAGCGGTCAGGATCATCCACAGCATGTCTTTGATGGCCACACCAGACAAAGAGAACACAATGATGCCGGAGATGATCAGAATGCCCAGGCCAGACTGTTGACAAAGAGAAGCACGGTTTATGCCATTTCCAAACAATTATTCTCAACTCTCAACAGAACTAAAAGCAAGGTAGGAGGAAAACGTTCCTGTTTACAAATGTGGATTTAATTATCTGACATGTGGGGATGATTGGTTCTTTGAGAACGGTTGCTCAAATTTTCCATTTGAATCGAAAACACTTTGCTAAATGACATTCAGTCGACAAAAACGTCCAGTGTTAAAGGAAAGTTTGGTTCGATAACCAAATGGAGAAAAAGAAGTGATCTTACTTTCAGGACCACCGGTGTATATTTTGGTTTGTAGTGATTGAGCAAGATGCCCACGCCACAGGGCACCAAGGTGAAGGTGAGAGCGCTGAGGATGCCCATGTAGGGGACTGCGTTCTCCAGGCCGCTGAAGCCTTGACAGTAGATCAAAAGCAGCAGGGGCATCAGACCCAACGCTGCAATGCAGGAGCATGTGGTCATCACAATACTACAGAAAAAAAACACCAAACAACAAAATTACAAGGGAAATAGTATAGAAAATGAACTTTTAAATATTTTGATATAAGGAGGTGGGGCTCAATGACAAGTGCCTGGTGGCGGGGTCTGCACTTACGGGACCCAGCTGGGCACAACCCGAAGAGGGTAACATGGGTCCTCCTTCCCATTGGCTCAACACCTGTGGGAGAGGCCAAGGGGGTCAGGTGCTCAGAGAGTAGTGTGCCGACATAAGGCGGGGACTTTGGCAGTCCAATCCTCAGCTGCAGAAACTGGCTCTCGGGACAAGGAGTGCCACTTCTCTGGCAGGGATAGTGCCCAAGCTGGTGTGTGACGTTGGAAAAGGTCCAACTGGATGTAGTCGTTCGGGCTTGCCTCCCAAGCAGCTTAGGCTCTTGAGAGGGGTTGGATTCCCTTTCACTTTGGAGATGCCCACAGTGAGAGGTGCCGAGCAGTTGAGGGCATAGTCATATTCCCGTCCCGCCCCCGTTTTTGTTTGTTCAGATGCACCAGGCAGCAGTTCTGAGTAACCACCGTTGCTGGAATCCTTTGAAGGAGTTCTGTAGAGCGTTCCCCCCCCCTGGGGATACCCTCATTTAGCTGGGGAGCTTCAATCTTCACATGGACAATGATATTGAGACCTGGATTGGGAGGAAAGCCCCCACCCCCTATCAAAACCACAACGGTGTTCTGTTATTGGACTTTTGTTATCATGGATTATCCATAACAAAACCATGTTCAAACATAAGGACACTATAGGCCGCCATTGTAATTGGACTTGTGGCTGCATGTCATGGACACTCAAGTGAAGAAAGGGGCAAAGCTGTCAACCATCTACGATAGGGAAAGATGCCGATCCAACTTGGCCCGAACATATTGTGAGGGTCTGCTTTCAAGTTCTGTTCGAGTCCCTTGTGAGAAGGCGGACTGTACAGACTTCAGGGCCAACATTGCGATCTCTCTATAGCTGTAGGTTGAATTATGATTTGTATACCTGAGATTCATGTCACCCTTTAGTGCCAAGGTGAAGATATTGGATAGATTTCCTCCAGGACAGCAGCCGCATATGAGCACAGTCACCGCCTTCACTGAATCCATCTTCAGTGATTTGGCAAGTGTAAACGCAGTCAAGGGCATAATGCCGAACTGGGTCACCATGGCGATGGCCACTCCCTTGGGCTTGAGCAGATGGCTCTTGATTTTGGACATCTCCATGGTGCACCCGAGGGATATCATGGTGATGAAGAGGATGATGATGGTGAAGGTGTTGATGGCATTGTTGAGGGGTGGGGATATGTTCAGAATGTTCATGGTCCCATTGGCAGACATGTTCCCCTCACTGGAGATGTCCATCGCATTCATTGTAGAGCTCAACTGAATGCTTATTTTGTGTGGGCTCCACCTGACAGACAATGCAAAATAAATGTTATTTGATTAGAGTTTGCACATAGTTTATTGCTAAATAGACAAAAGTAATCAGCACACTTTTCAACCAATGAAGAAATCTTCATATTTCAAGAATTCCTGTAAGACTACTCGGTTCATTTACTTACGGTGTTCCCTAAGGTTCCGTTTTAGGGCCCCCTTTATTTTTATTTATTTATTTATTTTTAAACAAATTTTAATCCCAACCATCCATCCATTTTCAGGTGACTTTGGCCCAGAGGCATGATACATCCCAGACTACTCACCAGCCAATAACACGGCACATAATGAAAAAACATTCACATTTACATTCACACCTATGGACAATTTAGAGTCTTCAATGGACCAAATTTGGAACGAAAGAAGAAGCCGGAGTACCCCCCAAAAAAAACAAAACAAAAACACAAGCACGGGGAGAGCATTCAAACTTTGCGCAGGAAGGATAAACCCTAAACTTTCTAAATGGGAGGCAGATGTGCTGACTATTAATCTTCTGTGCTACAAATGAAAATTTCAGTTTCACATTTTCCAAATCTATTCATTTCTTTTGAATGGTGCACCCCTTGTATCTCATGGTGGAGTAGTCATTAAAAATCTGACAATTTATTTGACCTTTATGTAATGTAATAGCAGCCAGACGACATTCTGCCATTCATCACTTTAAATTTGGATTTACTGAAAAGCAAGGTGTTTAGGAATTGCGATAAAATAATTAGTAAATGTTTATTTGCGCTAATTCACGACAAGAAATTAAAGTAGGTTAGGCTGTAGTGTTCTAACGCTCCATTTTCTTTTATAGTTTCACATTTCCTCAATCCACAGCGATGCGTGCATGACATGATACTGATGTTCAAGATGAGGTCAATGATTTTTTTTTGCTTTTGCTCTGCTGTCAATCATTTGTAAATACAAAGTGAATGGTGTTCGCAGACAACTTCAGACAACTAAAGAAAGGTGCATTTGTGTTGAAATGTTTCTTCATGCAATTACAGAAGAGCAATTGGGATTCAAATCCCACACAATTTAATCATGAGCCACACACTTTTAATTATTGTTCAATCTTGTTGCACTTTCATGAACTTTTGCTTCAAAAAGAAATTGTTGCCTGACCATGGTTTCCAAATGATACACAGATTTATCCTGTAAACTTTGCTTCAAAAAGAAGTTGATCCCTCACCATGGTTTCCAAATGAGACACAGTTTATCCCAAAGCATGACTCTCTGATGTTTAATTATTTGCTTTGGAATGTAGAGTAAAATTAAATTATTAAATTGAACAAGCAAGCTGTGAAAAATTACTCTTTTTTTTTTCCTGACCATTTTTTCACTGAGTCTACAATTGGAATCAATGCTACGATAAGTACTGGATAGATTTCTTACCTTCCAACAAATCCAAGCTTCAAACTTTGTAGTTTGCATCCCCGCACACATTCCCCCGTTTGCTCCTCTTCTTTTGTGGCCAGACTGGAACACCCCCCTCCTGTGCCATGTGGCTCCATGGCAACATGGTGGCGCTGCTGCAAACTGCAGATAAACACAAACCTCTTGTTGAAATGCTACACCATAAGCAGCTGGATTGTTTTTGTCCCATCTACACAGAATTTCGTGAAATTCCGTTTAGTAGTGACCTTCTTCAAAAGCTCTGCATGAGGTTCCTTCCTGATTTGATTTCCCGTTAATCAGAACATCTTTTTGGGCTGCAAGCGGTGCATGTGGAAACAGAGGCCCATATTATGCAACTATGCAGATAGAGTATTCCGTAGGACTTGGCAGAAGACATCCTCTTTGTCTTTTGAAAGGGATGCTTTAGTAAACAAACACATTAGTTACGACTCACATGAGGTACTAAAGAGCTCTAGTGTGGTGGTTGCCTAATCTCTACTAGTATGGTGGAGATTAGGCCCAAATTAAAGGGACCACAATTTCAATGATTCTCATGTTCTGGAATTTCCTGGTGCAATTGTTTGGTTTCCATATATGTACAGATGATAAAATATAACAAAAGGGGCTTATTGACATTGTCCACATAAGCATATATTTCTGACCCAAGTCTTCCCCTAATTTAAAAAGTCAAAGAAGTTCCATTCCATCATTTCTTTCTTTCTTTTTTTTTTAACTTCCAAGCGGGGTCATAATATTGAGGGATTTAATAATGGTTAGATTTTATTTCATTTATTTTCTTTTTCATTTTTACTTTTGGTGTTTAATTTCAGGCAGCTGAGGTAGGCTCCAGGAATTTGAATGAGTAGGTGTTATAATTGGGTTGTACTGAACAGCAAGCCCTTGCACTATTTTCTATTTTAAATCTATGGTCATCATCACCTTTTCTCTCTTTGGCCTCAGCAGTTCCTGCCATGTTGACATTACAAAAAAAAAAAAAAAACATGAAAAGACTAAGAAAAACAAAAGACTGACTTTGGAGTTTCCTTCCTTTTCTATTCTTCTTATTCTCTAAATTTCCTAGAGTTTATGCTATACTGCTATACTGCTTCCAGTGCTATAGGTGCATGCTGGTTTTTTTTTCTCCAAATGGATTTCACTCTCTGAGTATTGCCATGTCAATCTCATCTGCCCTGGCCCATCGGACTCAGTAGTGATGGCCAATGTATCTTAAACTATATTAGCAATGAGATTGTTTCTTTAACCAGTCAGATATCAAATTCATCCTCACGGGGCTTTTTATAAACCCTGATTACTTGGTCATGGCACAATCTGTTCCAGTCAACTTCAACAAGCAAAACACATCAGTCGTGAGCCAGCATCTGCTCGTATTATGATGTGTTTCAATGAAAAGTTTTTTTGATCTTTTGAGAAAAATATATTGAATCTGAACTGCTACGTGCCACAGATGCATGCCGTTATACTGTATTGTATTTTGTATAGTGCCGTTTCTGTAATTGCCATATGATAGTGGTGGGATTTTAAGAAGATCTATTAAACACTTTAAACCCAGACTGAAGTCCTAGGCATCCAATGCTCTGGGGATTTTTGTGACATTCTGAATGTGTGCAAAGTAGACAATGACAGCGCATGTTATGTGTATTGATGCACTTGTGCGTTATACAAGCAATGAGCTGGAGCTACTACTTAAAGGTCCCATGGAGCAATGGATGGTGAGTGGGGGAGGGCAACTCAAACTGAGCTAGGCCACCATCTGGCCTCATATTCATCGAGAGAAAAGCTGTATTATTTTGTCAAACAAGCCACAGTTTTCCCTGTGGTCTTGTAACTCCATGGATCACGACTTCCTTATCAAATATGATATGTTTATCAGCGGGAAACAGGCATACCTCCTTCCTTTATTTGTGACTCTCTAATCAAACTGTTTTATCTTCACGGCTAAATATTGATAGTGGGTAATTTTAGGATGCATTTAATCATAAATACATGTCCCGAGGTTGCTGTATTTGCAGCTTGCAAGCTGTCATGGGAAAATAACGGCAAGCATCAGTGGGCACGTCCAACCCAAAGGAGTTATGGGTAATGAAGTTTATAAAACGCGACATGGCACGGTTGCCTATCGAGGATGTGTGCGCAAGTAAACTACAATGCCCAGAACTCTGTCGTTTTACCCGCGCATGCGCTTTGTGTGTTTTCTGCTCCATGTGTAGGCGAATCACGTGTGAAGTAACCGTTCGTCGTCATGTCTCTGCTGTAAGCAGAGCCTCACGCAAGATTTTTTTTATTTTTCCTCCGCTCGCTGCCGCTTTTGTTTTGACAGCTGCTTGTTTTCTTTTCGCATATCCCCTTTACCGAAGAATGAGCGAAAACGATGACATCGAAGTCGACAGCGATGTATGTGCCTCAGTTTCCCCCTCTTAAAAGGCAGCTAGCTTACACAGTAACTTTGTCGCGGTATCCTGCTCCGAGCTATCCAACCTAGCCAGGTTAGCTTGTAGGCTAAGATACCGAATCACGAAAATTGTTTGGGGGTAAGGAAGCGTATTTGGAGTGATAACTTTTGGGGTGTGTTATTCAAACCGCGAACAATCACCAAGGCGCAGCGGTGGCGTCTACTCCGTGCTTAAAATAAATGTTAGGATTGTGCTCGTTCCTTTTGTAGAACAGTACCAACCAATTGTTTGGAAAGATCCTCATTTCCTTGTTAATTACATTCGAAAATAAAGCTCTAGTTATTTTTGTTTTTGACCGGCACTCGGGAGAATATTTTATGCACAACTAATCTCCCCCGGCAGCAAGGTCAGGACATTTGAGGGGGTTAACTTTACTTGGTTCTATATTACGTCATTCGAGTTATTACTTCATACCGACCCAACAGGCTTTTAAAACAAATACGATCCCAGTTTTGTTGAATAGAAATCGGAAGAACAAGAATATTCCGACCAATATACAGTGACCCACATTGCTAACATAGCGCTACGGGGTTTTAAAAACAGCCATGGCGTGCCTCCGTCGAATTATTGGTGTATATTGCTCTCCCTTGCTCCTAATGGTCAGTTAATAGATAGTCGGTTAATAGCCTGCGACGTTAATTTGACTCCAGAAAGCGTTGTCGTGATCTTTTGACTGAATTTGCGTGCGCTCTCATTTCCGTGTAAAATGCAACAGGACTATTTCTTGCAAGTCTCTCGAAATACATCGATTTCTAATTCCACCTCATAATGTTTTAATTGCGTCATAGTTATGTGCACGTGAAATTATTCAACGTCCCCGTTCTTGTTATATCTCGGTGGATTTCATGGATACCCCTCCCCCCTGACTTGTTTAAGCTGCTGCTCATAAAGGCACACACTGCTTGCAGGCCTGTCAAGCTTTCATTCCTTGATGTGATGTACACACCTATCTCAGCAGTGTTTTCCCAACCATTATTAAGCCACAGTTGCATATTTTACAGTGTTCAAATCCCACGGTATGCCATCAGACAGAAATGTCACAAAACGCATGCCCGAGTTCAGATATTTTTTCAATCCAAACCCCCTCATCCTCTTTGAAGTCCTTTTAAAAAATCCCTTGGACTCGAAAGCATTTTGCCAGCATTGTTTTTATGATCCTCTTCAGCTCTGTCACTCTAAGGCCATCTCCATGTCTTCGAAATGGGTACCCTTGCTAATCCCCATGAGCTTGGGAAATGAATAGGGAAGTAGCTGCAGCAAGATGATGTTTTTCCGGGCCATGACTTATTCGATGCTCTTTGCATTGCGAATTGTCATATACAGTGGACGATGGCCCTCACATCGAAGAATGTAATTAACGTGACTTGGTTTTGGTGTAGTTGGTCGGACTCTTCTACTGAAGCCTCTGGCATCAGTCTGTGCGTCTTGCTCGAGGATCCCAGACTCCCCGTTGTCGGCTACGGGGTGTAACAAAAAATGTATTTGAATTGGAAATTCACTTATGATTTGATGAACCGAAATGAATTGTGACATTTTGAAATCGTTGCATCCTTGGATCGTACTGCATCTCAAATATTGAGATACGATATATGTGTCAACGTTTATGAACCAGAAAGTTTGCCTTGAGTTTTTCCTATTCTGTAGTAATCAGCAGTAGAACATCGGTAGGTTGTAGGGCTGCACGATAAGGGTGTTGAATATTGCAAGATCGCTATTACTACGATATTTTAACATATACCCAAAGAAGAAGCCGGTCTTGTTGTACTCTTATCCAATTTTTTGTCAACTCCCCTACATATTGTTATCCTGCTCAATGATAACGCACATTACATCTGATTTGGTCAAAGTCCGATAAAAGCGTACGATACAAATTTATTGCATGTCTTTGAGATGCACATATGTGCCATTACAACAACTCCGATATTTTTTCTAGTTATTGTGCAGCCCTAGGGGTCTGTAATTGTCGTTGCATGTTTTCGCATGTGCACAGTCAGCATTCCCTGCCAACACCAGCAAACATTGCAATTTTTTCATGAGACTCGCACAGCTGGTTTTTGCCCGAAGTGAGGAATGCCTCGGAAGTAGAATGGGCCAGATGAGTTAACGTTCTCTTTGTCATTGCAGGCAGATAAGCGAGCACATCACAACGCGCTGGAGCGCAAACGCAGGGACCACATCAAAGACAGCTTTCACGGTTTACGAGACTCTGTGCCTGCACTGCAAGGAGAGAAGGTGAGAGGAAATGTATGTCTCCACTCAAGCTCCAGCATGACACATGCACACACAAGCCTCTAAGAACAGGAAAAGCATGAGGCGCCGACCCACGCCTAAGTCAATAGACCAGTCTTTTATTCCACGCAAATAGGACACTTATATCGTCAGAATCTGCACAGATGAGTGGAAGTCACACACTGTACTCTCCATTGAGCATCTCTTTAAGGTTATAGCTTAACTTGTGGCATTAACCCCCTATGTCATAACTCTGCCAAAAGTTAATGATTCACTTCCTCATTTGTAATCAGAGTTCTTGGTGAAACAGATCATCTTAAGCCTCGGAAGTGTCCTTGTCACTGGGCAAAACAACCTTAACTGATGTCCAGTGAATCTGGAGCATATTCAACCCCCCAGTACTAATACTGACCCCTCTTTGGAACAGTTCATAACTCCCTCCACCTTGGCTCAGGCCACAGTTCAAGCTTCTGAAAAACAGCTCAAGGAGCATGCCGCTTGCCACCGCCACGCTTCATTGTATGGATGATGTTCTGTTGGTGAGCGGTGTTGTGTTACCTTTTAGAACTATGGCCAAAAAGTTCAGCCTGGGTTGCATCTGACCAGAGCACATTTTCCCATGTGGAATGCTAATTTAGTTTTGGTGCATGCTGTTTTTCTTAAGCTGGAATTTAGGCCTTAGTCAAGATGGAGGGAACTGTGAACACGCCCAAATAGCAGTCACTGTTTGCAAAACTTTAGGCTTCTGCTAAAAAGCAAGAAAACATGTCTGGAAAAGCTTTCTCGAACATATGAACTTTATTTTGGTGATTCAGAGGCAATGTTGGCAGGTTGTCCACAGTAAATATGACTTTACTACTGTGTTAGCATGCTGTGTTCTGACTTTCATACAAATTTGGGTTGCATTGCTGCCGTAGGAATGGTACTCCGCCGTAAACCAAGAACTCCCTTGTATTAAATCATTACAGAGACTAGGGCTGGGTGATACTGTTGTCATATAAATCTGTCGATAAGAATATTCACTTTTTTAATACTGGATATTCATTTCTGTGTCATAAGCAACGGACACATAGCCGTGCTCCGTCAAGCCTCTGAAATACAGTATATATACAGTACATATATTGTGTTTAACAACAATATTAAACCATATTTATAATTTCATATGCACCAGTGGATGTAAGAGCAAAGCGTCTGGTTAAAATGTACGAGCGTTTCGTGATCGACTGTTCCATTCATTTGACTGAGAGCGAGTCTCGCCTTTCAATATAGATGCACTTTCCTCATCTTCCTCGCCCACGTCGTCTTTTTGTAGCAACCTGTGTGTTCCTTGTCAGACATTGAATTGCAAAAAAGTGATTACTGCTGGCACAGTTCACATTGCAAGGAGTACACACCTTAAATTGCTCAAAGTATATGGGTGAGGTTTTTTTTTATTTTTGCTTTGGTCCCTTTCAAATCGGTTTTGGAAACATTGTGCCCTGTGTGGTGGGCCTGAGCACTAACGCTACGAAATGCGTCAAGCCACACATGCATGGACAAATTGGTACGAAGCTACACACACGGTGAACACAGGCACTCGTCATTGCAAACAAATACAACAAATATTTCTGTTCTAGCATACAATTTGCATTACTTATGTGCGTTTTTTTTTTTCAATTATATTGCTGACTATGTTAATATTCATGACTGTCCGCAGGTTCTAATTGCACTTTCCACTGAATTAATATTTTGCTTTTTCTTTGAAGAACAAGAAGGTGGTTTTCACTGAACCCAAAGTAAGATTGTTATTGTATCGTTATCAAGATATCTGGCATGAACAATATGAAAAATCTGATTTTTTTTTCCTTCCCATTTCGCCCAGCCCTAGCAGAGACCAATGTTGGCTTTGTAGACATTGACAAACGAATTAAGCTTGATGACATGTTGTTTTATGTAATTGTATCTGATACATTTTCAGATGAGTGCACACTGTGATTGTATTGACTGTTTCCACTGCATCATTGCTTCATGTCTCTCTGAAATTGTCTGCTGACAGAGCTCTGTTAAACAGGCTTCCCGAGCCCAGATTCTTGACAAAGCCACTGAGTACATTCAGTACATGAGACGAAAAAATCACACTCACCAGCAAGACATCGATGATTTAAAGAAGCAGAATGCACTGCTCGAACAACAGGGTATGTACACTCTGAGAACCGAGCCACGAGCAGAACACCGTGGAACCTCCTGAGGTCTCAGTCCTAATAGTATTTTTCAGGGTGGGGTGGACCAAGTCACTGTTGTTAGTCTCCTTTTGGCAGTGGTTACAGGCACCTGCCTTGAATGAATGAACAATGGCTCGAAACCACGAATCCATTGTGAAAAGAGTCGTTCATTAATTAACCAATTTTGACGCCTTTGCCTGGCTGCCATTTATTATGAATTTGAATACGATTGCTTTATTCTGTACATAGCCACATGTTTACACTTGTTCAACCACATTTTCTCAGTTCGTTTTCCTTCCCCTATATAAAAGATGTACCGTATATTTTTTCCCAATTGAGATGTAGGGCATGTATGTTGCATTAGCAGTGATTTATCTTGGTCCCATTTTTCTATATCACAACAATCTGTCTCCTCGCTTCATTTTTAGTTGTATCTTAAAACGGGGAACTTATTTTAAAATTATTCAAATGTAACCTAAAACATGGCCTGCACACGTAAATGTTTTATGATGCGCACAGTTTGACACGGGTATGCTTTTTCCGTGATTTGTTCGGGGAGAACATTGGTCCACATCCGAGGTTGAGCCGCAATCCCAAGTGGCTTTCCCTTTACTTTGGAGGCTCCACTGTAGGACCGGGTCATGCCTCGTGCAGTCTTGGTGGTGCCGCGCCTCAATTAGCTTTTTTGATTGCAGTGCGTGCTCTGGAGAAGGCCAAGGGCAACAATCAGCTGCAAAGCAACTATTCCTCTGACAGCAGCCTGTACACGAACCGCAAAGGGAGCGCGGTGTCGGCCTTTGACGGCGGGTCCGACTCCAGCTCAGAATCGGAGCCCGAGGAGCCTCCAACCAGGAAGAGGCTGCGTGTGGAACCCAGCTAGACTCTCCGACTGACTCCTCTCCGCCCCTCCCCCTTGTTGTTGTTTGTTTTCTGTTGCCCACCAGCCTGAAACTCCTCTTAGCTGTGTGCACTCAGCCCTGCCTTCTTACTTCAGCCAGTCAGGAGGCGAGGTGGAGACTGTGTGAGAGAGATGCTATATATTGTGTATAAAATGCTTCGACTTTCCTGAGCATCCTGTCACTTCTCCTCTCCTCGTGTCTCAGCGTGACCCTCCCACCCCCCCCCCCACCCCAAAAGTCAGGCAGCTCTGCAATTTTGGAGGACTCAACGCTTTTCAATCCTCACACTGACCTTAATTTTAAGGAATGTGGAGATAAAGTATGAGGCGTTAGGTCATACAACATGCAATTATGGGGGGAGTTGCTTTCACAAAAAAATGTCGATTGAGAATAGTTTACCTTTTTAAATCTACTCTTTTTTCCCCCCCAAAATGAATGTTATGTTATGCAAAATGAACTTACTCAGTGTAGATGCCTGAAATGTTGTGTTTTGAAAGTGTTTTGTGGAATCAAATGAAACCCCCCTTATTTATATTAAACTTTTGCAATTGATGTCATTTGTTTTGGGCTTGAAAAGGACAAACATTCTGTTGTTTTAATGGCTTCACCCCCGGTTCAACTATGTTCTCTCCTCTTATTTTTTTATTACTGTCAGACAAAAACTAAGCACCAAATCGATACTGAATGTCACACAGTACAGTCCAACTTTATTTTTCGGAATGATCTCTTGGTTCAGTGTGTAGTATATTACCCAATCCTTAATGGTGTCACTTCTGCAAAGAAAATTTTTCTGAGAATATTTTTGCTTGTGCTGGGAACGTTTCTTTTTAAAAATTTCCCCCCCCTTTACTCAGAGGCAAACGAGTGTGTATGTAATCAATATTTTTTTGTTCCATTCCATGGAAATTACAGGTATGTTGTACATACTGTCAACGGTTGTCTTGCAAGTTAAGACATACCTTGAATAAAACTTTTATCCTTATCGGATGTATTTCTGACTTCATGTGTTTGTGTTCGTGTGGCTTACAATTTATAGCTTCAATGCTTGGAAATATTTTTGAAAGAAATCCGATTTACAGTACAGCCCACACACCATGGCCGTGATTCCCATAACTATGATGTGCGGATAGAAAATCGGGTATGCCACAGCAAATGATTCAGTTTGACTTAATTGATACACAAATTCCACATTTTTAAACATAAGATAGTCAAACCTTTTCCCCCGATGACTGTTTTCACGCTGATCGAATCTGTCATAATTTTTTTCCCTGTAGCGCATGAGGTTTTTGTCGTCATAATACGACAATCATGTATAATTTGTAATATTTACGAATTATCAGCAGTAGATTTTTTTTCTGAAATCTCATAAATTACAATGCTTCACCAAATATATAGCACAAGCTTTTATAGGTCAAACGTAAATCAAATGAAAATATCAAAAACCTGATATGCTAAAAAAAAAGTCATTTTTTAAAATGAGTGTTAAAAATATGCTTCGGGACACCTAATTCCGTTTCTGTTTAAATTTTGCTATTGACCACTGTGATTTCTTCACGTAACTTGATTTATGTATTCCTGTGGCATCCATTTTACTTTTGCAATACAGTAGTAAAAAGGAATAACAATTACATGCTCTTCCACTAGAGGGCAAAAGACCCAATTAACCTGTGTGGCGTCCTCTTGCCGGTCATACACAAAAATTAGAGCTTTGTGTTGTTCATCAAGGCAACATTTTACACGAATACATTTACTGTATGAGTAAATTGGTTTGAGACTTGAGACCATTATTTTAGTAGCGCTATATACTGTAATACCGTATGTCATATTTTTGTGTGGTGCTGTGCCATGAAGTTTCTATTAAAATATGTCCCGTGGCTCAATAAAATTTGGGAGTCACTGCACAAGAATGCACATATTTGATTAATTAGTCTGTGAAATTGAAGTATTCTAGAGTTTTGTCTAAAGTTAAAAACATTTGTTCACAGGAATACAGTCACTTTTTCAAGCTAATGACTTTAAAGGTGTATTAATACATATTTGTTTTCTGACTAAAGTAGAACGTAAACTTGTACAAAGCAGTCCCTTTTGATCGATGAAACTTGTTTGCTTTGTGACGTTCACAGACCCTGAGCTCTCCGAAAAGCGAGGAGGGGTGTTGTCGCCTTATGGCTGAGGTGTCAGAGTATTCGGACGAGAAATACAATACAGTAACTTGTTCGGTCTTCACCACAAAAATGGTAACATAATTCAAGTATGAACGAGCGTGTATGTGCAATCATTTATCACTAGCCAAAAAAGTATCACTGAATTCACGAGCTCAGATATGTGGACAACGTCGCAGTTCCCGGTTCTTGCTGAAAAACAGGAATTTCCGAGCTGACCTGAATCTAACGCGTATCAGCCGGGTAATTAGCGAAGACGTCAGGTGAATTCTAAACATGGAGAAGTCATTCCCTGTCAATTAAAAGTTTTTAAAACAGTCAGTCATGGCGAAGCAGTACGATATTTTGTTCCGGATTCTCCTTCTCGGGGATTCGGGGGTCGGCAAGACGTGTATGCTGCGCCGCTTCACGGACAGAGAGTTCGATACAGGACATATCTCCACCATCGGTAAGAAACAAGAATACAATAAGCCATCCGAGACGTTTGACGTCCCTCCTTGTAACTCGCGGATCCCGAGCCTACATGAATTTTAGACACTCATTTGTGAACTCTGAATGTGAACTGCCATTACGCGTTTAAAGTATTTTTTCACGTGAAGCTATGTTTACTTTTTGTGTAGTGGGGAAAAGTAGCTCTACTTGTTGGCCCGGCAGGTTTGGTCATGACCGCCCCCGGGTGTGTGCGCGCGCACGCGCGAGAAAGCTATTTTCTAGTTTCCTTATGGATAGATTAAGAATTAACTGTCAATTAGCAGCATAGTGACATTTTTTTCTCTCTCCAGTTTTACATGTAATCCTATTATCTTTTGGAGAGGGGAAGAATATGTGAGAAGGTGTGTTTGGCGAGGTGTTTGATTAGTCAAAACCTTTGTCATTGCAGTAACAGCGTGGATGAGAAACCTAGTCGGATTTCTAAAAATAAGACTTGTGCTAAATTATTTTATAACGCCTTCTGTGGCATGCCTTTTTAAAGTGTTTAATAGATATTAGCTGTGTTTGAGGGACCGAGTCGTGCGGTATGTATGTGAATAACGGGCTCTTTGGTACAAGAGATGGATTAGTGACTTAGTGGTTGACAGAAAACTAATACAGTATTTACATTTTTGTGTGGAATTTGGTTGTAAATACAGTACAACATAAAAGTAAGTGAAAATATAATTCACTATGAAGAAATGATACACTGAACAAACAAGTGCTTATTGTGCTTTCACTTTCAGTGAGAAGGGAAGAAGTCGTCTTCCAAAATAACATGTCTTATTCAGATGTTTTTCTTTAGTCTATTTTCCACTTATTTTTTTAGGTATTTATTTGTTTTTATTTTTTTAATGTACTGTATATGTATATAAGCGGAACTTCCTGCTGGCACATGACAGCTTTCTATTTGCTGCTGCGGGAGGAGACATCGTGTTTACATTTGACTCAACTGGGTCTAAAAGGTGCTCCAAAGCTGCCCTGTGTCCATGTTTCAGCTTCCATTCAAAGACACAATGATAGGCCTGCAATTGGCTGGCAACCAGTTCAGGGTGTCCCCCACCTACTGC
Source organism: Hippocampus mohnikei (assembly GCA_026261675.1). NCBI lineage: Eukaryota > Metazoa > Chordata > Actinopteri > Syngnathiformes > Syngnathidae > Hippocampus > Hippocampus mohnikei. The sequence goes on from JAKGUB010000521.1 coordinate 7,579,624, forward strand.
TGGGATGGGCTCCAGCACACCCGCGACCCTTGTGAGCACAGATTAGAAAATGGATGGATGGACAATGATAGGCAGAACCTTACTTTTCAAGTTGTTAAGTGTAATTATTCAGTTCACCCTGGTGGTAAGCAATGACGATTAATCAAATATGACAGCGATTCCAACATCAGTCAAATATGCTGCGTGCAAGAGGCAGATGAAATGACGAACTTGTTCTCGCTCTGTTGACATACTGTAATCCAAAAAGGGAATTACACGTCTGTCGTTCCCATGCCTTCTATAAAGAAACGTTGTACTTTGGAAGCTGGTTGGCAACTAATCACATCAAGGATTTTATTAGTGCAAGGGGTGGTGGGAAAGCAAGTGTTTTTACACATTATTACCAAAAAAAACCACACAAATGAATGGTGTTTAATCCTAATGAAATTGCTGAAAATTATTTCCAAGTAGGATCCTTTTTTTCCCGCACAAACGAGTATACAGAAACTGGCTTTAGTTTAAACAACTGCTACTTTGTACACACACAGAGCAGCAGCACGCACAACCACAGAATGCGACAATACTGACAGGCACATATTCTTCCAGCTCTGTGGAACAACAAATATTAAACTATATTAAAAGTTTTTTTAAAATGACACTAAAATTCAATGATATATGGGGACAGGGCCATAATATAGTGTGGGGGGCACAGCACTAAAAAGAGTGACCGGTGAGAGTTGAGGTTTTTGATGTTTTTGATTTTTGATGCTATTTTTGTTACATTTCCTCTTGATTCTTTTTCCCTCCGTGGTGCCATCACCCAGCAGAAAATACAGTTGCTGTCTCCTTGTAAAGTTTCAATGATTTAAACAAAGGCTCTTATAAAAGTGTCTCAGAGCACCCATAAAATGCTTGCAAACTCAGTCGTGTATGTGCAATTGAAACCAGGATCTCTTCCCCGGTTAGCCAGAATGAGTTTTGCTATTATGTGTTGACTGATTTATATTAAATTTTCTTCTTTAGGTGTGGACTTTAAAATGAAAACTCTAGAGATAGATGGAATCAAGGTGCGGGTGCAAATATGGTGAGTAGTTTTATTTCTTTCATTATTAACGTATTCATTTTGTTTGCCCGCCTGTGTGATCCTCTCTTTTTGTTTTCAGGGACACCGCCGGTCAAGAGCGCTATCAGACGATTACAAAACAGTACTACAGGCGTGCACAGGTGACTTTGCCAAACTGATGTGAATTGTTAATATTGATTCTTCCAAAGGCAAAATTTACTGAATCACCTACCTGTTTTTTTAGGAATGACACCTCTGCCTCATATTTAATGAACACTTGGCCCACTACGCCACTTTATTTTAATGTTGTGCATGATGGTGGTACTTGGTGTAAAACATTTTAAGACACAGTTTTCTCTAGGAACAAAAAAAAATGGAGATTTTGTTTATATACATCTCTGAAATTAACATTATTCACATTTTTTCTCAAGCTGCTGCGCCTCCCCAGAGGTTCTGTGGCACTCCACACACATAACCGATTTCTACAAACATTTGTTAGCATTGTCAAATAGTTTGTTCCATTTCTCTTGATTTCTAAGCGAATACTGCATGAAGGCAGTGGTTTTAACTGTACCTAGCTAGCCATTAGCCTGACGATACAAAATGAAGTTTCGGGATGTAAGCCAAGCAAGATCCTTTTTTGTGGAGATCCGGTATTTTATTGTTTTCACTTAACATTCAGAAATTCATTTTTGACATGTTTCTTCATGTCTTAGTGACTCATACGTGAATACAGTATGTTGATGACAAAATTCTGACAAACTTGCTTTTACTCCCAGGGTATCGTCTTTGTTTATGACATCACAAGCGAGTCCTCCTTTCAGCACATCGTCAAGTGGGCCACCGATGTTGACGAGGTAAGCCAAGCCAATATGAATCATATGTTGTAAATAGAGCGCAAATGACACCTCTCTTCTTCCTCTGTGGTATCATCGCATAGTACGCACCGGAAAAGGTGCAGAGGATTTTGGTAGGAAACAAATCGGACGAAGAGCCCAGGAGGCGAGTGACGAGGGAAGAAGGAAGCAAGGTCGACTTCACAGTGCAGAGGTACGGGTTCAATTCCAGCTCCGGCCTCTGTGTTATTGCACACTTTTTTCCAAAAACATGCATGGCAGGCTGATTGAATTAAATTTTAATTGAGCATGGTTGTTCGTCTCTGTGTGCCCTGCGATTGGCTGGCAAGATTCTACTGCCCGAACCTTGTTACAACCCTAGTGAGGATCAAGCGGTTCAGAAAATGGATGGATGGATGGATGGACAGTCGAACCTTGTTACAACGTACCTCAAGGGACGAATCCGTACGTTATAACGGTAGTTCATTGTGACCATTTCCATTAAAATGGCTGCCAACTACGATGTATAATACAGTATGAACATTTATAGATGTAAAAACATGAACATGTAATACAGTATAAACATGTCGATTATAAATACTTGTATACTGTATGAAGAAAAATGGTTTTACAAGACGTGAAACAAACAACTGTTGCTAAAGGTAACAAGAGAGAAGACATTGGAGGGCAGGGGAGATTGAAGGGAGAAATGGTACTGTAAACTAAACCCGGTTAGCGTTTAGTTTCCGAGAATTCTGATTCGGCGTTAGTTTTTAATGGCCATCTTGCTTCTCACTTTGAGTCATTATTGATTTGTGTACATAGTGACTATTGCTCTTAGACTGCAAGGGAAGCTCAGCTCCCCCTAAAATGCCTTTCGCGCCCCATAAAAGTGGTGAAATATGTGCTGCCGTCTATACATTTAATTGACTAAATATTTGCCAGAATACCTTAATCTTTTGTTCAGGATCAAAATGGGTTCTATGGTCCCAAATTTAGAGTGAACATGTTAACAGTCGCATTGAGCTCTCAGATTTGGTGTTCGCAATAGACTACTGTACTATGAGAATATATTATTATATTTGATGTTTTAATCACGTAAAAGAAATGCTTTCTATGCAAGTGTGACTTAAAATATCAAACTCAATGTTGCAGCTGGCAGAAAGGTACGGAATGGACTTCTTTGAGACCAGTGCGTCCACAAGCCACAACATCGACAAGGTAAGTACATCACCAACATCAAAAGTAAAGTGGGAGGTGTGCACACGTACATATCCTCTAGATATTCGTATTATTTGTCTTTCAGTCATTCAGTCGAGTGACAGAACTGGTGCTGCAGGCTCACAAGAGAGACGTGGACAACCTGCTGGGATCTCTGGATGATTATTTAAACAAGGCCGGCCTGGACGAGAATGGCCAAGATAAAGTCGGCAGCATTCAAAGAGTCTGTGGCTGTGCCAGAATCTTTTAAAAGAGCATTTTCTTACTCCCGAATTGATTTTTTTTTTTCTTTTTGGAGACCTGCTTGTTTTGTTGGTGACTGTATAGGCGAGTGCATTTTTAGCACCATCTGCCAACAGAAGGCAGTAACATGCAACATCTACCGGTACTTTCCCCACTTCTAATCCTGTTGCTTTCTAATCTTATTTATAGATTGTTAATTTATAATGCATTGCTGGGGTGTAAAGTGGGAGGAAAGCGATTAATTATTTAAACCTCGAAACTCGAGGCTTCACTCATTTGCAGATGCAGTCAATGTGATACCGCTCTTGTTTATTCTCTTTCTGGATGCGGTACAGTCAACCACTGGTAATCGCAGAGACAAGGACCGAGCCCTGCCATAAATAGTGAAATTATGTGAGTAGTTGATGCCCTAACCGACAAGGTTTGGCATTGCTTACTGATGTCATAAGAAGTGTGCAAATCTTTTTTTTTATTTTCTGTCAGACAAGGCTGTGGCCATACTAAATGAAGCTGTTCCCCTTCAGTTCGACATAGTTCCTTGTCAACAACATACCACAAGATTGGAACAGTAGCGATATTTTTGTATTAAACATGGCTTTGGCTTGAGCACAAAAACAGCGTTTCACAGCGGATAATAGAGGATGAGTTTAAAAAAAATATCTGAAACTAGTTGGCTTTCTGAGTGCCAAATCACAAATATGCAGAGGTTCACTGTACTTCTTATTTAACGTGGCAGTGGCCGGCATTGCACTTAACTGACTACTCAGAGTCTCATGTGCTTTTTCTATGGATGCCATTTTAACTTAATGTTTGTTTTTAAAAAGTGCCTTGAAAACATTCAAGAATGAAATAAATGTTTATCAAGTAATCCACCTTTCATCATTGAATTGAAATAGAGAGTGAGTTTGGGTTTCACCGTGAGTTCATTTTTCATCACGTGTGGTAAAAGACTCTTGGAGATGTTAATTGTTTCATGGCTGACGTGGTTGCCTCATTAGTCTTTTATACTCTTTTGAAAATGAACTTTCCATACTACAGTACTGTAGTCCTGCATCACTAAACAAGAAAAAAAACAACCTTAAAATTATGTTTTAAAAGTCTTTCACAGTTTTATGCACCCACTTGATAAGTGTATTGAATTTCTGGTGTGGATCAGTTTTCCCGCTCCGTCATCTGATCGCAGCGCCTCCAGTGAATCAGGTAACCACTGGCCTGTCTTATCAGATGCTCCGACATCCCTTCAGCGCAAAGGCTCTCCTGTTCTGCTAAGGATGGCATTCATCGCCAAGACATTCTACGATCTGAAGGCCACCACACTGGATGGCGACCTGGTGGACTTCAACGTGTACCGTGGGCGGGTGGTGCTGATAGAGAATGTGGCGTCCCTCTGAGGCACCACCGGCCAGGACTTCAGTCAGCTCAAGCAGCTCCAGGGCAAGTACCCCCATCGACTGGTGGTCCTGGCCTTCCCCTGTAACCAGTTTGGGTATCAGGTTAGTTGAGAAGCAATGTATTTCAACTGAAAGAGAAAAGAGTAAACATCCCGTTTCTGGGATAGGCACATTAATTTTTGTACAAATTGTATTGATAACTCCATTTTGTTCTTCCTCGCCTTTAGTTTTGTGTTTTTCACTGCCTGCCACTAAACCCAATAAAGCAAGCTTTTCGCTTACAAAAGAATAAAATGAAGGTAGCAAGAGCCAAATGATTTGACACATCCAACAGTAACCCAAATAAATAATTCTATTCTTCTAGGAGAATTGCAGCAATGGTGAGATCCTAAATTCCCTACAACATGTACGTCCAGGTGGTGGATTCCAGCCCAATTTCACCATCTTTGAGAAGTGCGATGTCAATGGGGCTAACGCACATCCCGTCTTCGCCTATCTCAAAGAGAAACTCCCCTATCCCGACGACGACCCCAACTCCCTCATGCAAGACCCCAAATTCCTGGTTTGGAGTCCCATCAGCAGGACCGATGTTTCTTGGAACTTTGAGAAATTCCTCATAGCACCTGAGGGAGAGCCGTTTAAAAGATACAGCAGGAAGTTCCCCACGATTGACTTAGAGCCTGACATTCAACGATTGCTAAAATTAACTAAATCTTAACAATGCAGACTTTTAACACCCCGTTTAAGTCTTATTTAATGAAGGTGATATTATGAAACTCAAAAGAGATATCATCTGAAGCTTTGTAAGCACTTAAATGAAATGGTCAATGTAACGTTATGTTCAATTCGATCTGGTCTCGTCGAGTTTGGACGGAAGTCAGAATGTCCCGTTGTCCATCACTCACAGACACAACGGAGAAAGTCAGAATAATAGTAAAATGAAATATTTGTAATAATAGTAAATAATAGTCAAATGAAATATTTGGATGAAAAACACGAGGCTATAAAACAAATGATCAAATGAAAAATTGAATTTAGAATATTACAACTTTGGTCAAGTAAGATTCCTCTTTATTTATTTGTCTTAATCACTACTGTATATTTCTTTGAAATGAAAAAAGTTTTTGTTTGACTTTTAAAATATAACTTACTATCTCAGAATACAAAATGCTCACAAAAAAATGCTATTTTCTTCTAAGATTTTGGCTTTATTAAACTAAAAATGTAACATTCTGCCCTATTATTTTTTTTTTTTTTTGTGACAAAGCTTTTTTCTTGCTATATTACCTTATTACATTCTAAGTTCTTGTGCAGTTACTGGTAACACTACGTCTGTAATCATTTGAGATTAAATAATTTTCTCCAAAAAGGACAAAGATTACGATTTATGGTGTGAACATTATTGACGAGCCGTTCGTAATCTTGAAATGTCGTAAATCTGTTCTGTCGTAAAGAGTAGCCATCCTGTTTGGATACATGTCGATAATTTATCTAGTGTTTCCCTTCCTCTGACCAGCAGATGGTGCTCTATACTTGACTTTAAAAAAATTAATATTCTTCGCACATATACTGTACCTTACAAAATAATCGCCGATAGGAATAACCCCTATAACGTCTGTTTCAACAACGATTTAACATTATTTTATTTTGTGATGCATGCTGACATAGTACGAACAGAGCTTAAAAATTAGGTACGGTGACAGCCATCCCAAAAAATACATATGGGAAATGTACTGAAATATTTATCTAACCTAGTGGTTGGCAGGTTGGCCTCACAGTCTTGAGGTTCTGGGTTTGAGTCTCTGTGGTATTTATATCCCCATTAGCAATAAAGTTGGGTAAAACGTGAATAATTAAGCAAACACAATGACCCGTTAAATTAACCTACAGTGTATTGTATAGTCGAGCATACTTACCACTGTGGAACATCGCCTTCATTCCATTTATTGTCTTAATTCACAATTCAGAAAGCAGCATGGGCGAATCACACGTGGTTGTCTTTGTAGCAGAATCCCTGACAGCCACAGGAACAGGCAAACAAAACAGTCTGAGTCAGAACTCGTGGTCGGATGTATACGGCTGGGGAGAAACAGGAACAGGTAAACGTAATACCGTATGCCAGAACTAGGTGGAAGGCGGGTTGTAGCATTTTGCATGGATGAGTGTCAGTCAATCTGACACTGACTGAGTCATCCATAAAGCTTTGAATAAGTGGGTTTGGCTGACTGGCAGAGGTGGACATGGCTGACAGACTGTGACATATACTGGAATGTTAAATCTAAATTCAATTTTCGTTGGCATGGGTGAAATTTGTCTTGCAACAGTATACAAAAGAATTACACTGGCATTTCTGTTTTAATTTTTTTTTATTGGCACCTCGCCAGCCATGTCTTCTGTCTCTGATTGGTTGTTTTTCCTCAGGCATGGACATTTCTTGCAATTAAAAACGAAGGCAGAAGGTTGGATTTGGAAATTTGTGAACTTCCACTTTTAAACCGTATTGACTTTTTGTGACATTTTATTGGTGTTGTGCCGTTTATTTCCAAAATGAAATGTGTGCCTTGCAAGGTCATTACAGTTAACAAAAAACAAACAAAATAACTCAAACTAAAAGTGAAAAAAAAACATGTTAGTGAAATAAAATTTGAACAAAAAGCTAAAAGGAAAACTATTTTACGTTTATAAAACTAACCAAAACTAATTACATTTTTTTGTTAAAACTTTCTTAGTTTTCGTCTTTGTTATCATACATGGGGTTCATTTTAAATGTATTTATTTCGGTATTGCTAGGAAAGTCAAACAGTTGTTTGAGAATTGTCGTTTACTTTATTACACAATTCTTGGTGACCTTTTTTTAATCTTGCACTAAACACTCGACGTGTTGTACTAAAACTAACACTCAAACGAAGGTCTCACCTAAAATGAAGCAATGCATATTGATTATCAAGAGGACCGCAGACAATCAAACAGGAATTTTCGGTTAAATTTGTTTCTTTCCCTTCTCCTGCAACACGCACACGCTCGCGCGCCAGCGTACACACAAACGCGAACACTCCAGGTGAGCCCCTGTTGCCACGGGAACGTTTCGCTTTGCGCCGCCTCTCGCGAGACTTGGGCGGATAGCAGGCGATAGGCAGGAGAGAGGCACGGCGAATGAGCTCATCCCTTCAGCAGCTGCATAGAGCAGCGAGGCAAAACCGCAACTTTTTTTTCTATCAAACTTCTAAATTGCTCCTCGGACGGGATCAAAAGAAACCCAGCCGACCTGCCACGTTTGAAGGTTAAAAAAAATACAGCGAGAGGAAGTGGACGAAAGAGATCGCGTGTTGCTGCTTCATGTCAAGGACTTGTGGGAGCCAAATTGAACAAAAGGAAAAGCTTCGTATTGGTTTTACAGACACCAGAAGAAGGAGAGAGAAAAGCCCCCCGCCCGGAAAGGAGAGAAGGTGAGTTGGGGGTGGGGGAAATTGGTGCATTTTGGTGGTCGCACTCACGTACACGTCTGGCGCCGACACCGCGGAGAACGACGCGAATAAGGTGCAGTGATGAGTCAGTGTGGAAAACCTACCCGCGATCCCCTGAATTTTTAACTCTAAAGATGTTCGGTAAGGAAGCAAAATCACTCGATCGCCACCGTTGCTGTCAAAAATCCGCATTGTCCCCAGCGATGCTCGCGGAGCCCATTCACAGGTGGTTCCATGAACGTTACATGGCTGTAGCTTGACTCGTGTGTGTCAGTTTCCATGCCATTTCCATAACATCTGTATTTTCCAGACAGCAAAGCTCGGGTATCAAAGTGACACATCCTAGTTATGATTGTGAAAATCATACAAATGTGGAGTCACCTCATCATATTTTCATGTTCAACATATATGTGGGTATACTATGTGTTACTGTTTACTTCAAACTGAAGGGTCGTAAAAGCTGCACTGTTAAAATGAAGGATATTTCAACAAAAATGGAATCTGAAATTCTACATAATAGAAAGCTGGGACAACCAAACAGTTAACATACAGCCAGTGTATGGTTCATCTTATGTTAGGAGGGAATTTGGTTGGAAAATTCTTAATAAGGATTTAAACAGCTTTAAAATGGCAGGTTTTTGGAAACTGATCAGCAAGTATAAAAAAATGAAAACCGATCACTGGTCCCATCTGAAGATGAACCAATCCATCTATTAAAAGGCCTTGTTTATTTACTGTACAGTCAACTACTGCTATCCGTTTGATTGATTTGCAAATTATCACATTGCAACCAATCAATTGGGATAAAATACTATGCAATACTTTAAAGTGAAAAATATTGCAATTTTGCTACAGATTTTCAGCTAAAATGAAAAGAGCGTATCAAGAAACATGGTCAGAGAAACTTTATTTGCTTTAGGGGGCCACAAAAAAATAATACGGTGAGCTGGTTTGACACTTGCTCACGAAGGCGTCTTGTGCCGTATGAGTTATTTTCTAAACATGCCTGCTTGATTGCGCTTGTGAATGCTGTGTAAGATGCTTGACGTGTTTTTTTAGTGTGTTATTCTCTAAAAATGCATTTGCTCCTTTTTTAATGGTCTCCTGTTATGAGTGAGAAGGCCCTTCTTGATGAATAAGTCAGGCCACAGCAATGCTCATGTCTGACAGAGCTGCAAAGATGTGGCAATGCAGCACCACATAGCAAACATAGCTTTTGTTCAGGTAGTTGGGTCGACGCCACTGTGACAACCTGTCAGTCCCCCAATGCTTGAAAGCACTTTTTTTTAATATCTTATGAAACCCAGCCCTCTTAAAAAAACAAAAAACAATTTCCCCTGGTCTACTTGAATCGCAGTGTCTGTGACAGTGGAGCAAGGAAGAGGGGCAACTTTAAGTTCAGCTCTAGACAAGGATCAGGCATTTTTGGCATTCTTTTGAAGGCTTAGCTTGAGCCACAGTGGCTTGATTTATTACACTGCCATCTTCACTTGTGACTCTAATCTTCGCTTTATCTGCTTTAATTGTAACCGTTCATTCACACAGCATTTTTCTTTCTTTTTTTTTTGCGCTTGATTTATATGGGCTTCTCAGGGAACCATAAACAGCTGTTGCATATCACCGCAGAGGAAAGTATGTATTATTTAATATTCCACAGGGCTTTGCTTGCCAGTCAAGGTTAGGAAAATACAGCATTGTTCTGGCTGGTAAGATCATGTTGAGACTAGTCTGCAGCCACAGCAATAGGACTCCAGAGAGACTTGATCGAGAAAATTCCAGCAGAGATTTAAAGACGTCCTGCTACCTGTAGATGAGAATTTACAAGCCAAAGACCAAAAAAACTGCTGTGTGAGTGGGCTATACATTCACGAACATTTTGGGGGAAAATATACCTCTAAAATCAGTCGAGCCATCATTGTGTGTTACTTGAGACTTCAATGCAGTGCATTTGCAGTTCTAAACCTGCAACCTCACTTCATTCGCCCCCTTGAGTCTCTGAGCAAAACTACGCCCTTCACTTACATGCAGGAGACGTACATTGTACATGGCGTGCACTCAAAACCAACTGACGTAAGCCTCAGCTTCGACAGTGTTAGCATGACTTGTTATGAAGTGTTACTAGTGCTCTAAATACCAAGTCTTCTCGTTTTGAAGTTCGATTTTGTGTTCAAGGGACCGGCCGATAAACGGCTGGCCGATTTAATCGGCTGATCTGAGCTCATTTCCAAGCTCATTTAAAATATACGTTCATTCCTAACAAAGATCATTTAATTCAAACATTTCCCCACCCCAAAAATGAAAAAAAAAATCTCAGTTGTGAATTTAAACAAGGACAAAGTATTGTAAAACAGTCAAATGTTCTGCCTGTAAATGATCTTTATTGTTGTAAGCGTTAAGGGACCTAAAAGGAGTTAGTTTATTAATGAGGTGTTTTTTAATTCTTCTGCCAATTCATCAATTATGAGACTTTTATTAGGTCAAATATCAGCATCGGCCCAGAAAAAAAAATCATATTGGTCAGGCCCTATTTTGGAATCTATAATCAATTAAAATTTGGTTGACAAATTTACCTGTGAAGCAGAAATGTTACTCGTTCCACGGCACTTCTAAATCTTACGCTGCCTGTAATCCTTCGCTCCGCTTCTGTTTTGCTAATCTTATATTCTGTTGTTAGCCAACGAGCACTGAGCGTTTTTGAATATTCTGGCGGCATATATTCCGCCATCGTTTCAACCGAGCTCCTGAAGCCCAAGGTAACAGGTCGGCGCGAGGCTGCTGGGCGACACGACAGTGCACGGCAAATGATTGACACCTCGGGTCAGGTCTTCTGGCTCTGATTCGCTGGCTTCAAATTAATTGCACACGTGTTGGGATTTTAACGCTTTTGCCATGCCAACGCAACAAAATTGTACAGTGTGCGTGCCCATAACGAACAGCCATCAGATAAGATGAATTGGCAGCAAAAGGCGCAAACGCTCATGTTTTTCCATCAAAACAAAGACTCAGTCTCCAGACTTAATTCCTTGATGGCGGGCGTTTTTTTCTATTTTGACTCGAAGCATTCTAACTTCTCGCACGACAACGTAGCGTCTTTTGGTTTCACGTGTGCTTTTATCAGACGTCGCGAGGGAGGTTCCTGTTGCTAAATTGAGACGACGTTGCCATTGTCTGTTGAAGGGGGAATTGCTCGAGCAAGGCAACGAACAACAAGAGGAGCTTTGTGCCGCGTTACAAGCGGCCACTCTGGAATGTGTGGGATGCAATTATCTTAAGTGGCCATCCCAAAATGCTTCTTTGAACTGTTTACATTATATAATGAATAATGGGATCGCTGTTGTCGTTTTTTAAGTGTGGGAGTCTTCAGTTACCTTCGATGATTATGCTTGGCTAAACTCAATCGCTAGAGCAGGTTCATATCCCAGCGGTTTTCAGAGAGAAGCTAGCCTTGTTTCTGAGTAGCCGGTTCCATTCTGGGGATTCCTGAAGAACAGCGGTACCTTGACTTATACATTTCATGCGTTTGTGTCCAAGCTCGCAACTTAATTTACTCTTCTATTAAATCAGTTTTCCATATTGAAATGTATTAGAACAGGGAACTAACTCATTATTCTAATGACTGATTAATCCGTTGATTTTTGTTGTTGATATTTTGATGAATCCGATTTTTTTTAAACTTGTTTTAATTTCCTTCCTTTTATTCAAAACAGAATATTATTTCAAATCGACTCAGGAGAAAATGATGACAATTGAGTTTCTGGTTTGGTCTGTAACATCCATTAGAAAATTGTTAAAAATATTGTTCATTGATTTCCAAAGTACAAGCAGATGTTTGCAAATGTCTGAAGAAAAGATCATCAGTTTGCTTTGAAGGAGGGCTCCAGAAATCAGGTTCCTGTTGAGAGAGCCAAAATTCCAAGAAAAGATCTCTGAACAAATACAGACGCTCCCCGACTTACGAACATCCGAGTTACGAACATCCGAGTTACGAACAACGGTACATACGAACATTTTCACGGGTATGTCGAAAAAAAAAGCAAAAGTTAGATTTTGTATTGCGCGCCTTTTTCCAAGTACAGGTACTGCGGTACTTCTTTCCGACGCTAATACCGACGTGAGGCGCTGTGAGAGCTCGCCCAGCATCCACCCCGAATCCGGCTTCCTCTGCCCAGTTGTTAAATATCTCGTGCATCCATTATTCAATATGGTTGGTAAAAAGCGAAAGGCTTCTAGTGGGAGTGGACGTGTAAAGAAGAGGCGAGCCATTTCATTTCAAATGAAAGTGGCAATAATAAAGAAGCTTGATGCGGGTGAGAAAATGGTGAGCGTTGCACTTGCATACAACATGAATCGTTCGACCATCGGTACCATTTAGAAACAGAAATATCGGGAGCTTCAAGCTGAAGCCGCTGCTAGTTTAGCGGGCAGCTAACCCTCGAGCCCTGAAGAACGTGACGAAAAGCTTTCTCCTCGTTATATGGATGTCAAACATATAAGCCTTAAACATACATTCCAGACAAAATATAGCACTGAAGCAACTTACGAACGAATTCACCTTACGAACAATCGTCCGGAACGTAACTCGTTCGTAACCTGGGAAGCGTCTGTAATCAATTCTCAAAACAATTACCGACTAATCGTTAGATCTCGAAAATAAACAGTGTGACAGTGGGCCGATATCTTTGTGGAATGTTGCGAAAAACATGTGAGTGAGCGAAAATTGTCACATGGCAACTGAAATCAATTGAAATTCCGTTAAATTGTTCCAACAAACAAAAACCCCCACCAGATTATGTTTTGCTTAAAAAGACAAGAAAACATAACAAAGGAGAACGTAAATAAATGAACAGGATTGATAAAGTGTCACCAAGCAGAAATCCATGCACAGACTATATATATATTATTTTGATGTGTGCCTTTTACTAATGAAGATGAAAAATGCTGACGTCAATGAGCATCCGACAAATATGAGTCAGCCTGTCAGTGAAAAAGTCAAATGACTCCACGATGACCTTAGCTGGCCGCTCGCTGGTGGACATTGAGGCTTGATGGCTTTGACCGTAATGAGGTGTGACTATGGCTTTCCTGCCCGTCTCACGGTCGGAATGCTACGCTTTTGTCCTGGTCGGAACCGTCCTCCGCACACCAGCCCAGAGCCGAAAGTGCGCGGCTGTGCGACGACAATTGCGATGATGTCACCCCTTTCATTGCGCTGTCACCGAATAAATGCGGGCAAAGAACACGTCCCCCTCCATTCCGCCCCACCTGCTATATATTCGGGAAGTTTAACCCAGCAGAAACGCACAACAATCCAGGCGTGTTTTGTAGGGGCGGCGGGTTGTTTTTGGCTTCTCCCGGTGGTCTCTTAATTGTTCTGAAGTGAAAAATCTCATGTTGACTTGCTCCCGTCATCCCGTGCCCAATTTTAAAACCAACTGCCACAATTATGCAGAAATCCCACGGTAACTCCCCCCCCCCATCCCGTTTTCTCCTCCCATAAGACCACATTGATGCCGAAAATAGATGATGGCGATGGAGAAAGAAGCCAATGGAGCGAAGAACCACTTAAAAGAATGTGAGAGAAAGTGAGACGAGCACAAGGAAGAAAAACAACTCTCCAGAGTGAAATCTGGCGTTTTGGACGATGATGATCATCTGCCGCCGGCAACTTTCTGACATGCTCGTTATTGTCTGGACATGTCTGCCAGTTGCTACACTGTCTCTCTCGTTTGGCCTGCGCACACTCCCTCTCTGGAACACATTACACACACTTCTGAGGAGAATCCAAACACGCAGAAGCAGAGTTGCAGGCTTGCGTCTCATGCCGAGCCCATGTGGGCCGTCGTGGAAAATAATTCGGCAAAAAAAAAAAAAAAAGAAGAAACCACAGAGGTTTTTCTGTTGTCCCCGCGGTGGGCCGAAATCTGAGAAGGAGGCAGGAATGCATGAGGGCTTGTTCATGACCGAGCTTGAAGAAAGATCGCGACGTATGGACAGGTTGGTTCAGCTCATCTTCATTCCTACTCGGTCGTCGCGTTCAGGTGCGACATGTGATGTTGTCGTGTAGTATCGGAGGAATGCTAGCACATGGCTGCTTGTTCAAACACGACACTTGCCACCGAGTACACTCATGCCCGAGGTTGTGTTCCCAATTCCACATCCTCTGCCTTGCATTTATTTCCACCCTTTGACTTCCTGTTCTGCTCTTAATACCGATAGGAAAGAATGAGACTGGGGTATTAATTCAAAGGCTTCCTTTCCTCAAGTTTGATTGCCTTTCAAGCAGTCGCAGGTGGACTCAGGAAAACGCCCTCTATTATAAAGCAGTGAGAAAGCGCATGAAGGACCTACAGGGGTTTTTTTGGTTAGTTTTTTTTGGGGAGCAGTCACTTGGCTTATTTTATTGCTTTGACTTGCTGGAAAAATTTGTGATGTGAGCACAAGATGGTGGCAAGGAACTCAACTCGCATCACAAAAAGCACGTTTGGAAGATAATGCCACATAATTTTGCCTTGGCAAAGTCCGCTAGTTTAATGCTAACACACAATGTAAAAAAGGCCCACGGATGGGTAAACAAAGAGCATCGATGGGAACTCTAACTAGCTAACTAAATTGGGCATTTCCATTCATTTCAGTGTGTAAAGATGAGTTGAGATGTGAGTGTTTTGAGTTACGAGCATTATGAACCAAATCAAGCTAACTGAATCCACCGCTGTCTCTCCATCAGAGGTGAGAAAAGCTGCCGCAAGCTAATTTCCGACAAAATCATCGGGGCTGAACTGCCACGTGAAACGAAACAACGCAACGAGCGATGCTAAAACAGCAAGCCCAAGCAAGTGAAAAACACCTTATCAGTCAAGATTTTTTCAGATCAGACTGAGGATTTTTGAAGACCCGAAGCTTGCGTTTTTTTTCCAATCATTTTTGAAGGTTACAACATCTCGAAATGGGGTCTTTAGCCGTGTTATTCCAGGTGGACAGGTCAAATAGGGCCCCTTCATAACAAACATGGCTGCTTTCCCACAGTCTTTCCTCTGTGCCTTCCTGTTTCCTGCACAATTCATTGATGTGTTCCTGGATACGCGCTAGCACAACAGAAAATTGGGCGGTATGTGTGAAGCGTGGCGCGCGCAGGCGACTATGTGAGACGCAGGCCTGGACCGTTCACCTCCTCCGGGCTTTTAATGCTCGCTAGTGCTGTGTCTTTGTGTACAAGTGGCACTTTGCTGTCCTCACCGGGGAGGAGGTGAGGTGTTGCCATGTCACTGTTGACGCGATACTTGCCCGGAATGCTAATGGGGTGCTGGTTGCCCTCGGCTGTTTAGCTACTAGAAAGAGACAGCGAGCATCTCTGATGTGCTATCTTTTCACCCGTGCGGCAATATTCGATTCTGACAGTCTGGTAAACATAAGCAAAAAAGTTGCGGTATCACAGCATTAAAATTACAGCTCAAAAATTTGCAAGTTTAAATAAATACATGAATAAATGTTGACATTCTTCTGCTTTAATTCGTCTTAGTAAGTCACAGTGTCCCATCCCTCTTGAGTTATATTTAGCACAGACCCGTGGGCTCCGCATGTTGTCCAGTAAAAGCAAAAAGGCATCTGTTTTCAGTATCTCGTCTTTTTCTCTCTCTCTGTTAAGCACTGAGGAATGGGGGGTTCATTGGAGGCAATTAACTTCACAGAGGCGGCTTGTTTACTCAGCTCTGCAAGCAGCCAATTATATTTTGCTCTGCTCAAAAATAGAAAAATAGAGCTCATTACAGGTGACAGACAGTATCAGCGGTTATTGAAAGCTTGATTTTCTTTTTTTACAACCACAGTAAACCGTTCAAACCTGAAATCAGCTCATGCCCACTTGGGCGCTAAATTAATCTGAAATAAGAATGAAATGAGAAGCCTACGCGCATTGGGGTGAAACGAATCCGCAAGTAATTTGGGTTTCTCGATTTAAAAAACATGTATACTGTTTTTTTTTTCTGACTGCGGTGATCATTTACTTAATTTATACCGTCAGGCAGTCGCAACGACACTCGTTCATACCGTAACATGACGCTAACATGCTGCAAAAACCAACTTCAAAATAAGAGCTTTTTAAATAATAAAAGGACATCAATGCCGACAGCCTGACTACGTTAGTTTGTCCCAATCCGTCTTGAACAAACTAGGCTTCCTCAAATGTGCTGTTTGAGCAGACAAAAGTGCTCCTGTGATATTTTGTGAAATGTCTTCTTTGCTGTTGTGTATTCTTGATAGTTCTAAAGCTAAAATATATGTCATCTGAATAGTTGATAATTTTATCGAATTTGATAGAAAGAAACATTTTCAGGCAATAAAATCCATGATTCATTGGACGGAATACTGTCACTAACGGTCGCAAAAGATCCTATCGTACTGATAATATCGTACTGTGAGTTGGTCTCTGTTTACTATTTCTAGGCTTGAGTGAGAGAAGGGACCAAAACAAAAACAACAGTTCTTGGGACATCTCAGATTTTGCTGCTCTCACATAATCGCAGCATTAGTAGGCTTTGTGTGTGTTTAATGAAGGCAGAAATAGTGCAAACGCTGCATCCCTGGATCGCTGCCTTAAATGTCAGGCGGCTTGTGTTGGAACCGGCCCGTGACCGCGATAAACCGCAGCGGCAGAGCTTGCATGTGCCTCCGAAGGCCAATCGCATCCATCGGCACTGTCTTTCTCCAGCGCGGAATGTCATTTAGTGGAAAGCCGCAGTTACGCAATACTTGCTGACTTCTTGCAGTCCAACCAACTGGCTGCGTGTGACTTGATGAGCTCTGTGGCCTCTCTTGACAGGAGTGGAAATGCACTGCACGAGGCGGCCACGTGCCAACTGCAGTGACTGCCTATCACGTTAAGGTGTGGGCTAATGTGTCCTCATCAAGATGGAGCTCATTCGAAAAGATCCAATTAAGAGAGCAAGGCTGACAGATAACCGATGGATCCGTGGGCGGGGGGGGAGGATGCCATCCGAGGTCGAAGAGACAACATAATGGCATATGTATAAATATATTTTAGAAGTGTTTTTATATTGTAGCTCAGAAGAGAAATAGAAGAAAGTTCAACGTATCAGCAAATGACAGTGACCTGCATATTCTAAATTCACATTATTTTTCTGTGGAACATATTTGCTGAAAAAACGGTGCTTTTTCCAAAATGTCCCTAAGATGCCACAATGTCACCAAAGCTTTGTCTAAATAGGGTTTGATGTCAAGGAAGTATAGACTAGAGCTGCGGACATTGACGTCACGCATCCCACAATGTACTGCACCAAATGTAAAGAATGCCATTTTGGCCGGTTGAAAAAAACATTTGCGCTAAATTTGCTCCATTGCAATTGGATTCCCTCCCACCGGTGACCGTTTCAGTTTGCGGGAGTTGTCTGCCTCAGTGAATCCACCAGGCAGGCGTCCAACCAGATGCTGACATGCTAGCCAGGAAGAGGCTGCTTTGCTGACGTAGCTTACCGAAAACCTCACCTTTTCGTCAGCTTTGTTAAAACAGCGTTCAAGCAAATTAATGTCATTTGAATTTGTTGGAAAATATTTTTAGGTGCCACTACTTGCCTTCGTGATCCTTGAATGTCTGTAAACAGGGGCAGATGAGCACAGGCAAAAGCCGGTCAAGGTCGCCAGTTTGTTCACATTGGTGCATTGCTGTGAGTCACCCATTTTCCAGCAAGCATCGGAAAAGGATTAAAATGTGAAGTGATACTGTCTTGTAATGGTCAGATTGACTGATTTAATTCCTCAATTCTACATCATCACTGATATATGCTAATTTTATCATTACTCTCAATTGTAAACCATTTGATCCTATCCTCCTAGCAAGGCAGTGAAAACAAATGACATCCGTCCTCGATACATATTGACCAATAGACAAACTTTGTATATCAAGGAGGAGCTCATTTTAGCCTGGGGTGTTTGTGGAGGTTCCACATGATGATCAGTCATCCCTGGACTTGGTATGTTAAAACTAAAAACCATGCTAGCAACAAAGCTTTGTGTGTCTCAAGTACGCGTGAGCGCTTTGATCTGTGCAGAAACCTCAGGGAGATAATGACGATTTAGATGAGCAGAACGTAATGTTTGAGTGGATGTTTGTCACTAGAGGTCATGTTTAGCTGAACCGACGTGATGCACGCACGTCAAAATCGAGTGGGTAAGCCCACTGCGAGTTATGCTAGCGTCAAGGTCAATTAAGATACAATTCTTTGTCAACACATCACAAGCGATTCCTATGCCCCCCCCACCTAGCTTTGATTACGCCATCTTTCATCTCATCATCTTGTCCTATTTGGCGAGCATGATGGTATATTAATCCCAGTGTCACCTTGACTTGCACCTGCCTGACGAGCTCGCTTTGTTTTCTTGCTCACTCAGCAAGCCAGCCTCTCTTCTATGGGGAGTCTAAGTGCCATTAAAAAGCATTACGACTCAAGCTACATTGATCTGTCTTATCAAATTAGTTTTAGGGGCTTTTTTTACCCTGATTGTGAAGCAACTGTTGATTGATGGGAACTCCAAGGGGCGCACAGAGCGTCTTCAGCTACAATAGATGTGATTTCAATTGTCTGCTGCTCATGTTTGTCGCCACTTCTCGGTAGCTTCACGACCTTTGCCAAGCGGCCTAATCATACAATCGCAGGCTCGTCTGCTTTCGCAACCACACCATGCCACAACCTGCCCGGAAAGACCTGACATGTCAGAGAACAAAACAACAGTATATTCATGAAGAATTCCCTGATTAGAACTGGCTTTCAATAATGTTGAATGTGATGTTGAATGTATGTGGATGTGATAAGCGG
The DNA here is from genome assembly GCA_026261675.1 of Hippocampus mohnikei. NCBI lineage: Eukaryota > Metazoa > Chordata > Actinopteri > Syngnathiformes > Syngnathidae > Hippocampus > Hippocampus mohnikei. The sequence goes on from JAKGUB010000521.1 coordinate 7,598,647, forward strand.
ATCGGAAAATGGATGGATGGATGGATGGATGGATGGACATCTTGACTGATAGACTAACATGTTTGTGTGTCAGGTAGAAGCTAATGGTAGCTTGGCATGTAAGTGGAAGTTTGGAGAATCGTCCACATGTGCATATATACAGTACATGCACGTCACCTGAATTTTTTTTCAAAAGTAAACAATCTGTAAGTCATATATTTTTACGGGTAATCTAGTAAAATAATGTAGTAAGGTTTAAATATTTTTAGGGTACTGCACACATAATTATTATAAAATAAAAATAATAGCCAGAAATGGGGAATTAATGTCACAGTAAGCTATTTGACAAAGGAGAAAGTATTTCCGTTAATCGCATCACATCTGAAATGGCTCAGTAGAGCAGCGTAAGAAACTAGTAAAAATCATAAGGGTGAAAACAGCCATTCTGTTTTTTGGTTGTTTTTTTTAAAGGAAAGTTATCTTACCTGCACCAATGTCATTTGTAAGCAGATTGTGTGACCAAAACTACATTTTCAACCACTAATATCTTTCAATTACATTGTGATAGGCCTTGGATACTTGTGGGTTTTATTCAAGAAGCATCTGGCGTATTATCAATTTGATAAACTGGACACATTCAATGCATTGACTTGCCTTTAAATATGAGGTCCTTGTTTTGTTTCATCCATGCGTTCACAGGCAGTGGATGTGAAGCTTGCGGGCAATAGACGGCTTCTAAACATCGCAGACTTTTGTCGTATTGACACCTCTGCGGTGAGAATGTGTCGAGTTACCGTCAACTGGCCCCTGCCGCTCAGAAACGGTCGTATGCTGAAGAACGAGTTGACCTATGAACTCTTACTTGGACTTTGGGGTAAAATCTGATTGGCTTTCATGTGAGTAATACAATGCAACTTGCTTCACTCTCGAAGTCAGTTTAAAACTTAAACTGAGACATGTCTGAAGTGAAGAATTTTTATTATTTATTTACATTAAAAATATTCTATTTATATATCATTGTCTGTGGAGGTTGAAGAAAGTAAACGGGAGGTGTAGAAAGCAAATATATCAAATGGAATAAATAAATAAGTACGTAAAGTGCAGACACTTGAAAAAAGAATTCAACCACAGTAACGGAGTATTTGTACTTCATTACTTCCCACCATAGTGGAGTAAATGTGCTGAACAAAACAGGTTTGGTTTCGGATTGCAGATGTCCTCCCCTCTTTCCCCCTTTTTTTTTTTTTTTTTTTGGGCTGCATCGCAGCCCTCGTCTTGTGAATCACAGGCTGCAACCGGTTCCCCCAGCCCTCCGTCGTGCATCAAGACTGTTAATTATGCTGCTTCTGCGCTCACGTCTTTACTATTTTAATCCTATACTTGCTGAAACTGTTTCATCCTAAAACGCACTTGAGTCAACAGAGGTGATCGGCTAGCCTCTTGCTGAGCATGGCATATTTGTTTGGTCACAAATGAAGAGATATTTGTTAAGGGAAACGCTCGTGAGAAGCCCCACACCACACTGAAAGAAAAGACCACTGCAGAGGTAATGCTGCGACTGAAATGAGGCGGCAGTTTGCTACGTAGCAAGATTTTTCAAAAAAATCTTTCATATTAATTCATGGGTAATTTGCCTCTACTTAGCATCAGCCTAACCAATAAGACCAGAACATTATGTATAATAATGTATATAATAATGTGTGTGTGTATATATATATATATGTATATTTTTAATACATCGGACTTTGTTTTTGTTGAATACACATATTAATGTATTACTTTTGTTTCTCAAAAATGGGGGCTCATGAAAAAAAATAACCTCATATTAAATTGCAATCGCAATATTGAGGAAAGAAAATTGCTTAATCAATTGGATTATTTTTCCGAATCATTTGGCTCCAAAAAGCTATATAGAAAATGGATGGATCATTGCATTGTCACTCAAGATTCGTGGACTCAATTCTGTGAGAATAGTACCGTATTTTATGCACTATAAAGATATATAATACGCATAGAATAGAAGCTACAATAGCCGCTGCGGTTACGCTATGCATCCACTAGATGGAGCTACACTAAAGGGAAAACAATACAATACAATGCAGGCTTATTTATATAGAGACTTCACAACCGCTGCAGCTATAACAAAGCCATTAGAACTGGTCACAAACACATACATAAAACATAAATACAAATGGCATTCCAAAACAATAAATGAAAGACAAAGGTTATGAAGCCAATTGATTCAACAAAAAGGCACACAGACCTCGTGGGCTCACATCCACAAGGGGCTAAATATCCTTCGAAGTCTTACTTGTCTCCTTCTTCCTTCGTTTAGTCAGTAGTTAACTATGCTTTTGGTGTTATCGTCGTTTCATTATGGCTGCGTAGAGCTCACAAAGTAGTTGTCTGTTTGAGTGTGTGTTGGCGAATGCACATGTCAATTAGTGTCGGGCAGAACCCTTTGAGATTACAATAGGGTTCCTGCTAATAATCCCCACTAGATGGCATAGGAACACACATAACAGGGAAACAACTCAGTGGGGAATATACAGAGACTGTGACACCATATATAAGGCGCATCGGATTATAGGGCGCGCTGTCGGCTTTTGGGAAAATGGAATGCTTTTAGGTATGCCTTACAGTCCGGAAAACACAGTACTCATCTTTTTAGAAATACAGGTTGTTATATCAATAACAGTTGAAAGAACGAAGGAAGTTGCACACAAGTAAACAAAGCCATGTTGACGAGAACAATGTGTCTTTGGCAACGATAAGAGTCCAAGAGATCCCACAAAACCCAGCGGCACTTTCACCCAAAGAAGTCAAAAACAACACTGGCGTAGAAATCCCCATGCGATGCTCACCTGATGAAAGCGGTGCAGCCGGTTACTAGGGAGTCACAATGTCTTTGGCCCTTCTGCCTCACTAGAAATGGTTGTCAGGGCTGGTTTACTTCCGAAGGGCATCACGGCTGGGGAATTGTTGTATTCAATGTAGATTTTGAATGTCACCTCAAATGAGTTGGCCTCATTAGTGTGCCTCAAGGGGCTTGTTTGTTACCAAGGACACTCATTACTCTGACTATCATTGTTTCCTCCTAATGAAGGTATTCTACGAGGAGAGCTAGTTCTTTTACTGCTGTAGCAAATAGTGCTGCCGTTAAGTTATGCGGCGCAACATATAGTGGAGTTGTACAAATAGCTATTTAATCGGAGTGTGAAATCAAGTGCTTTCACGGTCGGAGCGTTGTTACATTGCAGCTTGACAAGGGTGAACCGTGGGTTTTGTCATCAGTTTTTGGCAAAGTGCCACCACTTGAGGTTTTAGTGCTTTTAACTTAATGACGCTCGATTAGGCCGCTGCCATTCGCACACATGCATCCATTGTCTTTCCGACAAATTAACCTGCTTTTAAAGAAGCAGAAGTCAGAGGTCGCGGAGTGGTGATTACACATGCACAGATGGAGAATACACACTCCAGCTTTTACAATTCAAAATTGTATTGGGCATTTACTTGACAAGCAATGTTTCAAACGGCGGATAATGCAGTGGCGGAGACAAAGCTCATAAAAATAGACTGAGAACAGTCTCTGAATGAAAAATGTGAACTCCTGCTGATGTCCCCTCTTTCAGAGTGTTCTCTGCATTGCATGTGTTTTAAAAGTTGGAAAACAGTACACAGAATATCTATTGCTCTTTATCTTGTTGTTATTCTACCTCGACGACTAGACTTGCAATTTGGAAGTATACACTACCCACAGATTACGGTAAGTTTGACCTTGGGGTGAAATTTCAGGAAGGATGTAAAATGCACTTTTTCAGTGCCAGCCATAAAAATAAAAAAAGGAAGAAAAAGGCTCAGAAGGCTGACAGAATATTGTGTTTTATGACTATGCAAACAAAATCTACCAAATGAAAGATTAGACTCTCGACTTTCATCACACGCCAACAAGTTTGTTTCCATTTTATTACATATGCCCGCGTGGTTTGGTGCTCAGCAGTAGTTTGGTTTCACCCAAATTAAATTTTTGGACCCCCAAAAAGCAGAAAACATGCTTTTTGTATATATATATATATATATATATATATATATATATATATATATATATATATATATATATATATATATATATATATATATATATATATATATATATATATATATATGCGTTATTGCCACCTCAACCATCTGAACAGTCCTTTTTTCTTCCATAAAATATAACTTAATTGATTTTACATGTGTGTGCCTGTACAATATGATGTGCAGAAGTTCTTGAATTTAATGGCCAATTAATCCACTAATCTTCTGGAAACAAGCCCAAGTTGGAGTCGTACCTGTTACAGTATATCTGAAGTGGAGTTTTATCTGCTTTGTTTTGAGTGATCATATTAAATCTGGCCAGGGATTAGAGGTTGTGCATAATGGGGAGGAAAAAGAAGTGCAGTGCTCCCTGAAGAAGAATGCAAAAAATTCTAATGAGGTGACCTGGCTGCCAAGCTGGGGTGGTTGGGAGCCGAGGTAACGGGGTGGGAGTAAAAAATGTGGAGGTCTGCTTCAGGCTGCACTTCCCCTCTCACTGCACTCGCTGTCCGCCTCCAAGCCGCCAAGTGCATTAGTGAGACGACAAGCCCCCCTGTTGCACATTAAAACATGCAAGCAGCCACTGAACAAAACCGACCGTGGTAGAAATGTTAACGGCTCCACAGAAAGACGCTCCAGTTGCTACACTGCAAGCATAAAATGTAGTTCCTTACTGTTCCCACTCTTCCGTTTCACGTGATCTTAAATCTAATTCGCGTTCTAAATGTATATTAAATAGCCCTCAGAAATGGCATGAAAATGTTGAGAGATCCTCCGCCGAGTTGAAGTTAACACTGATAGTACATCACAAGCGTATCGTCTCCAAGATAGCGTGTAAATCACCGCCTCGGGGTTCGACGCAGAACAGGGACGGCATCCCTGCAATCTGATTGGATGCTTTGGAAGTGCTTGGAGGTGATGTCACCGTATCATTGCCGCATGTCTTAAACATCCTTATCCGTTGCACAACATCAACTCCACGCAGCACTACTCATTACTTGATGCCTTTTCTTTGGCAAGAGATGAGACGACCAGCAACAATTTCTAGTGCCTGATCAGCAAAGCTTCGCTTCGAAGAATCCTGAGCAGATACCATATAAGTCACGTGAACCTGATCCCTCATTGGTCAAGTAGCTTCGGGAACATTTGGTGATGCTAGATGCTGGAAATGACAAAACGAAAGACATGCTAACCTTAGCTTACCCCGTTGCTGCGCCTTAGTTGTCCGATATTATCGCCCACAGTTTCCCCTTCACTACAGCAGCGCAATTTCGTTCAAATTCATCACGGCCACAATACGAAGGATGTGCAGCGAGCAAAAAAAACAACAACCCCAAAACATAATACACATTAGCAACCCAGTGGACATCTGATGTCAATCCGAAACCAAAATACAACACCTGTTCGGGATTCAGTCATGAGTCAGCCTGCGGAAGCATTCAAGTCTGACATGCAAATCGCCAATTCCAAAATGAGACAGAAGAAGGGATTCCGCTGTATGCTATAATCCCAAAAATATTTCAGTCCTGCAAAACTTTTCAAAGTGGAAAACTGAACCCTGCCTAGACAGTCCTGTGCAATGGAAAAGTGGCGTTGGCGTCACTTTTTATGACAAGCAGACCACCTAAACACTGCAATTGACTTCTCTCTAATCAAGTGCCTCTCAGAGTCGGACATTTATTACAAAACCTCCATGGACCACCCAGGTAACGATGTTGTTTATGTTGAAGAAATGGCAACCCCGTTTGGTATTTTCCAGTGTCTCAAGGCTTCGCTCCGCCATTGCTCACACACACACACAAATAAAAACTTCAAGCCTGTTGATGTAGTTTATGGTAAGACAAGTCTGCGCTAGAGATAAAAACAACGTCTGTATACAGCACAGGCGCAACTCCACGACTGTCTTCTTGTAGGGGACCGTGATTGAAATTCACTTTGCCAGGGTGACTCTCTACCCATTCCTTTCCGAGCTGTGCCGCAGCGATAGCGAGGGCCCCGGAGTCTGGCCAGAGCAGCACATCACACAATAACGGTGATGATGAATGGTGATACGCTGTCACCAGCGTCTGAGGCGCTTTGACGCCATTTGATGTTTCCACCCATTTGTGGTCATTTGAACAATTTGTCAGCGCGATGCTCATCTCGTCGTGGCGTGCCCGCTTTGTCTGAAGCGGGGCCCTCGTCAGTCAGCGCGCCCCGGCTGCGTAATTTAGCGCTAGGGCTCAAGTCGTGATGTCATGGCGGAGTCAGAAACTTAAAAGTGGAACAGCCAGCGTTGCGTATTTCTCGAAGAATTTGTCTGAGCATGCCCTGCTTCTTTTCCCCTTTGTTTAAACAAACACTCCTCAGTTGCTCTCTCATATTGGGGACATTCCAGAATGTGACTGGACGCTGTTAGTAATCTCGTTTGTCTGCCAGCAAGGCCTGCTGTCTGTTTTTCTCTGAAGTTGCCTGTTCCTCAGACTCACTCCATCAGACTGGCAAATTAGCGCCTGGGTCTGTGCCAGATGTGCGCACAAGGGCAACCAGGTAGGATTTTGTGCTCATGCAGAATTCCTGAAACTGCCTGTCCACTTGGACTGTCTCAAACAAATTGTTTTAGAATCAATTATCCTGTTGAGGTTCCGTCGATTCTTTTAATGTTTTCTGTTGAAAGTGACCCCAAACACGAATCATCTCCACCACCAGAAAAAAGTGTCGGCGGCAACCCATGTCGGTGCGGTAGCACAGAAGTGGCCAAACATTGCGTAGTAATAAATAGTTTTCAAAGTATTAATTATAGTTTTGAAGCAGAAATTTGTAGCAACCCATTTTTGTGGTCCACTTAACCAAGGTCTTAAATTTGACTTGACTGCCAAAAGCTGCTCCCTTCACCATTTTTGCAAACTTTCCCAGAGTCTTTTTCTTCATTTCCTCAAAATTTGGTGTCGATTCGACAGTGTCCGATTGAATTACACAACTTACTCAATGTCCGTCATATGACACTTAGTCCGACATGCGTGATCGTTTATTCCCCTCCCTAATGGATGTCGTCAAGGACCGATGTTCGCTCCATTTATGCTGCTTCCAAAACCAAATCCCTCCGAGATTCTTGTTTCACAGCGTAATCCTTATCTCTCCGACTCTTCTTGCATCTAATTCATCTGGTTTTCCTGGCAGCGCTCGTGTAAACAATCGTAGCAAAGTACCCGTGCCAGACAATTTTCAAAGACTTCACTGTGTTGGAATGAGGCCTCGCTCTTGGCCGGGCCCAGGACAGAGAGATCTTTGTGCCTGCTGCCCATCAGGCCCATCGAGCCCCTCGAGCGGGGTACAATTAGGGAACATGGCGAGCCCATGGACTGTATGGAAGGCAGCCTTTCTGTAAAGGGGAGGCGTCAGCCAAACAACCCCTCAGCCCTATTCATCTCCGCAGCAATTACAAGCTTGTACGGCAAGCTTTCCTGTCCTTTGTCACAGCTTTCTAAACACTTGCCCATTCAACCGGGAAACATCCGTCTTGGTTTTGCCTACTTTAGACTCACCCGTCCAACAATTTGCAGAGGCGCACCAACTTTCCAAGACACCTCGGCTACCGGGATCCCCTCCCCACCTCCCTTCCAAGTTTGAGAAGAAGTGTATCTAAGACCAGTCAGGTCTTGTGCTTTGGGTTGAGTAACTCCAAACATAAGGCCGTCCCTTACTCATCGCACGACTCATGTTTCCTGCTGATTGCCTTGTCTCTGCCCCCTACCACTGACGCCACATTTTACGTTTTGTCACAAGTTCCTGAAAGTTCACCTTTTCTGTGAGTCACTCATAGGTTGGGTCGTCAGATGGCTGTAATTATTCTGTCTGACCCGGAGAGGGCACTCCTACGCGTATGTACGTAGCCTTAGTTTTTTTTTGTGTGTGTGTTGCTCTTCTCTCTGCACTCACTTTCGAACCAACCTAAGGGGAGGTCAGAGCTAATTAAACTTATCTAGTCAGCTCCAGTCGAGATCTCTGGGCAATGACCTGCAGACCTGTGAAAGGGTAGCGGAGAATGGATGGATTATGGACCTCGGGTTGGGTAAAAATGAGATTGCTTGTTATTTTGGTGGTTTCACGGAAGTGCTCTTTAATTGCCTGTCTCTGACAAATACTCTGTGTCCACACACACACACACTGCTAGTCAATTTAGACCTTTTAACATGACAGCCCTCTTTGTCCAATTATGCCTGTGAGCAAGGATATAAGGACTGTTTTCCGCCACATGCGTTTGTGTGTTGTTTTTCCACCACAAACATCCTCTCTATGCATCATCTGCATGTATGGTATGCACTTGTAAATAATAGCAAAATATGAGAGCGGCTATTCCGTCAGCAGTATGGCATGAACAATCCTATGCTGAATTAGCAGTACAGAAAGGAGAGTAGCATGTACGACGAGGTTTGGTTATGTTGAGTTCAAGGAATACAAGTGCGTTATGATTAATTACCACGTACAAAACGTAGTGTACCGGAGTATATCTATTAGGAGTGGTGACAAAGTACTTTGTGTATAGCGTCTTCTCTTGTTGTATCTTTCAATTCAAAACTCTCCGATTACTTGACGAGCACATAATAATGAACACCTAACGAGAAGCCGCACCGCCTGGATAGGACCGGGCCCGCGTACTAGCTTAAATAAAGTTAGCGGTGATGTTGCCGATGCCGCCGTGCGAATGCGTCGCTGCTGCAGCCCTGTCACACGCTGAATGCTTGTGGCTAATAGGATCACAGCCTCAGTCAGTCAGTCAGTAGAACTCTCATTCCCCCCCACTGTCAAACCGCCAAATTGGCTCGACGTTTGCTTTTTTGATGTGCAGCTTGTGGTATTTGATCCTGAAAAATGCAACTCTGCATTACAATTCAGTGCCCATTGCTGCCAAAGAGATGGCGGCCGGCTATGGTTAAGAAGAGGTCTGCCATCATTTTGTTGAAGCATCCAGTTGATTTTTCTCATTTTCTTACTTCTCATCCGCAACCTCTCAACATACATGAGAAGGTCCTTTGGCGTGCACGTTGTTTTTGTGCTCAGACCTACTGAGAAGAGGATTACAGTTATGCTAGTGCTTATGTTATTCATGATGGTGGGACCTGTTGTTCACTCTTGTGCATGTGTGGATTGCTTGTCATTGATTAACAAAATGCATTTGACCTTTTCACGGCCAATAAAATTTGTCATTTTTTGCCCTCACTAACACCTCCCTTCCACCAACACACACACACGCACACACACACACACGCACTTCCACGCTACTGACAAGACTTTACAAGACAAAGTTACTCCTGCTGACGCCGTCGCATGTCTAATCACATCTGTAAATATTTGTAAAAGCACACATAGTTGTGGCAAGAGCCCACTTCACTGGGTATTTTGTGGGATCTTTCTGTACCAGAAACTATTGGCCCAATACTTTATTGCACCCCTTTATACTTATGTCATTTAATGTTTTTTTTATTTTATGAGAAATGGAAAGACACCGTAAATAAAGTGTGGAATCTAAATCTGCGACACTTTCTTTTACTTTTATTTGAGTCATTTTCCACCCCTCTATAAGTTTGCTGTGAATAAAACATTGCCTACTTGTCAGATATAAAAATTAAAGCAGTTAAAACTTGAAAGGGGATTAAACATTAGTCTGGTCGTTGCTGCATGTATCTGCATATTTTTTCTTTTTTTTAACATTGGTTCCTCCTTAAACTTCATATAATCACAGAATTTACCTGATCAATGCAAATGCTCATATGACAGTGTTCAAGTCATTTTGGAATGCTTGCTGGGCTTTCATGTTTTGCCACAATTGTTTCGGCTATAATTGCTTTTGAAAGCCCGCACAGCCTTATCTGAAATTGAACATGTCAGTGACTTTTCACGACATCATAAAAATCCATCAGGAGAAATGCAGGCATGCTGCTCCTGTTTGTGAGATCCATGTGCATCACATTTAAAGCAAGCCTATTATTATTATTATTGTTGTTTTCAATGCATTTCAGTGTCTGTCAATTAAATGCAGATACAAAACTTTTGGGCGATCATAAGATTTCACTGCTGTCCAATAAAACACTGTTTTGTGCAAAAGGAGAAAAATAATTATTGTGCAGTCTAAAAATAAAGGCCAAAAATATAAATAAAAGCAGGGGTGCACTTAAGTGGTGCATAGGGGTGCAAGTGCACCTGCTTCAGTCTCCCTGCACATTTGCATACCCGGCATTTTGCTTTCCCTTTTTAGGGGAAATTACTATATTTGTCGTATAACAGGAAAAAGTATGAGAAAGTACCTCATGCTTATTTTTTGTGTCTTTTCAGGCCTGTGTTTGAAGTAAACCATTCAACAACCGCTATGGAGGCTTGAATGAGGAAGTGACGGTCTTGCCCCTTCCACCCTTTTTTCCCCGCTGACACGCAAACCTACTCATGAAGTCAGGGAGCAGCAATCCGTTCCAGAGGCAGCCATGTCGACCTGCTGAGTTCCTTTAGCCTTCGGCACTCATGTCATGACCAGCCTCAAGCGCCCACCTATGGAGTGCACCGTCGGGGTTCCGTCCCTGCCACCAATGAGTTTTACCCTCGCCCCTTGCGCATGGTCAATGGCGGCGTTGTGCCGACCCGCGCGGACAATCTCCATGGCGCTGTGAGCACAGGAGTGCCAAAGATGGGCGTACGGGCGCGTGTGGCCGATTGGCCGCCGAGAAAGGATGTTTCTCGGGGCTTGTGGCACTCCACCACAGAGTCCGAAATCATGAGTGTGCCTCTGAAAAATCACATTAAATTAGGATCATTTATTAGCCCTCAGGACTCGTCAATGCTGCGAAACATCCACAATACTTTAAAGAATCGAACGCAGGCCCAGGCTAACAACTATTGCACGGACACTCGGTATCTGGCGCCAGGAGACCACAGAGGTCCGCCGCGCCGGAACCCACAACAGAGGCGAATCCATCAGCGCAGCAACAGTGACATGACCATCAGTGAGATGGAAGCCGGCGGAGACAGCGGAGAGGACTGGGGTCCACCACTAGGTACCAAATGGTCCCCTCTTCACCGCGAGTATGGCAGCACATCTTCAATAGACCAGCACGGGGCTGCTGGTGAGAGCTTCTTTGAAATGCTTAAAGGCTACCAAGGCGAAGTCGACCAGCGCAGCCCAGCTCCAGCTCAACTGGAGGACATGCTGAATGTTCGGCCCAAGCAGGCCAACGTTGACCTGTCGGAGAATGCCACCGACGGCCAGGTTCTGAAGCCTAAGGACAGGGAGAAACCTCCAAAGAGACGCACGAAATCAGAGACCGGGGGTGAGTCTATATTTCGTAAGCTTCGCAGCGTGCGGGGAGAGTCTGACTCGCCGCGAGCCGGATCGGATGTAGAGGACAGTCGAATGGAGGAGACGGGGCCGTCGCTAAAGCCGTGGGTCTGTCAGAAAGGCTTCGCCCACTACGACGTCCAGAGCATGCTGTTTGACCTCAACGAAGTGAGTCAGTTGCGGCAGAACGCGAGCAGGAGGAAGAACAACACCACCACTGGGGCTTCTGCCGCCGCCGTTGCTTCGGCTACCTCCACCCTTTCATCCACGCACAGCCTTCCGTACAGCTCCCCAAGCAGTAGCCAGGAGGACCTCAACTCCCGAGAAAGCCCCGGCCTGGACTCGGGCGACGAACAGAGCAACGAGATGCTGCTCAGCTGCCCGTGCTTCCGAAATGAGGTCGGCACAGACGGCAACGGGAGGCACAGATTGGGAGCAAACGGGGGAGGCCATTATGGACTTGTGGGTGGTGTAGCAGGTAGCTGCGGGACCTTGAACGGAGAAGGAAACATGTATGAAAGCTCAGTGAGCACACATTGCACCAATGCTGGTGTCGCCGTGCTGGAGGGACCGAAGGAGGGCCCAAGCACACTCAGCGAAAAGTCCAAACAGTACATCGTGGAGCACGTGGACCTTGGTGCTTACTACTATCGGAAGTTCTTCTACTTAAGGGGTAAATGCAAATCACAGATTGGAAATATCAATGAAATATGCTCTAAAATAGGGACCTTTCCTCTTTTTCTGTACATTTGTGTTTAAATGTGTTTGAAAAAGGCTTTTAAAGCATGTGCAAACGTGTTTTTTTTTATGATCTGTCTCTATCGTGTATTCTGTATTTTTTGTACACATCCTCTGTGATAAATATGGTTTGACTGTAATCCTTCGCCTTCCATGCTTCCTCTGCCTCAGAACACTGGAACTACTTCGGGATGGATGACGCTGTAGGTCCAGTGGCGGTGAGCTTGCGCAGGGAGAAGTTGGAGGACGACAAGGAGCACGGCCAGCAGTACAACTACCGCCTCATCTTCCGAACCAGTGAGGTCAGTCACGTTGCTTGCCGTAAGCCAATTGGAAAAGCAGCCATATCGAGTCCAGTCCTTTTGAGCTAAGAAGGGACCTTGCAGTGGGAAAGGGCGTTCCCCATCCATGGTTTAATTCCTCTGTGGTAGCCGGAGAAAATGATGTGTCAAATTTTCTGCCTGTAAGTTTGGCAAAGCCCTTTTATGCTCTACCATGTTCCCAAAGTGATGTCCATGAACATTGTCGGACAGCGCCTAACAGTTACCAGGCTTGTCTGTTGCGGACAGGTGCTTGTGATTAAACCCCGCCCCTCGACCTTCGCACACACACGCATAATGACTGGAGTAACCGCTTCTAGTGTGCCTCCCAAATATGGTGAACACGGGTTCATTGTGAACACGGCCTGTAATCGAGAAAGTATCCGTGGCTGCGTATGATAGCAAAGTGATTGAGTTCAGACTCCGAGCTCTGCACAATACAGACTCTGTGTTCTGAGATGATTTCGACTCCCACCTCTTCCTGATTTCCTCTTGAGTCGTAGTCTTTTGTTGTTTTTAGTCACCGGTATATTTTTCTGCTGTTCGGGGAGGAATTTTGTTCTCACAGTATCTCTGTCATGTTTCGGTTTGTGACCAACAGGTGTCACTGTGGGGCTTTTCCCTGCAGCTGCACACCTGTTGGTCGTTTGGCAATTAGTGCTTTAAAAGGACTCCCACCCCGAGCATTCAGTGTCGGGTCATTGTTGCTGTTGTTGCTTTTTGGCTACTGTCGTGTTTGTTTGTTTGTCTGCTGCCGTCAGGTTTGTTTCGGTCATGTTTCTGTTATTGAGTTTTATCTTCAGTCATGTGTTTTGTTTGATACTTTGGACTTTGTTTTGGTCTTAGTTTTCTGTGTTTTATTAAATACAATTCATCAAGTACACCCTGCTCCTCCCTCCTGCCTGCTTCTTGGGGTCCACCACCACCACCACGCAACGTGACAATCTCCTTCTCCATGAATAAAAAACAAAGCACAGATTTTTGCGGCACATTCGTTCTACTCTGTCTTTAATCTCCTCCCCGTCCGCTGTTTTTGTCCATTCAGCTCACAACACTGAGAGGCGCGATCTTGGAGGATGCGGTGCTCTCCACCTCCAAGCATGGCACTGCCCGAGGGCTGCCTATTAAAGAGGTCCTGGAGTACATTCTACCAGAGCTGGACCTGCCCTGCCTCCGACTGGCCCTCAACACCCCCAAAGTCACAGAGCAGCTGATGAAACTGGACGAGCAAGGAGTAAGAGTTCTTCGGAAACACCACAGGAAGTACCTTCAATTGCAGTCTTGGAAAAAAATTGTTTTGTGTGTTTTTATTCCCAGCTGAGTTTCCAGGTAAAGGTGGGGGTGATGTACTGCCGAGCCGGCCAGAGCACAGAGGAAGAGATGTACAACAACGAGATGGCGGGCCCCGCCCTGGAGGAGTTCCTGCAGCTGATGGGGGAGAAGGTTCGCCTCAAGGGCTTCACCAAGTACAGAGCCCAGCTGGACACTAAAAGTAAACACTCTCAAAAGCATATGTGTCACATCCGGCCCCACATGCAGCTACATGCAGGACATTTGTTGTCTTTGCTATAGAGAATAACTATATGTTTGAAACAAACAGATTTGTCCTAGGCAGTCGACTGGTTAGCGCGTCGACCTCACAGTGCAGAGGTACCAAGTTCGATTCCAGCTCCGGAATGTGGAGTTTGCATATTCTTCCCGGGCCTGCGTGGGTTTTCTCCGGGTACTCGGGTTTCCTCCCACATTCCAAAAATATGCATGGCAGGCTGATTGAACACTCTAAATTGTCCCGAGGTGTGAGCGTGAGCGCGGATGGTCGTTCAGGGTGTTAAGATGGCTGGGATAGGCTCCAACACGCCCCAACCCCCTTCTGAGGATAAAGCGGTTCATAAAATGGATGGAGGGATGGATTTGTGCTACCTGAACGGTGCAAGCAACTAGCGAGCCAATAACAGGTCCAACATTTTAAAACTCAATGGGCCAGATTAACCATTGCCAGAAGTAGTAATAATTTAAAATGCAAACACCTCGTAGCACCACCAGTCAAACTATTGCACGATGCTTGTGCAAAATCAAAATCATAATTTGAGATAGTTGTAACGACAGCAAAACACGCTGAAAAACGCCTCCTATCCGATTCCATAACACGCCACAACATCTCTTTTGAATGGCGGGATGTGAAGCCGTTGTGACACGCAAACCACAAATTCCAGAATGCAGCACAACAGCTGCCTTACTGAACGACTGACCACCCACAGTCATTCTGCAGCTCCAATGCTGGGGTAGCACATAACTGTCGGAGCAGCTTGAATATTGTAGTTCCCGGGGGAGTTGACACAGGACTTCCCAGCATGCCTAGCGGCAGTTTGTAAACAGTAGAATTGCTTGTTTTTTGTTGTTGGTTTTTTTAAGTCGTTGTTCTCAAATTGTCCAGATTGGTTCCCACCGATGGGGATGAGTTCCACAGAATAAAAACAAATATGTGAATTTGTGACTAAGGAACAGCAAATATGTGGGAGATTACTCTAGTCTTCCCACTGGTGAAGCGCTTTTTGGGGGGGGCGTCACCACGTGCAAGTGTGTACTGTATATCCTGGTGAAAATGGCTGGATTTTAATATTTTAAGGGTCCCCAACATGACCTTCAAAACTCATTCAGTAGTGCCCTCTGGAACGTTACCGAAAATACATCCCAGAAATTTGTTCTATTGACCATCATTAAATTCAATCGCCGCCGTAGCAGGAGACATTAAAAAAAAAAATCCAAAGTACTCATGTGCAGATCTCAAATCTATTTGGATGGCATTCAATTTGTTGTTTGTGATCAAACACAATTTAACACACAAGCACACCATATTTTGGGGGGTCGACCAGAACAGCACAAAAGTCTATGGAGTTAAACCGTAAATTATTCAGCATCTCCTGGAAATAATGCAAGAAATTGAAAATATCAAATCACTCTGCACTAACCCCCGCCACCCATGAGCAACACAATGATTCAATGGCTAACACATATCCATACCTCACTATTGTCTAGATGGCACGGCGGTACGCGGTGAAATTGATCCCCGTGTGACTCTCACGACAACACTCGAACATTAGAATCCAGCGTAAGCTGGAGGGCTGTATGGCAGTGATGCTACAATGGCTTTGGACAGAATTACTTTTTCCATTAATTTTTTTTTCCCACTCCCTTCAGCGGACTCTACGGGCACACACTCACTGTACACATCCTACAAGGACTACGAGCTCATGTTCCATGTGTCCACTCTGCTGCCCTACACGCCTAATAATAAGCAACAGGTAAATACGGCAAGTTTGTGTTGTGTGTCTTAATTTATCAGTATTTTTTTCTAATCTCATCACACCTTTCTAACAAGTACTTGTGTGTCTTTGGCCAGTTACTGAGAAAGCGCCATATTGGGAACGACATCGTGACCATTGTGTTCCAGGAGCCCGGTGCACACCCCTTCACTCCAAAGGCCATTCGCTCTCACTTTCAACATGTCTTCATCGTTGTAAGGGTGCACGATCCTTGCTCAGACAACACGTGCTACAGGTAAGGCTGTTTTAGTTACGAGTTATATTATATCGCATGGGAAAATTGCTTGCTCGGCATCCGGTGGTTTTTAGCGTGTCTGTTTATTTTTGTCAGTTTAAGATGCGTGCTGTAGCTTGTAAAGACAAAATGAAATTTGGTAAAGTCGACCGTCCCAAGGTCTGCAGTTTAGAATCTGTGTCCATTTTGAGCATACCACCTTGAGGCTGACGAGATGATTGATGTAAGATGACCAGCTATGAATAAGTCCATGCTGTATCCAGAGACTGAGAATACCCATAATAATTCCAAGTCATTCCCAGTATTGCATGGTTTGGAGTAACCCCGTAAGCTCCATGCCACTCAGCAGTGCATTAAGACAAAAAGCATAGCCCAGAAGGCATGGGTCTCAGTGAAAGTGAATCCTGTGCTCATCATCCCATCCTCCAGGTTCTGTACTGGGAATGGTCATCTCCTCTCTACATGCAGGGTCATTCAAGAATCAGAGGACAATTTAGTTGTGTTTTTTAAAGGATCATTGACCTTCTATTTCATTTTGAAAATCAGGTTATTCATTTTCATGAGTTATTTTGTCGATTCATATATTTTTGATGTGCTCGGTGCAACCCTCTTATCGGCACCTGAAAAACAAAATAAATAAATCCTTTAAAATTATGTCAAGTTTGATTTAATTAACAAACTGATTTCATTAAGATATTCCTTTAATTGCAGTAACAGGGTTGCAAATAGGGCTGCAAATCAATCATAATGGAAGAGTTGTTGCGCAACAGTACATGCTAGTTGTGCGAACTGGTCAGGAGCATATACAGCTAAATAATAAAAAAGAAAAGAAACATTTTATATTAACTGGTCTTTTCTGATATGAGTAACAGGGTTGCATTGGTTTGAGTGACGCATGACCGAAAACATTGAAAAAAAATATTGAAAAAGAATATGGAAATTTTTCTGTAGATGATTTTAAATTTCATCGGAGCATTTAAAAAAAAAAAAAAAGACTTCCAATTCTGGAACGACCCATAAATGAGTTTGTGGCCGGGCACTGCGACTTTCTTCACCCGGCCGATTCTCGGTCTCACCATATCCGCTCCCTTGTTTGAATGGCACACCTCCAAGCAAACACACTGTGTATACATTGTCGCTGCCTCTCCTCCCTTCTCTCCTCTTACCTTTTTTCATGGCCACTCGCGCACCCTCGCACACACTTTTGCCTCCCTCGCTCGCTAATGCCTTTGCGAGGCTCGCTCTTCACGCACGCTGACAATAGAAGCGTCCGCCTTCCTTTTACTCCCAGCCCGCCACTTTGCCTTTGGGCAGCGTGAGACGGAGTGGTCTGAAGGAGTTAGCGGCATGCGCATGAAGTGCTCACTTGAGCCAGACGTGCGTGTGATTGGGGAGGATTGTGGAGGGCAGAGTTTCCCATAGCACAGCGAGACTACCTCAGGAGAGGACGGGTCAAACTTGCCTTCCGTCTTGCAACCTACAACCACGTCAAGATTGGACTAAACTTTTTTTTTGGGGGGTGGGGGGAGGGAGAGGGACGACTAATGGACACTTTAATTCCTGTTTGGGAAAGTAACTTGAGTTTTTAAATGCAACGGATGATATTCTGATCCTCCTGGTTTTCATTCTGGTTGAAATTGAGAGGTGTGGGACAGTAGTCGAAATACTCCACCCAGAGGTGCTCACACCCCCCTTGCCTTTGCTTTGTGCACCAGTTTAAGAGCTTAATTCCTAATTGTCAGCGGATTTCCCATGGATGCCTTTTGTTGATGAGCTGCAGACAAATGTTGGTCTGGAGTTTTGTCGAGTTGGTCTGAGTGAGTTCTAGCAGCCCACTCTAGCGTTGTCATTGCAAGCAAAGATTCAGAGAACCGGGAGGTAAGTTCCGACTCCTTGAGTTGTTGTTGATGCAGCGGTTTGGATTCATGATGAGGATTTTAATAGATTACACCTACACAAAAATGCATTCCGCATGTAGTTCTGTGCCGTGTGTTTGATGGCTACGCTTCAATTTGTTGAGTCATCTGGTTATTCATAGCTTGTTGTTGGCATTCGATAACATCCGGGTCACACTGGTCCAGAACGGAGCATAAAGAGGAGCGGCCTGGGGCCAGCGGGGTGCTAATCGTCACACTGGGCTGCAAAGACAGATTGCGTAACTCCGTCTTTGTGTTGGAAATGAAGGCTGTTTGCGTTTGCTAGCTTAAGCCGCAGTGGCACTCGTCCAAACCAGAGCAGCGCACAGAGTGGCAGGTTGTCAACACTGGCTGCTGCCCTGTCAACTCGGATGGGATGTATAGTATTTATATCCTGAGTTTAGTCAGGCGTACTTTGAAACATTTCTCCTACTGCCAATGGCTGTGTTTAATGAAGTGGATGCAAACTTGTCACAAGTGTCATCTCCACTTCTTCAAGGCACCGACACTTTCACTTTCTCGACTCGTGACTTGGTTTATTGTATGCCTTTGTTTTCTCCGCAGTGTGGCAGTTAGCCGCTCCCAGGACGTACCCTCCTTTGGTCCACCAGTTCCCAAGGGCGTAACCTTCCCCAAGTCCTCCGTCTTCAGGGACTTCCTGTTGGCGAAAGTCATTAACGCTGAAAACGCAGCTCACAAGTCAGACAAGTTTGGCGCCATGGCGACGCGCACGCGACAGGAGTACCTGAGGGACTTGGCTGAGCGTCACGTGACCAACACTCCAGTAGAACCCACCGGGAAGTTTCCCTTCATTTCCCTGGCGCACAAGCGGCGAGAGAAAGTGCGGCCGTACAGTGGGGCGGAGCTCCGGAGCCTGGGCGCCATAACCTGGCAGGTTCACGCCGAAGACCAGGTGGCAGGTGCGGAGCGTGAATGCCTCTTGGCCGTTTCAAACGACTTTGTAATCCTCCTGGATCAGGAAGCCAAAGCGGTTGTGTTCAATTGTGCCACGCGCGATGTGATTGGTTGGTCAACCGGAAGTCCCGCCTCCTTGAAGATCTTCTACGAGCGCGGTGAAAGCGTGTCACTTCGTTCCATCAATAATAACACAGAAGATTTTGGAGAGGTGGTCAAGAGACTCGAGGTCAGTGGGGGATTGTGTCTGTCTGTAAGCTCAGCAAACATTTGACTCTTTTCCAGTGCATGCTATCTTAGAGTCGGGGGTGCTGATTCTGTATCTTTTTTTGCATTTATCCTCCATTTTAGCTGTTGACCAAGGGCAGTCAGACCGCAGAGATGACGCTGCGTCGCAACGCCTTGGGCCAGCTAGGCTTTCACGTCAACTTCGAGGGCATCGTGGCTGAGGTGGAGCCCTACGGCTACGCCTGGCAGGCCGGGCTGAGGCAGGGTAGCCGACTGGTAGAGATCTGCAAGGTTGCCGTGGCGTCGCTGTCACACGAACAGATGATCGACCTCCTCAGGACATCCGTCACCGTCAAAGTGGTTATCATTCCTCCGCACGAAGACTCGACACCGCGCAGGTAGAACAGACGCACTCTCGATAATTAACCTGATTACATGATAGAGTCCACTGTAGTAACCGCTGTCCCTGAAAGGCTGAATCAAGTCGTTGGACTTTTAGCATAATAGTTTCAGACTTGTTTTAATTTTTACTGTTGCACAAAAGAATGCATCATAGCATTTTGTTTCCACAGAGGCTGCTCGGAAATCTATCACATGCCCTTAGTGGACTACAAGAACCACAAGGAGGGAATGCCCTATGAGCTGAAGTTCCCCTTCCGCCCGGCCAGCAACAGCAACACCAAGTGGCCGAGAACATCCTCCAGCCCTCAAACGCGGCCTGCGGGCTCCGGTGGTACTCTAATCAAGGCCCCTCCATCAGACATCGGCAACTCTGCTGCCATGTCGCGCAGTGTGTCCAGTGACGGTCGGCCCGTCGTTCCCAAAAGGTTGCCTATAAACCCAAAGTGACCAAACATAAAGACATAGTAGTATTGCATCTGACCGCTGTGTGGCATCGTCTTGTTTCCGCACAGATATTCACCTGGAAATGAAAACTACGCCCTTGCCTGTTCAATTGTGATGGGCCGCACGCTTCACAACACAAACTCCGCCTCTGCCCTCCCCTACACTGACAACATGAGCTCCACCCACTGGAGGCAGAAGTCCATGCCTGAGGGGTAAGCTCATTTCTCAGTTTCTAGAATCTCACAGTTTTACAACTCAAAATCCACATTCTACATACAAAACCAATTATTCACCATAAAAACGATGATAAAAGTCAATCGTCAGGGGAATTATGTAACAGGCTGCGGCAATTACTACGGCTCCCACGCAGAACATGAATTCATTGTTCCTGTTTACGTAAAAATAGTTGTTTGTTTCTTGCATTTTTTGTGTTCTTTTGCTGTACCAACAAAGTAGTGGAACCTCCAAAGTTGTACAATTTAGACTTCAACCCAAATCTTATTGTGCCCCAAAAGCACACCCTGGATTGGTCGCTAGCCAATCACAGGGCACAAATAGACGAACAAGCATACACGCTTGCACACTTATGGACAGTTTAGTCTTCAATGAACCTAGCACGCATGTTAGGCCAGTGTTGATTCAACCTCAGAAATTTTGAAGCAGATATATATATGTTCAACAGTAGGTCATCGCGCGGCTCTATGGGGAAATGTGTTTTGAAATTTGAACAACTTTGGGAGGTTCCACTGTGTTTTCAATAGAATAAAAGAAAGCAAAGCATCCGTCTAGTCGTAAATACCCACTGTGCCTCTCTTCTAGGTTTAATAACAACAACTGTCAGACCCTGTGTCATCGGCGCGACTGTTGCCAGGTGACAGTGCTAGTGCCATCAAAATGGGCTCCAGCACAGGAGCTGCTTGGTCCCGAAATGGCGAGAGTGAAGTAGCATGTAGACAAGGGGAAAAAAACACTCACGGTAAGATTGAGTCTTTATTTTATTTTATTTATGGCAGTGTTTGAATAAAAAGTGACTTAATACAAGAAGGAGAAATTTCTTGTCTGCTGTGTCACCGCCTGCAGAAGCTTCCAAGGCGCTCATTCCTCGACTTCAGCCACCGGAGCAGAGTGGACATATTTCACCTAGCAAGAGCGCTAAGGTGAGTAGGACACATAAACCATTTTGACTTTCCTGAGTGTGAAATCCCATATAATCCGCGTAAATATAATGTATACTTTTGATTTGATGTATACTGTCTACATAATATCAGTAAGATGTGTAGTCCAGTTGTTTTCATATCATTCTTTCAAGAAACATAAACATTTGATTACAAATGTTGAAAAGCTAAAGCCACAAATGTGTGTGGTTGCATTTATCATTGTAATATGATTTATGACTGACTGACTTTTGTTTGGTAACATTTTGTGAAGTTGACATAGTGAACGCAAGACCTCAAGTCAAAGTGTTTCATAAGTGAAATCAAAGTGAAGTAGAAACTCTGTTTGAAGGGAACTCTTTCAAATTAATTCATGCTAGCCTTTTCTTTAGCATTAGCTTAACCTATAAAATGGGCACATTTCTGTACAGTAAACGCAAATTGCTTATGTTTTATTATCAAGATTTATGTATTGCGTGTTTTCATATAAAATACATGAAAAAGTTGCATATTAAATCCCAATCCCAATGTGGGGGGATCACAAAGTATCTTTTTAAATTGTTCAGACCTACACTCTCCAGAGCTGATATCATGTTGGTCACTTATTTTAACAGCAAATTAAATATTAAAACAATTCGGCGAAACTGAATCCGACTGCGCACACGGACAATCTGACATATAAAAGCTTTCTGTATTGCGTTTTGCACAGGTGGACGCGCCATATTCCTCCAGCCAGTCCAGCAGCAACACACTGTCAAGCAATGCCTCAAGCTCCACCCACAGCGACGACAAGTGGTACGAGGCGGGCTCACGGTCGGGAGTGCGCGGCGATCTAGAACTCGGCGCCTATCTTCAGGGCACGTCAACCGACAGCGGCATCGACGCCACGTCCTTCACCGCCACGCAGAGCAGCACGGCCTCCTCCACCGCCGCCTTCAGGGCCGTGGACGGCGTCCCGTGGCAGGACGAGACAGACGGGCAGAGAGGGGCTGACTCTTTGCTGCCCCCTCCTGACTCCCTCGTTACTGCTGGGAGAGGTGGTGAGAATCCATTGAAGAGCCCGTCAGGCTTTCCTGACGACGCTTCCTACCCCCTGAGTGACTCCGCCTCCCACTCCAGGTGTGCATTTGCTGTCATGTGTTATTTTGTCCTCAAATGTTTTTCAGATACAATGGTGCCACATTTTGTATTGAAATGCTGCCAGCTTAATGCTAACAGTCAATCGAAAAACCGGCTCGCAAAAATTAGCTGTAGGAACACAACAGTTAATATAACAATACTCACGGGCATATATACTTCGTATGATATGAAAAAGGAGCGATATTAATAAAGTGTGCCACTATCTTATTCTACTCTTTTTATATCTATGTCAGTGTATCTCCCAGTGTGGACCACCCTGCCCCTCAGAGGCCAAAGTGGACACAGCATGAATCTATTTCTTGTTACTTTTATTTTAATGTATGATTTATATTTTACTTGTCATTAGTTGTTCTTTTCAGTTATATTTATACATTTTTAAATCAATGAATGGTATGGAGTATACGTACCGGTGCTATTAATTCAGTCTACCACATTCACAATCTCTTACGTTTGATACAGCATAGTGATGTGTCTTTCTTAATTAGAATAACGTTAAAAATGTGGCTTTTCGGACAGCTAAAATGGATTAATGGTATTTCAGTTCTTTTCAATCGGGAAAATTGATTTGTTATACAAGTAGATTGAGTTACCAGTTTGGTCATGGAATGAATTAAATTAGTCAAGGTAGCACGGTTCATCATGCATCATCCCAGGTGAAAAAGTCAGACGCTCTGCGGCTTGGGTTCTGAACAAAGGATGTGCCTGTGTATGGATGTGTGTTTGTGTGTGTGTACGTTCTCTATCCCCCAGTATCCATGATAGAAAGGAAATGCTTGAAGTTGCTAAAAAAGCAGACTGTGAGCTCAGCAACTGTCCCCCCCGCCCCCTTTTAAATCCCACTTCCTTTGAATCAACCAAAGCTCCCTTCCCTCGCTTCTTCACTCAGCCAGAAATAACTCAACGTGTACATTGGAGGCTTTGTTTTATAATGTGTGCATGCACGTGCACACACATACAAAACTTGAGGCTTGAAAACTTCTGCCTCTGCAGATGATGGGCGAGATGCAAGGACACCGCGTCCTGTTTTTACTATGGCTGAGTTAATCAGCATGCAGCGAGGGAAACATTTTTATTCATTGAACTGCTTTCTTGCATTTGAATAAGCAACTTTAAAGCAAGAAGGGAGCATTTGGGCGGGCATTTAACGCAAATGAAAGATTATATTTTGCATTTATAATCGCTTATCTGCTACCATGTTTTTTGAGCAGAACATAGGTCCACTATCTTTGGAACATGGAAGTGGGAAAAATATTCTCTCCTTCGTATTTTTTACCATTAAAAAATATATCTATATATATATCTATATATATAGACATATTATCCCCCGCAAACCTTGTGAGGATAAAGCGGATCTGAAAATGGATGGATAGATGGATGGATATTATTATCCATTTGCTATGCTGCTTATCCTCATTCGGGTCGCGGGGGAAATGTAGCCAATCCCAAATGGCTTCGGCTGAAGGGCTAATATTTCCATCAGTTGATGAATTGATTGTTCATTTTCCACATCGTCAATGAAGGAAATTCTGAACTAAAACGAGAACTGCACTCTCACTGTGCTTTTATCCACTTGCCTCTTTTAATACAGTAGAGTAGAGTGAACCTTTATTCATGGCGCAATGCTGAAATTGGGATCTTTTTTTTTTTTTTTTTTACAGCAGCAAGTAGATAGCTTCAGCACACAATAAGGCTGGATTTATTGTACACTGCAGCTCCAAGTGTCCATTACGATTCAGTGTCTCGTGGCGCATATCAGACAAGACTGTTAACGTTCATGGAATAAATGAAATAACCCAGATGTACAGACTGACAAATTTCACATAGCTATATCCATAAATGCTAACACAGAAGTAAACAGTAATATTAAAATACTTAAACTGTCTATTGTTGTCATCATGTCAGCCCTTTTGACCTCTCTTTTTATTATTATTTTTTTAATGCATCCATGTCGTCCATCTCAATAGGCTCTTATCCTTCTGTTGTCCACAGTAGCACACTGAGTTCTGGCCCCTCCGGAAACCAGGAGGAACCGGCAACCGACACCCCACCCACCTCCCAGAATTCCCCGGGGCCCAAGACCTTCTACCCGAGGCAAGGCGCCACCTCAAAGTTTTTAATCGGCTGGAAAAAACCCGGAGGGACCGTCAACTCTATCGACTTTGGAAGCTCTCGGAAGTAAGTTTTCTCAGTCTACTTGAAGATGCTTCTGGTCCAAGTTGTCATTCAGGGGAGCGGAGAGGGAGAGGGGGGGGGGGGAGAAAGATGCATTCTACTGCCTCCTGCTGTTCTACTTGATGTATGGCTGACTTGTCATGCTACAGCCACCCACCCTAGCTGCTAGTCTAGCATTTCAAAATTTTACTTAGCGTTTTTTTAAAATGGGTTGTGTTGGGTTGGGTTGAGAGGGGGGCTTTTTTGTTGTTGTTGTTTTTTAAACTTTTTATGAACTTGTGCTGGTAAAATATTCATGGTGATATAAAAAATGTTTGATGAATTACAAACATTTCGTGATATCAAATTTTACTATTTAGGATGGATTGTTTTATTAAGAATAATTGTGATTTTATTTATTTTGATGTTGTTCAGTTTTTTTAAATTAAACGGCACATTCAATAAAATGTGTATTGTATGTATAATATTCCCTATCTGATATGTGTTTACACAAAAATTTGCTATAGGAACATCTTCATTATGTAAATATAATACCAATGTCCTGTTTCACCATATTTGTTTTATTTTTGTTGTATGTTAAAAGCGAAACGGAGGTAAAAAATTTGATCCTAAACCAGCTTTGAGTTTATTTAGCATCCCATTTACGTACCTAGCGTATCGAGTTGTGTTTCACAATTTTACATACTGTGCCCGTATTTAGAAATGAATATATGTACCCTTCTTAAAAGAAAACGAGTGATTAGGTAACACATTTATTTTATTATTAACGGGATTCAATGCAATAGCACAATCATTAAATAAACGGTAGCAAGAATGAAAATAATCAGATGGTCTCCGTTCAGTCAGTTGTCGTAATAAAAATATATATCTGCAAGTTCCGGCCAGGGTATGTGAAATTATGTGTACAAATATCCCAGGGATGCTTTTAGCCATAAGGAGAGAACAGTTGCAGCGGCAGTGAAGTAATGCGGGTTTTTTTTTTTTTTGCTCCTCTTGTCTAGACGCCACCAGAGTGATGGTCTACTGGTCAGTCAGCCGCAGCTCAGAGCCAACCTGCGGGGCTCGCAGTCGCCCCAGCGGCACTCTGCCAAGTCCAGCCTGGAAGAAGACTTGAAGAAGCTCATCATGCTTGACAGCCCTCCCCCCACCACCACTGAAGAGAAGGTATACACGCAGATCTTAAACTTCGGGATCAATGCAACAATTTACAATGGTACCTCCGAAGTTGAACACCAATATGTCATTGACATTATGTGGAACTTTTACAAGTTTCCGGTGGGCTCAAACAGGAAGCCTGCCATGAGACGACACCACAGTGTCAATGTTTGCACTTCGCAAATACACTCTCAAGTTTACGCATCGGAGGTCTTTTCAAACAGTAGTTTTCTAAAAGTTGTTGGAGTGCAAACAAAATGTTCTGGAAAGTGATGCCAAACTTACTCTTCAAAACATATCAAACATGACGCGGGGACTCAATAAGCATATAAATGAATCTATCGCAATTGTTCGAAGATGTGGATGTGGCAGAATGGAAATGCAAGAGACTTGAACACTTGAAATTGATGAATAATTGTTTTTGTTAATTGTGATTTCAGTATCAATAAAAAACGATTTTTTTTCTTATAATTGCCCAACCGTACTTGAATACAGTTTTTTAAGTCTACACCCGTTGCACAATGCTGAATTCCAGGAATTCCTCTATAAGGCCGCTAGGTTGCAGTATTGCCCTGAAAACATCTTTCCTCTTTCTTGTGTCATCGGTGTCTCCCCTTCCGGCGTTTAAAATTGCTGAGAATTGTTGTTTGTCACATTATCGGTGGCTCTCTTATCAGCTTTAAAAAATTAGTACCTGGAACAAACAAATTCACTTGACCTCATCACATCATTTGAAGGATAATGCTGTGAGATCAGTTTGAAATTACATGAAAAATATTTGCTGGTATAGCATTGTACATCCGTATATCTTATCTTGCCCGTATGCCCAATATGAGCAGCACAATGTGAATTGAAGGAACATTTGTGAAAAAAGCGGTTGAGTTCATTGTAATCCTATTTAATTGTATTATCGCTGTATGTTTTTAGAAAGTAGAGCATTATAGAGCACTATTTTCTCCTTTCAAAAAACTAAACTTTTTTTCTTTTGTGGTGGGGGGTCATTAATGGCATTTACAATAATCTCAGTCAAGAAAGATGTGATTTGAGTTACAAGCATGGTCAAGGAATGAATGAAATATGTATCTCAAGGCACTACATTTACTCATATTTTATGAAACAAATCATTACGAGTGTATTTATTTATTTATTTTCCCCTCGAAAGCCGTTTCCTGCATCGACGCCTACCCGGCGTCCCCTCCAGAGGACCCTGTCAGATGAGAGCATCTACAGTGGGCAGAGGGGCTCCATCTCAAGCGACAAGCGCGACACCCCCACTGACCTTCTCTTCAGCTGCTCGACCGTGCCGCGCTCACCCACCGCCCGCAACGCCGCCAGCCGCCGAACGTCGCACAAATCTCTGGGTACATGTCGTCTAAAGAGCGCTCAACAGCAAGGAAACAGGGCAACGGGGGGGTTTGACTTTTACGCTTCCTCTTTTCCAGGTAACCTATCTGCTCCGGAGAGCAGCGACTTGGAGCAAGAGAGGGCCAAGCAGCAAGCGCAGGATCCTGCCCTGATGCCCCTTCCTGACACCAGGACAGATGGCCCGCTGGACTGGGCCCACCTGGTTGATGCCGCCAAGGCCTTTGAGGGTAGGCTCAAAGTTGGAAAATTTCAATACGATGTCGGCAATCACCCCGCAGCATATGAAGGCACACTCAGTTGCCGCTTACTTGTTACTTATTTGGATGTTTTACATTTATGGCCTGGAAGTGTTTGTGTCGACAAATGTTTCACATTTTGAATTTACAGTTGACGTGCAGTCAATTTATTAGCGCAGCGGCGTAAAATGTATTCCATGGGATTGAATGGGAATAAATGGGAATCAACCAGATATGTACAAAAGTAGATGTTTGCTCTTAATAGGGAACTTAAATCAACAAGTGGAAAATATATTTAACCCTTTCAGGGACAGCGGTTACTACAGTGGACAGTTTATCAGGTTACAGGTTATCATTATTAGTGCATGAAAGGTTGAAACATCATTCTGACGAAAACACCAGATTTCATGCAAGCGTAGTTGAAGCCACGTGCACTACAAATTCCAACTTTTTTTTTTTTTTTTAATTGATACAGCCGATTTTTTGAGACTTGGGTTTGTGGGGAAAACTTTCATGTACCATTTTGAATCAAGACTTTGTTGGTATTTTTGGATGAGGGGGGTGCATTTTGTTCATTTTTAGGTTGGAACACTGGGAATGAGTAATATTTAACGCAGCACTAATATTCAAAAAACAAGACTAATATTCTAATATTTAATTAGAATAGATTGCTGCATAAAATATTTAAAACTGGCTAATTCCGACTTAGAATTAAATGCATTTAAATAATCTGTTGTGACAAAACAAAATGTGATGCCTTACCAAAGTTCCCCAGTTTAATTTCCCAGTGAACTTTACCACAAACTTAAAAAAAAAAAATCCCTTAATTTTCCCCCACTTTGCACCTGTGGTACTTGATTACTACATTTGCATAGGTTCGTCATGCAAGAAGGAACCAAACTAAGTGGAAAATCAACGACCCCCTGGACTGATGATGCTCATGCCGGACCAGTCGCAAAGGAGTTCACTGTTGGACTTCTTTGTCTCCGCTTTCCAGGCACTTTTCCTAATAATCTCTGTGTGCATTGGTTCCTACAGAGCAGAGATTGGTCTATCTGGCGGCCCAAGAGGAGAACGCCGTGGCCGAGGGCCCTGCCGGTGCCAGCCCTCAGCAGGCTGAGCCTCAGGCGGCCCCGCTGAGACAGCCCTCACCTGGGTAAGGGCGATCGAGTCACCGGCCTTGGACTACTTGCGTTTATCTACTGGTGTCCACCTCTGTGCTCGCAGAGTTCATTTCCTTTCATCAAATTGGGACCCCTTGTGTCTTACTTGCTGACTGACTGCAAGTTCCCACCTGGAAATATAAACACCTCATCCAAAATGAGAAAAGCTGCAATTACTTTGATGACTGATGCCCACACACTGTAAAATTACATCAGTGCGTTAGATTATTAATTTGACATTAGGACTTTTTTTTTCATTCCAATAATATATTTCTCTATATTAATATATTCTAATATTTTTCTTTCCTCAATTAGTTACGTGTGAGAGTGCGAATCTAGGAATCCATCCATCAGTACAATGGTGTCAAATCATCCGATACAGTAAATGTCTGTGTTAAAATAATTAATAATTAAACTGTAGTTTAAATGTAACACAAAACAATTTAATAATCATCTTACATAACCTTTAAAAATAAATTATTTGATTTTGAAAAGAATACACTGGAAGCACACATATACATGCACATGGAGTGAAGATTCTCATAAAAATCTTCCGCTAACAACCCAGGTTAAACTCCCAACATCCAAAAACGTGTCTGTGATTTGATATTGCAGACTTAAACTGCTTTCTTGACACCAATGTAGTACTGTATTATGAAAAAAAGGCTTTGACCCCATCTCGTGGATATCTAAAGACATTTCAGACAAAACAATGCTTGGTATAGGTTTCACAGAACAAAAAACATGAGAAAATGAATATTCAATTCAATTCATATCCGTCTGTCAATCAAAGATGACAACAAAAGAATGTTGGCTTGTAGAGCAGCAATTTCGGACACTCTGCTGTGTGTATGTGGCACATGGAAACATCACCAAACAGAAATCCCTTTCCCTAAAAAAAAAAAAAAAAAAAAAAAAGACCTCACTCTTAAAAAAGGGCCTTTCCTGAATAGAAATGCTATACTTTCTGCAGTTAAGTAATCAAACGGCGCAGGCCACTTGCTGAGAAAATTGAATTTGCTGTGCTGTTGAATCAGTAGACCGAAACCAGGGGAGGATTTTAATGTCCAGGACTCAACTGTGCTGTGAAATAGCTGCGTTTTAAAACACTTAGTACCAAAGTTAATCCGCGTTAATGTTGTTTTGACTTTTTTTTTTTTTTTTTTGCATAGCGAGACACCAGCATGTTTAATGGGGAAGGTCAGCCAACTGGAGTCGATGGTAAAAGCGCTACAGGAAGACCTGAAAAAGGTGAGGTGGATTGACAACTTTTGTTGAACGACACTACTGCAATCAAACGGTCATTTCCATGCAAGCGGTGCCCGATTTGAATTTCGGAAGTAATATCGAGTGAATTAATTTATTCCGACTTGAACTAAATCAGCCGATTACGGCCCTTCAAACATTGCTACAGAATCATCAGCCAAGTGGCCGATGTTTGCACAATTACGTTTTGACCTTTGTGTACTCTAACCATTTAAAGCAGTTGTCCACACGTAACACCGGTCGGTGTCATTATTTCTACTCCGAATTTTATACCATGATCTTTAAGTATATCTGATGAAATGTGTTTTCTCTGGAGCCGTCATTCAAAACAAAGTAAATCTTAATTTTTACAAGCAGCGCTTAAATGTCACTATTTTACACTCAACCTAAAGTCACAGTCTGTTCAGCAAGAAAAGGAAAATAAAAACAGTGCAATATAAATCAAACATATATTTCTTAAATATGACACACATTAAACTACCTTAAAACTTGTTTTCTTCCTGCCACTGGATGTTTGTGTTTCATTGTATTTATATATTTATTGTTATTTCAATTTATGTTGTGTTCTATTCAAAACGTTTATTTTATGAATAAATTAAGAAAAAGGTAATAGAAAAGTGTGATTAATTTCATGCAATTTTAAAGAAAACTGCTATTGTGGGATATATAGGAAGTTATTGTTTTTAGCAATATATTTACTGGAATATATATTCATTGGGAGGAAAAAGTATATATATTTTATATGTTATATTTCTATTTAAAATTAATCGTCCGATTAATCCCTAATTGGTGTTTTTTTCCTGCCCAAAGTCGGCATCAGCATCAGACTTAAAAATAACGAAAGAAAGAAAGAAAGAAAAGGTAGGTTGGGTGCAACATTTTTCTATTATCAGGCTATGGCCTGACTAAATGAAGCGCCTCCTACTCAGTTCAACATAATTGCTTGGCCCCATGACGCCACCAGATGGCGCCAAATCAAGACTTTTCTAATCGACATGTCGACCGACGGGTACGTTTTCAGCGACTAACAGGAAAGTGTTCACTGTGTTCTCTTCCTTGCAGGAGAAGGATTCCAAGGCGTCCCTGCAAATTCAAATCCAGGGCTTGCGCGAAGACAATCAGCGCCTCCTGGAGGAGTCGTACAGCGCTTCGGCCAAGCTCAAGAAGTTCACCGAGTGGGTCTTCAACACCATCGACATGAACTGACTGTGACGGCGCAGCCGCAAGGGGAGTACGAACGCTAAAACTCAGCTGTGCGCACGTCATATTTTGCCCCTCGAGGAGGACCAACTCATGTTCTAAAAAACCGACAAACGCTTTGTCGTGGTGTTTACGTCATTCCAGTTGCCAACGTCGTCGGACATTATCCGGTGGTTGCAAATGACTGAGCACGCATGCGCTCCATCCCTTAAGAATTGACCAATGGTGCTGACTTGTCCCTGCATGTCAGAGAACCAATTAAATCAACAGCCGCATCTCTCTCTCTCTCTCTCTCTCTCTCTCTCTCTCTCTCTCTCTCTCTCTCTCTCTCTCTCTCTCTCTCTCTCTCTCTCTCTGTGTGTGTATTATATATGTACTGTATGCGCCAAATGGTAGTATCCTAGTATTGTAGCAGTGCGAGTAAGCAGGCAGCCTTTGCATAGCACAAACTGTGAAAACTGTAAAGTCAGGCGGCTGTCTAAAAGATTGTAACGAGCTGCAAGTGTACAGTTGCAGATGCAAACAGTTTATCTTTTGTACAAACAAAAAAAAAAGCGGCCAGACTGCGGTTGTCAAGAAAATAGCTTTGACGGCTCATTTATTGCCCCATGTTGTAAATATCTGATTTATTTTTCTCACCTCCTCCCCCAGCCCCTCCTCAATGAGATATTTAAAGAGTATTTATGAATATGTTGATGTCACAGATGAGAAAAGCAGCCATACGCAGGTGGGGGTGCCCTCATGTCGGCCACACAATGAGATGCATAGAAATGAGTGTACTTTGGGGAAAAATGAAAAATATATGTATAAATCATTATATGTTGAAATATTTCTTTGTTTGTTTGTTTTTAACTTTCAGTGTCTCCACATCGCCTCCACAAAGAAAGAAAAGGGGTCTAATATTTGTCACAGCTAGGGACTTTCAATAATATTCCGTTCATAATCCATCCATCCATTTTCAACACCGCTTATCCTGAACAGGGTGGCAGCAGGCGCTGGAATCTATCCTGGCTAACTTTGGGCAAAAGGCGCACTACTGGACACCCCAAACTGGTCGTCAGTCAGCCGCAGGGCACATATAGAGACAGACAACCATTCACAACCACATCCACATCGTCACCGGGTGGCGCTGCCCACACACAAGTCAGGCGAGTGTACCACTACATCAGGGGCGTCCTAAGTCGGTTCTCAAGGGTTGCTGTCCTGCCTGTTTTGAAAGGGTTAAGCAGTCATGAGCCGGTCTTACTGACTTGAGATTTCTCATTACTCTTTAAAATTAAAAAAACAAGTTTTCATGTGATTGAAGAATCACAGGAGACTGTTAATGTGGACATTTCATGGAAAAAGAATCCTGCTCAGGCATTTACTCAGGAGTGAAGGACTTATTTTGTTTGACAAGATGCGCAAAGGACAAGGACTTTGTGGCAAATAGTCCTTCGTACAGGAACTTTTTTTGGTGTGTTTTTTGGTCACCGTACTTTTAATTTTGGGGGACCAAAGTGATAAGGCACAGTTTGAGGTTTTCATTTGAAACAAATTTGGTTCCTTGCATGAAAACTGATGGTATTTTGCCCAAATAATGACTATTTTCTAATCAGTGATAACATGACTTCATCTAATATTTAGTCTAAATTATCTTTTTTTTTTTTTTTTGGATTGCCTCATATTAATGTTAGTGCACCCACTTAAGTGACCAAATATGATCAAGGGTGAAAATCATTGGCGCATGAAATTATACAACCAGCAGAGTGACGCCTTCTGCTTGCGATATATCACTTATACTTCACTTCTCATTGTTTCTATTTGCAGCATTTGCGAGCTAACACGCGAGTGTGTGTGTGTGGGGGGGGGGGGGGAGTGAGCAACATCACTCTGTGTCAGTGAACAGGATGTTTAATAATTTAGCAGTCATGCAGATTATAACAGCCTTGGCCCTTTTAAAGCAGATTGAAATATTCCAGCCTGTCACGTTGTCAATCTGGGACACACGCGCGCGCCCACACACACACGTTTATAGACATTTTACAGATGCACACATATTGTATATAAATTTGAGGTACAAACGCAAGTCATGGCGGGCCACCCTGCCACAAATAGTCATGACATGCACGCGATATATAATTGGCATCGGCGTTGATATTGTTTTCAAGGGGACGTATGATGTAAGAAGGACTTTTTAAATGCTCCGTGCATCCAAATAAAGGAATCTCTGTGACATCAAGTGTGAAATTACACACCCAAGTAAATTTTACACGCGCTGCCACTTTCAGCAAAATGAGCCATTTTATATATTTCAAAGGGGGTATATAAAGGGAATTGACTTTTTTGTTTGTTTGGACATTTAGTTGGGTCAAACCAGGTAGATCTCCCACCCCATGACTTGACAGCTTGTCTGGGCAAAAATCAAGAGCCACTTTCAAGCTATGCCTTTTGTGTGTGTGTGTGTGTGTGGGGTGGAGGCTGACAAAACAGAGTTCACTGCGTTACTTTCTTCGGCGGTCGTGTTTGGCGCTCGGTCGTCTTCATCACAACACAAAGCTGAATGCATGTCATCAGTTTAGCGGTTGGCTCATTTGCATGAGACGACACAGCCCGCCAAAACAGTCTGCTATCAGCGAGGCTTCTGGTGGTGCACTCAATTTGTTTCTTCCTTTAGTTTGCTTTGCCTTGAAGGCAAATCGCAACAACCGTCGTTTGTAACATGGAATAAAATATGGAGACATTTGGCCGCAAAGCATCAATTGCTGGTTTGTGTGTTGCAGGGTTTTTTTTTTTCACCTCTCCACTGAGGTAATAGCGCTGCGAAAAATAACAATGTGAATTAGTCTCCATACCATTTTGGATTTACTCCACTTAATCCACCTCCCAACGTCAACACTTTGTAGTCATCGAAGTCAAATCAAGTTTATTTGTATCATAGATACCAGGTATCGGTATCGGGCCGATACGACCATATTTTAAGGTATGTATCAAGTATGAAGCTGCCAATACCAGCGAATGATGCTTTAAAAATAATAATACCTATTAATAATCTGACATTGCGTCAATCCTCCTTGGCAGTAGCTGGTGCTATACTGCAACAGATTAACACGTCAAATCATCATCTCCATAAGAAAGAAAGGCCTTTGTTCACAATTGTTTGTCATACTGTGTCAACCCTCCGGTCAAGTTGTAGGTCAAACTGACCCGCTGTAAATGGAAAAAATGGCCTATTTTTGATTTCTTTTTTTGTTTTTCTGCGCCCCCCCCAAAGAAATTATTAACCTCACATTTGTTGACATGTTCCTCATTCCACATTTCTCGACCGATTCAAAAGTTGGAACATTCAACTCATTCAGGAACTATTTTTCATGTTCTCACATTTCCTATTTTTCCCACAATTTTACAGACGTTTTTTTTAGACAATATTTATCAAAATAAAACACAAATATGTGTTTTTAACTCAACTTTAAAACATGCAAAATTAATTCACATTGTTTACATCGGTTACACATATTACGCCAAGCAGACGTTTTACACAAAAAAATGTGATGGTGTCTAATCCCTCATCAATACAACAGTATACAAAAACGTCCTAGCAGAACCAATAATTATCTAATAACAAAACAAAAGCATAAAAAAATCAAAATGTAAATGGAATACAACAGATTTCTCCATTGCGAGACAATAAAGGTTGTCTTATCTGTTCTTATCTTAACTTATTTACATTCATATTACAGGTGTATTTTGCATGTCGAAGTTGGCCGCAACAAGTTTTGCGCCGACCAACCAATCAGAATGCGAAAGATGCTGACGTCGTGGTCGAATTTGAAATCTGCTCCCATTGCTCAAACCGGGGACGTTAAATCATCTCCACTGACTGAAGGCCCTGGATAGAATATGTTGACATAGCAACACTAAAAGCTGAATTCTGATTGGATGGAAAAAAATCTATAGACACAGGAAGCAGTACAGCCAAGAATAACTCCACAAAATAGAGTGAATAGGCCATAGGGAATCAACTCCATTGCAGGCATTTGCACAGCATCCCTTGCATGAAAATGTCATGCATTGCAGACAGAGGTCATCGTGGTGGGGGGGGAAAAAATAAAAATGCATCTGTTGCCATTTAAGCCTGAATGACTCCATGTCGAAGGAAGTGACATGCAAATGCGCATCCTCAAGCTCCAAGTTTTTTTTTCCCCATTATTGTTACATAATGCAGTGATTTATAGAGATGAGGTATAAAAATAACTCCTAGCCTACTTAGGAGAATAAGCACGCTCAGCACGCCGACAATACAGCATTCACAACTTAGCCTTCCGCTGCTCACGAAATGGTTATTTTATACTGCACGTTCACACACACACACACACACACACACACACACACACACACACACACACACACACACACACACACGCGCACACTCTCTCCCTTCTCTTTACATTTTCTCTAAATTCCTTCATTCCTCCACTCTTCCCAACTTGATCTGCCACTCTCTCGCTATCTCTCTGTCTCTCTCTCTCTCTCTCTCACCTCAAGCTGACAGAGGCAGAGGAGTGGAGAGGACGGCGCGAGGATCTCCTCAACTAAACCACCAGAGCGAAGAAAGAGGAGGAGGAGGAGGAACACACTGCAGCGAGAAAACCTGCTCCCCTCTCTCTCTCTCTCTCTCTCTCTCTCTCTCTCTCTCTCTCTCTGTCTCCCAGCCTTCCTCTTCTTCATCCCTTCTTCTTGCCAATGACACCATGAACCCGTCCGCCGCTTGTTGCTAAGGAGGGAGCCAAGCCGGCGGAAAGGAGCGCAGCGGACAGGACCGGCCGCTCTTTGCTTTCTAAGGTAATGGAGGCTTCACTTTATGGCAGCTGGCAGGTGTCGTACATGTGCGCGCGTGCACACACATCATGAGAGTGACTGTCAGTGGGCCCGGCGTGTGATTTTTTTTTTTTCCCGCCAGTTGCTGTGTGGATTTATGTGGTTTCACTTCAATGGACGTCCTGTGCCATCCCTCCATGGCCATTCATTTGCATGTTGGGGCAGTTTTATGGGGTGGGGAAGTTTTTTCTTGTCTCCGGAACTATTGTTGCATGAAAGTAAGAAAGGAATAAAATGGACTTTTAACATAACTGAAGTAAGCTCTTGAATTTTGTGGTCTAGTGGTTAGCAGGTGTCCTGAGGTCCGGGTGCATGTTTAGGGATCACTTGAGGGGCGACAAACTTCGGTCCAGACATGAAAATGTGTATGAATGCTGATGCATCTGTATAAGTACTTGGTGTAATAATTGTCAGCAGGCAAAGGTTCAGGTTTTGTGTGGTTTTTAATAGCAATGTGGCAGAGCAATAAGACATGCGCTCACTCGAACGGTTATTTCCTGCAACTCCCCCTTATAGGCGGGACCTGTCAATTAACTGAAGTATGACATTTCACAATACAAACTTTTATAAAACACCACCCATATAATAATAACCTATTATATGACACTTGGGACTGGCAATGAGTCCAGGGTACTCCCCGTCTCTTGCCCAATATCCGCTTGGATAGGCTCCTGCTCAACTACATTGAGGTCAATGAGGACGAGCTTGATAGAAAATGGATGGATGGCTATATTTATTTAAAAAAAAATCTCAAGATATTCAATGGAATTACAACTTTCAGCTCCAGTGAACTATTGTCGAATCACAGTTGACAGACAAAAAGTTGTCAGCAACGGGCCATCATGTGCCGAAACGTAGTTGCAGACGAGATGCGGCCATCGCGTGCTAAAACGTAATGGTTGACGGACTGGACGGCTGCTAGCGGCCGTGGTGGCCAGGATCGTCCCGGAAATATACCGGCCATTCGGTAAAATGAACAGCTTTTCCCGAAATTCCTGATTGATGAACATAGTAAAGAAGAGGGCGGGGGGCAGGCGGGGCAGGTGCGGAAATAGGTTGTTTCAGCATAGCAGCAGTTGTTCTAGGCCAGGAACTGTCAGACGCTCAGGGCCTTGGCCTGTTGTCATTGTGAAGCAGCCACTAGTTGTCCTACGACAACGCTCACCTCTTCTCACGCACCGAATGAAGCAAACAGTACAGAATCTCTCCGTAGACGTGCGGATTGATCGGCTAGTGCATATTGATAAGGACAACATGAGCTTGTTGTTTGGATTTGAAATATTGCGTTTGGCAGACCAGTCCTGGAAATTTTCAAACACATATTTTCAGTGCCACTTTTATTTTGTCTGGTCCAGTTTTTCTCCAGCCAGCATATAAATTACATGAAAATGCAATTCTTCAAAGCCAACAGGGGGCCTCTCTACTTGCTGAAATCAAAATTGTTCCATTCATGGAAACTCAATGGAAATGGTGCGCTTTATTATATCTCCTTCTTTTTCCTCACCGTACCACCTCTTTGTTTCCACAAGAGGCACACACGAGGAAGCGTGTACAGGGCATGTAATCCAACCCCCACACACCTCTGTCCACGCAGACCGATTAAAGGACTAACAACGGCCTTAACCGATTTAATACACACAGGAGCCCTCGGTGGCAAAGTATATGTGGGGCCGGGTTATGAAAATCCTTTGTGGAGCAGAATTAATTCAACGCGGAGCGTCAGAGAGA
Organism: Hippocampus mohnikei; assembly: GCA_026261675.1. Classification (NCBI taxonomy): domain Eukaryota; kingdom Metazoa; phylum Chordata; class Actinopteri; order Syngnathiformes; family Syngnathidae; genus Hippocampus; species Hippocampus mohnikei. The sequence continues at coordinate 7,635,969 of JAKGUB010000521.1, forward strand.
AGTGTGTGTGTGGGGGGCATTCACGCGAGGAGACAGCCTGGAGAAAGTGATGGCGAGGTCGTAAATAAATCTCTTAACAGATGCTCGCAAAGCCATCGGTAGGCGAGCGGATGAGGCTTGTCTTTGATTCTTTTTTTTTCTTAGTTATGGATTGGGTCGTGATCAGAGTTATTTCCTTAAATCCGGGTCTTCCTTGTCTGGTCGTCAGGTGATCGTCTCCACCTGCTCTCGTTCTCTCAGTTCTACTCGGCTCAGCCAATCAGCTCTTGCCATCCGTGCGTTCTGCCCACCTGTTTGTTCTTATTAGGGTTGGATTAATTCCACCTGTGCTGTGGCTCCATTCGTGTGGTCGTTGTTGTCACAAAGTGTCGTGTCGTCGCCTTGGTGAGTGTGCCCATTGTGTGCTGCTAATAGTTTCTAGCCAAGCGTGAGATGGTGGGGTTCGGTTCTTCATCTCCAGCAGTCTTAATGTCATTAATAAACATGTACATTTCAGCGGCACTTGACTTGGCTGATTAAAAAAATACATCTATCTTATTGGATAACGTAGCACACACTAGCACGCTCTGCAACATCTCAAGTTTGATTTTAGTTTACTTTTGATCATTTTGGAAGCAGTATGTGACTCACAGTGGCAGCCTCTCATAGGCAAAAGCCAAAAGCCACTTGAGAAAAAGAAAAAAAACGTTACAAGAAATTTGTTTGTTCCTCATTGCAACATTTTTGTGGCTCACAATTCGATTTTACTTTTGCTCATTTTTTTGTTTTTGTTTTTTTGTGAAATTTACATTTTTATATTTTCCCCTGTAAAAGACATTCATTCTCTTCTTTTTTGGGGTGGGAGGGCTTAAACTATCAGGGAAGTTGGCACAGCTTCAAAGTATAAATTGAGATTTAAGGCAGCAATGCAAACAACTTGTTTGATCAAGAACAATTTGCCGAGTTTTTACGTCTTGAAATTTTGGGGCAATACAAAGGACAATTAGTGCTACAAGCGTATTTTGTTGCGTGGAAAAGAATTTTCACAACAGTGTAACTTTTTTTTTTTTTAATGGTTCAACTTAAAATTGTATCCACGTTTGTTTGAAATGTGGAGGGGTTTTTTGTTGGTTTTTTAATGGTGTGTAATTTTAACACTTTTCCTAATTTTATTCACTGTCTCTTTATGTCCAAGAAGGAACAGCCAACATTAATGCAGATTTGCATCGGCATGCTGGTGGAATAGTTTGGTTGACTTATGTTAAAAATTAAATGATTTCTTTAAACCTCCTCTTTCAAATCAATACTAGCCTAGGTCATATAATCCATCCAATCAATACAGTCAGTAGTTAAAGAACTTTATTTTGCTATACGACTGACTTTAGGCGAACGCGCTCTCTGGATGACAAAGTGGCGTTCTCCAGCACTGTGACTGCACGCGCTTCCAAAATAAACCATCTTGTGTTTCAAAACAGAATGTTAGTTTTTTGCTGCTGTCCAAGTGCCGCGTCTGTTTTGTCTGACAGGTCTGAGTGAAGATGGCCGAGGGCTCCAAAGAGCGGGTCGGCGTGGGCCTCACGGATCCAGATGAGGACTCTCCAAACATGATTGTCTACAGAAAGGCAAGCCTGACTCAGATTTTTTTTCTTTTTTCTTGTTGGTGGGGGGAGGGGCCATGTCTCTCATATTGTGAAGGCTCACTGGTCCATATCGGACTGCATCTTCGCACTGCAGTCTCTCACTTTCAAACAAGTCTCTTCAGAATTAAGTGTCTCTGTCACAAGTCAGACAGGCTTCACATGTCCAACGTTGAAGGCATGGAAGCAGTCGAGTGAAACTGCAGTCTTGTCGAATCTGGTTCTGTCGATTTTCCTCACTGTCATCGACTGGCAAAATGGCTGAGTGATAGCGGAAGTCGGATGCGGCAATTGATTGCCGGGTGTTGGTACTTTCGGCTTATTGTAGCTGTAATGTAAAGGATGGCAATTTAGCTTCTTCACCATACAGTCTTGGACCAATAAATGTACTACTTTCCGACTGATGCAGGCTTTTAGCGTCGTCTTGCGGCATTTCATAAGCGGCACCAAAACTGCAGGTGCAATTTGCAGCAAATAACGGAGCATAGCTTCAAAAATAAGAATAGGTGAAGTTGTGAAGCGTGACTCGGTGGTGATCAATGTACTTTTGATACTTTTCTTACTCAAGTCTCCTAATTCCTCTTTGACACGTGAGCCGCAAGCCTGCAGTCATCTCCATTATGTGGGTCACTTTGTGTGCCCATTGTCTCCTCCTCTCTTGTCAATACCACCGCCCCCCACCACCACCACCCATCCGTTATTTTCTACCGCGCTGCAAATGAACACCAACACTGCACATCTTCGCGGATTACGCTGGAGCGAGGCTTCGTTATGTAACGCCGCTGAGGCCCGGAGGCGCCTCGATGGAGCGGCAGGTTTTTGCTTGTCAGCGTGCAGCCCACGGGGAGTTTTTGTCATATTGTGCGTTCGCTGTGTTCCCCCAACAGGAAACGGTCAAGTCAATGCATAAACATTGACTTGAACGCGTTTGTCAATGTTTCTCTCTTGATTCTCCTCCATGATTCTCTCCTTTCCGAAGTAGTGTCGTCTCACAATCAGCCGTGCATGAGAGTGAAGCGGACATTAGCCAAGCTGACCCGGAAGTACAACATCGCGCATTTAAAAAAAAGCGCCCCCCCCCCAAAAAAATAAGATTGCAATGGAGGGAATGCAAAGTTTTGCGAGGGAATGCAATTTCTTTTTTTTTTTCTTCGTCTTCTATGTCCCCTTCGGTGCTCCGTAAAACCCCGGCACTAAAATAATTTCCTTATTGCTGTATCTACACACTGAGAATTTGTGAAAATCAAAGTGGTTGTGAAGTGGTTATCATCGAGCAGTGCAGCAATGGTCGTTACAGCGGCCCTAAAGCGGCAAATAGCATTTTTGCGCGGTACTTTCTAACTCACCGCAGCACTGAAAATTTCATGGAGGTCAAGCAGTCTTTGAAATGCAGCACTAGCGTACGTGCGCAGATTGAAGACGCGAGGAAAGACCTGTCGACTTTAAGCCATCAGACATCCTCTGCGGAGTCCAGAATGTTCTTGTCAAGAGTTCAGAGTACGGCATGTGAAATGTGCGCAGGCTCTGGATGTGTTGCAAAAAAAAACGTATTAGTGGCTGTGTAGGCGTTGAGAGGTGGGCTATTAGTGAGGCCGAGTGTTGAGCAGCGGTGCTTGGTGTTTGTCTGTGCATGTGCTTGAGGTGCTGCAGTCCTCCGGTCTCTTTCCCAGTGAAAGAGGAAGAGGCAAGACGACACAATTCAATATCTGCGGGACACTATATAGCATGGGTCTCAAACGTGCATTCCGCGGGCCAACTGCGACCCCCTGGATGATAATTTGCGGCCCCCGTCTTAATATGAAAGATTAATATTAGTGCGGCCCGCAAGATTGATTTGAATGACTCTTGTTGTGGGCGGAGCTGAACGAACCAATCACGGTGAGGTACCCTATTCCGCCCCGCCCATTTTTGGGGGAAATAAAATCAGAATATGGGGATGTGCTCTACTTCACTGAGGTACGTTGGCTCGGCAGGGGAAACGTATTGAAGAGATTTTTTGAGTTGAGAGCAGAAGTAAAATACTTCATGGAGAAGGACAGGGTGGCTGTTCCTGTGCTAAGAACAGTTCATGTTTAATGTTTGTTTCATTCATGTTCATAAAGTTAAAAGTTAAAGAACTGTTAAATCAGACATTCATTTTAAAATTATTTTATTGAATTCATTATTTTGTGTTAAAAATAAAGATATTTGAGAACATTGGAATGATTTATCAGCGCTTTTCTTGTGGAAATCCTGATGTGGCCCAGCCTCACCCAGATTCTGCCTCCAGTGGCCCCCAGGTAAATTGAGTTTGAGACCCCTGCTTTATAGCCTTCGGCGGGCGCAGGCAGAATACAGTTTGGACTGTGCGAAGATGCTGAATGTGAAGAATCACACTCCCCATATTGTTGCTTCTCCTCAGTCTTCCCCCCCCCTTTTTTTTTTCCTGATGCGCCCAATTCATATTAGAAAATTCAAATATTCGATCCTCCGAGACATCTTTCTTGTCTTCATAAATAAACAAAACGCAAGTATTTATAGTGGCTTCATATATCCCAAGTTGGAATCTATTGACCAGATTACACTTGCATTGACAATGTTTCATAATGATAATAATACTGATCATGATCATTTAAAAATAAACACTAATTATTTACTCTCTTCCAGTAATGGTACGATCACGTGATGGGTTTTTTTTCCCCTGAAAGTTTGAAATAAAACCCCCCCAAATGCATATAATATGCACTTAATTGGATGGATACTTTTGAGGTCACTTCTCATACTTTCAAGTATCCACTATTTTCTGAGCTGAAAAGTATTGAAATTTATGAGACAAGTTTCTATCCGCTTTGAAACGCCAGGTCCGATTCCAAGTTGTTTGGCCGCCAAACCGTTCAAGTTCATATCTCCAAATTCCTGACGTTCTTGTAAAATGGCTTCTTGGCGCAGCTGGTGAAAGAGACTCGGACCGTGGCTTCAGGGGGGGGGGTGGTACATGAAACTTGTCTTGCCCTTGGTTCTGGCGGCCCTCATGGTCCAAGCATTCCGAACACGGTCAATGCTTTTATCGTGTATGATGGCGTTATCCGCATCTTTGTTTTGCACCGTGGGAGCCTTCCTCCATGCTAAGTGCCAGCATTGGCGCTCTCCAGTCTGATAAAACAAGTGTACAGCTATGCCTCAGACGTGAATGCCGCCCAGCTTTGTAGTTCAAGCGGAAGCCCCAACCAAATCCTGGAAGTCCACTGGAAAGGCTTCATAATTGGATGATGATTGAGAGCGTTTTGGCAGCGGCCACACTGTTGACAGGATTATTCACCTAGAGAACCGCCGCGAGTGAAATAAAAAGGCTTTTCTCCAGTGACGGGAGCGCATCCTGTGCCAAAAGCTTCTCTATCGGCCGGCAGCTTACTCCAACTAACGGGCGCCCATCCACTTGTGCCGGACAGTGTTTGTGTGCATCTTAATGAGATGTAAAAGTTCTTTCTGCATGTTTTGGCTGCCGCTAATAGGAAGCTTTGTGCGTGTGTCTTTTCATCTTGCAGCAAGCGAGACCACCCTGTACTACGTTTGAACCCCTAAAAAAATGTCAAAGCCTCCTGGGCCTCCTACTTGTCACACTTGCTGAAAAAGCAGTTGCACACAAGGCTCCTCGTATACCTCCTACTGTATTCATAACGACCCGAGACTTTCTGCGGGACCGCCAGGGTGCTCACGGCACTGCTTCCAAATGCCTGATACCAATGCAAGCACATTAACTGTAACCCTGTGAGATTTTCCATGTGCATTTTTGAGGGGGCGGGAGGGTCAAATCAAGGAATACTGTAATTTCCTTTCACACTTTGTTGTTGTTGTTGTCAAAGCCCAAAATGGAAGGTGGGAGCATCCATCCATCCATTTTCTGATCAGCTTGTCCTCACAAGGGTCACGGGGGCTGCTTGAGCCTATCCCAGCTGTCTTCGGTCAGTAGGCACAGTTGACCACAACAAAAATGATTTGGACACTGCGGCTTCTGTCCCTGCAGACATTGTTTTTAAATCAGGACACATTTTCAGAAAGTTGTGCATGAAATTAAATTGGCTAAACATTACACGCAGTTTTGTCCCAAATAATGAGAATCCGCCAGTGGCAGCCTATTTTACCACATGGCCAATTACCTGCAGGTGGAGGAGCATTTGAGTAGGAATACATTCATATATTTTTTTCTTTCATGCTATTCAGGTATTTATACAAAAACATTGAAAAGACTTTTCTCAAGCGGGTGCGGTGTTTGAGCCAGAATGAGATCCTCTTGATGCCAAGTCAACAACTCCTGTTCTTGAGTGGCAGTGTGAACATTGAACCCAGGTCACCGGAGACTTTGTCCTCAGCAGATTCCATACACAAAGCAGAATTGTTTAAAAAAAATTAAAAATCCATTAGCCAAAAAAGCGTCAATATCAAATACCGCTGCATGTTATGACCATGGGCAAATCGCACGCATGGCTGTGGAAAAGGGGCCATATGCTTCATCCACAACAGTTGAAAACGCACGCGGTGTGAACCACTGGCTATGTTTTGGATTTATTGTTGATCGGAAATGACATCTCAGTTGCTGAGGGCTCAACTTGCGAGCATCAAAACCAAACCCAAAGCTGCTTGAGGAACAGTACCTTGACTCTGCTTCCGTTTGCAAATTTTAACTCCGGTTGCTGAGCTAACACCCCCCCCCCCCCCTCTCACGGAGGTGGATATTCGGCGATAGTTTCAGCAAAGCTCCTGAAAGTAACAGGTCAGCGCAAGCCTCGAGGTGTGTGCCCGCTAAGAGTGTTCCCGCGAGTGCCATTTCAAATGATTAACACCTCGCCAGTCACGCCTTCTGTCGCTTGTTTTTCCTTTGGTTGCAATGCTTTCTTTAATCTAATTAGAGGAACCAGATGGGGCCAGACAGGGATGACTTTTTTTTCCCCCCCATTTGTCAATTTGCTCATGTACTACTCTTATGTTAAAAGTCACAGTTTAAGCAAGCAAGACACTTTTAGCATTTGGGGGGAGGAATAAAGCTTTATAATTAGCTGTGTTGATTAACTTCAAACCTCACTTTTTGGCAATTGCTTCTTTTTATTAGTCCCTCTTGGACTACCTTTTCGAAGGCGTCGCTATGTCCGAAACCTCAGCAGCTCATGTAATGTGGTCGAAGCATGTCAGACTATAGTTTCAAGGATTGGAGTTTTGAAAGAGGGCTACAAGTGTTAATTCAATGCCATGTGTCACCCGTGTGCTTTCCCAGTCATTTTTCTCCCGCCACCCACCCAACTTTTCATTCTGCCAGTCTGCCACGGCCACGAAATCAAGGCCCCTCTGATCACTCGCTCATTGCCAGATTGTTTGTTACGTGCCCGTGCAAGACCCACCAGCAGTGGGTTGTTCTTCCGTCGCCAACCAAGTCTACCCGTGACCTTCCTGCCTTGTCAATCTCCCGAGAATCCTCATCCCATGGTCTGATTTAGCATGTTTGCCGGTCCCTATGGCTCCTTGGCATTTGGCTACAGTGACAAAAAAGTAAGTTTCCCTGTCCTGGTTTCTGTGAATTAAGGAGCATGACCTGACCTGGCACCAATTCAGACTCTCGACTTTGCTCTTTGCCTCAACCTCGAATTGTTAGCTCAGCCAACTACAGCAATTGCTGTGCCCCCGATGTACAGTACTTCATTACGGTTGTGCAAGGTGTCCTCTCTACTTGCAGTTTCAGTAGTTTCAATACCATTTTCCTCATTTTGGCTCGCAATTGTGAGAAAATGCAGAAAGGATCTGGTAGGTGAAGATCAGCTTCTTCTACGGTCATGGATATGAGGTTGCATCATCAAGCCCAATATGCTGGAGTCATAACTCAATGTATCGTGATATTAAATCTGTATTTTATTTTTAACGGTCAGAGCCGCAATCCTAACGGATGGATAAAAGATTTACTTCATGAAGTGATGTCTTTTTAAAAGCATGTACTTGTTGAGGCATCCAAGGCCGAGCTACGACCGCCGGAGCATTTGTTGGCTTTGATTGAATTACTGGGAACAGAAGAAAATAAATGATTGGAATCATCCAGTGGTTCATTTGCTGTGAATGATAACACATTTTAAAAGAACATTAGGAAGCGAGAGTGTTATACTCTGAGATGACCTAGAGAGAGAGTGGAGATGAAGATGCAATCACATCTCTGGAGGCTAATGTGATGATTCAGAATAAATTCAGAAATATCAGCATGATGTGCACATTTATCAGCGCAGATGCTGCAAAACCTGCAGCGGTGTTTGTTATGCAACGAGACCCTGAAAATCGCTTTCCTTCCCATTTTCAGAGCTGCTTGTTCAAACCTTCGGGGATCTTGTTTGGAAAGGTTTCTCGTTTGCACTTGTCCCAGTTTTATGCTCACCATTCTGCTAATTAAAGAAATATAGACTTCTAAAAGGATTATACTGTGTGTGTGTGTATAAAAAAAAAATATATTGTGCAGTTTTATATTTTGCTAGGCAACATTTTAAACACTCGCCAACCAATTTATCGATAAATTAATAAACAGTTTTAAATCCATAATTTCTGGCTTGCATATTAGGCGAAGGTGGATCAAACTCTGGAAGGCTTTAGTCATGTAAAATTGAAATTGTCTGTTTCGTATGTTTTAGCGTCTTTGAGAAAGTCTTTGACTAATAATGCCTGCAGAGGCCAATACGACTGAAGCAGCACGACAAGTTGTTGTAACTTGTCATGAGCATTTCACATTTGTGGCCATGTTGTGGCTGTTCACTGTGGACTTAATACAGATCAGATTTTGTTGTTTAAATCTGTTCCTCTAGTTGGCTTCCTAAAAAAAAAAAAGACATTCCAAAACATCAGATTTTGTTTCCCCAACCTCCAACCCCATTCAGGGGTGGTTTATCGGAGAAAAATGGACCCTTATGTGTGTCTTATAGTCGTGAAAATACGCTGGGTACAAATGAGCTGTCCTGAAAGTGAGGCTGTGACTCAGTGTTTCCTTGGACTTCAGTATCCTGACGCGTGTTTGTCTGTTGTGACTCCCTAATGGTCTCTGGGTCAAGGCTGAGGCAGGGCTGAGTCACCAGGTCACAATTGTTTATCACATTGCCAAGTTGGAAAGCCCAGCGAGGCCAGACCCACGCCATGTGGCCCCGCTCCCGAACACGGACCTGCATCCCAAACAGGATCCTTGACCTGGCCACTGATCTGCCCCATTAGTCTTGCTCAGTTAAGCTGTGCCACCACAAACATGTTCATATAAATTTAATAATGTTGTAAAAATGCTAATTACTTATAGCTAAAAAGTGGCAAAGACTGCTTCCCAGCATTGACCACCTAAATTGGACAAACAGATATGTCCTTGGAGACTTTCCCGTGGGCCTACTTCCGCTCTGTTAGTTTCATCAATAACTTATGTTATTGGTATGGCTGAGGTCGAATCTATAATCGTGCTTTTTTTATTTATTTATTTTAAATCCTCAAAATTAGCAAGATTCTCTTTTCTCCTAAAGTTTGTGGAGCAGATGTTTGAATTTATTGTCCATACACTGGAGGATCATCCCACACAAAAAAACCTGCTTGATCCCTCCACCGGTTTCATCACCTTGTCAAACCCACATCACGGTATTGTAATTTTAGACAACGCATCTGTTCTTGAATAGGTGATACAAACCTGGAAATGGAGTAGGCTTAAGCTCGCAGTAATCAAAACAATGGAGCTTGAGTGAGCGATGCCGACTCTTGCAAAAAGGCTGGAAACAAAAACATCCCAAATCCTTCATGAGATTTTGCACGGATCAGTGGTCGTCAAACATTTTTCCAAAAAGAATCCGCGCATCCAAAGATGCGCAACAGCGCATGGGAGAATATGCCCCTAAATTTTGCAATTGTTTTGAATGTTGTCAATATGTCAAGCTTTTGTGACAAAACTATTTTTAATTCAACTTCCGATTTTTGTACGAGAGTTGCTGCACATGACGCAGATTTAGACCGTGAATGCTTAGATTTAATTTAATTTTTTTTCATTTGTGACCGAATTTTGTGCTAAGCCGAGATGTGATTAATTTTTTTACCCCTCTCCACTGTGTAATGTGATTAGATATGTAGGATCAGGTGCATGGGTGGTGTGTGAGGAACCAGATTGTGTCATTTTGTTCAACTGATGCTGACATCTACTTGTGTTTTATTGCTGCATTACACATTTCATGGTCCCCACAATTACATCGTTGCCATTAATTAAATCTGAATGAGATGGGTGCCAAAGAAGCGTAGTTTTTTGTTCCAATACGTTTGATTAAATCACAGTGGGATTCATATTCGTCTACTTTTCATCTTGACAAAGATTGAGATCGGATTAAAAGTCCTTTTCAGGAAGCGGATTGAATAATTGAAGCCGGTGTGGTGGCGACGTTTCATTTTCTGGATTTTTGGGCTTCATTTCTGGCTTTCTAAATTTCTAGCCCAATGTGGTCACTCTGTGCATTAGCCCGTGCTCTCCGGGTGCTTTGTTGACCTAATAATCAATTAGCAGCGAGCGAGGCCATTAATGCCATAAAACCCGTGTAGCGCTTTACCGTCTATTGATTGCATGTTTTCGACCGTTTGTGAAATTGAGCACGCTTCGCCCAAACCACTTCAGGCTTGGTTCAGTTTCATTAAATGGCAATAAAAGGATGGTAATTAGACGAATGGGCTGAGACCAGGCACGAGGGCGATGGGGCGATCAAGGCCAGCGCCTCTACGGGGGAAAAAGAATCATCCTTTTACGGGACAGAGGGCACCAAAGCGTATTACTGTTTGGCCGTGTGTGGCTTCATGGTGCTTGAGGGTGAGATTTTCCCTCTGTCGGCCCCGCCACCGGAATTTTTATTAGCTCGCCCAAGTTGGAGGTAGCGCGACTTTATTGCCAATATTGGATATCTGTCACCCAGCGGGGAACACGCCTCTTTAATTTCAGAGCTATTAAGGTTGAAGAAAAACATCCTCATCAGGTGAGCTGTTTCCATAAAGTGGTGCAGACGGTCCAGTTTAGGTCACCTGAGTTCCATGTTGTCAGGACGTGCTACAATACGTTAGGAGTTGTGTGAAAAAGGTTTTTTTTTTTTGTTTTTTTATGTATTTTAGTTAAGCAAATGATGGCTTTTTAAATAGTAAAACTGGGGGTGATTTGTGACAGTAATTAAATATTTACAAGTTGCAGATGTTGGGCTAGCCTGCTAGCTCTTAGCGCTCCTCGAAGCTAACCGCCAGTCTGGAAGATTTTAACTGTTCACGTTTCTTTGTAAATGTTATTTCAAAAAGAATAAGTTGTCCAGTAAATACGAACACAAAACAGTCTAAATTGTCCCTGGATGGGACTGTGAGTGTGAAAAGTATGTCGATGTGTGCGCCGCAATTGCCTGGTAGTTCAGGGTGTACCCGCCCGCTGCCCGACGTAAGATCGGATAGGCTCCGGCACGCCCACGCGAGGATAAGCGGCTCAGATAATTGATTGATGGATGGTATCCTGAATACGTAACGCCAATACATGTATTCTGTTACTCTAATTTGCAGTACAAACTGAACCTGTGCATTTCGGCGCATTTATTAGCGAATGAGGTCTAATGATTTGCAAAGCTCTCCTCTCTCTTGGCTAGAAAAAGCAGCGGTAAGAGTAAGGTCAAGTTTGCAATATGTGCGTGCGTGTGTGACAGTCGGACCACGGCAAGTAATAATGTGTCCTTTCCTTACACCGCCAACAAGGACAAGAAAATCCATGCATATTGAAAGGTCAAGAGAACCTGAGCTTATTGCATGCGAGTATGCAGGAGATGCTCAATGTAGAAAGTCTCCTGCCAGGAACATATGGCAACGCAAACAGCAGAAGGGAGAGACACGATTGATTAAAATGATCTAGATTAATTGGACAGGGGTCCCTGCACACCAGGATTTGACACAACAAGCCAAAGAGCAGTCTCTGTTGTGTTCGAATGCAGCAGCCAACAACCTTTTCTCACCATGGACTGCTTTGGAAGCTGAATTCATTGAATTCAAATCAACATTGCAAAGTAGTAGTTGCCGTTGGGTAGGTTGGACTCTGTTTCATTTGGTGGTCTTTAAGCTTTTTTGCTTTTTGTTTAGGACATAGTATATATAATTATCCCAGCATTGTCCATGTATGTGTAGCCGGCAAACGAGCCCCATCTCTGCCGCACTTCCTGATCCACTCGTTCATTTTATGCCATCTTTCACATCAAAAGTGGAATTTCACTCGAGACTTATTTTACAGCATTGGCTGGGAACAATGGCTTCATTCTTTCTCGTCCAAACGTTTACAACACAAACGCAAAGAGAGTTGTAATTTGGGGCCCGGCGGTTGGTGGGGCTACAACAAAAGGACTTTCTGACGGATGTGCATGTGTGAGACGAGTGCTTTCACCTCCATGTTGCCAGCCCTCACAGTTCAAATCTGCCGTCAATATTAACAAGAAAGTGTGTGAAGGCTAAATCTTGCTCGCTAGCCTCTTGACTCCTCGCACAAACGCTCTGAACGCTATGTCTCCAGCGTCTGAGACACTTTACTTTCCTCTCCTCTCTGACCCAATTACCAGCAGACCTCACCGGCAAAAAGTGTCAACGGGAGGGATGAACATCAATGCAAGACAGATGGTCCTCATGTTTCATCCCGTCAAACCGGTCCCCCTGCAAATATCACACCAGGGGTCTCGAAATGAAGACGTATCGGGCGCTAGAGAGTGCAACTTCAATTCAGTTGCCTCTCGCTCCTCCAAAGACGAACGTCTGCTAGCCCAGATGAGCAGTCGCGCTACTAAATTGGCAACGAGATAAAGCGACTTGTGGGGAGTGTGAGGCTCCCGTAGCGGCTTTCAACTGTGAGCAGCTTCCCTCAAAATAGCTCGGCGTTATCCACTGTCGGCCGAAGCTGTCGCCGTCTCTTCGACTTTCTTCTTCACATTTAGGCGCCTGTTAAAGTTGCGTAACGTTCGGAACTGTGACTGAGCCCAGAGGAGCAAGCGTTGACTAGTTGGATACGTAAATGAAGCAAATATAAATAACACACACACCCTGCATGCCAGACGCGAGTGCGCGCAAGAAAAAAAAAGTTTTCAAGTACTGTACTAGCCAAAATTTTAATAAAATAGCTAATGAGAAAGTAGTAATTGGAATTGGGTGTAAAGCTGTGGCGCACACCATGTCCAAGCATTTTGGGGGTTTTTTTAAATCTTTTTTTCCAGGATATTATGAGTTAAAAATATAAAAATCTGCATCATAGCAAACAAATTCAGTCAACGTTTTAGGTGGGGTATCTATTTGTGAATTTTTGTCATTGTATCCCGCTTGGGTCCCTAGCAGCTGAATTCAAGTCAAGTCAACTGTATTTATAGAGCACTTTCAAACAGCCATCGCCGCATACATAGTGCTGTACATGCAGCAATTTAACATATACAATAAACAATAAAACAAATCTCTAATAAAGACGGTAGAAAGCACCAAACAGTAAAACCAAGAACAAATCCAAGTCATGCTGAGTCGAATGCCAGAGAATACAAGTGAGTTTTGAGGAGGGTTTTGAAGATGGGCAGCGAGGAGGCTTGACGAATGTTCGGTGGGAGGTCATTCCAGAGAAGGACCAGCAACAGAACCCCCCCCCCCCCCAAAAGAAATGGGTAAGCAAGATATATTTTATTGACGTGAAAAATGCATAACTATTAGCACTGAACACAATTAAATACATTAGATTTTTAAAATGATCAAGACACAACCAAATAAATTAAATCCCCAACATTGAAGGCATATTGGCTCGTGACTAGCTTCAAACCAAAAATGCCAATTGTGCTTGATGGTTAATGCAATTAAAGTTTTCTTTTCAATGAGTTTTACGTCATAGTTCAGAGTTAGGAAATGCCCCGCCGAACGATGCAAAGTCTTCCATCTTTCAAGGCCTCCTTCACCTCGGGGCCAATTGCCTGGGTCGCCTGCCCTTTTCCGGGGTCTCAGGAAGAGGCTTCACCGTTCACTGACCGAGCCCTGTCATGAGGAACGCAAATCTGAAAGAAATTGACATCCCCCCGAAAACTACTTAAACTATTGCCTATAAATGCAACAAAAACACAAGGGTGCCGGGGGCATTGGTAACCCACAGGGGACCCTCTGCATCTGTTCCTCTTCCTGTGAGCGTAATGGCCAGGTGTCCCGATATTCCTGCCCATACGGTGCATGTCCCTCTTTCCATTTACGTCATTAGTTCGACTCATTCAGCATATGTATGCTGTCATGCTGAGAGAGCCTCTCAGGTGCTGCAAATGCAGGAGGACGACAAGGTGTTTGAGGTGATAGAAGCCCGCGCTGAATGGAAATTGCTTTTGCATGGCTCGCTTGCGTAAGCAATCTCCCTGGTGAACTAATGTGATTCGCTTCCTCCCGAGCAAATGACCTTTTTGCTAGTGGTGATTCATTTTTGACAGGCCCTTGGTAACCCCCGGCCCCCTTCATGGTGCTCGGAGCAAAATCAGGACGCTGCTGATACACTTCAGACAGCTGCTCTTTTATTAGTAACCCCCCCTTTTGTACTCTCATATCTGCACAGGGCACTTTGTCTCTGAGTGGACTATCGGTGCAAACTCCTGTTTTTACTCCACTCAAGCCCTTAGCAACACATGGAGTAGCTAACAACAGACAATTACAAGAGGGGAGAGCATCTTTTTCTGGCCTCCTTGAGTCTCGTCAGCAGCAAGGTGACCCCATGCGCCCCCCGTGGATTAGCTGGTCTTGTGTTTTTGCATTTCGCTCTGAACTAATTGCTCACCGCTTGAGCTTTTTTTTTTCCTTCCTTTTACGGGAATGAGTTGACATTGACAATAAGGTATGCCAAACTTGATCTACAATGGTTTAGTCAAGCTAGACGGACGCCCATGCTGGAGCTGGAAACGGACAGGCTTTTAATTGCTTAGCTCCTCTTATCGCAGTTGCCATACAGACACACACCAATACTCGTCCATCTGAATGCTTCTCTTTCGGGGATCCTTATTCGGCCCAGACAAGCCACTGGTGTCCTTAACACTCACAGATTCAACATTTACATGTGATTGGTTCAAAGTGTGGCGCGGCATCCCAGCTGGACACTTCTGGATCTCAGGGCGTTGCACCCCCGAGAAGCTTCCGACTCGGCGGGCAATCAAGTTGGGGATCATTAAATTGGGATTTCCACAGGGCAACGCCTGATGGGATGGAAAAGCTCTGAAATTTGAAGGCAGAAAATTGGAAGCTGCATGAGCTTTGAAATTAGTGTACCAGTCACAAGTGTCTTCAAGCAATGGCAAAAAGTAAATAAAGGTAATGAATACTCGCAGTCTCTATTTCAGTCGAAATGAAGATGTGTGTTGAAAGAAAAAAATGGCAGAAGTAGTTATTTGACTCCTTAAGAGCACACTTAGAAAGTACGTTTTTGATAACTCTGTCCAACAAAAATTCTTGTTTATATCAAGAGCTAGCTAGTGTTCGTTTAATGCTACCAAAGCGTGTTGCTATAGCTTTGCTAACCTTCTGAAATAACAAACCCTAAATAAATACAGTATGTGGGTTTTTTTTCCAGATTAGACCATTTTTTGAATGCTAGCAGCTCATGATTTTGAGGCCGAGATTCCTTCACCACAAATGTTTGGAGCACCCTGCCTCAACAAATTCCCTTTAATGATGCCAAGGATGAGGAATATTTTGCTTCTCCAAATTTGTTGAGCTTTCTCACCCACGGTTAACTTCATCTCTATTTAACCCCTTAAAGTTAGGATGTCCCTTTTTGCATCATATATGAACGTTGGGGGAAAAAAACAAATACAAACATAAAGGAGAAGAATGTTCAAATGTTTTCAAATACTCAAGAAAACCATTGTATGCCTCGAAAAACAAAGTGATCAAGTATTTGTACTTTGTTACTCTTCACTAATGACAATGGTAATTCTCAATAGGATTGGATTGGATTGGATAAACTTTATTGTCAAATGTACTGTATGTGTAACATACAGCACAGATGAAATTTCTTCCCTCTCAACATGAAACAAGAGGAGCCGCTGCGGGTGTCCGCGCCGCCATCAAAAGAAAGGTTAACCAAAAAAAAAAAAGACAAAATAATACAAAACAACAAAGGATAGGCTTGTGGTTGTGTAGAAAGTGCAAATTATGTCATTTAGATAGTGGCGTTTGTCTGACATGCTCAACTTTCCATTTCACCAACAAACGACTCAGAGCATCATTTGCATTTGAGGGATTTGTTGTTCGTCATCTGCATTCACTCAATTTTAGTGCTTTTACAATCCATCTGGACAAATGATTACAGGGATTATAATGAAAGCCATTGACTCCAATGTTGTGTTTTAAAGTGACAGTGTGTAAAAAAAAAAGGGTGATATTCAATGTTTATTTTCTTTTTTAAACACACAAAATTAAATAGGCAAAAAATGTTCTATCACATCAACCTAGTACAGTTTTAAAAGTTATTGTCGGTGAAGTAATGGCTAATTATATTACATAGAGTGCGATTCCCCGACAGGGGGCTTTTTTCGACACCATCTTTTTGCTACAGATACCCGAAGGAATCAAACTTGGTGAACGTAGTTCCTCATATTCATGACTACATATACGTATACAGCATGTGTAAAAATGCAGCGCACTTACTACCCTTGACAAAATACGAGAAATCGCTTGGGATTACGTTTTCGCTCGCACTCGTGCTTAAAAACTGGTGGCAAACATGCAAAGTATGGTCTCTTTGAGACACCGTAGTGCCCATGCTTCAAAATGCATGTGCTTCAAGTTTAGGTCCTTGCAATCTATTCGTTCACCACTAGGTGTCACAAATTTCGATACACTGTACACTGTATTTTAGCAGCAGGAGCTGATTGTTGACAAAAAAGGGCTTCATTCGGCTGGTTGTTCCTGTGGTGATGGCAAATTTTATAAATATGTTTGGCGGATGGCGCTTCACTTGTGGTTGCCATACAAATGGCCAAGATTTGATGTGTAAATACAGTGGATTATGATGGTGCACCTGGGATAACCCCTCCGACCCCACTTGCCCTCTTATATGTTCCAAAGGTTTCAGTCTGTCGTGTTGAGCTTTCCTCTGCACTCAGTGTCAGATTCATCGTGATTTGGCAACACGTGTGTGTGTGTGTGTGTGTGTGTGTGTGTGTGTGTCATGTTTTAGGAGGGGGGGATTTATTCTCACCTCACCCCGCAGAGCATCACACACCAGCTGGAAAGCTGGAACACATTCATTATTCACCCAGTATGTCTCAGAGGTCAAAATGGCACATGGGGGCGAAAAAAAAAATGAAAGAAACGGCATGACAAAATTGAAAAATTGCCACCAAATTGCAGACACATGTCATTCTTTTCCAGTACTTGATGGAAGAATGTGTTTAATACATGTGTTGGCTAAATCCTGAGATCCCGTAAAGTGTTAAATGCTGCCAATTTTTAATCACTAAAATAATCGGTAGGTTAACTGAAGACTAAATTGATCATAGGCTGTGAATGAATGTGAGTGTGGGGGATTGTTTGCCTCCACTGTAAGTTATTAAAGGTTAGATGGATTGTGCCACGCTTTTTAAGGCTTTGGACCTTCATACCAATTTGCGCATACATGCTAGAAGATTGTGTGCGTGTGTGTGTGTGTGTGTGTGTGTGTGTGTACGCTTGTGAGATACACAAGTGTCCTTCAGATAATGGTTAGAGCGAGGAACCAAAGAGCCGTTATCGCGTGGTCGCAACCATGTTCCGTTCTCCGAGGTCCTCCACAGCTGCCATAAGTGCCTACATCCAAGAGATAGGAGGCGCCACTTTCCGTTAACTGGGCCCAATGTTTCTTGTGTGGCGAAATGTAAGGTAGTGACTTCTTCTCGCCATGCCGCAACTCTAAGCTCCATTATTGCATGAGGGCAAAAGGACTCCTGGCTGTGTCGTCGTCTTGGGAGTTGAAGTGATTTCCAAATGATGTCCATGTTGTCAAGCTAACAGATGACTCGGTAAACGTTCAAGCATGGATACGCATAATTGTGATACTTATGACATGTACACAGTTTCAAGATTCCCACCACTACTATTGATTTTTGTTCCCCCTCACCAGCAAATCCAACATCCCTTTTAGTCAATTTGAAACAACAGCCTTAGTGTACACAAACAATGGCGCACTTGTTAAAGAGTGACATGTAAAAATATTTATTTTTGTGTATGTTAGAACCCTTACGGAAAATTTTCCGGGTAAAAGAATAACTTTTTAAATGTTTTTATTTTTTTTTAAATTCCTGTCGCCCAAACAGGTCAAGTTGAACCTGACCAATAAGGGTTCAAACAAAATCCATACGGTGTGATAACATGCGAACCTCCTTCCAGATTGAGAACATCATCTCAAGAATACAAGATGAGAAAGCGGGAGGTGTCGCCATCCGTACTGTCAAAAGCTTCCTGTCCAAAATCCCCAGTGTGGTATCAGGTGAGCGCAACACATTGCGTACACGTTCGGCATCAGTGAAGCCCCCCCTCGGTCTGGACAAATGTATGAGTCGCTAACGCTAAATCAAGCTAACGTGACCTTTTGGTGGGCGGCTTTAGTTTGCTGCTGTCACAGCTGGAAACTGGTGATGTCGTTGCTCATAAGACCACTGTCACTGAGGAGAGTGCCCGGAGTGGGCCGCTGACCTTGTTGCGGAGTAATGCCGCTACTTGCCCCCTCTGCTGTTTTTGTACGTAGGCACCCGCGATCCTTCCATGTGTGCCTTCCATGAATCATCTTTGTCCCCTGGCTCTTTGAGTCACTCCTCAACCCGGCGGCCGTTCAATCTCGCGCCGCAGCCGCTGACGAGCACATGAAGCAAACATTATGCTGTCCAGGAGCAGAGAAAGCAATTACACGTTTAGACAGTTATGACCTGCAGCTTTGCTCAGTGATGTTTTTTTTTAATGTGAGAAATAATGGTTGGGTATATGCCAGGAAAACTAGTGTAAATAGTATCGATTTGCTGCTTTTTAAATGTCGGTTTCTTACATCATACGAAGAACTTGAACTTGAAGTCTCAGTAACGATTACAATATAAATCACAAGTATTGTTTTCCCTGATCACATGAAGTCCAGACTTGTTGGTAGGCAGAGTTCAGCGAGTTCAACCTTATTTGTCAGTTATACTCAGTCTGCTGCCACTCCTACGAATCACTGAATTAAATTTTCAACCTGTGCAGAACTGTAATCTAGTACAGTTGAAGTCAAATTTAGTTGTATTTAACTTAAGTATGAGACGTTAGCATTTCAACACTTTTTAAACATTACGTTGTTTTTTTTTTAATGAACAAAACTTTTGCTGTACTTTAGTCATTTTTATTTTCAGAGCTATAACAATGGCTAAATATTAAATACAGTATTTTCTTTTCAGCAATTACACCTCATTTTGTTGAACACCCGGCCATACTTGAACGTGATTTGAATGTTGTTCGTTGTGGTGGTACGCGGAAGAGCCTCTTGTTTTTTTGAGGTGGTACTTGGTGTCAAACGTTTGACTCCCATTGCTGTAAGGTGCATCCTTAAAGGGCATCATTGCAGAAATAGGAAGTGTGACAGACGCACCAGTGTTTACCCAGCCTTTATTACAAAAAAAAACTCCACTGAACAAACATCAAATTGTATACTGAAATGATCTCTTCAATTTACTTGCATTTTTTTTCTGAGTGAGTACGTGCCATGACTTAAGAGTCTTCTGTTGTGATAATAATTGTAGCTTCTGTTATTTACCGTAAGAGAATTTGATGGTTCTGCCTGTCACTATACGTTGCAAGCGTAGATTGATGAATAAAGAAACATTTGCAGCGCATTTTAGGAGCATTTAAGTGAAATACTGTCCACAAATTTCGCTTTATTTTTATTTTTAATGGGTCAATATGAAATAAGCCACTTCAACATCTTCCCCCTCTAGCAAATCAATTTTCGGAATCCTATTGTTGGGAATTTTCCGCTCACCCAAGGCCATCTCTTGTCACCTTTACATTGAAAATGTGAATTTAGCGGTTTTAGAAATCCATTCCCCCCCGCCTTACTTTTCCCAAGTTATTGCACCTGGTTTGAAGTCCTCTGAAATGGCCGTTTTCGACAGTTGTGACCTGGAACCAAAGCAAATGTCTCTTTAGATTGCAACCTTTGTGCAACGCGTGACAGCCATGGCACTGTGACCCGTTTTAAAGCAATTTTCTCCCTCTGGACAGGGGTGGACATTGTTCAATGGCTGATGAAAAATCTTTCTATAGACGATCCAGGTATGTGCACGGTGCAAGTCATTACGTGCAAGCACACTGGTGCTCCGTGTTTTTTTTTTTTTTTTTTTTAAGCCACCCTTGTCTCCATAGCTGAGGCCATCCACTTGGGAAGTCTGATTGCTGCTCACGGCTACATCTTCCCTATCTCTGACCACGTCCTGGCGCTCAAAGATGATGGCACCCTTTACCGCTTTCAGGTGACCGAATCCCCACATGCATTCTTAGGCCATCGGAATAACAAGGTAAGCGGATTTATTGTGTTAGATCACGTCAGATAGAATTAGTTTTGACCTACAGCAGCTGCTTTAAAATATGTTTTTAAATGTAGCCCTGAGCAGTAACCTTTATTTGCCGGTCGTTGTTACACAAAGAGAGATTTAATGATCTGCATCTGTTTCTGGCTATTAAGGTGTCTGCTCCTCTCCCTGATGCAAAAATGACATGCAGATTAAACGCAGATGAAAAAGCTCGTTCATCAGTGTGTTCGTTATCAAAACAAGCCAAATCGTCATCCGTTTTCCTTCTTTGACAATCTGCGGCTGAAAGATTGCAAACCAAAAGATGGTTCAATATCACCAAGTTCTAATTCTGCTCCGCTATTAAGAATGCATGCGAGATAAGAATAATGCATTATTAAAACACTTGGGAATGAATTTGCGTGTGCGTAACATTGGTTGCAAGAGATAATTAAATATGGATAGCGGAGTATAGTGCTCTCGCAGATATGACGCGGCGCATCAAACTAAGAATTCAATTTATTTATTTTTTTGGCCCTGACAGATCAGCATTTAATGCGGATTTTATACGAAATAAAATCAAAGCTGTATCCTTCTGTTTCCAGTCTCCGTACTACTGGCTTTCAAACTGCTGGGAGCCCGAGAACACAGACTACGGTGAGTCACACATCATAAATCAGAAAACGACAACGATTGAGAGGGGCAATTTAATGTACACTGTATAGAAAAAAGTACTAGGCGTACTTGTGTTGTAAGAAGATGAAAATGAGAAGTTTCAAATCATTTGTTAGTCACTCACTTTTAACAGTAAAATATTAATGCAGGCAATTGTATTGCCTTCGTCACATCTCGGCTGGATTACTGTCATGCGCTTTACTTTGAAGTCAGGCAATCCTCCATTGGGCATTTCCAGTTGGTCCATAATGCTGCAAAAAAAATAAAATGAACACTCCATGGTATTGTGCTTTGTAAAAATCGACAGCAATGAAACGATTAAAAATAAATGTTTTGTACATTGGTCTAATGTAAAAAAAACAACAAGAAATAAAAACCCACTCCCATTTAACCCTTTCATGCACAAATAATGATAACCTAATAAGTTGTCCACTGCAGTAACCGCTGACACGGAAAGAGTTAAAATTACTTTTTTTGTCATCTACTGTATCTGGTTAGGAAGGGTGCAGGCTATGCGGCCCCCAGTAGGGCTGACAAAAAATGGTTTAAGTTGCCCATCCCTGGTCTCAGAAAAAGGCGACATTTGGATATCACCAGAGTTTGAATTGTGTGGAGAAATGAGAAATTAATTTCGGGTTAATTTAGCAGTCATGCAAGTTATCAACATTTACACAATGAATGATTTCCCTCGGCTATCGGGAAGTTGAAATGAGTTGAATTCTCTCACTTGAAGAACGGCGGCCATGATGCCGCAGCCTTCGGGGACAACTGCACAAATTCTTTTTTTTCCTGTCTGCATCGCATTGTCGCGGATAACACGATCCAGTTTTGTAATCTCAAACTAACTCCTGCGCCCTTTCCATGCTCCATTGCTGTGTGGCCCTGCAGCCATCTACCTGTGCAAGCGCACCATGCAGAACAAAGCCAGGCTGGAGCTCGCCGATTATGAGTCTGTAAGTATTTTACACTTCAAGACTTTATGTCATCTAGCAAATGCATTTTGTACATATGTATATATATTTTTAGGAGCAACAAGTACAGTTAGTTATCAAAAGAATTACTGACCATCTCACTGAGCTCATATTATCATACAACAGCGTTCCAGTGTGCGTTAATATTCCCAACGATTTTGCGACGATTGTCCAGCATACTTCCCCTCTCGCATATCCAGGTCACTTCATGGCTGTGGGCCTCATTAGGCTCCCGGTTTAACACTCGCTTGATGTTAATCAAAGTGTTTTCTCTCTTTGTAACGGGGTCATGTGCTGCTCTGATAACAGATGCTTACCGGGCACTTTTATTACATACACCAGAATACAATCGATGTGTGCGCAGATTGCGACCAGGTCTTGTGGAACCTTCAAAAGCGTCTGGTCATTAGCGCGATATTCTTGTCCAGTGTTCTCCAACCGTTTTGTTGAGCCAGAGCACAGGATTAACATTCGGGAAATCTCTCGGCGTGTCGCCAAACAAAAATATCTCAAAATCTGTGTTTGGCTTCGAACCGATTCAATCCACTTTACCCCTCCACATTTACGTTTAAGTCATCGATGAGTAATTACTTAAAATGTTTTTGGGAAATGTCATCTTCCTATCGGCCAATTTACATGACTCGTCACTTCGAGAGAAACATGGGCAGAACGTCAGCTTATTAAAACCACGAATGGTGAGTTGTGTATTTCTGTGCCTGTTCAGATCAAATGTCTTCATGTGAAGCCAGTCAGTGTCTCATAAAAAGCCGCACCGCTGTACTGTGCATGACAATATCAATTCATTCATTGATAAAGGACTTTTATCCTATAGTCGACTACAAAAAAAATGTTGTTTTACCTCTAGTGCAGGGTTCACCATCATTTTTGAAACTTTAAGCTACTTCTTCAAAGGGCAACCATTTTTATATGACCTCTGAAATAACCAATTTGTCCCAATTAGCCATGATGGTTGAAGAATAATTAATGAGTAAAATCAAAACATTTCCAGATGTAAAATTGGACATTTCCTCTGGCATCGCAATGAACACTGTTGTGAATAATGTTCCATGGGATTCTAACGAATTGTTCCCTCACGCTGTGCAACTGGGTCCTGCAGGAGAACCTTGCCCGACTGCAGCGGGCTTTCGCCAGCAAGTGGGAGTTCATCTTCTTGCAGGCCGAAGCTCAAGTCAAGTGAGTCATGTGAGGCATCACTGTGTGATTGCTATTACTGTTTATAAATGCAAAGAAAAGCAATCGCTGCGTGCATGTTTTCCTTGTCGACCCCACTTTTGGTCAGGTCTGGTCTCCAAATATTCCTCAGCCACTCACATGACTGAGTTTATTTTTCTAAGACTGCCCTCTGTTGGCGATCATGTGCCAACACATTTTCATTCAAGTTCCATTTTTGAATAACGACCCACTTTTCAAATTAATGGCTGACTTTTAGTAGTTTTGAGCCATTTGAATTTAATTGTGTTTTTTTGGTTGTTTTTTTTTTTGTTTTTTGTTTTTGCAATGCCGTCAGTTACATATGTAAAATGTTTTAGATGTATGGCCTAGAAGTGAATACAAAAACATACTCCTGCCTTTCAACTCGTGTATGCAATCAGGATTTCTTCGGAACAGAACTCCTTTCATTAACACCACCCTATACCATTTCTGTGACAACCTGAGAAACGTCAAAACAGAACATATGAAGTCCAGTGGGGGGTTGCCACATTTTTTAAGCCCTCACCGCATTTTTTTATTGTTTTTTTTTTTTTGTCTTTTCATCAGAATTGACAGAAAGAAGGACAAGGCAGACAGGAAGGTCCTGGATAGCCAAGAGAGGGCCTTCTGGGATGTCCATCGACCAGTGGTGAGTCACTTCCAATAGTTGTAATACTGAAAAGCAATCAAATGAGAAAGGACGGAAAACTTGAAAGACATCTCCTTCCTATGCAGATCGCTGAGGCAAATTTTTTGTTGTTGTTTTTAAATGTGGTACAGTTCTTGATAACTGTGTCGGCCTATTATGGCCATTGGAAAAGAGCAAGCTCTGACAAAAGTATCGATTTGTCCAAAAAAAACCGAACTGACCAAATGTGGGTTTCTGGGCAAAAGTAACAATATATTGTACTGACTATGGACAATGTGACTGTCTACAACTAATTAGATTCCAAATTCAAATCACAAGAGCCAGCTAGCTTGCGCACAGGAGTCAGCTAGCTTGCGCACAGGAGCCAGCTAGCTTGCGCACAAGAGCCAGCTAGCTTGCGCACAATGATGTTGGCATCGTCTGATTTGGTCAGAGTAAAACTTGTGATAGCCAAGTTGGACGAACAAAATCTGAAGCAATGTGGACACATTAAACAGCATCACTGGTTGTGCGTTATTCGTTTTGGTCAGATTTAGATAGTTTCTAAACTGTATTCAATATACAGTTACATGCTGCTGCTTTTGTTATTTCTATGATTGTGATATTATGGTGGTATGAAGGTCTGGTAAGTCTCCAGTAAAGGCCCAGGTACCAAATGCAGAGCCGGCCACAGCTGGAATATAGAAGCAGCTTACCATTGAGCACAATGATCGCGCATTGTTATTGCAACACCAGTGATCTAATTTAGAAGCGCTCCCACCCATCTTCCACAGCCAGGCTGCGTCAACACCACCGAGATGGACATCCGCAAGTGTCGCAGAGAAAAGGACCCACACAGAGTGAAAAGGGTGAGAAGAGCTGAAACTAGCTGGATGAATTATTTTGTGATTTTTTTGAAAAAAATATTTTTTTGCAATGGAGAATTCAAAGAAAACGTTCATACCCATGCTCTCCTCAGTCAGTTTACGGGGTGCCAGATGACAGCCAGAGCCAGCCAAGTCCAGTCCACATCAGCTCTACGCCAGCCAGAAAGCTCACCCAAGAGGACGTTGAGAAGGAGGTATGATAATTGATGGCGCCACGCACGTCCTTATCGCCATGCATCCATTAGGACGACAGCTGGGACTCAGACGGATGACGTCTTACCTTATTTAAACTTCTCATTAGTGCATCTTTCCATCAGATCAGCTTCCTCAACCTCCAGCTTGGTCGCCACTGCTTGAAGGTTTCCAAAGTGGCCGAGAGTCTCATGGTCTACACCGAGCAGTTCATGGAGTATGACCCGCTTGTGTCGGCCGTTGAGCCCTCCAACCCTTGGATCAGTGACGACACCACCTTCTGGGACCTGGAGGCAAGGTATAGAGTGGAACTGGAGTGCCCTAAAGCAACAGCAGTCGCTTGGGGGTTAACGGACCAGTCCACTTTAAATGTGGATGCGGCGCGGTAAAGCTTGAAGTCGACTGCTCATCGCGTTTTTGGCATCTTGTCTTCCACTCGGCCAATTTATAGACAACTTCTGCAGCCCGTTTGCTACCATTGCTGGACCTTAAATCCTTTTTTCATACCGCACTCACTCAGCATGAAAGGGTCATGTGACAGCATCACGGTGGCCAGCCCACCCATATTGGGAAGTGTTTACGTAACGGTCTACCAGGGAGATTTTGATTTGAGTCAAGAAGTAGATCACAGCTCAACAAGCGAATCTCCATTCCATGCTCTCCACTCCCCGTTCAACCTAGACATTGATTGGGGTTGAAGAATGTCAGTGTTATGACATGGTGGGTGTTGTTTTTGTCTCTCCTTGGAATAGTCACGACCCCACCCAGCAGCGAGTGAAGAAGTGGGGCTTCTCCTTGGAGGAAGCGCTCAAAGACCCAGCAGGAAGAGATCAGTTCCTGAAGTTCCTGGAGACCGAATTCAGCTCGGAGAACTTGCGGTGAGACTGTCGTTTCGTTCTGGCATGAGCTCAGGGGGAGGCTAACTTCCATAAACTTTGAAAGTCACGCTTTTTGAGTGTTTTTTTTTTTAACTAGTATGTATTAAATAAGATACACCAATGTAACTCATCGTTTTTCAACATGGTCCCATTCTGCTGGATCTGGCTTTCCCCTCAAGTGAGATTGCCACATTTCCCTCTCGAAAGCATCGATTCTATTTATTACTTTTGTTGACTGAAGTCAGCACACACGTTACCGTTTCAGATTTTGGTTGGCAGTGCAGGATCTGAAGCGTCAGCCGTTGCAGGATGTCCCCGCTAGAGCGCAGGAGATCTGGCAGGAGTTTCTAGCCGAGGGGGCGCCAAGCTCTATCAACCTGGACTCTCACAGCTTTGAGCGCACCAGCCAAAACCTGAAAGACCCCGGGCGCTACAGCTTTGAGGATGCTCAGGTCATGGTCGTGCCATGTTTCTCACATACAGACGCTCCCCAGGTTACGAACGAGTTACGTTCCGGACGATTGTTCATAAGGTGAATTCGTTCGTAAGTTGCTTCAGTGCTCTATTTTGTCTGTAATGTATGTTTAACTTATATTGACATCCATATAACGGGAGAGAGCTTTTTCACGTTCTTCAGGGCTCGAGGTTAGCTGCCCGGTAAACTAGCAGCGCTTCAGCGGGGAGAGTAGACGATCGTCGCCGACGGCGCGCCGGACGCCCCCGCCCGTTCCACCGTCACATGCCCGCCCCACGCCTCTCCCGCGCCGCCTTCGAACGTCGCCTCCGCCGCCCTCCTCCGCCTGCTCGCACTCGGAAAAAGGCGCGCAATACGAAATCTAACTTTTTTTTTTTTTTCGACAGACCCGTGAAAATGTTCGTATGTACCGTTTGTTCATAACTCGGATGTTCGTAACTCGGGGAGTGTCTGTACTGTATGATCAACTCCACTCCAAAATTCATATATGATGTCGAAAACTGTCTCATCTGTTTCTTTGTTCCGATTGAAATTTTCCCAGAGGTAATAATGGTAAACAAACGATTTCACTTATTGCCTCAAACTATTGCTCTAAATATACATGAGAAAGTCTTATAATTTGAACATTTACTGCGTGAGTCTAAATAAGTTAAGCACAATAGACTGAAATGAAACAAGTCACCCTTTGACGACACCTGACGGGCACAAATGTCAATACTATTCCAGTTGTGGCTCGGGAGAAGTTTGAGGTTGTCTAAATCAGCGGTCCCCAACTTTTGTTGTCTCCATTGGTCCACCCTCCGTGGGTAGTTCTTGTTCACGGTGTGTTCAAGTGTGAACGACTTCCAACACACCCTTCATCTGTCTTCCGCTTCCATTTCAGGAGCACATATTCACACTCATGAAAAGTGACAGCTATGCACGCTTTTTGCGATCCGGCATCTACCAAGACCTCCAGTTTGCCAGAAAGAAGGTGAGCCGTCGCTTCCCGCTGACCTCGATGTCTTTGATTTCCCGTGAACAATCGGCCTTGATTGCTTCTTTCTCGTATCGGCTGCACAACCGCAGTCATCAGTGAGGCCAACGATGACATGCGCCCAAGTGAGGTTGAACGCATCGTTCAAATTTGAATCGTCATGAAATACTCAGTCCCGAGACGAACCAACATGCGATTGGATGAAAACTTTTGAGGCGTTAAACTTCAGCTGTATTTTATATTCAAACAACAAAAAATACTTTGTAAGGGAAAAAATCATCATAATATCTTGATATTATGATGATTTGACTTTGTCAGAAATAAATACCATTCAGGGCAGGGGATCGTATTTTGGAAAAAGCGTGAAGAACTGGAAATATAGTATTTCAAAGTAAAGCTTTTGCACTGTGCTACATTATTTTCTGCCATACAAGCTTTGAGCTCACAAGTATTCTATAAATGGCGGTTGTGGTTCGAAAGTGTTTAGTATGGTATGGAATCATAACTCAACAGGTTCTAATATTTTGCTCGGGTTATTCAAAATGTTTCATCTATCCAATTTGTGCAGCCCCCCCCCTCCAAAAACGCATTTTAAAATATGCACAGCACATTGGCCATATTTTTCATACCTCACAATTGTACTTTCATCTATTTTTATATGTACAGAGTGCTTTACAAATGCATTAGACCAGCAACAGTGTACTGTATTGTTTAGGCCACAGCTCCCCCCGCAGTTTAACCCCAATTGAACTTTTAATGACGAAATATCTTTCATTTATAGATTTTTCAAATGTACTGATTTAAAGAAAAACGGAAAGCGATAAATTAAAATGTTTGTCAGAGCACTTGTTTTATTGCTGAAATGTCAAGCTTGATTGTCGAGGTCATTTAAAACGCGGGATTTAAAAGTGAAAGCCTGCGTCAAGTCGCATGATTCTAATTGTTTTTCCCCATTTCATAAACTATCATTGCTGTAATGTAACATCCCGTGTGTTTTTGTTGCTTTTAATGCCATTTTCTCTCTGTTATAGAACACTCGTGTAGTGTAATGTGGATCTTTCTCGCAATCGCTACTTGTGTTCACGCCAGCCTTTCTGTTCCTTGCTGTTGCAACATCGCTCCTGCCGCTGCTGCCCGCCCCCCCCCCGAACCCCCCACCATCAAACCTCCATGTTTGTGTCCTCGACCCCTCATTTGTGTGCTTCTTGATCATTTTTCTCCCTGACTCATAACATCACCGCCCATCTCATTGACTCATGTACCCGACCCCTCCCAAAACCATGCCCCCCCCATAGCAACAACCTGCAGACCCTGAACAAGGCCGCCGCACCTCCTTGGAGAAGTTCACGCGCAGTGTGGTAAGTTGTCGCAAGGCAGGATCTCCACCGGCTGAGCACAAAATGGCTGTCACCAGTGTACACTGTCCACTTGCATTGAACCACTGTATTAAAGCTGGCTTTTCACTGATTAATGGAGCTATTCTTGAGCATTGAAACATTCATCCGCGTCTTTTAACTCTTGTCTTGAATGGACTTTCCAGGGCAAGTCATTGACTGGCAAACGTCTATCAGGGCTGATGCAGTCATCCTGACACACTCTGTTTGTGGGTGGGGGCACTTTGAGCTCCCTAATGGGGGAGCGACCACATGGGACTGGGCTGGTCGTCAGAACTCAAACGCCGCCACTATACAACTCACGCGGCACTGGGCCCTACTGGGATGGGATCCAAGGCCAGACTCTGTGACTGGAAATGAGCGCTGACGGGAGGGGAAGTACCACGTGACACTACAACGAAGCCTCTTTAAACAACGGGTTATTTTGGTGGATAAGCGGATACGTTTATATTTTATATCGATGTATACTGTGTATGTCTGTCTTATTAAAAGCACATTTGGTAAATAAATACCAAAAGCTTTTTTTCTCCACATTTTTTGGGGGGTCAAATTCAACACAGATCCATTGATTTACAGCAATAAAGGCCTTGTGAGACCAGATTTTCCTAGTCTTGTTTTGTTCAAGAAACTTACAGTGATCCAATGTTCACCATTCTCGAATTCACCTGAAACCTACAGAGGTCACCTTCGGGCAGACAAAGGCAATATACGGCCCGCAGGCCAAAATAGGGCCCGCTAAGAGTTGGTCGGAATTAAGAAAATAAGTTAATATTTTCAATGACTTTTTATCCATAACAAGCATTTAATTGCAAACATTTTTTCACAAGTGTGTGGGAAGTGAGCACCAATTGTCATCTTGAATGCGCCACTACAGCTACATTAGTTTGCCTGGGAGCAGCTGTCACCTCACCGCTGAGACAATAAGTGGCACGTGGCTCCACACAATGGTTCGAGTAGTTGATCCACTTTGAGCTTAGCCTTGGGTGTGCTGGAGGTACCTTGGTGTGTATTTGTTGCCGTATCTCGCCGTTTTCTTTGACAGAAGCTGCCTTTTTCCCAAGCATTCTTCCTTTTCCGTATGTTGCTTGCGATGGAACCTGCGTGAAAAAGGCGATCCTCCCCTGTATGGGAACGTTTTGATTTGATTGCTTTCAATAAGGTAAGGGAGAAAAACTACTGTACATGAATATAAATGTGACAATGCAGCTTTTGTGTGCAAGGGAACTTGTATACAACAATAACACCTTGTCTATGTGAGGCATTATAGAGCCTTGCATGAGAACAAGGAGAGCCATGAAACTGAGCCATACCTTCCCAAATTTAAATAAACTGGCACTTGCATTTCTCTGCACCCTAGCTTCACCTGTGCCTTGTGAAAGAATATTGTCTAAAGCTGGTGAAATATTGTCCAATAAAAGAAACCGTTTAAAGCCAGCCACTGTGGGAAAGCTATTATTTCTCAATAAAAATTAAAAACAAATTACCGGTATCCTTAGCACTTGTATTTTGTTCACATACTTACTATACATGGTCGGTTTTTTTTTTGTTAAAAACGCCTAACTATACATGGTGGGTTTTTTTCAGTTAAAAACGCCTGACTATACATGGTCGTTTTTTTGTTAAAAACGCCTTACTATACATGGTCGTTTTTTTCGGCTAAAAACGCCTTACTATACATGGTCGTTTTTTGTGTTAAAAACGCCTTACTATACATGGTCGTTTTTTTCGGCTAAAAACGCCTTACTATACATGGTCGTTTTTTTGTTAAAAACGCCTTACTATACATGGTCGTTTTTTTCGGCTAAAAACGCCTGACTAAACATGGTCGTTTTTTTCGGCTAAAAACGCCTTACTATACATGGTCGATTTTTTGGTTAAAAACGCCTTACTATACATGGTCGTTTTTGTGTTAAAAACGCCTTACTATACATGGTCGTTTTTTTAGCTAAAAACGCCTTACAATACATGGTCGTTTTTTCGCTAAAAACGCCTTACTAAACATGGTCGTTTTTCGCTGAAAACGCCTTACTATACATGGTCGTTTTTCAGCTAAAAACGCCTTACTATACATGGTCGTTTTTCGGCTAAAAACGCCTTACTATACATGGTCGTTTTTTTCGGCTAAAAACGCCTTACTATACATGGTCGTTTTTTTGTTAAAAACGCCTTACTAAACATGGTCGTTTTTTTCGGCTAAAAACGCGTTACTATACATGGTCGGTTTTTTTTTTGTTAAAAACGCCTGACTATACATGGTCGGGGCGGCCCGGTAGTCCAGTCGTTAGCACGTCGGCTTCACAGTGCAGAGGTACCGGGTTCGATTCCAGCTCCGGCCTCCCTGTGTGGAGTTTGCATGTTCTCCCCGGGCTTGCGTGGGTTTTCTCCGGTGCTCCGTTTTTCCCACATTCCAAAGACATGCATGGCAGGCTGATTGAGCAGTCTAAAACGTCCATAGGTATGAGTGTGGGCGTACATGGTTGTTTTCTGTGTGCCCTAAAAACGGCTTACTATACAGGGTGTCCCCGCCTACTGCCCGAGTCAGCTAAAACGCCTTACTATACATGGACCCTAGTGAGGATCAAGCGGTTCGGACGATGAAAAACGCCTTACTATACATGGTCGTTTTTTCGCTAAAAACGCCTTACTATACATGGTCGTTTTTCGCTGAAAACGCCTTACTATACATGGTCGTTTTTGTTAAAAACACCTTACTATACATGGTCGTTTTTTCCGGCTAAAACGCCTTACTATACATGGTAGTTTTTTTCGGGTTAAAAACGCCTTACTATACATGGTCGTTTTTTTCGGCTAAAAACGCCTTACTATACATGGTCGTTTTTTGGCTAAAAACGCCTTACTATACATGGTCGATTTTTTTGGGTTAAAACGCCTTACTATACATGGTCGTTTTTTCGCTAAAACGCCTTACTATACATGGTCGTTTTTTGTGTTAAAAACGCCTTACTATACATGGTCGTTTTTTCGGCTAAAAACGCCTTACTAAACATGGTCGTTTTTTTCGGCTAAAAACGCCTTACTATACATGGTCGATTTTTTTTGGTTAAAACGCCTTACTATACATGGTCGTTTTTTGGCTAAAAACGCCTTACTATACATGGTCGTTTTTTCGCTAAAAACGCCTTACTATACATGGTCGTTTTTTTCGGCTAAAAACGCCTTACTATACATGGTCGTTTTTTTTGTTAAAAACGCCTTACTATACATGGTCGTTTTTTTCGGCTGAAAACGCCTTACTATACATGGTCGTTTTTTTTTGTTAAAAACGCCTTACTATACATGGTCGTTTTTTTCGGCTAAAAATGCCTTACTATATATACATGGTCGTTTTTTTCGGCTGAAAACGCCTTACTATACATGGTCGGTATATTTGTTAAAAACGCCTTACTATACATGGTCGATTTTTTTTGGCTAAGAACGCCTTACTAAACATGGTCGTTTTTTTCAGCTAAAAACGCCTTACTATACATGGTCGTTTTTTTTGTTAAAAACGCCTTACTATACATGGTCGTTTTTTTCGGCTAAAAATGCCTTACTATATATACATGGTCGTTTTTTTCGGCTGAAAACGCCTTACTATACATGGTCGGTATTTTTGTTAAAAACGCCTTACTATACATGGTCGATTTTTTTTGGCTAAGAACGCCTTACTAAACATGGTCGTTTTTTTCAGCTAAAAACGCCTTACTATACATGGTCGTTTTTTTCGGCTAAAAACGCCTTACTATACATGGTCGTTTTTTCGGCTAAAAACGCCTTACTATACATGGTCGTTTTTTTTGTTAAAAACGCCTTACTATACATGGTCGTTTTTTTTGTTAAAAACGCCTTACTATACATGGTCGTTTTTTTCGGCTAAAAACGCCTTACTATACATGGTCGTTTTTTTGTTAAAAACGCCTTACTATACATGGTCGTTTTTTTCGGCTAAAAACGCCTTACTAAACATGGTCGTTTTTTTCGGCTAAAAACGCCTTACTATACATGGTCGTTTTTTTGGTTAAAACGCCTTACTATACATGGTCGTTTTTTGTTAAAAACGCCTTACTATACATGGTCGTTTTTTCGCTAAAACGCCTTACTATACATGGTCGTTTTTTCGCTGAAAACGCCTTACTATACATGGTCGTTTTTTCGCTAAAAACGCCTTACTATACATGGTCGTTTTTTGTTAAAAACGCCTTACTATACATGGTCGTTTTTTCGCTAAAACGCCTTACTATACATGGTCGTTTTTTGTTAAAAACGCCTTACTATACATGGTCGTTTTTTCGCTAAAAACGCCTTACTAAACATGGTCGTTTTTTCGCTAAAAACGCCTTACTATACATGGTCGATTTTTTTGGTTAAAAACGCCTTACTATACATGGTCGTTTTTCTGCTAAAAACGCCTTACTATACATGGTCGTTTTTTGTTAAAACGCCTTACTATACATGGTCATTTTTTCGCTAAAAACGCCTTACTATACATGGTCGTTTTTTTGTTAAAAACGCCTTACTATACATGGTCGTTTTTTGTTAAAACGCCTTACTATACATGGTCGTTTTTTTCGGCTAAAAACGCCTTACTATACATGGTCGTTTTTTTGTTAAAAACGCCTTACTATACATGGTCGTTTTTTTCGGCTAAAAACGCCTTACTATACATGGTCGTTTTTTCGCTAAAAACGCCTTACTATACATGGTCGATTTTTTTGGTTAAAACGCCTTACTATACATGGTCGTTTTTTGCTAAAACGCCTTACTATACATGGTCGTTTTTTGTTAAAAATGCCTTACTATACATGGTCATTTTTTTCCGCAAAAAACGCCTTACTATACATGGTCGTTTTTTTGGGTTAAAACGCCTTACTATACATGGTCGTTTTTTCGGCTAAAAACGCCTTACTATACATGGTCGTTTTTTGTTAAAAACGCCTTACTATACATGGTCGTTTTTTTGGCTAAAAACGCCTTACTATACATGGTCGTTTTTTTCGCTAAAAACGCCTTACTATACATGGTCGGTTTTTTTGGTTAAAATCGCCTTACTATACATGGTCGTTTTTTCGCTAAAACGCCTTACTATACATGGTCGTTTTTTCGCTAAAAACGCCTTACTATACATGGTCGTTTTTTCGCTAAAACGCCTTACTATACATGGTCGTGTTTTTTTTTGTTAAAAACGCCTTACTATACATGGTCGTTTTTTTGTTAAAAACGCCTTACTATACATGGTCGTTTTTTTGTTAAAAACGCCTTACTATACATGGTCGTTTTTTTCGGCTAAAAAACGCCTTACTATACATGGTCGTTTTTTCGCTAAAAACGCCTTACTATACATGGTCGTTTTTTCGGCTAAAAACGCCTTACTATACATGGTCGGTTTTTTCGGCTAAAAACGCCTTACTATACATGGTCGTTTTTTTCGGCTAAAAACGCCTTACTATACATGGTCGATTTTTTTGGTTAAAAACGCCTTACTATACATGGTCGTTTTTTTCAGCTAAAAACGCCTTACTATACATGGTCGTTTTTTTGTGTTAAAAACACCTTACTATACATGGTCGTTTTTTTCGGCTAAAAACACCTTACTATACATGGTCGTTTTTTTCGGCTAAAAACGCCTTACTATACATGGTCGTTTTTTTTGTTAAAAACGCCTTACTATACATGGTTGTTTTTTTGTTAAAAACGCCTTACTATACATGGTCGTTTTTTTTTGTTAAAAACGCCTTACTAAACATGGTCGTTTTTTTCGGCTAAAAACGCCTTACTATACATGGTCGTTTTTTGTTAAAAACGCCTTACTATACATGGTCGTTTTTTTCGGCTAAAAACGCCTTACTATACATGGTCGTTTTTTTGGGTTAAAACGCCTTACTATACATGGTCGTTTTTTTCGGCTAAAAACGCCTTACTAATCATGGTCGTTTTTTGTGTTAAAAACACCTTACTATACATGGTCGTTTTTTTCGGCTAAAAACGCCTTACTATAAATATGGTCGTTTTTTTCGGCTAAAAACGCCTTACTATACACGGTCGTTTTTTTTGTTAAAATTGCCTTACTATACATGGTCGTTTTTTTCGGCTAAAAACGCCTTACTATACATGGTCGTTTTTTTCGCTAAAAACGCCTTACTATACATGGTCGTTTTTTCGCTAAAAACGCCTTACTATACATGGTCGTTTTTTTCGGCTAAAAACGCCTTACTATACATGGTCGTTTTTTTCGCTAAAACGCCTTACTATACATGGTCGTTTTTGTGTTAAAACGCCTTACTATACATGGTCGTTTTTCGCTAAAAACGCCTTACTATACATGGTCGTTTTTCGCTAAAAACGCCTTACTATACATGGTCGTTTTTTTGTTAAAAACGCCTTACTATACATGGTCGTTTTTTCGCTAAAACGCCTTACTATACATGGTCGTTTTTCGCTAAAAACGCCTTACTATACATGGTCGTTTTTTGGCTAAAACGCCTTACTATACATGGTCGTTTTTTTGTTAAAAACGCCTTACTATACATGGTCGTTTTTTTCGGCTAAAAACGCCTTACTATACATGGTCGTTTTTTTGTTAAAAACGCCTTACTATACATGGTCGTTTTTTGGCTAAAAACGCCTTACTATACATGGTCGTTTTTTTTGTTAAAAACGCCTTACTATACATGGTCGTTTTTTCGCTAAAACGCCTTACTATACATGGTCGTTTTTTTGTTAAAACGCCTTACTATACATGGTCGATTTTTTTGGCTAAAAACGCCTTACTATACATGGTCGTTTTTTCAGCTAAAACGCCTTACTATACATGGTCGTTTTTTCGCTAAAAACGCCTTACTATACATGGTCGTTTTTTCAGCTAAAAACGCCTTACTATACATGGTCGTTTTTTTCGGCTAAAATGCCTTACTATACATGGTCGTTTTTTTCGGCTAAAAACGCCTTACTATACATGGTCGTTTTTTTTGTTAAAAACGCCTTACTAAACATGGTCGTTTTTTTCGGCTAAAAACGCGTTACTATACATGGTCGGTTTTTTTTTTGTTAAAAACGCCTTACTATACATGGTCGGGCGGCCCAGTAGTCCAGTCGTTAGCACGCCTTCACTATGCAGAGGTCGTTTTTTCGATTAAAAGCGCCTTACTATACATGTGTCGTTTGCATGTTCTCCCGGGCTTACTATACATGGTGCTTTTTTTTCCTCCCACATTCCAAAGACATGCATGGCAGGCTGATTGAGCAGTCTAAATTGTCCATAGGTATGAGTGTGGGCGTGGATGGTTGTTCGTCTCTGTGTGCCCTGCGATTGGCTGGCGACCAATTCAGGGTGTCCCCCGCCTACTGCCCGGAGTCAGCTGGGATAGGCTCCAGCACCCCCCGCGACCCTAGTGAGGATCAAGCGGTTCGGACGATGAATGAATGAATGAATATACATGGTCGTTTTTTTTCGGCTAAAAATGCCTTACTATACATGGTCGTTTTTATCGGCTGAAAACACCTTACTATACATGGTCGTTTTTTTTGTTAAAAACACCTTACTATACATGGTCGTTTTTTTTCGCTAAAAACGCCTTATTATACATGGTCGTTTTTTTTGTTAAAAACGCCTTACTATACATGGTCGGTTTTTTCGGCTAAAAACGCCTTACTATACATGGTCGTTTTTTTTGTTAAAAACGCCTTACTAAACATGGTCGTTTTTCGCTAAAAACGCCTTACTATACATGGTCGTTTTTTTGTTAAAACGCCTTACTATACATGGTCGGGCGGCCCAGTAGTCCAGTCGTTAGCAAAACGGCTTACAGTGCAGAGGTCGTTGGTTCGATTCCAGCTCCGGCTTCCCTGTGTGGAGTTTGCATGTTCTCCCCGGGCTTGCGTGGGTTTTCTCCGGGTGCTCCGTTTTCCTCCCACATTCCAAAGACATGCATGGCAGGCTGATTGAGCAGTCTAAATTGTCCATAGGTATGAGTGTGGGCGTGGATGGTTGTTCGTCTCTGTGTGCCCTGCGATTGGCTGGCGACCAATTCAGGGTGTCCCCCGCCTACTGCCCGGAGTCAGCTGGGATAGGCTCCAGCACCCCCCGCGACCCTAGTGAGGATCAAGCGGTTCGGACGATGAATGAATGAATGAATATACTTGGTCGGTTTTTTTCGGCTAAAAATGCCTTACTATACATGGTCGTTTTTATCGGCTGAAAACACCTTACTATACATGGTCGTTTTTTTTGTTAAAAACACCTTACTATACATGGTCGGTTTTTTTTCGGCTAAAAACGCCTTATTATACATGGTCGTTTTTTTTGTTAAAAACGCCTTATTATACATGGTCGTTTTTTTCAGCTAAAAACGCCTGACTAAACATGGTCGTTTTTTTTCGGCTAAAAACACCTTACTATAGATGGTCCATTTTTTTTGGTTAAAACGCCTTACTATACATGGTCGTTTTTTTCGGCTAAAAACGCCTTACTATACATGGTCGTTTTTTTCCGCTGAAAACGCCTTACTATACATGGTCGTTTTTTCGCTAAAAACGCCTTACTATACATGGTCGTTTTTTCGCTAAAAACGCCTTACTATACATGGTCGCTTTTTTCGCTAAAAACGCCTTACTATACATGGTCGCTTTTTTCGCTAAAACGCCTTACTATACATGGTCGATTTTTTCCGCTAAAACGCCTTACTATACATGGTCGTTTTTTCGCTAAAACGCCTTACTATACATGGTCGTTTTTTCGCTAAAAACGCCTTACTATACATGGTCGTTTTTTGTTAAAAACGCCTTACTATACATGGTCGTTTTTTCGCTAAAAACGCCTTACTATACATGGTCGTTTTTTTGTTAAAACGCCTTACTATACATGGTCGCTTTTTTCGCTGAAAACGCCTTACTATACATGGTCGTTTTTTTGTTAAAAACGCCTTACTATACATGGTCGTTTTTTCGCTAAAAACGCCTTACTATATATACATGGTCGTTTTTTCGCTGAAAACGCCTTACTATACATGGTCGGTATTTTTGTTAAAAACGCCTTACTATACATGGTCGATTTTTTTGGCTAAAACGCCTTACTATACATGGTCGTTTTTTCGCTAAAACGCCTTACTATACATGGTCGTTTTTTCGCTAAAACGCCTTACTATACATGGTCGTTTTTTTGTTAAAAACGCCTTACTATACATGGTCGGTTTTTTGTTAAAACGCCTTACTATACATGGTCGTTTTTTCGCTAAAAACGCCTTACTATACATGGTCGTTTTTTGTTAAAAACGCCTTACTATACATGGTCGTTTTTTTCGCTAAAAACGCCTTACTATACATGGTCGTTTTTTCGCTAAAACGCCTTACTATACATGGTCGTTTTTTCGCTAAAAACGCCTTACTATACATGGTCGTTTTTGTGTTAAAACGCCTTACTATACATGGTCGCTTTTTTCGCTAAAAACGCCTTACTATACATGGTCGTTTTTTGTTAAAAACGCCTTACTATACATGGTCGTTTTTTCGCTAAAAACGCCTTACTATACATGGTCGTTTTTTCGCTAAAAACGCCTTACTATACATGGTCGTTTTTTTCGCTAAAACGCCTTACTATACATGGTCGTTTTTTTGTTAAAAACGCCTTACTATACATGGTCGTTTTTTCGCTAAAAACGCCTTACTATACATGGTCGTTTTTTCGCTAAAAACGCCTTACTATACATGGTCGTTTTTTCGCTAAAAACGCCTTACTATACATGGTCGTTTTTTCGCTAAAACGCCTTACTATACATGGTCGTTTTTTCGCTAAAACGCCTTACTATACATGGTCGTTTTTTCGCTAAAAACGCCTTACTATACATGGTCGTTTTTTCGCTAAAACGCCTTACTATACATGGTCGTTTTTTCGCTAAAACGCCTTACTATACATGGTCGTTTTTTTGTTAAAAACGCCTTACTATACATGGTCGTTTTTTTGTTAAAACGCCTTACTATACATGGTCGTTTTTTCGCTAAAACGCCTTACTATACATGGTCGTTTTTTGTTAAAAACGCCTTACTATACATGGTCGTTTTTTCGCTTAAAACGCCTTACTATACATGGTCGTTTTTTCGCTAAAACGCCTTACTATACATGGTCGTTTTTTTTGTTAAAACGCCTTACTATACATGGTCATTTTTTCGCTAAAACGCCTTACTATACATGGTCGTTTTTTCGCTAAAAACGCCTTACTATACATGGTCGTTTTTTCGCTAAAACGCCTTACTATACATGGTCGTTTTTTCGCTAAAAACGCCTTACTATACATGGTCGTTTTTTGTTAAAACGCCTTACTATACATGGTCGTTTTTTCGCTAAAAACGCCTTACTATACATGGTCGTTTTTTCGCTAAAACGCCTTACTATACATGGTCGTTTTTTCGCTAAAAACGCCTTACTATACATGGTCGTTTTTTGTTAAAAACGCCTTACTATACATGGTCGTTTTTTTGTTAAAACGCCTTACTATACATGGTCGTTTTTTCGCTAAAAACGCCTTACTATACATGGTCGTTTTTTTGTTAAAACGCCTTACTATACATGGTCGTTTTTTCGCTAAAAACGCCTTACTATACATGGTCGTTTTTTCGCTAAAAACGCCTTACTATACATGGTCGTTTTTTCGCTAAAAACGCCTTACTATACATGGTCGTTTTTTCGCTAAAAACGCCTTACTATACATGGTCGTTTTTTCGCTAAAACGCCTTACTATACATGGTCGTTTTTTCGCTAAAACGCCTTACTATACATGGTCGTTTTTTTGTTAAAACGCCTTACTATACATGGTCGTTTTTTGGCTAAAAACGCCTTACTATACATGGTCGTTTTTTCGCTAAAAACGCCTTACTATACATGGTCGTTTTTTTCGCTAAAACGCCTTACTATACATGGTCGTTTTTTTGTTAAAAACGCCTTACTATACATGGTCGTTTTTTCGCTAAAAACGCCTTACTATACATGGTCGTTTTTTTGTTAAAAACGCCTTACTATACATGGTCGCTTTTTTTCGCTAAAAACGCCTTACTATACATGGTCGTTTTTTCGCTAAAAACGCCTTACTATACATGGTCGTTTTTTCGCTAAAAACGCCTTACTATACATGGTCGTTTTTTTTCGCTAAAAACGCCTTACTATACATGGTCGTTTTTTCGCTAAAACGCCTTACTATACATGGTCGTTTTTTCGCTAAAAACGCCTTACTATACATGGTCGTTTTTTTCGCTAAAAACGCCTTACTATACATGGTCGTTTTTTTGCTAAAAACGCCTTACTATACATGGTCGTTTTTTCGCTAAAAACGCCTTACTATACATGGTCGTTTTTTCGCTAAAAACGCCTTACTATACATGGTCGTTTTTTCGCTAAAACGCCTTACTATACATGGTCGTTTTTTCGCTAAAACGCCTTACTATACATGGTCGTTTTTTCGCTAAAAACGCCTTACTATACATGGTCGTTTTTTCGCTAAAAACGCCTTACTATACATGGTCGTTTTTTCGCTAAAACGCCTTACTATACATGGTCGTTTTTTCGCTAAAAACGCCTTACTATACATGGTCGTTTTGTTAAAAACGCCTTACTATACATGGTCGTTTTTTTCGCTAAAAACGCCTTACTATACATGGTCGTTTTTTGGCAAAAAACGCCTTACTATACATGGTCGTTTTTTCGCTAAAAACGCCTTACTATACATGGTCGTTTTTTCGCTAAAAACGCCTTACTATACATGGTCGTTTTTTCGCTAAAAACGCCTTACTATACATGGTCGTTTTTTCGCTAAAAACGCCTTACTATACATGGTCGTTTTTTCGCTAAAAACGCCTTACTATACATGGTCGTTTTTTCGCTAAAAACGCCTTACTATACATGGTCGTTTTTTCGCTAAAAACGCCTTACTATACATGGTCGTTTTTTCGCTAAAAACGCCTTACTATACATGGTCGTTTTTTCGCTAAAAACGCCTTACTATACATGGTCGTTTTTTTTGTTAAAAACGCCTTACTATACATGGTCGTTTTTTTGTTAAAAACGCCTTACTATACATGGTCGTTTTTTCGCTAAAAACGCCTTACTATACATGGTCGTTTTTTCGTTAAAACGCCTTACTATACATGGTCGTTTTTTTCGCTAAAAACGCCTTACAATACATGGTCGTTTTTTCGCTAAAAACGCCTTACTATACATGGTCGTTTTTTGGTTAAAAACGCCTTACTATACATGGTCGTTTTTTTTCGCTAAAAACGCCTTACTATACATGGTCGTTTTTTTTCGCTAAAAACGCCTTACTATACATGGTCGTTTTTTTCGGCTAAAAACGCCTTACTATACATGGTCGTTTTTTTCGCTAAAAACGCCTTACTATACATGGTCGTTTTTTCCGTTAAAAATGCCTTACTATACATGGTCGTTTTTTCGTTAAAAATGCCTTACTATACATGGTCGTTTTTTTCGTTAAAAACGCCTTACTATACATGGTCGTTTTTTCGCTAAAAACGCCTTACTATACATGGTTGTTTTTTTCCGCTAAAAACGGCTTACTATACATGGTCGTTTTTTCCGTTAAAAACGCCTTACTATACATGGTCGTTTTTTCCGCTAAAAACGCCTTACTATACATGGTCGTTTTTTTCGTTAAAAACGCCTTACTATACATGGTCGTTTTTTTGCGCTAAAAACGCCTTACTATACATGGTCGTTTTTTTGCGCTAAAAACGCCTTACTATACATGGTCGTTTTTTTGCGCTAAAAACGCCTTACTATACATGGTCGTTTTTTTCGCTAAAAACGCCTTACTATACATGGTCGTTTTTTTGCTAAAAACGCCTTACTATACATGGTCGTTTTTTCCGTTAAAAACGCCTTACTATACATGGTCGTTTTTTGTTAAAAACGCCTTACTATACATGGTCGTCGCCTTTATACATGGTCGTTTTTTGCTAAAAACGCCTTACTATACATGGTCGTTTTTTTGTTAAAAACGCCTTACTATACATGGTCGTTTTTTCGCTAAAAACGCCTTACTATACATGGTCGTTTTTTTGCTAAAAACGCCTTACTATACATGGTCGTTTTTTCGCTAAAAACGCCTTACTATACATGGTCGTTTTTTTGCTAAAAACGCCTTACTATACATGGTCGTTTTTTTCGCTAAAACGCCTTACTATACATGGTCGTTTTTTTGTTAAAAACGCCTTACTATACATGGTCGTTTTTCAGCTAAAACGCCTTACTATACATGGTCGTTTTTTTTGCTAAAAACGCCTTACTATACATGGTCGCTAAAAACGCCTTACTATACATGGTCGTTTTTTCGCTAAAAACGCCTTACTATACATGGTCGTTTTTTCGCTAAAAACGCCTTACTATACATGGTCGTTTTTTCGCTAAAAACGCCTTACTATACATGGTCGTTTTTTTGCTAAAAACGCCTTACTATACATGGTCGTTTTTTGCTAAAAACGCCTTACTATACATGGTCGTTTTTTGCTAAAACGCCTTACTATACATGGTCGTTTTTTCGCTAAAACGCCTTACTATACATGGTCGTTTTTTCGCTAAAAACGCCTTACTATACATGGTCGTTTTTTCGCTAAAAACGCCTTACTATACATGGTCGTTTTTTCGCTAAAAACGCCTTACTATACATGGTCGTTTTTTCGCTAAAAACGCCTTACTATACATGGTCGTTTTTTCGTTAAAACGCCTTACTATACATGGTCGTTTTTTCGCTAAAACGCCTTACTATACATGGTCGTTTTTTTGCTAAAAACGCCTTACTATACATGGTCGTTTTTTCGCTAAAAACGCCTTACTATACATGGTCGTTTTTTGTTAAAAACGCCTTACTATACATGGTCGTTTTTTCGCTAAAAACGCCTTACTATACATGGTCGTTTTTTCGCTAAAACGCCTTACTATACATGGTCGCTTTTTTTTGTTAAAAACGCCTTACTATACATGGTCGTTTTTTCGCTAAAACGCCTTACTATACATGGTCGTTTTTTCGCTAAAAACGCCTTACTATACATGGTCGTTTTTTCGCTAAAAACGCCTTACTATACATGGTCGTTTTTTTGTTAAAACGCCTTACTATACATGGTCGTTTTTTCGCTAAAAACGCCTTACTATACATGGTCGTTTTTTTGTTAAAAACGCCTTACTATACATGGTCGTTTTTTCGCTAAAACGCCTTACTATACATGGTCGTTTTTTCGCTAAAAACGCCTTACTATACATGGTCGTTTTTTCGCTAAAAACGCCTTACTATACATGGTCGTTTTTTGTTAAAAACGCCTTACTATACATGGTCGTTTTTTCAGCTAAAACGCCTTACTATACATGGTCGTTTTTTTGCTAAAACGCCTTACTATACATGGTCGTTTTTTGGGGTTAAAAACGCCTTACTATACATGGTCGTTTTTTCGCTAAAAACGCCTTACTATACATGGTCGTTTTTTTGTTAAAACGCCTTACTATACATGGTCGTTTTTTCGCTAAAACGCCTTACTATACATGGTCGTTTTTTGTTAAAACGCCTTACTATACATGGTCGTTTTTTGTTAAAAACGCCTTACTATACATGGTCGTTTTTTCGCTAAAAACGCCTTACTATACATGGTCGTTTTTTCGCTAAAACGCCTTACTATACATGGTCGTTTTTTCGCTAAAAACGCCTTACTATACATGGTCGTTTTTTCGCTAAAAACGCCTTACTATATATGGTCGTTTTTTGTTAAAAACGCCTTACTATACATGGTCGTTTTTTTCGGCTAAAAACGCCTTACTATACATGGTCGTTTTTTGGCTAAAAACGCCTTACTATACATGGTCGTTTTTTTGTTAAAAACGCCTTACTATACATGGTCGTTTTGTTAAAAACGCCTCACTATACATGGTCGTTTTTTTCCGCTAAAAACGCCTTACTATACATGGTCGTTTTTTTCCGCTAAAACGCCTTACTATACATGGTCGTTTTTTTCGGCTAAAAACGCCTTACTATACATGGTCGTTTTTTTGTTAAAAACGCCTTATTATACATGGTCGTTTTTCATCTAAAACGCCTTACTATACATGGTCGTTTTTTTGTTAAAAACGCCTTACTATACATGGTCGTTTTTTTCGGCTAAAAACGCCTTACTATACATGGTCGTTTTTTCGGCTAAAAACGCCTTACTATACATGGTCGTTTTTTCCGGCTAAAAACGCCTTACTATACATGGTCGTTTTTTTTTTTCCGGCTAAAAACGCCTTACTATACATGGTCGTTTTTTTTTTCCGGCTAAAAACGCCTTACTATACATGGTCGGTTTTTTTTTACTATACATGGCTAAAAACGCCTTACTATACATGGTCGTTTTTTGTTAAAAACGCCTTACTATACATGGTCGTTTTTTCGCTAAAAACGCCTTACTATACATGGTCGTTTTTTGTTAAAACGCCTTACTATACATGGTCGTTTTTTCGCTAAAAACGCCTTACTATACATGGTCGTTTTTTTGCTAAAAACGCCTTACTATACATGGTCGTTTTTTTGCTAAAAACGCCTTACTATACATGGTCGTTTTTTCGTTAAAACGCCTTACTATACATGGTCGTTTTTTCGCTAAAAACGCCTTACTATACATGGTCGTTTTTTCGCTAAAAACGCCTTACTATACATGGTCGTTTTTTCGCTAAAACGCCTTACTATACATGGTCGTTTTTTCGCTAAAACGCCTTACTATACATGGTCGTTTTTTGTTAAAAACGCCTTACTATACATGGTCGTTTTTTCGCTAAAAACGCCTTACTATACATGGTCGTTTTTTCGCTAAAACGCCTTACTATACATGGTCGTTTTTTGTTAAAAACGCCTTACTATACATGGTCGTTTTTTTTTTTTCGCTAAAACGCCTTACTATACATGGTCGTTTTTTCGCTAAAAACGCCTTACTATACATGGTCGTTTTTCGCTAAAAACGCCT
This sequence comes from Hippocampus mohnikei, assembly GCA_026261675.1. Classification (NCBI taxonomy): domain Eukaryota; kingdom Metazoa; phylum Chordata; class Actinopteri; order Syngnathiformes; family Syngnathidae; genus Hippocampus; species Hippocampus mohnikei. The sequence goes on from JAKGUB010000521.1 coordinate 7,680,378, forward strand.
TACTATACATGGTCGTTTTTTGCTAAAACGCCTTACTATACATGGTCGTTTTTTTGTTAAAACGCCTTACTATACATGGTCGTTTTTTTCGCTAAAACGCCTTACTATACATGGTCGTTTTTCGCTAAAACGCCTTACTATACATGGTCGTTTTTTGTTAAAAACGCCTTACTATACATGGTCGTTTTTTTCGCTAAAAACGCCTTACTATACATGGTCGTTTTTTCGCTAAAAACGCCTTACTATACATGGTCGTTTTTTTGTTAAAACGCCTTACTATACATGGTCGTTTTTTTTCGCTTAAAACGCCTTACTATACATGGTCGCTTTTTTCGCTAAAAACGCCTTACTATACATGGTCGTTTTTTGTTAAAACGCCTTACTATACATGGTCGTTTTTTCGCTAAAAACGCCTTACTATACATGGTCGTTTTTTCGCTAAAACGCCTTACTATACATGGTCGTTTTTTTGTTAAAAACGCCTTACTATACATGGTCGTTAAAACGCCTTTTTTCGCTAAAAACGCCTTACTATACATGGTCGTTTTTTCGGCTAAAAACGCCTTACTATACATGGTCGTTTTTTTGTTAAAAACGCCTTACTATACATGGTCGTTTTTTTGTTAAAACGCCTTACTATACATGGTCGTTTTTTTTTGGCTAAAAACGCCTTACTATACATGGTCGTTTTTTGTTAAAAACGCCTTACTATACATGGTCGCTTTTTTCGCTAAAACGCCTTACTATACATGGTCGTTTTTTTGTAAAAACGCCTTACTATACATGGTCGTTTTTTTGTTAAAAACGCCTTACTATACATGGTCGTTTTTTTGGCTAAAAACGCCTTACTATACATGGTCGTTTTTTGGGCTAAAAACGCCTTACTATACATGGTCGTTTTTTTCGCTAAAAACGCCTTACTATACATGGTCGTTTTTTTGTTAAAAACGCCTTACTATACATGGTCGTTTTTTTGTTAAAAACGCCTTACTATACATGGTCGTTTTTTCGCTAAAAACGCCTTACTATACATGGTCGTTTTTTTGTTAAAAACGCCTTACTATACATGGTCGTTTTTTCGCTAAAAACGCCATACTATACATGGTCGATTTTTTTGTTAAAACGCCTTACTATACATGGTCGTTTTTTCGCTAAAACGCCTTACTATACATGGTCGTTTTTTGTTAAAACGCCTTACTATACATGGTCGTTTTTTGCTAAAAACGCCTTACTATACATGGTCGTTTTTTTCCGCTAAAAACGCCTTACTATACATGGTCGTTTTTTTTGGTTAAAAACGCCTTACTATACATGGTCGTTTTTTGCTAAAAACGCCTTACTATACATGGTCGTTTTTTTGTTTAAAAACGCCTTACTATACATGGTCGTTTTTTGGTTAAAAACGCCTTACTATACATGGTCGTTTTTTTGTTAAAAACGCCTTACTATACATGGTCGTTTTTGGGTAAAAACGCCTTACTATACATGGTCGTTTTTTTGTTAAAACGCCTTACTATACATGGTCGTTTTTTTGCTAAAAACGCCTTACTATACATGGTCGTTTTTTCGCTAAAACGCCTTACTATACATGGTCGATTTTTTTGGTTAAAAACGCCTTACTATACATGGTCGTTTTTTGCTAAAACGCCTTACTATACATGGTCGTTTTTTGTTAAAACGCCTTACTATACATGGTCGTTTTTTCGCTAAAACGCCTTACTATACATGGTCGTTTTTTTTAAAAACGCCTTACTATACATGGTCGTTTTTTCGCTAAAAACGCCTTACTATACATGGTCGTTTTTTTGTTAAAACGCCTTACTATACATGGTCGTTTTTTGGCTAAAACGCCTTACTATACATGGTCGTTTTTTTGTTAAAAACGCCTTACTATACATGGTCGTTTTTTTGGTTAAAAACGCCTTACTATACATGGTCGTTTTTTCGCTAAAAACGCCTTACTATACATGGTCGTTTTTTTCGCTAAAACGCCTTACTATACATGGTCGTTTTTTCGCTAAAACGCCTTACTATACATGGTCGTTTTTTTCGGCTAAAAACGCCTTACTATACATGGTCGTTTTTTTTGTTAAAAACGCCTTACTATACATGGTCGTTTTTTCGCTAAAACGCCTTACTATACATGGTCGTTTTTTTGTTAAAAACGCCTTACTATACATGGTCGTTTTTTTCGGCTAAAAACGCCTTACTATACATGGTCGTTTTTTGTTAAAAACGCCTTACTATACATGGTCGTTTTTTTTCGCTAAAAACGCCTTACTATACATGGTCGTTTTTTCGGCTAAAAACGCCTTACTATACATGGTGGTTTTTTTCGTCAAAAACGCCTTACTATACATGGTCGTTTTTTCGGCTAAAAACGCCTTACTATACATGGTCGTTTTTTTCGTCAAAAACGCCTTACTATACATGGTCGTTTTTTCGCTAAAAACGCCTTACTATACATGGTCGTTTTTTGTTAAAAACGCCTTACTATACATGGTCGTTTTTTCGCTAAAAACGCCTTACTATACATGGTCTTTTTTTGGGTTTAAAAACGCCTTACTATACATGGTCGTTTTTTTCTGCTTAAAACGCCTTACTATACATGGTCGTTTTTTCGCTAAAAACGCCTCACATTACATGGTCGTTTTTTTTGGTTAAAAACGCCTTACTATACATGGTCGTTTTTTCGCTAAAACGCCTTACTATACATGGTCGTTTTTTGTTAAAAACGCCTTACTATACATGGTCGTTTTTTCGCTAAAAACGCCTTACTATACATGGTCGTTTTTTGTTAAAAACGCCTTACTATACATGGTCGTTTTTTTAAAAACGCCTTACTATACATGGTCTAAAAACGCCTTACTATACATGGTCGTTTTTTTTGCTAAAAACGCCTTACTATACATGGTCGTTTTTTTCGGGTTAAAACGCCTTACTATACATGGTCGTTTTTTCGGCTAAAAACGCCTTACTATACATGGTCGTTTTTTTGTTAAAAACGCCTTACTATACATGGTCGTTTTTTTCGGCTAAAAACGCCTTACTATACATGGTCGTTTTTTTCGGCTAAAAACGCCTTACTATACATGGTCGTTTTTTGTGTTAAAAACGCCTTACTATACATGGTCGTTTTTTTTAAAACGCCTTACTATACATGGCTAAAAACGCCTTACTATACATGGTCGTTTTTTCGCTAAAAACGCCTTACTATACATGGTCGTTTTTTTGCTAAAACGCCTTACTATACATGGTCGTTTTTTTGCTAAAAACGCCTTACTATACATGGTCGTTTTTTCGCTAAAAACGCCTTACTATACATGGTCGTTTTTTCGCTTAAAACGCCTTACTATACATGGTCGTTTTTTTGTTAAAAACGCCTTACTATACATGGTCGTTTTTTCCGGCTAAAAACGCCCTACTATACATGGTCGTTTTTTTGTTAAAACGCCTTACTATTCATGGTCGTTTTTTTGTTAAAAACGCCTTACTATACATGGTCGTTTTTTTGCTAAAACGCCTTACTATACATGGTCGATTTTTTTTCGCTAAAACGCCTTACTATACATGGTCGTTTTTTCGCTAAAACGCCTTACTATACATGGTCGTTTTTTCGCTAAAACGCCTTACTATACATGGTCGTTTTTTGCTAAAACGCCTTACTATACATGGTCGTTTTTTGTTAAAACGCCTTACTATACATGGTCGTTTTTTTGTTAAAAACGCCTTACTATACATGGTCGTTTTTTGTTAAAAACGCCTTACTATACATGGTCGTTTTTTCGCTAAAAACGCCTTACTATACATGGTCGCTTTTTTCGCTAAAAACGCCTTACTATACATGGTCGTTTTTACGCTAAAAACGCCTTACTATACATGGTCGTTTTTTCGCTAAAAACGCCTTACTATAAATGGTCGTTTTTCGCTAAAAACGCCTTACTATACATGGTCGTTTTTTTGGTTAAAAAAGCCTTACTATACATGGTCGTTTTTTCGCTAAAAACGCCTTACTATACATGGTCGTTTTTTGTTAAAAACGCCTTACTATACATGGTCGTTTTTTCGCTAAAAACGCCTTACTATACATGGTCATTTTTTCGCTAAAACGCCTTACTATACATGGTCGTTTTTTTCGTGTTAAAACGCCTTACTATACATGGTCGTTTTTTTCGGCTAAAAACGCCTTACTATACATGGTCGTTTTTTGTTAAAACGCCTTACTATACATGGTCGTTTTTTTGTTAAAAACGCCTTACTATACATGGTCGTTTTTCGGCTAAAAACGCCTTACTATACATGGTCGTTTTTTGTTAAAAACGCCTTACTATACATGGTCGTTTTTTTTCGGCTAAAAACGCCTTACTATACATGGTCGTTTTTTTTGTTAAAAACGCCTTACTATACATGGTCGTTTTTGGCTAAAACGCCTTACTATACATGGTCGTTTTTTTGTTAAAACGCCTTACTATACATGGTCGTTTTTTTGTTAAAAACGCCTTACTATACATGGTCGTTTTTACGCTAAAACGCCTTACTATACATGGTCGTTTTTTGTTAAAAACGCCTTACTATACATGGTCGTTTTTTTCGGCTAAAAACGCCTTACTATACATGGTCGTTTTTTGTTAAAAACGCCTTACTATACATGGTCGTTTTTTCGTTAAAACGCCTTACTATACATGGTCGTTTTTTCGCTAAAACGCCTTACTATACATGGTCGTTTTTTCTGTTAAAAACGCCTTACTATACATGGTCGTTTTTTTGTTAAAAACGCCTTACTATACATGGTCGTTTTTTTGTTAAAAACGCCTTACTATACATGGTCGTTTTTTCGCTAAAACGCCTTACTATACATGGTCGTTTTTTCGCTAAAAACGCCTTACTATACATGGTCGTTTTTTGTTAAAAACGCCTTACTATACATGGTCGTTTTTTTTTTAAAAACGCCTTACTATACATGGTCGTTTTTTTGTTAAAACGCCTTACTATACATGGTCGTTTTTTTTTGTTAAAAACGCCTTACTATACATGGTCGTTTTTTTGTTAAAAACGCCTTACTATACATGGTCGTTTTTTCGCTAAAACGCCTTACTATACATGGTCGTTTTTTGTTAAAAACGCCTTACTATACATGGTCGTTTTTTGCTAAAACGCCTTACTATACATGGTCGTTTTTTTGTTAAAACGCCTTACTATACATGGTCGTTTTTTCGCTAAAAACGCCTTACTATACATGGTCGTTTTTTCGCTAAAAACGCCTTACTATACATGGTCGTTTTTTGTTAAAACGCCTTACTATACATGGTCGTTTTTTCGCTAAAAACGCCTTACTATACATGGTCGTTTTTTCGCTAAAAACGCCTTACTATACATGGTCGTTTTTTCGCTAAAAACGCCTTACTATACATGGTCGTTTTTTCGCTAAAACGCCTTACTATACATGGTCGTTTTTTTGTTAAAACGCCTTACTATACATGGTCGTTTTTCGCTAAAACGCCTTACTATACATGGTCGTTTTTTGTTAAAAACGCCTTACTATACATGGTCGTTTTTTCGCTAAAAACGCCTTACTATACATGGTCGTTTTTTCGCTAAAAACGCCTTACTATACATGGTCGTTTTTAGGCTAAAACGCCTTACTATACATGGTCGTTTTTTTGTTAAAAACGCCTTACTATACATGGTCGTTTTTTTCGCTAAAAACGCCTTACTATACATGGTCGTTTTTTGCTAAAACGCCTTACTATACATGGTCGTTTTTCGCTAAAACGCCTTACTATACATGGTCGTTTTTTTGTTAAAAACGCCTTACTATACATGGTCGTTTTTTTGTTAAAAACGCCTTACTATACATGGTCGTTTTTTTGTTAAAAACGCCTTACTATACATGGTCGTTTTTTTGTTTAAAAACGCCTTACTATACATGGTCGTTTTTTCGCTAAAACGCCTTACTATACATGGTCGTTTTTTTGTTAAAAACGCCTTACTATACATGGTCTTTTTTTCTAAAACGCCTTACTATACATGGTCGTCTTTTTTGTTAAAATTCTCTCTTTTTACTGTTTTATTACTTTTTCTCTCTTTTTCTTTAAAAACGCCTTACTATACATCTCTCTTTTTATTCTTTCTCATTTACTATACATTGTCTCTTTTGTTCTCTCTTTTTCCGTTTTTACGTCTTTCTTTTTATCTCTCTTTTTTCTTTTTATTCTATCATTTTTCTCTCTTTTATTCTATACATGGTCTTTTTTTTTTGTCTCTTTTATTCTATACATTTTCCTCTTTATTCTATTGCTTTTTCCTTTTTTCTATACATGGTCGTTTTTTATTCTATCGCTTTACTATCTCTCATTTTTTTTTTCGCCTTACTATACATGGTTTTTTTCCTAAAAACGCCTTACTATACATTCTCGTTTTTTTTTTCATTTTTATACTTTTTATTCTATTTTTTTTTTTTTATTCTATACATGGTCTCTTTTTTTCTATCAAAACGCCTTACTATACATGGTCACTTTTTTGTTAAAACGCCTTACTTACATTTTCGTTTTTTCGCATTTAAAACGCCTTACTATACATGGTCGTTTTTTTTTTGCGCCTTACTATACATGGTCGTTTTTTTCGCTAAAACGCCTTACTATACATGGTCATTTTTTCGCTAAAAACGCCTTACTATACATGGTCGTTTTTTTGTTAAAACGCCTTACTATACATGGTCGTTTTTTGTTAAAACGCCTTACTATACATGGTCGTTTTTTCGCTAAAAACGCCTTACTATACATGGTCGTTTTTTGTTAAAAACGCCTTACTATACATGGTCGTTTTTTGGCTAAAAACGCCTTACTATACATGGTCGTTTTTTTCGTTAAAAACGCCTTACTATACATGGTCGATTTTTTTGGTTAAAAACGCCTTACTATACATGGTCGTTTTTTTCGGCTAAAAACGCCTTACTATACATGGTCGTTTTTTTGTTAAAACGCCTTACTATACATGGTCGTTTTTTTCAGCTAAAAACGCCTTACTATACATGGTCGTTTTTTTGTTAAAACGCCTTACTATACATGGTCGTTTTTTCGCTAAAAACGCCTTACTATACATGGTCGTTTTTACGGCTAAAAACGCCTTACTATACATGGTCGTTTTTTGTAAAAACGCCTTACTATACATGGTCGTTTTTCCGGCTAAAAACGCCTTACTATACATGGTCGTTTTTCCGGCTAAAAACGCCTTACTATACATGGTCGTTTTTTTCGGTTAAAAACGCCTTACTATACATGGTCGTTTTTTCGGCTAAAAACGCCTTACTATACATGGTCGTTTTTTTTGGTTAAAAACGCCTTACTATACATGGTCGTTTTTCGCTAAAACGCCTTACTATACATGGTCGTTTTTTCGCTAAAAACGCCTTACTATACATGGTCGTTTTTTGTTAAAAACGCCTTACTATACATGGTCGTTTTTACGCTAAAAACGCCTTACTATACATGGTCGTTTTTGTTAAAACGCCTTACTATACATGGTCGTTTTTTTGCTAAAAACGCCTTACTATACATGGTCGTTTTTACGCTAAAAACGCCTTACTATACATGGTCGTTTTTTGTTAAAAACGCCTTACTATACATGGTCGTTTTTTCGGCTAAAAACGCCTTACTATACATGGTCGCTTTTTTGTTAAAAACGCCTTACTATACATGGTCGTTTTTTTAGGTTAAAAACGCCTTACTATACATGGTCGTTTTTTACGCTAAAAACGCCTTACTATACATGGTCGTTTTTTGTTAAAACGCCTTACTATACATGGTCGTTTTTACGGCTAAAAACGCCTTACTATACATGGTCGCTTTTTGTTAAAATCGCCTTACTATACATGGTCGTTTTTTCGCTAAAACGCCTTACTATACATGGTCGTTTTTTTTCGCTAAAAACGCCTTACTATACATGGTCGTTTTTTTCGCTAAAAACGCCTTACTATACATGGTCGTTTTTTTTGTTAAAACGCCTTACTATACATGGTCGTTTTTTTCGCTAAAAACGCCTTACTATACATGGTCGTTTTTTGTTAAAACGCCTTACTATACATGGTCGTTTTTTTGGCTAAAAACGCCTTACTATACATGGTCGTTTTTTCGGCTAAAAACGCCTTACTATACATGGTCGTTTTTTTTGGTTAAAAACGCCTTACTATACATGGTCGTTTTTTTCGGCTAAAAACGCCTTACTATACATGGTCGTTTTTTTGTTAAAAACGCCTTACTATACATGGTCGTTTTTGTTAAAAACGCCTTACTATACATGGTCGTTTTTTCGCTAAAACGCCTTACTATACATGGTCGTTTTTTTGTAAAAACGCCTTACTATACATGGTTGGTTTTTTCGCTAAAAACGCCTTACTATACATGGTCGTTTTTACGCTAAAACGCCTTACTATACATGGTTGTTTTTTTTGTTAAAACGCCTTACTATACATGGTCGTTTTTCGCTAAAACGCCTTACTATACATGGTCGTTTTTTTGTTAAAAACGCCTTACTATACATGGTCGTTTTTTACGGCTAAAAACGCCTTACTATACATGGTCGTTTTTTTTGTTAAAAACGCCTTACTAAACATGGTCGTTTTTTTTCGGCTAAAAACGCCTTACTATACATGGTCGTTTTTTACGGCTAAAAACGCCTTACTATACATGGTTGTTTTTTTTGTTAAAAACGCCTTACTATACATGGTCGTTTTTACGGCTAAAAACGCCTTACTATACATGGTCGTTTTTTCGCTAAAAACGCCTTACTATACATGGTCGTTTTTTCGCTAAAAACGCCTTACTATACATGGTCGCTTTTTTCGCTAAAACGCCTTACTATACATGGTTGTTTTTTTGTTAAAAACGCCTTACTATACATGGTCGTTTTTACGCTAAAAACGCCTTACTATACATGGTCGTTTTTGTTAAAACGCCTTACTATACATGGTCGTTTTTTGCTAAAAACGCCTTACTATACATGGTCGTTTTTTACGGCTAAAAACGCCTTACTATACATGGTCGTTTTTTTGTTAAAAACGCCTTACTATACATGGTCGTTTTTCGCTAAAAACGCCTTACTATACATGGTTTTTTTCGCTAAAAACGCCTTACTATACATGGTCGTTTTTTGTTAAAACGCCTTACTATACATGGTCGTTTTTTGTTAAAACGCCTTACTATACATGGTCGTTTTTTGTTAAAAACGCCTTACTATACATGGTCGTTTTTTTGTTAAAACGCCTTACTATACATGGTCGTTTTTTGTTAAAACGCCTTACTATACATGGTCGTTTTTTTTGTTAAAACGCCTTACTATACATGGTCGGTAAAAACGCCTTACTATACATGGTCGTTTTTTACGCTAAAAACGCCTTACTATACATGGTCGTTTTTTTGTTAAAAACGCCTTACTATACATGGTTGTTTTTTTGTTAAAAACGCCTTACTATACATGGTCGTTTTTATCGGCTAAAAACGCCTTACTATACATGGTCGTTTTTTTCGGTAAAAAACCCCTTACTATACATGGTCGTTTTTATCGCTAAAAACGCCTTACTAAACATGGTCGTTTTTTTTGGCTAAAAACCCCTTACTATACATGGTCGTTTTTTTCAGCTAAAAACGCCTTACTATACATGGTTGGTTTTTTTGTTAAAAACGCCTTACTATACATGGTCGTTTTTTTTGTTAAAAACGCCTTACTATACATGGTCGTTTTTTTCGTTTAAAAACGCCTTACTATATACATGGTCGTTTTTTTCGGCCAAAAACGTCTTACTATACATGGTCGTTTTTTTCGGCTAAAAACGCCTTACTATACATGGTCGTTTTTTTCGGCTATAAACGCCTTACTATTCTCTTCTCTCTTTTTTCTAACTCTCCTTTTTCTCTTTTTGTTCTCTTTTCTCTCTTTGTTCTATTCTCTCTCTTTTTTTCTGTTTTTATTCTTTTTCTCTTTTTCTTTTTATTCTCTTTTCTCTCTCTTTTTATTCTTTCTCATTTTCTCTTTTTATTGTCTCTTTTGTTCTCTCTTTTTTCCGTTTTTAGTCTTTCTTTTTTATTCTCTCTTTTTTCTCTTTTTATTCTATCATTTTTCTCTCTTTTTATTCTATTGCTTTTTTTGTCTCTTTTTATTCTATCACTTTTTTTCCTCTTTATTCTATTGCTTTTTTCTTTCTCTTTTTTTCTCTTTTTAATCTATCGCTTTTTCTCTTTTTTCTCTTTTCTCTTTTCGGGTTTTCTCTCTTTTTATTCTATCGCTTTTTTTCTCTCTCATTTTTTTTCTTTCTCTTTATTCTGTTTTTTTCCTCTTTTTGCTTTTCTTTTTATTCTATCGCTTTTTTCTTTTTTTCATTTTTATACTTTTTATTCTATTTTTGTTTTTTTTTATTCTATTACTTTTTCTCTTTTTATTCTATCACTTTTTTGCTTTTTATTCTATCACTTTTTTTCTTTTTTATTCTATTACTTTTTCTTTTTCGCATTTTATTCTATCGCTTTTATTCTCTCCCTTTTTTGCTTTTTATTCTATCGCTTTTTCTTTTTCACTTTTTATTCTCTAGCTTTTTTTTCTTTTCACCTTTTATTCTATCATTTCCTTTTTTTCCTTTTTGGTCTATTGCTTTTTTCCTCTTTTTATTTTATTGCTTTTTTTCCTTTTTATTCTATCGCTTTTTTCCTTTAGTTTTATTCTATCGCTTTTTCTCTTTTCACTTTTTATTTTATCCCTTTTTTTAACAAAATAAAATAAAGAGATTGAAGAGAGAAAAAGATAAGAAAGAGAGAGAATAGCGAAAAAGAGGGAGAAAAAGAGAAAAAACAGAATAACAGAGAAAAAAACAAGAAAAAAAGAGAAGAGAGGGAGAATAAAGAGAAAAAGAAAAAAGAATATTCACAGAAAAGAGAATAGAGAATAGAGCGAATAAATAGAAAAACAAATCATAGAAAAAAGAGAGAATGAAGAGAGAAAACAAGAGAATAAAGAGGGATAAAAAGAGGAAAAAAGAGTGAATAAAGAGACGAAAGAGAGAATAAAAAGAGAAAATAGAGAGAAAAAACAGAGAGCGATTAAAAAAAGTTCGTAAGTCAGGTCGTTCGTTGTTCGTAAATCCGTTCGTTCGTTGTTCATAAGTCGGGTTGTTCGTTCTTCGTACGTCGGGTCGTTGTTTGTTCAGAAGTCGGTTCGTTCGTTGTTCGGAGGTCGGGTCATTGTTTGTTCGGAAGTCGGGACATTCGTTGCAGTTAACCACCAGGCAGCCCGACATATAAACATAACAAAAAAAACCATTGGTGCTTTATACATAAGACTGAACATGAAGACTCTATTGAGCAACATCATTTGATATAACAAGGATTAACTTTTTTTTTCCAAAGAGCTACAAAATATCGCCGGTCACACTGGAGACCAGCCAATGCTGGTTTCTTCATTTGCCAATGAAGGCACTGACATTGTTATCTTCAAGCTTTCGTCTTCTTCTTGAACCTTCCCCTTCATCCTCAGCAGTAGCGTCCTGGTCCTGCTGGCACTCGGACACCAAATCATTCATGTTGCTCTCAGCTTCAGTGAAGTCCATCTCATCCATACCCTCACCCGTTACGGCGCAGCATCCCTGTGAACTACTCAGAGATACGCTTGAACATCTCCTGGATGGCTGTGGTGTTGCTTTTAAAGGTGACGGCCATCTTGTAAAAATACAGATAATCAACTGCAGCCAAAAGTGGGGTCTTTTTATTGATAGGACAACATATTCTTATCATATCATTGAAATAATATAATGTGAAATGTTATCCCATTTCCCAAAAAGGGTTGGCCTCAGATGAGTGCAGCAACAACCGCTCCCACAGTTCCTCCTGCACCGGCCACAGCTGCAGAGACAGTCGTCGACAAACCAGCCATTCCTGCAGTACAGGGAGGGGGGAATTATCTCCCCTTTTGTCATTGTCTTTGATTGGAACATGTAGAAATTAACAGACACAATGTTGGGCACAACTGCAAAATCTGCTGGGAGTATTAATGAGAAATAATAATTAGATATGATGAGGATTGAAACAATGTAAATTTTATTGTACTTAGGGGTCGCATTGGAAATAAAGCAGGGATGCATACATACCAACAACTGGCTGCAACTTTAGAATTTTTCCTGACATGATAACGCGTAGGAAAAAAAGTACGGTAGTGTATTTCCGGTAACATGACATTTCAGCATAGGGTTGGTAGGTCAGACGTTTTTTTTTAAATCTCCCCCCCATCAAAAATGTAAACAAAATAACCATAAAACAAGGAGACATTGAAACCCCTGCTCGCTGCCAAAGGCGGCGAGAGAGTTGGGTACCCGGCGGCTGGGTGTTACAGCCATCTCGTTACCTGTGCGTCCCGCGTCCTAGACGGCCCGTGGTGTTCGTCAAATAGTTCGCTGAATCTTTTCGATACATCAATGGATGCTATTTTCTTAATATTATGGCGCGAGCATGCGACTGCAACACACAAAATGCGGTTTAAAATGTCGGAGATCGTGGCCGCCGCCATGATTCAATGTTGTTGACAGACGACAGTGCAAACGACCGACGCTCAACGTGAATATCGTGAGAGTTTGCACCAATGTAAACCCTCTAAATTCATCTTTCCTTTTATTATTTATAATTTTGTCTGTGGTTTTATTGTTCTTGTTTTGATTGTAAAGCGTCCTTGAGTGTTTTGAAAGGCGCTTATAAATTAAATGTATTATTATTACATAAAAATGTAGAAGGTTGTTTGAAAGAAAATGCCGACCGTCAAGTTTTTTTTTTTAAGATAGAAATTCTCGGTCGGTCGGGTTACCGGAAACAGACTACCGTAATTTCCGCACTATAGAGCGCACCTGATTATAAGCCGCACCCACTACATTTTGGAAAACCAATTTTGTACATACACAAGCCGCACCTGTATATAAGCCGCATGTGCCCACATTAAAACATGTAAACGTATTTACAAAGAAAGACGGTACACGGAGAGAGTTTTCAAAGTTTTAATAATATAACTTAACAATAATAATAATATAACTTTCTTCCCAAACGGTGCCTGTGACGCGGCAGTCTTAATCTTACCTTTTCTACTCGAGCGCCCCTGGCGGCCGTTAGAAAAATTACATAAATTGGCCGCATCACTGTATAAGCCGCAGGGTTGAAAGTTTGGGGGAAAAGTAGCGGCTTATAGTCCGGAATTTACTGTACTTTTTTTTCTACGCCTAATCAGAATTCACCCAACGCTTATCCTACGGTGCAGATTGTGTTCAAGAGTGATTTTTAGTCCCCAATCTGCCAATGTTTTTTAAACACACTGAAGTGCGTCACTCAAACTGTTATAAAAATTAAAAAACACACTACTCGTGACTTAGGGTTACTCTCAGTCATGAGTAGTGTGGGTTTTTTTTCCTTTCATTGCATAACATTTACAGCGCCATATTTTTCAAATATGTTTTTGGTGCTTGTGCATTGCGAACAGGCTTGAGTCAAACAGAGCAAAATAGATAGCTGGTATTTACTATTTCGAATAAAATGCCTCAGAAAAAGGTGAGCTGGATGAACGAAATTACAGAGGCCGTTCCCTCTTTAATTGAAAACAATACAAATGAGGCTATCAGGGTCAATTTTTCAAAAATGCTGGGGACTAATTGTCGTCAAGCTCTGAACCAACGTTGTTACGTTTTACAAATACGCAGTTATTAATTAAGCTGTACTTGAATTAGGTAATACGACTTACCGGCAGACTGCAAGACAGCCACCACGCTGCCCGCCGCCACCCCTCCTCCGTTGGCGATAGCTGCGGTAGACATCATGCTCGCCGCATACGAGCCTGCCGCTATCCCAGCTGAAGTGAAGCCGATGGTCCCCAGGACCACCGGAGCCAGAACCACCGAACCAGCTGGACCGAAAGTGAAGTCAACCACATCAGTGAAAACATCCAAAAACAAGCAAAGTGATCGTGTGGGTCAACAAATAAAAAAAGGCAGTTTCTTCAAAACCATAAATATGTATTGATTGCGTAAAACCTCTTACTTGCGCCAGTGGCAACAGCTAAAACGGTCACTGCAAATGAAAAAAACACGTCAAAGCGGAAGGTTCCATTTCCTACCAGTTTCCATGATGACGGAATGCTAAGAGAGAAATACTTACACAATCCCATGTTGTCCTGTCCTTGTAAGTATGGATATGAATGCGTACTTTTGAGCCTGGCTCGGTTTTATTTTGTCGCGTGACAGAGTGACAGTGGATGGAGAAACGAAAGAGGGCGTGCTTTCAACCCTTTCAAGGGACGGAGGCAAGTTTCGTTTCTCCAGAATTGATCCAAAGAACAACATGGGCGTCGACTAAGGACGGGTACTTGCATACGTCATTTGCCAAATACGGTATTATACTGTAGTGCAGGGGTCTCAAACTCAATTTACCTGGGGGCCACTGGAGGCAGAATCTGGGTGAGGCTGGGCCACATCAGGATTTCCACAAGAAAAGCGCTGATAAATCATTCCAATGTTCTCAAATATCTTTATTTTTAACACAAAATAATGAATTCAATAAAAATTCAATAAATTTAAATGTATTTATTTATTTTAAAATGAATGTCTGATTTAACAGTTCTTTAACTTTTAACTTTATGAACATGAATGAAACATTAAACATGAAACATGAACTGTTCTTAGCACAGGAACAGCCACCGTGTCCTTCTCCATGAAGTATTTTACTTCTGCTCTCAACTCACATCCCCATATTCTGATTTTATTTCCTCTGAAAAATGGGAGGGGCGTAATAAAAATCTCTTCAATACGTTTCCCCTGCTGAGCCAACGTACCTCAGTGAAGTAGAGCACATCCCCATATTCTGATTTTATTTCCTCTGAAAAATGGGAGGGGCGTAATAGGGTATCTCACCGTGATTGGTTCGTTCAGCTCCGCACACAACCAGAGTCATTCATATCAATCTTGCAAATAAAATATGAAATCTCGGGTTTGCTTCGGGGTCGGGCCGGGTCGGGCTCGATTTTTTTAGGACCGATCTTAGCTCTACTATATTAGCCTATCAAAATGACGAAGTTGGCTCAAATACACAATGAGCCTTCATGATTAAAAGTTTATTTTTCTCTGCAGTGCATCTGGAGAGCAGGGGCGCCCAATCTTTTTTGACCCAGTCTACTTTTTAATCAAACAACCTCTCGTGATCGCACACGCGCATACGCATGCCATAATGAGCAACAGCCAGATGAGCGAGGCTCTGGACGCACTTTTGCAGCGTGGTCAATATCGTAGCTCACATGTACTGTTGAGAAATGCTTCCCTCTGCCCTCCATATTCCCATTCTTTACCCAGTACCCTCTGTGAATTGTACATGAAATGCTGGGTTTTTTTCTTTTTTTTTTCCAAACAGCAACCTGCTCATTTACAGAGATGAAAGTTGACTTTTCTGAAAATTCAGGGAAAAAAATATATATATATATATATATATATATATATATATATATATATATATATATATATATATATATATATATATATATATATATATATATATATATATATATATATAATTTCGGCGAGAACGAAACGAAAGCCACGTGTGCACACAAAAGGAAGATTAATCATTGAATGTCGAGTATTTGAATACCGTTTTGTGTAAACTAATTCATGCATGATCGGCCAGCTGTGTGTGTGTGTGTGTGTGTGTATACACACAAGGGCGTACACACACACACAGCTGGCCGATCATGCATGAATTGGTTTACACAAAACGGTATTCAAATACTCGACATTCAATGATTAATCTTCCTTTTGTGTGCACACATGCACCCTTTGTGGCTTTCGTTTCGTTCTCGCCAAAATTTCGAAATCTACGAGATATGGTGAGGCCATGAGAATGCGAGGCGAGGGTATTACTGTTGTGGCGACGCCACTCAAGCTAAGCGAGCCTCAGCAGTAGATAGTCCGCTGCTCTCTGATGTGCGTGCTTCAGCGCGAACACGTACGCAAGCGCGTCTTTTGATTTCAACCAATCAGCGCCAACGCAACGACGTCACACACGACAACAGCTAAGCTAAGCTAGCCGCTAGCTAGCTTGACACTTCATATCGTCAGTGTAGAAAGAAAAAAAGGGAAAGAAATTGCAACATTTACGATCAGCATTCACTTTCACTTATATCAATTTCTTGGATAATGTATTTTATTTTGCTTGCTCCGTCTTTCATTTTGATCACTTTTACCCTCTCTTCCAGCATCAGAGCTCTTCTCTTAGCTGCTTGACATCCAAAGGTCCGTTTAGTAGCCATTTTAGCATTATAACGTCCACTCTCGTCTGAATCTAACAATAACAAATACTTCTGGACCCGGTGGCTTTTCTTTCCACCATCTCACTGTCTCTACCTAACCCTAACACAAGGCAGTGTTGCTCAGCTGATGTCATGCAATGAACTTTTAAGCCAGTCACGGGACGCTTCGTAGTCCTCGATGGCCACAGTTAGCTCTCGAAGGCTAAAAACTAACTGGAGCTAACTGGAGCGCTAATGAGAGAGAAGCGCTCCAGTTAGCGTAAGGTTTTAGCCTTCGAGAGCTAACTGTGGCCATCGAGGACTACGAAGCGTCCCGTGGCTGTTTCTAGCATGATAACAAGTAAAGCATTCGAGGAAACGTTCGTTTATTGAATGTTCGTCGAGCCATAAGCAATGTACTCTGAGCAGCTAATCGGATGCTACGGATCTAGCTTTAGTATGTACACACATAGACAGTGAGGTCCCTCTTGGCCAATCGGAGGCCAGGATGATGCTCAGTAAGCCAATGGCAGAGCAGCTATGAATATGTTGAGTCCAGGAAACTCGCAGCTGTGACCGAAATAAACATCGTTCACTATGTAAGCCAGTGTGGTGGTTGCTGTTGCAGTTTCCGAACGAACCAGTAGAGGTCGCTGTAGGATAAGACTTCATTGTAGTGAATGTCTTCGCGAGGCTGGAGCAGAGAAAATGATTTCATATAACGCAACAGGGGGTTTTCGTCGTATGGGGGGCAGGAAAATGGGAATTGTGTTAATGCATGTAGATTTTTTCACATAAGGGGGTATTTTCGCCCATGTATGTTTCGTTCTAGAGGAGTTTCACTGTATATTTTTTCGACAACTGTCTTGTCCACGTTGTCTTTTATTCATTCTACTGGGGTTTAGCAAGTGTGTTTATAAAGAGACAAAAATCTCTTTACTGTTACGAGTGTTAGTGTCTCAACGTGGCTACACTCGTGAAAGCAAAACAACGGACTCAAACGCGTCTTCGTTCAATGTTGTCAACTAATACCCGGATTAATTTTAGGCAAATTTTCCTCAATTCTCCGGAGAGATTTCATAAAAATTTGAAAAACCCTGAATCCCAGGAAAATCTGAAGGACTTTCATCTATGTAATTTAATAGAAATGTGTGTCGCAGGCTATGACGCAAATCTTCGTTGACAGAAATGTTGAAATGTAATATTTATTCTAAACAATTTTACAGCATTGGAAACCGTGAAAAATGTTTGTGTCCTGTAACAATATTAAATATATATATTCTTTTTAAATTTTCAAACATTTTTGAAAAATTCCAGGAAGCCACTAGGGCGGCGCTAAAGAGCCACATGCGGCTCTTGAGCCGCGGCTGGCCAACCCCCGATTTAGACTCTTCAATTAATCAAAACAGAAGGTTTTGGAAAAGTGGCAGGAACCCACAGGAAAAAAGACCGCTTGGATTTGCACCCAGGACCTCTTAACTCAGATGCAGATTTTCTCATCATGTACACACACACACACACACAAAATATAGCAGTGGACAGAGCAAACATGTACTGCAGCAGGGGGGCCCACTTCAAAATCATCATGTGTGAATGTTCTGTCCAAGAGCCTGATAACATGTCACAACAACACACAAATTGGAGTTTTATCCTTTACTCGTGGACTTTTTTTTAGGAACATAATTCAATTGAGTTTAGCTTGCAATGCACTCTTGTATGTAATGAGAACAGGCCATTTGAAATGAAGGACATGTTATGAGATTCCATTTTTGGGACTCAGAAAAGGGACATCACATGGCCAGCGGTGGGTGCTGCAGCAGAGCTTGAACCTAAAATGAGACGTGACATTAGAATGTAGAATTCATACCTGTAACACTATCAGGAGAATAATTTTCGCAGGGATCACTTCAAACTACCACTAATGCAAGTCCAAAATACATTATACAGTACACCCGTTATACCGCAGTTCCAATTTGCAGCCTGGGCAACTTGTGGATTTCTAATTGGCACATATCTGGTTTTAGTTTAAGACTTCCTTGCTTTGCTGGTTTGTGGCAGATGTATTTTTAGACATTTTCTTTAAAGAACTAAGATTGAACAAGGTGGCGCCAAAGCCCTATAATGACCTTGCCTGACCACCAGATTGTGTCCGGTACAAGGCCGCGAAAGGATCGCGGAACCTTTGGGCAGTGGGTCCAAAACCTTGTTGTGCCCAGGGACTCATTTCACCGTACATTAGAAAAATCTCACAACACACTGCCTAGCAAAAATATCAAAATGACAATCTGCTTTTCGTTCATAGATGTACTCTATGAAAGTGGGGCCCTTTTAGTTCAACACGAAACTCATATACACACAAGAAGCCGTGACTTCTTTCATTGTATGAATGGCAATGGATGGATACAGAAGTTCATCGTATATCTTTTGCCATCTAGTGGAAGAGCAATTAAATGTTCCATTGTCCTGATGATTTCTCATGGTACCCTGTTTGGGTATCACTGCCAGAGTTGATATGCAGATTTTTTGAAAGGACCGTTTTGGGTGACACACTCAGGCAGACAACTGCGTGGCTGTGTCCAAAGTCGCGTCCGAAGTGATCCCATGCAACTGAAAACGCGGTCTTCAGAGGATGTTTTAAAAAAGCCTCACCATTATTGAATACTTTTTATAACACTGTGACCTAAGTAATTTTGACTACATTTCTTGGGGTCTTGCATGCATGAAAAATTACAGTGGATAATGCCATTTATAATTAAAAAAGATTTAAAAAAGAAAATGTGGATTTGAACTGATGTTAATCATTCAACATTTTGCCATGTTTTCAGAATGTTCACCTGTGATATTTGTCTGTTTGAATTTCTATTCATAATATTGTGCCTTTTATGATGATCATTTTGGTCATGTTGATGATACACAATTTGCAAATGGTTTCCTCAAGTCATTCAATGTTTGCTTACTTGCTGCTGCTAATGCTGTTCCCGATGGCAATGCTCCAGATGGTGAAGACTGAAAAGGATTCGTGATCAGGTTGGCGTTCGGATTCACGTCATAACCTATCGTGGTCCCAGCAGGGGATGGATAAAGCAAGGAGCCTAGAGAGCCCAGACGTGCAAATTAGTGGTCTTTCTAAGATAGTTGTATTTTAGGTTATGACGTGGCAATCAATCAATCATTCAATCTTACCGGCTGGAACAGATGAACTACCTGGTGAAATTTAAAAAAGGGGACTTGGTGATCATATTCATTTGACTTGACATACATTGTTTTACTGAAGCTGAATATCCCATTTTAATTCAAAAGTTAATTTTTATTCCGAACAAGTAAAAAAGTACCACATGACTACGAATCACAAAATGTCCGTCGTGTGCATTGTTGGAAATGTTCTGATGTGAATTTAACCATTGCCTTTTTTTCCATTTCAAGAGGATTAATATCATACAAACGCATCATTCGTCGTTGCTAAACGTATTACTCACCTCCCATGTCGTCTTTGTCTGGTTTTCTCTGCTTGCCGTTTCGTAACCCGGAATTGTTTTGGTCAAGTGGCAGGCTGCTGGATTTTATCTTCTGGGTGCTAGTGGGTGGGCAACGGGTGGATTCCACCGCTCTGATTGGTTGGATGGTTGGGTGGTGGGATGTTCGGGGGTGAGGAGATTTGGAGGAACCGTCTGCCAACGTGACCAAACCGAAAGTGAAAGTTTACACACAAGAGCAAACACGTTCCTGTCTAATTCTCACCGAATATAATTTGACCCCATGTTCACACAACACACAGTCAGCCTGATCAAATGGAGACTTTTCAAAAGTTTTTTTTTTAAACACTTGAAGATTTATTGTAACCAGCTCACCATTTCACAAACTTTGAATAAACACGCGGGGAACTAAGGACACTAATTGTTGAAGCTTTCTCAATGGATTTCTTTCCCATTCTTTCTTGATGTCCAGCTTCAGATGTTCAACAGTTCAGGGTCTCCATTGTGGTACAGTACTTTACGCTTCACAATATGCCTGGACTGCCTGCACTCTAACAAAGAAGGAACCTGGTTGTAACACGTGCAAAATGTGGCTTGGCATTGTCTTGTTCAAAGAGGCAAAGGCGTCCATGAAAAAGACGCTGCTTGAAATTGGGTTTGGTTAGTACAGAGCACACAGTTGCTGTTGTAAACCACTCAGTGCAAAACTGGATGTAAACACACACTTCCTCTCTGTCAGAAACCCCCCTGCTCTCCTTTCTCTCCTTATAAGGTCTTGTTTTGCTCACAGCAGCTTCTGGGGTCAGCCCAGTTCACAATTTCTAAGATAGTCTTGTGCATTCAACCAAATATAATGTTTTTGTATATCCGGTCATTTGTGCTTACTTATTGCAAAGTTAGTACAAACCTTATGTCGATATAGATTTGAGCAGAATCCAAAATGTTTATTTTCACTTGCATATGCGCATACAGTCCAATCCGACCAAGACATTTCCTGTTGTTTGTGGTACAGTGAGATCTGCACATTTATTGACAGATCAAGTTGAAGTCAAAAGCCAGAAAGAGAAAAAGAATGCACATACAACTGGGACATATAAAATATTTATTTAATCAACAGTATACATGCCACAGCCCATCAATCAGTGTTCATAAAGCGATGCTAAACAATTGTATATCCTTCCATATATTGTTTTCCGACATCCAATGTCAAGAGGGCCTCGGGTGAGATGGAGCTCAAAAAAGAAAGTTCAACAAGTCCATTGAAGCCTTTGCAACACGTCCATGTACGTTGGAAAATCCCACTGTCCTCTTCTTTTTCTTTTTTTTTAAATGGCCTTGTTTTCCTCACAGCGGCTTTCTGGGCTTCAGTCCACATCACGATAACACCCAAAGGCCTTGCTTTTAAAGAAAATCGTACTTGCTTTGCTTTAGTTTCAGCGAATGAACCTCCGCATCGATATCATCAATATCGTGTGGCGTCATGCATGCTTTCATCATGACGTCTTTGAACTACTGTTGAGACAGAACATGAACTAAATAGAGGGCAAGAAAACTATGAGGATGCAGTTAAAAGTTAAATGACTATCATTTTTTACATTCCTTACAACTCTCAGTTATTGTGCAATAATCTAATTGTAACATTTTTAACGTATTTTGATGCATTTTTATGCTTTAGAAAACATTTATGCCTGAATTTTGGGGTGGGGCTTGGAACGGATTACGACATTTACATGGAAAACGCATCTCGACTGAGAAAATGTTCTAGTTAATCAATTTCTTCAGAACCAATTAATTTCGTAAGTAGAGGTCCATCCCACTGTGTATAAATGTGTGTGTGTGTGTGTGTGTGTGTGCGTGCGTGTAGTGTGTACCGACAAACAAATGTGACAACATTTTATTGCCCTCACACCACATCAGCAAAAAACAAACATTTTAATACAATTCTGTCGATATTTTTTTCACCATAATTCTATGATTGAAATGCTTTCATCGACTCCAAATCATCAGTACTGTATTAATCGAAGGTATAAAAAGTCAGGCTAGTGTTGGACATCATTCGTCCACATCTGAGTCACAGTTGGATGACCATTTTGTAACGTGTATCTAAAACACATGTTCGAGAGAAAGAAAAGCAGTGAAGTCGCCACAGTTTCAAGGGAATCCTCCAGGGCCCATCGGGCCCGGAGATGGGTTGAATGTAGGTGGACCTACAATATGATAAGAGAAAACACTTCAGTCTTCTAAATGGATGAGGAGCACATTTGTAGTTGTGTTTAAGGTGAGTGTAAATGAGTGGCTCAGGTACCCTTGAGCAGGGTATTCCCAAATTATTGCCAAAATCTGCCACCTGCCACTTGGTCTAAAACATGACCACAATCCTCAATTTAAACTCGTACCTTGAAGAAAGTCCAGTGCAGGGTTGATGGGAGTCGTTGGCACTTGGGGACTGGCTAATATGTTAACATCGGGATAACCAATCGTCGTCCTGACGGGGGGCGCAAACAGAAGAGGATTTAATCCTGTAAAAAGAAATAATAAAAGTTAGTTTGCACACAGGTTTCTCATACTAAAATAATAATTTTGACAGTAAATCTTACCTGGTGAAGGAGAGGGATGGCCTGATGAAATGGAATATGGATAAATATATTAATTCAAACACCAGTTGAACGGGCAAAAATGACATCTGTTTTTTCAAATATTGCTCTACCCGACCAGAATGCTCAGACAAATATCTCAAGTTCAAAAGACAGTTACTCACCGTTTCCCATGGTTTCTATTCTATTCAATGGGTTCTTTTGACAGAGATTTCGAGTGTTTGTCTGAAAACCAAAACAGGTGTCACTCTTTTATAGCAAAGGAGCAGATAGACATGAGCACTCCGATTGGTCAAATTCACACGTGTCCAGGTCCTCTGAGAGTGGTAAATTTTACAATCCTTCAATGATTATTTGTTTGGGTGGTTCTCATAAAACAAGGTCGGGCCAGACGTTGAAATGCTGACCCAGTTTGAGAGTCAAGATTTTTATCTCGTTTTTATCAATCACCATATTTCATGGCTTAAAATACAGTATTTCAAACATTTCAAAGAGATAAAGTAAACAACCCTACTGAAATTTGTGCTGTCGTTCGTCAGTTAATGTGTTTTCAGTGGTCAAAACTAGCCGTCGCGGCCACTTCCTCCTAAAAATGCTCCGGTTCAAAAGCATTTGTTGCAATAAATGGGCAGAATTTTTGTGCAACACAATACCATTGAACTGAGGACCATGCTGTCCTAATATGACGTCACCGGGGGGGGGGGGGGACCTACATTGCGTACATTTCCATACCATCACAAATGCTAGCTTCTCAACTTTGCCTTCAGAGCAGTCTGGATGTGTTGTTTTTTTTGGGGGGGGGGCTGCTGGAGAACACTACGTCTATAACACCCCCCCCCAGAACACTACGTCCACTATTTCAAATGTGGACTCGTCAGACCACAGAATACTTAAATCTGTGTGTGTGTGCGTGTGTGTGTGTGTGTGTGTGTGTGTGTGTGTGTGTGTGTGTAGGACAAGGACAGTGCTTCTTATCTTATCCCTTTGTTTTTTTGAACCTATTCCTGGTTTCACACAACAGTCATAAAGCTGAATCGAAGTGAATTTTTAAACCATCAAGTTAAGAAAGGTCATCGAGGAAATTTTGAAAGTCCACAAAATTCTCCTTTGATTTATATATGCCTTTCGAAATAACAAACTCACGCTATTGCTGTAATCTAGCGGCGTGCCTGGCTGACATAAACAATGGATCTCTTTCCATGGTTTTGCTTTTTAAGCCTGATAAAACCAAAATGGTGATTGTTACCCTGCTCGTCATTGGCACTTATTTCAAAACACCACTTTGAGTCTTGATAAATGTACCCAAAGTGACTCAGCAAAAATCTCAGTGTTGTATTCAACTCAACTCTCATTTTTCAAAGGCACATTAAGAATGTTTTGTTTTGGATTCTAAAGCCTGTGCCTACTGTTATGTTGTGCAGCACAGGGCTCCCCCCACCCCCCAAATGAGAGCAAAAAGCTGATTGGTCAGAGACAAAGCAGAGTTATCATTGGTTGGAAAAGGCTGTCAATCAAAAGTTAGGTTTCGTTTCTTGTGAAACGAAACCTTTTCCGAGCACTGTAGCTGGAAGGGAGGGGGATTGGTGGGAGGAGGAGAGGGAGAATGGGCCGAAGAAATAAAACTCCCTTAACAATTTAGTGAGGAATGCTAGACTGCAAGGATTCATTTTCTGTGATATTTAACCTGTTCCAAGAAATGGAAAGTGGAGGCTCTGGTTTAAATCGAACTTTACTTTGAAAAGAAAGGAAAAAAACACAACAATCAACTATAGACGATAAAATACGTGAATTTAGCTCCTCCAGGTTTAGGAAAAGTCGTTCCTGCTCCGTGTAAATACTGTTAAGATATGATTCCTCTCTGTTAGTTGGATTTGAAACAAACAATGTAGAATGCTGTTGGAGATATGACTGCTAACTGCGATTACAATCACCTTTGGTACCCCCTGACCCCCACTACTTTTATGACCCCTCCAGAGGACATGTCAACATCAAAAGAGGAACTGTTATCTCTAGTCTCTGTGTTGCAGCTATTGAGGGACTGCGCCTTACTATGAGTACGATTGATCCCAGTCTCTTTCCTGAACATCTGTTCGCACACTTAAAACAACGTATGTAGTGATAAGTTTGATCTTCTTCCTCCTTGGTTGATTAACGGCCCCCCAAGTGTCTTCTGTTGTTTCCCCGCACCTTGGGTCGGTCCCTGATTGCTGTTAAGCCCCCCTAGGAAGACCTCTTATCTTAGGATGTATGCACAGCGGGGGTTCTGGAACTTGCCATCACACCAAATGGTGGGTAGTGGTGGTCTGGTCTCACCTCACCACTCCCACCTTCTTCCAGCCACACCGGGTCAGATGACATGTTACTTTCTTTGTTTTCGGGATTTGCATGAGAGGCGTACCTCCCTGCCTCTCATTATCATATTGTCTCTATATAATCTCATGAATGTGTTTCTTCTATGCTTCCTGATTCAAATCTGGACCCATCAGGAGCCCGAATCAATTCGTAAACTGCAGAAAATAAATTAAAACCCTTCGAAGTAACTGTTCATCGCCTCCAGCCTTTATTTGGATTACCAACATTCTCCTCGTCCGAAAGACAACGAACACGCGGGGAAGAAGAGGCCGCTCTGACCCCAACAATACCTATTCAGCTTCCATGACAGATAGTACTGCGACTATAATACAAACATAATTCCAAATTTAATTTGGGCCATGGAGTTAAACAGAAATAAAAACTGAATACAATGACAATAAGGACGAACATGATTTGTAAATAATTTTACCGTTTTTCTTTGTTGAGCACAATGTCCCAATTTCATTGATATTGGGTCTGTACATAGGTCAAGTCAACTGTATTTATAGAGCACTTTCAAACAGCCATCGCCGCATACAAAGTGCTGTACATGGAGAAATTTAACATATACAATAAACAGTAAAACAAATTGGTAATAAAGGTGTCAAACTCGAGGCTTCGGGGCCAGATCTGGTCTGCCGTATTATCTCATGTAGTAGCGGGGTACACCTCAAACTGGTTGCCAGCCAATTGCAGGGCACACGTAGAAAAACAACCATTCACGCTTACAATAACACCTAGGGACAATTTCGAGTGTTCCTAGTTTGTTGCGAGAGGTCTATTTGCATCTATGTGTGTGGATATGATCGTTTGTGCACGTCACATAGAACAGTACTGAGCAAAGACATCGAAGCAGTATTTTTCCGCCATTTTGTGCACATTTGAATGTGAGGTCGCACGCGTCTCTTGCAGAGACGTCACCCAGACAGACTCAACTTCCTGGTGTCACCTCTTAAGATGTCCCACCCGCGTATGTTGCACATAAATTACATTGGTTTGCGTGCACGCTCGCGCACGCGCCAAACAATGTAATGCAGTTTGTAGAGCATTGCTAGCTGGGTGTTTTTGGAAAATCAGGTGTTATTTTTGAAAATCGACTTTTGAATTGGTCAAACTGTTATGCAATGCACGTCCCGGCCGTGTGGGCTCGTAATGAACGTGACGCGCGACTACGCGCGTTCACGTGAACGCGCTCAGCACAGGCGAAACAGCCACGTTTTAGGAGTGTACTTACGGCCATTTGAAATGATGGGCTCATCAGTCTTTTTTCTCGTCTTCACGCCAGTAGATCGCGCACTCACAATGTGCATTTGTGCACGGGCATGCCCTGATTGATTGGCATGATTGGCTTGTTTGAGGGTGCAGCACGCGCAAACTCAACGCGCAAACTCAACGCGTAACGATAGTTACTGGCTGGACGTTGTTTTGAAAATCAAGTGTTATTTTTTGAGAATCGAGTTTTACATTTATCGAGCGGTTCGGATGATGAATGAATGAATGAGTTTTACATTTGTTTATGCACGTAAACACACTAACACTGCAACTGCAGCTGCACAGCAGCCCTGCAGCAGCTGCAGGAAGAGGACATGCGAGAAAAGAAAGCAATACGTATAGCTTTGCGAAAAACCACTTCGTGCTTGAATTATTGTGGCAGATGTGGAAAGGCCAATCCGCCACAAACACACTACAACCATTTGTTCTGATTGTAAAAAAAAAAAAAAAAGTTTTGTGTTTGTTTTTCGTTTTGTTATCAAGTTTGCATATTAGTTGCTCGTTGTTTTGTTTGTTTGTTATAAAGTATGTTACTTCAACATTTTTCATAGTTTTGTGACTTTTATACTTTTTCAAGGTTCTAATTACCATGTACAACATTTTTCACTCTGATATCTATATAAACGCTATACACAATATTGGACACATAGAGTTAGAGTTACTTATATAGAGTCATAACCCAATACTCATTTTGTTATTCAAGAAAAAAGTAATGCAAACTATATATGTATGGCTAGATCTAATGCCACTGAACATTTTGAAAGTGAAAAAAAATTCAAAAGTGAAAAAAGTTGTCACACCTCAAAGCGCAACCCAATTTGGGACAAATATGTTTGATGTCACATTTTTTAAAAAATGGCCATTACAGAAAAAAACAGGCATGAAATACAATTCTGTTCCTGCGGTTTGGTGACATATTTAAGGCTCTATTTATGTCATATGCAAGATTTGGACTGGGTGGGTTTTTTATTTACATATGCAGCATAGTGACTGTGTGATTGACACACTCCGGCTGCTGCGGCTCATAGAGGGCGCCAAATATAAATAATGATATGTATGTCTTGGCCTGATGCCACTGAACATTTTGAAAGTGAAAAAAAATTCAAAGGTGAAAAAAGTTGTCACACCTCAAAGCGCAACCCAATTTGGGACAAATATGTTTGATGTCACATTTTTTTAAAAATGGCCATTACAGAAAAAAACAGGCATGAAATACAATTCTGTTCCTGCGGTTTGGTGACATATTCAAGGCTCTATTTATGTCATATGCAAGATTTGGACTGGGTGTTTTTTTAAATTTACATATGCAGCATAGTGACTGTGTGATTGACATGTTGATCCTTCTGCTGCGGAAGTCCCTCGCTGTTCATGTGTAGGTATCATTGCTGGTGACTACACTCGGTTCGAGGCACAAGACAGGAGACGATTCTTATTTTTCTTTGTGTGGTCGCTATCACTGAGTCGCTAAACACCTGGCGTGCCACAGTGCACCTTCACTGCCAGAAGCGAACTGCAGGGAAGCTCCACCCCCTTTATTTACATACACCCCAGAACATGGTATCCCTCCACACAAAATAGTACCAACACTAAACTCTAATGCTAGTGGCGTACATCGTCACCCAACACCCCACTCGATGGCGCCACATACACTAACATTGCATTAGTTACCTATACACCTGTTTTAATGCTGTCAAGTGCTTTTCCTTGGATCAGACATATACTGAGATAGTCTACTCACAATCCAGTTAATATCAGGTCTAGTGCAGGTCATGATGTATATGAGGCTGCCCAGCATTGCTCTATATTTCCTCTGATCGGTTTTGTCCCCTTCTGGAGCCAGGTCACATTTGATTTCACTTGGAGTGGCTCTTGCTTTGCATTCAGACATGCCAAACCTTTCCAATATTTTCTCAATATATCTGGATTGGTTCAATGTGATTGAGCCCACATTTTGCTTGAAATCAATCCCAATGAAATGAGTGAGGCATCCGAGATCTTTCATCCTAAACTTACTCTTGAGTTTCTTTTTGATCTCGCATAAACACCTCTCATTGCTGGCAGCCACAATGATATCATCGACCCACACTAACAAAATTTATTTTTCTTTGTCAGACATTTTGGTGTAAATACAGTGGTCTGCTTGACTCTGTACAAACTCGTTCGCAAGTAAAAACTCATGAAGCATCATGTTCCAATTTCTCCCAGACTGTTTGAGGCCATATATGGATTTGTTTAACTTACACACAAGTTGTACACGATCCCTTTGTTTCACACAAAAACCTTCAGGTTGATCCATGTATAGTTCGCAGTCAATAGGTGCATGTAAGTATGCTGCCTTCACGTCCATTTGGTTTAACAGCAACTCATACTGTGCAGCAAGCTGCATCAGTAGTCGCAGTGATGTCAGATTAGCGGTCGGCGAAAATGTCTCAGAATAGTCAAGTCCTTCTCTCTGACTGTACCCTTTGGCTACATATCTCGCTTTATATGTTTCATTGCCTTTGTCATCCTCCTTTAAAGCATACACCCACCTTCCCCCACTGTCTGTCTATCCTCGGTAATGGCACAAGGGTGAAAGTGTCATTCTCTTTAAAAGAAGTCATCTCATCTATCATCGCCTTTCTCCACTTTTCTGACTTTGGCGATGCCATTGCCTCGTAGAATGTTTGTGGCAATCCCACTGTTGCTCTATAGCAGTAATCAATTGTGATCTCATTGCCTTTTATCACACATTCATAATCCTCTAAATATTTTGGTGTCTTCCTTTCTCTACCAGAAGTACGAGGAGTCTCATTACCATTGGTTGAGTCCGTGTCGCAGTCAGGTTTAAGCTCTGGTTCAGTGTCAGAATCTTTTCCTACATATTCCGTCTGTAACTGACTTGCTTTAGGCATAGTTACCCACTCTACATAGTGGTCCTCCAGTTGGGTCTTCTCGGTCTGCGTCTCACTCTCAGTCACGGTCTTTGTGATGAAGTGGACCAGTCTGTGTTTCTGAACCTTGTTTGTCTCTGGAAAATAAATCAAATAAGCAGGTGAATGACGGTCAAAACCAACAAAGATCCCCTTTTTGCCCTTTGGATCTAGTTTTCTCCTGTTTTGCTCATACACCATGCATTCTGAACCAAACTTTTCCATTTTTGACAAATCTGGTCTTTTTCCTGTGAAAAGGAAATAAGGAGTCTCCCCTGTTCTTTCGCAGTAACATCTGTTCCGTATAACTGCTGCTGTTCTGGCTGCATATGGCCATAGCTCTTTGGGTAAGCCTGATTCTATCAGCATACACCTGACCATCTCAAACAATGTGCGCCAGTTCCTCTCTGCTGTCCCATTTTGATGTGGGGAGTAGGCGCTGATCTCTCATGTTTTATCATATTATCTCGAAGTAGAGATTGATACTCTTTTGAAACAAACTCTGTCCCATTATCCGATCTCATTCGCTTCACTTTACCATATGGTGCTGTGTCTGCCAAGAACTGCTTTGTAGCCTCGACTGCCATGTTTTTGTTCCTGAGAAAGTATACAAAAACAGCTCCAGAAAAGTCATCAGTAAAAGTGATGGCATATTTGTACCGTCGAATGACTCTGGGTCAATAGGCCCACCTAGATCTGTATGTACCAGCCCTAATGGCTCTTTAGCTCTCACATCACTTTTCCTGTTTCTATTCTGGGTGAATTTCCCTTGAATACAGGTTTCACACTGGTTAGGTCTAGTTTTGTTACTAATTTTCATACCTTCTACCACAGCTTCAAGCTTAGCAATATCACCATAGTTACAATGGCCCATTATCTCATGCCATGTTTTCATGTCTAAAGATGCATTGCAGGAGTCCTCACTGCATTCAGAATTTTCTGTGACAATGTCAAGATAGTACATACGGTCCTTTACAATCATCTTGCATATTGTCCCATCTGAAAGAATCATTTTGTTGTCATTCTTCGCAAAGTTGAACTTCGCTCCTTTCGGTTGCTGCATCCACAGAAAGGATATTCTGCGGGTATTCTGGGATGAGGAGAGCATTTGTGAGCTTGACACTCACTACTCGTCCACTGCTGTCGGCCAGCTTGATTTGCGCGTCCCCTTCTTCTCGACACTTCCGGTGATCCGTCTTCCATCAGCCAGCTGCATGATGTGATCTTTAGGCGGAAACTCTCATCAAATCGGATGAATGCGGTCTTGTCGGTGATTATGTGGGCAGAAGCACCGCTGTCCACGAGTAGTCCATATTGCTGCGCTCCCTTGGGTCGCCATTCACTCACCCGAGCAATAATGTTTCTTCTTCTTCCCTCGAAGATTTGGCTTGGTCTCTGCCACGGAAAACTTTTTCCGAATCGTCCATAACTGTAGCCACTTTATTGTTCTTATCAGCTTTTGTCGTTCGCTTGTGTGGTTTCTTATCCTTACTCGTGCAGTCTCTTGCTTTATGCCCCACTTTCTCACAAATAAAGCATTCTCCATTGAAGACGTATTTCTTGTCTTTTCTTTGGGCTTCGGCTTGAATGACTTGGCGGTCATTACTTCATCTGGACTGGGCCTGCTTCGGTAGCGGAGGGTGCATTCAAAACTTCTCAGCCTAGTCTTGAATTCAGCAAAGGTTAACACTTCCTCGTTTGAGTCACATGCACAGAAAATGGGTTGTATTCATCAGTGAGTCCTTTCAACACCATAGCCACCAATAGTGCATCGCTTAGGTTCTCTTTAGCTCTTTGTAGCGCGCCACTAGCTTCTCGACACGTGCTAGATAGCCCGCTAGCTCCTCGCCGTTATCCATTAGCATATTGGTTAGCTCTGTGTACAGCCCGACAATTCGCGGCTTTTCTTCGGACTCAAAATGGCGTCTCAATATTTCCAGACTTTTCTTACCATCTTCTGGTGCTTCATACAGGATGAGTGTCAGTGTTTTATCATCCAAGCAGCCGCTGAGTTCAGCATATGCCAGTTCGTTTTTCCACACGGTTTCTGTTGCGGCCTGTTCGCTGGATCCCGTAGCTACATCACACCCGAGGATAGCATCTTTTAGCCCGATGGTTTTCAAGTATGCTAGGAACCTCGCCTCCCAGATGGGATAGCGGGCCTCATCTCCGTCAAATCGCGGCGGTAATCCTCTCCCATAGAGCGCCGCTGTGCCTGGAACCCACCTGGGCCCATAACCTGTTGATCCTTCTGCTGCGGAAGTCCCTCGCTGTTCATGTGTAGGTATCATTGCTGGTGACTACACTCGGTTCGAGGCACAAGACAGGAGACGATTCTTATTTTTCTTTGTGTGGTCGCTATCACTGAGTCGCTAAACACCTGGCGTGCCACAGTGCACCTTCACTGCCAGAAGCGAACTGCAGGGAAGCTCCACCCCCTTTATTTACATACACCCCAGAACATGGTATCCCTCCACACAAAATAGTACCAACACTAAACTCTAATGCTAGTGGCGTACATCGTCACCCAACATGACACACTCCTGCTGCTGTGGCTCATAGAGGCGCCAAATATAAATAAATAAATATTAACCTGCCGTGCACGTTTTTGGAATGTAGCGGGTACAGGTAGAACATGCAAAGTCCACACAGGAAGGCGTGAGCCCGGAATCAAACCTTCTGTCATGTGAGGCAGATGTGCCAAAAAGTTGACCACTGTGCCAGACTGCTTACTGTTTTTTTATGTATCAAATATTGTTTGGGGGGCTAGAACGGGCTATGTGTTGCGAGCCAATCTATGACTTGAGAGAGACCTTCAGAAACACTGCCACTCGAGCGAAGAGAATTGGTTTGCAGTAGCTGCAGTTCAGAGCCTGTGTGCCGTGAGCAAAAATTTTGTCTGTCAAGGCTAATGCAGTTTCTCAGCTCCATTTCAAAACATCAGATGTGTCAATGTTCTCAGAGCCTTGTGTCAGTGTACTGCAACCTACCCAAAACAAAGTCCTGCTCACAATGTAGGGGAGCCATTTATTGACCAAAACTGAAATACAAGAAAAATAATCTGCAACATTTCCTTGACATTAACATAAATCCATCACACATTTCAGTGTGTACGCACCGCAACATATGGCACAGAGTTTGTAACAAATGCTTTAAAGCGGTGGCCCAGTTTTAGGTTTTGAGGACTCAGAGGATAACAGTGATCAAGCCAGCGACAGGTGCGGCAGCAACGGTGGCTGAACCTGAAATGAGAGGTCACACTTTATAGAATTTAGAGCGAGTCAAACACAATGTTATCACAGCCATGAATTTTATTTTAGCCTTCTGCTAAATCTATATTAAATCTTGATTTATAAACTGCATCCAGTTTCTATATTGCGTGACTGGAGTTTATGTCACATAGCTTTTGACAGGAGAGGTGCACACAGAGCTGGTGACTAAGCCGATCATACGGCAGAAAGACAAAAATAAAAATAAAAATCACGCTCATTCAGGCTGCAGCTGTGGAACATTTTCCAATTTTGAAATCTTATTGAAAAGTATCACAAATAATCTAATATTCAGATTTTTTTTGGGCATCAGTTTAAGAACAATTTTGTATGCACAGACAAAATAACGCATTTCACGTTATGAATGACGCATGTGATGGCAGAACCACAGTAGTGAATTTGCCAGCTAAAATGGCACATTTGAGTACCGGTAAGCCCGGTTTGTTAAAAAAATTATCATTAGGAATTAATGGTGCTCAGATCAATTGGCCACAGATGGTGAAAACGATTTCCGTGAATATGTACGTGATCAGGATCGATCCATCAATGCCTTTGATTGCAGATCACAAAGGCTTTGCTCAGACTGCTAGCTAAAATCCGATTTTTAACCCATGCAGATTGAAACTGGATGGCTCTTTTGTAGTCTGAACAGTCACAAAGCACATGAAGTCGAGTAGTAACTCAACATGTATGTATGCATGTATACCTGCTGCTGCTGCAGTGCCTGTTGCGACTCCAGCGTTGACGATAGCTGAGAGCCCCACCGCAGCTGGGTAGCCAATGGTGGCAATTGCAATTGGCGCAAAAAGCAAAATTCCTCCTGGACAAAAGCAAGACAACACCAAGAATGACAGACAAACATTTGTTGAATGTACTTTCATCTAAATCTTTTTATTTTTAGTTTGATACATCTGATTAGCCAAGTAATTGCAACTACTATTGTTGACGAGTCGACTAGCAAAATAATCATCTGTGGCAGTCCTTGTTGAGAATTGTTATTACATAGTCTGTACAGACTGGGTTAGTGCTCTTATTCATGTGACATGGATAAGACTTGCCAGGAATGCAGAAAATGAAACCAAATTAGAAGTGTGTGTTTGTGTGTGTATAAGGGATTCATAAGCTCTGCCCTCCCAACTGAACCACCTGCCACCCACTCGCTACCCAAAGTAAAACTGTCTACAAGCGCCCCTGATTCACAGCTTAATTCTACCTTCTGAATGCAAGAGCGTTTAACACTTGTGCTTGTTATCATGCTTACCTGCTGCGCCCGCTGCGCCCGCAGCAACAGCCAGTGCTGAAACTGAAACACAAAAGAGGGCAAATTTCATTTGAAAAGAGAATGCACTCAGACAAATATTAATTTGCCCTGTCTGCCGATTTGAATTGGTTCAATTGTTATAATTAATGCGCACATCGAATTCGGTGCAGTGAATTTATAGGGACAAAATGAAAACAAGAAACTAGGTGTGGTGGTGGGGGTGGGTCGGAAATAGGCTAGGAGCGCCCACTGGTTCACTCCACCCGTTCGGATATTCCGTGCGAAAGTCAAATTGGCCGTTCGGAAATTCAGATTGAAACCAAAACAGTGCCAGTGGAAGCACTAGGCGTCAAGTAGCACAGATTAAACCATTTCAACCGCGATCTGCTGATTGGTTAAGAACATGACATTTCTGTAATAACACAACAATTATTTAACGTTAAATTACCGTTTCGTGACTGTGAGAGTGGAAAAAATGCAATGGTCAGAAGCAAGCAAGGGTGGACAGACATGGCGCAGTTTAAATTAAACTATACCACTAAGCCGTTTTGTTTTCAACGTCAAAAACCCAATTTTCTCCACTGTTTAATATTTAATACCAACGGTATGATGTGTAGTAACTTTAGCGTCATGAGATGTTTTAGTTTCTTTTAGTATCTACGACTAAAAATCACATTTGGCCGCTGACCAGTGAGTCTCGCTACGGTATAACGTACACGTTTGCAAGACGACGCGGATTAATCCTCAATATCGACTAAAGAGTAATTATTACTCACGAAGTCCCATTTCGTCCGTGTCGTTTCACTCAGTTAAACAACTTGATGGCTTGTCCTCAGAGAGTGTTGTAACGATGAGGGAGGGGTGTGAGGACAGATATGACATTGAAACGACCACCGGAGAAGTGGTTTGGTTGGTTAAAAACACCAGATGAATGTTATTGGCTTGGAGTACTGTCAATCAATTGTTCCTTTTTTTTTTTACACAAAAGGTGAAAGTGTGGGCCGTCACATGTTTACTTCATTTCATGCGTTGCATTAATTCAACAGTTGAGTTAAGTTTCGATTTGAGTTTTCAAGTCCTGTGCTGCGGATGGCATTTGAACCAGGAGTGGTTTGCTTGAAGGTTGATCGCTGTTACAGTTGACCACTGTTGTCTTTAACAGTACCTTGTAATCACGTGTCAATTGTGCGCATGCGTGCCATCGGAGGCTCGCACGGCGTCCACTTGCGCTCGCCCCAATTTAACGCTGAATAAGATAAACGGTCATATTTAATCGGATAACTCGCTCCCTCGATTGTTTTGTCTCGAACACATTGTTTGTGGACCGACGCAGGAAGCTCGATGTCGGTGGCAAACGCGAAGCTTAGTGTCCTGAAACCGGTGAGAGGCGTATTGCCATCGCTATTACAATATTACGTCCCGGTGGCGACAATCAGATATTAAGTGGTCAATCTCTGCTTAAAGATTCGCGGTACTAGAATTTGTCGCTAATAACTCAATGTGAATCTCGTTATTTCCCCAATACTGTGTTAAGTGGTCTAACCTCTCCACCTCAGGTGATCCCATACACAGGATCAATACCTGGAGGCCTGCACCCCGGAGAGATCATCATCATCCAGGGCACTGTCCCTTCAAATGCTGACAGGTGAGCTGTGACTAACACAGTTGCATCATTTAAATGCACATGCACTGTCATTCCCGGTTCCCCAACCTTTAGCTCACCAAGACATAAGTGAATTATGAATCGTGTGCCCTCTAGTGGGCGAGCATCAAAATGTTCAGCCTGTCACTTATTTGTCGCTGGTCCAAAAAGAGAACAAAGCCACAGTATTTGTAGTCCATTAATTTCTGGCCAACGATGAAGATAAACTGTGAGAGTGTTCCGATGTCTCGTATCATGGTTGTAGTTTCAATCACGATAAGTTTTCGCTGCGTGGAAGGCTCAAACAATTAAACAGCTGCCAATATGATGTGTCTCTAAACTACAACTCCCGTTCTTAAACAAAATAAATAATTGGTTGGGATAATGGATAGTAATTTTTAAAAATAAAATCTATAAATTAGATTTGCAATTAGACAATCCTTTTGCCTCAATTCAGAACTAACAAAATGAGATTCAATTTAATGTTAAATGGGATTCAAGCATACAACTGCCGCAATTTAAAGTTTAACCTCAAATGAGGATGAATAATGTTTAGTAGGCTTTCTGACATTTTTTTCCCCATTTTATAGCAAAAGCTTGAAGGTGTCGTATCAACACTGACTAGAATATTGAAGAGCAAATATGCAGTGGATTCCTGTATATATTTCCCGGAGAAACGTTTTCCTGTAGATGTGTAATGTCTTGGCATGCTTATTCTCTTGAGGTTTCAGATTGACCTGTCCTGCGGCGGCAGTACCAGGCCGCCTTCTGATGTGGCCTTGCACTTCTGCCCTTGTTTCGAGGGCTCGCCCTGCGTGCGATGCAACTCTTTGCTGCAGGAGATCTGGGGCCAAGAGGAGACGGTGCAGCAGCTGCCTTATAAACGCGGGGCCCCATTCGAGACCATCATCCTGGTGCGCGAGGACGCCTTCAAGGTCAGAGATGCCTGAACCGAGAACTGTGAAGCAGATGGGCAAATTGTATGTTCCTCAGTGCAACACATTTCTATTCTTTGACATTTTTTTTTTTGTAAATAAATGAACAGGTGGCAGTAAACGGAGCTCACCTCCTGGAATACAAACACAGAATCCCACTAAATAGGATCAACACATGTTCTGTATCTGGGAAGGTCCAAGTGCAGGCTATAGGCTACATCCCAAACTCTGTGAGTTGCTTCCTGCGCTTGCATCGTTTCAATTTGCCTTCGCTGTGATTAAAGTTGCTCTTTGTCTCTCTTAGGGAGTACACTCAGAGACTGGTGACTTGGTGAGTTTCTTCCTCTGTACCACAGATCTATCAACATTCTGCCTGATCGCTAATGAAAGTTGAAGGTCAGAATTGCAAAAAAGACTGGACAGTTGACCGGGTTGTACTATTCCAAAAGGAAAGATATTCATTGTACAAATGATTTTGACACTCTAGATTTTTTCTGGACTTTAAGTCACACTTTTTTTCCCCCATAGTTTGGCTGGTCCTGCGACTTAAACTCAGGTGCCACTTGTATCTATTAGAATTAGAGCTTGGACTGGCACCTAAAATCATTGTTCATTAAATGTGGTGAGTTTATGTGTTACTGCCACCTTCTTTACAACAAAGAAATAGAAAAACAATTGGATGAAGAAGAAGAAGTTATTCATTACCGCTGGTGGCCACCGTCTTTATAGCATGCTAAGATAATGCACTAAAAGTATCTGCCAACTGCCAAAAAAAGTAAAAGAAATGGAATGGTCTCGTCATCGTGGCAACAAATGAGTACAACGTAACCTAGTTTAGTATACGGCTTCCTTATGTCCCAACAAGGATTTACAGCACCAAAAGGTGCAAATAATGCGCAATGCGACTCGGGGATCTAGTTATGATAAGTCATTTTAAACTAAAAAGAAAAACTTTGAACAATGCTCAGTTTCCAAACAGTCGGCGCGAAGTAGTATCCATATGAACCCATATTTCGAGTATATGGATTTTAGATGTCAGTTCCAGCTTGTTCTTGGTCTCGGTTTTTGTAATATGAATTCCTACCAAAAATATATCTTCCTATTCCCCCATCTTACCTTGGCAATTATCTCCTTCAGTGTTTAATGTTTTTTTCCCCCCTGGATAAAAGGACAAAAAGAAAGCGTTCCCAGAGGAGCCCCCCCCCCCATCCGTTCTCACGTTTGTGTAATGGCCAGGTTTCCCACAATACTTTTGTCCATGTAACGCGTGATGATCAAGACTCTTGTGGGATTGAAGTGTTGTCCTACTGCCCTTTTAGAGCCTCCCCTACAAAGGCAGTATCCTAAAAGGCCTGAGCCCTGGGCAGCACATAACCATCAAAGGACAGATCAGCATGTATCCACACAGGTAACCACTGCATGATATCGATGTTGGTCAGAGAACGCAAAAGCTTCCTGTCAGAATCTTAGCTTCTGCTCCCAAACGCTCTCGCAGCGTTACGGTGAACCTGTGCAACAGCAGAACGGAGAGCATCGCTCTTCACCTCAACCCTCGCATGAAATCCAACACGTTCATCAGGAACTCGTACCTGAATGAATCCTGGGGTCAGGAGGAGCGGGAGTTAGTCTTTTTCCCCTTTTCCCCTGGAGAGTATTTTGAGGTAAAGGACACTTAAAAATATATATATATATTTCAAAACAAAGGGTTTGTGGTTGAGGACTGTGTACTTTCCTGTCAGATTCTCCTGCTCTGCCAGTCGCATCAGTTCAAGCTGGCAGTGAACGGCTTGCACTTGTTTGAGTTCAAACATCGGGTTCAGGACCTGAGCACCATCGACCTGCTGGAGATAATGGGAGACCTGGAGCTCATGGATGTCAAACTGTGGTGATCCAGCCCGCCACGTTCCTTGGGGGTTTCGTCGTGGGGGTTTTTGTCTCCCTCTTCTCTCTCAAATTTCTGTTTCTCATTTATTTTCGAGCTTGTGTTATTTCATTCTTTTATTGTGTCACGTGTGACATTGGTTCGCTTCTTTTGAGCCTCATGTCACAAGAATGTAACAAAAGCAAGACATGCGTGAAGCACATCAGTTTATTTTGATGACGCCTTCCTTTCTCATGTAAGTACTTGTCGATAAATAGTGTCTTGTTTTGACTTGCCATGACAGTTAAGATTTTTGAAGTGTTACCTAAAGCTCTGCCTTTACAGTTAAATCATGGAGGAAACATTGTCACCAGTATTTTAAAGTGTTCGCAAAGCAGGGTGGAAATTCAGATGTCATACCATAAATTTAAGGTGATGATCTTGATTCAAAGAAAGGAAACAGGAAAACCATGTATATTTTTTGTGGCAGTGGCGGAGCGTAAAGTATAGCTGATGGAATTTGTGTCTTGAAATCCCTGCGCAGTGACTTGACAAAAAAACCCCAAAACAAAACTGGTAAATACAGTGATCTTGTCGCTCATTTTCTTCAGCATGTACTGGAGCATCATCGGTAAAGTGACGTCACTGCAGGATAATGAAAGCCCTTTGTGAACCCCATTATTCTTCAATCATTATTAAGACAAGAAACATACAAGCCTTTTCTGGAGAAACTGATGCTTTACAAAGATATGGCCGAGTGTAATTGACGATTTACAAGGGGTGTTCATTTAACAGTATGTTCACTTTTGTAAATTTGCAGTGGTCAAGAACAATCATACTGAGGGGGCTTTAATACTTGAATCAACAAAGGGAACAATGTTCTTCACCCTGTACTTTGAGTCACTTTGTGGAAAGTAATGACCAAAAATATCTTTCACTTTTGCAAAGACTTGAAAATGTGTGTTTTCTTACCTAAAATGCATAAACTTTTTATGGACTTGGGACATGTTGATTTTGGCAATGGTTGTCTATGCCCATCGATAATCTGAGCCGCTTTATCCTCACGAGCGTGCTGGAGCCTATCCCAGTTTACTCCGGGCAGTAGATGTCGTACACCTTGCACTGCCAGCCAATCGCAGTGCACACAGACAACCATTGACACTCACAATCACAACGAGGGACAATTTAGAGTGTTAAATTAACCTGCCATGCATGTGTTTGGAATGCGGGAGGAAACCGGAGTACCCGAAGAAACACACACAGGCATGGGGAGAACTTGCAAACTCCTTACAGGAAGGCCGGTGCCGGGAATCGAACCCATGACCTCTGATCAGTGAGGTGGACGTGCGAACCAGTCGCGCACTGTGCCGCCTTGGTTCTGGATAGGTGGAATTTAATTGAAATAGACAAGGCGGGTCAACAAGCTTTTCGGCAAATGGTTTGTGAAACTGTACTTCGCTTATTCATCCACAAGGTGTCAGACAAGTACTACAAACTAACTAAAGACAGCTGCTTTAGCCGAACACCAAAGCCTTCCTTTAGAAGTCAGGTGTTCTCACTGCACAAGTTAGGAACTTCAACAATTTGGCATCTGATAAAAAGTAGGTGATTTATTTATATAACTTTCATAACCATGGTACAATACAACTGTCATCCCCCTCCCCAATCCCCATAAAAAGAACGATACGCAATAGGGTGACATCAACTATTGCAACGGCTGAGAGTGTACATAGGGGAAAAAGGTATAGAAAATACCGCCCAATCAACAACGGGCAAATAGGCATAAAGCTTGGTTTGTACTTGACGCACGTACGTTCGGTGCAGAAATTAAACGTGAAATCAGGCTGACAACTTTTGCAGCATTTATACTCTGCATGGCTTGCCCAGGTTGTTATCTGACATCCTGCCAGATTATAAGGGGCAGTAACAAGCGTCAATGGCACGGGTTCACCATCTCTGGTCCTCGAGGGCCACTATCCTACATGTTTTAGATGTCTCCCTCCTCCAACACACTTGATTCAAATGAGCAGGATGGTTATCAGACTTCTGGAGAACTTACTGATGCTGATTAACAGTTTACAGGAAAATTTTTTAAAAATGGGTGTAGAAAACTGTTGTTTTCACAACTCTTGCTTGTCCACGTTACACCGCGTGGAACCTTCAGGATGGTTCTAAATTTTTGTGGGTGCGCCGTGAGGAAAATCTGGGCAATACTGATGCCGCACGGAGAGGCGTCGTTACCGAAATGACAAATTTTGCTGTGCAGACTTCACGGATGCGGCAAGCATAAACCAAGTTTAAGACTGTTTTTTTGGGGGGCAGTGAGACTGACAGAAATTGAGATTTTTTACCAAAAAATGCCAAGAACGGTCAAAAAAATGTATACATTTTCTTTGAAATGTCTGAGACTGACAGACACACCATTTTGGAAAACAAACCCTTGGGCACATTAGAGGAGACATTTCCCATCAAGTTCAAAGGGAGTGACAGCGCGTGTCAACACAGCAGAGAGGTTTGGCAAGGTGTTGGCTGAGGTGTGCTCAGGTCCCTTATCAGTGTCCGATTTCCAACAATGGCAATTGGTGGGAGCCTGAAACCAAAGTTGACTGCTCCCTTGTCAGAAAGTGGCACGGGTTTGCACATGTTCAGTTTCGTTCTCAGACAGAGCTGAGTTTGACCAGTCCTCTGACAGAGTCCTCGTGCAGCGAGTCCTGGCTGGCCGGATTATAAAAGCCGGCCTGCACCGTGTGGCTGTGACCCAGGGGGGTGTTGCAAGGAAGCATACCTGGAGGTGAGGGCAGGTCCTCCGGCGTGAGAAAGTGGTGGTGTGCAATCTGGTCCTGGAGGGGGCGACTGTGGTTGTGCGAGTGAGCGTGTGCGTGAACGGGCAGCATATCGGTGGACTCCTGGCAGCTCAGGCTGGCTGTTGAGGTCGCAGGCGTGGGCTGTCCGAGGGGGAGTGAAGTGCAAGGTCCACCCAGCCCGAGCGAGGTGCGACTTGGGAGGGCTCCTCCGTTTTCCGGGGAGGCCGTTATGATGACTGGCTCGCTGCTCTGCTGTTGGAGGAGAGGCGTGGCAGCGGCCTGCAAAACGAATTTAGTGCTCTGAATGCACTGGTCTTGGTCACACTGAAAGCAGGTGACAGAAGGAGGAGCGGGCGAAGGAGAAAACAGGAACATGGAGGTGATGGCAGATAAGGGAGAAATAAGAGTGAGTATATGAATGGATAGGGCAGGGGGGAGGGGGGAGAACAAGATTTTAGTACCCTCAATAGAATAATGGGCCCATAAAGAACTGGTACACCAAGAAATACTCAGGTGGGTAAAATTGAAAAGTCAGTTGCTGCCTATTGATCTCTGCTTACATTCCCAAAAGTGGAGCATGTTTAAGGTATGGCCATTCTCACGTTCATGTGGTGGGTGACTCTGGTTGTAAAGATCTGGAAAAGTTTCAGTAAATTAGAGGGAATTTTCTGGCAAATGTCCATGGGAAGTTCAGATTCTGTGACAATTGTCCAGGATTTATGGGAATTAATTGGAAACTGAGGGTAATCGTAGATGCAAAGGTATCATTTTCAAGCATTAATATAACCATTTGGTTTTGTCATAAGCAGTCATCAAAATTGAGCGCTCGACATGCCCACGTGAGGTCATTATCGTACCATAACAGTGCAATTTGAAATTCAAATTAAGGCTTGCAAAAAACAAACAAACAAAAAAACTGTGATGGCTCATAACAAAAAACTTGTAACTTGCAGAAGTTCGAAGTCAACTTGCCAATGTAACCATTTTTAGTTAATACCTGTATACAATAAAATATTTCCCCCCAACCATACTTCAGCAAAGAGCCAACTTTCAATTTAGTAATTTCCTGGTTAGTCCCGTAAATTTCCATGGAAAGTTTGCCATTTAAAAATTCCCGAAATTCCGCAACGCTAGCAGTGACAATGAGCCATGATGCCACTAAGCAGCTATGAAGGCAGGCCAGCCCCAGATGGAAGAGGTGTCAGACAAAGAAAAAAAAACCCAGAGAAAGCATGTCAAGATATCTCACCTGTTTGTCTCAGTATCATTGACCTAAAAGATGAGATCGCAGATGTTTAACTCAAAAGGCACGGTCGTGGATACTCCACCTATGCTGTTTCTCGTTGTCCAGTTTTGTGTTGGCTAACAAAGACACGGCACTGCCACTTAAAAAAAAACCCTCACTCAACTTTCTAAAGGCCTATTGTGATACATGGGTCACACTCTGCAAGCACACTTCAGAAAACAATTGTCGGTGAACAGTTTGTTGCCATATTTCCAAATTTAAGTTAAAATTCCAAAGGCAAAGCCAAAATCCATTTGTCAACACCACCCGGAAATGCCACCAGCTAGCTTCTCTGGGCCCAAGCTCATTAAGACGGACCGATGCGAGACTTTTGGAAGTCTCCCATGGTCTGATGAGTTAACATTTGCAAATTTATTTTGGAAATTAGGAACGTTGCGTCCTGCCGGCCATTGGCTGAGATGCAAATGTTCCTGATCCAGACAAAATATCCAGAATGTTCCCGAGAGGTGATGATTGGATTGGCATCTCTGGTAAAAAGGAGGATGCACACATAAAATGAGACAGTCACCGAGTTGTGCCACCGTCAACAAGCCCCCAGACGACATGGTTGAACTTTGCAATTTATTGTTCCTGACAACATTCAACTTGGTGCTGTGTCAGAGGACAACACTCACGATCTGCAAGCCTTGACGCAAATCTTCCCTCTTTTTGCAAGAGCTACGTTGTTACCCAAAATGCAGTTTATGAGTGAAGCAAAGGACAATGACAATTGAACATGCTTTTAAAAACACATGTGTTGGTATGGTCCTCAAAATATGCATGTTTATGTCCTACGTGTTCCTCTCCTACAATGGTGACAAAAGCATCTTACCATGTGGCTCTGTTGAGACTGTGTGGATCCGTACACGGTGATGCCATTGGTTGGCGGCGCCACCTGTGGCGTG
The DNA here is from genome assembly GCA_026261675.1 of Hippocampus mohnikei. Lineage (NCBI taxonomy): Eukaryota > Metazoa > Chordata > Actinopteri > Syngnathiformes > Syngnathidae > Hippocampus > Hippocampus mohnikei. The sequence goes on from JAKGUB010000521.1 coordinate 7,723,233, forward strand.
TCGAGATAGATGAAGCCACGTCGGTCAATGAGACTAGAAGGAGAGAGGAGCAAGGTATTATTGGTGATTGGGTTTAGGATGAGAGAATTGCAAAATTTCTCCCCAGTATGGAGAACCCTGAGACCAAAACGTTTGAGAACCCCTCCTTTAAAGGCAAGGAGCATACTAGCATTTTGAGAGTGAGTGTGCGAAGGAAGTCCTCGGCAAAGAAACAAATGCAGCAGGTTCTCCCCAATGGTCGCGTGTTTGGGGTTGCGAAAGGAAACGCTTCCTTCACTTCCTTGCTTGCATAGTCTAAGGCTGACTTCAAACATTCCTTCCACGCTAGTGGCCCTTAACAGTGTTAGAACTGCGGCAGCCACCTGCGCCACGAAGGTTCTTCCTTTGCCAGCTGCAAATAATTATTGTTGAGTCATGCCTTGTGAGGGCAAAGCAGCCTTTGCTAGTCTCTTCTTTGGGGAAAAATAGTTGCGAGATGTGTCGCAAAAAAAATTGCTGGATATAGTGAAAATGTTGCAGAGTTGGCAACATTGCAGACACAAGTCATAGCTCTTGCTTTGCTAGCCCACGTGAACTACCGTCCACACATGTGTACAACAAATAAAAGTATCATATGTTTTCAAAGTTTTACGTCACAGACATTGTGAGGGGTGGTGAGAGACTGTTGACAGGCCAGATGTGGCCCCCGGGCCATACTTTGCCGAGGTCTGGGCTCATGTCTGTCTTTTTGCTTTTCATCACATGAACAGCCTAAGTGTGAGATTGAATCCGTTTTACAGACTTTGATCTGAGATTTGTCGGCGAAGTGTGATTGAAATCCATTCAGCTCTTGCAGTGGCTAGGCGAAGCAAAAAAAAAGGCTGGAGGCGGCTCAAGACAAAGCAGCTCCTCACATCTGTTCTGTTTTGTCAGTACCAGAGAAATGAACACCCTCCCCCGAGTGTGTAATATTTTGAACCGCTACAATGTGTAACTAAACATGGGACAGTTATGATGAATGCTCAGTGATTGACATCATACCTCGGTGGCAGAGGTCCACACAGCGCTGCGCAGCAGTTGGTGACGATGTTGCCATGGCTGTATGGATTATAGTTGTCCTTCCCTCTTTTAGAAGACCACGAGCCTTTTATCTGAAGGAGACATCAGTCACAGCTTTAGTTGGCTCAGAGGTCATGCACGTGGAATGTCTAGACTAGCAGTTTGTGTGTAGCCGGGCTCAAGCTCTGACAGGCAGATAAATAGACCTTAATAATAATAACAACAACAACAATAATAATTATCATTATTATGGCGGCTCGGTGGCGGACTGGTTAGCACGTTCGCCTCACAGTGCAGAGATGCAGGGTTCGATTCCAGGCACCGGCCGTCCTGTGTATACTTTGCATGTTCTCCTTGTGCCTGCGTGGGTTTTCTCCGGGTACTCTGGTTTCTTGCCACATTCCAAAAACTTGCGTGAGAGGTTAATGGAACACTCTAAATTGTCCCTAGCCCCTAGGTGTGAATGTGAGTGACTATGGTTGTTTGTCTTTGAGTCTCCTGCGATTGGCTGGGAACCGGTTCAGGGTATGTCCCCCGCCTACTGCCCAAATAAAGCTGGGATAGGCTCCAGCACGGATGGATGATTATTATTATTTTTGTTGGTGATGTTGGGCACTCGTTAATCAGAGAACCAAATTAAGAGTACCGGTAGAGTGATATGAATGTATCTGTTTGCAAAAAATGCAAGAGACACCTTGCTAAGCTAATATTAAATATTTGTTGAAAAGCAAGCCAGTATTTACAATTGACAAAGCCTTCCACTGTAAAATACACCAACCAGAACATTCCCTAGATGACTGGACTAAGCAAATCAACACTTAACTAAACAGTAATGTGCAGCCCTATAGGTGCACTGATGTATACATTTCAGTATATTCTGTACTTACGTCTTCGTTGGTGGTCTGGTTGGAGCTGATAAGGTACGTATGGAAGCCTGAAAGGCCAACGATAGACCACACAGAAAAGAAACACACCACCACCTCCAACACGGTGACGGTGCAGTCAAGGAAGAAATCATTCTGGACTGGGTTAATGAACACTATGCACACAAAGAACTACGAATGAAGAGTGCAGCTTGGACACAGATGGGCACTAGCGCCAATCGCTCCCCAACAAGCTAACATATCGACCTATATAGCCTGGGGAGGCTTGTCCTCTTGCCAATAGATCTTTGTTATCACTTCATTTTTACTCGGAATGAAAAACATAGTACATTTGCTCTGCTCTACATTGAGCTTATGAATACAGTGAATACCTTCTTGCCTTGACACCGACCTACTATCCCTTGGTAAATCTCACTGTAGCATAGTGCATGAATGCTGTATTCCTTCAAATTAGATCAACAAAGAGGTTAACAAAAATCTCACTCATTTTGTGGGAAGGTCAAAATGACTCCAGCACACATTTTAGTCAAGTGCTGCTGGACAAGCCCATCTCAGCTCAGTTTGTCACTCATTTCTCTGCCAGACAAACTGTTATGGCACGTAGCCATTGAGAGGATGGCAGGAAATGAGAGCTCTTGGCGCTCGACTAGATTTGATCGGGGTTCATGTTCTTGGCTTTGGATTGGATATGAATCTGCTGATGGAGTCCTGCTTGAAGTGGATGGAAATACTGTCCTACGATTTCACAGAGCTTAGAAAAAGAAATCAAGTGCACCTGCATCACTACAGGTGGGAAAACTTCAATGACGGATGACGATTTTCAGCTTAACTCGTGATAAATAAACTCCAAACCGCGAAGAGGAATACCAACAGCAAAGCGATTCTGTACAAAAAAAAAATTAAGAAATTAGATGTTTCAATGAGGAGCTACCTAATATTACCAGCCATAAAAATAGCTCATTTAAAAACAGAAGTCTATTAATGCAGCTCTATGCGGCACAAGTTAGTGCAAACTGTAGGCCGGTCCCAAGCCTGGATAAATGCAAAGCGTTGCGTAAGGAAAGGTAGGTGTATAGATGTGTATAGATACTCTGGTAAAACCGGGAAACACGGAGCCCTCGGTGCCGGCGCCGCCTAGAGGTCGGTGACACTTTAGCATGTGTGAAATCCTGCGTAGAGTCATTACGTTGGTGTGAATGCAATGCTGCATTGAAATGCGTCTCTGAAAGTATAAACTAGTCTATTCCCCCCACATTCTAAACGTAGAAAGACGTGTTTTGTAATCGAAACATGACACCGTTTGATTTTATGTGAATCGGTGTTGAGTAGTATCGAGGAAAATAGCCCCCGCTTCCAAAAAAGGGGGGGAAAAAATCTTCGGTACGCACCACCATACGGAGTTGGCAGGCAAGAGAGCTAGAAGAAAACCAAAGAAAAGGCTGATGGATGTAGTGAAGGGAACACATTTAGAAGACTGGCTTCGATGGAAAAGCATGACGTGCTGTCGCGACCCCTCATGGGACAAGCTGAGAGGAAAGGAAGACAATATCTACAATTCATCATTGACTACTTTCTTCGATTCCCTGAATTACAATTCAACGTGGAAACAATAATTCAAGACAAGCTTCTCTTTTACAGGTTGGGAATCAGAACCATTTCACAGGTGTTTCCACTGACAACTTCATATGTCTCAAACATACCCCATTGCAAAGGCTCTGTGAAGAGGAAGGGAATGTGATCAGAGAGACAGTCCAAGGAGATGTCTACATGTTGGATATGACCACTGAAACACGAGGCAGCAGAAGAAAAGCAGCTTATAGCAGGAAAATAAAAAAACAAACCAAAAAAAAAACCCATTTGAAGGTATAAGGCAAACCTCAAGTTGCAGTGAAAGGATATCTGGCGGGGCTATCTTTAAGAGCATTGAGGAACCCACCCCGGTGAGAACCTGTAGAAACAGAGAAGAAGAGATTCCATAAACATAGCACGTGGGGTGATTAAGCAGCTCTGACACGTTTGGGCTGAGAAATTAAAAATGTAATCAGGATTTTGATTTGGTGTTTTCTCGATCTTAGCTGATTGAAGAAAAACGATTCATGTATGGAACGGTGGTGTAGGTGTGCAAGTTCCGTTGTTGTGAAAGTACCCTGAATGCAGCCCTTGCAGAGCAAGAATGTGACTGTGATTCTGACATCATTGAACATGCTTCTCCTTGAACGCCGAGAACGGCAATTGCCGTCAACGGGAATCCTAAGGAGGAACGCCGTCGACGTCAACTACCGTCAACTTCATTTTTTTCCCTGGGATTGGGTGGAGAAAAGTGTTCTGTTCAATTATTAAACTGGGAAAGTCAATGAAACACTATGACCAGCAGATGGCAGCATTGGGTCTCTTTTGGATGAGCGAACACTGTATCAAAACAACGTGTGCGCTTGTGAACATGGCGGATCTCTGGAAATTCGACCGCTACTAGCAACTTGTGATCGATCAAAGTTAAATCTACTACAAAAAGTGCCACAAAAGAGAGATGATTTAAATTTAGAAGTAGAAGACGTAATGTACACCTATACACACAGATACAAATGCACAACATGATGCATGCACACACATGCATACACACTACTCAATACTACTACTACTACTAAAAAGCCTGCAAATAATTTTATAAAGTTTGTCAAATGTAAAATAATTTACTGGTGATATTTTGAAATGCATTACAAACACAAACACATTGTCATTGTTGCTGTTGAGTACTAATGTGGAATTTGTGATGAAATAAGAGTCTGTGAGCCTTGAAGAATCAGTCAAAATGCTCTAAATAGGCTGGCACTCAATCGGTTGTTTCTTTCTTTCTTTCTTTCTCTCTCTTTTTTTTTAAATGGCTGTCATTGAAATAATTGACTACTTTTATAACAACCTAGTTGGAGTTGACTGTAAAACTAAACGCACAACAAAAATAATTGCACACATTGTATGTCTAAATACAAGACATGCTTTGGTTTTAAAACATCACCGGTGCTAATGCCAAAGTCAAAGTAAAATCCAATTGACATACTAACTGAAAAATAAATAAGATAAGGGTTGCACGGTTTGAACGTGTGCAAAGATGCAATGCAACAAAAAGATGTGGCTGCAGTAGAATGAAAATGCAAGACTTGACAAAAAGAATCGAGTGTTCAAGATTAAAATGTTCAGTGCAGGGATGAATGGGCGTGAGGCTATGATGGTAGTTTAGCGTAGTTGAGTTTTGGTAGTTGAGTTTAAAGTTTTGACATCAATTCATATTTTTTTGTATTAATCATGATTTCAGTTTCAATCAAAAATATTGGTGATTATTACTTTTCCATAATTGCCCAGCCCTATTTGACAATCAGAATGTTGGGTTGTACAGACACAGGCACATGTACACGTACCAGTTATTGTCTGCGGAAAAGGCTAGGCAGAGTGCCTAGAGGCAGAGTACCCCGTAGGTGATATATGGGCTGTTGATGCCCAAGATCAGACAAATGTCTGCATGCATATACTGTTTATTTTGCTCATGAGTGCATGTGTGTGTTTTACTCACTACGTAAAATAATGTGAGTGATGACAAAGGCAAAGATGAATATCGTGAGGAAGGACAGCGAAAGGATGAACATATAGAAGAAGCGGTAGTTCCTCCTTCCCACGCAGTTCCCCACCCAGGGACAGTGGTGGTCAAAACGCTCTGTGTGGATAGGGAAAGAGTAAAATCATTAATGCAGGCCATTTTTGGGCTGCCCCACACACAAACGATTCTTGCGATTTTGGTCAGCAGATTCTCAATTTTTAGGGTTTTTGTGTAATGGAAACAACAATGTTTGTCCTTGTCTCTTCTGAATCAAATTGTAGAATGTAGCATAATTAATGGCAGAGAGGTATACAATATGGAAACAAATAACGTAAAAAACTTTTTTTTTTAAAATTACAAACATGAAACAAAAAATGTGAAATACTTTTACCAACGCCAAACCAAATTTGGAAAAACACAATGAGCTTGGGATGTTCCAATACGATTACACGATTGGAATTCGGGTCCGATTCACAACACAAACGAAGTGAGAACACTCAGGGTAAGCCATAAGATACTTTTTAAATAGCCCAAGTCTGCCTTGCCTGCAATAAAGCCACCTTACTCAAAGGAACAAGATTTGAGAGAGTGGCTGATATACAGTACATAGATGCATGTACATGCTGCATCTCTCCATCTACATACACTCACAAAAAAAAGCAGTGTACATGAGGCACATTTTCAAGGCTTCATGGAAAGAAACCAAATTGCTTGTTTGAATGTAACACCACAGTTGCTTCAGAGCACGCAGCTCGCTACGCAGTGGGAATCCACATCTGTGTAAAATTTGGGGCAAAGTGAAGTGTCCCACGGGGTCTAGGCAGAATAGACACACAATGTGAAAAATAGAGAAAATATGAACACAAGCTCATGGGGGGGACAGTGGTTGAAAATGAGTGGAAGAGTGACTGTAACTAAATTATGATGAGATTAGTTTTTGAGGGCATGTATGGGGCTGTAAAAGTGTGCAAGCAGAAGATTTTTTTTTCTCCAAAAGGTCATCAAGGATTTGGAATATGAGAGTGAGGGGGGGCAGCAACCTTTGGAGAGGCAGATGTTCAAAGTTCCAAAGCGTGCACACTTTTTTTCATTATTACTTGTGGAAATGATACAAGTATACCTTGCACAAAATTAACTGATTTGCAGCCCTTCAATACAAATTTATATTGAACAACCTATTGAACAACTGACACATTTCAGGAAAATCCCGATTTGAGGAGGTGGTCCACCTCCCTTCTTCATCCACGGCAGTATTGTTTTTCTTTCTTACTTTGTGATCATACATTTTTATACAGTAAAATGAGACTCTTAATATTAAAGCACTTTCAGCAGTACAATAGCCCCTCAAAATACATTCATAATGTATGATTATGGTCAATCTAATTGAGATTCCCCCAAAAATATGTGTAAACCGATGTATATACTATACTGAAAATCAGTAAGAAATCAAACAATATAAAGCGCAGATTAATGTACAAAAAATGTGGCTTTACCGCTTGAACAAATCATTTTTTCATGTTGGTTGAAATACGATATGTAAACAAGTGGACGACCACTTCGTAAACACTGAATTTGTCGACATTGCTAAATAATTACAATATACGCAGTCTATATTAAAAAAATAACTATCTCCAGTCAGTAACAATTTGAACTGAAAAAAAATCGTATTTTGATTCAAAGGATGTGAGGGCAATGAATCGAACAAGATCAAATCGTCATTTGAATGGAAGATGTGTCGATTTGATCATCAAGATACATGTCATGTGATCACGCAGATCATACGGTCTGCGCTGGCTCGAATAAAGAAGACATGAAAAGCCATGATGCCGACGGACAGTGTGAAGTCCTTCACTCACCCACACAATTATCACAGAGGCTGCAGTGAGACGCGCGTGGGGGTCTGAAGATTTTGCACGTGAAACAGTACTTCAGTTTGACAGTTTGGCCATTGATGACCACCTCCTTGGTCCTTGGTGGTGGCCTGTAGCCCGTGCTGCCATTCGCCACATCTTCACAAGAGAGGAAAAAGAAAACACAGTCAGTGAAAGAGACTTTGGGCCCACACGCGACAGACGGTCCGGGAGATTTGACAAAATCTGGCACAGTTGCAATCAACGTTATTCCAGCCCCGCCTTGAATTACATTTGCAAGAATGTCAATAATTTAATTATGAATTAGGAAAATGATTTTCATAGCTCAACACAACTGATACGACAAGCGGTTGCTCCTACTTGAACACAGAAAAGCTCTTGTGCAGTGACAGAAAGATTCCATCGCTTCATGAGAAGCACTTTGGTTCTTAGTACAACAGCTCGTTGTTTGTTATCTGCTGCAACGCTTCATGCATCGTTGAACACCACATTTGGAAAGATTCCTTGAGAATTTGAGTACATCCCTTATGAATGATGCCTCCAGTTTCCAAATATTTTTCAAATCCTAAACACAAAGGCTCAAGTCAGTGGAACCTCCAGTAAGTGGAACTCTAATCACCCCCCAAAAATAGTGCTGACACATCACCGTAACAGCATCTTCGACTGACGTTGCCACGCTGTTTCCCAGTCATCTGAGCCTTAAGCCATCAAAAATCAATTTCCTCTGCTGGCAACGTCACCGCTGCAACATTCAACAGCTAGCTTGGCCCATATTAGATGGAAGGAAAGAAGCTCTGGCCATCTCTCAGTCTGATTAATGCATCAGAGAGCCTTTTGGATTTGGCAAGTTGCAGCGGATGGGGACACGGCAGCCGGCAGGCGAGCACTGATATTAAATTGGGCACAAAAAAATGATTGCATCCAATTTAAGGGGTGCAAGCCATGATCCTTCATTTGACCACTTCTTCAATCAACAGTGTTTTTCAACATTCATTTTTATCCTTCATTTAGACATATGTATTATCAATCAATAAACAAAGCCAAAACCATTGCTGCAAGTTACTGTCTCTGTTATGTTGTTCCTCGGCTTTGAAGTATACGAATTCTGTAATAACACAGCATGGCAGAATTCATGTGACTTTAAAGTCAATGTGCCTGGCTTCTTTTGATGCCCCCGTTTTAATTTTTTGTAAGTCTGGGCTTTTAGTGCTTACTACAATATCTCACGAGTGTTCTTCTCCAATTGTCGAGGCCAAAGCAGATAAACGTCTCAAAATGAATGAATCAGCAAGATGCCTGTTTACACAGTGAGGGCAACATTTGGCAGATAGCACAGACAACCTCTGTCACTCGTGGCGATGACGATACACTCCGTCGGGGGAGAATGACAATGCCATGATGTCACTTCTTGTTCAAACATTAGGTCTAGTGTTTTGCAAACAAATCAATAGTGCCAGTGTCAAACTTGAGTGCTGTAAGAGTGACTCGCCAACTTAAGAGTGTACTGTATCATTGAGGTCAATGGCGAGAGCGAATATTTTTGGATTACTGGTGACCAGTGTAGCCTTCCTAAATGACAGGGGTACTGTACATACAGTACATGATGGATATTTGCACAATTATTGTCAGCAATTTACATTCAGATATGCAAGGATGTCTCGGTTAGTCCAAGTACTGTAATTGGTTAGGGCAGTAATCTTTTGTTTTTTAAACCAGTGATAGAAGTAACCTTTCCTAGACGAATTTTTGCGCTGTGTCCGAATCTGCCATGTTTTTTCCTAGAGCAGATCAGGGTGGCAGAATATCCATCTATCCATTTTCAACACCCCTTATTGTGAACAGGGCCGCGGGGAAGTGCTGGAGTCTATCCCAGCTGACTTTGGGCGGAAGACGAAATACATCCTGAACTGGTCACCAGTCAGTCACAGGGCACACAAAAATTCACACCCACATCGACACCGTCAGTGAGTGGGAACCGAATCCACGGTGCTCGCGCACACGTCAGGGAGTACATCGCTACATCATCAGCAACTGTGTTTCATAAGAATAGTAATATGTAATGTAGTAATATATGTCGTGATAATTATGAATTAAAGATTAGGTTCAGTAAGAGGTGGAATGTATTTTGGAAACACCATAGCTATAAATTACAATGTATGGTTAAATTCTATTTTGCGGAAGCTTTTATGGGTCCAAAAAAAAAAAAAAAAAGAAAATGTTTCAAAAAATATATATATACTTTTTTTGTAATCAGCATCATCTGTGATTAGAATGTGCAGCTGACCAGTGTTATTTACCAACTGGAGTATGTGACGCGCAAGTAGATTTGATTAAATAACTCAAATGCATTCCAATCACTCTTAACACAGGCAGGCATCCTGGAGTGCAATGAAAAATTTGAAAGAACCAGGGAAATCAAGTATTTTCATGGCAAAACACAGCAAGGCTGATTGCTCTTGGGGCTCGGAATGAGGCTGGATGATCGGGATAAGAGCAAACAGATGTGCCTGGGATGTCTCGCATGTAAATCTGCCATGCCAAGACTTAGGCCAGCTGCATCACGCATTGGACAACAAAGCCGGAGGAAAAGCGATGGTAATTGGAATGGAAAGTTTCAGGAAACATTTTGTATGTCACAGCACTGTGGAGTCAAACCATGAACACTGTACGAGAGGAGGCAGTGTTCATGGCTAGTTAGCAAGATGGCTAGTCATGATGCAGTGTTGATTGAAACGTGAACAAACGACAGCAGACAGGCTTGCAAGTGATGATAGCATATTTTGTAGACTCTATAATGCTTCACTGGCACCAATGGTTGAACAGTGTATAAGACTACTTAGTTTAATTTAAAAAAATTTTAAAAACTTGCACCATATGGCTTGTTTCCATCATTAGATATACCGGTACATTTTAGATTTTAGTGATGTTCGATACAACATTAAAAAAAACTTTTTCAACTTTTAATTTGTTTATCCTCAAAAAATTTCGCTTTGATCTTTTTCAGAGAGTTGTCGACGCACACTCCTCTGCACTCTGTGCTCCACCGCCCTCTCAAAAGCTAATTAAGAATTTAGTCTCCTAATTAGATTAATTAAACTATTCCAGAGTTTATTTACTGATGCCATGGTGACCTGAAGGACTAGCAATTAGAAGAAGACACTTTGCACTGTAAATAACGAGTAAATAGACTTCTCTATATGCAACTCGGAGGCCCGGTCGTCGGGTGGTTAGCGCGCGACCTCACAGTGCAGAGGTGCATTCTGGCTCCGGCCTTACTGTGTGGAGTTTGCATGTTCTCCCCATGCCTGCGTGGGTTTTCTCTGAGTACTCCGGTTTCGTCCCACATTTTAAAAACATGCATGGCAGGCTGATTGAACACACCAAATTGTCCCTAGGTGTGAGTGTGAGCGCAGATGGTTATTCGTCTATATGTGCCCTGCGATTTGCTGGCAATCGGTTCAGGGTGTCCGCCGCCTACTGCCCGAAGATGGCTGGAATAGGCTCCAGCACTCCCCGCGACCCTTGTGAGGATAAAGCGGATCAGAAAATGGTTGGATGGATATATGCAACTCACAACTAACACACTTTTACGAATCCTACTTCAGAGCTCCCGGGACCATGTCAAGGTGTCCTTGAGCAAAATACCAAACCCCCAGTTGTTAGTAGCCAAATGATGACACAGTGTTAAAGCGCTTTAATTAATTTTAACGTAAGAAAGCAGAGCTCCACAGAGATGTTTTTGACAAAAAGCAACTGCCTCATGTAATGTATGTACAGTGGGACCCTCAATACAACTTAGAAATCAATCAAAATCAAATATTCTTGTGCATCTTGCATCGTGAAATGTCATTTCAACAAGCAGGGATTAACTCAAAGTAAATTTAGACGGGGTCAGGGATAATTTTCCAGAGACGAATTTGGCAAAATGGGAAGCAAAAACGTGGAACATGTCGTCAATAAGACTCTTCCTCAGGAGAGTGCCACTGCCAACTTTTATCGGGACCCCCCCCCCATCTCTTTATAGCAACTGATATTACCATAAATGTAACTAGTGGGTTTTCTTACCTATTTGTCGCTCCAGGTCGGCCGCTTCGTCTGGAGTTGCCCTGGGCAGCACCCCTGGGTCACTGAAGCTGGTTCTGAGCAGAGTTCCCAGCACAAAGACAAAAAGCACTCCTCCCACCACGGGGATAACCGGCGTCAAATGCTCAGCCAGGAACGGGCAACTGAGAAGACAAGCGACAATAGTGAGAGAAGAACAAATGACAAAGTAATAAAACAGGCACGTCGATGCCTGCACAACAGCAAAACCCCGACGAATGCACAGTACAATCCAAAAAGCACACTTTAATAAATGCCAAGTGTCATGCATACAGATGAAACACTTGGCTGCTTAATGACCAGTAGCTGAATAGAATTCCCGCACCCGTCAGTCTCCCAAATTGTAATCTGCTCAAATAAAACAATCCCATGTAATCCCTTTAACTCTCCAATGACTTGTGGCTATTAGAGTGATCGCATTTAGTTGTACAGAGGTGGTTGCACATGTTGATACCTCCCATTATATTTGAACGGCGGCTGGCGAGGAACTTGTGCTAGTGATGGCCAAAACTGATTTGTGGCCGCCCGCTACCAATAAATGTATCATGTGGGAAACACTGTGACTATCTCAATTCAAGGATCCGATCAATGGTGTCATTGATCAGATCTGTGAATGACACTACGACCGATCACAAAATTAACAAAACATGAAACACATTGGCAGATCAGATATAGTCGATCAGATCAGAGGAAAGTCAATGTCTGGCGCGCCCGGACGTAATTGCGTGCAAATGTGTGGGAATATTCAGTCGGCTAATGAGCATTACATTCAATTGTTAAGCAGTCAGCCAATAAAGCCCAGCTAGGCATGTCGTCCTAGCAACAAAGGGAGTTTGCAAACTTGGATGAGCTAACTTAGCACCAGATAGAACAAGGCTAGTACAACACAACGTGGATGAATTTAAAATGGTAACATCCTGGGTTCTGCAGTTGACTAGGCAGGGTATAGCAACCGTTTTCAGAGTTTGGTCATGTGACACTTGCAAGCAGAGCAGTGATTGGTCATTATCTGACTGACATTATCTGAGTAACTGTGATGTCATTTTCAGTTGACAGCAAGTGGCAAAGTGGCCAACCCCTGAGATGGATTAAAACGGATGGATTTTTCTGCTTCATTCATATCCCACAAACATCATATTAAATCAGAATACCAAGTTTAGACAAGTGAGGCTGCGTCGAGCATCAAAAAAATTTGGAGTTGACTTATACCGGTACTTTGACTTCTCAGCTATGCAGTACACTTGTTGACTAACTTCTATGAGCTTAAAAATGATTTCTGAGTACAACATTCGAAGAAATTCAATCCAATTCTGTGAAGAGCGATAAAGTACAATTCAACCAAATCTCTTCAAAATATTTACATGTCTCTTATCATCTTTCTTGACCACACCAGTAGACTGCAGCTCTGTTTTCTCTGAAAAGGGTGAAGAACGAGCAGTGCAATACCTGTATCGTATCTTGAAATTGAGGTGTTGAAAGATGGACTTTTCAAATGACATACTACGTTCCAAGAAGTGCTTACAAGGTTCATTACTACCAGGAGGTTAATCAGTTCCCAATATCGTGTGTGATCTGCTGCTCGTGTATACAATCACATTTCTCTCTCATATGGCAACCCCTCCGGCGAGGTGGTGTGGAGTATAGGGTGATACATCCGCTTATGTATGCCAACCTCAGTTATCCATGCAAACTGAGCCAAAGTATTTTTAGATTTGCCTGGTTGGGTTCCATAAAAACAGATAGTGGGGCATAGAAACATGGATCCACAATGTTTACATAGATTGCTGTTCTATGTTAAGTCAAGCATCATTCGTAGTCTCTCTCCAAGCGGCTGGGGATGAAGACCTGGGCTCCTAAAAGAAAGGTCAGCCAACACAAGAAAACCAAACAGTCATCCCATAACCAATGCAAAAGATTTACCGGTAAAATTAGTTGGTTAGGAAGGGTGGCTGATCTCTAAAATCTATTCCCATAAAACACAATTAGGAGCCAAAGAAAATAAAGATTAATTTGAAGATGTTTCACTGTTTGTGTAACAAATATTTAATTAACACTGACATTTCAACAATCTACACACACACACACACTTTTTATTTTAAATAAATGCATCAGGCCCAAAACTATTTGTGAACCTAGCCATTTTTATGTGGAGACATATTTTCATTTAAAATATCACTCATCATGATTTATGCGAAAACAAGCCGGCATATTAAGGACAGCATTCTAGAAAAGCATAAAGCATGTCCTCAAGACACAGTGAGTCATACATAAACTAAATTCAACAAAATATTGAATAGGCTTGTCACACCATGAAAAGTGATGGGTATAATTCTATGCAAGCCTTTCAACAGGATGGATGCAATTTGGACGTCAACCTCTCTCCAATAGAAACGAATCAAATATGTTGCAAAGACAGTCAATCTTCCCATTTAAGGACAATCTGAGCAGTACAAACGATGAGCCGCCTTCAACCTTTGATGGAATCGAAAGAGGGATATTGAGGGAATGGACACTTCTGGTCAAAAATTCGACATTTATTTAGGATTTTCGGGTTTCGTTGCTATGGAGACAATCTATCCAATGTCAGACAGGTTTGAAAGGGAATGTGGTTGCCCTGGAAACAGCAATGAGTGCGCTGTCTCGGCAGAACAACGGCGAAAGGGCATAAAAGAATGCCATTACATTACTTGATCAACATTTCATTTGGCTGGTAAGGATGGAGTAACCAACTGGATATGATCGAGACCCCCCAAAAACAAAACAAAACAGGACCGACATTGCTTCTTGCTGACCCAAGATGGATTTGTCCTTGCGTTAGTTGTAGTGACATTTCTGATTGTGACTTGGAACAAATGTTGGAAACTAAATTCACATTTAGCCGCCTAAACACGACAGTGTGTGTGAGTGAGTGTGTGGGAAAAGCTCCAGCACGCCCCGCAACCTTTGTGAGAATGAGCGGCTCGGATAATGGATGGATGGATAAAATATTTGACACCAAAGGCTTTGTTTTTCAACCCGACAATTAGGGTGTAGAATAGACCTCTTGCATTTTCTATCACGGTATTACCATACTTGTCGGACTACAGGCCGCTACTTTTTTCCCCCATGCTTTGAACCCTGCGGCTTTTAATGAGACGCAGTTTCTGAAAGAATTTTTACTGACGAGGTTCAAGCCGCCATTGGATTTACCCATTGTCCCGTCAGATCTGACCAATGAATTTCCCAAACACGTCACAGTGGGCCAATGAAACTGTCCCGAGTCCGCCCTCATTCTGAATGTTCATTAGCCTTTTGCTGTTGGATTGGGCACACATGAAGGGAGGGGTGGGTTGCCTGAGAGAGAAATGCAGAAGTTTGTGTGCATTGCGGTGCACAGCCATGTATGGAGCATTTGAGAGTGAATAGAAGAATCTTGAGTTGAGGTGAATGAGCAGAGGGAACGGGTGCCATAAATGCAGTGCGACAATTTGGCTACTGACTTGCACCATCACTGCCAACGGGCAATAGATTGCTATCCCCGGGGGAGAGCAACTCCGACCATGGAGCCCCTACGTCTCTCAAACATATCGCAAACAGGTTTCCAAAGGCTGCACTATGACGAAATATGTCCAAGCTCGTCAGCGAATTTGCCTCGTGCGACAACAAGAGAGAATGAGAAAGGTGCTGGAACGCTACTGGATAACTAGCTGCGGTTGGCATTGTTTGGGAGGGAAAAAACAAAACAAAAACATCTACGTTTTAGGAAATCGAAAATTCATTGCTGGGACCTCTTTCAGTGCAAATATCCCAAATGGACACCGGAGTACGCTTTGTAGTCCGGAAATTACGGAACACAGATTTTTTTTTTTTTTTTTAAAGTATACGTAGCAACAACAAAAACATTCTGATGCTGCGTCAATGAATCGCTAGGAATTCCAAATGGTCATTCCAACACGGTCATTGAACAGTACCCCATTGCAAGACCCTCTCTACATTTAAAATTACGACATTTCTTTTCACCTGACTTAACAGGCTTCTAAATCGCTTGTTTCTGCAAAACACAAGGTCTCAATTACAATTTCCAAGGCCGAAGAAAAGCAGTCCAACTTATAACCGACATGAACAATCTGATGCTCCATTATGGTCCATGTAATCAACTTGAGAAAACAACGTAGAATGACAGAATATATCATTTGTCCAACTCAACTATCCAACTCAACTATGTTACGAGACTAGACAAAACCTTCAAAGACGTAAAACGTGCGTCTGTGGAGTTTGAAACAGAATAATAAACAGACCAAAGCCTGCTCCTTTTTAACAGGGTTTTGTTTTTTTGGTACATGGCCGAACACCCTCTGATGAAAATAAAAACAAAACAAAATTAATGTGATGTTGGGGGATCGCTGCCTTAGCATGACGCACACGCACTCTTGATAGGCTGTCCTTTGACCACGGATGTGTTGGTCTGCTAAAGTGACAATGTATTCAAAGATTAAAGTGGTCCAGAGGTCATTACTGATAGATGTGTTAATGTGCAGCACTGTACGCACAATGCACAACAATTGCACACTTCAATCATGGCAAAACACAGCAGCCAAAAAACCCCAAAAACAAACAAACAACCTATGAGCAGCCTTGAGTCAGTTGATCTGGATTGTTTTGATTCAGCTTAAGTGGGGGATTTGGAAATGCTCGCTGCAATTTTCCACAATTAGAAGCTGGCAGTTTTACAAGTTTGGTCTGACCAAATAAAAAAAATCAGCAAGAATGCACCTAGTTGAAAGCAGTATTTTGCCTTTCTTAACCTAAACTTTATCATCAACATATTGGACATATTCATCAATATTCACCTCGTTCGGATGGCCCCATGTTCTCATTAAGATGAATGAAATGTGAAGTTAAATTACATTCACATCACATTCAAAAGATTTTCATTTTTTGTCTGAACAGTACAATTGCATCGTCTGAATGAGCATGTTGCATTTTCATCTGACCTTTGTGTCCCACCACTCTGGGCTCTGGTTCTGTCTTCGCACCACAAAAAAAATAAAATATGATATCAGCATTAAGATCAGGGAGTGTGAACATAACCCAAAACAGTTTTTCTGAACAACTGTAGAATTTATTTTATTGTATACGGGTAGAAATGAGTAATCATCAGTATGGACATCAGGTCATGGTTCTCGTCTCAACATTTGGCCATTATGCGCTGCACACACAGCAGTTTGCATATTAGACTCTGTGTGGTTCGAAAGCACTTTACCCTGACAGATGGCCCGATTGAGCAACCAGCCTCAAGATGGAACAGGATTGTTATCTAGCGCTGATCGTATTTCTGTGATGACAGCGATTAGTCCGAGGGTGAGAGAAACAATCCACTGTGGTGAATTCATGTGTTGGCCATACTCAGGTCAGTGTCTATCTACATCCTCTTTCACAGGGGTCACCAACATGTTACCCACAGGAACCAGGGAGCCCCCCACCCCACCCGCAAACCCTTAAGGCCCACATGAGGAGCCCACAGACATGTTCTAAAATAGCTCACCAGTGATAGGACATTGTGACTTTATAGGAATGTTGGTTAGAAAGCACTGTCAGAGATTTATGTAAATGCTGAAAATATTGACATTTTCTCCTCCCTAATAATTGTGAGATCATTTACATTGTAATCAGTGTCTGCACATAAATTAATATCATTAGACGCTTGAGATCCAAGTAAACTTTTCTAGATGATTTTCTCTGTGCCGATTCCAAATCTGCCCTAGTTTGTTCATTCATTATAATAGCACATAATAATAACATTATTAAAGGCAATTAGATCACGTGTTATTTCAGAAATGTGTATCGGTTAACATAAAAATTCTAGCTGTAACAATATAAAACTATTAATATTAGCAAACTCTGATATGTTGTGACCGTTCTCTTAATTGCCACACACATCATGCAGGGGCATGTATAACTGCAACAAAAAAATCTGCAGCTGCAACCATGAAGCAGGTCTTTGGCTACAGGCCCTGGCAAAGAAGAAAAACTCGACTAAAACTCTGTTTACAAGGAAAAAAGAGCGAAGCGTCGGGTTAATACCCAGAGAGTTTAGGCTAACATCCCACTGAGTCCAGAGGGATAATTGGAAATGCATGAAACGTCAACTGACATGTTTCTATTATTTAAACTTTGCTGAACCCATGAAATCATTCATCCTCCTGGTCAAAGTGCAAAAGTTAATAGAAGATCGGATCACAACGTTTCTCACAGGAATACTCACTCAAATGTGAAGAAAAGTCCACAAGTGACAAGAATAAGGACAAGGGTGAGGTAGAAAACCCCTGTCTGCTTGGCCATCATTATTCTCCCATCGCAGTAAAATTTATTCCGACCGGGGAAAGATTCCCACTTCCTCTTTTTGGGGATCTTCTTCTTGAATGGGGTCTCCATTGGAGTGGAGCTGCGAGTGCTTATTTGGCTGTACTCGCACTCTCTCATTGACTCGGACACTCCAAGATGCATCAATTGCTCTTTTAGATGCCCTTATCGAGTGAATCCCAGGCTCGATGTGCCACTGTGGAGACAACACGCCAAGTGTAAATTAGTTCAGCTAACACCAACACCTGAGATTTAAAAAAGTGAAGATTGTTTAGCTCAATTTAAACTAAACCGATCTTCACTGTGAAATAATAAAGCATGTGTAGAAATCGAAACGTCAACTACCTCGTCAAAGGTCCCTTTTGCCAACACTGTAGTAGATATTTGTTAGCAAGCAACCTGGCTAGCCTCACGTAGCATCTGAAGTGTAGCTAAAGCTAACAAGGCTAGCAATTAAACAAATGAATTTACTAGGTTTGTATTTTGATTCACTAGTACAATGAGCCTCGTTTCCAGATAGACAAAAAATATAATTGCGCGTCTTGGGCATTTTGTTCAACTGTGGAGTTCATTTTGCGCACAGCCTAACCTAAAGAGGTTCGTGTGTAGGCTGTCAACAACGTGTCTCCTCGTCCAGGATGTGTTTGTGCTGTCTGTTTAGCGAGGCTACACTGGGTGAGCTCGCTGCCTTACCGGGGGGTGAAAGTAAAGGCTGGTCGTCGTGTCAGGGTGTTGTCACGTCGTCGCTGCCCCTGCCTTTCTTATCCGGGTTTGAAACGAGCAGAGGACAGGGCGAAACACACCATTTTTACAACGGTTGGATGTGGAGTTTGTCGTCGAAGAGCCTCGAGAGCAAATCCGAAGAAAAAGGCGACATACACGGATGGGGTGCTCTCAAGCGAGCTCCAGCATCCCAACTATAGCCGTCGCCGGCAGGTCCACGAAGCGCCAGCGTTTCCCAAAACGACCCTCGATGATTCACCACAAATCTTAACCATCCATGGCGTATTGAATAAAAAAGTTGGACGTTCCCCAAAACGAGATATGAGGCGTTCCGGTTGACCAGGCGTTCCGTTCACATTGTGTCCCGGTACGCGGGCTGAAGTGCCACCCTCGCTAGCACCAGTACCGTGAGAGTCGAGCGGAGCCTCCCAGCCAGCTCCTCCCCCTCTGAAGACAACGTCGCCGCCACCGAGGGGGCGCCCCGCTTCGACCATCGCTATCCAGGGTTCCCAAAGTTACACATATGCCCTCTAGATTGATATCGATTTCGTACAGTAAGATCAACAAATAACCGCACCATTCACGTTTGTAACCTGCTGCAACATTTGTGGTCCGACATCTGGTGCTTAAAGCAGTGGTCAATCACCAGACCATTTGGCATAGGCTTGCATAGATATATTTAAAAAATGCTCGACTAATGGTTGCAGCGGAGCATATATGGTATCCCTAACAATATCTGTTCACCACGAGCACCCCATGCCCACTCGCAAAACACACACACGCACGCACACACACGCACACACACGCACGCACACGCACGCACACACGCACACACACATGGTATGCTCCCCGCAGATGGACGGTTATCGGACCAGCCATGACTACTACGAAAGAAAATCTATTTTTTTGCAGATTTTTCCTTCAGAGGTATATTTCAACAAATACCAAAGAACAATGAATATTATAGCTGTAATTCATATCTTTATTTGGGCGTGTTAGGGAATCACAAATAATTTATGCAGCTCATATTTTTTATTTAATTGGCCAACTAATCGGATATCGTAATTTTATCCTGCCAATTGTCGGAATTGCATCGGCCCAACGAAAATTAACATCGGTCGGGCCCCAGTGGAAATACTAAATACATTGCGATGTCATGAATGAGACTGTACTATTTGGCGGCAACGTCGCGATAGCAAAGATAACTGCTGCTACAAATGGCTGATTTTTAGGAGAAAAAGTGTGATATTTATTTGTATACATTGCATTTTACAGTGGATGATCCGATCTCGATTTATCCTTAGACTTTGGTTTTGAGCGCAAAAATCCACGCAGAATGAAAAGAGAATACCAAGAAATTAGTAAGGCAGTTACCAAATAGTCCTACATCGATGCCAAATGCAGCAGTAGTTGCGTTGCTGCAATTTCCGGTGCCACCCCCTTTTGTGTGACTGATTGCATCACCAGCTTCATCTGTCTGTTATTTCACACACTTTGGATCTTTTGTACATACACACACGCGCACACACACTACAGTCCTCAATGGAAGTTTCCTACTAAAATGAGCATAGTGTATGTGAATTCCTGTGTTGGATCACATAGGGACAGCACGTTGGGGTGAGTGGGTCGTCTGTCCTTGCTATCTGCCATGCTCCTTGTGTTAGCGAATCAGTTCCTCAAGATCGGTTCTTTTCGGTTCCTTGTCATTGGTATGCTGTTTTGGGAGCTGCCTCTGATGTTTTGGTGTCTGTTTTTTGTTTCTCATTTTGAAGTACCATTGTAAACCTTGGTTGGAGATTTGCTGTCTGAACCTTGTTTCATTGTCAGTATTTGGATCCCCAATGCCTCGATACAACTGCTACCATAACATTGTGAAGCTCATGTATCACTTTTAAGGATGTGTACCGGTATGTACGTAGATGTCAATGCGCTGCATGCCTTCATTACTAAAAGATTCACATTGTTTGTGTTGTAGGTAATGGCTGGAGATTTTGAGTGGGTATTCCAAAACAACACGTGGCTTAATGGCACCCAAGAGTTATTGCTTGGCATTGGGCACGATGAAAGAACAGATCACGTTTCTCAGTGGGTGCAACCTGACTTGTGAATCTCATCATCCTTCACCAATTACTCACACATCTACCTCCACTGGTGGTGAGAGGCAGCAAGACAGTTTACCTACAGGTTACCAAGCGCAGAATTCTCTTCGCGATCACATCCGCAGATTCAGAGTATGGTGACTCAGCTTCTCAGAGGCAAAGAAGTGGAGGAGGTTTTCTCCTGTTTGTCGTCTGCCTACGTGAAACACAAATGACAGGGGAACACTAAAATGAGTGGGTCTGTATTTGAAGAACATTTCCAGTCAATTCATGATATACACCTTAAACATGGTTGCCTGTCAATTGCATCACCCATATAGAAAAAAACAGCCATCCACACCCATGGAAAATGTACATTCTTAAATCACCCAGAGGCATGGTTTAGGAATGAGGGTGGAAGCCACACAGAGAGATTCCAATGTAGATTCAAACGCAGATCTCTTGAATGAGAACAAGACATGCAAAGCACGATGGCGTTGTGCCACCAAATTTTAAAATCTTCATTTAATTATACAGGTCATAAGTCTCATTATAAACTGAACAATACGGCCTCATTTGTGTACATGTAGTCACCTTTTATATCTGCATGACATGAAGTAAAAGTACACTCGGGAATGCTTTAATTAGTTTTATGCAGTCAGCTTGTTTTTTATAATTCTTCCCACGTGATAATACCTGTTCTGCAGCTCCGGCTTCCTTCTTTAAAACACAGTCTGTGAGGCATTTAATGGGCGTTGTCATCTTAGAAATGCCGTTATTAAAACCATCCTGGGATTGACAAAGGGCAGGGCAGATAAATTCCATCAAAAACAGAAAACACAGCCATACAGATCAACTGAAGGAAATAATCTAGCACAATTACAAAGTGCCGTTAGAGTGTCGCGATGAGTTGTATGATGGATTATGACTCTTATTATGAACCACCGCATGCAGCATATGATGTGATATCCTACCATAACAGATTATCTTTAGGGTGCTACTACTAGAAACGAAATATGCAAATACAGGAACTGTATCAAACATGCTTTCTTTATAAATATAGCGATAATCGTTGTCAGTAAGATTACTAAACACTTGACAATAGTGTAGGATTTATTTTACAACATCACACCGAAATGTGTTTTTCATCTTTCGGTTATTTGGTTAGAAGAGATAGCAGTGTAATATCTGTGGTTCATGATCGTGACCCTCAAGCATGCAGGCAAGATTTACAGTTTTAATCCTGGCAGCAGATGAGCTTTTCTGTCAGCCACAAGGGTTGGCCAGGGTTCCTTGATGTAAAAATGACTCACTGTGTTTCTTTCTTGAACTGCTAGAAAGCTGAATTGGATCTTTGTCATAAAACGGCACTGCACATGAATAGCTGGGGGCATGGACATTTATGATGATACAAAACAGAAATGTCATTAAAGTGTCATTCAGTGCTGGATCGAGATCAGAAAAAGAAAGGGAGTGGCAAGTTTTACCACAACTTTTTCATTTCTTTACTGCATTCTATGCCCCACACCCTTTTATCTTCTTATACGAGTTGGATGATAATGTCCATCCATCCATCCATCCATCCATCCATCCATCCATCCATTCTCTGATCCACTTTATCCTCACGAGGGTCGCTGGTGTGCTGGAGCCTAGCCAAGCTGTCCTCGGGCAGTAGGTTGGGGGTGGGGGGGCACCCTGAACTGGTTGCCAGCTATTTGCAGGGATGATAATGTGATAATACAAAACTGTCTCAATAGGTAAGGGGAGAGCTGAAGTATTTCTTAAGAGATTTTGAAATTTAAATTACCCTGAAGAAATGACTGCGTTAAGCAGCTCTATTAAGATAAGACCGTATCTTGCAGAGCTGTCAAATCCAGGTCCATAAAGTAAAAACACTGCCATAGTTTGACTGTGGCCACGGGCGTTTCTGCTCAAACAGCAAGCTCCCTTAACTGCCTGTTGACGGGTTTTTACTTTCTGGACCTGGTTTGGACATCTCTGTATGGTGTTCTGTAATATTATTTATTTTTATTTTCAAATTTACATACAATGTAGTCGAGGAACATGAGAGCATGCTGTGTGACATTACCCTTCAGATCTCAGTAGGCAAGGCAGGCTGAGATTAATGCCAGGCCGAAGCCGATCGGGTTTTGTACACAGTTGATATCACAAGTCTACAAGCAATTGTTTAAATGTCAGATTTTGGAGAGATAAAAAAGTGACACTTTTAAATCATTTTAAACCTTTTTTCCATCATTAAATCATTTTAAACCTTTTTTCCATCATTAATGTCAGCTATAACTTGTACATCCAATTTTTATTTCAAAATCTCCGAGAGGCAATGTAAACAAAAACATCTGAGATAATGTGGTTGCACATGGGCACACCCTCTTCTAAGTGGGATGTGGCACGTTCAGAAATAACCACTCACATTCAAACTCATGTTAATTATGAGTCAGCTCACATTAGCCACTATTTAAAGTGCACTTCAATAACCGCAAATACATTTCAGCTGTTCTAGTAGGCCTTAACTGACATTTTGTTACCTGTATATCAGACTGAAGGTTTTATGCTGACACTGACTGAAATGTCAATTTTCATAATTTCTTCTATGGGCAGCACGGTAGTGAGTGGTTCGTACGCCGGCCTCACAGTGCAGAGGTCCAAGGTTTGATTCCGGCTCCGGCCTTCCTGTGTGGAGTTTGCATGTTCTCCCCGTGCCTGCGTGGCTTTTCTCCGGGTTCTTCCTCCACATTCCAAAAACATTTTACTGCGCTACTTTACAACAAAGAATAAGTAAACAGTATTCAGTGTAAAAAAAAAGAATATATGATAGGCCTAATTGAAAACAATTAATTTACACAAGTAAAATTTACACACACGACCAACACGTCCAATTAACAGATTTTGTACTCAAGTAAAAGCAATAGTTTCAAAGGTACTTAAAATATAAAGGTAACAGGAGGGAAAAAAACCCTAAAGACAAAATCTTTAAGATGCATCGCAGAGGCCCTCTGTGCACTACCGCTCCTTCCCCAGAACAATGACGACATTAAAATGTTACGGTGAAGACTCTCTGTTTCAGCTGCACATATGCCCATTGAAGATGACCACATTTTGAACAACTCTTACAGCCAAACCAATAAGGCGTTGCCATGGTAGGTGTTTATGCTTCTCATCCAACCACAATCAAAATCACTCGGCCTTTGTGTGCTTTATCCGGATAGGCTTGTTTTTAAAAGTGGTTTTGAAACATGCAAAAACAAAAAATAGTTTTTTTTTTTTAACCATGTAAGGAGTAGAAAGTACATATACAAAAAAGATTATTCTGATATTTCATGGAAATTTAATGAACGGAGAAGTGTGCTGAAAAACAAACACTCCAAGGAAAGATAGAGATCCCCAAGATTTTGATATAAGGTAACTTACTTGACACCTCTGGAGGCAGCTAATGTTTTCTCGGCCTGTAGATTGTCGTAACATAATGTGATATCTGTGATGCTTGGTGATGTTCATCGTACATTTATTTGTGACATGTGCAGCACAGAGTATAAATGTATATACCGGATAAAAGAGACATACTGTAGGCATATGAAAAAGGCCAATTTTACAATGAGCATTTTTAACCATCTTGTTGGTAACATATTTCTTTTTATAGAGCATTCCAAAATATGCCCACTAATGTGAATGGAGGACGTTACCAAAATGAAATGTGTTTGGTACTCTTATATAACCTCGACTATATATATCCCCTCACCCTGGCACTTTTCATGTTTGATTACCAAAGCGATTGTTTTCTCAGCTATAATACAATGCATACAGGCTTTTATCATTATTCTTCTTATTCTTTTTTACATTGAAACATTGGTTACCATGTTCGAATATCAGACCCCATTAACAAAATACTCATAGTAACAATAACAAATGTTGAACAACAATAAAAGCGTTTGTTCATCGTCCCAGTTCTTGCTCTGCTTGATTGAGATGGAAAGAACCATGTGCCTCCGTTGTAAGAGTTTGTATACAGTGATGAAACAATACGGACAAGATGTAACGAGCATAGATGAGACAAAAGTTCGAAAGTCGTTGAGGCAATGATTAATAAATTAGACGTTTCTTTTTTTGACAGGTGCACTTCTCTCAAGCTGATTAGTGGGTGCAAGCTGCCTCCTTGTGGCCTAAAATACACACTGCAGGTGTGTTTTCATCATCAGGTTCATAGAAGGGACCACTTGTTCTAGTCCTATTGCACAAGTTCTCTTCCAGCGACCGAGACATAAAGATCTCAAATCAGTCAGTGTGTTATTTTTCCCACAAGTGCTGATAAAAAGTTCAAACTCCTGTACAGTGTCACATTTTTAAATAAATACTCTCCATTAACAAAAAGTAGATGAGCATATTTTAACTTTTATAAAACCGCAAAAGAAAGTCTTCGATGAAAGTCAGCACCAAAATCTGGTGATAGCTTTGGGTGAAAAAAGTAAACAAATGTCAAACATAATTAGCAATGATCCAACACCAGCAGGTATTAAATATTTGTATTAAAATGAAACCAACCCCGCAACAGGGCTGAGAGGGCATACGGTACATAGATATTCTGTTTTAAGTGGAATAATTAAAAAAACACGTTTTTATCAGTTTGATGAATAAAAATAGCAAAACAAGTGAAAGAGTCTGTCCACCTTAACGTCTGCCAACAAAGTTTTGCCTCTGCTCCTGTCATAACTTCCCTAGGTGAAAGAGAACCTGGCAAATAATCGCCACTACTCCAGCGTTCAATACGGAAGAAATGGAAATGTCTAACAATCTGCTTTCGTAGAGCACAAATTCGGTTTTGTTCTCCTCCACTTTGGCCATGGCCAACAGGCCTTTCGCTGCTCTACACAACATGCTCACACTCGGCGGATCCATGTGCGGGTGTCCCATGTGCAATAAGCCGTGAGGGTTATGCTGGTACTGGGCCATGCTGACGCCATCCTCTAAAAAGGTGACCAAATTACCAACGCTGCCTTTCTGCATGGCTATGACACGTGCCGCGGTTGGGTCTCCCTGTGCCAGGTGGGAGGTGATGGCCACTGCCATCTCCCTGTACACTTGGGCCTTTCTCTGACCGATGTAGCGGACCAGTACCGTGAAGAGCTTCTCTTGTCGACTGAAAGGAGGCGTGGCAAGGAGGAGGTCCACGTTCCCTTCCTGGATGCTCAGCTTGCAAAGGCACTCCAGAACCAGCCTCTGAGGGGTGAGTTGGGAGTAGGCCACTGACGAAGGGAAGGGGTCCTGGGCTTCGGCCGAAGGGCACACCATCCAGTGGAGGAGGCCATCCAAGATGGGAAAGCAGATGGTATCGGCGTAAGTGGAGAGATCCAGCTGGCCTGCGATATTAGCCAGGGTGACCATTGCATTCTCCCTGAGCTGACTCAGACACTCCCACCACCACTCGTATTTACTGCCGGACAGCCCCTTGTCCTGCTGCTCATCTCTTTGATAGCCGGGGGACGACCTGGTCCTCTCAGGGTGCTGATGGTGCAGCAAGAGGAGCCTGCCCAGAAGAAGAACCAGAGCGGGATGTCGCGACATATCTGAGTCGTTCCCCGGGATGAAGGACAAGCCGCGGACGATGTTGGAGATGCAGAGGCAGCGTTTGGCTAACGAGTCCTGCCAGGCGGAGCTCGTGGACAGCGGGGTTTCATCCAGGCATCGTGGTTCATCCTCCAGCAAGGTGATGTGGTCCCGCTCACCATCCGGATGCACCCGGAAAGGGTAGGACGGCAGCGAGCGAGCGGGGTGGGCGTTTGAAAGGGCGTCCACGCGCGCGCACAGAACGTCATCAATGGTAGCCGTGATACGTTTCCTCGGTTCCTCCTCTTCATCGGCCTCCCTGCTTTCTTTGAGCATCTTGTCCTCCGCCCTGTTGGGTGGCTCACGGCGGGGCTCAAAGTAGGTCTGAATGTGAGCCGTGGTGTCGCCTCCACCGGCTTGCCAGTGGAGCAGCCCACTGGTGAACTCAACAAGGTCTTCTGTCATGTCTTCACTCGGGTCGTCTTTGTGAACAATGGTGATGGGGAACTTATCGTATTTGCTAGCTTGTTTGGGTTTTGGTTCTATCTCCGTAACAGGCAGTTCAACATCATGCTCACTTTTCCCCTCTGCTTTCGTGTCTTTGTCTCCATCTTTTTGGACACACTGATCTGGTTTATTGATCCCATCAGCTGAAAGGGGCTCTCCAGTAACAGCAAGATATTCCTTCATAGTGTTTCCCGCTAGTTCCTCCGGCACTACAAGAGCTGGGGTCGATTCAGATGTAGCTTGTACCATTTCACTGTCCAAGATAGTTTTTTCTTTCTGGTCGGAGTTGAGGTCCGACAAGCTTTCCTTTGTCACCGTCCCTACTTCAAACTCTTGCAGGATTCCAAAGATCTCAATCAGGCACCGGCGGAAGTACTCGACGATGAGCTCCAGGAAGCCCGGCAACTATACAGACAGAAAATGAAAACGTCAATTGTGAGCAGGAATCTGTGAAAATAAACAAAAACATTCAAGATGTTTTTTTTGTTTTGTTTTGTTTTGAGTGTTCGAACATGCTCTCCGTTTGTGGCTTCTGATATGTTTCAAATTCGATTTGAGGAGGAGGAGAAATGTTAAGAGATTGCTTTACCTGGGAGAGATTAAATGAAGCAACGGTACTGTCATCATAAAGCAGAATGTTGATGGTATCGAGCGCCCATGTGCTCTCTGCTAGGAGGCCAGATTTCAGCGACATCATCACACGCCAGGCCTCGGGCATTCCTGAGATCACAACCACGGGAGAAAAATTGTCGCTGGTTTGCAAATGTAGGTTTGCACCATCAGACAGAAACCAGGGATGGACAAGATAATCAATTCATTCAATGTTTAGAACGAATGATGTGCGTCACCTGTGTCCTTGGAGGTAAGCTTGCGTCGAGGCCTGAGAATTGGCACGGTGCCCTCCACGGATCCCGGTGGGTTGTTGAGGTCTCTTCTCAGGTTGTGAGGGAACTGACTCAGAGGTCCACATCCCTGCGAGCCCATCATGGACATCCCGGGCTTTGACATCTTCATGGCTGACAGGAAAGCTGCTTTGCTGGGTGACACGCGAGAGTCCAAGGCGCGTTGGAAAGATCCCGGACTGGGAGCTCTGGGCAGGTGGTTTGCCATGGATTGTGAGTTGGAATAAGCGGATGGGGGGTGGCGGGATGAAAACGGAGGCATACCGCCTGATGATGTCATGTAAGGAGACTGCCGATGCCATTGATCCTGCCCCGGTCGCCCATCCATGTCATCTCTGCCAATTGAGCCGTAAGGGGGCATTTGGGACGGGTGTCCTTGTCGATTGGGGTAGGGATAACCGAGGTCTGTCCTGGATGGCCACATGTTGGGACCGTCGGCGGTGTGGTTCGGGGAGGCCCCCCGCTCATGATTCCATGCTGGCTTGGCACTGAAGAACCCATACGATCGCGGGGGTAAGGGTAAGGGAACTGCCCTTGGATGGGTCGGTGATCTGGGCCTGAATAGCCCCCGCCGTAGTGATTATACATGTCTGCCTGCTGGTTGGAGTAGTGCATTGCGTACATCTCACTCTCATGCCTCTTGGGTGGAGGACCATACATACCGTCCATGGATCGTTTGTAGCCCTGCTTGAGCAAAGGTGGGTGTGAGTTAGCGATACACTTTCAACGCATTTGTAATCATTTACGTCATTTCTTTGTGACCGACTTCAAAATGAACATTGTGCGTGTACATACACACACGGTATGTACAGTGTATGGAGTATATTGGGGCTGCAATGATTATTTTAATCATTGATTAATCTGTTGACTATTTTGTCAATTGAATAGGACAACAACCAAATCAAGTTTTCCCATCCCTTTCTTCAAATACGACGTTATTTTAAAGTGACAGCATCAAAACAGACAAACGTTATGAACTAAGACGGAGTGGTTGGGTCTATTACATGTCGGAAAAAAAAGCATGCATGCCTAGGTGCTTGATTGTAGATACCTGTGGCCACGGAAGGGATTGTAACACCTTATTCTGATTATTTGAACGGTTGAGTGAATACTTTTGGTCATACTGTGTATGTAAATGATTGCGGAAAACTGAAAACTGCAGCCCAAAGGCAAAAGTCATGCTCAGGTCGGGGAGTGGTTTCCTATTGAGTTACTTGAAACTAAAGTATCACGTTCGTAAAATCATTTTGAGGCAAATAGGCTTCTGTAATTACACTTTTTAATAATAGATGAAAGTTAATAGATATTGAGGCATCTCACCTGTTGCTGTTGGTACATCCCAGAAGGATGCATCCCATACGGCATGCCAGGATACTGCGGACTGTAGCCATCATGTCTTCAATAGAAAACAATTGGCAATGACTTTCTATACTGTGACAAAAATCCAACACATGGCAAAACTATGACATCACACCCAGGTTCTGACCTCTGCTGTGAAGCGTATCGGCTGGAAGAATACATGTTTCCCTCACTGTGAGGTGCCATGCTGTTCTGACCGCCGGGCGGACCCAAGCCCCCCTCCATCCCCATCAAGTGGTCCGGTCTGTCGAGTACACAACAGTTAAGGTTTTCATGCCTCAACCGACAAACAGTGGAACCTCTAAAGTCGAGGGAAACCTGACAACCTTGGAATATGAAAAGAATTTTCAGGGATGAGACGCCATGTCCATTACAAGTCACAATTTACCTTTACATGAACATTTAATGCTTTTTACTCTTTGTTTTGTTATCCTGAGAAGAGAGGAATTCAAATTCCATTCTCCCCTATGAGAAAAACCGTGTCAACCAGACTTACAATTTAGAGATTCCACTGTCAATCCGCACAAAGACTTCGCATGACAGAGAGATAATTCCAGGTTCAAGTACATCTTGGTCTGTCTCTTATGCTCACCTCCTGTCATAGCCTGGTCCGTATGGATACTGCGAGCGTTGACTTATACTAAGGGCTGCTGGGGGCCGTCCGTACACGTCCTGCACGCCTCCAGGCGGCATCTGGCCAGGCATGTAGGGATCTGCTCCTGCCACTGAGGGGGAACAAAATCAAGAGGTAAACATATGGTTATGGGTATGTCACATATACAAATCCCGACGTATTTATAGGAATATAGATTCTGCGAGTAAAATAAGATGTATTTTTACATGTATTTCGAGGAAATAAATCAGTAATATGGCCTAAAATGCGTTTTACAATTGAGACGTGACCCCGGCACGCCAGCAGGTGGCAGCATTCCCGAATAAATATTCACTAGTTTCTCAAGTTGCTCATTGGTCGGGACTGTTTTTAGCATTCGACACTCAGCGATTAGCTTTTGTACCCCACCGTGTTCTTCCTCTGAACTCTTCAAACTCTGACCTCTACCTACAGGTACTATTACATACTATCTTATGTTCCATAAATAATACAAAAACACCCTTTTTATTTTGCCTTTACGTTGTACATTTTGTGTAAAAAAAAAAAATGTTACTGCTGTGACACTAACTGATCCACGGATCCATTGACAATAGCATCAATCTGATTCTGTTATTCAGTAGTCAACTATTCATGTTCTATGTTGTCCGCATTGGGGTCGCAGATGAGCTTGGAGCCTAGTCCAGCTGAATCCAGAAGGTCCGATCTGTGAGGCAGATAAGCACTACTGCAAACGCCATTCCTCCTTAGGTTTCGTAAGGTGCATTTCAATTGCGCCACTGATGTAATTTGTGAAGGTGTGTGTGATAACCTGAATTGAACTGATTGGAATGATGGTGCACAATGTACTTTTTTCTCGTTGGCAGCAATACAAGCTTCTGATCCAATTTTTCAACAAAGAACAGTATCTGTATTGCGACGTGCTTTGCGTTGGCCTCACTCACTCTTCCTCATGCCGGCAAAGGGGTCCTTGACATCGTATTGCATCCTCATCATCATGTCAGGCATGCCGAGGCCTTGCTGGTATGAAGCAGAGGGTGGCAGAGAGGCAGCCCGCTTCTGGAAAGCTGGGTCACTGACTTCTGAGAAGGGATCCTGCACACTCACGCTGCTCCTGGAATAGGGAGGGATTTAGGAATAGAGGCACAACAGGGAGAGGAGTAAAGTGGGAGCAGGAACTGTATATGGAATGTGTACTATTTCATGAAATATGAATTCAGATTTATTATTTGTATGCCAGTCTGTAAACATTGTACTGTATTTTGTTATTTACTCACCCCCAAATTCTATTGGGTCATCTTAGTATTTTTGCGTTGAGCGAACAAAATACACATCGGGCTCGATTTTTCTGAATGGCATAAATCTGTCGCAGCGGGCTAGACTGGTGTCGTTCATTTTGTCGATAAATGTAGGCCAGCTGACTGTGGGCGGGTTGCACCATTGTCTTGACTGTTTACAGCCGAATTCACTGACCACCAATCTAAGTAGCTCCTCTCATTTCCTTGAAATGATTTGGTAACATACAAGGTCACGGATTACCCTTAAATACAACCGCTGGCGACTTTATGTCGGTGGAGCTGTCCGCCTGCGCCCCAGTCAAATGAACCAAAACGGCAACACACCAGCAGCCCATCCTGCGGCAAAACTTAGCTGTGGTCTGAGCAGGTGTAAGTTTAGATTAACGTTCTGCTCCCAAATTGTCACTCGGCCACGCTCATCTCCAAGGACACGTCCTCTGTTGTGCCACAAAGCCTAGTTGGCGCAGATCGGTCTGCGGTGAGCCTCGCACTTGCACACAAATCAGTATTCGCCGGCATTTGCGCTCCGCTGCAGAAGCGCTATCCGAGAAAAGAGAGGCCGATGTGTGGAACGACTCAAACATAAAAAATGAGGTCAACATGTCGTTTTCTGGGCGCATTATGGACCCATAAATGCATACAATTGATCAATTACACAATGTGATTACATAATTGCGTAATTTATTGTATTATTTTCATCAAGCGTGTAAAAACCACCTGCTGCCCATACTATAAAAACATTTATCTTATTGATGGCATAAACGACTACCTCTACCTACTAAAAAAGTCAAGGAGCACAGGAGGCGGTATGCCTTTTGCGAGACTAATATCCTCAAATGCAGTCAAGTGAAATACGAGCTTTACTTCATCTTCAAATCATAACTGATCAAGTGTACCGCAGGTTTCCTCACATCCGTCTCGTGTGACCTTTAGGTCTGTAAATCACCTCCTCCTTCCTTTCATGAGATACGCATCAATTTGGAAGTGTCAAAAGATATTTTACAGGGAAAGTGCTTACATTAAATGTGAAGTGTAGTGAATGATGACTGCTGCTACATGCAGTGAAAAAGGCACTGAATGTACCGCTAGCTACAAATAACATTTTTGCCATTCGATGTATAGAGAGGGTAAAGTATGATTTAAGGTACCTGTTTGAAGGCACGGGTGTGCCCTGTCCAAGAGGGGTGGTAGCACGGATGGGGGGTAAGAGGTCCACTGCACCTTCTGCAGTGGAACTGCTGCCAGACGATAGCGGCGTCTGTGGACCTTGTAGGGAGCCGCCTGAGTTTGCTGGAAGATTGAGATGACGGGACGTTATTAGGATGTCATTAGCTTAAATTGCAACGATTATAACCGTAAGACAGCTTGCTTATCCACAAAACTCCGACTGTGGGCTTTGATTGGACGGAGGTTCTGTATAAGGGAGAATATTTTGGAATTGAGGCCAAAGCGCTGGCAGGAATGACCTACATGAGAAGTGAGCTGAAGCAAAACAGCCCACATATGGCCATCAGTACATGGGAACAACATGGCGGGTAACGAGGGGCCGATGGAGGAAGAGAAGAGCAGTTGAAAACCACAGAGATGAATTTCTCTGAAGGAACGGCAAAGGCCTTTGGGCCCATATGAAGGGGAAATCACAGCGCAACCTTCAATCGCACCACACGCTGTTCGACTGATTACAATTTCTTCTGAAGTTGAAAAAAATATTTTCCGTTAATTGAAGTGTAGGAGTAGCAAAGATTGAGGTGCTGAAGTCAATTGGCTTCATGCATAGCCCTCATCATATAAATGACAAATGAATATACTTTACATCCATTAACTGCAAAAAGCAAAAAAAAAAAAAAATATATATATATACACAATACGTCATTAATTGTGGAGTTAATATTGTCAGTGCTCAATAATACAATACAATACAATACATGCTGATTTATATAGATGAAGCCTGGCATCTGCATTTTCACATTTTGTTTTGTTCATCTTGGATAAGATGTAGATGACATTTTCCTTCCTTTTGGCGACACTGAAAAAGATATAGGTTGAATTGACTCCATTTTATGATGTAGTTTTACTTTGTCAAGATGCTGCACAAAATAAAACCTTCTGGATCCAGATACATTTTGAAGTGGACTATATATCCACTTCCAAAAAGGGACAAAGCAAAATGGAGTAAATTCCACACACCATTTGTTTTCCGTGTCGTAAGGTGCTACATAAACAAAACAAATGACAACCTGATCCGACGAAATGTAAGCGTTGAACTCAGCCTATGCTCCTGGCGGGTTGCAAGTCAATAACGGGGTGATTATGAAGAACGAGCGGGAATTGATCCCACGATAGGGATGTCCTTTGTAAGTGAATCACTATGCTGATATAAACAAACTTATTAAAATCTGTAACACCCTATTGAAAAAAAATGACGTACTTCCTAGGTAAGGAGTTCTAATAGGCAATAGAACAAAGGTAAAACCGGGTTAGCCTACTTAGTTGTTACAACGCCACCATTCTCTGAATTCAATGAATAAAGAGACACAAGAGGCTGGCAACACAAGCTCATAAAACCAAGGGATACAAATTCCCTGAAGCAAGTTTAATGGAAAAGGAGGACCGCTCCGCTAAAAAGATGACAAAGACAAAGAGAGGATATGAAAACAGCCTAATGAGCATTTAGCGTTAGAAGCCTTCCACTGGAACAGCTTTGGTGGCCTATTACTGCACCGCACATTTCCAGTAGAAAAAAAAAAACACAGGCTAAAGCTTTAAAAATTCATACTAATTCTAAATTATTCAACAACGTCCACTGCATCTACATGGTAGGTGATCGAGAGAAGGAAAAAGAGAGGCTGAAATCAAGGGAGTGATGGTTGTGGCATCATGATGGGAGCGGTGGAAGCATTAGTCTTGGCCGGAAGAGGAGCACGCTCCCGTCCCACATGTAAACAATGCCGGCTTTAACCAAGGTTCAGAACTTTCTTTAAGAGCAGACAGGCTCGAAGCAGAATATTCAGCCGTGAGGTGAAGAAGGTGGATGGGAGATGGACGCGAGTGTGAACTCAAGTGCTCTTTTGCTCCACATTTAGAGGGAGGAGGATTGACAGCGGGGAATACAAATGTGTGCGCTTTGAGCCACGTGGTTGACATTTCATGTGCGTTGGGATTGTGCGTGCGCTCGTCTTTCAGCGGGTGACATAATCCACTGGGATGGGGGTGGGGGGAGGTTGGGGCGAGGGGTGGGAGTCAGTCAGCCGAGCCACTTTTGTGAATGAAAGGTGACGAGGAGGTCAGGTTTGTTTACATTATACATTCCAGCCCTCATTAATCACTCCACTTACACACACACTCTTTCTGCTACCAGCCCGCTGGACACACTCCATCTGTGACATCACTGCACTGTCAAGTCTATAAATAGACTGGCAGGGACTCTGGAGGGCAGATGGCTCATAAAGTAAAGTACAAATAAAATACGGTATTGGCACAAGAAGTATTAGAGACAGTCTTCTTTTATTAAAGTTGATGTATTGAACAATTTAGGCATTTTTTTCCGTTTGTTTGTTTTTCTACCGTGCTTCCAACATGATTAATAACCCTTTATATGCAATAGGTTTGTTTTTTTGTAGGGCCATAATATTGCACACTGCACGGACTAGGCATCCTGGCTGGTCCACCCGCATTAAAAATAGTGGGAGTGTTCCAAAATTATGTTCACACCTTTTCTATTAGTACTATTGTATTTCATTAGTAGCCTGAAAAGCAAAATGCTTTCACATTTTGAAAATATTTTTTTCCCAATCATTTCTCACAGTTATGATGGTGTACTAGAAAAAAAGTCATTTCTGACAACAAAGAAAATACTGCTGGACCAGAGCAAAGTGTCCCAGTTTTATGTCAGCACGGTGATCCAAGCCATGTGGAGTTAGGAACTCTGATAGTACCATTCAATGATTTTAAATATCTATTTTTTTATATTTTAGGACAACACATGGCTTGTAATGCATCATAATTCACAGGTTGAATTATGATGCATTACAAACAGAAGGGAAGATTTATTTAGCCATACGTGTTCATGTATGTGGTTCACGTGTACATTACAGTACGCGTCAATGCTCTTTTCCACAAGCAAGAAAACCAATCTGCAGTATCTCATGCAGGTGAAGTACTCTGAAATTCTTTTAAAAAGCTGGGGTCAGCTTTCTCATCGCAGATGCAAATTAAAGGCGTGCCGCGAATGCACCACCTCTCTTCTTTCCGCTACACTCCTCCCTGATCCTCAGGTCAAAATTGTTCACAATACCAAAAATACAGAAGGTTACCCAAACACAACCTCCCTTGACCTCAATCACACAATAATCCCTAAAAGGCAAGTCTCAGGCTTGAGCTCCAAATGGGGCTGGTATCGTAGTTGACCTTGATTAACTGGTAAATTGTCTCATCAAAGTTGTTTCCTTACAGTATTTCATGGGCTTAAAATTGCACTCCTGAGAGCATGCAGAACTTTTAAATAGTCTGTGACGTACCACTGGGTTGCATGCAGGTGGGAAAGAGGCTGAGACCGGTGAGAAGTGAACAAGACTTACCAGGTGAGGGAGGCTGGATCTTGACTTGCTTCCTGTTGTCCACCGCAGCCACGCTTCCGCTGCTGCTGCTGCTACTGTCGGCTGGAGGCTCCTCACCTCGCTCCATCTTACACTCGTAGGCAAACAGGAACTGGATATAGTGCTTTTTGAGCGAGCTTGCTGAGCTGCTCGATGTTCCCACGCTCAGCGTGGTAGACAGCTCCCGCCACTTCTTGTTCTTGTTTACCTGTGGAGGGTGACAACATTTTGAATGGATGGATGGATGGCGTTCAGCAGTAAAATCCACCGGGCTTTGTCCATCTCTGGTAACAACCAATAGTGGATCAGATTCAGAAAACAAGTGAGCAGTGATTGGTTGTTACCTGAGCCCTGAGCAACTGTGATGTCATTTTCAGTTGACAGAAAGTGGCAAAATGGCCGCCCCCCTGAGATAGTTCAAAATGGGTGGATTTTGCTGCTTAACTCCTCATATTTATAAGACTCCAGGCTGAGGTTAGCCCTCACCTAGGTTCGAAGGCTGAATAGCTTATATAATAAAGTCGTGATCCGGCTGCACAAAAAGCTCGGTCTCTCATGGTGCCAAGCCTAGGAGTGGGGGTGGCTTGAAGGAGCAAGGTGTTTGTGAATCTGAGGGCGCCGGTAGTGTGCTGTGGCGTGATGAGTTCTTTGAGGTAGGTCGGTGCGCGTTCATGGATGCATTTATGGGCGAGTAACAGAATTTTGTAATTGGTCTGGGATGAAACAAGGAGCCAATGCAGCGATTGGAGGATGGGAATGATCTGATGGTCTTTAGGGGCTCTCAACAGGGCTGTTTTGGATATATTGCAGCTTTTGGATGGACTGGACAGGTATCCTGGTGAAAAGCCAGTTACAGAAGTGTACATCCTTGAGGAAATGGAGACATGGACCACTGCACATCTGATGGTTCTCTCATGGCACACTCTTGTATGTATTGTGGCGCACTGATTGGGAATCACTGTTCCAACCAACCAAAGTTAATTTTGCAGTGCCGTTCTATACACGTGTTAAATACAGCTCCCATGATAAATAGATTGACAGGAAAGCGTATTGGATTGATCCCATTGAACACAGTTTGAAAAGATTCCGTGATGGTGTTTGTCATCAATCCGAACACGAGTTACCATGGCAAGGCCTCCAATCTCCCGAACGGCGATGTAGAGTTTCCAGAGATCCAGAGGCTTCTTCCCCAGAATTGGCAGCTGGGAAACAGGAGTTCCTCTGTCCTCCATGAAGGACAGATAGCGGTCCACCCATATCCGTCTCTCTGGCTCCACACCCAGCTCGTACAGTCGCGAGACTCGCTCGCCGCCGGACGTTGACGAGTTTGGGTTGGCTTTCTGTCAAAAAAAAAAAAAGGGAGAATGAAAAATGAAAGACTTTTAAACAGGTAGTTAATGTATATAGCGCTCTTATTCCTACAATCATAAAAATGGTCATACCCCTCGCTTCAAGTGACCGATATTTCAGATGAATACTAGACATGCAATTACACCGTCTATTTGCTGTACCTTGTACTTAAACAATTCTCTCTCCCCATGGGAGTCATTAAGTTTCATCTCATATTTACACAATAGGGAAGTGGGCTCTCGGTTTATACGGCCAGACTAAAACACACTTTGGTGAATGTAGTTAGTTTGAACATTCACGTCACATTACAAAAGTGGCCTTCTGTGACATGGCCGGAACAATCTTTTGTTTTTGTATGACCGAATGAGGAAGAATTTGGACCATACTTATTGTTCTTCTACTTTCTTCCTTTCATAACTTTGCTGCTGTAAATTGGGAATTTCTCCATAGTGAGATGACTAAAGGTTTTCTTATTCGTATTCTCCACGTAGAACAAACATGACATGATAAAATTACAGGAAAAAGCAAGACTAATTTGAACGGTCCACCTGTTATGAGTGTATGCGATCTTTTTATCTTGAGGCTGAGGTACTTACTGGGCTTGGAGGGGCCTTGACGGGCCAAGGAGGGCTGCTTATGCTGTCACTATCATCTCCGTGGTAGGAGGACAAGCTGGCTGGGCTGGGTGACAGTGGGGAGGAGACGGGCAGAGCGCTGCCTGGCGTGGCCGGCTGCGACGCACACTGCTGGGCTCCGGCGGTGCTGTTATTGTGAACGTCGTGTAGCTGATGTGGGGTGGGGGGCAGACAGACAGTTGGGATAGCTATAACTTTCTTGACAGTGAAGACGTTTTTGTCCACCTCATGATTGGCTCGTGGTTCAAAACCGACTATCACCTGGACATCTTACATTCATTCACATTCATATTTGGAAACGCCGTAAACCAAACGTCGAAACATTACGTTCAACTTTTGTGAGAAACTCATGTAAATTGGTCAGCACGTTTTTGAGTTTACTTGACGGTATCCGAGCATCGAAACTGACATCACGCACAATCTAATGAGGGCGAGGCGATAAACGAAATTGCGCTTTTGGGGGCTGGTTAATTTTGACTAAAATAACTGGCTTTAGTCTGTAGTAAAATTGCACAACAACGCAATGACGGCCCGTTAGGGTATTCTTTAAAGAAAACACACCAGTTATGTTGTAAATAGAACACAGATTTGTGTTATTTGCATGTATATAAGTATACAAATTCAATGACAGGTATGAGTTCCTCTCCATTTAATTGACATCAGTGTGTGTCACCCACCACTTTGTGTGTGCGCGTGTGTAAGAAACTTGCGCTCGACGAAACAACAGCTTGACAAGTGCTCCGGGTCTTTATATGGAATGTTCAAGTCAGCAAAAGCTTATCTTCCCTGCTTTCGATTTCCCCGAGTCGGTCTTCTCTGGATCTCTCTGTCTTTGTGTTTCTGCACTCATTCCCTGGCAGACAGATCATCTCTTTTGGGAGCGCGAGAGGTCTCTCCGGCTGCTCTGAATGCCTTTAAATAATTCAAAAAGCCCTTACTACCATAATCAGCAAAAGAAAAGACAGGGATTTGGAGTGGAAAGACGTGTAGCGGATGCGATGGAGGTGCATGTGTGCGGAAAAACAATTGCGAGTGGGGAGGAAAGAGCAAAGAGCACATTTTGTTGTTGCTGAGCTGAGCCAAGTCGAGGTGCAACTCTGGGGCGAAATGAGAGGTCGGCGTATTTGCAACGTGTTTGGTTGCGTGCAATAAAAATGACGTTGAAGTCAAAGGATGGTGTGTGTGACTTCTTGTGTGTCTCTGCACGTTTATGTCCAAGCGTGTACTGCATATGCCAAGCTCTCGTATTCAGCTTGGGCTGCCAAAACACCGACTCGCGATAGTTGGCGGCCAAAACAAATCGGGGGGGAAAACATTAGCAATGGTAAAAGTTAAACAAATCATTAAATACGGTGGGAAAAAAACAACAACAGAGAAACAACCCACTGTGCTGAGGACGTATGTGTGGATCAGAACTCATTAGGGGCCCGAGAGCAAACAAAGAGGATAAAAGTGAGGGGCAAAAACAAACAACAAAAAAAAGCACAAAAATAACTTCTGTTACCTTTGGTTTATGAGTGTCGTTGGCAGAGCCATTGGCATCTTTTGCATCTGCTTTCATTTTCCCATCCGGGCTCAACACCCTCACCTCAGACATTCCAATGGCTCCTTCAAAAAGGATGATGAAAATATTTCATGAACACGCTGAAAGCAGTCCAAACAATGAAAAGTTTCCTCACACAAATTAGGAATCGATCACTGATTTTTACCATGATCGCCCAACGCCTTCTCAAGTGACTTGCTGCTGCTACTGCTGGTTTTGTGTGATTCATTCATTTCTGAAACAAATGGTAGTTCCTTTGTGAGGTGTGAAAGCTTCAGAATAACGACTTGTATGACGTCACAGATATTCGCCTTTCATCGTATTTGACGTGCTGTCTCTCTCAAAGCGTTGCTCTCACGTTTGTCTGCTAATTCTTCGCAAGCGCAAGGAAGAAATACGATGTTTGCCCAAGATAAAGCCTGCGCGGGGGCACTCTTTTGACTTGATCGGGAGAGATCCAAATGCAAGTTCTCCTTCAAAGTGGTGCCACAATGAGCGATGGAGGCGGGGCTTGCATTCACATGACAGACAGTCATTTCAAAGACATCGGCATAACTGCCCTTGGGTTCACATAGAAGACGAGCAAAGATTGTCAAGACTATATTTCATAGCGGAAGCTGTAGATTTGTCTTCGAAGACAAAAGAAAAAGGCTTTTTCTTCGACGCTGCAGCACTGTACGACTTAATAGACTAATGGCTTTTCACTCTTCCCGGGGCGGCAAACTAGGCGACTGCTGCGAAACCTTGGTACTTATTTCAAGTTCCTCAAATATCAAACATTCTAATATTTTGGTTTTGAATAAAAGGTGCCTCTTCATTCAATGCCCTCAGAGGTGCCTTCAGCGACAATGCGGCGAGGCGAAAGGCTGAAAGACATTTTGATACATGAATATTCTCTCGGTGAAAAGTGTGAGCGCTGCAAAAAAAAGAAAAAAAGACCCACTGTTGCGCGCCAAGTGGTTGTGGCATTGGTCCAAAAACCTCGACCCTTCTATTCATCCTCTGAGATGTGTTTTCTGTACATTCAACATAAACACATGCGGCGTCTCGATTGGCCTGACCCGCGGCCGAAACTTTCCAGTAACCTGCACAGTATTCTATACATTGCATTAGGAAGTAGGTCGGTGGAGTAAAAGGGGTCAGAACTCTTCTCGGAAAAGCTTGTCTCGAGATACTGTAGCAGTTTGGAACTGATACACAGGTGTAATGACAACATTCATGTAAAATGCTGCACGGCAGAGGAAAGTGTCAGTTAAACCCTAAAAGGCCACTTTTTGAATGAAAGCTTATTCATTTATTTTTTTGTTGAAATTGTATCTGGACACAAGAACGTGGCAAAAGTACGCAAGAGGTTGTGCTGCATGCGAAATTAGTTTAATTAATTAAATTAATTAATTTGTCACATTTAACAAATTATTCACCCACTGTTAAAAAAAAAAAGTGAGGTGAACTCCAAATTTCCAGGCAACAAATGACAATACATTTTTTTGTTGGGCAATTCAACGAAATGTGATTTTTGTGTGTGCATTTCACGACAAAAAAATAAGATTTGACAGAACAGACGGTCCTTTTTATTGAACCTCATCTTAAATGATAGAAGTATAACAGTAGCAACTAACAATGCTGCCATGAATGTCAGTAATTTCAGTATGTCAGTGTCAATGTCATAGTTATTCACCAAAATACTTTTTTTTAACAGCGTAAGCCTTTGATGATCTCGTGATAGGTTTACATTTGGGAAAAATCAATTGTTAAAGGTTCTTGGTATTTTCTAGCACAATCTAAAGATAATTGTGTGAGTGAGTTGTGTAATTAGAAAGCCACCGTATGATGTAGACAGACAGAGCACCACTTTAACCATTTCAATGACGTTGGATTTTTTCATCTGTTGGACAATAACGTGTTTTTCTTGGGGGGGGGAGCTAAGGGGGGAGGCTTGACTGACGGACTGACTGGACAGCCTCGTGGACCAGTGAAATGTACTGACGGAAGAGATGACGGAAGTGCGGCTAAAAGAACATGACAGATATTGTGGGGAAAAAAAGGGATGTTTCCTCACAACACCGTTGGGTCATATTGTCGAACCTTTGACGGGTGTGCACATTTTGGCTGAGAACAATGACAATAGAATTCGCCCTCTGCCGGTTGGATGAAGCAATCTTACCTGAAGGCATCATGTTGTAGGCTGGACCTTGTGCATTGCTCACGGATGAAAGATTGTTGCCTGCTGGCCGGCTGTAGGGGACTGTGGTGCTTGGCTGGCTGATGCTCGGTCCTTGAGAGCTGCCCTGCCTATAGAAAACAGGACGAGATGATTATTTGTGACCGCCTTGTAAGAAAGTAGCTTGAATGTGAGGCGAAATGGTATGCTGTGGAGGTCATGGGATCACTGGGAATATGGCATAAGAACATACGTCACATGATTGTATACAAATGAGATTTGGCAAGCTGTTGTTGTGACTTTGGGACTTTTATCTATCCCCAAGAGTCGACAACATATCACTGATCAAACACTGTTCCTCCACAAGATTGCGGCGGGGTTGAGCTGCATCTCTTCTAAGATCCCTTCCCATCTCCTCTGCAAATCCTCTTCCCCTTCCCCACAAGTCATAATTTAACTAATTACTGTGTGCTTTTGGAGAGGCTCATATTATTTGTTTCCATGGCAATGGAAAGAAAAAATCAATTCCGCTCAATTTCCCCCCCTTAGCTTAGCTCTTCTCATCATGCAGTGTTGCAAGTGACATATGAAGGGCTTATCTGCAACCTGCTATGGCAATGTATGTGTGTGTGTGTGTGTGTGTGTGTGTGCGTGTGTGTGGTCGCGGGGCTGAGGGGTGAGATGAAAGGATGCATCTTTCATGACACGCTGAGCAGTCCAAAGCCACTGACGAAGAAGTTGAAAGGGGAACACAGTTTGCAACAATTTTGGCCTATCTAGGTCTGAAACAAGATTATCTCCTGCACGGCCGTATTAAGAGAGAGAGGAGGAAGGTATGGAACATGTAATTGGAAAGCTGTTGAGGAAATAGGATGAAATGTGACTTAAGACAGACAAGACTATGTCGGCAAAAATATATTGACACAAACCTCAGTTAATTATATTTTTTTGTTTTGGACTCCTGTTGATTTCATTTTTTTTATAGGTCGGAGTACCTTTTAAAAAAACTTTTTGTTATTATGAAATGTTTCGGAGCACTTCCTGTGTGACAGTTTCCACCGATGGATATAGAGGCTTGCTCATTGATATTTAGATGAATCATATTTAATAACGTGCAAGGAACTCGCATACAACACGTTGTAAGATGTACAGATTTGCTTTTACACTGCGTTGCCAGTCAACTGGGATATCAATTTGTGTCCCTGCTCCACTTTTTTTGGGGGGGGGAGAAAACCTGCAATCCTTACTTCAGAGTTGCATGCATACAGTGCAGTCCAATGTTATGATGTAAGATGCAGAGAAACAATGTTCTATCTCAAGAGATGCACTGTAATAAAGAGCAAGAAAACACGGAAAAGGTCTTCAATTCAGAAGAAAAATGAAAATACCGGAAGACGGACAAAAATAAGGTCCAGAAGAACACCAGCAGAGGTTTTATGATTTTTTTTTCTTGTCAACAAGAGCAAAAAATATATTTGAATTGATGCCAATCAAATCATTTCTCACTGGCATCTGTCTCTGTTTCATACACAGCATAATGCCTCATGTTGGAACTGATACATTTAGCCTAAGAGGAGGGATTGGCATGGTAAACCTCCCTATAATCTCATCTCACAGATGTAATTAGTCATAGAGTACGGGTGATGATACATATGTAATCCCTCTATTGGGGGCTGGGGGGTATACTGGGTGCTCCTGTAGAAAAAAAACACCAACTAGCACCAAAGCCATGCTTATCTGGCTCCAATTCTTGATGGTTGGCTGCCTATCTGCTCCTTAATAAGCCCTGGGTGAGTCAACCCACAGAAATATATGTTCTGATCTTTACACTCCTCGCATTAAAAATGTTTTCTTTGCAACTAAATGCCTTGGAACCGATTTTTCCTTCGCTCCTGCACCCACTCACAGCAATTGGAGACGTGGTCTCATGCGAACGGTCAAACAATCAAATCAACAACAACAGTGGTTGGAAGCTTTTGACTGTGGTGCTCTCCCATTATGACTAATTCATGTCATAAAAAAAGGCCATTAGCGAGCACTTGATGGACGCACTGCACTGTGTTTAATCACACTTAATATATGCATGCACAACTATCAGGGGCGGGGGGGAATGAGCAAAACGAATTCATCTTGCTCTCGGGAAACTTTGCACCAATGAGGGAAAAAAAATTGTTGATGGAGTGAGACTTTGAAAGAAAAAAAAAGCAGTGGAGTGGTTGAGAAGTAAACGAAGAAGACAAGTAGGAAGAGCGTTAAGTTTCCATTTGGTCGAACAAATGTGTGATTTGGTAAAGGGACACATGCATTGAATTCCACCTTTGCAAAGATAATAATGCTCACTTCCTGACACTATCAGATCTTAAATAGCACACCCGAAAGGCAGGTGCAAACTGGCATGCACAGCAGGCAAAATGAGAGGCAGCAGGGAAAAAACTTTGGCTATGATAAAGATTTACGAAATACCACAAACATTATTGTGACATATTGTCTATTCAGAGATACAATTATCGAGTTTCTGAATGATCAACGAGGCTGACTTTGAGCCTGTCAGAAGAAGGAGTCATGCCAAATCATTTATGACAAAACTCTTAAAACACTCAATTTCTTTGCTTTGGAGTTCTTTTTGTGCAAGGTGGCAATTTTTGAGTGTGTCGTTCCGAATTACAGTTTGCATGCCTCTTCAACTGACACTTCCAATGCCATCACTTCAAACTCCCAAATGATCCCTGGTGAAATTCTTCAGCGGTAGTAGATCATTTGCAATATTCTCACCAGCAGCATGCACAAACTATTCGACGAAACATGTAGGTAGAGGAATGTTTTCTTCGGCTTCCTCCCACATTCCAAAAACATCCATGTTATGGTAATTAATAAAGTGTATTCTACAGTGTATAGTGTCATGTTTAGTG
This sequence comes from Hippocampus mohnikei, assembly GCA_026261675.1. Classification (NCBI taxonomy): domain Eukaryota; kingdom Metazoa; phylum Chordata; class Actinopteri; order Syngnathiformes; family Syngnathidae; genus Hippocampus; species Hippocampus mohnikei. Next base: position 7,767,287 of record JAKGUB010000521.1, read on the forward strand.
TTGTGTCCCGGTAATATTTATTAATGTGAGGGACTCAGCCTATTTCTGCCACTGCAGGCCTCGAACTTGTTACGCCATACCACCCATTGTTCCAGACAGACAAAAATAGTCACGGGTCAAATTGTTCAAACACGTTCCAAACGAGAAAAAAACTGCTGCTGGTAATTGCGATCCTTTATGTTTTTGAAAACACGCCAGCTGCAGACACGGAGTTATTGGACATGTTGCACTCTTTTTCAAAAATGTAAAATGCTAAATTGGGCTTTGAGTGGGAAATTGGGAGCCGCTAAGCAGACAGGCGAGGAAGAGTGAAATGGGCAGAGAAGCCGCGCTCGGGTCCCCTATAATCGATCGAGGAAGACGAGCTCAGAATCTGGGGGGAGCACATAGCCGTAGCTAGAGTCATTTAAGTCAACATTGGGAAACTATGGAAAAAAGTAACAATTTGAGAAGACGGCAAATACAATTAAAAAAAAAAAATTCTTAGTAGACCTGCAGTGTACAACCAGCCTAAAACCAGACACCATACAGAAAGTAACCTGCTAACCTGCAAAGAGACAATTACTTTTTTCTTTAGTCAGGAGTTCAACCTTGGTGTGGTTCTATGTTCCAGAGATTTACAAGTTGGCATCTTGCTTTCACAAAATGTGACCATAAACACTCTCGCGGCCAAAACGCACAATGTAAATGTAGGAAGGACAGAGAAGGCCTTTTATACACTGTGGGGCAATGCATGCGCATGTGTCAGTGCATGCTGGAGCCTGTCCTTGTGCTGATGCACAGGCGGGTGTGCTGTTGCCAAGAGATCGCCATGGTTACGAGGTGCCAGCCAACCATCTGACTCCCATGTCTCCAGGAGCGGCAGCGCCTTGCATCCTTTCTGGGTGGTGAAAGGCCAGGCTGAAGCCTCCCAGCGCTGCTAACTGGATGAGACAGCACATGCGCTGAGACCACGAGGAGTGTGAAGATGGCAACCCATCAATCCAAAGCTCTGCGTGTGCGCAAGGAAGTGCGGCGGAAAGTGTCAGAAAAAGAGCCAGACAAAGAAGGTTGCTGGATAGACTGGATCAGCTGGAGGCCATGAATTATATATGGAGTCAATCTGTTCTGAGGGCAGGCCGGCCTTGCGGCGTCAAAACCACACACACACAAAAACGGACCCCTCTGCACACCTGCACACGAATAAAGGCGGCTTTTAACATATTAAATCCTGAGAAAAGCTGCTGTTCTCTTCACTCTCCTCTGCCACCCCCGCCCTAAACATCAAACAGTTCAGAATGGAAGGAGGAGAAGCCATTTATTTGGCCCATCTAATGAAAGCACCGCGCTCCACAAGCCTGCCAAAGACTGCAAGCGACAAAGTGCCAAAGGCACGATCCCCATTCCTGACATTCAAGCACTGCTTTTATTTATTTAGGAAATTTACTTACTAAGGAGGTCAGAAATGAATTATTTGGCGAGGATTTGCCTGGGAGCACTTCTCTCCTCTCTTCCTACATTTTTTTCTCTGCAATTTCCCTTTGATTTACAGCTTTTTTTCCCCCCCTCTCTAAGCTTTGCACTTTTTCTATTAAGTGCTTATTTTTGCGACAGCGCCCTTTCCTACAGCTCCAGGAATATTTTGTAGAGTGTCGCCGGCAGCGCTGGAAGTCACTTGAAAAGCCATTTCTGTCTTTAGAAGATGCTGCCAAGAAAAGCTTATACCTTTTAATTCTACCAGCCACTCTCCTTTCCGTAATTCCCCACCATCAATATAGAACCCTTTAAAAAAAAACTCTCTAAAAAAAACAACCAAAAAAACACAACTGCCGCCACACCTTTTGCCTAAACAAACTTCTACTTCCTTCGGATCGGCAGGCTGATGTCGCGTGTGTTGTTTAAAACGTCATATGGGACTGTCAGAAAGAAAGCCTTCCATGAGAAATGAGAGAAAACGACCTCATTTCTGACCGAGCTACTGTTGTAATTCTGCCCATGTGAAAAATGTATGTAAGTCAAACGTCAAGGATACAAAATTAGGGTCACAGACTCGTTACAACTCAAGCACAAACCCTTGAACCCTAAGCATATAACGTGAATCCGGATTGAAATGATGTACTTTCTTTGGTATCTCTTCTTATAATGAAGGGAGCAAGGCAGCTGTGCAGTTCACACGGGGTCAATGCATCAAAGTGGGAAAGCCGACATGCGCAACGACTAACAACTTGTTTCTCAGACGGGGAGGAACTAGGTCTGAACGTTTCGGAATGTTGCACCGAGCTCCGGAGAGCAAACGGGGCACTGGAGCCTTTTTAACTGCAGGTTTTCGAAGGCCAATTTTCTCCTGATCTCCCTCAGATGTTTTCAAGTGGGATCTGAGAGAGGAAAACATAACAAGGCAGCACTGGAAACAGCGGAGAACAAAAAGAAAAATGTGAGGAAGAAAGACTGAATGAGATAAAAGAGTCGAGGCTAGCAAAACAGCAGAATGGGAGAGGCGGATTCAGTTGGGAGCGCTGGTAAAAAAAAAAGACAAACAGGTGAGAGGGTAGGGAAAACGCAAGCCGGCAGAATGATTGACAGCGGATCAGAGCGACAGTTTTAGCAAGCACAGCAAAGAGTTCCAGTTTAAAAAAAAAAATGTTTACTTCAATTGTGTTTGTGCAACAAAGATGCTGCAGTGAAAACAATATTCAATTTGCTTAATGAAGCTCCAAAAGAAATGGGAAGATATGTACCCCCCCAAAAAGCCAACATAGAGAACATATATACAGGCAATGTGCTTGTCATTTACAGTTTGTGGCAATTTCAAAAGTTGGATAAAGGTCCTGTCTTTAAATATACTCGTACCGTATTTTCCACACTATAAGGCGCACCTAAAAGCATTCAATTTTCTCAAAAGCTGACAGTGCGCCTTTTAATCTCATGTGCCTTATATATGGTTCAATATTCAGATTTCTTGGACGTAGTATTTTAAACATTCTGTCAAGCGCTTTGTTCCCGCTTCAGCGGTCGTGAAAGCTCCATATAAATAAAGCTGCATTGTATTGTATTCCCTTTAGTGTAGCTCCATCAAGTGGATGAATAATGCAACCACATCCACTATTGTAGCTTCTATTCTATGCACCTTATAATGCGGTGTGCCCTATACAGTATAAGAAAACAGTTTTAAAATAGGCCATTCATTGAAGGTGCGCCTTATACTCCCAAGCACCTTATAGTGCAGAAAATACGGTACTTCCATCCATCGATTTTCAATATCACTTGTTCTCTTAGGCCGAGGACACACATGAAGACAATCTGGCTCTTTCAGTCCTGATTTTTCCCATTCCCAAGAAAGGATGTGAAAAGCCCCACTTTCTTAGGTCATAAGATTGCCCTAGAAGATGTTCCTTCAGTTTGAAATGCATCAAGAATGAATTGTCCCCATAATAGGGTTCACAATGAGTCAGGCTGGTTATCTTGAACACTAAACGTGATCAATATTTGTCACATATGTGTGAGGGCTAAGCCAATGACTCTCAAACTGGGCTGTGACGTGTGAACAGAATGTAGCCAATCAAAGGCGTGCCCTGACTGACCAATTAAGAGTTGGCGGTAAATAAAGTATGCCCTCGGCGCAGTTGTATTTTTGTATAAATGTGAATTTCCCAAAGGGACGACTTTTCTTGCCAACTGTAAAATGATCTTTGTATATGGAGTCTGTCGTAGATGAAAAAAATAAACAATCTTGTGTTTCCCAGCTGACTTTGGGCAAGTCACATTCACATCCATGGACAATCGAGAGTCACGCTCAAAAAGGTATTGACTAGATGTTTGCCTGTGAGCATACACGGAGTTTCTATGCTAATTACAGGATGGGAGAGACCTGGCTGGAGGTGAATGCAAGATGGTGACAGCCAGGGTTGATTATAGGGCCTGTTGGTTTGTGGTGGCCTCTGGACCTCACATAGGAGGAGGCCGCCTGGAGATGGCTCATTAGATCCCAAAAACAAAACAACACCACTGCTGAAATGTGAATACCTGCTCAAAAATGTCAATGTACCTTTTAAAGCCTACCCTGCTGTTGCTCTGTTTTACAAAACCAACTGGAAGAAACACAGACACCCGTCCTTCTTCTCTCAAGGTGGCCATGTTTGTACAAGTTCCCTTGACGAGGTTCAGTAGGAGTTCACACCCCCACACCTGGCATCCCACAGCAGCCCCGGCATTGCAGACACTAAATATATATTCAGCCCCCGATGGAAAAAAGAACATCCCAAAACTCATATACTGTTCTGGCATCAAAGTGCTTTGCATTCGTGTGAAGGTGCTCGGCGGCTCCTCCGCCTCTTGTGTTTTCATCGTCAAACCTGCGGTTTCCTCTCATTTTACGTCTCGACAGTGCAGCATTCAAGGCTTCACACAAACCATAATTTCTCTGTCTGCATGAAATGACACTCGGTGTACAGCGCCTGCTATCAAAATGTCACGCTTTGGACTAGTTTGGTGAAAATAGGGATAGTTGACAAAATGGCTCATCCAAGTGTTGCACCCCTGAGAATGAACTCCTTCGCTCACAGCTCCCACTTGAGGGGATGTGACGTTAGAGGGGAAACACTCGGTTGACTTATTTTAGTCGAGGTGAAGTATTGGAGTTAGTTCTGCTGGAAAACAAAGTGAGAGACAATTATGTAATGATGCAGCAATCACCACAAGGGCATTGCACCTATTCATCATCCAATCATGCTACTTATAGTTCGGATCTGCAATGTGTCGGTGGGTATGACGTCGCGGCAGTTGAATGTAGAGCATATACAGTATCTATTCTGTGAGTACTTTTGCATATATCAATAAAAGTTACTTCATTTCATTTCATATGATAAGACAAAAATTAAAATGGAAAATGACAAATGTTGTGTATTAAGTGCTGTGATTGGCCTCATTCCTTTCTTTGGCATTGGGGCTTGGGGAACTGGAATTTTCAAGGAGATCAGCATATTGCTTTAACTTCACCTTTGAGTCCTCAAGCTATCAATTGAAGACACACTATCAAGCGTTTCGCTTACTTTGACAGTATCACTTTTAGGACCGTTATGATGTTGTTTGTTTGCATGTACCTGCTGTGCGTTGCATTGATTGAGCCTGGCACGGTGGCTGCCGCCGCTGCCTCCTGTGTCTTACGGTTAGAAGTGCCCGAAGCTGGAGGGCCCATTCCTGGTCCTGCGGGCTGAGGCATGCTGGGGGAGCTGGGTGCCACGGTTGGGTACCCTCTGTTGTGGTTTCCCGGGCCGTGATTGCGTCCTCCGAGGATGGGTTGACCGGCAGCATGGCCGTGTGCGGGGCTGCTCGCGTTCATGGCCAAACTGTTGTTCATGCCTGGGCCAGGGACGCTGTAGTTGGCACTTGTAGTTCCACAGTAGTTGGAGGGCCGAGGATAGTTCCCTAGTGAGGAGAAGGTGCAGTGATCAGCTGACAGGTGGGCATCATTTTCTGCACTAGAAGGCGCTTCGTATTATAAGGTGCATAGAATAGAAGCTACAATAGCGGCTGTGGTTGCATTATGCATCCACTAGATGGAGATACGCGAAAGGGAATACAATACAATACAGCTTTATTTATAGAGTGACGTTATATGAAACATAAATACAAATGGCATTCCAAAATAATAAATGAAAGGCAAAAGTTGTGAAGACAATCGATTCAACAAAAAAGCACACAAACCTCGTGCGCTCACATCCACGAAAAGCTAAATATCCAAAGAAATCTTGCTTGTCTCCGTCTTCCTTTGTTTAGTCAGTAGTTAACTATGTTTTTGGTATTATATTCATTTCACAATGGCTACACAGAGCTCACAAAGTAGTTGTCTGTTTGAATGTCTGTTGGCGAATGCACATGTCAATTAGTGTCGGGCAGAAACCTTTCAGTTTGCAATTGGTTCTTGCTAATAATCACCACTAGATGGCATAGGAACACACTAACAGGGAAACAATGGGGAATATAAAGAGACGGTGACACCACATATAAGGCGCATCGGATTATAAGGCGCACTGTCGGCTTTTGGGAAAAGTGAATGCTCTTAGGTGTGCCTTATAGTCCGGAAAATACGGTAGTACCCCCCCTTTTTTTTTAAAAACGAGAATCACATAAAACAAGCCAAAACAAAACTGTATGATGCATCAGCTCCTTGCCAGACACCCTTTCACCTCCATCAGTGACACTTACATCATCCATCAAATTAGTAAACCCTCCACAGGAGAATAATGAAAAATATAAAGAAGTGAGTTTAACTCCGATTCACGACTAACACCACCTCTACTGGAGGCCAGAAATCATTTGCTGGTCTTGGTCTGGCGACATTCTTCATAGCAGCAGGTTGCTGATTCGCCTAGGGAACGATTGCCAAGCTTAAGGCTGACTTTGCGAAACACTTGAGACAAGCTTTAATCTGCAGTAAATGCTTTCTTGCTACCCTGGTGTGCTGCATGCCTGCCAAGCCAGAGGCTTTCCTAAGGCACACTTAAACCCCTCCATTTTGGCTCTAAAAGCCCAGTTTCACTCCAGCACTTGCTGCAATGAGAGCTGACAGAAAATCACCAGGCTGTCAAAGACAATGTGTACGTACATTCAGTCTCACTAAAACACAGTACGTGCAGTACACAACACACACACACGCACACAAAGGCAGGCAGGCAATGAAGGCACGCTCGCACACACCGCACACAGACGCACACGCAGAGAACATTACATGCCGCCCTGTAGCTACTGGGCTGTTTTCACCAGGATATTCCAGCCTGGGACAAATCCCATGAAAAGTATAGAATGGAAGTGCGGCATCCGCCAATGTGACGCCGGCTATTTATTTTGATTTGATTATGGGTACTTTAGCAGGGCCGCCCTGCTTAATCCTCTGAGAAGATGTCTGGAAAAGAGGATCAAGTCCCTTTAAAACTTGAAGGCTTTTCCTCCAATGGTGTTTCCGAATGACAATACAGTATTCCGCAAAGGCTTCTTTTTCTTCCGTGCAAGTCTAACAGACAGAGAAGAGCGAGAGTACTGCAGACAGGGTAAAATGTCTGTCCTCCAAAGACGGGATTTATATTGGATCAAAATAAACGGATTCCCCCTAAAGCGAACAGCTGTGGTCGAATTTGTCCAGAAATTGTAACAAAATCCACGATTGGAACCGGGGTGGGGAGGGCGAAGAACCGAATGATTTTTGAGCAGGTTTTGCTGAGCCGGTAAGCTGACACCTGTCAAGGCTTTGCAAACACCACGGGAAAAGAATTTGCATCTCAAGTTTACACTTGACTTGTCTATATTTCCTGGATGCGCCGTGGGGAAAAGACCAGTTAATGAATTAAAAAAATTATAAAAAAGATTTCTTGACTGAATGGAGAATCTGAAAGTGATAAATTACCTGTTCCCATGGCAGTACTGTCTTCAGCCCAACAATGCTGCAGACATAACGCATAATTACCATGTCTGAGACTTTGCAGCAATGAGAGACATATTTTCTCATAATCAACTGGCTCCAACACTGTGGACTATTCTGGGAATGGAGCCCTGAGGTATCTTTCCTATCAGCCTGGGTGGACAGTTTGTTGCAGATGAATGACGCCCCAGTCAAGAACCTCTCACGGCCGTCTGCGGACAGCTGTTTAGCCCCAGGTCATGGCTCGGCGCCATAGGCTGGGTGGACATTTTGGGCTTCCGGACCTCTGAGACCAGACTTAAGTTGCAGAACACCTCCTACGGAGTTGTTAAGATTACTGAGTCCCATTTGGACAATTTACATTCTTTTCCTATTTCAGTGGGCGAGCCTAAAAAGTGAGTTATGGTGTCTGAAAAGTTTTCATCAGTCTTTATTTAGAGGTGACGTGAAGCCGAATCTCACAGCAGAGCTTTATGGAGGAGGGGTAAAAAGAAAGAAAAGAAAATGTCATTAAATAGAGTGCTGCCCTGATGTAGCACCTTTTAAATTGTAGCAGTCATGGACGATGTTGGCTCGGTAGACAAAAAGAAAGACGAAGCAGACGTTCCTGCTAAGCTTTCCTGAGCGTCTCACTCGATCTCAACAAGAATCACTCACAATCCGAAGGATTGCGACTTTGCCAAGAGATCGTCTTCAAGGACGGATACCACACTTACTGAGAATGAAATTGGAGGCCAGCTAATGCTTGCTTTTTCGGGACTGGTACCACTTTGGTCAATGATGTAGAAATGTCAAACGATCTACAATCTATCCATCTATTTTTGAAAGCGTTTGGGTTCACCAGGGTCGTGTGTGAGCTGGAGCCTATCCCAGGTGACTTTGGGTGAGACGAAATAGAGTATAGAGTGGGAATGTATTCGTTGCCACTTGCTATGTGAACCATTACACTGTGTGAGTTCAAATGTGTGTATTCGCATACAGGTGTGTGATTTGCTACCTTTTGTTCCATGCAACTCATACAAACTGAAACCAAGAACAGCTGAATTTATTTTTTTAATTTGTCCCTTTTTCTGTCCGTGTGGCTCATTGTCTACTTGCTCCCTGCTTTTTCGGGCGCTTGCTGCCTTTGGGGACTCTTGGTAGTATTTATAACATCAGGAGGGAGAGAAAAGAGGACAGAGTGCTCATGCTTTTTCGTTCACAATTACATGGAAATTCCCAGCAAAGTCACGCCTTGGTCGGACACTATATTCAGTGCTGGTCTTAATCTTCGGAGTCGCCTGGGAGAGCTCATGTGTGACCAAACAGATTACTGTCTATTACTCCCTCAGCAGGATGGACTGGGCATGTCTAACAGCCGAGACACTCATCAACGGCCCCCAAGATTCCCCTCACCCACTATACACCCCCTCTCCCTGGCCCCACACATCCCCTGGCTATGATGGAGCAATGTGTGATGGTGAACAATGCACTTTTCTGATTTGTGAGCTCCATCAACATAGATTAGAAAGAAGATTACATGGCTGCGTGCTGGAGATGCCAAAGAGAATGGCACCGGCACACTGTGCGTGTCTTGGACCCCCCTCCAAATAATAACATCCCATTTTAGGTGTTGGCTAGACAACGAAAGATTGTGAATAAATGGTATAGATGGCCTTTTCAAACATATATTTAGTATATTTTAGGGTAATGATGGACTATAGCGTGTTCTAATTTACGGACGAATTTAGGATGTGTTAGGGCCATAGAAACGGGACTTTGTCATAAACCGGCATATTCCATTGAAATGCATTAGAAAAAGATTGTTCCCCCCCTTTTTAATCCCTAATTTAAAAACACAAACAAACAGATAAGCATTCAATGTAGTTTCCACAAAAAACAACAGGTGGGGTCACTCCCAAGTAAATAAATTAATTAAATAAAAAAAGAAAGAAAGAAATACAAATAAAAATAATTTGTTCCGAACCATATGGTGAGTATGTGAAATTTCTCATTTGGCCTTTTCTCTCCCATTATCCATCCTCAGCCACCTCAGCAATTTTCCTGGCATGTCTCAACCAAAGAAGGTCTGGAGAGTTCCACACAATGACAATTTTCTCCCAAATGCTCCATTCCCTCCCTCAGGCTGTGGCTTGAGTCTTGACTTGTGTGTGTGTGTGTGTGTCCAGAATTTAGAAACTCTGCAGGTTTTTCAAGGCACTGAGGTTTCAAAAGTGCTGCCTGCATGGTCATTAGCAACGGAGTGCTTAACCCCTTGAGGATAAGTTGCGGCGATGGGTGGTGGTTGGGGGGGGTTGCTTTGTCCGTGGAAGAAGTGAAGCAATGGGTGGAAGAAAGGACAGAGCCCAGATGGACTTTGAATCGTTTCCTGTAATGGTATGACATCCTCCTCCCCTGTCAGTCTGTGTTGGCTCTGGACCATGCGCAGGACAACTGTTGGAACTGGGGAGTGACATCAACAAAATATCCTCCAGTATCCACACATATCGCCGTACCGTGTGCTGTTGTGGGATATCTTGATTAACAAGAACAAGTGTACTGCTGTCTGTCATTTGTGCTCGAAAAGAGTTCGATATTTGTCGGTGTCTGTCTGTGGACGCGCGTGACAAGTATCGTTGCTGTAACTGTTCGATTGCACACCACACACAGGCAAATGATTTGGGTTCCTCTGATACGGGCCAGGAGGCAGGCCAAGAAAAGCAAAGAACAGAGTTCAGGAACTTGGAGAGCCTTTCAATATTGGATAATGGCTTACTAATTTGTCAGTGCGCTAGGGAAAGGGAAGGGAAACAGATGGAGCTGTCACACCTCGAAAGAAAAATTACCAACAGCTGTCCACTCGGTTCAGAACGATGGTTTGGGTCCTGGCTATGTCCTGGAAGCCCATTTGAATTCACCAGTTGGTGATAGAAGGAAATTACCGATATATGGATGGAGCCCTCAACACTTGGATGTCCTTTCAGCAGTGTAAAGGGGAATTATATTAAGGTCTAAGATTAAAACCGATATTACCGTATCTCCACCATAACTGATCCTTGAGCTTATTTATTAAATTGCACAGTGTACAAGAAGGCTTTTAGAGAGACATGAATTAGAGAGTGTAAAAATGTTCAACCGCTTAACATTTTCAGGTCAGTGTTGCTGTTTTTTGTTGATTTTTCGCTCTCCACTTAACACATCAACACCTTCTCTTCAGTAATTCACGCTTTTGTCACATCCCGGCTCGATTACTGCAATGCCCTTTACTTTGGAGTCAGCCAGTCCTACATTAAGCGCCTTCAGCCGGTCCAGAATGCCGCTGCTCGCCTCTTGACTGGTACTCGTAAGAGGGAGCACATAACTCCTACTCTGGCATCCCTTCACTGGCTCCCCATACATTTTAGAGTTATTTTCAAGATCCTCTTATTTGTTTTCAAATCTCTAAATAATCTCGCGCCACCTTACCTCTCTGAGCTCATCCGCCCCTACGCACCTGCCCGGCGCCTCAGGTCTGCGGACCAGACATTATTAGAAGTGCCAAGAACTAAACTGAGGCTTAGAGGGGATCGAGCCTTTTCTGTTGCTGGTCCCTCTCTCTGGAATGACCTCCCACCGAACATTCGTCAAGCCTCCTCACTGCCCATCTTCAAAATCCTCCTCAAAACTCACTTGTATTCTCTGGCATTCGACTCAGCATGACTTAGATTTGTTCTTGGTTTTACTGTTTGGTGCTTTCTACCGTCTTTATTACCGATTTGTTTTACTGTTTATTGTATATGTTAAATTGCTCCATGTACAGCACTTTGTATGCGGTGATGGCTGTTTGAAAGTGCTCTATAAATACAGTTGACTTGACTTGACTTCTCTCAACATCAGCTTTGATGTCACATCTAGTTTGCAGCCCATTTGTGTGTTGTGTTGTGTCAACCACAAGCTATGATGCTAACGTTATCAAAGTAATTACAGCACACTAGTTATTTCTTACAGAGAAAACAATTACGCACACACACACACACACACACACACACACACACACACACACACACACACACACTTGAATACGTCACTTGACTCCTCTCGCCTTCCTTACACGAGGAAGTGATGAGGTGTAGCATTCCATTGTGAACAGACGTGTTCAATAAAGATGTTTTTATTAAAGAGCGTGGTTTCGGTTTTCGGACAATTCGGTTTTCGAACAGCCTTCTGGAACGGATTATGGACGAGGTTTGACTGTATACATACATATATATATATACATACATATATATATATATATATATATATATATATATATATATATACATATATATATATGTATACACACACACACACACACACACACACACACACACACACGTATATATATATATATATATATACTGTAAGTTTTGAGATTTGAGGCATTTTTCCCCCAGAAGATTTCGGGTAAAATCCCAATGATGTCACTTTTGGGGACTTTGAATTGAATGGAGCCTCCGCTAGCTGACTTCTGGCAAATAGGCAGATGACGGCCAGAACTTGTAGCCAGTCACTCACTCGTATTCACTGTCACTGAGTAGGAATTTGCACCCATGCTGCTTGTATCAAAGTCAAGCGATTGAACCGTTACGTCGTCAGTCAATCAAAACATTTTGTCATGTCGAAAGCAATTACCCATAATGAAAACAATTAAAAAGTGACACGATTCAAATCTAATTTAAGTATTTAAGTGCACTCCAAAGGGCAAAACCCAAAAGAATAAGGAACCGCCACATACCGATCAGACACTTGTCATGCTTTCTGAGAAGCTGATGTTAAAATGTGCCAGGAGCCATCGGATGACATGGGCTCATATATGACGATTCCGCGGATAAACCTTGATGAAATCATTACCATTCTGGGGCTACCTCACCATCTTTGCATGAGGAGGGCTAAGAGGTTAGTCTGCACTTCAAATGTCTCATTAATATTTAGAGAGTCACACCCACAGAGAGTCACACTTTAATACTTGCCATACAAGACAAGCTACGACTTTGTGTTTGTGTGTGTGTGTGTGTGTGTGTGTGTGTGTGTGTGTGTGTGTGTGTGTGTGTGTGTGTGTGAGTGGAAGACGAAAAGAGGATGGATGTGTCTTTCAAAATGAATCCTTTTATGTTCCTCATTAGCACGCTCTCTTTGAAAGCAATGACACTGATGCCAAGGCCCCAATTTAAAATAAAAAACAAGAAAAAGGAAAAGAAAATGGAAAAGAAAATGTGGTTTGCCATTCAGAGGCCAAAATCCTCTATGACCTTTTATGAACGACACAAAAAGTGTTTTTCATTATTATTATTTCAAACAAAAACCTCGTCATGGAAAATGAGTTGTTTCATGCAATTCGAATGTCTCCAAGGACTTGATATTTGACAAAATATTCTGCCGTGCACATTCAGTTTTGGGGTGGTGTCTTTCGTGTGGGCTACTGTAATTTTCTAACCTTGGTGTCCATACTGGGTTTCTTGAGGTCCGTAAGGGCCTGTGGGGCCACTTTGGGAGTAGGGACCCATCCCGGGATACAAAGGGAACTGAGAGCCAGCCTGGTTCCTTGGCATGTTGGACATGAACCCTGAAATTCACACAGAAATGAAAACTAAATTTCTGTTTACAGTGACAATATTTTTTCAATGCATAGAAATAGAAGCCTTCTATTGGTTATTCTTTTGCGTCGGCGCTTTTTCCTGATCCGTAGAGATACTTACACCCCCAGTCGGCGGACACAGACACGTTTATTATATTGACCGAGTACTACTGTGATGTTATTTTACTTGGTCGACTGGTTAGCGTGTCGGCCTCACAGTGCAGAGGCGCAAGGTTGAATTCCGGCTCCGGCCTTCCTGTGTGGAGTTTGCATGTTCTCCCCGTGACTGCGTGGGTTTTCTCCGGGTACTTCGATTTCCTCCCACATTCCAAAAACATGCACGGCAGGCTGATTGAACACTCAAAATTGTCCCTAAGTGTGAGTGTGAGCGCGAAACCTACTGCCCGAAACAGCTGGTATAGGTTCCAACACCTCCCGCAACCCTTGTGAGGATAAAGCAGATTGGAAATTAAATTGCACAATATGTTTTTTTTTGGGCTTTAGTGCAGGAATAAGAAACTCTTGTACCTCTCTCTCTCTCTCTCTCTCTGATATTCTTTTCTCCCTTTGCCGTGAGACAGAGCAACATGCCTGTTCGGGTTGGGGCGGACGCCAGTTGCAAAAAAAAAAAAAAAAGCAGATGATAACTTCCTGTTCTATGAGGTCACTCCAGCCCGCCAGGGGCAGTGCTTAAAGCAGGGAAAATCCCCACTCGCAGCTTGAGAATGCATCGCAACAAACGTCATTAGTGACCCGCGGGTGACCCAGGGCATATCTAAAGGCCCGTGGCACCCGGAACATAGTCTCCCAGAACCTTTTCGTGCATTAACTTGCGTGCCACTGGCTTCCGCTTTTCCCTGCGGAGCCGAGTTGTTCTTTCTCTTCGGCTGTTTTTCCGTCACTAGTAGCCTGTGATCGAATAGGTCGCAGCTGCGGATTTGTTTTCGGCCCTCCTGTGACTGCGACGGCTTTGTTTATATTCGCCGAGGTGACGTTTTGTGTGTTTTGCGGCTCTGTGTGGGCATGCTTTGCGTGGTGAGGAAGCTGGTAAGTGAGGGACTCATGGTAGTCATCGTAGTTACGTATGTAACCATCATTCATGTGTGTATAACTTGTAAGTTAATAGTTAGCAGCTTGTATTTGAATTATCTTATCAAGTTGCATCTCTCAGTATCTCCAAATTGCTTGTCCTGTCGCTCGTCCACCAAAGGGTGAACATTTTTCTTGTGACATCTGACATGAATTTGGATTGAAAAAAAAAAACTTGGACTAAAGTCACAGAATGTCTTGTAAATGAATTCAAAGTTTGCAAGCGCACACGCTGTGTGAGCTCCCCCCTGCAGACGGTGGCTTTAAACATTGTGGTGTAAGTGGGCAAAGCGCTCCGCGTGTAGAGAATAAGCTGCTGATTTGACCACGGCTACTTCATAATTCTAAGCGGCTCTGTCAATAGGTGCCTCAAAGCCTCTCAGGCTAAAATTCGCCTCTACCATTCAAATTGACATTTGGAGCAATCCTCGTCTGGGATCCACACTCTCAAGCCACCGTGTTCTTTTTTCAAAAACCCACATAAAGGTCTCTCGATCCAAGACAAATGGGGAAAGGTTGCTGAATGGCCCTTGAAAGAGGATAAAGTGTGTGTGCCAGCGTGTCAAACTAGGTGGAAACGGATTAGTACGCTTGAATGTAAACGTTGATAAGCATCAATATTGTTGCAAGAGCATCCAGGAGCAACTCTTTGGCGAGTTTGGGGATATGCTGGAGGTGAAAGTGCAAAGAACAACAGTTGGTGTGCCCCCCCACAGAAGAAAGGCGTCTAAAGAAGGAAGTGCAATGATTTTTTTTTTCATATCGACATTTCAAGTGGTATTATTTGCTTATTATTGCGGCTCAACTGCACATTTTTATTCAGAATAAAATAACATAGGCTGTTCGAGTATTTTCAAAGTGATGTCCAATTTTCCACAGATTAGCATCGAGGCTATTACATAAAACGCCGTGAATGCGGCAAAATATTACAAAGTTCTACACCGCCGTAAACTACAACCACAGTGACAGTGGCGGCTGAAACTTGACATCATTTTCTTTGGAAAGGCATAATGTCTTGGATTACATTAGACTGTGCCGCGTGTGTACCTAATGCATTGGCCGGCGAGTGTGCCTGCTCGCTTGTATGCCCGTAATTGCGCCTCTGACTGTATGGGGGCAGATAACAGACAACGCAAGCAATAAATGCTGCGTGTGTATGGGAGAGAGAGAGACGGAGGCCACAGCAGTTGGAGGAAAAAAGTGTGTGTGGGAGGGAAAGAGCAGTGATTGGGGCCCGAAAGTGCTTAGGCTGCGAGTGTTGGGTTTAAGGAGCGAGGACATTATTGTAATGTTTTGCTTCCATTAGGATGAGAGGATGTTGGGAGAGGAGATGTGGAGGAGGAAAAAAAAAAGAGCGTGTAATACCGCACTTTAAATTGCCTGGAAAATAGATGGAGGAGAAGAACAATGTGTCGAAAGCGCTAAAAGCAAATAACACATTCAAGGATTTCTGTCTTTCTGCTCGGTTCACTCCCCCGGTATACACACAAAGACACACACGTACACACAAAGCTCTCCCTCTTCCTGGCAGAGTGAACAAAGGAGGCAGCCGGCAAAGCATACATGGGAAAAAGTGGGAAGGGACGTTCAGCATATTTATCGAAATGAAGAGATGAGTGAAGCTCTTAAGGGAGGCAAGCACTTGAGCAAAGTGGGTGTATTTGGGTGGGGGAGTTGTGTGTGTGCGCGCAAGGGGGCATAATTCTTGCTCGAGAAAATCACACACACGAAAAAAATGTCACTTTTAACCAATGTTGTATTTTCTTTCGATGACAATAGGGAGAGTTTAGAGGCATTAGAGAGCAGCATTATATCTCCAACTGGATTTGGAAATAACCTTCCACAGGAGCCGCCCTCATCGGCTCCCCCTGTCTGTCTGACTGATGATGACACGTGTGTATGATTGTTTGTTCGTGCCCTGCGACTTATTGGCGACCAGTTCAGAGTGTCGTAAGCCCAGCAACCCACGGCGACAATGTTCAGGATAAGCAATGTTGACAATGGATGGATATTGTCTTGTTTCAATAAAATGCTACATGCACAGACATTGTGTATATTGCGACAATTAGGAAATAGAAATGTGCAACAAAATGATGAGCGGTCATTAAAATGATCTTTTAACATATCCAAAATTCTGGCTCTGACTGCCAACTCATATGAACTGTCTCAAGTCAGGATTCCCAAATACCGTATTTTGCGCACTATAAGGCGCACATAAAAAATTCCATTTTCTCAAAAGACGGCAGTGTGACTTATAATCCGATGCGCCTTCTATATGGATCAATATTCTGATTTCTTGGACTTATAATGCGGTGCAGCTTATATAGGAAAACAGTTTTGAAATAGGCCATTCATTGAAGATGCGTCTTATACTCCGAAGTGCCTTGTAGTGCGAAAATACGGTATATAGATATATGGAATGTACAGTATAATCATATTGACCATGATGCAAAATGATACAGTAGCATTAAATTTGCTCTGACTAATGTCATGTGCGCATGAAAGTAAGAGCACCGACCGCATATTTTGATTTCACGGTCTCTGCGAAGTCCAGTCAGAGACGGTGAGCGGGCCGGATGTGGCCTCCAGGCTGCACTTTGCTCAAGTTTAGTATCGTGTGTACATACCGCGCTCTTGAGCCATAGGTGAGCGGGTAACTGGTGGGCGGGATCCATCCGATCCATTCCCAGAGCTCTGTGGGTTTGAGGTGGAGCCTTCAAGAAGACAAAAGTCAGAATATGAACATACCGAAATCCAACCGTGTATTGTATAGGTTGCCAAAGGAATCCTACTATCCTATCCTTGCCAAAAGACAAGCGCCATCAGGTTTTGTTTATTAACGATCAATTATCTGACAAATGCACTTCCAGAGGACATGCTGAGTCTTTTGACCCTGCGCCAGCTCTTTGTGTGAGCATGGAAACATGGGACCCATCCCCTGTAGGAAACCAGAACCATTTGGGGATCATCGATTCGGTGCTCGTGCATGTCTTTGGACTGTGCAAGTTCCATTGAAATCCAATAAGAAGTTGAGAGTCTGATTAGGACAATGGCAGACAAGGAGCGTAGTGGATTGATTTGGCTTGCAGCAAGGAGAGAGAGCAGCAAATTTAACCTTTTATCTTTGAATTCAGGCCTTGAAACAGTCCCCATCCCCCCCTCCCCCAAACTGGCTGCTGATGATGTGCATAATTCACTGTTTAAATCCCAATGCCGTGCAGCGTTACAAAAACGAAAGGCTGGCACTTTTGAGCCGCAAATCCAGTCACAAAATTATTTTTGTGGACAAGATGGTATCATGCAGCGGAAATAATATGTCGATTTTAGATAGGTTTGTTTTCTTAATGATTTATTATTCTTTTTTTTTTTCCAAACGTGCGCATGTGTGTGCATGAGTTGGTTGTAGCTGCCAAAAGAAGCGGTAATACATGACTGGAGGTGGCACGCTCCCCACATCAACAAACCCAATTAAAGTCAACATAATTGCTTCGCATAAAACGGCATAAACAACATTTCATTCCACTAGGCCGCCTACAGTCACAAGCACTAACACACGCGTGAAAGTCATAAAAGTAATTGCAACAACACATGTAAATAAACTCTCGCAAGTACACAAGTAAGGGCACAAAGACATTGGGTAAGGGCCAAAAATGGATCTCTCATTCGCACACGCGCACGCGAAGCCCTGCTTCACACATGGGTGGATCCGGCGGCACTGCTTCAAAGAGAGAATATTCGATTAGTTAGTCTGTCAACATGTGGCAGGAGGGAAGGGAAAACATCCGTGTGCGATCGTTGAAGCGGCCCTCGGATAACGGTGGAAGCGTTATCTACGTGCCTCTACGTGTCGAGGATGACAACACTTCATCAAAAGTTTCTTTTGAAGTACAGTTGCAGCAACGCAGGAACACTTAGGAGGACATCTCGCATTGCAATTTCTTTTTGTTACTTTGGGAATTTCCGTAAAACGAATGACTGATTGAATAAGCAGAGCACCGTATTTCTTCTTGTGGCCTTATATCACTTACTGCATGCACAGAGGAATTCACGCGGGTCGTCCTTAATACGTTCTTTGTGTGTTTCATGAAAGAGACTTGGAAACATAATAATAAAGTCATCACGATAACAAGAGTAAAAAGTCATTCAAACGCCATTCAAAATGTCATCACTCCACCAGATTAAAGTCTGACTAGATGGAAAAGGCTGTTCCTGGACCAAGAATCCAAGTGAAACAAAATGTATTCATCTAGGTCCAAGAGACTCATCCATCCATCCATTTTCGAATCCGCTTGTCCTCACAAGGGTCGCGGGCGTGCTGGAGTCCATCACAACTGTCTTCGGGCACCAGTACACCCTGAACTGGTTGCCAGCCAATCGCAGGGCACACACAGACAAACAACCAGTCACGCTCACAACCTGTCACATCTGCGAAAGGAAACCGGAGTACCCGGAGAAAACCCACGCAGGCACGGGGAGAACATACTAACTCCACACAGGAAGGCCCGAGCCGGAATCCCACCCTGCGCCTCTGCACTGTGAGGCGGACGTGCTAACCAGTCAACCACCGTGCCGTCTGCCAAGAAGCTTATTTCATTCTAAATTACGCTGAAAATTTAAACGTGCAAGTGTTTGTTGAACCATTTGGTGTAGTTTACCTCCAACAGACACGAATGATACCACGCAAAACACCAGTTTGTTTGTAGCGAAGCCGAAAATTGTTTGCACACAAAATAACTGGTACCGGTAGCTATTTGTCTCTGCTGAGTCAACTATAGCACAGGTTTAACTTGGCAGATAAGGTAGACGTTTACTGCAAAACAATGATCTGCCGATATATGGGTGTGTGTATGTGTGTGTGTGTGTGTGTGTGTGTGTGTGTGTGTGTGTGTGTGTGTGTGTGTGTGTGTGTGTGTGTGTGTGTGTGTGTGTGCGCACGCGCGCAGGGATGCATGCCAGGCGTCAGCATTGCTGTCAGACCCTGTTTGCCTGGATGGCAGACTGATGGTGGCAGCAGATTGTGTCGCGCGCCGCTATGCACTGTGCACTACACGCCGATGCAATGTCTTGGGCCGAGATGAGACGAGAAATAACAACCGACGAGGCTTTTGCGTATATGTGAGAGCGATTGATCGAGATGACAAAACAGAAAAATGGAAACTAATCCCAAACACAAAAGTCTCATTGACGAAGAGAACATCGTAAACAGATAAGAGAGGAGTAGCGGAAGTTTGATAAAGCTTCAGGCCCTCCCTGTCTGAGTCGAGTTAAGCTTCCAGCACTTCGTAATTATTTCACTACCAATTAGTGTCCAAACAAAGCCTATCTCTCCCTGACAACCTCCTCTCCCCCTGTCCTCCCTCCTCTCCTCATCCGAAATGCCATTAAATAATTATGCTTAAATAAAACAAACAGGCTCCACAGTGAGTCCTGGCACACTTAATCTGTACCATTAATAATTCATACACTGAATCTCTGACACGCAGTTCTTCACCATGTGCTGCTGGGAGAGAGAGGAAGAGCTAAATGTCAGCAGTATATCATTTCCTGTATACGAACCAAAAAACAAAACAAAACAAAAATAATTATAATAATCATTTGTATGGAAATGCTTCTGCCATCTAGGGTCGTCTTCCGAGCTTTGCATAGGAGTGTGTGCATGTGGTTTAAAAAGCTTGTGTTCATCCAATTGTAGGACTCACTGTGCATATTTTTACCTGACCTGCATATCTATGCACACTCTTGAGAATATATTCTAACCATGCATGTTTGCATGCAAATACCGTACACTCGAATCAATCTCCCAGCCCATGCGTCTTTGCTCGAATGCATATGTGGACACCAGTATGTATATGACGCGCAGATCTCCGCTGCGCATGCGTCAGAATCGAGTTGAAGAAAAGCGAGGCTACAGAGCTGTATGCCTAACTGCACGCCTTCAAGCTTGCAGGCATTGTTTAAAAGGCTTGAAGCCACAAAACCACACATGCGCAATTTTCTCACCACGCTCACTTAAAAAAATTTTTTTAAACCGACAAACGTTTCCGCATTTCAATATTATTGTGGCCTGTCACATGGGCGATTGATTCGCCGAGTGTTACGCTGCCTCGGATCACTTCACTACACGTCACGGGAGCAAAACAGCACCATTATTCAGCTTCTTGGTGTTTTCTGGCAGTGTTGGATTGTGCAAATAACCACAAATGTCCTACGTGTGGATAACACGGCGTTGCACACACATCCCTCTCGCTGCACACATTGAGCAAAATGTCAGTAAAAACATTCATCTTAAATGTCATAGCAGTTTCCAACAGGTGAAATGGTCCAAACCACAACTTTGTACGCTGCTTCAAAATAGAACTCGAGGAAAAGTTGACAGCCAAAGAGAGTCCCTCATTCATAACACGATCCATCTTTAGTTATAAACCGCTTTCACATGACAATATTTGATCACACTGTCTTTGCCAAAGAGATGACAACAACACAAGTTAATGTTAGCGAACCAACACCGAAAAGTTCTCCTTTGTTGTGGTTCCGTTGTGAATGATGCAGTCAGTAGAGCTGGGTAAAGTCAAATCAGAGCCGTGCGTGCAGTGAAAAAATGGCAAGAGGGTGTCAAAATCTACACGACTGCGTATGAATGCAAATTGGAATAGCGGGGCAATTTGAGTAAATACGTGGTGGTCTTTTGACTTGACAAAAAGGTCATTTGAAAATAACAATACTGTACACAATCATTTTATTAATAGTTCTCCACCCGTTAAAATGATGATACAATAAAACATAAACACACACAATTCCAAGAACATCACTGACGAGCTGTCCAGGGGCATTAGGCACTTATAAATAAAATGTGTTATTATTATTATTATATATTGTTATGCTATAAATATTGTCGAATCATTTTAGAGGGTGTGTAGACTTTTTATACCCACTGTATTTAGACAACGCACATGCTGAAATTATTCATATTTATAATCACAGACAGGTTCTGTTTATTCACTAGCTTCTTTTTTTGGGAGTGGGGGGTCTGCTAGCTACAATGAACAGTATTTACGATTGTCAAACTTTATTCAACACAGTGACGTCAAGATAATGTGTGCACAAATTTCCAACTATTTTTCCTTTGCTATAGACAAGTATACCACCAATGTTATCTTTTGTTAAGACCACGTATTCCAAGTGTGTTGGAGTTGAGGAAAAAATGAACTGCCTGCATGTGAGTGTGTGAGAGTCAATAAGAGGATAACAAAAGCACTTTTTTAAAAATTCCACTGAGAAGTTAAATAGCAGTAATTTAATCAGTATTAAAAGACACTTAGTGAACATGTCCCCCCCGCCTCACTTTTCGTACGCTGAGGCAACAGGGCCAAAAGTAAAGGAAGTTCATTGCATTTATTTTGGGAAGATAATGCTCCTCGGTAAAAACCCAAAACACATTTTAAATTCCTCTTCCGCAAGTACTGTCAAGGCAACCCAGAGTCTTCTTTTGAAGAGAGGGGATGTAGTCTTTGAAGCTTTTTTTTTTTCTCCATCAGGATTTTCAAACGCAAAAGCTTGTTAAGTTCAAAGCTGAGGGGGAGGACTTGTGGCCATATTTCTGTTTTGTTTCAGGGCTCGGCTAATATTAAGCTTCAGAGTAACTGCATGAGTGCGTATGTGCTTACAAATGAGTGCATGTGACACGGTGTGTGCCGTCGTGCCAATGAAGGAAAGTCCAATATCAATCAATGACCAGACCACTTGTTGTATGCAGTACATGCATGTCTGTGTGTAGATAAAAAGTACTTTGAATTTACTTAATCTGATCAAACAATTGTATTACTGTATTTCCCGCACAAGAGTGAGCTTTAGAGTGTAAGGCGCAGCTTCAATGAATGGCCTATTTAAAACTGTTTTCATGTATAGGGCGCACCGCTTATAAGGTGCATAGAATAGAAGCTAAAATACAGACTGCGGTTGCGTTATGCATCCACTAGATGGAGCCATTTATTTATTTAGAGCCTTCACATACACTGCAGCTATACAGAACATTTAAAATGCCACATCCAAGAAATCCGAATATTGATCTGTGTATACAGTACATGTATATATATATATATATATATATATATATATATATATATATATATATATATATATATATATATATATATATATATATATATATATATATATATATATATATATGCACCATATATATATATATATGGTGCATCGGATTATATGGCACACTGTCGACTTTTGAGCAAATAGAATGCTTTTAAGTGTGCCTTATAGTGTGGAAAATACGGTAATTTTACCACACAACTGGATTGGGTGCCCGCGCAAATGTTCCTCATGTTGGTGGTGATAGACCGTGCCCTGTTGAAGCAGCAGGGGACATTTTTCCAAAAGTGAGGACACGACAGTGAACTCAAGAGAGAAAGGGCTGCTTCAGCACTGTCTCTTAAATGCAACCCTTAGGCTGTAAATGTACACACACCTTCCCCGGCCAGCACACCCACAACAAGGTAATATCTCCTTCTTGACTTTATAGTCGAGAGCAAAATAAACTTGAGGCTCCAGTAATGGGGGTTTAGCTCTCAATGGGTGTAAGCCAATGCCTCTCCAAGCCAGGGGCTGATGCCAGTTTAACTAGCCCCTGCAGGGGACGAGTGCAGGCCTGCAGTGGCTCACAAAACAAGCGCTCTCACTCTCCAGAGATCCTCATTACTTTCAGCGCTGAGTAGCAAGTGCAAGTAAAACAAAAGTGCAGCTTAAGCTAAAAATGCAGCGGGAAGGATAGAGAGGAGGGAGAGAGAAGTAGATGTTGGGGAGAGCGTGCAATTGAACACTGCTCCAATTTGAATATTTCACTTGGATGAAGTCAGAAAAAACATTCTCAAAATGGAAAACACAGGCTTCTTAAGACACCCCCTCCCAAAAACGTTTGCTTTGTTTGCACTGTGCAATTTTTTTTTTTTTAATAGAGTGAAGAACATTTTTCTGTTTTTATGTCAAAGAGGCAGAGGGGTGGGAGAAGGGCAAGAGTGGGAGGGTGGGAGGTTTAATGTGCAGATGGGAATGGGAGGAGGGGGTGAATATGAGGGAAACTGAGACATAAGAGAGAACAGAAGAGAGAGCGAGCATGTTGAAAGTTAATATGAGGCCGAGAGAGGGACAGGGAGCGCCACAGGCGTGTTCCCATGCAAGCTCTTTCGGATTGGTGCGACCAAGGGGGGAAGAAAAAAAAAATCTGTTCTGCACTGTATCAAAATTCAACCCCCTACTCTCTCCAACAGCATTCTTGTAATAACTTGCCCTCCTAACGGAGGAAAAATAAGTTTGAATGAGCATTCCCGTGGCGTGTTTTCCACTTAGATATTTTGTAGCTTGCAAATGAGTTTCTTTCTGTGCTCAGGGAAGTCATTTACCGACAGCATGATCAACAATGGCTACCTTAGGGCACGCGGCTCTCATTTGTGCTGGATCCCGTCGGCGTCTGCGCTTGACCTTTGACGTAAGCGCGGAAAATGCACCGCAAAGATTTCTTTATATCCGCGGCACATGATCACAGATTGGAATACTAATGTATTTTCTTGCCCACATTAGAAACAAAACAGAGGCTACGCTGCAAACGATGGAGATGGAATGGAAAACAAGTCGGACCTTTGAGATCACCGACCGGACCGGCCCAGCCTTGTTCACTCAGTGCCATGTGTCCGCTTACATATCTCCATTCTCATCCCACTGATCTGTGTTTTTTTTTCTACAGCCTGAGGAGATACCTATTGCAACATACAGTATACAGTGTTACATGGACAAAAATAATAACATACTAGGCCAATAAGTGTAAACGGATGGAAAGAGTCAGTCTCTCAAAAAAAAAAAAAAAAAATTGGGGAGTGTTTGTGGAAATTGCCGGCGTCAACTATTTAAAATCGGAATTTAAAATTGCATATTCAGTTTAAATTCATCTCTCCTTTTATTGTTTTTAATTTTATCTGTGGTTTTATTATTCTTGTTTTGGTTTTAAAGTGTCCTTGAGTGTCTTGAAAGGCGCTTATGAATGAAATGTATTATTATTATTATTATTATTATTTAAACTGCCTTTCAAGATGACATGTCTGTTCTTGGTGTTGGATTTTATCAAATAAATTTCCCCCCAAAATGCGACTTATGCAACATATAATTGTTTTTTTTTCTTCTTTATTGTGCATTTTATGGCTGCTGCGATTTATACTCCGGAGCGATTTACAATCTGGAAAATACGGTACATATCTTTTGAGACTCCACATATTCAATCCCAATTACTCATTGTATTTTTTTCTTCTTTTTTTTTAAGAAATAGGGTAAAAAAAGAAAATGGCCGGCACTGAATGAGTTTAAACAACTTTAACTGGAGGCTTTGACTCTTTTGACTCCTTTCAAGCATCTCAACTTGACTGCTTTGCTCCACTTCACATTTATCTGGATGAGAGAGAGAGATGTCTTCTCGCCTTCTCACCAATGTTTCATGAAAGGGAAAAATGACTCCAATGACACAAGTCAGAGTGAAGAAGGCCTTTTGCGTCTGCTGGAGAAATCGAGCCTGTTTTTGCACATGGATATGAGGGGGAGATTGGAGGTTGAGCAATGTGATTTCTGCTCGACTGTCACAAATCTAGCGCAACAGGAAAATCAATTTGGCCCGGTGTGTGCCTTTTGGGCTCCAGGAGAGCAAGGCGAGGGCCGGATAATATTCCAGCGTATTGGATTTTCTTCATGGAGAGACTGGTAAAGATGTGAGAATCACAGGCATGCCTTGATAGATTTGTGTAAGTGTACGGGGATATGATAGCCTGGCAATATGTCAGTCTCCCACATGCTCACCTCTGACTGCGTCTCTATCACAGTCACATCCCAGCAAGCAAGCATTTCTAAGTGATTTGTATGTGCAACCATGTGTGCCGCTACGTATGCCCTGCCTGGCTGCTGTGTTATTTTTCAAATATATTGTGCAGAGGTGTTTGACAGCCAGGTGAAAGGATGACATGATGAAATTGCTCTCTGACCGCTGCCACGGCGGCGCGTGTCGTCCTGTGAGAGCTCAGCCGTGTGACGTGTCACATCAGTGCGCTGAGAGAGAGATGACAAAATCACACCGCTGCTTAAATGCGAGGGGAGACTTAACGTGGCATTTTTAGTGATTAAAAACAAAAAAAGTTACGCTTTCAAAATGGAAGCTATACAGAGATGATGCCAGCCTTTCATGTAAATGGCCAGTTATGCTGCACTTTGTGGCTGATGCTGTACGAAGCAACAATCAACCTTACATCTATCCCCGAACAGAAAATTACGTTACATTTGAAGTCATATTGATCCTTCAATACTACAACAGCGTTTTAAAGGATTTGGGATTGGACGAGGCCTCACCGTTCTTTAATAAAGTGGGACTCTAAAGTTGCCGGTTGACCTCTTTACTTTCCTTTTTAAACTTTCTAGATATTACTATGAAAGGGAGAGATGCCCGCAAGTAATTGACACCCACTAAAAGGTTTGTAGTTGCCAACAGATGTCAAAAGATGGCGGAAAAGAAAATGTTTCGATTAAAAAAGGCTGTGGACTGACGAATTGAAGCTCGTCCCCTCAGTTCAACATAGTTGCTCAGCAACAAAGCAATACTTTTAGATTTGACACAAAAACAGTTGAGTTTTCTCTAATCTCTGAGCTCCAAACTCAGTCTTCAACCTATTTGCTGTAATATTTCATACATACAATTTCCACTCAGATTCTAGAATGGTGTCTGTGGCATTTTTTTTTAAACTATCACTGGTTATTGTCCAAAAACGGACGGATTTCTGTCGACAACTCAAAAACCATGAGTTGCCACTCTGTTTATCCAGCAAGAGTCAGTGTGATTCACAAAAACAAGCGATAACATGACTTGTTGGCATTTAAAGCACAATCACAATGGAGTCTAATCAGACAAAAAAAACCTATCAAAATACCCCAATCATCAGCGTAAATTCATTTGAAAGCCACAATCCGTCATAACAGAGCCAGCGCCGCCACTCGTGTGGCAGTACCATTAATAAAGCACAGTGAAATGGAGCCACAAGATCTGTTGTTATGAGTTTTTCACAACCGAAACTCAGTCAGTAATGCAGCTGAAAACAATTTGTTTTACTCACTAATTAAGTCGCTTATTAATGTTTTGTTGATTTAGTGGACGCTGTTGTTCATAAAACTGAATAATGAAGAGGGAGTTATGCATGCGCTTATTACGGTGTTGCTCTACCTCCTCTTTCTCTCGCTTTGTTGCACCAACTCCAACAAGCGCATTAATGAAAGTGTCTTAACTTGTGATGAAGAGTTAGAGTGTGGAGGCTTTAGTAATCAGATATGTGGTAACCACATTAGTTGTCCCGTGTGTCTCTCCCGGGCTGGCTGAACATTGATCTAATTCAAAGTGAGTGTCGGAAAACCGCTAAGACGCGCCAAATGTTACGCACGGCTCCACACTTAATCACTATTTATTTGGCACGGGGAAAAAAAAAATATTGTCTTATGACTCATGTCCCAGCAATCGGTTTCGCTCCCCATCTTTGCCACCTTTTCTCAGCACGATTCTTAGCACGTGCACATGCAAAACTACTGTCCCAGTTTTCATTTGCGTCAATCACTCCGGCAAAGAGGAGGAGGCCTGACATCAGCATCTCGCTCAAGACATTTTGCCCCGCCTCATCACATTGAATGACAGCTCTGAGGCACGCTGATATGTCGCTCAGCTGCTCGGTGGGGCAGAGAGGTGGCCGGATGATGAGGGAGACCAGGCTGGGATGGCGTGCACGGGCGCACACACCCATCTCAAATTCACTCACATTGTGATGAAGCCGAGCCTTTATACACGCTAACTGATCACACCCTTTGCTGAGGCTTAAAGACAGACGTGCATGGTCTAATAATCATTTACTGAGAAAACTGTTCTATATTTTATTACTACAATTATTGGATATTTTTTAAAAATACACTGATATATAAATTATTAAATCATTTATATATCAGTGTATTTAAAAAAATTATCCATCAAAGATCATTTTAACTCTTTCGGGGATAGCGGTTACTACAGAGGACAGCTTATCATGTTATCAGGTTAGAGCAGCGGTCCGCAACCCCCGGGCCGCGACCGGTAGCGGTCCGTGGGTCATTTGTTACTGGGCGCACAGAAAGAATAAAGAACTTACATTACTTCCATTTTATTTTGGAATCTGAAAGATGCTTTATTTTGAAAAATGACTGGATTCTCTGTTACATCCGTCGACAGTACGTCACTCTTGACGCGCTTCCCCGTCACGTGATAGGTTACGGCTAAAATGAAACCCAGGAGCTAGCAAAATGAGAAAAAACCCGCAAACGTCTTTGGAAAGTTTCTTTGGGAAGAGGAAAAGGCCCAGCCAGGAGACAGAATAGGAGTCTACGACTTTCAAGAAAAAGAAGGCTACATTTATTAAGACAGTATGAGGAGTCCTACTTAAGATATGGATTTATCTCAACGGGAGATTCCCACGCACCAAGCCCACTCTGCATAATATTTGTATTTGTGGGTATCTTATTTTGAAGGCACGTTTAAACGTTGCCATAGCGAACAGAGAGTGTTGCGGCCAGATAGGACGTACCTTGTGTCATGATTCGTGTTTATTAATATGTTCCAAAAATACCACAGTTTTCATGCACATATAATATTATTTTGTTGTATTTATCCGTCACACCTTAAAGGCCGGTCGCTGAAAATATTGCCTGACATTAAAGCGGTCCGTGAGGCAAAAAAGGTTGGCGATCGCTAAGTTAGAGGGTGCACGAAAGGGTTAATGTGATACAAAATGGTGTCTTTTGACGTCTCCGTTTTCTGTTGAGGGACTAAAACCTTTCCGCGTACATGTCAAGTTTGCAATGATGAAACAAACATGCCGCGCTACAAATGGCAACTTTAATTGGACCGAGGTGTGAGTTCGGGAGCCCTACCAGGTGTGTTGGCGCCAGCAGTCGGGCCGCTGGCAGGAGAAATGGGCCCGGAGCCTGAACGGGACTGTTGGGACTGAGTGGAGCCTGCAGGTGAGCCCACAGGGGAGGGTGAAGGTCCGCTCCTCTGGCTGTGAAGGTGTGGCGAGGCGTGGGGAGAGAAAGGTGACTGTCTCTGGGTGGTGGCGCCTGCTTGCTCTCCTTGGTTACTACTGCTGCTGACAGCTGATCCCAGACCAGCCTCTGTCCCCGTGGGGAGGTCATCGATGGAGCCAGACAGATCCTGGAAAAGAGGACAAAAACATTCTAAGTCTCGCTTTTATCTCGATCCAGGGATTCCCCGTCAATACTGCTGAAGGGACACGAATTTGCTTAAGCGTGTGGAAGGTGAGAGGCAACAGAACAGCAAGAATGTGAATGAAGCCTGGATGAGATGAGATTTGACGGCTGGCCCCTAAACATACTCTCTATCATTCACACACACACACACACACACACATACACGTACACACATTTGAAACACACACACATTTTCCGACTGGCAGCTGAGCCTGAGCTCTATCTCGAAAATGAGGAGGAAATCACCTGTGAGTGACCCCCGGTTTGCTGGCGAGTACTCGCTGAGGGAGGAAGTGGACGAGTCGCGGGTGGATGCCAGCTGATGCGACCCGCTACACAAACAAGCTCAGTGACCCTTCTGTCGGATCCCATCTGAGACACGTGCCCACAAAGGTGACATCGGCCAACATCAGTTTGTCATCCCGTTTTCTCAAATTCATAGTTTCCCCTTCTCTCTATCCTCCTTGCTACGGTTGTGTGCTTACTGTACATATGCACGAACATGCTGTACAGTCGAACAACACTAACCCTTTCATGCACCCTGTAACCTGGTAACATGATAAGCTGTCCACTATAATAACCGCTGTCCCTGAAAGGGTTTTAACTCATTCAGTACCAACCAATTCTAGACCAAGTCTGAAAAGACGTTTAAAAACGTCTTTGGGAGTGAATGAGTTAAGCAACACCAATTGCAATTTTCTTTTTTATCGTATCACACTTTTTTTTTTT
This sequence comes from Hippocampus mohnikei, assembly GCA_026261675.1. Taxonomy (NCBI): domain Eukaryota; kingdom Metazoa; phylum Chordata; class Actinopteri; order Syngnathiformes; family Syngnathidae; genus Hippocampus; species Hippocampus mohnikei. The sequence continues at coordinate 7,796,392 of JAKGUB010000521.1, forward strand.
ACTCCAAGTACAGCACTTTCTATGCAGCAATGGTTGTTTTAACGTGCTCTATGAATAACGTTGAGAAACAGCTCCGCCTCTCACAAAATGGAAGAAAAGGCCTCGATCGCGATTGCGCATGCATCGTCTATCATTTTAGACCATGACACAACATCATGTGACAAAACAACCTTGCCCTAAGTGGGTAATTGTTCATATTTTATGACACAGAATGAGAAGTAGGGGAGAAGAGAGCATTTAGACACACCACACTGAGGACGGGGGGAGATGTGAAAATTCGCTGTTATCATAACTGTTCATTCATAAAAATTATCCTTAAAAAAATAAATAAATAAAAGGCTCCGGCCTTCTTGTGTGGAGTATGCATGTTCTCCTTGTGCCAGCGTGGGTTTTCTCCGGGTACTCCGGTTTCCTCTCACATTCCAACAAATGCATGACAGGTTAATGGAACACTCTAAATTATTCCGAGGTGTCAGTGTGAGCGTGGATGGTTGGTCGTCCCTGTGTGCCCTGCGATTGGCTGGCAACCGGTTCAGGTTGTCCCCCGCCTATTGCCCGAAGACAGCTGGGATAAGCTACGGCACCCCCCGCGACCCTTGTGAGGATAAGTGGATCGGAAAATGAATGAATGAATAAATTAATAAATAAATAAACAAGGTATGTGTTATTAAAAAAAGTTTTTTTAAAGTTCACCCATCAGTAACAATTAGTTGTGAGAGGTTTCCAACTCCCTTGAATTAACGCTATGATTCAACACAAGGATTTTTGTGTATTCGTGTAGCTGTGTTGTTTCGGTTTGAACAGAAGTGCCTGCCATGTCAACAGCGAAACACAAAGCTTTTGTTTCCCATCATGCCACTATGATAAGTAGTCTGGCAGCCAGTAGTCTGGCATCATCTAACCTTGCTCTACTGAACATGTGGGGCACCCGCTCACTTATCTTCCTGCCTCACCCTCGTTACCACTTCCTGTTCGAGCCAATCAGGTCACCTAGTAGTCCGGCGGAGCGAGCAGCCTCCCAAACGGACCGGAAGGTAGTTTTCCGATGAGCAGCATGCTGCTCTACACAACACAGGTTACCATGACAGCCAGCGTGTCCATGGTGATGGCTTTTCCAAAGACAGTAACCACGAGCTAGCGTGATGAGCAGCTAGGTTGTTAACCCATGGGCTCATTATGTGAATGGATGGGAATAATTGCATTTTGTCTAATTGGGTGCTGTTGCCAGCTTTTTTCACTGGCAGTTTAGGGGTGGTAAAATGCGTATCAGTAATTTGTTTAGTGTCTCGTTTGGATTAAACACACACTTGAGCACAGCTGTGTGGCCCAAGACCAAAAAAGTAGCAGCACTAATACAATGAAAGGGTGGTAAACCTTAACACCCTTTGACTATATAAATGCCCATTTCAAATGCACCCATTCTAATAGTGAAACACCACCATTAAAAAAAAAAATGTAAAAAAATTACAACGCTTCTTTAGTTTAATATGTTTTCCCACCCACACTCTTCCTGTACTTTACATTTAATCCATGTCACGGGCCACAGAGTTTTGTGTCTACTGCAGTCACACTAGCCGGCCGGCCGGCGAGCCAGCCAGCTAACCATCCAAACAGACATGTGGTTGCAGCATCCAAACACCCCACAATCGGCAGCCGCGATCCAAAGTGGCCCAAATCCAATTTGTTTGGCTCTCGGCTGCAAATTGCTCTGTGTATTGAGTCTCCAAATAGCTGTCAACCTCTCCTGCTTGGCGTCCTGTACCGCTTAATTCACTCCTGGAGCATGTAATTGTCATAATAAGAAAAATATTGAGGTGATAATAAGTTACTTTGAGATGGGCCACACACACACACACACACACACACACACACACACACACACACACACACACACACACACACACACACACACAGTGTGTACATAATGGCCCGAGACTTCAATCGGCACATTTCACACAACATTGGAGAGGCAGTTGCTTGTGACCCTTCACCTTGCTGGCATTGGCACCTGTCTCCAATGCCTTTGTGTGTGTGTGTGTGTGTCAGACACACAATGTGGCTGGGCTGTCACAGTGAGACATGCCTGGCTACTGATGCAGCCAAGGGGGACAGATGAGACTTGAGTGCGTGTGTGTGTGTGTGTGTGTGTGTGTGTGTGTGTGTGTGTGTGTGTGTGTGCGCAAGTACCAGTATGTGGAGGGCGATGGATGACAGATCTCTGTGCCAAGCAGTTGAGGACTTCAGTGCATATTGCACAATCTATTTATGTTTTGAGGTGGCAAAGACAAATGTACAGTATTGGTCCAGAAGAATTTTGACCATGACGGCGGAATCCATTCTAGTTGTCTTCAACAAAGTGAGACCAATTGAATAAAAATCAATGGAACATTTTCCAGTCGCCACATGAGCGCACCTGATCTCAGCCGGGGCCACTGACTTTTTGGAACGTGAGAGTTACTTCTTGCGTACAGATTCATGCGAAGGGCTACCGGTTTGACACACACTTTATGAAATAGGTTTTCTCAGATTATTTTTTGAAATGATCAATGCTACAACATTCCCAGAAAATTATGTTCCATCATTGGCGAGCTATTATTTATAGGACAGGCCTTCAGGCTCCTCATGTGGTCCTTGGGTGCCCACAAGCACCATGTTGGAGACCACCGCAATAGAGTATGATTTGCACTTTCTGAAGACAAACGTAAAAGCAGAAAGCGAATGTGAATGCCTGGTCAAAAAGTCGCCATGGATGAGGAACATGAGATCCATGGGCTTGAAGCAATCATTGATGGCAAATAATTTTCATCCAAGTATGAAATGCTATAATTGTAATTCTATTAGTTATTAAAAGTCGATGTCATTCTTAAGCAATATTTTTGAAAGCCTGTCAAAGGTGACTTCAGTCGAACCGCGATTAATTGATCGCAAATGAGTTGTAGTGGAAAAACAAAATCATAACATACGCCAACATTGTCCAAATACGCGCACATAAATATATACGGAAAAGACACCGTGCATTGCCTTCCACTGCAACGATGGAAGAGAACTTTTCCTGAGTTTCTATTATCACCGATTTCTTTTTATGTATCCATAGGACCTGTTTTGTCTGGATCAAAAGTAAAAAGCACATTACAGTGTTCCATATACACTGTGGTACTCAATATACGTACAGAAATAAGACCTCTGTGCATACAGAGGTGAGCTTTATTCGTTGTTTCCGTTCTCTGGGTAAATATGATGATGTGAACTGTAATTAAGTCCACTAGCTATGGTTGGTAGGCCTGAGGGACAACTCTGCTCATTGCAGCAATGCACACATTTGTCGGCTCCGGACGCCGCGCTTTCCATCTTTACGGTGCTGTGGAGACTGAGGGGAAAGGCTATTACATAAAGATGTTTATTCATCCCCCCCCACAACTGTCGTCTGAGGCAAAATCCAAATAAAAGGCCATGCAAATGAATCCGAATGGACTTCTTAGTGTGTGTGTGTGTGTGTGTGTGTGTATATAAGGAGGTTTTTAATGCAACACCCCTGTAGAGCAGCAACTGAACTCACCTTCGCTAAGTGCTATTAAGTTGAAAAACAGAGGAAAAAAGGAACTGGATGGCATTTTAACACCACTTTCACATTATCTACAAATTTATGTTTTAATGTCATTCAGCTGTTTTGTTGTGAAACAATTGGAGGTGATACGGGTAACTACTGATGCTTATTAAACTTGTTCCAAAAAAAAAAAAGAGTGCGTGTTTGAGAATTTACAGCACAATGCTACGATGCTTACGGATGTATATATCATCTCATATAGGGATATAAAAAGTCAACACATCCCTTGTTCGGATGCCAAAGTTGTTTGTGATATAAAACAAAGAGACCAAGGTAGATCATTTCAAAACTATTTTACACTACAAATGTGGCCTATCTCCTGCACACCTCAACTCAAACTAAAAACAAAAAGAGACACACCAAAAGGATCTGTTTTGCATTGTTGGCTCCTCCCTGTTTTTGTGAGAGAAAAAATGGAATATCACAAACTCAGCGTTAGCTCCTTCGCCGCCATTGACAGTCATAGACGTTAAAAGGGCAGGCAGTATGAAGTTGTTGTTTTTTTGAAGTAAAAAAAGTCAACTTTTGTTTTGCATTCCGGCTAACAAAACCCATACAATCTCTTCACAATAGCAAAGCATCTGCAGGAGAAAAGCAAACATCAACTAAAATGTCAAGAAATGCTGTTGGGGTGTGGGGGGGTGGGGGGGGGGGTCCAAACATTTGTTTAGACTCCGGATTTGGACAGACTGAGATAATCTGTTTAGAATAGTAACAGTAACTTCTTGGCATGAGACGTTAATGTTTGCAGTAAGATAGCGGGCTAGCGGAGTGATAAGTCTCGAGCCACTTAAGCCTCTTGTAAAGCGTGTTACAGGGTGGGCTACTTTGAAAGGCACATGTGTGGGGCCCCGAAACTGCAAAGACACTCAAATCTGGCGTTGCTTAACTCCACACCAAAGAGATTAGTTCTTCGGATTCTTCCGGATTAAATGCCGAGCAGCTCGTAGCAGCCTTTTTTTTTTAGCCAGTGGACCACGCCAAACCAACCAACCTCTCCCATTCACATCGTACGGCATGCAGTATGTTCAGCTTGGATGTGATCATTTAACGACAAGTTAAATAATGTTCAGAATCATGCCTTCTCAGGAGTCAAAAATCCTTCACACTTGCATTTTATCCGGTGATGTTTTGTTGTGTTGATTTGTGGCACCGCAGCATAAAGCAGCATCCAGCCACCCACTGCGTGCCTCCCCCACTCATCCGAGAGAACTCCACAAACGATGCAAACATCTAATGTGTGAGATGGAGATGGAAGGAAAGGAGAAAAATATAAAGAGCCCAAATTCCTCATTTCTAATTCAGCTGCTCGTTTAACTTAACCTCTCTCTTCTCGGCAATTAACGCACACGCCACATCCTTCACGCCGCGTACAGCCGAGGCTAAATAATGCAAAGGGGCATCCAGCGCCCGCATCCTTTATCATCCCAAATGACACCCATTTGCATATCTCCCCAGTCAATTAGAGTGCAGCGGAATAATCAGCCCATAATTGGGTGAGAGTGTCGGTAATCACCGACCCTGGCGCACCGACAGGGCCGTTTGGAGGAGCAAGGGGGGGAGGTTGGATGCTTTGGATGTGTGTGTGTGTGTGTGTGTGACAGTCCATCTGACTGCAGTCTGAACTTCAAACTAATACATTTAAACACGCAATCTAACTTCTCCTCCCTTCTTATGTACACTCTCGTCCTCCTTTGTACCATCGCTTGGATTTCCCGACAAGCAATCCAAATCTTTGGAAAAGTCAAAGACTGTCACCGTTCACTCTGTATAATATTCACGTCACTCTCCATTTCAATAAAAAAAAAAGCATTAATGCATGAAAAATGACATTCACTTTAATATTGCGGTTTTGAAAATTGTCCTCAAAAGTTGAAGATTGCCAGAAGTAATGAAAAAAAAAGTATTTCATAATGGCATCACATTTGCACAGTTCTCAAACTCTGCTTTAGGAAAAAAAAAATCTGAAATAAATGTTGACGATTTTTTTTTTTCCTGTCTACATTTATTTGTGGATAATACACAGTGGGGCATGCAGACAGCATGGCGTTGATTTCCAGCATGTGCAGAAATAGCCAAACACTGCCTGTCAAACACCTGGATTAAAAAAAATAAAATGGTGTCGATTACATTAGGTAGGACATCCGGTGTTTTAAAAAAAAAAGGGCCAAACTAAAATGCACAGCAAAATGCAATTGACATGAAACCGGGGAAGGTTTAGCCCAAAACTTAACTTGCGCAGCCGTTGTCGTTGACTCTTGTCATCCACTCGTTGCCTAAAAGTCCCAATTGCCTCTTACAGAAAATGCTTTGAATGTCTAAAGCCATATAAACCATGACTCTTAAATACACAACAAAGCGGAAAGTTAGTCACAGCCCAGGAACACAAAGAAAGGCTGCAGACACACTAGGGGCAAAATTCCCCCACTGGTCCCTTTTAGAAGCAGACAATCAAAGTCATTTCATGAGAAGTTTTCCGGGCAGCTTTGAAGCACAGTTCCTGCATAGCCTTTGGATTTCCTCCTCAAAGGAGAATGAAGGAAAACGACCGTTTTTTTTTTTTGGGTGAGACAACATTTGCTTTAATACACTCCTCAGAGGCTTTGGTGGCATCCTCTGAACATGGTGAATAAAAGGATGAACTGAGAAAGGGAAGGCAAGAGAGAGAGAGAGAGAGAGAGGGATGATGTCGATAGGTACACTGGAGATGTGTTCAAGTGCGCACAAGAACAGGGAAAAAAAAAACACGACAAGGCTAGTTCCCATCTGCAGTGGCATCCTTTTGTGTTCTGACGGCTGCTTTGCGTGTTTACTCAAAGCTCTTCAATGCCCACGATAACACATGCCAGCCTCTTCTCCGAAGTGGCTATTTTTCAGTCTCCAAGGTAGCTTAGTGGTGGCAAGGCAGCCAAGGATAGCCAAGGAGGTGAAAGTATTGATTTAAAGTATAAACAGGATATGTATATATATATATATAAGTTTTTTTTTTTTACATTTTAAGGGCACACACTCGGGATAAGACGTTTGCACTTCATATCAGCTACGATTTATCTTAGATTAAATTAAAAACAGTTTTAAGGAGTATGACTGTAATTTATCGGTAATACCGTACTTAAAGCTCTGAGACTACCACATTTTCTGCACTACAAAGCGCTTCGGATTATGAGGCGTACCTTCAATAAATGGCCTATATCAAAACTGTTTTCATATAGCGGGCACACTGCATTATAAGGCGCATAGAATAGAAGCTACAATAGCGGCTGCGGTTGTTTTATGCATCCACTAGATGGAGCTACGCTAAAGGGAATACAATACAATGCAATACAATACAATACAATACGTAATGGCATTGCACAGATTAGATACGTCTTTGGTTTAGCATCTTTGTGGTGTACAAACTCGGCCGAGTACTTGCCCTGCAGCCCATCTTCTTTTCACCACGCGAATGACAACTTGTACGAGTCGGACTTCGAAAGTGCATATTTGCTGGTGTTCTGTTGCCTGCGACATTATCCAGATCATGAAGTTTTTGACAAATGCTCACTTAGTAATTTCTGCAAATTTATGGGTTTATCACAAACTCATCAAACGATTTAGACCAGAAAAAAAAACTTTCTGTAAGGCTCTTGCTTGGAAGAACATTCATTTTGGATACTGCTGTTTACAATTTCAAATGTGCAAATAGTGCATAGCTGCTGATTTGATATTTTCTGGATTCAAAACAAAACCTTCTGCAATGTTAAGCAGCTGACATTTTTTTTCTTTCCTCGATGTTGTGGCAATACTAAATGCTCATTTTAATCGCGATATGAACGTTTCAAGCTGTTTTATCTGGATACTAAACACTCTGAAAATGCCTAAAAACAAAAACAAAATCAAGAGTCTCTTTGAACATTTCCCACCGTAGAAGGAGGAAATATTGATTTCCTTTTTTCAGGGGGTGCCTTTCTCTGTTTAATCCCTCATTCCATGACTCTCTGGGGATCTGTGGCATTTCTTGTCAGCCAGCCAACCTCGTGCTACAGAGACTTATGTATCACTGTCAAAATGACTGATCAGACGGAGAGAGCGGAAGAAAGGGAAGGGGGAGAGTCGGCTTGACTGGAGTGCTGCTAACCCCCCCACTGCCCCCACTGGACATGCCTGTCAGCCTGTCCGCCTCGGTAATCCATCAGCTCCCACCGCTGATCAATAATGTGATCGGTGGAATTCTGAGACATAACTTGTCACGATCTGCACATGTGGAGGGGGGGGGGACCCAAAAATGAAAATTAACGACCCGACTCTGAATATGACCTTCAACCAGCATAAAAATAAAACTGATTGTCTCTACGAATATTTTGTCTTCATTGTGTTGAAATAAGTGACATTGTATATGGGACGAAGTGTAATTATAGAGCAGGAAAGTCAATCCTTAAATCTGTTGGGTTAAAAATAACCAATGTGGCTTCAAAATAAACCTTGGGTTATTTTTAACCCGGTGGTTTTAAGGGTGCGTGCAGAGCCGAACCCATGACAACAATGCAGTATTTCGTTGAGGGCGAGGCCCATTAATTAGTCGTTAGCTTTTTGAAAATCTGCCAAAACATTTCCTTTAAAAAAAAAGAAATTAATATACTACGGCATAAAAAAGAGATAATAATTTCCCCCCCCAAAAAACTATCAAATGTTCTTTTTGTTATAAATGTAAACAAATACTAAGGAAGAAAGTGTTCTAAAAGAGTCAAATGTTCTCCCTCCGATTCATATCTGTTTTTGTAAGTGTTGCAGGACCAAAAATAATAAGTCATTTCATCCATTATGTAATTTAGAACAGAAAGAAAATCTGCAAAAAGGCAACTGATTTTTCTTTGTCTTGTAGATTAATTTAAAAAAACAAAACATTTATTAAATTTGTGACACATTTTTTTCAATTAATCGACCGATAACTCAGTTATCAGAATTTTATATTACATACTGAAATCTGCATCAACTTCAAAACATCAAATCAGTCGGGCCTTCATTTCTACAACAATGCCTGAACATTTAAAATTGTTAATAATTGATCGGAGAATTACCGATTTGTCGATGATGTCAATAAATCACAAAATCTACACACACGCACGCAGCCGTCCCAGTACAGCACCGGTGTCATTCCGCAGTTGTGAGTGTTCAAACTAACTTTTTAAAGAGTGAAAACAAATTAGGCTCGCCATCAAAGAGACTTTTCCAAAAGCCATTTCTCTCTTCCAGTTCAAACAGAAGCCTGCTTGGTAAACAGGCAGGGAGAATTCGCTGCGCGAGTTGGAGATACAAACAGTCGGAGGTTCACCACAACAAAGACGGAGGGGGAAGCAGTGGAGGGCTGCAATTCATCACACACTCAACAAAGCAAATGGGACTGACTGGCCATGAGTATGGGAACAAAACAAAAAATATTTCTTAATTGGAAAAACTGCCCCCACTCCTCACCCACCAACTGTTTCTTCCCCCCTTTTTCCAATTTCTTGCTCCTCAGTGTGACTGGATGCCATTGCCCTCTTCTCCTTTCCTGCCCCCTTCTTCTTCATTAAAATAATTCACTTTTAGTTATTACGGCACCCAACTTAAATTAGAAGACAGATGGAGCTGCAGGAGGAAAGAAAGAAGTGGGTGTGGGGGGGGCGGCTAAAAAAAAAAAACTGGGTCTTGAACAGCATGTGAGATTTTACTTTATTTATTTATTATTAAAGACAGACACTCAGACAATGGCCTTGCTCCGCACAGCACCTCCAGCTAAAATCTCATTTGTCTGGAATTTAGCTCAAGATAAAAAAAAAAAATAAGAAAAAGATGTTGGAAAGTGGCAGACAGAAGCCCGCCCTCTCCAGTGAGCCGCCATTAGCTATGCATGAGACAAACCTATGACATCAAGTCACATGGCGTGCCGAGCATTGTGGGTAAGGCGGGAGGAATCCGTCTCCTACGCCGCTCTATTGACAGCCTCGGCTCTCCCTCGACTGTCTCCGGGTTTTTTTTTGCAATTACAATCAAACAGCGGCATGCAGGCCCTTAAGCACTGACTGACAGCTTGGATTAACCGAGACGTGGGGATGCTGTGTACGGACGGTTGTGTGCAAGTGCGCACACATCTGCTTGTCTGTCAGGCTGTCCGTCTTCGTGTGTATTGCTTTTGTATGTGCAGCATGTTCCGGCGTCACTTTGGATATGTGTCTTCGCCTATCCAACAGTTGATTTTGTGAGTGTGTGTGTGTGTGTGTGTGTGTGTGTGTGCGTGTGCTTGCACAGCATGTCTGTGTGTAACCGCGCACTGTAGGTTTGGTTGTGTGAATGGCAGGAAATCTGTCTGTACATTAAAAGCAGCAGGAAGAACAACGCAATTACAAATTTCAATTAAATCCCACTGTGTGGATCACTCGGTTGTGTTAGCTGAAAGTGGAAAATGTATCATCATTTTGGAACTAAGTCAACACCGGTGTCTTAAGGATCAAAGATAAATCTTGAGGTACATTCGTCTCCCCTCGAAAGCTTTTCATCCATCCTTAAAACTAGAATGTAAACCTTCACTAAAGCTTGTTCAAGGAAACGTGTTTAATTTCGTCATGTTTGAACATCTTTTAGTTAGCAGACCGCTTCTTGGTTCGCGGGGAATGAAAAGACATATGATTGAGGAGGCACGCACTATTTGGATTCACGTCATGAAAAATTAAATGACGACGGGAAGGGTGAGCGCTGATTCCAGGTATCATGTGATGTAAAGGCTGCCACTACTAGCCAATGATAATCTCGGAATAAAATTCGACGTGGGAAAAAAATTTGAGGTAAAAGTAGAAATAAAAAGTCATTCGCCATGAGTTGTCATTGTATGAATTGAAATTTTGTGTACGTTGAAAAAAAATGGCGTGTTCAATTTATTCCATGTTATTTTGTCAAGTGGCTGCACAAAATAAAATCATCTGGATCAAGATACAGTAAAAAATGTTTTGAAGTGGACTATAAATCGACTTCAAAAATGCATCTAAAGCACCATTTTTTCCCTCAGTGTATGAAAAGTATTGGTGATATCTGTCACGTTGCGTGGTGGTGGTGGACCCCAAAGAGCAGGCACGAGGGAGGAGCAGGGTGTACTTGACGAATTGTATTTAATAAAACACAGAAAACTAAGTCCAAAACAAAGTCCAAAGTATCAAACAAAACACATGACTGAAAATAAAACTCAATAGCAGAAACATGACCGAAACAAACCTGACAGCAGCAAACAGCAGTAACAAACAATCATGACAGTAGCAAAGCTACAATGACCCGACCCGAGTGGTCGGGAGGAGTCCTTTATGCTCCTAATTGCTAAACGACCAACATGTGTGCAGCTCAGGGAGAGCCCTGCAGTGCCACCTGTTGGTCCCAAATCGAATCATGACAGTACCCTCCCTCAAGGGACGGATCCCAGACGTCCCAAAGTTGTCCAAAAGGCTGCCTCGCCGGGGAACGGGAACTAAAAGCGATGGCAACCCTTGCCTCGCCGAAGAACAGGAACAAAAGCGACGGCGACCTTCACCTCGCTGGGTAACAGGAACAAAAGCGACGGCGACCTTCGCCTCACCAGGGAACAGGAACAAAAGCGATTGGCAACCCTTGCCTCGCCAGGAACGGAACTAAAGCGACGGCAACCCTTGCCTCGCCGAAGAACAGGAACAAAAGCGACGGCGACCTTTTGGCTGGAGTTGGCCTGACGTGGATGGAGCTCGACGTAGCGGGGGACATGGGACAGCCGGACGTGAACAGGGGCTCGTCCTGACGTGGGCGTAGACGTGGCACGGCTCGTCGTCGACGACGTGAATGTGACTCAGCTCGAACAGACACGTGACGAGCCTCGGCTCAACGTGGACGCGGACGGGGCTCGGCCCACCGTAGACACGGCTTGACGAGACGAAAACAGGACAGCTGCATCACCAGCACTGCCTGAAGGGGAAAAGGGTGTCGGCCGCAGACGTGCTCCGTCAGGCACATGGTGGAATAGGGACCAGTCCTTTGTACCTGCGGGATCCAGGTGGTCGGGTCATTGTGTCACGTTGCAAGGTGGTGGTGGACCCCAAAGAGCAGGCAGGAGAGAGGAGCAGGGTGAACTTGACGAATTGTATTTAATAAAACAGAAAACTAAGTCCAAAACAAAGTATCAAACAAAACACATGACTGAAGATAAAAACTCAATAGCAGAAACATGATTGAAACAAACCTGACAGCAGCAAACAAACATGACAGTGGCAAAAGCTACAATGACCCGACACTGAATGCTCGGGTGGGAGTCCTTTAAAGCACTAATTGCCAAATGACCAACAGGTGTGCAGCTCAGGAGAGCCCTGCAGTGGCACCTGTTGGTCCCAAACCGAATCATGACAGTACCCTCCCTCAAGGGACGGATCCCAGACGTCCCAAAGTTGTCCAAAAGGCTGCCTCGCCGGGGAACGGGAACTAAAAGCGATGGCAACCCTTGCCTCGCCGAAGAACAGGAACAAAAGCGACGGCGACCTTCGCCTCGCCGGGGAACAGGAACAAAAGCGGCGGCGACCTTCGCCTCGCCAGGAACAGGAACAAAAGCGACGGCAACCCTTGCCTCGCCGGTGAACAGGAGCGGCGGCGGCAACCCTGCCTCGCCGAACGGAACTAAAAGCGACGGCGACCTTCGCCTCGCCGGAGAACAGGAACAAAGCGACGGCGACCTTTTGGCTGGGCTTGGCCTGACGTGGGACGGAGCTCGACGTAGCGGGACATGGGACAGCCGGACGTGAACAGGGGCTCGTCCTGACGTGGGCGTAGACGTGGCACGGCTCGTCGTCGACGTGAATGTGACTCAGCTCAAACAGACACGTGACGAGCCTCGGCTCAACGTGCACGCGGACGGGGCTCGGCCCACCGTAGACGCGGCTTGACGAGACGAAAACAGGACAGCTGCATCACCAGCACTGCCTGAAGGGGAAAAGGGTGTCGGCCGCAGACGTGCTCCGCCAGGCACATGGTGGAATAGGGACCAGTCCTTTGTACCTGCGGGATCCAGGTGGTCGGGTCATTCTGTCACGTTGCGTGGTGGTGGTGGACCCCAAAGAGCAGGCACGAGGGAGGAGCAGGGTGTACTTGACGAATTGTATTTAATAAAACACAGAAAACTAAGTCCAAAACAAAGTCCAAAGTATCAAACAAAACACATGACTGAAAATAAAAACTCAATAGCAGAAACATGACCGAAACAAACCTGACAGCAGCAAACAGCAGTAACAAACAATCATGACAGTAGCAAAAGCTACAATGACCCGACCCCGAGTGGTCGGGAGGGAGTCCTTTTATGCTCCTAATTGCTAAACGACCAACATGTGTGCAGCTCAGGGAGAGCCCTGCAGTGCCACCTGTTGGTCCCAAATCGAATCATGACAATATCACTACTCAGTATCGCCGAGAGCTCAAGAGTGAACACTCATACTGGTATCGGTCAAAAATGATATTGAACACCCCAAGTACTAATGTTCAATTTTGATTGAAAAAGAGAATAATTTCTCAAACGACAAATGCAATCAATTGATCTACAGTGTTGTCAATTCATATGAGCGTGAATCCAAAGTGAGCATGATTATAAGGCAGATTTGGGGGCATCTAGTGTATTTGTTTGGTTGTACAGAACAAAATGTCACGCTGATGTACAGTTTCTCGTGACGACACACTTGCGGGTTTAGGATTGACATCTAAAAATTCATACACACGAGAATAAATGTCACTGCAAGCATTATGCAGTCAAGTGAGACGCCTGCATATCCTCCCCCCTAGAAGCTAGCGTACAAAATGTCGATGAACAAAAACATGTCAGTCAATTTTGTCCAAATGAATTTGAGTTGCTCTGCTGTGTGCTAGCGTGGGATTGTTTCTTTAACACTCCCTCTGTGAGACCCCGACACCATCCATCAGAGATGACAAACATGACATGACAACTCGGCTTGGGAAGAGGCTACACACAAGGAGGATGAATCCACACCAGATACACATTTAATATCATTTTCCTGTCCCGGTAAATGACAACTGCAGGCTAAAACGTCTTCAAGAATTAACTTTTTTTTTTTTTTTTTGTAATTCGACAATTGTGAGGATGTAGCAGTTTGGATAATGGCTATCTGGAAATAAAACATTTTTTATGAGGGAGTTATTCTTCTAATTTCATTTGGTTTGATTGTAATCCAAATGACGGCAACCTTGGGCTCAGAGAAGGAGCATTTTAATTGCAGTAAAAATGGGATCTTTTAGAGGCTCCTTTTTATCGTAACATTTGGAAACCCTTTGATAAGGAGACGGAAGTGCAGCAAATGAGAGCGCCAACATCAAATCGCATCTTAATTCCATCTACGAATAAGCACACCCATACACACACACACACACACACTGATTCATCACTCATATCAGTATCAGAGGCGTTTGCATATTCACACTGACTGGAGATGGAAAGTCATCCCGGATGCCCGATATGATGAAGCGAACACCAGCTAACCAAGCAGAACGTCCTCGCCGAGGTCTCGAGTCAGTGGACGTGTGCGCGTGTGTGTGATGTAAGCCCAGAGAAAGGAGAGGTGACAGCGGCGCGTGGATGATCTAATAAAAAAAGAGGAAGCTGCAGCGGCGTGTGATGGCGAGGCATGAGCCTCAAAAGGCAGCAACTTTCGCTATAACACACACACATACGCGCCTCCCCGGCATATCAAACGCACGCGCGCTCTTCGGTGTGATCGACACTTTCACAGCGTCGACGCTGAGGTGTTGGGATATAAAAAGCCATGCTGATATGATTTAATGGCCAAGTTTTATTATAGGACTGTCGCTGGGCCCGGTGTAATCTGGCTAACGCCGCAGGGCACGGCGCTGACAAACACACACGCACATGCGCACAAACACACACACTCACGCACCCGCCAATGCACCCCAGCAGATAATATTGCTCTGTGCTACATGGCTATTATAAGATAGAGCTGTTTGCCACAGTGATACGCCGCCTATAAGACTGTCATTTGGTGGAGGGAGTGATTTATGGCCGGCAGGCGTGAGAAATAAAGACAGATTATTTTTATTCATGTGTCTTCAGAGGCCAACTTCATTTCTGGTGTTATTTTTACACCGACTCAAAGAGGAATCACGTTGTGGGCAAAACAAACAGAACAAGCACATGGGCTTTGTGGTGTTGATATTGGACCACCCACTCCAAAACACAATAGCGCTTATGACATAGACTTGGAATCTGCAGTTAAAAAAAAAAAAAAGAAAAAAAGGGGACCCCTCCCCCCCCCATCTTGCTGTTCTCTGCTATCTAGTTTTTATCGGAAGGGGGGGGGGGTAAATTGCTATTAATTATAAATAGCAGAGCAGCTGTCTTAAAATATATGACATACCTACAAGGGTATTAGACATTGCACTGTTATTGCCTCTCCTGCCACTTTTAATATCTGCACCCGGACTGCAATCACAGGCCTAATAATGGCTTCTCATTATGAGGTGTGTGCGTGTGTTGGGAGAGAGAGAGAGAGGGGGGGGGGGGCGCTTCAATCCCCGCGCTCCAAAGCCACAGATGACTCCCTTTTAAAAGTTAATTTGATTTCAGACATTTACGGAATGAGGCTGTAAATTTAAGCTCACGGGGTGCACCTATTGGTGAGCCTGCGATAATTGAGATATTTGATCTTGATATTTGATTCTATGTCAGCAATTCATTATGTGAAGTGAGCAGACAGCAAGGAAAAAAATGTGCGTTGGCAGTGAGAGGAAAGTGCCCGGTTGTGATGCAGGTGAGGATGGAGCAGAGTCCCTTTGTTCCCCAACTGTAATATAAAAAAACATCAGGAGATGGCGCTGTCCTTGCTGCGAGCACGGCAGGGAATGTGACCTGGTGAGTGAGTTTTGAATCAGGGCCGCATTGCCGCTCAATCCTGTGCTACACAATTTTTAAAACCACTTATCAAGGGAGAAAAAATATATATATATATTCCTCGAATCAGCTAAAATGGGCTTCCTTTGTTTTTCAGTTGCAGTCCTTTGAAGTCATTTTCTTTTTTGTAATTGGAGTGTAATATTTTGAATGGATTGGTGAAATGGACTTATTTAAATTCAACATGCGCTCACCTTCTTTGATTGGGGGGGTGTATTACAAATGCAGCCTGAATGTTGGGAATTCCCTCACGAGAAGATCTGAAATACTAACCATTTGATTTCGGTTGGAGCGCTAATTCCTTTTTATTTTCAAGATGGACTCTTAAAGACGAACTTGTACAGATGTGTTTCTGAACATGTCAGAAGGGTGAGTCATAGTCAAAATGATGTGTGTGTGCAGCAAAAGGATAAACACAGTGCAAAGCATCCAATAACAGATGGCCCGGGTGAGCTCCTCAGAAGGAAAGAAGCAAAAGTGAAACAGAAGCCAACAAGCAAACAATAGTTGATGTCTCGTTGCTGCCTGAAATCAAATCAATTTGTGGCCAAGAACCTACTTTTTTTTTCTCACAAGGGTTGAGGATATTGAGTTGATTAAAAATAATACCCCCCCACCCCCACCAGCAACATTAAATTCCACGTTTTATAAACGCAAAATAAAATGTAGTCCACGGGTGTCAAACTCAAGGCCCCGGGGGCCAGATCTGGCCCGACCCATCACCTTCTGTGGCCCGTAAAAGTAAATCAAACATGCCAACATCCATGATGCTTGCTAAAATCTCAACCAAAATGTAAAATTCTCATACGTAATAAATAACAGACATATTGTGTTTTTTCGTTAGTTGAATAGTTGAATAAACCGTAATTGTTGCCTTTTTATATGGTTTGTCGTAACGGCCCTTCAAGGGAAACTGTAACTAAAATGTGGCCCAGGCCAAAAATAAGTTTGGCACCCCTGATGTAGTCTTCCCTTGTCATTTCAGTTGTTCCAATGATCGCATTGCGATTGTTGTGTGTGTGTGTGTGTGTGTGTGTGTGTGTGTGTGTCAACCCTTATTGCCTTTCTGCTCCAAAACCTCAAGCCTCATCTTCTATCTCTTGGCACTTGCTGTCTAGCGTGCTTTCTCCTCAGAGTTTGTCGAGAGGAAAGTCTCCACCTGACTTTAGAATTTCCTCTGTCACATCCACATTTTCCAGTTCTCCCCACCCCCCAGCCCCCACGAGCCTTCAACCTCCCTTTTACCCTCTCTCTCCTCCTTCATGGCCTCTGTCTTAATTTCACAAGGGAATCATTTGACAGATATTGCCCTTGAAGAGGCAGCCTGTGCCTAGCCACTGAGAGCAATAGGGTGGTGGTGGGAGGGAGTGAGGGGGTGTTAGGAAGCGGGGTGATGGAGGAGGAGAACTGACAGAGTGCGAGAGAATGAACAGGGAGGAGGAGGAGGAGGAGGAGAGGAGGAGGCGAGGGTAAAAAGTTATTAAGTGGATGTGAAAATGCAGCGCAGCCAAAAAGGTTAAGTCTGGAATAGGAAATTAAAACTTGCATCGCTTTTGGCTTTAAATAGATTTGGTTTCATTACGGGCGCCAGGGCCAGTTAGAGTCAAATCCCTCTGGAGGGAGAAGAAAGCCAGAGAGGGAGGAAGGAGCGAGGGTGACATGGGAACGGAGGAGGAGGGCGACGGAAGACGGAACAATAGGCTAACGGAAGGAGGCCGGCTATCATGCAGTTCACATTCATTTTCAATCTCGGCCTGTTTTTCCCCAAACGCCCCGCCCGCAAGCCCGTGAATACCAATTCCGCACATCCATTTAATGCGCCGACTACAAGCGGAAGTCAAGGCCGCTGCCTCGCGCGCATACAAAGGACGCCGGCAGCGTTGACAAACAGGTGCGCTGCTGTGTTGCTCTGTTCTTATTTGCATTGACATTTCACCACTCTGCGGCGAGTTCATTTTCTGACCCTGAAATGAAGGCGAGCCGCAACAGAGCCGCACGGTTGAAACAACGGACACGTGCGGCCGCAGCCCAGAGACACGCTAAACAACAAAAAAAACATTGTCATACGTCATCTCATACTTCAAATGGCTTTTGGGAAGAAAACTGGCTCATCATTCACACTCTCACCATGACGCGAGCTGACCATCGCACAGCTCCGTTGATTGTCTCCCGGAGAAAAGCGGAAGACAATAAGAGCGCTAGAAAAGTCGGAGCGTAGTGGAAGTCGGTGGAATCGACAGAAGGAAGGGGACAGAGGGGGGGGATTAAAGAATTAGAGATGGATAGACACGCCAAGGAAAAAAAGGAAGCAGATGGAGAAGTGGGACAAGTGTGCTCATGAGATCTAACCGTGCTAAAATAACAGCAATGACCACGCACAACTTGCATCTAAAGATATGAAAAAAAAACAAAATTCAAGAGGTAAAATGTAACCTGAGCCCCCTTCGTGACATTTTTTCCCCTCCATTCTTCTACATAGCGGAGTGGTTCACTTGCCCTGACATTGTTGCGGGCAATGTAGATTCTGTTCCCAGTCAGTGATGACGCGAATGTGACAGTGCAGGGTCGTCATTCTCTTGGCATGTCTCGTGATTAATTGGCGAGCAGTCCAGAGGTGTCGGCCGCTGTTTGCCAAAAGTCAAAACCGGTTCCCCGCGACTCGGAACAGGATAAGCGGTACAGAAAATGGATACATCTACTCGATCTGATCATGTGCCGAGAGTTCATTTCCTACATTTCTGTTGTGAGGTCAATCAGGGCAATAAGCGGACTTTTTTAGTTGGTTTGAACTAAAATAAATAAATAAATAAATAAAAGAATGCTTGGTGTAAATGACATCATCAGGGCCATTCATTGCGATATCAAACCGGCGTGACTCAGAGTGGGAAAGAGTCAGAGACCATTTTCTCTCCTTGCATCGTTTTCGTCCTTCTTGAAAATCGACAGGAATCGAACAGAAAAAGCGAAAAAGATGCTGTCAGTGATCAAATTCTGCGTGTGGATGACACTTTGCCTCGTGTGTGTGTGTGTGTGTGCGTACTGGAAGGATTCACGACCCAAAAGTTAAAAACAACCCCCCCCCCCTCACATCCCCGGTTTGACTGATGAGACAATGAAAAAAAAGCCTAGTTCCCACCTCTGTCTCTTTCACAGGAAAAGCAATTTGCTATTCATCCTCTCCAAAGAATAGGCGGTAAATACTTGATGCGAGCAAGGCTAGCGACAAGGAAGACACGAACGCAACACAGAAGCGCACACGCTTATTGTTTCAGCGAGCGAAATGAAGAGTTCATTTGCACACCGTCGACAAATGAATCACAAAGCGAAGGATTTGTTACACCCGCATGTTTGCCGCACATTTTCTCCAGGCCGGGTGTAAAATCGGGTTGGAGAGGTTACTTTCTCCTTCTCCGTGTCTCTCGCGGGCTGCGAGGCGTCTGTGTATTCGGTATCTCCGCGGCTTTCCTGCTGCATCGCGAGATGCGTTGGTTCATTGTAGCGGAACGCACTTCACGTCTCTCTCCAAGCGGAGAAGAGAGGAGACTACCGTAAGCAGCAGTGCTTGAGCAGACACTTTAGAACTTGCGGTAGGCCGCCCGAGCGGAAAACCAAAAGTAGTCCAAGCAAGTGACTATGCAGCTTCGCCGTAACACAAAAGTATTGAGACGCATCTCGTCATCGATGACACATTTCTTCATCAATTTGACATTGGATGGTCGACCCCCTTCGTCCATCTTAGCAGAAATGATTTGGGGAAGGCCCCTTTTCTGTTCTAGCATGATTTTGTCCGAGTGCACAAAGCAAGTTAGTACTTGATGGCATGATTGGATGAGTTTATACTTGCCCTGCTTTGTCACAACCAGCAATCCACAGGTTGATTATTCACTAATCCAACAAGTTTGACTTGTATTCTGTAAAAGCCCGTTTCTCACCGAGCGGGGGAAGCGTTTGCGAAGGTCAGGGTTGGTTCAAGGTCGCAAAGACACTTGACCGAGGTTGGTCAACAATTTTAATGGTGGCAAGCAGATTTCCAATTTTTGTGTTCAAAGTGTTCAAATTTCTCTGCAGGCTCTGTGCAGGCGTGGACTACCAAAATGATTTAGGACAGAACCAAACTACAGCTTAATTGTGGAACCCACCAACATCATCGAGACCACAGCGTGTCTGGATCTATAGGATTTGATTTTGAGCAACCCTTTGATGAAATGAAAACGAGTACATTTAACAAAAACTTTTTTGCAGTGCACTGGGAATAATTAAAGTAATATACTCAGAAGGTTGTGATGCTTAAAAGCAAGTTACGAGCAAGGCATGATTGCTAGATTTTTAGGTAAATAAACACCCGAGGTTAAAATAAATTATTTGAATGTATAGAAGTTTTTATAATGTCATTTTTTCAAATGTGTTTTTAACAGTGACCCATATTTTTGGGCCTTCGTCCTTAATGCTGGATGTCCCTCAGCAGTATTTGGATACGCATGCATGCCTGTCCGCACGCACACATAAATACAAAGTAAGTCGGTGCTTCTCTCTCTTTTTGGCACCAAGATGAAGGCCAAAGCCAAACTGTGAGTGCATTACTTCCCATTTAGGCCTGAAAATATGACTTTTTTTTCCCCATGAGGGAGAGCAGGAGTGTAGAGAGAGAGATAGTGAGAGAGAGAGCAAGAGCACAGAGTAAAAATGGTTAGATGTGATGGGCTGGCTGGCATTCAAGGCCTACTTTGTTGCCAGAGAGCTGAGGCTGCGCTAACGTGAATGTGTGTGCTTCTGGAGCTGCACCGCAAGCGCGTGTGCGTGTGTGTCTGTGCACAAATACACCTGTAACACGCCTCAAAGCCAAATGGAGCAATTCAGCACTTCTGCAATGACAAGTAGGTGTACAAAAATCATCCGTGCGGGGGGGGGGGGACAAAAGAGACAGAGATTGACAACTCAAGTTGGAAGATGAGAAAACAATCAGAAAGGAGGTGAGATGGGAACCCACCTCATGTATCAGCGCGACCGCAACCTATCTGCACGCGCGTCATTGTTTACCGCTCGCGTCGCCATTAGGCCAAACACGAGCCCACTCACTAATCCGGGCACTCCAACTAAATCACTCCATACTAAGTAGTACGTGTTCATGAATACTGACACAGACGAGCGCATGCGGCGTTAATGCACGTTTACCGATGTGTATGTTGCGCTGTGTGTGTGTGTATGTGTGTGTTGGGGGTCTCAGAACATCTGTATGCATCTGAGCTTGCTCCATTCCTCCCGCCGCTATTTCCTCTCCACACAGCTCTGGTGTGATGAAGTCCGTCACAGGGTCCCCGGCCCAATATCCAACGCCTAATAAACTAATACATCATTAATGAGGGTGGGAGAGAGGGAGGCAGGACTGACTACAGCGCCGCGCTAGGGCAAGCCATTGCTGCTCAGCTCAATAGGGCTTTCTAACAAGGCTCTGTCCTTGAGAGAGCCTGCATACTAAAAACTTGTCCACCGGCCTCGGTGCCAAGCAAGGGGAATTCATAAACAGAGGACAGAAAGCGGATGGGGGGGGGGGGGGGCAGGGGAGCGTAGAGGAGAACGGCTTTGAGAAATGAGAAGAAGAAAGCAAGAGAGAAAGGAAGATGAATCGCGCTGTCCTCTTATCTTACTTTAGGTCACATTGTGCCTCCGTGATTGACTCGGAGTAACGGCACCTGATCAATAAGCAGTATATTAGTTGTGGCCAGACTCTTTCTGTTGGGTAGGTTTCAAAAAGAGAGATTAAGGGCATCAGGCGACAGTTAAGGTTTATTCATTTTCAAGACCTCTGCGTGAATTTGAACGCACCTACTCATAAATCAGGGAATGGACTACAGACTGCTTAGTTAGGCCCAAATCGGACTGATTTAGCAGACCGCTGATGCACACAAAGCAACGTCCATGTTGACACGATTGGAAGAATTCAGCGTCCCGATTGCTGACCTCAACCCAAACACATTTGGGATGAAAAGAGATCCACTCTCCAAGGTCCAATAGCAGTGTCCTCTGAGGTCAAGATGGATGAATATAGAGTTATTGCAGCTGCAAAATCATACTTTTTTTCCCACCGCTTTGTTCATAAACATTTAATGGCTTGTTTTCTGTCCATATCATTTGTAACCACATGTCGAGAAACAAAGCTTCCGGTGCTTTAAATGCACGCTGGTAGTCATAAACACACATGCACACACTGAATGCACGCACCCCCAATTTGGACGCCTCTAAGCAAATACTGCCGCAGGGCTCATTTGAATAGCGATAATTGAAAATCAGGCTTGTTTATCAGGCTAAATAGAGTGACAGACACTCACAATAGGAGGCAGGGGTGCGAGCTTTGCAAGTATTAGCATAATGTTCATGGCTGAATGATTTCTAGGTCCATTAGGCCGGCAAAGGACATCCGAGCGGTTCACTTTTCATACTTGAGCTGGAGATAAATGCTGAAATATGACTTCATCGCGAGGTGTTCGCTACGAAATGATGTATCGACATCTTCCGTGGGCGACGTGAGGTGGTGGCGTCGGCCTCTTTTGAAATTAACTGTAAATAAGGGAGAAAGAGAGCAGCCTAGAGCATGTGAGGTGGGGGTGGGGGGCTTGCAAATGCTCAAGAGAGATTTGGGAGTCTGTCCAAGACTTTCATTAGTTTTGATGCAAATGATCAGGGCGCCCATAATTAGGCCTCTCATACGAAATTCTCTCGCCTCTTTCGGTCTCATTTCATCTTTTGATCAATGGAGCACAGTATGGGGCGGAGAGGGACGCTGAAGCCTTCCTTTACTGTTGGTTTGTCTCTGGGCCTCGAAAACGGCTCCCGGCCTGGTTGTCCCCATTGGAGGGAATCCTTCTTTTGACGCTTCAGACTCAGTTTTCTCGCGTCAATTTAAACTGACCTGAGAGGAAACGAATGATTGGGAAACCAAAGAAGGAAATGACACCTTAAGTATTTTCTGTCAGAATAAGAGAACCATGGTGGTAATTGACCATTTGTTCATCGACTATTCCGTTCCAATTTACATCCGACTACAAGCGCACTTCAAATTTGATTATAGGTTCAGTCCATCAGGTTTTAGCTTTCCCGGGCAGCTGAAACCCAACAAACAGGAGAACTTCTTGAGCCAAATGAACAAATCTGTTCAATCTGAAGTTCTTTTAAAACTTTTGGCTTTGTCATGTGACCATGAGTCAAATCATTTTTGGAGATGGTAAGCAAGAGTCAAAATACAAGACACAGCTATGGCCCAAAACACACCCAAAAAAATAAAAACCAACATCAACAACACAACACTGAGCTTTCACTTGCATTGGTCCCCTGGACTCCCAATATATGGCAAAAAGGCACAGGAAACAAAGTGACTTGGGAATAAAATGAAGACTGGAAGGTTAAAAACGCAGCAGAGGACAATGACACAAAGCCCGATGGGAAAAGCAGAGGAGTCAGAGGAGAGGACGATGAGGATGGGGTTGGAAGTGGAGCAGGAGGAGAGGGCAATTTGGTTTCAACGCTCCTCTAATCTAATATGTGTAACTGTGACAGGCTCTCAGTCGTCCACCAGGGCTCCTTTGCACACGAGGGACGGAAAAAACAAGTTTCCCGTGGCCGGAGGGGCATGAAGCAAGCATGGAGTTGGGCACAAAATTCTCTGCGAGAACCAATCCCAAAAGTAGAATGTTGAACACGGCCAACATCTAATCGGTTGCAATAAATCATTTAAAGGTGTGTGTGTGAGGATTTTCTGGAGAGGGGGGACCTTGCGTGCAATTCCACGGCAGACTACCACATCACACATTTTCCACACCACTAGAACATGCCGACTCTCCGCTCTCCGAGTATGTGACTGCGTCCGAATAAGGAGCAGAAGCGGTGTTCCACCGCAGCGATGCTAAGGTTATCTAGCTGCTCTTTTCACACTCCACTGTGGCCAAAAGGACTTGAAAGCAATGGGAAGACAGTGGTACCTCTACTTATGAAATTGTGTTCTGGAAGAAATTTCTTAAGGAAAACATTTTGGAAGTAGAGGCGCGTTTTCCATGTAAATGCCCTAATCCGTTCCAAGCCCCCCAAAATTAAGACAAATGTTTTCTAAAGCATAAAAATGCATCGAAATATGTAACAAATACATGTTACAATGAGATTATTGCATAATAAATGAGAGTTGTGCATAATGTAAAAAACAAAGAACAGCGTAAAGAATAGAAATGATGGAAATGTCACTTTTAACTGCGTCCTCATCGCTTATTGCCCTCTTTAGTTCATGTTCTCTCTCAGAAGTGATTTCTGCCTGGTGTTTTGTATAGAACTGAGCAAAGGACGTTTGCTTTTGTCAGCTTTTAACAATCCTTCAAAACTCTCCAAGGCAAACATTAGCATAGTGAGCGATCGCCCAATTGGTGAATGAAGTATCGAAACACCTCATGGCCCGAGGGGCAAATGACGAGGACCCAGCATAGACACATACGGTAGAGGTCCCTCTTAGTCAATGGGATGCCAGGATGATGTTCAGTAATAGCTAATGGCAGAGCAGCGTGTTGCGTTCAGGAAACTCGGAGCTATGAGTAGCGGCCCACACTGTATTTTTACCTTTCGTATCTTGACATTTTTTTCGTAACAAGAGGCAATATTTTCCCGTTGAGGAGTTTCGTAACTTGAAAATTTCATATAAAGAGACGTTGGTAAGTTGAGGTACCACTGTAGTCAGCTAAGTCGTCCCAAATCCTGCTTTTACCGGAGAGCAATAACCAGCACGGTCGTGGTGCTGACTTGGAAAGGTGAATGCCCCCGGAACCGACACACAAGAATCGTTACACAAAGCCACAGACTTGCATTTTCCATTAGCTTATTGATTTTGGGTGCACAGGGGTTTAGGACAAGACATCTCAGCAGGGGATGGCTCAGAAGGCAAGGTCACTGGTGCAGTGAGTTAAAGAAATGAAACGGCTCGTGATTTCCTCCAGTTGTGCCTTCAAGTCTGCTTGGATTTTAAATGGTTTGCATTAACATATGTTGTCATGACAAATCACCCTGGACCAACATATTCCAAAAGGAATTTCCATTTGACTGAGAATTACGATTTATTAAAGCGTGTATGCTTTAGCATCCATTTATTTCCATTCACTCTAGGAGCAAAAATATTGGGACACCTAGCCATTACACAATCGGACAATATGCATGTTTTGTTAATTATTGTAATAATTTCGAGCCATAAATGGTTGTCGTCGTGCAGCGATGATATTGTATATTGTACAGCATTATTCGACATCGCTTAAAATGATCTATTAGAGCTGAGGCCACAAAATGAACAAAATTACAAATTACATCATATATTTTATTTGTGTCATTTTTTTTTCTGTCACGATATTAACGAAAGCTCTTTCCGACATCAAGTAAGGTCCCCTTCCCTTCTACGCGTGAGCAAGTTCACCTCTCAAACAAAACACTTTTGAATTGACGGCTGACACATGACAGCACTATCTCGAAAGCAGAGCCCACGGAAGTCCCTTACAGCCACTCGCACAGACTTACAATCCCTTCTCGATGTCACATCTCAGCTCCATTCAACCACTGAAGAAGAGAGACGCAGGCATTTAGTCATTTCGTGTGAATAATGTGCGGTTGCACTCTCCAGTGCGTGCGCGTGGGACATATTCAGTGTCGGAGTTGAGTGGGCATGCACGGTTCTAGAACAAGGCCTGATATGGACCTATATTTAAAAGTCTGTAATTTTGGGGGCTATATGACTAATGAATTTTCATTATTGATATGATTGCGCTTTTCTGAAATGCCTTCCAATATAGTTTACCATACTTTCCGCAATTTAAGCAGCACCTAAGAGCATTCGATTTTCTCAAAAGCCTTAAATATGGATCAATATTCTGATTTCTTGGACGTAGTATTTTAAATGTTCTGTAAAGCGCATTGTTACAGCTGCAGCGGTTGTAAAAGCTCGATACAAATAAAGCTGTATTGTATTGTATTGTATTCCTTTAGCATAGCTCCTGCTAGTGGATGCATAACGCAACTGCAGCCACTATTGTGGCTTCTATTCTATGCGCCTTATAATGCGGTGCGCCCTATATATGAAAAGTTTTAAAATAGGCCATTCATTGAATGTGCGCCTTATACTCCGAAGCGCCTTATTTTGAATCCCATTAACAGCTAAACAAATGTCTTGATTCCTTTAGAAAATGGGATGTGGATTTATGAGCACAGATGCATGTGCGGGTGTATTTTGAAAGCAATGGCAGTGAAGACTCACCGCTGGGTGAACAATTTTGTCAGTTTACAATATATAATCCCTTATAAGTGTTGCAAAAAAACAGATGCACATGAAACACGTTCTCCCGACTTGTCGTTCCATGCGAGTCTCGTATAAGAGTGCGAAACGGAGTCTTTCAAGGATGCATCAGCGTGTCCTTTCTCAATCTCCCAGGGTGAACGTGTCCCTGCTGTCACATTGTGGATGTGTTTGGCTTCTTTGAATTCCTATCGGCGCATCTGCGTAGCTGCTGCTCTTCGTCAGACATGTAACACACACTCACACACGAGGCTCGCATACACACGGCGGCGGGCCGAAAGAAAAGCAAAGCAGAAAAGGGGAACAGGGACATCATTTCAAAAGCGCTGCAGAGAAATCCTCCAGAGTCGAGATCACAGCCGCATTAAAGAAAGAGTGAGATGAAAGCACAATTGGTGGCTGTTTGAGTTTTTTTTTTCTTTTCTTTTTCTTTTTTTAAACACACCAAACATCACCCATGCATTTACTTTTTGGAAAGGTAAAAACCAGCAGTACTATGTCTTCCCATTTGCAAACCCGTGTTCAGCTAATGAATGTTGTGTTGGAAAATGATTTGGTGCTTTTCTCCCGCCTAAGGACATGTTAATAATTCCCTCACTTACTTCTTCCAGTGGCTTTTCCTTTTTATTCTCTCGTCACTCATTCTTGTCTTTCCTCCCTTGTGATGCCCCCCCCCTTTTTTCTATTTTTCCACTTTACTCTCAATGCTTAGTCCCAACACTTCTTTAAGTGCAAGGACACGTGCTTTGTGCTATGAAGTGAGAGAAAGTTAATCTAGAGTGAAACAAACTAAAAGCAGACATCCATCCATCCATTATCCGAGCCGCTTATCCTCACAAGGGTCGCGGGAATGTGCTGGAAGCTTACCGCAGCTGTCTTTGGGGAGTCGGCGGGGTACACCCTGAACTGGTTGCTAGCCAATCGCAGGGTACACGTAAACAAACAACCATTCACACTCACAATGACACCTCACGACTTGTCATGCATGGAATGTGGGAGGAAATCAGAATACCCAGAGAAAACCCACACAGGCATGGGGAGAACATGCAAACTCCACAAAAGAAGGCTGGATTTGAACATGAGAGCTCTGGCAGGAGCGCTAAAAAAATAAATAAATAAAATTATAAAGGAATGATGGAACAAGATTGAGATCACAGCCATGGGTGAAGGATTCCCATTCGTCGGTCTTTCTGTTTTAGTCACAGAAAGTGTCCATTTAAAGGGCGCAATTACGAAAGCCGTGACTGGGTATATAAAATAGAACTACAGAATCCCTTCAAATTGTACAATCGCTAAAATTAGCTAGTCAAACAATTTCAACCTTTCTTTTTCAGGCACCTTTCTGAGCCGTGAAGGAGCATCATGAGAATACGCCTCATCGTTTCAGGCAGCGCTTCACCACTTTAAACACTACCAACAATGATAAACAATAAGTAAATACCTCTCAGACGAGGGTCTCAGCGTGTACTTTTTGAGTCCTGCGTGGATGGGACTGAAACGTACAGTACTCAGGGTAGAATGTCAACTGCATTTCCATTACATCTGGATGTCTTAAACCGGATTCTGCGGACTGCTTTTTCTTCCAATTTTGCAACGGTCCAGTTTCATCCTGTTAATTCCTGCAGTTAGCCCCCCCGAATTCCCATCCCCACTTTGGAAATTTGTGGGATCTTGTAAACCAGGCCCATGGGTAAATAAAAATGTAGCCTGAATATTTTTGTAAAGGCATTTTTTCCCCGTTTTATTTTACCCTTCTGTCTTTTAAAACTACGGTAATATGGAAAGAGCATACGACACATCAGCTGGTTGAGAATGTCATCAAATTGATGGGAAATGCTTCTTCTTGTTGACAAAACGAAATCCTTTCATTATGGCAGGAAATGTGACTGCTTGGTTGTCTAATGTGCACTGAGCCTTCCTTTCCAGCATTCACAATATCCCAACATCTTCCTCCACGGAGCCTCTTTACCCGAAGACCTAATTTCTATGAAGTCGATGCCGCCGCTTGTTCCAGCACTTTGGCTTCAAACGGCAACGTGCCTTTTGGGGCTGCACGCAAATCTGATCTCTTCCTCCCTTCCCCTCTTGCTATTGTTTCTGTTGTCTTTTTCAAGTCTTCCCAGGCGTCTGCACATCTTTTTCCTCTCATGCTTTTGTTTCTTCTTGCAAATAAAGACAGGTGGGACCAAACAACCTGGCAGTTTTGCCTCTCTCTTTTTTTTAAAATCTCCTTTCCTTTCCTGTGCATGTTCACTCCCTTTATGGCATGTGTGCCTGCAAACTGAGCAGAGGAAGGACAGAAAGAAGGAAAGAAGAAAGAAACTTTCACTTTAACTGGGGTGATTTAATAGTTGTTGGAACTAATCGGTGGGAATCCTGGTCGAAACATCCAGAGGAACATTTGTGAGGTTAGAGGTCACTGGTCTTGGACCTGATTAATTAAATAATTGATTAAGAGTTGTGTTTGGAGCAGGGGTCAACATAGTGCCCGTGGTAGCCTCCAAGGAGCACATGAGTAGCCCGCCGGCCTTTTCTAAAAATAGCTCAGCAGCGATGGGATGCTGTGATTTTTTAATTTTGTTTTTAAGATAGAAGTGATCGTTTTGAAAATGTGAAGTGATCGTTTTGAATAGTCGCTGATCCCAATACCACTCATACTTGATGCATATCATTTCCCCCAAAACAATGACAAAGACCGATATGTATCCCAATTTAGCATTCCTCCTGAAAATCACATGAAATAAGTCAATTAAAAAAAAAATAAAGAAAAGAAAATAAATGGGAGACACCCGCCCCTGTACAAATGAATCTGTCCATGTAAAAAAAGAGACAATTGGTGGGTGGTTAGGTAGCATAGTGACACCAGAGGAAGGGAAATCAGTTTGGTATG
Organism: Hippocampus mohnikei; assembly: GCA_026261675.1. NCBI lineage: Eukaryota > Metazoa > Chordata > Actinopteri > Syngnathiformes > Syngnathidae > Hippocampus > Hippocampus mohnikei. Next base: position 7,825,124 of record JAKGUB010000521.1, read on the forward strand.
TGATGACAAAGACCCATCAGAAATAACCACAAAGTCAGGAGGGGCTCGATTTTAGCCTCCAGTTGGCGAGTCTCTTCCAACATATTAGAGAAAAAGAGATAACACAAACAGGAAGAGGATAAACGAGCCAAACTCAGTAGGCTGAACACAGCTCACAGCACCCGCTAATACACAACGCTGAGCTGGAAAGGGTGCGCGTGCGTGTTTGAACGAATCACAGGCAGCGACACGCACACGCACACTTTTCTCTCCCAAAACATGTGAGAAAGCCGGCGACAGCTTGCACGAAAATCCCCGCGATTGGTGATTGTGCTCACGTTTGATCTCCGTGTATTATGTAGCGCTGTGTTGAGCGTGTGCGCGCGCGCGCGTGTAACTGACAAAATGTCACCGCAGTGACACAACCATCATCAAAGCTTGCCATCTATCCTAAAGACCATCTAGTGATATTCATAAAGAGCATAGCAGATAACAGTCTTGTCATGTTAGCTCCTCCGCAATCCACACGTCGAACGTTTCGTCTCAGCCTCCGCGTGTATGCAAATGCATGCGTGTTTGTATTTTTTATTTGTTTTTATTTTTTTAGACAGCACATCTCCGCAACGCTGATGATATATGCCCCTGTTGTTCAGGTTTATCAATAAGATCACAGCGATGTCGAAAGAACCAAGTGCAGGCAGGTGATGGCAGTCATACAACAAAGCATGTCAAACACACTTTATAACCGTGCGCCGTCACGAAGATTCACACGCGTACAGAAAAAAAGGGATGTTCCCTCCGTTCAGGTAAGACAGAGTTGCTGCAGGTAGTTGAGCTTCTGTAGCTCAGTCGTGCAACAGCCTCCGTCTAATTACCTTTGGGACGCGAACATCACACCGGTGGCACAGCAGGCGTGTGCGTGTGTATGTGTGTGTCGGCGAGAGATGAAGTAAAGGAGTGTAATGTGTGGAATGTAATTCTCCAGCCGCCGCAAACTTTTAATGCGCTTTCAGAAGAGGGGAGAAACATTAATGAAAGCCTTGATCGTTGTTGCACTAACCACTGACAATTTGCTCGTTAACAGGTTCTTTGCTGGAACTCAAGGCAAAAGTACAGGGGACATTTCTGACGGTTGTATATATATATATATATATATATATATATATATATATATATATATATATATATATATATCCATCCACCATTTTCTGATCCGCCTCATCCTCACTGGGGTCGCGGCGGGTGCTGGAGCCTATCCAAGCTGTCTTCGAGCAGTAGTAAGGGGACACCCTGAACCAGTTGCCAGCCAATCGCAGGGCACACAGACCACGAACAACCATCTGCGCTCACACTCACATCTAGGGACAATTTTGTTCAATCAGCCTGTCATTAATGTTTTTGGAATGTGGGGGGAAACCTGCGTACCGGGAGAAAACACACGCAGGCACGAGGAGAACATGCAAACGCAACACAGGAAGGCCGGAGCTGGAATCGAACCCGGTACCCTTGCACTGTGAGGTCGATGCACTAGCCACTCATCCACTCGATCACCTGGCCGCCCATCTCTCTCTCCCTCTCTTTATGGGCATCTTTTAGGTGAGTGGACAAAAATCTGCCACAGACAATTGTAAATGTGTGCGTACGTGTCTTGTTGGCGGTTCATAATGGCCCAGGACAATCGATAGCTTGCACCGCATCATTGCACCGGCAGCACTCACACACAAACAGACCAAAATTCAACCGCACAAGAATATACAGTATATTTAAACAGCATAAAGCATTTAGACCAAAGCCACACACAGCTGCCTTGCTTTCCAAACTTTAAACCATGTAAACAAGGTAAAGTGAGCTTGTTTGGACAGGAGCTGTCCAGCAGTGACTCTGAGACTGAGTGAAGTTTTGAAAGAACACCTGATCGACACCACGCCGACGCAAACAGAAACTCTCCAACTTTCAGAACATTCAAAACGACTTGAAAAAGTACAACAGCGAATGCACGGTATTTTCCTAAACATACTGACCTGTTATCTGGCCCTGCATCCATTGACGATAGCTAGCTAAGCCACGGCATTGCTATGAAACTAGAAGACCATCTTATAAAGTATAAACACATCCAGCTTTTTTGTTTTTGTTTTTTCTCTCAAGAGCAAGGGCAACCTATTTCCCTACCGCACTCGCAAACTCACAAACAAGAGCCCAGGATTCATTCGTTTGAGGCTTTGTTTTTGCCGTTTCTCCTTTTCCCTGGCGGAGGTTCTGAAAGTGATTACCAATGCGGTCCACTTCATTAGCATGAGAACAAAAACGGTGAAGGGAACACATTATCACTTCACAAGGAGAGACAGAGAGCTGTCTGCCTGCCTGTTTGTTTACGTTGTCGCATTTGGACGTTTTCTACCGCCGCCACTGCTGCCGTCCCCAGGGTATGGCGTTTCTGCAGGAGGACGCGATGGAGGGTGGATGCGGGCTGTGTCGGTTGGAAGACGGCACACACAAAGATGCAGACAGAGACGGAGGTTTAACGACACCGTACGCAAAACGAAACTAGTGTCTTGATTGAACTTTGATCACACGGTCACCATGAAATGAAGCACAGTGGTACCTCTACTGGCGAAATGAATGTGTTCTGGTAGAAATTTCTTAAGTAAAACATTTTGTAAGTAGAGGCGCGTTTTCCATGTAAATGCCCTAATTCGTTCCAAGCCCCCCCAAGATTCAGACATGAATGTTTCCTAAAGCATAAAATTACATCAAAATATGTAACAAATACATGTTACAGTTAGATTATTGCACAATAAATGAGAATTGTGCATAATATTTAAAAAAAACAAAGAACAGAGAAAAGAATAACAATTATTTAACTTTAACTGCGTCCTTGGTTTTTTTTTCCCTCTTTAGTTCATGTTCTCTCTCATTAGTGGTTTTTGCCTTGTGTTTTGTAAAGAACTGATCCAAGGACGTTTGCTTTTAACGATCCTTCGAAAATGTCCAAGGCATATATCAGCATAGTGAGCGATCACTCGACTGGTGAACACTTTTTCCTGGTGATTCACATTTCCGTAAAATTATCGGAACGCCTCATGGCCTGATGGTCGAATGACGAGGACGCTGCATAGACACACATCTATCTATCTACACACATAGGCACATACGGTAGTCCACTTAACCAACGGGATGCCAGGAAGATGCTCGGTAATAGCCAATGGCAGAGCAGCTATAAGTATGTGGCGCTCAGGTAACTCGGAACTGCAACTCGCAGCCCACACGGTATTTTTATCTTTCATATCTTAGAATTTCTTTCATTAACAAGAGGCAATATTTTCCAGCTGAGGCGTTTCGTAACTTGAAAATTTCGGATGAAGAGACGTTCGTAAGTAGAGGTACCACTGTACACTTGCGCAATGTCACGAGCAACAAAAAGTATGAATCAGTTTTAAAAAGCAGATTTTTTTTCAAAAAATGGAAATCTTATTGTATAACTCCTCTTTGAGTGAGAAACTAAATGCAGAAAGTTTCCTGACTGCCTGATGTTTGAGCAATGTCCTGCGCTGTCCTGCGGACATTAAAGCAGGATCCGGATCTATAATCCCTTTTCCAATCATAGGTGCGATTATTTCCCCACTGCTGCGTTAATCTTCCTCCCATATTTGACTCAAATAAATTCAAATCACATCACATTGCAGAGGAATTTGTGTCTGGCCTTTTCATTGCTTCACGCTAATGATGTGTGTCGCGTATGGGGGGCTTTGCAATAACACTCATTTACATCAGTCAAGACACCGATCATTACGACAGCAACGTTAGCATTATCTAATGATAGCAAGGAGAAATTCTAAATCGTTTGTGAATGTTCCTGCAGAAAATAGACTCGTCAGTACGTCACAGCATATCCTAACAATCTTTCAGGTCCTATAAAAAGCATGTTTGCGAGCAAAGGGGTGAGATTCAGGCAATCAGAGTGAACAATTACCGCCATCATTGCTGCATTGATTAAAATAAATAAAATCTCATTCGGAGCTTATATAACCTTTTCCAAAAAAGAAATGCTTGGAGCAAGCAAAATGCTGCGTAAATATTACCTGGAAAAAAGAAACATCTCGACAGACCCAAAAAACAAACATATTTTGCCTTGATCTGAGCCATAGGCCAATCTAGCCCATTTGATAACCTGATAAAAAGCTGTCCACTGTAGTAACCGCTGTCCCTGAAAGGGTTAATTTGGTGGACGATGAAGAATGAGGAAAAAAAAGAAAAAAATTATTGGTGCATTAAAGAGTTAATAATGCCACTATCACTCAAATGCCTCCAATTCAAAGAAATAATAAAAAAAAATAATAATTTGTGACAAGTTCCATACTTTATTGGTTCCATTTTTGGACTTTTTTTTTTCTGTGTGAAAACCAAAAGCCAACACCACAGACATGTTTTTCTCGCCTTCCAAAACAGATGTTCTCATGAATGAAATGATTGTTCAATACTTTATTGAATTTCAGAGGGATGCCCTGAGTAAAAAGATGTTCACAAAAATAATTTGGTTACGCATATTTTTTCTTTTGAATCAAATTTTTTTTTCTGTTTTTCATCTTGATGTGTTTTACTTGTATTATGTGTGTGCTTTTAATAATAAAACTGTATCATACCAAAGTTTCTATTCATTTTCAAGCACTAACGAGATTTTGATTTTTGCTCACAGACGTTTCGATGAACATCACGCACTCGACTATTGCATCACAAGTCAATCTGAATAAAAAGCCAAACAAAATATCACACATCCACGAATGTCACACACGCACATCTGCTGCATCGCTCCCTCACGTTTGTTTATACATTAAAACTCCCCTCGAAGAGAATCGGGCTGTGATAAAAAAAAAAATCCGTTCTTTCCCTTCCCCAGCAATTCCTCCTGTCCTGGGAAGGATGTCAAAGGTCACCAAGGCCAAATGAGAACTCCTTTGTCTCTCTGACATGTCCTCACCTCGGGCACATGCGCTCTCCGTCAGAATTCATTTTTGTCCTTCTCCAAGAAGGACTTCTTTGGTCTCCTTGGTTCCCTTTCTGCTGCTGACCTTGCCTTCCCTCATCGCGGGCCCAACGTTGCTTTTCATTGATGAGGGGCTTGATGGTGGAAGGACAAGTGCTCCTCTAAGCCAAGCTCCTCTTTGATGGGGAATGGATGGAGGTGGATGGGGAGTGGGGGATGTAGAGGAGTACAGCAGCAGATCTTTCTCCTTCTACGCCCTGTTCCATCGCAAACCATAGACTGCAAACACACACACACACACGGGCGGGTGTTCTTGCTTTGAACTGAGTGCTGCAGTGTTTTCAAAGTACAGGTAAAAAAAAAAAAAACTCACGAGGGTGGTGGTGAGAAGAGAGAGAGAAGGACACTTCAAGGTGAATTTGATTTGCACATAATTTTAACCAACCCACAACAAGTGCAAATTCAGCATGAAAGCTCCTGCTTTCTCATGCAAGAATCCAAGTACGGCGAGAAAAGGACTGGGAGAGAGCTACGGTCATCACAAGTCGAAGTTTGGAAGATGAACGGAAAGTCTGAGCTCCGAGCTTCGACTCTCGATGCATTTGTTTTGTGGCCTTCCTGGCTTGTAGTCTCAATTCGTCCCCAAAAGGTGCGGTGAGGACTTTCATGTTAGTCTACAGCCAAGCTCATCTAAGCATCTCTTCACGGATGAGTCAGGCAAAGTCAAACCTGGACGCAATCAATAAGCCCACATTTTCTGAACAAAATAAAACACTTTAAGAGCAGATTTGGAGCAACGATTGTGCTTTGAGCAAACAACTCCAGCCATGTGTACGCACGCTCCAGAACGTGCGCTTTGAATTTTGCGCATTTACAAAAACCTGCTTGCCCAAATCACGTAAAGTGCAAAGCTCGTATTGATAAGCCCCCCCATTGGCTGCTTCCATCAAGCAAACCCTTGGAATGAACCTGCTTCAACAGGATGCAAATGTCCATTTGAGAGGATGGAAAAAATAAACCCTTCCATCCTAAAAGTATGAGTAAACTGCAATGGAAAAAAATAAAATAAAAGATTGGTGGCACGTTACAGGGCTAAACACCGAGGGCGACGGAGGATGAGAATCAGGAATGAAAATGAGAAGACGCAGAAACACTTCAGAGACAACAAATCAAATCAGCCGTAACTCAATTCAGAGACGGCTTGTTCTGGTTTTTTTTTTCTTCCTCCTGACGTCTGGTCTTTTTTTTCCTCTCCTGCCCCCCACCAATAAGCTGTGATGAGGTTGCTCATGAATTTGACACATTATAAAACACAAGCCAGGAGGACAAATGCTATGCAAAATAACAACAAGCAAATGAAGCCCGATGAGGGTATGAAAGCTTTCCGTTTACGTGCAAACGTATTAGATTGTCGAAATACGGCTGGACTTCATTCGCACTTCCTGTCAAAACAATCGTGACGCCACGTTTCAAATATGCGTCAGTATACAACTCATGAAAGTAAAACATGACAATAGAACAATTCGACAACGGGATGTTCACTTGATGAAATGGAATTCAGACATCTTTGAATTCTTTGTTTTTAGGAGCGGAGACTTTTGAGGGCGGTCAATAAGTCATTCTGATCACTTGCCCAGTTTTTTACAAATTTTATTTTATTTATTTTTTACGAGTTCGGTCTGCCTTCATAAAGACAATAATTCTTCATTTTGACCTGTCTGTTCGAGAAATTTCATGAGTGTGCTCATCTGGTACCGGCATGGATTCAATAGAAATGTCAATCAATTGATTAATCCCTTTATTCTGCTTTTTTCAGCAATTGATTATTACGATTTTTTTTCTCCAAAAATGTTATATTTCCATTGCTGCATTCAGGACATTGGTTCAAATCGAGAGTGCAGAAAGTGCAAAAAGAAATCGTGATTCAATACTGCTTTGGTCTGCATCATCAAATAGGGAGCAATGCGGATCATTATTTTGCCCAAGTAGAAAGCAGCGACAAGTAATCGGCCAACGTCTGGAGAATGTTTGCGACCTTGAGTTAACCCTGACGCAAGCGCAACATTACCTTCGCAAACACTCCGAGACGTTCGCCCCCTCGGTGGCACGAACAAAGCCGATAACCCATCACACACTTCCGCGAAAATCGGCCCGTCACAATCGGCGGCTGATCGACTGGCGCTCCCGAAACAAGACCAAACCGGCAGTGTCAGTATCAAGTGAGCATGATTATCCTTGGAATGAAAACTCTTGCGGTGATCTCAGCAGATTGCGCTTGTGTAACTTCCTGTTGCGGCTGTTCTGTATTCTTTGCGTGTAGCGTGGCAGGTGAGACGCTGACGACGACAGCGGGCAACAGAATTGTATCTCAGAGTTTCAGTGACGGAGTGCGCGTTTGTGTGCCAGGATTTATCGTTTAGCCAAGTCGAACAGATGGTCGCACACCTCCAAAAGAGCGATGAGACCGCAAGAATGGGGCCATCGGTGACATCACTGACTCTGACCATGTGTGAGAATGTGTGTGACCACACTTACTGTACGGGCAAGCATGAGTGTGTGACTCGGTGTGGCCAAAGCAAATGTTACTCAAGCGCCATTTTGGTCCCGCTGGAGAGTTAGGAGCTCGAGTGCCAAGCCCTGTTTGTAATCAGTCTGGCAGGTCGGTAACACGCCGAAATGGACTGGAGAGTCATCAAGGCAGGGCTCAATGCCACTGGGAGAAAAGCCCTCCAGATTTCAGACCCTCTTCTCTGTCTCCTCCATGAAGCACGTCCTCGTCCTCCCTCCTTTTTCTTCCTCCTCATCAAGACACGGCGTAACAATCAACAAAATATATGGCCGGCCAGCTCCCTTCTTTCCATTTGCCGACTGGTCAGCGCCCTGCTTTTCAGTACACCAGCACCTGTCATGTGACCTCAGCACCTGCGCATTACCATAGTAACTAAACGGCACATGACGCAAACACAGGTAGTGATGTACCATCGATTTTTTTTTTGTTTCAATACACCAATGATGTCATAATGGCCTTGTCTTCTTTAATCACAGCTTTGCACACTGCACCTCAAGATACACTGCGATATGAACCCCAACTAATCCAGCCATCTATCCGATTCCACTTCGCCTCTCTCCGAGTGCTCACCGAAACAAACGGCCATGAAAATAATCCCAAAACTCTGTCTGGTATTAGCAATTCAAACAAGCCCGACACAACTATCTCCAATCTGTGCAACTTTGTACACGTGTGTGTGCGAGTGTGTGTGTGTAATTTCACTCGCGTTTTGCCTGTGAGCACAGTATGCAGCCAGCTAAACCTTCTCAAAGATAATGAGAGCGAGAAAGTGAAGAGAAAAAAAAAAACCTTTATCTTAATCTTTAAAAGGCTCGGCGTGAAGCTGGAATCCAGCTGTGAACTGGGTCGTGAGTATGGTATCTGTGTGTGTGTGTGTGCGTGCGTGCAGGAGTTTAAAGTACACACACATTTTAAGACAGCAGATTAATAGTAGCACTATATAGTGCCATCAGGACTCATCACAGTGTGGATCATGCATAATAAACCTCCCATGTAGCGCGCATGCACACACACACAAACACACACACACACACACACGCACTTCCTCTCACTACAGCAAAGATGGTCTTGTTGCTGCCCCTAACTTCAAAGTTAGATGTAATTTCAGCCTCCGAGCAGCCAGAGGGAGCCATGCTGATGACAGCCGAGTTCCTCCTCTAAATAGCTCCTTCCTCCATCCTACCCCTTGACATTCATTAGTCGGGCTCTTTCAGTCATCTCAGCCAATGTGTTGGGACGCCAGGCATCCAGGATCAGACATAAAAATAAACTCAATGGAGCACCGAAGGCAGGGAAAGCGGGAGGGAGAGGAAGCAGTGAAGGAGAGGTCACAAAACACAGTAGAGAGACAAATAAAAAGACGGAGAGGTAACTTCTCTTTCTCTTCTGTTTTATGTTCTAGTTCCACGCTGTACCCGAAATGGGAAAACCTGAGAAAGTGTGAGTGGAGGAAAGCTGTCACAGCGCTTCAATTACTCCCATTTGTGTACACACACACCCACACACACACGCACACAGACGCACCAAGTGATTTACTAATGGATCCTTCCCATGTCCGAACGATTAATGAATATAAAATTGATGTTTCCAATCTTCTGCTCAAACTGGCCAAATAACATTTGAAACCATTTGAACTGCAATTTTAAAAATTAATATCGTAATGAGAGAAAATCGCTATTCATAAAAGAAAAGCCGAGAGCCAGAAGCCTTTTAGCTGAATATGAAATCTACATATCAAGTACAGTACAGGCCCATGAGATGTGGAGGAATACTTTTGACATTTAGGAAGGCAAAGACTGCACCAAAAAAAAAGTGAACAATATCAGATCATATTTACTGTAACCGCTTGGTGAAATAAAATGGAGTAAATTCAACACAGCATTTTTTTTTTTACGGCGTACTGTAATCTATTTATCATCGAATGTTCATGCAAGATCGTATTTGTCAGGCGCGTTGGCGTGCGTGTGCACGTGCGTGTCTGCATGCAGCTGCACATCCAGAATAACTCCTCTCTCTCCTGGGGTGGTTTTTGTTCATTCCGTCTTCCAAATATGTTATCCTACAGGTACAAAGTAGAAAAATTCCTTGTCAGAGGACACAAACCCTTCACAGACAAAGGATTTTTTTTTTTTTTTAGCTTTTTAAAGACTCTAATCCGGGGACATTTATTTCCCTCGTCAGTCTGAAACCCCTTCTTCCCCCCCCCACCCCCTTCTTCCTCCTTCGTCCCCCGTAGCGGGTGGAGAGGCGGCAGTGGAAACTAGTGTTTTCTTAACCAAGTTCATCCCTCTCCATTTCCCCTCAGTCTCAAATCATAAAGTCTGTCACACACTGGGGCTGCACGAATGTAAACACACACACACACACACACACACACACACACACACACATTACACTTAGCTACCATTCTCACCGGCTGGCCTGTCCAAAGTAGATGGGTAAAAAGCATGACCTCCCATGTCTCCCTGCTACTGCTGCTCAGCCTTGTGTTACCAGCTTGCTCTAACAACCGACACTGGGCAGAAGAGCTCCCAGTAGGTAGAACCATGTCTCGCCGTCAAGATGCAACTAAAAGCCTTCAGAAAAGAAAATATTGTCCAGCTCCCCCACTGGGATATTTTCTTTTAGTGTGTCTCTCCTCCACAGGAGCGCAATGTCAGCGCTGGGTTAGCGCAGGGAGGCCTCCAGAGTCAACACAGTCTAAAGGCCCAACTAATGGCTGGTTTCTTTTCAACTTTACTTCAATTCAAACCTGACTCGTATCATGTTCTTCCTGAAAGACGCAACTGTGGAGCCGAACTGCCGCTGACTCTAATTGGACTGCAGTCATGTGAACTCTTAAAAAGGGAAGCTAATGGCGTGGCAGAGAGTTTTCACCTCAGATCATTTCTGCTTCCGGCGCAGCGATCATACCAAGCCGTGGGGGTACACATGGTACGCCCATGCAAAAAAACACGTGTTCACCACTCTTGAAGATGGGAAAAAAATGTTCACATGAAACTGTGTCTGAGGTCAATGATTTATGAAGAGCAGAAGAAAACGGGCCGGCGTACAAGTGTGAAACGAGACTATCTGCATTTTCGATGAGGCTCGTTCTTCTGACCGGCAGTGTCATAATAGCGGAAAAAAGATTGCCTGTTTGTGATGCTAGGTTTAAGATGCGAGTGAAATTAGCAGGTTTTCCAATTTGGAGGCGTCTCGTTTACCCTTTCAAGGACGGCGGTTACCACAGTGGACAGCTTATCATCTTGTCAAGTTACAGGGTGCATGAAAGGGTTAAATACAACCTTGAACCCCCCCCCAAAATATTGTTAAACATTATACTTTTTAACTTGAAACTGTTCTCATTAATATTGTCCATCATAATAGTGAGGCGTGTCACTTGGATTTAGTTTAAGATTCCACATTCAACATGGTTCTTTGCCCATTAAGGACTACAGAGTGCGACAAAAGCAGCCTGCCGTTTGACCTGAACTACCTCAGGAATTGTGGCTGAGCAGTATGCGCGACAAGTGTGCGCCATCATGGCGTGACGGATGGACGGATCAAGGGTTTTTGGGGTGGAAAAATAAAGTGACTTGATATCCACGAGAAAGTGTGGGTCCCGGGGCGAAATCAGTTGTATTAAAGCAAAGTGAAGGAAGCCAAATCCTAATGATGACATCACATGAAAATGTGAGCCGCAATTACAAATAGCCAAACCGTAAGGGACTCCGGTTCGCATGTTGAAATTGTTCCTGCGGTGTGACCGAGAGAATGCCTCTCCATGTGAAAGTGGCTTCAGATTAGCGCTCCTATTCTCGGACAAGCGGCGCGTTCGCGGCGGCGGTGGCCTGGAGCTGCTGCGTGCGGCCTTCGGCGCTGCTGCACCTTCTAAGAATAGGCGGCAGCATCCAGGGCACATTTCGTCTCCGTGTCGGCCCAATTCCCGCTCCCTCTCCCATGCCCCGCCTCCACAGCAATGGACAAAAGAATCATGTCAGACGGCAGTTATTCCTGTATGAGAAATGCAGTGGGAGACGAAGTCGTCGTGTCATTACTCTCTACTTTCGACTCCTTTCACCCCTCATTCACTCCCCCAGCGTGAGCGAATGTGGAGGCTGAATGTAACCCTGCTGGATGACATTACCGTGGGCTGCCTGCTGGCCTGTCTGGCTGCCTGAGATTCCAAAATAAAACACAGCGGTGTGTCTGAGCCGGTCAGGACACATACAGGAGAGGGAAACTCACATGCTTTGACGGGAGCATGCGCACGTTCTCCGCACTTGTGTGCGTGAGTGAGTGTGAAATTGGCAGAACGTGCCTCGGTGCGCTTTATGCATGTTGGTGCGCCAAGATACGTGCGTCCGCCTGTGTTTCGGTGAAGTATGAGAGAGACGTAACGGGAGAGGGAAGAGAGCGAGTAGGTTAGCTGGCCTCTCCAGCTGTGGCTTGTCAATCATTCCCGACCGTACACTCAGAGAAGGGCGAGCCGGACACGAGTGGGAGGGACAGTTAGTTATTTGACAACTTTTCCCTTTTGGAAAGTCAAGCGGGGGCAAATGAGCACAAAAAGACACAGAGGAATAGTTAAGTCAATGTGAGTGGAAAACATGCTGCTGCCAGAACCCCCTGGCCTGCGTTCAGTATCCCCGTCACCCCACACAAGTGACAAAAAGATAACCACGTTTCACCTCAACGCTTCACACACTTTCTCGGTCTTTCTCTCTCCTCTTATTTGCTTCCTCGTCCTGTTCTTGCCTCCCATCCTCTCTCACCTCCTCACCCCCTTCTCACTCTGTGTTTACACATGACCGGCCATCCACTCCCATGTCTCGGAGCATAGGAGGCGGCGCGGCAGCTTGGCAGGCTGTCAGGGGAGCGCTGGAGAGCTGGGAACATGTAGTGACTGGAACAAGGGTGTGTGTGTGTGTGTGTGTGTGTGTCTTGACTGTTGGATTCTTCACACAACTGTTTTTGCCAAGCAACAACCGTTACCATCTTTCAACTTGAGGCGAGACGCCGAGATTTCGCTCCCGTTCAATTTCCAGTTGCAGTTAAATCACTGAGCACACAACAGCAGGAAATAGCAGAGCGGGTCTGTAGACGGCCCGTTACTGCGGGCCAATATTGGGCGGGCACTGTGAAAAATGGAGCAACGGTTGTTAAATAAAAAAGTGTCACACATTCGAGTTGTGCTGTAAAACAAATGTCGAGATCATGAAAAACTGTTGTCGCAGTAAAACCGGAACCGGTGCCCACGGATGAGACGTCAGTAAATTTTTGTGAGGCATCCGCTCAGCGAGGATGAACTTGGCGTGTTTGGAATTTTGTGTGCGCTCTTTGGAGAACACCACAAAAGGGCAAGTGTGATGCCAATTTTCCATTCGTATTTTGTGAGAAAATTGATTTCAAAATACAGCCTGCACTGGAATCACTAGTCAAGCTCTTGGATTCCACGGTAAGTGAACAACAACATGTCTCCCAGCCCCTCAGGAGGTTGAAGATGAACAAATACAACTATTCAAAACAGATTTGGCCCAACCAAGATATTAACGCTGTACAAAAAGATGCGTGACTCCAAAAGACGACTGCAATCAAGGGTGTCTTTGTAATTTTTATCAATGTTTTTGGAACTGTGCGAAATTCCAGAAAAAGCCAATACACTTCAGGGCAAATCCCAAAAGATGTTCCTCTAGATGACATTGACGCTAAGTCTTTACTTGGCACATGTTCTCGTCAGTGGCTTTTCTTTGCTGCTATCTTCCAACAGATGTGTATGAGTCGAACTGGATGTATAGTGGCGTGGTTGTACTCTGCAATCGCGTAGAACTGCACTGCATCATGTTGACAACCGTTTTAGCGACGTGATTTAGTTGGCTAGGGTGGACACAATTTGAACCCTTTGAAGGACAGCGGTGACTACAGTGGACAGTTTACCATGTTATCAGGTTACAGGGTGCATGAAAGGGTTAAAAATGTCAGGAAGAGAGTTCAAGCCAGGCATACCTGAGCATTAAATAAGGTAGAATGAAATTTGAAAACGGTGCTATCGGACAGATAACCAGCAGCGAAAGCAGTCGTCATGCTTATCTCCTTAAGAGTCATATGTTTTGGTCCTTTTGCGAATTTCTCCATTGTGAGACATATAAAGGTTTTCTTCTTCTTCTTCTTCATAAAGCACGTGTTAATCTCAGCTTCTCCCTCGGCATATTTTCAGTGTTATAATGCGGGACCGGAACGGCGAGAGGTAAACGACACAGCCAGCTTCCAATGGCTGCCAGGAAAGAGCAAAAAAAAGGGTTGGATCGTGGTGAATGAATTGAGCAACAGCTGGTGAAGTGTCAACCAAGATAGCATTGAGCATTTGCCCAAAAGGTATAACACAACACCAGATTGACGAGCAATGTTCAAACTTTTTTTTCTTCCATCTGTCAGAGGATCCCCCCCCTGCTCGACTCAAACTTTGTGTGGTTGCACAATGAACAATCGTTGGTTTATTTGATAGTTCATGTCCAGCACATAATAGCAATAAATCTATCAAATAAATATACGGTGCCATTACAATAAACTATTTAACATAACACACAAAAATAATGCAGTTTATGACCCAGTGCATTTATGTATGATTAATATGTATTTTTTTAAACGGTGCACCCAACGATCCATATAATACGTACGTTTCGTTCAAGAATGGAAATTGTTCTCTACATTTGGTCAGAAAATATGTCACAAAATGGCACCAACCAAATAGCTATTTTCCATTACTTCCTATTTCATATTCAACGTGTGGAAAAATAAAAAGAAATGGAGCGACAACAGTGTCAACGTAATAATACGGTGATGTGATCATACGTTTAAGATTTTCACAGACATAAATGGCCCTTTGAGGGAAACCGAAAGTATGTTGCGGCCCGTGGTTAAAATGAGTTTGACACCCGTGTTTACATAATTGGCCACATTATAATAAGGCCGATGGATCATTTAATGGATTCTGGTCATGGTCCCGGCTGGTTGTAGTAAGCTATTGCATCTTTCCTAATGCTTGTGACCAAATTTCCATGTCATTTAAACAAAACCAATAAAGCATTCAAATCGAACTCAGTCCTGTGGCCCAGTTTTCTAAATACAGTGTTACCTCGGCTCACGAACTTAATTGGTTCCCAGAAAAGGTTTGTGAGCCGAAAAGTTCGTCTTCCGAACATTTATTTCCCATAGGAAACCATTAAAATGAGAATAATCCGTTCCCAGGTCCCCATAAACATAATTTTCGACTAAATAAGCCTTAAAACTACACTAAAATATACCTTATTGTATGTATAATAAATGTGCTATTGTATTGAAATTAAAGAAATAAACTGTACTGTATAATAAAGTCGTTTTATTTACCTTTGTGATCGTAGTTGATGGCTTGATGGAACGGAGTGGGAAGGAGGGAGGGAGTTACGGTTTGGAAGGAGAGTCACCTTCCATAAGGACTGTAGGTAACTCAACCACCGGTGTGGCTTCTCTTCTTTGCTTCTTAGAAGGAGACTCTTTATCCTTTTTGCTGATTAAAAACCTCTTAATTGACACCTGTTGCGTGTTAGCGTACTGGTACTGGGACGCTAAGTCACACAAACGCACACCTCGTTCGTCTTTTTCAATGATCTCCTTCTTCTACTCGATCGTCATTTATTTTAATGTCTTCTTAGGCTTAACACTAGCCTGTGGCGGGGTCTTTTTCGGTCCCATAATAGCAAAAGTACACTCAATATGGTCCAAAATGTCTAGCAAACACAAACCACGTCCGCATTCAAAGAAAGGGGGTGACGAAGTGAACGCCGTGAGCGTGCGTCAGCTTCTCGCGGCCGCCACAGGGGCGCTGTCCGACCGCTTGGTTTGGTTCGTCCGCCGAAAACTAGTTCGTCAGCTGAGACTAAATTCTCGCGAAATTAATTTTCGTGAGGCGAAAAGTTTGTGAGCTAAAGTGTTCGTGAGCCGAGGTACCACTGTACCCATCTTTGATCAGAGCCCAGATGTGAACTATAAAGCTTGAAAAAACAGACAATTTGGGCCCCCCCCCCTCGTGTTGAATTTAAAAACTGATGACTGTTTATGAATCACTTTTTTCTAAATTGAAAAATCAAAAAACAAACAATACATGGATTCTCTCCTCCGACTGCAAAAGTTGTGGCCGGTAACTGGGTTTTTGGCAACAATGTTAACAGCACAGAATCCGTACAGTGAGATCGTAATTGGAGGTATCTGTGGCTTAAGTACAACATATTAAAGACCCGCGGGACGGGGTGACTCTCATTCATGATAAGTCAGAAAAGTTCCCTTTCGTCTCTCTTCAAAAATCCCGCCACATCATACAACAGACGCGTCCCAAAACAACAACATGACACTTTGCCGACCCGCTCTCCCTCCCACCTGCCAAAGAAAGAGGAAGAAGAGATGACAGCAGGTTTAGATCTGACATCAAACGTAAGTGAGAGAGGGAGAGGAAAAGAAAAAAAAAATGGTACAACTGCACCGTGACAGCTTGCCGAAGAACATAGCGATGCCAAGCGAACGCGCTCTTTCGCAATGTTTTCACCAAGCATTAAAGTTTGGTTCAGCGTGTCATTGTTCCGATGAAGGGCACCAAAATAAATCAAGCAAGCACACTTGTAGTGTAGACAGATTGCAACCCGCTGACTGGGTGACAGAGAACAATGCAAACATCAATGGAACGATCACATACAAGCTGCGTGTTCATCGCCAAGTACTCCACGTTCCCACAAAGTAAATACAGTACAGTTCGGCGATTTCCGCCGCGAGCTTTGTCGACACGTGATCACCGTCAGCTCCTTATATCGCGTAGCATCATAGCAGCGCGATAATTTCATGTGTAATCAAACGCGGACAAATACAACATAGCGTACGCCGTGTGCCGATCGTCCATTCACAAGGGAGACAAACAAAGCATGACTTGTGCTCTCCATCGTGATCCAATTCAATGGCCCTTTGTGTTTCGTTCAAGTCCCGCTGTTAAAAAAAATCTGCTGGGACGTGGCGCTGACGCACGCACACAAACACGACCGCACCACACGGCTGCGACTGGTACTCGCGGCGAGGGTGCTGGAAAAAGTGGAGTGGAATTTTTTTGGGACCTTTTGGAAGAAAATTACTGACAACTGTGTATCGGATGAAACTCCTATTAAAAAAAAAAAAGGAGGAGGGGGCGGGCAAAATGAAAGAACACCAAGTGCTGTTGTTCTTTGTTCACTGGTGCTCTTTGTTGGATTTATTGGTGGGTTCAACTGTTGTGCTTCAACAAGCCATACACTCTGGCATATTTTACTATCCTACTTTCACACTTCACACGTGGGTGAAATGCAAGAAAGGGCAAAGGTTTTCCTTTCCAAACTGTACTGTGAAAGAACAGTTTAAATGTGACAAACCTAGCCATCATGGATGCATATCCGATGGGATACGAAGGCATATTCGGTGAACCCCTGCCTGTTGGGGGTATATATGTTCTATAGTCGGACCCACAAGACATGTATGGCAACAGTGTTAGTTAGCGCACCAAAGCAGCAAGCAAGTTGTTTGCTCGAAATAATTCGGTGATTTGTTTCTTTAAGTTGTGTGTGTGTGGGTTGGGGCAGTTCCATAAACTCTTATTTCTTTGTTCAAAATGCAGAAAATCAAATTTTCACAAAGGCAAAATTAAAATAATCGAGTTGAACTGCCCGACTTGAAATTTGTTTATTTCAGTTTGTTGCCTTGAAATGTTGAGCTTAAGCCAGCCGCATACCGAGCGAAGCGGCCGTAAGCGACCCTGCATATCGACATGCCCACTGCAATGGTGAAACTGCAACCTTCAATTTGGGTTTTGAGGCTACACATTGATTTTTAAAATAAATAAAAAAGATCACTTTAAAAACTATAATATTGGAGGGGCACGAACAATTCACCTTGATGTAGGACAGGAAAACTACAGTTTAAATGTATTGTGATAACGATTTAAAAGCCTCCACCCCCGTGACTTCGGTGGCGCCGTTGCTCCGAATTCACTCGGTTACATCCGTGCCATCTGTTGGTACAGCAGGGACAAGTGGGGTTGCTTTTATGGTGTGACCACAGAAAGATAAGCAGAGTGGAAAGGAAAATGAAGAAACCGATGACAACACTTTGTGATTTGAGGACAGAGATGGGTTTCGATAATGCTCCTGATGGAATGTAGCTTGCAAACACAAAGACAGAAGGCACATCTTTGGAAAACTTCCTGCTTCTTTAGGTCCTCATCTGCATTCCACATTTATTGCATTCTGTGTGTGTGTGTGTGTGTGTGTGTGTGTGTGTGTGTGTGTGTGTGTGTGTGTGTGTGTGTGTGAGCAAATGCGTGCGCAACCAATCAGCTTCAACCATGTTAAACAACATCCTGAGTTCATTTATGAAAAGTTTCCATTCTTCATCTCATCCTTTTCACATTCCCTCCAGCAAACTCAGGCAGACACCTCAAGACGCTTAAGCCAAAGAATTTTTAAGCCTTTGCTTTACTACATCCATCTGAGGACTTAACTGATTAGTTTAGGCAAAGAACAAAACAAACAAAAAAAAATAATCAAAGCAGCCTGAACTAATAGGCCATCCCGGCCTCACCGATTGTTTTCTCAATTACTCTGGCAAGCGGCCCATTTAACAAGTTTGAGTGAGCCCAAATGCCAAGAGGCAGCGCGCGTGGGTTTCCAAGTGTGGCTGTGCGCTTTAGCGCGAGAGCTTGTGACCACGCATATGCTTCCCTTGTGCCTGTGGGAGTATCTGTGAGAGAGAGAGCGCATGACGCGTTGACAACTCTTCCATCCTCGCTTACAGCCCCAGCCAAACACAAACATGGGACAAAGAAGCGGACCATGTGGTAAACCGGATGCATATGACTGAATAAGAACTCAGAAGTGAACAAATGCAAGACTGTCTTCAGTCATTTCGCTTCTTGGGCCACGGTATTGTTATCCACTCACCGGCAGACTAGAAGGGCGGTCCTGGGAGGAGACGCCATCCTCGTTGTTGCTCTTCCCAGAATTCCCTGGGCCCGGACCTCTGGTGCCATAATTCTCTTGTTGTGCCTCCTTCAAAGAAAGAGAGAGAATTGGAAAATATTAATGAATTCGGCGAGTCAATCGATCACAATTTTTAATCGTGATTAAGGCCATGATTTCCATAGTTAACTCGCGATTCATCGCAAATTAATCGCATATTTGTATTTCTTCTGAATGTGTTTTAATAAGAGTGGAAAAAGATGCTTATCTTTCTGCGAATATATTAATAAGTGTAAGGTTTCAAATTCAAGCCCAACAACTCACCGCACAACAAAATGCTTTAGAACATTGAAATGCAGCATGTCGCCAGTTAAACGCTGACACAAAAATCCTTACAACATACAGTATTGTTCAGTTCCAGTCCCTCAACACCATTGCAAGTACAATGTTTCAAACTTGACTTTTTTTTTATTTTCCCCCCTCAATGATAGTAAGTTTTAGTCCTTGGTCGAAAAAGGATCCCGTTTCTGAAACGGCGTTTCAAAACCTCTTTTTCTTTTCCTAGCTCGTCATTTGTCATTTTTTCATACCAATTTAAATTATTCCTGCTCCTTCATTCTCACACCTTTTCATTCCCTTCAAATCGCTCCACTCTGACCATTCACTGCATAGCTGTGTTTACCTGCCAGCTCCTGCGTAGTTTTACTTGTTTTTGTCAGTGTCTTTAGTCAATCCGAGCCTTCCACGAAGCAGCACGACACTAATCTTTTTTTTTCCCCCCCATCCACACAGGCTTTATTTCTCTCCAAGTCACCTTCTGTCCAAACACTTTAATCCTCCTCCTGTCGTGTGCCAATTTCTTCTTCATTGATGTCTTCTTGTAATTTAACCAATGTAATCAATATGTGTTATCTGTATGCGTGTACCACGTGGCCCCGACAAGGTGGAGCAGCGGAGTAAACAAAGCACAGAACTTGCCAATGACCAGTCATGTGTTAAAATATTTGTTGTCTGAAAGGAAATCTGTGTTAACTCACCATAGAATACATGCTAAATGATTTCAATATTGCTCTTATTGCACAGACAATAATTTCATTTGGAATTAGTAAAGAAATATTTGCTCTTTAGCAAGTTTTAATGTCCCCATCTGCTTACTTAGAGCAGTTCAACAAGTCTTTATACCGTAAAGAAAATATCTCTGGCATACTTGACTTGATAGGGCCAAAACACCTTCCATCTGTTAAAATCTGCTGTGCCTGTCCTCAGTGTTCCACCGTGTAGCCTCTCCCTCGATTCTGTTTTTGGTTGCCTTCCCCTTAATTCATTGTGGGGTGGGCGTCTCCCCAATCATTGCACCTGTCTCACCTACACACCTGCCGGTCTCCCCCTCGTCAGCCACACCTTCCTCTGCAGCATTCGGGCCAGTCTGAAGAGCCACTCGTTGCCAGTTCGTCAGTTACCTTCCCTGCGGCCCAGTTGTCACAACCAGCCCTCAAGTACACCTTGGTTTGCTTCCTCTGACCGATTTTTGCTTCCTGCCTCCTTGAACTGGCCCTCTGCCCTGACAATAAACCAGTACTGAGTTCACTGCGTCTGCCTGTGGGTCCTGTGCTTGTCTGAAGCAAAGCGAAACAGAATCCAAATTTGGTTGATTTCACTTTTTTTTCTTCTCACAAATCAATACTATTGCTTCTGACATGTTGGATTTATATTTTACTAAAACAATTGTTGAAAATGCCTTCACCGAATACTACAACTCATAAATTAATGAGCAAAACAAAAATTTGAATCAGTGGGGGTCCATTCACCAATGGTAATCATATTACACGCGTACGACCTTTACTCATCTTGATCCCACGACCACAATTCCTGTCTCCTTCAGAATTCACTTAACACATCCCAAGCATGGACCTGCAATGGTGTAAACAATGTATACCCCCCCAAAAAAACACCGCTAGAGTGCATGCAGGGGCGTAACATTGGCAGCCCAACAGCACGCCGCATCCCCAAAATCCTTCATGCCTTAAACCCTTGCAAACAAACTCACGCAGACACAGCATTCAGTCCCTATTGTTCATTCCAAGTCATTCTCTTTCCCTCTGTAATCACAAGCCTATCTAGTGTAATGCAATTTTCTCTCCATTGTTGGAGGTGTTGCCCCCCCCCACTCCCTATCTCTGCCTCTCGCTTCATATCAGCGTCTCCTTCCCTCTCTTCCTTCCCTTTATTCACTTCTGATGTCGTCCCTCCAAACATGTTCAGCGTCAGCAGCACAATGGTGGAAGGATTAGCGATAACCGAGAAGCAAAGGATCACACGGGCACATCTGCACAAACTTTGGCAAGCGCGGCACGTCATACGTTACATGCACAGCAGCGCATCTATTCACCGCGCGTCTTCACTTTTCTACTTCGAAAATCAGTCCCCCCCCACCACTTGAACCTTATCTGCTGTGTGATTAGACTGCAGCATTCGGGCAATACTCCTGGCAGCTTTGTGGATATCGTGTTGCAGCAGGAGATTACCCTACACAGCCAGCGACTTGGGGTGAATCTATTATTAACAAATTAATAGTCATTTGTGCAGCAGAGGGGAATTACTCTTGTGCAGAATTTAGAGTACATTGCATGTGAAATCTGCTATCAATTTCATCTTTCTTGCCACTTTTCCGCCAAAGTTGCAGCGCACACACAGTTTGCGAGCTCCCGTAACAGCTGCATGCACATAGAGACAAAAGTTAATGTATTCACTCATCCATTATTAAGAGAAGGTAATGTAATGACCTTAAAAGCCCCTGAGTAGTTCCTGGAAATCCACATTTCAATTATCGGACAATTAAACCCCAGAAGCAGTAGCAAGGTGGCATTTTCATCACTCGAAACTTGCAGCCATGCTGTTATTCGCTTGGACCCGTGACAGCAACATTTTGGGAAGAATGACATCTTTTCAGCCTTCAAAGTTGTGACTTTCATCGGAATTAAGGATCAATTTTGATTCTGTGCCTTGCCGTTGTCATTGCGTTTGTGAGTGGCTTGTGTATGTCAGTTTTCTTCTGAATATTCGGTCGCATTAGTGACCTAATCGCTTGCCAACCGAAGTGAATTCAGTCCCAAGTGCAAATGCTTTTAAATCTAAATCTAGATCTTGCACTTTCCATTTAAAAAAAAAAAAGTAATTGATATGTCTTGCTCTCAAAGCTTGCTGTCGAAATGGACGCCGCACTCTTTTTTGGAGCACATAGTTTCTGAACTAATGGAAAACGTAGAGGCATGCCGACATGGAAATTGGACCGCCTTGCAGGTGCCTCACTTCTCATAGCTGGCATATTTGATTGGCGGATGGAAAAAAAATCAAAACCAGACAGAGATTAACTAAGGAGCGTCATTATGTTGTATTAAAGTATTAAAGGCTCTACACAATAAATTCAAACTATAATTAGAGTGATGATAACGTACACAACGAACGAAGACTATTTATGGACCCTCACAGCATGGTGACAGCATCAGGAAAAACTCTTGTTGAAGTGACATTTTGACAGGAGATGGATCCAAAAGTACAAATGTGCTTTGTTTGAAACCAAAACCCCTTTTCCACATTATTAAAAAAAAAAAAAAGTGAGTCATGGCTGTGGTATAGTCCTATTTTTATAAGTATACTATTTAGAGGGAGATGCTCAAAATTACCTTTTGCGAATGAAAAAAGCCACAAACAGAATGTAGAACACACAAAGTGTCAGCTGAAACAAGTCCAATATTTACTCAGGCATATGAGTCTGAAGTGTGTGTGTGAGTGCGCGCGCTTGTGTCGGTGTGTGCGTGCACGTGTGGACGCTCGAGGGGGATTTCTGTTTTAAGTGGGTCAAAGTGGGGTTAGCCTCGTACTACTGTTTACACTCGTATTCTTACATCATTGCTGTCAACTGTAAAGGCAAAGCGGGTGGAAAAGGAAGGGGGAAGGGAGGGCAGGCGGCGGGCAAAAGGGGAAAACAGAAGGTGACGCCGCCACCGCATAGAGAGGAGGAGAACAAGAAGATATGAAGAGAGGAGCGCTGATTAAAAGAAAAGAAAAAAAAGAATCGTAAAACATCAGAGGCAAAACGAAGGAGCGCTGCGAGTGCGTCCTTTCATTTGAGGATCCTCCCCTCCTTCCCCTCCCCCCCACCCCATTGTCTCAAAATCCCATTTCCCAGCTAATTTAGAAGCTTCTAAAATACACTCCGCTCCATACCTTAAGCCTAAGGCCACGACTAATCCCGTCTCCGCACACACATTTGCGCGAGCGTGCGCAGAGGCGCGCACTCCATTCATCCTCCGCGCTTTTCAAAAGACTTCATCTCGGCGTAGTGGAAACGATTGAAGGATATTGAAAGCAAGCGTTTGAAGTACATGAGGGAATGCAGGGGGAATCAAACTGTGAGCTAAATGCTATTAGACAGCTGTGTGCGGAGCCAGTGTAATATTAGATTTGATTGAATAGATGACTGCTGAATGTGGTGTAATATATAGAGCCGGGGAGGCTTTACGCGGGCGTAAATCAATATTGCAGCACTGCGTTAATCTCAGTCGCAGGAAGACGGCGAATGCGACGCTCGGAAATGCTGAACGCTGACACTTGTTTGGAATATGCGGGCCGGCTTGTTCCCGCTTCAAATGCGACTTGTATGCCAGCGTGATGCTCGCCTTTGTTAATCCCAGAATTCAAATGTTCGTTTCCTCAAGGGTGCGGGTCAAAGGCGCCCCCTGAAACTGTCAGATATTCAAAAGACGCGTCGTCTTTTTTTTTTTTTTTTTTTGAAAGGGATCGCTGATCCAAAAAGTGATCCAACATCACAGTTTTTTTTTCTCCGTTTGACATTTTTCATCTTTCACATCATTTAAGAAACGCACTTGGCCTTTTTGACTGGCTGCGCTACTGAATTTTGAACTCCACATTCAAGGAAGAGGTGAGGTGAACTGTTGCCTCCCTTTACAATCTGCAGGGCTGCCTGTCTTCAGCAATAGAATTCAAGACGCGATGAAAGAAACTTAAAAAAAAACGCTACAACCAAGCCGCACCGTCCTACAAAACAGGAAGTAGAGCAAATATTTGAAATTAAGATGAATTTGCATTAAATCTGCCTTACATTCTTTTTGGAGGTCCATCAATAAAAATGGGACTGAGCCTATCATGCGCTAGATCAGCGGCTAGCAAGGCGCTACACTGGGGCTAAGTGGTGCTATAGCCCGGTCGGAAATCTATGTAGCCCCACGTAGATACATTTTGACAGACCAGCATACAATTCACCATTAACCCAACATCGACAGACGTACGGCCATTTTGGGGACGGGGCCAAAAAGTGTTTAAAAAGGATTAAGCAATGACGGAAGTGGGTCAGAGTTTTCTATTTTCTTAACAGGCTATTTCATCTCAAGCGTATTTTTAAAACAACCCTGCCACCTAATGTACACTCAGATAACATAACAAAGTGCCTACGGACACCCATTTTCCTATCAATCCAGCCGATTGAGGAAGCTGGCTGTGTTGTCTGTCTCTCGGTACCCGCCCACCATGGGACGGAAGCGCTTTAAAAGCATGAGGACGTGGACGAAGAACGTATCGGGATATTAGGGTAAAGTGCCCATCTCTGGGTGGTCGTAATTAGGAGGAGCCCTAAGCTTGTTTGTCCTCAGCGTGCGAGTCCTGTCTTGGAATGATCTTTTCTTTATTTCATTTAAAAAATGATAAAGATTTATCTTTTAATACCGGCCACCTGCACCATCTTTTAGGTAGAGTCGTGGATATCTTTTAGCACCGTAAAAACATTGAAAAAAAAAAAAAAGTCAGCTCGTGCCAATATTCTCCGCCATAAAATACCACCGTTAAAAGGCTGTGATGGCACCTCTTTGATCAACTCAATAAACTGCCACAACAGTTTTGGACATTATCTTTAGATTATTGATATCAAAGAGGCTTGCTACTTTTATAAACAACAGAAAGGCATGGGGGTCATTGGTCTGGCCGGAGAGCTAGGCCCTCATGCCAATATCGGTTTAATGTCAACGTTCTCTTAGTGCCTGTGACTGTGGTATGAAAGAAAGAAACAAACAATAAAAACAACCCAAAAAATGACTGACAGTTTGTGTGCATTTGAAAGCTTTCTGGAAGTCTCTTTTAAAATATTAGTACGCGTGATATGTGTTGTAAATGAATCCAGACTTCGAGCGTAATACGTTGCCCTTGACATACAACAGCAAAGTGCTTAAGATGATCAGATAATCCATCCATTTATTAGCTAGCAGGCGGTCGGCATTTACGAGTAAGCCAATTTTCATTTGAATTTGTGGAGTCTTTGGTGTCGACCAAGAAAAGTACGTTATAGTTTAGTGCAGATTCTAATAAAACCACAGTGTGTTGGCTTTTTATAATGTATTTCTTCACTTTGCAATTAACACATAATAATAATAATAATGATGGGGAAAAACAGGGAGCTGAAGATGCATTTGGTCGTTTTTTCAAAATAAGTATAATGGTTTTGATCCAATCCAGAGAGTGTCCTTTCCTTTTCTCTCCACATCTATTTCTCTCCCCCATGTGCCACCCTGCTCCTCTTCATCAGCACAGCCTCCACCCCCTTCCTCTCTATTTGTGTCTCCCTCCTCCACAAGCCTCATGACTACCAAATGAATTTGTTGTCCCTGTTGTTCCGCAGCACCTTGGAAGATGCACATCTCACAAAATTTGACACTAATGCCATTAATATTCATTAAAAATTAAGCTTTAATTGTGTGTCTTTGGAAGAGAGGCCCCAATTTATAAAGAGAGTAAGAGAGAGAGAGAGAGAGAGGGGGGAAACATAAACACAGATACGAACATAGAGTACAAGGCAGATGATCTGCTGACACACTGCGCCATGAAACCAAGGACAGGGAAGCTCTCGCGGCCGGCCGTTTGGCAAAACCACAAGAAGCACGCACAAATGAACATGTATACTTCACATCTCGCACACACATACACACCCATTGACTGACTTTGAAACGCATATTCATGCTAATCACATTGACCGAACCATAATTGAAGCCCACGTGGAGCCGCACGGTGCCCAATGTGACAACTCAAGGTTTGGTAAATATATCTTTTCATATCGTGTTTGATGTTTTGCTCTTGTACGCCGTATTTTACATAGTGACCATTACGAAGAACATATAACTGAGCAGATTTACTTTACTGTGCTGTGACTGCTGTTGGAGAAAAAAAGAAGCAGTGTTGGCCCTCATGCAATTGACGGCCATTCATGCCATTCTGAAGACCGTTATTATCATGACGGGAAAGGTGACCATTAAGTTAAAGGTGGAAATATCCATGGCACCGCCTGGGTATATCTGTGTGTATCTTAATGTGTCCATTTGAAACATGGCCTTTTCCACTGCCGTGTGTGTGTGTGTGTGTGTGTGTGTGTGTGTGTGTGTGTGTGTTCTTCAATACGGATTCAAACGCAGCAATTCACCACCCGTTCAACACAAGGGTGAAGCCGCAGAACGCACATAGCGTATATCCACACACAACCAAATTCACACGCACACAAGTACACGCTCAAAGTGTGTGTTACAATCTTCACCTGAGGATGATGTCAGATACACTGACAAGGTGCAGGGACGCCAACCCCAATCATCACCTCTCGGGAACGTTCTGAACATTTCGTCAGGAACGTTTCGATTTTGTCAGGGACACTTGCGTTTCGGTCTTAACAAACACATACCACCAGAAAGACTCTGGAGGTATTTATAACATGAAGTCATGAAATTAACTTATCGTGTATGACCGACGCTGTAAGTTGATTGTAAAAAGTAGTTTTGTGCCACATGGATGACATGTTATATTCCATGAAACGAATGGCAATTTTCTTTGATCTTTTCTCCATTTATTGTGAAAATGCATACCGGTATTTGATATGGACAAATCAGGCATCAGGTTTTTGCCCCAAATATGCATTTATTAGAAACTGAGAAAAAAAAATAGTCTTCACTGCTTTTGCTTCTGCAGCACTAGCGAAGGCAGCAGCGGCGGGTTGTTTACATCCGTGCTTTGCACGTGCATTCAAGCCAGTGCTGGGCACCATGAGCACGGTCCCGTTGCCGCTATGGTCCATGTGCTCCGAAGCTGTCGGTCTTCAAATGAGACGGACCTAACTATTTACCACGGAGGTAGTGCTAACACATACAGCATCCATTTAACATTAAACAGCATTACATTTTCATATCAAGGCGGGGGTCTCAAACTAGCGTCCTGCGGGCCACATTTGGCCCGCCGTTGCGACTTTGAGACCGCAGATTTAGAGTGTTCCATTCATCTGCCATGCATGTTTTTGGACTGTGGGAGGAAACCGGGATACCCAGAGAAAACCCACGCAGGCTTGGGGAGAACATTCAAACACCGAAGCCCGGATTTGAACCCGGTCTACTGTTCTGTGAGGCGCATTAACCACCATGCCGCCCCCGACCGCATTCTTTTATTCTTATTCAAGCCAATAAGATTGAGCATTCCTACACATTTATTGATCGTCCCGCTACTCCCATCTGTCCGCACACTTGAATTGCTTTGGCTTGAAATTAAAGCGGACGCCCACCCTAACTGGAGGAAACCCGCATGACTTTTGCTAAAACATGGAAGAACAATGGTGAAACATTGGCAAGCTTGACTTTGACATTTTGTGCGAGCGTGTTTTTTCCCCACTGTCTGTGAAGTCAGTATCCAGGAACAAATGTAACGGCATTTCCTAACAAATGGCAGCTAAATGAGGCCCCCAGGGTGCCGCGCTGCTAACTACTGGCCTTGCTTTCTTTGTTCAGAGCCATTATGATTGTCCTAACCAATCCAAAACACCTCTCCCATTCTTGGTCATTTGCATTTGAATTGCCGTACAGCTACACGAAAACCAACACAAATCAAAAAAGCGGAGGGGAAAAAAAATGATGGAAGAAAATAACAGAGGTGGATTTCGGTCAAGCAATTAGCAAATGTCAGTCAAGAGTAGCGGTAAAAAAACAGACTGTGTGTTTAAAAAAAAAAAACGAAGTGTGAGACGCGCATGCGGACTAACGTGAATGTAGAGCTGCACTGCACCATACCGCGAGGAAAATATTTTGTTCTATTATTTAGTTTCAACAGCTGTAAAGCACAACCTATCACCTCATTGTCAAATAAATCAATCACGGGGCATTGACATCTTTATGAAAGGGGATTTTGTGATGCAGCTTTCCTTTTGGATCTGATGGAAAGTGCTCGTGATGTTGTTTCGACAGGACTGAGCATCGTTTTATTCAATTTCAAGTGAAAGGAGACGTACGCCGTGCTATGGAATTCTCGATGAAGCTCTTGCGTTGAATGTCACTTAATTGTGCTGGGGTCCCTTATCAAGTGTCCTGTAAGTGAGCTTTGGCATGCCGCGTGTCTATACCCACACATTAATGCATCTGTGTAAAATTCATCAAGCTTAAGTGCTCGTCAGAGGCAGCCAATCTGGCTGCAGCAGTCCTCGGGTTGCCGTGGCGATACGTGGGGACATTTAGAGGGCTCAGATAAACTCTGCCATTTAAAAGGTTATGACAATTAACGCAGCTCTCCGCAAATTACCACTGCCAGACCTTTACCCACGGACATCTCTCCTCCTTATCGCCCGACACCCAGCCTCACTCTGCCTCTCCTCCTCGGCTGCCATTTGCCCTCCATTGCCGTCACCCGTCGTCCGCGCATCCTTCCATCCCCTTCCCAGCCAGCAGCGCTTTTATTATCAGGCTAATTAACAGAGTTCCTCAATTAATATTCAAATGGTGACCAATTAATGACACTGAACTTTGGGCGCCCTCCCGCGCGTGGTGCACCCTCCACTTTCACCGCCACCCCTATTTCAGTCTCCTCGCTGACTTTCATTTCCTCTGTCTTGTCCCTTCAACCTCCCCGTCCCACCTCCCCATCGCCAAGGTGAGCTCCAATTTCCGTGAGAGCGTGCGTGTGTGTGTGTGTGTGTGTTTGTGTGCAGTGAGAGGAGGAAAGAAAGGCTGAAGGAGGCAGCAGACCACAGCGAGGGGATTGTAAAGCTAGGGGCCAGGCTGCAGAAAGGCTTGGCAACCTTTTAATTAACCCGCAGTGATTAAAAGCAAGGGAGGTGTAGGAGTGGAAAGAAAAGGAAAATGGCAAACCGGTCCTGAAAGGGAAACGACTCAAAGATTCAGCGACACGCCGAGTGCAACTTTTATTGGGGGCTAATTCTAATGCAGGACAACGAATTATTTTGTGAAGGAAAGTGCATAACTTGAAAGAAGGATGGATTAGAAATATGAATTTGGGCTCTGTCTGACCTGAGGGGCACATTTTATTTTCATGTTCACGTGCGTGGCAATTTGACACAGCTGTGCAAATCACACAGTCTGCTGATAGGGTATGTTTATGGTGCTCATTGCAAATGTGGGGCAAAGATAAACCTCCGAATCAGTTCAGTAGGTTTCCATGAAGGGAGCTTGTCTCCTCCAATCAGTTGAGAACAGCTCCCAAGAGGCAACTGTCACGACACGAACAGGAAATAGATAAGACCAATCGAGGAAAGGACCAGTCGGATCTGTTTCGCAGATGGATGGATGAGCTTTGCTCGAGTCTAGAACAATCTTATGTGGAATGACTCGCCTCCTGAAATTCAAACCCAATACAACTCTGTAACATTTTTACAGTTCATACCAGTTCATGAAAGAACCAGGCTGTTTTCTTACATGTAATTATTCCCCGGAGCATAATTTTAAGGTTTCCTGGTGCTCAATTCATTCACACGTGCTCCAGCAACATGTTCTGCCATGTTTATAAGTTGAATGATGGCAGCTGGCCTACGTCTCAAGTCTTTAGGTCTGCCACACTTACGTGTATATTGCTCAATAAAAGCAACACATCATGAAAAATAATCGGAACATTTTTTTGAAATTACAGTACTCTCGTTCACACACTCTCACATTTAGCTTTTTATGAGGACAGTAACAACATGTACACCAGGACAAGGGAAGGGGGCAAAGTATGCCCTGTGGTACCACCCATGAGAGTAATTGATCCTGCCGGTCATGCAATTCAAAAAGACAAACAAAACCCCGTAACTCTAACTGAATGACCTTCGCCGCCCCCTCCAAAAAAAACAACAACATGTTTTCAATTGTTGCATTTTTAACAACATAGAGAGCCTCATCACATCATAGATAATGCACTTCTAAAGACCGGAAACACATTTACGGGTGTTGGAGGACTTTTTAAAACTGAAAGGGCCTCTTTATAAGAAATATGTTATCCCTTGAAAGTAATCTGTCCATTTGCCAGATAGAGAGCGAAAGACAAAGTGTGAGAGAGAGAGAGAGAGAGAGAGAGCTAGCAAGCTAGATAGAAAGATAGATAGATAGCTAATTAGCTAGCTAGCTAGCTATATAGATAAAATAAAACTAAGAAATAAGCCATCTAGTGCACAAAAAACACCAGCCAAACTCCCTTTTTTTCCAAAGCCTCTCTCCCGGGTTTGTATTTTTTGGCATTTTGTCCTTTCAGCCTTGACATCTGAGAAATATCTTTATAACCTGCGCTGCTCCTTGCAATCAGATGAGGTCATGCCAGTACAACAGACTCAGAGAAACGCACTATTTTCAGTTCGATTTGCTACTAAACAAGCTCATAGTGCTTGGCTGCAGAGCTAATTCTTTGTCAAAGGAAGCTGGAATGGTTCCATCAGCGTGAAGATGTCCTCTGGCTAGGGTTAATGGGAGTGAAGTGGGCTGTGGGATGCTGCACAGAACGCCCGGCGATCAAAATAAAGAACGTGGCAGGTTGCTTTTCTCAATTTAACGTCGGGTCAAAAAGCAAGGGTCTAAACCACGATGATATCCTAATCTGCTACG
The DNA here is from genome assembly GCA_026261675.1 of Hippocampus mohnikei. Classification (NCBI taxonomy): domain Eukaryota; kingdom Metazoa; phylum Chordata; class Actinopteri; order Syngnathiformes; family Syngnathidae; genus Hippocampus; species Hippocampus mohnikei. The sequence goes on from JAKGUB010000521.1 coordinate 7,855,538, forward strand.
GCTTTGCAATCTTTTGTGTGTACGTGTGCCTGCCTGCGTGTGTGCAATCTGTTCCACGCGCTCACATCGCGCCTCATTTTAGCCCCGAATCACAAATAAAGGTCACCATTTGACCTTTTCACAGCTCAGAATTGCTGCCGTACATTCGTCCGATTTGTGTTCGCGCCGACACACGTACACAAATCTGACACAAAAGACGCACACTCACTCGCAGAAAAGAAACAGCTCTGCTCTGAAAGATCACCAAATGCCCGATTTGTAATCCTGGCCAGATGTGCCGCGTCGGTTCTATTTCCAACCATGTTTACTCTTGAATCATTAATAGAGGACAAGGCCTTTATAAATATATATATAGACTTGTTTTGATTCTGAATGTGGAAATCGGATTCAGCTGCCGCTCAGTGGAGTGGCAGCGTTATATTCCAGTGGGATACAGAGCTGCAGGCCACCCCAAAACCAAAAAAAAAAAAATCTCCAGCTATTTGCCTTATCAGCTTTAACAGAAAGCCTTGATGAAGCAGTTTTTCCAAATAACGACATTATACAACCAACGTGTCATTGCTGACTTGCTTCACTGATTGATCTGACCGTGTTTAATCAGTTAAATGTAAATAACATTTCAAAATGTCCCTTCTATCTTTCTGTTTTTCCTGTATGTGGCCCTCAAGACGTAAAGGTTATGACACCTCTGCCTTACAGAACAAAAACGCACACTTTTCATTGATTCGATCAGTCAGGCAAACGTTTCATCATATGCCGACTGTTGTGGCTGCAGTTTTCAGTGTCGAACAGCGCTGCATCAAACTAAGAGCTCGGATCATCTAACTAAATGTGGTCAAACTATGGGAACAGCTTGGGTTACGACGCAGTGTAGTCCAATCCACCTGCAAGCCACAACAATAAACACACTTTTAAATGAATACCGCTAAATCAAAAGGCAGTTGTACCGTTTTTTATTTGTTTCCTGATGTGAAAAGGAAACCACAAAAGGATGTCTAGGAAAGGACATAGCAGCACGGGTGAAAAAACAGCGATCGCCAGTCAGAATGTTCGAGTGGAAACATTGTACCTGGTGTATAAATGTCAGCATGGGTCACTTGTTGCCACATCATCGGCTAATGATGAAAACACATTGTTGCAATCACCAAATGTCAACCTGGCCATGGATTTCAGGGTTGGGGAGTGAATGTTTGTTCACTTGGATACACAGTGTGCGTGTGTGTGTCTGTCTGTACAAGTCATAGCGCGTGTGCGCAGTTTAATGCAGTTGTCCAGCATTGTCAATTTAGACTTATTAAAACATCACTTTTAATCTTTGACAAGGATTTCGCGGCATTCCGATTTCATTCACCAACATTGCTCTGCTTTTCTTCCCCGTGTCTTGTCAGAGCCTATTCTTTCCAGTCCGTTTTCATTGGAATCCCTTCCCAACTCGCTGTGTTGTTGCTCCCTGCGCCATTTTGTTCTGTTTCTATCCAGGCCACAGTCATTCCACACTGGCTGCACAGTGGATAGAAAACACATGGGCAGCTATCACTGGACTCCAAAACAACATGAACTTAAACCCCCTCGTTTCTGACTGTGGGAAAAAAAATATATATATAATAAAACGGCCGAGCTTCAGACTCAACACAGTCATTCGAGTTACTATCAGTTCATTTGTGTGACTTTTTCACTACGGTTAGGTTTTTAAGGGCAAGGCTGTTTAGGAACTATGACTCGCTTTTTTCCTCAGAGAGAGAGAGAGAGAGGGGAGGAGTGGGGGTGTGTGGGGGTTGCCATATTGAATGCTTATAAGGCGGCAAATCAAAGTGTTTGTTAAGTGAACAACTCTAATTGAAGTAGATAAATAAACCTTATTTCTCATTCATGGTTCATTTGTCTTTATTTTAGCATGAGCCCCAAAAAGTTTATTTCTAATAAATCGGATACTGTTTATTGTCATACAGATTATTTTTTTGTGCTTGTTAAAAAAAATACATGGAAAGAGGACCTTGAAGAAAAATGATTTTCAGATTAAACCGCAACCATGGACAGAAAAATAATGAAAATTTGACTATTTTTCATTCAACCCTAATTATTTACTGCATCATTTTTGTCCCAAAAATGTTTTAGCGAACCGATTGCTTTCATACACTTGTTACACTTGCATTGTTTAAATGATAAAACAATCAAATCCAATGACTATTTCTCTAATGGTAAATCCTAGCAGTATCAAGCTTGATGCGTGGAGAATTTTGACTTTTGGATCCGATTAGTGCACTGGTGTCAAACTCCAGGCCGGGGCCAGATCTGGCCCACCACATCATTTTATGTGGCCCGCGAAAGCAAATCAAACATGCCAACTTCCATGATGCTTGCTAAAATCTCCACCAAAATTTTAAATTCTCATACGTAATAAATAAGAGACATATTGTAAGCATTTTCTTGTAACCAAACCCCTCATTACAAAATCTTAAACAATAGTTGAATAAAGCGTTATTATTGATTTTTTTAAACTTAGTTTCAGTCATAAAGGCCCTCCAGGGATAACGCTAACTAAAATGTGGCCCATGACAAAAATTAGTTTGACACCCCTGGATTAGGATATTCAAGTGCACTATAAATGTCGTGGTCAGTGAGTGTGTATTCTCGTGTGTTGTTACCTGAGGCGGCGGTCGTGACTGCAGGTAAGGGCTCTGGTTCGGACCCGGAGGGGTCTGCTGCGGCGGACTGAAATAGGGCGGGGTTCCCTGCTGGCTTGCCTGCTGCTGCTGGCTGTAGCCGGCCATCCCCTGCTGGCTGTACGGCGCCACCTGCCATGGTAGAATATCAGAGAAGTGGGAATTATTGGGGTCAACATTCCTTTTCAATCAAAAACAGCACACATACTGTATGTTGTCATCGACAAATTAGGAAGAAAGTACAGACTGCATAGCGAAGCAGTATACAGTGTGGCTGTCAGTCATATCAGGAAGTGATTGACTTGCAACTTCAACTGTGATGGAGTAATAACACACACACGCACACACACAAAAACATCCCACACAGGTCAGCACAAACGGGCTTGTCTCCATTTTCCAATTCATGCGAATGTCCCTTGGCTAAAGGATCTCAATTTAGTGAGGCCGGGCTGACGACGGACTCCCAGCAGTCCTGTGCTTAATGAACTCGCGCTGCAAAAAGAGCTCGAACGCGACGTCCTCTGGCTCGCCAAATGTGTCATCCTCTTCAAATTATCGCTTGGATCGCAGCTGGGATGAGGTGGATCGGATAGTGTGTCGCCATCGTCCTAGGCCGTAACACTAATGAGGGACATGCGAATGAGCCGGGGCCTTCCAGGGAGTAGCTTGCCAAACGTCACCGCTTGCATTTCACGCCGGTTATGAGAGAGAACATGACAGAAAGACTGGCACACATTCAAATGTCGTCTTAATCCTTGTCATTTGTTATGACTACAGACACAGCCAGGTGCTCCTCTCAGGATTTCTGCCGAGTTGTGGGTTGTCTCTCTCTCTCTCTCACACGCACGCACACAGCCACACAAACACACACGGGCGCAGACAGACGCACGAATCGAACAGATGACTAAACATCATTTACAGCTGGCGGTAAAGCAATATGACAGCACTTTTCATGTCATATTTTTTTCCTTCATGTCATGTTACTTTTTTTATTCCACCGTTCACGCCTTCCAAACAGCAGCCCGGCCAAAGCCTCGTTAAAAAGACGGCGCGCAGGCTGTAAGTGGTGGGTGGCGCAAAGCTCATAGTTCACATCCACCTCCAGGAGATGAACTCTGAAAGGTCCTCTTAAATCTTCTTTACAAAGAGGGGGAAACTCCCAGAATGATTCATATCGACAATCATGAGTGCGATGTCAGAACTACGAAGATCAAAAGCACGTGCTGCACATTTGTAGTTTTATTGTGAATGATATTAGCGAGGAAGCCCGCTCATAAAAGTCTAGTTTAAAGTGATGGCCGGTGTGAAACGCGCTACGGTGTGGCTCACTGCGACAAATGGAGATGAATGCGTGTGAAATAGTTCTGAAGAGTAACTCCTTTGAGAAGGTGGTAAAAAGAAATCGGCCATGGACGTTGTTACAATGATGCTTTCAATGGAGCTGATTGGGTAATACGGAATACATTCCACTTCAATGGGAATTTGATTAGAAAGGACTGGTTAGTGTGGATACGAGTGTGTGTGTGTGTGTGCGCGTGTGTGTGTGTGTCTCGCGCACATTGAGTGAGTGTGTCATTAGGCCTTCGAGACAGACAGGGTGAGATCAGTCTCGCTGGCAGAGAGGTTAATAGCGCGGCCTTGCTCGTGCCAACATCTCCACTGGATTCATTACTGCCAACCGGGGCAAAGTATCACATGCATGCACACACACACACACACACACACACACACACACACACACACACACACTGTTGATGCTCCAAAATGCACTTTGCACATGTCATTATGTGTATTTGTTTGAAAAAGATGACGTCTGCGTACACAAAGGCCGGTCTTGGGGAGGGGGTGCTGACTTCTCTAAAAGTGGACACAGCAACTTAACCAGGAGAAAATGATGTGGGTGAGACCAACATCAATTTACATTCAGGCTGAAAGGTTGCGTTCTCTTTCATACAAGTCCATCCATCCATTTTCCGATCCGCTTTATCCTCACAGGGGTCGCGGGGGGTGCCCGGAGCCTATCCCAGCTGTCTTCGAGCAGTAGAAAGGGGACACCCTGAACTGGTTGCCAGCCAATCGCAGGGCACACAGAGACGAACGACAATCCGCGCTCACACTCACACCTTGGGACAATTTAGAATATGCCATTCACCTGCCACGCATGTTTTGGAATGTGAAACAAAATGGAGTACCTGGAGAAAACCCACGCAGAACATGCAAACTCCACACAGGAAGGCCAGAGCCGGGATCGAACCCACAACCTCTGCACTGTGATCAAAATAACTTTACGTAATCAGCCATTTTCAGACACCTTTGGTTTATTTTCTCATTTGAAATGCATTCGCACACACACACACACACACACACACACACACACACACACACACACACACACACACACACACACACACACACCTATGTTTGGTTTCCAACGCACTGTCCTGTAGAGAGCAGAGTGTTCTGACTAAAAATATACAACGGAGATAAGTACACCTGATGATTCTTCCAAAAAAAAAAAAAATCAATTCCTATGTGCAGAAAATATGACCATTTTCTTCCTTCCCCCCCCACTCAGGTGCAGCTCGGCAGACCAGATAATGCTGCGCTCTACCCACAGTGTCTTGGCATGTATGCAGCGTCAAATATAATGAAATGACAACCGACGCTAGGTGTGAAATGACACATAATACGCATCCCGTGAAGCAAATAGTTCACCGTGAACTGCAAAGAGAGTGTGATGAAATACAAAAAGCCCAAGACACGTAAACATTTCAAAACTTACAAGGACCCAATCATAAAAGCACGTCTGTGAATAAAAACACAGACGTGCTTTGCCAATAATAAACGTCGGGTTTTGTTTTCCTCCAATAGACCATTTAAAAGTCATACAGCTTGTAATTAAATTGGGCCATCGATTCAGAGAAATAACGTTGGCAAATATGCGATAAGTCGGGCAAGTGAGCGGTACTGAAGGTCACTGCTTTCCAATGAACCGGTCGACCTATCGCGCCAACTGAAAACATGCCCCCACAGAAAGACCGTTGAACACAACTGCCAGGTTAAAGATTGAAATAAAAGATGCTCGAGACAGAGCGCTGGGCAGAGAGGAAATAGGGAGGATGTCGACTTCGATAGTGTACAAAGTGATGTCGGATATGATAGGGCGGCGATAGTGACAGTGAGATATGTGAACATAATGAGGGAAGAAAAGGGGATGAAGCGAGAGCCAGGCGCAAGGTTGAGGACAACGTGGAAAAAATCATCTGAGTTTATAAATAATAAACACGAAGAATGTCACCCTCTAAAGGCCACTTAAATTTGAGGGTGTGCATGTGTACACATGCGAGTAAATACGCATTCCCTGGCCACATGGTCACATGTGCAGTTGACCGAGATCCAAGACAAACAAACAAACTGTGCCATCAGGAAGACAACAATGCTCACTTTTGACCTGACACTGATATGGTTTCAATATGTCATGTTTATGAATGGTATTGCATGCTACCGTGGTGTAAATCTGAATATTTTCCTCAATGTAGTCTGGATTAAATGTTGAAAGAGTTCCCAATCAGTTTACGCTGTCAAATCTACCCAGCCATAAAAATGGATCAGGAGCTAAAATGAGGTAACATGTTCCCCATTTCCATTTTACATATTTATGTTCGACACTTTGGTTAGCATGATCAGCAAATTTTCTTTGTGGATTGTTTCAGCACATACCAATACGGATACCTGCCGGCTACGTTTCTAAGATTGTTGGTGGTGCGGTATCAAAAACTATACTATACCCAATTTGTCACCCGAACAGATTCGAACACTAAAAACAAGAGTAAAATAAGTCCGTCTGACAATATCACCTATCCACTCATTTCTTACGTTGGCGACAGAAACATCGGTTCCGGTTTTTAGGCCACAGTCAGCCCCAAACAACAAGCGCGTGAAGGGGGATCTGCATCAACGGGCTCATGATTAAACATACAGGAAACGAACGAGCACTCGTCACCGTCCTCGCATCTCTCCCCCAAGGTGACGGCACTCTTGAATCTCCGCACCTCCTTTTGATCTCACAATCTTTCCTTTTCCGTCCTCGTGCGTGGAGGAGAAGCGGTGGGCATTAACTCCTGAAGCACGAAGCTGTCCTCAGAGGAGGGAGGGGACGGCTGTGATTATGCAGAACAGTAACATGAGCCTGCACACGAAATCAGATTAATCGGGCACAGACTAATAAAGACAGAGTTAAAGTATGGACAGTGTAAGTATGTTTATTTGTGTGATCAAGTTGCAGTTGTTTGAAGGTTTAGAATTACAGTTAATCTGTCTTTGGACAATAAATGACAGAGGTTTTGGTTGAACATGCCCCTTGAAGACACATGAACTTGTATATGCAGACATTACAAGACGTACATTTTCTTGTAATACATTTTATGCCTGCAATTTGTTTTTTCTTGGTGATCAGAAATCAGCAAAGTACGATTTCACAGCAAGATCTCCACTTGCGGATGATGTGAAGTTTTATATATACTGTAGATATGTTTTTTAATGCTTGGACCTGAAAAAAAAGGTTTAATCTTTGGTTTTATTCAACACAGTATTGTATGCATAATAATTTTTAAAATACAGATGGCTATGTCAGGGATTTCACTTATCACGGGTTCTTTTTGGAGCGTAACCCCCGCGATAAATGAGGGATTACTGTACACCACACTGATGTGGCAGAATGAAGTTGCCATGTTGAACGCGAACCAAATAGTACGTCAAAATATTTGTTTAAACTGTCTTTCATATTGTTCAATGCTTCATTTGCCTTTATTTTAGTCATTTTTAATGCACAATAGATGTGATATTGTTTGTCTGAAAAATACACGCATAGAAAAAAGACCACAAAAAAGAAAATTTGCAAATCAAATTGCATTTGCAATTTAATTCTTCATAATCGTTCAACCTTAATCCCATTAGAATTTTCAGTGGCTTGTCTGCCACACTTTTTAGTTCTTCCTAAAGAAACTAGTTTTCGAGCTGACCGCTGTCTTGGATTTTGTGGGTATGGTTTTTGTATTGCTACTATTATTTCACTGAAAGTAGACCAATAATCATAATCAGTAAATCAATCAAAATATGCCTGCAATTGAGGACACACGCACCCGGTCTAGAGCATAGCAACTTGTAAAAATCAAATCTTGAACAGAATTTTTCATTTTATTTGAAAATAACATTTTGTGAAATCATATTCACTGTTTCCTACATGTGATGTGCCTTGTCGACTCCCTTTCAATGTAGCTCCCATTTCTCAAGAAACATTGTTCTCATTCCTCCCTTGTTTTGCTCAAGGTCAAAACCTTGTCACATTCACATCATGTGGTAGATAAAAGAAGTGTGTCACAGGCATTTTGTTGCTGGATCGCTTTGACTTGTGCTGCTTGTGTTCGGCTGTAAAAAAAAGAAAAAAAAGAAGACATTTTGAAGGAGGTTAATGCTTATTACGTGTTAATGCTCTCTGCGATTCAACTGCCATGTATTCTCGCAGGTTTTTGCAAGCAGCTCTGGGCCCCTTGCCATCGACTCCAAATGTTTTCCCCACTAAACTCGTGACCCCAGTCACAGGCCAAAAGAGGCACACGGGTTGTGAAGCAGGAAAGGGAGAGAAGACAATGAAAGAAAATGGGATTCATTTGGGAGTCAAAAATGGATCTTGTATGTGAGATAGAGGGAGTTTCGCAACATTACTTATGACCAAACTTCTCTATGCAACTTGTGATGTATGTGCACAGTAATTTACAAGTCGGGTAGGAAAGTTGGAGAGTATGTGGGCCAATGGGGAGAAAAGAAAAAAGCTTGTGAACTCGCATCACCACAGACTATTACATTACCTAAGTTGCTGGCACTCTAATGTGCCAATGTGTTAAATGATGCTGATGCATTAAACTGTCAAGTAGCTCGGGGTCAGAACAGACACTGACAACTTTGGAAAGATCAGCAGCTCCGCTTCACATTTTCACCACATTAGTCTGTTTGCGAGCCCTCGATCAGTAAATCAGTTCTGTTGGGCAAAGGAACTTTATAATATTTCCTTGAGCCTCGAAAAGGCATTGATGCTCTTAAGACACACGTGAACTGTTTTCAATCGTAAAAAAAACCAATTTGGATGTCTCTTTTAGTTATGAATGAAAATGGACTTGATAAGGAGACAATTAAAAATGGTTCCCAGGTGTTTCAATAACATTTACATGGCGTGCTCACCATAAAAAAATATATATGTGGAAGGGCCAAAAATAAACATGTCCATCCCTTGCTTGCTAACAGGCAAGGGATGGACAAGAGACTAGCAAAAAGAATTACAGTCGAGGACCTCAAGATTCTGAATAACATGATTCTTCCTTTTCATTTTTAACTTATTCTACAAAAACAAACAAAAAAGAACTCCAAACTGAGAACGTTTGGCGTAAAAGTAACATGTCATGTTACCACCATTGCAGCGGTGGCTAACACTGGCTTCTCTGCAGTGCTAATGATAGCTTTGTATTGCTGGCACTGCTATTTTGTCGAAGTTGGACAGCGTTCTCTGTGACTATTCATCACAACTATGCATGTTCATATTTCATATGATTGTCATCCAGACTGGCAATGTTGTACAATTGCGCTCGTGCATGTCAGCTCTGGTCAGAGACTCGGTGTGGAGGGTGACAGCACTTGCGAAATGAGGCTACATTCTAATCTTGGTAGCAGTTTTAAAACTGCAAACTTCCCCTTTAAGTAAAAAAAGAGGTTTGGGTAATCACACTTAAGTCAACTGTGAACTTCTGTGAAGTTTTTCTTGACACCCTTTTTATTCCAATCCGGCGCTAACTGGATGTCTGTGAGGGGTGTAAAGCCGCACAAATGGTGAATCATCTGTACCATCCCGATGTAACCCTTCAATCTTGTCTCAGATCTGTTTTCATGATGGTTTTTCACATCTTTGCTCTGGCAGACTTGACCTGTGTGAGAATATTTTAAATAGTCAGGATGAAAAGTCAGAGGAATTGTCACTGAGGAAGGAATAAAAAATGGGATAATCCCCTCGCAAGGCACAGTCTTTCTTTCCCCCTTTATTTTCCACGCTCCCTCCATCTGGCTCCACTTTCATCTCTCTGCTCTTTTATCTTATCAATAGACATATATAGAGCGCAGAAGGCAGGGAGTAGCGAACACGCGGCGCTCAGAAACATGCAGCTTGTGATGTTTTACACTGCTCGCCTGCATTCAACACTAAACTGTATGAAATCCTAACATCAACTCACTTGCCTGGGCAAGCATGATGAAGCTAGCAGCTGATGCAACTGATGCAAGACAGACAGAGAGGCTTGTCTTTCAAAGACACAACCCACTTGCTCCTTTTATCAAGGCTGAAAATACGTGGATCCGCATGGCAGTTTGCGAGTGAAATTTTGCGCTTCATCAAAACACGTCGAAAACAAAATGTAGGATCACAGACTTTTAAATGTTCCCGCCACCGAGGCGGTCCCCAAAAAACTTCGCTGGGCTGGACTCGCGTACGTCACCAACAAGGGAGTAATTGGGAGTCAAGCTTGGTGCTATTTACGCAGCAGCAGCAGCTAGCTAGCAACGAGCTTCAGGTGCGGCTAAATACATTGCGGAGTTGCTATGAAGTCAGCTATCAACGCCTCCATAAAATGCTGGATGTCATTTGTTTGTTTGTTTTAACAACAGACTCATCCGACTGAGTTTTGACTTTAACTTTTGAGGTCTGCGCCATATCCCTCTTATCTGTTTTATTGAAATAAATAACATCACTTAAACTGCGTAAAACGGGAGGGATTCTCACCCTCATCTTTCACTTAATGGCCATACAGCATCGGCTCAACGTTACGTGTGATTGGCTGAGAGCCACTCCACAGTCAAGGGGTAATAAAAGTTACAAATGAGAGCAGGCTATTAGAGCCATTGATGTGCGTAGGCTAGCTTGCTAATTAATTGATTCTGAAACTTCATCTATTCCGCAGCCAGAGAGGAACCTTTAATTAATCAGCCTTTTTCAAGCCTTTTTCAAATTGCTGTCCTCTCTTCTTTCAGTCTTTCCCGCTGTCCGTTTTCAATCCCACCTTTACACCCCCGCCACCACCCCTAATGTGCTCTGTAATTGTGAGGGGAGAAAACCCAGGCTCCCGCATGTCGGCAAGGAGTGCAGGACCGAGTTCGAGGAAATAGTGTAGGCACAAGTGTGTGACCGCGTGGATCAGATGGGTACTTTAAACAGCAAGCATTCAATATTTCAAGAGCCTTTCAAAAAGGGAGGGGCACAGAGAGGCTGGAGTGGTCCCCTTTGTATCTCCCTCCCTTCTACCCCCCCTCCAGCCTTCCCAGCAGAGGGGCTGATTTATTGGGGCTTTCCAGTCATCGGTAAGAGGCTGCAGCGATGGCTGCATTAACCCCCGAGACAACCCCAGCACCCAGGGGCCCCTAAGTGCTTCCAAGTGGCCCTTGCTTCCACCCCCAATAGTGAGAACCCCCCCCCTTACCAGGCGCAATCAATGTCGTAAATTACCCATCTCTCTCTCTCTCTCTCTCTCTCAAGTCGATATTCCACAGGATGATGTTTGGACAGGGGAGAATTTGACAATTTGGATTTAATCTATGAAGCAAACTCAAACAACATCCATGTTTAAATCTAACACGGTGTGAGCATACAAATTGAGCACAATTGGAAAATATTGATGTTAAACTGCCTGCATTCAATAGATTGCTGTCTATTCTGATATCACACGCCATCGAAAAGACACAAACTACAAAAAGTGAAAATCTGCGAATATATCTCAATCTGTATACAGTCCAGTCCATTGCCTTGGAAAGTAGGCCTGGAGGCGATGTTTTACAATATTGACCTCAAAACGGTTGTTTTGATTTTGTGTGTGTGTGAGTGTGTGTGTGGGGGGATTGGGTAAGTATGATGAAGTCAATAGAAATGGAAAGTCAAATTAATGTGTTTCTAAACACACTGATCGGACATTGCCCTGGACTGGTTGCCAGCCAGTAACAGGGCACACATCGACAAACAAACATCTACGCTCACAATCACACCCAGGGACAATTCAGAGTGTTCCATTAGCCTGCCATGCATGTTTTTAGAATGTGGGAGGAAACCAAAGTACCCGGAGAAAACCCACACAGGCACGGCGAGAACATGCAAACTCCACACAGGAAGGCCGGAGCCAGAATCGAACCCTGCACCTCTGCACTGTGAGGCAGGACGTGCTATTTAGTCGATACCATTCCGCTTTCGTTTTTTTTCCCCCACTTGGTAAATAAAGTCACCATTTAAAACCTGAATTAAGTAGGAATGTGAAGAGATGCTGCCGCCACTAATAATGCTTGATTTATACGGTAATAAATCACAGCAATTTCATTGCATCCCCCAATACCATGAAAATATGACGCCACAGAGATGGGCTGGACAGTTAGCAACACAATCTTATTTGACAAAATGAGAGGAAAATGTTGCTTGGAAAAAAAAATCCAGCTGACGCACAACAGCATGAGCATGAATACTTATTTTTCGAGGTCACGCAATCATATCTCTGTGTTTACATTTGATCAGGATATAAAATGAAATACAGTACAGTCATCCCGGCTGCAACGTAATAAACTGTAAGAAAACGGTTTCTGTTCCACATGACAAAGAAAACAATCATACAAAGTGAAGGTGAACATATTGGCTTTATCGAGTAAGTGCATTGTGAACAAACAGCCGACACTGGTGGTTGTTTCTGAAAGACTTGAGGACATAGTCACCTTTATTCATCCACACATGAACTCACACTCGCCTTCTGTCTTCATTGGCCAGGATATTTGTTTTTATTTCATCTTTCTCCCACTCCATCCACGCTCCCCTCATTCACATCAAACACTAATGTTTCCTTCAAATTCCTTTTGCTCTTCCTCTGCCAACTTTGACATCACAGGAAATTATGCTTGAAATTGACTGCGGGTTTTTTCCCTTTTTGGGGGTGGGGTTGGGGGCATTTCAGTTTCATTCCACTTCCCAAGCAGACGCTTCTCTCATGTGGCATGTCATTCATCCCAAAGACGCTCCCCTCTTTCTTCTTCTTTTGTCTTTTTTTTTCTTCTTCTTCCACTTTAGTGAGTACATTTTATTTATGAAGTATCTCTCACAAACCGCACGCACAAAATGCTTTACTTGGTTGAAATATAAAATAAAATCCAGTGGCAGGCGGTGAGTTTGGGACCTGGTCCTTCAGTAGGTATTTCGTGACCTAATCAAATTCTTAATAACGGCATCATGTCACAAAATAATGTATTAAAAAAATAACGGCATATAACTATGACTACATTTTATTTCAGTAGTGTGTGTGTGTGTGTGTGTGTGTGTGTGTGTGTGTGTGTGTGTGTGTGTGTGTGTGTGTGTGTGGTCGACGTCTGCACTTGACATCCTGAAGACGAAATAAGTGCCTGGCAACACATCAATGCAGATATCTGATTGGACCCCAAAACAATAAATAAATTAACTCACAGAGGACTGGAAGCCATACGGCCAAGACATACGCAATGAAATGAAGACAAAAGACTGTTGGAAATAAATTATTTCCACTTCATCTAAGTTGTAAATGTCTTTCTGATAGAGTTTGGGCCCTGGCGGAATGCCTCTGACAAAATCAAATACAGTCAAAAAACTGTCGGTTTGTTCTCAAATTCACAGAAAAAAAAAAATCAAGGCTCAAGTATCTGAGGTACCTTGCTGATTATCAGGTCATTTAAATCAGGTGTGCTGCAGCAGGGAGGAATGGAAAACATCCGGGAAACCGGCCCTTGAGGAACAGGATTGAAGACCCCTGAACTCGAAGCTAAGGGGTAGTGTTTTTTCCTGAGTCATCAGCGCTAAGATCTCTGTCGATGCTTGCCTCTCATTACAGGATTAAACCAAACAACCCCCGGAGACGTTGAGCCAAATGTTAGCGAGCTGCGGAGTTGGGAATGTGTCAGAGCATGTGTGCGACGGCATGCCCGATCATGTGAATATGTGCACCAGTATACACCTTCCTGGACAAACGTGTCGTATATCACCGTGAGACCTCTAGACCACAGGTGTCAAACTCAAGGCCCGGGGGCCAGATCCGGCCTGCCACATCATTTTATGTGGACCGCAAAGGCAAATCATGTTTCTTGCTAAATACAAACCAGCAAATTGTCTGTACTTTTAATAACGTTGTACAACACATACATATATATGCTATAGTAGGGAATTGTACAAAAAAAAGTGAAGTGACGCAATGTTTTAACTGAACTAGTCTTTCGGGCAACGCCATTGCAACCAGAAGCTCTTTTAAAGTGAACATATCCCATCCACACACCTCACATACCTTACACGAGGCTTTCAAATGCCATTTTTTGCATGACGTCAAGCAGACAATCCAAAGTGCACGATGAATAAATCAATCCTTAAAACATTTACAGTGGTTGTGATGAAATTAAATTCTTTGCACAGTATCTACACAGTTACATGTGTAAGGAATATGAAGGATTAACCAACTTACAGTTACCTCCCCCTCCACTTGATGTTGTGCAGTTATTTATAAAAAGTAGGGCTTAATTTTAGCAGCCTTTAATCATAATGAAAAGCATCCACTAAACCCCGACATACGCACGCACGCAAAACACACACACACACGCAATTCACAGAGGTAGACACATATCTGCGACAGGTTGCCTGGCAACATCGCAGCATGTTTGGCTGTGACAAGCTGGGGTCTCGGCCCTGAGGCGCAATGCATCATGGGGGATTTTGTTGCCAATAGAGCCGCGCTCAAGATAGCGGGGCCGAGATCCTGAACCGTCTTTGCAATGTGCGACGGCAAGATACGGTAGGTGCTGTATGGGGGTCCTCTCACAGATGCTACGACACACATTTTCTGCATTTTCTGCATCTTACGATGTTGTAATTAAAAGTCATATTTGCCGATCGATACGAAGCAAACCATAGTTCCCCTCCCAACACCTGCTTCTCCCAGACGTGACCTCTGACCTCGTTTCTGTAGGTGAGGCTCATTAGTCTCATGTGAGCGTGTGGAATTAAACCTGCTCCAAACTCATTACTGCCAGCTCGATTCTAGCTGCTGCGGTCGTGCAGTCAATGCAGCGGTGGTGCTGCGTTTAAAGCCAGTCCCGGATAATTAGAAACTTTAGAAGCACAGTTCCCATGGCTATAGCCAGAGTGAACAACTAATTCTATTTGAACTAATTACGTTCCATAGCGCTATGCTATGATTGCTTTGCTGGCGCTCAGCCTCCCCTATGTAATCCGCTCGAGGAGCTCGACACTAAATAGTACAACGGGTGTGTTTTGGACTCTGCTCGTGAGTGTATGTTAGGGCACTAAGTCTCAATGCACACGTCGTCCTCAGCATCTCATCCCCCGCCGGCTCACGACTGTATGTCGTTCACTGGGTAAAAGCTCTCCGCAACCTCGCATCAAGGTCCGTTTGGGAGCGTGATGACATCATAATGGCATGACAACAGACAATCTTAAAAGAATGATTAATTTACATAATTCGATGTTCGTTTAATTTTATAACAGATACTTCTGACCCTTGGAAGATCCCACGCTTTTTTTTGGTGGGGGGGGGGTGATCTTAAAGCTAAATGAAAGATTAAATTCTGTAAAAATTTTAGGGAGCTATTTAATTTGTTGAGGTTTTCATTTCATTTTATAAGACATGCTGCTGAACCTGGGAGCTCCCTGCACTGTTTTTTGGGGGGGTTAGAATTTCAAAAGTAAGATGAAATATGACCAATGAAAAACAGTCATATTTCAATTTCATGTTCAATCTGCCACTCATAGTGCCGCAAATCAAGCATTTGCTGGAGACTGTATACAGCTGCACACTGGGTTGTGACATCTCCCCGCACTTTAAAAGCTCCATATTCCTGGAAAATCTGCAATTCCAAATATATTTTTATTTTTGGAAAGTATGGTGTGTAATGGTACCCATACATTATACGTAGTGCGTGTATCTACTTAAAGTTGATTAAAAATGCAGGAAATGTGCATGTTAACGTGTTTTCTATCTCTCTCTCTCTCTCTCTCTCTCTCTCTCTCTCTCTCTCTCTCTCTCTCTCTCTCTCTCTCTCTCTCTCTCTCTCTCTCTCTCTCACTCACTCACTCACTCACTCACTCACTCTCACTGGTCTTGCTATGTTTAGAAGCTCACTTGCTTGAGTGTGAGCTGTCCAAGTCCGATGGAACCGACCAAGCTGTCACAGTAAATAGCAGGCAGCGGCAACATAGGACACAGCGCACCTCTCTCAGTCTGTCCAGCACTCTCTTACAAACACCCACTTGCCCACGCGCGCACACACACACACACACACACACACACACACACAATGTGAAGCTTCACTTCATTCCGTAAATGTTCCGCAAACCAAAAATAAGATTGACGTATGACTCAACAAAGCAGAGAGAAGCGTACTCGCGTCTCCAGCACAGGCTTCTTGCGTTGCACAAGAGTGGCTTTGACGTTTGTTGCACGGTTTGTGATGCCTCGATGTTGACGACAGTAACCCACACGGAAACACACAGGTTGATAAAAAGCTCATAGAAATACAAAATGAAACACTTAATCGAGCAAAGATAACAGATAAATGTACACCCTGTACACCGAGCACCCCAGTGGCAGTCTATAGAAACATGAGCACGGGAG
Source organism: Hippocampus mohnikei (assembly GCA_026261675.1). NCBI lineage: Eukaryota > Metazoa > Chordata > Actinopteri > Syngnathiformes > Syngnathidae > Hippocampus > Hippocampus mohnikei. The sequence goes on from JAKGUB010000521.1 coordinate 7,871,913, forward strand.
GAAGGAAGAAAAAGAAAAAAAAACAAACCTTGCTTGACGGTAAAGCATTTCATAAAACCACAACGACCACAAATAACTGCTATTAGACAGCTTTAGCACCGAAAGCATAAATCTTTTCATGCTCACCACATTATATGTTGTACTTAAATATTGAGAAAAGTTAACACGGACTCCCCTGTCTGAATGAGGACATACACGATGTTTGAATGAAATAAGGGCCTCCAGTTGGAACCATACATTTGTTCTCATCTTGGAACAATGGTCAAAATATCATCTGAGCAAAACGCACGTTATATTATTTTGCAATTTTTAACATTGTCAGTCAGACAATGTCAGTCCTCCGCTCCTATATGCCATATTTAGAAAGAAGTCAAAAGACAACTTCTTCTCTTTGACAGTGACAGCATGGCCGCCTGTCTATGTTGGGCAAAACACTATCAGAAGCACGACATTTACAACTGCAATGCTCATACTTGTTCCAAAATTTTGTGGCAATTTATTCCAGAGGGAGGGATTCGATTGGAAAAAAAGAAAATATATATATATATAATTCACGACAGGCTTTGTAATTCATCTTGATGAATGGCTTTTGACATTAGCTGTCTTAAAACGTCATCATTTTTTATTTAAATAGGTTTCAGTGGACGACTGAATCACGACATGTAACACAAATGTAATTATTTTCTACATGCTCTGTGATTATTTACATGGTATTTGCATTCATAGCATGAAAACGTAAAATTGTTTGTGTGGTATTTGTTGAAGCAGACTGTGATTTGGATCTCCTGCAGCGATATCTAAAAATGTCAAACACCCACTTTTGCTTTGTCAACATACCTGCTGCTGAGGATACTGCATGCTGCTCATGCCCAGTTGGCCTCTTCCCGGCATGCTCATTGGATAACGGTGCGAGGGAGGCGGCGTATACGGCTGGCTGGGAGGGTAAGGTCCACCCCCTGGCTGCTGTGGACCCGAGTACGGATTATTGGCCATGCCGTAGAGTTGCGAGCGCTTCATCGCCATGAAGTCCATGGAGGAAACCTGTGGAGGAGAAAGTAAATATTTCAACCGCCAGGGTAATAAAACCCTTTGTGCACCCTGTGACCTGATAACATGATAAGCTGTCCACTGTAGTAACCGCTGTCCCTGAAAGGGGTAAAAAGCGCAAATTGGGATTGTTTTTACATTTGAGGAAATGAATTCAACCATCGTCTAGCACGCTGCAGCCTTTGACATCAGTCGGTTCAGTGCGCACCTTCTAAACCCCATCATCAAGTGAGTCATGCTGATTGGTGGTCTTAAATGGATGTCTGCAGGTCATGAATGAACTGCAAATGGAATTACTTAGCAACTACTTTTTTATTTTTTGCATGGCTTTAGGGAAGCCTTTCCCGCCCGCACCCCACCAACCGCAGACCAACAGGGCCAATAATCCCTTGACGACACCGCCACCTCACTTGCTGTTGCTTACAGCAAAGCGGCGCTAAAAAGTCATTCGACTGTTGTGAATTCTAAAATAAAGGGACCGGCTTCAAGTGACAAAGCAATTCAAGTTAGAATCCCTGGAGGGAATTCAGGGCAGTCAAGTAGTCAAAGTTGCAGCTACCCAAAGCGCACTTGCAAGAGGTGTCATCAATTCATTTCACGGTGAGTATTTCAATGTCTTTTTAAGGAGGGAGGTGGGGATGGGGTGGGCGGGGGGGGGTTGGGGTTTGAGGGGGTCTTGGTGAGACACTGGAAAATTTGGGATCAGTCCAGGCTAATCCGTCACCTGTAGCGACATGTTTGTATGTTGGCCGGGCAGATAATGACGACTTCCCGTTTCTCCTCTCAGGCTTTCACCCTTTTGTCTCACTGTGCTGGATCATGTGTGATTTATGACATTTTGTTCCTACTGTTCCTTACACACACTTTCACTTCTCTCGTCTCCGCTGAGCAGAACACACACACACATACACACGCAGACACACACACAGCCCAGTCCCCCCGACCCCCAACCGCTGCCAACTCCCTCCTCCCCAGCTCAATATCACCTCGTCGAGTGCGGAGAAGAAATTGCCACTGCCTCATATTGCAGGGCTAATATCAAGAAGACATGTCAGGGGATGGAAGCACTTTATTCAGCAGGTTACGTGCAAGACCATTCGGCGGTCTGCCTTTTAAAGTGGTTTTGTCTATTGAGGCATGTGTTTGGAGTAGTTTGGGCTATTTCGCAGTGCGAGGAGGAAAAGTGTGTGCAAAAGGGTGTTTGGGCAGTGAGAAAGATGGCGAAAGACAAGCCAGAAAGGGCGTGAGGAGAGAACACAAGGGGGTCTAAAAGTTGTTTCGCAGCACGGAGGTGTTTGAGGCCTCATGCGAGAGAGGATTAACTTGCAAAGGTCAACACGAGCGCAATTTCAGAAGTCTAACAGGAAAAAATGAGAGGAGGCCGTTTTGTTGAAAGATGTGGCTACTCGAAGCAAGTACCCTGGCATTTTGCTATTTTCTCGGGCTGCAACAAAACCTCTGTTTTGAACAATCGATAAATCTGTCGATTGTTTTGTCAATCGATGACTCAGATTTAAACTAAACTTTTCCAAAAACATGGTATTGTTTCAAACTGAGAGTGCACAAACATAAATTAATTAGGATTCATTTACTGGTTTGGTCCGCACTATCATGTCTTCGTCATTCAAATTAAGATTTCTGTGTTTTATAGTTTCGATAGTATTGCTGCTTTGCTAATTAGTATAATGTACTAATATGAGAATAAGAATGTCATTTAAGTGTGCTGGAATGGACTGTGTCAATAGCTCTAAGTCAATAGCTCTCTGGCAGTGTCAATCAAAAATAACCATTATCTTGAGCGGTACAGATTTTACATGCAATGATGATTCTTTCATCATCATTGCATTGTACTGTGCAAGTCAAAATATGTGGTGAGATTTACCAGAAGAAAAATCTGACATTGAGCATCGAAAAGCAGTTGGCAGAATGACACATAAGGGAGAACATTAGAAGTATGAGCTATTCTAGAGTAAAACAATCGAACAAAGAAAGAAATTCAATTTGAATGTTCAGCTTCTCAGACAAAAACAACCCAACAAAAAAACAGTTGAAAATTGAATATTCAGGACTAAATGACATTACAAAAAAATGAAATTGGGTAATATGCACCCCTAAAACTGCATCCATCCATCCATTTTCTGAACCGCTTTATCCTCACAAGGGTCGCGGGGGGTGCTGGAGCCTATCCCAGTTGTCTTCGGGCAGTAGGCGGGGGACACCCTGAACCGGTTGCCAGCCAATCACAGGGCACACAGAGACAAACAACCATCCGCGAAGGGACAATTTAGAGTCTTCCATTAACCTGCCATGCATGTTTTTGGAATGTGGGAGAAAACCCATGCAGGCACGGGGAGAACATGCAAACTCCATACAGGAAGGCCAGAGCTGTAATCGAACCTCTGTCCTGTGATATCGACACACTAACCACTGGACCACCGGGCTACATTTACCCAAAATACACAAGACACACTCAGCTATTGTGGCACCCACTAACCGAAACCCAAACATCATTCAGTTCACAAGCTACATCGGTGCTCCACTTGTAACAACTACTGAGCCAACTCAAGTAAATCCCTTCACACAACTAAAAAGTGAACTGCAACACCTAAAAATTGCACCGGCATCAGAAAATAACTTCTGGGTTTTGGGAATGGAGAAGTGGATGCTCGATTAAACGCAAATATGCCCGCACGTTGGAGTGAGGATTTGTCAAATAAAGCGGCTGCAGTGAAACGAGCGGACACATCGCTCCATCTTCCACGTGTGACATTATCAACACAGCCGGCTAACTCTCCTCCTCCCCAAACACAGCCTCGTATCTGCCCTCACGACAAGTTCCACTAAATGAGATTTCAGTCCACTGAAGGCTTCCTTGAGATATGCCCACCGATTCCCTCAAAGCGCAGGAAACATTTCTTGACAAATTGAAACGTTGCTTTTTCCTCCCCTAAGAGAAATGAGTGCACTTAGGGGGGAAATATGAAGATGACATGAACAAAATCAGATTTGTGCCAGGGGGGGAGTGGAGACCAAAAAAAATAAGTTTTTCTGTTTGGTTCATCTGGGCATGCTATCAATGGAAGGGGAGAGGTGGGGGCAATAGAATTTCAATTGCTAAATTTAAAATTCAATTTATGAAGTACTCTCTCTCTCTCTCTCGCTTGGCATTCCCAATCTCTGGAGCTTTTTTTTTCTTCTTTTCTTTGCAAAACAAAGCCATTACACAGAACATGGTGAAATTACTACAGGGTGAAACCCGCTAAATTGCTTTTTGAGTTCATTCGACGATAGTTTTATTTTAGAAAAACAGATTTCATTCCTTCACGCTTTAATGTGGCGAGTTGTTCAAAGCCATAAGAGGCTCTCGCCTGTGTGGATTAGGAGACATGCTGGGATGAAACAAGAGAGAAGAAAAAAATATTGGTCAATGCTTCTGGTTCATATTATTGTGAATGACTGTATTGTTATGAGACAAAGCAGTAAAAAGACAAAGGCACTCGAAAATAGTTTGCAGTGTTTGTCCTTCACACTAAATCATCCTCTATTCTATCAGTGTAAACAAACACAACATGTGTTCACAAGTAGAGGAATAGGCCTATTACTGAGCTCGATGTAAAAATAGCGATACATCCCCTTTGCATCCCTCCAGAACATTCTGCCGGGACTGGGCAGTTATGGAAATTTTAAAAAAATAGTCATCACGATTATTGTGGTTGATGTTGAAATCCCGACGAATAAATGGTTTAGGTATCGATTTTCAAACAGTATTTACTCAGCTAGCAAAGGCCAATCTCAAACAGAAAAGAAATTAGTCACAGGTAAAATAATGCTGAATTAAAATACGAGCAAGAAGGGAGAATAAATAAAAATCAAGATCTCATGTTGCAGCTGTGCAAAGCTTGGCCTCTTGGGGGCGGTGTGGTGCACATGTGTGGATACACACATTAAGAGAAGACAAAGAAGGTAGAAGAAGCAAGTTGCGATTGAACCTCATCACTCGAATTTCACAGTTTAGGAAGAGTATAATCTTTTTTTTTTTTATTATATATATATCATATTATATGTCTGTATGTATTACTATAGCATTCATGTGTGAATATTTTCCAATTGAAGGAATATCACTCCCAGAACTTGATGCTAATTTTCTATTAGCCCATCAATTGGATTTGCTCTTGACTGCTAGCATTAGCACTGGTGACGTTTCTAAAACTAAGAACATTTTGTATTTAAATACACAGTGTGTGATTTTTTATTTTTTTTTAGCTGTCTGTTTAGTTTTACAATGAACTCCAACCAGGGTGGAAAAGGAAGATAAAAGTTGTTTGCCATAGTTTGGACACAAAATGATGCGACGGTGTCATAATAGGTGTTGACAGTTCAAGCCAAAATAGGAAAACTTAAAATGAAACGTAATCATAAAAAGGATAAAGTAACCGTAAAACAGAAAACAGCAAAAGGACTAAGTCATCCAATCCAATGCCGAATTCAAAGGACTTCTTTCATTGAGTAAATGGGAATACTGATTTCCATTGAAACGTAGATGATCAACCCTCCGGGAAAAGGCTGAGCTACAAAGCTAATTTCCAGTGACAAAACTTGAGTGTTTCCATTTGTGGTTCCATATGTTTGCATCGGTATCGTGGTCGTCCTGTAACCTTCATAATGTTTCTTTATAGGCTACAAGCTGCTTTATTGAGCAACAGCTACTTCTGAAATGGTTTAATCCTCCAAAGAGCAATTCATTGGGCTATTATGTTGGCTTATAGTACCTGGCAGTTTAACACTATTGTGGAACAAGTCTGCTTTTCCTCTTGGACAGCTTCATAAAACCATTTCAGGTTGGTGTTAAAATCGTGACTGTAAGTTGTTGTTTTTTTGAAGCTCAGTGAACTTCTTTGCTACGTGGATTTATACTTGAACAACATGACAAGGCCCGGCGTTTTAAAATAGCTTCTGACATCACCTAAAAGAAGACACAACAAACCCCTTTTATTGATTATCTCTTTTTCTCTTGGAGCAAATACTGCCTGCCTCTCTTTTTTTTTTTTTGCCTGGGTAATGAAACCTTTTAGCCGTGTGAATGTGTGAGTAGAAACAAATAAGGATAATTATTGTCTGCGGATCCTCTCCGTGCTCTGCGCGGCACGTGTCTCTTTCTGGAGAACCAACATGGTGCAGTCAGAGTCGGTTGGTCTGCTGGGACAATCACTCTTGTCTTTTATGTTATTTATTTATACCATGCAGCAAAGCACTCTCCCATTCCTATTACACAGCGGGCCTCGCGATGCCTCCGCCTGCAAAACAAAGCTGCACATTTGAGGCTTGAAAACACGTTTACATTTGGGCCTCCTGTTTTAGAAAACAGAATAAAATAGGAACAAGGGGGAGAGAAAAGATGGGGGAGGAGGAGAGAAAGCAAGAGAGAGGAGCAGTGGGCGACTAGATCGAGTTCCATATTAATGTGTGCAAATTCCCCCGCTCCTGCTGACTAAGATTAGAAAAATTAATTTCATGGATGCAGAGACAATACTGATGTCATCAAGCAGAGAGCAGAGGAGCGCCTGCACGTTAACTCTTCCCTGTCCCACCTCTCTTAGGGAAGAGCCTGTTCTTAAGTGGCTGTGAGCGGATGGCCACCGACAAGACGAAATGTATCGTGCGAGCGAGCCTCCATTTTGCGGTCAAATTCCAAGAGTCAATGAATTACTTGCACGCTTTGCAACAGAGTCTAATTTTGCATCTCAGCACGCATGCCTTGTTAGGAAAAAAGTCCTGTCACAAATAAGAGTGAGAAGCTCCAGTCCACGGGGAGCTAGCTAGAACCCTCCGTTAGCGTAATATGCCTGCATAGCATATGAGGATGAGTTTATCCAAAGAAGGGGCAGGAGACGGCAGCCACGGATGAGGTGGGCGGAGGCTCCCAGATAAACAGTGCATGTTTGGCAATGAGGAGGTTAGAATGAGAGGCAGGCTGAGAGCGAGAGAGAAGTCAGATAAGAGGCTGCCATAATGCAGACAACCCGTATGCTTTTGTGTTTGGCGCAATGCACATAATTGCTCTCTCTGCTGTGTCGCTCAGGGCTGGCGAGAGGTGTGCCCTTTGCGTTTGACACCAATATTTACACCACACACCACACACATACACACACACTCACACACACATATACACATGCTCATAATGCACCCTTCCCAGCCCCCTCCCACAAGCACAAGGGAAAGTTGCAGATCGCACGGTTCGTCACGGCCATCACAAAGACGTCATTAGGAGAAGGGAGGAGGAGAAGAGTGGAGGAGAGACGGGGAGGGGGGGGAGAGCGGCTGCTTCATCTGTCTCAAGTGAGATTGGGGTCGAAGGGTCACCAGAGCCCTTTTCCTTTGCTGAATGAGAGCCGGAGACAAAAATAGGAGGAAGAGAAGGGGGGGGGGGACTCAATGACAAAACGAGATCCATCTGACATGCCTGTGACACCCCATTAGAAAATGAAAACAAATAAAACCAAACCATGTGGAGGACACGGAACGAGAGCAGGGACCTCAAATTTGCCAGTCAAATCTCCTTCAAAGATGCCATTTGATAAGGCTCAATGTATTCAAGTTGGATTTGTCACATAAAAATAGAAGGGTGTACACTGCAGGGGTGTCAAACTTATTTTTGTCGCGGGCCACGTTGTAGTCGCCATTTCCCTCGCAGGGCCATTATAACTGTGAAACCATATAAAGAAGTCAAGAATAATTGTTTCTTCAACTATTTCAGTGACTTTAATGAGGGGTTTGGTCACAAGAAAATGCTGACAACAGCTCTCATCTATTACATATGCTCATTTTAAAATTATGGTCCAGCTTTTAGGAAGCATCATGGAAGTTGACATGCTTGATTAGCTTTCGCGGGCCACATAAAATTATGTGGCGGACCAGATTCGGCCCCCGGGCTTTGAGTTTGACACATGTAGTGTCTAGTTTTATACAAAATATCGATATATTTTTTTCTCATTGTTTTTTTTTTTCAATCAGATTTCCCACAGCTAATCTCTCATAAAAACTTGGTGCCTGTTACGGACGTAGCCGAGCCTGACGCAAACCGCCGGCTTCAACGCTGGGACCCATTTCATTGAGTGGCCATGGAGGAACGAGAGGAATGTGCTCTTCGGCCCCCAGAACCCCGTGGAGGGGAGCTCTTACCAAATCAAACAGAGAGGGAAAGAGGAGGAAGTTTGGCCTCAAATGCAATGTTCAGCATAACTTTCCTGCAGCTGTTCTTCCAGTTCCAATTGAAATGACCACATCAATATGGTCGATGTCACATTTGACTGTTCTGTTATCTTTGACCTTAGAGGGGTTTTTTTAATGATTGCGAAAACTACAATAGTACTCTGTAGAATTTTGGCAAGGGTAACCTGTCTAAGAATCTATGAGACTTGTGTCAGGAAATATTGTTCCACTCTCGTCAAGTAAGTGAAGGTAATGTGCGTCACACAGGTGCTGTCAACTGCCTCACGCTCTTCCGGTGGACGCCGTTTTTCTGGAAGCATCTAGTTCAGTGGTCAGTAACTTTTTGGAAAATGAGAGCTACATTTTGGGTATGAATTAATCTGAGGGTCTATCGGTTTGTAACAGCTAATTTGCTCAAATGGCCTTGAATCATATGTTATAATGAATACTACTGTGCCACATTTATTTATGCAGCCCTTAATCACAAACACTCTCAAAGGACTTCGCATGGCCACAGTTGACAAGTATTCACGACATCCCCTGACTTTAACCCCCTGGGGGGGCAAGGAAAAAACTCCCAATAACCCAAAAAGAGAAACTTTGAGAAGGGGCCGCAGATGGGAGAATCCCCCTTCCCGGATGACCAAGCTGCAACGGATGCCGAGTAGGCAACATTTGACACAATATTGTACTACACAATGTTACGTTACACTGATATAAAAGTCCATTCAACAAGATTAAAATGCTAGAGGGAGATAATTAATTAATCCTTCGGAGAGGTGCCCCCTTGCCCAGTTGGTCAATGACGAAATCTTCATAGCAGCCCCTCAGAGTGGCGGACCCAGCTTTTGTCCAGCTCAGTCGGTGCAAATCATGTCCATTAACGATCAGAGCAGAATCCAAGAATCCGTACAGCGTCATCCAATTGCCTATTCTCCTCTCCATCATTTAGGTTCATTTAAAATAAGAATTAGTCAATGCACTCCTACAAAAAAAATGAATAAGAAAAACGCGGATCAAGATCTAAAGGGTTTAGTGAGACCTGTTGATGAATAAGAGCTATGACACCATCTATCCAGAAGATTTTTATAGTTTAAGTGCGTACTGCCCTTTTGCTTTCTTAAGTCTCCAGCAGTCAAAACTGAATTACTGCTACTAAAACATGCAGGCTACATTCCCTTCCTATTCCAGGGAATCAGCATCTTTGCTAACGGAACGGTATTAGAGGGGAAGTGTGTTTCTCCAGGTTGAATAATTATAAGCCAAGTCCTGTATTGCCAAGTGTGTTTATGAATTAGCCATGGTTATTCATGATATTGTGCTCAGAGTAGGGTGAAAATACATAAGTGAATACTAAGTGAGCAGACCAACACAAACGATGCTAAAGGGTCCTGAGGGGGCTTTCTCTGCCATCCATTAGTCAACCCTGTAAGGCAAAGCTTAACGAGCTCCTGAGGCTGGCCATTGGGGGCGTGGGAGCACTGTGAATAATGGATGCGTTAGCTAAGGCCACAACACAATAATGCTCCTACATCTTTGTTATTCAGCCTTTGATTTTCCGAAAACAAGAAAAAAACAAAGACACGGATAAAGGATTTCAATGAAAACGTCTTTCATCAAATAATCAATAAATACCAAATCCATCGCGCCTTTTAACAACAGATTTGTCAAACTAGGTCACATACATGGTGTAGTTAAAGAGGCTCCCCCTAGTAAAAAAACAAGGATTTACATTCAGGCAGTTTGTTTTGGAGCACTGCCCAGTCCTCCAGGGTGGAACTATCCATATTTCTCCGGTGGGTGATCCATCACTTGAAGAAAAAAAAAACACACACACACACACACACACACAGGCACAGAAATAAACAGATATCCGGACCTCACCTGGGGCGGATATTAGATACTCATTAGAAGTCACCTGAAACAATTTAAACCAAATTGATTTCATTATCGGGCCCAGCATGACACACAATGGCCCCAACTCTGACAATTCAGCCAGAAATTAAACTTATAATGAATTAGATGGATGGATGGATGGTTGGATAAATGAAAAGTACTTGTGCTTTATCTAGCTGACCTCGTTCTACTGTTTACCTTTTTTTTTTATGGAGGAAGAAGTATAGCACCGACTTGGCGACACTCAGTAAAAGAACCACAACTCCCGGACAACTGTTTGACCGATCTTGCTTCTTCCAGTGCAGTACTAGTGAAATAAATACATTTAAATGAAGCCCAAAAGCTCAGGGATGAAAGTAGTTGACAGAGATGAAAATCCATCCATCCGTTATCTGAACCGCTTCATTCTCACAAGGGTCGAGCGGATGCTGGAGGCTATCCCAGCTGTCTTTGGGCAGTAGGCGGTGTGAGTTTGGGGTGGGGGTTCAGTCTTGGTTCTCGTTTTGTTCCATTTTTATGACTAGTACAACATTGGCAGTGACCGTGTCTCTCAACCATGCGAACACTTACACCCAAACACACACTCCAGCAAGACCCAACCTTGCCACCATCGCCCTACCTCCACATAGAGAGGTCACTGGAGCAGCTGCAGCAGACATGGGCCCTCGTTTTCTCCTGTAATGAACAGGAGCTTCCACTCGGCCACCCGCCGTGAAGCTCTCCCCGCCCCAAAAAACTCCAAAGAAACCCACCCCTCCCCCACCACTGCAGTCCCTCCAGGTCACCCTATGAGAGGCCCCAGGCCCCGTGAGCCTGAGACAGGCCTTCCATGTCCTTGACCTTGACTGAGAATCCATCACAGAGAGGATGGAGGAACGTCAGGTGGGGGATCAGGGTCGATCGGTGAGAGAGGGCCTTAATGCAACATTACCATTCACCCCTTCATTGTCAAGACTCAGTGGGAGAGCTATTTATAGTACGCTAGTCCATACAAAAAGAATAGCCACAAGCAAACTGAATGAGATTAGCAATCAATGCTGGATTGGATTATTCTCATGATTACGTTGATGTCACAGGCTCCGCTGTTACCAATGGATATATACACATTTAAGAATTGGTGATGCATACTGTTAGTCAAGGCATGATACAACCAATATATATATAGGCTCCAGCTCACCTGCGACCCTAATGAGGAAAACGGTATCGTAAATGGATGGCTGGACATATTAAAGGCATGTACATATTTCCCAAGTGTGGCAACATACCTCGACTGCGTGTAATAACATGGTGGAGAGAAAAATAGGGCAGGGTAAATCTAGTCAACCACCAATGAAGTGATTTTCAACACGATATAGCCACCTTTCTGGTCTTGTGGTCTGTTTCCCCGAACAGTTGTATTACCGCTATCTATTTGTTGTTTCTGTGTGGATATTATTTTGAAGGAAGATCACTCCCAGAACTCGATGCGTATTTTCTGTTAGCATGTCAATAGGATTTTACATTGATTGTAGCATTAGCACTGGCGATGTTTTTTTTCAAAGAAGCCTGTTCTGTATTTAAATACACTATGTGTGTGATTCTTTTAGTTGTGTGTTTAATTTTATGATGAATTGCTTATTGAAATATTTATCACAGCGGAATAATGCTGCTAGTGCATGTTCCATCGCAGACCTGACGTCCTGTTGCCGTTTTGTGCGCTTGCCACGTTCCCTACTGTGATCGCTAAACTACAGATGATTGAATTTTCTTCACGAAATGATTATGCTCAGCCCTACTACACAACATATTGTGGTACCTTGAAAACTTTTTAGAATGGAACAAAAAAATATTAGCCCATACCAAAGTGATGTCAAAGCATGAGATGCTAGTGTGTGTCTGTGTGATGCGCCAAAAATCTCCTCCCTGAAATTTAACGACGACACGGAGTCGAACCACAGATTTGACTCGCAGATCTCAATTTTTAATGTTATTAACCGTCAGCCAAGTAACAATAAAATTTCCCAACAAATTTATGCCTCACGCGCCGGGTGCTCAAACGCCAAAGTTTTATGCAACTCCAGAGCCATATTTTCCCCTCCCAAACATTGATTGAATTTCAAGGTGCCTTCCACTCCAGCGGTGCCACTGGCAACTCCAGAGCTACAAATATGTTCAGCGGAATGTAAACTTACCTAGGAGCACTTACAAGTCAACCAATCAGTGAGGTTATAACACGGCTTTACAAATGTGCCCCTGCATCAGTCAAATGTACGTATTGTGAGAGCGTGTGTGTGTGTGTGTGTGTGTGTGTGTGTGTGTGTGTGTGTGTGTGTAGTTTGCTCTTGTCTGTGATCAGTGTGCACCATCTGTTTCCAGATGTTGTATAGAGCACAGCCAGACGCTTGGCAGGCCTTCTGACAAGCCTGTGTTCCTTATTGATAGAGGGATCACAGAGGCAGAAGAGTCAGCCATGCTCAGCTCGACCACAATATTGTCCTGTCTTCTGTTATTCATCTCAAGTCAGCCAGGGGAGAATGGGAGTTTGGGAGCCAAGTTTAGAACTGTCAGAAATGGGCCAAATCAGAGTTGAATGGCTTTCAAACATTTGGAACGTAGCATGAGGAATGTTGGTCTTTTTTTTTTATGTCATACACATGCAGCCATATTTGTGAGGCACAGCTCAGCAATTCCATGGTCATGTGATTTTTAAAAGACATCTCAATGCCAACATGTTGGTGGAGTACTTGGACTGCTTCCTGCAGTGAGAATGCTCTAATCACCGCATGTTCACTCACATGTCATTATTTTGTTTTGATAGTTTGACCTCATGCTTAACCCCTTCAAGGGACAGCGGTTACTACAGTGCACATGTTATCGGGTTACGGGGCGCATGAAAGAGTTAAAAACATGTAAGCTTCTAAAAACACTTTTGAAAGCATTCCTTGGTGTCTGTTCCTCTGTCAAGAAATGGGAAACTATCATATCACCCAGTCCTCCAGAGAAGAGGTACAGCGTGCTTGTTTCAAGTAGTTCATGACTCCCCGTTGAAGTTTACCGTAGACCGGACCTCAACATTATATATTTAAACATCAAAAAAATCTTCAACCAAACCTCACGGTATAATTTCATTTAACAACAGTCTACTGGTAAAATGCCGCTATAGAATGCTAAACATCATTGGCAGGCGAATGGAAACGAGCATATATATGCTACTTAACACACACGGAGCAGCAACACATACAAATTGTGCATACAAGAAGACTCGTGGATCTTCCAGTAGACCTCACTAGCATGTTCACCAAAATACTTTACATTTGGATGTTGTGAAAATTGGCTTTGCTGCATTTCGCAAACAAAGAAATTGGAGTTTGCAGAACTAATTATCTTTTTGTATTGCCCCACAATTTAAAGATATAAGTACAAACAACCCAGCAAATTGTTCCGGAGCAAACACATTGCTTGATTTGTTGTGCTCACCAACAGTGTTGGCCAGAAATGTCAATTGTTTCCACTTTTGAATGGCAGTTTTGGCCTCCCCATAAAAGTTGTGTTGCGTACAATGCTGTTGCGCCTTAAACTAAGCGCTTCACCTGCACATCGTGGAAGCGACTTTTCAACTATTTCCATCTGTCGACTGCTTATTACACTGATGAACTGTATCCCTGACCCTCCCCACCCAGTGCCATCTTTCTTTCCAGGCTCCTGCCAGAATAATGGAGCAGGGCCGGCGTTTATGGAGGGCAGACCTTTCCCTGGAGCTTTGATCCAGAAAGTTCAATAGTCTGCAGTTCTCGAGGGGGTCAAGAGGCGGGAGCCACGTGGGCAGGGGCGTGTGTAAGTGGAAGCACATTGAGCTACTCATGTCAAGCACACAGGTCAGTCTGATCAAGGTTTGGAAGACTTTTGGGGCAACCTGTGATGGCGCACGCACCCCCATTCCTTAAGTGCAGTAGTACGGACAAAAAAAAAAAAAAAAAGAAGCAAATTGTAATTCCGTGACTATAAAAGAGCAACAACAAAACAAAAAGACACCAAATCTAAAAACAAACGAGCGATTGAAGTATTTTGGGGCTAAGCTACACTTTCATCAGGCAATACCCCGGTTCGCCAATCTGTCAGCTTTCTTTCATCCAACTCCTCCGTCCCTTGCAAATTATTCATGCCAGCAGCTAATCACATTCATACTCCTGTGTTTACTTTATTACTCCACTTTTATTCTGCTCTTTCCCCACATTTGTTTACAAGAATAAAAGCCTACTCTGACAGAATTATCCCTCTGCACAACAAAAATAAATCACAGCCTTTGCACACACATCATTCACATTCAAAGAGCACAGCTAAATTATAGATGGGCCCCTTTCCCCTCCAAATATGCATCTCATTAGCATGTTTTTGCATGCTTGTGAGCATGACCCATTGATGTGCGCGTGTGCGCGCGCCTGCATATTTGTGAGCAGCGAATGGGAACAGACTTGCAGCAAAGCAGGACACGTCCCCTTTCCCAAGTCTAATTTAAGATTCAATTACAATGCTCTTTAAAATGCGTCAACTTTGCAATTAATTATTTTAAGATTATTCTGACAGTAATGGGCCTCCCACTGATGCCAGCCGGGTGCAAGACTGGCGGCCTACACCATAGAACTTCTCTCGCTATACAGCACGTGCGCGCACGCACGCACGCAAACACACACACGCAACTACACACACACACACCTCTTCCTATGACCTGTTTTTTTCTTTTTTATCGTTCCCAGGAGCGATTGCCTTGGGCCCGAGATACAAGCCCCCACGTGGCTCATAAAAAAATAAAATAAAACTGATTAATAAAGAGTTCTTCCATTTAAAACAATTACTATTTAGTTTGAATTCATTCACCTAAAACCACATCAAAAATATCTTTATCTTTTATGATTTTTTTTTTTTTTGGCAGCCCCGCCAAATTTTCTTATGCACTGGAATATTTCATCTACAGTGCATGTGCAGACTTGATTCGGGATAACATAATTGTTGGTGCCTTGATGGGAAAATGAAGTGGAGGAGAAAGGGCGAAAGGGGGATAAAAAAACAAAAACGACTAATGGTTTCAACCTTTTTAACTGTGACACTGAATGCGCGTGACGAACAGCAGGAGCCAGATGCTCTTGGCAGTAGCAGGAGCACTGCTGTCAGTGTCAGCCAAGGAAGATGCAGTATAGATGTTGATAGTGTAGCATAGAAGTTGAGAGTGACGCAATTGACACGGACAGAGCCCAACCGCGAATAGTGAATTTCTGTAACAACACTGGTACTCCACTAAACGTGATTATGATTATAGTCTAAGCCACTCATATCTCGCAAACTCTGATCCCAAAACACTGTGGCAACATATGCTCACAAACATCTTCAAACTTTGCTATACCCTTAAAAATCCAATACAGTTAATCTTTTTTTGATGAGTTATGGTGCGCTCCAACCCTTGCCGCCACCGAAGCAATGCATACTGGCTGTGTGGGAGCGTGGAAGCCCCCTTGTCGGACATGGCGCTATCAGCAGCGACACACTGCTTCAACGGCAGCGGGGGTCTAAGTCTAGACCGGGTCCGAGAGACTTATTTTAAAGGTGTACGGACCCGGTCGGCTATTTTTGAGACACATTAAATTGAACCAGTGACACTGACAGGTAAGATGAAGGCTTAAGTGGCAGCCGAAACTATCGGCTCGATATGGGATTTGTTTCCTCACAAAAAAATAAATAAATAATGCCATTGTCTAATTAAAAAAGAAACCTTGAATCCATTTTAACTCATAAGATGAACGTCTTCGTGCTACCCATCACCATGTTTTTCTTCAATTGAAAAACCTCAGCTACATCGTCAACGATGGATGTGAATAACTGGATAAGGTTTTATAATTCTAGATTGAAAGAAATATGTAAAGTATATGTTTTGTTTGCATAGTTTAAACATGCTGGTACCTGTGATATTTCTTGCTTGCAATAACATCAATGATCAGACAGACAACAATATCGTGGACAGCGGCTCTTCCCCTCCAGCTTACTCCGGAATGCATATACAGACGCTCCCCAGGTTACGAACGAGTTACGTTCCGAACGATCATTCGTAAGGTGAATTTGTTCGTAAGTTGCTTTAGTGCTATATTTTGTCTGGAATGTATGTTTAAGGCTTATATTGACATCCATATAACGGGGAGAGAGCTTTTCGTCCACGTTCTTCAGGGCTCGAGGTTAGCTGCCCGCTAAACTAGCAGCGCTTCAGCGGGGAGAGTAGACGACGGTCGTCGACCGCGCGCGGACGCCTCCGCCCGTTCCACCGTCACACGCCCGCCCCACGCCTCTCCCGCGCCGCCGAACGTCGCCGCCGCCGTCCCCTCCGCCCGTCCTCCTCCGCCCGTTCGGCACTCGGAAAAAGGCGCGCAATACAAAATCTAACTTTTTTTTTTTCGACAGACCCGTGAAAATGTTCGTATGTACCGTTTGTTCATAACTCGGATGTTCGTAACTCGGGGAGTGTCTGTACGCGTATCTGGTCTGTTGTGCGGAAAAAGGCGCGCAATACAAAATCTAACTTTTTTTTTTCGACAGACCCGTGAAAATGTTCGTATGTACCGTTTGTTCATAACTCGGATGTTCGTAACTCGGGGAGTGTCTGTACGCGTATCTGGTCTGTTGTGCGGAAAAAGGCGCGCAATACAAAATCTAACTTTTTTTTTTCGACAGACCCGTGAAAATCTTCGTATGTACCGTTTGTTCATAACTCGGATGTTCGTAACTCGGGAGTGTCTGTACGCGTATCTGGTCTGTTGTGCGGAAAAAGGCGCGCAATACAAAATCTAACTTTTTTTTTTTTGACAGACCCGTGAAAATGTTCGTATGTACCGATTGTTCATAACTCGGATGTTCGTAACTCGGGGAGTGTCTGTACGCGTATCTGGTCTGTTGTCAACTGCCTGTAGTCGCAGACCTTCACCAACAGGGGGGCTAACATACTGTGGAACGGGCATGAAACCCCAATTCACATTTAATTGTATACAAACACAAAAATTCCTGGGGGAATCTCACTTCACGGTTTTTCGCTTTTTGCGGGTGAGTCCTGTACTAAGTGACCGCAAAAAAATGAGGGATTACTGTACAGCTGTGTCATTATCCGCGAGACAAAATAAACCCTCCTTTGCATCCGTGTGATCTTTTTTTTTGTTCCTCCGCCACCTTCTCTGCCGTGTTCCATTTGCTTTCTTGAGGTTTCCTTTGCCCGTGTTACTTTGCATGGCGCTGTGATTTTCTTTGCGGTTGCTGCGCAATTGATATTGCTTCAGTGCGGCGGGCTGCATTTTATGAGCCACCAGGGCCTTCTCCCACATCGTCGCGAGTCCCCGGGAAACGCTGACGGATGAGCCCTGCGACAGTGTGCAAACACGCATCAACACTCGCAATCATGCACAAATGTGCATACACAACCGTCTGTCACCGCCGCTGCCAGGCGTAAGCGAAAAAACACGCTGCCCTCCTCCGCCCGCTTTGATTGGAGCCAAGCAAAGCTTTTTTTTTTTTTTATCCTGCCTTTCCACCGCCGCCGCCTCAGCCCTGCGTCTTTTTTTTTTTTTTGCTCATTTCCGAAATGAATGTCATCATCCATCCTCTTCCTCCCTCACTCCCCCCCCTCCCCATCACCCCTGGGCATACCTCAACCCAAGCACCAGATTCTGTTTATTTAAATATTTGATATGTAAGCAGTCATAAAATAAATGTCAGAAGAGGAAAAGGAAATGGATACATGCAGTGTGGAATAAGAGGTCATTATGGGTAATAGTCTTTGATGTATGCTCCGGCCCCCGCGGTGTAAACCCTGCCGCACTTTACCATCACCGCGTCGACCATAAAGACAATCCTGTACATGAGCCGGGGGATGCTGAGAAAGTCATAAACACAATGAACAGGTGAATACACAGAGGGCAGTCGCTGTGTGTGAAAGAGGACCTAGCACGCGTGATTGACTTTTCAACATTGCATATTCCTTCAACCAGCTATTTACCAGGCAGGCACTGTGATTTCAGAGGGCCTGGAAGCAGGCAATTTGCAAAACACCCGACCGAAAGTATCCCCAGCTTTTGCAAATGCTCCGACTCACACACTGCCAAGTCCGAAAGTGGCAGCAGTCTTATCTCTTAATCTATTGAACATCTCTTTATCGATTTTTGATGGATTTTCATGTTGGCCGCAAGTTCAGGTGCCATCTACTGTTGCTGACGCCGCCATTACAAACACACGCACGCATTCCTAAGCGTATGTGGCTCAAGTGTAAGGGATCCCCGCTAGCGGTACCCGAAGGATTACATGGCTGACAATTTAACTCGAGATCTGATGCGGAGAACAAAAAAAAAAAAGAAGCAAGGTAGGCGGAGTGAATAAATCAAACACGGCTCCTGAGAAAAAGAAGGACAAGTGGCGGGAATAAAGAGTCTGACTGTGAATAACCTTGAATTTCTCCTCGATACTGAGGTGCTGAAAGAGTGCAAATCAGCAGAAAGAAAATCCCCAATTAAGAAGGAAAATAATCACAATATGTTCATCAGAGTGGATGTTTTCTTGGCTTGGCATTTTGAGGTGATTCTATTCCCAGACCTTTGCCTAATAAGCTCCCTGGCGACGTCAAAGAGCTCCAGAAGAGGGAGTGACATCACACTGAGGTTCAAGAGTCAAACAGAGATTTTGCCGGCTGTTGACATTTCACCTGCGCGCACTCCAACTGGATCCCCCCCCCCCTGGTGATTTGTCAGCGCGGACTTTGTCTGACAACATCCATGCAAAGGTAGCCTCGAAATCCACTCCCATTTGGTCTGTTCTTACGAGTGTCTAGTAAGGTTTGCGCAAAAAGTACGACGTCATAATTAGGAGAAAATGGAGCGTGCTATTGCGACATTTCAGAAAGCTGTTTGAGAAGCACTTTGTGGAAAAAACAGCAGAAAGACGTCAAGATATCTCATGGGGCTTTTTGCAATTGTTTCGGACGACAATCCAGAGGACAATTCTATTCAAAATGGAATGATTCGATTCAGTTCAGTGGGATTTTGATTCCATTCGATATGGTACACCTCTGTTCAAGAGGGTGTGACGTAATGAGCTTCTTGTTGTCATTTTAAAATAGGAATGAACCTGTCGGGACTGTAAATGGGCCATTTCCTTTCAAGTGTATCTCTCAAAAGACGATTCAGTGCGTATCCGAGTGTATTTTAGTGGAACGATTCGGTTAGATTCGACGCACTCGCGTCTTTGAAATCAAAGCTGATTTTGGATTCGCCCTGTTTTTGTTACGCCACCTGTTGTCAACATCTCCGATGAAATCAGCTCGCTGAATGCAGCCATCAAGCGGCACTCCAGAGGTTAAACGGTTTTCAATCCTGTTTTCTTCGCGACGTTTGCCTGCTGAAGCATGTGTAGGAATTTGTCACAAATTGAGTGTTTCCAGGTGTCGGAATGGTAAACCGCAAGACTCAAGAACTGTAGAACATTTTGTACCCTCTTTTTGGTGGTCCAGTTGTTAGCGTGTCAACCTCACAGGGCAGAGGTCGTGGGTTCGAGCCCAGCTCCGGCCTTCCTGTATAGAGTTTGCATGTTCTCCCCAGGCCTGCGTGGGTTTTCTCCGGGTATTCCGGCTTCCTCCCACATTTCAAAAACATTCATGGCAGGCTGATTGAACACTCTAAATTGTCCCTAGGTGTGAGTGTGAGCGCGAATTGTCATTCGTCTCTGTGTGCCCTGCGATTGGCTGGCAACCGGTTCAGGGTGTCCCCTTTCTACTGCTCGAAGACAGCTGGCTCCAGGGCAGCCCCCGCAACACTTGTGAGGATAAAGTGGTTCAGAAAATGGATTGATGGATGGATTCAAGTGATGATCTTAACCCTTTCAGGGAGAGCAGTTACTACAGTGGACAGCTTATCAGCTTATCAGGTCACAGGATGCATCAAAGGGCTAATGTTGTTTAGTATGGCTGAATTGCGCTGATTTATATGAAAAGAACCTCCACTGCTTATCACCCTTGTTTTACACCTTGCAACCGATAATGAACGCCTGAAAGGAATATGAACAGGAGATTTTTGGCACATAATTATCCAGTTGTCACAGGAAGTCTTTTTTTCAAAATCTGCTTGAACTTTTCAAATGCTAAACTCACAACCTAGTGTTCAAAAGATACACTTATGTCTGCGGGGCCTTAACTCCCATTTTGGTGTGTTTTAGTTTTGAAAATCCGAAGCGTGAAAATACGACAATGTCTTACGAGGCATCAACTGGGTGTCACAAGTGTCCATCACACCGCGAAGTCTGACTAAAACATCAACAAAGAGCCAACCCACCGCTCCTGTTCTAATGCTCCAGCTGCCAGCGACATTGATAACGGTTGCAATAGTTTGAGGCGAGGACAGAAATAGAAAGTGAAAGCTCCATTTTTTTTTTTTGAAGTCACACAGAACAAAGTGAATTTTGCTGACTATGTTTCAGAATTTAAAGACAACTCTAGAAATGTATATGTTACCTTGTTCAATTATAATACGCAAATACATGCAATCCCAGCCACAGACACTTGTCCATATTCCGAAATCTGGTCTATCCACACATTCTGTGTTCCCCTCTGCCCCCTCCAGAGTGTGGGTCAGTGTGCCCTCCCGCACGCCTCACCCACTCCACTGTTAATTACCACTAATCGTCTCCTCTCCTTTCTCCCGCTCTTGCCATAATAGAATCATTCATCTTTACTACTTAATGAGTAGACACTGCAGTCACCGTCCAAGGTCAACCGCAACTAGCGTGAACAGACAAAAACACAACGATTTGGACACAAGTGGAGAAGGAACACAAAAGGACGGAACGGTACAAACCGGGTCCGTGCAGTCATTTCCGCATTCCTCTGCTTTTTTGGAAATAAACCCGGAGAGTGAAACGATGAGCAATGACTATGATCCGTGGCAGTCGGCAATGTCCAAAGCAAACCACAACACGCGGAGGGAATTTCCAAGACAAGCTTAATTACAAAACATGTTAGGCAAGTACAAACCGTCATCTGAAAACAAGGCAGTTCCAGAGAGGAGAAAAATACTGCAAAAAATAAATAAATAAATGCAGTTTCCATTATAGAGCTTCTTGTGCAGCCTATGCATATCATTATTTAAAGCATAACTTCTTCTAGCGAGACCCATTCCTGGAGTGAAGGTAAGACAGCGACATAAGCATTTAGCCACCTCAAGTCCTATAAAACTCATCATTAACAATAAATGCTGCAAATAGTAGTCCGCTGATTTCAATAAGCTAGCGATTCCCAAAGGGCAAATGATCACATGAAATGACTTTTTCGTTTGTTTTGTTTCATTATTTTTAACTACATAATAAAAGGTAGGTTTTCATTACCGTTTCTCTGTTCGTTTGGATTGTGCTACACTAAACTTTACATGGGCCGATGAAGAGCTCATGACATTTGGGTGCAGATTTATACCCACTTTTGTTAGCATGGCAATAATTTCCTCTTCTGTGATTGTATTCATATTATTGAAGTCAAACATTAAAAAAAAAAGGTAAGGCTAATAACTTTACACAAATTGATGATTAAATATAATGAAGTAAAAATCTATTATACTGGTCTAGCAATATTATATACAATCTGTTTTGACGCCAAAAATATGTGCACCTAAGGAATTGATGGGAAAAGAAAAATCCTAAAAGCAATAGAAAGCCAGTACAAAAATATGCAATAATATAAACGCCGCAACCCTCAAAAACGCCGCAACCCTCAAAAACGCCAATGCAAGACAAAAACAAGATCAAGGTATTGCTGTATTACTAAAGTCAAAATATAGTCAAGAGAAATACAAAGTTCCTCACTCCAGTCTCCTGCGGAGAGCAAACGCAGGCAGACATGCGCTCCTCCGCAGTGCAGTACTGGTCAGAACAGCACAGCGAGCCTTGTTAATGGGACAGTTGTCGATGGATTATGGTAATGTGGTATTCCACACTCCCCTCTGGCACGCGTCTGACAGTACAGTAACCTTTGCATGTTTAGCCAACATGAACTATGGATGTTCATTGAGAAGACACACACACACACACACACGTGTGAGCTAAGAGACACACGCTGGCACTGTTTCACACAGAGAGGACGCACAACCATATGCTCATCCAAAAGAGTATCGACATTCTTCAGACTAATTGATATCACGGAGCAATAAGACATTTACACTTCAGAATAAAGTTCATTTGGGTTGTCGATATCAAATCCAGCTCATCCGGTTTTTGTTCAAGGAGTGGCTGGAATGTGGAACGCAAGTCGAGCCATATCAGGGAGCCGCCGAATGCTAGGAGAGGAGAGAATTGTCGCCTTTTAAGTTTTTGGTTTGTATGTTTTTACATCGACCACAAAACATCAGCTGCTATTACGTCTGCAATAATGTATGTCGACTGCGTGCAAATCTATAGAGAAGAAAGAGGCATCACTCTCTCCTCAAATTCTAAAATAATCCGCACTCATCCGGCATGTGAAACACTTTGTTCTTAAACAATCAATTGGCACATTTTTTTTTTTATTATCCTGTTTTTAAGTTTCAGAGAAGCCAAAATCTAAATCATGATTAAATGGTTGATAAATTGCCCAACACTCGTATATACCAATCCGTGTAATTTGTTTTGTTTTGTTTATGCCTGCACCAGATTTAGCAGGAAGATCATTTCCACGTATTCCAGCGGTTTGGTTTTTCTTGTAGCTACTCAGGGAATGCTGTCGTGTTTTTTTTCCCTCCGCTAACATACTTGCGCTGATTGGCTTTTCTTTTTCATTCACTTCATTTACAGCTCAGCAGACAGAGCCAACATGGCCTTCATCCATGCATATACGGTATGTGCACTCTTCTTTGTCTCTTATCCACGTCCTGCTTTTAAATTGTGCTCCTAATGTTCAGATAGAGGCATGACAGAGTCATGAACACACTGACAATCTTGTGCTCTTAAAATTCAACCACTGGAACCGTTCCACCGAATTGACAGTCAGTACACTTGAATGTTACGTGGAAGCACTTTTTTGCATGACATTTATTTTAATTCTCTGTAGTTTACTGCATTCCTTGAAAAGTGGTTAGGCCAAAAGATGTTTTAAATGGTTTTATTTGGCTATTTCTGTTTTATTGCATGATTCATTTTTTTTTTCATTTTGTGCAGTCTATATAAATATTTAATTCATAAATAAAGAAAGAAAATATCCCAGAAAGTTTTCCACTGATTTCATGTCATTTTAAGCAAAAATAATATATTGTGATGGGCGGCCCGGTAGTCCAGTGGTTAACACGTCGGCTTCACAGTGCAGAGGTACCGGGTTCGATTCCGGCTCCCGCCTCCCTGTGTGGAGTTTGCATGTTCTCCCCGGGCTTGCGTGGGTTTTCTCCGGGTCCTCCGGTTTCCTCCCACATTCCAAAGACATGCATAGCAGGCTGATTGAGCACTCTGAATTGTCCCTAGGTATGAGTGTGGGCGTGGATGGTTGTTCGTCTCTGTGTGCCCTGCGATTGGCTGGCAACCGATTCAGGGTGTCCCCCGCCTACTGCCCGGAGACAGCTGGTATAGGCTCCAGCACCCCCCGCGACCCTAGTGAGGATCAAGCGGTTCGGAAGATGAATGAATATATTGTTATATACATTGTTGATGGGTAAATAAAATTCTGTATCGGGATTTAAATGTTTGTCCATAGCGTGCACCTCTTCACTCAGGAATGACCACTAGCATCCTGTCTTGACCTGTTTCTAGTGTAGCCATGCACAAGCACCATTCTCTTCGTGGATAATGCATTAAACCGGTCAAAACACAAGAGCTGTGTGTTTGAGTCTGTATTCGCTTCACAGAAAACAAACAGTGACAAAAACAAGTAAAAAAAAAAAAAAGTGGGACTTGGAAGAGAAACAACCCACAGAAGCAGACAAAACTCATTAAAAGAAGTTCAGTTTATCATCAATCCCATCCTTTTTTCTATGTTTGTCTCGCTGTGCCTAAAACATAACAGACAGTCCTTGCTAGTACTGTTTGGCTTGATATTTTTCTCTTTTCTTCTCTTTATTGAGCATGCAATCCCATCCTGCCAGCACTGATTAGAATCACCTCAAACCAAACAGTGGCAACACTGGTCTGTGTAGTTCCGGGAAACAGAGGCTTACACGTGCAAAGTGGCGTATGATGGATTGTTTTCTTCCTCACAGCCTATTAAAAGAAGGTTCAACAGCAAACAGTATTGTATACTGAAGGCTATACAAACAGGCCTCTCTGCAATGATGCATTAAATATGCACTGACTAATGTGGCCAGATTATGCAACAGGCTGCCTCGGTCTTCACGGAGCTAGCTGCAGCAGCACAACAAAAAAAATCAGCTAAAAAGTAAACAAAACACACGCGCGCACGCACGTACACAAAAAAAAACGAATATGTTGATTCGCAATAAAATAAAAATTCAGGCATCAGCTGTGCTTCCCAAAGCTTTTATGTGATCTTATCAGTAAAGCGAGAATGCAAACACAATGGGCCCCATTGTCGTAAGCTTTGCATAAAAACTGGTGTATCTTAATTCTTTCAGACGATGCTATGCCTCACTCGGCATTGCGGCGGACCGCGGGCATTTACTTTTACACACCCCGAAGCACCTGACAATTTGTTGACCGAAAGTCGACTAGACTTTAGACCAAGTGAAAGCAGGTCTAAGTTGTGGCAGAAATGGTTTAACTTGATTTCGGTTGATTTGATCGGCGGAGAGATTCTGGGCTCCGCTTTTATGTGTCTTTGGATGTCATAGTATGCATTTCATTCATAAAGATGACATCAGCACGCCTCGACACCTCTCACTCATTGTATGCATAATCATTATTCTATAATTTTAAATATTTTTAAATGCATGAAATGTGTGAACATTAACATTCAAAATAAATATGGATTAATATAAATATGTCTGCAGCATCAGTCATTTATCATTGAATAATAAAACACCTTTGCAGCCTTTAATAAAATAATGCACGTTTTTTTTTTAATGAATTCTTGTAATTCTAAGCTTCTTATATCATCACAGGCGGTTAAAGAGCACGTAAACGGAGGTAATATTAAAAGCAGAAATGGCAGCACAATAGTCCGCAGATGTGTTGAGCAAAGTGTATAAATATTCAGTGGGAGATGCAGGCTGTCTAAATACCTCTGAACTGACTGCGGGTCCCTTGGGAGAGACCGAGCATGCAACTCAGAGGCCGGGACACATGAAAAGAAATGGGGGAAACACTGACAGAACAAAAAGAGGGGGTGAAAAAAAAAAGACGGCGGCGGAATTGAAAGCTATCTGTAAAGACGACCATCTGTTTCGAAAAGACTTCTTTTGCAAATACACAAATAAGCCCACGCAGGAGAAGAAGAAAGAAATATGACTCGTCCTGAGGGATGGTGGAGGAGCGGGGGGGGGTCCTTCCCTTCAGCCTACTCCACATGGCTAATTAGCATATGTGAAGGTCAGGGTGGTCCCTATGGCAGGGTGTGAGGGAAGGTGGGGAGGCGCCGCCATAGCACAAATGCACGTGCACGCTCCTAAACGGATAGAAGCCATTTAAATTACTGCTGTGTGAAGGACACCGACACTTTTCCCCGGCTTGTTCGCAGACCGAAGCCCAGTGAGCTCCAGTGGGAGAGAAGATTTTAACCAAGTTGACATTTGCCAGAGTTCTGTTACTGATTCCCTCTCTCGGTCTAAACTGAGCCCGGAACATTTCTCAGAAGTCAGCAGCCTTCCGTGTGACTCACTTCAAATATCGCCTACATTCTTACATCTGTGGACTTGCTTCAGCCTTCCCCTACAGCAGCTGCGCCTCCTTCCTCGTCTGTGTGTGCAAATTGTAAACTATGAAAGTATTTCAAACAAATTCGAGAGAGAAGAAAACGATGTTGTTGTTTTTTCATTTATTCTTCATGAATGTGTAAAACGGGGGAACAAACATTTGCTAAAATGTGGTGGTACAAAATGACTAAAGATCTTGAAGGGATTTAAAAACGTTTTTTTAATCAAATCGACATTTAAAAAGCTAAGTTATGCTGATGTGAAGGAATTACACTATGGTAATAAGTTGTCAGGCGGTATAATGCCTTTTCCTGCACAAATCTCAGACTGCCAAAATTAAAGTGGATGTCACAATCAAATCAAACTAAAAAGCCACGAGAGACCTTAAAATGTCCCCAAATTAAATGTTATTTGCCAAATCAAGTTTCGATTGCTTGGCTCCCTCCTGATGAGAATTCTGATGAGGGAGAAATAACATTACATCAATCTACTACTACCAAGAGTTGGGCTAGCCATTAAAAAATAAAATAAAATAACATTTCATTAGCCACCTAATAATATCCACACGTACGTCCAGTTTGTACTTCATGACGCCACGGTGTCATTTGATTTTATGATTTAACTCTTAGTATATAGTTTAAAAAAAAGATTCATTGGTATTAGGTGGAGAGAGTATGCAGCCAAGCTTGCCAATTACCTAGCCAGGCCGCGCGTTTCATCTGCGGAGGCATTGAAAACCGCTGAGCAGGGCCCTTATCGGACGGAACAGAGCAAATTAAAAATTCACTCTGGTGTTGCTAATCAGCAGTGCGCTCGCTCTACCCGAGACACAAAAAACAACATCAACAAATGATTGACAGGAGCGGGGCAAAGCAGGATGGATGGGAGAAAGAGGCGGGAATGAGGACCGGACCGCGTCGGATCTCAGGATAGAGAGAAAGACCAGAACACCAAACAAACACGTCCAACGAGGCTCCGTAAAACGCTGCAAGAATTCAATGGCGGCAAGCACCACGGTTAGGCCTATCGCTATGCACGAGGCTGCCTGCGATAGGCGCATAATACAATGTGACATTGACGCATTGCTCCCATTATAAAGTCTTTGTTCGTATCACACTAATAATTCATAAGTGAGAAATGTAAACAGTATGCAGTGGAAAGGAACGCAAGTAGGGATCATTTCAAGGTAAGTGCAGCACTGCCGAGGATGGGAAGGTTTTTCGCCTTTGATATGGGCCGAGAATAACAAAATGTAAAAAAGAAACAAAAAAACGCAAACCATGGACCGCGATCGTGGCTGTTGGTCGAAACTGCAAATGTGCTTTCATTTTATTTTCACCAGGTCATGTCTGAAATGAGTTGCTGCTATAATGATCTGAGCAACACCAGTTTTCCAATGCACTCATTATTCTCCACTAATGAGTGGCGTTGTGATCTGTGTGTTGTGTCTGCTCGGTTTTAGTGGCGAACAGACGGATCTGTGTTACACATGTAGGATGACAGCGAACGGGATGACATTTATGACTTAAAGTTTAATAAGCCATTAGGATTGTGCAGCTGCTCTGGCGCTGCTACACAACACGCTTATGGCACGCTGAAAAAAAACATTTGCATTCAGGCAACACATTGACTATGCCTGCTTGTTAAGATTTTGTGTCCACCTGTTTTCGTCAGCCCTGTCCCCTATGTCAACCAATCAGCTCCCTCCAGCAACTTGTTTCTTGTCCAGATGCAGCTCGTTGTATTGAATTCCCTGCTTACTTTCCGTCTTTGTCGGTTCATTGTTGTTTTCTCGTGTCATGTTAAGTGTCCATTTTAGTGTATTCCTTCTGGCCTTATTTGTTATTATGAACCTTGTGTGTTTTTTTGGACCATGTTAATTTTGTGTTTTGATTCTTTCTGGTGCCTTGTTTGCCTTTTTATTTTAGAAAATGAATATTTGTTTTGGGGTTGTTGTTTTTTTGGTGGGGGGGATAATCCTGTCCTGTGACCATCCACTTGGATCCTGTAATTTTGTCTCTATCATCACCCCAGAAATTTTATTGTAACGTGGGCAAAAATATAAATCACGGGCCCTATTTTTTGTAGACAGGTGCACGTGCGCTGGCACGTCTTCATTTTGTGGCCTTGCAAGTCTAGTTTACTGTGTTTGGGTTTTTAGGACACCGTGCCACGTATGCCTCGCTGGGCAGCTGGCCAGCGGACCAAGCACGTTGTCTGTTACACGTCCCCCGACTCAACTGACAATTTGCTGACAGAAATTAGACGAGACTTTAGACCAGATGAAACCAGGTCTCACTTGTAGCGCAGGTGGCGTGCAACACGATTTTTTTAATGGATTTGATTCGGGAGCAGGCAGATAAATCTGGCGCTCTGCTAGCATGCGCTTAATTTTTAGGGAATGAGGGGAGCCGCTTCAACTTGCTGTGTTCAGCCCCACAACGGCGCAAACGCCCATTTCTAACTGCACCCATCTATGAAAAATTCCACTGAGTATGAAAAGAGGACCCTAAAATTCACATACAAATCCCACAAGTTTAACAGTCATTGTACCTGTGCGTATCACACAGCAGTTCACAAAATTTTGCAAGATTGCTGCTGTTTACGGCTACTACTACTACTACTACTACTACATACACAGCATAAATAGTGATAAAACACTGTCCTCATTTTGGTGAGTGTCCAGACAAGGGAGAAAGGTGTGTGTGTGTGTGTGTGTGTGTGTGTAAGTGGGGGTGTGGGGGGGTTTGGAGGGATAAAAGTGTAAATGAGGTGCAGTGGATTCACTCACTGCTCCCTCCTGAAGAGAGGCAGTGAGGAGGGAAATTAAATTTGAAAGAGGGGAAAATGTGCCAACAGGTGACAGAGGCGTGCTCCAACCAAACACACTCTGAAGTGAAGCACAGTCGAATCACTGGGCCAATTTTGGATGCGCTATTATGCAAAACGCCGCTCGCCGCCGTTCTCACACTGCCTGTCAGAGCACAGAAGAATAGTCTGCAAATATGAATTAAACATTCTGCTTTTGTGGCGTGAATATGCTGCTCAAATGTTGTCCAGACAGAAAAAGCTAGATTTGTTTTTCAGGAGAGGGGCTGGATGGGTGGTATAATAACATTCAAGATCACAACAACACGACTGAACAAGGGAGTAAAATAGAGCAGACTGATACTGAGACGAGCTGGGGTTCATTATGTATGAACTCAGTGAAATACACTGTCATTGTAGTTCCATCTAAATGTTATCATTTGTTGTCACCATCCTATTGATGCACTGCTTAACCAGAGTCACTGCAAACTCCCTAAAACAAATTATTTTTCGTCACCATCCAACAATTGTCCTTTATTAAAATGAAATGACCCCCCCGCCCCCCTCAGTTTACGCTGCATTTAGCCCCTCTGCCCTCCAGTTGTCCAGATGTGTCATCAAGTAGTGTGCATAATTTAGCGCATCTAAAACAAATCTGAGGGGTGGAGAGGGATGGGGGTGGGGGGGTGATTCTCACAGGGACAGAAATGTTTGGCAGCGGAGTCCCGGTTTTCCCTGGGTGTGCATAAAGGTCTTCACACTGCTTACACCAGCAGTGTTTCAGCACAACGCTCCCAAAAGAGTGACGGTTTCCAGGATGAGAGCAGTCTATGTTGACAGCTAAAGCCAGCAAAAGGGGGAGGGGGAATAATTATGTCCCCTCCCACTACTGTTCCCACTGATGTGCCCTCAAGCAAGGCATTCGACAGCCGCAGCTGCAGCCAAGAATAGATGTTAACTTGCAGGGATGTGAATATTTTTTATGGAAGATTCTGGACCATTAGTCACATGATCGAGAAGAATACACCAAAAGAAAAAAAAAAATGCCGGTTCTGCTACATTTCGATCTCAAAATCTGTACATTGAACTGAAAACACAACAGAAAGATCTTTGCATTTTTTCCCCAATGTGATGTCTGCCCTGATGATCAACTTTGTGACGAGTGTGAGACAAATCTTTCAGGCCCACAAATTTCAAATTTTGGACTCAGCTTCACATTACTGATCGTAATTTGGGGCACTGGCGATGGGGTCGTCTGTTTGAATTTTCAGCTCAGTTGCGCAAGAGGAGAGGAATGGAACACCATTTCGAGCATTTAATCAGGAGCATTATGTGAATTAATTAATATTTTATGGAGGTGTTTTACTTAGCTCAATGGGTGGTTTAAACACAATATACCCTCCGGCCATGTGTTAGGGATCACTACTGCATTTAATAAATAAACATAGATAGATAGATAGATAGATAGATAGATAGATAGATAGATAGATAGATAGATAGATAGATAGATAGATAGATAGATAGATAGATAGATAGATAGATAGATAGATAGAACATAGATAGATAGATAGATAGATAGATAGATAGATAGATAGATAGATAGATATGTACAGTGCTGTGCAAAAGGCTTCGTCCAGTTGATTTGTTATTCTCTTTAATTTGATTCAAGAGCTGGCCAAACAAAAAATGTGTGGAGTAAAGAGAGCTCATACTAAAAATGCACTAAATGTTTTCTAAATGTATCCGAATAAGACAGAAAATAATTACTATCATTTATTATTGCATGATAGCAATGACAAAATGCTGAAGTCGGTATATGGTACAATGTTTCTCGCTACAGCAACAAGGTATGGTTAAACGAATTATCACCATAACACAATAGCTTCAAATAAATACTGTATTTCCTCATATTTGTCATCATGTGGAGTAGATAATGTTAGATACGGTTACCCAAAAAAGGAAGACATGAAAACACCAGTGGAAAAATATACCAACATTCCCACCAAAACACTCAGACCCACAGCTGCACACATATTGTATGACGTTAAGGTTTTGATCTTACCTGACTCCTCCCAAGGCCTTGCCCTCCATTGCCTGGACTAATTGAATGCGGATGGTTCCGGGTCTGCCCTCCCCAGCCGTGGGCTGTGGTGGCTCCATACTGGGGGCCCACATCTTTCCCCAGCCCCTGCTGCGCCGAGGATCCACTGTAGTCTTGGTAGGCCCCACCGTAGCCCCGCATCATGGGGCTTGGTGACGTGAGCAGCTGATTGAGGGTCGGGGTGGCCCCCGAGGGATGCTGCTGCTGCTGTTGCTGAGTTGGTCCCGGGAACCTTTGGAAGCCGCTCGAAGAGGCTCCCAGCGTGGGCTTGCTGTGGCTTGCTGAGGAGTTGCCGCTCATCATCAAGTTCTCAGATTGCCTGCACCCAGAGGGGCCTATCATGCCGTAGGTCCCACTGCCGTACCGTGTCCGATTATAGGGAGGGTACTGGTTGTACTGGCTGTTCTGGTATCCTGCTTCATGGGAATTGTCCATGCTGTTGTGTGGAGATGCTAGCCCCATCCCTTGCTGCTGCTGCTGCTGCTGTCCACCATGTTGCTCATAAGACCTTGTTGAGTAATAGTTGTTGTTGTTGTTGTACTCTGAACTGTTGCTTGTTGGCCCCATGTTGGCGTGATCGTACCTTGAAGACATCATCCCCCCTGTGGATTTCAGATGTCCCTCTCCTTTACTCGGCACCTGCTGCTGTGACTCCACTTGACCTCCCAGAAGGTTCTCTTTCCCGCCGTAGTGGTCCACGGTCCCTCGGGGTCCCTGTCCGTTGTTGTTGCTGTGCATCTGACGCTGCGGATGCGGCGCAAACTGGCCGAATTGAGGCTGCGGTGTCTGGGACTGAGGGGGGTCTCCACTCCCGACACATTTCAGTTTATGGTTGGCGATCAGTCCCGCTTCCATGGGGGAAGTGTTAGAATTAGACGACGTGAGGTTATTCCCATCCTTGGCGTGACCCGCGGAAGTTGAACGCACCATGCCGGGCTCCGTTCGGCGGTGACGGTCTACATTATTCACAGTCCCATCTCCGGCGCCCAGCATCTGCCCGCCGCGCTGCTGTACGCTTCCTCCTCCTCCTCCTCCTCCTCCTCCTCCACCGACTCCTCCGCTTCCTCCTCCGGATTTCCCCGAATTGAGCTCCGTGCCCAAGCCGCTGGATAATTTCTTGGTTTTGTTATTTCTGGAGGGAGCCACTTGCGCAGCCATGCTCACTCACTCCAACATCTCAGCGCCCAGCGACCGCGACCCTCGGCCAGGCTTGCGCGCACACAGAGCACAAAAAAAAGAAAGAGAAAAGCAAGAAGTAGAAGAAATACAAGATAAAGGATATTTGAACAAACTTTAATCTAGCACGGGTGCTCTCGTCGTAGTGGCGGCGGTCAAACTGCGCGTCAGGGAAGCGTCATGTTGAAAGTTGCTCTTTTCGGCTTTGAACTTTTTCTTCACCCCTCCGCCTCTCTCCTCCATCCCGGGTCTTGATGATATGTAGCCGTGTCTCCCGGAGCCCTTGTGGCCCAGCAAGGGATGAGAGAGCGAGAACGAGAGAGAGCAGGCTCGACCAGTTTATCCGCCTCCAAAGCTCCAGCGCGACGCACATGGAAACTCCGGAGTGGAGTCTCGATTCATGTTGCTTTGGCGTGTGCCTCCATGTCGATTCTTGATATGTTGATTTTGAATGTGCTCAGTGAGGGCCATCTTCAAATTTGACCCAATCATATAACTTAAATAAAGAGGCCAACTTTTTTTTTCAAGCTGTTTTCCCTGTTGACAACTTACTACTATTAAAAATATGTTTTTTGGGGGGGCTCTGGAAGGCACTGGTCGTTAGAATGGACCATCCACACACCCCACCTTACAGCACCCCTATAACTAATCTCACAAGGCAGAAATAATTGCCACATACATGTCACCTTGTAATTGCCAAAGGGAACTATGAGAAGGTTTGCCAGCTCTGGTTTTCCCTCCACCCTCTCCGTCTATGTCCCTTGACTCAAGCCAGTTCTCTGCAGTTCTGACAGGAGTCGGACACACAAACTCAAATCCAAGTGCTGCCTTTTGAATAAGAACAACTTGACTATTTATAGCAGCTGTGACGCTATGTTGCAGTAGTTGTCTTTCGAAGAACCATAGTCACCATTTTCACAGTTGAGGAACCATAAATGTATACAAAAATGATCACATATAGAACTGCAATGTAAAAACTACAATAAAGCAATTTTTATGTATTATATTTATATATTGTCCTGTACTATATGTATTGTCCAATGTATGGTGTGTAGTGTATGTGGTATGTATTGCTCAATGCACATAGCAGCACAAGAGGGCCTGTCCTCCGAGACAAGTTTCTCTACAGCTGACCAAATAAAAGTCAAATTCAAATGATCTGCATAAAGACCATTACTTAATGTCCCATCAGTTCATTTCATTTGCCTGGGCCAGCAGCTTGCGTGAACATACTGGGACATTTTTCAAAAAGAGGCGCAAGGATGAAATAAAATAAAAATCAACCCCAGGCCGCGGACTAGGACCACACAAAAACCAAAGTCTACAAGATACGCTCCAACCCATCAGTGGTATTCAAACATGAATGTAAAATAGTGCTTAGCAAAGACGCTGTGTGTCTGCTGGGACTTGAATAAGCAGAGGCTCTGCTTTGATGAGATCAGATGCATTTGATCAACAGAGGGAGCTGTA
Organism: Hippocampus mohnikei; assembly: GCA_026261675.1. Lineage (NCBI taxonomy): Eukaryota > Metazoa > Chordata > Actinopteri > Syngnathiformes > Syngnathidae > Hippocampus > Hippocampus mohnikei. The sequence continues at coordinate 7,905,426 of JAKGUB010000521.1, forward strand.
GATGAAAGCGGGGCGGAGGAGGAAGGGGAGGAGGGGGCGGTGAGGGAGGATTTGGGGATGAGTGGTGCTGAGGATGGCCGTGGTAATGATTATAACTGCTGCTGCCCGTGGTGCTAAAGACAAATATGATGACGACAACGATGATAATGACAAGCATGATGATGATGATGATGATGATGATGGTGGTGAAAGTTATGCTAATTATAGTGATGTTGAGTATGATATTTTTAGCTCCATGTTGCTTTAGGTCACAAAACAAGGAGACGTAACGGACTGCATTATATGTTGTGCAGTGGGAAACTAAATTGTTTGTCCATGACAATGGGAAGACCCCTGCTGGAGATACGGTGTCAGTACAAGTGTGAGCTTCATAATAAAGTGTAAATAAGCCTTGGTTGCTGTGGTTGTTGTTTTAAGTGTATTTCAACATTCTTGACTTCGATAAAAGTGTAAAAATAAGTTCACAACTGTATGATTAAACTATGCGTGAAGGCCCCTGACTTGTCCAACATTGCTAAAAGTGTAACTAAATAGTTGTGTGAGAAGAGTGGCCTTTAAACCTGCTCCATGTGTACAGTGCCCCGAGACAACTTCTATTTTGAGATTGCAAGATACTGTATAAATAAAACTGAATTGAATTGAATTAACTCACAGTGTATTAACAATTAAAAAAAGAAAAAAATGTGGACTCACCATTGGCTGTATTGATGTAAGATGCGGAGAAGGAATGTTTCATACGTTTGCCTGGGAGGTCACGTCACACAAATACTAGATAAAGCTAACTTTGCAGTTTACATTATGTTTATTGATTTTTTTATGTCAACTTGTTAGCTGTTATGATCACTCAGGACATATGTTCCCACATTCCATAATCGACTACTATGATGTAATAACTCCCATTTCTGGTTCAATGGTCATCGACATTTTCTTCTTCTCTGCTACCCTAATGTGGTGACTTCACAAAAAGACCTACAACAAGCCAAAGAACAGCCAGCCTATAATGGATATTCATTGAGCGTTGACAAATTCCTACACATTCTGTTGCCGCGTAGAAATAGAAAATAGAAATAAAAGCACATTTATGTGACTGACCACTGACACCAGGGATGCATGGTCCCACTTCTGCAATCGGAAGCTCTTTCACTGGAGTGAATCCCAGGAAACCTGTCCCAGCCACTAGGCTTTATGTGTCCATATGGCAGAAAATAAAAGCCATAACATGGTTATGGTCCAACAACAAGCTCTCAGCGGTGCTCACCATGCACATGCACTATGTTCAGTGTATAATAGCATCAACTGGACCAGATGGCTATTTATCTAACTGTATGGGAGACTCCAAAAAGATGTACACACATTTTTTTTGGACTGTATGTGTGTGTGTAGGGGGGGGTGGGGTGTAGATAGAGAGAGAGAGAGAAAAGAAAGAGAGAGAGAAAGCAAAAGAACAGACAACCTTTAACAATGTGAGATGTCAAACTCAAATTGTGACTGGTCGTGTGCACCTTTTGTGATTAGAACAGGCCTCAAATGCACACACACACAGACACACACACACGCGCACACGCACAGTGTAGCACACTTCCTGCTTTCCGTGCTTTGTACACATGCCGATTCTGGCTCCTGTCAGAGTGGCAGATCAAAGCCTCAGCTCTGATCTCATCTCGAGCAACTGACAGTGAGAGGACCGGGGCATTAGCATATTCTATGATGGCTTTTCAAGCCGTTGCCTCGGCTGCAGTTCGGGGTGTGCTGCGCTGTGGCTTTGCAACTCTAATTTCCCTCACCCACTCATTAAAAAAAAGCCCACTGTTCTCCCATTAATTCGCAGACACACAGATCTGTTTGAATGGCGAGTGTGTACGTGCACGAAACGGGAGGTGCGGGGCGGCAATGGCTCAGCGCATTTGCATTTATGTTTAATTTATAACCTTCAGGGGCCCCCCTGATGCAGCAAGATTGAAACAATAACCCCAGACAAACAGGGAGGAAAAAGAGGAGGGAAATGCACAGAACTCGGAAGTGCTGTGAATATGTGCACGAGTGTGTTCTCATTGGCAAGGATGCTGTCAGGCCTTACGCATATGCGCATCTGCGTCTAAGCACATGCGAAACACACTGGCAGAGAGGCAGAGGTCTGCAATCCACGGGGGATAACATGCCAGGGTGAGTGTCTGTCAGGAGGAGGGCTGGAGTCTGTGCTGGGGGGAGTCTGCAGGGATCTCCCCCTTAGCAGCAGAGCACAGAACAGCACAGCAGACAACAGCAGAAGCCTGGCCAAGCAAAGAAAGTGGGTCAGCCCGGCACACATGCACCGTTCAAATAGATACAGCACTGTGAGCATGTTTGCTGTGAAGAGCAAGACGTGGAAGAGAACGCGCATACTGTTGTGGGTTGCGATCACCAGGGAGCGCCCGGTAGCCTCATTTGCATGAGCGATGTTGGAGAAGATGTTGTGCAAGAAGCAGGTTGACTGGCTGGGGAGGGCCAAAAGGCAAGCCAGACGCCGAGAGTGCGCCATATGCATTAAATTGATCCAAAGTCTTTTCATTTCAGGCTTGGGTAAATAACAACATTTGCATTGATCAGTCTGCAAAATCCAGCAACAAGAGGCCTGGGAGTGAACGCAATATGAGAAACAAAACACAGCTCTCATTCCTTTCGGTTTCTCGCAGAGTTGAGGGCCTCACCAGAGCCCTACAAACAGCTACGATGGAAAAAAATATTAAAGAAAAAAAACCCCACCAGAGTTAATGCTATTGTGTCTGCCTGTATACTAAAACATCGAATCACAAAATTCCCAAGTTGCGGCATGCTCTATTTATGCCTTATGAAAAACATGACTCAAAAGAAACAGCGAGCAGCGCTGCTCTACTTTCACTGTCAGCTATCATATGAAGTGTGAAGACGAGGAAGAGGAAGAGGGGAAGATAGCGATGCAGTGGAAAGTAGAGGAGAGTGATTTTCTTCATCCACAGATCCCATCCCGATGGTGACAGGGGACTGGGCTCTCAGTATCCCCACCCCCCATCCATACACTCTCTCTATATCAGTATATATATATATCCACCCCCTCCTCTCTTTCTGATGCCTGTCACTGCTCCTTTTCCATCCATGTAGGAATGTGTGAAGTGTCCCCGGAGAGGCTCCTTCTCAAAAGATGGTATTTACAAGATCCACAGTGAGCCCACTTTTAACTGCCTGTGAAGAACTTCTTCCACCGCCTTTGATGTGCCAACCTAATGGGGAAGAGCGCGCGCCGGCAGTGGCTGCATATGTTAGCGTGCCGAAGCGAGCTAATCCACTAGCATTGCAAGTTTGGCTTCGCGCTGCTTGCTGTGCAGTGACATTTTCACCTGCTGCATGGCTTCTGAGCGAATGCTGCCCCCCACACCCCCGAATAACTGGTACAAAAACACAAAAGAGGTGCATCATCTTTTACAGCAAATCAGTTGCTCTGGAAGCAGGCGATAGCTTGGTGTTTATAGAGAGACCTTCTGTTGGGATTGACTCCAATTTATTCTACACAATCATAAAACAGAACCTTATATAAAGAAAAATAAAAAATAAAATGCTGGATCTTTCAGATTAAGTCTTAATAATACATTTTATTTATTAATTTAGTACTATAGTACAAAAGTATTTAATTAATTAATTAAATTATTAATTGTACTATAGTCTACATAACGATAGATTGTTTTGCCCCCAAAAAAATTTTCAACATCAAACCCCCTAAACACAACAAGAAGGGGGATTAGGCCACGCCCCTATTGAGTTTCCCGCCAGTGCTGTCCGAGCTCACCTGTTCTTCTGCATGCCCCTCCCCCCCCTCAAGAAATCAATGACAAATTCTTGCCGATAGTGGATATAAAGGTCTCGACACCCCTGTTCTAAATGCCAGGTATAAATATAAAAAAACATTTTACCAAGATAAATCATTTCAAAACTTGTTTTCACTATCACCTAAATAACTCAATTGAAAAAAAAATATTTTAAAAAGGGCAAATAAAAATAACAGAGATAATGGGTGTCAGCACACACCTGCCACAATGTATTGGGATGGTGTTTTTAAATTTCTTTATTTTTGGGGGGGAGGGGGGTGATGAGCAGTAATGTGTTTGCGTGAAACATATTTTCTGGAATTATGATTAAAAAGTTCAAAGTTGTTTCTATCAGAACATAATACATTTTCCTCAATGAGTTACGGAGATTTCAAGTGTGTCTTAGTCAAACCTAGCCGGACTTGGATGCTTTTCTTTTGAAGAAACGGCTTCTGCCTTGCCACCCTACCCCAGAGCCGAGGCATATGGAGAAAACACATGATCGTTGTCACATGTACTAAATATCCAGTACTTGCCAGAAATTTCTGCAGCGCCTTCAATGTTGCAGTGTGTCACTTGGCAGCCTCCCTGACCAGTTTTCTTCTCATTTTTTCACCAGTTTTGGAAGGACATCTCGTTTTTATTCATGGCACTCGTATGCCATGTTTTCTCCGCTTGATGATAACTGTCGTCACTATGGTGTATTTCATGCCTTGGAAATTCTTTTGTACACGTGCTCTTAGTGATACTTTGACCCTTTTTATTTTTACTTCCCCTGCTCTAAAATATTTATTTTCTCTTGGAGTTGAAGGTTACATTCATGGTGGGGAAGATTTTGAAATGATTTTGATAAGGGGTGTGGAGTATTTCTACCGCATAGCCGTATTTTCTACTTGGTAAAATGGTAAAATTGTCCAAATACTTTTCCATTTCTGGTTTGCCTGTGCTCAATCTCACTCATGCTCCACAACAACAACAAGGCCATTGAAAAGACAAGTAGGGCTAGAAAAAAAAAAGTTCAGCATAAGCACAAACAATGAAGTCTTTCAGAACAAATGGAGGCATTTGGAACGATTTTGAATTCGGCTAATTAGCGTTATGTTTTTGTTTGTTGTTCAGGAGCCATGATCAAAGAGATATTTCACCAATTTGTGTCAGTTCCGGGGAAGAAAGGAAGAGTTCGGAGGAAAGATGCCTATTAATCTCTGCAGGTTTGCTGCACTGTGTGTTAGGGATGCGCATCAAAACAAGACAATTAAGAATTAATGAATGTGTTGATCAGAAGTTAAACAAATCTCTACAAGTGCACTATTTTTTAAAAACAACTTCGCAGTGAAGAAATGGCACTGCGCAAGTTGTTTTACTCTCCTTTTTTTATGATTATGATGATTATTATTATTTCTCAGCTCCTGGCTTCAATTTCAGTGTGCACCCAATCCTCCCTGCTCTGTCTGAGTGGAAACATAAAAATCAAAGGGATGGGGATGGATTGACCCAGGAGCTCAGAGCCTGGGAGCAACGGGCTGTTTTGATCTAATCTAATATTTATGAATAACTTCCTTGATATTTCCTCCGCTCCGCGAAGCCGACGGCTTGTACAGTGTTACACAATAATGTCTTAGAGGGACGATGACAGAGATCAAACGGAGCTTGGGCACCCGATTCAGTGCTCACTTGCTCCGTGGAGCCTGAGAAGGATCTCAACGGCAAGCTGCTCTCTCTAACTCCCGTCTGATTGAAATGCAAGCGCGACTACTCCGAAGCGCCGGGGTGAGATGATATTTTTATTTGTGTCTCTGTCAAAGGGAAATGAGCGTAGAGATGGAAAACACTGTCGCCATTTGAGCAGAAAGATGAGCGCGACTGTGTCTCCGTTTGCCATTTCATTTCATCCAGTGCATATTTGCCCAAATATGTGTTTTTGGCATGGAGATGGCACGCCTTTTCATCGAGTCAGCCTGCCATGAAACCATTCCGGCTGTTTGGATCAGTAATGGCCTCAGATGTTGGGTCCCCCCCCCACCCCACCCCTCGCTATCTCTTCACAAAAGTCAAGTGTTCTCAGACATGTTATTTCCCAAAGTGTCCTTGCTCCAAGGATCTATTGTTAGCCTAATGGGGGCTAACGACACTAAGACTCTAATTATGGAGGTCAGCAATAAGCCCTGATAATATTGCGGGCAAAGTGGGTAATTTGTGGCAGGACTGTTGAAGGGTTGAGGGGAGGCGATGAAAAGCAGACGGGGAGGTAACTTGGAGGGGGGGGGGGTTGTTTTCTTGTGTCAGCGCCTTGTCCGCCTTTCCCTTAATAATTCTCAAAGACCAGCGAGCCAAACGGCGGGGGAATATTAATGGACTGTGTGACGTTATGGTAGTCGCCCATTGAAATGGAATATTTGATTATATTATGGCCCATCAACAGGTGATTTCTCACGAGGTTTCCTCTGTGTATGCTCCGATTTGATAGTCCCTGCACAGCATCGCTCAAGTGCCCGTCCTTCTTATTTGAAGCATAGATTATACGTACAAAAGCCCCGTGCTTAAAAAGCCATGGCTGATCTGTCATCATGTGTTCATTGGATGTCTTGACACAAAACTTCATATGGGGGGCATTGAGATATCTACAGTAGCTCTAACCGAAAATCTAGAAGGGGGTCTGCCCTTTCCAGCTATGTCGGCTTCTATTCTTGTTGTTCCGATTGTGGCCATTTATGTCCATTCGTCCAGCAGACTATGTGAGAGGACTGAAATCAACGATCACAATCTCTATTCTAGTTAAGTGAGAACGTGTTTGAAAATGTAAAGGGGATTTTATGTTTCCACATTGTCTACACATGGAGAGGAAGGTCCTTTGGAAAGTCGAATCTCAGTTTTTTTTAAGATGGGAGTTCGCTCAACCAGTCTATATGTATTTGAAACGGGCTGTCCGGTCATTGAATGACCGATGTCAGAGTTTAGTCTGCATTGCTGGCAGTAAATGGGATTACTTTCCAGTGAAGGCTGGACTCCGCCAAGGCTGGACTTTGTCAGCGATTTTGTTCAGAAACTTTATGGATAGAATATCTAGACGCAGCCAAAATATTTCCTCTCTCAAAAACATTATAAAGAAAAAATATATGAATAATAATTGCACTATACAGGTTATAGGTCACCTGAATGGTTTCAAAGGTTTGTCATGACAGTTGGTCGTCTAATTTCTTTATATCACAAAAAGTGGCACTTGAACTAGAGTGTACAGACTTTTTAAACCTATCAATGAACCAAAAAAACTGAACTGAGTGGAGGGTACGAAATCGACTCAAAACAGACAGTTGAGTAACACACAGGAGGACAACATTATGAGCATAGCAGACAGGAAAGTAAGACACGGGTTAAGAACACTTCTGAAAAACAGAAAGCACAGTAGAACTGCCCCTAAACGATTATGTGAAATACAGTCCGATGTAGAAAACCAATCCCCTTCTGTACAGTATGGTGCCAGGCCTGGAAAGACAGACACCAAAGCAAGTCAGCAAGCTTGTGCCTATTCTGTCAACACCAAATATCAAAGCCCGTCTCCCACGAGTGATCTGTCCAAACAATTAAAATGGAACCTCTTTGTACCATCACACTTAACATGTCAGACAAGAAAAAAAAAAAAAATGAAACGGGCCTGGGCTATTGGAGTGGCATGCCTTGATGCCTCCTGTGACAAGCCCCACAGAGAGAGCAGCGTGCCAAAGGAACAATGGCACTGCTCAAATTTTAAATATTATTTTGACACTAAATCAAAAGTTGCTCACCATTACGGTGGAGAGAAACCTCCAAGTGTGATCACTGATGAGACCCCATAGGTGAAATAGGTAGAAATACCGACACAATATCCTCTTGGCATCTTTTTTTGAACAGATATGGGAATAATTTTACATTGTGAAATGTTATTTCATCGTGGGGATGAAAGCTCTGAGGCAACATGTGAGGCTCATGAAAAGCTCCCGACGATCAATGAGGGTTCCTGGGTGGATGTTTGATTTTTATCTGCCTCTCATTGTGCCTCCCGGTACAAAACCGGGTTTGTTGCCATTCCGTTTCAGATGCTTTGCATACAAAACATTTGGCAGATTTCCTGTGGTGGCGGTGACAGGAAATTTTGAACATCTCCAAACAATTCCGAAATTTCACAGATCGGGCCCTTCCTCTTTGTCTAGATGATTGTTTTGATGATGCGTGATCAGCAATTCTGATTGGACCAGGTCTAATCACCCATCCAATCCCTCTTATTGGAGGAGCTGCCATCTGACCCCTTTTGTGATGCGACAATGGTCCTTTTTCAAAATTATTTTCACTTCCTTTTCACTGTAATAAGCTTGAGTGGCTTTAAACATAATAGAAAGCAAGACCATTTCAGGCGCCTTTCACTGTGCTCTATACATAATCCCAAAGATGAAATTCCTAATCTTCTGCCAAACAGGGGATACTTTTTTTTTTTAAGACCCCAATTATGCTCAGCCAGAAATTAGCAGCAAAATGTTTTAACATGGAATAAAAGCAAAGCGGGAGAAAACAAAAGCCAACTGGTTAATAAGATTATCTATGCCAGGCGCCCAGTGCACATTATTGTAGTTCACACAAATGAGAGAGATTATAAATCACATTCATAGCAGCCTAATCCATGAAAGACTCGTGATATGATTACTTTCTCTAACGTTTGGTGAGTGAGTGTGATGGATTTATCTTGAATCCTGAGGAGTCTTTAAAATAAAGCTGGACATGAAGGCACTAAATAGCCAAGTGAAGATTACTTAGCCGAATCTGTCTGAGATAAGTAAATGCGTTTTTGAAGCAATCACAACGAAACTCCCAGGAAATAGACTTTCGATGTCTAAACTCTGATGTAGGTATTACATTTTCAGATCAGAAAGGTTCACACTCATATCTAGTGTTGGGCAAGTTACTTCCAAAAATAACATTGCATTTATTTATTTATTTTTATTTAGTTTTGATGCATTTTTATTCTTTAGAAAACATTTATGTCTGAAATTTGGGGTGGGGTTTGGAACGGATTAGGGCATTTATATGGAGAACACGTCTCGACTTTGAAAATGTTCTAGTTAAGAAATTTCTTCCAGAACCAATTAATTTCGAAAGTAGAGGTACCACTTTACAGAGTAACTATGTTTACTTGGAGCAGAGTTGCCACTAATTTGAAATTAGGGGTCTTACACTTGCACAGTCGTTCCACGTGCAAAGTAAATATTCACATTTCCACTCATTTTCACCAGAGTACAGGCTATTATTGATAAATGGACTGAAGTCTGCAGCAGAGGTTTGTCAGCAACAGAAAATATTGAAGTAAAAATAAAAGTAGCAATCGGTAAATTTACTGGTTGCACACGTGCGAGGAAATTTTAAAATGTACTTTCACTCTCTCAAATTTTAGTGCCACCATTGAAGGGCAATCTGGCCGTGCCTTATACATAAGTAGGTAACACAAGTGACACCTGCATCTATTATTGTCGCCAAAACTGTCACACACTTGACTTACGTACTGTGGAAATACAATTTGACATCCATTCATCCATTTTCTAAACCGCTTATCCTCATTATAACTGAAAAGTCGTACACCCGTGCGTCCTATTTAGAAAACAATTTTTCACAACACTGGCTATAATCACAAAGATTGTCGTCACAAAAAATTCACAGAACATACTTACTGTAAAATGACGACCCCCCCCACAAAAAAAAAAAAAAAACAAGAAATCGGACTGCTTCTTAGCATGCAATTCTGAAGATGTTTTCTCGGCAGCGTCCCATCTGTCTTGGCTGATTACAGCCACCTTCATCCCTGACCTCCCCTTAGTTCCTGACAAGGTCAAACAGCTCCCATTAGACAGAACCAAGCCTCGCCTTTTTCCAGCCAGGGAAGTATCCAAGTCGTGCATTGTGAAGGTCAGAGGCTGCATAATGAACTGGAAAATGTCAGTGATATTACACCCCATTTAAATAGCGGCTTTTCCCGCACCAGTAACCGGTGTGAAATGCACCCCTTGGACCCTGAGAGCTTGGGGTGTGGGTTTGCGAGTGAGGGAATGCATTTTCCCGTGATTTCATTAATGACTGAGTCTGCCATCCGATATTACACTGTAAACAAGCAAGGATCACCAAGGGAAGGTCATAAAACCAGCACATTAGTGCCTAAACTAAAAATCACGCATTGGATACGAGGAAGAAGAAAAAAAAAAAGCAGTGAAAATGGAAAATAAAACAACAACTAAACGACAGAATAAACGCATTAGTGATACTCTTTCTTTTAATTTAATTGTAAGTGTATGCTCAGTGAAGTATCACAGCAATTACCAATTATTTTGATTCTTCACAGATTGAAGCGCACGCACACACACACACACACACACCGCCAGGAATGTCAATGGCTGCATAAATTATCGTGAGAATAAAGCAGGCGAGGCGACGGGGCTGAGACGCAAAAAGGGCATCCAAAGGAGAATGTTAATAATGATTCCTCTAAAACAATTTCCATTAATTTTCAGCCATCTCACCAGGGAGTAATATCTACATGCCCGAGGCAGGTTTAAATTGCATAGTCTGCCTGGAAAAAAAAAAAAGAAGACGACGAAGCCTCCCCAGTGTCCAGCTGCTCTCATCAGATCAGGATGAGTCAAGGGACACTCATGAGACAGATGCACAACGGTCGAGGCAAGTTATTAATACAGCAACCAATCCAGGAGACAATCGGCACACACGCACACACGATACTTGAAAAAAAAAAAAAAACATTTACAACACACAGGGTGTATGCTCAAGCCAGCCCTTTTCTGCATTCAGACATATTCTGTTGCTATCTTGGCTGGGCAGCACGGGCAGATTGTGATTGTGTGTGTGTGTGTGTGTGTGTGTGTGTGTGTGTCTCAGTACATAGCCTTCAGACAATGTCAAAGGTAGGACGTGAAAAATGCTATCATTTCATATTCTGACTCCCTGCCAGGGAATATGTCACCGGGACACCAGGTCACATACCCAATCAGCATGTGAAGGCGAGGGCCGGGGCCGGAAGCCTCGTCCAGACGGGAAGGAAAGCAGCCAGCTCGTGTCACGCGCAGCAGCATCAAGGATCGTCTCCGTCTCCACCTAAAGATATACGCTGGCGCCTCGCCTCTGTTCAAGGCCCGTATGAGCTTGCTTTGCCTGCTACGTAACTTTGGCTAGCCATGTCTCTTGCACACCTGGCACAGTGTGAGCAGGCTCAGCTTTATGTGGGTGGGTGGATGGGGGCGGGGGGGCTAACAGGTGATGAGCAAGGGGTCTTTAAATGCAAGAAATCATTGTTCATTAAATATGGTGATAATAATCGGATAGAAATAATACACGCGTTCCTTCTCACACTCAAAATCACACTCAATATCCATTCAAAAGCAGCATTTGTTTTGCAACTATTGTGACCGCAAAGAATCTCACTGGACATTGAGGAAGGACTTGGGAGCAATAACACGGCATTATTACCTCCAATATTTGTATACGAAACTGCCTTCAACATTATTGCGTATTGTAACAATATAGAAAATGGATATACACTCCCTCACTATGAGCAACGTTTCCTTGCCATAAGTGTTTTCTAATATCCTGGCCCTCGCCCGCGTCTCTGAGAGGTCGGCTTCCTCATTTGCAAGTGAGGGAGTGCGAGAGGAGACGGCTGCCCACCAGCCTGTCCATCAGGCAAGGCTCATCTCGCAGAGTGGGAGCACACACTTGGAAGCGGTGCGGATGTGTGTGTTGATTAATATCGGGAGGGCGAGGCAGCGCTCAGGCTGCGCCTGTCGGGGAGGAAAGCGGGAGCCAGCGAGAGGACAGTTCGCTTCGGTCTCGCCCAGGGAGAAGTCTTGCCAAGGGGGTAATGAGGCAGAAAGAGGCTGAGAGCACAGTGGAGAAGGCTGGAGAGGAGAAGAGGAGGCACAAGGACAGGCTGCCACATTCTGCCCACCTCATATGCACCCTTCATTCAATCTCTCTGTTCTCACCTACCCATAGCAAACTCCATCAAGGTTCCGCTGGACAATCTCATCTTTCACAATGTGACACTGCTTCCTCCCTCCCTGCCGCTGAGTGTTCTATTTATTTGAACACCAACTGAAAATACATCCAATTTTTGCAAAATACACACATTGCATGGGTGACCCTTCATTTCTTCCATTGCCATCATGAAAAACACAAACAGGCATACAAACATACTATTATTCAAAAGTTTGGGGTCACTTTGAAAAATAGTTATCCATCCATCCATTTACTAATCCGCTTATCTTCACAAGGGTCGCGGGGCATTCTGGAGCCTATCCCAGCCATCTTCAGGCAGTAGGCGGGGGGGACACCCTGAACCGGTTGCCAGCCTATCGCAGGGCACACACAGAGACGAACAACCATCCGTGCTCACACTCACACCTCGGGACAATTTTGAGTATTCAATCAGCCTGCCATGCATGTTTTTGGAATGTGGGAGGAAACCGGAGCACCCGGAGAAAACCCACACAGGCACGGGGAGAACATGCAAACTTCACACAGGAAGGCCGGAGACGGACCGCTACACTGTGAGGCAGACGTGCTAACCAGTCGTACACCGTTCCCCTCCTCCCCACCCGCACACCTCTCGCTCATCATTATAATGTCTCTATCTATATTGTTAGAACTTTGACCTTGCATTGTTTTTTTCAGGACCACTGAAATTCAGATACAAATTCAAATTGCTGAATCACTGTATTAAACATTCAAATCCTGGGCCTTTCCTCAAAAATGTCAAAACAAAACAAACTCTGTAGTGTGTAAGTGTACGAAACTCAAGACAAACATCCCCATCCAATCAGTACCAAAATGTACAAGTTAATAAATATTTACTCTTGCCTTGATTTATGACTAAAAATATCCTGTCTTGCGGTGTGAACAAAGCGGAAAAATAAATCCTGGCTTTGCACCAAAGTGTAATGAGTTCTGGTTTGGCACAGGCCCCAATCTGCGTTTTTTGCATAATCACATAAAGGGGACGGAAAACATCCATCCATCCATTCACTATAGCTTCCATCCACGTAGCTTGCCAAGCTAGTCACATATAAATTAACTACCACTCACATTCACACTTCCGGAGACATTTTGGAGCGGTCGATAAGCCTACCATGCATGGTTTGGAATGTGGAAGGAAGGGAGTACATGGGGAGGATTGTTTCCGTCTTAAGTGTATTTCTGTGGGCCACCACCATTTGCTTTGTCGTGAAAGATTTGCTTTACTATGAATGCCTAAAGTTTTCAATCATCGGTAACTTTTGGAAATTGGAATGTAAGTGTGGGGCGGCCCGGTAGTCCAGTGGTTAGCACGTCGACTTCACAGTGCAGAGGTACCAGGTTCGATTCCAGCTCCGGCCTCCCTGTGTGGAGTTTGCATGTTCTCCCCGGGCTTGCGTGGGTTTTCTTCGGGTGCTCCGGTTTCCTCCCACATTCCAAAGACATGCATGGTAGGCTGATTGAGCACTCTAAATTGTCCCTAGGTGTGAGTGTGGGCGTGGATGGTTGTTCGTCTCTGTGTGCCCTGCGATTGGCTGGCAACCGATTCAGGGTGTCCCCCGCCTACTGCCCGGAGACAGCTAGGATAGGCTCCAGCACCACCCGCGACCCTAGTGAGGATCAAGCGGTTCGGAAGATGAATGAATGAATGAATGTAAGTGTGACTGTATAAGCCTGAGAGACACTTACTTTGACATATAATGGATAAATAGAGTTCAACCACTTGATGAAATAAAATTGACAGCATTATTTCCAGTCTATGTTAGACCTTGAATGTTCAACTTTATGAATTTGAATATCCAGTTCACTTTTGTGTTTGACATTGTCCCCGAGTTTGCAGTCTCCCATTCCGCCTGCCCGCCTTCCTCCTGCCACACTCAGACCCTCCCACCTGCCTTCATGTTTGATTGATACCGACTTTAGATGCCATTTGGAGATTTGAATCCCGGTTGAGTTGCTACGGCAGGAGCTGCAGCCTTTGTCCAAGTTTGAGGCATGACAAGGACAAATAGGGAAAAATAAAGATGGCGGGAGGGTGCAGCGGCGAGTGCGGCCTCTGCATCTGATGTATTTTAAATGACTTTGACAGAGGAATTTCAACAGTCTCACTGGGCTGGTGCTAATCTGATGTGAGAGGATGCCACACTGAGGCTGATGGGACACACAGATAGAGGAAGGCTCAGAGGCATAAAAGGAGAGAAAGAAAGAGAGAGAGAGAGAGATAGGCTCCCTCAGCTGGTGAGAAAGCTGCCCTCTTCATCTTTTCATCTCTGCAGTCTTTCTCACTTTGCCGCTGCCTTCCCCAGCCAGTTATATCCATTTGCCACCGAGCCCCAGCTCTCCTCTTCTCTCCCCTCCATCTCTCTCTCTCTTTCTTTATCTTTCACACTTTGTATCAAGCAGCCTCTCAGTTCCCTCCATATTTCTCCTTGTCAAGCCCTGCACTCACCCCCCCCACCCCGCCACTCCCACCCCTCTGTCTTTCACAGCGATTTAGGAAGTCACAGCCTCTCCCTTCCATTTATGAAATTGCTCATGTTATTTCCTGCACCACCGACCCCCCCCACCCCTCCTTCAAACAACCTCTGGCCCCCCCCACAGCCCCCCCATACATCTTAGTGGATGGCTGCATCCTCTCACAGTCTAGTCAAAACACGACCTCACTCCTCTTTCCAGCAGACACGCTGCTCAAAGGCCAGTGCTCTCAAAACAACAACAAAAATAGTAAGGCTAATATTCTCAGACATCAACACCGGCCCCTGACTTGACAACTCTGCCACAATAACACAGTGAGGTCTTTCTAAACCCTCACCCCGTGGCCTCCTGTTCACTCCATGGCCTTGTTGCCGGCCACTTTGAAAGAGGCACATGCTACCCCAATTTACCTTTGGCTGTAAATTTTTTTTAAGGCTGACTGCTCAAAGGCATCGCCATTCGAAGCGTTGTACGAGTGCTGCCGCAATCATTTTCAAGGCTGCGAAATATGGTTCGCTGCATAAATGCAATGCATCGGTTTCAAGGGGGCTTTCAAGAATCCTGGTGTTGGCTAAGTGATTCAGAAATGAGGCCGTGTGATATGAGTGACCCTATTTAAGAATTTTTTTCTAAATACACTTGGGCAATTGCTTTGTGTTGACTGACGGGCGGAAGATCGTTGCCATCCAGCATTGTATGGTGGCAACAATCTTTACAACTCATATCGCAATCAACAGCAGTTTGGCAAGTAGTAAACGCCAGAGATGGGCAATTTACAAGATTTTGTCAGTCGGTCATTTTTGGATTTATGTGTTTTATTGTGTTTGTACCATGCAATAAATGACTGAAAGTACATTGGCAATTGTGGTTCTCCGTTTTGTTTTGTTTTTCCTTGTTCATTGTATCTGAAGCATGCTCATGACTCAACTTTTGGCCAGCGATATAAAGCAACAAAAAAAAAATAGACAAATAAAATTTCAAAAATTCTGGACTAAAAACTCATTTGTTGGAACACTTGCTAGACACAAGATGTTTTTGTTTTCTCCAGTACAGGACATCCCTGCATGTCAACTGAGCTTGTTTTATGAATTCATATTGCTCACAGAAATCACACAAAAAAATATTCCATTCAAATAGAACACTGCAATCCAATAGAGCAGTTCAGGTAAGATTAAGCTGAGACATGACTGTGCATTGACCAGCAAAGCTATGGATGACTTTGGAGAGGGAAGGAAAGCAGATGATCCCACTGTGTCAAGGCTTCATCCGTCCTGATGAGAGACCAGTTTGGTGTTGGAGCCCATTTTCAGACAGGGACGACTGTTTGAGCTCCCCACGCATGGCCTGGGTGATGAATGGCCACCGCTCCCAAGCAAAGAAAGGAAAAAGCCGGTCCGAGAGCTCTCCAAGAATCAATATGGACACACAGTGGTACCTGCTTCGCATGTTAAAACCGCCAACCAGCACCAGCCTCCTGTCCACTGACGGACAAGCCTCTGAGAGCCAGTGGGCGGGGGAGCTGACTCTGAAGACTTAAGGATGCTTACGTGACGGCGAAGGTGCATACGTGGAGTCTGTCAGCAGGTTTCCAGAGCAGCTTGCAGAAAACTCAAGGTCGAGTCGGAACACTATACACATGTTTATACATAGGCTGGCGAAGACCGCAAACTATAGGCTCGACTGACAAACTTATTATAGAAATAATGAATGCATGCCTGTTTCACTCTCGAGATAACACAGAGGTGCTAATGTACGCTTTTGTCTTCAGTCGCATTGATTACTGCAATGCTGTCAAAGAACTATTAGCAACTTACAACGACAGCAAAATTCAGCTGCCCGACTGCTGGCGAGGACCAGAAAGGGAACGCACATTACATCAGTTTTAGAGGCCCTGGCATTGGCTCCCGACGTGTTTCATGTTTGATTTTTAAGGTTCTGTAATTAATTTTGAAATCACTTCATGGTGTTCGGCCCTCTTATCTAGCAGATCTTTGATCATATCAACTGTCGCAGATCCTCAGTTGCTCTATACCGGCCTTTTAGTAATACCATGAGCCAGATCTAAGACCCATGGTCAAGTGATGTTCGAAGTTTACGGCCCTTGTCGGTGGAACAGTCTAAAAGTTGTCAGGGCTGTAGAGAGCAATCGTATTTGTAAAAGTAGGCTCACCTTTTTAGTTTGGCTTTTAACTAATTATGACTCCATTGTTTTATACCTAATATTTGTCAGCATGTTCTATTTCCTATTTAACCAATATCCCATTTTATTTATTGAGGTAAGATCTTATGCTCCATGTATGACGTATGAGATTTTTTTCATGTCAATGTGAAAAATACAATTCCAGACTTTTTTAAATCACATTTATCTTTTATTTTTTGAGTGTCAGCAGTCCAAGCGGGCAAGAGAAACAACCTGTCTTTGTGCAGCTAACGTTGTAGCAAAATTAGAGATACCAAGCAGTTCAGAGGATGGATGGACAGCTGGATATAAATGTCATGATCCTGTTCTTGGGTGTCTCCAGCAGGTGGCAGTGGAGGGCTTCTCCTCCAGAGCGCGCACCTGCTGCCAATTTGATCATCATGATTAAGCCATGTAATTGAGGACTGCCAAAATCTCATGTCTCTGTCGGATTATTGACCTTGTTGCTGCTCTTGCTTAAGTGCTTTTCTAGACTGCTCGATCTCGTTTGTACTCTAGCCTCTCACTTTGTAGGGTATTTGTTTTTGGGGGTTTTTTGTCTTTGACCTTGCTCATGTTTTTGTGAAATTGGACCTTTGTCATTTCATTTATATCTCTCGCTTTGCAAACGCTTTTTGTTAATATATAGTTTTCTCGGTTCTTTTGACCAGTGATTTCTGCTCACACTTTGTTAGTATTAAATAAATACTTTTATACAGACTTTTGTTTGAGTCTGCGTTTGTGGGATCCGATCGCCATTCGGTTTATTCCGAAACGGTGTCAATAAAGATATTAAATTGGAAATTTAGTGTACCACTCCCGGTGTAATAAAATATTACGGGCATTTGAAGTGAAATTCATGGATTTGCATACCCCTTTGTGGAAGGCTTCCGTTTGGGATACGGCAAACTAACAATCTGCAAAAGCAATATGCATGGGAGGAGGTAAGCTTCTAATTTTCACAAGTGGCCGAGGTAACTTGACAGCAATCTATTTAGTCTGTAATTTTATAAATGTTTAGAGGAGTCTTGAGATGGCAGGGATTGATTATTATGCCCCACATTTGGTTTGCCTAAACACATTTTGTGATTCTGTTTTTCTTTGTAAATTAATGAATGTATCAAAATGGGATGGGAGTGCGGCAGGTGGCGGTAGATGAGATGTGAACTGAGGAAACAACAAGCTGTGAGCGGCTAATAGCAAAGAGAGGAATAACGATCCAATTGCTCAATCTTATTGTGGCCCCAATGCTGCTAAGGCCTCTCACTGCCTTCTAGCCCCTCTGTGCGATTTGATTCCATTTGGAGAGCCTCATTTTCCCCTTGATCTCACACATTAAGGACCTTACTATTCAACCGGTCGGGAAAGACAGTCAGAGCAATGAACTGGATTCGCACACAGCTGCTGAGACAGAGGCAGGTCAATGTTTTATAGCCCTGGCCCTGTCCAGTTTGATCTGCTGGCCTGTACTTCACAACATGAGGAAAAATTGAAAAGGGTGAGGTCAAAATTTGGCTTTTTGGGGGTGGTGGGGGTGGCAATAAAGATCATCCTTGGTGCGACAACAACCCTGTCTACAGACAGTAGAGTGAAAATATTCTCATGTTGAACAGCTGACTGTTCTGTTCAACATCCATCCATCCATCCATCCATTTCCTGATCCACTTTATCCTCAGGAGGGTCACGGGGGGTGCTGGAGCCTATCCCAACTGTCTTCGGGCAGTAGGTGGGGTACACCCTAAACCGGTTGCCAGCCAATCGCAGGGCACACAGTGTCGAACAACCATCCGCGCTCACAATTTACAGTGTTCAATCGCCTGCCATGAATATTTTTGGAATCTGCGAGGAAATCAGAATACCCGGAGAAAACCCACGCAGTCCCGGGAAGACATGCAAACTCCACACAGGAAGGGCGGAGCTGGGATCGAACCCACAACTTCTGCACTGTGAGGTTGATGCGCTAACCACTAGCCCACCGGGGCCGCCGTTCTGTTCAACAATGACATTAAAATAAACACACCCCAGTTACTCATTCCAAAATGCCACCTTGTGTCCGTGTTTGTGCGGATACATGTGTGACATGCTGAGGATGGGACTACAGTTGCGGTGCTGGTCTGCCTAGAGAAACATCCAGCCAATTATCCCTCTTAATTATCTATTGACCAGATGGAATTGATGTTTTTGGAGAGCTGATTGGATAATCAGGAATGTTGGCTACAATTAGTCTCCTTGGACGAGCTTGTTCATCAATCCAATCTGGCCTCCTTATTTGGGTCGTCTGTAGTCAGCTGCCTGGTATATTCACACTCAGGGTTGCTTCGGTTTCAATGGTTTGAAACATCAAAATGTTTCCTCAGCAAGAGACTAAAAGGCAACTAGCCACGTTTTTGTTTCTATCTTGTCCCCTTCATTAACCTCCACATCTGTAGACAGGTAAATGCAGAAGTTTCTTGTGGAGCCTGATATGCAAATCGGACTATTTCTGAACAAAGAAGATCCCATTTGCACACAAAGAACCCCGCCGCATTCATTTCTGCCCCGTCTTGCTTCTTGAATTAACAGCCCATTCTCTTAATTCACTTGGAGGGCATGCTGGCATAAAACCAGGAAGGCAGTAAGAACAGGAGTGCGCAAAAGAGGAGTGACACTTGATTGGGCCTCCACTAATTAAACCCTACCTGACCCCAGTGTTAGGACATCATTAGTTCTCCCTCGTAATCATCACACAGCAGCAATTCCATTCTGTTTAGTCCCATTGTGAGTTCCTGGGACAATTAAAGGCAGATCGGGGGCAAGATTGAAACTAAATAAAGCAAAAGTCTTTTTTAAACGCATGATTCAAGTCTGGGCGGCTCAGTCGATGGTCGATTCGTTAGCGTGTCGGTTGATTCCTGCCGGCCTTTCTGTGTAGAGTTTGCATGTTCTCCCCGTGCCTGCGTGGGTTTTCTCCGGATACTCAGGTTTCCTCCCACATTCCAAAAACATGCACGGCAGGCTGATTGGACACTCTAAAATTGTCCCTAGGTGTGAGTGTGAGTGCGGATGGTTGTTTGTCTCCGTGTGCTCTGCGATTGACTGGCAACCGGTTCAGGGTGTCCCCCGCCTACTGCCCGAAGACAGCCGGAATAGGCTCCAGCATGCCCGCGACCCTCTTGATGATAAGCGGACCAGAAAATAGATGGATGGATACATTTTCATATCACTGCATGCCTGCGTTAGCGCTTCCATTTCCAAAGGGGAGCTAAGTAACGACATGTACATCAGTTTCCATGATGCATCGACACATCAGGGCTCGATTGATGATGTCTTGGTTGTGACTGTGCACGACTTTCTTGAAATAATTCAGATCAGCTATTCACCTGAATGATCACAGTTTTTGAGTTCAGGTGAAGTTAACTTTTTTTTTAAGAGCATGTTGAAACTGCTTCGCGGAATAACCTCGAGATCTACTATGGCACTTGTATATAATCTGAACAATATAAAACGGTTATTTGGACAAAAGTTAAATTTGCAGGTTAATATACTGTATAACATCAACAGTAGGAGTACACACAAAAGTACACACAAAGCAGGAAACAAATGCATCGGCCTACCAATGAAAACCAAACCTCCTTGGCGGAACTCAATTCAAACTAAGCCGGTTTACAAAAAGTAAGCCTCAAACTTTTAAAAAGATCAATACCGGCCATGTCTTAAAAGTTCTGCTTATTGAGCACCATGAATTCTATCTTAATAGCGTCACTACGCCAGCACACAAAAAGCTGTTCAATAAAACGAGACTCCTTTAGAAATTGCAATTACCTTCTGAGGAAATTAATCATGCGAAAAGGAACAACGTGATAAGAACTGTGAACAGGTTATTACAACATGCCACGTTCGGCCTGGCTAAAAGCTTGCTTCCATCAGGAGGGAACAAAGTGCATTCTGGAGCCCGATTTCACATTAAGGCAATTTAAAATATTCAAGATCTGCTCATTTTCGTGGTCCGACTTCTGTGTAACTTAATTTGACAAGATTAATTATACAATTAAATCCAAACTTCTCTCAATTATGTGGAGCAATGCAGTCCGCCTGCTCGGGCCGACCTCTCACCTTTGCTGAGGCAAGGTACCCGATAAGCATAATTTCATCAAGAGACGAAGAAATTGCTGCCTATTTTGTGACCGGGCTCAAGTCAGCATATTAGTGTGCTTAATTGCGAGCAGACTTCGCAACCGTGCCTTTGACACGGAAAGGCAAAATGTTACGGCCGCTCACTCACACATTAGCGAAACCGCGGCGTCTCTTTTGCTGATTGACGGGACAATCGACTGAAACAAAAGACTTAATTGTGTGTCAATTGTTTGTGTAATTACAAGTGGCAGGCTTGCCACTCCTGCTTCGCTGATTTCTCATATGTGAGAAGGACTTAATGACATCATATGCTGTTACGGCAGCGGCCCAGGAGAATTACGACACCTTCCGAATGCGTCATCAGGTTGGTTGGAGGAGCTTACCCAATGATGCAAAGGAGATGTTCATGTTGTTCCTGCACCTGTGCGCATGTTCTACATCCAGGATCTTTCTCCCTGAAAACACATTTGGCAGCTCTAAGGGGAAGTTATGACCAATTAGAATCCTGAAGCCGACTTGGTCTCATTTTCGGATGCTTCCTTTCATCAACAGAGCAAAATTTTAGGTGTAGATTTATGCTTATGCTATGTTTCAAATCAGCACACACATTCACACGCGCTATACGCCACCAAACTTTCTCTCTATGGCAGGTTTTGAAAAAGACATGACCGTGACGGCGCGACAGGAATGTCTTTTCCTTCCACTTGGCGTCACTTCAGAATTACGTTTTGCCGAAAGCCGTCATGAGCCCCTTAGCGATAAAAACCAAAGAAAATGTGCATGACAATGAAATGGCAAAAAACAGTGAGGTCACTAACATTAAATTTTGATGCTAGATAAGCGACGGCAAAATACTATCCTGCAAAGGGCTTCGTGAATTTGAGACCTTTGATTTGGGTTCTTGAAGTAGCAGTATGTGAGAACGTGGTGAACATTCCAGACAGAGCTAGCGCAATTTTCCCTGGACCTAAAAAATGTACACCAATGCAAGTGTGATTTCAAAAGGAGAGCAAAATTTGATGCCAATTTTTTTAACCCTTTTCATGCACCCTATAACCTGATAACATGACAAGCTGCCCACTGTCATAACCGCTGTCCCCGAAAAGGGTTAAAATGATAGTAACAAAAAAATAAATAAATATGTCACTAGTCAGCTAATTTTAGAACAGACATGCACCAAGGTGGTACCCCCGGGCACTAACACTAAGTTGGTGACATTTGCTGTATACAACTTTATTTGTCAACTAACATATTCATTTCAAATCACCCAGATATGGATACATTTTTTTCACTGCATACAAATACCTAATTGTGACACCTCAATGGCAATTGTGTGTGTGTGTGTGTGTGTGTGGGGGTGTATTTTATTCATTACTTTTGAAATATTATTTTGATCGGAGCAAGTATTGTATGCGCATTGTTTAGATTTTAGAACTAAAGCACTTTAGCGGTTTCAGTGAAAGACTCACTGCTGGTCTTTAAGGGTTTTTTTTTCAGCGTCTGTTTAATGACATCATTTCCTACTTCAGAACTCAAGTAGCATGACTGATGAGTTCGTTGATAATTTCACTCTCAAACAGTTAGCACCCAGCAGGGGATTGATACAGACATATGAAAAACATACTTGGTGATTGCTGAATTCTGAAGCGCCTCAATCAGGGTAACTAATGAAATCAAACGCTGTTCAAAGAGTGCTCGGAGGCCAGAGGGCTTTTTCCTTGAATGAACTCCCTATCAAACTATCATGTGGCTCTTTCCAATATCGTGCACATCCATCACTAACTTGATGAGAAATACAAAACACTTCGATTCGTTCAAGGATGTCCAAAAAGGCCTTTCTCGCCTTTCAAATCAAGTCACAAACTTTATGACAGATTTGTCAGCTTACCACAAATAGTGTGACAACATACAGCACACCATTCACTATTTTCATTCATATTTATCAATATTTGTAAACACTGTTTTTGACTATTTTTTACTGTACTTTTGGACTTTTGTTGTTGTAAATATTCACAATAATGCACTTTGGTATGCCTACGCAATACATTACACTGGTGTATATTTTCTGACGATGTCATTCATTTGGGAGAACAACTACACCGATGGGAATACACAAATCCATTCGTGGTCACGGACATCTGATGGCTTTCCTCTGGGTTGATGACACAAAGGATCCAAATGCCAATCCCAAGAGTTTCCTGGGTTAAAACATAGTACCCAATCCAAAGACTCATGCACAGGGTCCACCCCCGCAACGCAATCTATAGTCACACCGCAGTCCTTGGTCACAGCTGCTCTCCCCCGCCTCGGGAAGAATTGCTTCCATTTGGCCTGTCACTTTGGCCATGGCCATGGAGGCTTTTCTCATTTGTCAGAGAGCAGTAGCGTTCATCGAGCTCTCGCAACTAATCTGGAGCCACTGGCTATACAGGATGCGCACACATGTTTGGCATTGAACCAAGATCAGCACTGGTGGGTGAGGGTTTTTTTACACTTTCACCCCTAGGTTGAATTGAGGATAACGGAAAGGACAACTACAGAAACACTGCCATGATTTTAGGCTTGACACGGTCAAGATTTTAGCAAAGACTGGCAAGCATTCGCCGTTCGAGGATATACCATCATTTTTTGTCAGGTAAGCAATGAAAGCTTGCACATTAGTATACTGCAGCAGTGACACATAAAAAAGGTGATTTGTGGATGTTTTTTTTTTTTAATTTCGGACAGTTTTGAGTAAGGGCGCAACAAAATATGCGGGTCAGATCGCCGGTGAATCACAATTAATATCCATCCATCCATTTCCTACCACTTATGCTTTAGCAGTGAAGCCCAGACTTCTTTCTCCCTAGCCACTTCTTCCAGCTCTTCCCGGGGATCCGGAAGCGTTCCCAGGCCAGCTGGGAGACATAGTCTCTTCAGCGTGTCCTGGGTCGTTCCTGGGGCCTACTGCCTGTAGGACATGCCTAGAATACCTCACTAGGGAGGCGTCCAGGAGGCATCCTAATCAGATGCCCGAGCCACCTCATCTGGTTCCTCTCAACGTGAAGGAGAAGTGGATCAACTCTGAGCTCCTACCGGATGTATTGAGGTGAAATTCTACCTCTAGACAAAGAGCAAACAAATGCTGTGTTCCAGTAAGTCGATCAAATGAAAAACATTCATCCAAGCCGACAACGGATAATTCAAAACGTGGAGTACCCTATGCCAAGCAAAAAGCTAAACTTGGACAAAATGTATGATTCAACCACAGTTGACAAAGAGAAGGTGAAATGAATTGGAGCAGCATTAGCCGCAAGAAATGGACAAAGCATGACGGTCCCTTAATAAAAACACGGCACATTTCATTATCAACATAAAATAACGTCAAATAAAAATGTGACGAACGTATTGTTAAATTCACTGACAGCGTCATTCAAATCCGAAAACAATTATCTTTGAGAATGCAGAATTTGTCCTGCATCTCATTACCCAGTTTGCCCCTCCAGTCTTTCATTTCCAAAACCATGCAAAACATATTCGAGCAAACACAGTTTGAGTGATGCTCATAACTTTTTAAATATATCTGACAGCCATAATGTATTCCCACATTTAATCATTCCTTTATATTGACATTTCTAATTAAGCGGCATAATTGGAAAGCCTCTGTGAGGTGGCAATCATTTCGGCGTCCACTGAAAAATTAATGCAAAAATTATTAATGAATCCGTCTGCTTTTAATTGCCGCGTACCTCGTATCCATTATTGCCGCCGCATCCTCCTTGAAATGGCACAATGACAAATACAAGTGTCATGTCAGCGCTTTCCGTCCTCATCGCACACCTCAATCAAAGCTAATCCATTTCACCTCGGCGTTGAGCAGTCAACAAATTAAAGTCCCATTTCATTTTCCTCCTTCATTAAAGCATCTTGTTTCCAAGGTGACGATCATTTAGCGACGGGTGCAAACAATTTGAGAGCCGCGTGGGCTTTTGATATTTTCACTGCAGCAACGGAATGGAAGCTTATTACAAAGGATAGAAATCAGCGCACTTTTAATGCTCTGGTGCACGTATGAAAATGAAGACTTTTTAATCTCAATGAATATTTTAATATCAGATTTTGCAGGACTGTCCGCTGGCTTCATCATAAAGTCACTAAAATTTGGTCGTGCCTTGACTTTTGCGTGATCCGACTTGCACATTTTTGAGACGCGAGACACCATCGCTTTGACAATTTTTTTTTTACTTCTGACTTGCGAGCCAAAATGTGCCATACCAACACCAGACGGTGGCAGCGAACTCAACTCAACTTATTCCACGGCAAGGAGCAGTTTGGCAGACTGTCACACTAAACATAAAACAGAAAGGTACATGTTCATTGAGGGGAAAAAGAACACAACTGCCTTAGGAAACAACGTAAGCACAACACAATGCAAAAATGGGCTAGCGAATATCATTGGTGTTGCGGTATTATCACCTTGATGCTAACAATATTTTAATGTTATTGAAAATCTGTCAATGAACCCAAGGATTTGGTATATGCATATGTAATCCTGTGTATCCAAAATAGTGAGAAAAGCAGCTCAGCGATAACTGTGCAATGTCATAACGTCCAAAGTGGTTACTTCTTTTTATGTGATGTTAAAAAAAAAAAGAAGAAAAGGCAGACACAGTGACCCACTTTGGCTGAGAGGCTGCAGCAAAAGCGGCTTGCACCATAAATGCATCGACAAAGACACTCTACAAGGCAACGTGACATTTTCCTGCATGCAATGAAACACGGCGATGAAGAAAGTCCCATTTTGTTGACACGTCACATGTTCTTTATTCACATTATGAGGAAAGAAAAACACAGAGCCAATAGAACTGACGAACTGGGGGGAAGAGGGGGGGTTGGCACTGATGACTTCTGAGACGAGCCTCTTTTGCATGCAAATCATATCTGAATTTCTCATTAGCATAAATGCATGAGCAACTTTAAATGCTTTTAATTTTCAATCTAGCCAAGCAGAGGAGTAATTTGTCACTGTCAGGATGGAAGACTAAAAGGGTGGGGACCAGAGGGAGCCAAGGACTGCACGCTCAAATGGAATCACAGAACATTTCTGATTTACTAATTGACTGATGTGCAGTTCAGTGGAATTGCCTTGAAGGTGTAAATAATTCTGTGTATATCTAAATGGCTCAAATGAGAAAGTGAGGGGCGGATACGCGAAAGCACATTACATGATGCTTCTCCCCGGGCCATGCTTTTCTCCTGTGATTCTAATTCCCAGCCTTTTGCATTTTCACTGGGTGTCTCCAAAGGCTTGCGTGTTTGCTGTTTTTGTACTCAACCGCAGATAATCAACTGGAAATTAAAATGGAAAGTCAATTTCCTTCACAGCTCCGTGGCAGTACACAAAGACAGACATTCAAAGAGCACCGAAAAAACTCAAACTGCAAGGCAAGCGATATATCATTGCAAGATGTCACGTCACGACGACCAAATTTCCTGAAATAGTGGCCAGGTGCACTCAGTTACTCAACTACAGAAAGTACCAGGTATCTTTGGTATTAATAGAAACGGCAGGGTTTATTTGTAGCAATACAGAGAAAACCCCCACAACTAAAACCTCCTGACAACTCACCATCCTCATTTAAATGGCCGCCAACAGAAGTGAGGCATGCCCCAAGTGTAAACGCTTTTAAAGCCGAGTTCAAAACGCTCTTTTCTCAAACCCATGATTAAGGTCTTTCAAACCTTTTTTTTTTAAATCACATTCTCCAAAATCAAGTTCTTGTACTGTCAGGGGTACAAAAGTGGTGAACATTTGTGAATACAGTACCAATGATTCACAGACCATTAGAGCTATAAAGGAACAATAACTTGAGAAGGGCTTCTAACTTTGGATCATCTATTTAGGTACGAGAAGGAGTCAGAATCCATTCAACCGCTCTACAGATGCTATGAGACGTAACATTGCTAAATTAAGTCAAGTCAATGTAGTGCACGCTGGGCATATTGTAATTGATCAGTCAAGAGACTTTTAAATTATTACTTTGCAGCTGTTTTATAATCATTTGTAGACCTATACACCTAAGTCCAATGATGCTACAAAAAATATTGTACAGTTTAACCAAAGCCAATGTCACCTCCAATGATTTTTAAAGACTCCCGTCAATCCCAGTGCTACCATCAGTTAACAACTAAATTGTAAAGTCTTTCTCCTAATAGTTTTGTTCAATGTCCAAATATTAATGTTTAGCTAATTAGCTAGATAGATAGCTAGATATGGATGGATGGATGGATGGATGGATGGATGGATGGATGGATGGATGGATGGATGGATGGATGGATGGATGGATGGATGGATGGATGGATAGATGGATAGATGGATAGATAGATAGATAGATAGATAGATAGATAGATAGATAGATAGATAGATAGATAGATAGATAGATGGGCACAATACAAACAAGATCATGATCAACGTTGCTGCCTACTTTTAGCTTAGTTGTCTAAGATAAGATTCAGAAGTCAAAGATCAAAGTGCACAAGAGCGATCAATCATCATCTCCATGGAGAGCAATGAGCACGTTTGTGTGAAGATGGATGCCACACCTGCATGTTGATTTTAGTACAAAAGCTTACAATAGAAATACATCTTCAAATTTGTTTTTGTCCTGCTCTCTTTTCCTCCTTTTTTTTTTTTTTTTTACTGAAGCAGAAAAAAAAATCGAGAATTTTCATTGAACTTGTCGAGCCAAAACAACTACGAACTCTGCTCCGTGCTCACACTGCCTCCCAGTGTTAAAATATGAGTACAGCGGTTTGGCATACAGAATGTGCACACAATCTTAAAATATGGAATACATAAACCATCATAAATTGGACAGATTTTTCCCCCTGTTTGTTGAATTTGAATTTATGATTTATTTCGGTGAATTCCCCCCTATATAAATACAACCCACCTTGCATGACAGTTGCCGGATAAGTCTTCCAACCATAACCAACCACAACGATGATGATGATGATGGTGATGATGATGATATTAGGTGATATATGACACATCACACTTCCAATAAAAACTGGGAGGACCCTGAGCACTGCACTGTGAGATGAATGAATAAATAAATAAAATTACACATATAGTTGACCGCACGTGGGATGTATCCAAATTGACAGGTTGCCTCGTCTAAAGGTCGCATTTCCGCCATATGACGTCATTTCCGGCGTAGCTTGAATGAATTTGTATTGAGCCACAGAGGATGACCCTCCTCGATCTCCTCCTCCTCAATAAACATCCATGTTGAGGATAAAGTACTTATTTTATGCAGTAAAATACATAACACTTGATTATTTATTCTACATACATTCTGACTGATATTCTGCCCATAATTAATAAACCAGAAAAAAATCTACGAATGTTAATTTCTTTGCAAGTGAGCAAATTTACAAATTTGGCAGGAGTTCATAAAGATCTCGCGATATAAAACTACTCTGGAATAGCTACTGATTGAACAGACTGAATTACATTTTTTTTTACATTTTATTTTTTGGGAGTGACGACTTTATGTTATTGTTTTTGTAACCGTTATGTACACGATTAAGAAGCAATTATTTCCTTTTGGGGGGGCATAGGGAATTCCGCATGTCCTCTGTTTTCCTTGAAGTCCAGTCTAATCATTTCAGCGTACATTTTATGAAAGTCGTTGGCGATTGTCGGTTGGTGCTACTTCGGCAAATGTCCACTAGATGGGAGAGTCTGCCTACTTTTTACATCGGAGCCAGAAGGAGGGAAAAAAAGTCACAACATTGAATGATTTTCAGACATAAATTTTATTCGAAGCACTTTCTTTTGACTGATAAACATTATCCAACACCTATTGAGTTAGCCCATTCCAAAGCATTTCACACTGGAAGTTTTTACCTGGCAATTCAGCACCGAGCTGTCATCACAGGAATAAATGCAAATCAATCATATCCATACCGAGGGAGGGGGAAAAACCCCACAAAAATATCAAGGCCTCACAGCTAACGTAGCAAAACCACATCCATTTTGTCCAAGATACACTAACTGCATTGAAATACAAGCATGTGAAATTAGCAGAAGGTTGTTGCTGTTCTGTTTTACTTACACAATTAGCCTATGGTGTAATCTTAATGATATCTATGTGTTCCGTCGTATTATTGTTCTTTTAAGTCAAATGTTCGGTAAAGCGCTTTGCTACAGCTGTAGCTGTTGTGAAAGCACTATATAAATAATGCTGTATTGTATTGTAAACTCACATTGTGCTTTTGTAGCAGCAGCAGCACATACTTTTCAAGACATTTCTCCAATAAAAATAGTCATGTTATGCATGAAGAATAAAGTATATCATACGAGATCCAGAGAATCTAACTGGTGATGGCAGTGAAGGCCATCAACAGATTGACTGAAGCAATGTGGCATTTGATTTGATTTGACCTTTAAATATCGCAGATGAACAGGGCTCTGTGGTTGTTGTCTTATGACGACTTTCCAGCTTTGTCAAACATCCCTGAAAGAGCATGTTGCAGCCAACATGGGACTCGGAACAAAAAGAGAGAATCCTATCAATATCACACACCCAAAAAGGGAAATGCGACACTTGTTAACTTAAGACAATTCAATATCTTTGGCAAATGTATATAGGTACTGAAACATACCCTTGTGGAGTATGCAATATATTCACAAAAAAAGCTGATTCATGTGCTCTTCTGGCAGTGAGGTGGTGATTCACATGTCTGGTTCACAGTTCGGAGGAACCTGTTTAGAATCTCAAATCCAACCTTCCTGTCTGGAGTCTGCAGGTTCCCACCGTGCTTGTGTGGGTTTTCTCCCACATTCCTAAAACGTGCATATCAGGTTCACAGCCTCTAAATTCGAGCAAAAAAACTGTTTTCAGGAGTGTCAATCATACAGCCGCTAGGATGAGTTTCAAATGGGGAGGGGGGGGGGGGGGCATTAGACAGTGTGGTGGCGGCGGTTGGGAAAGATTTTGAGAGTTGTTACGCTGATGTAAATAATGGAGTGAAAATAATTTCTAGATCTTCATAAATTTATTTAATTTTAAAGCAGAATGAAATATTTGTCACTTCCAATTGCATGTGACTTATAAGTTTGTTGTTCGCTGTGAGCCGTTATGACTTAAATGACATCTAAGGTCACTCTTAACATTTTGAAACATGACAGATTATGAAATGGAAAATGATCTTTTTGTGTTGCTTTGATTTAAAACAAACGGAAACATATATTAGTTACAGAATAATTAAGCTATGATTTTACTGGTCCAGTCCACTTGACAC
Organism: Hippocampus mohnikei; assembly: GCA_026261675.1. NCBI lineage: Eukaryota > Metazoa > Chordata > Actinopteri > Syngnathiformes > Syngnathidae > Hippocampus > Hippocampus mohnikei. Next base: position 7,935,339 of record JAKGUB010000521.1, read on the forward strand.
AAAATAAGGCTGTATCTGGCTTCTTATTGTGTATTTTTTAAAAACCGCGAGCCTCATGATTCACGCTAATAACATTTGTGCAAATTCCTAATGCATATATTTGTTTGCCTATGTGTGATGTCACATCAGTTTGGTCTAGGGTGTTATTTGGGTGAGTTATTACCATTGATGTGCCTGTGAGGTGGTTTGTTTGTGTTGAATCGTTTAACTGCTAATTAAAGTTATGCGACATGGGTTCATGATTGTATACATGCACTCGAAACATGATGGTGATGGTTTATGATTGTCTGTTTTTTTTTTTAATGGTCAGCTCACCCATGATCCTAATGAGGGCACACGCTATTGAAAAAGGATGGTAAGATGTTATTTTATCACAGTTAACACTTAGTGTTAAGTCTAAAGACTTCAGAGGTGACTAATCCAGGTCCAGAAAGTGAAAACCCCGCCAGAGCACAGTTTGGCTTTAGTCTTGGGTGCTTCTCCACAGGTACTCCTGGAGTGGTGCCCGTTAAGCAGAAGCACCTGTGTCTAAAGCCAAACTATGGCAGGGTTTTTACTTTCTAGACCAGGATTTGACCCCTCTGGCAGACTGGGGGCCAATTGGCGGCATCCAGAGTTAAAAGCAAACATGGTGAAGCAGCATTTAGCTGTTATGCTGCACACATGTGAAATAAATTGTTAAATGAGGTGAAGTTAGCCATGAGTATAGATGCTTTTAGATCCAGGTTAAAAACCTTTACCCCCACCCCCACCCCCAATACATACCATCGATTAAAGTATTTTAAACATGTTTAAATCAACTTAACAGTACAGCCATTTAGTCATTTTATAAACCTACTTTTATTTCTTTATTTTAAAATATCCATGCATCCATCCCTTTTCGAATCCTCTTATCCTCACGACGGTCATTATTGGGCAGTTTAAATGTCGTCAAAGTACATTCTTTACTACGCTACTTTCATTTGACGTGCTTTGCTTCTGAATATCGTTTAGCCATTTGTGTTTGAAAATGATTTTAGGGGTTGTGTGTTTGCTTGCGTGAAGCGCATTGAGTTGCCCTGCGTATGAAATGTTCTCTGGAGTATACATTAAATAAGCTTGCCTTTGTATCCGTGTGTTTAATAGCAGCTTGTGCCAATGTTAATAATGTGACCTCTGCAATTGGCTGGTCCGTCTCTCACCCAAAGACAGCTGGGATTGCCTCCCGCTCACTCACATCGAACCTTAATGACAACGGTATAAAAAAAATGAACGGTGGGTGGATATTGTGCCCTTGTCCCTCAATTTGTGAAAAATATTGCTCTGAATCCATTCACTGACATTCCAGTCATCAATAGTGAAGCCCTACAGCTGTTTTTTTTTTTTGTATAGAAGCCAGCTCGCATCATTCATCTGCACATTTTGCAACAAAATGTCGATATAAGCCCACATGGTGTCATTAATATACGATCCAAACACAAAAGTGCACCAAACAACACCGGCCAGGAGTACTTTGTACTAATCTACTGTCACTTTCATCATACTAATATCGTTGCATTCACTCAACACCGAATGTTCCCTTTTTAAGGCTCGCCTCTGCAAACACATTAAATCGCCATGCAATGCGCACATTCTTTTGCAAACGGGCAATGACGCACTAATACAGACAGCTGACACACGAGAGACAGCGAATACGGTGGTCTGCGTTCTAGTTTTGTAACGCTGGATTGCACCCGGGCGGAACTTTCTCAGGCTTTTCAGGCAACGTGAGCACAAAAGGAAAGAGAACGCCTTTGGCTTCGAGAGGCGCCCTCAGCGGCTCCTCCACAAAGAAGGCGTTCTCCTCCTCCACCACGAACTGAAGAGTCTGGCTTTTGTTAACACAGTAGATGCAGTTGCCTACGACGGCGCAGCGAAACGGCAACGAGCTGCCGAGCCTTTGCGACGCGCAATCGTGCCACATTTTCACGATGCTGTTGTACTTGAACACGTTGATCCCCTGCTCGCGGGTCACGTCGAAGCGGTAGATGAAGCTCTTCAGCGCCACCATATCGGTCGACTTCTTCCTGCTGTTGTTGTACGGGCACTCTTGCCACTCGTCCCTCTTGGCGTCGTACTTGAGGAGGCGATAGAAGAGCGAGCCCCCGGACACGTAAAGCTCCCCGTTGCAGGTCGTGGCCTCGTGAGCTACGGCGAAGGCTCCCTTCGGCAAAGGGGCCACGGCGGTCCAGCGGTCCATGCGAGGGTCATATTTTTCGACGGTAAACAAACACTCCCCTCCGATAGCGTACAGGTAGCCATCCATGGACACCAGCTTCAGTTGGGCACGGGCCTGCGTCATGGGTCGGATCTCTGCCCAGTGGTTTGTTTTGGGGTTGTAACAGAAGACCTTGTCTGATACCCTCCCCTTGTCCCCATGGCCTCTTATCCCCCCGGCCACAAACAGGTAGTTGTACATTGTGCAGATTCCACAGCCTTTCGTATTGACGTCCTCCGGCATGGCTGTCAAAGCATTCCAGTCGTTGGCCACTCGGCTGAATGAGTAGATCGTGTGACTTTCCTCCAGAGACCCCACGGACAAGGGGCTCTGGGGACGGCTTCCGCAGCGGCTCGGTGGCCGGCTCCCGACGCGTTCGAACACGTCGTTGATCTCGGCGGCCATGAGAGTCTTCCTCCCGTCCGTTCTCTTCTTCAGGACCAGATCGCGCTCTGAGCCGGTCAGACGCCCGTACACGCAGGGGTCCTTGAGGATCTGCAGGAAGTTGTCGCTCATGAAACCGTAGGCGGTCTCCTTCAGTTCACTAAGCCGCTGCTTTTTGGCGATACTCAGAATCTCGTAGCAGTTGCCGCAGTGATTTGTTCCGTCATGCGGTCCATGGCTGCCTGCACGGCGCAAGGGATCTGGAGGATTTTGGCCCCCGTGATGACATCTACGACATTGTCCTTCGAAACATTCATCTGGGAAGTGTAAACATAGTCAATTAAGGTCGACAAAGTCTTATAGCTCATGCCCTTCACTTTGAGGATGCTGCGCGACAGCCGAGCTTTGAAGTAGTCACTCTTTTCTGCCAGGACTGACTTGTGAGCGTTGATGGTCTGACCGCCAACTTCGATGACTAAATCAGGCTCGGTTCTACCAGACAATGAATTGACCGCATCTGAGCTGCCCTCTGGGTTGCATGATGGGTCCGATTGATCCGTTGCTGGTTTAGTATCAGCATTGCGTAACTCTTTCATTCTTGCGCCATTGGGGATTTGACTGCTTGCACAGTTGGATTGCACGTGGGACACACTCGAGTTCACCTGTGATGGAAAGTCCACCTCGTTCTTTCCTTTGGAGAGATGAAGCTTATTTGCACCTGCCATGTATGAGCCGTTACCTTTTTGACAATCGTTAGCATAGTTTTCAGTTATCAGTCTTCCATCCAGCAGATATTCTTTCTCAAGCACCGTCGGTAGGTTGAAGTCTGGTTCGTCCCCAAGAACCCTTGGACAAAACCTGTATGTAAATTCCTGGCCTTGTCAGGGCTTGCCACGGGGTTGACCGCGTGGCGGATGACGTCTGCCTCGATCGCAGCAACTCCTCCTCCCGGTACTTGACTCTCGGTCATCCTGATGTACTCACTTGTAATGGAGGATGTTGTCCGTACTGATCATTCTGGGGGAGGACAAACTTCTGTCTTTTGTGTCTTTCTGCCACCTACGTGGAAGGGAGGAAACATGACTCATGAAGATGCAATAGCTGACGGGCATTCTTTCTCTGATTAAAACAAGACTGACATTGCAATGCGGTGTCGTAACTCTAAGGTATTGCTGTCTCATCATTTCAACCTAATAAATATGTGTAAAGCCAGATTAGTGGGGGATTCGCATATTAGAGAAGTAAGGATTAATGTATGATGACAAGAAGCAATGGTCTCAAGAAAGCGCTAATATAGTGAACAAAATGATCAATTTTCTATACCGCTTGTCTTCAGCAGGGCCACAGGTGAGTTTGAGCCTACTGTAGTTGCCTTTGGGTGAAAGCATCATGGCTCAAGTCCCAAAATGCAAAAATGGTAAATAATCGTTGTGGAAATGCTAGCCTGCGTTATGGCGATTGTCAAGATGTCCTTGAGCAAGGCACTGTGCCCACCGCCCAGCTCAAATTTAACAGTGACATTTCTCCTTTAAAGTCTGCAGGTTTGGTTCTTGTATGGATAGATATGCAGTACACGCATATTGTCCACAAGGGTGTACTAAATGCTCCTTTTGAGGTATTGTCATTAGTATAATAAATTACATTACATTAAAATTAACATTGAATTAAAACTAACAACTATACAGAAAGAAACAGAAGCCCTTATGCTACTAAATTATTCAGTGGTCACAACAGATATTGCAAATGACGGTGATTGTGTTCAGTTTAAAACTGTAATACAGTACTGCACACGAAAAACTAGGGCCAAACACAAGGTCTCTTTAAGAGTCAAACTGCGTGACCTGCTGTAATAATCACCCGAGCAGTTCATCAAGAGCTAGAACCAGATACATTTAGTGCGCATGCGCACGGATAAATTACTCCTTAAAATGACAAGTAAATGGTGAAAAAAAGAGCCTCGGCTCCGCTTGTTCCGTCATGCTCTTGTAACAGTGAGCAAATAAGCGGTAAAATGAAGGTCGGTTGTCTGATTGCAACCTTTTAAAATCTACGCTTATTTCCCTGCAAAGTTAAATGCAACCTACCTGTGATTCCAGGCTGTGATTAAAGCGCTCGGAACTCGCAATCCCTCCAACAAAGCGTTACGTAAAGCCTCCACAATCCTGACCGAGCAATCACCCGAGATGACTTTATCTGATCCACATTTTCGTCTTGATTCCGTCCGCCCGTTCACCTCTTAAGCCACCCGATCCTATGAATGGGCTCGTCTTCGGCTACCCGAATCCCAAGCCTCCCCGCGGACGAGGCGAGGCAGAAGCGGCAATCGCACAAAAGTCAACCCCCCGCCCTCCCCAGGTGGGCGCGTCTACCACACCAGCCTCCACGCGTGACCATGCAACCAACAAATGTGGCGCTTGTCCAACACTGGCAGCATGACTTGTCAGTGAACGTCTTGGTAGTTTGTTCCCCCCCTACAGTTGACTATTTCGCTAAACCACGCCTCTTCGCTTAGCATTAACCCTCAACTGTACAAGGCAAAGCTTCATCTGTTGGACGCAGCATCAGTCTTTCTTTCAATCCCCCCACCCCGTCCCATGGTACCCCCATGGAGGTGGTTGATAGGATGATACCATGTACTGTAAATAAATCTATGGATTTACGTACACTTTATCACTAAATATATCAAATGTACATTCACCACGGCGGAAGTGGCACGAGTACTCACACTCAGGTAAAAGTAGAGGTACAAGTAGAAGCGCTGATTCAACTGTTGTACCTAAGTTAAAAACAATCGAAACAATACAAGCTCTGAAATCTACTTTGGCAAAAAGAAAAAGGATACTCGATAATGCTCATACTGAGAAGAAAAAATTAGGACGCGCTATTAAACTGTGTTCACATAGATTTGTTGACAATGTAAAGTGGTTGACAAAAAAAGGCTGAATCGGCAAATGCTAATAACTGAAAAAATGCACAATACCTGTTTTTTTCAGATTATACAGATAATTTTTGACGAGTAGAAGCTTGTAGTTTTTAGGATACTGTAGCACAAAACAGCGCTGTTGCTACGAATCATTCCTGGAACAGAAAAAATAAAACACTTATCTTAAATCAGGCCTTGGATGAGGAATATCGTGCTTCTACGAATCTGTTGCATCGTCCTCGTTACCGCTCCTCAATTGACGTTCCTCCATGTCGTTGTTGTCAATCAGACATTCAAGTCTCAAACGCGCAGTTCAAGTTTCCTACATCTATTTAAAAATGTTTTTATTATGTTGCATCACCATCTGCGGAGGTTAAAAAAAAAGTAATCAGCATATTTTGACAACGTAAGGAAAAAGTGCACATGTCTGCTTTCAAATGTTGGGGATATTAAAGTACAGATTCCTGAAAAACGCAGTTTACTTAAGCAACAAAGCAGTTATAACGTCAAATCGACATTCCGAAACATTCCACTGCTAAAATAAAAACAAGAAAAAAAATCAAAACAATTAGTTCTCACCAGTCGAGCCTTAATGGAATGCCTGCCGTAACAAATAAACATATTAAAAATCGATTTTCTATAAGGTCTACATAATATATATATATACGTATATATACTGTATACACACAGTATAAATACGAGACATTGGAATGTACTTGGGAGCCGTAGACACTTGTTAGCATGATACTAGATTGAGATTTATTTCGAACAGCATCAAATTGTGCAATTTTATACTCCATTGCCAACTATCTGGGTCTGCACCCGGACTAGTGTTTGTTGGCTTGTGCCTCACACCTCTACACAGTAGTTTTATGTAGCCTTGCTCAACAATTGCAATGAAAAACCTCCTTGAAAGAGGTTTAAAAAAAAAAAAAGCACAACCTACAGAGCAACAGAGGGTCCATTTATCCTCCGCGGAGAAGACTGTCCCAGTAACTGGTCGGCCGTTGTATATGTAAAAGGGCAGCGCGTAACCATCAGGCTTGTGAGGTTTTGAGGTATTCAGATTGAAGGTTTCAATGCGAGACATATTCAGAGAACAAAGACAGGCCGGGGACAGATGTGTGCACACCAAATGAGCGTCTCCATGGATACCCCAGTGTTGTTCATGCCAGCCACCAGCCAAGACGAGTTACTCGTAGGCCACATTACACCCCAAAAGAAGTGCAACTGTTTTTATAAAGAACTAATGGACAAATCCAATTATACTAACACATTAGAAGAGGATAGTACTGGATGAGCTATGGACTAGTCTGTACACATTCTGGATCTGATCTCGCCCCTTGAATGTAGGTGAATAGTGAAAATGATTGCGCAACAGTGGATGTGGGCGTTTGGAGAGAGAAAATGCCTTGACCCGCTTTGCTCAGCAGTGGGAGAAACGAAGAGTGAAATCCCAGAAGTGCTGCATCAGGCTTCACTCACCTACCTCAGGCACACTGCTAGTCCCAACATGTAGTAAAGGCAATCCATCGCTGGAGCATTGGATACTGTGCTCTTCTTTCCGAAAACTGCTACGGTTTGTTTAGTAATCTAACCCTTCACATCCAATCACGTTTTTACAGTGCTTAGTACTTTGTATTCCCTCGGTTGGAATATACTGTCAAGCGATTGCTGAAAATGGTGCATTCTAAGAACACAAACTGCGCAAGTATCTCAATAAATCAAGGTTTATATATTAAGAACGAAGCAGAAATACAGTACCGTACATATAAATGCATACAAAAACAACAAAAGTATGTTTTTACAATCTTTTAAATATTCTTAACTGAGAAACAAAGAGCATTCAGTCTGGAGAGAAAAAAAAAAACTTTCCATGTCAAGAACAACAATAACAAAAATCTTCCATTTGTGGAGAACACTGGCCAGCCAGACATCCTAGTCTTTCCATAGCTCATCAGTCAACGTTACTTCAACTTTTTATCCATTTTCTTTGTAAACGCACGAGTGGGGGGAACACTGGGCCACTTCCATGAAATGATATTTGATCCGACTCAAAGAACCTTTGTCTGATCTCCCTCAAAAAACACTTACAGACAATCCTGAGTGAACTCCAGATTTACACCTCAACAAGTCATGACAGATTTCCTTAAACTTAATCCTAACCTTGGAAAAAAAAATTGAAAGTATATAACAACCACATTTTAACTTCACATGCGTCATGCAGAAAAAAAGAAAAGTCTCAACACCGTTTTACGAACTGTGGTCTTGTACAATTTATACAAACTATAAATAGTGGCAGGTCACAGAGTTCTTTTATCTCGCAATGAGATATCATCAGGAATACTGGAGTCGAGGCAAATATTGGTGTTCTGGTTGAAACAAGCCATTTTGCTTGTTGCCATTGCTCCATCATAATTAGTATAAGGGTAACATCAGATGTCTTTGGGACATACAGTGGGTATAAAAAGTCTACACACCCCTGTTCAAATGCCAGGTTTCTGTCGGGTAAAAAAAAAAAGTGGCGGACAGCAAATTTTTTAGAGAGTGAAAATAAACAACTGAGACCATGTGGTTGCACAGGTGTGCACACCCTGTTATAACTGGGGTTGCGGCTGTGTTCAGAATTAACAAGTCACATTGAAACTCTTGTTAACTGGGAGTCAGCGCACCCAACGTCTAGTAAAAGGGCTTTTTTTGTGTGTGTGTGTGTGCACAAGCCTGAATGTTTTGTGCTAACACAGACTAAGGAAAAATAGCACTCCACAATACAGTACTTTCTAATAATAGAGTACTAAGATAGTAATTTTTCATTGATGATAGCGAGTACATGCTTTTGGATATTATTACATTATTTGTCTAAATGTGTTATTTCCATCGTTTGTGTTCATAGGTTTCTTTTAAAAGGGCAAGTATCAAGTTTTTGGTATGATTTATCTTGGTCTTATACTTTTATAGCACAAATCCTTGCATTTGAAAAGGGGTGTAGAGACTCTATCCAGCATATGTGTGCCTGAAATGAGTCAAAAGACATTTGAATGATTACATTGGTCAACCGCCACTTGTAATCAGAAATGGCTTTATGTGACCGAAATACATTTTTGACGCTCATTAAAAAAAAAAAAATAAAATAAACATATTTACTTTTTTCTAGCCATGTTTAAGTTTGACCTATATTAGTTCGTGTATCCGGATTTTATTGTCATTTTTAGCTATGACATTTCCGGAAAAAAAAATCCCCTGGTTGCTGAACCTAACCCTTAGTTGATACATATTACTACTAAATATATTATAATATTACATATTATATTTTTGTTATTATAATATTAATATTGTTACTCTGAATATATGTGGTACAGAAACAAAACAAGGAGAGATCCTGAATCAGCGCAAAAAAAAAAAAATCTAGAAAGATTTACTTCCCCAAAAATTGTGTGACTGGTAATTCACTTCTCTTTCACTGGTGTACTGGTGGGTGTCACATGTTAAGCAAGGGGATCTGCCAGATCAGGATGGTTGAGGTGTTGTCCTCATGGCGTGACTGTTTGGTCTTTTTGTTCACCCTGCGGTGGCCCAAACCTCCAGAAACCACCAGGAGAGAGCTGACGTCCACTTTGCTCTTGCGACGGCCCTTTTGGTGGCGGGCTGGATCATGGAGCATGTCGTAAAGGGCCCCGTCCTCGGGCCCGTGCTCCAAAGAACCTTGGGACTGAAATAAAGAGCCGCAAGATGAGGAAGAATGTGAGTCCTGGAGAGCCATGTTGGTGCAGCCTGCCTCTCCCAGCCATACTCCTTGGCCCTGAGGTGGGGTCGAAGTGGAGTCCGAGGGGGGCAGAGCACCTTCTCCGTCCTCTGGCTCTACTGGCTGGGCTGACGCTGAGGAGGCGGAGCATGTGAGGCCTGAGGGTCGGTTGCACACTGCTGTTGCCACAGTTAGGAACTTAACTGGGCCGTTGTGAGCATGCAAGGATACCATACCCCGACCTGAAGACACACACAACCCTCTGTTCATTTGTAAGGTTCCTACAGAATACGCACCTGAGTTATTTGTAAATGTACTGTTACAGCATTGCTCATAATCATATTCATTAGCCTAGGCGTTATTTGTTTCCTCATAATGCATACATATACCCACAAATACAAATAAGCTGGACCTGTGTTACCTGTGACCTTGGGGATACCCTGTAGTCTGGGGACAGAGAGAGAGACAGTCACGCCCAGGTTGGTTCCGACCAGTAGCATACCGTGGCAAACCAGCAAACTGCTCACTGATACTCTCTGGTTCCCTGTGGGAAAACCGCAAACGTGACGTTCGATACAGCATATCCACTGTTGGTGTGGAAGAACACCTTTGAGATGGAACTGCAGCGGAGATTGTGACCAAATGGACAAAAAGATACTCTAGAAGAGTTGCAAGCTGTTATAGCCACCCCCCAATGTTACTATTTGAAGTCCCGATAGTTTAATGTTCAGCCCTCTACTTTTTTGTATCGCTTCCTGTCATTACCGTTTGCTGATGAGTTGGAGCCTATTCGAGGAGGCTTTGGCTCATGTTTACTCTAAGCTTCATTATTACATCAATTAGTAAATATGGAATTTTAAATATGGTTACGGGTTGTTGTAAAACACAATGCGGAATGTCTTTTTGTCTTCATGACGGCTGTGTCCCGCTCCCTTAAACCCAGAAATTGATTTTTCTTCTGCATGTGATAGTAATGGAAAATTGACTGTACAGACATTCATTCACACAGGTACTTCAGGCCAATTTTAGAGTCTTCAATTAACGAAAACATACATCTTTTTAGAATGGGAGGAAGCTGGAGTAGCCTGAGAAATCCGAGTGACCATGAAAACTCCACACAGGAAGGCCTGAGCCCAGATTCGAGGTCCCAACCTCAGAACTGTGAGGCACATGTGCTAACCTTTCGCCCACCGTGTCCCAACACATTTGTCCAATTGTGTTTTGTGGAAAAAGAAACCACTTCAGCAGGCTATAAAATGTTGTTTGAGGAAGGTAAGTCTGCATATTTCTGCAGCTCTGAGGTTTATTTATCTCCAAGGCAACACGAAAAAACCTCCTGAATAAATGTAGTGCTTTTCAAGCCTCCGTTTCACAAAGAAACACAAGTGTGTTACGTAACACAATGACCGATGCGTGATAGTGTAATTAAGCAACAAGCAGCGCCTCTATTCAGAAAAGCTTGTGGTCGCTAGAGTGGAATAAAGCCACCTGTTTGTTTCCCTCTTGGTCACAAATATCAGTACAACGCACAGTAAAGTCTTGTTTACAGCTCAGTTCATAAAAGAAGGCAATAAAGTCTGACATGTTGATGGATTGTGGGAGTGGAATTTGACACTCACCACAGATATGAGCTTTTTGTCAGTGCTACAAATAACGACGATCTAAAGAAATAACCCCAACCGTTTTTTACTGGTACATCGTACCGGTCAAGTCACAGTTGCGCCAGCAGCTTCACTTAAATTTCCCTCCCACAGAGTAAATACTCTTTTGCCTGGAGGAGAAATGGTTTCCAGTCCCTGCGATTGACCCCGCTGACGAAGGGTGACCTCTTAAAACACCAACCACTCTGGCATTGCTCCAGGAATCACGCAAGCGAGGTAGACAGGTACATTCCTCTTTTCTAAAGCCCAGCTGAGGACAGAGAATCTTGGCCACATGTGCTTCCAATGCAGGCACGCAATGGGCAGAAAAACACATTGCTGGTTGGGGGCGGGGGGGTTGGTCAACTTTCCCCTTTCATAATATTTGGAGTTCTCCAACCAGAGGGTGAACTAAAATAAATCCAGAGGGAACATCCACACGAATCCTGATCCTACAGCAGAGCACCACTTTGATCCGCACTTAGCCCTGACAAGCAACAGCAGGAGGGAAGAGTAAATCTCACACACCACAATATGAAACAGCACCAGCGATTCATGCACACGAAGAACAACAGCACCATGTGTGCAATTGTGCTTCTCTCTCTAAGGCGGGAGAAGATCGTGTTCTTCGGGATTAGCCTTTTAAGCTGATAAAGTCCTCTGTGTCTACTGTTAATGTGCACATTTTCACTCTTTGATCAGGGTGACCGGAGCTATATTTTGATCGAGCGGAACGGTTTGGTTCATGGTTGAGTTTAGCGATGTTATACAAGTCCTACTGGCATAGGTATGGACACATTTTTGTGAAAGTATTGTGCAAGATTTTTCATGACAGTCTTGACAGCAGACTGCCATGTTTATAAGGTCAACAAAATTTCCCCATATTTGGTTACATTTCTAAATTGTGTGACTTCCGGTGCATTCGGCTCGATACTATTGTGCCAGAAAATTTTTCGGCACCCTTCTTTTGAAGGTCTTTAAGGTGCCTGCAGGGTGATGCTAGTCTGTAACTGGTCATGATGACAAAAACAAAATGCTTCAAACAGCAGCTAGCTCGATTAATCCGGTATAGAAATCAGTGGATGGTGCATTGATCACTTCAAACACCTTTCCCAAGTGCTTCTGCAGACTTCATGCAGACTTCAACACTCGCACTATAACCAATGGCATATTAGAAATAATGGAAATGTAAATGACAGGCCAGAGATATCATTTGTTGCCCCACCCCTCTGATGCTTGTCTCATTAAAACATGCATGGCTGCCTTTGTAGGTCACACAGCAGCAGACAAAAGCAACACCCTGGGCACACCCTGCAACCTGATGGCCACCATCTATGTTGTGTGTTGTGTTTATTATTTTACTTTATGTTAACTGTTTTGTTTTGTTTTGTTTTGTTAAGCGCTTTGTTACAGCTGCTGCTGTTGTGAAAGCGCTATATAAATCAGCATGTATGTATTGTATTGTATCCTCTCGCTTTCTTAAATCAGCATTCTGGACAACAAATACATTCAGCAAAAAAAAAAAAAAAACAGCCCAATATAAGAGATGATATAAAACTACTACCACAGAATGACTCTAAAATATGAGCTGCACTTCGCAAAGCATTAGTATGAAAATGACTGCTATTACAGCACATTATGCCAAGGCGTTTCTAAGGTAAGAACCACCAGACAGAAATGAAGGTGGATGGTGCAATTGTTCCAACATGTGTGAACCTGAGAAGGGCAACATTTCAAGTGCTACTGACTGAAGCAATCACAGAAAAGGCAACGCCCCAATTTTCCTGATATCCAATATGTTCTGTAAACACACAAAAATCCTTTCAGAATTTTACTTGATGTCAACATGATTTTATTTGTCTGCTGTGGAACATTGAAGCACAAGCAGTATCTGTTCTGGGGTAACAGTTGACCACGCTTTGTTATTCTTTGTGATTATGAGTGAAGCAGCAAAATCTGCCTGCTTTTTTTTTGTTTTGTTTTTTTGCCATCTCAGAGGGCAGCCATTTTGCTACTTTCTGTCAACTCGATATGACATCACAGTTGCTCAAGGATCAGGTCACGACCAACCACGGCTCACCTGTTTGCTGAAGTCGAGCCATGATTGGTCGTTACCTGAGCTCTGAGCATAAGACACACAGCAATAGCTATGAAACCATACATCAAAGTCATTTGTGGTCAGTTTTTGTGGGATTTGTTCCAAAAAGCAAAAAAAAAAAAATAATAATAATAATTTCATCAGCCACCAATGATTTGCAAAAATAATTAGGATATTAACAGTATGAACTCAATATTGAAGCATATCTGTACTGCCGGTTGCCTGCCTTGCAAACACCCACAGAGTTAGAATAATTGCTCTGAGTACAGTAGTTCCTGTGTGCATACATTTATTTTCGCAATACCCTTAAATCACAAGCATTTGTCAAAGGGATCTAATTATAGACCTGTGTTTGAATCTGCCCAATGATAGGTCCCCGCTTTAGATGCTTGCTGAATTTGAGTCCCTTTGTACCACCCCTGTGGGTCATTTGAAGTTCTAATGTAATTAGTCTGTCTACTAACTTGCGTTTCAGACCGGTTCCAGATCATGAAAACATGACTGTTTCTCTTGCAGCCAACCCAAGTACTTTATGTTCATCACAGATGATGCACAGGCCGCACGTTTCCCCGCTCTAATTCTGGCCTACAGTAACAACTTTGCGGTCCCCTGGAGAGCATTTTGGAAAAGTCCAGAAAAGAATAAAAGCAAAGCTTTCCATTCGTGGTGTAGTTTGTCATAGAGAGCAGCTTCCTCTTCACTTGCATGGAGCTTATTAGTCAACACGGGCAAACGGCACCTACAACAGACTGCTTTTATCATTCACAAGTCTGAGGGAGAGGCCTGCCGTTTGTAACTGCCTATCACAGGAGGGCCCCCCCCCCCCTCCGATCAGGTGAACACGCGAGCATTTCAACAACGTGGCTTTTTTGCTCCAACCAAAGAAAATAAATTGTTGCGATTTTCCACTTAAGTCAAGAGATCTTTTTTTTTTTTTAACACTTTGGTTTTGTACTTTCTGCCAAAGTCGTGTATACCATTTCCCCAAATCTCGGCAATTCATGACTTGTGACTGGACTTTCCACATCCTTTAAAATGCGGCTGGACCTGAAAGAAATACCAGATGTGCAAAAAAAAATGAGCTCCAGGAATCTGCATCCTTTGAGCCAAATAGTTGTAAAAGTTACTGTCATCTTGTGGTAGAAGAAAAGTGAATTCCGTGAGAGCCGTTTCGGTCACCGTGGCGTTGCTGAAGCTGACGAGGGATTGAAGAACAGTAGGCAAGCATTGCACGCATATGGCTCTCACAAAGCACGAGTGACAAGTGAGATGACATGACTAAATGTTACTCGCTATCATTACAAGACAAAGACCCAGATCCAGAGTTTGCACATACGTGTAATCTCCCCCTGGAACCGATTGCGTTCATTCTTTTCGGCTCTGCGTGTTTTTTTTTTGGGTCAAGCCTGATGTAACACAGCGGATTAAAAGATCTAAAGTAGCAGCCAGCGTCTCTGATGACTTCAGCATGCGACATTTACTGCGCTGACATTTAATTTGATTTGCGCTGAACGCTGTCAGCAATACTTTGACTTCAACCTATGTTGCAGCAAAGAGTCCTCCTCTTCTATTGTGAGGACACGAAGAGCCCAGGAATTTTCTTCAAATAAAACAGTGTCAGTGTTTCGAGGCTTGTGGACTTTGGCTAATAACTAAGTTAAAGTTTTTCTTTTTATCTTAAAATGGCTAACCCTAACTAGAATCTTGCATTGCATCGCAGCCAAAAGCACACATTTTATAACACGGAGACTCACAGCTAATAAAGCGAAGTGGCCAGTATATGCACAGTTATTTTGATGGCTAAATTTAGCTGCTGCGGTTTTTAATCTGGTGCGTTTGCAGTACGGAAATTACAGTCTTCACTGTAAATGATGTGATCTTACCAGGTAAAATATTGTTGACAGGCGTTGCAATATTGATGTCCTGCAAGTGCTCTAATGTCTCAGTGTGAAAGAGGCGCAAGGTGGAACCTGAGCTGAAGGCAATCCAGATGCCCACGCCAGCCACCACCATTTGGGACACCACCATACCCTCCTCCTGATGGGCCTCCAATTGCCTCTGGGTGGGGAAAATAGCACAGGTGAGATCATTAAATAAAAATAAATTAAAAAAAAGAACAAAACTTCTCAGCGTGACACCCAAATGTGGGTCTCAAAGATTGGCAAGTGTTAAATGTGTAAAAATGAAATCACAATGGGGAAAAAAGCACATTCTCCGAGCCACAAGTTACATAACCGCACCACACATTGCACTACGTGGAGGTGGGGTTAAATTTAGTCGAGTGGTGTCCACTCACAAGCGCCTCAAAGCAATATCAAGAATTAGCTCACAATCAAGCAGGAAATGTGTTCAATGTGTGTTTCATTGATCAAAAGAAGTCAACATCACAACTCAATGACTTGTAATACGTCTCGCCCTCTGTTCCTGGCCTAAGTCTGATTCCTCTGTGGCGAACGGAATAAGAGCAAGATAGGCAGGTGGTCCAACATAATGAGCTTAATGAGGCTAAACAGATTATGAGTCAGTGGGACGGGACTATTTTTGGTCCCCTGGCAGGTGTTTCCATTTCTGAAACGAGAATGGAACACGAACGGGAAGGCTATATTCTTAGACATATTTCAGATTATGAAAAGGAGGAGGCCCAATCGGGAAATCAGACATCCCCTATTATTATTATTATTATTCTCATTATTATCATCCTGCCTTCTGTAGGTGTGTGTGTGTTGTTGTTGTTTTTTTAATTGTCACTACGACACTGTCAGTGCTACTCGGTGACGTTTTTAGAGGGACACATTTTCTCACGCACTTAACAATTGGATCGGAGATGATTTGGGCCACTATCATGTCTTCCACTTGAGAGTACTTCCTGTGTGATTTGCACAAGCAGACGGGGACAGATAAGAGGAGAATGAGCGCTTTCCCCCCATACTCCTCACAAAGATTAGCCCTCCCCTATCCCAAAAAAATGAACTGGCCTCTTTATGTAACATGTGCGGTACCTACCTCCGCAAGGTGTGTATCTGCACTAATGATGAAGACCTGCCCGCCCGATGAAGCCCAGAGGTGCTCTTCTACAGCCAGCATGGCTTTGATCGGCAAGACTCCCAGCTTCACCACCTTGGGCTTATCGCTGATCCATAACCCCTCTGCAGTGGGTGGTGACACATCGATATGACATCAAGACATGAGTTATTGTACATTGATGACAACCTTTGCACTTGCACTACTGCACGGCCCATTGCCATCTCACGACAAAGGCCAGTCTTCTTGAACTTTATCAAGGAAATGTTGACACTGCCTTTATAAATGTCACCTATAAAGGTCATTTGCATCAAGAACACTTCGAATACTGCCGGAGAGGCCATTGGCGGTTTTCATAGCCCCCCCACTATGAATATAGATGCGCCGTGAAGCATTAGTCATCGCCAAGCTCCCTCCTGCTCGCACTTCCTACACACTCAGCTCTCCATGTGCCTGGCACCCACGGTGGCAGCTCGGCACAGATGCGACATGCAAAGGGAGCAGACATTTGATTGACCAAAAAAAAAAAAAAATTCTTAAATTAAACGAAAGCCAGTTGGTGTCGCGGCATGATTGTGCAGCCATCTGCAATGGTTCAATGACTTTTAGTGTAAAAGACCTTGCAAGGCGTACACAGTCGTGATGCCAACCCCATCTGAAACATTTACGATGACGTCAACAGGTTTCCCGTTCAAAGTGAAAGCCCTCTGACCTTACAAAAAGATCCACGGGATAAACTGGCATATCCCCCCCCCCCCCACACTGACAAATGACAAGGGCAAAAAAAAAAAAACCCACAAAAAATGAAACACAGAGTTAAATCTTTGAATCTCACTAAACTGATAACCGATTATCCATAATGGCATCTTTTGGAATAAGTGTGACCAAAAATGAAATTTAAAAAAAAAAACAAAAACAAAAAAAATCATGTGCCTGGAGTTAATCAACTGATACTCTCGTTTGACCTTCTGCATGATGACAGTTTGAACAACCACAGAGGCATTCACATTTCTTTCATGTTTTTCCCTTCCAACTGTCTTAAAAACTTTTTCCCATATACTTAATGCTTTGTTGGAAAGGGTCATGTCAGAATTTTAAAATATACACCAGTAAACAAACCCCCCCAAAAATGATTACGTCAAATTAATATTTAAAAATTAAAATAAAAAAAAATAAATAAAAAAAAGTCTCCAGCGTGAATTACTAAGCAAGAAGGGCCCAGTCTCCAAATTGAAGTTCATTTCCTCCAGATGCCAAAATGACTTGCCTAATCTCAACCAGGAAGTGAACGAGGCCTCACCAACAGTGTTTGTTCAAGGGGAGTTACAAAGGCAGCTATTGAAGGAGAGGAGGAGAGGTGCCACACCGGCAGAGATTTCTCTCCGAAGAGAAGTACACTCATGACTGAGAAAGCAGAAGTAATCTCACACTACAGAGGCTAGGTGGAATAAGCATTCCAAGCAACGCCCTTGTTGTATTATTGTAATAGGGGATGCGTGCATCGAAAAAGGATTGAGCCGATTGAGCCGTGCCGTAAAGCACAAAAAATACAAAAGTGCGGACTGTGGAAGTGTCCTCATCGGTCCCTGAATGATAACTTAACATGCGCTTATACGTCGTATTAAATAAATCATCAAACCAGCATATTTGTTTTCTTTGGATAACAAGTGCCACTAACATTCAAAACAACCTCCGCAGGAAGAAGTCGACCACCATCGAGATGAAGCTTCCCACTGTGCGGCGATGACGCGAGACTTTTACCAAATAACAGCCTGGCTTTCTTATATCTTCCCTCTCACAGTCGTCCACAAATCAAAAGCAAGTGGAGCGGAATGAGGGTGACTGACCAGCTTCACGTATGCATTCTAAGAGTTTTCACAGTAAGAAAACGGAGGGACGCAACGTGGCAACACTTGTCACTTCAAGCACTTTTTGATGTTTCGTTCCAATTCATTGTTTGATCGGGAGAGTGTGACAGCTCTCCAGAGTGGAACGTAGGTCGCCTGGGTTCTTCTTTCGTTACAGTAGCTGTGCTTTGTGATATAATGAAATGGGATGAGAGAAGAGGCGGGCGTGTGATCGATCAATAATTGATTAGCTGTTCATTAGGAAGTCATAAATTTGGATTAGCTAGGTTGACTTGAAGAACTGCAAGCATATGTGGCAGCACTGTTTTGTTTTTTTTTTGCTCACAAGTTCGCAATGTGAAATAGGCAAAAAAAAGTCCTAAAAATGTAAAATTTAAGTGAGAATGGCAAAAATATTGCATCGCCACAAAGTCGGTATACTGGGATGTCTGCTTTCAGCTTTTGGAATGGTCACGAGAATATTCTCATGACAAAATTTATTCGCATGCTCACATTTCTCCACGAAAATCAGTTGGCTCGAGTGAATTTATTCTGTTACGGTTGATTTACACATTTTAATTTGAGCTTTTTTTTCCCCAACTCTTGTTCTGCTCCTTTTATAAGAGCCACATTTGTTTTTTAACAAGGCAGACACTTTGGATTTACCCAGTTCACGTATACTTGTCCAGGTGATTGATTTGGAAAAGGTCATCACTTTAATGAAGTACACGACAGTATGCCAAAACTCAGCTGCTGTGAAAATGTTTTACAGGAGCTAACGGAAACCCAGGCAAGCGTTCTCCCACTGAATAATATACGAGTGACAAATATGGTATCAAGTCTTACATTTCAGCAAAAAGAGTTGCTTTGAGGATGAAATCAAGCATTACAGAGGATAACAGACCAAAACGAGAACATTCAGCTGCACCAAAGCCAAACAAAAACACTGCCATGCTCTCTCCTAATTAGTGGGCGCCGGATGAAGGAGCAAAAAGATGCGGCAAGCAGAGCAAGTTGTGCATTTGACTAATGTTTCTCCCAGAAGTAATTGGAATGATATATTTTGGTTGACAAAATACATGCGTATTATTATGAAAAAAAATGAATGTGAATAATGAGAAAATAAGTGAACTGGAGAGAATCTCTGAAAGCCATGTAACAGATGGAACAAAACGGGGAATGGCACAGACGGTGGGAAAAGAGTCCAGCCTGGATCCTTTCCTCTCTCTCTCTATGTATGTCTGAAAGCGAGGATATTAAATAGGTCACCTCTTTCAGAATGGCTTCTCCCAGACAACCAGGCAAATGGAAACAGGACCAGAACACACACGCGCACACATACACACCCACAAAAAGTTGAGCCACGATCACTCGATGCACAGTAAGCGCTAACTCCACCAGCCACCGTGACAGAGCCACCAACTTCGCAACAATGCACTGATTCACATGTGTTGTGGTTGAAACTGACATCCATTTAGGTCAGGCTCAGACTAAATATCTGCGCAAATGATGTTCAGGTTTGAAAAACACATTTCAAGTAACGAAGTGAATATGTTTTTGTTTGATACAATTAGAGTGACTTCACGTTAATTGGCCTCATTCGAGCCATTTAAGAGGGTCAACAAACAAGTGCATTAGGCCATCCCACTGAGAGACATACCCTGAGATCTGGAGTAGATGGCCACAGAGCCGCTGACCAGGCCAGCATACAAACAGTGTTTCATGTAAGCCAAGCTGGTGACAGTGGATTTGTCTGGGGTGAAGAACTGCTGCAGGCGCACTTTCTTAGACCGCTGGCTGCTTTTGTAGACAATAATGCTGAAAACAAAAACAGATATATATATTACAGGCGCGTAGATACAGTACATTGGTGTCAAGTGAAATATATTCATTGGCCATTTCATTAGGTACACCCGTGTCTATTCACTTGAACCGTTTCAGGGGACAGCGGTTACACAAGAGTGGACAGCATATCATGTTATCAGGTGAAAGGGTGCATGAAAGGGTTACATTATGTATCATAATTGTAGAATGGAGTGGTCTAATACCATCCTGCATTGTTCTGTCAGACATTTTAAAAATCATATGTGAAGCCCCCCTCCTTATTAGGGCCGTGCAAGTCATCGAAATCCAGACTAAGTTTGAGTTATGTTGAGGCATGCGCCATGCCATGCCCTCCTATCAAGCTAGCTAAATTTTTGTCGTTCGCCAGAGCGAGTCACTTGAATGATTGTTTTGGTCAATGTTTTTTCACACAGATGACCTTCCAGAACTGTGCCACCGATTTTCTTTTTTTTTTTTTTTTTTTTTTTAATCCGGGTTTCAGACTGACCGTGGTTTGGAATAGGCGCACTTGCAGGGATTCAAACCTGCGCCATCTGCAATGCTGCCTGTACTGCCAATCAGAATGTTAAATTAATGGTTAGTTGTAATGATAATTTAGCATAAAAACACCATTCATTGAGTATTACTATATTTAAATATGGAATTGCTTGAATTGTACCAAACAGAAATAATGATGTGCAATGTATCGAATATTCAGGCCAATGAACGTATGTTTAACATTAACATTACAATACCATATGCATATAGTATTTGTAGTTTCATTGAAGATGACCCCTTATTTCATTGCATGACATGAAATAAATATACAAATATAGTAATGTAACAAACCTCAGTAGCTCAAGCTATTGTAAATTACACCTTGTACATGTGAGGGACATGTGACATTTATGTATTTAGGGTGCGCAGTCATTTTTCGAAGCTTATGCTTCCATTACCTGCCCTCCTCCATGCCAAGGCAAACAGTGGGTGTGACACTGGCTTTTGACAGCAAGACCTGGTTGTTTTGTTGGACTTGACTTTCATCATTTTCCTGAGGCTCTTCTGCTGGGACGTACGCCATGCACAGGATACGGGACTCCACATTAAAGCACTCCGTCACCTTCGGGCTGCAGCTCTGCATGGCAACAATGGCTATCTGGCCCATCTGGTTGGTGCAACTTGCAACCTACAGAGTGAAATGTGTTTAAAAATTCAAGCCCCGCGGGATGTTTTAAACAGTACTCTTCAAATTACACACTAAGCCAAGACCGATGAGGTACCTAGTCATGAAAGCTAAGAAAACATTCACTGCTGGGAGAAATGCCTAAACCCAAAGTTATTATTAAAAAGAATGGAAAAACATCTTGATTGTGAAGTACAGAAGTGTCTGGTTACCTGGCCTGTTTGCTTAATTGAACTATAGTCAGGAGTTGCAAGCAAAGGGATGTGAAACTAGGTGACCTTAAGTGACCTTCAGCAGCCAGCCAGCTGCAGGACGCGTTCAACATGCAGTGTATTAAATCGTCAAGTCTTAACGTCATAATTTTATTATTGTTCAGTGCTGAAGAGGCTATTACTACAGTCATTGTTTTTCTGAAAGAAGGCAGAAAGACATCTTACCCAGACACAACCGTGGCCCACGGCGGGAGTGTCTGCTGTGCTCTCGGTATTGATGTAGGGCTCCGGGTTGTGGACTGCACACTCCACCTGACACAGAGACCATGGAATATTATAGATTTACACAGTAATTCATCAGAAATTTAAAAAACAATATATATTGAATATAGAGTATACCGAACAGCACTTTGCAGAGTTTAAATAGCTACTGAATGGAAGAGACACATCAAAAGCTCAACACACAATCAGGGCACAGACTTGGTTAAACTATGAAAATAACCAAGGCAATTTCTTGCAGGATGTCATCTTCACAAGAAAATTATTGTAGTACTTATTCATGCACAAAGCTACTGCCTGCAGCAAGAAAAAAAAAAGTCTCACCTTGAACTCTTGTAGTTTAGACATGACCACGGGCATCTGTTTGAGCAGGAGGGGGTGTTTCTGCTTTTTGAGTTGATTTCCATCATCTTCTGCAAACAACCAGCCCTGAAGGTTGTCCTCCTCTAATGTAAAAATACACACACAGAATGCTTGATTATCCTGTACATACTTGAAACTTATATGTGTGTCATCATAACAGTGAAGCACCAAACAATTCAGCATTTTAGAGCCGAGAAGTGAACTGTACCTAGAGCCAGTTTAGCCATTTGCAAGTTACTGATCCACGACTGTTTGATGGCTGGGTTGAGAGTATTGAACACTGCACTAAAGAATGTGGCTTTGCCCAACCTGTGAACAAAAAGAGAGGAAAAAAAAAAGATAAGCACAGCGTTGAAGCTTGGACCCTTTTTGCATTTTGAGGTTAAACGTAATGTCAGATAAACAATGCAATTAAAATGCCAAAGAAGCATATTTCATTTTTAAATTATTGTAACATTATGAATTATTTTCCGCAGACGTTTGTCACACATAGATTTGACTGTCTTGCCTGTGCAAGTTAATAACCCTTCAACAACATTGGAAAACATTTGATTCACTTTTACTTTATGAGATTTTAAGTCAAATCAAATAAAATGACATCTGTCTAAGCTGATGCCACCTGAAGGGGGAGGACTCTTTCAATGCGGATTGATAAATGCAGGCTGACAGAAGACGAAGACATATCACTATTCGAGCGCTCGCAACTTTCCAAGCATAATCTCACAAACTGAGGGCATCAGAAATTATGAGAATAAGAAAGTAAAAGCCAGAAAGAGAAGACAGTTGACAGCCCCCGCCCCATAAAAAATGGGGTGCACCCTTGGGGCAGCATCCAGGCTTTATTGCTACATGTGTAAATGTGACATGAGTAATAATGTTGGGAAACAGCTGCAGCACTGGTTTGCCATGAGAAAAGGATCCGCATTTCCTCCTTTGCGATTCATATCTCCGATTAGGGGTAATGCAGGAACATGCTCATTCAAGTGTGTTCTCATGGTCTCTTCTACAGCTATAAACACGGTACCGGGGTACCGGAAAAGGGATACACACGGGGTGAAGGCAAAGTGAAAGAATGCCCATGCATGAATAAACGGCTGAGGATTATAGTTCATAGCTACATTAAATTGCAACAACAACAACAACAACAGACTTGTCTTGTTTGCCAGGCAGCTGAAGCTGGATCCTGCAGCGGTCAGCTGCCCTAATCTCTTCTTCCTTTTTCAGAATCAGCCTCTGGAGACCCGAAACCCAGTCCTGGGCCACTGTGGGGTTCACATTCTAAACAGGCAGAATAGATTTTGAAAAGCCAGAAGCAGAGAGGAGGGGAAAAAATATGAAATGTTCACTACCAAAATGTAGACATTACTAATCAATAAAACATTGTTTGAATCTTTTGTGGCAAACAGAAGTGGAAGAGCTCCAAATAGAGACAACAACAAAGTAAAAAAATGCATCATAAACATCTCAAGTGTTTCCCTGCCTTTTCGACAGACTGCATACCTACCAAACGTACACACATCATATCTCAGTTGAAAATAAAGAAGGCCAATTATTTATATGCTCTTAAATGTTGAATTCCAAGTACCCACACCCCTTCATGGTCGTAAACTTGCACCTCTTAAGTGGTGTGAGCACTTGTGGGGAGGCGCTAATTTAAAGCTTGCATCACATTGTTTGGGGTCCCTCGCTACTGTTCTTCTTTAAACAAAAACGTTAGTACAAAAATTTCACCAAAAAAAACTGAGACTTAATACCACTGTTTATACAAAACTGGAGCAAAGAGAATCAAATGGACTTTGGTCTCCATCAAGTAACGAACTATCATTGGACGTGCCGGTTTAATAACGTCTCGTTTGATGATACCAATGGCTGAATCTTTCATGGAGCAATTTGCAAAATTATAATTAGAATCTGTGCCATTCAGAATATTAAATTTACATCAAGGGACACAGCCTCTTTTAATTGGCATGTCCCACTTAACCGATACACCTGAGACTAGTGCACATAGGAGCTTAATCGGTAGTCTGGCTAGTACTAACAGAAAAGAAAAGAAAAAGAAAAAAAAGGGATTTTTTTTTTCATTTTCTTAACATCACTTTGGACTTCTTCCTGAAACAGTAAAGAATAATAATCCGGACACAGTGCTACTACACAGCTACCTGGTAGTTGCCTTTGAGGCTGCTGATCATGCCGGAGATCTGGTTGACCAGGTTCAGGTCATGGATTAGGTTCTGCAGATCCTGGTACAGCTGACCTGGACCCATGTAGAGTTTGTCTACACAGAGACACAGAAGCATAAGTGACTGACAGTCATCAAAGGTGACACCTATGATGTACAGCATTCACAGTACAAAGGCAGCACAGAGAGTGAGATGCGTCAAAAGGAGATCAATAAAGGGCGATAGGTCTGTTTCCCACGGTAATCGCCGAAAGCTATGCAAACTAGGCTACTGATCATGGGCCACATATATTTTTTCACAAGGTCATCTGAATGGCTTTAAGCATTGCCTTTTTGCACTTCTCAAACAATGTGTTGGGGTGCAAGCTCTTGCTGTAATAGACAATGTGAACAGGTACCATTATTTTTTTAGCCGAGCAATGCTGACCAGAAGAACCAAGGGCCTTATCTGAGCAGAGTAAAAAAAAAATCATATCCAATGTCAAGGTAATATCCTTGTCCAGTTTCCCAACTGTTAACTCAAAAAAAAAACTGTCAGACTACGAAAATGTCAATACTGTACTGCACTACCCTTGGAAATGCATGAGCGCCCCCTGCATGCTGTACATCATATACCAGTTGATTTTAGTGGTTTGGTGAGTAGCCTACTGCGTTTATTCATTCTTCTGTACTGTACTGTAGATGTTGACAATGTCATTAAAATGATCCACATTCATTTTTATGCGCATAAACTACAGATAAGGCAAAATTCTGAGGTATGACGCTCTTTTGCTCCACGTGGCTTCATCTGAACTGTTCGGTACAAAAGAAGCTGTATGTGATTTTCAAGGATCATCTGACAAAATAAACAGACAAGGGATTGAATTCCGGTCAAGAATTCAGGCATAAAGGCTGAATAAACCGTCCATGAATGATATATGGCGTGTCATTTCAGAAGCGCGTTCTATAACGGTCCGTGTGCATTCAGTCAAGGCAGGGGGCTGCCTTACCAGTATGGTTCCACTGAACATTTGTTCCAATATCCACACCATTTTCCGTCACTCATTTGTTGTGATTTTTTTCTAGTTTGTATGTGCAAAATCGTTTTTTTGTATTTGATGTCAATTTGTCTAAATCAAAAATGAATGATACTTATCACTTCACACAAGCAAACACAGACACAGCATTTTAATGACTACATCGAGAACTTCTAACACAGGTAGAAGTGTATTCATTAGAATAACTGACCTCATTAAATTGACCATTCACTGCTGAACCGCGGTGATTGCCAGTGAAATTAGTGTCCAAGTCGTGAATGACTCTTTGTGAGAGAGCCAGCATTTTCAAACAAAACAGACAAAGAGGAGCATCCTCACACGAGACCGACCCCAGCAATTAGACAAACCCCAAAAACAATATGCCGGACTTATGGTGTTGACAGATTTTTATGTTATGAATGAGGATAAGCGGATAATGGATGGATGGATTTATTCTTTTAACAGTCTGTTTTTGTATGCGATGAAGGTGCATGTCCTCTTACACTGATTTGTTTTTGTCACATGAATTATATATTGCACAATTTCAGCAAGACACCTTAGAATGTAATCGGGGGAGGGGCTCAATCCAGTAATTTTTTTTTCTGGCCTTCTCCTAGCATGAAGTGCAAACACACTTGTGTCAGGGCAAGAGAAAGCTGCCATTCTGTCAGTTGGAAGCCTGTGAATGCCCTTCAGATGTTATGGAGGTCTGCCTGTGCCATCTGTTAAACAAACTCATATACAGTACTGGCTGGACAGCTTATTTAGCTCATTGACAAAACAGTGACTGGTGAATTAATATGACAGACCACACATATTGGGCTTATTAGGTGTGTTAGTAGTCATTCTATAGTGAATAGGAAGAGCAGTGTGTCGGTTGAAAAATAATTGTATATGCAAGACTGTACAGTATTGTATTGTCCAGGTGAAATATGAATTGACAGGGTAAGTCATCAACGTTAGGGGGCCGCAATGTGAAATCATCATTAGCTGTGGAACGGAAGAGACGTCACAGCTGCAGTTACATCTGGCCTGTTTAACCATTCAATCCTGTGTACACCATGGCTGAGATGCAGCGGCTTTGAGAGGAAGTGTTCTTGTTGTGAAAGACATTAGCAAAATGAAACGGACAATTAGGACGGCGGAAAAAATCATTGGCACCGCCCTACCCACTCTTGAGGACTTGCACACTGCAAGAATCAAGACAAGGGCACAGAAAATCCTCCTGGATCCCCCGCATCCTGCCCACCACCTTTTCCAGCTACTCCCCTCAGGCAGGCGCTACAGATCCATGCGCACCAAATCCAGCAGACACTTAAACAGCTTCTTCCCTCTAGCCATTAACTCCCTAAACAGTCACTGACGTAGTCACTCTTCTTGTACAACAAATATTGTATCTCTCTAAAATGGTTCAATGATTTTCTGCACCAACTGTACAAACTGTCATCGTATTGTATTCTACCACTGATCACTTTAGCTCTGCTTGAAACTATGGTTCACTTACATTATGAAATGTCCTTCCATACCTATTTGTCATGTTCTTGTTTATGATGATACTAATGCAGCGTGTATACCGGAGGCAAATTCCTTGTGTGTTCTACATACTTGGCCAATAAAGATGATTCTGATTCTGATTCTGATTCTGAAATCCAACAAGGTTCACAACTCTGGAAGTACTTGTAGATGATTATGTTTGTGATCATGGTTTATTAACTATGTAGCTTTTGTACATGTTATGAAACCAAATTCACACTCTCGCGAGTAAAAAGACCTAAAAGTGACGGGCCTCACAAATGATGTTTTGAAATCATTTTTGTCAGATAAGGGAAACAGCAGCAGTTTTGACAGCTTGAGGTTTGTTCCCTTCTAAAGTGGCTCAGTGGGCATCAGTGACAGGTATGAGCCAAGAGTTTCCACTGACATCATTGCACTGGACAGCTAACAGTCTTGAGGATTGAAAGGGGGGAAATTATGCACTCAACTGGCGGGACAGACTTTTAGTACGTTTTGGAAACATCTGGAAATTCCAGGAAAATGACAACAATGGGCGATAACGTGAATAATTTCATCTGAGACTCGTGAGTCAAGGCCCATAGACTTACACTTAAGTCAATGGGCCTGGAAAAAAAAGAGGCAATTTTAGGGTTGCGCTCTATGAAGCAATCCATCACAAAAAGGTATCAATATTCATTACCGTAGCATTATGGACTCTGTTACTGAAAGACAAAGAGTAGACAAGCAGACATACTTGGCTTTGCGTTGATGACCACTTTCTCCCCAGAATGGGAGGTAGGGTAGCGAGTGGTGTCCGGAATGTCCTCACTGGACCCAAACTCCAGCGCTTCTACAAAACTCAAAGGAACACTCCACTTTAGAAGGTACCGCTGGTCAATTGGGGCACCGCCACTACTACTGCCGTCCTGGAACCTGACAAGAGAAGATAATGGTTTAAAAAACAACAACAACAACAAAATTGAGCTGGGCAACCCTTTGTAATTGGAAAAATAAAATGAGATGTTGTTCAAATTCAAAAGGATAACTGTTTCGGAGAATAAATGGATGAATGAAAACACAGGTATGTATTATATGAGTGTACATTAATTTAAGAGCATCGGTTGCACACAAAATCGCTGTTCAAAGGAAAACAAAGGAACAGAACATGAATTCCATAAAAAGAAAGACTAACTCAAACAACAAATAAATGTGACTTTTACTGTGGTCTGACATACTGGAGGTAAAATGGGCTGTCACTTATATAGCGCTTTTCTACCTCGGGTACTCAAAGCGCTGTACAGTGTTAACTTATTCACCTACTGATGACACAGCATTGGCAAGGGCCCATCTCATTTTGGCAGTAAAGATGGGTTACAACAAAGTCATTTAATTTCGACCATCTTCAAAAGGGATTGCTTGCAAAGAGACTTGGAAAAATTCCATGGTACAGTGGCTACCTATGCTTCCAAACCCAAATCTATAGGACATCACTCACACACAGTGTTTAGCATCTCTCTGTTTTACTATGAGTCTAACTGAAACACACAAACCAAAACCCAATACAAAATAAATTAAAAACACGTCTCTCAGAAACAAACGGAACACAGTACCGTATATTGGTACTCATGGAGAGGAGAAGACGTCATTTAAGGGGGAGCGTTAACATAATTTACAGTAGTTTACGGTCACTGACCGCATATTGGCCGTGGCACACATCAGGACATCGTTGAGTAGGAAAAGGCGTCGCTCCTTTGTTTTGATGACTTCACCGCGCTCATTGTAGACTGTCTCCACCATGTCGTCTGAACGGATCAGGTAGCGACTACCGTTGCTCAGAAGCTAACAGGATAAAAGCAAAGCAAAGAGTGTGCTTGAGTGTTTGTTTCATTCTGTAATAATGTTCAGTGATGCAAAAGTTAATGAGAAAATCAAATTTCATTCCTGCTCATTTGCTCAACTTGATTCAGAATAAGTGAGATAAAAGCAAAGTCATGTGAGGCCATGAAAAGCAGAATCCATGTAAATTAAAAAACTGCTTCCTTTGGGAATAGAATAAAATTTACAAAAACAATAAAAAGTCAAAGTCATTTAAAGACATACAATACAATGCACCTTTATTTACAAAATGTCAAAAACTTTCATATGTAGAACTAAGTCAACTTAAAAACCCGAGACTATACACCATGTACAGACCTTGTTGAGGTAGCGCTCATTCACAGCCTTTGCAATGTGACGAATCTCGCAGCGCTGGTCGGCTTCTCTCTTCTTTTCATTGAGCTTCTCAGCCAGGGTCTCAAGTTCTGTTAACGCCATCTGCAGGGGCAGGCGGTCTGCATGGCCCACTGGTGTGTTTCTGAGCATGTCCTGGTGAGAAAAAACAAAAACAAAACAGTCCACAAAGACCCATGATGTGTAAATATATAACAGAGTTACACTTTTACATGTAGTGCACTTTAATTTTAGCTGCCTTATTGCATGTAATCATGCAGTTTGCCACTATGTCCCAGTTGTTTTAAAAGACTAAACGTGAACCACATTTCTTTTCATGAAGAACCATTTTGCACGCCATGCATTTATTGGCTGTCCTTGATGTGACACCCAGTGCTTGTTTTCATGAGTCAAACACTCCATCTGCTGGTGAATTTCATACATGCAACACCTTAAATGTGCTGTCTAACGTGAACAGTTCGTTGACATCATACCTGGAGAAGCAAAATGAACTGTGGGAACCTCTGGATCGGTTTCATCATCAAGCCATACAAAGTCATCCTGTCAGTGCTTGTCTCTTGACGATGCTGGAATAAATAATCCAAAACAAATTAGAAATATCCACCAAACAGGTATCGGCTTTCAACCCAGCAAAGAAATATTTCACCATCAAATATCATTTATTAATCTCAAAATGATAAGTACTTAAATATCGAACCTTTAGGAAGTCCAGGAAGCCAGGTTTTGATGCACATGTTTTTCTCACGACTGACATTGCCGTACTGAAGTTGTTCACATACTCACTGTAGGCATCCAGCACCATCGACTTTGAGAACTGTTGAAATAGGCAAAATAGCAAAGAAGCGTGTGTTTCTTTCCTCTTCCTGTGTTCCCCGAGAACAAGAGCTCAAGCTTTTTTTTAACAATACATTATTTATACAGCCCTTGATTTAATTAGTGCTGCAAAGCCCCTATTTTTTCTGTAAAAAATCTTCTTCTCCTCAAAGAATCACATTTTTCTGTCACTAAACATGAACGAAAAGTCAAACTTGGAACACACACACGGGCCTGGGGAAGTTTTTTTATATTTTAGAGGTTCCATCAATGGGTACAAAAAAATGTGGTTCTCTAGCGCCCCCTACAAGGCGTTAACAGAGCCCTGTTTCAGTACCAATATTGGAAGGCACAAGAAGCCCGAGATGTACAAAAAACGATTTTGGGAGGCCCTAAAATGTACAGTATATGAATGAACAATTTAGTCCCATTATTTTTATATTTACATTGGTCATACTTTTGCCCACTTGTCCTAGATGCTTAACCTACCTGCCTTCAAATTAAAAAAAGGATACTATTTTTGAGGGGATAAACATGGGTGTAACATTGAACACACGCAAGGTGGCTAAAATATTTACATTTTAGAGGGTTGCTGTCCTATGT
This sequence comes from Hippocampus mohnikei, assembly GCA_026261675.1. Lineage (NCBI taxonomy): Eukaryota > Metazoa > Chordata > Actinopteri > Syngnathiformes > Syngnathidae > Hippocampus > Hippocampus mohnikei. Next base: position 7,965,425 of record JAKGUB010000521.1, read on the forward strand.
GCCAGTACACCAACGTGCCAGTACCACGACGTGGCCAGGGTTGCGAGGGCCCTTTATAGCTGCTTGTAGCTCTGCTTTAAGTACTTTGTCTATCTTGATTCCAAGCTTACCGAGGCTACGAAGACATCACCAATCATCGCCAGGCTGTCCCATTCTGCCACTCGACTTGCCAGAGCAATCTGGAACAAGAAGTGGCACTGCAGGATCTCTCGCACTCTGTAGAAGGTCATCTTCAGTTTCCTGTCGCTCAGTAACCTCGGCTCAATCTGGGACAAGGGCTTTTCATAGTGCTGCAAGAGCAAAAATCATTTTACATGTAAATGTAATCAAGTGCATCACACAACACAGACAAATTGCTGCTTCTGTCCTGGTATACCTCTAATATTCTCTTCAATGCATCAAGATAGTTCTTCTCACTCTCCAATATAGAGCCCAATATACATCGTCTCACCAGCTGTAGGGGACAGTTTTTATGATAGTTTTAAATTGGTCGTTTTACGAAAATGGAAACTAAATCGTATTTTGCTTACTTGTTGCTGTGACAGCCCCTCTGGGGCTGGACCCAAAATTGGCTCAACGTTAAAACAATCCACCTCAATGAAGAGTTCAGACTCCTCATCTTCCAAACAGGTAGACTTCCTCTCTAAATCGTCATGAAGACAACAACAAAAAAAGAAATATGATTTTAATAGAATGAACTGTCGAGAAAGAAAAACAAATGCTGTAAAACGTGGGACAAACTGCATAATTGCATAAAGGATTAAACTAGGGCATAATCACTTTTTCAATTTACTTACCATTATAGAAAGACTTGGTTTTGATGAAAGAACGTCCCTTCTTAACTGCGGCTTTGGTTTTTTCAAGCCCATCTTTGGTCCCTTCTTTAGCTGCTTTCACCAACTTTTGCATCTTAAAAGTGGGCCAAAACATAATCAGCCGTTTTTAAAACACAACTTCAAATGGTATACGTTCTACCCAAACTGATGACTGCACTTGGAAAGTTTAGTACATATAGCCCAAGTGCTACTGAGCGTAATGTAGCACACAGAATAGGAGTGTTGTTAAAATCTGGACGCTAATATAGGATGGCAGCAAGTAACACACAGCAGAGAACGACACAGTAACTGGGACATCTGATAAGTGTAACAAAGACTCCCTGATCTGGCATTAAGTGCCTCTAAATTTGTTCCTGCAGGTTTTGTACTTTGATTTGTACATGTTATCATTGAGGAGGGTTGGATCAAAGGTTCTAATTATCTAATTAAGTTTCTGGTAGCTAAATGAACTCGTGCCCCAGTTCACTGTAAAACAATACGTATATAACTAGGCAACACATCATTGTGTCAAACTTTTGAACCTTCAGTGGGATTCATAATGATGAGAGCAGCCAGTGCATCAGTCAATGAGGCGAACCCACCACCACTACCACCGCCAACACAAAGCAATGACATTCGTGCAGGAGAGGCGTACCACAGGGTCAGTTATAGATGCTCACAATCAAGTCATCCAGACTGAGAGTTAAAAAAAAGGTTGAAACTAGTGGAACACAAGTCAGGCGAGGCGAGCTGCAGCTCGTTTACCTTCTGCTCGTGTTTCTGTTTGAGCTGCTGCAGCTCGACAGTTCCCACTGTATTTGCCATTAGATCTTTCATCTTTTTCTCATAGTGTTCTTTCAAACGGCTCAGATCTTGAGAGAGCTAAACAAAAGCAAAGCAAGCATTATTGATGACGCTTGGCAAGTGTGCTTGGCGGTGATATCTGCAGCAAACCCAAATATGTGGTCATTTTATGTTTGGACACAGTCATAATTATAATGAATAACAACACTAAAGAAAGGTATATTCTTTCGATATTTTAATTTAAAAAGTGCTTTTTTTTGGAGTGGTACTTTTTTCCACCTAATCAGAGGAGAGTAACATTAATAGTAAAATTAAAGTATATTATAAACATGTATAACTGTAAAAATGTCATATATTTAACATAATATTATTCTATATTTTTTCTTGAATTCAAATAATTTAATTAATAATATTAATTTCCATGTAATTTAAGGGGTGTAGAATAATGGGTTAAAAAAAAAACAATTTCAGAATGTGTGGCTGATACGTACACATACTGCACATGTTTCAGTAGATGTGCATTTCAAATCCAAGCATACACTCAAAATTTTTCTTAGCTGTTCTTCCTGTTGAAACAGTAACAGGAAAGAAAAGGCTGAGTAAGTACAGTAATTGTGGTACCCACATGGGTCTTCGTCTGGGCGGGCTTCCCCCTCATGAAGGCAACGGGCAGGCCATTCTCAGAGCGCCCTTCCCCATCGCTCGTCTCATCGTAGCTTTCAAACTCACTCGAGCTCCAGCCATTGTCGAGATCACCTCCTTCCTCACCGAGCTCCACGTCGTCATAAATCATCTCATCCGGTTCTGAGTGAGCGGAGAAGAAATCAAGATGTTTTCTATTTGGCAGCTAATGGGTTGCAGTTACAGGCGAAAACAGCATTTGTTAAGATTAGGCAATAAAACTAAAAGTAGATTACAAAATGAAACTAAAATCAAAGAAGAGGTGCAATGTCATTGAAATTGTTGACACACCATGCAAAAAAATTAAATTAAAATGATGAAGACATGAAATACCTGTATTGGAGTCAGAGTTGTCCCTCGGAACATCATCGTAAATCACCTCATCAGGGTCTAAAACCAAAAAGCACAAATCGTGAGCCGCAATCTAACGCTCTGAATTCACAACCATGAGTGGATGCCCACAGTGGTTTGCTTCCTCAATAAAAAAAGGAAGGAGGTCCAAGACCTCAGACAAATTTTGAAACAAAGTGAAACAGTCTGAATGAAGGGCAACTGTGTCTAAGGATAGAAAATGACATTGTTCTTTGCAGTACTTACTTTCCATCCATGAAGTATTTGCAGGATCCGATGCCCACTTTGCCAGAGCATCCTCCTCTCTAATAGGTGGGAAATCTTCACTGAAAACACTTGGAAGACATTGAAACAAATCCATCAGTCAGTCTTTTCATCTTACTGAAACAGAAGTGGATTAACTGCAACGGTATTTGTCTGAGAGTTACAGTATCAAATGGCAATGTGCCAAACACACACCTGTCAGCGGAAATGTTCCCGGTCCGAATCACTGTGACTGAAGGGAAAGAATGGAGAAAATGTGGTCAAAGCATGCACCTCTTAGTTAGACAGATTTAAACCATAGCTGCTGTTCTAAAAAAATTTATTATCTAACTCGCATACATATTGGAGATACTGACACAAATCAGGTCCATACTACAACTGAACTTTACAGAAATGCTGTACTTGTAAAATGTGCCGCACGGTGTCACTAAAAATTCCACTTTGCCTTGCAGCAGAGCCAGAAAAAAGTGAAGTGAAATTTCCAACAAAGCTTATGTAGGGCTGGAACAAGCAAGATCGTATTACATTTTGAGGCGGAAAAGTTAAATTAGTGCTTTGGGTTTAAGTAAAGGCCGGCGCTCGCGGAGTGCCCTGCCATTCTCTCGACAGATGGTGTTTTCACATATTTCACTGGGTAAACTCTATGATAAGATAAACCATATGTGCTTAAAATAAATATGGTAAAGAAGGCACGTCTGACTGTCTTGTAATAATAATGTCAAATGGTTTGATTTGGTGTAACTTTGAATGACTTTCACTCTAAGCTGACTCTACAGCATGCTAGTCTTTCAGGAAACAGCCAAATATTCAATGCCAAAACATTATGGCAGGGGGCTAAAATTAGGATAGATTTCCATGTGGCGAGGCTTTAGGAAAAACAAAGTGAGAGAGTGGAAAAGTGGGGCGCAATGAAAGTTGAGCGAGCACTTGTGTGCCTTGACCTTGGCTACAGTATGTAGGTCTTTGTGCGGGCTGAGAGGAATTTGACCCCTGGCAGAAAATGAAATGACCTTTGGCAGTAGCAAGACTGGCACTTGAAGCCGAAAAAGAATGCATTCCTTTGAAATTTTTTCTTCAGTAGTGTGGATGGATTGTAAAGGGCTCCTAGATCCTGGCTGGATAAAAAAAGTGAGAGAAAAATAACAAAAAACTTTGAATTGATTTTTACCATCCTCATCCACAGAGAGATGTCGAATGATGACAGGTGTGGTGTACGCAGGCGTGATGAGCGGTACGCCAGACGGAGTTGCATAGCCGCAGGGCACTGGTATGGAATAGCCTGAGGTGATGCCACCAGAGCTGCTGCGGGTATCCGGGGATTCTCCAACTTGTTCCGTGGGCTCTACTGGTTCAGGCGGAGAAGAGGAGCAATCCTGTTGCTCATGGTGCTGCGGCTCAATTGGAGTGATGTCGATCACAGAGTAGGGATTGACTTTGGAGGAGCTCTTTGGGAGACTTTGGACATCGCTGGACGCTCCCTGCTGTTCACTCTCTGATGTGAGTAAACACATAGTTAGTAGATAAAATGGTGGCATCAGCCACAATATATCATTCCCTTGTAAACGATAAAATTACATGAAGATCGGCTTCATGCAGTGTTTGGCCGATTATGGTCACTTGTCACATTCAGGGGTTGCATAGTAAGTGCATAGTTGCCTAGTAAGTGTGAAAACGCGTCCCAAATATTCCTTTTACATTCATTAGACACTTAATGCATTGTTCGGTTACATTTTTTAGCTAGACGAAAATGAATATTGCCTCAAAATATGATGTAAGCATACCATTTCTTACAACCATAACAATATTGAAGGATTAATATTTCTGAGACAATATCAATAAAAGTTATTGTCTTTCTCATGGAGGCAGCATTTCAGCAGCATGTATTAATAGAGTGAAGTCTATTTAGGGGTGCTGGAGAGGTGGCTCCGTCAGCAAGTTGAATCTCAGATCTAGGAGGAGCAGTGTGGTTTTCATCCTGGCGGTGGAGCAGTGGGCCAGGTCTATACCCTCGGGAGGGTGCTCGAGGGTGCACGGGGAGTTCGCTCAACCAGTCTACATGTGCTTTGTGGACTGGAGAAAGCGTTCAACCGTGTCGCCCAGGGGCAATCTTGTGCAGGGCGCTTCATGAATATGGAGTACAGTATCAGATGTCCTAGTACGGGCAGTTTGAACCCTGTACGAGCCGTGTCAGAGTTTGGTCACATTGCCGGCAGTAAGTCAAATCTGTTTCCGTTGAGGGTTAGACACCGCCAAGGCTGCCCTTTGTAAGCGGATTCCGTTCGTAACTTTTATGCACAGAATTTCTAGGTGTAACCGAGGTGGTGAGGGATGGCAGTTTGGTGATCTAAGAATTACATCATTGTTTTTTTTTCAGATGATGTGCTGGCTTCTTCACGCCGCGACTTTCAACTCTCACTGAAGCAGTTTGCAGCGGGGTGCGAAGGGTCTGGGATGAAAATCAGCACCTCCAAATCAGAGACCATGGAAAAGGCGAGAATACCCTCTCCAGGTTGACAGTATTAAACTCATTCAGTACCAGCCAATTCTAGACCAAGTCTGAAAAGACGTTTAAAAACGTCTTTGGGAGTGAATGAGTCAATCAAGAAATGGTGCAAGTAAGAGATGAGTCTCTGGTGAGGCTCGGCCTTGCATTCCGTTCCTTCATTAGAAATACGACAAACTGGCCCCAACTGCTGCTGCTGTCCGCTGTCAACTGTTAGTGACAAAAACCAGAACCAGTCCAGCAGCAGACAGTCAGTGATACAAGGTGTCATGAGAGAAATACACCACCCCACTTTAGGATTAGCCAGATAACTAATCAAAACAAATCAAGGGAACATGAACAACAATGACCAATTGACAAACACTCATAAGATAGTGACTTATATCTAAAGAAGACGCATATCAAAGAAAGTACTGTATTATTAAGACAAATATTTGTGTGACACAAACCTGTTCTTTTAGCATCGGTTTCTATAACATCCTCGGGTGGAGGAGGCAGTGGTAAATCGAGCTGGTTCTCCTCAGTCCCCTCATCTGCTGCTGCTTCAACAGCTGTCAAGAACCGGCATTCGGATGATTCTGCTGAGGGAGGTGTGTCAGGTAAAGTGGAATGTATGTGGGGGGCCAGACTGGGGCTAACACCCTCTGCCGGATGACACACAAGGTCGGTGCAACTCTGATCCTTGTTGCTGGGCTTAGGGGGTGGCCGGTCAACCTCAAGGATGTCATCGCCACTGTCATCAAAGTCAAAGGCTTCCCCTTCATCTTCGTCTTCATCCAAAACTGCATATAGAAATATAAATGATTCAAAAATATGAAGGCGTACAAAATCAGATCCAGATTAATAAGAAATGAAGTATAAGTATAGTTATCAATATTTTCTTTTAATCAGAGGTTGGTCACAACCACCTATATTTTCTCCGTCACATTTACCTTTCTGGATTATTGAGTCACAACAGCACTCTTGCCTGAGTACAAATTTTGGAGGCTGTATGGAAGACACTTGCCCAACCCACAAAGTGAATTTTATGCACTCTCCACATGGCCATTGAGCTCAGTTGGTTAGAGTCTAAGAGTGTGGTGCCAAGTCATGGGTTCAATCGCTGTGTGGAATTTCAGGACTTGTCATCCCCGAAAGGCCATTTTGGAGCATAAAAATTGTTACGAACACCCCTCCGAAATTAGAACGTCGATCAGTGTCAAAAGTCAAGAGGCTTGAGACATAACATCAAAGTAAAAGCCAACAAAGCAAATGAGTGCGTTGAATTCAATTTCTTTTTGTTTTGCAAATAGAACAGTAAATTAGCAAATCTAAAGATATGAGATCAAATGCAACATCACTAAATGCTTTGTTGGAAAAATACATGTGAAAATAATCAAATGGGTTTTTAAATAACTTTAATGCCTGGTCGCTCTATTTCTGTCCATTTAAGAGCTACACACAGACTTATAATTAAGGGTGGGGTTGACAAGAACAGTGAATTTTCTCACCCCAAAAATAATATAGCTCCAAAAAAAAAGCAGATTAGGTCTTGAGCTGACTCAGTTAATGATTCAAGGAATTGCAATCGCATCGGAGCGGTCACTCGACAACAGACTGGAAGCCCGCAACTAATATCTTTCCAGTTTCCACACAGCAATTAGGCCAGCCAAATACACAGCTGTGAGGGGAAAGGAGTGCAGCGCATGTTGATTTATCTTGGTTTAATAAACGGGGGCAACATTCGTGACATTTAAAACGGAGTCAGACAAAGAGGAGAATACTGCAGGATGAAAAATGTGTCAATATCTGGCACTATACTCTAATATTACAGGTCTCCCACTTTTTCAAGCAAGCGCTGCTCAGTCTTCATTTTTCTGCAGTCATGGCTTGATTGTCTTATAATCCACATTATGACTCTCATATCCTTAATACATTCCCAAAGATAACACAAAATTCCAACTTTGCACTGGGTGTTAAATTTCTCTCACAACAATGTGGCTTGTGCTTCACAGTTTACCTTGTCAACATCTCATTATCTTTTAACAGACTCTGGCTCTTCATGTTTAAGGCATCTGCTTACATTATTATGGTTGCATTTTTTAAATATATAGTTAGTCATTATTATTATTATTATTATTATTATTAATATTATGACTACTAAAACTAGTACAGTGGAACTCAGAGGTCAAACAATTTATTCTGGGATCTGGGCGACCTACATCAATGTAGGCAGAAATAATGCGTTCCTAAGATCAAACTGTGGTCATCATAAAACCTGGACTCTACACTAACTTAGATGAGTTGAATCAATCAACTAATATAAACATTATCATGTTAAGTTTCAATTGGGTGCAAGGTTATGATGGGCAAACACTCTGTGACACCGCTTTAAATGATGCGTATATATGAAGTAACGCTTACTTTGCATCACTTCTGGGGTACATTCTTCCTCTCTTTTGGACCATTTCAGATTTTGGGTGGAATGGTGGTTCTTCAAAAACTTTTCTCATCCACATTAATGTTGTAATAAGTATTAAGGCTCCATGTTTTCCATATCCCAGGTAGGGGTGGGCTCATATGGGTTGGTAACACAAGATGTATATTATAGCTCTCATCTGCCTCACTCTTAGGTTGGGTGTGTGTAACTGCTTACTCCTACCGTCTCTGCACAGCCGGGAAAGAGAATGAAAAAGTGGCTGGCCTCTTATCAATATTTTCAGAAGCAGTTCGTTTCGTGCAAGACTGGACCAGTATTCTTAAATGCCATAAACCTGCTCAAGAAATGTGAACCTTACATTCCGTGACAGCATCAGCTATCTCCTAAGAAAAGCTATTTTGGCACTGGTACTCATTTGCGGGAGCACATCAAAGCATTTCACAAAATCAGATGGTTCCTCTCTGTCCCACTTTGCTCAAGTTTCTCTTATTTAATGGACTATTGTTACCCAGCTTCCTTTACCTCCCGCTGGAAATGTTTCACTCTGTTCTTTCATCATTCCTTGAGACACATGACCCTAACCATCTTCTTTTTTACACATTTGAGTAGGTATTTTATTTTTATTAGGTGGCTGATAATGTCTTCTTTCCATGCCATTACCATGAAATGAACCACATCAAAAGGGTGAAGCTTGCCGCGCCTCCGTGCCTAAGTGGCGCACTGCTTGCAGGCAAGTATATCTGAACTCACAGCTCGAAAGCCGGAGGCTTTGAAGTCCCTCACACAGCCATGAATGCATCTTTGAATTACTGCTGAAAGTCCCTCACACTTTGACAGGTGGTTGTTCCACCTTGTAGTCACGGTGCTCAAACACTGACTGTGAATAGTGCCACAGGTCAACACTCTGACCCTGTGTCAATCTTTATCACATTCAAGCTTTGTGAAAAATAGAAAACCTGCAAGCAGAGATGCTATCAGTCTTTTTTTTTCCATCTGTTTGCTACTAATGGTGCATGTGGAACGAAGACAAAGCATATCTACTGGTTCACCGAGTGTGAAGGACAATTATTTCCCTGGTAAACTCTTTTGGAGGGTACGAAGACAAATAGTGGATCTGGAATAGAACAGAACTAGATTTTTCATTGAATTTGGAATAATGATGCTGCACAAAAAAGGGGTCAGTTGAGTACGATCTAAATAGGCTGTTTTTACAACCGCATGATAAAAATCAATGGGATTACTTTTTTTCGTGCTAGTTACACACATTTTTTGGGTGTATTTTTGTGTGTGAGTCAGCCGGAAGGCACACAAATGGAACAACCAAGCATGATGGTCATTGTTCACCATTCAGTAGAAAATTTTAAATATATTGCTAATTTGTACCAACAGAATATCTTTGTATGCATGTAGGGAAGCTGTTCAAAATTATTCATTTTATTTAATTTTATTTTATTTTTTTGTTACCGGTACTTCAGTGCTCACACTCTTTGGTGCCCAGGTACCAAGCGCTCCAACATGAAACATTAGAGGAGATCAGGGCATGCAAAAATGTCTTGCAAACATTCATTCATCTTCCGAACTGCTTGATCCTCACTAGGGTCGCGGGGGGTGCTGGAGCCCATCCCAGCTGTCTCCGGGCAGTAGGTGGGTGACACCCTGAATCGGCTGCCAGCCAATCGCAGGGCACACAGAGACGAACAACCATCCACGCTCACGCTCACACATAGGGACAATTTAGTGCTCAATCAGCCTGCCATGCATGTCTTTGGAATGTGGGAGGAAACCGGAGCATCCGGAGAAAACCCACGCAAGTGAGAACATGCAAACTCCACACAGGGAGGCCAGAGCTGGAATCGAACCTGGTATCTCTGCACTGTGAAGCAGACGTGCTAACCACTCGACTACCGGGCCGCCCCTTCTTGAAAACAATCTTCAGTTATTCATAGCAGACTGCAGGAAGGTTTTGAAAAAGTTCATTTTGGGATTCTCATGTCACATTCCTGGACCATGTTTTCTGAGAACCACCCATTCAAAGTGCACATTATGCTTGAGAAATGACAGTAATAGTTAACAACACTAAATCTTAAGAACTGTGCAAGTGAGTGACCAGCTGGCGATTTCTCTGGCCTGTGTCTATTCCTGAATGCCGTGTTTAGTCGATCTGTGTAGTGAAGCGGCATTCAGTTAAACACTGAGGCACATTGTCTCGTGTACACGCAGCACATTTTACTCTTGTAACTCCCTCGATCGTCTGCCTACATTACACAGTGGAGGAGTGGCATTGTCTGTGTTTGCATTGCAAGAATCATCCCAGCAAAAGATGACATGTAGCTGTCCACAAAGGGGTGAATAAAACTATTTCAAGCTGTAATGTTTAGGCCTGTCACGATAACATTTTCTAAGAAGACATATTTGTGTGCCTATGAAGTGACGTGAAACATGCAACTCAAACTTAAACAGTGTATGAGCACATGTGATTGCCAACAAGCACAGCAGCAAGCACGCAAGGTGACTGATGGGAAGAAAGGAATGATGATGATGTATGTAACAATCACACATGTAGATAGCCATTTATCAAGTCAGGAAAAAAAAACAAAAACAATTTTGTCAATTTTATTCATTAAGTTGATATAGAATTTATAGAGGTAGGCCAAGTCATCTTTCTCTCAAAGATGACTGGTTGGAATGAAATCCTAAAGTTGTGTTTTGGATTAATCTCAAAGATCTTACACAAGATAGGGAGTGACTTTCAAACAATGCATGTTACCTTATGAACGTTTGAGTGCACTTTTAAAACAAAAGTGCCTCCACTAAAACTTTGGCCCGTACGGGGATCGAACCCGCGACCTTGGCGTTATTAGCACCACGCTCTAACCAACTGAGCTAACCGGCCATGATGACCTGCATGGTCTGTGTGAGGTTTTCTGAGGGAGTGCTTTTGAACTCACTTTCAGCAGGCGGTGGAGGAAATTCTTCCATATCCATCTTTAAGGCTCTTCTGCTGTACAAGCTCAGTCCAGACAGCGTGCAGGGGATCAACTATGCGCACAAACATTCCTAAAGGAAATGAGAAGAAAGACAAGAAGACCTGTAATAAGGAGGCAAAACAGATGGTCACTTCCACTGAGTCTGAAAGTGTTCATGCTGGGCTCCATTCTGAAATCTGCGTGTCAACAGCGGAATCCCAACCAGTGCTAATTCACATAAATCAGTGGATGAATGAAAACAAAAGAAGCGCTTGTACTATCATGCGGCACAGTTGACACAAGCATTGAGTTGTGGTTTACACATTTTCATGCAAATTGCAGAATAGTGTCAAGTCTTGTCTTTGATTGACAACCATTACAATGAATAGTTAAATAGTATTGGGACCATAACGTGTAAGTTTACTCAACTGGAGCCACATCAAATGAGGCAACATTGTTTCAGGTCTTCCTACAACACTTCTCTATCTCTTCCCACATACCAGCAGTTTGTCAAAGCATATTTTAAATGACAGATTCATTCCATTTTTAGCTTTTAAAAAGCAAATAATAAGCATTTAAGGGCCAATGTGGTAATTTTAGGGCTCAGGGAAGTGGTTCATGCAAGCTAACAAGAGACTAGAGCGATGTTAATTTAAACCTGCATGGGCATGAGAGCCACTGCATTCCTCACCAACACAGTCTTTGTTGATTCACAGCCAGAGGTAACACTTTCTGTTGAAGGCCTTTAACAACAACAGAAAAAAAATCTCGCTACCCTCAAGAATAGATTACAAGGCTATGACATCATCAGCCTCGTAGCATAAAACCGCCATTGTAGAGGTATGTATGATGCACATTTTATTCATGAATTCGTACAGCACAATACGACATAAGTCCCCGGCTGTCCAGTTATGTGGAAAACAAAGCTACAAGGAGGGGACACAGCCACCAAGATAAGTCATTATGAGTCTGAAAGCTTGTTTTGTCTGCGAGCAATGTGAAATCCTCCGCTTTTCTGTCCTCTGCCCCATGCACAGGGCACAAGGCCAGGAGGGAGAATGTGAACTGTGTCTGCAGAGAGTTGGGTGACTGGTGGACAGTGCTACTGCTACTGCTAATGCTAACACTTTCAGGTCTCTAGTCCACACCGCCAGAGGAAAAGCAGTTTTTACAATGGAGGGGGAGAGAGAGAGCGAGCTATGGCATTACCAAACAAAACTGACAATGACAAATCACTATACACATTATTTGGAACCCCAACACCATATGAAAATGCATCCATCTATTTATTTGGTATCACGCATGTCCTCAGGTCATGGGTAAGCTGGAGCCTTCACCAGAAGACTCTGGGTGAGAGGTGGGGGTACACCCTGGACTGGTTGTAGGTCGCAGAGCATAAATAGACAATGATTTTGTATGGACAATTTCAATTGTTCACTGAACCGAACATGCATATTTTTACAATTTGGGTGTAAACCGCAGTACCTCCAGAAATGTTTTTCATTTATATTATTCAATACTTGTGGATTGTCGATATTTAATTGAAGCTTGTGAGAGTATTGATACATTGATACCATGGAAACAATACAGTACTCCTATCGCTAAGGCTCACTCTGGTGAGAAGTTGAACAGCCAAGCCCTCACAAAATCTCAAGAGGCTGACTCATCTATCTCTTAATTGCCTGGGACAGGGTATGAGGGAAGGAAGGGTGGGCAAAGGAAGCAATGACAATGTGCGTTATTCATCAAATTCAGAGAGTTGAAGTTACAAAGACAAGAAGAGCAAATTCAGCTTTTGAGTGCCATGTCAGTACTAGACAAACATACAGAGATTAGATGGGGTAGATATATTAGATAAAATAGATACCGCAGATCAGGGGTGTGAAACTGAACCCAAATATGTATGATAAAGGCCGTTCACACGGGCAGATTTATTTCGGCGCAACTGCTCCCCTCGAGCGTTCATACGTGCAACTTTGTTCCAGCTTAGTGCCCGAAAACAGCTTGTTTCGGATCAAATTTAAACCACCTCAGGGAGGTGGTTTAAAAATTTGCTCGGAACAAATGCTCGTTCTTGAAGCAGTACCAAGCAAATGTGCACGTATGAACGCAACTGTTAAATTTGCTCCAGAGCAAATGCTCGCTATGGGAGTGGCCTCGCTACGCGTCAGAGGAGTCCATCCAGGTACTTGCCAACATGCATCCTGGGTATTTTGCGCTTCAAAATATGGCGGGTCTTTTCTCTCTCTCCTGCGGCGTCTGATTATCGACCACATCGTTGATTTCTCCGGAGAAGAAGCCATTTTGTCACAAAGAAGGAGGGGAAATGGTACTTCCTTTTCCCCGCCTTCTTCTTTCTTTACGCATGCGCATGTTTTACTTCCGCATTCATGTCGTTTTGTTCCGCAACAGGAACTGCCCGTGTGAAAGCAAGTGGAGCTGGCCGATGCTGTTCTCGTGCTGTTACGCTCAGCGGCTTTGTACGTGTGAACGCTCCACAAAATGTGTTCCGGTGCAAATTTATATCGCAACAAAATACTCCGGAGCAGCGCTAAACAAATCTGCCCGTGTGAACAGGGCTATAGTCTCATAGTACAGGAAAAGCTTTGTTAAAATATTCTTGCTATTATTTTAACAGGGGGATTAGTAACAAAATACGCTTTCAACATCAACATTTTTAAAACTAAAGATAATTTACAGGTTTGGTATTTTAGCGAGAAATATAAAGCCGGTGCACATCGTTTGCTCTTGCGGACCACATAAAATGATGTGGCGGGCCAGATCAAGCCCCCAGGCCTAGAGTTTGACACATGTGCTGTAGATACAGAAAAAAAATGCGGGATTAGAGAGATGGATAAAATAGATAAGATAAAATTCAGCATATATTTTATACCTGTATATCCTGTAAGGGAAAACAGTTAAAATAAATTTGTCTATTTTGTGATTTGTGTTGCTTTACTTCTTTGTCAAAGAAAAAAAAATCACCTTTCCATAAGACAACCATCTGAACATAAACCCTCACTGTGTATCACCACCATGGTAGGAACAAAAAAAAAGTCAAAAGTAAAAAAACTGAAAGGAGCAAAAGACAACATCAATCCACCCTATGGTTGATGACAGACTCAGCTGAGCATGTGATTACATGTTAGGATCGCTGAGCTACTTCAGTCAAGAAAATATCCAGGGCTTCTTGGTCTAATACAGACCAATTTTTCTCCTGTGTTTAAAACCCCTAAAAATAATAACATTTTCTCAACCATACAATCAGCAAGCCCTACTTATATTGTTCTTTGGAAAGTAACCAACACTGTTGGTGTCAATTTTTGTTCTACAAGATACAACTTTTTGTGACATATCCTACAGGGTTCACAATTGAACCCCTAGGTAAGTTTATGTCTGGTTTATTTTTAGGATTGTAGTTTTTTTTTTTTTGTTGCAAGGATATTTTGAACATGTGTTTGAACATATGAAGTAACAGCCAAACCACCATGGTGATTTGCTAAACAAATCAACAGTGGAGACTTCCACTGTTGATTTGTTTAGCAACTGTTGATGCTAAACAACAACAGTGGAGTGTGTGGTGTGAATATCAATGGCAAAAGACAAATCACTGCTGACTGTAACATTTATACCATTGTTGAGAAGATGAAATTACATTTTTATGACGACAAATACTGAGAAATTGGGAAAATATGATTTTATTATTTATATATTTTTGACTGCCTGTAAAGACATATATTCCAGATGATTGGAGCTAGGCAGCCTGCTCCCTCAGGAATGCTATGCATGACTACTTGAATTTGTTGTTGGCTTGAGTAGACCGGCTCCCAAAGACTTCACATGGAACAGACCACACTTCCTCACTAAATTTAGGAATAACTCATGTCAACTTGATATATTTTTGCTTCAATAAAACCCGGTTCACATTATTTACGTTTACAATAACTACTAGCGAAACTGGCTGGTTTTATATGGTGAACGTAAGATGCTATAAATCCAGTTTGAATTTTAAGTTGTATACTATACTGCATCAAGTACGCGAGTGTGCTCAAATGCAACATTTGAGAGGCAAAACTTGACGAAAATGATGTGTTTTTAGGACAGGAAAACTAAGTAAAATGACAGAGAATACGACTTCATTACCTATTTTTCTCCTGCCACCGTTTTATTTGAGACACTATGGTTAATGAATTACAGTACTTGGATTTTTTCCCACAGCCATTGTTTTATTTGGGACACTGTGGTTAATGAAACACTTGGCGCTGAAAAAAACACAAGTGTCTTCAACTCGGACACGTTGACACTGAGTAATGTTATTGGACAGCTTTGGCAACTTGACAATCTGAGGCGCCACGTTAAAGGCGTGATCCAACACGCCGACTTGGAACACCAAAACTGTGTACTGCGAACGAAGCGGGAACTTTTAGCACGTTTTCAAGCACATACATTTCAAGTTTGCAAAACAGCTCTTGCGTTTTGGGCGGGCTGTATGCAACTTTACCATAAACAATAAATCACGTTCTCAACTCACCATTTCACGACTTCAAACAAGTGCTACAGTAGATCCCTTTGGTGTAATCCTGTCCCCGTTAAAAAGCAATGTTGGACATTACCGAAAAGACATCAAGGCACTTTCTCCTGGTGTCCTCCTGAACAAGAATCACTTCGATGCAAACTGGCTCCATCCTGGGAAAACCCTCGTATCCAGGGCTAGTATCTGATTGGTCAATGGCCAAGCTCACAAGGCGCCCATTGGCGAAATGAACGCGTCAATCAAGTTGCCAACATCTTCCTCTTCAGGAGGAATGGAATGTGCTCACGTGACTTGTGAGGTGGCTCCCCACTGCGCAGCTGTCCAGAGGTTTGGGATCCTTGGATGATCTTCTGAAGTAGCACGCTTGCCTTCTAATCGCTCTGTTTCCCGTTTTTACATTAATGATTAATACCCAATGATCATTTCATTAACTTCACGCCCACACACTGATGAGATTCAATGAAAGAGTTGGATCAAAAATGTGCTGTTTTACACTCTGGCGCTATTTAACAATATGTTATCGCTGTGGATTACACATGTGCGCTGCGTCATAATGAAATGTGTTTTTTTTTAAATATTTTGCCACTTTCATGTTGGAACCAAACCATTAGGTACACGTCTTAATATGATGGAGTGTTCACCTGCGATTCCGAATTTCTCAAACACTGTGTCCTGGGAGATCATCAGGTGTACTCTGGGAAATTATCCATGTAAATTTCATTCGTTCTAAACGTATTTGTATTTACGACAAAAAAAACATGTTTATTCATCTATCCATGCCAGTGAGTCAGTGACCTCTAGTGACAGGCGGGACAACTAAATAGTCTGACTGCCACTTGATGTCAGAGCAGCCCCACATTTTTTTTCTCATAAGGCGGGCCTTCACTGACCAATTTGTGATGACGTCAATAAAATAATTGATTTTTATAACTTCATATTTATGAAATTGTTCTTGTTTTTTTTTTAATCCTCAGTAAAAGTATGACACAGAGAACGAATTGTTTGGCCAATTAAAAATATTCAACAACAACAAAAACATTGCACACAAAAAAAGACTTAAAAAAAAAAATAGAACACTTATGCATAAACGCAGCCCAAAGTGCTTTAAGTTACCCCGACCCACTACCCTCAAGGACACAAACACACACCTGCAAACATACCAGGGTTCCAACAGGTTTCTTTGAGTTCAACTTGAGACTTTTAAGAATATTTTTTTTTAAATCATATATGTAAAAATTGTTATATCTATCTAGATTATTATTTCTGTCTATCTATTACTTCGCCCCATCCCCACGGTACAGAGGTCAAGGTTTCGATTCCGGTCTTCAGCTTTCCTGTGTGGAGCTTACAGGTCATCATGGTTTCCAAAAACATGCATGACAGGTAAATAGAACACTCAAAATTGTCCTTAGGGGTGATTGTGAGCGTGAATGGTTGTTTGTCTATGTGTGCCCTGCAATCGGCTGGCAACCAGTTCAGGGTGCACCTCGCCTAATGCCTGAAGACGCCTGGGAGAGGCTCCAGCAAGCCTGCGACCCTTGTGAGGATAAATGGCTTGGATAATTGAGCTACTGATGATGAATTAGGTGTACATTTTAAATTATGTGCCATGTAATCTTATAAGAGAATAGTGTATGTAAATAGCCAAGGGACTGGGCGGCACGTACGGCAGAATCTCACCTTGAGCACAAAATTGGATTGGGCCGGCTCTACTGCCAACAGAAACGTTATTTGCTAACTTTCGTTCCAATTAACACATTTCAGAACGTTACATAAAGGAAACAGGCAAATCTTCCCCCACCCGATAATACAATTTCCGAACTTGTATTTCTGTCATGTGAAAAACATGACAGATTTTTACATTGGGTTTTTACATTGGGGTTGTGTATCTAAGATACTTACGAGACCTGGGCTATCTGAAACATTAAAAATACATACATTATACAAAAGTAGGTATTATCATTGGGGGAAAAAAGGTTAAGTAACACATTCCCATAAGTCTAGTTTGTATAGTCAGGCATACTTTGATAGAAGGGTCTTTTTTATCAACTCCTTGGCAGACTTCTCGTGAATTTACAAGTCATCAACAGTGTCTGGTTTTCTTCCATGTAGTGTATTGTACTGAAGCTTGGACAACAACCCAAAAGAAGAAATCCATTAGGATAGACATGGGCATTGATTGACCTTGAACTGACCTGGCTTGCACAAAAATAAAAAAAAATAAAAACTTTTGAGGTAATTTTGAGTTAAGTTCGTTGCAGCCTTGTCGCATTACATAGCTTGACAATGAGCAAATAAAAAAAAATCTTCCACCCATCCAATAATTTCATACAATTATGAACATTTCACATTGCACTCAATCATACTGTCAAACATAACCAAAGTAACCAGTGGCAATCCTTTTTTAACAACTAAAGTTGATAATAAAAGCATCAGCCGAGTAGCGCCTCACTATGAATGTGACTCAAGTCATAAACATGTAAACCGGTAGTTATATATTTGACATTAATACTGTTGTTGGTTTTTTTTGTATGGAGGCCTCATAACACCTGCCCATTTGGTAAAAATCTTTTTTGGTATATTACCCATTCAATAAGTGCATTTTATAAGAGTAAATCTAACCTGTTATTTTTAAAAGAGAATTCAGGTTATACTTTGTCAGTTCAAAGCAGTGTTTCCAGTGAAGAGCTTCTCTGCACATACAAGAAAATTAAACAGTCACTCTGTCATCCAGTATTTTCTTATCAACCGGTTCCTAACAACTGAGGTTTGACTCAGTGGTCCCCAACCATCGGTCTACGGCTGGTGCCATTTAGCATTTATTTTACGGCGAGCAGACGTGAGCTATGAGCTATTTACTCAAT
This sequence comes from Hippocampus mohnikei, assembly GCA_026261675.1. Taxonomy (NCBI): domain Eukaryota; kingdom Metazoa; phylum Chordata; class Actinopteri; order Syngnathiformes; family Syngnathidae; genus Hippocampus; species Hippocampus mohnikei. The sequence continues at coordinate 7,983,626 of JAKGUB010000521.1, forward strand.
CAGATGTGGAAATGTGCGCGACAGCAGCCAATCAGAATCCAGACGTTTCTTGTCTACTTTGGTTTACAAGTTGAAGTAAACGGAAAGTAATAGTACGAAGTGAGGAATGACCGAACGTGCAGTTTAAAGCGTCGCTGATGGGCAGCCATGACTTGGCATCATTATCCAAAGAAGAGGCAGTATCTTCAAAGCTTCATGGGGTAAGTGAAGTGCCTCTGCAAGGTATGTTGTCAAAACTCGAGAATCTTTTTGAATAATTTGAACCGGTCTGCCAGCCTGCGCCCCAATCAAATTCACCGAACTCATGTTAGGCCAAATGCGTCAATATTTAGATGTGGTCAGAGCACTTCAGGTCTACTGCCACCAAATTGTCACTCCGCCAGGCGCATCTCCAGCCTTGTGCTCATACGAAAATCAGGACCTGAGGCATTTGTGCCCTGCTGTCAAAGAACATTGAGCCCATTTGTGTTAATTTTCAAAATAAAAATGTGTAGAACAAGTTAATGAGAACTACTTCTAAAAGTAAATGTCAAGCCAAAAGTCTGACTAAAGTAGGTAGCTTCAGGTGGATTAAAGAAAAAAAAAATCAGTTAGTTTAAAATACTAAGCAGTCAAGTAACCAACTTCCCTGTCACTTCTCAGCTCGCATGTGGCTTGACTGGAGAATCAGCTGAATCCTCTGTGGGGTTGTTTCCAGGTGCTGGCTTATTGACAAAGTTCCAGTCGACAGGATTTAACAACTGCATGGTCTTCTTGTAGGTCCAAAATGGATTCATTATAACGGTGAGCAACATCAGGCCGATATAGAAGATGAGGCGTAAGGCCAGCGGGAAGTGGTTGCTGATCGCTCCCCAGTGGTTAAAGCTTACCCACCAAAGGTAGTAGGTGAGGACAATACGACAATGGAACATGTGGATCATCACCCATTGGTTGGCTTTCCAAAACAGACTTCTGGCCCATCCGGCCTAGCACGGAGAGAGAGAGAGAGTAGTTTTAAAACTTTACAGTATGTCCTAGGGATGTCACAATAGTCACAATACTGTGATATTAAAAGTGCTTCAATATCAACGTGGTGTTATCACGGTATAAAATAATGAGCCGTTATTGCTTAAAATTCCGATTTTTGGTTGGCTGTATGTAGGCTTGCACTGAACATGGCTGCAACAGTGCTCTACTCCAACAATAATCGCGTTTTGAGTTTTATCAAGGTAAACATCAGACGGATGGGGATAGAAGTGCATAGTAACATGATTTGAAGATGTCTATTTCAAAAACCTCCTGGAAATCAGTGTTAAGAATGGCTTCTTCATGATACAGAAAGTAGCGTTGAGAATGACTAATGTGCTGTTATGAACTGAATGTAGTTTGGAAGACGGAACAGAGAAAGTCTAGCTCTGAAAGTCTAGCTCAGAAAAGGTACTATAACCTTCTTCTTAGGCAATAAAACATGCTTTTACAAAGAAATGAGACCTCAACATTTGACCGATACTATATCGAGTACAAAAAAAAGTACTGTATTACTATTTCAAAGCCATTGTTTTAAATGAAAATGCCATTTAGTTGCTGTGGTTTGTTTCCAATGTGCAAGATTACTTGGAGTTTCTGATTTTATTGACCTGCACATATAGTGCGCTCGCATTACCTTGAGCAAAATTGTGGAAATAATAATGCTGATCATTTTTGTAATTGTGATAAAACATTTTAAAGCGGTTTATTCTCTAAATGTGTCTGAAAAAGAGCATCTATAAAAGAAATACAAGCAATGCAATTTGTTGTTTCACCTTTAGAAGCATCCAGGATATGCATGTGAAAGGTGTGCTCATTTCCAGCAGTAGAACCACCATTGGCACAAAGTGGCCCATGGAATCTGACATCACCCCGCCTCCGTATCCTGCCAGAGCGAAGAAATGGTGCGTTGCCAGGGCGAGGTCAAGTGACCGAAACACCAAACTGTAGACATGAAATGCTGCATTCTCAAAGATAAAGAACCCTGTGGCTGTGAGTATAGTAAACCATGACCAATCATCCTGCCCGCTCACAATGTCTCTGCTCAACCTTGAGTCCTGAGTAAGTGCTCTGAGACCAGCCACTGAACTTTGGATGCCAAACACTGCGCGAGTTGCTGCAAGGTTCCAGAAAACCTTCTCTTTGGCTTGCAGGCAGTTGTACGTGTGGCATCGTGATGAAGATAGGAGGTGAGCGAGGAGGAAGACTAATGCATAGAAGGCAAAACCCAGGCCAATAAGTTGGAATCGAAGATCCCATGGAAAGTGTTCTGCAATGGACTGGTCGGTTGCATCAGATGGAGGTAGCTGCTGCCCAAGATCCATGGTTGGGAGAAAAACTATTAGCTCAGAAGCTTCAAAGAGACACGCTGTGCCAGACACCTGCAAGATAAGAGAAAGCATAATGTATTTTATTTTCCACAATGGGTTTTAATTGTTGTATTATATTTATCTTGTCTAAGGCAAACATTGTAGTCATTGGGCATGTGTTAATGTAATTGTCCACCTGAGATGAGCAAATTATGTTAATACATTTATCCACAGTATCTGGGAAAGAATCAAACGTTTTCATGTGATTTTCAACCCCATTTAGAAACGTCTTAGCAGCGAAGAGACGTTTGTATAATGCTCCCTGTTCCTATTCGTACCTTGCCTAAATTATTTGTCGCTACAAATTATGATAATTGTAATGAAAAGTCAACGAGAAAATAAACTAGTCCGTCAAAAACTCCGAGCGAGTCTAAATGAAGTGTCAAAGCTACTCGCGTTCAAAACATGTATGCAAGGAAAAACATCTTTACAAACTCGCAAAATAACAAGTGACACCGAATGAAACTCAAGTATGAAGTTAGAATATTCGGCAATTTACATAAATTGAGATACAGTACAGTACTCACATCGGTGTTTGCATATGGTCACACGACTTCAATTTGGTCATGTGACCAACACCCCGGAAGTCACGCCTACTTGGAATTTTCGGACACAACCAATTGGACAAAATCTTTTCGTGAATTTTATTTGGCGGTTGGCAAATGAACTTTCGATGCATTACCGCCACCTAGCGGACTGGAGTGCTGTAGGTCGAAGAGGCAACAACAACATCAATAACAATAATGTATTCATTAATCTGATTTTGAACACAATTTCGGTACGCCCTATCCATTTGCTTCCTGTCTCCAAGTTGATGTTTGACGTATATGAATATGAATATATACATCCGTGTGTAAAGTCCATACCAGAGTCTAAATAATTTTACTCTGCATCAAGGCATTGTAGTGCCCCCAATCCATGTTGTAGGTGTCAAAAGAGAATTAAATGAAATAAAATTGTTTTTAAACCAGATTTCTTCGACAGAAATACAATTGACAATTTTCAAACCGCTGCACTGTCAACCAAATCTTGTGAAGTATTTCCATCTGGTGGTATGTTTGTGTCACTACAGTGTCTTACCGTATCATCATCAACAAATAAATGTTTCATTACGTTCCTGATTTAAACGTAAGTACTTATTAACATTTTGGAAGTGGAAGGTTACAAATTTCATCAAACATATTGTGTCAGTGACGCATTTCCAGAGTCTCGGGCTACTATAACTTAACCAAATGTAATCAATTGACACTCGTCACCCATAATGGTGGTGAGTAGACCGACTAAATTTGATTTATTTCTGTAAATTGAATTTAATTTGGTAGATCATTAGAACGTCGATTGCTGTATTGTCCGCAAATACCTTTGTTGTTGTCTCCTGTTGGCACGTTCTTTATCCACGTGTTTATTTTGTTCGAGACGTGCAAGATCACTAGAAATTATTCTCAATTAAAACTCTTTTTTTAATCCTAAAGTAAGTAAAATACTTTAAATAACATATTTGTACAGATATTTTGCCGATTAACAGCATTATTCCTTGAATGCAAAGAATGGTGACTTGCAAGATTCTTTCTGTTTGTTAACATAATGCTATATGGAATTTGCGAGCTTGATTACAGTACTTGTGTTTTGGCGCTTTGGCTGAGAAGCCCGTGACATCTTTCTGGCCTCTTGTGGCAACGTGACACTTGTTTGACATGTCGATGACAATCACACTTATTATTATATTTAGACCTTCAGTCCATCTATCCTTCTATTTATATTTACCTGTATCTTGTTTAGGGTAACAAAGAACTGGAGTATATCCCACCTGATGAGAGGCCCAAGTCAATTGTGGGCCAGGTGCATACATGTAGAAAAGGTAGGAAAATTGTAACAAACAAGTCCTAAAATGGACTTTTAAGTAGCAGAACAAACCACTCTGCTTTCATTTTTGGAACTTCAACGGTATGTTTAACATGATTGTAAAAGCTCTCTGCAAATGCATTTTCCCTGGCAAGTATTTAAAATGAGGCTTCAAAATCGTGAAAAATCACGCCATTAATCAAGCCGTTAACTCACCTCTCAAATGCTGTGGGCCTGTCCACTGAATGTGTGAAACCACTCCCCACTGATGAATTGATACTTCTTCATCTAGCATCTTTCTTATGCCGACAGATACCTACATGTCTGAGCCGTGAAAATATCTGCTTAAAGCCTCTGGTGGCTGGAATACATCTCACTAGGTCAACACACCACAAAGAGAGGTACTAGCTACCAGCTAGCTCACGAGCTAACAGGCTTCTGGTGGTCCTCAAACCGGCAGATGGGGTGGGCTCGCTTGGGAATTTAAATAATGACAACAAGTTGCTCTGTAAATCGTGCCATCCGGGAAGATGCACTTTCTGGTAGTAGGCTAGCTTGCTAGCTGCAGGCTGTAGTGGCACAAATGGGCATTGTAATAACGACAAAAGGAAGCAAGCTTTCAGGTTCTTATATAGTGGGGCAGGGGTGAATCATGCCAGATACCTGTACGTGCCTGGGTCACATTTAGCAACAGCTAAAATAAATAAATAAAACAGGAAACCGAAATAGTGAAAAACAGTTTAGCGTTACATCTCTGCAATTCAATAGATTTAGTCAATAGTTTCTCTTTTTCAACAATTACCTTCAAGCCTACATGACAGGCAGCAGCGCTGCACCAAAATTTGGGCCCCCATAATGAATAACAAATGTGTCGAATGGGGGGAGGGCTTCACAACAGTTTGGGGGCCCCCTTCACATGTCACCCCCAGATTGACACCCATGATTATTATTAACAAACAAGGTGTTCAGAAACAAATCTCCGAATTCACTTTACAGGGACTTGAAATATAGTATTGAATGTCGAAGTGAAGACAAGTAATATTTGATTATACAGTATTTTATTTGACTATGATTGTTTTTAACCCAGTGAAGAAAGTGCTTGCATCCAGCACTGAATATATTATACAGTAGCTGAAGAGGGGAAAGAACAAGTGATTTAAAGAGGCTGAGAGCATATGTAACGGAGGGTGGGAGGGTTGGAGAAAGGGAAGGGGGGAGAGGGAGGACAAGCGGGTGGGTGCTGTGAAATCTGTTAACAGGGGAGCTCTGTGTGTTTGCTAGCTGCCTTGGCTGCTTGCCCAACTTGGCTCATTGTGATCAAGGCATGATCGTGGACTCCAGGCAGCCCTCGCCGCCGCCTTGGCTGCCGTGCGTCTGGACCCAGCCTCACTATCAGCGCTGACATGGAAAGACCTGTGAGTGCCTTCTCTCCCTGCCCGCTGTCTTCCTCTACCTCTGCCCTGGTGTTGGTGTATGCTCTGTCGTAGATTCAGCTGCGGCTGCATGTAAGCGTTTTACTCGTGTTTGGCTACCTCTGTCTTCATGGAGCTCCTATAGGTGGGAGGACCGCTGGTTGTGGGGGCCACCTTGGCAGCTTTCTCTTTGCACGCTCACCCTTGTCCCTTCGCCTGCCTTTCCAGGCACAGATGCCGTCCACCCGTGTCCCCACCATGCCTTTGTCGGTGTTTGGTATTGTGTTTACAAATTTACGTCACCCTTTCAAAGAAGGAGCCGAATAAACCCAGAAAGGTAGCATCCCCCCAGAGAGGAGCAACTGAGAGCGTGCGGCTGGTGTCAGCAACAACCGCTTAACACTGACTTTGTGAGATTCAGACCCGGCTGTGTGTCTCTCCCTTGCGACTATTCTTGGTGGTATGTCCTCATGATGTGTTGTGTTTGGATTCCCTGACAACTCAAAGCGGTGCGCTAAAATGGCTCTGCGGCATGCTGCCTCTCAAAGTGAGTCCTAACTTCTCTCATGTTTTACAGGACTTAAGAGAGTTTGGTAGCTAGAAGAGTCAGATCTCAGCCAGTCTATTCTATCTTTGCAATGTGATGGTGTGTGTGCTTATGTTTAACATTACCCAGATGGAGCTACCTCATTACTGTCATTGCTGCTCCATTACTGGTGGACTACCTTATAATCAGGTTTGGGAGGGTTACTTTAAAAATATATCCCAATACTAGTTACTTAAGTTCTCAACTTATTTTATAGTGGGGAAGGAGTGACTCGTGCAGGAGCAGAAGGACATGAAAAATAAATAAACGATGACGTTGACTATTAAATTAATTGTCACTGTGTAGTAGTAGTCCTACTCCTCTCACATTTTCAGCAATTACCGTCAAAACACGTATTACAAGCAGGCGATTGGTTGATTGATTGATTGATTCATCTAAGGCCATTTCAAACAATTGCTGAATTGCATGAAGTTAGCTGTTATCGAACAGCGTTATATTGGGTTGTATTAATTTGTCCAAATTTTAGTCTTTCATTGACCAAATATTTCTGGGCCAAACTCAACATCAGCTGGAGTTGCTGTTCTGTAATCGCTCATGGAATCTTTGGCTAAGGAGCAAGGATGCATACCTCGCTTGCCACATTGAGATGTTTGGGATGTCCTGCATATGCGTTCCCAGCTCTGCAACTGAGCTGCATATTGAACGCTGCGTCTGTGGCTTAATGGGCATGTGACTGTGTGCAACCGCAGCAGGCGTAGCAATGCACATGGGCAAGCTGTGATGTAAGACTGAATCGTGTATACTGGTATAGATATATTCGTGTCAGTCTAACTTGGAGGGAGACTTACACGATCACCTGCGGGAACAGCCTTCACTCTCCACGTTTTTTCTCGTTCTTCCTTCGGACTTTGGTATTTCTCCAACTTTTCATGTTTTTTTTTTTTTAACGGATGTTGCTATCATTGGGGATTGCGACATCTATCATGACTGCAGTCTTTTAAGGTTTATCCACCACCACTATGTCAGGATGGTTGCCTATCACCAGTATGTCAGTCTGGATATGCAAGTACCGCAGGATCATGCCCTGGTTGTTCTCAACCACCTTTTGAGGCATCTGCCATTTCGATACTGAGGCCTCTAGTCCATATTTGGTATAGATGTCCCTGTACTTTATTCCTGCTCCCTGGTTATGCCGCTTCATGTCTGCCAGCATCTTACACCTTGTCGTCTCTGGGGATTTTCCCGTCTGATATGGTAGACGGCAGCCTCTATTGAGCTGATATTTAGGGCCTGTTCTTGTGCTGCCAATTAGCGCCTCTGTGCTGTATTTGCCCTTTTTCAGCCATAAGCGGCTCGGATGATGGATGGAGGGATGGATATGGAATATACTGATTTACATTTCATTATTATTGCTGCTGAAAAATGCGTGCCTTTCCAGACACGCTGTGACCCGGCGCTCAGAAGGGATCACGAGAGGGACTTGGAGCTGGACAAAAAGATTGAGGCTCTCAGAAGAAAGAATGAGGCGCTCATGAAGAGATACAAGGTGAGGACAAGTGCTTGCAGGCGTAGAGAGCTGCGTGTCATTGAATATTTTCACTTGTCGTCATGAGGCGTTAAACTGCAAGGCTCTGAAATCTGTTGAAAGTGTTTGTTCTCTTATATGCTTCCTGATTAGTTATCTATTTGGTCGAGTTGCCTTTAGGAGGTGGAAGAGGACAAGAAAAGAGCAGAAGAAGAAGGAATGGCGCTGCAGAGCCGTAAGGGCAAAGCTGATGATCTAACGATCACAGTAAACAAGTCCACTTGTGTGAGTTCTGACATTATTCCAAGTATTACCATTTTGAAGCTTTAAAATTATTTTATGGGTTTGTTGTCCATGGCGTGAAACAGGTCAGTCGTGTGGTGGTGACCAAGTTCTTTAACAGCGGCTCACCTGCTGGGAAAGGACAGGATGAAGTAGGAGCAGGCCAATGGGAGGGAATTACTGTGCAGCCTGCCGGCAGTGTCGGCAGAGGGCACAAGAAGCAGCTCATTGTCACCATGGCTGGCAAAAAGGTGAGTTCTGCATTATTTTAGAGTAGAGTCGCAGAGTGAGTGTCTTATATTCCGGAAAATACAGTCAATGCATGTCTCACGAGCATGTTTTGAATAATGCGCGGATGATCATATAAATAATAAATCGATTGCATTTTTTTTTGCACTTCACTGTAACTCACGGCACTTCATTAAATACACCTGCAGAATCTAATGAGCGCCTGTACGAAAGCTGATTAAAAATTCTGTATTTCCAGTTTAATAGAACTTATCATACTGAGAAGTGTTTGTAATATGAATTAAGCTACATGCGTCAAAGTTTGAAGCATCTCTCAGTATGACGCTAGCAGTTCTACATAACTGTAAATTACAACAGGCAAAAATAAACATGGTTATACTTTATGGTTGATGCAAGATCAGATTTTTGACCTTGGCTAACCATTGTTCTTTTCTATTGCTGTACATTCTGATCGTGTATAACTGCAGCCATCATACTGTCAAATATTCTGATTCTCTCATGTTTCGAAATTTAATATTGGAAACACCTCTCAGTATAAAGTGACTCAGATATCGTGTTTCACTGACACTGTTGTTCAGATCTCGTGTTTGTGATTCACATTTCTTCAACATCCACATTAATGTTATGGCAAAGTCAATCAAACATGACCTTTTTAATATTTATGAAGGTAGAAATGTTGCTACAGCTGCAGCATTGGGATCTCATTGCAGGTGTACCTAATAAAGTGTCATGACAGTAGACCATGCCACACTTACGCCAACATTAACAAACCCTTTCTAGGGTAAGAGAGTGGTGTGTGAGAAGCCTGAAAAGAGGCCAGACCCCCCATGTCCGTCAGATGTCAAGAGCCCAGCTGATGAGCTCCAAGCTGGCAGCGTGGAGGTGGCAGGGATCGGAAAACAACCATGTCACATGACCAAGATGGACATTACAGCACAGGTGTGTTGCAGACTTGAACTCTTTCCTGATGAACCATTTAAAAGGCAGCTCCGACTCTCATGCCTTGTCTGTGTCCCCTCTCATGCATCACAGAGCTGTTTTACATAGATGCCAGACTGGCCACACCCCTGCAGCAATGGCGCACAAAGGCTGGCTGACAGGCGGTTTATCAAGGCTGTTAATGGCATGGGATCAGGATAGGGAGGCTATTAATACAGCTGCTGCCCTCTGAAATGCTGATCCATGTTAAATTAATTACAAATGCAAAAAAAAATGACATAATTCATTTTCACGAAACTTTGTGGAGCAGCGCATATGGAGAACACATTAAATTGGAAAAATTCGCTTTAAGGTTGTTGTTCGAGGCGTGATCGAACTCCGGAGTTTAGAATGCAAATAACCTGTCAGTTCCCATCATCTTACTTTGTACATGTTCATAAACAAGCTAGAAAAGGGGCAGACAAATTAATTTATTGGAGATTCAAAGGTAAAACACAAACTGTTCAGGGATGTTGGTTAACCTCATTGTAAAAAAATAAATAAATCAGTCATACTTTTCTGTCACATATGTTTTAACACAAGTAAATTCTTAATATCAGGATATAAAATAAAAAGTTTAATGATGAAGACAAAGTTAAGACAAAATTATTTTCTCTCATTTGACTCAATGAAAGTATCCCTCCACCACCAAAATAAAATTCAAGAAAATGTAATGAATGCAATCATTTGGGACTTGGCGACCTGGCATCTTACCTCGTCTTCCATGAAGTAGGGAAGTGTAGCCCGCTAGCATACAGTTGGGCAAAGGAACGCTCATCATTAACTGCTTTGCATTTCTGTTTTATACTCAAAATGAAACTTCAGTGGCACTCAATCAGGTTATGATATTCACGCAAGGCCTCGAGATCTATCTTATGCAAGGCGTTGTTATTGATGAGTTGACATGTTGCGACGTCACATCAGATACAATTTGTTTGACTCTCCAGCGCATGTTTAATGTTAATGGGCTGAGACACACATGCGCATGAAGTACCCCCCCCCCCTTCAGCTGGGGTGTGAAATGCCACACTATCAATGACCTTATGCCACCCGAATGTGAAAAAACATTCAGACAGCTGATCCGTTTCACGTGCGCCCGCAGACGCCGGATCGTCAATAAGCTGACACACAGACAGCTGATCCTCGTTGACGCAAGCATAGACAGCGACGTCTCGGGAGGCGGCACTAAAATAGGGGAAGAGCAAGTTGACGTTATGCTCACTAAACCGGTGTGCTGAACATGTTGTTCTCTTTTCTGTCCCTTTATATATCTCCTGCACTTGAATAATAGCCTGCGCTCCAGCGCAGCAGTCATCTGTGACTCCCAAGTCTCCTGTTTCTTAACAAGTGCCATAAACAGTAATGCACTGTACTTTGTGCACAAAGAAAAATGCTGCTGTTATACATGGAGAATAATAGGACTCCTCTTTCTTGTGTGAATAGACTGCATGAAGATTAATGGCACATTTTTTCGAGTTGTTCATGCTTGGAAATGAACTGGGACTGAGAAAGGGGTGTGGCTATCTGGCACTTTGTAATTGCTTGAAGCAGGCAACTGCTATCTGTTCACACACACTGAGAGTGACAATGGAGGGGTGCGAGAGGAGAAAGTATGTCTGCCCCCAGCCTCGTATTTCTCCATTCCTAAGTGGTTCTGCTCTCCTCCAGCACAATTGTGTTGCATTTTTCATCACCCGCTGAAAAGGCCGATTTCATCTAATTAACATTCAACTGCTTTCTCGCCATGAAAAGGCTCATTATGCAACCAAAATGAGAGGTCTGGAGAGGTGCCAGGAAAGGGTCAGAGAGGAAGAAGGAGTGTGAGACAGGACAGATAACAAAGAAGAAAGGAAAGGTGGAAGGGTGTTTTTGTTTTCCTGTCAGTGGATTTTTGATGAGAGCAAAGTGAAAATTATGCGTGGACACATGAGACCACCACTCAGAGTTCTTTAGAGCACCTGTAATATTTGCACCAGAGCGGTCTGCTTTCAGAAATGCGTACACAATTTCCCTCCTCTTTTCGTGAATTGACTTGTTCCCCAAACTGTTCTGATGACATATTGCAGTGGGAATTTGCAATCAGGTCTTCCCTGCGTTGGCGCTATTGATCCACTTGGGTGCAGTGTTGGCTCTTCATTCCCACCGTGACCCTCCTCGATTTGATTGCAGTCGATGGCTGGCATTGATGAGACTCTTTTCAGTCATGTTCAATGGGCACGTTGATGTGGCACCATGATGACAAATGCACGGTAAAAAAAAATCATGCACGGTAGGTTAATTGAACACTCTAAATTGTCCTTTAGTGTGATTGTGAGTATGATAAAAACATTCACATTCACTCTTTTTTTTTTTGTCTATGTGTGCCCTGCGATTAGCTTGTAACCAGTGTTGTACCCCGCCTACTGCCCGACATCAGGTGGGATAGGCTCCGGCACACCCGTGGCTCTCGTGAGGATAAAGTGTTTCAGATAATAGATGAATGGATGATTTTTCTGTGTCACGATTCTCAAATTACATGTATTAAGGTCACACCGACGAGCAAAAAGGTATATCTGGGGAAAAACGGAACGAGAATAAGTCGTTAGAAGCATCAACATCATGAGGTGAAGTTATGTTTTAACAAATGAATCTGTCACTACATACATATAGTATATGGATGTCATATCTCAGCTCGTTGCGTAGGATGACTGGCTGCAGTGTCGGATTGGAGGTCTCGACTTGTCACCGCAGAAACTGGCCTCTCACATTGCTCTTCATGAAGGCAGTCCTTTGACGAGTAATATTTAGCAGGGTGGCCTGGGTTGTTTAGCAGCAAGCAGGCCTGTTGGAACATGCACGGAGTAACTTCTCTAGTGGTGCCCAGTCTCCTTTGGGGTCCAGAGGAGGAGAAGGAGGAGGAGAGGAGAATGGAAAAACAGTGAGATGAGTACATGCCATTTTGATGTTCCAGGAAGGCAACATGTTTACATGGCTGTGATTGGTAAAAACATGAGTGGGGACAACATCACCCTCACTCAGCTCTTTTTCTCCATTGCATATTCTTTTCATTGTTGCCGTAAGAATGAATGCACTCAGAGGCACGTTGAGTTTCCTCCTTCCCCGGCATTATGGCGTTTTAAAGTTCTTTAAGCGACAGGTGTAGTCTTTTCTCTGCCTACTTGATGAAAATTTTTTTAAAAGCGCTTTTTCTCTGAGATAGCTTTTACGTGATTTCCCACACTAGTCCTGGTTCACTCCAGGGCTTTTGTAATAAGCGCACACAGCCTCAGTCCTCTTTGATGTGTTAAAAAGCCTCCATCACATCTCCTTTTAGTATCGCACGCAATCCTTTCTGCTCCCATCACTGTAATCAATAAACAGGTTAAGAGCAGAATGAAGGGAGGGGACATAATTGCATTTACTGTACACTCTGCTTTTCCTGGTCTATTATCGCAGTGTATCCCATTGTGTGGATTCACAGTAATCATGACAGACAAACACACAGCTTTATTGTAATCCGTGCAACCTGAAAGGGACTACGTCGGCATCCATGGGGGGAACCAATCTTGCATTGAGGCAGCACTGATGTTTAGATCCACTTAATCATAATAATAAAATCTCATCGTTACTTCTTTTTGAACACCACCACACATCATCGTTGCTGTCGTGTTGGCGATTAACGAGCGAATTGGAGACGAGATGCACTTCTTGTTTTTGGCGGCCTATCTTTAATGAGATTATTTTCTTCCACTCCACTGCACTGTTTAGTACGTATTAGCGTGAGTAATGCTTCAAATGTATTCTAATAAAAACTAAATGGCATCCGTGCTTATGCTGCTCTTTAGCTGATGGTCTATTGCAAGGCAGCAATGCCGTGATTTTAATCTACCTTCATGTACATCTGAACCCTTTAGGTCAAACACAATATATTTTCTTTCGAATGTGTTCACATTTAAATCTCTTCTGCCATAGGAAATTGAGAAAGAGTCACCACCATAAACACTTAATTACTGCGAAGGCAATATATATTCATTCATTCATTCATCTTCCGAACCGCTTGATCCTCACTAGGGTCGCGGGGGGTGCTGGAGCCTAACCCAGCTGTCTCCGGGCAGTAGGCGGGGGACACCCTGAATCAGTTGCCAGCCAATCGCAGGGCACACAGAGACGAACAGCCATCCACGCCCACACTCATACCTAGGTACAATTTAGAGTTCTCAATCAGCCTGCCATGCATGTCTTTGGAATGTGGGAGGAAACTGGAGCACCCGGAGAAAACCCACGCAGGCCCGGGGAGAACATACAAACTCCACACAGGGAGGCTGGAGCTGGAATCAAACCCAGTACCTCTGCACTGTGAAGCCGACGTGCTAACCACTGGACTACCGGGCCGCCTGCAATATATAATATACCGTATATATTCAATGTATTGGTGACAAATGCGCAAATGAAAATGTGTTCTTTGATATGTTAGAGTGAGTTAACTTTCCATTCTACTGTACTTAGTCTACTAATAGTAATTTGAGCAGGTATGGCATTGAACTCCACTAATTCTAATAGTTTCCGTAGTCGTTCTTGGAGTGTGCAGTTGTTATATAGGCAGTAGTGGGGGGGGACTGGTAAAAGCTTGAAGCTTTGTAGATGGTATTCCTGTCCATTCTGTTTGCTGTTGTCATTAATGCAGCACTCATTTTCAATGGGAGACAGGTCTGGACTGATGGCAGACCAGTTCAGTGCTCATATTCCTTTACTGTGAATTCACTCTATAGTAACACATGCAGAAAATGGCTTGCAGTTGTCTTCCTGAACTAAACAGGGGCGTTGCCGAAAACTAGAAAGAACAAAAAAAATCTCCAGGTTCTCAGAATCTTTTGCTGAAATGTACCAGTGACAATGAAATGAAATTCCTTGCAACTTTGAGAAGTGTTGTTCTTAAACTGTTGTGACCCACACAGTTTTTCACAAACTGAACTTGACCCCCCGCCCCCATTTCGGGGATGCTGTTTTTATAGCCAAACATAACAATTCATCCTGTTTCCAATTTACCTTTTCACTTGGGGAATGTTCCAAACTGTTGGTTTTTTTTAGGATTGTTTCCCCTGTCCCAGCTCTTTTCAAATGTGTTGCAGGCATTAGATTCAAAATGTGAGGATATTAGCCCCCGTGACCCAAAAAATAAAAATAAAGTAGCATTCATGCAATTTGAACATCAAAAATCTTGTCTTTGTAGTGTATTCAATTAAATATGGGCTAAAAATTTTCCAATAATTTTGTTCTGTTTTTATTTACATTTTACACAATGGCCCAATATCAGTGGAATTGAGGTTTGTAGAATCGAATGCGATATCCCAAAGTCTTGAATTATGTAATTGATGAAGGTAGATCCAACGCAACTTTAGAGGCAAATGTTCCCACAATATTGCAATCAAAACCACCAGGGACATTTTTTTTAAGTCTCACAAATGCACTGTGCTGTTTTTTTTTTCTCTCAAGGAGATGGAAATCACAGATCTCAACGTCCCCACGTCGAAGGAGGAGCAAGAGGAGTACCTGCAGTGGAAAAAGGAGCGCGAGAAGATTGACAAGGAGAGAGTGGCGCGTCACAAGAACGCCAAGGGACAGTGGAGGCGGGCGTGGGACATAGACAAATCAGAGAACATGTAAGACTTCTTACCTCTGCCGCGCACGTCATTGAACGCTTGTTGCTGTTGTTGTACGTGACAGTGGTTTGGGTTCCCAAAGAATTTTGCCTCAGCGTCAGTATTTTCAGTCAGTTATGGTTCTTCTTTTTTCAGCAGTAAAATATATGTTATTGTGTATTCCTCTCCCGTGAGATGTACGTTTAGGTGTCCCACATGTGTTTGAATGCTATGCTTGAATAATTTGACTTCTGCCGTGAAAAGGTACATTTAGTTTAAAATTCCCAAAAGCTCACTGAGACCGAGAGTCCAGAAACGCTTTTATGATGTTGATCATTTATGGCAGGCGGGCTGGGAAATTTGTTAAGCACTGTGTTTGCTACAGAAATGTGTTTTAGTTGATAGGTGTTGTGATTTTAAAAATCAGCCAATGTTTTTAAACTCAAGCAATCTTGCTGTATATTATTCATGTTACAGAAGGTGTGGAAGAGAACAAATCTGAAACAAGACTCTTGGCACTCGTAGCCGAGTGAATGAATGTACTGTTTAGGGAAGCATCAAAACGTAAAGAGACAAGGGAGGAGCGGCTATTTTAAGACGGGGCTCATCCCCTGATGGAATACCTTGCCTTATTTGGTGAAGCTTAGACAAGGACCACCGGGAAGAACAGAACACGTTTGTGTCTGATTCACCAATTGTTGAAATGGTATTCGTGAGCTGTGAGCTGGCAAAGCATCACTTTGTCACGCTGTTACTTCAATTCTTGTTGCGTAAGAAATACACAACAATGATCTGCTCATTGGAATAGGCTTGAATGCTCATAGATCATCAATGGCGTAAATTGGACAAAGAGAATTTTTAGAGTACTGAGAATAATCTCTTGACAATTTTAAACTCATCGACTAAAGAAAACTTTTGCCTGTAGGTTTTTAGACAAATCCCTGCTGGACAGAGATTGGGTGCCTGCAAATCGAGGTGAGATGGTCCCCACCAAATAATGTTCTGATACAATTGTTTTATTATTATTATTATTATTATTATTACTTTCATCACAATATTTTCTGTTACCAGGAGGACGAAGCACCAGAAGAGGACAGCATAGGTCTGGTGTTGACACACGAGGTGACTGTCAAAAGTAAAGCGGTTTTGCCTATATTTGACAAAGCATTGCTTTGAAATATGAACATATACTACAGTACTCGTTTAAAGGCAAAGAAAAATTGGATTCAACGACGCATTGACTACTCAAACTAGAAATATGGCACCAGCTTTAAAATCTGTTGATTCATATGAGCATCATAAAATATTGAATAGTGGGGCTCAGGAGGTTCTAGAGATTTTATAAATGTACTACCCGGCAGGAGGTGGTGCAGTTATGAATAAATAATAAATTTAATCTAAGCAAGGGGGAGCATTGAATTATGCATTACAACTTGGTCTTGAACAACCTGTTGAAAAAAAAAACAGCATAAGGGGTTGTTAAAGATGGAACAGCCATTTAGCTTTGACGTCTACGTAAAAAATGAACACTTAAATACGATGGTGCGGAGGGAAAATCTGAGGCCCCTTTTTAGTTTTAAATGGTAACTCATTGGCAGCGTGGTCATTGAGAAGTTAGCACGTCTGGCTCACGGTTCGGAGGTTTTTCGGTTTGGATCTCAGCTCCGGCCTTTCTTTGTGGACTTTCCACATTCTCCCCTGTGCTTGTGTGTGTGTGTTTTGGGTACTCCCACGATCCAAAAAGCCCAGAAAAAAAGGTTTTAATGGAAGGCGTAAACGCAACTCATTTAGTCAAGTACCCGCCCACTTCATGGTTGGTTCCCACCCACTCAACTCCACCAACCGCGCAATGTCACCAACTCCTAGAACTTCAGTTAAGAACTTTATGAATGACGTAGAGAAACTGCTACATAAGTTCACTCCAGAGGAGAGAAATTGGCTCGCGCTGACCGTGACTTTTCATTTGTCTTAGGTCATGAGAAGCGAGGCAAAGACAAGTCAACTAAAAACGTACAAGTAATGAGCAGCAACGCAAAAGGCAAAGATCGTCTGACCGGGAGGGCTAGAAGGTCAGTACAACAGCTCTGACATCTTCTTTTAGAGCCCGCTTGCACGCAAACAGCACTCGGATGAATAAGTTAATTCAACCATTGGGATATGGAATGTCTCACACCGCATGGGAAGACTCGATTTTCCGCACTGTGTGCTAAAATATAAATTCCCAAGGATGCCGTGATAGATGATCTGGAAGTTGTGGCAGCTGATTAAATATCCCAGAAGGTTCCATTCACATCACGTTCTCTGTCACTTGTTGCTTTTGCATGGTTGTGAAACATTCTTGTGTGTTATTAGCGTCGTGTTGTCACATAAGCGTCACTCACATATTATTAGAAAGCCACAAATCTGAAGTGCATTATGCATTTCCGTTATTGCATTTAAAAAAAAATATTGTTTTCGATCTTTTCACAGGGCCGCACTGGAGAAGCAATATATTAAAAAAATAAAAAAATAATCAACATACTCACAAAGGCATTAGATTAACCAAAAGTGAGTCTACCTGTCAGTGAAAATTTCCAAATTGTTTGTGCCCAAAGCAGCAATGTTGGCAGCACTCATTTGAGTATTTTCCAAAAACAAGCTGAGCATCTGCACTCAACTTCTTTGGGTAACTTTTGCGAGGCCTGTTCCGAGTGGAACCTTTCCTTTAACCCACAGGCGTCAAAGTCAAGGCCCGGGGGCCAGATCTGGCCCACCACATCATTTTACATGGCCCGCGAAAGCAAATCAAGCAGGTCAAGTTCCGTGATGCTTGCTAAAGTCTGAATCAAATTTTAAAATTGTCATATGTAATTCACAATAACAGTCATTATGTTTGACTTCTGATTTTAAAACTAGTTATCCATCATCTGTTCAGGTCCAATTTGAAAACGTAGTAATTCACAGCTGAGTTATTTTGAGGCGAGAATACATTTAGGAAGCCAAAGAAACAAGTGACAGTCCAACACATCACTCAGGTGAGTCCTAAAGGGGCTTCTGACGTATGGCTGCACTGTTGCCAGCTGCCAGTGGAACTATCAAATGCGTCCCGCAATAAAAACACGAATGCTTCTCATGAATACGACTAAGTGGTCACCCTTTTTTTTTTAGATGGCAAGATCAAGAAGAAGAATATAACCTACAGGTGAGGTCAACCATTTTGGTCGGGAAATTCCCCTAAAGAAGCTGAACACATCTGACTGAATGTCTCGTTCATATAGACTTCTGATACACCATTGGAGGAATTCCTGGAGGAGCTTAATGCGCTGACAGACGCTGAGGCACAAGAGCAAAGAGACCAGGACTCAAAAAGTAAGCCGTCACAGAGTTCAGATAT
Source organism: Hippocampus mohnikei (assembly GCA_026261675.1). NCBI lineage: Eukaryota > Metazoa > Chordata > Actinopteri > Syngnathiformes > Syngnathidae > Hippocampus > Hippocampus mohnikei. The sequence goes on from JAKGUB010000521.1 coordinate 8,001,827, forward strand.
TTTAAACGCCTGTGAGGAAGTGAGGGGATCCAAAGGTTCTTTGGCTACCTTGAGAGCAGACACCTCAGCGCAGGAGAAAGCAGATGCCTCGCCCCCTCGGGCTTCAGAGAAGAAAGTGCGATTCTCGCAGGAGCTCATCCGGGGGGCTCACGCAAAGCAAATCACAGGCTCTCAGGATTCCTCCAACTCTGAATCCGGTCCAACATTCTTTTTAAAAGCTTCCTCGCAGAAAAATATCTGGCACAAAGTGCCTCAGCAGCATCTGGAAAATGCCAAGGATGAAGAGAGTCATTGCCAGCAGCAGGCTTCTGAAAGTCAATGTACCAAAAAAGAAATCAGTGCCCCCACAGCACCCTGCTGGCCCCCTGCTGACAAGGCCCGCGCTTCTCTACTGGAAAGCTCTGTCCAGCCCGTGGAGCTCACTAAGTCCAACGAAAACACAGGTGGGGTACTCCGCACGCACGAGTCACGGCATTAGGTGCACCTGGACAATCTCCTGCTGCACAACATTGCCAAAAAGTATCTTGGTTTTCTTTGTTGCTGTCAAACTCCTGCTTCACACTTTAGCCCATTTATCAGTCATCTAGTAAGTCTGAGTGGAAATGTGAACGTTTACACAAGTCGCATTTCGGTGTGCGTCCCTAATATTTCAGGTTAGGCAAGGCTAGTAAAAAAACAAAACAAAACTGGGTTGAACGAATGAAGTGGCCACCGATTTACCCGACAGTGCAACATTGATCCCTGTTTTTATTTCACAGAACAAGCTACTGACTCGCATGTATGCGTCTCCAGCCTGGAATCAGGGACGTCACACCCAGAACATTTTAGCTGCAGCGACAAGGTCAGTACGAGGGCCGAGGGGAATCGATAGGTGTATAAATTGACTGATGGAAAGTGCAAATAGGTGATGATGTTAAATGGATGAAGACAGAGAAACGACCTGCGTGTGTGAACGGCCACTGTGTGATATTCAATTTCTGTTTAAGTATATCCGCCAGCCCCCGGGGCCAGTTAAGAGTGCAGCAGAAATAGCGTCACGCCCCTAGTGTAATAGATCTCCGTCTTCAAGTGTGCAGAGGGAGATGTATTGATTACCTACGTGATGAATGAGAAGGTAATCACTGTTTCTGCTGTCTGTTTGCAGGCAAGAGAGCACGGCAGGATTGTTTAACATGTTCGGAATGCAAATAATGAAAGACTCGACTGCGGATGCTCAATGGAGGTGTGGCTTCCTGGCCTCGCGGTGTGTCACGTCTCTTTGATCCGACATAAAGGAGTATCGCTGCACCCGAGGACGCGAGCATACATGGCGACACATCATTTCCTATGTGTGCATTTGAGTGCAACGCCGCTGACCGTTTACGTGTTGTGGTACGCGGGCTGGAAGGTACGTTCGTGTAACATTACAGGAAGTTGGCCTTGAGAAGACACATTAGACTTAGTCTATTTGTGTAGTGCCCGATTGTGCCCTTGGGCCAGTTTCAATAATGAGAAAACATCTGCACTATACTGTAAGGGGAATTTAAAAAAAAAAAGTCATCAACTTTCCATCCAATCAGTGTGAGGAGCTACTGTGTTAGCAGCTACGTCCAGCATCAGTCGGTGGCCTTTTGTAACTCACCTGTCACTTTCATGACTACATACAGATTTTATTTTTTCAGCAAACGAGTTGATTTGTAAACTAAACTACTGACATTGAACCTGTATGCTGTTGAGATGAACAGTAGAGACAGAGAGCATTTTACAAGGACTGCTCGGATTCATTGGTCGTCTCATACCGTATCCATTTGCATCTACGACAGGGCATACACACGCCATAACTTGTGCCGGCCTGATTTAAAAACGGAAAGCTCCTCATGACACGTTGACATGTTTCTACGTTTCAAATGGAAGCTATACGCGGCGATGTATGGTTAAGAACATAATGGGGTCAAAATCTAGGGACACTATCTGACTGTAATATTTTATGCACTTGAGAAGAAATGGAAGTTTTGCACATTTGTCGGTTTGACAGCAGGGATATGAAGTCTACTGGTCATGCCTTCAAAACTAAGATTTTTGCACTTGTTTTTATGCCATTTAAATTGACAGACAGCAACTCGTAATTTGTCCGCCGAGGCCTCGAGGCGCATCTGGGAGGGAATCACTTGAGATGTTGAAAATAAATCAAGCACGGCCGTGACCGTTTGTCAGCAACACAGATTCAACCGCAGCTGCCTTTTCAGGCTGTTATCTTTTGTCGGTTGTGGGGCGGGGGGTTGACAAAGCATTCTGAGAATGTTGTCGTGCCTTGTATTTTCGCTTCATCAACTATAATTGACACAGCGTATTCATCAAAGCACACTTTCACTTGTCTATCACGCTTCTTCACGGAAGTGTTTTTAAAATGTGTTTCCATTCAACGGAGTCAAAATCACGCTACGTAGCCTTATCTTTTTTGTCCAAATATGATCTTGTAGTGTAGTTATGCTACATAACCATACGTCTAGTGGTTAAATGAACTGTTGCAAGGTTTTTACAGTTTCAAATGTGGTTACATTAAAAAGAAGGGGGGCGGGGGTTGGGTTACAGCCAGAAATGTACTGGGGAAGAAAAGAGTTAAGGCTTTGCAACCGTGAAACAAAAATCTGTCTTGTTCTAATTTGATAGAAGAGAGTGCAGTTGACCTTATTTTTAAATCCCCTTTGGGAGTTTAGAATATTTATTTTTAGCAGGTTGTTCCACGTCATTTGTATTTGGATGTAACTGTCACGCCTCAAATGGGGCATTAAAAAGATGGTTGTGGCTACGCAGCTGTGTCTCTTGTTATTCGAATGTGTGCAACAAATATGAAGAGGACATGGATTTAAAAAAACAACAGTTTGTGTACTGTCGCCTCAAATTCTAACCAACTATACGAAGTGACGCTCACCTCCTCCCCAAACACGCACACTGATTTTCAGTTGTGTAGATTTTGCATCAACCTGCATACAATCAAATCAAAAGCTTTCGCTCTTTCCCACTTGGCTGAGGTACCACACACACACAAAAAAAGTCACAATATAGTAGTAGAGTAGCAGAAAATGTGACGCACATGCACGGACCCTTCACGCCTATCAACCGTGGCCCGCTGAATCCGCTTTCATGTTGGATTTGATTAATTTCTGATGAGCTCTCTGCAGAGGTATCGAATTGAAAACTGCTCCCTCTTTGCCTTACAGGTGGGACCTCCCTTATGTGCTCCGACAGTATTTTAATTATCTCCTCCTGCGGCGGTCACCATAGCAGCCTTTCTGTCTCTCGGGGACAACGCACGTTGGCTCGCTGCAAAGCGTTCTGAGCTTACTTTCTGTCCATGTCAAGTATTCTCTTCAAACAACAAAGCAGATTTGCATGCTTGCTACAGTCCGAGTGCACTTCTGTGCAAAGGTAGCCAATAGTTCCCAGGGTATGACGCAATGCACCGCAGTGGGGGTGTTAATATAATGGAAATAAGTCCTGTAGGCTGTTTGAGGACTCAAGTGCAGTGTAGGATTACGTTAGTGGCAAGCCACAGCACAGAGAGGCCAGTTTGAGGAAAATATTGTTCGAGGTCAATGAAAAGCTCCAGAAAGGAAAACAAAAAGGGCTCGACTCTCTGTGTTTATTTAAAAAATATCATGCGTAGCTGATCTGGGCGACAGGCATATCTTACACGCGATGAGGTAACAGTTGGCGGCTCTTGAGGTGTTTCATTACAATCCGCGGATGTTACTGAAGAGGATTCGAGTACTGTGTTGACCCTGCCAGAATCTTAAGCCGGCCTGGCGGTCCCCACCGAGCTCTGTGCGTCATCTCCCGACCCCGACGGGATGTTAACAACAAGACCTCGGTGTCATCGAGTGGAGCCCGAGCCGAGACAAAACGATTTGGAGTGGCGCGATAAACGTTAAATCCTTGATATATGACTGAATTGCACACGTCGGTATGTCAGTTTCGTTTGATACTCCATTAGGGTTCAATAATGCTCCTGAAACACTTTTGTTGGGTTGTTAGACAGTTATCGCAGCTGGGAAAAGACCTTACGAGCGTCGTAATGATGAAAGATTTTTTACGTGGTACGTCGTCACATTTGTTTAGCAAAGATTTACTCTCATCATTACAAGCCTATTTCTTAAGCAGCTGACATGGAGGTAAACTCAGATTTCTGAGGCAAACCAATGTGTAGTGCTTGCATTTATTATTTATGGATTTTTCATACCGTTGAATGCTTCAAAACAAGAACGGGGAAGTCATTGGTCTCGATCTAATGAAATGTGTTCTCATTTGCTCGGAAAATGTCTCTGCTGCATCATTTCAGCTTCATCCGCAACCGTTTCTTTGGATGTGATTCAGCTTTTTATTATGTAACTGTTTTTTGCCTTTTTAAACGACATCGTTACTCCTGAAAATCCCTTTTTGCAAAACTTCTTATTCATCTCTGAATCCCTGTTACGTATTCCAGATAGGAGATTGTAGTGCATGAAAATCTTCAGGCGTTATGTTATGCTGGTCAAAATAAAGGCCAGAGAAGCTCAGTTTCTAGCAAACAACTCGTTTTTTTTTGTGCATTGTCATAGGCAGCAATATAGCTGATACATATTCGACTATTTGTACCACTTTTAAATGTATTATGCAACTATTTATTCCCTCATGTTTTTGAAATTGTACAAGTAATTATGAAAGTGTGAGTTTCAAGCACACAACCGCTTTTAGAGCAATTTTACTGGGGTGTGGCCTTAGATCAGGGCTTTTGACAGAGGACCACAGTTATACACGGTCAAACACACCCATACACACACGCGCGCGCCACATTTTAGTTACTGTTTCACTTGGAGGGCCATTATGACTGAAACCATATTCAGAAGTAAGGAATAACTGTTGATTCAACTATTGTTTAAGTTACTATCATGAGGGGTTTGGTAACAAGAAAATGTTTAGAATATATCTCTTATTTATTACATGTGAGAATTAAACATTTTGGTTGACAATTTAGAATGGATCATGGAAGATGACATGTTTGAGCTGCTTTTGCGGGCCACATAAAATGATGTGGCGGGCCAGATCTGGCCCCCGGGCCTTGAGTTTGACACCTGTGTTCTAAAGACATGCATGGTAGGCTGATTGAACACTTAAAATTGTCCCTTGATGTGATTGTGAGCATCAACGGTTGTGTGCCCTGCGAATGGCTGGCAACCAGTTCAGGGTGTCCCCCGCCTACTGCCCGAAGACGGCTGGGATAGGCTCCAGCAGGCCCGCGACCCTTGTGAGGATAAATAAGCGGATTAGAAAACGGATGGATGGATATCTTAATCGAATGCCACACTATGTCGTCACAGTGTATCGTGCACGGGCATGTGTGTGTGTGTGTGTGTGTGGTGTGCGCACAGATGTATATTGCTACATTTCCACCATGCACGCACACAACTGCCAACGGAATTACTCTGCGTATCTTTTGTTCATTTTACAGATCTCTCATTCAAATATAACCCCCGAGTAATTTCATATCAGAAAAGATCATCCTCCTCCGGGGTGGAAAGCGTCAAAAGGTCACAAGCCGCCTACAAGTCGTAGCTTTCAGAAATAACGGTCAGCACGGATGAACCCCCTTCAATCAATCGGTTTGGCCGTTGGTCGTTGGTTCTTTCATATATCACAGGGCACTGGAAACACATCTGTCGATTGTTGCATGTTAATAGAGAAGCCAGAGTATTGACAGGGCTTTCGTTGTGGCAAGTGCACACCTGTGTAGCATCTTTTGTTTAGTTTTTTCTAAATTCACCACAAATAATATATTATGACTGTCGTGTTGTACTTTCCTCCCCGGACTTGACTTTCTGTTTGTCAAAACAAACATACTCCACTGCTTGCTTATGATTCATGTCAGCAAGAAAATAACCTTTGGGCCCCAATGCAAAGTGAAAACATTATTTCAGGGGCCTTGTTATTCATGTGCCTTCGTCACCACTTTTTCTCCTCCTTTACGGCAACCACCAACCTTGTCAACCGCCAGCAGAGGAAGCGAATATCTCTTCTTAATGGTTCTTTTCAGAGAGATGGATCAAAAATAGCAGCCGGCAGCATTGTGTAATGTGTTCCTCTCTGCTTTATACAGCGGACGCTGAGATCGATCCACCTCCCTCACATGCTACTGGCAAATAGCTCGGAGTGGTTGCTCTTAATTCCGACTCATAGTTGGACAGCTGTGACATGTGTGAAGTGGTTCCAGTCAGAGCTGCTGCAACACATCTGTGAAAGGTGAAGAGGCCTTTGACAGTTCATTCCCACGAGACACCTCTTTAAAAAATCAGTGGATCCGAAACTTTCCTTATGTGTCTTATATAACGAGACTGTACAAACATTGGGTGATTAATAGGTTTGTTGTTATCGAGATACTTTCGTCATCACATGCAATATAACTACAGCAGATTTTTTTTTTTACACCAAGTACCACTCAAGAAATTACTTTGCTCTCCAAATACTACCATAATGATCAATATTAGAATACTGTTGTGAAGTAAGTGTTCATTAAAAAAAACTAAATCGGGCAGTTATTGGGTTATTCGTAAATAAAGTATTTCATATTATCATAAGCTGCTGTAAAATTAGGCAAAGTTTTAAAATGTACGCAGCGCTTAAATACTATATAGGGGAAAAAAACGAATGATTTATTTATATTTATAACATGATAACCTGTCCGCTGTTGTAACCACTGTCCCCGAAAGGGTTCATTAAAATACATTGCGCATAAAAGTATATTTTTTTAACTTAAAACTAAAACAAATCATAAGATTCAATGTAAATATATAGTCATGCACTTGAAAGTTAAAATCAGCTGAACTGTGCTTAAAAAAATGTACGGTACTTGAAAAGTTTTAAAAATAAAAAGTACTGTATGGGATTTAAGAAAAAATAATAATGTGCTGTATGCATAGCTAAAACCTTCATTGGAATACACTTGACGTCATTTCAAGTTTTAAATGTGATTGATTTGATTTGGATTTCATTGAGTGACTCTTCCACATAAAACCCAAGTACTGTACCACTCGTGGTACTAGTACCACACTTTGAGAATCACTCTCTTTCTGGTGTCAAAGCCATGCAGCTGATTTTGGGTTACGGGCACGGTATCTAACCTAGCCTGGATGCCATTCATTCGCAGGGCAAATACAATATAGACAACCAATCATCTAAACTCACATTCTCTCCTACAATATGGTTCAATTTAGAGTGGCCCATTAGTTCCCCTGCCAGCGCAAAGGAAGGCTCACACTACCATGTGAAGCAGGACCCGGATCTTTATGGCTACAAGACAAATATATACTCAACAAATACTCCATTGGGCCACCCTAGCAACACTGTAATGGACATTGAATATTTTTTTCTTCTTCTTCTTGGATGTGTACAGTACCTGTGCTGTATGCCTCTACATGCTAGTGTTTATTTTTTTCCCCCGCTCGAATAAGTAGGTACTACGAGGTCCTATTTCTAGGAATCTAGTATCCCAAGTCTGCCATTTTACTGTGGCTGTGTCCGTTCCCTTGCTGCCCTCAGTCTCCTCTTGGATAAATTGTGCCTGATACTGGAAATCCTTGTCATCTTACATTGATGTCATTATAATGTCAAGTCATGTCACTGGCTGATGTATTTTTCCCCCTCTGTTGTATTCTTGAAGTGGAAAACCAACTATCCCAGTCCGGGGTGTGGAGAGCAAAGAAAGGTACAGTAATGGAATACTGTATTAATCCCCTGTGCCTTTATCCAGACTCGTTTTCTGGTTTAACCACCCTTGTAAAACATTTGTGGCGAGCCCAATTTGTGTATTCGTGCTAGCTGTATTGTTCCGAATATTATATTAGAGGGCTCCAATGATTACATAAGAATCCTTGAATCTGTTGATTATTTTATTGATTAATCGAATCTGTTGTTTGTTGATGTTGTTTTGTTTTGTTTTTAAATTTCCATCCCTGCAAAGTCAATTTAGTAGAGTACATTTTACTCTAAAAAGACTACATTTAGATTCACTCGCAAAGTAAACTGTACTCTACAAAATGTACTGTGAAGATTCCAAAAGAGGGCATTTTAATTTTTAAATCATATCACATTGCCCGAAGTGTGACTGACTTCATTCATTCTTTGAAACGTATTTTTTTTTTTACCGTGTGAAAGCAAGAGCCTGCATGAATATCATCAAACCATAGAACCAAATATATTTTTGAGGTTGTTTATTTGTATATTTGGGATATAGTTATACCTATTGTACATAAGGTACCTTTTAATAAAAATTATCTAATTACACTAAAGGTTTATCAAAGCCAAAAAAGATGTATGCCCGCGTCTATATTATGTACATAACCAAGAGCACAACACATTTACAAAGTTATATGCACATACCTGAGCATAACTCAATAATGCAAGTTCTTCTACATGAAATCCAGGCTTGATCCATGAAAGTAAATACAGCCGATATGTCAAAATGCAACAAGTCAGTGTTCAAGAATGGATGTGATAAAGCAAGTCCTGTCCCATTATTTCAGCAAAATATTTTGACTGGAGTTGCACATCCCACTGCAGACAGAACCTTAAAACAGTCCAACGTGGGTTTAAGGCATACAGATGGCCCAAATAGACAAACAAACTTAAAAAAAATAGCTTAGTTGGGGGTAGTGTGACAGAGTGGGGTCCCTTTAAATATCAGTCATAGATCACAGCAAAGTATCAGGTCAAGTGGAGCTCAGAATCCATGAGTGAATTTGCAAACGAGTGCTGTGTGTTTCTGTCCGACCAGCGGCTGTCAATAAACACAAGCCTATATGTACGATCACTTTTTGTGACAGGGTTGGAGGGATGTGGAGGGCCCGGTCACTCAGAACTCGTCCCGGAGCTCGGTGGCACGGTTGACGCGTCAGAGGCTACCTGATCCCGATCTCGTTCTGCTCTTTCTCCTGGCCCGAGCGCGTCTTCCTCCTCCTCCTCCACTCGCGTCTCCCTGTCCACACTCGCCGATCTCTGCGTGGCTCCGCGGGTCGATGCGTAAAGTCCATCCGCCATATCGTCGCTCTCCTCGGTGTGATCCCACTGAAAAGCCCGGGCGTGCGTCGTCGAGCCCCGCCCGGTGGTGTGGTTGACTGGCACCTGCGTGGAGTTCCACTCGGACACGTTAGCGGCGATGTTCGCCGGAGGAGCCGTGACCCCCGGCTTTGCAGCGGATGCGTTTGAGGATGCGCTGGTGGGCTTCCAGATGAGGCTGTAGTAAATAGCCAGGATGATGGCTGCTAAGGACACGGACAATACATAAGCAAAGACCGTGGCTAGTCTCACCCACTTCTTGTTGGTCTTAGCAGCCATCTTAGCCTTTTTGTCCCCCGTATAAGTAGCAGGTTTGCCCCTCTCCATATTGGGCATAAAGTCCCGCTCCCTCATATTACCCCTGTTTTTTCCTCGATGCTCCACCACCCCCTCCGTCTTGAAGCCTTCCTCTGACCCACAACCCAAGAGAAGAAGGGAAGGCAGCGGTGTGGGCTCTTAAAAAACGAGGATTTACTTAGTGTCAAAATGAAATGCGTCCAGTGCATGCAGCATTGCGTCTCATCACGGACCAGCGAGCATCCACAGGCTGGGACGCGGCATCCGACAAAGGTCCTTAACCTGCCCACATGTCCACGGAGCCGCTGGCTGTGTAGGCCCTTGGCCAGTCCGTGAGCGTTACACTGGATGTCATTTATCAAACGATGAGAAGAGATCACACGGCGCACTGTCCTATCCAGCAAATGAAGTGGCTGGCTCAGCTAAAAATACAGAGAGGGGCGGGGAGGGGTCTCTTAAAGAAGCCGCAGCTAGCAAGCGACTCACTCCAAAATATGTATTATTCCCAAAAGTGCGCTCAGAACAAGGTCTGGCTTTATCGTGTTTAATAATGCCTTAAACGAATAGACGCATTTACGCCAATAGAGTAATATTTTTCATGAAATGAGGGTTGGGCAAGAATTCATACATTTTGTCTTCCCAAACCTTCCTAAATACCCCCACACACACCCAAGGGCAGACAAAAGAGAGTCTGCTTCCAAAATGAAAATAAAGTTATCCTGTTGATCCTTCTGCTGCGGAAGTCCCTCGCTGTTCATGTGTAGGCATCATTGCTGGTGACTACACTCGGTTCGAGGCACAAGACAGGAGACGATTCTTATTTTTCTTTGTGTGGTCGCTATCACTGAGTCGCTAAACACCTGGCGTGCCACAGTGCACCTTCACTGCCAGAAGCGAACTGCAGGGAAGCTCCACCCCCTTTATTTACATACACCCCAGAACATGGTATCCCTCCACACAAAATAGTACCAACACTAAACTCTAATGCTAGTGGCGTACATCGTCACCCAACACCCCACTCGATGGCGCCACATACACTAACATTGCATTAGTTACCTATACACCTGTTTTAATGCTGTCAAGTGCTTTTCCCTTGGATCAGACATATACTGAGATAGTCTACTCACAATCCAGTTAATATCAGGTCTAGTGCAGGTCATGATGTATATGAGGCTGCCCAGCATTGCTCTATATTTCCTCTGATCGGTTTTGTCCCCTTCTGGAGCCAGGTCACATTTGATTTCACTTGGAGTGGCTCTTGCTTTGCATTCAGACATGCCAAACCTTTCCAATATTTTCTCAATATATCTGGATTGGTTCAATGTGATTGAGCCCACATTTTGCTTGAAATCAATCCCAATGAAATGAGTGAGGCATCCGAGATCTTTCATCCTAAACTTACTCTTGAGTTTCTTTTGATCTCGCATAAACACCTCTCATTGCTGGCAGCCACAATGATATCATCGACCCACACTAACAAAATTTCTTTTCTTTGTCAGACATTTTGGTGTAAATACAGTGGTCTGCTTGACTCTGTACAAACTCGTTCGCAAGTAAAAACTCATGAAGCATCATGTTCCAATTTCTCCCAGACTGTTTGAGGCCATATATGGATTTGTTTAACTTACACACAAGTTGTACACCATCCCTTTGTTTCACACAAAAACCTTCAGGTTGATCCATGTATAGTTCGCAGTCAATAGGTGCATGTAAGTATGCTGCCTTCACGTCCATTTGGTTTAACAGCAACTCATACTGTGCAGCAAGCTGCATCAGTAGTCGCAGTGATGTCAGATTAGCGGTCGGCGAAAATGTCTCAGAATAGTCAAGTCCTTCTCTCTGACTGTACCCTTTGGCTACATATCTCGCTTTATATGTTTCATTGCCTTTGTCATCCTCCTTTAAAGCATACACCCACCTTCCCCCACTGTCTGTCTACCCTCCGGTAATGGCACAAGGGTGAAAGTGTCGTTCTCTTTAAAAGAAGTCATCTCATCTATCATCGCCTTTCTCCACTTTTCTGACTTTGGCGATGCCATTGCCTCGTAGAATGTTTGTGGCAATCCCACTGTTGCTCTATAGCAGTAATCAATTGTGATCTCATTGCCTTTATCACACATTCATAATCCTCTAAATATTTTGGTGTCTTCCTTTCTCTACCAGAAGTACGAGGAGTCTCATTACCATTGGTTGAGTCCGTGTCGCAGTCAGGTTTAAGCTCTGGTTCAGTGTCAGAATCTTTTCCTACATATTCCGTCTGTAACTGACTTGCTTTAGGCATAGTTACCCACTCTACATAGTGGTCCTCCAGTTGGGTCTTCTCGGTCTGCGTCTCACTCTCAGTCACGGTCTTTGTGATGAAGTGGACCAGTCTGTGTTTCTGAACCTTGTTTGTCTCTGGAAAATAAATCAAATAAGCAGGTGAATGACGGTCAAAACCAACAAAGATCCCCTTTTGCCCTTTGGATCTAGCTTTCTCCTGTTTTGCTCATACACCATGCATTCTGAACCAAACTTTTTCATTTTTGACAAATCTGGTCTTTTTCCTGTGAAAAGGAAATAAGGAGTCTCCCCTGTTCTTTCGCAGTAACATCTGTTCCGTATAACTGCTGCTGTTCTGGCTGCATATGGCCATAGCTCTTTGGGTAAGCCTGATTCTATCAGCATACACCTGACCATCTCAAACAATGTGCGCCAGTTCCTCTCTGCTGTCCCATTTTGATGTGGGGAGTAGGGCGCTGATCTCTCATGTTTTATCATATTATCTCGAAGTAGAGATTGATACTCTTTGAAACAAACTCTGTCCCATTATCCGATCTCATTCGCTTCACTTTACCATATGGTGCTGTGTCTGCCAAGAACTGCTTTGTAGCCTCGACTGCCATGTTTTTGTTCCTGAGAAAGTATACAAAAACAGCTCCAGAAAAGTCATCAGTAAAAGTGATGGCATATTTGTACCTGTCGAATGACTCTGGGTCAATAGGCCCACCTAGATCTGTATGTACCAGCCCTAATGGCTCTTTAGCTCTCACATCACTTTTCCTGTTTCTATTCTGGGTGAATTTCCCTTGAATACAGGTTTCACACTGGTTAGGTCTAGTTTTGTTACTAATTTTCATACCTTCTACCACAGCTTCAAGCTTAGCAATATCACCATAGTTACAATGGCCCATTATCTCATGCCATGTTTTCATGTCTAAAGATGCATTGCAGGAGTCCTCACTGCATTCAGAATTTTTTGTGACAATGTCAAGATAGTACATACAGTCCTTTACAATCATCTTGCATATTGTCCCATCTGAAAGAATCATTTTGTTGTCATTCTTCGCAAAGTTGAACTTCGCTCCTTTCGAAGTTGCTGCATCCACAGAAAGGATATTCTGCGGGTATTCTGGGATGAGGAGAGCATTTGTGAGCTTGACACTCACTACTCGTCCACTGCTGTCGGCCAGCTTGATTTGCGCGTCCCCCTCTTCTCGACACTTCCGGTGATCCGTCTTCCATCAGCCAGCTGCATGATGTGATCTTTAGGCCGGAAACTCTCATCAAATCGGATGAATGCGGTCTTGTCGGTGATTATGTGGGCAGAAGCACCGCTGTCCACGAGTAGTCCATATTGCTGCGCTCCTTGGGTCGCCATTCACTCACCCGAGCAATAATGTTTCTTCTTCTTCCCTCGAAGATTTGGCTTGGTCTCTGCCACGGAAAACTTTTTCCGAATCGTCCATAACTGTAGCCACTTTATTGTTCTTATCAGCTTTTGTCGTTCGCTTGTGTGGTTTCTTATCCTTACTCGTGCAGTCTCTTGCTTTATGCCCCACTTTCTCACAAATAAAGCATTCTCCATTGAAGACGTATTTCTTGTCTTTTTCTTTGGGCTTCGGCTTGAATGACTTGGCGGTCATTACTTCATCTGGTCTGGGCCTGCTTCGGTAGCGGAGGGTGCATTCAAAACTTCTCAGCCTAGTCTTGAATTCAGCAAAGGTTAACACTTCCCTCGTTTGAGTCACATGCACAGAAAATGGGTTGTACTCATCAGTGAGTCCTTTCAACACCATAGCCACCAATAGTGCATCGCTTAGGTTCTCTTTAGCTCTTTGTAGCGCGGCCACTAGCTTCTCGACACGTGCTAGATAGCCCGCTAGCTCCTCGCCGTTAGCCATTAACATATTGGTTAGCTCTGTGTACAGCCCGACATTCGCGGCTTTTCTTCGGACTCAAAATGGCGTCTCAATATTTCCAGACTTTTCTTACCATCTTCTGGTGCTTCATACAGGATGAGTGTCAGTGTTTTATCATCCAAGCAGCCGCACAGTTCAGCATATGCCAGTTCGTTTTTCCACACGGTTTCTGTTGCGGCCTGTTCGCTGGATCCCGTAGCTACATCACACCCGAGGATAGCATCTTTTAGCCCGATGGTTTTCAAGTATGCTAGGAACCTCGCCTCCCAGATGTGATAGCGGGCCTCATCTCCGTCAAATCGCGGCGGTAATCCTCTCCCATGGAGCGCCGCTGTGCCTGGAACCCACCTGGGCCCATAACCTGTTGATCCTTCTGCTGCGGAAGTCCCTCGCTGTTCATGTGTAGGCATCATTGCTGGTGACTACACTCGGTTCGAGGCACAAGACAGGAGACGATTCTTATTTTTCTTTGTGTGGTCGCTATCACTGAGTCGCTAAACACCTGGCGTGCCACAGTGCACCTTCACTGCCAGAAGCGAACTGCAGGGAAGCTCCACCCCCTTTATTTACATACACCCCAGAACATGGTATCCCTCCACACAAAATAGTACCAACACTAAACTCTAATGCTAGTGGCGTACATCGTCACCCAACATATCCTACCTGCCCGGGTGAGTGATTGTCGTTTCAGCACAATGGACAGCGACTATGGCTCTTAACTATTAAACGCACACACACACACACACACACACACACACACACACACACACACACACACACACACACACACACACACACACACACACTTTGGCACGTGAAACTCCTCAAAGAAAGGTCTGAGATAAGATTCGAATGTGAGACCAGCAGCCGAGAGGCAGCCGCATGCAAGAGTTCTTATATGATATATCTTAAAGGGGAAGTCAAGTCAAAAATGTGTTTTACAATAAAATGTTCTATGTGGCCTCGCTGGTCTCAACACGGTATACTGGTTAATATTGTGTTTGTGGAAAATGAATAAAACAGTATAATCCACCTGTTTTTATCCAATTTAGGGGTCGGCCATTTTGTCACTTCCTGTCGACATCACAGTTGCTCAAGGCTCAGTTTGTGAACGTCACATCAGCAAGCTCAGAAAAAATCCGTGACTGGTTGTTAACTGAGCCCCTGTGCGCTGTGATGTCATTTTCAGATGACCGTAAGGGGCAAAGTGGCCGCCCTATGAGATGCATAAAAGTGGGTTGTTTTTCTGTTTAATTCATTTTCAACAAGTGTTATATTAATCAGAAAACTGTGTTTAGACTAGTGGGGGGCTCATAGAACATATTATGTTAATGAACAATTTTGACTTGATTTCCCTTCATAAACAATCAAATAAAATTTCTGTCATGCGTCATTTTGACGCATGACAGAAAATTCCTCCAAGTGAAAGATTTAAGGAAAAACAACTCAGCATACTTTTTTAGAGCAAACGACTTGCATACTTTGTTGTGAGAACTAATATTGTTGTCATGAACGTCTTCAATGTACATTTGAGTTATCCCAACTTAAATTACTGTTTAGCACCCCAAAATACAAACTGTGTTTTTTTACAGTGCAGGAGTAAACCAAATTGCACTGAGAACTGGTTAGCTACCATACAGAGTTATAATAAAGGTGCAGAATATAATCAAGTATGATGAAGAATGTAGCGGGCTCCGTAACGAAGTGTACAGACATCATCCTTTGAGTTATGTTAACTTCATTTGCAATTCATATTCCTTTGGGCGCATCCTCATGTAGGTTCTCCGCGTCCAACGACTCCACTTCACTTCACGGCTTCTTTCCAAGTGAGTGAGTCAGCAGAGAGGAGTAAAGTGTTTAAACATATACGTTACAGTCTTAACAACAGTAGACTACAAAGTCAGGAAAAGAAGACGATGAATAAGAAAAGGTACTTTCTGGATTCCCCTGTGATCAAAGATTACATGGTTAAAGGAGAACGATTTACCAAGTGGTCAGAGGTGAGTAAATATTTAAATAGAAATGCACTTTTGTGTTTAACTCCTTGAAATACTCTTTCTTTGATACATTAAGTGTTGTTTTTTTTTACTTCACTAACATTTACATTCGCTGCATATATAGAAGAATGACCAAGATAATGTAATTTTTAAAAGTGACTGAATATCTACTTTTTAAAAATGTTATTATACTCTAGTTCATTTTGTTATAAATCAGTCAGGGGAAAGAAAATACATCAAGTGTAATCTGGTGCACAATTTTGGATGAATTGGTTGCTCTTATGTTAATTGTGAACCATCCTCCAAAGGTACAATGATATGATTGCATTTTAGAGACATTTTCATATTTCATTGTTTCCTTTAATTAGCGTGTTTTTAAAAATCACATTGTTATCAGACCCCAGGATGCTTCCTGGTTCATCTAAATGACCAAATATGGTCCCCGAAGTGCTAAAATGAGCGCATTGAAATCAAGTTGTTCTTCTATCAAAAACGTGTCTCCAACAAGGACTCGACCAAGACTGTCCCTGTCACCATGAAGATTGACGTGAAAGGCTTTTACCTCTACTGGACGAATCAAAGCAAGGTAATACATTACAGTAGAGGCCATTGCAAAAGCTAAGTTGTGTGCTGGCATCCGTCAGGCAACACGCATCATCTGGAAGTGGTGGTGGCTCCATGAGAACCGCGAGAAAGCTGAGAGCTGCACTGCCTCTTTCTGTGCCAGCTGTTTTGTGGAGGTTATTGATTGCCGCTGATTCGGGCCCGCCACCCTGCTGCATTTTGCAGCTCAACTGTGATGCACTCGCAAGAGAGGACGATTTGTCTTTGCTGCTCTCTCTCTCTCTCTCTTGCTATTTCTCAAAATGAGGCAACTTTTGTTTTACACCACATAAATCCAGGAAAATCCAATGAAGCTGACATCAAATGCACTCCTGCCTCGTGTCTCACCCATACTCGCACTGTTACGTGTTTAAAAAAAAAAAAAAAAAAGCATTAACTAACTCGCATTCATCCTGCATCCAAAATATTGTTTACTAATCAAAGTCAAGTTTTTTTCCCCCTCTAGTCTTTGTCCATATTTGGACTTGCGCCTACGTCCTGAATCCCGTGATGGTAATGACTATCTGCTTCTTGTTTCTAGGAGACAACGCTCTTGGATGTTGCTACCATCAGAGATACCAGAACGGGAAAATATGCTAAACTTCCAAAAGTAAGTATTACTTACTAGAAAGTCCACCAACTGAGTTCGTAAGAATATCTGCAGGGATGCAAATCAATCTTTTGAGCCCCATTAGTATGAAAAACATATTTGCATTGCAAATATGGCAATGGCCGCAGTAGACCCAGGTGCATACATATCAAAATTAAACACACAGCTCATGCTGAATCATCGTTTCGTGAGAAGAGAGCGTCATCATCTTTTTCTTTCTTGATCAAGAGAAAATTGTTTGGGATCTCGGCTCCTTTCTATTCATCACTTGGCCGTCGCAATGAGCCGCCATCTTCGTCTTTCTCGGAGGGTTCAGTGAGAGGTGAAATCTTAGGGAGGGGGGGGGGCGATGGGGCTGAGCTGCTCACGCTAGCACGTCTTCATGTTGAGAAGTTGGCTTTGGAGATGATGTAACCTCTTCGCAAGCATCCAAATTGTGTGTGTGCATGTATTGTGTGTGTGTGTGTGTGTGTGTGTGTGTGTGTGTGTGTGTGTGTGTGTGTGTGTGTGTGTGTGTGTGTGTGTGTGCGCGCATGTTTCCTCTTTGCATGACCTGCAAAGCAAATTTGCATGTTTGGTATGATTGTGCACACAGGTGTTCAATCACTTCAATTTATACGGGACACCGGACAACCTTCAAATATTTTCCAATTGGAAATTGACATAATCTACTCATAATGTTGTCATGTTTGTCATCAAATCTTCAGTCATAGAAGTGTAAAAAAGAAATTAACTGCTGACCACCTTTAAGATGAGAATTTAGGTTGCAAATTTATATCGTGCTTGTGATAGTGTTTCAGACAACAGGGAAGGCCTTGCTAGCCCTAACCGCTCACCACTGCGTTCCTCTCCTGCGGCATCACACAAGTTGAAAATTTGACGATTGAGCTGTATGTTTTAGATGTGTACGTATGCTTAACGTTTTGGTCTGTTTCCAAATTGAATATTGAAATGCAGAGGAGTGCTTTTTATGCAGAGAGGAAAAAAATGTAAAGTGCACCTTTATCTTCACCATATCTCATTGTAAGCCATTTTGTTTCTACCTCTACAGCACCCAAAGGTCCGAAACGTGTTTAACCTCGATTTTCCAGACAGTAACCACTTGGCCAAAACACTGACTGTTGTTTCTGGTCTTGACACCGTCAACCTGACCTACCATAACTTCTTTGCCTCCAAGGATAAAGTGACACAGGTAATAAAGCACAGATGGCTTTATTGACACCGTCTGCTTCCTCCAGACGTTTACAATGTTGGGTTATTGTTGCTGATCCATTGCGGTGACAACAATGAAGCTTCCCTTTCTCCATTTGTGGTCTTTATTAGACTTTATGAATGCAATATCCGGCTTTTATCAACAGTAATGAAATCACAATTGCTATTTGTTCAAACTCCCCGTGCACTCATCTCATTCACGAGGTTGCTATTATGCCATTGCCCTCTTGTGGCGGGTTTCTGTCCCTTCATATGTTTTTAATGATGCTCGTAAGACATTGCAAACTCCGGTAATCTTCTGATTAAATGCGCACTAGAACTGGGCGAATGATATTCTTGCCATTGCCTACAATACTGCAAGAAATAACGCCTGCAGACAAGTCTTCCTGGACAAAATGTGAGTGGAAATCCTGCGTGAGTTGCGATCGTGCTGAGTCAATCTCACAAGATTCCGTTTTAATTTGTCATCGCTTCTAATCCCTTAGTTATGTTCAGATTTGTCTCCAGACCAACAAAGATGGCAAGATCCCAGTGAAAAAGTAGGCTAACCCCCTCGCTTGCAGTGTTTGGCGATTCTGTCTAGTCTAGTGTAACGTCGGTTGACAACGCATCAATATTGTGTGTGTTTATCAGCATTTACAAGATGTTCCCCGCTGATAAGAAGCGAGTGGAAAGCGCGCTGGCTTCAGCCCAACTCCCCAAAGGAAAGGTAACCATTTTCCAACTTGCTCACGATTGACAATCTATCGAGAGCGATGACATGTAATGTGAATATCATATGTTACAGTACGACAGTATGAAGCCTGATGTTTTCACTGAATCAGCTTTCAAGGCCTTCTTGGCACATCTCTGTCCTCACCCGGAAATCTACGAAATCTTCACTACTTAGTGAGTGAGACCAAAACGTTTCTTTGGTTCTAGTAACATTATAACGTTGTATTATTTTAAGAGAAAAGTTATTCTTCCACTGGTGCTTCTAATTTTATTTTTGTCATTACATTCGTAAGACGCATTATCGCACGTGTCATTGATTTTACAGGAGACAGTTGTTAGGTTTAGCTAACATTTAGCTTGTAACTGTGCCAACCATTTCCCACACTATTGGTGTGAATATGAGTTTGAAAGCTTGTCTCTCTCGATATTTGCCCCATGAGTGACTGGCTACCAGTGCATAGTATTTTCTTTACCCAAAGTCAGCAAGATTAGGCTCCTTCCATTCATGACACAGAATGGGATTTACGGTATAGTAAACTGATTTCCTCATCCTGTTGTGAAGTTTCTGTAAATAGCAGAAAGTTTGACGTGGCTGAAAGTATCTGAGGAATTCTTGGTTCCCGACTTTGCCCACCAGTTCCAACAAACCCACCATGACAAAAGAGAACTTCACCAAGTTTCTCAACGAGAAGCAGAGGGACTCCCGACTCAATGAGGAGCTTTTTCCACGACTACGGCAGGACCAGATAAAAGCGTTGATGTTAAAATATGAACCCTGCAACACCAACTGTAACAGAGGTGACGTTCCTCACAATACTGACTTGGACAATTAGCGGAAGTATTTTCATGTCTTAGAGCCCTTTAACCTTGTTTTTTTTTTTTTATCTGCAGGTCTCATTACCCCGGAAGCTCTCTTGGCCTTTCTGGTGGGTCCTGAGACTTCAGTGGTCATGCAGGACCGGCTGGCCAAATGTCAGGACATGACCCAGCCCTTACCCCATTACTTCATTAAGTCCTCCCACAACACATACCTGACAGGTCACATGTTTTGTTCGTTAAAAAAAAAAAAAAGCTAAAAAAAATACCTTAACACACATTTAATCCTCACAACTACTCTTCCACAGCTGGTCAGTTTTCCGGCGTGTCCTCGCCGGAGATGTACCGCCAGTGTCTGTTATCTGGCTGCCGTTGTCTGGAACTTGACTGCTGGAAGGGGAAACTTCCAGAGGAAGAGCCCATCATTACACATGGCTTCACCATGACCACTGAAATCCTTTTCAAGGTACATGACTCATGCATAGTGTCCATTTATGCAACAAAATATATCACTAAAATGTGATGTCAATTTTGTGGTGATTTGGGGATCTTAAACACTCAGGGCTCCATGTACATCTCAGGGGAGAGAGTGGCTGCCATTTTGTCCCGTATTGACACAAGCTCCGCTTGTTCGTGTCACATGACCAAACCTAGAAAACAAGTGAGATGTGATGTTCGGAAACTGAGGCCGTCCAGAAATTTAAAAATGCAATATTAATCACTATATCATGTTTACACGAGTGGGGGCACATCAAACTCACAGTATTACTGCAAGGATTTTTTTGTACTTGACTTGAAGTCTAATCTCTGTTACAGTGTTATTCTTCCATACCAAGCTGTTCCATTTTCTTGAAACAAATTAGTTTTCCTTCACTATTATGAGTCAAATTCCAATGAATGTGACCTAAAGGTCAATAAAAGTCTTCGTTTCGTGGGTCTACTTTTTTACTGTAGAAATTACACCAGTTACAATTAAACCTTTTGAACATTTGTTCACGGCGATCGTAATGGTCGTAGCACCGTGATGCCCAATGAGAAATGAATGAATGAAAACCATCAAGGTCATCTATTCGTGTTCCAGTGCAGCAAAAGAAAGTATACAGCAGAACAGAAAAACACACAGGAAAGCACCCCCACATCATGCCCGTGGTATCAACACTTCCATTTAAGGGCAACAGCTTGTCAGACCCAACGTTTCAGTTAAGCACATCTGTCCAGTTTAGACAGAGCCCCCCTCATGCTTGCTTTCAAACTGAATAATCCTTATGAGCACTCATCTCATGTGTTTGTGTTATTGAGTTGTGTTTCTATTTCAACCCCGCTCTTGGTCTACCTCAATCAAGCCTCAATTAAAAATAAAAAAAAGGACCATACTTTTTGTGATGCTCAACAGGATGTGATTGAAGCCATCGCTGAGAGCGCCTTCAAGACCTCACAGTATCCCGTTATCCTTTCCTTCGAAAACCACGTTGACTCGTAAGAGGTTTTTTTTTCTCCATGAGCTCATACTACATAGTAGTCCTAAATGTGTTGTAGTCTTTTATCTAATGATCCAGCATGAAAAATGCGACCGTCTGAAGATTTTGACTGAGAGAATGTGTGTTTAGCAAAGCAGACAGCGGTGCATCATTTTTGTGCTTCGTTTTAGAGTGAAGCAACAGGAGAAGATGGCTAACTACTGCAAAACCATATTTGGTAATGCCCTGCTGACAGAGCCTCTGGACAAATACCCTGTAAGTGCTCCAGTGCGGCACCACAGCAGTTGTATTTCAGTTAAACATTATTTTTATGGCAGTGCATTAGTTGGACGTCAGCTGTGCCCAGTGGCGGGCCATGCATTTTCTACCTCAGACCTTCAGTGGGGACTTAGCCAATTTAATCTGTGCCATGAGCATCATCAGAATCAGTAATTGTCAAAGAACATGCCAAAATTATACAAAAAGAAGTAAAATATACTATACTTGCCAGAGATTCAAATGATTAAATATATTAATGTATGAAGCTTGCTACAGATGTGTTGCTCGTGGAAGTTGGCTGTGCCGAATTTTGTTTGAACCTACCAATAAGGACGTCACCAACGACCAGCTCACTGGCTTTGTGAGGACAGATTTGAAATCCGATTGATTAAAGAAAACAGTCCTATTGCTAATATAGTTCAAGTTACTTCGGCCAGCACTAATTATTGTAAAAAGTTTGAGTAGAATGGCAGCACAGTGGAAAAAAAAAAGGAAAATTGCATACAGTACTGAAAGCAGTGCAGCCAAGAGAACCGCGACAAAGTGAAGAGCAAAGACTGCTAAAGAACTTAACGAATACAATTTGATGGAGAAATGTTTTGAATTTAGATTGAAAATGTAGGTCAATTATTTTGCTCGTGTTTAAACCCGCACAAACATTTTGGTTCAGTATGAGCCACTGATATTGAATTCCTCTTGTATCGAGTCCTTACTCTTTGCATCAAATAATAAGCTGAAGCCAGGACAGCAGATCCCGAGTCCATCTGAGCTCATGGGCAAGATCTTGATCAAGAATAAGAAGGGAAGCCATGAGAACACAAACCAGACAACCAAGAAGAGCAGCACAGCAGCCAGTGACCAGATGACAACTGATGCTTCACCTGCACAAAACACTGCCTCATTTTTCGAAGATCCTGTCCACTCAACCAATCTGGAGAACCAGGGTGAACAAAACTGATCCCACAAAATCACTCAAATCCCTTACCACAAATTGGTTTGCTTGGATCTAACCTGACGATTATTATGATGTTTGATCAGACGGGGATATGGCTGTGGAAGACAATGAGGACCAAGAGGACACAGAGGAACAGGATGAGGAAAAAATGAAGACCTGTGATGAGGTAGAGAATGTTCATCCCACGACCAAGCCTTTTTTTTTCTCTGGAAATGTATCACCCTTGTCCTGACGGAAAACATCTGTTCAATTTCCTGTCAATCTGTCATAGGGTACAGCTGGACAGGAAGTCACAGCATACGAAGCAATGTCATCATTGGTCAACTACATCCAGCCGAACAAATTCATCTCTTTTGACAATGCCAGAAGTACGTCTTTGCTTCTTGAAGGAAAACTGATTCTAGGATATGTTTTGTGCACTGTTCAAAAAACAACTGTTAAACACATTTCCTGTATTGGCATTTTGTTCACCACTCCTCAGAAAAGAACAAGAGTTATGTCATCTCATCTTTTGTGGAGACCAAAGGGGAAGCTATGATAGCCAAGACTGCCGTTGACTTTGTTGAGTATCTTTTCATGTGGCCAAAGATGCACCGTAACACAAAATCTGTGTAACTTTATTAAAACACACAAAGTAATTTGGAAATGAACTGCGTTACTCCTTAACACTCATCACTTCTCAGATATAATAAAAGGCAGATGAGCAGGATTTACCCAAAAGGAACAAGAATGGACTCATCAAATTTCAACCCGCAGCCCTTTTGGAACGTCGGCTGCCAGATGGTGGCGCTCAACTATCAGACAATGGGTAACAAAAAGCCATCCCAGTGACATACGACTCTAATTTTGCCCCGAAAAAGGGGGGAAAGAAAAAAACAAAACAATCCTAGTTTAGCTGCCAGAATTTCTTGTCTCCCACCACAGCAGGTCAGTGTTGCACCTTCTCAACACTCGTCTGTGCTCTGCTAGCCAAACAGCTCGCGGTGCCAAGAGCGATGCACCAAGAGGTTCTGTGTGTGTCTTTTCAGACTTCCCCATGCAGCTGAACATGGCTCTGTTCGAATTCAACGGCAGGACGGGCTACCTTCTCAAACACGACGTGCTGCGGCGCGGCGACAAGACATTTAATCCTTTCTGCGACAGGATTGACACAGTCGTGGCAGTCACACTGACCATTAAGGCAGGTTTACAGGCTCTCGCTCAAACTCATCTAGGATTGCCTCGAGGTCGGTTGCATATCGAATAAAAATAAGCTTCGAAGTTTCGAACACATTTCTGATGAAGGAGTAGTGTGTTCTCTGAGGAGAATGAGGCAACAGCGATTGCCCTTTATTCTAATTTATATAAACATGTATGGACACGTACGTATCTAAATATTATAACAGCCAGATAACGTCTGGCAACTTAAAAGACGACCAATTAAAATGCACCATAAAACCACAAGCTGTAACTGAATAACATGCAAAGTCAAACGGATTTACCAATCTTTATTCTGTTGCAGGCTGAGTAGTTTATCTTGTCACAAAGAAGTACGAATCCAATTTATTTCACAAAAGTGACGTTCTTGTTTGTTCGTGTTTTGTAGGACATTTTCGGTCATGTAGTTCTACGGCACGCTTGCTGAGCAACAAACAAAAACAAATAGTTCAAACAATTGGCCTCCTGTCAAACTGCATTTGAATTGTCCCTGGATGTGTCTGTCATAGAAAAAAAACCTGATACTGTATATCTCCTCATCAGATCTATTCAGGACAGTTTTTGTCCGACAAGAGTGTAAAAACTGGAGTTGAGGTGGAGATCATCGGGCTGCCAGGAGACCCCAAGAAGAAATACCGTACAAAGTGGTCCATCACCCCTAACTCTATTAACCCAGTTTGGAACGAGGATCCTTTTGTGTTTGAAAAGGTGCGTGTCAGTTCACCTCACACACTCTTAAATTAGAGACGTGTGTTGATGTATTTTGACTTTTGCATTGCTGCAATTTGATCATTCACTATGATTGTTGATAGATTCTCCTTCCAGAAATGGCCTCTCTGAGAATGGCAGTCCATGAGGAAAATGGCAAATTCCTTGGACATAGAATCATTCCTCTTGAAGCCATTCAATCCGGTCAGTCTAATGTAAACACGACAACTTCATCTGTATTCTAATGTAAATTTGCCCAAAACAGAAGTGGGTTGTTCAAGGCCGCCGGATTTTTGCCAATTTGTTAATCAGTTGAGTAGCATTTTCATGGAAGTTTGTGGTGCCTGCAGGCTACCATCACATCTGCCTGCATAATGAAAGCAACGTGCCGCTCACTCTGCCTGCACTCTTTGTGTACATTGAGGTCAAGGACTACATCCCCGCTGCTTTTGCAGGTGCTTTATTTTTCTTGCTCTGTGGCTTTGAAATTAAATTGATTACAGTGACAACAGATGGAGTTTGGTTATACAGTATTCAGTGAAAGCTCCTCTTTTTGCTCAGATAAATAATGATGTTTATTTCTCAGATTTCACGGATGCCTTATTCAACCCAACAAAAGGCGCAGAGAAGACGACACGGACCCCAAAAGAGGTGCATAAATAGTCAATATATATGAGTTCAAGGATTTGCAACATGGGCCTTTTCATAGTTCTGTTCAAATTTTAAAGGATTTGGTGACACATGTGACTGTCATGTTGCATTTGTCTTGAATTTGACATACACTGTATTCCTCGTGCTTGCTGTTGGCTACCCAATGTGTTAATTGCAATGCTGCTTTCCTTGCAAGGGGACTTGAGGTATGGGTAAATTGATCTCTGAAAAGTTCTTTTCTTTTAAATTTTTTTTTGTGAGGCATGAGGTTCTGTTGTTTACACTTAGTTCTCATCGTTTTTAACAGAAAATGCATATTGTTTATTTTTTTCTATGCATTTCAGTGGGTGTCAATTTTACACCAATTTTTGTTATTCAATGGCCAGCCTGGTCCCTGTCCTCCACTTTATTGTACTATAGATCACATCTGACTGTCTACACTTCTCAACTAAAACCAGATCCCCACAACCATGCATTTTCAAATATTTTTTTGACATTTAGTCATTGTATATCTTGGAGCAACAAAAACAGCATGGATGTACACACATAAATGATCCTGGGATTACAAAAGAAGCAATATTGTTTGAATCTGCTACACAACGTAGACTGTTTATTGATGGGGTTTTTACATCATTTTGGTCAATTAATTAATCAAAAGGCAGCCAGTCAACTGTTGATTGGCATGTCTGCACCTCTTACAAGTTGTGAGCTTCGGTGACATCCCTTTTTGCGCCCATGCAGTCATCCTCAGACTACGTTTCTCCTTATGAGCTGCCTTTAGTGCCCCAAACCGAAGTGACAAAGACGAAGGAACCAGCAGGTAATGCTCCTTGTAAAAATACATATCTTTTTAAAATTATTATTATTATTTTTTAAGAAGATATCTGACCACTGCTGTGCCTCCCAGTGGAGGTGCCTTCTGAACCAAATCCACTCAGACCTGAGGTCAGTGAAACACCATCACACGGTGCGTCACCTGAAGCGAGTGAAGACGAAGCTGAAGAAGAGAGCACGCCAGACACTCTGCAACCAGAAGACCTTCCTCTGGATGCTGAGCTAGGAAGTTTCATAACCGAGACACTTTCTGTTGAAGCGATTGTTTCTGAAGAGGATGTCATCCAGCCTGAGACAATCACCAAAGATGTAGAGGAGTCGAGCAGTGACTCGATACATTCTGAGCTAATCTCAAATGATGAGCAAGTCGAGGAGGAGGTTCAAGGAGAGCCTGGTCCATTAAGTGCTTCACTGGAATGTGCAGTGTCAGATCAATTGTCTGAAGCTTGTGGTAAAGGTAAGTGGCAATGCAGTTGAAGTGAACGGAAGAAAATGCAGCACAAATGATGTGTTAATTTCTTCTAAAACTATGGCGTCCACTGCTGACAATAAAAGCGATGCCTGCTTTCGCTGTTAGAAACATCCACCGTGACAACTGCAGAACTGACACAGCACAAGAGCTACCTGAAGGTCATCAAGCGTCAGGAGAAAGAGACGAAAGAAATGGAAAAGAAGTATCAGAGAAAAACGGAAGATCTGAGCCAGAAATATTCCGACGCTTTCAAGGCCTGCAAGAAGAAGGCCTCCTTGAAGAAAAAAGAGTGAGGCGATTTGTTTTGCATTGCTTTTCTCAAAATGCCATTTCAGTCACTGTCCAACTTGTTTAGGAATTCGACAGCATAGCTCCAACGGTTGTTTTGTTCTTTGGAATAATGATGTTCGCCTGTTATTAGTGGGGCATAAGAACCGAACCCTGCCGCGAATAGTGATAATACACAACCAATTGACACTCGCCAAACAGATTAATAATTGCCTACTGATGCCACAAGAGGCTGGAAAAGCACTACTACAGACGCTCCCCAGGTTACGAACGAGTTACGTTCCGGACGATTGTTCATAAGGTGAATTCGTTCGTAAGTTGCTTCAGTGCTATATTTTGTCTGGAATGTATGTTTAAGGCTTATATTGACATCTATATAACGGGGAGAGAGCTTTTCGTCACGTTCTTCAGGGCTCGAGGGTTAGCTGCCCGCTAAACTAGCAGCAGCTTCAGCGGGGGAGAGTAGACGACCGGTCGTCGACCGGCGCGCCGGACGCCTCCCCGCCCGTTCCACCGTCACACGCCCGCCCCACGCCTCTCCCGCGGCCGCCGAACGTCACCTCCGCCGTCCTCCTCCGCCCCGTTCGGCACTCGGAAAAAGGCGCGCAATACAAAATCTAACTTTTTTTTTTTTTTCGACAGACCCGTGAAAATGTTCGTATGTACCGTTTGTTCATAACTCGGATGTTCGTAACTCGGGGAGTGTCTGTATTTGATTAGACATGTTATGGCTTGACTAAAAATGAAGCTCCTCACCTCATTTCAACATAGTTTCTTGAAACCTAGATGGCGCCAAAGAAATACTTTTACATCAGACCCAACTTTGGCCTGAGCACAAAACCAACAATGGATTAAAAAAATTGTGAGTAGGTCAATCTGAATAGTAAATCATAATATATGAGACAACACTTTGATCAAACTGTATCACATGGAGATTGGCCGATATTTCTCACTTGACGCAATTTTCTAACTCAAGCAAAATAGAGAATGTAGAGATACAAATTAATGAAATGTGAAGTGAACAATAATTTTTTGAAAGCGTAGTGTTGAATGAACAGTTCTGTGCGGTGACTGATGGGGATGTGTTCAATTCTCTTCCCATTGTGCGGCAGGTCCTTGATTGGAGAAGGCATGTCGGCCTGTCGCCCCACAACAGTGCAGGAGCACAAGCAAAAGCTGCAGGCCGAGCTGCGCGCTCTGTGGACGGAACAGTGTGATCAGCTGAGGAGGAAGAAAGAGCAGTGTGCCACGGAGGTTTGTTTTGAACTCATACACTCCGTACAAGTGAAACTAAAACTGAAATGCAATTATTGTCATCTTTTTGGGGGGGGGGGGGCATCATAAATTTATGACAAATTTGAATTTACTGTCTCTCATTGAAGTGACTTGAGTAGACCTGAAATGGTCATTTGGTAGGAGGGACAGGAGAAAAATTACATTTTAGGGAGTATTTTTACATTTGGTCTCAGGACAAGTGAATTTACTCAGAAATTGCATGGTTTGGTATTTTGTATGTGGATAATTAAAAATGTGGGTGGAACGTTAAGTGTCCTCCAATTCCTGAATGAGCCACCTGAAAAATAAAACAATACTGGATTATTGCTGTTGTAGTTTTTCTGCGCTACATAACAGTGCTGTTCGTTTCTTATATTTCCGTGACCTCGTTGAGCAAGAGAAGGATCAGTGCAGCTCATTATATGTATGCGGGTATACCTCACGGTGCACATTTTTCGTATCTTCGCTGAGATGATGTCAAATTCTTGTGATGTGGCAGAGACTGGCTAAACTGATGGAGATGGCCAGTGAAAGACACAGCATTGAACTGAAGACTTTGGAAAGGTGCGTCCTCACCTACAATACCCTCGGGACACGCTGAGTTTATTTAATCCGTGTGTTGGGATTATAGACTCCCTGCGGTGTTCATGTGTGAGGTAGAGGCAACGTGAGGTGACATCTTGTAATGAGAAAACCTCTAATAATGAATGAATCGCCGTGTGGTTCCTTGAACCTACTTTAGCCAGTTGATGGCATCGCGCGTGCGTGCGTGTCCGTGTGTGTATTTTGTGCCCGCGTGTGTGTCCCGAGTCCCCAGATGGCACATGGTTATCGCAGGATAACTATTATCTAGAGGGTGTTTAAACAGCAGTGTCGAGCTGCGTTCTTCTCGCTTTCCACGTTGACACTATAACGACACACAGAGGCTCTCCTTTCACTCGAAAGAAAAGGTCACGTCTGCCGCACACAGCTGTGCAGCAGTGGTTGAAAGGCAAAAGGTTGTTTATTGGGTCATTTTTTTATTTGAACAAATATAATCAGACAGTGATCCTTTCTCATCTTGGCTTGTTTGCAGTGAAATCAAAGACAAGAAGAAGACAAAATCTTTCCCACATAAAGCCAAGTGAGTTTTTGAACCTCTAAAAAAAAAAAGAACTACTCAGCACTTGTCTTAAAGAGAAATAGATTTAGGAGAACAAGTGATAAGGTGCACATTTAAATATTGACCATAATTGTCTTCTCAGGCTGAAAAAAGCAACAAGTCAAGAACTGTTGGATGAGCCTGATGAATCTGAATGCGTGGTAAGTCATTGAAAATTCTTTCACAAGAAAAATAAAACTTCCTCAATTACATGTGTGCCTCAGGCACTGGAGGTTGCTGCCGTCACCTGTTGGGGTGCTGGGCCCCTGCACCCCAGGCCGTCAGAGGCATGGAGTGTTCTTGCCTAAGTCTTGTCCAAATAAACCCGATAAATGTCGCTCTCCGAGAGGGAACTGGAGTCGACTTCACCAAGTTGATCCGCTGAGCCGAGATGGTGCACGGATCAGTCCGCAAGCCGCCCAGGCGCGGAAACACCTTCATACCACTGGATTGCAGGGGAGCGAGAACAGCCTTCATGAGGCCAATAAAAACCCTCAGAGGGAATGAGGGGCTGAAAAGAAGCACCCAGGACTGCCGGTGACGACCTCTGTAGGAACAGCGGAGCAGCTGTGATGAAGTCCTAGAAGGGACATGGAAGTAGGCGTGCCTCGGATCGATTGGCGACCGCCCGTAAAACATTGGACGAAGTTCCACAAGAGGCCTTTTGTTCAAAGTTCCATCCATCCATCCATCCATTTTCTGATGCGCTTTTTCTTCACAAGTGTCGCGGAGCGTGCTGGAGCCTATTCCAGCCGTCTTCGCGCAGTAGGCAGGGGACACCCTGCAATCGGTTGCCAGCCAATCGCAGGGCACACACAAACGAACAACAATCCGCGCTTACACTCAGACCTTGGGAACATTTCGAGCGGTCAATCAGCCTACCATGCATGTTTTTGGAAGGTGGGAGGAAACCGGAGTACCCGGAGAAAACCCACACAGGCACGGGGAGAACATGCAAACTCCACACAGGAAGGCCGGAGCTGCGATCGAACCCATGACCTCTGCACTGTGAGGTCGACGCGCTAACCAGTCGACCACCGGGCCACCTTCTATTTATTATTCACCCTTTTAAAGAAATAGGGATCCTGCTTTATGCCCCACGGACATGTGAGTGTGTCTGGAAGGTTAATGTGACAGCTCACTCATCTTCATCTAACACGTATAAGAGTAACTATGGTAACGACGAGGCAGATGGTCTTGTGATTTGAAGAAGAAAAAAAAATCACTCTCTTTATGTCATCCTCACACACACACACACACACACACACACACACACACACACACACACACACACACACACATCTGCAAACATGCTCCAAAGAGGGTTGTTTATCAATACAGGTATAGTGCGTATGCACAGGCAGTCTTTCTGACCATAACGCCTGGCCGGCCCATTACTCAGAGGCTGTTTACTGGAGGATGTCTCATCCACGTGTGGCCTATGACTCAGCCCTCATGGCTCTCCTCTGTTGGCTCATCAAGATTCAGACATGTAGCATTTGGGTTCAACTTAACTCCACACTTCCCCGTCCACTCCAACCGTCCTCACCTCTATTTGTTAAGGTCGCTGAGCAGCTCATTTTGTCCCATTGAATCAGCATCAGCTCATTAATTTCACCGGCACAATAAGACAGTTAAAAAGCAGGGCCGCGGTACTGACAAGCTGTGCGCAATTAGCGTAAATAACCTGCAGAAGCATGACCTGCTATGACTTAAATGTATTGATCCTCATGCTCAGGTTTTCTCCCAAGGGCGCATTTCTCTCACGGATAGACACACACATACGCCCTTCTTAAGTGGGAGACAACAGGGAACCACCAGCCGATCACGTTTAAAAAATATGTTTTTGTTATGTTGTGTTACAGTCTTGCGAGTACAGCACGCAGCAAGAGACTCTGATGGTGAAACAGGCGGCCACGCTAGAGGAGATCAAGGCTCTCACTAATCAGGTACAAACTGACCTTCTTTTCGTAACCTTTGCATGTTGCTGCATGCGTCACCACATTTTGTATTTTCTTTCACAAAAAAAAAAAAACCCGCATCTAAAATTCTTTTTCTCTTCCCGCTGTGAAATTGGTATACAAATGTATATTTCCGGTACAGACTTGCTTATCGATAACACTGATGATCCGTCATCAACGTGCTGCTATATGACACATTTGGTTTGAGTGACTCAATTCCTCAGCTCAAAAGGATGTCGGAGTTTTGTTTTGAATTGTGACATTCCGAGTAGGAAAAACAATAAGTGTTGGATAGTGTTTTAGACAGTGACGGCAGTGCGAAGGCCAGATGGAGAGCTCATCTCACCAGGACTGGTGTTTTTGAAATTGAGGGAATGATTCAAATAAGAATTAGATGAACAGCACTGTAAAAAAAAAAAAAACATCCCGTGTTCAGTGTTCCTGTTAGTCATGGTTGGTTTTTCAGCAGCGTCACCGGTTCAGTGCAATCCCTCTGTTTTGGTTTACTCGATCTGAGGAGGTTTCGCAATAAATTTGAAGTGAATGTGCAGACCACACTGAGAAGTGGAGCTCCCTTCTTCTCTATCTGTGTGTCTGTAGCTTAATCAGGAGGCCTTGAAGGAGCACGAAGACAAAATGAGGTCTCTTCCAGCAGAGGTGATGGAGGCTGTTAACGTCTGCGTGAGCGCCCACTTCCCCGAACTTATCGACAAGGCGGCCAACAATAAAGCAGAAGGGTCAAACATCTACGGAGATGTCTTTCTAGGCTAGATGTACTCTTACTTCCTCAATCCTGGTCCTTAAGGACTTTCAATCACAAGAGCTCAGACGGATGTCTTCACTTTTACGATGGAGTGTAATTTTTTTGTGTGAGACATATGTATATATGAAGGAATACTGTATGAAGAAATTGAAGAGAAAATATACTATGACAATTAGGTTATCGAGTTCCAAGCACAACATCAATATTTGAATAATAGAGTAGTGGGTCACTTGCTTGTATTGGCAGCATGGTTTGGGTTTCCAATGAAGTAATCTCGACGTGCCTTTTGATTAACTGTCAATGGTGGTGGGTGTCGTCTGCCTTCAAGCTGTCTGCAACCCCGAACAGTGGTAGAGAAAATTAATGGAGGAATATTATGCAAATAAAGTGGACATTTGAATTTTACAAGAATAAATATGTACTTGCATGAAGATAAGGTCTGGGTCAGGATCACGTCAGGTTAGACTTATGCACATTCAACACATAGTCAGGTGTTGTTACCATTACCATCAGGATGATCATTTTTTAATGAATTCTTTTTTTCAGTATAAAAACACAGCGTAAAGGAAATGTGACCAAAAAATAAAATAAAACATTCCTGCCTTGATGTCAAGTTAACTGATCGACTAATTGTGAGCAATGCAAATCTTTTCTTGTTAGCCACAGGGGCTTCTACTGAACCAGTTGAAGCTAGGAGCCCCTGTGGCTCGTGAGGGGAAAATGAAGCCTCAAATTTGTTCCATGAACCACTTGTACCTTTTTGACTCCTCTAGATGGGACTGTTGGTTTAAAGAAAGGAGTTTAAGAAACGGCAAGTCAGTATACTTTCAGCCCAACATGACATCTGAGCAAATTTGCTCTATAATTTGGAACAATATGTCCAGTTGTGCAATGAAGCAAAGAAGACAAAAACTGCTACAATATTGGGAACGTCAGGGAAAGGTGCATGGTTTAATCAACAACTGGACCGACAAAACAAAAAAGAGCAATCGTCAGGCTGCAATATGAAAACTTGTGACTGCTTTACAATGCTCCAACAGCACAGAGTCCCCATCTACGACTAATAGGGAAACTTTTCTGTCTAGGGAGCAGCTCTCAAAACCAATCAATAATAAAGACACGTGCCATTTGTTCCCACTCCAAACGCCGCTTCAAAAATGGTACATTAAAATAAGATGCACAAAGCAATGTCCTCATCAGTGAGAGCCACTTAGTTCTTCAAGTGTTGACACGCACTCACATGCATTTATTAATGAACACAGATTTTTCTCTGACTCACCATCGAAAGCAATCTGGCCACTTCCCTCACTTCCTGTTTTTCCTCTCTGTGTACGCGCTTCTTCGTCTCAATCAAACAAATTGGCATTTAAAATCGGATCAGTGATGGACGGCACAGCTTGTGACTCTGAGTTCCGCCACCTCTTGCACAACACAGATGACAACTGAGTTTCTAAAGTGTGAAATGGTGCAAGAAAGCGATCAAACCAGGTGACATTTGGCCACACGCTGACAATGGAAGGAAGCTCAAAACGAAAAACATTCCCAGGGTGTAGTCCGCCTTCTGCCTGAAGTCAGCTGGGATAGTCTCCAGCAACCGCCCCCACCCCCTCAACCCTGTTTAGGACAAATGGGGTGGGGGGTAAAAATGAATGGATGGCTGGATGGTGGAAATTAGCCTCGAGGAAAATGTTTTTATTAGGATCACAGAAAAGCATTAGTGAGCCCAATCCTGCAAATAATCCTTGTAGCGCTTTCTAAGAAAACAACATATTTTGTCCACTGTGCTTTTTCTTTCCAAATGCTTTAATTAATGCAATTCACCTTCACCTCCAGTGCAAACTGAAAATAAACCCCATATGCTTCTTGGTTATATAATCACACGTGACATGTCTGTGAAGTAGTAGTGCGTTTTTTTTTATTCCTCTGGTGTGCTCTGAGAGGAGCCACAAGAGGTTGGGAAGTCATGCTCTTGAGTCCATCTTGCCATGAAGAGGATGCCATCTTGGATGAATACTAAGCAGCGCCCACACCTCCCACACGGCCTCTGGCTGTTCAAGCTCTGCGAGTCACAAGCTGTGTGTGTGTGTGTGTGTGTGTGTGTGTGTGTGTGTGTGTGCTTTTGTATTCATGACATATCAGGACAATTTTATGATAACACACCTTCAAAATGAGGACCTGTGGAAAAATGAGGACATTTTCCACGTCCTCATTTTTCTACGCAGTCTACACCACTCTAGAGCTCATGAGGATACTCCCACACCAAAAATATGCAATGTCCTGAAATAGCACAATATTCAGAAATTGTGTGTTTAAGTGTGTTTAACTTTCGACTCACTTTTTATTTGGAAACCTAGTGGCCATCTCCTGTACTTTTACACACTTTAAACACACTTTTAGTGACGTCAATGTGCAGGACCTCAAATGTCATCTTTTCGGACGGACTCACACATTTTCCCGCCCAGGTGTCCTGGTAAGTCACATCAATTAGCAGTCACACACAATCCCACGTGTGAAGAAGCCAAGACAATCCTACAGTCAGATATCTCTATTAAACTCTCTTAAACAAACACGACCACGCGTGATTGACCACCTGGTAAGCAATTACTTTTCGTCTATCTTACCATAACGTAGAAGATGTTCAATATAACCGTGTTTAACAGTGCCCACCAAAGATAATGTAATTTAATTAGACAGCTAGCTAGCTAGCTCGATCGTTAACATGCTAATAAGCAACCAGTAAAAGTAATGTAGACATGTCCTGCAGACAAGGTTCTGGAAAACGTTTCTCAATCTTCAACAGCACAGTCTGTGGAACTTGATTTTGGTGCTAAATGTTTATTTCAGTGCAGTATTTGTTTTATTCGATTGCAGTTAATTGAGATTAGTTAGTACAGGTAGCCTAATGAAAGTGGGCCATGCACTACTAGCATTTATGCTAAGTCCGGTGTATTTATACTGTTTATTCTTGTGTTGATTAATTTACACCGTTTCAATGAAAAAACGAATGTTAGCAATGGAATTATAGCAGTATTCATCTTTGTTGGTACATTTGGTCAAGATAATATTGTGTTACTGTATTTTAATTTTACATTGTTATCTGCCTGACAAAGGGTTTGCCCTAATCTATTAGTGTGACCAACAAATGTTTTATGAAATTTTGTATGTTTGTCTTAGTCCTTTCTGAGCCAAAATAAGTACTGCCACTGTATTGTGTTTGGCTGACTTTTTGTCACTTTCCATCTTAGATGTTTACTGGTGGTGATAATGTCACAAAGAAGAGCCAGACTGAGTCCTGAATCTGAGGCTGCTCATTTTATTTTATCTGGAGTCGACAAGCCTTGCTTGAAAGCCCAGTGGATCAATGATTATAAAGGTATACTATCAATCTACCTGCTATATAATTCTTATGGGTACTGCACAAACATGACTAGAGCTGCAACCAAGCCTGTCACAGTAACAGATTTTTTCAGACATTGTATTTACCCCAAAAATATCACAATGAACAACAGCATTTTTTTATGCCATTGATAATATTGGAGCAAAAATAGTTGAAGTACCTTTTAAGAGAATGTTTAGCAGCAATTATCCTTCAATCCTCAAGAATATTGTATTGCATTGCATTGTGTAAGCCTGATTTGGATTCTATTAATAGATATTTAAGTGTCAACTTTTCGTGTCCTAGGACGTGGTGTATTTACAAGTGAACCAATCGAAAAGGGGTCCTTTGTGGTTGAGTACCGTGGAGAGT
This sequence comes from Hippocampus mohnikei, assembly GCA_026261675.1. Classification (NCBI taxonomy): domain Eukaryota; kingdom Metazoa; phylum Chordata; class Actinopteri; order Syngnathiformes; family Syngnathidae; genus Hippocampus; species Hippocampus mohnikei. Next base: position 8,037,052 of record JAKGUB010000521.1, read on the forward strand.
TAATCTCAAACTATGAACGAGACAAGAGACAGAAAAAGTACACAGAGAAGCAAAATTGTTTCCTGTTTGATTTTGAATGGAAAGGAAGCATATGGTGGTAAGTCAAGATCTAGAAAAACATCAGGTGGTTCTGAACAGCATTGTAGTTTAACTGGAAAAACATTTCATGTTTCATTGTTCAATTTCAGCATTGATTCCGCCCATGAAGATGGCTCATTGGGTCGACTGGTCAATGATGATCACAAAGGCCCAAACTGTAGAATGAAAAAGCTGAGAATCCAGGATAAACCTCGTCTTTGCTTGTTTGCAATTGAAAATATCCAAGCAGGGATTGAAATAACCTATGACTATGGAGATTCTCAGTGGGCATGGAGAGCACTGGTAAGTAATGCCTGAATATAGACAACCAGATCTAATAAGTAAGTCATTATATTTCATAGGTGAGTGAGAAATAATTTTCATCAACAGTTTGTTACCTTTTATAAGTTCACGAGAAATTCAAAGTCAGGAACATGGACTCAACATTTTTCAGTCATGACATTGTTTTAGTCTGAAAGAGTATGTTTCTGGTGTTGTCTTTATTATTTGAACTCAGTCGTGTCTGTTGTCCTTAAATTGTTAGTTTTCAGAGCTGTACAATGGTAAGTACCACAATGAGCCTGCTTGTGCTATGAATGTGTTCACTGAAAAAAGTAGTTGAATTTATTCAAAAGTCTTATAACTACGAAATATTTCTGACGCTCTATGGTTGGTATCATGTTGCTCTTCATGATTTCAGTCATGCCCTCATACTTTTTCAGTCACTGTAAAATACTTTAGAATATTTTGACACTGTAATGTTGTTATGTTGCAGACACCAAGTGTTGGGATCCTGACTGACCCGTCTGACGACCAAGAAGGGAGTGAGAGATCCACTTCATCCTTACAACAGGTTACTACGTTTTATTAGTATATACCAGTTTTGAGTTTACAGCTTTCTTTGACAAACGCAAGAGAAGTTATAAATCAGGAACATGGACTCTCCGTGATTTCAATCGTCATGTCCTCATATTTCTTTAGACCTGAAAAACCTGAGTGTGTTTCAGGTGACATGATTTTGTCTGAACCAAACTCTGTCGAGCTTGTGTTCGAATGTCCCCATATTGCTAGTGCACAGAGTTGAACAGTGTTAAGTTTCTACAGTGTGGTATATTAATCCCAAACCTTCCTGTGAGCGACGTTCAATGAGAAATATTGTTTATTCATTTTTTAACTGGTCAGGATGAAGAATGATGAATATTTTGACACTGTAATGTTGTTATGTTGCAGACACCAAGTGTTGGGATCCTGACTGAACCTTCTGGAGACCAAGAAGGGAGTGAGAGATCCACTTCATCCTTACAACAGGTTACTACGTTTTATTAGTATATACCAGTTTTGAGTTTACAGCTTTCTTTGACAAACGCAAGAGAAGTTATAAATCAGGAACATGGACTCTCCGTGATTTCAATCGTCATGTCCTCATATTTCTTTAGACCTGAAAAACCTGAGTGTGTTTCAGGTGACATGATTTTGTCTGAACCAAACTCTGTCGAGCTTGTGTTCGAATGTCCCCATATTGCTAGTGCACAGAGTTGAACAGTGTTAAGTTTCTACAGTGTGGTATATTAATCCCAAACCTTCCTGTGAGCGACGTTCAATGAGAAATATTGTTTATTCATTTTTAACTGGTCAGGATGAAGAATGATGAATATTTTGACACTGTAATGTTGTTATGTTGCAGACACCAAGTGTTGGGATCCTGACTGACCCGTCTGACGACCAAGAAGGGAGTGAGAGATCCACTTCATCCTTACAACAGGTTACTACGTTTTATTAGTATATACCAGTTTGGAGTTTACAGCTTTCTTTGACAAACGCAAGAGAAGTTATAAATCAGGAACATGGACTCTCCGTGATTTCAATCGTCATGTCCTCATATTTCTTTAGACCTGAAAAACCTGAGTGTGTTTCAGGTGACATGATTTTGTCTGAACCAAACTCTGTCGAGCTTGTGTTCGAATGTCCCCATATTGCTAGTGCACAGAGTTGAACAGTGTTAAGTTTCTACAGTGTGGTATATTAATCCCAAACCTTCCTGTGAGCGACGTTCAATGAGAAATATTGTTTATTCATTTTTTAACTGGTCAGGATGAAGAATGATGAATATTTTGACACTGTAATGTTGTTATGTTGCAGACACCAAGTGTTGGGATCCTGACTGAACCTTCTGGAGACCAAGAAGGGAGTGAGAGATCCACTTCATCCTTACAACAGGTTACTACGTTTTATTAGTATATACCAGTTTTGAGTTTACAGCTTTCTTTGACAAACGCAAGAGAAGTTATAAATCAGGAACATGGACTCTCCGTGATTTCAATCGTCATGTCCTCATATTTCTTTAGACCTGAAAAACCTGAGTGTGTTTCAGGTGACATGATTTTGTCTGAACCAAACTCTGTCGAGCTTGTGTTCGAATGTCCCCATATTGCTAGTGCACAGAGTTGAACAGTGTTAAGTTTCTACAGTGTGGTATATTAATCCCAAACCTTCCTGTGAGCGACGTTCAATGAGAAATATTGTTTATTCATTTTTAACTGGTCAGGATGAAGAATGATGAATATTTTGACACTGTAATGTTGTTATGTTGCAGACACCAAGTGTTGGGATCCTGACTGACCCGTCTGACGACCAAGAAGGAGTGAGAGATCCACTTCATCCTTACAACAGGTTACTACGTTTTATTAGTATATACCAGTTTTGAGTTTACAGCTTTCTTTGACAAACGCAAGAGAAGTTATAAATCAGGAACATGGACTCTCCGTGATTTCAATCGTCATGTCCTCATATTTCTTTAGACCTGAAAAACCTGAGTGTGTTTCAGGTGACATGATTTTGTCTGAACCAAACTCTGTCGAGCTTGTGTTCGAATGTCCCCATATTGCTAGTGCACAGAGTTGAACAGTGTTAAGTTTCTACAGTGTGGTATATTAATCCCAAACCTTCCTGTGAGCGACGTTCAATGAGAAATATTGTTTATTCATTTTTAACTGGTCAGGATGAAGAATGATGAATATTTTGACACTGTAATGTTGTTATGTTGCAGACACCAAGTGTTGGGATCCTGACTGACCCGCCTGACGACCAAGAAGGGAGTGAGAGATCCACTTCATCCTTACAACAGGTTACTACGTTTTATTAGTATATACCAGTTTTGAGTTTACAGCTTTCTTTGACAAACGCAAGAGAAGTTATAAATCAGGAACATGGACTCTCCGTGATTTCAATCGTCATGTCCTCATATTTCTTTAGACCTGAAAAACCTGAGTGTGTTTCAGGTGACATGATTTTGTCTGAACCAAACTCTGTCGAGCTTGTATTCATGACATATCAGGACAATGTTATGATAACACACCTTCAAAATGAGGACCTGTGGAAAAATGAGGACATTTTCCACGTCCTCATATTTCTTTAGACCTGAAAAACCTGAGTGTGTTTCAGGTGACATGATTTTTGTCTGAACCAAACTCTGTCGAGCTTGTGTTCGAATGTCCCCATATTGCTGGTGCACAGAGTTGAACAGTGTTAAGTTTCTACAGTGTGGTATATTAATCCCAAACCTTCCTGTGAGCGACGTTCAATGAGAAATATTGTTTATTCATTTATTAACTGGTCAGGATGAAGAATGATGAATATTTTGACACTGTAATGTTGTTATGTTGCAGACACCAAGTGTTGGGATCCTGACTGAACCTTCTGGAGACCAAGAAGGGAGTGAGAGATCCACTTCATCCTTACAACAGGTTACTATGTTTTATTAGTATATACCAGTTTTGATTTTGCCAAACATGAGAAAGTTTAGAAGTCAGGAAAATGGACTCTTCATGATTTGAGTTGTCATGTCCTCATATTTCTTTAGTCTGAAACTCTTGAATGTGTTTGAGATAAAGCCTTTGATCTATTGTCTCCATATTGCTGCTTCATGGAGCTGAACAGCTTTCAGATTCTTTAGTGTGGTATATTGGGCCCAGATCATCCTGTGTCAGGCTTAATAATGCTGAACAAATTTAAAAAAAAATGTAATTATTGTTTTTTCTTTTTTTTCAGGCCAGCAAAATCATTGGATTAGTCCCCTTTCACCAGACAGCTACTGCAGAGCAGGTAGGACAGCTGCTTTCTCCTACTTCATTTGAATTGCATGTTCTTTGACTTGACATATTGAGGAAATCACCACCTCAGCGATAGCTCCAAGTCATTCCATTTCAGTGACAAGTTGCAGTGCCACTTCATCAGGGAATGCATCAGAGAGTAACAGCGCTATCAAGGTCACACCATTGCCAAAGGGCGAAAAACAAAGCAAATACAACAAGAAGCAGTATTGTTTTTATTGTAAAAAGGCTGTTTCTAAACTGGCAAGACACCTTGAATCTGCCCACAGTTCACAGCCTGATGTTGTTAGGGCTCTAAGTTTTGATAAAAGGTCCCGCGAAAGAAGACATTTGTTCAGTTTTCTGAAGAAGAGGGAAACTTTAAGCATAATGCGACTGTGGCAAGCTGTGGTGCTGGTGAAATGGTTGCTTGTCGAAGACCCTGTACAGCAACGAAATCTGATGGCTACCGCCACTGCAAGTTTTGTCAAGGATTATATGCAAAGGCTAGTCTTTGGAAACATGTTAAAAACTGTCCTCAGAAGTCACAGGTAGAGCCTTCCATTGGGCAAAAGCGGATCAAACTAGACTTACCAAGACCTAATCAAGTCGGACAAGCTGTTTGGAAGATTGCCTGTGAAATGAACGATGATGAAATTTCCTTAGTAGCAAGGAGTGAAAAATACATTCTTAGCCTTGGCGAGTCATTGTACAATGCCAGAAAACCACAAGAGAAAAGAAATGAATACATTCGCCAAAAAATGAGAGAAATGGCAAGATTATTGATAGCGGCCAGAGCTGAAACGCCATTGAAGAGCACAGAAGACCTTGTTATGCCAAGTAACTTTCCCCATGTCATACAAGCAGTCAGAGCTGTTTCTGGTTTTGAGTTGGAAAGCAACTCATTTAAAACCCCCTCCTTGGCTTTGAAATTGGGGCACAGTTTGGCAAAAGTTGCAGGCATTGTGCAGTGCAGTGCCATCGTTGCAAATCAACTTGATGTTGCAGAGTCAGCCAAGCAATTCGTCACACTCTATGAGAAAAGTGGAATGAGACCATTTCAGCTGCTGCATTGGGTACACTTCAACAAGCCAAGTGGAATAAACCTCAGGTTTTACCGTTTACACAGGATGTTTCGCTGCTGCACAAGTACCTTGAGGCTGAGTCTGCTCAGTGCATGAATGATTTGAATGAAAACCCAACAATATAACCTTTGGAAATCTTGCAAAAGTGACTTTGACGAAAGTTGTACTATTTAACAGAAAGAGGCAAGGAAATTTCAAAAATGGAGGTCCAGTCTTTCACAATGCGAATCGCGCCAAGTTGAATCCCGACATTATGCTGTGCCTCACTGAATTGGAAAGGAAGCTTACAAAGTATTTTGACAGAGTTGAGATCCGTGGCAAAAGATCAAGGATGGTACCTGTTCTTCTCACCCCTGGCATGATCACTGCAATGGACCTCCTTGTGAAAAAGAGGAATGATTGTCAAGTCCACACAGAGAATGTGTACTTGTTCGCACGTCCAGGTGTCCTTTCCCATTACAGAGGCTCTGACTGCCTCCGCAAGTTTGCAAACCAATGTGGTGCAACGTACCCAGATGCACTTACCTCCACAAGATTACGAAAACAAGTTGCCACTCTGTCCACAGTACTGAACCTGAAAGAAAATGAAATGGATCAACTTGCCACATTTCTAGGACACGACATCCGCGTCCACCGAGAATTCTACCGGCTTCCGGAAAGTACCCTGCAGCTTGCAAAAGTCAGCAAACTGTTGATGGCAATGGAGAAAGGAAAACTGTCTGACCTGCAGGAAAAGGACTAAATGAAATCGAGATCAATCCTGATGGTGAAATGTTGTTTAAATAGCATTTTTAAAAATCTATCATTGTGTGTTTGCCCTTAAACAAAATAATTTTGTCCTGACTGTTTCTTTTTTCAACCCAACCAGATGATGTAACCACAAGCGATGACGATGACAAAGAAACCAATGCTGACCTTAATCAAGAAAAAGCTATTCTCAGTTACACAGAAAATGGTAATGTCCTCAAGTTATGACACTAGACAGAGCTAATTGGTGCCTGATAATCTCTGTCTTTTGAACAACTATGTATGAATTAGAGACACTATACTGTACTACAGTATTTGAAAATGGTGTTGAAAGATGGAAAATGGGCAGGTTGAAAACGCATTAGAAAATTTAGAAATTATGAGAGGATTTGGGACATATAAGAAAGCAATGGTGAAAAGCCACATTCAACTATTTTTGTATTATTTTTCAAAGGCTCAAGCTCTGAGACTTCTGGTAACCCCAGCCATGCATCTGCGTCACCCACCCGGACAACATGGATGACACTTCCTTCTCAACCACACGTGACAACAAAAACATCAGTAACAGTTTTAAAAATGGCAAAAATGTATATCAATATTTTTCTCTGACATGGGAGTATGAGAATATATTATTTTCTGTCCTTTTAGATTCTCATCGAAGCACATCACTTCAAGTGAGAAAGTCAAAGTGCTCCAATGAAAAGCAAGGTTAAAGAGCATTTTTTCAAAATTCTCATTATTTACTGGAATATTTACAATCTTATTTAGCATTTTTAACATTAGCAATGCCATTTTTAATAAATAATGCCTTTTTTTTTACAGGTGGGAATAAGAGACGCAAGTGGTCAGGTGATGAAGTGATGGCTGTTGAGCGACACATGTTAAATTTCATAACAGACCACAAAGTACCAGGTAAAACAAGCTGTGACTCCTGTCTCCACGCAGAGCCAGAAGCTCTGAAAGACAGAGACTGGGTTGCCATCAAAAACTACATCCACAACAGGATAACTGCATTAAAAGGAGAATGAATAGATAGTACTTTGAAATGTGAGCAGTCCTGGGTACATTTCAGTTCAAGTTAACTAAAGCAATAGCAATGGTGCATAATGGGTGGGATGGTCAATTACGGTTTTCATATTTGTTGTTGAATACGGTGTTTCACGTTTGTTGTTTCATGATCTTCAAGAGCAATTTGGAAAATCCTTGCAGATGTAAGGTACACTGTATATCAGGCATGTCCAGATCTGGGCCTGGAGGGCCACTGTCGTGCCTGTTTTCCAGCTCTCTCGGCTGCAACACACCTGATTCAGATGATCAACTCGTCAGCCAGCTCTGACGCATCATTAGAACATCCTGGGAGAGCTGGAAAACAGGCAGGACAGCGGCCATTGAGGACCGACTTTGGACACCCCTGCTGTATATAAACATACGTACAGTATCACGGACTACTCACAAAAGATAGGCTTATTAGTTCTGAGGTGATATTTCAGAAAAACCCTAAAACATTTTAATTCAGACATCCTATTTCACAAATTTCAATATTTTTTGAGAAGTTGATTTTGTCTTCTAACAAGTAGCTAAAGAAGAATTTGCTCCATACATGGCCCAATATACGCCCAGATTCATGAAAAATCTTCATCACAGTATTCACATTTTGACATTATCTTCTTCAGTTTAAACAACCCTCATCTATTGCACTGCCTTGTGTCGTGGAGAGGAGGTGGCATGTTTTCTGTGTTCATAAGTTCATATTTGCCAGCAATTAAAAAATAAAAAAGTGGACTGACCACATATTTAACGGTCTCTTTTTCTTCACAGCTTAGTTTTACTGTCTTGTATTATTAACGTGAATATCTGAGGGACGACAGTGTAACGACTGTTTGGCACATTCGCCGCACAGTTTAGCAATTGGTAGTTTGAATCTAGGCTTCCTTCCTTTGTAGAGGTCTCCCCGTGCCCGAGTATGACAATTGGACACTTGTGCCTAACATATACTGTTGGTATTTAAAGAAGAAATGTTACAGGAGTCAATCTAAAAAGACACACTTTATTCTTAGCTGGTCTTCATAAGTCATATATACTTGAAAATTCTGTGTATCCACGGGGCTCAAAATTCACAAAAACATGAAATGCTAGTGTGTTTGAGGTGATTGTCTCCATAATTCACAAAAACCTGTCAATGTCCTCATATGTCGCAATTTTGTCATAAATCAAAAAAATATTTCGCCCTAGCCAAAATCTGAATAGATGGATGTGTTCCTGATTTGTTTTCATGGTTACCATATTTTTTTGGAGCCGCTAGGACCACGGGAAAGGGGTGTACCCATATGTCGGCAAACAAACGGACGTCCTGAAAATGCACCAAAACACGTATGTGTGTGTGTGTGTGTGTGTGTGTGTGTGTGTGTGTGTGTGTGTGTGTGTGTGTGTGTGTGCGCACGTGTGGTTGTGGGTGTGCGTGTGGGTGTGTATGGTATTTGTGCTGGTATGAGAATCTTCATACATTGCCTTTGAACATTTGATGTGATTTGCCTGCATGCTTTTACAAGCAGCGCAAAGTTTCACTTACAAGCTACCCTTTGTCATGAGTTATAGTCATAATGAGGTAATAAGACGAGTTTCAGGCTCTCCCCTCTGCAGTCCGCCTTGGCTGCCTGAATGCTAAAGGCCCTGACTGGAAAGCCTTGTCAGAGATGCAAATTGTCTTTTCTCCAGGATACGTGTAATTATACACCCACATAAGCCTAGGCCAGAGATCACTCATACTGTTGCTGAATTACCTATATTTTAGCAGGAGATGAGTATAGTGATTCATTGTGCTTTTAGTAAACTCGACTTCCATTTTCGTACTGTGCTACTTTCCACTACTACTAACTTACAGGGGTGAGAGGTTGTTTAGTTTACAAAAATGAAAAAACAAGAATTTGCTCCAAACCATTGCGACTGATTGCTGTATTACAGATCTGTGACAGCACCTGATTTGCACTTATAGGACTGCTATTCAATTAAATGACTGATTCTCTTCTTCCGGAAATAATGAGAAGCTCACGGCAAAAAGTCAACGTGACGTGACAGCGACATTTGTATCCAATGCAATTCATATTTAAAGCCGTATCAAACTATGTCGCTCAAAACAAGAGGAATAGCGTCAACTACATGTGGACTCAAAAGTGAAGACGAGGCAGATGGAAATAGCTGAAGTCGTGTTTTATGACAAAAGTAGATAATGTAATGAGTGTCCCGGGTGAAATGTGAGGCAGGCAGCGAGTAGGTGAGTTTCTGGGTGAAGCAAGTAAACTGATAGCCAGGTGAGGGTGTCCTTCAAAACCACTGAGGAATGTGGGAGGGGCAAATATATAGACCCCAGAGAACTGTGAATATATCCAAAGTACAAAAACTATCCAGTGCGCAGGGAAGAAAAAGATAGTATGGAGAAAATGGGAGAATGAGAGGTCAAGTTGTTGCTCATTCTGGTTTGTGCAATTAGATGTTGCAACAGCAGGTCACTAGCATCATTTGTATGACAGCAACAAAACAGTCATGAAATGAAGAAAATGTTCCGTTTTTTAAAATTGTGTGATGTTATTAAAGGCAATTTTAAAAATTGAGGTTCTTGTAAGCACATATAAATCATCGATGAGCAAATACAATCCCGCCTAGGGCGCCGCATTGGCTTGGGCCGGCTCTGATTGGCAGCTTTCCGTCTGGAGTCACTGGTGATGAGAAAATATGTAATTCAGCAGGGAAAACGCACTTGAAATAACATAGCAAAGCCCAGTTGTGTCAGTTGAAGTGCCACTCACGAAAATGGGAATCATCTGGCACCCTGCACATAGATCAGTAGGGATCTATGAGTGATTGAGAGCCCTCCACAACCTGCCCTACCCAGCCTGAAAAGGGAAAGCCACTGAAAGCAAATAATGTGGTGCAGGCACAGGACTTCAAAAAAAAAATATTGTGCCAGCACATAAGTTTAGGACCTAAAATTGACCCTTGGGGCACACCATGATAAATTTCTATTTGTATTTCAAAGACAGCAGGAGCCGTAACAGTGAGCTAGAGCATATTCCAGCTGATTTTGGGGAAGAGACGCTTCAGGCCCTGGATTGGTCGACAATCAGTCAGTCCATTAGTTCCGATGGGAAATCTGAAACAATCTGTTCTAACGTCCGTGCCAGATAGAAAAACTACAGTCTATGCTTTCATCAATTCTTCCATCCATCCATCCATTTTCTGATCCGCTTCTCCTCACAAGGGTCACGGGGCATGCTGGAGCCTATCCCAGCCGTCTTCGGGCAGTAAGTGGGGGACACCCTGAACTGTTTGCCAGCCAATCACAGGCTTTCATCAATTCACAGAATCAAAAGCAGATACACTGTGGTCAGGTATGCCTATTTTTTTGTCTCATATTTGTACAGTTCGCTGCAGAGTGTAAACTTGAAACACATCATTCATTTCCCTCCTGCACATTTTGTTTTGCATTTTCTCACTGACACAGCAGACGACAGGTGGGTGTGGGATGGCTCATCGGGCGACGGGCCCCACGATGACACCATGTATTTATGTTATGCACTTAAAGCCAATGAGTCAACCTCTATCTCCATCCAGAGTAAAGTCTTGTATTTAAACATAATGCTTCAACAAAGCTTCATTTGCTGTGCTCTGAGTGAAGCTCTCAAAGCTTCGTGTGTGTGTGTGTGTGTGTGTGTGTGTGTGTGTGTGTGCATTTGGAGGTTGGAAGCAGTGAATGTCAGAGCTTGTGTGTGGGAGAGAATAGATAAGCGTGGGCCTCAGGGCTGCTTGTTTATTTAAAAAGATGTGAACTTCCTCCTGGTAGCCTGGAACCTCAGGTGCGGTTAGACTGGGGTGATCTTTCATATCCTGATTTTGAGTTACTGTCAGCCAGGAAAGATATGACAGGAATAATAATAATAATAGTTATTATTATTATTATTATTATTATTATTATTATTATTATTATTGTTGTTGTTGTTGTATGTAAATGAGGCAGCATTGAAACTGTAGAGTGATGCTTCGAGAGCCACTACAGATGAAGGTCAAAATGCCAACTAGATGTAGTGATGTCAGTCTGCTTCCTGGCGTCCGCAGATATGTCCTTGAGCAAGGCACCACTCTCAAACCACCTGAATTTTTTTTTTGCATGTGTGTGTAGTGTGAGATACTGAGAGGACCTGTGTACAGCACGTGGCAGCGGATATCTCGCCAAATGTAACTTTTCTGTGCATACCTGAACCTGAATGTGATATTTGAGTAGAAGTAAAAGTACCTTCGTGGAAAAGAATTGACCAGTAGATAAGACTCATTTGAAGAAATGTACTCCAGTTTCATCCCACATTCCAAAAACATGCATGACAGGTTGGAACACTAGTGTACCGACGTGTGGTTGTGAGCGTGAGTGGTTGTTGTGCCCTGAGATTGGCTGGCAAACAGTTCAGGGTGTCCCCCGCCTACTGCATGATGTAGCTGGGATAGACTCCAGCACGCCCACGACCCTCGTGAGGATAAGCGGATTAAAAAAATTGATGGATGGATGGATAGATGGATGGATATTCTGGAAATTCTGTAAAAGACCGAAACCATGGGTAAGGGAAAAAGCTTCTTTTTTTTTTTTTTTTTTTTTGCTCAACCTTCTATTCAAGTTGCTTTAAGTCATGGATGTGGCTGTGCAGCAGACCTTTACACCAGGTGCAACTGAGCGTCAGACACGGCTGCTCGGTGTGGCTGTAAACAAAATACATTTGTAATCCATTTGTACAATGTATTGAGCTGTCAGAGGTGAGCGGGCCTGAGAGGCCCCAAATAGGCCCTGTCGGCGGGGAGATGGAAAGGAAACTCGGCCCGCTCTTCCATTTCCTACACATCATTGCAGAAAGGGAATTTCCGTCAGACCAGACAGATTGCAGAAGGGGTACACAGGTGGTACATGGGGAACATCACGGTGTGGCAAAAACAAAGATTTCAGATTGGCGTCCTCTTCTTAAACAGTCAACCAGGAACCAGGAAGTTATTGACATTTTTCGTTTTGACTATACAGTGAGTCCTCAAGAAAGGTTTGAGTAGCCATTTAAGCCATATTATTTTCATGTTGTTTCAAAAGATGCCGGTGATGTCACTTAAAGAATACATTTCGCAAATTGTTGTTGTTGTTGTTGTTTTGAAAGTCAGAAACACTTTTCAAAATCTGTCAGTGGTTTTTCAATTTGTTTTTGCGAAACCTGCTGACCCCGCGACCTGACCCCCGGACAAGCAGTAGAAAATGGATGGCTGGATGACTTTTATGCAGTCATCTATCTATTTATTTTCGGGAACAAAGTAATTAGGTTTCCAGTTCTATCACTTCACAGAGACACATCCAACGTTGCCGTGTTCTTACTATGCTTTGCTGGTCCAATGACGCAGCAATGTTACACATTTGAGAAGGAACCAAGAGGTTCCTCGTTGACAGTGACAAATTCCAAGAAGGTGACAGTATTCTGGTTTGAAAGTAGAAATTAACTCACGTTTATTGAACTTCAGCTGGTAATTTAGTTCTCGGAGTGGAGTGGAAGTGCAGCCTGCTGCAAATTGGATTCTGCGTTGGTTTTCAGCATGCTGTAAATGTAATCGTCGTGGCTACGTGGTTTCTCTTGAGTTTTCTGATTTTGGAAAAAGATGAACTGTTCCGTTGAGGACGAGGGCATGTTTGGTCATTGGTAAGACTTTTTTTTTCCGAGTCTAGTCCCTTCATGTACTGCATCACTAATGTTGAGTTTCTGATCTAATTTAGTCCCGGGTGACAGTAGCCAAGCTTTGAATTGCCAAGAGACTAAATCACAATTTTTGTTTTCCATTATCGAGTTTTGTTTCCCTGAAGAACATTGATACAGCCCAGAGTCTGCGGAGTCCCCTGTGACTTATTAAGGCATTAAAAGATGCAGAAAGCACCTGAACTTGACAGAGGCTTTAATTTCAAATCAAGCATTCAGACTACCTCCTGCCTGTTTATGATGAGCAATGAATGAAAGATCAGGTATTTACCATGGAGCCTCCGATTGAATGCATGCGTCTGTCCAATTACTAAATTTCGCGCCAGCAAAACAACCACATTTCATTCACTTGACCTGTCCCATTTTGAGTGAATGGAATTATTTCTATGACAGCGATTCTCTGGCAGGGTGCCTTGGCACCGTACTCCCGTGTGCTGTGAGAGATCATTTGGGGTACTGAAGGAAATGATCAAATTTCATTTGATTTGTCTGAAAATGATTCATTCATTATCAGTGACAAATACCTCTATACCTTTGTTCATCTATTTATGCCAGTGACATACTTGCAAAGTGAATGAAACGCCCAGAATATGTCATGGCTCGCTGCAAGTAGGTTTTCGGAGGAAACCGGAGTACCCTGAGAAAACCCGCGCAGCCACGGGGTGAACACCACACAGGAAGGCTGGAGCCAGAATCAAACCCTGCGCCTCTGCACTGTGAGGCAGACGTGCTAACCGCCCGTCAACTCAATAATAAATCACAAATCCTGATCAATAATATGAGCGTGTATGAAAATAATTTTTGGGGTGTTTTTGATCATAAACCATTCTGAAAGGCGCATTTAAACCATTTTAAAACCAAATCATCCAAAGCCATAAAAATAGAGAAGGGAATCAGGAGAGTAGACTTTGTAGATTATTGTGCCAAAATAATACCAATAATCTATTTACAAAATAGGCGGCCCGGTAGTCCAGTGGTTAGCACGTCGGCTTCACAGTGCAGAGGTACCGGGTTCAATTCCAGCTCCGGCCTCCCTGTGTGGAGTTTGCATGTTCTCCCCGGGCTTGTGTGGGTTTTCTCCGGGTGCTCCGGTTTCCTCCCACATTCCAAAGACATGCATGGCAGGCTGATTGAGCACTCTAAATTGTCCCTAGGTGTGAGTGTGATGGTTGTTCATCTCTGTGTGCCCTGTGATTGGCTGGCAACCGATTCAGGGTGTCCCCCGCCTTCTGCCCGGAGACAGCTGGGATAGGCTCCAGCACCCCTCGCGACCCTAGTGAGGATCAAGTGGTTCGGAAGATGAATGAATGAATGAATGAATGAATATTTACAAAATCATACATGCTTAAATTGGAGGATCTGATGGATTTTAAAACCGCTCAGTTTATGTTTGAAGTAAATTAGAGTATGCTCCTTTATTTTGTCCAGAGGCTCTTCCAACATAGATTCAGCCGAGATGAACTGAGAGGAGCGTGTATGTGTAGAAAATCAAAAAAGAAGAACAAATCTGACTTGGAAGAACTCTCTGGACATTGCCTTACATTTATTTTCCCTCTATTGTAACTTGTAAAATCGTGATTCTGTGGAGGTGTAATTAAGTTCATTTGCATGACAAAAAAGTAGAGAGATTTCTTTGAACCTCATATTAAAAACACAACCTTTTATTTTCTTCTCTCCTTGAATTATCATTCTTTTCAAACAGCACATATTTCTCTCCAGGCAGAGAGTGCTGAATGGATGCGGCCACCACATAATGGTCCTCAGACGTTTGTTTCCTTGGCAACGTGGGGAGTGCATGTGTGGAGAGGGAGGTATAAAAACACACACAGCCCTTCTCCGGGTCTTAGTCTTGAGTGAACACTTTCACTGTCCGAGGGGAGATTTGGAGAACTTGTATGCTCTCCCAGTCGGTCGGTCATCTTTCCTTTCAGCTCACTCGGAAGCTCTCGGCTCAGCGAGCAGGTGTTGCAAAATGATGCGACCCAAAGATTTGCGCCAGGGCTCCGGCACCAAGACCTTCCTCGACGCCATGCACGGCGGCAAAGTTCACCTTGCGCGCTTTATCTTGGACGCCTTGGACGGACGGATCATCAACTCAAAGACCGAAAACAGCCGCACCCCGCTCATTTATGCCGTCTGTCTCCAAGAAGCCGGGACGAGAGCCAAATTCGCTCGGCTCCTACTTGAGAAAGGGGCCGATGTCAACTGTCAGGATGAAGAGGGTCGCACAGCCCTGAGTCATGCCTGTGAGTTGGGTCACCTAGACGTGGTCAAGATTCTAGTTCAGTTCAATGCCGATCCGGATATCGCTGACGTGTGGGGGAACAGTGCTCTAATGTATGCCGCCTTTTCTGGGCACAGCCAGGTGCTTGAATTTCTGGTCCGGGCTTTCAAAAGACTTGGGCTGAGACTGGATCGAATAAATAATGCTGGACATACAGCCGTCGAGGTGGCCGACTTCTTTGGACACAACCAGTGTGTGCAGATTCTAAACTTTCAGTACAGACGGAGTGTGGGCGCTGATGATTCACTTGATCCAGGAAATGTTGGCGATGGAGAGCTGCCCAACAGACTCCCCAGGCAGGTCTTGGAAAAGTTCTCCAAACAGGTGAGCGGCAAAGAAGACCAACTACCGGGGCTGTTTCAGAAGCAGACGAAGATCGGGGACGGCAACGGACCGTGGAACCGCTTCACATGTCCCAGGAACCAGAGCCATGAACAGAACCATCGGCACAAGTGTTTCCCGCCACCTCAGAAAGGCCAAACCGATGGAGATCAGAACATTTTCTTCACGGCCACACAACTCCAAAACTGCCAGCTCGCGATCCGAGAGCGACGAGGACGCTCAACACGCCGCCCGGGGCAAACGCAAAAGAAGTCGAAGAAGAAACTGGACCCCAAGAGAAAGCACCGCAAAGGTTTCCTCCCTGCGGGAAAGCAAAATCGTTCAACCTGGAGCATTTGAGTATCAGAAAGCAGTCCTACCAGGGAGACGTGCACGACTCCAACTTGTCAGCCAGCAAATTCAAGAGAGCCTCGCTTCAGGATGACCAATGTCTCCTGAACAAGATGGAATGTCAGGGGAACTCCCGGGTCCTGACAAATCGACAGTCCGACAAATCCGAAAAAGCAGCCGCGGTTCCAAAAGCTCCTTCGGGCATCAAGACTCATATGGTCAAAGCCCTTGAGGAGAAGACAAAGACAGACGAGCTGCAGAAGAAGGGAAATTTTGCCCACAGCGGCAGACACAACAAAATGATGTTCAGCCGAGGGGAGACGGAGGCGGCCAAGATGCCGGGCCGTGGCCCGGGGTTCATGGGCCTTGGAACCAGACTGCTCCGTCGATTCACCGCACCTGAGTTCATGAGGATGGTCATCGACTGTTCCTCGGGCTCGTCAAACGGCAGAGGACGGATGTCGCGCTCTGAGACCTTCCCGCTCTCCCACACGCACCAGCAGGTCAACAGTCAGCCGAGCGTGGATAGCATCAGCGGAGTCAAATGTGAGTTTGAAAGCGCCTCGTCTCAGTCGGCCCTCGATTAGGACCACAGAAAGGAGTTCGGACGATGCAAATGACAAGTGGTCTGACTTTCAAAGCACTTACAGTGCGTTGTGGTTGCTTGCCGATGAAGTCTGTATATGACAAATCTAATACTCACATGCTGATGTGTTTTTTTTGGGGACGGGGGGGTGAAGTTGATTTATATGTACTATCACCGGCGAAAAATGCTCACTTTGACATTATCAGGGAATTTGTTATTTTTCTTTTGATTATGATGATCTCTTTAACTCATTCACTCCCAAAGACGTTTTTAAACGTCTTTTCAGACTTGGTCTAGAATTGGCTGGTACTGAATTGGTTTATGAATTTTCACTGAAGGATGACGCCGATAATATGCCGATGATTTATATTGTAAAAATAAAAGTATTTGATATTGTTTCTGCATTTATAAAGGACTCTCTGGATTTTTGCCTCGTTGTATTCAGTGACAACGTGCTGTATGATTCACGCTGAATAAACACCAGCCCTTTCAACCACCTCGTCACACCGTGTCGTGTGAGTGAGCGATGAATCACTGATATTTCCGTATGCGTCATTTATTTAGGTTTGTACAAAAAAGAAAATGGAGCATCATTCTCTGTTTCATCAATGGTCCACACATATAGAAATACATGAGTCAAAGACCGGTGTTATGTGCAAAATGTTTCTCAGCAGGTGGACGTCTCGCAGCATCACATGCCAAGCGTGTGTGCTTCTACTAGAAAAATCAAACATCTTGAGGAACAACACACAAGTCGCGTTTCCATTTTTTTCCCCTCCCCCCCTAAAAAGTCTGTCACAATACAAATGAGCTTGTTTGTTCTCTGAGATGCCCTCACCCGTACATCCGTGTGTTCTCAAAACACACGTGCGCACACTGGTATCCACACACATCGCTATACACTCACATTTCTTTCAAGAAAGTAGAATGACTTTAATATATTTTGCCGTGGTCGATAAACAGTCAGAAGGACCTATCAGTATTTTATGTACAGGATGAATTGAATCTGTTCATATTTAGGTCCATAGTTAGCAACGGAAACCTATTTGTCACTTCATATCATACAAACAATCCACAAAACACCTGTCGCAACTAAAGAAGAGGAGATTTTCCAGTGAATCCACAATAGCAGCATGGCTTTCATCTAACCACTTATTATGCAAATAACAGAGGATGCCCTTTCACGTCCTCGTTTGGTACATATTCAAGCTTTCACTTCAGGCCAGGTGTGCCTCCGTTTGACCATGCGAAGAGTCTCCGGTCATTATTTGCTCCCACTCGAAGCACAACCGTGTGACTGTGCAGAGGTAAGATCCAACAGTTTGCAAAACAGCTCTTACAGCTTTACTTCACTGCAAATGATGCCCGCTATAAAAATATAAAGAGTGGATCTTTTGCAGTAGCATCATGACATATAGTTACGTGTAATATTGATTTGATATGCACCATCTTGTGTTTGTTGAAGCCCACAGAATGTCACAAGAAACCACTCATTGTTGTGACTGTAAAAAGACGAGTGATTGCATGCTGCCTTGAACTCACTCCTAAAGTGCTTCTGACATGCCCAAAAGACCATGCGGTGTCTTGCAACCCAACTCGCCTTTCCTCGCCGTTGACGCTCACGTGGCAACATGCCGTCTTGATCTGCGTCGATGCGGCCCGTTAGTTTGTGTTGAGCGAGGAATTGAAGCGCTGCGCTTTGGTCCTCACGAGAGACACGGTCGGACTTAAGTAGGGGTTGGGAACCCGGGAGCACCGGCGGGTCATCAGCAGCGGGACATGCGCTTGCGGTACTGCTCCACCAGGGGGACCAGGCACTGAGGTGAGCCGCTCTGCAGCAGGAAGGGGTGCTCCAGCAGGTCGGTGGCACTGGCCCGCTCCAGGAGGTCCCGAGTCAGCATACGGTCCAGAAAGTCCTTAAGAACTGGGGACACCTAGATCAGAGGGTGACAACGGAGAGCATATTCTTGGTTTCTGTGATTGTGTTGAGATATAGTCTACTTGTTTCGTCTCCTTTTTCCCCCCTAAAGGTCTGGATAAGAGAATCAATAAAGAATTGAATCGTTAAATCGATGCAGATCAAAGTTCATAGGGATGCAAACCTACATACCTGGCTGACATTTTGCACGGTCGGAGCCGGCTCATCTCTCAGTCTCTTCATAGCTGCCACGGGGGTTTCACTAAAATATGGTGGCTCTCCATCAACCATCTCCACCACCATGACACCCATGGACCAGACATCCACCTGGTGCAACACACACACACACACACACACACACACACACACACACACACACACACACACACACACACACAGAGAACATCTTGTAAATGATAGCTATGCAACAGCCATGTCTTTTGGCACGAGTGGTGCACCTCCTCACCTCAGTGCCATATGGCGATTTGGAAATGACTTCTGGAGCCATCCAATAAGGAGTCCCCACCAGAGACTTCCTCTTGGGGATGTCCTTACTGATCTGAGCACAGAAGCCAAAGTCTGATAGTTTGACCTAAAGAGGAGGGGACAATGGGAACACTCAGAAAAACCGAAATGACACACGAGAGAGCAATGAGATGGCATACTCTTCCGTCTAATGTGAGTAGTATTGAGTCACTCTTGATGTCTCTATGAATGACTCCCTGCGAGTGGAGGTAGGCCAGGGCTTGCAGAACGGCTTCACACACTGTGGCAATCTGTTCTTCACTCAGCCTGGAATGTACAGAACAGATAAATGGAGAGAGAGAGAGAGAGAGACAAGCAGACATTAGCATATTTTATCATTTGGCAGGCACGTAACCGTTATGAGTAGCACCAAATTAACAGCTCGAAAAGTTGAAAATTTATGAATCACCGCGCATTAAAGAAAGAAAATGGATGAGAGCAAAGGTTTCGCTCAACTGCCACGCTAAATAAAAAACGACGAACTGCTGTATTATTCCTGCATGCATAGTTTTTTTGCCAAATAATGCAACATTATTGGTGTTAAATACACTGTTCACCGTTACACAATAACATCCAACAACAAATACTGCACAAAATACAATTAAGGATTTCAAACCAGGATGTCATCTTATCTCGGGCGTATGAAATCTCACTAATGTGTCACTTTCCATATTTCCTAATCCTGTTTATTTTTTGTTTCCATGCAGGCTGTACAAGGAGACTTGAATGACAACCTTCGTGTGTCTTTGTGGAGCCAAAAGCAAAGGACAATCGCTAGTTGATGACACACTGCCTCCTTGTGGTAGAGCATGTATTTAACATCCTCTATTTTGCTGAGAACCAAATGAAATCCTACCTAGTTTCAGCCACAATGTTGGTTAGTGCTCCACCTTGCAGATACTCCATGATCACCCACAGTTCTTCCTCCACAAGTGCCGATTTATACATCTCCACGACATTTCTGTGCTGATAGTCTCTCATGATCACCACCTTTGGATCACAATGGATAATAGTGTAGTACAGTACTGGCGTTGCCAACAACATCAGAAAAAATTGTACTGTCTGTCTAAATGAAAAGATTTTTAAAAAGGAGATATTTATTGATCAAAATATTCCTCAGAGCGTAATCGAATTAATAGGGCTGAATGACTTGATCCCCAGTGATAATTTTTTGGAACTAGAAAACGATTGACGATAATTAAACACTGGTCCACGGGTCATTTGGTACAGGGCCGCACATAAAGGACAAATAATTTACATAATTTCCGTTTTATTTATTTCAGAATCTGTTTTATTTTGAAAACTTGCCGGATTCTCTGTTACATCCGTCTACAATGTGTTGTTTTGACGCTTCTCGGTCACGTAATAGGCTAACGCTAAAAGGAAACCCAGTAGCTAGCAAAATGAGTTTAAAAACCCCCAAACGTCTTTAGAAAGTTTTTTTAGGAAGCGGAAAAGGCCCAACCAAGAGACAGAAGAGGAGTCTACGACTTTCAAGAAAAAGAAGACTACATTTACTAGACAGTATCAGGAGTCCTACTTAAAAGACCGATCTATCACAACGGGAAATTCCCCCGCACCAAGCCCACTCTGCATAATAAGAGGTGATGGTGAGTCGTATTTTTCATGCACTTTGTATTTGCGGTGTATCTTGTTTTGAAGATACGTTACAATAACGACCATAGAGTGTTGTGGCCAGATAGGACGTTCCTCCTGTCACGATTCGTGTTTATTATTATGTTTAAAAAATACCACAGTTTTCATGCGAGTCATATCATATGATTTTGTTGTAATTATCCGTCACACCTTGAAGGCCGGTCTCTGAAAATATTGTCTGACATTAAACCGGTCAGTGGGGCAAAAAAGGTTGGGGACCGCTGCCTTAAAATATATTGTGTAATGTCTAATGGCCGATGAGTTTCAATGTGATGTGTTTAACGAGATGTAAAATATCATGCTAAAATATCATGCTGCACTTAGTAGTTCATAATCCAAAGGTTGTTTGATTGATTCTAAAACATTTGAAGCCAATCCAATCATGCGTTAGCGATTGTGTATATGGTACCTCGTTGAAGAGCAACTCCCTCCTCTGCTGCCTACGCAGGTCCATCATCTTCACCGCCACTTGCCGACCACTGTGCTTCTCCGTGGCAATACACACCACTCCAGTTGAACCCTCCCCGATCTTCACAAAGTTCTCCAGGTAAGACCTTGGATCACCTTTATCCACCACCATCTGCAGGGCGGCCTTGAACTGTTCATGGGTCACCTTTGGTGGGTCTGGCGGCGGTCGGGGCGAAGGGTGAGGGGGTCTGAAGGCGGGTGAGCATGTACCGGGGGGACTTGTGGCAAGAGAGCCTGTAGGGGAGGGTCGAGGTTGGGATGGGCTATCCTGTCGGGGGTAAGGAGGATTGGGGCATCCAGAGTGCCTAAGAAAGGGGTCTGGTCCATTGGGCCTTAGTCCCATATTGGGGGACAGCCCTAAAGTGTAGCTCGCTGAGGATCGCACAGTCCGCTGAGGTCTGACGCCGCTCGCTAGAGGACTGCTGGTGCCAGTGGGCAGGAAGCCAGAGTGGTACCTCACTGCTGAATCTGTCTGCATAGGAGAAGACAAAGTGAGTGATGTTAAATGGGAAGCGGGTCCCTCTGTGTCACTCTGTATCGAATTTACCCCATATGAACCATGCTGGGATATTTGCAATGAAGCCAAATACCCCTCCAGGGATCTTGCCAAGCATATAATCTTTCACTATTGACCTACCTTTCATGTCGAACTGTATTTCCATTGAACTGTAAACCCACTTAATGGAAAGCAAATCGGCACACAACACTGTTGTTTGAGTGGAAGCTCCACAACCTAAATATGAACATGATCCCTGAAGAACATTAAATTATGTGCATGCACTGAAAAATGTTTTTTTCTGTAATTAATTCAATTTTATTTCGTCGAGTGCTTCCACCAAATAAAATAATCTGGATCCTGATTATCCCTGATTTACAGTCTTCAATGCATGTATCAGTTCAATCAATCAATCTATCAATGTATGTTTTATGGGACCAAAAACAAAAAAGTAAACGTGGCCTTTCAACCGCGAGGCAGATGTTGGGCATCGTAGGTTCCTCTGTACTATGTCGAAAGGTTTGTAAATCATATGTAATATGGTTTAAATCAAGTACTGCAAAGTCAGGCTTACTTTCAGGTCATAGGAGGAGAAAGGCCTCCCCGGGCTGTTCTGGGGGTGCATGTACATCGGTACACTGGGCCGGAGCTCGGTTGGGATGACACTCTGATCTTGCTGCTGCTGCAGACTCATAGTCGGGCTATAAAAACATGCAACTGGTATTTGATTCTGTGGCATTCCTCTGGGTAGCTGAAAGTCTCTCTTCCATAAGACTCTTTCCTGAGGGCTGCCCGCATCAGCGCCCGTGTAATTCCCATGACTCGGCATTGAAATGTTCTGGTTCTGGCGTGCTTGAGACGGTCCCTCCAGCAAGCCGCCGCCAACCTCATAGGTGGATGTGGCTTTTGGTAAAATCCCATTGGGCTGCAAAGTGATGCTCTTCTTCATGCCTAAGTAGGGAGTGTTGGACTCACTGTGGATGGTTCTCGCTTTGTCCCTCCAATGATCCTGAGCAGCGTCCTCTTCATCTTCGTCATCTTGAATCAAGCCTTCGTATTGGTAGGGATCTCCCTCGTTCACCTCTCCCAGCCTTCCCAAAGACTGGGCCCTCTTCCTGGCTGAGGGGCTGCTCTTCCGTAAAGAATTGGAGCTGGTCACAGACAGCCGGCTCATATCGTTGATCATGGCCGTGATGTAGTCTCCATGACCGATCATGCTCCCACGCACAATGGTCTGAAAGAGAAAAAGACATTAGAGTCGAGTATGGTTCGATACTGAAAATAATAATCAGGGTTACATAATCACTGTTCAAAGCCAAGTTAAATTTAGACTCCGGAATCTGTCAAGGACATCATTGTCAAGACTTAGACTACTTTGTAAATCCCTTGGTGTTTTTTTTTTGACAGTGCTCTTAAAAAGATAGCGGCTGAGCAAATGGTGCACATTACATTACACAGGGAGAGGACTTTGATGTTATTCGGCGAGCAAAAGGCATGTTGAGGCAAAGGACCCAAGCCTGCCTCGACAAGGAATGAGACGAGCGTAAAATGTTTTGGCATCGCAACGCTAACCCTAAGCTTGTGGTATCTGATTAGTCACGTTGAGGGTAGAGTCATGCTCAATTCATGCCAGGCAAAAAGCCTCTTTTGTGGATCAGACTGTGTGCACATGACGTGGGAGGGAGATCGAATGACAATTTACCTTGCACCTCCAAGAAAGATGAACTAATCACCTAGCCAGAATTACATTTCAGAGGAGAGGCGGAATACAATAGAAATAGAAGCACAGTACAAAAGCAATAATTATGGCAGCACACGTGCAAAAAGCCCCGGGACCGTGCAGGGTGTAATGCTGGCAGGCGAGGGATACATGGACCGGCATAACCAGGTAGCAGGAATAAAGTACTGGGACATCTGTACCGAATATGGACTGCAGGTCCCAGAATCAAGATGGCAGACAACGCCGTGGGTAGTTGAGGACAACCAGACCAAGAGCGCGTGAGACTTCAAGATACAGGCTGACAAAGTGGTGAGAGCCAACCAGCTTGACATCGCGGTGGCGGATCAACATCAGAACATAGCAGCCATGCCCCATGTAGCAATCCTGGACGATAGCAACATCTGGGACAACAAAACCCAGAGAAATACCAAGGAAAGAAAGAAAATACAGGGGGTGGGGGGGATAATGATCGGTGGATTGGTGAGCAGCAACTCCCAAGATGGGTGGATGGCTCCAGCAGATGCCAAGAAACACCTCCAACATCTCCGTCCAGAAGGGGGCAATAACGGCTACAGCTAAGTTCTTGATCCGCGTACCTCATGCAAGCTTAGCATGTTTTGCTCTTTTGTTGTTTTTGTGAAACTTTGTCCGAAAGATCGAGAGGACTTCACAAAGAGTGAAGAGAAAGAAGATTGTGGCAAAGGAAGAAGTTCAGTGAAGTAAGCGGACAAAGTTGCGTTGTCACTTAGAAGCAAAGATGGGTTTGGGTGTTTTGTTGATTTTCCAGTGGTTCGTGTCTTTTTACACTTGAAGTGACGATCAAGAATGCAAGATGATCACTTAATTCATTGGCTATCAAAAGAGACGAACATTTCCAACCCTCCCTTTTTTTAACCCTCTTGTGCACCCTGTAACCTGATCACATGATAAGCCGTCCACTGTAGTAACCGCTGTCCCTGAAAGGGTTAATTTCCATGATGGCAAAAATACAAAGAAATCACCATGCCCTGTTACAAACTGTATACCACCCTAGATGTGCCCCTGCATTTTCACTTTTTCACATCAGAAGGTTTGCTAGCCATTAATGAGCCATAATTTGGCATGACAGTTCTCATTATGTAAAGTGCCAATTTTAAACTTTGTGTTTGTCATCCGCTAAATGCTCTGGTAAGGAAAGGAGTCGTTTCTACACTAGCCTTTCCATTACTTTTTTGTTTTTTTAATGACCGGTGCTTTACACCTGCTAGGTGACACATCAACTGTTATGAATTGCCTATATGGAGCAATGAATTGTGTTGGCCCTTTCAAGGTTCAACATTTTACAGTCACTGTGCACAGCAGGGTCATTAGCCCAACAGACAAGGGAGCAAAAACATCGGTAAGGTAGCAGGGCTTCCATTTTATCATCATTCTCGGAGACAGCTGCAACTCGCAGTAGCACTCAGCAACACTTGCACAATATCAATACTGAAAGCAGGAGGAGTGACATACGGTTAAGGATGAAATGTTTGCAAGTGATTGTGACACAAAGCCGGGAGTTGAATGAGTCACAATTTCAAGACAAGGACAGAGTGGAAGGGGGGTGTGTACCTTCTTGGGCCTCAGCTCCACTTCGGTAATCCTGGAAGGGTCCACCATGGGCCTGGGCCTGCGCAGGTTCTCTATCAGGCTTTGCCATTGAGTGGGCAGGCCTACAAAGCAGCCTCGCTTGGCATCGAATGAGGTGTGGACACGGTGCTCAAAGTTCTTGGGCGCAGATATCTCGGGCCTCTTCTTTTTCTTCTTTCGAAACATCCTCACGTCCACAAGGGAGGCAGCTTGCTGGTGTTAAAAAAATCCCTGTAGAGACACGTTTTCATTTGTGACTTGTGAAATCAGTGAGTGAATCACTTCCATATACAGCAGGATCTTAAAGGTAAAGCTACATGACGAACTAAATATATCCTAGCTTTATTTGATCAAATGCGGCAAAAATTTAAGTGTCAGAACACGTTACGTGGTATTTTCCCTCTTAGATTGCTGCAAACATTTTGCTCGTATCGTGATGAGGCATTACAGCCATGTTGTTTGAATTCCTTTATTTCTCGTGGTCAATTTGACTCCTGGGGGCAAGAAATACAAAACTGATTTCATTTCCATTCAACTTTGGAGAATTGGTGCACATAGGCCAAGAATTCATCTGTTTTTATTGGTGCGAGTTTAGATAAAGGTGCAGATATATGAATTTATTTGGAGTCACTACCAATAAAGTGACTTGTGTCAACAGCACGTTTGTCATGCTTCACGTAACAGGAAGGCGCTACATGTTTGATTGCCCATTTTCATAAATGGCCTTTTTTCTTTCATCTATCCTATGACATTGACATTCTACTTACGATATATTCAAAAACAGCAGTTAAAATGGGCTTGGTTTTTAATTTAAAATTATTATTATTATTATGGCCAAGGCTTGAGTTATGCATTTGATTTGTTTAGTGGCATGCTCATAACTCAAAACATTCAGATTTCAAATAGTCTTTTTTTCCTCACCAAAATGAATGGAAATTGCATTCATCCAACCAAAACACCCACAAAAAATGTTGTCACGCGTTTGAAATCAGAAAATAGCACTGTCCCTGAAAGGGTTCAAATAACTCTAATTATACCATGCAAGTGTAAGCACGAGTGTCTACTGCGTCATCGGCCGCAGTGACTCCTCGAACTTTGCGACAATGTTGCGGCTGTTTTCGTTCAAAGAGAGGCTCCAAGGAGAATGGATGCATTCGGAAGCAGATGTGTAATGAAGGATGTGTGGTCAATTAAGGCTTATTCATTCTCTGTGCCCTTTTGCTGATGAGCGTGACGCTGGGCTGGCATGCGCCCGCAGGCTTTCAGTGCATTAGCATTGAAACGAAACGCAGACACACACACACACACACACACACACACACACACACACACACACACACACACACACACACACACACACATTCTATGGCAGGATATCCTTCATAAACCCATTATAGCCCTTTAATATTCAGCCCTGATTAATGGCGCATGTGTCCACGATTGCATTTAATCCTTGAATACACAACCCTGTGTTTGGTGAGCACGTAACCTTGGGCTTCCTGTGTACCGTAGTCCCTTTTTATTTCATCTTATCATTATTTCAGTTTTCAACTATTTCATCTCACGGGGAATGGAGAGCGCCCTGTCAAAGGCCAACAAGGCGCCCGGGCTCAAGATCCAATCTCCCGTCATGCACTTTGAGAGGAGTGGCAGTTGAGGAAATGAGGTTTGCTGTCGTCCTCCACTCGGTGCTCGGCAGGCAATCACGTCGGGCCGCCTCACCTCTCGCCACCTCCGCCCTCGGACCAGCATGCTTTTAATCGGCTTCAACGGCGCCCGTTGTGACGCCGCTCGGCGCTCACCCTGCCCGCCGCAGCGGGGTAAAACATGACTCACTCACTGGTCATATCAACTCGGGCCTGATTGTGGAGGAAAAAAAAGGGGGCGGATTATAGCAGGATGAGGGGCTGGTTGGGGGTTGGGACGCTCAGCGTGAAGGGAAGTGTCACCCTCCGAGGATGATTTAGTCACGAGGCTAATATGCTAAGTGATGCATAAGTGTACTGTATGGGTGTTTGCTCTTCCGATGTACACAATGTGGTGCGGCGAAGGACGATGACAGGGACATTATGGTGCGAAGGCTGTCAAGAGGTTCTGGCGTGGGAATTGTAGCCAAGTTAGACCTTGATGGTAAATGGCATTTGAGAGCAACGGCTTCTCTGAATCACTTCATCACTTAAACACTATTAGAAATCCTGACCGACATTTCCAATTTAAATTCTAATACTATTTGTGCCAGGTAAGTTGAGGATAAACTGTAATTGAGAACAAAATACAGAATTCTCAAGTATTCTAATCACATTTTACGACCACTTTTAAATGCAAAGAACCGGTCGAGTCATCAAAATGTAATCGGGATTTCGATTTTGGCTTCTCACAAACACATTGTGCTGTTATTGAAGAAAAACAATTAGTGTCGAGAAACGTGTATCCTCTGTTGAATGGCTCGACAAACTGGTGGTGCACTCGTGATGGCACCGTTACCTGCTGTTATAATGTAATTTTGCTGAGTATGCCCCCCCCCCCCCAATCCCCCTGCTAAATGAAACATCTAAGCTTAAACAGAACCACCTCAGGGCATTGCTTAACCTCAGATTTTAAACCATTTTCCCCGCAGGAAATCTTAGAAGCAGAAACAAGCCAGTCCAGAGTCAAACTGTCGCAATCATAAAACATGTGTTAGCTTTTGTTCTTTTTTACAGTGTTCCGTTCTTTTCTATCATATAAGTACTGGAAGATAATATCAGTCAGATTGGTTGACCTGTGTAAGAATTCCGTACTACGCTCAAACGTAGTTGTCACATCAATGCAATCGCTGCGCTCCGCCATTTCTTGATAACCGCCAGCGGTAACCATAGAAATGAAGAACGACTCCAAATATTCCACACAGTCAGGGACGTTGTCGTAATGCAGTGGTGTAAAATGATATGATGGCGCATATCATAATGTTATGGGACTGATTGACGAATAAGTCAAACGTGTAAAAGGGATGATATTTTAAAGTATATCTTTTTTTTCCTTGCAGTCACAAGAATGCACTCCAAAAAGCCAAATAAAAATTAAAAAGCATTCTCACGATGCACCCCGAAATCTAACGTGAACTCATGCTTGGCAGCAATGAGAAGTGAGATTTTTTTTTGTCCACTTTGGGTCCAATTCCAAATTGTCCTACCGTAAGAACGCGTTTATGAGATCTACTTTTCCGTTTTTTTTAGAGAGCCTTTTGACCACCGCCCTGAGCAAAGAAGCGACAAAACACAAGATTGTGATCGCCTTTACAGTTATGCTCGAACCGTATCTGCTTGAATAGCTGCTCAACATGCAGATGTTGACACTGCCTGAGCCAATATTGACAGATAATGCCCATGTATCCTTTTACAAGCAGATCGATCAATATTTACTCATGGGTGAAATGCAAACGGTTACAATCCCACTATGTCAGCAATAGCCGGATGATAGCAACACAAATTGGGACAACTGCATTGTCGAGTACTTTACCACTTGACATAAAAGTATGAAACACATCCTTGTATTCATTATTCATTCCGGACCACAGTCCTCTCCCGAAAGGGAATATAAATGAACCGCTATGATATTCCAAGCAAGGAGACACACACACACACACACACACACACACACACACACACTGTACACGTATACACACTTTGTTGATTCGTGGCCATGGAGGAAAAAATATTTAAAAGGTTGCTGCCAATTATCGATTTACAAGCTTCAATCTACATCTAACTGGCCTAACATTGACCCAGTTGAATGCGGCAAGCTTATGGAGTCTTGATAACAAGCAACTGTTTATTTTGAGCGGTCGATATGCTCAATGCAAACGTATGCTTCCCGGCCACGTCGCCACCCCAAAACTGTTGGGACTTGACCTTCTGCCTCAGTGGCTTATCTTGGATCTATCAAAGTGCTGAGGCAAAACTCAGACAGCTACTGCCTGGGTGGATGAGGTCATGCTGGAATTGTGCTTCATTGGGTATTTCCATCAGTGCAGCTGCAGAAGAATAACATGCGTGGTTAAGTGGGGCGGGAGGGAGGCTGTTGAGTAGCCTGAATGGAAGAGAACAAACTGAAAATGAAGCATGCAAATTGTGAAATGTTCAATCGCATAACTGCACAAACAAACAAAGTGGAACTGAAGGTCCATCTTACCCCTCTGCTGGATGGTCGCGCAATCCGTATGTTTCCCCCGTACAACACAACCACAACAGAAGAAGGCCTGTTTTCCATCCTGTCATGTTCAAAATCCCCACCCCAAGCAGTAGTTGGATGCATGGGAGGGGATGGGGAGATCAGAGAGCTATTGGATTTTCCCAACGTTGGCGCTTCGAGCTGTGGCCAACGATTTTTTTCCCCTCCCACTTTCTATTTGCCCTGATTTCTGTCTCTCTCGTTTTGGTTGGACGCGCTTGCATGAATGCGGTGAGCGTGCATGCAGGTGATGGTGCGGCAGGATTAGTATGGCGCACGTGCAGTCCTTCACTGATCTAATTTAGGACCCTCTGCAGCAGCGTTGTTTATTTTGCGCGCGATTCGTGTCAACTAGTGAGGTGAGGGTGGGAACTGGTGGAGATGAGGTAATCCTCTTTTTTTTTGTGCTCGTCAATGCACGTACAGTCTAAAGATAATCCATATATAATGAATCAGAAAATGTCGCCGTGGGATGGAAAGAATCACATTCTACGTTTTTTTGTTTGTTTGTTTTCAGACTATGCAGTGCGGTGGCAAGTTAAAAATTGCTCCAATATCAACTTCATCGATGATGAACGTTTTTGCCCTTTGAGTGTAATGAGACTCTCCTTCATGAGGGGAAAGCAGAGGGTGAATGGATGTGGGAGGAGCGTGGGGGGTTGGGGTGGGGGGGTCATCACCACCAAAAGACACACACAGACCCACTCACGCTGATAGCATCTGAGAGCAACTCAAACACTGGACGTGACCGGACAGTCCAATGGCGCCGTTTATTATTGAAGTTGACGCTTGCCGTTTTATCTTTGAAGTGACCTCTGTAGACACGGGAGGGATTGTCAATAGAAGCCGGCAAGTGATGTAACACGCTGCATTCAATGACACGGAATAACACATGCATATTTCATCCAAGTGGCGCTGATACGTCATGCACAAGAAAGTGCTTAAAATATGAGGAATCTTTGGGAACGGCGGCACGCAAGCCGCTGCCTCTGAGAAGTCGTCACATTGTGCAAGTGCGGTTGAAGGCCCCGCAGTGTTTTACGAAAGGATGTCAATAAAAACGTTGGATTCGCATGAAATTTCTGACCAAAAAAAAAATGATTCATTTGCAGATTTAAGCAGATTCTCTCAGTATCCCATGATTCATGTGTAGTTGTGATAAAACTCCATTCTAAGACAGTGGCACAATATTGCGCACACCCAAAAGCGTGTGAAGTGACATTTATGGACTATGTTCAATATACAGTTTATAGAATCTGAAGTACCGAAAGGAACTGCAGTTCAGAAAGGACGCAAATGGTTGTAATAAATTGTCAAGACAGATCATTTTAAACGAAGTCGTTATAGCCATCTAATCTTTCACTATTGACATTGCAGTCTCAAGATGGAATGACCCACATTCTCTCCGAGCTCATTCGTGCTGATATATATTTGTGTGTGTGTGTTTTTTTTTTTATGTCACATTAGTCACAGCAATGCAACGTGACGCCGAACCCATGGCGCATTTGGCATTGGACAAATAGTTGAAAGATGAAAACATGAGAAATGACATCCAGCGGTACCTCTATTTACGAACGTCTCTTTGTACAAAATGTTCAAGTTACGAAATGCCTCAACAGGAAAATATTGCCTCTTGTTACAAAAGAAATTTCAAGATACAAAAGGTAAAAATACAGAATGGGCTGCTACTCACAGCTCCGAGTTTCCTGAACGCAACATACTTACAGCTGCTTTGCTATTGGCTATTATGTAGCATTTTCCTGGCATCCCATTGGCTAGGATGGAACTCTTCCATATGGGTCGATGTGTGTAGATAGATAGATGTGTGTCTATGCAGCGTCCTCGTCAATCGCCCCTCGGGCCATCAGGCGTCCCCATAGTTTTATGTAAATGTGAATCACCCAGAAAAAGTATTCACCAGTCCGGCGATCGCTCACTATGCTGTGTTTGCCTTGGACGTTTTCGAAGGATCGTTAAAAGCCGACAAAAACAAACGTCCTTGAAGCAGTCCTTTACAAAACGGCAAAGTCCACTTCTGAGAGAGAAAATGGACTAAAGAGGGCAGAAAACGATATTCTTCACTCTATTCTTTTTTTTTTTTTTGCACAACTCATTTATTGTGCAATGATCTAATTGTAACATGCATTTGTTTAATATTTTTATGCTTTTTTAAAAAATGCTTTAGGAAGCATTTATGTCTGAATTTTGGCGTGGGGTGGTTGAAACCAATTAGGGCATTTACATGGAACGCGTCTCAGAAATTTCTTCCAGAACCAATTACAGTAATTTCGTAAGTAGAGGTACCACTGTATACAATCTGATTAAGAAAGGAACAAAAAAGTGTCGGTATTGACAGGAGGGGAAAAAGAACAGTAGCAATGATAAAACGAGAGGAAAAGAAGAAGAATGTGGACACTCAGATGTAGTGACAGCTGAAGGAGGAGAAGGGATGAGCAAGCACATAGGAGCGGGATGGAGGGAGCGGACATAGAGGAGAAGGATTCAGCATGTTGAAAGAATGGAGCAGTCTGTGTCTTTACAAATCACCCACATGCCAAGCTTTTCTATCTCATTAAATGACACGACACAGTCCTCCAACGTGCGCAAGATGTTACCCTCTTTTTCCGTCATGTTGAGCAGTTTGTATCCCCGAGCAAGCAAGCCTTTACTGAGAAGGGGATTTGAGGACAATTGCATCAAGTGGCTTCATGCATCATTCTGTCACCGGACATATCACCCCAATTATGCTTGATGACAAAATAGACAAAACGGGCTGATTCATTCTGCCCTGCAGCGAGAAGTCCAGACATTAATGTGCACTTAATCTGGTCTATCCATTGTGGTAAACAGTGATCATGTAAAGTAGCGTTTTCAGAGACCCGAGGTGGCGAAAGGACGCCATACAGACGAATAACATCCCCGTTGAGTGACGTAGTATGATAGAAACAAACAAACACGATGTGGCGTTGTTGCAATGGTGGCCTCAATGGGTCAAAAAGCTTAACACTGGGCGGGTGGAAGCAGAAATTGCAAAAAGGCTTGTTTGTTAAAGGCCACAAATACTTGTTCACCACGGGTGTGACTTGTGACTGTCCATGCGCGTTCAGAAAATTATTTTGTGTTTATACGGTTTGCACCGTTTAGGAAAATGCAGATTATATTTAATGAAACATCCATTTTGCTCTCAGGTGCATACGAGGCAATTTGACGCTACCCAATGTACCAAATGGTACCAGTACCGATTTGCTCTCCTGAATCTAATGTATTGATGCAGAAGACTGCATGCGCTCATGAAAGCTTTAATTCAATATTCTCAGCTTGTTCCCTTTTAAAATTTTTTTTTTTTTTTAACAGTATCCACACCAAGTCATAGTAACCCAGCACGGGCGCCTTTTCAACCCAGTCAGGAGACTCATGGCACGCTGTCCTAATTTGGACTGCCATTTTTAATCCTTGAGTGCTTGATGTCTCGTGGCTGCCGGTTACGCTAAGCTGCTAATGCACACGTTTCCCTCCGAGGGCTGACGAATGATGTAACAATAATGAAAGCGTTCACGAGAGCAAGCGGGCGGGGGGCACACAACAATGTCACCTATGCGTATGTTCTGTCATCCGGCATGTGCGAGGCCTCAAATACTTCCTGTATGTGCCCTCTAGATGTACGGGTTGCATCCGTTTTGTATTTGCAATGTGTGTTATCGGGAAAATGATGATGCAGCTGCCATATCGTCTCCAGTAAAAGAGAAAAGCACCTGTCAGTGTTTGTCTATTTCAAAATCAATAAATATGCATTCATTGGCATACCGGCATGTTTTTTCTGGCCGCAAAGAAGTTGCAAGACGGGCAATGGTGACGAGAAAACGTTGAAGCTAAAATCTACACGCTTTAAAAAATTTTTAAAAATCGTGGCTCCTGCGTGGAATTTGCATGTTCCCCCCAATGCTTGTGTGGCTTTATGTTGCCTCTCCAAAAACATGCATTGACGATTCTAGATGGTCCATGGGTGTCACTGTGAAGGGTTTGTATGTGCCCAATTTACACTCCACCACGCGGTCAGTCAGCATAGGATAGGCCTTTCGAGGTGAAATAGGAAATGGATACATTGATAGATATTTCGCGTTTTTGTGTCAAATCCACATGCAAACATCACCTCCCATATTTTGGTGAGAGAGAGAGAGAGAGAGAGAGAGAGAGAGAGAGAGAGAGAGAGAGAGAGAGAGAGAGAGAGAGAGAGAGAGAGAGAGAGAGAGAGAGAGAGAGAGAGAGAGAGAGAGAGAGAGAGCGACAGAGGGAGCGACAGACAGAGAGAGAGAGAGAGAGAGAGGGATCTCATCTCATCTCACCTCATCTCATCTCATCTCATCTCATCTCATCAAGCAATGTTCGAAAGAGAACTTCTGCCTAACTATGACCCCTCATTTTACCAGATTGGAGTTTCCAATCCAAAGCATAATGCACGGAGATGCATTTAGTGTAGCACTGTGAGAGGCTTGAACTAAACCCCATCGACATCTTGTGGGACAGACTAGAACAGACGTTTTGAGAAAGGTCCTCTCATCCAATGTGTGACTTCATCTGAAAAAAACCAAATCCTCCTCCAGACAAGTCCTCCCAACAGAGTGGGAGGATTAACTAACATTTTTTTCTTCTTACATTCTCAGTTCCTGTGGATGCCATATGAATATCTTGACCCAAATAGTGCATCTCTAGATTACTCATGTGCTGATCATTCGCACACGATCACTACACCATGGGACCGTACGGCCAATATTTGTCAAGAGCGACGCATATCAAAAAGCATGACCTTTAAAGACTCAGAGAACGTGGAACCCTTTGCTGAGGTTGACAATAGAGACAGCAGAAAGCGCGGGGTCGACGTGATATCTTCTCGGAGGAGACAGCGAAGAAGGTGCAGACCGTCGTAGATGAGAACCATCTCGCCGTTCCCCCCTCACCCCCCCTCCTCATCAACATTTCCTGGCGACTCTGCATTCTCACAGCCTTCTCCTCCCACCACGCCGTACACTAGCACCCATCAATGCCATCAAGCTTCTTTTCCTTTCCATTCATTTATCCCACGATCAACAAAGGGAACGGAGCGGGAGGAATACATCATTGTTAACAGCAGACAGGGGGGAAAAAAACCTCTTACCTTGCTGTCCAGTGACGAGGGAAGCCACTCTCCTCCAGGAAGGGTTGAAAGCAAGAGTGAGCGCATACACGCGAGCATACACTGCTTGTGACACCGCTCAGGCGCACACACACACGCACCCACACGAGGACATGAGAAGACTGGCTCTCAAGCCAGCGAGCACTGCAGGCTGCCGCTTGCCTGGGAAAGCCTGATGCGTTCCTCCCTCCAGGCACAAGCGCACACTGCCATCTCAAAGGCTCTTTGTCGGGGCCGATTCATCCCCGGCTGCGTGGCTGCTGAGTGCTGCTGCGGGTCCGTGCGCCGGGGCCAGCTCCCGGGGACGAGGGGAGACGGGAGAACGGACGACCACAGCAGTGAAGAGCATCCACGGGGAGAGAATACCTCGGCCCCATCCAGGTCCTTCCAACCCCACCCGCTCTACCTCTCCAAATCGCCCTCTCTCTTACACTCACACACACAGCCACACACACACATGCACACACAGCCTACCTCCCTCTCTCTCTCTCTCTCTCTCTCTCTCTCTCTCTCTCTCTCTCTCCCTTTTTATCACTGCCCTCCTTCTCTGCCTCCTCCCACTCTGTCGTCGCTGGGCTGTCTTTGTGATGGCAGCGTGTGCATGTGTCTACACGCATGGAACGCATGAGTGTTTCTGTGTTACGTCTGGTATCCAATGACGGTAAGGAGAGGAGACCTCCGGTACACCTGGGATACCTTTTCATCCACGTGCCACACGCCCCCACCACGCTGTCTCCTTTACACGTAACCTGGGTGACATGAGAACATGAGGGTGCTGCCTTCACCTACTGTACCGCTGTTCAGTCAAATGCATTATCCATGGAATGACAGGGTCAGGGATGGCAGATGGCAAGAGAGGTATAAAAAAGAGAGGGCTGAGGCGGAGGGGGGGGGGGTACTATGCTATTTCAGTAGAAGGTACAGTCCTCATCCTTGCAACCTTTCGTCAGGTGACTCGAAAGAAAAGTCTTCCAGGGTGAAAACTAAAGGCCTACATGCGAGCCGATCCTCATTACTTGAGTGAAACGTTCGCTTCTCTTTCGCCACAATTATTTTCTGAATCATTTATACAGCTGCTAAGGGAAAGCGCAAAGCAGGAAAATGTATTAGAGTCAAGTCACGTTAGAAATTGCGAGCAGCGCAAGCAGGATTTGGGGCATACATGTAAAAAAAACATGGATACGAGGAAGGCTTGCAGAGGCCCCCGGAAGAGGCTGAAATGACGATCGTTCCTCCTTACACATTGAATAAACCCAAGCGAAAGAGGCTCGACTGGAGTAATCTACAAAACAATGATATATTTGCCTCTTGCAGATGCGGTGGTAACATTTTCACAAGATCACCACTGGCGTTATTCCAGTTGATTTGTGAGATTCGGTGTCAGAGGTGAAAACCTTGCTAAATCCTCGAGTGAATGCTTGACGGTTAATTTTAAAACAAGCCATTAATGTGAAAGCCTGGATGTTGAATTCACGCTTGCTGAAGCCGTAAGGATTACGCAATGGGTCAGAAGGTTCAACATACACAAATGAAATAAATGTATTTTGCTTAAAAATTATGGTTAACAAAACAGTGTAGTGTATATTAGTAAGAATTGACCCACTAAATTTACTTCTTTCTATGTTTAACCCTTTCAGGGACAGCGGTTACAACAGTGGACAGTTTGTTATGAGGTTACGGTGCATGAAAGGGTTAAACAGAGGCTCGTGGTTATTTGTCAAAAATATATGTTAATGGTGAGCCAAAACTCAAGCTAAACATTGTACAAAGAATGAAATATTCAACCTCAGCATCGTTTGATAGAACGTAGAAATTAAATTTTTGAGGCAGTGACACAAACTGGTAAGATTAAGATGAAACAAATGGATTTAAAATCGTGAGGTACAACTTTGGGACCGCTTCCAAGAAAATATTTTCTATTATGACTTCTTTTCCCCGTTTTTCATTTATTTTCCTGGCAGAAAGCGACACCCAACTCTGTCGAGATGGCCCTACAATATGCTGCTCAGGATCTCCAAGGCAAACCAACCAAGCGTAGTTTCTTTCCACGCCTTTCTGAAAAATGTACACGTGATTTCCCAAAGTGAAACAGTGAGTGGGGGGACTGGGTTAAAAGCACATGGACTACAGAACATGAATACGCTTGTCTTTCAAAGTAAGAACTCGGGAGGGGGAAAAAGCGGCATGCTCTGAGGGCCTGTCTTCACAAATGTGGCCTGCTTACACCATTTCACTACTCTGCAGTAAAAGAAATCGCGATGGATTTTCTGCGATCAGAGTCACTGCCTGCGTGCTCGTTTTCTTTCATGGGATGAGCTTTTAATAAGTCATGTCAAAAAGCGAGCAGTAGATTATATTGTAGCGATGCCACGTTAGTACCGTGGCAGTGCATCATGTTAACCCCCCTCCCCCGACATCATTTATCTGTGAATTTCAGCTGCTCTCGGCCCTCAAAGCCTAAAATTGAAAGTAGACAGTTTGGCAACTCACCAGTTGAGAGGATCTTGGCTGGCAGGGTCATATTTCCACTAAGTGATTAAAGTCACTTTTTCTCCAGTGTTCCCACATGCGAGCAGCCTGCCGTTGCATCGCAGCGTGTGGGTGTGGTGGGGAAGGGCCAAGGCCAGGCGTTGTAATGGGAGGATTTGACTTGCTAATGAGCTGACCACCTAATCCTACTGTCATTCCTCGAGATCTACTTTGCATTCTGCATGTGTGTGTGCGTTGAGGAGATCCCATCGTCTCAGTAGATTAGCGCTACTTTAGTCAACTGGCTAAACCGCGGTTGGACGAACGCGTAATGTCAAGCCAGAGGGCTGTAATAGTATCTTTAAGAGACTAGAGCAGTGATTCTGAACCTTGTTAGAGGTACCGAATCCAACCAGTTCATATGCACGTTCACCGAACCCTTCATTAGTGAAAAAATAATATATATATTATATATATATAAAAAAATTTACAAATTCAAATTTTTTTTTAAATTAAAAACAGAAAAAAACTAATTTGTTCTAGATGGGCATTGTACTATGTTACTTTGATCAACTAAGAGAAAAATTAACAAATGTAATGGTGTTTTGTTTTGAATGGGTTGAGAAAGTCTGTCTCTGAATGTGTCGAAATTTCCATTTCCTTGCCTGGGCTGTGTCGCGCAGATTAATGCTGCTTTGGAAGTCTGGGTGGATGGAGCTCAGTTTCCCAAAGATGATTTTTTTCCCTTGCTTTCTACCACAAACTACGAACTCGACCGCACCTCTGCTGAAGTAGTGACATCCATTCTGATTGTTCACGAATGAATAATCAATCCCAATATTGAACTGAATTAATACGTCGTTATTTTGGCCATCCCAAATGATGCATTAATGACACACAAAACATTTGAAGTGTTTTTATTGAGGATGGTTTAGCACCCAACTTTTTCGTAAATTCGGAACTGTAGTGAGAAAAAAAAAAAAACCCACTATTAGCTGATATAGAAGCACATGCAGGATGGAGAAGAATTTATATTACGATAACAGTAAAATAATCTTGGGGTGTTTTTGTTAGTTCAGTGTTGTTGTGACAAAATCTGCACAAGCTGGAACCTAAACAACGGTCACAAACACAAGAGACAAACCCTAAAATAAAAGTGAAAAATCTAAACCTATGGGACACAACATGACAACATTTTTCCACTGCGATCCAATACACGAACCGTATCACAATTTTGCCTTTACAAAGGCAACAAAGACCATCTTTGATCAACACCATCAAGAGAAGCTCCGACATTAGGCATGGAGAGCAGCACTGCATTTGGACCCCTGCAGATATTTCTAGTACAGTACTTTACCAGATATGCTCTCAAGCTGAAGCTGTAGCCTTATTGGCCGATGTGGATTTAGGAGGCAGCTGATGGGTTCCGGTTTGGTCAAATGGCACAAAAGGAAAAAAAAGGTTGGGGCTAGTACCACATGACCAGCACCCAGAAAGGCTTTTCACGAGACCTTGCAACAAGTATTGGCAGATTTTGATTCATTGGAACATGTTTTAAAAGTGTACTATTGGAGAGTACACAATGAACACGATTTGCCTTTTTATTCCGTCTCGGTGTCGGTCGCCGGCTCGCCAGGGCAAACGACCACCTGCGAATTCTTCTTCTTGATGTAAAGCTCGGCACGCAGTTCCTCCAAGCTGAATTCGGTGGTGCCGCTGAAGAGCAGCTCTTTACAGTACATGCTCTTTTCCGGGTCTTTGCTCGTTTCGCCTTCTTTCTGTTGACGTTGGTGCTCCAGCAGCCTTTTCAGAGGAGTGTCGTCATCTCTGCAGGGCTTGCGTGCTGATAAAATGTTGTTCACTGTCGGGATGATCTTGCACGGTGTCCTGAGAGAGAGGTCGCACACCACAGAGGAAACGGGAAAAGCTGACTCGCAACGATCAAGAAGAAAAACTTGATCCACAAGCACGACAAAACCAATAATTCGCATAATTTCCATTTGGTTAAAAACAATATGACAATCTTAAAAAGCGTTTGCTTAACATGCAGGTTATTGGATCACTCACATTTTCGGTGTCTCATCCGACTCGTCAACAAATGGTTGGAAAGTGGGCTTCGGAGGAGGTGCAGCCATCAGTGCGTTTCCAAATTTGGACTTCTGGCGCATCTTGGATGTTCAAAAAAATGGAAAGAAATGTCAGCAAAAATCATGACAGTGTATCCAAATCATATATTAAAAGGAATTAGCATTTGATCCCACCTTCACGTCGCACCACCTTTCCACCGCTTTCTCGTTTTCCTTTGCCCTCGCAGGAGGAGGAGCCAACCAAGGCTCAAATTTCGGTTCTGAAGGAACGGCGCTTGCTTTGTTTTCATCAAAGATCACCACTTTACTGTTGCTGCTCTGACTACTGCGTTCTTCCACTGGAGCGGCACGTAAACTCAGGCCCCTTGAGACAGCTACACACATATTGACATTTAAACACTTTCTTGCCCCCCCCCAAAAAATTCTACACACTACCTTTATGTGAGGTCTTTATTTTTATGCTTACATTTAATTGCAGCTCCAGTTCGGACGATAGGCGCGGCGGCCTTCTTCCCTCGCGTTTTGAGCTCGGCAAGCGAAACTCTCTCAGGCTGTTTGGTCTCGTCGTCACTGCCACTGTCATTGACTTTATTCATCGCTTGCCGAGACGCGCGAGCCTGTAGCAACCTAATAACCAAGAACATTAGGATTAGAGGTAGTTCATTTATGGTGGAAAACGAACACACCCTTGTCTAACAGATTTTCTGTTAAAAAAAAAAAAATAATCAAAGGGATTGAAACACTGTTCTACACAACACATACAAAAAACACAATGGCAATGGACTCAACTCAACCCACTGCAGAATAAGTAGCACTTCGAGATCAATTCTGAAAAAAAAAAGAGGCTTCAAGCGGTTTATTTCCACTCCTAGTCTAATTTTTTTGTGAAACTACACATAAAAGATGAAAGGTACATCTCGTGTATTTAAAACAAACATAGCTTAGCCTTTCAGCGTGCTAGCTTAATGCTACCGCTAATGAGGCTTTACGTTGCAGTGCCCTTTAAACAATGAACACAAACGATACAGCAACATACGGTACATAGAAAGACAATGGTACAATACTCACAGTCATTCATTCTTTAATTTGAAGAGGCACCAACATTAATGCCGCTTTATTTAACGGAGAGGAGCTGAGACATCGCAATCAACAGTAGCCCAGCATGTGATTAAAGTGTGTACTTCATAAAGTAGTGGATGGATGCCCACCTATGAAACTGCTGTAGTCTGTCAAGAGGCTGGGCAAGCATACGAAGTCCTTCTTGGAAGATCAAATCGGCTTTGAGAAAGTTGCCACCATTCTCAAGCTCCTCAGCCCAGGCGATGTAGAAGGACGCCTGGGTGACCCCTATTCCCTGGGCCTTCATGTACCTGTAAATGTCCAAGCGCTGCAAGCAATGCCGTGCCTAACAGACACCACCCCGATATTAGGTTTGAAAATGTTAAGGAGACAGCTTGGTGTGAAATATTTTAAAAACGCACATATTTGATCCAGAGGTCAACGTAGCGAGGATCGTCGTGATATTTCTTTTCGTCTGTATATCGTGTCACGGCTTGCTCCAACAGTGTGCTCAGGTTGCTCTCTTTTCCTCCCCGAGGAAACATTTGCTCTGACCATTTGATGTACCTGTTGAACACACAACCACACGGGCAGCATTAAAAGTGTTCACATCTCGACTGGACTATTATTTACGCTTACCGATCCCAAACATCAAGTGGATCATCTCCGTTGTACAGCCGCAATTCAGACTCAAAAGCCCTAAGGGAAAAAAATACAGCATATTCACAAACATTAGCATCATTTTACAATGATTAAAATATGTACGGTCATGTTTTATTCAAAGCATTCATACTGTCTCTGTTGGAGGATGGCAGGGCTGAGGCCATCTTTGCTTTGACTGAGTGCCTGAAGCAAGGCTGACATGTTTCTTCCACGTCTCAGAGGTTGAATGTTTTCTTTGCACAGCTCCCATTCCACATCTTCCCCTTCTGCCATTATGGAAAGCAGCTGAACAGAAAGATGTACATAGTCAAGAGCTGCATTTTTTTTGAAGAATGAATTTGATGACTGTGACGAGTACATCCAATTGCTTTTATAAAGTTAATTATTTGGGACTTTTAAAATGTCAATTAAAGATTGTGTTTACGTACACGTTACGACTGAAGGACTCAAGAAGCACGCATCGCGTTTGTTTGTTTTTTCATTATCCGGAAATAGAAAAAAATGTTGCGGTTGAAGCATGTTAATGCTTGGAAGAAAGCTTGCTGAGAGGGTTTCGTGTTCGCGCGTGCGTGTATATGCGCGCGTGTGTGTGGGGGCAGTGTTTTTCCTATACTGTAGTATTGACTGTCTAACACTTGGTTATTATGGAAGACCAAGCGTGTCGAAATCGTTTGTTGCATTTTATAAACGATAACAACATTAATTAAATAGAAAACGTGGATATAGTTACTCAACAGAAAAGTACATCTCCTTTGTGGATGAATAAAGTATCTATTTATCTGTTTAACTTAAGTTCCAAACAATGAGGGTTTGCTTACTTTGTAGAAAACACACACAACTGAGGGCGGTATTCCAGGAATTAATCACTCGTAACGCAACATTACGTAACTGCGTATCAAACAAATGCTCCGTTGTTAGATTAATGAACAACAACGATTTAACATGATGCAATAAACCATGGTACCTTGCAGGACAATCCAATTAAAACTGAAGAGCAAATGTCGCTTTTGCTCTCGACCGCATAACGTGGAGGCTAACGCGTTAGCGAGGTAAAATTCTCGTTACCTCGAGACCTTACAATTCATGTTGAAAAAAAGGGTTGCATTTAATGCACCCCCGACAACGGTACACACGTTGCGTGAAATAATCGCTTGGTTGTCACTCACAAAATGCCTTGTGTGCGTCAAAGATCAAGCTTCTCCGTTGTTGACAGCAGTGCAGCAGCAAGCTTCGTTTTGAACGAGTCGCGCTGTTTGCTTGGAGGAAATTTCATTGGAGGAATTACAAACCGGTTATGACGTAACACGACAGCTTCCGGATGTCTTCCTGTTTTGGTTGCAAAGGGAAGCTTGACGCCGGATTCCATTGACTTTGAAGTTGTGCCGTCTTGTATTATCACACGGCGGTATATATAGCTTAGTCAATGTGTAACGTATGCTTGCATACGCATAGGAATGGATAACCGTTGTTATTGTTGCACCGCCAAGTTCGGTGTCTTCAAAAAGGAGGTAAGGTGTTTCGGTCTCGCGCGGGTCATTATGGCTCAATACTGTATCACATTTCTTTCGAGGATTTAATGTACGAATGTGCTTTTATTTTTTTCTCCTAGTTGGGTTGTAAAAGCTGTGGCCGATCCTTCTGCGCCAGCTGCTTGACTTTTAACGCGGTGGTCCCACGTTACGGTAACACCCAGCAAAAGGTCTGCAAGCAATGCCATGGTAATCTTACAAGGTAGATCTGTTTTTAAAAAAATACAAATTGCAGAGATTAGTGAGCAGTTCACTGAGTAAACCTCTTCTGATTCTGCATCACTATAAAATGTTTCCAGCGGGAATACGTCAAACGATGCTGGAAGATGGTCTCCCCCTGAAAACTACAAAAAGTGAGCTTAGCATCACGTTTGCAAACCTAATGTTTCTCGGAATGGTGTATTCATAAAAGAAAACAACGTTGCTCAACAGGCGAGTTGCTGCGTTTGAAGCCAAACAAGGACAGAAGACACAACCACATGGAGGCAGTATACATTCTCTGGCAGGTCTTCCCCCTCTGAAAGGCCTAAGTAAGG
This sequence comes from Hippocampus mohnikei, assembly GCA_026261675.1. Taxonomy (NCBI): domain Eukaryota; kingdom Metazoa; phylum Chordata; class Actinopteri; order Syngnathiformes; family Syngnathidae; genus Hippocampus; species Hippocampus mohnikei. The sequence continues at coordinate 8,079,472 of JAKGUB010000521.1, forward strand.
AAGATCAGACAATTGCTGAAAGGCTTCAAAAGCTGAAAGAAGACTCTGCGCCAAGTATTATCATTTCTTATTTACAAACAAGAACAGTTTATGTGACAGTTATATCACTTGCTGATGCTGCTTTTACCTCCTGCACAGAGTCTATTCCATCTGAACAAGAACTTGAGACTCGGCTCGCTGCCCTGAAAGTTCCCAGGAAGCCCGTGCCTTCTTCCCAGGAGATGGAAGACCGATTAGCAGCTTTGAAGGGCCAAACTCCTCCTTCTCAAGCTCCCCCACCTGTGAGCACAACCCTAACATGCATGTCATGTTCAGTGATGCCAGTAACGCCTCACTTACTATCCAGTAATGGCTGCCATTTGAGTCACAAGCAGCCTAACAACTTCATCGTTAAACATAACTGTAAAAATTCACTTGCAATAAAGAATTGGCCAAACCAGTTGTCATTTTTAAGCGAGTGATCAGTAAATTAATTAAGTTACCTTCTCAAAGTAACTGTAGCAACACTGGTCTTGTTATCGTCACATTCCTGTACAGTGTGTCTCATTGTGTTCCTCTTTACAGGTCCGCCAGCCTCCAGACAACAGGACTCAGACCGAGCAAGCCAATGATCTTCTTACTCAGATGACAGAGGAGGTTACCATTGACCATCAGCTTGCAGATCCTGGCTACAGTAAGGAAACACCCTTTATGAAACAGTTTTAACATAGGGCTCAACATTTAAGGGGCCGCCATGAGTCAGTTTGTGGTGGCTCTGTCAGAACCGGTTCTGCCCCTGTTTATTCATAATATAAATACGACAGATTGCCCTGATTACTTCATATTTAGCGTCTTTAGACTGTACAAATGGAGGCCTGGCTGGGACTGTGCGCTAACCTCATTAAAAGGCATTGCAATTGCACTAATTAATATCAATGCTTTGAAGAATAAATCTAGTCCAAAATTATTAAAATATTGACTTGACAACTCACGGCCATGCCGCGATCACCCTGCGAAACTACGATTTATTTCAAAATTGTCTTAGCAGGCGACGGTGGACCCATGAATGATCTTAACAAAGGAGAGGACAGGACACTTGAGGACAATATGGATGACAACCAAGACCCAAGGAGGCAGCTTGAAACTGAGGCGTCACGTTTGCTTGAAGAGGCCAATCAGGAGCTGAAGAAGGATCATTTCACAGAACAATTCCACAACATGGCCAAGAGGCTCGCACAGCTGAAAGGCCAGGACCCCGACAAAGGTTCGACACATAATCAGTCAATCACAGCAGCATTAAATCGCTGCAAGAAAGCCACACATGAACTCTTATTGTCAGTCTAACGTTAGGAAATAAAATGCAACAGATTATTTTTTATTTTTAAAAAGTATGTCCTTTCTAGTGAAGATGGAAGATTACAAACATCCCGACAGTGATGAGGAGACGGAGGATGAAGCCATAAAAAGGTTTTTAAAGCAGGTACGGTGGCGTGTGTGTGTGCATGTGGATGACAGTGCCGCTCTCATATGATACACGGGTATGGAGTTTGTGATTTCATGTCAGCCGTTACACGCTTACATACTGCGTGTACGATTCATGTCTGTCTGTTGTTGCAGCTGTCAGAAGAAGCTGCGCTAGATGAGGCCAGTGGCTACAACATACCTCTAGAACACAGTGGACCCCAAAACACAGAGAAGGAAAAGTCCGCCAAGAAGCCTGTATTAAACAATGAGTACTTTTTGAGTATTTCTGAGCTGTTGGTGATCATCACAAATGATCATTGTTTTTGATCCGTTTGACAGACTGCAGCTCCGGCAACCAAGACCAGGACTCCACCAGCAGCTGTAAGATCAGCTGATCCGCCATCAGACAGTGATGACGACGAACTTCCATGGTGTTGCATCTGTAACCGTGATGCCACCCTACGCTGCCACTCCTGTGACGGAGACCTGTACTGCAATCGCTGCTTCAGGTAGTCTAACTTGAATTTGTTTGGATTTCACTTTGAGGGTGGCTCTCCTGTGCTCCCAAATGATCCATGCGACTGTGAATGCAGACGATGACCCAGATAAAGTAGAGGCAAGCTGTTGCCATATCGCTGAGCATCATGCTTATAAAGTATTTAGTGTTATGAATTATCCATCCACACTCCCCTTTTTTTTTGTTTTTTGTTTTTGGGACATTCGCAGGGAAGGACACGATAAATATGACAGGATGGAGCATCGCACCACCGATTACACTGCACCGAAAAAGAAAAGGAAGTCCTGATGGAGAAACAGCGCCGATGATGGCGGCCTTATCAACAGCGCAAAACCGGATTGAAACACTACTGCATGTCGAACAATATGTGATGTATGAATAATTAACGCAATGTTTTATATAATTTGTCAAAAGAGAAATAAGTCTTGAGTTATTGGCTATTTTAAGCAAAGCCTGTGCCGCCTCAGGATCAAAAAACTATTTTTGTCGCGTTCTACTTTGCAATTTGGGGATTTTTAAATGTTGACATCGCAAACAAAAAGCAAATCATGAGCTCTTTTGGAATGATTTAGAACCGTAGACTGTCAACACTAGACTGACAAAAGATCCACAGAGTCCGTATAAAAGGATTAGGGCAGGTTTTGTTTTCCTTTGGCAGGCGTCTCTGCCACTCCTGTAATTAGGTTTGGATGTGTGTCGAACATCACAGCATCGCCCCGCTTCTGCTTGCGCTGTAATTTCATTACAGTGGCTGCTGCGGGGTGTCTTCGAGAGATGCTGAGATCTATTTTTGTTGTACTTTTGCAGTCGGTATAAGCACTTTGCAGAAATGTGTCAATCTGTTGGGGAGGTCACAAGTGAAGAGTCTGATGGCCTCGATAGTGGAAATGGGGGCGATCCAAGCAAATTACTGTAATGGAACCTGATGGAGCCAAAAGACCCTCATGTGTGACAGAACAGCAGAGTGTAGTCTCATCAAGACACATCAATGTCTAGCCGACTGAGGAGGCGCCATCATCACGCTCCTCCGGGGGCTCCATTAAGCTTCGTATGGAGGTCGTTAATGTGTTTGCCTTTTCTGGTTATGTCGTACACAAGACAGGAAATGGGAGAGGATAATGGATGCATACCTAATGGACCTTCCTGCCGATGATTTTTTGCTGTGTTTACTCCTAAACTTGACATGTCAACATCCCCTTTGGCTTCCTGCGCCGCGCTGAAAGATGAATGTCAGAAAATTGCTTTCTGGAAATTATATTCTGAGTCATTATGTCATTTTTATGAGGGGGAATTAATTGAAAGTGTGTGTGTGGAATAAACATTTTTTTGTTCAATGAAGTGTGACTCTTAGTATTGAAAATGTCTCATTTTATTGTCATACAGCACACGTATATGAAGGAATATGTACATTAACAAGCAAAGGAAAAATGACAGGCTTACATATGATTTAAAATATCTTGGGTAATATTACAGCTATTATTATGTGGGCATTGTGTGGGACACGATGTTACGACAGTCCACATATTCAAATGAAATCAATGGATTCGACTGACCGCTGTGGTGTTCAACTGAGGCTGACCTGGGAAGGAGGCGGGGAAAAAAACCCGAGGATGTGAACCGCACATACAGGCATTCAAACGGTAAACATATTGGGAATTGGAGCCGATTCAAATCCATTGTCTCAATTTTTCATTTGACCTGGAGCTACTTCTTCAAGGGTCCTGACATTTTACGTAGTCCCTTTATCCTGTAGAGTAGGGCGTTCACAAAATCCTAAGAAACATGCACAAGGAAGCTCAGAACTCAGGTGATATATTTTTCTCGAATCATGAACATGCAAACATAGCGTATCATATACTGTACACATTCATGTTGTACAGCTGTTCAGGGGAATGAGTGGATGAGCTCAAGCATATCTAAACTGAGTTAAGGTGAGAAGTGGGATGTGCCGTGGATCGGTTGCCTGTCACTTACAGCAGTGCTCCCCAACCCGAGGGCCGCAGATTGGTACCGGTCCGTGGGTCATTTGGTACCGGGCCGCACAGAAAGAATAAATAACTTACATTACTTCTGTTTTCTTTACGTATTTTGTAAGCTAATAGATGTTTTATTTTGAAAAAATACCGGACTCTTCGTTACATCCGTCTACAGGTTGTCACTCTTGACGCAGTATCAGGAGTCCTACTTAAAATACGGATTTATCACAACAGAAGATTCCCAGGCCCTAAGCCCACTCTGCATTATACGGGGCGATGGTGAGTCGTATTTTTCATGCACTTTGTATTTGCAGTGTATCTTATTTTAAAGGCATGTTTAAACGTGACCATAACGACCAGATAGTGTTGCGGCCAGATAGGACGTTCCTCGTGTCATGATTCGGGTTTATTATTATATTTAGAAAATACCACAGTTTTCATGCGGGTCATATTATATTATTTTGTTCTATTTATCCATCACGCCGGCCGGTCCGTGAAAATATTGTCTGACATTAAACCGGTCCGTAGGGGCAAAAAAGGTTGGGACCGCTGACTTACAGGTCACATACAAAGATTCAAACTCACATTCAAGCCTGTGGACAATATAGAGTATTCAGTGAACCTCACATGCATGCCATTGGCATGGTGAGGAGATGCAAATGTCACACAAAGGCGCAAGCTGACATTTGAACACAATGCCTCTGACCGGATATGATCGCCTGCATGCAATGTCAAGCAAGTAGAAGGACGACAACTTCTCACCTCTATTGGCTTCCTGCATTCCTGCAACAACTCCTGAAAGCAGCAAAAGAAAAGTACGGAAAACACGTTTCTACATTATGCAGTCAAAAGTGACGGGAAACCTGTTTCATCAATCAATCATTGGTGGGCCATGTGGAGTTGGAGTTGGAGGAACTTGAGTAGCCTCACCTCAGCACCATCAAACACGTTAAATAAACGAGAAAAGAAAGAGATTGTTCAGCTCGTATCCAACAAAACAGGCTTTTATTCAGGTGAAGCGGGGTTATAGTACAAGTTGTTTATTTTATGATGACAGAGTAAACTACGAGTCGAGGTACTGTAATTTGTAGCAGATACTGTATTCAACTAAATGTCTTTGTATGAAGTAAAGCTGTTCGAGTGTAACAATAGTTTTCATGACGTCTAATAACCTTGAGGCAAAGGGGGGGGGGATTGTTAACATGATGTGCCTAAATATTGGAATATTGGACACTAAAGTATGTGTTCAAGCCATTTTGCTTGTAATCCTATTCTAAAACGTTGTCAACACACAATTATGTACCTGTACTCGCATTCTTTGACCCTCATCTGACAGCTCCAAGAGCTCATCGATGTCAATTTCCAACTCTGGGATGTCTTCTTCCTGCAAGAGCCAAAATAAAACATTAAATAAGCCACAAGTTGTTACTGCATTCCTCTTCCCTATCCCTCAATTACCCACATGCGAATGACAGAAAAGCTCACAGGGCACATCCCATCCTAAATCCCAGTGAAATGACTCTCCACACCACTGAGCAGTCAGTGGGATGGAAAATATTGTAAAAATAGAGCGTCAGTGTTTCCACTCTGCCTGTTCACCCAAGTCATGAATTTAGTGACTATCATTTTTTTTAAATAACTGACAATTGAGGCTATAAAAGACATATCACAAATATGTCATCTTCAGAAATGTATGACTCTGTAGCACTTGATCAACAGAATTTTCAGACTCAGCAGATGAGCGCTCATATTTGACAGGGTAGTTTTGCTTTTGCTGGGGAATATTTTCCGGTTGGGAAGGTTTCATTGCCGGGGGGAAGTTTGGGCTTGGACGGTTCTCTGGATGATGAGTGAGCTAATCAATGTGAAGTGCTGAGTGGTGGAGTGGATGGACCCTCTCGCCAGGTCCCCCGTGCGCCATCTAATTGATGCATGTTGCCAGGGTGGACCCCGAGTTATTCTGCGTAGCTCTGCAGGACTTTATTTTTTTTTATGTATTTGTTTTTGTTACTTTGGTTCATAATGCTTATTTCCATTTAGGGTTGAGTTTGTATTTTCACTGGCTAACTCTGGTTGCGATTTATTGCATAATTATTTATTTCTTGTACTTCACTATGGTTGACAATTTACTTTTGGTCTGCCGTAATCCATTGCCGCAGCTCTGCATGCAATGTATCTTTTTCGATGCTGCAAAGCCCTTCATGAGATTCGAAGCGACTGCAGCTCGTTTAAAGCATTCAGTGGAAGTGCTCTGTCTTCATCTTTTACTCTCTTGACATTCTTTGGTCACGATAAGCAGCGGGTTAGTATTGGTTGAGCAGCTTGTGAATAAGAATAATTCCTCAAAGCGCAGTGAATGTCAACTCTGTGTGTGCAAGGAGAGTAAAATATTTACTTTTCTGTGACCCTCCGACAGCACTTCAATATCTGCGATTCGTACTGCACAACATGGCTGATTTACCTGCAGCGTACAAGATCTTGCATTTTAATGAGGCCTCTGAATATCATCTTTAGTCACACTTTTGGCAGCCGAAAGCAATAAAATTAATGTCGGAGCTATTATTAGAATATATGAATACCAAACTCGCCGCTTCAGAATCCAACGCAGATGCAGTCAACATAAGCAATTGGATTCTCTCGTCTGGTGTTTTGTCCCTTTGCCTGTGGGCATGAGTAAGTTGTACATCTGTGATGAAACCATCAATGGTGAAAGTTGCAAACAGATTTCGGGGAAACATATGCTGCCTTCCAACCTATGTATGTTTTTAAGGACATCCCTGCTATGTTCAGAAAATCAATGCCAAACCACATGTGTTACTACAGTGTGGCGTCATGACAAGAGTGCAAGTACTATACTGGCTTGCCAGCAGTCCAGACCTGTCTCCCGTTGAGAATATGTGGCGCATTGCGGAGGGTAAAATATACCAACGGAGACCCCTTATTGTTGAGCAACTGAATTTGAATTGGACAATTAATGTGTCCAATTCCCAAACAATTGGAAATGAGTGAATATTTGCAAAAGAAAAAAGAAACAGAGGTTTAACATGAATTAACCTTGTCTTTGTTGTGTCTTGAAAAAGAGTCAAAAAGGATTTGTAAATTGTTGTATTCTGCTTTTTCATACATTTTACACTGCTTCCCAATTTGATTGGAATTGGGGTTTATACTTTCGTCATTAAAAACCATTCAATTGTTTGTTTTGCTTGGCCTCAAGGAATCATTTCACTTTAGACAGACTTGTTCATGATCACCGATTATCATGGTCCACAGCGGATAATCCAGAAAGGACTCAGTGTAAAGGAACACAAAACAAAACGCCACCGAGACACGCGATGTTTTTACTGCCTTGATAATAAGGAAACCGTGCCCAGGAAATAAAAATGTCAATGAAAATGCCAACACAATTTTGACTTATCAGACTATTTTCTTTTCATTTCCTGTTAGAGTTTCAAGGACTATCAGAGCCCCTTACAACGTGATTAATGCAAACACAACCAATATGAATGTATTAAAACAATCATACACTGAGTGGGTAACATAATTTCACTAGAATTCACTTTATAAGGAGGAATGAAATAACACAAGGAAATAAAAGCAGATGTGGACACAGATAGTGGTTTGAGGAAGAAAGCTTTATCTGTCAGCATCCCCCAGCATTTATATGTCAATTACGATTATTAATTTACTCACTTTATAAATGCGAGGGGGTTAAATGATGACAGCCTACGTAAACAAGCTTAAATGCCCTGGACATTTCTATTTCTACTGCTCACACCTTCTAGGAGGTTTACTATTTCTCCTAAGGTGTGAAGTTTGCAAAGAAGCTGGCCAAGGCAGCGCTTGCATAAATTCGTGATGTGGTTAAATAATTTAAATAGCAATGCAAAGGACCGCTGGTAAAAGCATCCAAGCGGCAAACTCCAACCAACAGAGAACGCCTCCCTTGAGGCAATGCAAAATGTATTCTGAACTCCAGCCATAATCCTGTGCACATAGACGGGCTGTGCAAAGTTTTATATGATGTAAACATCCCATCATAATGATGATTTGCTGTAAGGAATATTGAGTGTTCCATGAACCTCCCATGCATGTGTTTGGAATGTGGGAAGGACCCACAGAAAAACCACGCAGGCCCGGGGAGAATGTGCAAACTCCACACAGGGAGGCCAGAGACAGAATCGAACTCTGGACCTCTGCACTGTGAAGCTGAGGTGCTAACCAGTCGACCACCGTGCCGCCCGGAAAGAAATACCGGTACATAAATGTATCCCTTGTCATCCCCTTCATCATGCCAAATAAATGTGTTTGCTGTCCCTGTCCGAATTTGCTCTGAGGAATATAATTGTCTGATGACTCGTCAATTGAATAAAGGCGTGCACATGGTCTCGTCATTTCGCAGCCCATCATGTGCTAGTGTCTGCCTTGGTGATGTTGTCATTAATCTGCACCGTCATCCCGTGCTAGCCAATGGACATCCCTCTTCCCACCGTGCCGAGCCGCCTCACGTGGGAGATGAGACATCTGTTGCCATGGTTTCCCCTTGAGAGAATCCAATGCAAATCGATGTGCAGCCAGTGACAGAATTGGATTGTGTCACACGTTGCAGGAGTGCAGTTGATGTGGATTGTGTTGCTGCACAGTACATGCACAGGGCAGCTTTGGATTTTTGTCTGAGTGTTCCGGTTAGAACTGACATTCTGTCACTTTACTCTTGCTGCAACATTGAACCACAGCTGAAAGTGCAGTTAGCTCAGTGAATGCATGAAGCAATCTCCCTTGCTTTTCTCCTTTAATATTATCTATAAATGTCAAATGATGATGGATATCGAGTCCCTGCCTCCACTGCTACGAGTGTGTATGCGCTTGTGTGTCCCCCCCCTACCTCACAGTCAAAGAGCAGGTGCAGTTGTTCGTCTATCCACTCCTCAATGTCCAGTCTCCTCTGCAGGTCCTTGCGGTTGTACTTGACGGTCAGTTTGCCAAGCTTGCGGGGCCCTGGCTCGTCGACTTTCCCCGTGGGCTCGAACATCACTCTGGACTGGGTGTTTGCCTCTGACGCCATGATTGCCACGGCCTCAGGAGACCCGTGGAAACGCACCGGGCTTTCTCTTGTCACGCGCACGCACACACGCAAGCAGGCGGAGAAGGCTCTGGCCCACTCGATCTCCGTGCACTGGTCTAGTATTCAATGTCTGCCTTTTCTGTAACACTGACTCTGACTCACACTGTTTGTCCCTCTCTCTCTCTCTTTCTCTGTGAAGCTCTCCTTCTCGCCTCCTCTTGCAACACCCACTGCCTACACTATGAAGCCGATGTAATGAGATACGCCTGTTTGTGTGTGTGTGTGTGTGTGTGTGTGTGTGAGTGAGTGTGACATGTAGTGGAAGAGCATAGGTCAGTCACAGCCATAAAAGAAAACACTGTACAAAGACTAATCAGGAAAGGAGAAGCCTGTAAATCAGCAAAGGGCAACAAACTGTGTCTGAAAATGTGTCAACATTGACCTTACAATTTTTTTTGTCCTCTTATAGTCTGTCATTTTGTTCCGTTTTACAGCACAGTATTTGAGTATAAAAGTGATTCTTTTTGTGTTCCTCAATCATGATAATGATTTTGCCGTTGCTTAATGTTTACTCATCTTTGAAGTCACATTGGCCTCCTCTGTCACAATGCCATTATAACAGCAACAAAATATAACAAAGAACTTTTATAGGTGATGGCTATAAAATCTGGACACGTAAAGGTTAGTACTCTTGCATTAGGGGAAGAATAACCCACAAAAGTAATTGAATAAATTGGCTGACAACCGCCCCAGCACGCCCGTGACCCTTGTGAGGATAAAACGGATCCGAAAATAAATTGATGGATGGACATTTTCTTTTATGTCAAAAAGTGAAAAAGGATCAACAAAAACACCAGACCTGTTTGTTTCAAAACTAATATATTAGTCACGTCACATAGCACCTAATCAAAGGTCAATAATACATTGCGTCACCATACAGTTCCCAAAAGTTTCCAATGATCCCATTCCATTGTGATTAATAAGGTTCTGCTGGTAGGGACTCTAATCAGCCATGGCCACACATGCTGCTGAATTATTAAGAGCCTTCAGCCGCTCACCTTTCCAGCCACACAAATTCATCCATCTGTTATTATGCTACTTAGTTCTGCACTGTTAAGGACCACAGATGTGCCGACAGCCTGCTCACCTCAGCCATGTACACTGGAGATGAAAGCAGACCTCGTGAACGAGCTTGAATCACATCCTCTTTACAACAAGGATTGTAAACACAACCTTCATGATATACATTCATTATACGGTGGGCAGGGGTGCCCAGGTTGCCTGTTTTAGATGTTTCGCTCCTCCAGCACGCTTGATTTAAGTAATCGGGACCGTCATCTGCAAAGCTCAAGCTGATGAGCTAATATTTGAATCGGGTGTGTTGGAGGAGGGAGACATCGAAAACAGTCTGGATAAGGGCTCTCGAGGGCACCCCTGCCGTAGTCAAAGCCGCACATTGATCATTGAGGGCGTCACGGTTCCCATGCCAACTTCCGGTTTCTCCCGAGTGGTTTCGCGTGATGATGTCAATCATGACTCAGTCTGAGTCAGCTCAAAAATCAGTCATGATGTGTGAAATAACGTGCCACATGTATTTTGACATTTTAACGAAGAAGCGCGACAAAATGACATTTTACACGAATAAGCTATTCTTTTTAGAAGGTGTGGCAGTATTGCCACCTTTCGGAATAAAGTGGAAAATGCACCCGGGGGTGTTATTCACAAACAACTGTAAGACACTGTATGACTAAACAAACACAAAGAAAAAAAAAAATGAAAAAGACATTAAAGGCATTTTACTCTAACGTGTGCAATACTTATATCTGATTGTTTGCAAGAAATAGCCAATATGCAAACAATAAAAATGTCAATAAATAACTTTCTACACAAACGTTACACATTACCATCCATAAAATGCCAATTTTCAAAAAAAATTTAACAATAATTTTGCACTTAATAGAGACATGGTGTGCTTAAACAAACAATTCGGGCAGTAGGCGGGGAACTAGTCAAATCAACAATTTCTTAACCGTTTATATTACACAAACGCAATACTAATCCAAATAAAGTGTTTTGATTAGTGGGGCATCATAGAAGATATCGTAAAGTAAATTTTTGACTTGACTTCCCCTTTAAATGAAACTATTCGATTCAGTTTGATTTAGTGGGATCGTCACGTTTATTGACATGCAACTGTTTACAGGTAATGGAATGCAGAACGAAGTAACAGATATAGATTTAGTTGAAACACAGGTTGGAGTGTTAAAACAACGGAAAGTTAAAAGAACGCCAGTTCTCAACTATGAGGAAATGGCTGTGGGCATCTGACAGCTATACTAAACTACAGCCGCAGGTAACACATGCTGAATGGTGATCCTACACTGCTATCTACTGACCAAATTGAGTACTTTTCGTCCTACACAATAAACAAAAAGATTGGAAACAAAATAGATGTTAACGAGGAAACTCTTGGGGGTACACCCGTGATCACACAACGAGAGAGAGAGAGAGAGAGAGAGAGAGAGAGAGAGAGAGAGAGAGAGAGAGAGAGAGAGAGAGAGAGAGAGAGAGAGAGAGAGAGAGAGAGAGAGAGAGAGAGAGAGAGAGAGAGAGAGAGAGAGAGAGAGAGAGAGAGAGAGAGAGAGAGTCAGTGAAGGGCGTGGTGTGCTGGAGAGTGGAATTTCACTTCCTGTCCCTCTCAACCAGGTGAGTGCAGATTGAGTCACTTGGAGTGTCGTCACACGCCACAGTTCTTTGTCGTGATCAAGCGTTGGAGTCTTCCAGTCCCCAAATTGTCACCGACGGCGAGAGAGCCTCGGCAGGACTTCACTCTTCGTGGTTGTTCTTCTGTTAGGTTTTGTGTGTGTGTGAGAAGGTAACACGAACACGTTTGTGTTCACCCTTCGCGGCCTCAAGTGCCCAGGAAGACATTTGAAGTTAATTATTGGCCTCGGTTTCGTTACAGGTGGGGCGCTAGGAATCTGATCTTGAATTGTAGGAGTTTTTAAAAAAAATTGTTGTAATAATTATGGGTTGGTGGCCGCTGGTGTTGCTACTGGTATTTTTGGCGTGCGCCTTCAGTCAGGAGACAGGTGAGGAGTGTTTGGCCAAATTTAAGAAAGGCCGCGAAGATTTTGTGTTGGACGTCGACGAGTCCGTGAAGGACGGGGCCATATTCATCTCGTCCCCCAAACTGGACCGCTCCAGAGACTGCGTGGCGGCCTGCTGCAAGGAGGAAAAGTGCAATGTGGCCTTCATGCAGGGGGGTGCTGAGGAGAACTCCATCAAATCCTGCTTCCTCTTTAACTGCCTCTACAAGAAGAAATACGCCTGTCGTTTTGTAAGGAAGAAAGGTTACTACAACTACATACTGGACTCTGTCTACGAGAGCTACCTCGAAGTGGATCTCCCACCAAGTAAGACCATCAACACACGCACGGGTCATAAATGTTTTTGAATCGATCACAACCCCTCTCGATTATTCACCTTCAACAAAATGTTAATATCATTTTCTTTCATGCTCTAAATCAGTGATTCTCAGCTGCACTTTGCACACGTAAGCTTGAGAAGATATGTTCAAAAATGTTATTTCTATGTTTCCAATGGGTATGTTGTTGAACATTGCTTGATTCTTTATTGTTGGTAACTTCTGCAAAAGTGGGTCATGACTCGGCAACAATAGAAAAACTCAAGTCCCAGGGTGACAACAGTTGAGAACCAACACTTTAAACATCTACTGCCTACGCTGTTTTGCAATAAAGGTGTCTGAAACAAAGTCAAGGGAAGTTGCAGATAGCTTCAAAATGCTTTAGGACAGTGATTTTTGTGTTTACAATTTTGTTTCATTTCAGATGTATTATACTTGTTCAAATGAAGTGCATTTGATGCGTGAGATTTATCATCGTCAAGCATTTATGTACCATTTTCACCAAGACTTAGGCCTCCTACCCTTCTGTATTTTAATAGTGGTCATGTTTCAGGGCTCCAGACTGCCCCTAAACGCTGACATTTTGCCCTTATAGTTTGAGATAGTACATGTACATTTTTCATCCACTCACGCATTCATGACCATTGAATCTTCAGAGTTTTTAAAAAATCTTTATATTATTATCATTATGATTGAATGTTTTTGTTCCTGACAAACCTCTGGTCCACACTTGACCCCATTTATAATGAAAATGAGAGAAAATATGAATATTTACTTCACAAGTCGATTACAGTGTGTGCCCCTGAATTTTCTACTTGCACCCCTAAAATGCTAAAAAAAAAAGTAATAATTTGAGGTCTACTTTTGATCCATTGTATTACTTTGTGAGATACAATGAAGTCGCTAGTGTTATTTTTCAAGAAATATGAAAAAAATCGAGACACACATCTCATCTGTGAATGACTTGAGATGACATCTGTGTCCAAGTGTTTTTCATCTTTTGGCAACAGAGAAATGGGCAATTAATTTCGAGGTCATTAAATGTACACCTCTCTCCTCAACATTAAGTTGCGCAGCTTTTTCTTCTTCCCCTCTTCCCGCAGTAGATTCCAGTCCCACTCCGTTCGCACTCACAACACGTAAGGCCACATAACTAGGCTAGAAACCTCCATTTCAGCATGTTGACACACGCCCAAGGCCTTACGGCCGCCGCCGTACTTTTCGTTTCTCATCTACCGCAGATTGATTTCACATGTGAATGTGTTGCGTTATGAGCTTGGAAGAGGGTTGAATCGGAATCTGTGTGCGCTCGGTGGTTGTGAAATAAAACCGTTACCATGCTGTCTCACTCCAGGAGAAACCGACCGTCCACCAGTGGCCAATGGAGGCCAGGACCGCGTGGTCCAGCCTCAAGACAGCGTGACGCTGAACGGCTTGGAGAGCAAAGACGACGAAGGGATTGTGTCCTATTTGTGGCAAATGCTTACCGAGTATCCCTATGCTGTGATAGAGGTGAATCAGTGTTAATCGGATGTTGAGTTCTCAGAAAGTGATGCATCCAAATGGTAACCAAGGTTTTTTTTTTCACGTAGAAAACCGGCTTCGATGACCAGATAATTGTGTCCAATCTGACGTCGGGAATGTACAAATTCCAATTGACGGTCACGGACACCATTGGTCAGTCAGACTCGACCAAAATCACTGTTCTGGTTCTTACACCTGAACAGTCGGAACGTAAGTATCTCAGCTTTATTCTCAACTTTTTTCATATGAGTCATTGTCACCACAAGCAGCCTTTGAGGCTTCCCCTTTCATAGCAAACATTTCTGAGTTGTTTTAAGTAGATGTTACACTCTTCGAAATATATATTGGTCAAGATCCCACACTTAATACATTAACTACAAGCCGACAATATATGCAAAAAACAAAAGCTCGTCAACATGGTGCCCAATGACTGGGTGAAAATGTTTTCTTTTCTTTATATTAGCATCGTATGACCTACTGTTAGCAACATGATTTAGTTAGCAAGCTGACTGCGTGCTCTTTAGTGAATGTACTTTGAATTTCTGAAAGGTTATTCTATCCATCGATATTTCGGAGTGAACAACACACGATATGATGAAAATTGCCAAACATACCTGTAAGTGCAGATATTTACTCCGCAACTAGCCACCGGTTTCAGAAAGACAAAATGCTGATCGTAAACATCGCCGGAGAGTGCCTTCTGACTGGGTGGACAGCAATTTCAGGGATTACGTGCAAAATGTTCAATATGATCATGAAGATACATGATCAAAATTAGTCATTTATCAAATAACTTGTGGACATTAAAAAAACAAAACATTTGTAATATTACGCACTCTGTAGTTAGCAGGGCAGTGTGCGGGACATGCCAAAGGAGGAAAGAATGGTTTGAAATAAGGATACATTTTAAGCGACTTGCCATTGCACCGGTGTGGGTTCAAATTTTTGGACCTTATGGTTTAATTATTATCAAAATCAGAATCATCTTTATTGGCCAAGTATGTAGAACACACAAGGAATTTGTCTCCGGTATACACGTTGCGTTAGTATCATCATAAACAAGCGTTAGTATCATCATAAACAAGAACAAGAAATAGGTATGGAATGACATTTCATAATGTAAATGAACCATAGTTTCAAGCAGAGCTAAAGTGATCAGTGGTAGAATACAATACGATGACAGTTTGTACAGTTGGTGCAGAAAATCATTGAACCATTTTAGAGAGATACAATATTTGTTGTACAAGAAGAGTGACTACGTCAGTGACTGTTTAGGGAGTTAATGGCTAGAGGGAAGAAGCTGTTTAAGTGTCTGCTGGATTTGGTGCGCATGGATCTGTAGCGCCTGCCTGAGGGGAGTAGCTGGAAAAGGTGGTGGGCAGGATGCGGGGGATCCAGGAGGATCTTCCGTGCCCTTGTCTTGATTCTTGCAGTGTGCAAGTCCTCAAGAGTGGGTAGGGCGGTGCCAATGATTTTTTCCGCCGTCCTAATTGTCCGTTGAAGTCGGATTTTGTCCTTCTTTGTGGCGGCCCCAAACCAAACCGTGATGGAAGAACACAGGATTGATTCGATGACTGCCGTGTAGAACTGACGTAGCACCTCCTGTGGCAGGCCGTGCTTCCTCAGCAGCCTCAGGAAGTACATCCTCTGCTGGGCCCTTTCCAGGATGGAGATGGTGTTGACTTCCCACTTATGCTACGTTTTCAAGATTACAGTGACTCTGCATTTCATAGGCTAGTGTGCAAAAATCTGAGAAATTATATTACAACCATTACAGCAGGAGTAATATTGTTCCACTTTGTATTTTATAGTGTGTCAAAATTACTATTTTGAGAGAAGGAAACAAAGCAAGTTGAGGTGGGGGAGGAGTGTGGGTGGACTACTTGTGAACCACTTTTTCATATCACATGTTGATGTGTCTTTTGACACCCCTTGAGAGTCGACCATTTGTTTCATGTTGAGACAATGCCCTCATGCTCGTGTACTTTGCTCGGAGCTTTTCACATACCTTCACCCCCTACCCCCTTTCATTTTCACATTTCTGTTTGCTTTACTCAGCATGACACTGTTGACAAGACAACACCAATACTTCTGAAGGGCTGACGTCCTCGTTGTTCTGCCATCGTGGGGCCTTTGTCTTTTAATGTGATGAAACCTGTCAAGACTTGTTGACTTAATTCCTCCTGGCTGAACGATAGAATGGTACAAAGATAAGAGAACTAGAACATGCGATCGGAGCCCTTCCTTGATCTTGAATCCACTATCCGGGTGATTTCTTCAGAACTCCGCACGTGACCCGGTGACGTGAAGCGTCATGCTTATGTTCCGAGATCGCCGCAAAACGGAAGTGAGGAACGTATTTGCTATACTCCCACTCCCTCCACCCCCGACTCAACAAAACCTGTCTGTCTGGTTTCGGCTTGGGTTTCGTAAACGTGAACACTCTTATCGCCCTCTATCATTTGAAAGTCATTAGAAGGCTTTTACGTAGGTTTATTTATAAGTGGTCAATTCATATATTTCGTCGTAAGCACACATTGTGGAGTCATGTAAATGCTTCCACAAGTCAGTTAAATTATCCATGAACAGCTTGTTTGGAATGTGTGGCGCAGTAGAGGTGAAGGTGGGGGGAGGGGGTGATCAGCCAGGTTTCATTAAAGTGAAGATTTACTGAGTGGAAGATACCCGTCTAAATTCGGAGTGAACATTTTAACCTCGCTTTTAATAAACTACTAATAAATCCACAGATGTCAAACATTTCAGGGCACTGAACAGCGACTCGCCAGGCTTCTCGTTCGGTCTTCCCCATGTTGGTTTATTGCTGTCTTGTCCGTGTTCCCCTGAACGGGTTCTCACTGGGAAGTAAATTCCTTGTGTGTTTCTTGCAGACGGATTCAGATTTGGAGAAAGAAAACATTTTAAATTGTTGTTGGTTTCATATAGCCATGTTAAAAAAAGCATGTGTGGCATTTATGATACTCCATATTCAAATATTAATTTGCCATGTATTCCTTCATGTTTGCAGTCTGGCCTGTGATGCAAGTAACGGTAGAACTCAGGTTGCCATCTTTTAGTCATATAAAGTCATCTTTATGTTTACTCACTCATAACAATAATTGTCCTATCCTGTCACTAGGTTTTTTACTACGATACGTCAGAGCAAAACTAATGTAAAAAAAAAATCCTGTTTCCCGGGATGGAATTATGAATGTGAAGACCCCACTGTACTATGTACTTACAGTTGACACCGTCCGTTTTATGTCTGTTAATCGTCAACCGTCCATACAATAGAAGGCGTACTCCGCCTAAATTTTAATGACGTGCGGTCACTAAATGTGCAGAGGGAGATTTACTGCTTGCAAGCCAAGTCTGAAGCGGCCCATGAGATTTGAGTATTTCTTACCTTTTATTCCGATCTGATGGGGGCGCGCGTTTTGATGATAAGCTTATTGTGTGATATCGTAGTTCTTCATGAGACTCGTGAGCTGGTTAAAACAAAAGAAAATGGCAGCTATAGTTTTCAGTTCACATCTGGTGTCGAGTCAAAGGCAGCTCTTTGTAAGGTCATGTAAGATGAGTGCGGTGTGTTTCTCGTCAGCCACCCACAGACTGACAAACTACATCTCCTTTTGTGTCCCCACACGGTTGAAACAAGCATCCTCTTTTCACATGTCTCTATACACAATGCCGTCTTGTGTAGTCTGTACTTCTAAAAGCAGACACAAATTATTGAATGTTGGGAAGAGCTAAAAAAAAACAATAAGAAAAACACGATCAGCTTGTGGAGACAGTAACTTTTGTTTGGTGGTGTCTACATTGATTCAGAAGGAGACATGAGCAAGTTAGAGTGCACTGGTTGTTGCAGTAGAACAGGGAAATATCTTTTCATGCTGCCTAGTTTGGATATTAATAATTATAAACATTTGAATATGGAAAACGGTCCCCCCCCCAATGTTTTCAAGTACCTGTTAAAAGAAGCAAAAAAAAATCACCTAACAATTCCCTTCACTTCCTGCAGATCACTGTATGGCTCCAAAGAAGATTGGACCATGTCGCGGTGCCTTCCCCCGGTGGCACTACAACGCCGCTTCGCAGAAGTGCGAGGGGTTTGTGTTCGGCGGCTGCAGGGAAAACCTGAATAACTATCTTTCGAAGGACGAGTGCACAAATGCCTGCGCTGGCACGGGTACGTTTAACTTCTCTTCCAATTATGCATTTATAGTGTGGGGATTATTTGACATTTCTCAGGGATTTTTTTTTTTTTAATGTGGATATGATGCCCTTGTCTACATAAAAGGCCTGGGTACACGTTGCTTTTAAATTGCAAATGATGCTCTTTGCATATATTTGCGTGCATTAGAAATATATGCACGCCGGAAACGACAATCGGTGGTTCCACCACAATTGTTGCTCATGGTGGTCCTTCATTCAAAAAGCAAAAGGTTGACTTTACAGTGATCCCTCGCTATTCCGCGGTTCGTTTATCGCGGCTTCAGTGCATCGAGGATTTTTTCAAACTTTTTTTTTTAATATACATGGAGTATAGTACTCAGTACTGTATATGTTGCTCTATGTGACTTGCTGTTTTGCAGTTTCTCGCGGACTTAAATTTTTTTTTTTCAAATGTATTTATTTATTATTATTTTTACCTGTATATGTTTATTGGTCGCTACTTCGCGGATTTTCGTTTAGCGAGGGTGGTTTTGGTCCCCATTAACCGCGATAAACGAGGGATTACTGTACTCATATTTTGCTGTCCGCCAGTTGCACGTGAACAAGATTGTCCGCTTTAGGAAAAACAATGTGCAAAATGACACTGTAAAAAGTACAGGAAGTCATTTAGGACAAATGCGGGCTGGACGCTGTAAAAAAAACAGCATGCAAAATTGCACTTATAAAAAAAAAAAAAATCCACAATTTAGTCAGTCCCTGAAAGGTGAAGTCCGCTATAGCAAGGGACCACTGTACATCAATTATTTTGTCCAAATATCTACATAAAATGAACCGAATGTTTTTTAATTTTGATTTAGTTACTATTTTTGTCAAAGCTCATGTGCAATTTCCATGTCGTGATGTTGCTACACAGATGACCAATGATTCGAACGTTGAATTGCAGCGAACCCGATCATCGGGCAATCATGATAATTGATAATGAGTGTTTCAGGGCCCATCCCACTGTCTTTCTGCGCCACTGAATGTCTCCACTTGTTGTCTGGTGAATACTATCTTATGTTTTGTTTTGTTTTTTTTCCTCAGAAAAAAGGGGTAGTGGTAGTGGTAGAGGTTTACCAGTTCCAGATCAACGAGGTATGTCGCGATTGTACCTAGTGACAGAGTTGTTTTTACTCGGAGCATTCAATTTTCCAGACTGTAACATGTCTTCTTATTGATGGTGCTTTTTCTACGTGTTCACTGGCAGAAAAGTGTGGCGTCGCATGCACCGCCGAGCAGTTCACTTGTGCAAACGGCTGCTGTTTGGAACCAGGCTTGGAGTGTGACTCAACCACTCAATGTAGCGACGGCTCAGATGAGCAAAAATGCAAGGATTGTAAGAAGCTTTTTTTTTTTTTTTAAGAACTCGTTGCGCTCACTTGGGTGAAATTTAGGCTTACCTCAATTTATATATTTTCTTGTATTTCAGTGGACAACACATTTCAGATTTTGCTGAAGATTCCAGTGGATGAGCAAAAAGGTGATTTTTTTAATTCCCTAGACGAGATTATAGTAGTAGAATCTCATTTTATTTCATGTTCTGTAAAGTGTTTTGTTACAGCTACAGCTGTTGTGAAAGCGCTATAATGCATTGAACAATTTGTGACGATTTCATTGTCATTCCCTGTTGTCGTCAGTGCGCTGCACTGAGCCCCCACAGACAGGCAGCTGCAGGGACACTCTCAGTAAGTGGTACTACAACCCTCTCCAGCAGGACTGCAGTCGCTTCAACTACGGCGGGTGCCAGGGAAACGAAAACCGATTTGACTCCAAGGAGGGCTGCCTCAAGGTCTGCAGAGGTGTGACAGGTGGGTGGTACTCGACAAGGTTTATTGTAGTTGAAGAAAATGAATGCGGTCATGAAAACTAAAATTGGGGAAAAAAATATTTTGGGTGACAAAATAACATATTTAAGAAACAAAATGAAAATGACAGGAAACGACTTTTTCCCTTCATAAAACTAATCGCCACAAACAACCACAAAAATGTCCTCCGTGATATCAATTGCGGCTGACCTTGACGCCATCTCCCGAATTGAAGCTAAATTAAGACCAGGCAGTACATGGAAGGACAGCTATTCACATGCTCAACGAACAACTGAAATTTGTTTTTTGTTTTGCAATGATGGACAGATCGTAAGTTAAACATTGGCTTTACTTTCCGTTGTGATGTTAATGTGTGTCCTGGCCAATTTATTTTTAGCACTGGCACACTCTCTACATGTAACCTTCAAAGCAGTATTGTGCACTGCAATTATTACACTTTGAGTTCCCCGCTTTTAAAATTTTATTTATTTATTTATTTATACGCTCACACCCAACAAGTACCCTGCATTTCTAAAAATAAAAACCTTAGTACTCACTGACTTGGCACCTTTCATGAACTGGATATTTTAAAACGCACGAGCAGTGTGTAGCATTCATGTCAGTCGATCAGCCGTTTATTTTCCTTAAGCACTTAAGCTCTATTGTTGAATTAAAGCTTTAGTTTGGACTGGTAATGGAGGCCTACTTTGCTTTTGCCAACACTTCCTTTAGCTGTAGGTGATTTCCTCAGATTGGTGACACTGGTAAAAATTGATAGCCCTGGGGCGAGAGGGATCAAAGGAAAATTCAGCGGTAACAATTTTGTGTTTTGTTGCTTTAAGATGTGCTCAGCGGGGCTGTATGAAGAAAAGCATAACAATGCAATTACAGTAAATCCTTCGGCAATGATAATCTGTTTAATATTAAAACATTGTGAGATTGTGTGGATTGCATCGTAACAGCAGCATTTTCTTTTTCAACTTGTGTGCTTTTGCAAGGTCACATTATTGTCACTTTACTTAACAAATTGGTAACGATCGAAAGGCTGCGATATTTGCATCAAATGAGGCCAGAACAGTAAACATGTCTGAGTGCATAATTTTATTTTATTTCTGTTTTTTACCAGCAGTATTTCTGAGTCAAATTAAATTCCATTGTTTTTCCTGCTTCTTTTGATCTTTTTTTCTCCCCACCCAGAAAAAGATGTGTTTGCAAGAAGAGAGGAGTTTGAGCGTAGAGTGTCAGAAAGTCAGACAGGTATGGAACTGTCCTTGTAATTTACAATTCAAATTGGAATGAAACATTCCCTAAATTGTTTTCTTTTCATTTTTTTTCCTCCATCAAATGATCCTTTTACAGGTGTTATAGCAATAGCAGCTGTCCTGGCTATCGCCATTGTCATCCTATTGGGCGTCCTATTGTATTGCTTCATGAAAGGAAAGAAGAAGTCGTCACAGCACCACCGTGTGCCTGTCAACAACGCTCCACTCACCTCCATAGAAGACAGGGAGCATCTGGTCTACAACAGTACCACCAAGCCCATCTGACCCCAGAGCAGACGCCAGAGCCGTGCCATTTACTGAATGAACTCTGATTGATGAGAGACAACCAGGTCTTCTCACTCCACACGTGGAACTGGTTTGTGTGTGTAAAGTTTGTCAAGGCAATATATGTACAGGAGGCAGTGTCTTTGAAAATGTTAAGTATGATGTTTAACACTGTTTTGTTGACTAAACATTTAGATTGACAGGGAACTTGAGTCATTTCATCTGTTAGATGACCTCGGCATACTTCATTTAGCCCCGCTTCACAATAGCCTGTTACTTCAAATGTAAAAGTCGTCTTTCTTCAAGCGCAACACTTGAGCTTGATGTCATGCTCCTTTTAACTCACTGACATCTCCTGTCTGACTTGTCATGCTTTATCTTCTACTTTTTACTCCCTTGGATGATCTGAATAACATAGGAACAATCCATTATCTTGATTAAAGAGATTTTAGAAGGAATGTTTTGTTTTTAAAAGTGTTTTTATAACTAGCTTAATGCATGCTGATACATACCGAAATAAAGTAGCCTTGTTGATCACGTGACCCAAGCTGTTGTCTTGAGCAGTGTCATGATGGTTAAGCCAAATAAAAGAATTACCTACACATGCTAGAAATGTTTCATCTTGTTTGAGCATAAAAGATTGACTTACGGGTCGGACATATTTATTTGCTGCATTGTGGAATATTTCATCCATGTCCTCAAAAAGAAGTACAGTACCTGTATTCCATATTCCAGGATTGATACTTGGGCTGTCACTATCAAATGGTTTTGGAATGTATTATTCTATTGATTACACCATCGATTAATTGAATCATTGGATAAAATTTCATTTTACATTAAAGTGTACCAAACTGTTTTTCTGGTGACTCTTCATTAACTAATTATATGGTATTGTTTATTGATTTGAAAAACAAAACAATACAGCAATCCACTGAGCGCTTTGAACCGGATTCCATGACTGGTTCACTCATTGTTTTCCAAAGTTAAAGCAGATATTTGCAAGAGTCTTATTTTTGTTTCACCCCAAAAGATCATCAATCTGCTTTCGTGAATGGCTGTGGAAATCTGAATAATTATTGATGACAGGCTGAAATCAGAGGATTTGAACAGTTATAAGATGAATTTGATCATTGCTCAGCGTTCGATTAGTTTTGACACCTGTCAATCTGGTTACGATAGTGTTGATATTCTAATGCTGGTAATTACTGATGAGAAGTAGTGAGCAGAAATACATTTTTAGGTCCTGTATCTGTACTTGAATATTTTTCTGAAAACGTAACTTTTACGAGTGGTGACCAGCTCGTTATCATCTAATCATTTAGCATGTATTTATTTATTTATTTATTTATGTATTTATTTTGATGTCCTGTGATCTTCCCTCCCTTTCCCAAGTGTACTGTACATGCAATTTAATCAATAAAAAATAAAGTAAAATTTCTGTGCAAAAGTCCCCCCCCCCTCTTTTTTATTGCTCAAGATGAAGAACAATGTCTACCTGTTTTCAAATAAGAATATGGACAGTCATCGTTGCCCTTTTTGACCAGCAGATAGCAGTGTTGGTGTGTATGATCGCAATGAATTTGAGTTGGGGTTGAAGTTGTATTGTTTTATAGTTAATGAGAACCTGTTTGAAACTTCCTGTCATATTATTTTAATGATGGAGCCTCAATACTTTTTGTTCCGAACAGTGAAAGTTATACTTTGTATTGTCAGACGGCTCTCGCTAAAACATTCAGCATAATCTTGCATGGAAGGAGAAAGGCAGAGCGGGAGAATTAAGTCGAAGCAAAAACGCCCGATTCTTTTAATCAGCCTCACATAAATTATACAGCCCAACCGATTCACTGAAGCCCTCTTTTGTGAGCCAAACTTTCAGATGACCTGACCCTCATAAATGTAATTGTAAGCGTTACAATGTGTTTTGTCTATTCACAACGCTGCCAAAGACTGTCCTTTACAAAACAGCACTCTCAGAAAGAGAATGAATATACATCTATATATCATACATACGCATTTGAAAAATCTGATTTTATGCTTACGTTTATGTGTGTGTTTTTATATTAGTGTTTTTTTTTAATATAGGGTGATGTATTGTTAAAATATTTTACTTTCATTCCAAAACCAAACAAGGGAGAATTTGGTGGGCCAGTACGTTGATATACACATGCCAAGGATCAAAATTAGATGAAGAAGTAAATAGATGGTTAATAAAGAGGGTCCGTTAGAGTACAGATATTTGTTTTTTGTAGTTAATAAGTTTGTGCTGCCTGCCAGATGTTTGGAGGAAAACAACGGATGTCAAAGCAGTCGTCCGTTTGCTACATTCAGAGCCCTCGTATATTTAACAATCTTAGGGTGATGGGGCATGTTGGAAGTCACTTTGCAAATGAATGCTAACCTAGATATTGATTTACAGGTATATATTCATAATAATATGTTTTATAGTGATTAAATAGTCTGTAAGTTTCTAAAATTGACCTTTATCTGACATTGTTTCACACCATAATTTACATTTTTCCGATAGAACATGAACGCATCGTCTATACTTTGCTTCCCTTGAAAAAAGATGAGACGGTTCAGGCAGTTGCAATCTGGGCGAGCGAGAGACATGCCTGAAGATGTGAGTGTCCGTGGGACTTTAACATGTAGAAATTAAGGAAATAACAGCGTACCGCTGGTATTATTGTCAAGAAACTACCGAGTCAAACTTTTACTCCTGGCAAAAGGTCGTCGGAACGCAAGAAACTAGCCAATCCGGTACGTGAGCCACATTCAACACATGGAGCAAATCTTTTAATTTGACGCTCTTTTTGCTGCAAGTAAATGGACAATTACGTCAAATGTAAAGAGCATTTGAAGCTGTAGTTAATATTGTGGATATGAATGGGTGCCTATTGATGTTGTTTTCGAACGTGATGGTCATAAACTAGCTTGTCGTAACGGTTTCAAGAAGACCTTTGAAAACGCTTCCGTCCCCAAAGTCAAAGCGACAACTACATACTGTAGTAAGTTCTACATTTCAGCGTATGTCTCGTTACTGTTTTCCAGCCACGAGCCTTCTTTGGCTCAGTTATGCGAAACAGTGCAGCACATTCCTGACGATCTGCCCCTCAATGTGGAACTCTGGCATACATGGCGTAAAGATGTATTCGTACTGTAGTACTGTGCCGAATTGCTTTTATGTGAGTGTGTGCGTGTTTGTAATTTCACAATTTCAACGTTTGGGAGTCCTGTTTGGGGGCGTGAGTTTCAGTGAGATAAGAGATGTTTGCGTTTGAACTGGACACTTTCAGTTATGCGAACTTTGCTCAGTTGCTTCACTCTTTTTTGTGTGTGTGAGTAGCTTTTATGTATAGGGCCAATCCTGTGAGAATAGCTAAGGCGCTTGACCCACTGAATCGTTTGCCATTTCCTCTTGCTCGCGTACCCCCCATGGTGCCCACATTTAGCCCAGCCAAAGCCAATTGTTCTTCTCTAATGAGTGCCCCAGTGTGATCCCGCAAGTTTCTTCTTTCAAAATGCAAGCTGAGCGAGGTCAATGACCAGCTGCCGAAGAATAAAAGACCAAAATCAATCAGCTACTGGCGAAAAGTTCCATCTTCTCCCTTTTTGACCCCACTCGACCTCGCAGACAATATCTCAAGATAATTTCAAGGGCAAATGTTTCCCCCAATACAATTAGCAGCCACCATCCAGGTGGTCTAGAGAGGAAACTGCCCAAGTGTTTCTTAGACCTTAGCTCTGTCACATATCTCATTTTTGCAGAACTTTGGGAGGCTGCATCCGTGATGAAATTACCTGACCTAATTTTGACATGCATCAGAATTTTCTTCACATTTGTACTGTTTTTTAGTGTTTGGTTGAGGCTTGAAATTGGCCAAAGTTGCAGCTTTTGCCAGCTCCGGGTAGATTCACACGTCGAGAGTCAAAAGGGAAAATTTGAGACAAACATATGACAGCATTGTTTGTTTGAAAGTGGCCGAGCGTGTGCCATAAGTGATTTAGCATTCCGGGCGCCATATGGAGGTCAAGACTGTGTTTTTATATCGTTGCAGTCCTGCCAAATCCACTTGAAGGCACAAAGCAGCTGCAAGTCCCATAAATGCTCAAATGGGTAGCTGACGATTATCCGGCAGCCTTGACCTTTACCTGCAAACAATGCGGGGACTTGGGGTATGTTGACACGGCGATAACTGACTAAAAGCTGCAACCTTATTTATTTATTTGTTTGTTTGTTTGTTTCTCATGAAACAGAAACACCATACTCTATTGCACGTGCAGTACCTGGGCAGTAGTGTTCATGGTGCTCTGTGGGTGTTACTCGCTGACCGCGACGTATGTTCAAAAATGCGGTGGAGTCAAATAAGTGGCTGCCTTTGTCGAAAGTGAGGATTGGATTGAGATGAAGAGAGAGGGTCAGGGTGTATTGTTTACCCCTGTGAATAGAAAGCCGTTCGTCTCTTGTGGCTTGTGTGCGAGGCGATAAACTGCAGGAGTAATGTGGGAAAGATGGTCACAGGGTGGCATTCTCCGCTGAGGAAGAAGACGCGGTCAGAGGGAGGGCCCTGCAAGATAAACATAGCGCCAGCGCTGAAATATTGAAAATAAATAAATACTTTTGGCCAATAGTCTCTTGCTTGCTGTGTCATCGGGTTGGATTCATATTTGTTTTCCAAGCCCCGACCATTGGTGCCCCTTTTAGTCTGTCCCCACTGTGTCTGACTGAAGATATCCAACAGGGCCATTTTGGGGCAGACGGCGAATGCAACTTGACACGGTTAGCTCATCCCTGAGAGAGCAGCAGCTCTCCAAAGTATTTTTATCTTTTTCTCCCATCAGCTTGTTCTGCATGACCAAACGTCAATATGGGGCCCATAATTGTTGCTTGAAAGAGTCATTAAGTGCCTACTTGCACATCACTTTGCTCTGAGTTGGCGGCAGTCTTAGCATCATCCACTTGGTGCTCAGTCACAAAGGCAGAGGAGCAATGACTTGCTTCCCTTTGAGGACTTTGAACTGAATCCTTGTGAAGCAGTAAATATAAAAATATTTTACAGCTTGGGATAAAGCTCCGCTGTTTGTACTCATGCGTTTCTAACCCCGAGTCCAGGCAGTGAGGAAATTGTCGCTTTTCTACCCTGATTTTTTTCTCACTAAAACAAAACTCAACCTGTCAGTTTGATTAGGTTAAATGATCTGCAATCAAATGTTTCTTTTGGGTCAATGCCTTTCAGTTCTCCGTGTACTTCCCCCTCCTCTGTTACCCCCCACTGAAGACGGCAGAGAAGGGAGAAGTATCGTTTTTGCCCCAGCTTCCTCTATAGACGGGCTAACTGGTTTCACTTCACCAACTATCCAGATGCCTCATTAAATGGTGAAAAATGTTCTGGGAGGGTCTTTTTTTTTTTTTTTTTTGGTCATGGTTCACTGTCCATGCTCACCTGCGCATGTTTTCTCATCCATCCCCTTGAACACTTTTGTTTTGCTTTCAAGAAAGGCATCCGAGCGATGGATTAGCGTGAAGCCCGGCAATTAGAGGAACAAGGAAGAAGTGGTCCATCGGTGCTCTTTTGTTTAATAACCATCGGAATGGCCTGACTTGCATCTGTCTCCTATTAGGGAGAAAATTGCTGACTGCCTTGCTCTGTGGGTAATGCATCCATCAGCTGTGGGAACCAAGCGGTCTGCATTTGGGCAAATTGGCAGCGAGTTCAAGCACAGGTGGTCAATTTAGCATAAATATTGGACTGTTAGGCCTCTCTTTTCTTTGGCCACGTCCCCTCCCTTTGGAAAACAAAAATATAGAATTGTGAGATGTCAGCTAATGAGTTAATCATTGTTTAATTCTGTCTTTACAGGATGTGGGATGCTCAGACTTTGTAATGGTCTAAACCAGGGGTGGCCAAACTGCGCCTCGCGAGCCGCATGCGGCTCTTTGGCTGGTTCAATGCGTCGAAAACACCTCGGCAGTGGCGCTGCCATTCAAACAAAGGCGCTAAATACACATAACGCACTACGTCAGCCTATCATCAATCCCGTTACTTGATTGACATAGAGGGCAACCAATCAGATGACTGAATCACAGCTCATGCGCAAGCAACGGCGCTAAACGCTAAGCTAGTCATCGAATTACCTCTGTTTTTAAGGCAGGGGTGCCCAATATGTCGATCGCAATCGACCGGGAGCCAGCGGAATGGTCCCAAGTCGACCGCAAGGGGTGGGAGGAGGAAATGGGTGGAGAAAAAGATTTGTGTGTTTGTGTCTTTAGCTTTCGCTCATGTTCGGGATGTTGCTCATCGTGGCCTGCGTGCATATGTGCACGAGTGTGTGTGCGTGTGTGTGTGTGTGTGTGTGTGTGCGTGCGTGCGCGCGAGGACGTGATGCCCATGTGTAAGATGTGGCTCTTTGCAGTAATACAGTAAAAAAATTGGCTCTTAGTCTCTGACTGGTTGGCCACCCCTGGCCTAAACTATTTCAAGCGCCATTTTTCATCAGCTGGATTTCTTCTCGTCAGACAACATTTATCACTCTTTGATAAGGCATGATGGGAAAAGTTTTTTGTTTTTTTTAACCCAGGCGGTCCGTCTTGTTTTTCAGATGGCCCCCCCCCCGGCGCCTTTTGTTGACCATACAAAGATTAGCATCGTTTTAGTCTGGACATGGGCAAGTGGGGCGAGATCAGAGGTCATTGTCGGTGGGATTATTAGGATTTCATGACTTGGCTAAGACAAGTTCAAAGCCTACACCCAAAACATGAGCACCACTTGAGCAAATTACACACAAGGTACACGTACTTCAAACTCAATTGGCCTAAGTTGGAACCAAGGCTACATGGATAGTCCTCATTTGTAAAGGCGGCCATTGAGGCAGCATAGAGCTGTGTTGGCATCAGCATGGCTGGGATCATTTACCATCTCATTTGCTCCATCATATCTATGATAAAGCTCGGGCTGAACTACTCATTTTGTTGCAATGGTTTTGCATTTGTATCGAGTAATAGTAACTTTTTTTTTTTGTACTCAATTTTATAGAAATCCAGACGGCACCTTTCTGGCAAAGAAGCAGTTCTCTTGAGCACTGAGTGGCCAGCTCTGTGACATTCCTCTTTGCATTCCTGCACATCTTAATTGGCACGCCTCCTGGCAATGGGCTCACTTTAGCCTCGGCTGGCTAGGCTGTCAGATCGGCACAGTGGCCAGCGAAAGCAAATGGAACAATGCAATCCTAATCCCCGAATAATTTCTGTTCCTCTGATCTTGCTGGCCCAAGAATGTAATGTTTTGAAGGCCTCGGGCTGACTAGGAATCACAAATGAATAGGTTCTCATGCACAGTGATCCATGTTAATGTACGGCAAGAAACCAGAGAGGAACTGGCTGTCGATTTGTTGTGAGGGGGACGCACCTCATCCTAGCATGAAGGATCGGAAAAATTCATGACACCAGAGAGTGCAGCTTTTGATCTCAGTTGAGTCTTTTGGAAAAAGAAAGAAAGCAAAGGAAATGATCTACTGTACATAAAATGAACTTTTTAATATTTTTGCACACTGAGCTAGTTCCCAAATGAGCCCATTTAGATTTTCTTGGATTAATTAGTCCGCATGCGGGACAGCGACAGTATCTGACGACGAGTGGGTGGGCTCCTTGGGCGCCTCTGTCTCACTGCATATCGTCCACGCCGGTCCGTCAAAATGTCTCTTTACGTGAAAGTAGTCGGCGAAAATGTTGGCGAACGCTGCCCTAAAGAAGAACTGTCCCAAAACAGCTGATCATGCCGTCCCATACCGTAAATCTTGAAGTTCATCCAATGAGGTGAGAGGGTGGAGAAAAAAAAAGTTACAACCTCAGCTGCTCCTTTGAGAACCACACAAAAATATGCACTCCCCATAGCCATATAAAAATAAATTTATGGGTAACGGTAGACTTTATTTTTATGCTCAAAATATCATAAGAATGTTGTCGAATTGATATTTGGCCCCGATCCGAACAGGATGAAATGCTTCTGCGGTGGTCAATGCTCTCGAGAGTCCGTTCTCCCCACTGGCTGCACTGCCCTTTCTCTCAAATTAGCATGAGCTCATATCACAGTCTCCACCCTGCATACCTCGACCCAGGCTACACTATACATTGCAAAGTTGGTTGGCATGAGCAAACCCACAGCACGGAGGAGGCGGAATGACAAGAATTTCCTTTTTTACTTCCAGTAAGGTCCAGTAACCCTTTGGCCTCTCACTCCGCTATGCCTGCTGATGCCTGATTAAAATGAAACGAAAGAAAAGAGAAAAGAAAAACCCACGAGACTTGCTTATCTGCAGTACTAAAGGAAAATACCAGCAAGGATCACCATTTCTCTGATTTACAGTATATGCTGTAAGTCTAGACATGACGTGTGTTCGGTCTTTTTTTTACCCTTTGTTTTCTTTTTCAGCTCCAAAGGCCTGAGTGCCATGCCTGAGGGGTCCCATTCTGTTTTCCACCAGGGCCCAATGGGGGAAGGTAAGCCCAAGGCCACTTTACTTTTTTTATGAGCTGATCATACAGTCTTACAGTATAGCCAAAGCTTTTAATTTGTCACTCTCAAGTCCTCCTGTGCGTAGGAGAGCGAACCAAAATGGAGAAAGGCAGCGAGTGGAACAATTAGACAAAAGTAATGGCTTGGCTAGGCATTGAGCAGTCCTCCTACGGTCTTGTTTGGCTCAGAGCGTCTTTGTGTGTCTGTGGAGCTCTGCCAACCTCCGCCAGACCGCTGCGTGCTCGCACACATCAAAGTAGAATGTGTCAAAAGACGCAGACCGCTAAGATAGTTTGTCCGTCCTGCGGTGATGACTTAGCATGCACGGACGGGGGTGATAAAGGACGGTGTGGGGGCGGGATCAAATGTAATTATTTTAGTTTTGATTATCTTTAGTTGCAGAGCCACGGCTTTGACACAGTGGCTCTTTGTATCTGTTAGCCTGTTCTGTCCCCGCCTCCCCTTCACTCTACATTTGGCGCTGGGTTTCCTCTCTGGCTGAAGAGTACAAATGTGTCAATGGTTCCCTTATTTTCCTCGGTTCAGCTTTCGTTTGGCTGGAAGAAATGTATGTCATCCACTTTAGTACTCCTTTTACTTTCAAAGTCCAGACCATGCACTGATCGTATTGTACACTCAACCGCACGGTTTGCAGCTTGTTCACATTTATTTTGACCCAGTTGGGAGTAGTGTTAGGGTGACTTAACTTCCTTGTTATTGATGGCTAGGTGCTTGTTCAGGAACAAATGGGGAAACAAGGAATTCTGGCAATTTGTGTAATTGATTAATTTATTTACAGTGAAACTCCTCTACAATGAAATCATGTTTGCAGCAAGACATTTTTCACAACAGGGGGCTTTTCACCATAGCAAATTTGATCTCATATGTAAACACACACACACACACACACACACACATGTGTGTACTCTTTGTGTTCCAAATATGTAGTGCATAAATATGAGCATATACTTATTTGACACTTTATGTAGCCAGTGTCGAAAGAAAAAACGAGAAAGAAATTTACGATCAGCATTCACCTTCACTTACATCAATTTCTTGCTTAATGTCTTTTACTTTGCTTCCTCCATCCTCCATTTTTATTACTTTTCTCCTGTCTTCAAGTGTGAATGCTTTTCTTTTCCGAACTTGATCTGCAACGGTCTGTTTCGTAGCCATTTTAGCAATGCAACGTGGGAATGGCTTTTGGAGCAGAAAAGTGGGATTGGCTTTCATGCATGAACATTTTTTCACACTAGGGGGTATTTTTGCCCATGTAGGTTTCGTTGTAGAGGAGTTTTACTGTATTTCCCTTGCTGATCAAATGTGGATTCTTGGACACACGAAATGCACACGGCGAAACTCGAATTTGGTGTGTGTGGTCAAGGTAAACATTGCGGTGGCCATCTAAATGCAGTTGCTCTGCAGGGTCAAAGGTTTATGAACTCAGTCAGCTGTGTTCATGTCCTTTTTCTTCCACTACCAGCGCGTGCAAATCCTTTGTGAGTTTTAGCGAGGAAAAAGCAGCCTATGGGCAAGTATTTTTCATTCTTCAAGTGGCGGATGCTCCCTCCTTTTTGATTGAAGAATTTGTTGCTTCAATAGATTATTTTTCCACAGCAGCTACATGACAGCCCTCAGACTTTCCGCCTCGGCGCAACTTTGCACACCATGGTGGAATATCCCGCCCACCGTATCATATGGCGTTAAAAGGTTGATGTACATCTCCGCTGTCAGTTTGATGGTTGACGCTCGGACAGGCATCGGCAGACCTGCGGCAGCGCTCTCAAAGATAAGGACTCCCGCTCATCTACTTAACCCCTGGCAGGAATGTAGCTGTGTTTGCAGAATGTACAGCTTTAAATGGCTTCTGGGGGGGACGGGTGGATCATCACCATTCTTTGCAGCTTTTCCAGCCGAGTGGGTATCGGGACGTGAACATAGATAGATGATGGCAGCAACATTTTTTGGGGTCTTTTTAATGTAGGTCCCGGAGAGGAACTCTTCAGCTGCTTCATTGTTTTTCGTGTTCGACCACACAATAATCTTCAATTAAAAACTTAAGTTATCAACGTGCACCCAACTCACTCAGCCAGTATCATTCTTACACGACATACCCTGCGGTTGCCGCTACAACCTCACTGTATTGTCTCAGGCTCTCGGACTCTCCTCCAAAGCATTTATGTGATTGTAAATCATTTTACTGCGCCCCCACAGTAGCTTTCCAACAAAAGACGTCTTCCACTGGATTGCGCGCATTAGTCACAGGCTCTCTGTTCTGTTCTCCACAGAAACTCAATGAAATCCGCGTCTTTATGAGCTTCCTCCATATCACTTGGCCGTCGGGTGATGCATTAAATGAGCTTATTAGCTCAACGCTAACTGCAACCTGCTATGAGCCAATTGTTTT
This sequence comes from Hippocampus mohnikei, assembly GCA_026261675.1. Lineage (NCBI taxonomy): Eukaryota > Metazoa > Chordata > Actinopteri > Syngnathiformes > Syngnathidae > Hippocampus > Hippocampus mohnikei. Next base: position 8,111,902 of record JAKGUB010000521.1, read on the forward strand.
TGAAAGGAAAATTGACCACTTAAAGCAGTCTTGAAATTAATTTTAAAAGTTTTATTCACAGTAGAACAAGTTAACAAATTGCTTCAATATGTTTCCACGTGATATCCGCCCCCTTTTTTTTTTAACCTACTGACAGAAGGAAGCGAGGGAAGAATTTACCGCTACCTGACATGATTGTTCTGCTTTAACTGAGGTCAACGTACTGATAAAAGATACGCGTCACTGACGTTACATTCCTCATTGGCGTGCTCTGGAGTGTAATCAGTTTTACGCATGCCCAAACCGCTGAATAAACCACATCACACATTTTACAACCCCCGCACGTGATTAACGACTTCGCATGAAGTCAATGAATTTCTTCCTCCACGCTTAGCACAGCTGTCCCGCCACCAACCCGTGCGGACTTTGGAGAGGCACGAACACGACAGCAGCGTGGTTGTAGATCATCGAACTGGCGTTAACGTTTACAGTGGACTCGCGCCACCATCAAGCCCAGATGTGGAAGGAAACGTGAGTGTTGACTAGATTGAGGGCCGGCTGAGTGTGCGAATGCCTGAAGCGTTCTTGTTGGGGGTTGGGGGGTGAGATGTCGATGAGGGGGAATCATCACATGCCTATACACTGAGGTCACTTGGCACGGCCGGATCCTTTCAGAGCTGGGGCCGGCCACACGGGAGGTTTACAGGATTAAATGTGAACCCCCCGTCAATTTAAATTGTGCTTGTAAGACTGACTAATCTGCCTTTCCCAAATATGTTTGCCCTTCATCAAGACTCCTGAATTGTTTCTAGTAATTCAGATTCAGATTCAGAAAACTTTATTTATCCCCGTGGGGCAATTAGAGAATGAATTAGTGTAAGAATATGAACTGATGGAATGTCATTTCTCCTTTAACAAAAGGCGTTCTTAAAATTCTCAAAAATGTCCGGCTATTTTACCTGAACCCGGTAAATGAAGTGAGACGAGACGGAGTGAAGATCATTTCACTTGTAAAACACCAAAATCCCCCCCAAAAGGTTCTCAGCCCAACATTTTGACCTTGAGTGTCAGTGTGGAATGCAGCTTGTGTGTGCGTGCGTCTACTCTGCTGTCGACCGCCATTTATTTACTCGCCTTCAGGCTAATTATTAACATTAAAGTCTTCTTGTGGGGCAAATGCTGGGTAGAATTACAACAAAACCTTAAACCTTTTGCTGTATACAGTAGATAGAGCACAAACCGCAAAAAGCGACCTCAATTCCTCCCTCCGCTCGGCTTTAGTAAACGAGTCTAGGACTTGTGTGATTCCCGGCATTTTGGCTCACGCTGTTTGATAATGGTTTGCGAAGAGCTCAGGGTCTTACCCTGCGCTTGCAGCCCTTGCCCTCATGTGGAGTAGCCATTCACAGTCCCGGGTGGGAAGGAGCTTTTTCCCATGGAGGGATCAGGATCATAACGTGAAATGTCTTTTATTGGGTCTGGGGGCATTGAAGAAGGAAAGCCAGTGGCAAGGAAGCGCTTCATTATTTTGTCGCGTGAAAGGTAATAAAGTTTGGATCCAGGAAGGATGACGGGGGGGGGGAGTGCTGTCTAGTGGATTAGAATGTCACATTAGCTGGAAATGTTCCTTTGTTTTTTGCGAGGGAACTCAGAAACTTACGGTAGATACCAGCCTGTAAGGAAGTTGAAAAGTCCACAGGTGACAATCTGCTAATGCTCGTGAACATTTCTTTACAAGCAGAGAAACAGATGGACTGACTAAGAATGTTCTTTGACTTTTTTTTTGAGAGGGTGGGGGCGAAGAGGTGAAAAAAAGTCTGAATTAATTGGGAGATAAAAAAGACCTGTCTCAGGAAACAAGATTTGCCAGAGCCAAGAATATATCAAGGAACCAGATGATAAAACAATCATTTCACCAGACCTTCTGGTCCGGGTTAATCCAACTCTAGTTCATTTTCCCTCTTGGTGCAGGTCAAGTGTGAACACAGTAACCAAACTCTGTATGGACCAAAAGCAACAAACAATTGAAGAACATGTAAAACTTAATTCAAGTACAGATATGTGAAAAATAGCCGTATGATTTTATACGCTGTGTCCACCTTTGGTAGTGAACGGGACAGGCTATTTTAAACCTCGGCTTCATTGTTACGCCTCTGATGTATCAAATTACAGCAGCACACGCTCCATCTAATATTAAAATAACACCGAGGTAAAACCATTTTCGCTTCAACGTTTGTTGTTTTTGCTTTAGACATACAGTAATGTGTCTAAAATGTGATGAGTACAAAGTACAAGGTGCAGCAAAATGTGAATCACTTTCAATCATCGATTGGAACATGACTCAGTATTCATAAAGCAGTTTGTGGTGTGTTCTTGTCAGAGCAAGTGAGCGGAATGAGTGGAAGGAGTTGCTCTGCTCACCCCCAGTTTGTCGATGACAGGATTGTGCATTCCTGTGCATTGGAAACGAACCCAATTTTGTAAGAAAACATTTGGATCAAGCGGGGTAGTCGTGGAAATACCGAAATAGTTTTTCATGCATAAAAGTCATAGTTGGGAAAGGACTTTTTCATTCTCACTTATTAACCCTTTCATGCACCCTGTAACCTGATAACATGATGATCTGTCCACTGTAGTAACGGCAGTCCCTGAAAGGCTTAAATTTAAGTCTGATGATGGCGTGGCTGGCCAGATTTAATAAGCACATAGGCTTGAATACGTTGTCCTTTTTTTTTTGTTTTTGTTTCTTTGCTTTGTCTGCACTTTCTGTAACGTCATACGGCCGCAAGAACATGATACAGTCAACCACAGGGAGATTGTTTTTTTTTTTTTAATTACACAGAATAATTGGCATTGTCTCCTGCCAGTGCTTCCAATTTGCCCTGTGGAGCATGCATTATTTCTTGACTCGCATTATCAACGCTTATGTAGTTCCCCATTGGACACTGAATAGTCTTGATCATTCCGTTATGCTCAGCGGCAGATGGCTGGTAATTATGCCTGCGTCAGAATTTGTATTGCGGTCCACGTTGACATTTGTTTGCATGCAAGACCTGTTCAGGAGATGAGTCATATCCTCACGAGATTTTGCAACCTCTTCGGAGCATCCGAGCTGCATGCTGTGCCTTATCGTTTCCACAGGGCGTGTCGCAATCCATACCCGCAAATACTTGCTCTGATGCATCCCAGAACATTTCAAAGGACATTATGGTTTGGAATGAACATTCATGACTCATGTCTTGAGGTTTCGATAGTAAACATAAAGGTTAGCATTGAGTTTGTTTGTTTTTCTTCCGCTTTTTTTTTTAATCCCCTTTATAAAGGAATGTTCTGTAGTCCTACAGCCTTAAGGTGATGTGAACCATTTCTGTCATTCCAATGACTGCGCCTTTTAGAAAAGTTAATTGCTAGGTTCTTCTCATTTCTGTAGTCTGTTCATCTCCGGAATCACCGCTATGACATCAGAGCCCGTCAACCATTTGCATTCGGGCTTGTCCGATGGTCGAAACTAGCCTGAAGTTCACGTAACAAACAGCAGACTGATTACTCATCAAGTTGCATCGTGAGTAAATGTCCCATCTGCTTTCGGCTCGGGACCAGACTGAAGCATTCACTGGTTTGTGAACTACCTCATTTTTAATCATCATTCACAACAAGACAAAACAATCATTTTGTTGTTAACTACAATTGCGAACTGCTGCCCGAGAGGACATTTTGAAAGGAAGCAGCCTGAAAGGACTCTTGTGAAATTACAGTAGTCCAAATACTGAACTGTCTCTGGAGATTCCTTTCTTTCGAAGAATGTGTTCATCCAATAACCAGAAAACGACAACAATATTGTGCCTCTTTGAGCAAAAAGTAATCATACAACAAAGATGTTTTATTAATTAGTTAATTAGTCTCATGCAGCGTCAAAAGCCAAATAATCCAAATCTGTAAATGCCGTAAAGTGGAGTTTGCACACAAACAGAAGTGCACCAACCCGTGGATGTGGCTCAAATGTGGCTCAGTTTCAACTTTAATTTAATGCCATACCGGTGGAATTGTACGCATCCAGTGTGACACGGTAATAGGTCTGGCCTTGTCAAGGTGTCGACACATCCCGCTGAGATGAACCGCAATTGTTTGCAGATGTTGACGAGAGTCGAGGCTACATCCCTCCTCATCCTCGCTCACAAATCATCTTTTTTTTTTTTCTTTCTGCATAACAAGAAGACTTAAACCACTTTGCATTGGATTGCACTGACCCAGCGCTCCGCCGAAGCTCTGTTGATGGGGAAACGTCGTGAGTGGTACGAAAGCTGTGGTACGACCCATGCTGGAATCTTGCGCAGGTGTTAAGTGAACTAGTGATCCTTTAGAAAATGATCTTCAGCAGTCCAGTCTCGAATAACTGTTGAAACTTTCTTTTAAATTTTGGCTTAAGAGTGCTTATTGTGCCATTTCTGCCCTTCCCTCTTACTTGGCATCGTCCACAGTATACTGTTGAGTTATTTTGAAAGAATATTTGGGTGGGAGGTGAGAATGAAAGAAAGAAGTGAATTTTGTAGACCAGACAAGCCACGGGCTGAATACCAGCATGATGTTTTTACCATGAATGTAGCAAATATTCGATATTTTGTTTCAAAAATGTTTCTGTATAAAAAATTGTTTTCGTTTAGCCAAATATCTTTGAAAAAGGTCATTTTTAGAGCTGCGTTTTCAACACTGGAATACTTTTAGATATTTTTAACTCACGGTTATGCTGCTGTCAGAATCTAATATTGGCCCACGCCGAGGCCAAACGTGGCACGACTCAGAAGGCTGACTTGGCAAAGAAAGCAGTTGGCGCATTCAAACTGGCGTGTAATCGCTCACCGCCGCCCTCCCTTTTTTGCACCATCAACCCTATAGTTTGTCACGGCGGTTATCCTCCCCACGAGTCCGCTCCTCTGTTTCTGCCACCGCATTGCTTTGGCTGACTTAGTGTGGATAGTGGAGCGAGTAGACAGAGTAAGAGGAGCGCGCACAAGACCTCTTTTCAGCCTGGGACTGAGTCATGGAAAGTAAAAGAGGGTGCCAGATGTGCACACATGTGAATAAACCGGAGGGGCCATCATTCAGCTGTCAAACATCTTTGACTGCTCTCATGTGAAATTTCTGGCTGGTGTAGCTCGCTTCAATCCAGGAAGAACAATACAAGGTTGTATTTTCCAGTCGAGTCAAGTGGCTCTGCTGGCGAAAAGTGAATCCCACCACCTCTTCCACATTTTCTCTTGGGCTTGACGGTGAAGTTTTTCAAATGCGGGCTGACTTTCCGTGATGTGCAGCGAATGATAAGTGGTTTATGCTAGCGTGTCCACACTGATGTAGGTGAGAGGATTTCAAACTGACAAGGTGGGCTCCGTCTGTCAGCGAGCAGCACTAAATTATCCTCTCCATCCCCACTTGGGAATCGACTTTACCTGAACCATTTTATTTTACAATTGTAGCTTTATTCGCTCCCAATTTATTGGCCTGAAGCTGAAATACATTGACAGATACTTCAATTGTGTTCTGTAGCGTAATATGGGTTTGACCCCTTTTGGAGCCGACAAATACCTCAGGAAATTGAGCTCTCTTTCGAGTGGCAACTGAGTACCAAAGCATCCCAGGCTTGATATGTTTGGATGCTCTGTGAGGGAAAAATCAGCTCCTGGCCAGGGAGGATGTGAAACTGAATATGTACATCATTTCTTTATAATTGAAATGCAAGCTGAAAGGGGGTGTAAACAAGTGCACGTAGTTATTGGAAAGAAGGTTTGCTTGACAAAGGAAGTCCAATCGGGAACTGCTGAACCTGCTACTGCAAGAATGAAAAGAGCCAAAGGAAAATTCTTCGCGTGAGTCTTAGGAGATGTGCCGAGATATCACAAGATGAGTCACACAGGACAGTAGTTGGCGAAGGGCATCTGAAGTTTTGCGTTACTTACGTTTTGTTTGTTTTTTTCCTCTCAAAAATTTCCCGGGTACTGTCTGTGTCTTTTAGAGGCATTCAAAAAGGCAGCAGTTGGAAATGTTTGCCCCCAAAATGCAAATTGATGTTTTATTTTTTGAAAGAAAAGTGTTTTTTTAATGAGATTTCCCAGTTGATTTGTTTTTTGTGTTTATTCTTCTCATCCGGACAGAATATCCTCAGTTACCCTCGCCCCTTTCCGCCGGAGAACATGAACAGACAAACGCAGCTTTCGAACCAGACTGTTACAACCAACTATGTACAGAGCCAGCGAATGGAGAAGGTCAACGTCCAGTGAGTCTCGTGTCCACCTTGTCTTCTGGATCATCCCGTGACAGTCGCAGCCTTTTTGGGAGCACCGTGACGCTCCCTTCCTCCTGCACACCGCCCATACCAAGCGAGGAGGACATCGACTTGGAGCTGAGCCCGGCCGAAAGCAGCGTAGAACAGACAAAGGACCCGAGTCCTGCCCTCGGATGGTCCAGCGGACGATGGAAGCCGCACCTCATCGGCAACCAGTGGAATAACGCCGACGCCTCCTCCAATAGACAGAGTGCGCCCATCCTTCACGTCCCCACTTCGCCCGTTGTCGCCGAAACAATGGCGCCCAACCCAAAACTGACCCACGTGGACCGGGTTGTCATGGAGATCATCGAAACGGAGCGCATGTATGTCAAAGATCTGCGCAGCATCGTGGAGGTGAGTCAGCGTTGTTCATCCTGTTACAACATACCCCCCTCAGAATCTTAATTAAAAAGGTGTCGTCTGGAAGAATGTAGAGCTATGACTTCATGTCAACAGCCAGCGAAAGCAAATATCGTCTGTGGATATTCGAAGTTTCTACCTGGAATAAAGTTTTAAACAAATTTGCGAACAACCAGAAACTAGTTGTGACATTTGGCAAGTGTGCTTTAGTGATTTAAAGATTACTAGCCCGTGCTGATCATGTTTGGGGGTGGGGGGGCAGTTTATGGCCTGGTCAAGATGTTGTCCATAAATCAGTGTGTTTATTTACATTGGCGTGAGTGTTCTCATATTTGCTGTTTATACTTGGACACAACGCAGGTCTTTCACGGGCGCAAGCTTTGCTTTTGAAAGGACATCACAGAGACGTGCTGTATTGAAAAACGATTTTACCGCTCAACAATTCATTGATCCCTTAGCACGTTGTGGAGTGTGGAAACAACTAGCCAGAAAGGAAACCTCTTTGGGCCTCAATCAAGCATGTGGCATAGAAACAGGAGCCCTTAGCAGTCCGCTACTAATGGTAATGTGTTTAACATGTGAAGCATTTCTGAAACGGGCTCTCGCTAAACCAACAAGCACCTTTCCTCACCTTGTCTCTCGCCGCACTGGCGTCTGAGTCTAACTCCTGACAAACACGATTCAAATCATGACCTCCTAGTATTTCGCTTGACATGCCTGGTCTGGCCACAGCTGTACAGTCAGCCGTACGAGGGCCTTCCAGCCAACACAAACACCAGTCCCGGGATACAAAAGAGCAGCGGGGCTTTCCACAGGCTACAATGTGAGAACATATTTCTTGTTCAGATGTATCCGCTACCCCTTTTTTTTTGTAATTACAGCGCAGCCTTAATCACATTCATCCCATGAGTTATTTTGTTATCGCACCGCAGCTCATATGAAGCAAAGTGAGAAACTTCGCCCATGACTTCTTCAAAGCACCCCTTTGATACGACACATAAAACCAGTGACGGCTGTTCAAACTCTGTCCATCCGGTATTTTTCGATATTGTTTTATCGCTCGCTCACATGCCTCTCATTCTTCACTGTCCATTCAGTGGGAGAGGAGAACAGCTGTTTGACCCAGATGGTCTCACACAACCCCATACATCCCCGACACCTGGCTCCAACCACGCACAAGACATGACACCCAACATTATACGAACAAGAATGTGAGGGCCCCCCCTTCAACGGCGTCGCTCGCAGGCCCGAGTTGTAATCAAAAATATTTTCCATTTCGGCTTGTAGAACGGCAACCACCGAGCCTCCCTATCTCCCACACTTTGCTAAAGGTCACATGTGCGTGATGCTCTCGTTGTGGAGGAATCCACACCCATAAAGCTTGTGCGCTTCTTTCAGTTGTGAGATGGGAAGTGCGCTCGATGTACCGTGTGACTTTGTGGGCTGTCTTTGCAGACGCACCATCAGGGTGTCGGGACAAATTGCTGATGTGCTCTTTTAGTTGGTCTCCACATGTGTCTGTTTGTCTCATGTCCACGTTCCCCGCTATATGTTTGTATTGAAACTATATCAAATTGTCATCAAATAACATCTGATAACAAGTGATGTTGTTTTCCAAGTAGGCTAGATAAAACCTGCGCTTTCTTGCTCCCTCTTGTGGTATAAATCTGCAAGTGTAAGGATTATACTGTACTGTGTGAACTTGTTAAATTTCAACCTAAATCGACATTATTTGTGACTCCCCCCTCCTCCCCCCCCCACCACTGTCTTCCAGGACTATTTGGCTCACATTATCGATACGAGCAACCTCCCCATACGACCAGAGCAAGTGTGTTCTCTATTTGGAAATATTGAGGACATTTATGAATTCAACAGGTATGTTCTCTCTTCTGTAACCATACCGACGCGCATTTTTGCTACACATGATTTTACTCAGAACTCAAGAAATGGCTCAATGAAGAGAAAAACACCCAATGTGCTTAAATCATGAACTCATTCAGTACCAGTCAATTCTAGACCAAGTCTGAAAAGACGTTTAAAAATGTCTTTGGGAGTGAATGAGTTAATTCCCCACACTGTTATTCCCTGTGTAGCATTTGTACTGATATGTAATCTTTTTAGTTTGATAACCAAGCGTGGGAATAATATGATTATATCTAATTTGCCTTTAATTAGGTGCTGATATTTCACCCAGTGACTCCAAGCGGGCACCATAGACACTAAATGCAATTCATGTCAGCAGGTGGTGGCCCTTGCTGAGCCCACTTCTTGCCAAAACACACATTAACATTCCCCACATAGTGAGCCGCTCCTCTGGTAATTCCGCAGAAGCCTAAAAAGTGTAGCATTTTAATAACCATTTAAAGTGGCATAGAATGATTTCTGTTTGGTATGTTCTTCCTGTTTTCCCTTCTAAAAGGAAATTCCACTTGCTTCACAGTCAGCGTTCAACTGTCACAAATTTAAAATATGCCTTTGATTTATTTTTTTCCTCTTGGGTTCTTTTCAAAATGTCACGATGATGCAACAGGGTTCATTCTCAATACACATGCATCCATTTTCCGATCCGCTTCATCCTTACAAGGGTCGCGGGGGGTGCTGGAGCTATCCCAGTTGGCTTTGGGTAGTAGGCGGGGTACACCCTGAACATCATTCGCGCCCACAATCACACCTACGGACAATTTGAAGTGTTCCATTAACCTGCAATCCGTGTTTTTCATCGTTGACCTGCTCAAAATCACTTCAGATGTGTGTGCTCTATTGATGCGGTCATAATGCGTGGTCTATTAAATTTCCTCAGCACTTTGTATGTTTCTTAGGCCATGGATTCTTACAACTTATTGAAACGTGTTGTGATGCTGATTTTATAAGCAAATCAAGTTCAACCTGGTTTGAGGCTCAGCTTCACTGCAATCAGGCTGCTGAAGTATTTTACAGTGTGCACTGCCCACTAGTGGCCAGAAAGGGCATCTCATGATATTTTTGAATCGTGAGGGAGTCTAATAAGTACTTGACTGACAATAGGCACTCATGTGTGAATTCCTTTTCAATAATACATTTATGTTCCAGCGCTCATCATTTTGTGGTCAACTGCATCTCTTTCAGTGAGCTGCTGCAGTCGTTGGACATGTGCGGCAGCGACCCCGTGGCCATTGCCCAATGCTTTGTAGATAAGGTGAGTGGTCTCATCCTCCTTCACAAGGTTTTTCAGGAAACAGGCGGCTACACGTATCACGGGGTTGTTTCTCTTTGATTCCCCAGAGTGAATATTTTGAAATCTACACCCAATATTGCACCAACTATCCAAAGTAAGAGTTACAAACGTACAGCTTGAGATATGATTCCCTGGAGATATGATCATGTTGGTGTTCTGACAATCATCTTTTAATAAATCCTCTAGTTCAGTCGCAGCTCTAACTGACTGCATGAGGAGTAAGACCTTGGCAAAGTTCTTCAAGGATCGTCAGGCTGCTCTGAAGCGTTCGCTTCCTTTGGGTTCGTTCCTTCTCAAGCCAGTGCAGAGGATTCTAAAATATCACCTGCTGCTTCAGGTAAAAACTCTCTTCATCAGCGCTCGGTCTTCTTCTCCGTTGAAATACCGTGCCACGTTGTCCTTCATCCTTTTTTCCCCAATCAAAGGAAATTGCAAAACACTTCGGCCCAGACGAGGCGGGCTACGAGGTGGTCCAGGAGGCCATAGACACCATGACAGGGGTGGCCTGGTACATCAACGACATGAAGAGGAAACACGAACACGCTGTCAGAGTGCAGGTTTGCCAACATTTACAGCGCACAAACACAGTAACATGTGAGACGAACGTTAACGCCGCAGTTTACAATTTGAGCGGCTTTAGCAGTTTTGTTTTGTTCTTCTATATGCATACGCAGGAGATCCAGTCCCTTTTGATCAACTGGAAGGGTCCTGACCTGACCACTTATGGCGAGCTGGTGCTGGAGGGCACCTTTCACGTCCTGCGGGCAAAGAACAGTCGTACGCTCTTCCTGTTTGAAAAGATGCTGCTCATTACCAAAAGAAGAGGAGAGCACTACGTCTACAAGACGTATATCTCAGTATGTGTGTTTTTTTAATAACTACCATTGATTTATAACTAATGTATTTTCAAAGTTAGGTAGCAGTAAGGACATATTTCAAAGTGTTATTTGTAATGATTTACTTTCCAGACATAGTCTTACTAAATTCTCATGAGAGCAGAATATGCTCAGTTTAGCGGCCCTTTCTTCTTGCGTAATCATAAAGCATCCATATTACTGTGATTTTTAGTGTTCCACCTTGATGCTACTTGACAGTGCGAAGGATCCCCTGCTTTTCAGTGTGATCCACTTCAAGCATCCAAAGCAGCCCCATACAGTGCAGGTAAGCGTTGGACTATAGAACGGCTTCAATTGTCTCATGACAAATAGCGCGTCAATCTCGTTTGAGACCTTAGGATTGGTATTGCAATCCGCTTGCAGTCCGTTTCGACTTCAATTTTTTTCTCGAAACCAATGAAGAGGAATTTTCGAGGTGCGTGACAACATCCAATGGGCGAGACAGAGTGCAGACCTAAATCTAATAAAAATTAAAGTAAAATGGAGCATTTTCAAAGAGTAAAACGACTGGAATAAAAGTTGACAAACCCACTTGTCAAACTACTTTATTTGTTTGTTTGTTTGTTTATTTATTGTCATTCACGCGCTGTCAGGCCACCAGATAAATATCATTCTGTGTCTTAGACCGGGCAAAGTGTCATTCTACAAGTCCTTCACTTTCCAAAATCGGCAGCCGGCGCCAACTCAGGCTACTTTTGGTTCGTCTGACGTTAGTGGAATTGAATTTGTGCCGGAGGGCAAAGCAAAATAACAACGAACTAGAATGGAAAACCCCAAACTATTGTAACTCTGCTCCCGAAGACGGAACTCTTATTGTAAAAGCTGAAGGTGCTTCAAAAAAAAGTGTTGCATTCTTGAAGTTGTCCAGACCAGCTTGTCTCTTCCCCCCAAGTAGATACTGTATGTTTCTTTTTCACTATAATTGTAATATATTGTATAACAAATAACTGTATTGTTTCATAAATGTTTTGACACTGTTTATTACTTATTTTAATTTTTTTTACTCAATGAAAAATAGTCTTCACTTTCTTTATCTACTTTATTTTTAAGTATGATCACTGTAATACACAGTTTAGGATGCTGCTAGTGGGCTGCATTGTGTTTTGTGTTGCCCGGGCCGGCATGCGTCATCCGTATCTTTTAATAACACGGACAAGGGCCTGTTGTTGTAGGCCAAATCTGTAGAAGAGAAGCGTGTCTGGGCCCATCACATCAAGAGGCTCATTCTCGAGAACCACAACGCCATTGTTCCGCCAAAGGTACACAACAATGTGCATTCACTGTAATAACTTCCATCTCTTTCCAACCACGTTGTGACAAAGTGTTCTAATCCCTTCAAATTTTAGGCAAAAGAAGCTATCGTGGACAATTCCAATGGTGAGTGTGATTGTAAAATCACAAAGTGGGTTTTGGATTAAGTTAACCCTTTTGGGGACAGCGGTTACTACAGTGGACAGTTTATCATGTTATCAGTTACGGGGTGCATGAAAGGGTGAATTACTATTCTGTGTCTATTTGTCTTGGAAACCAATTCAACAACAAAAAAGAAAATGTGTAGTGACCAACGTCTTCCTACGTAGGTCTTGGGAAGTACCACTGTAGTCCAGAGAGGGTGAAGAAAGCCGATTCCTACCAACCGGATGACTTCCATCTTGCAGGATGGAATGGGAGGAGGAGATCAGGTAAGATTGCAGACGCCATTTTGTACCCGTCAATATATCAGATATTCACACATATATTGGTATATTGGGGTGGCGCGGCTCACTGGTAGCGTGGTATATTTCCCAACCCGGAGGTTGCTGGTTTGGTTCTGTGCTGTGTCACCGCTTTTTTTTTTCCATTCATTGTCTTTTTTTTCCCTCCCATCTCTTTTAGAACCTGCTAAACAAATTATAAAAAGTACAAAAGGTCAGTGCATTGTTTACCTCATATTTTTCAAAAGTAGCCTTGTCATGACGATGCAAATTTTTGGTTAGCCTTTTCAAATTGCCATCGCACTTGTGTTTTGTTTGCGCACAACGATGGCTGCTAACCAGGTCGAAAGACACACTCGCGCTCCCACGCCACTGGCCTCACCCTTAATGACGTTCATTAAATGGCATTGGCGCAAGGCTCCGTCCTCCATAATACCCCCCCCTTTTTTTTTTGAACAGGCATCAGATCAGCTCACATTTGTTGTAATGGAAAAATCATGATGTCAGAGAGAACCCCCCCCCCCCCCACCCCCCATTGTATTCTTGTCCCTTGCTATAGTCAGTTGCTCCCAGTTTCCATGCATTTTGCACACAGATGTAATGACGATATCCTTTTCATGTCAACCTTGCCATCTCGGTGAGGGAGTTGTTCATCACACAACAACCTGGATAATTGCATCACGTTCACTTTGAGAGAAGGAGGCTTTGTAATTGACATTTATCTAATCACAAGGCCTCCCGTGAGTCTGGCCGCTCACTCGCCCCGCTTGCGTCCCGGCTGTAATTGCACGAGATGCATGTGATACTCGGCTTAATTGCGCATGAAACATTGAGCTGGAGTATATCAGGACACCATCTTTTGTTAATGACTGCGTCTCTTATGTTTTCTCCCCGCTCTCCTTACAGATGTTCTGAAGGTAAGATTTGGAAACGGACTGTTTCCGATACATGTATTCCCAATCTCATCCATAGTAGTGTGCTGTAGTAAGAAATCGTTTGCATACTGTCAAACGAACCACGTCTGTGCCCTCACACACAGCATGCAGAGAGCGAGAGTGCCCTGCACCCGACTCAGCCGCAAGTGTCCCCAAGTGTCGGGACGCAGACCTCCAGTCTAAGCGAGCCCTTGGATGAGAGGGCCTCCGCGGAGGACGCCGTGCGTCAGCAAAGTTCCACTCCGGCAGAAACGCGCTCCTCGCCATTCGAGGGCGGTCTGAAGCTGCCGATGACGGAAGAGGAAAAACGGGAGGATGAGGAGGGAGACGGTTACAAGGAGGATTTACTGATGGGGGACGACCAGGTAGCAGACTTTGCCAGCTCGGTGTTGGCAGCCATCTCCTGCTGGCACTATAGAGCCCGGGCTTTGCTTTCTTCTCACTTCACAACGGTGAGGGTTTCCAGCCACCCACGGCTTCCCCGTTTCCTGCTCCATTCCGCTTGCTCACCGCTGCTCTCGACCCCTCTTTTCGCCCACGGTGGCCCGCGTCCCACTCTGCCTGTATGTCCGCATCCCACTAACAGCCGCATGCGCGTCATGCACGATGAATGAGTCAGTTTGTATTCATGTTGCGGTGGGCTGAAGCGCTCCCGTGCTGGCCTGGTCGCTGTGAACCACCAAGGTGCAAGGTGCCGGTTTTGGTCCGAGTTTGCACGGCTCGATGTCTGCCTGCCTTTGTCTTCTGTTTTCCTCCTGTTTCCTGTCTCGTGTCAATGAATGTCAGCATGATGCTGCGTTTCTTAATTACTTGGAAATGAAATTGGTGTCTTCATTTGCATTGCAACCGTCGGCTGAATGTGCCCCGCTTGACTTCAAAGGTTCATGCAGCCACCATGTTAAACATTTGTTTGCTCTTTGAGAAACATTTTCCCCTTCCCGAGTTTTCCCTAATCACCTCCAGTGTTACGGCACAGCGGATTCTCAATATGTGTCATTTCGTTTGGAAGGCTTCATAGTTTTCAAAGGCTATTTCAAGACAACAAATGTGTCTTCTGCTGAGCACCGCCTACATTTTTAAAAAGATTTTGTATGAATCTTTCAGGATGAAGAACTCAGTGATCTCGCTCAGCTGACCGACACGCCCAGAAAGGAGACTCGAGAACCCCCCAGCCATGAAGCAAAACCGCAAGATCCCGGCTCGGTGAATAAGTGGCCCGCTCACTCACTGCTACAATAGACAAGTCGAGTTGAGCAGGAGCGCCGCATTTCACTGTGGCCCGTCTAAATCGCGTGCCGCTCCTGCAGTCTGCACTGAGATTAGATTTCGGGTCCAACTGCAGCTCTCAAGTGAGGCAGGGCTCTTACTCGACTGAGCAGAGTGCACGTCAGACTTATTTTCTCTGGAATTCTCTCCAAATTGCACAGCATGCACTTTGGTCGTCCTCATCGAAGTCCGTCGGGCCTCTGAATGTAAACGCAAACGCATTCTCGAGTTGCAGATACTTTTTGATCGGACTGCTTAAATGACTTTGATGTGGTCCATTAACTCATTCAGTAACAACCAATTCTGGACCAAGTCTGAAAAGACGTTTAAAAACGTCTTTGGGAGTGAATGAGTTAAGATAATGGCAAGTGCAGAGTGCTTTCCGTCTTTCTCCAGCTTCCGATGTCTAATTGTGTCCCTTTTTTGTATATTTCTCTTTATTTTGTGATATTTCAGGTCCATTTGGAGGAGCTGCTCCCTTCAGACTGTATCACTCAAGCAAACATCATCCATCAACAGCCCGAGTCGTCGGTCTGCCCCTCCCCAGCGCCAGAGGCCGTCACTCCGGAGTCCGTTGAGACCTCGAGAGAAGCCGGTGAAGAAGAGGGGGGAGGGAGCGACTCGTCGGGTCTTCAAGTGGAGGAAACGAGTGCGCCGATGAGTAGCGAGCTCTCCGAGGAGGAGGAAGAAGAAGAGGAGGTGGTGGTGGTGGCCAGGAGTCAGAGCATCCTACCGTGTTCCGTGTTAGATCAAGCGAGTGTCATCGCCGAACGCTTCGTCACCGACCTGTCCCGGCGCAACAGCCTGGTCTCTGAGGATCTGGACTCTCTGGCCTGCTCCTCACCCTTGACCCCTAATGAAGTCTTCATAAGCCCTTCCACCTGCACGGACTCTGAAGAAAAGTGCCAAGAGTCGCCCTCCGTGTCGCCTTCTGAGCCACAGGTGACCCCCGAGACTGAGCCGTGTGCGCGTGAACCCGCCCTCACTGAGGGGGAACGTCGGTCCACCCTCTCCAAACAGGATCTCCTCCTGATCCACAAGGTAAGGAGATACTACGAGCACGCCGAGCACCAAGACGCCAACTTCAGCATCAAGCGCAGGGAAAGTCTCTCCTACATCCCAGCGGGTCTCGTCAGGCATTTGAGCCGACAACTTAACAATATTCCAGACCGGCACGAGGTCCCGGTCCACAGGAAAGTCCTCTCCCGTTGCAGGCCTACTTCTTGGTCCGTGTTTGACCTTCCGGGCATGGACCAGAGTCCAAATGCGGACATTCAGAAAAAGGCTCAACCGCAGAGATCAGAGGAAGTGAAGACGAGATCGCCTAGTGTCACGGATTCTTCTACCACAGATGAAGACTTCCGACCGTCATCGGAGATGATCAAAGTCTGGCAAGACATGGAGTCGGAAGAGGAAGTCCAGCAGACTGCAGAAGAGAAACAGACGTTCTTTGAGTGTTTGGACTCTTCGAAACGTAAACTCAGAAAGCAAACATCTCTGATTCTAGAAGAGAGTGAAACGAGTCCCTTATCTGATGCACTCGCGGAAGAGACGGACTCCGCTCAAGACTGCAAGCAGCTTCGAACCTTCATGACTCAAGGGAAGAGCCTGGTCCAGCTTCCCAGGCTCATTAGCTTCAGAACCAGTGTTGACGAGGACCAGATCTTACAGGACATGGGCAAGATGAAGAATAAGGTCTTCCAACTGGCACGGCAGTACAGCCAGCGCATCAAAAACAACCGGCCTATGGTCTGGCAGAGGAACCGGGAGGCCTCCACTCAACAAGGATTCAAGAACATGCCCGCTGTCCTTGAGGAGAAGCTCAAGAAAAAAGGTATATTTGATTTTTTTGGGAGGTTCTTTAATGAAAAACTTTATGATCGGGCTTCTTTCCACCCTAGGCCACATTAAAAACCATGAGAAAGCCAAGAGATTGTTGTCACATGTACTTGCCAGAAATTCCTGCAGTTTTGACAGTGAAGCGTGCCTCCCTTACTATTTTCTTCTCTTCATCAATCATCAGTTTGAAAGAGACATCCATGCACTTTTGGGCCGTATATTGTCCACTCAATGATGTGAATATTTAGTGCCTTGAGAATTCTTTTGTATCCGTCTCTCTGTAGACCAAGATTTGTTCTGAAAGACGCAAGTCCAAAACTTGCAAGAAAAGCTCACCCACTTGCAAGTCGGTCCGCGGAGCACATATCCCTGCGCTCGGTTTATGGCAGCAGACTCAACTCGTGTGCTCAACCATGTGTGCAGGTAAACCCAACCTGAGACTGCCCTTGACCGCTTGTGAACCGATGGTCATCCATGAGGTGAATACACCAAGTCCGCTCCAGACTCCGAGTTCTGCAGCCAGCTCCCGCAGCACGCTGACTGACCCGCAAAGCCCTCAGTTGGAGAATTTCCACTGGCCCGATGTCCAAGAGCTGCGCTCCAAATACAACCCCAGCAGACCTGACAGCGACTCCTCAAACGACGCATTGGAATGTTCTCCGGTCAACTGCAATTGCTGCTCTCGCACGGACACTCATCGAGACCTGACGCAGTGTTCAGTGACAAAACCTGAGACCTGGGACAAGGAGAGGGCGGAACAAGACTGGCCTCGGCCCCGGTCCAAGCTGCTTTGTAGGTGGGGCTCGCTGGAGTACATGCTTGGATCCCTGCCACTCCATGAAGTGCAGAACCTGCAGGAGCCCGTGCGGACCTGCTGTCCGAGCAGTCCGCCGTCTCTGACCGCCGCGCGATGCAGCGTCCTCGCAGAAGGAGACGAGCAACTGGAGGACAGCTCGCGATGTCCCGGCAAGTCAACTGCTCCGAGTTCAGCCAAGACGTCGGAAAGTCATCTGGTGAAGAGCTTACGGGAGAAGTTCCAGAGCTTGAGCACCAGCTCGTCAACATGTTAACTGCTAATATTTATCTTCACTAACCGTGAGTTTGTGCACCCTGTCTGTGCAGTGCAGTGCAGTCCACATTGGACTCACCCAGTACAGTACTGGTTTGTGTAGGGATGTTCTTGGTCTGTGCAAGGTCTTAAAAGAAGAAAAAACTGTGTGGCAATATTTGTACATTTGGGACTTTTCCTCTCTCCTTGGATGTAAATGTGTTAATTGACCCCTTACCCCTTGTTAGGAACATGACGATGATGATGATAGGCTTCCGTTTAATTCTCACTCACTGTTGTCGGTTTAATACGATCACTGTCAAAGCATAACAACAAGTGGCTGTGGGAAGAAGATTACCTCAACTAAGCTTACCGTGCACCAAAGAGTTTCTTTCATGTTTCACGTAAGTGTTAAAATCCTGTTGTGACAGCAGTCATTTGACTAATTACAGCTGTTTTCATGCATCACTGGAGCTTTATTCTTTTCCTCAAATGTTTATTTTTATTGAGTAATATTTATGAGGCTGCATTTGGGGGCAAGCGGAGGCATGTAAATAGCGACTGTATAAACTCCTTTTGAAAGCTTGCTATTCCAGAAAGACTACTTGAAGTTTGCCATATTTGCAACGAAAAGAGAAATGGTGCGTGGCCGCCGATGTCATGGACTGATGCGCGTACAGTATTTACGTGATGTATGTAGTCCACATCTGTCTGAGGCATCTTTATTTGAGAAGATGGCATTCGGCATGAATAAACCTGATTTTGTAATGGTCTCAAATGCACCGACTGCTGTATGCATGAACCAGTGCGAGTTCATCGTATACAAAATGGAGGAATACTGTAGTTGTGAATACAATAGCTCTTTGCCTGACTTGTTCATTTTGTCATATGTTCATTTACATATTACATTTTGACATGGCTCTGTTATGTTTCATTACTATTATATGTCACGCCTGAGGTTTCTTGGTGGCACAGTGGGCAACTGGTTAGCACACCGGCCTCACGGTGCAACGGTCCAGGGTTCGATTTCCCCCTCCACCGTCCCTGTGTGGAGTTTGAATGTTCTCACCGTGCCTGTGTGGATTTTCCACGGGTACTTCGGTTTCCTCCCACATTACAAAAACATGCATCGCAGGTTAATGAAAGACTCTTAAATTGTGTGCGATTGTGAGCGCGAATGGTTCTCGTCTGTGTGTAACCTGCGATTCGCTGGGAACCAGTTCCAGGTGTACACTCAGTTACCGCCGGAATTACAGTTTTACTCATTATTTTAATATATTAGCGGCGCAGAAGTGCTTGACAAGGAATATAGGCTACACGGCGCATACGCGTAAATGCGAGTTACGCGGCAAGCGGCAATAACGGAATCGCGTCGTAAAGCCGAGGACTCCCTGTATTCCAGAAAGTACGTACAGTATTGAGTTTGGACGATAATGGGGACGGCAGTGGCTCAATTTTTTTTCGTCTAAAAACGGCTAACTATACATGGTCGTTTTTTTCGTCTAAAAACGCCTTACTATACATGGTCGTTTTTTTCGGCTAAAAACGCCTTACTATACATGGTCGTTTTTTTTCGTCTAAAAACGGCTAACTATACATGGTCGTTTTTTTCGTCTATCCATCCATCCATCCATCTTCTACCGCTTATCCGGGGCCGGGTCGCGGGGCAGCAGCAAGCAGGGAAGCCCAGACTTCCCTCTCCTAGCTACTTCTTCCAGCTCTCCCGGGGATCTCGAGGCGTTCCCAGGCCAGCTGCGTGACATAGTCTTTCCAGCGTGTCCTGGGTCGTCCTCGGGTCTCTTCCCGTGGGACATGCCCGAACACCTCACTAGGAGGCGCTCAGGGGGCATCCGAATCAGATGCCCCAGCCACCTCATCTGGCTCCTCTCGATGTGGAGGAGAAGCGGCTCTACTTTGAGTCCCTCCCTCACCTTATCTCTAAGGGATAGCCCTGACACCCTGCGGAGAAAACTCATTTCGGCCGCTTGTATCCTGGATCTCGTTCTTTCGGTCACGACCCATAGCTCGTGACCATAGATGAGGGTTGGGACGTAGATCGACCGGTAAATTGAGAGCTTCGCCCTTTGGCTCAGCTCCTTCTTTACCACGACAGACCGATACAACGTCCGCATCACAGCAGACGCTGCACCGATCCGCCTGTCGATCTCTCGCTCCCTTCTGCCCTCACTCGTGAACAAGACCCCAAGATACTTAAACTCCTCCACTTGGGGCAAGATCTCCTCCCCGACCCGGAGAGGGCACTCCACCCTTTTCCGACTGAGGACCATGGTTTCAGATTTGGAGGTGCTGATCCTCATCCCAACCGCTTCACACTCGGCTGCGAAACGCTCCAATGATAGCTGGAGAGACCCGCTTGAAGGAGCCAGCAGCACCACATCATCTGCAAAAAGCAGAGATGCAATACTGAGGCCACCAAAACGGACCCCCTCAACGCTTCGGCTGCGCCTAGAAATTCTGTCCATAAAAGTTATGAACAGAATCGGCGACAAAGGGCAGCCTTGGCGTAGTCCCACTCTCACTGGAAACGATTCCGACTTACTGCCGGCAATGCGAACCAAACTCTGACATCGGTGGTATAGCGACCGAACAGCCCGTAACAAGGGGTTCGGTACCCCATACCCACGAAGCACCCCCCACAGAACTCCCCGAGGGACACGGTCAAACGCCTTCTCCAAATCCACAAAACACATGTAGACTGGTTGGGCGAATTCCCACATACCCGAGGACCCTGCTAAGGGTGTAGAGCTGGTCCACTGTTCCACGGCCGGGACGAAAACCACACTGCTCCTCCTCAATCCGAGGCTCGACTTCCTGACGGACCCTCCTCTCCAGCACCCCTGAATAGACCTTACCAGGAGGCTGAGGAGTGTGATCCCTCTGTAGTTGGAACACACCCTCCGGTCCCCCTTTAAAAAGAGGGACCACCACCCGGTCTGCCAATCCAGAGGCACTCTCCCCGCTGACCACGCGATGTTGCAGAGGCGTGTCAACCAGGACAGCCCCACAACATCCAGAGCCTTGAGGAACTCCGGGCGGATCTCATCCACCCTGGGGCCTTGCCACCGAGGAGCTTTTAACCACATCGGTGACTTCGACCACAGAGATAGGAGAGCCCACCTCAGAGTCCCCAGACTCTGCTTCCTCCAAGGAAGGCGTGCTGGTGGAGTTGAGGAGGTCTTGAAGTACTCCGCCCACCGGCTCACAACGTCCCGAGTCGAGGTCAACAGCGCCCCATCCCCACTGTACACAGTGTTAGTGGTGCACTGTTTCCCCCTCCTGAGACGTCGGATGGTGGACCAGAATTTCCTCGGCCGTCCGGAAGTCGGCTTCCATGGCCTCACCGAACTCCTCCCATGTCCGAGTTTTTGCCTCGGCGACCACCGAAGCCGCATTCCGCTTGGCCAGTCGATACCCGTCAGCTGCCTCTGGGGTCCCACAGGCCATAAAGGCCCGATAGGACTCCTTCTTCAGCTTGACGGCATCCCTTACTGCTGGTGTCCACCAGCGAGTACGGGGATTGCCGCCACGACAGGCACCAACTACCTTACGGCCACAACTCAGATTGGCCGCCTCAACAATAGAGGCACGGAACGTGGTCCATTCGGACTCAATGTCCCCCGCCTCCCCCGGAACATGGGAAAAGCTCTGTCGGAGGTGGGAGTTGAAACTCCTTCTGACAGGGGATTCCGCCAGACGCTCCCAACAAACCCTCACAATACGTTTGGGTCTGCCAGGACGGACCGGCATCTTCCCCACCATCGGAGCCCACTCACCACCAGGTGGTGATCAGTTGACAGCTCCGCCTCTCTTCACCCGAGTGTCCAAAACATGCGCCGCAAATCCGATGATACAACCACAAAGTCAATCATCGAACTGCGGCCTAGGGTGTCCTGGTGCCAAGTGCACATATGGACACCCTTATGCTTGAACAAGGTGTTCGTTATGGACAATCCGTGACGAGCACAGAAGTCCAATAACAAAACACCACTCGAAGTTCTGATCAGGGGGCCGTTCCTCCCAATCACGCCCCTCCAGGTCTCACTGTCGTTGCCCACATGAGCATTGAAGTCCCCAGCAGAACGAGGGAGTCCCCAGCAGGAGTACTCTCTAGCACACCCTCCAAGGACTCCAAAAGGGTGGGTATGCTGAACTGCTGTTGGGTGCGTATGCACAAACAACAGTCAGGACCCGTCCCCCCACCCGGGCGGAGGGAGGCTACCCTCTCGTCTACCGGTGTGAACCCCAATGTACAGGCACTGAGCCGGGGGGCAATGAGTATGCCCACACCTGCTCTGCGCCTCTCACCGTGGGCAACTCCAGAGTGGAATAGAGTCCAACCCCTCTCGAGAGAGCTGGTACCAGAACCCAGGCTGTGTGCGGAGGTAAGTCCGACTATATCCAGTCGAAACTTTTCAACCTCACACACCAGCTCGGGCTCCTTCCTGTAAGAGAGGTGACATTCCATGTCCCCAGAGCTAGCTTCTGCAGCCGAGGATCGGACCGCCAGGGTCCCCGCCTTTGGCTGCCGCCCAGCTCACATCGCACCCGACCCCTTTGGCCCCTCCCATGGGTGGTGAGCCCATGAGAAGGGGGACCCACGTTGCCTCTTCGGGCTGAGCCCGGCCGGGCCCCATGGGTGCAGGCCCGCCACCAGGCGCACGCCAACGAGCCCCACCCCAGGCCTGGCTCCAGAGGAGGCCCGGTGACCCACGTCCGGGCAAGGGAAACTGGGTTCCATTTATTTTGTCCATCATAAGGGTTTTTTCGCCTAAAAACGCCTTACTATACATGGTGGTTTTTTCGCTAAAACGCCTTACTATACATGGTGGTTTTTTCGCTAAAACGCCTTACTATACATGGTGGTTTTTTCGCTAAAAACGCCTTACTAAACATGGCTGTTTTTTCGCTAAAACGCCTTACTAAACATGGCTGTTTTTTCGCTAAAAACGCCTTACTATACATGGTCGTTTTTTCATCTAAAAACGCCTTACTATACATGGTCGTTTTTTTCGGCTA
Source organism: Hippocampus mohnikei (assembly GCA_026261675.1). NCBI lineage: Eukaryota > Metazoa > Chordata > Actinopteri > Syngnathiformes > Syngnathidae > Hippocampus > Hippocampus mohnikei. Next base: position 8,134,489 of record JAKGUB010000521.1, read on the forward strand.
AAAACGCCTTACTATACATGGTCGTTTTTTTCGTCTAAAAACGCCTTACTATACATGGTCGTTTTTTCGCTAAAAACGCCTTACTATACATGGTCGTTTTTTCGGCTAAAAACGCCTTACTATACATGGTCGTTTTTTCGCCTAAAACGCCTTACTGTACATGGTCGGTTTTTTTGTCTAAAACGCCTTACTATACATGGTCGTTTTTTCGCCTAAAAGGCCTGACTATACATGGTCGTTTTTCGTCTAAAACGGCTAACTATACATGGTCGTTTTTTCGTCTAAAAGGCCTTACTATACATGGTCGGTTTTTGGGGTTAAAACGCTTACTATACATGGTCGTTTTTCGCCTAAAACGCCTTACTATACATGGTCGTTTTTCGTCTAAAACGCCTTACTATACATGGTCGTTTTTTCGCTAAAAACGCCTTACTATACATGGTCGGTTTTTCGCTAAAAACGCCTTACTATACATGGTCGTTTTTTCGCCTAAAACGCCTTACTATACATGGTCGTTTTTTTTGTCTAAAACGCCTTACTATACATGGTGGTTTTTTCGCTAAAACGCCTTACTATACATGGTGGGTTTTTTCGCTAAAAACGCCTTACTAACATGGTGGTTTTTTTCGGCTAAAAACGCCTTACTAAACATGGCTGTTTTTTTCGGGTCAAAACGCCTTACTATACATGGTCGTTTTTTTCGCCTAAAAACGCCTTACTATACATGGTCGTTTTTTTCGTCTAAAAACGCCTTACTATACATGGTGGTTTTTTTCGGCTAAAAACGCCTTACTATACATGGTGGTTTTTTTCGGCTAAAAACGCCTTACTAAACATGGCTGTTTTTTTCGGGTCAAAACGCCTTACTATACATGGTCGTTTTTTTCGTCTAAAAGGCCTTACTGTACATGGTCGTTTTTTTTCGGCTAAAAACGCCTTACTATATATGGTCATTTTTTTCGGCTAAAAACGCCTTACTATACATGGTGGTTTTTTTTCGTCTAAAAACGCCTTACTATACATGGTCGTTTTTTTCGTCTAAAAACGCCTTACTATACATGGTCGTTTTTTCGCTAAAACGCCTTACTATACATGGTCGTTTTTCGTCTAAAACGCCTTACTATACATGGTTGTTTTTTCGGTCAAAACGCCTTACTATACATGGTCGTTTTTTTAGGCTAAAAACGCCTTACTATACATGGTCGTTTTTTTGGGCGAAAACGCCTTACTATACATGGTGTTTTTTCGCTAAAAACGCCTTACTATACATGGTCGTTTTTTCGCTAAAACGACTTACTATACATGGTCGTTTTTTCGCTAAAACGCCTTACTATACATGGTCGTTTTTTCGGTTAAAACGCCTTATTATACATGGTCGTTTTTCGCTAAAACGCCTTTCTATACATGGTCGTTTTTCGGGTTAAAACGCCTTACTATACATGGTCGTTTTTTCGCTAAAACGCCTTACTATACATGGTCGTTTTTTCGTCTAAAACGCCTTACTATACATGGTCGTTTTTGGGGTTAAAACGCCTTACTATACATGGTCGTTTTTCGCCTAAAACGCCTTACTATACATGGTCGTTTTTTCGCTAAAACGCCTTACTATACATGGTCGTTTTTTCGCCTAAAACGCCTTACTATACATGGTCGTTTTTCGTCTAAAACGCCTTACTATACATGGTCGTTTTTGTCTAAAACGCCTTACTATACATGGTCGTTTTTTTCGCCTAAAAAGGCCTTACTATACATGGTAGTTTTTTTCGTCTAAAAACGCCTGACTATACACGGTCGGTTTTTTTCGTCTAAAAACGGCTAACTATACATGGTCGTTTTTTTCGTCTAAAAAGGCCTTACTATACATGGTCGGTTTTTTGGGGTTAAAACGCCTTACTATACATGGTCGTTTTTTTCGTCTAAAAACGCCTTACTATACATGGTCGTTTTTTTCCGCTAAAACGCCTTACTATACATGGTCGTTTTTTTCGGCTAAAAACGCCTTACTATACATGGTTGTTTTTTTCGGGTCAAAACGCCTTACTATACATGGTCGTTTTTTTCGTCTAAAAAGGCCTTACTATACATGGTCGGTTTTTTGGGGTTAAAACGCCTTACTATACATGGTCAGTTTTTTTCCGCTAAGAACGCCTTACTATACATGGTCGTTTTTTTCGTCTAAAAAGGCCTTACTATACATGGTCGTTTTTTGGGGTTAAAACGCCTTACTATACATGGTCGTTTTTTTCGTCTAAAAACGCCTTACTATACATGGTCGTTTTTTGGCTAAAACGCCTTACTATACATGGTCGTTTTTTCGTCTAAAACGCCTTACTATACATGGTCGTTTTTTTCGTCTAAAAACGCCTTACTGTACATGGTCGTTTTTTTTGTCTAAAAACGCCTTACTATACATGGTCGTTTTCTTCGCCTAAAAAGGCCTTACTATACATGGTAGTTTTTTTCGTCTAAAAACGCCTGACTATACACGGTCGGTTTTTTTCGTCTAAAAACGCCTTACTATACATGGTCGTTTTTTTCGTCTAAAAAGGCCTTACTATACATGGTCGGTTTTTTGGGGTTAAAACGCCTTACTATACATGGTCGTTTTTTTCGTCTAAAAACGCCTTACTATACATGGTCGTTTTTTTCGTCTAAAAACGCCTTACTATACATGGTCGTTTTTTTCCGCTAAAAACGCCTTACTATACATGGTCGTTTTTTAAAAACGCCTTACTATACAAAAACGCCTTACTATACATGGTCGTTTTTTCGGTCAAAACGCCTTACTATACATGGTCGTTTTTCGTCTAAAAGGCCTTACTATACATGGTCGGTTTTTGGGGTTAAAACGCCTTACTATACATGGTCGTTTTTCGTCTAAAACGCCTTACTATACATGGTCGTTTTTTCGCTAAAACGCCTTACTATACATGGTCGTTTTTTCGCTAAAAACGCCTTACTATACATGGTCGTTTTTTCGCTAAAACGCCTTACTATACATGGTCGTTTTTTCGTCTAAAACGCCTTACTATACATGGTCGTTTTTTGTCTAAAAACGCCTTACTATACATGGTGGTTTTTTTCGGCTAAAAACGCCTTACTATACATGGTGTTTTTTTTCGGCTAAAAACGCCTTACTAAACATGGCTGTTTTTTTCGGGTCAAAACGCCTTACTATACATGGTCGTTTTTTTCGTCTAAAAACGCCTTACTATACATGGTCGTTTTTTGGGGTTAAAACGCCTTACTATACATGGTCGTTTTTTTCGTCTAAAAACGCCTTACTATACATGGTCGTTTTTTCGGCTAAAAACGCCTTACTATACATGGTCGTTTTTCGTCTAAAAACGCCTTACTATACATGGTCGTTTTTTCGCTAAAAACGCCTTACTATACATGGTCGTTTTTTTGGGCTAAAAACGCCTTACTATACATGGTCGTTTTTTTCGTCTAAAAACACCTTACTATACATGGTCGTTTTTTTGTCTTAAAACGCCTTACTATACATGGTCGTTTTTTTCGTCTAAAAACGCCTTACTATACATGGTTGTTTTTTTCGGGTCAAAACGCCTTACTATACATGGTCGTTTTTTTCGGCTAAAAACGCCTTACTATACATGGTCGTTTTTTCGGGTTAAAACGCCTTACTATACATGGTCGTTTTTTTCGTCTAAAAACGCCTTACTATACATGGTCGTTTTTTTCCGCTAAAAACGCCTTACTATATACATGGTCGTTTTTTCGCTAAAACGCCTTACTATACATGGTCGTTTTTTCGCTAAAACGCCTTACTATACATGGTCGTTTTTTGTCTAAAAACGCCTTACTATACATGGTCGTTTTTTCGCTAAAAACGCCTTACTATACATGGTCGTTTTTTCGCTAAAAACGCCTTACTATACATGGCTAAAAACGCCTTTTTTCGGTCAAAACGCCTTACTATACATGGTCGTTTTTTTCGTCTAAAACGCCTTACTATACATGGTCGTTTTTTGGGGTTAAACGCCTTACTATACATGGTCGTTTTTTCGCTAAAACGCCTTACTATACATGGTCGTTTTTTCGCTAAAACGCCTTACTATACATGGTCGTTTTTTCGCTAAAAACGCCTTACTATACATGGTCGTTTTTCGCTAAAACGCCTTACTATACATGGTCGTTTTTGGTCTAAAAACGCCTTACTATACATGGTCGTTTTTTCGCTAAAACGCCTTACTATACATGGTCGTTTTTTCGCTAAAACGCCTTACTATACATGGTCGTTTTTTCGCCTAAAACGCCTTACTATACATGGTCGTTTTTTCGCCTAAAACGCCTTACTATACATGGTCGTTTTTTTCGCTAAAAACGCCTTACTATACATGGTCGTTTTTTCGGTCAAAACGCCTTACTATATATACATGGTCGTTTTTTCGCTAAAAACGCCTTACTATACATGGTCGTTTTTTCGCTAAAACGCCTTACTATACATGGTCGTTTTTTCGCTAAAAACGCCTTACTATACATGGTCGTTTTTTCGTCTAAAAACGCTTACTATACATGGTCGTTTTTTCGCTAAAAACGCCTTACTATACATGGTCGTTTTTTCGTCTAAAACGCCTTACTATACATGGTCGTTTTTTGTCTAAAACGCCTTACTATACATGGTCGTTTTTTCGCTAAAAACGCCTTACTATACATGGTCGTTTTTTCGCTAAAAACGCCTTACTATACATGGTCGTTTTTTCGGTCAAAACGCCTTACTATACATGGTCGTTTTTCGTCTAAAAGGCCTTACTATACATGGTCGGTTTTTTGGGGTTAAAACGCCTTACTATACATGGTCGTTTTTTCGTCTAAAACGCCTTACTATACATGGTCGTTTTTTCGCCTAAAACGCCTTACTATACATGGTCGTTTTTTCGTCTAAAACGCCTTACTATACATGGTCGTTTTTTCGCTAAAACGCCTTACTATACATGGTCGTTTTTTTGGGCTAAAACGCCTTACTATACATGGTCGTTTTTTCGCCTAAAACACCTTACTATACATGGTCGTTTTTTGTCTTAAAACGCCTTACTATACATGGTCGTTTTTTCGTCTAAAACGCCTTACTATACATGGTCGTTTTTTCGGTCAAAACGCCTTACTATACATGGTCGTTTTTTTCGCTAAAACGCCTTACTATACATGGTCGTTTTTTCGGTCAAAACGCCTTACCTAAAACGCCTTACTATACATGGTCGTTTTTTCGTCTAAAAACGCCTTACTATACATGGTCGTTTTTTCGCTAAAACGCCTTACTATACATGGTCGTTTTTTCGCTAAAAACGCCTTACTATACATGGTCGTTTTTTCGCTAAAACGCCTTACTATACATGGTCGTTTTTTTGTCTAAAACGCCTTACTATACATGGTCGTTTTTTCGCTCAAAACGCCTTACTATACATGGTCGTTTTTTCGCTAAAACGCCTTACTATACATGGTTGTTTTTTTCGGTCAAAACGCCTTACTATACATGGTCGTTTTTTCGTCTAAAAAGGCCTTACTATACATGGTCGTTTTTTGGGGTTAAAACGCCTTACTATACATGGTCGTTTTTTCGCTAAAACGCCTTACTATACATGGTCGTTTTTTCGCTAAAAACGCCTTACTATACATGGTCGTTTTTTCGCTAAAAACGCCTTACTATACATGGTCGTTTTTTGGGGTTAAAACGCCTTACTATACATGGTCGTTTTTTTCGCTCAAAACGCCTTACTATACATGGTCGTTTTTTGGCTAAAAACGCCTTACTATACATGGTCGTTTTTTGGGGTTAAAACGCCTTACTATACATGGTCGTTTTTTGGTCTAAAAACTCCTTACTATACATGGTCGTTTTTTCGTCTAAAAACGCCTTACTATACATGGTCGTTTTTTCGCTAAAAACGCCTTACTATACATGGTCGTTTTTTCGCCTAAAACGCCTTACTATACATGGTCGCTTTTTTCGCTAAAACGCCTTACTATACATGGTTGTTTTTTCGGTCAAAACGCCTTACTATACATGGTCGTTTTTTAGGCTAAAACGCCTTACTATACATGGTCGTTTTTGGGCTAAAACGCCTTACTATACATGGTCGCTTTTTTCGCCTAAAAACGCCTTACTATACATGGTCGTTTTTTCGCTAAAACGCCTTACTATACATGGTCGTTTTTTCGCTAAAACGCCTTACTATACATGGTCGTTTTTTCGCTAAAAACGCCTTACTATACATGGTCGTTTTTTCGCTCAAAACGCCTTACTATACATGGTCGTTTTTTCGTCTAAAACGCCTTACTATACATGGTCGTTTTTGGGGTTAAAACGCCTTACTATACATGGTCGTTTTTTCGTCTAAAACGCCTTACTATACATGGTCGTTTTTTCGTCTAAAACGCCTTACTATACATGGTCGTTTTTTCGTCTAAAACGCCTTACTATACATGGTCGTTTTTTGTCTAAAAACGCCTTACTATACATGGTCGTTTTTTCGTCTAAAACGCCTTACTATACATGGTCGTTTTTTCGCCTAAAACGCCTTACTATACATGGTCGTTTTTGGGGTTAAAACGCCTTACTATACATGGTCGTTTTTTCGCCTAAAACGCCTTACTATACATGGTCGTTTTTTCGCTAAAAACGCCTTACTATACATGGTCGTTTTTTCGTCTAAAACGCCTTACTATACATGGTCGTTTTTTCGCCTAAAACGCCTTACTATACATGGTCGTTTTTTCGTCTAAAACGCCTTACTATACATGGTCGTTTTTTCGCCTAAAAACGCCTTACTATACATGGTCGTTTTTTCGCCTAAAAACGCCTTACTATACATGGTCGTTTTTTCGTCTAAAACGCCTTACTATACATGGTCGTTTTTTCGCCTAAAACGCCTTACTATACATGGTCGTTTTTTCGCCTAAAACGCCTTACTATACATGGTCGTTTTTTCGTCTAAAACGCCTTACTATACATGGTCGTTTTTTCGCTAAAACGCCTTACTATACATGGTCGTTTTTTCGCTAAAACGCCTTACTATACATGGTCGTTTTTTCGCTAAAACGCCTTACTATACATGGTCGTTTTTTCGTCTAAAAACGCCTTACTATACATGGTCGTTTTTTCGCTAAAACGCCTTACTATACATGGTCGTTTTTTCGCTAAAACGCCTTACTATACATGGTCGTTTTTTCGCTAAAAACGCCTTACTATACATGGTCGTTTTTTCGCTAAAACGCCTTACTATACATGGTCGTTTTTTCGTCTAAAACGCCTTACTATACATGGTCGTTTTTTCGTCTAAAACGCCTTACTATACATGGTCGTTTTTTCGCTAAAACGCCTTACTATACATGGTCGTTTTTTCGGCTAAAACGCCTTACTATACATGGTCGTTTTTTCGCTAAAACGCCTTACTATACATGGTCGTTTTTTCGTCTAAAAACGCCTTACTATACATGGTCGTTTTTTCGCTAAAACGCCTTACTATACATGGTCGTTTTTTCGTCTAAAACGCCTTACTATACATGGTCGTTTTTTCGCTAAAAACGCCTTACTATACATGGTCGTTTTTTCGCTAAAACGCCTTACTATACATGGTCGCTTTTTTCGCTAAAACGCCTTACTATACATGGTCGTTTTTTCGCTAAAACGCCTTACTATACATGGTCGTTTTTTCGCTAAAACGCCTTACTATACATGGTCGTTTTTTCGCTAAAACGCCTTACTATACATGGTCGTTTTTTCGCTAAAAACGCCTTACTATACATGGTCGTTTTTTCGCTAAAACGCCTTACTATACATGGTCGTTTTTTCGCTCTAAAACGCCTTACTATACATGGTCGTTTTTTCGCTAAAACGCCTTACTATACATGGTCGTTTTTTCGCTAAAACGCCTTACTATACATGGTCGTTTTTTCGCTAAAACGCCTTACTATACATGGTCGTTTTTTCGCTAAAAACGCCTTACTATACATGGTCGTTTTTTCGCTAAAACGCCTTACTATACATGGTCGTTTTTTCGCTAAAACGCCTTACTATACATGGTCGTTTTTTCGCTAAAAACGCCTTACTATACATGGTCGTTTTTTCGCTAAAACGCCTTACTATACATGGTCGTTTTTTCGCTAAAAACGCCTTACTATACATGGTCGTTTTTTCGCTAAAACGCCTTACTATACATGGTCGTTTTTTCGCTAAAAACGCCTTACTATACATGGTCGTTTTTTCGCTAAAACGCCTTACTATACATGGTCGTTTTTTCGCTAAAAACGCCTTACTATACATGGTCGTTTTTTCGCTAAAAACGCCTTACTATACATGGTCGTTTTTTCGCTAAAAACGCCTTACTATACATGGTCGTTTTTTCGCTAAAACGCCTTACTATACATGGTCGTTTTTTCGCTAAAACGCCTTACTATACATGGTCGTTTTTTCGCTAAAAACGCCTTACTATACATGGTCGTTTTTTCGCTAAAACGCCTTACTATACATGGTCGTTTTTTCGCTAAAACGCCTTACTATACATGGTCGTTTTTTCGCTAAAACGCCTTACTATACATGGTCGTTTTTTCGCTAAAACGCCTTACTATACATGGTCGTTTTTTCGCTAAAAACGCCTTACTATACATGGTCGTTTTTTCGCTAAAACGCCTTACTATACATGGTCGTTTTTTCGCTAAAACGCCTTACTATACATGGTCGTTTTTTCGCTAAAACGCCTTACTATACATGGTCGTTTTTTCGTCTAAAACGCCTTACTATACATGGTCGTTTTTTCGCTAAAACGCCTTACTATACATGGTCGCTTTTTTCGCTAAAACGCCTTACTATACATGGTCGTTTTTTCGCTAAAACGCCTTACTATACATGGTCGTTTTTTCGCTAAAACGCCTTACTATACATGGTCGTTTTTTCGCTAAAAACGCCTTACTATACATGGTCGTTTTTTCGCTAAAAACGCCTTACTATACATGGTCGTTTTTTCGCTAAAACGCCTTACTATACATGGTCGTTTTTTCGCTAAAACGCCTTACTATACATGGTCGTTTTTTCGCTAAAACGCCTTACTATACATGGTCGTTTTTTCGCTAAAACGCCTTACTATACATGGTCGTTTTTTCGCTAAAACGCCTTACTATACATGGTCGTTTTTTCGCTAAAAACGCCTTACTATACATGGTCGTTTTTTCGGCTAAAACGCCTTACTATACATGGTCGTTTTTTCGCCTAAAACGCCTTACTATACATGGTCGTTTTTTCGCTAAAACGCCTTACTATACATGGTCGTTTTTTCGGCTAAAACGCCTTACTATACATGGTCGTTTTTTCGCTAAAACGCCTTACTATACATGGTCGTTTTTTCGCTAAAACGCCTTACTATACATGGTCGTTTTTTCGCTAAAACGCCTTACTATACATGGTCGTTTTTTCGCTAAAACGCCTTACTATACATGGTCGTTTTTTCGCTAAAAACGCCTTACTATACATGGTCGTTTTTTCGCTAAAAACGCCTTACTATACATGGTCGTTTTTTCGCTAAAAACGCCTTACTATACATGGTCGTTTTTTCGCTAAAACGCCTTACTATACATGGTCGTTTTTTCGCTAAAACGCCTTACTATACATGGTCGTTTTTTCGCTAAAAACGCCTTACTATACATGGTCGTTTTTTCGCTAAAACGCCTTACTATACATGGTCGTTTTTTCGCTAAAACGCCTTACTATACATGGTCGTTTTTTCGCTAAAAACGCCTTACTATACATGGTCGTTTTTTCGCTAAAACGCCTTACTATACATGGTCGTTTTTTCGCTAAAACGCCTTACTATACATGGTCGTTTTTTCGCTAAAACGCCTTACTATACATGGTCGTTTTTTCGCTAAAACGCCTTACTATACATGGTCGTTTTTTCGCTAAAAACGCCTTACTATACATGGTCGTTTTTTCGCTTAAAACGCCTTACTATACATGGTCGTTTTTTCGCTAAAAACGCCTTACTATACATGGTCGTTTTTTCGCTAAAACGCCTTACTATACATGGTCGTTTTTTCGCTAAAACGCCTTACTATACATGGTCGTTTTTTCGCTAAAACGCCTTACTATACATGGTCGTTTTTTCGCTAAAACGCCTTACTATACATGGTCGTTTTTTCGCTAAAACGCCTTACTATACATGGTCGTTTTTTCGCTAAAACGCCTTACTATACATGGTCGTTTTTTCGGCTAAAACGCCTTACTATACATGGTCGTTTTTTCGGCTAAAACGCCTTACTATACATGGTCGTTTTTTCGCTAAAACGCCTTACTATACATGGTCGTTTTTTCGCTAAAACGCCTTACTATACATGGTCGTTTTTTCGCTAAAACGCCTTACTATACATGGTCGTTTTTTCGCTAAAACGCCTTACTATACATGGTCGTTTTTTCGCTAAAACGCCTTACTATACATGGTCGTTTTTTCGCTAAAACGCCTTACTATACATGGTCGTTTTTTCGCTAAAACGCCTTACTATACATGGTCGTTTTTTCGCTAAAACGCCTTACTATACATGGTCGTTTTTTCGCTAAAACGCCTTACTATACATGGTCGTTTTTTCGCTAAAACGCCTTACTATACATGGTCGTTTTTTCGCTAAAACGCCTTACTATACATGGTCGTTTTTTCGTCTAAAACGCCTTACTATACATGGTCGTTTTTTCGCTAAAACGCCTTACTATACATGGTCGTTTTTGGGGTCTAAAACGCCTTACTATACATGGTCGTTTTTTCGTCTAAAACGCCTTACTATACATGGTCGTTTTTTCGCTAAAACGCCTTACTATACATGGTCGTTTTTTCGCCTAAAACGCCTTACTATACATGGTCGTTTTTTCGCCTAAAACGCCTTACTATACATGGTCGTTTTTTCGTCTAAAACGCCTTACTATACATGGTCGTTTTTTCGCTAAAAACGCCTTACTATACATGGTCGTTTTTTCGCCTAAAACGCCTTACTATACATGGTCGTTTTTTCGCCTAAAACGCCTTACTATACATGGTCGTTTTTTCGTCTAAAACGCCTTACTATACATGGTCGTTTTTTCGTCTAAAACGCCTTACTATACATGGTCGTTTTTTCGTCTAAAACGCCTTACTATACATGGTCGTTTTTTCGTCTAAAACGCCTTACTATACATGGTCGTTTTTTCGTCTAAAACGCCTTACTATACATGGTCGTTTTTTCGCCTAAAACGCCTTACTATACATGGTCGTTTTTTCGTCTAAAACGCCTTACTATACATGGTCGTTTTTTCGTCTAAAACGCCTTACTATACATGGTCGTTTTTTCGTCTAAAACGCCTTACTATACATGGTCGTTTTTTCGTCTAAAACGCCTTACTATACATGGTCGTTTTTTCGCTAAAACGCCTTACTATACATGGTCGTTTTTTCGCTAAAACGCCTTACTATACATGGTCGTTTTTTCGCTAAAAACGCCTTACTATACATGGTCGTTTTTTCGCTAAAAACGCCTTACTATACATGGTCGTTTTTTCGCTAAAAACGCCTTACTATACATGGTCGTTTTTTCGCTAAAAACGCCTTACTATACATGGTCGTTTTTTCGTCTAAAAACGCCTTACTATACATGGTCGTTTTTTCGTCTAAAAACGCCTTACTATACATGGTCGTTTTTTCGTCTAAAAACGCCTTACTATACATGGTCGTTTTTTCGGATAAAAACGCCTTACTATACATGGTCGTTTTTTCGCTAAAAACGCCTTACTATACATGGTCGTTTTTTCGCTAAAAACGCCTTACTATACATGGTCGTTTTTTGGGTCTAAAACGCCTTACTATACATGGTCGTTTTTTCGTCTAAAACGCCTTACTATACATGGTCGTTTTTTCGTCTAAAACGCCTTACTATACATGGTCGTTTTTTCGCCTAAAACGCCTTACTATACATGGTCGTTTTTTCGCTAAAACGCCTTACTATACATGGTCGTTTTTTCGCTAAAAACGCCTTACTATACATGGTCGTTTTTTCGCTAAAACGCCTTACTATACATGGTCGTTTTTTCGTCTAAAACGCCTTACTATACATGGTCGTTTTTTCGCTAAAAACGCCTTACTATACATGGTCGTTTTTTCGCTAAAACGCCTTACTATACATGGTCGTTTTTTCGCTAAAAACGCCTTACTATACATGGTCGTTTTTTCGCTAAAACGCCTTACTATACATGGTCGTTTTTTCGCTAAAACGCCTTACTATACATGGTCGTTTTTTCGCTAAAACGCCTTACTATACATGGTCGTTTTTTCGCTAAAAACGCCTTACTATACATGGTCGTTTTTTCGCTAAAAACGCCTTACTATACATGGTCGTTTTTTCGCTAAAACGCCTTACTATACATGGTCGTTTTTTCGCTAAAAACGCCTTACTATACATGGTCGTTTTTTCGCTAAAAACGCCTTACTATACATGGTCGTTTTTTCGCTAAAAACGCCTTACTATACATGGTCGTTTTTTCGCTAAAAACGCCTTACTATACATGGTCGTTTTTTCGCTAAAAACGCCTTACTATACATGGTCGTTTTTTCGGTCAAAACGCCTTACTATACATGGTCGTTTTTTCGCTAAAAACGCCTTACTATACATGGTCGTTTTTTCGCTAAAAACGCCTTACTATAAAACGCCTTACTATACATGGTCGTTTTTTCGCTAAAACGCCTTACTATACATGGTCGTTTTTTCAAAACGCCTTACTATAAAACGCCTTACTATACATGGTCGTTTTTTCGCTAAAACGCCTTACTATACATGGTCGTTTTTTCGTCTAAAACGCCTTACTATACATGGTCGTTTTTTCGCCTAAAACGCCTTACTATACATGGTCGTTTTTCGCTAAAACGCCTTACTATACATGGTCGTTTTTTCGCCTAAAACGCCTTACTATACATGGTCGCTTTTTCGCTAAAACGCCTTACTATACATGGTCGTTTTTGGGGTTAAAACGCCTTACTATACATGGTCGTTTTTTAGGCTAAAACGCCTTACTATACATGGTCGTTTTTTCGGCTAAAACGCCTTACTATACATGGTCGTTTTTTCGGTCAAAACGCCTTACTATACATGGTCGTTTTTTCGCTAAAAACGCCTTACTATACATGGTTGTTTTTTCGGTCAAAACGCCTTACTATACATGGTCGTTTTTTCGCTAAAAACGCCTTACTATACATGGTCGTTTTTTCGGTCAAAACGCCTTACTATACATGGTCGTTTTTTCGGTTAAAACGCCTTACTATACATGGTCGTTTTTTCGCTAAAACGCCTTACTATACATGGTCGTTTTTTCGTCTTAAAACGCCTTACTATACATGGTCGTTTTTTCGTCTAAAACGCCTTACTATACATGGTCGTTTTTTCGCTCTAAAACGCCTTACTATACATGGTCGTTTTTTCGCTAAAAACGCCTTACTATACATGGTCGTTTTTTCGCTAAAAACGCCTTACTATACATGGTCGTTTTTTCGCTAAAAACGCCTTACTATACATGGTCGTTTTTTCGCTAAAACGCCTTACTATACATGGTCGTTTTTTCGCTAAAAACGCCTTACTATACATGGTCGTTTTTTCGGTCAAAACGCCTTACTATACATGGTCGTTTTTGGGGTTAAAACGCCTTACTATACATGGTCGTTTTTTCGCCTAAAACGCCTTACTATACATGGTTGTTTTTTCGGTCAAAACGCCTTACTATACATGGTCGTTTTTTCGCTAAAACGCCTTACTATACATGGTCGTTTTTGGGGTTAAAACGCCTTACTATACATGGTCGTTTTTTCGCTAAAAACGCCTTACTATACATGGTCGTTTTTGGGGTTAAAACGCCTTACTATACATGGTCGCTTTTTTCGCCTAAAAACGCCTTACTATACATGGTCGTTTTTTCGCCTAAAACGCCTTACTATACATGGTCGTTTTTTCGCCTAAAACGCCTTACTATACATGGTCGCTTTTTTCGGCTAAAACGCCTTACTATACATGGTCGCTTTTTTCGCCTAAAAACGCCTTACTATACATGGTCGTTTTTGGGCTAAAACGCCTTACTATACATGGTCGTTTTTTCGCTAAAAACGCCTTACTATACATGGTGGTTTTTTCGCTAAAAACGCCTTACTATACATGGTCGTTTTTTCGCTAAAACGCCTTACTATACATGGTCGATTTTTTCGGTCAAAACGCCTTACTATACATGGTGGTTTTTTCGCTAAAACGCCTTACTATACATGGTGGTTTTTTCGCTAAAAACGCCTTACTATACATGGTGGTTTTTTCGCTAAAAACGCCTTACTATACATGGTGGTTTTTTCGCTAAAACGCCTTACTATACATGGTCGTTTTTTCGCTAAAAACGCCTTACTATACATGGTCGTTTTTTCGCCTCAAAACGCCTTACTATACATGGTCGTTTTTTCGCCTAAAACGCCTTACTATACATGGTCGCTTTTTTCGCTAAAAACGCCTTACTATACATGGTTGTTTTTTCGGTCAAAACGCCTTACTATACATGGTCGCTTTTTTCGCTAAAAACGCCTTACTATACATGGTCGCTTTTTTCGCTAAAAACGCCTTACTATACATGGTCGTTTTTTCGGTCAAAACGCCTTACTATACATGGTCGCTTTTTTCGCTAAAAACGCCTTACTATACATGGTCGGTTTTTGGGGTAAAAACGCCTTACTATACATGGTCGTTTTTTCGCCTAAAACGCCTTACTATACATGGTCGTTTTTTCGCTAAAACGCCTTACTATACATGGTCGTTTTTTCCGGTCAAAACGCTTTACTATACATGGTCGTTTTTTCGCTAAAACGCCTTACTATACATGGTCGCTTTTTTCGCTAAAACGCCTTACTATACATGGTTGTTTTTTCGGTCAAAACGCCTTACTATACATGGTCGCTTTTTTCGGTTAAAACGCCTTACTATACATGGTCGTTTTTTCGCTAAAACGCCTTACTATACATGGTCGCTTTTTCGCTAAAAACGCCTTACTATACATGGTCGCTTTTTCGCTAAAAACGCCTTACTATACATGGTCGTTTTTTTCGTCTAAAACGCCTTACTATACATGGTGGGTTTTTTCGCTAAAACGCCTTACTATACATGGTCGTTTTTTCGCTAAAAACGCCTTACTATACATGGTGGTTTTTTCGCTAAAACGCCTTACTATACATGGTGATTTTTTCGGTCAAAACGCCTTACTATACATGGTCGCTTTTTCGCCTAAAACGCCTTACTATACATGGTCGGTTTTTGGGGTTAAAACGCCTTACTATACATGGTCGTTTTTTCGCCTAAAACGCCTTACTATACATGGTCGCTTTTTTCGCTAAAAACGCCTTACTATACATGGTCGTTTTTTCGCTAAAAACGCCTTACTATACATGGTCGTTTTTTCGCTAAAACGCCTTACTATACATGGTCATTTTTTCGCTAAAACGCCTTACTATACATGGTTGTTTTTTCGGTCAAAACGCCTTACTATACATGGTCGTTTTTTCGTCTAAAACGCCTTACTATACATGGTCGTTTTTGGGGTTAAAACGCCTTACTATACATGGTCGTTTTTGGTCTAAAACGCCTTACTATACATGGTCGCTTTTTTCGTCTAAAACGCCTTACTATACATGGTCGCTTTTTTCGCTAAAAACGCCTTACTATACATGGTCGCTTTTTTCGCTAAAAACGCCTTACTATACATGGTCGTTTTTTCGTCTAAAACGCCTTACTATACATGGTCGTTTTTTTCGGCTAAAACGCCTTACTATACATGGTTGTTTTTTTCGGGTCAAAACGCCTTACTATACATGGTCGTTTTTTTAGGCTAAAAACGCCTTACTATACATGGTCGTTTTTTTGGGCGAAAACGCCTTACTATACATGGTTGTTTTTTTCGGCTAAAAACGCCTTACTATACATGGTGGTTTTTTTCGGCTAAAAACGCCTTACTATATATACATGGTGGTTTTTTTCGGCTAAAAACGCCTTACAATACATGGTCGTTTTTTTCGGCTAAAAACGACTTACTATACATGTTCGTTTTTTTCGGCTAAAAATGCCTTACTATACATGGTCGTTTTTTTCGGGTTAAAACGCCTTATTATACATGGTCGTTTTTTTCGGCTAAAAACGCCTTTCTATACATGGTCGTTTTTTTCGGGTTAAAACGCCTTACTATACATGGTCAGTTTTTTTCGGCTAAGAACGCCTTACTATACATGGTGTTTTTTTTCGGCTAAAAACGCCTTACAATACATGGTCGTTTTTTTCGGCTAAAAACGACTTACTATACATGTTCGTTTTTTTCGGCTAAAAACGCCTTACTATACATGGTCGTTTTTTTCGGGTTAAAACACCTTATTATACATGGTCGTTTTTTTCGGCTAAAAACGCCTTACTATACATGGTCGTTTTTTTCGGGTTAAAACGCCTTACTATACATGGTCAGTTTTACTATTCATCAGGGGTGTATAACATACGGCCGGACCCGGTCCGCAAGGAGGTTTGATCAGGCCCGCAGGATAACTTAAAAGTGAAAAAATGCACAAAAGACACGGAAATTAACATTTTTAATAGGGTGCAATTCATGGAATATCCACTAGGGGGAGACACTGTTTTGATCCGAGGAAAAGACAACATTGTCTTTCTCAGAGAAGAAGACAACAGCAGCCTCAGTCTGTCACTGAGACAGAACCAACACAATAAGCCTCATTTCATTTTTCAGAGTCTAAGGAAGATTGTTCTTGGGTCCTCCGTGCCACAAGAGGGAGTCACCTGCTCACCGCCAGAGTCCATCTACGAGCACAGAGCTGCAGGCAACACTTTTTGCTCTTCTTCCTGTTATTCGCAAGGTGCTGAAGTCAAACTTTGGGCCAGCCTGAAAAGTAGGAGACATTTACACTCGTTCAATGCACCATCATAGCTACTTTTTTGACTTTTTTTTTCTCCCCGAGGCAGCAGTAAACATGATCGGCTTCCTGCTCCCGAAAGATCTCCCTGGTAAGTTTCATACCCAACACATCTTTGTCTGCACAAGAAATTGACTTAACGTGTAACTCACGGATGCCTTTCCTCTCAGGTCAACACACCTGTCCCACGTTCTTCTCAAGAGCTGACCACTTCGCCACCCAGCAACAAGCAGACTGCCATCCAACTTGCAACTTTTTCCTCTGCTTTTGTGATTGTCTACTCTGCAAAAGAAATAAAGCTTGATTACAAAGAACACTTCAACTCAACTTCATTTTTAAATACATCACCACAATCTAACTTTGAAAAAAATATATATATATATTTTCTGCTCTGTGCCCCCTTTGCTGACGTTGTTTTTTACGTTGAGTCACAACAACAAAATTAAAGGAGCAATGTGGCGTAACAACTCGCCCCAATTGTCGACATCTATACACTCAGAGATCAACTGCGAAGTCAGTTTCAAATATTAAAATTACTCACTGAGAACACGGCTTGTGGACAGCGGAAAAACTTGCACATTGAACCGGATGTGGTACCGTTCTTGTGCTTGTACTTATTCTTCTTCTTGGTGAATTGGATGTCTTTATTTCATATCGTCCCCTACTGTCCGGGAAACCACAAAGGCGTTGGCAAGCAATCTGTGTGCAAAAACACAAAACACAAAATTAGGGCATATCTTGAAGAACCACAGATTTCAAGGGCAGCTAATCCATTGAGCTGGTGGAAATACCGAGCTTCCGTCTACCCTCGTTTGATTAAAGTAATGGAAAGTAGATTGTGCATTGTAGCAACATCTGTCCCATCAGAGAGGGTGTTCTCAAAGACTGGACAAATTGAAGTGTTCCAAGTTAAAGTATTTATTTAGTTTTGTTGACTGCAAATTTAAAATAAGGCAAGGAGTAGCTTATGTTTGTTTTGTTCACTGCTGCTGTTGCAGTTAATACTCACTATTTTTGTTATGATGCAGCATGTTTGATTGTTGTTGGTTGAAGTTTAATGTTGTTGCTTGTTTATTGTTTGGAGCCTTTTTAATGTTCAATAAAATAAGTAAAAAGCCATTTCTTTGCTTGATAATTGTTGCTATTTACATTCAGTAGAGTGCAATATTTAGTTCACCAAGTCATTTATCAAAATGTATGCTAAATTTGTCATAAATATTTAAAAGAAAAGCTAAAGTTAAAAGAGCCGTTTGAGAGCCAGGAGCGGCTCTTTTCACTGAGCCGATCTAAATGAACCGGATCACCGAAAAGAGCCGAGAATCCCATCACTACAAACAACCCCAGTTTTGCCTTCATATTGCCTTCAAAAGACGAGCATCAAGTTTGCAAACAGTAGTTAGAGCTACACCGGATGTTCGCGCGAAGCGGCCATCGCCGTAAAAGCATTTCCGTTCTCTTATTATTTCATGTGTTTTATTTTGACGCCTGTCATATTAGCTGTCTGTAATTGAGCGACTACCAGCACGGACCAAACTACAGGCGCGCACTACGCCGCCAAATGACTGCAAGCAACAGCACGGATATTCCTCTGTTGGCTATCATTTATTGTAAACTATTTTTCGTACTTTTGGAGCGGGGAAATTTTTTTTTAATGAAGAATGGGCTGTGCTATATCTGGCTTGGCTGAAACTGCAGATTTGGGAGAAAAGAGCACTCGCGATGCTGGTGGAAGGGGAGGAGAAGCACATCCCAGCCAAGACCAGATTGACATGATCAAGAAGTCGTGGAAAGTTATTAGGGACGACATAGCAAAAGTTGGCATCATAGTGTTTGTCAGGTAAGCCTGGTGACACTTTTTAATATTTACTCCCTACTATATTTACTCTGTGTCACTGGTAAATGTGCTGAAGTGAGTTGTTAGCAACAGAAAATATTCAATAATTGACTCAAATTTTACATATCTGAAATAAATACACATTTGATTTGCTTTAATGATCCCAATCAAGTGATGCGATGAGCCAAATCTGACCCTGGGTCCTTGACTTTTTGAGCCAATGATCCTTTGCTGCATGTTTCTGGAGTATCTATTTTGGAGAAAGCAAGCATGGGGAGAACGCGCAAACTCTTGATTCAAGATTCTAACCCGGAACCTCAAAGCTGTGGGGAAGAATTTCAAACCACTTGGACAACAAGTACGGAATGTTGACCTTTTAATACAATGCGTCTATTTAATATAATGGGTAGTTCTACAGAAATTCTGAATCATGCAAAATGTTGCCTTCCGTTTGTAACCAATTTTATCATGTGCTGTGCTGACATACTGCATCCGAGCCAGCATCCGCCTTCATGGTGACCCTGCAGTGCACCACTTATCACTCAAAAGCCTGGGGTAATAACAACACCCCCCCCATCACCTCTTATCACATCATAACGTTATATATAACAATGCACAGCTCAGGCTCCACGGCAGTTTATCATCAATGGCAACAGTAATGTATTGATTTGTGTGTGTGCGGGCGTGTGGGTGGAAGTTTAATGGGAAAGGAAGCATGTGACCATTTTATTAGGCCCACCTGCATAAGCTAATGATGCAGGAGAAAAATATTTACAAAGATAATAATGCCGGAGAAATATTAAGTGAATGTTTATTAGTGTGATTGACCATTGAGCTGTTTGTAAGATTTTGAATGGATCCTGACATTTTGACATGGGTTCGGGAAGACAAATTTTGTAGCGCATGGTTTTTGGAAGCTTTCCTTAACCAGGGAACAAGAGAAGTTCATGTGTGCTTTAGATAATTATAATTATTCAGAATATATGACACTTTAACGGTATGAATGGGACTAAATCAGAAATTAAAAATTACCTGGCAACAGTTCAGTTCAACAACTTTATTTGACGCTGGCGCAAGTACTGGCTTTGTGTATGGTGTACCTAATGTAGTGGCCAGTGAGTGTACCGTAAACGTGAAAAGACGCGGTGGATGTTTAGGCCTCAGCTGTAGGATGTAGAGCACAGGGGTCGTAGGTCATTTGGCTTGGAGCCCGATTGTTGCCATGTGTCCCCAGTGTGACCTGAGCGTGTTAGCCTGGGAATGGATGAGCCGCTCGCAGCTACCGCGGAGGCTCGTCGTGACTTCTATTGCAAAAGGAGACTTTTGTCTCCCTCCGCAAAGACGTTTTCTTCTATCGTGTTTCGATGAGACGAGACACATGCTTGAACATATGCAGCGGCAATTAAAATTCCATGTGAGCGTTTACAGTGACACATTGTGCGAAGAAGAGTGAGTCCGTTTTTCAAAAGAGGGGGCGAACCCACAAAAGAGCAGGAGCTTTGTATACGTTACCAGTGTAATGACAAGGTGAGGGACAAGAGCGTGAATAAAAATTAAAGAGGCCAATTTGTGCTATATTGTCTGCTCTGAAGTGTGTGTGAGAGAGAGAAATAGTGAATACATTTTACATCCTCGATGAATGCTGAAAAAAAGCCATTTGCGGATATTTGCGTCTTCAAAGCAGATTTTGTTTTTGTTCTTTTTATTCTATATCTTTCTCTCTCTTTTTATTGTATCTCTTTTTTTCTCTTTTTTTTCTCTTTACATAATAATAATAATAATAATAATAATACTAAAACAACCAGAGCCAGATCACAGTGGAGTGTGCTTTTGGAAGGCTAAAGGGCAGGTGGAAGATGCTTGTTCAGAGGCAATGGCTGCCACCTGGCAAGAGTTAAATCTATGATATATCTTTTTTATTTCTTTGCCATTTATCTTGGTAAGGCGGTTGAAAATTGATTCTCATTTGCAATGCCATCCTGGCAGCACAGTCTTTGAGGCAATGGTTTTCAAAGGATGGGAAACATTTACTGTACTAACACAAGAAAAAAATATGTCGTATTAGCCCTCCGCCCTTCAAGTCGATAAATTATTTCATCATACATTTTTTATAATTCGTCATGCCCAAGAGTCAAAACAGACGCGAAAATCATCAATGCATTACAGATTGACCCACAGAAGACACGCGTTGAGTAGAGTTAGCAATTTCTTTCCCGATGCAAAAAATCGGGACAACCCAACAACCCCTCAAAGCGTTCCGGTTAGGTACACGAAGACCCTGATGTCTAGGAGGTACTTACGTAGACCATGGTGTAACCTCCCAGACCAAGAAATATTTTTGTGAGTGAACAAGGGGATTACACAAACTACCAGGGTACATTCCAGGACAGTTCCAGATTTGGTTCCTGCGGTCTAGAAGCCCCTAATGATTAAGAAGGCGAAAGAAGAATACAAAGTGACGCATAATGACCTTTTGTTTGCCAAACCTCAGACTGTGGTCCAAATGAGCAACAAAAGGCGTATTGAGGTGGTTGACAGGCGGGGGAGTGACGATGACAGGCTGCTCCTCTCACAGCGTCACCCTTGTCTGCTTGATGCTGTCGTCTTGGTAACAGACTCTTCGAGACCCACCCTGAATGCAAGGACGTGTTCTTCCTGTTCCGAGATGTCAAGGACCTGGAGAGATTGCGGACCAGCCGCGAACTCAGAGCACACGGACTACGGTAAGTGACATGGTCAGTGTGGTCTATTAACCACTGTGATATATATGTACAGTAAGTTAAGACTCACAGACTTCCCTACCTTGTACAGCCATCTACTGCGCATGCGCTGAAAAAAAAACATTTTGTAACATTTCACAGACGATCAGGAAACCGTTTCAAGAACGATTCAGTGGGATGAGTTGTAACTTTTGTCATGTTTATGAATGTGTAAAATAATGAAAGGCACTTGTAAGCCCTATCTATTGAAGTACATTGTTTTCTTCTGATACAAGAGCGGGTGGTGACTTGGGAATAGTCAAATGCAGGTTGCACGGTGTGTGACTTACTGGCGATCAGTTCAGGGTGTAGTCTGTCTTCACCCGAAGTCAGCTGGAATAGGCTCCAGCAACTCCACATGACCCTGTTCAGGATAAAGTGGCGTTGAAAATGAATGGTTGGATGCAGGTTCCAGGGTAGCAACAATTAACAACCACTGCAATTATTACTGTGCACTTTCCAACACAATATTTTGGAATGCAAAGCTAGTTTTTCATCATCGGATTCTAAAAAGAGCAACACTTCTGTGGAAATCACAATAGAAGAGTCACTCTCGAGTCGAGTCTTCTTCTCAAGACGCCACTTTTCCGTGAATGAGACGAAACGTGAAGTCATGCTGCATGCGGCGCAGTCCAAGTTGTCAAATAATTATAACGTTCCACTCCGGCGGCTTGCCAGTTTGTCTGAGGCAGCCAATTATTGCCTGCTGAGATAAAGATGCGTAAGCTTGCGTGACAGACAGCGGCACAAGCGCACGCACACACACACACAGACACGCTGGCTTGACTCGCGCAAATGTGAACTCAATGAATGGATGCGCAATCAAAGTCACGTCGCCATTTGAGCAGCCCAAGAGTGAAATGTCAGCAGGCTTCCACCACGGAGCTGCCGTTTCGCTCTCAGATCCAAGTTGATCAGGCAAGACGACTCTCGTCTCCTCTTTTTCAGAGTCATGTCTTTTATTGAGAAAAGCGTGGCCAGGTTGGACCAACTGGAGCGACTGGAGGCTCTGGCGGAGGAGCTGGGAAAAAGCCATTACCACTACAATGCCCCTCCGCAATACTACAGCGTAAGACCTCACTTCTTTCCATTGGAGGGGTGGTCTCGATGCCACATGGCACGATTCGATGCTGCTGATCGAGTTTCAACAGTTTTTTTTTTCCCCAGTCCCTTTGGTGCATTTCTTAGATCAGAATTGAAATTTGTAAAATAATCTGAGTTTCTCAAAACTTTTTCGTACAGCTCTCAAAAGTAAATACTTGCATCACTGAAATAACTCGGTGCCATCCGAACGACACGCAACCGGTTCAGGGTGTCCCCCGCCTACTGCCCGAAGATGGCTGAGAGACTCCAGCACCCCCCCGCAATCCTTGTGAGATTAAAGCCGATCAGAAAATGGATGGATGGATGTGTGCAAATTGCTAGTCAATCTTGGCTTGAACCAGTTTTGGTCCGACCAACAAATCAAAGGTTGCAAAAATCAATAATTGATTACAATTTCGTGAAACAAATATTTCAATTGTAGCTCAGTGTTAAGGCCGTGCTGGCCCTGACCGTTCGCCATCGTTTCACATTGTCTCGGCAGTATGTCGGAGCAGAATTCATCAGTGCCGTGCAGCCCATCTTGAAGGACAGATGGACCGCTGAGCTTGAGGAGGCTTGGAAGGTGATCACAACTTTTAAGACTACAACCACTGTAGGCACCCCCCACACACACACACACACAATGAAAAAATGTTTCATGTCACCGCAAAAACGGAAAAGTTCGTGATAATATCAAACATGTTTTCTTCTTGCCGTAAGGCCCAGACTGATCTAAACTAGCTAAGATTCACCGCCTGACATCAAAGGGTCGAGATGACGTGAGCGCTGGTGACTCTGAAACGTCCTCGTAGACTGAAAATTGTTGGGTGTGAGCCCCGCAATAACTGGTTCATGACCAACATTTTTGGGTGGATTTTGGCCCCCATAAATCAAAGTCTAAAACTCACCAAACACCAAGCAATGCATCTTAACTGGACAATCTGTAAAAAAAAAAGATAGATTTAAAAAATATATGTATCAAGATTGTGGTCATTAAAATGACAAATACAGTCAAACCTCGGTTTTCGACCATAATCCGTTCCAGAAGGCTGTTCAAAAACCGAAACCACGCTCTTTGAAATTAAAAAAATGTTGATTGAACACTGTTCACAATGGAATGCAACACGAGGAAGCGTCACTTCCTTGTGTAAGGAAGGCGAGAGGAGTCAAGTGACGCATTCAAGTGCGCTCAGTTTGTTCGAGAACCGAAATTCGGTCGTCATGCGAGGCATAAAAAAAACTCGAAATTTTTGGTCAAAAAACGATTTGATCGAGAACAGAGACGTTCGAAAAACAAGGTTTGACTGTACACCGAGCCTGCTTATTTTGCCTCATGAAAAAATATATTTTATTAGAAAAACATTTGTTTTAGCACAAGTTAAATAGCAAAGTAATACTAATCTTAATATTCAACATCCATATTGCATGTTTTATCGCAGCCCTAACTTGGACTTTCCTCTCCTTCATGGCTTTTGCACAATTTTGTGGCCTCTTAATTGTATTTTAGAAATAGCACCAAAAAAAAAACAAATTGGTGTTTTGTTTTCGAATAGCTTAGAAACATAACGAGTTAATTTTGAATAGAGGACACAAAAGATGCAGGGATAGTCAAGTAGCAAAAGTCCAAATTACAGAAAAGATTTTATTTGGATGGAAGCCGCTTTCAGGCCATGAATACTAAAACAATAAATCAAGCAGTAACCAATCTCTCGTGCCATATGATGACAAATTCTGAAACCGGTTCCAACTAGCTCACAGGGTGACTTAATTTTGTACTCACCAGTGTGCTCGATTCCAGACTATGTTCCAGTACGTGACCCGCCTGATGAAGAAAGGCTACGAAGACCGAGAGAACCAGGGGCAGCCTCCCCCAAGGAAAGAGGACACAAGAGGAACACAGCACCATGAGCGGCTCACCAAGTCTTGGTGTACATGTTCGCCCTTTGTTAGCAGAATGGACCCAAACACAACAGTGACCTTTTTTTTTTTTTTTTTAACAGCACTTTATTTGTCAACTTAAATGCCGCTGCAGGACTGCCACAGCACGCGGCCCCGCTCGCTCAAGATTCTCTGTCCACAAACGCGCCTTTCAGTACATCTGAAACTTGTAGATGATTTTGTGCAATTAAAACTCGCAGGCTGAAATCAAATTCATATTTTCAATTAACGTGAAGCTTTTGATAGAAAATTGTGTTTGACAAAGAAAGAGGGCTAGTGTGGCAGCTGAAGGAGGCCCTCACCATTCGACTTATTTCATTGCAAAAATAACTACTTGAAACTCATTTCCTGGGATTTTAGCAAAACATTTCCATGCACCCCTTGCGGCAAATTCATACATTTTAAAATATCCACCCCACCCACTCCAAAAAAAAAAAGGCAAACATAGAAAGTGACTGCTTTGATGCTCCTAATTTGAACATAAATAGTGAGTGTAGTCACTTGACCCGCAATTTTTTTTTTTTTAAACTCATCAAACGGTGTTGCTCTTCTCCAAAGTTCGATTTGTGCATTCCAAGAAATCCTCCCAGATGGCACGAAAACAGTCGTCGAGGACACAAAATAAAAGTGGTCACTGGGTGGACGAGCACGCATTGTGAGGGGAGACTGACTGGTGAGACCCGCTTCCATCGTGTCAGATTTGAACGGGATCAGTTCCTGGGCCTTTGAGCTTGCTGCTCACTGGGTGGCTTTGGTTTTCTTGCTTTTGCTCTTCTTGTCTTTCTTTTTCAGTCCGTCGATGTGCGCCCGCAAGAGGTTGGAGTACGCCTGCAAGTGGTTGCTCCCATCAGTGTACATCACGTCATTCAACATCAAGGACTTCCTTAATCGCGGCAGGTGGCATTTAATTGACCGAAGGCCGTTAATCGCCTACATACGTAGATTTAATGCAAAATAAATATAAAAAGGCACATTTTGCTCGAGAATGAAAATTCAGTGCAGCGCTACACCCACTGCTACGATATTACGCCATCTCTCCATCACCATTCAAGCCACGATTAATGATAAAAGAAATCAAATTGCCAAAACATACCATCTGAAACTTGATTACTTCTTTGGTGCTCACCTGCAGGACAAAAATGGAGATAACATAGTTAAGCAGGAGGAGCAAATGCTAGTAAGGTATTCAAATTCAACAATAGGCTCACCACTGTGCTTATTTTCTTCTTGCCATCCGAAGCTCTGAGAAGACATTTATTGTCTGCAGGCTCAAAGGACTCCGAGTTGCCTTTCCTGGGCACTGGCTTGGTCCTCCCATCATCTGGAGGACAAAATACAGAGAGCCAATGACCACAAAGTGCTTTGCACGGAGACAGCCCATTTGTTCAGATTCAGTAACCTGTTGTCCCACTGGAAAAAATGCACGGAGAACTATCGTCTTCCAAATATAAATTAACTGTTAATCCATAGAACATTTCAAGCATTTCTAGAAGTCATGTATTGAGTACAGTTAATACAATGACATTGGACTGCAAGCAGCAGGCCTACTTACATTTTTTCAAAGTGATGACAACACTACCGGAGGATCTGCACTTCTGGAACAAACGTGTGAGTTCTGTGAGGAACTACAAGAAACAACAAATCAGCTTTTAATGATTAAGTACTCAGGCATTCGCTCACAACACGCATACATACACAAATCTAAACTCTGAGGTCAAAGAAGTTTGTCTCCACGTGTACAAATCATTAGACGGGAACAATCAGGAACCGACCTACAATTAATTAGCAGTTAATTTCCTATCGTCTAGAAATGTCGAAATGGTACAGTTTTCCCAAATTTAAACTCGCTGGTTGATTAAAACTTGAATATAGTTGCTTCCTAATCTGTGGCTTGTTGTATCGTTAATAATGTAACGAATTTGAGTGAAGCAAACGGATGACACAAACATTTTCCGCTTTTCATAGCTTCTCTGCAGCATGCTCCGATGGTAGTTTTATCCGGCATCGCCGTGACTTGAAGATGATGTTTTTCAATTAAAAAAAAAAATTGAAAAACATAAACCGCATTTCACTTCATGTCACTGCTCACTTGTCTTGTCTGCTTACTGACGCTTGCCGAATGAGACGTCTATTAATTGTGTCGGCTGTACGCGTTTACCGAATGCAAATAACACATATATAACAACCAAAAATCGGTGCTGCTTACCGAGTCGTTTTCAAGTAGCACCATATTTGCGACTCTAACGAGACGTAGCGTTAGCTCAGTGGCCGAAAGCTAACACCGATATAGATGCACACGTACTACTAGTGCTACTTTCTTCCTCCCCTCAAGCATCTACTTCCGCCAACATCGCATTCGTTTACCACAGCGCCAACTCCTGGCCTGGAGCATAATAGCGTTGTAGTCACACAATGAAAGAATGAGATGTTTCAGTGTCATTTTCTACACAAAGCAAAAACAAAAAAAAAAGTAAAATCAATACATTTATCATATTGAATAATTAGCTGGACACGCACACACACACTGACACCTGCACAGTCCACTGAAACCAATTATATATAATGACAACCATTTTCATACAATGTCACCATATTTTCTGAAAATGTTTATTCCAGGCATGGACACTTTCACTGAAAATACAAAAAAACGTTATTCGTACGTTCATACAACAAAAAGAGAAAACAAATATATCTTCAAGCAATTTACTTAGGCTGCTGATATTAAGATGCAGTCAAACATATCTATGTATAAAGAGCCTTTATCCTTTCTCATTCTCATGGTGACAGTGCACAGTCTGCGCGGTGGCCGGGCTCAGTGAAGTTCACCGCAAACTCAGAGTGCCAGTCCCTGTTGAACACCGCCTGGAGCTGGGCCTGCACGGCCTCTATCTTCCATATAGAGTGAGGTGCATTCTGGGAAATCACGAGACCCACTCCAGCTGTGGTCAGGAAATAGTCACCATCCCAGTTGGACGTGCCTGCGTAACATTGATCCCATTAATAATTGATCATACTCCTGCAGAATAAATCTCGAAGGCAAAGGACAGTTACTCACCGATGTAGGCCGCTTTGTCAGTCACCATGTATTTGTTGTGGTTGACTCGACTAAAGGGAATGTAAGTCTGGTTTCCAACAGGCAGAATGTAGAACTTCTAAACAGCAGAAAACAAATAATGAAATTGTTAATCTTAACCTAGGGTTGGGGTTTTTTTTTTGGACAGACAAAAAAACAATGGCCATGCATTAATTCCTTACTATTTGAATGCTGATGTGATCCTTGACACTGTCTAAGGAGGCGAGTGACTGAAGGAAGGGAAGCATTCCTGGAAAGGAGTAAGGCCAGCAGCTGATAAGCATTCGGATCTTAACCTGCCTCTCAAATGCCGCTGCCCTGATGGCGTTGTCAATGACGGGCCAGTACCTGGAAGAACAGCGCAGTGTGGAAATAAACCAATAGGTTGATGTATGTGTGCATCTCAATAAATGATAGCCTATATTTTATAAATCATGTGATTTCAGCAGTTAAATTCAAAAAGTGAAATTTTTCTATATCCGGATTAGACAAGGGATTCGCTCAAAAACACATACAATAGGAAAATACTTTTCAGAATGGCACATTCTAACTACTATCTATATTCAAAATCGGTTGATGTAATGGTCCAATTTCTTGTGATGTACAGTAGTTTTCAATAGCTTCAAGCATCAAAATCATAAAAACTAAAATCATGAAATATTTCACTCAGATGAAGCAGGGTTATAATAGCTTTGGATTTTTCATTGTGGTTAGTTTTAATTTTGTTTTGACTTTTGTGAAGTTTTGGACGTTTTAATGAATTTTCTTCTAATTATCACAGATACGTTTTGTTAGTTTTAGTTTCATTTGTAATAGTTTTAGTTTTATCCATCCATCCAGTTTATCCTCACTTAGTTTTTTTTTTTTTTTTTTTAAATATGGAACATTTGTGGACTGGGAGATTGTAGAAACAAAAAGGTCGCTTAGTATTGTGTGCAAAAATAATAAATCTACAATTCTAAAACGACTGTTTCTTTCGTCTGCATAGCTGAAGTGTAATACAAAAATAAAAATACATTTAAAATAAACCCAGAAAGCTCATGTATGAACTTAAATGACAAAGACAAAAAAATGTAGCTATAGTTTTAATTAGTTGTATGAATATTACCTGTCACTTAATGTAATAAATTTTTTTAAAAGCACCCTTAATGTTTTTATTTTATTTCAAAATGTTCATTCAATTTTTGGTTGTTTCATTAATTTTGCTAAACTATGATAATTGGGTCCCACTGTATAGCTCACATTTATATTGATTGATATTTGATGTTGGTCACCTTTTTGGGTGATGAAAGCGCATGATGGGGGAATAGTCCATGACAGCTACGTCAATGAAGTGTTGAGCTTCCGAGATGATGGAAACAATGGCCTCGAGGTCCGGGGTCCGTGATTTAGGGCAGAATGATGGTGGAGAACTCTTGACGCAAAAGAACAAAAGTCCCCAATATATTTTTTACATGACGTTTTTTTTTTAAATCGTTGAAAAAAAAAAAATAAACGGGGACTGAGACAGAAACTGACTGCAATGTAGAGTCTGCTGGTGATGTTATCCTTTTTCACCAATAGGGGGTGCTCTTTATTGATGTCAGTGTCAAAACTGGGAGGCCAGGACGCCGGCACGGAGCTGTTGGACTCTCCCATCACCCAGTATGACAGGAAGATCTTATAGAGGTCTCTTGCAAGACTGGAGCAGTTGAAGATGACCATGCCCAGTTCTTTTACCTGCGCAGCCACACGTGTGGTTAAACAGCTCACACTTCTGCCGTGTTTCACGAAGCGGGTTTACCTGTGTCAGAGCCCTCCAGTCCATGTTGGCGCTACCGATAAATACATGCCGTCTGTCCACTATCCAAAACTTGCTGTGCATCACGCCACCTGTCAGGCGTCCAAAATTCACCTCTCGGACGTGAACTCCTGCAGAGGGTGAACGTAGGGGCGCTGGTGAGAAACTAGGTTACGGTATGTACTCAAAGCCATCGTGCTCCACCTTTCTCGGCGAGGATCTTTAAGTCAGTGGAGTTTGACTTGATGGAAGGAATGCTGGTCACCACTCGGACTGAAACGTTCCTAGAGGGCAGCGATTGAAGTTGCTCGAGGATTTCCCGCCCCTGTTGTTGTCAGATTCACGCGTCAGTATGTCAGGCAGCTATACAAAGATCTTACCCCATGAGAAATTCTACCTACGGGTCTATCAGAGGAAGAGGTGATGTTGGTGTCGTTCCCAGTTAATGTCCAGTAAAAAGAAACCACTTCCAGCTCTTCCGTTGCTATGGAGAGAAGCTCCTTCCAAGCTTTCTCCAAAGGGAGCCCAAATGTTCCGTTGGCGTTGTAATGCACATGTTGAGGAATACTCTCCACGACAACCATACTGAAAACATTCGATGAATGCACGCACACTGTTTTAAAATGGTTAGATTGCAAAGTGGTCGGATTTTTTCGCAATATTTTGTTCTTATTTTTTTTTCCAAATTTATCACCCCCGTCCCAACATTAATTTCATTCATTCATTCATTCATCTTCCGAACCGCTTGATCCTCACTAGGATCGCGGGGGGTGCTGTAGCCTATCCCAGCTGTCTCCGGGCAGTAGGCGGGGGACACCCTGAATTGGTTGCCAGCCAATCGCAGGGCACACAGAGACGAACAACCATCCACGCCCACACTCACACCTAGGGACAATTTAGAGTGCTCAATCAGCCTGCCATGCATGTCTTTGGAATGTGGGAGGAAACCGGAGCACCCGGAGAAAACCCACGCAAGCCCGGGGAGAACATGCAAACTCCACACAGGGAGGCCGGAGCTGGAATCGAACCTGGTACCTCTGCACTGTGAAGCCGACGTGCTAACCACTGGACTACCGGGCCGCCCACTTTAATTTCAATTGGCGTCATTTAGCGGTGTTTCCGATCAGGGTTTCACGCTGCTTGTCTGTAACGTGCCGTATATTATGCAGAGGGAGAGGCCGGGGACACGAGAATGTATACGGGCTGGTTTCTAATAAGCCCCAGGCTGCAAAACAACAACAACAAAAAACGATCACCGTTTTTTTTTTGTGATCGCCAATGAAAGGCATCGATAGTGACATCGATCGCGATCGGTGCCGCAGCACCACTTGCGTCAATTATACCTCTATGTAGATTTTTGACTGTATCGGGCAGTGGTGTCAAACTGATTTTAGTCGCGTGGGCAATCTTCCCTCAGAGGGCCGTTATGACAGTGAAACCACACAATTATTACAACAAATTATTAGATTACTAGTTTTGAAATCAGTCAACAATACATTACAGTGTAACAAATAAAGATGCCGCCCTACTAGAAAATTCAACCCGAGAAAAATGAAATAAACATTGTAATCCTCGATGACCTTGGAAAATCTTTTTTACGATTACATTTGTTATTTAATTTTCAATAATGTGATTGTTCTCATGCTGTTTAATTGTAAGTTTTGAGCGTTGTCATTAAATGTCTTGGCTGAGTGGCAGGGATTTACCTAAACTGTAATTCAACTTTAACAATCTAATTACAGTTTTGCAAATTTCCAGCTCATGCATACGAATTACCGGTGTTCTGTTTGAAATAATTTTTCAAATATATATTTGGCTTGTTACCTGCACTGGTCCATAGAGACATTGTGATTTTGGGATGCCTGGGGTCTTTCCAGCACAGCAACCAGGACCCCCAGGATGATCATTGTGGCCAAAACCCCAATTGAAGCCATGTAACAGGTTGACTCCTAAAACAAGTTCAATCATACAAAATCAGTATATCGTCGAAGAATTGAGGACAGCATACCTTTTTGTTTCGTTTGCCATGAAGTATACGATTCGTGGAGATTCTCATCCTTCCATACGTAGTTGACCTGAAGTCCAGAAAGCAAGCAGAACGTTGACTGCGATTTTCTTTTTTTAAATAAAATAAAAATGGTACTCACGCGAAGCTAATGCATAACGTGCCCCACTTGAAAGAATTCTGCACTTCCTCCTCTTCAGCTTTACTGTACACAGCTCACTTCCCCTTTTTGCTCCCTTTCACTTCACCGTTCAGCTCGGAGTAAAAACAACTACAAAGTATTCATATTTTCAAATTCAATTTATTAGAAAAAGACCCTCATAATCACTTGAGACGATGATCAAACACAAAACAACGCAAATCAGACAACACAATTGCCGATGTGATTCTTGATCAAAGAAACCGATATGGAACAGATTGACACACTTGTTTTCATTTCAGCTTTGTAAATTTAAAAAGACTTTGCTGGGATTCAAGACACCAATCCCATTAAAGCAGATTAGCAGCAACACATCACACATTCACTTGTAAACAGCTTGCACTCAGGCTGAGAGAAGCATCCTAAACACAGCTTTGTGGCACTTGCAAGAACTTCCCGATCGCGCGCAACATGGACCGGGAAGAGGAAGAACAACCTGCTGGTCCACCACGGTGACTTTCATCCTGCTGTCACACAGGCAAAAAGCCGGATAATGTTGCGCCACTTAGTGCAAAAGCCCCAAAAACATTCAGAGGTAATTGGTAAGTGTACTTTGACAATAATAACATGCGCCGAATCGACCAAATGGATCATAGTGGAGGTTTGATGTCGTCAAAGAAAGCCGAACGGCATCTTGTCTAACCGCTCTGAGACAACTGCACATTTAATCCAGCACATTTGAGGTTTGACAGCCACGTGTCATATTTGGTGACCTTCCTTGTTTTTCAGTTGGAAGGAATAACTGATCTGATTGCATCGTCCACTTAGCTCCTGACAGACACCATGACATCTGGGAGACAATACATAAAATGTCCTACAAAATATAAATAGTTGACATTCTGGCATCAATCTGCTCAAAATACATGGACATGAAAGAACATTTGTTTAAGGGAACAAGAAAAAGCTCATGCTTAAAACTAATCTTATTTTTCAACAATGAACACAAAAACACATTTTAGTCAGGTTCCCTGAGATGATTCCTCCCAGGTTTTTTTTTTAATGCCATCAATTCATTTCAATTCATCTTAAAAAAAATCTGTCACTTGAAATAGTCAAATTACTGGCAAATAACACACACAATCAAGTAGTGTAGAGGGCATTTGATAAGGAAACCATTTCAGGAAGTCCTCTACTTTCACTGTTACTATGTTCAACATCTGTGTGGCGTTTCAATATTGTCGTGCTCATAGTTCAGTAGTCTGTGTTTCACTTCCACTTTCCACCCCGTTCAATCTCGCTTCCCACCTTTCGAGTTGACACCTGCGTTCGTGACGTTTCAGGCCGAGGGGCCCCCCCGACGTCAAACCAAGCGTCCCTCTCGGAGATCTTCTGGCGTCACGGCGGCCCTCCGCACGCTCTCCCCGGGCCTCTGACCGCCACCTCGCTTGGAGACGGAGTGCACCGTACGCCAGTCCCGTGAGGCTGCAGCTCTGGAAACGCGACCCGCGAGTGAGGAGGTGACCTCAGGCTCAGAGGAACGAGCGTCCGGCTGCCAACTGGGCCCCATGACTGTATTGATGACTGCAAAGAAAGATGCAAATTCATCTGGTGAATTACCATAGCGGGTATTCAGATTTGCATATGCTGCGGCTGACTTACTCTCAACTTGTCTTTGGACTCTCCTTAGCTCTTTCAAAATAGATGTAATATCCTGAAAGACACATGCGCACAGTTCAGCCTTAGCTTGAAAACTAATTTCAAAAATAAAAAAAAAAAAAGGAAAGAAAAGTTAACTCATACCTTGTTGGAGGCTTTGACAACAAGTCCATCACTGTCCGTATCAACTTCAGCCTCTATTTGCTCCCAAAGATCCATCCTGTCATAAAACAGCGCCCTGAACACGGTAAAGCAACAAGATTATTGGACAATCCGTACGTACTCTGTCTGCATCGAAAACAAACATCTTCGTTCGGAAAGAACCCCCGGGACAAATCGTGAAACCAGAACCGAATGACACGTTGGGCGAGAATTGGGGTACAGACTGGACTTGCTATAAGCCAACTACAAAGCACCTATGCATGATTTGAGTCTTCATGCACATTATTCTATTTATTTTTAAAAATTTGCATGCAATATAACACCACCATGACACTATCTTCATCATTGAAGTATTTCAGTTTGTGTGGTGATTGACCAAGATCATATTCTGACGGTCACGATCAATTCAGTTCTTCAACCAACGTTTGGAAATTACGCGCGTGGTCTTTGGCCTCGTGGGATTCTTACTTGATCTTCTCAGAAAGCTGCTCTGTGTTCTCTCTGATGGCCATGATGACCTGCAACACCGGGTTCAGCATGGGATCCTCCACAGTGACCTGCGCAAACAAGAAAGATACTCGATGACGATTCCCGATGGCTCGCGTCATGACGTTTTCGTGAGGCCTTGGGTTGTCTCAGACCTCCTCTCTGCTGGGAGGTTGCAAAGTGGAGTTCAGATCCGGGTCACTTGAGTGAAGGTAAGGTTCTGCTGTTGAAGAAGAACTTGGCGGGACTCTCTGATAGTTCAACCCCATCTCTGGTATACGCTGAACAAGCTGAAAAATTAGTGTGGGTGAGACTGATCCAGTTAGGGTCTTCACAGGGGCGGAGCTACACGGTGGACAGGGGTGGTCATGGCCACCCCTTGTTACTTCTCTGGGCACCTCATGGAAAATCTTGATACCTGTGATATTTCTGCCATTTTCACATGAATGGCGTATTCTTTAGACGCCTTGATACTATGACAAAAGTTGTTTATATTTACTGCATGTAAAAAATATATACTCCTGATCTGAATGCAAACTCGAAAAGAATCTGTCTTAAATGAAGAACAGTCAGTTCTTGCAGTCAACATCAATCAAAATAATGACTTTCACACCACAGCAAGCAACTGACACGGCTGAGAAGTCATTCTTTATCATACCATCCGCAGTCGCGGTTCTCAGGTGACCAGACGGCGAAAGTTTGTTTACCTTTTCATGAGCCGTCACTGCAGAAACGGGTACGCTTCTCTCCGCCGTCAAATTCGGCAGGCCACCTTCTCCTGTAACGTCATGAATCTCTCGGGCCAAGATGGCAAGATCTTTGGCAAGGTCTTGACTCAAGCTATCGAAGAGAGAGCGGAAACTCGACAACGTGAAATGCAAGTTCATCTGTACTGAATTTGACAACGTGAATGCTGCAAATTTCGCCATGAAACAAAATGATATTCCCTACCGTGCAATCTCGGCACTGTGGGTGGACCAGTTGCTCAAGCTCTCCCCATCCTGGTTCTCCTCAGAATCCTTGTTGCAGGGGTTGGGGCGCAGCGGGGGCATCGGGCGGGACCGAGCAATGCGGTGCGGACTGTGGGAGGCTGAGGAAGGTTGGGAGCGTTTGTGTTTAGGAGTGTTTTGATTGGAGTCGTACTCCTCATCCGACGTGGAGGTATAGCCACAACCTTTCTGTCGTCTTCGGGAGCCTTTGGCAGCATGAATTGGTTTGCATTATGGAGAATTAGTAGGAACGAAGAGAGGAAAAGGAGAGAGAGAGAGAGACAAATAGATACCATCATAGCACACCGGCAAGAACATTTTGACACATGGGGTCTATGAACAGGGGAGGAGCGACGTGGTAGCCAACGGTGGCAAAGGCCATCTTTCATAGCAATATTAAACTCATTCACTCCCAAAGACGTTTTTAAACGTCTTTTCAGACTTGGTCCAGAATTGGCTGGTACTGAATGAGTTAATAGTTGTCGTAAGCATTAATCAAGGATCTTACTTTCACACCTTAGCAAACAATCAACAAGGCTGAGAAGTAATTGTTCATCACACCAGCTGTAGTCGGGGTCACAAGTAGAATCATACTGCCCAAGACAAAGGCAAGAAAAAGGCATTAGCTAGTAAATGAAGCTCAGCTTTGCACTTAGATTTGTTCCTGCGTGTACTTTGAGTGTGTTGGTCAAGGTTGTCGACGTATGGCAAAATTTCCCCCAAAATGACAAACAATGACTTCTCAACCCTGTAACGCAGCGTAGCCACGGCAGACCCCCCCAAACTGTGAGTTGTGACATTTCAGGTACGCGGCATCTTATGGCCCCGTCCTCCACTGGAAAAAACGTCTGCGCCCACCTTTGTCCACTCATGAGGGAAAACGTGCTGTGGAAGTGCTCGTTTCTTATGAATGTCCGATAGCAGCAAATAAGAGAAATGAGCAAACGTTTGACTTCCACAGCACAGCAGCTGAATGCACACAAAAATAATCCCGCTCACCATCAGTAGGTAAATAGTGCGACCGGTGGGTATTGTGCAGATGACTGTACCGAGACATTATTGTTAGTAAAAGTATTCCCACCTAAAACTTGGGTTAAAAAAAAAGGCCACCCGAGTAGAGACATCATGAATGAGATATAAGTTGAAACCCTTAAAAGAAACAAACCAATTCATCACTGGGTCAGACCTTGAAGTCCCGTGCCCGTCAAGTTCTGGTCTCTCAAACAATAGTGACATATGTTACAAGAACAGCAGTTCCTCTGCCCTTGAGGGTTAAAAAGCATTCGAACACTTCGGGAGTCTTACTTTGCTTAGGTCTTCATTTTCAGAGCATTTGTTTTTTTAGGTATCACAGCAATCTCAATATAAGAATCAAACATAGTCTCGAATTCAGTGTTACTCACTTGCTGTGCTGCTGGCATATTTGGCACTGCTGGAGCGTCCGCGAGTGATGGGTGCTTTTGCGAGGGAGGTTTTCAGTGGCTTTTCGCCAGGTTTTGGTCCGAGAGAAGATGCCTTGTAACCGGAGATGCTGCCAGACTCTGTATTACGGCTTGAGAACGCTGCGCTCTTTCCTGCCCACTGCGGGGCGGAGGAGTTCTCCGTGTCACTGGGTGTGTGGAAGGAGCTTGTCCGCCGGCGAGGCATGGCCAGCATATCCCACCTGGAGAGTTTTTTGGTTTCCTTAGCGGGGACATTAGCCGCCTCCTTGGAGAGTCGGTCCGTCTCTGTGGTCTCGTTGTCGGAGGCTTCGCCGAGGCGTGCTCGCCGGAGCATAGATGCCCGGGTGGGTCTCGGTGCTGAAAAGCTATTGACGCGGCTCAAATTTTGCGTCACCCTTGAACTCTTAACGTTGGAGGTCTGAAGGTCATCACTCAAGTCCACAGAGCCAGATTTGCCTATACTACGCCTTAGTCCGGTTGGTCCCCTGAGGGGCTCGCTCTTTTCTAGTCGGTGGGTTGAGTAGTGACTCGATAAACTAGGTGAAGAGGTCTCCCTTTGGAGACCACTCAGCGGAGGTTTTTTAGTCAGCAGGTTGCACCGGAGTCGACTGCTCTGCTGGCTGAGCGTACTGGAGGAATCCACATCAGACTCCCCGGAGAGGGAGTCTGGAATGGGAGATGGGGTCATTTCAGACTGGCCTGCTTGGATCTTGGCCTCCAGAACAGCCAGGACATCCTCAGTCTCCTTGAGGTAAGAACGGGTGTCCTGGCTGCAGGTTCGCTGGAATAAGTCAGGCTCAGGGTCTCCGAGAGAAGAGATGTTGGGCAGTCTGGCACTGCTCGGCTCCTCCTTGGTGAAGCTCTCTTGTCTGACAAAGGAGGACGCCGAGGTGTCCTTGGACTCAGAGCTCGGTGTGTCTTGGACCAGAATGGAAGCAGACATGGCGGGCCTGGCTTTGCCTGACTCCTGGCTCCCTCTACGCTTGGTCAAAGTAGCTGTTGAAAAGGTTTTGGGTGACCGTTTTTTCTCCGGTTTTTCAGTAGCATTGTCTGGGAGTTGTGAGGCTTCGTATTCTGTTTTGTGGGTGTCATCCTCTAACTCGTAGACCGTTTTTGATTTGTCAGACTGTCTGAGCTCATCTTCATTTGTTGTCTTTTCTGGGTTTGACGGCGGCCTCCTCCGCTGTTCTACGACGGACCCATCGTCAGACTTGCTGGCATCACTCAGGCTATCGGGCTCCACGTCATCCTGCACCGACAATCTCTGAACGCCATCGTGAGAGCTGGTGGGCACCAAGCTGCTTTCCTCCACATTAAACGTTGAATGTGGATCATATTGGATTTGAATGCTGGGAACTGGAACATCACTGTTCTCCCCCAGGATACGTCGGGCTCTCGGGCCTTCGGAGCCAAAGTCGTTATTTTGGACGCGTTTGCACGTGATTGTGGTCCTTGCTACAGTCAAACAGTTGTTAACATCTATTAAACGCACATTGGGGAAGAGAAAATACCATTCATAATCATCAGGCTAGCGCAGTATCATCTGAAATAGACTTCTGTCTGAATCAGGTGGCTTACCGCTTCCCGACGGCTCCATCCGGGACGACCTATCAAAGTGGCCAGACAAAGGGCCAGTCTCCACATCGACCAAGCTCGCCCAGCAAGACATCCATTTTGGAGCCCCCTGTATCAATGCACCTGCCGTCTCAACCTGTGTACGGTAAAACGAGTCATTGTGTGTGTCCGATCACTTACTCGGATAAAGAACAGCTGATTTTTTTGGTCATTTTTCTAATCAGCGAACAAACTTTTAAGATGAGGAATAAAATCAGAGCAACATACATGAAAAAGTCACAATAGGTACGATTGCAAACTTTGATGACACAAGATTTCAATTCAGAATCAAAAATGTTTTTTTTTTTTTTGTGTGTGATCTCTTCTTTTAGGGCAGCAGATGGTGCAGGTGACCCTCGTGCATTGTCTGGCGGGTTGGTTTCTGATTCGTTTCTACACCTTGTTGGATTAAATCAAAACGCGAATGCCCTAAAGAATGTGAGAAGAGAGAATTGTAGGGAATCAAAAAAAGACAGATTCGCCAAAAGGTTGAGGCCCAATTTACTGACCTGATTTTAAGAGTTGGTACTACAATAAATAATGAAATATTATTGCTTGATTTAAAAAAAAAAAAAAAAATCATTCAAATCCGAGCAGGAAGGTTTACCTTCAGCCCACTTGCTCCGTGCTGTGGAGCAGGCCTCACCTT
Organism: Hippocampus mohnikei; assembly: GCA_026261675.1. NCBI lineage: Eukaryota > Metazoa > Chordata > Actinopteri > Syngnathiformes > Syngnathidae > Hippocampus > Hippocampus mohnikei. The sequence goes on from JAKGUB010000521.1 coordinate 8,173,059, forward strand.
CTCACTGTTACTCTGCCTATGTAGCTCCCTGCCCTCAACAATAAGAGGCCTAAATGTTCCTGATGTATCTGCTTCACTGTGATTGGTTCCCTCTGGATTCTCAACAACACCAAACACCTGGAACAAAGCATTAAAAGCGGGTGATCGGGCCCGGCCAATATGCATGGCTCCATTTCCTGGACGAGACCTCATCCCAAGAGACACGAGACGGTTCAATTTGCAGAGCAAACGTGGCTTGATGGCTATTACTTTGCAAAGGAAATTCATAGCAGTCAAGAAAACTCGCCTTGTCAATCTTGTTGCGGGCCTCTTCGAGCTCCTTATCCGGGTCATCTGCTTCAATGGTGTAGGTTCCCGCCTCACTCAAAGTGTCCTCTTCTACATTTATAGTGCCGCTGTGGGTCATCTTGGCCTCTCCGCTCTGACACACGAGGGGCATCTTTGGCACCTTGAGGGGAACCGGTTGGTGGATTGGAGAGGATGTCTTGGGTAGAAGGGAAGGATCGACCCCATCGGGGCTGGTGAGATTCTGGTCAGGCTGTGAGACTTCTGATGTTTCAGGTTTTGTCGGTGGACTAAATGTTTTGATCTCCTCGCTGGAAGAAGACGTCTGCTTTGTCTGTTTGAGCCATTCCGCTTTAAATTCCTTTGCCAGTTTGGATCTTCGGCCCACACTGCTAAAAGGCCTTCCGGAAATGGTGGATGATGACCGTGATGAAAAACCGGTGCTAAGTCGTTCTTCTGTTTTTTCCCGTCGTAGGGAGCCAGGTCTCTGAGAACCAGCGGAAGCGGGCCCTTTGAGGGGAATCGTGTACCGTTGGGATGGGGGAGTGCTACAGGCTGCAGGCTGGACTTGCTTCTCACCAGCCGGACTTGTACTTTTTCTGGCCTTTTCAAGATGGTTCCTGAGATTTGAAGGTTCCGACGGGGTGGTGTGGGAACGTTTCCTTCGGGGGCTATCATCGGAATGATCGTCATAAAATTCGATGACAAATGCTCGGTGAGGATCTGCCTTGCCAGTGCCGGATTGAGACTGTGGAGGAGAGTAGGAGGATGGCTGCTCGGAGTCAATGAAGCGCTGAGGAGGGGAGGCTCTCTGTGGCTGAGGTGAACTCTGGGGGTAGCCGGTGGGAGTTTGTGACTGGAGCAAAGTCTGCTCATTGATCGTAGGATCTTCCGAACCAATGTCAGCGACATTTTCATAGTGGTTTGCTGATGATGAAAGAACAAAAGATAACTTTTGGAGAAACTACAACTGTTACCTGCATTAATGAAGAACCTACTGACTTTTGTACTCACCCTTGGTCGTCATCAGGAGTGACGGATCACTGATGTCGTTGAAGATGTTTTCACCCTGTGACCTGCTCCTCGTCATGTTCGCTGTGCTTTGAACCAGCCAGTCAGCAACCTTACTTTCAGCTGACATCACCTCGGTGGGCGTGGTCACAACCTCAGCGGGAGGAGGCTTCCGCTGCTGACGGAAGGAGAACTTAGTGACATGGTCCTTGATCTTCATTTTCCCTGGGGTGCATTCATCAAATTCGATAGTGAAGGAGGCGTGGCTTTGAACCACGGGAGGAGTCGGGGTGGATGGGACATGGTCAGAGTGATCTTGAGTGTCCTTTGTTGGAACCTCCTGAAGTTGCAACTCTGGTTTCTTGGAAAGCCGCTGCTGGAACTCTTTTCTGGGAATCTCAAAGTAGCTGGGCTCCTGGCGGTAGGAGAAGATGGACTTTGCCTGTTTCTCAGACAAAGAACCGCTGAGCGCATATCTGGAAACTTCTTGAACAGATTCTGGGGACAAGAGTATGATACACAAAATAAACATCATTCGTTGGGGATTAACATCATCACACTATAGTCCATACGTATTGAACTAACAAACCAATGACACAAACAAGAGACGCACACTCAACTGTTGTTTTTAGCCTTTTGGGAATAATTCCATAAAGGCATGTTTGGCCTCTCACCCAACAACCCTGACCTTGGTCCTCATAAACCCTATTCTGAACAGTCAAAATAAATAAATAAATAAATAAGTAAAAGTAATTCATGAAATGCTGACTAACGCTGTTGTAGTTCTCAGATGAGACTAACCACACGCAGCCATCCAATCATTTTCCAGAACACTTGTTCAGGGTCCCAGGAAGCCTGGAGTCTATCCCAGTTTAATTTGTGAATTTGGGCAAAAGGGACATCGGCCAATCAAAAACAGGGCAATTATGGTCGGCTCATTGCACAAACTTTGGCCGCCAGGCATTTTGACAATTGGCTTGTCAATATACATCATCACCAAAACAGAAAAACATCAATACGTCCAGCTCACAGTTGCTGAATGCAGCCCAACATCGCTCGTATAATCTCTCCGACTGCTGCACAACATGAGGCTTACAATCAAGCTTCCTACCCCCTCCAAGGGCTTAGAGGGTCATAAAATCCAGCACGAGGCAAACAGGCGATGCCCGCTGACTTGCTGTGGTAAGGCCTGGTTCATATTCCACAACTGGTAGATGTGCCTTGGGCTGCATATTATCCCATCCTTCACCGACCCAACAAAGGGCATCGGATGGATCGTGATGTCATTTTTAATTCGGTTCTGATTCTCAGATGTGTTGGTATTCCGTATATCAAACAAATGAAAACAAGAAAAGCAGTAAGACACATTTGCAAAAGGCATTCTCGGACCTGAAGTCTGAAGGTCGGTGGCTTTTCCGCTTCGGTTGTGGATTTTAATGGCTGGATCCTCATCCTCTCCCCACCAGGATGGTTGGCCGTAAAGAGGAGTTGGCTTGGAGATCGGCTTATCTGTAGAAGCTAAAAGACAAACGCAACGTATTAGCTTTGCTCACAAATGGAAAAATTAGAAAATTTTTTAATGTGTCTTGAATCATGTTTCAACAAATGTGTGACAAGGTGATGGCAATAAAAAAAAGGGGGTCAACCATGTGACCCAAATGCTATGATGCATGCTGTATAAAGATAATCCTTCTGATACAAGAGGGGATGAAGCTCATCCTAATCTTCAAGGGAGGAGAAGAATACAGTATCATGAATAACTGTTTTGTCTCTCAATGAAGGAATCTTGCATCTAAAAGACATTAGGCGCTAGGATAACCAAATTACGTTTTTGTGTCAAAACTCAAAAACCTAGATTTGCTCTATTGTAGGTAAGAACACTCTTCCGGTCTCAACTGCATTGCAAAATTTTCCACTTTTACTTTTCCAAAGTCATAGTTTCCAATATACAGTCAAGTACTGTGCCAAGTAGTGCGGCAGACTAATTTCTGCTTTAATGAGCCACACCCTGGAAATGTGCACGGTCCCGCCCTTCCAGACAGCGGCAGGGCTGGACAAACTCCACATCCTGAGCAGCTGGATGGGAAAACACGCAGGAGAGCACAGAAAAGATATTCGGAGCTCTCTTTGAAGTTGAGACACGGAGTCATGCCAGACACAAAAGCAAACCAAAAATATTAAAGGGCGAAGCGCCGCAGCTTTTATTTCTCCAAAGTGGGGAGATTTTGAGTCATCGAGCAGTCGCTTGTAAGTGAGAATGATTTTGTGTTTGCCGAGGATGTTCATAAACATCCGATTTCAAGCACAAGTCATATTCGGCGCTCGGCTCGCATCGAGGTTGCGACGGAGCGGCAAACAACGTGAACAGCTGGAAGAGCTTTTGTCCCGACAAACGCACTTTTTCTTTCCTAACAATTCTTGAACTATTTGCCTGTTGTTGGAAAATAGGATTGGCTGAGAAGTCCTGCAGCTCACAGAAGCTTAGATGCCCTGAGAACAACTCGAAGGGGAGACCTAAGTCCACACCTCAGCTACACGTACACATGTGAAGAGCTGGCAGAGAGACCGAAACGTTGTTTTAAGAACCTTTATGGGCGTGCATCCAAAAGGCTTCCTTGTCAGCCGACAGGCATGGACGGCTGCCTCAGATAAGAACTTTGTCCTTCACCTTTTCACCCCTCCTGCGACTTCACTTTGAATTAAAGTCAACTCGTGCAGACACTTCAGAAGTCCATTTCTTGACCGACAGCACACTTGGAAACCTCGGCTCACAAAAGGTTTCATACATTTTGACTGATTGTGCAAGAGCAAGCGCAAAACAGAGCAAGGCCCGCATGCTCACGTGCTTTGAAATCAATTTCACTAAAAACCGTTCCCGTCACGCAAGCTGAACAGCTGTTTCCAAAGTAGCCGCCTGCGATAACAGAGATTATGTAAGGGCTCATTAATACCTGTAAGCGAAAGCGCTTTACGTTCGCCCTTCTGAGGTAGCTTGGCATTGGAAACAGCCTCTTTGCTCTTCTCCGGGCTGTGAACATGCTGCTTGTCCTTCACGCGGGCCTCGAGGGCTTTGAGACCGAGCTGCAACTGGCTGGTGTACTTCTCATGCTGCGCGGCGCGAGAAGGGGAAACAGGAGGTGAGGCACAAGATACAACTGCTACGACAATGTTCTGCTCGAGATACAAGTCCCCCCCCCCCGTACACAAACACGACGACGATCTACACTGGGTCGTTCATTTTCGAAGCAAAGCCGTGGCTGCATTGATGTTTCACTTATGAAATACCAAAGGAACCCATTTCTGCTGAACCTACTGACCTTAAGAGCCTCCTCTGGCACCTTGTGTTGACTCTTCTCCAGGATATATACGTGAGCATGTGAGCACCGGTTAAAGAACAACAACATACACCTGATCAAACATTTGTTCATTCATTTTTGTTGTTTTTTTAAATAAAAAGAAAACAGACTTTGTGGCATTTGTTCTTTTTCACAAGTGTACAACGCAGTTGGGACAGAAAAAAAAAAAAAAGACATATTTGAAAAGAGGGTGTGACGCCAAACGTCGCGCGCGGTGTCTTCAGTAGTGGCGACAAACATTTCGAAATGTCACCGTCTTCCCAAGATCTTTCCGACGTGTTATCAAAACTAAATTCCGCCGCCCGCAAGATTTCAGTTGAAAGGGTGGGGTCAAAGGGCACAGGAGATTTTCAGTTCACACTTAACAATAATCTGAAACGGCTGACTGGAAAAACCACAAGGGATTAATTAACATGCCGACGAAGCTAACGGCCAACAAAGGGAAAATGTCGAATAGCGGTGACGCAAGCAGTCGCCTGCTAGTGCCTCATTCCAGCCTAGGCAGAAGGCTGAGGCCAGGGAGTAGTTTGCCGTGAGATACATTGAGTCTAAATTAATCCATTGACATCAGTCGGAAGACGTTTTTCGAAAAGGATATCATAACCAAAGCGAATGACATCGGAAAGCTTGAGGGTGATGTACGTCTGGTCCGGTATTCGAAGGTCATTCACGAACGTCTGGAAGAAAAGCCGCAGATGTCGACCTCTTTGATCAACGCGTATATGATTCCACTCTTTGCTCACAGATAGCGGAAGGTGCTTTGCGATTGGCTCTTTTCCCATTGAACGCTAATCCAGTGGTAGACTGAAACTCTGATGAGATTATGTTCTTATGCAAGGACAGTGACGACTAGAAAAGTGAAACCTCATTCAAGTGTCGCGTAATCGCACCGCAACTGGAATTATGTCTGCAAAAACTATTCATTGATGATCAAATATTACACGGCAACAGGAATCAGAGGGGGAAAGAATGAAAGAGCTTCTTTGGTCTGTCCTGTCAGTGAAGATAATCGTTGAAGTCAAGTTGAATTACTGTTACGGGTCCTCACACTGCTGCGCTCTGATTAGTTTGTCACGGCCCCGAGACACTCTCTTGGAGAACAATCAGCTACCCTCTCTGACCACTCAACTCGGAGTCCATTGTGGATAATGAGGCAGCAGGGAGGACATACAGAGGTGACCAGGGGCAACGTTTGGAAAGGAAACCCACTTGATTACAGTTGCCGTCCCAAGCAGAGCTGTCATTTTGTGATTAAGGACTTGCACCAAACCGGGACTGGTTCTCTCGCTCTGGTCGGAGGCAGCCGAGACTCACTCACCCCGTTCAAGCTACCCAGATCCTTCACCATGTGCTCATCTGCGTTTGGGTCGTAGTTGATCACAGCGTGCTGTTTGTCCACACTTCGAGACTGCAAAGGACAGACAAAGACATTTCCCGTTATGGGCAATAATCAATTACGATGAGGTGGGATAGGGTTGAACACGTGCGACACACAGTTAGAAGATCCATTGGAGCATTTAGTCACTGGCGTTCAGATCGCGAACTGTGGTTTGGACCTCTGGATGACAAAAATCACGACAAAATCAGGCAAAATCGTTCGCACCCTTCAATGGGCTTTTTATCCGCATAGTAAAGGACAATTTGACGTGCATTGTCTGTTATTCTACCTGCGCTTACGACGTTATGGCTCGCTTGCATGAGGCGGTGGTCTGAATAAAATGGCTCATCGGCTTGATTACGTTAACCGTGCAGCAACAATGACATATTCCTAACTTTAAAGCCTCTGAAGACAAATTTCTACAGAGAGAATGTGTCGACTGCAGCAGTAGGAAACAGCAACTAGGCCACTGAACTCTAAACCAAAGACAAAGGAGGGAAGATATGTGTTCTAATTGCTAGTCCGACTCCGGGACTTGGATAGTTACCAAACTACAGCTGTCTTCGGTCATTCCAAATATGCGAGTCGGAAGGCATGGCGTTATTTGATACTGCTTTCATGCCAAACAGGATTTTCTCGGTGTCACAGAGTATGAAGAGCTATGGAAAATATTCAAAGCAGTGAAGTGTTAAATAGTTTGGGTGGTTTTGTGCCGAGTAAAGCAGCACTTAAAAAAATAAAAGAAACAACTGCATCACTTTTAGATGAGGAAACTTTTTTTGTGGACACTGAGATTGGTCGAACATTTTAGAGCATAGCACACAGTCGGTCGGCTACTGCCAGTTTGGTCTCGTCGCAATTGCAATGCATGCTGGGAGCCTGTGCCTGGTGTGCTTGACACATTAATGCAACCGGCTGCCCTGTCACACATCAAGAAGGGCCGTTCTAATCATCTTTGAAGACGTTAATACAGGGAGGCGGTCAGGGTTAAAGTAACACCGTGCTGCTGTTTGCTGTGTCAACTTCGGCCTTCTATGCGGCGGCATCACCTAGGTGAGCCCTCACTCCGAAAACACACAAAAGTCACACACCTGCAGCATGAGCTCGCAGTCGTCCCGACCAACAAAGATCATCTCCCGTGGCAACCGGTGGCGCGTGCCTGAGCTGCTGACGAGAAACCACGACGTCACGCTCATCCTGGTGCTGCGAGTCAGGATCTTTTTGGCATCCTGGAACATCAATGGATCCCAAGAAAGACAGAAATCAACTTAAATTTTCCTTGGTTAAATCAAAACAAAGCAGAGGTAGTGATTTTCAGCGGTAAAGAAAGGGCACAAAGCTAGCCTTTATGGGAGAGTGGCAAGAAGAAAGCCACCCTGCCCCCCCCAAAAAAAATCCTGTTAGAAGTTTGCCATAAGACACAACAAACGTGGAAGAAGGTGCTCTGGTTAGATGAAGCCAAAATTGAACTTTTTGGGCAAAATACAATCTGTTATTGTATGTTTATTTATTGTAAAGTAACTTTGCACAACACCATGAAGGCACCATCTGACTTTTCGTTTGCAGGGACAGGGAAGATGGTTAAAATTGATGGGACGATGGATGGAGCCAATAACAGGGCCATTTTGGAAGAAAACCTGTTGGAGTCTGCCAAGACCTGTGACTGGGATGAAAGTTTACCTTTCAAGAAGATAATTATCCTAAACATAAAGCAACATCTAAAATGGAATGGTTGAAAATTAAACACATCCAAGCGTTAGAAAGGCCAAGTGTAAGTCCAGAACTGAATCTATTTGAGAATCTGTGGAAAGATCTGAAAACTGCTGTTCTCAAATGCTCTCCATCTAATCTACCTGAGCTGGCTGGGGCTGTTTTTTTTCAGTGTGTGGAAGTGCAAAACTGATTGAGACATATCCCAAAAGATTTGCAGTTTAAATTGCAGTAAAAGGTGTTTCTACCTTTTGTTCAGCATCATGGAGGCTGAATTATTTTGCTGCCCCACTTTTCTTTTCCTAAAAAAATGTTTAAAAAATCACAATGATTTTGTTCCACTTCATGATTGGGTCCCACTTGGTCTTGATTCGTCAAACACAAAAAAATCCAGGTCGAAAGTTCAAGGAAGCCATTGACTTTCGCAAGTTACTGTATTTCTTACAAATGAAAAAAAATACAGTAACCTGTTTATCCACTTTTTTGGTGTGGTTTTGTGCCTTAAGATTTTCTCGAAGGTTAAACATGTGCCTTGGCTCATTAAAGGTTGGGAAACATTGGCTCATCTCTGCTAGGTCAGACCTGTTTATCCAAACAATTCCAGACTGGCAGTTACTGCTGAAGTCCATGCACTACGAAACGTATTTGAGTTTAGCAGTCGACTGTACCGGGAAAGAATAGTGCAAGGGCTTGACAGGTGTGCCTGATGTGTGTAGACGAATACACCACAAACGCAGATTATGAAATGAAGTCACATTCAAATTAATTCTACGATCTCTGTTTAGGTATGTTTCAAACCTGTCGCAAGAACGTAGGACATTGTTAAACTTCGGCTAAAAAGGAAACTTCCATTGCTCCAGGGTTGTTGCTTCCTGTAAGTGTTCCCTCGCAGTTGCAACTCGTGGCAGATTTCGAATGTTTATTTTACACCCAAACGTTAAGCTCAATGTTATTCGAAGTGAAGTCGGTCTTGATGGACTTTTGGTTGCGACCGAAACCAGCCTTTTGCCCACGACATTCCCCGAGCACTTCACGTACCTGTAAAGCCTTCTCCGTCTTACTCCTGAGCGAAGCCAGCGTTGCGCGTCTTCGTACAATTGAAGATCGACAACCAACATGTACACGGTCGGCGCCAGGTGACGGTAGCCAGGTAGATTTTGCTCACACCCTCTTTTTTTTTCCTTAGGGGAATGACAACCAGGCGAAACTCTCCGACGCGTCTCCACCTCCCGAACCCATGACGTCATTTGACAAGTACCGTCAAACCCATCTCCGACGGAAGAGGTCTCACTCTTGTATAAGATTCCAAATTTGAAACGAATGAGGTCGGCAAAGAAAAAAAGGCAACATTTTTTTTGTCTTTGACGTGAACGTGGAATATATACGTTGACATTGTTTTATCGCGTAGACAAGAGAATAGAGAATCAACATTTACGACCAAAAAAAAAACGTAGACATAGTTACAATTTCATTGATTATCCGAACCGCTTCTCTGTTAAAATAAATGAATAAGTAATTTTGAACTAGTTACTGAATTTAATTTAATTTAATTCAGCTTTTGATGTGTACAGTAATTTAAAAACCCCATCCAAAGTCGCCACTTTCAGACGTGAGTTTGATTGATTGTTACTCAAACGTACGCATTGTTGTATTATATTCAATCTTCGTCCATGACTGGTCCAGTTTCACAGAAGCGCAGAGATTGTTTGATGGGTAAATTATTTGCATTCGACTTTATTTTGTATTTTATTTTTTCCTTTATATTTAGGTATTCAAAAACCAAACGATGTTAACTCGTGTCGTTGAATGGCTATTTTTATTTACATATTCATTTCTGACAGTTTTTCAATCAACGGATGGTGTGAAAAATTACGTTGATAAAACGGCCAGTAGATGACGCCGTATACTCAGTTAAAATTTTAGATTGCTCAAAATTGGTTCGGAAACATTTAAATCAGAGTAAATTAGATTGGCATTTGATGAATTAATTGATCACTGTATGAAACTGTTACATCGTCACACTTTTTGTCTGTGGAAAGTAAATTTAAAAAGCAACTCAACGCCAAATACATTAAGCTGTTCTAGTAGGCTTTTTTAATAACCTTTTTTTGTTTGTTTTTCTTTTCTTGCAGAAGCCCGCAAGTTCTGTGCTGACACTGACTGCTATTTGGAACTATCACCTAGGCGGCGCTGAACCATACGTATATGATGTTTGCGTGGCTTTCAATTTTGTGTGTTTTAGGCCAAGCAGCTGAAGGTAGATGAGACCTGGTTGTCAGGTAAGCTTGTCGTGTTGGCGGCGTGCATCTGGCCGTCAACATCTGCTCCAGAGACAGTACCATCTGGACGAGGCATCGAGGAAGAGCTTGGTTCCCTGTGTCTGAGCACCTGCAGGGCCTCAGACAACGACCTGACTGCGGCCTGTAGAGATAGAGTACGCGGCCAAGACACAGCCTTTGTTTGCACATTTGTCTCACTTAAATCAGCCATGTTTGTCTGATGGCCAAGATCAGTGAGCCCGACAGTACATAAACAACATGCTTAAATTGAGTGATTTTCAATTGCAGAGATTCAAGGTATCAATGTTGGATATTCCTGCTGAAAGCATTTAACACAATCATCAGCCACATCATTAGGTACACCGACGCAGTGCACATCTGGATCTAATGAACAGAATATTTCATTTATTTCAGTATTTCAATTCAAAAAGCAAAACACATTACTGTACCCGGGTGTCCCGATGGTCGACTGGTTCGTGCGTCGACCCCACAGTACAGAGGTTCAATTCCACGTCCGGATTCTGTGGAGTTTGCATGTTCCCCCGGGCCCGCGTGGGTTTTCTCCGGGTACTCCGGTTTCTTCCCACATTCCAAAAACATGCATGGCAGGCAGATTGAACACACTAAATTGTCCCTAGGTGTGAGTGTGAGCGCGGATGGTTGTTTGTCCCTGTGTGTCCTGCGATTCGCTGGCAACCGGTTCAGCGTGTCCCACGCCTACTGCCCGAAGATGATTGGAAGAGGCTCCAGCACCCCCCGGAACCCTTGTGAGGATAAACGGATTGGAAAATGGTTGGCTGGATGGTTTAGAGTCAAACACTGACACTATTCTTATTGAGAAAGGCCTGTTTTTAAATTCAGTATATAAGTTGACTCAATGTTTCTGCCTTTAAATAATACAGTATAAAGCTACATTTTTCACGATGAGAACTCTAATGCAAAAGATACTTTTGTCCAGACCTTCAAGCAGTAGAAAAAAAAGACTACACATTGGATTGTTAAGACCTTTTATTCCATCAGGTTGAAAGAAACAATTTTAAAACTGTGTACAAAGTTTATATTATTTGTTTACGAAAGCTGGTGTCCTCAGTCTTGCGGATATGGTAGGGCAGGTACAAAAAGTTGCAATAAAAAACAAATATCAAACAAATTTCCCTATTTTTCAGAAGGTGACAGCAAGAGGGGTGTGTGCATAGGAATAAGCAACAATCATATTTAACAAAAGAAGTTTTTTGAAGTGAAAACAAACATCGTTACATTCAAGAAGGCATAATGCACTTTTGAAAAATGATTATCTGTCATCTTAACCACAATGAAAACCTCTAATCATACTTTAAATACACGTGTTGGATCTCATAGATCGCAGTTTAGCTTCAGAAACATTTTTTAAAGTTTTTTTTTGTAATTCATCCACAACACTTGAATATTATATCATAAGCTAATTTAGTCTTTTCCAACCACTAAAACAAAATCCAGATACAATCATTGTGGGGCAGCAAGGTGCATTTCATTGGCACATGAAAACTTAATATTTAAATGCTGGTTTCATAAATAAGAAGTAGGGGACCGGACATAAATTCCCACAAGAGGCAAACAAAAGGTTACTTTTGATGTGTTTTTTTCCCCCCTGAAGCCCACTTTGTGTTATGACAGAAATGTATCGTGTTTGTGACCTCACTGAGGCTGCAGAGGAAGTACTGGATGAGAAACACCCAATACTCTACTAGGAGAAAAACTCTACAGGAGGGAAAGTGAGGTTCCGAGGGGTCAGCAAGGGCTCGACTGATCCGGATCTTTGGGAAACCCGGAGGTGTTCACTGTGCAGCATTGACATTTCAGATAGAAAGGCAGTGAGAACAAGACGATTTCATTTTATTTCAAGAGGACACATATCTGTGTGCAAACACTTAGGACTAACTGGCTAAGAGGTGGACGTTAACTCACTCAGTGCCAAAGACGTTATCACGTCTTTTAGATTCCAAACATTCAGTGCCAAAGACGTAGTTTAACGTCTTTGATGTTTTGTTTTTTTCCCCCACATGAAGGGGGTGGATGTGGCACTGATGCTGTTCTACTGAGAATTTCAAGTTGGGAAGAATGGTAATGAGGCACAAGCGCCAAGATGACGCAGCGAGTACCATTTTGGATTTATCAGCCCTGTACACGAGGCCAGAGGACATAAAGGCGGTAGTCGCCCACACAAGTTGAGGCATTTTTAACATTACATTTAAGGTAATGTGCTGTATATGGTTAGTATGTAATGTGGTAGTTAGCAGAAGGGTGTCTTTGTTATAAATGTGACAAAGTACAGTACAACTGAGGTCTTGCTTGAGGATGACATGCATGGACTGGCAGTCTGGTGATTAGCATCCCTCACAACACTTGTATATGGCCAAATCCGTAATTCATTTTAAAATCAAAAGCTATTCCTAATCATTGTTGCTGGTTTAGATGTTAGAAGTATCACAAAAATCAAGAATATCATGATTCATGTCACTGTTCGATTTCATCCAGCAAAAGCCAGATTGAAATGGTTTTTCAGAATTTCAAGACTTTTGTATGTTCTACTGCCGATTACTAAATAATGGAAAAAGATAGGCAATCTATTTTTCCTCGTGAAAGAACAGTCTACTATTTCTTTCTTTCACTTGGTAGATCTTGAAAACTCTGGAAAAATTCCTTAAAATGCCTGGCACTCTAACGGTTGTCTTTTGAAAACGGCAGGCAGTGAATGAGTTAACAGTCTCCAAAACGTTGCCATTCTTTACTCTGTCAGACTCAATGAGGGTGTTTACAACAAGGGACGTATGCAAGACATATGACCTTTATTTCAAACGTTAACTTTTGAAGCTCCCCAAAAATGTTGAAGGTTTGGTTTTGAATTGCAGAGGAGGCAAGCAACGAGCACACCAGATTACCGACAGAACTTCGGTCCGCCGTATTTGTAATCTCTATTTGAAATGGTTGATTTCGGTTTACTCGGGTTCGAAAAATATAACAGCCCTTCTTGAAACTTAAGGTAGTGGTCCAATTTTTACGACATACTGTAGGTGCTGATGTGTGGATGCCCGCTCGCTAATCAGCCAGGAAATGAAGTCTAGTGTTAAATTTCGAATGGTGGTGGCGCAGGTGGGAGATTTGGGTGGGGTGGTGATGACGGTGGTGGTGGTGGGGGTGAGAGAGCTCTGTGTCTTCATGAACTTGGTCCTTCCTTGAGAACAAAAATTGGGGGATAACGCAGCAAGGAAGGTGAGGAACAATCGACGGGCCCCAGTCTTTTTGGAGGATGCAGTCGGCTTGAAGGGAAGGCATTGAGAGGGATGATTGAGGAAAGTGTAAGTGTCGGTCAGGCCACCCCACTTGCAGAGTAGGAGAACTGGGGGAAGTGGGGTCTCCGCTCACTGTCGAAAGACTCCATGTTCTCGTCTGAGTTGCACAAAAAACAGACACTTATCTTAAGTGGGTGGTGCAGTCGAACACAACCATGAAGGTAAAACCATACAACGTTGCCTCACTTTGAGGGCGATTACGTTAAAAGCCTACAAAAATAAAAAATAAATAAAAAGGGGGCACAGTTATAACTGAGAATGTGTTCCTGTACTGCATGCGGATGTATTTTTATGCCACTGAGCAAAGCAGGAAATCGCACTTGGTAATCTTGAACTACTGTCTGTTGGACCAACGTAAACCCAGGAGCCAAGAGGGTGACTTTTCAAAGTACGCTCAGCAGGCTCTCCAGGAGAGGGCAGACTTGTCTCAAGAGAGAGGCCTGATACAGCCACAATAGTTTCTTTATTAATGAGAGACTTAGTGGGGGATGGCTCAATGCTGGAACAATGAATCGATACAATAATAATAATAAAATAAAATAAACATCACAGACTGTTTAGGAAAAGGAGTATGTGTTGAACATAGCGGTGGATCAAAACTAGCTATTATAAGAATCGCGTTGAAATATTTGGCATTACCTTGTCCAGGTGGCGTAATCGTGATGGTTTGCGCGGTGAACTCCTCATCAAAATATCGCGTGTCCGTCTCCGAGGTAACTTGGGGCTTGAAGGGCGGGACCAACTGTTTCAGACAAATGGGTGAGAGTAGAAACGTGTCAGTGAGGAAAACGGTGTTACAATTATGGCACGGCTTTCATCTTTCATTAAGCGTCCGTAAAACTCACTTTTTTCTCGTAAACGTCTTGCCATTCAATCCCGGCAAAGAACTTGTGCTGCATGATTTCCTTGGCATCATGAGGACCACCACCTAGCCTGGATGCATAAAGTATCAAGTATGTTCAAAAATAAGTATGATTCAAAAAATGGCCTTTTTATGTGAGATTTCTTTCCCATTGCTTTTAAATTACCATATTTCAAGACTTGGTTCCGATAACAGTTACAATTATACGGTATTTCAACGTTGTAGGAACACATTTTTTTCCCAGTCATTTCAAATATATTTTTATTCAACAGTACAATGCATGTCCACAAATCATAAAATCGCACAGTGGACTATTCAGGAATAATGACTAGCATGAAACGGCAAAAATAATAGTATGTTGATTCATTGCTGTTGACCATAATGTGGAGATACCTCACCTCTGCATGGGGTCCTTCTTGAGGAGTCCAGAGAGCAGCGAGCGCGCCTCTTGACCGAGTGTCCGTGGGAAGCGGATGTCTTCCAAGAGGATGAGCTCAAACAGCTTCTCGTGGTCCTGGTTGTAGAAAGGCAGCCTGCCACACATCATCTCGTACATCACCACACCAAGACCCCACCAGTCCACAGCACGGCCATAGTCGTTGTCCTCAAGTACCTTGGAGATTGACAGTAAACTTGTGCATCAACAGCTGGTCCAATACAAGAATGTGCCTTTGGGAAGAGATAAAAATGCTCAATGCAAGAGATTTGCTCATTTAACAAGACTACCCTATATGTTTATTTGTGATTCAAGTTTGCAATGGAATGGGTGCGACACCCAACTGTGAAGTAAAGCGTCACCCGTCTGGAGTCGCCAGATAACGTAAACAAAATATTTGTGTTTAACTGGTGTCCCAAATCATGCGGGTGACGAGTGCAAAAATCCAAGAGCAACTGTTGCTCCTTAATGTGCTACCAAAATCACCTGCTCTCCCCACTGACCTGTGGTTTGGAGGCAGGCCGGGGCCAAACACGACTCACATCTCATATTAGGAGGGAGGATAGTGTTTCCCCAGTAGCTCTGCATATTTAATCACCTTAGGGCCCTTTCGCACAGACACGTCAACAAGCTGTTTAGGTGTGCGGACCACTTAAAAAATAAAATAAAATAAAAAACAGGCAACAAACACAGATCGGGCCGCTGTACACAAACCAAATGCACAAATCATTGGTCAAAAAAGGAATCAATTTCGTCTCATAGGAAACAATTAATGAAACGGACTCTACTGGTGGTGTGCTCACTGAAGAATGCAACCTGTTGAATGAATAATGTGCTGCTGAGCACAGTTGTTCCAAGGTCCCCGGGGACTTGTACTGGATTCTACCTCTCCAGGCGGATGTTGAAGGTGAAATAAAGACAAAGAGAACAGTATGTTCTCTTAAAGCTCAAGGAGAACGACGGTGGGTTCATTCCCACCCAAGAATAGCAACTTCAGTTCAAGGATGTGGGGGGCTTTATAGAATTAGATATGGACACAACAGCGTGCGGGCCAGGAGTGTCCTGGAAAACAGATGATCGCATGTGTCCCTAAAAGGAACAGGACTGCCGCGTGTGCGCACACATGTGCCTGCGAGCACAGCGGAGGATGACCGGGTGAGCAGGGAGGAGTAACGTGAAGCCCGAGTGGGGTTTGGATTACTAGGCCGTCTCTATTTCCAGTTTTGCTGTCGTGTGATTCATACCGTGCGACAGCTGGGCCCGCAGCTGCCCCATATATGTAGAAGAGTGCCACAGCTGTGAAGCTGCCAGGAGCACAGGAGTCAAGCTCATCCCTCATATACGTAACCAGGACTGCCTGCTCGGCCCCCTGACTCTAACACTCTTACACCACCAATGAGCAGTGGAGGGAAAAAAAGGGCAGAGAAGAACGGAGATACAAGAAAACCAAAACTTTCATGAATGTTAACACCATGTCCACACATTATCTACCAAAGGAGGGGGACACCAGTCATGTTTAGATGCTCAATTTTATAACTTGTGACCATCTTGGCCAAAACTTAAACCCACTCACCTGGCGAGTGACCCTCGCACTGATATAAAATTGCTGCAAAAGAGAAACTCTGACCTCTGGTGTCCTTATCCGGAATTTTTTTTGAGGCCCCACATATATGGTACAGTATTGTACTGCTTTAAAAAAATACAGTACATATATTTTTTTTTATTCCATTACAAACAAGACATGGCACAGTTGTTAAGGAAGAAGCAGATACCAACATATTTTATTTTTATTCAGTTGACTCACTCGGGTTGATAATATTCCTTTCAGGACTTTCTCCAGTCTTTTGCCTTTTGCCCTGTCTGAAACTGCCTGATATTTAGAAGCCATCATACCACCTCCAGCATTGGCATTACTGTACTTCACTTTTCATGTGGGCAGATTGATTTTGACAGGTTTTAAGTTGGGCAAAAAAATAAAGAAATCAAATAAATAAAAATCGCCATCATCATTAAAAGATATACCCAAAGTCCGTTTAATCAGTTGACGCTCGATCCACTGTGGCTTTCATACTACAAACACTTTTAATAAAAGTGACCGAGTGAATTTGTCCCTCAAGTTCTTTCAGGTCGAAAGCCCCCCAACTCTCTACTCCTGATCTGAATGAAATATTCCCAGACGTTTCAACATTCCTGTGCAGCTCACACACAACAAGGTCATTGTTTACTGCAGAACAACCTGTAACACTGCCTGGGCTGCACTCCATAGAGGCGCTCGGCAGCAACCCCGTTGCCATGGAAACAGCCCCCGATGTCTCCTCGCTCTCGGCTGGAGCTGTCATACGCTGGGCATCTCAGTGGAGATGAGAGCGGGGCTGTCCAAGTTTGTGTAAAGGGAGTACGTGTTCACGTATTAGGCTGGCTCAAGTGTTTCGAATCTTCTGGTCAATATGGTTTACGGTGCTTTGTTCTGACCCGTTTTAATGGGAATATATACGTTCCCAATATCGCAAGCAAAAGTGAGCACAGTGACTCTGGTTCCTCCCAGGTCAGTGTATGGCTCCCCTGATGCTGCACAACAGCTGTAGCCATTGCGGTCTTATTCCAGGGGCAGAAGCTCACGTTTCCTGAGGGGCTGCCGGCCAATGACACCCAGCTTCTCCACTACCACCCCCCAGCAAGAAAATTCCAAATGGGGGGCTAAAAACAACGATAAGGCAACTGCGTCAACAGGCACATGCTTTTCCCGGAGAAACATTTTTACACCATCAGTCAAATGCGCGTGTTCTTCCCCTCACATAAACGCTACCCACGCTCACAATGCACTATCAAGTTACACAGTCCTCACTGTGTAGGACTGGTCATACCTGCACGCATTAGGGAATAGCCACACCCTCCCCATCCAGCAAATATGAGAGCAGGCTGCTCTGCCCTGGCGCACGCCACACTCATTAAAGGACAGACTTCTGCTGGAGATTAGAAAGGCATTTCAGAACAGCTGCCTTTTCTTCCACATGCTTCTGACCAACTGATGTCCAGCGACACGCTGCAAATTTGTTTCGGGTCTACTCAGGTTGCACGTGACAGGGTGGCACACGCTTACTTCTAAATGACTTCAAAACAAAGCTTAGACTTCTTCGAAATTATAGACAGCAGTTCATATAACCCGGACAAACTGATTCTTTTGCACTTAGCGCCTCTTTCCACCACAAGCGTTTTGTAAATGTATTTGGAATGCTGTAACTGTAGGAGCTTGGAAATATAAAGTATTTGTTTTTTTAAAAATTGCATTATTGTAATAGAGAAACACAATTAGGTTACCTCAGGTGCAAGGTACTCTGGTGTTCCACAGAAAGTCTTCATAGTGG
Organism: Hippocampus mohnikei; assembly: GCA_026261675.1. Lineage (NCBI taxonomy): Eukaryota > Metazoa > Chordata > Actinopteri > Syngnathiformes > Syngnathidae > Hippocampus > Hippocampus mohnikei. Next base: position 8,191,070 of record JAKGUB010000521.1, read on the forward strand.
CACCATCTTTGATCCCCTCCTTACAAAGGCCAAAATCTGTTATCTTGATGTGTCCGTCTTTATCCAGCATCAGATTTTCCAACTGCGGGGAATATGACACAAAAAAAAAAGGCATATGCTTCTCAAATTGTATGAACATAGTAAACGAGATTTTTATTGATATCCATCAGTGTTTTCAGTAAACCCTGTCAAATTATCTTCTCTTCTGCTTTCACAAATTACATTTAGGATTTATAACCAAATGGAAAAGCCTGTTTAAACAAATAGGAATACACTCTTTAGCAACCACTGATTTCCCAAACATTATGAAAATTGTGGTTTTGAAGCCAGTTTTATGATATCTCCAGCACTCTTGATAGATGGCTACGTGCGGTAAACTGATGAACATTCTTCAGCTAGTGAAATAAGACAACATGGCCTTTCAGTATCCCCCACGTGCTAGCGCCTTCTCTTTGACTTCATTTAAGTCAGGCCGCTGTAGCTCACACGTGTCCAGTAGTGTCAGCACATCTTCCAATCCTGCTACATTGGCGTTTTCAGCAGCAGCTTGGCAGACTGAGATACCGCCTCATAAACCCAAGGGAAACAGTCAGGGAATTGGGGGTGAGAGTGCTATGCTGACCGGGCTGGTCTATCAGCTGGGAGTGGTATAGCTACAGATGCTTGCTGTGAATCACTCAGAGCTCAACACAAACATTTCCCACAGCAAACTGTGATCAGCTCCTTCCTTAACTGGATCACTAAAAAAGAGACGTGAGAAGCAAGGATGGGACAGGACAAGTATCAACATCTACCTTTAGATCGCGGTAGACCACGTTTCTTTCGGCATGCAAGTAGTCAAGCGCAGACACAATCTCTGCACCGTAGAACCGAGCACGCTCCTCTGAGAAGACACGATCCCTTGAAAGGTGGAAGAAAAGCTGAAGGAGAAACGAAAGCGATTGGCAGCAAGGAGACAAAGGGGTTCTGTTATTCCAGGGGAAAATAACAACTGACCTACGAGTTCTTGTCAACTACGAAAATAGTCCAAAATAGTTTACCTCACCGCCGTTCGCATATTCCATGACAAAGCAAAGGCGGTCGTGTGTTTGGAAAGAGTATTTCAGTCCCTGTAGATGAGAAAAAAGGTAATTAGTTGTTTCTATTATTGTAAACAGTGGGATGTAAAATGTAAGAGGGGGTTTCTCGGGAAACATGGTCCAGACGTTTGACATGTGAGCCCAAAACCAAACTTGTGAAAAAGTTAAAAATGATATATGCTTTAAATCAAACTCTTCTGCATTTTACTTTGTTCACAGGAGATGGTTGAATGTCGTCGTCTACTCTGTTGTTACATGTTAGTATGGTCGTTACGTGGACACCTGAGCACCAAATCATTTTTAAATGAATTATTTTTACACTTGAAAAGTTTCACTACGTTCATAAGAAGATGGTACAAATGACCAATTATACGTAGAAAATTACCTTTGAACATTTGAGGATGACATAGACGCAACAACTTATTAGCGGTTTGCTTCGCAGAACATGAAATGCCTGCAGCTGAACTGCGTGCCTTTCAATTCCTGTCGACTCATGCGCAAGAATACACCCAAAAAAATAACATGAAAATAGTGTGGGCAAAAAAATTGTCGACCGATGTTATTGTTAACAACTACGCTGGCCACCACGCCCGATTTGTAAAATGTTCTGTCGTCGCTAAATGAGCAAAAGGGGTTTTATCATTATTATGTTTTAACATGATTCCACTGTATTTTAAAATGAAGCCATTGGACTGAATGTTCTACTTTGCAAAGTAGTTGTACTAGTCGTAGTAGGTTAAGTACAGTTGTACATTGTGGACTCAAAATATAACGACTGTAATCAAAAGGCCTAGCTCAGCTTGTGGCTTTGTTGGCTAGTAGCACTTCGCAACATTCCTCAATTTACTAAATGGATGCTTCTCGACTAAATAATCACCGAGCGTCTTTATTAAACTACAATAAGTTTAGTTCAGGTATATAAAGGGCTTCCTTACTGTCAAGAAGGGGTGTTTTGAATTCTGGAGGACTCTGTTTTCTGTGAGTGTGTGCGCCACTTCATCCTGGAAAAAGAATGCACAAAGAGCATTTGTGCAACTGACTCCCACAAAGGTTCGGTATCAAGTCATTGCTCCAGTGTCCCCCTCACCCCCAGTCTTTTCTCTGCTTTGCTATCTCACTGGCAACCACTCACCTTTGCTACGATCACCTCCTTTTTCAGGATCTTCATGGCATAGTAGCGTCCCGTGGCCTTCTCCTTTACCAGGATAACTTTGCCAAAAGTGCCTTTTCCCAGGAGTTTGAGGTATTCAAAGTCGTGCATAGTCTGGAGAGCCAGAGGACAGAGAGTGGCGTCTGATTACAAACAAACTCATACTTAAAACTCGACAGGGCACACAAGCCCACTCCCAACAAAGTGGCATTTGATGCGCTGCTTCAGCCACCGTGCAATTCCCATTCTAATGGTTCAGCCCATATGTGGTTGTGCCTCGGTTAACCTTTAACCCCAGTGCTAAAGAGAAGGTTAGAACTGGTTGCGTGAGGGACATCCAATCCGGTGGCCTTGGACCTTTTTGTCATGGCACACATGGGTGGCTGGGATGCCTGGTGGTGGACAAGTTATCTGGTGCTAAGCCACTCAGGGCTGATGTCGGGAGACTCAAAGACGCTGACAAGAGCTGAAGGAAGGTTAGATCAAGTCGTGCGAGCAGAGGGCAAAGTGCAATAAAGGAGATGATGAATGGCATAAGAACAAGGACACACATGAGGCCTGATTTCCTAAGAACCCAAATAGCTGGCGCGAAATTGCATGTTGAGTCTGTTACACTGTACATGCTGCTGGTGGTCATGTTGCATGTGACTTGCAATGATTGCAATCTTTTATGATTCTGGTACAGTGGGGAGCAAATTGTGTGTTCACTGACTAAAAGATTGTGCTGTTGGGAACGTTTGTTCAACTAAAAGATGGTTTTTGGCCCCATCTGTAGCTCTGTACCCTGTACTACTGTCTGCTTTTCAGGAAGGGTAGTTAAAGAAGCAAAAATCCTAGATCACAATTCATCTCAGATTTGATAAACAAATCTTTTTACATCTACTTGTCCCAGAATGCGCAACATGAATTGTGTCATAGATTTTGCCCATTTGGGAGGCGCACTCTTCAGTGCGCCCGGTTGAATATATCAGCTTTCACATCTATTTGCATGAGCAATCAAGTTTGTGCACATTTTTGCATGTTGAGTGTTGATGCTCACTTGCATGTGTCAACATAAAATGACGTACCACTTTTTGTCTGGGTTTGGTCAGGTAGACCTCCATATCCATGGGGTCTGGAGAGGAGTCCATCATCTCCTCTTCTTGCTTCTGCAGCCCTTCCGCCACTGCTTGGATGGCTTTTGTCCATTCTTCCCTAAAGGCAGCAGAAAGAACCTATCAACCTATTTACCAAACCAGCAAGCCAATCACATCATTGCAATTGTATCAAGAGGACTGCAATTTCAAGTGCAAGTTCTGCCAAGTGGATCTTGTGTGGGTGTATATCTGTATAATTATAATACGTTATATAATACCGTATTTTAACTGCAGTTGCAGTGTTGAGCCACTATGGAGGCGCTATATCAATAGCTGTGCACAGGAAAGACCTGAAGCAACTACCAAAGAAGAAACCGATCAAATCGCGTTTTTCTACGTTTCGTGCTAGTTGGTGCTATCGGTGTCCTGATTTTCCCTAGTGTATTTCACAAATCCGTTCAATTTAAAGAATACATACACATCATGGAGCGTGGTCAGGATGGTACCACCTCTGCCTCAATTTGAGCCAGGAAAAACTTTGTAAACATATTTCGATGCTTCCAAGTAAGCAACAGGGACATGTACCCTGAATGTACACAATTTGTCTTTTGCTTCTCCGTGAGCCGAAAATGCCATGTTTCTCACTTGCCTCTCCTCGGGGGTCTCAACATGGAAGGTGCGCTCGATGACAGTGGTCCACTGCAGGCATCGTATGATAAATGTATTGGGCTTAGGTCGTTCTGTCTTCATCAGCTGGCATTCTGGCCATAAAATGAGGCAGCAGTTGGAAAGGGGAGACGACGAGAGGGGGAGCAAAGGGAAGAGAAAGATCCACAGTTATAGCCATTTATCTTTATCTCCACCCAAAAAAAAACAAAAAAACACTGTTGTCTAATTTGGAAAATAACAGTACTCAGGTAGAGAAAAACATGAGTACTTAAACAATAAAGTGAGAGTTGAACAATCCATTACGGAAGCTGGCCAACCTCAGATTTATTGCCGTTTAAAAAGAGCATTCTTTTTTTTATTAATATTGTTGACTTGCTGTTGATGTGAAACCAAATTATAACGAAAATAATGAGGGGGATGCGAGAGTGGTGTTCGCTGTTGTTCTTTTGTTTTTTTTCTTATACTTTCTTTTGGCGTTGGCAAATACCTTAGGTGCCGTACTACCACCTTCTGGCCACCGGCCGCAATGCACAAAAAGTGTTTGCCAACCGCCAAAAGGAAGCCAACATAATTATGGGATGGGGAATTTGCGTGCTTGAGCTCTGATTTTACAGTACCGTAATTTAGACAAGTTGTGCCTGGGTATAAATCGCAGCACGAGCCAAAGTATGAAGAAGAAAAAAAGTATGATTTATATTGTGAAAAATATGGTTATAATGTTCTTTGCCGTGTCTTTGGTAAAATGTATTCATGTTTTAATAATCCAATAATAGGTGCATTCAGGGAGCAGAGATTTCCTTCTGATCCTCTTTTGCATTAACATCTGCTGCCAAATGAAAAATGTCAGCATGTGTTGGAACACGACACAAAATACCCTCAATCTGATGGATGGAGGACAGCAGAGTGGACCACCACTGAGACCCAACATGGCTCTATGAGGGTTGGAACACAATCCAGCTGCCGCGCCCTCGTCGGCAGCGACGCGCCACGTGTCCTCTGCGCCGTGGTCTCAGAAAAGCAAAGCGACCGCGGATGGCGGCAGCGCCTCAGAGCAGATTTATAGAAGTCAGGCGGCTAATAGCCACAATAACTCAAAAGCGTCTGAGAGGAAACATTTCAACGAACAGTGGGCTGTCTAATTGCAGAGTTCAGTCATTGGAAGACTGAATTGAACACAGCAACTTTTTGAAGATGGATTTTCCTGGGAAGCTTTCGGCGTTTATACATGTGTGCACAATACCGGAGAAGATGCATAGAGGAAATGTAATAATGCCAGGAGCCAAGAACACAAGTTTGAAGCAAAATTAAAATACAAGACAGAGTGCAACTCATTCGCTAATATTTCAAAACCATTTCAGTTTAACAGTGCTTACCAAACGTATTACACCACCACCCAATTTAATGTTTGTGCCACAGCTACCCCACATTAGCAGGCATTGGTAAGAACCCAAAAAGTCAAAATGCACTAAAATGGCTGGCACTGAATGAGTTAAGACACAAAAACAAAAATAAAACATCTGATATTGACTAAGTCCTCCCAGCCAGTGGTTGGCGCAACATTGCGGCGGTTTGACAAATTCATGAATCGTCATGAAGGAGGAAAGAAACGTCTTCGTAAACAATGATTTACCATTGCGTTAACTGATATTTTATGCATAAAGAATACTAACGTATCGGTAGTCTGGATTGGTGAGTACTCAAGACTCACTGGTACTCGCACTTGTAGAAGTCTGAAAAAAGTGGTTTCAAACATCCGAAGTTAATACACCAGCATGAAGGTCTTTTACAAACATTTTTTTAATTCTATCAGGTACTTTCAAAAGAAGTTTTTTTTTAAATTTATGTCTTTATTTATTTTTATTAAGATTCAAATGGCATGCTTTGACTTGCATTCTTGAAATGAAGATCAATTTGGGGTGAGGGAATTCAGATTGAAATTTCTTCAAAAATTATAAACATGAGAGCTGACTGAAATTGTGAAATTCCCTCTTACAGCAATTGATGATGCTGGATTGCCTCCTTTTTTTGTTCCTATAGGTGGTCTAATAAAAACGTAATTTAAACACAAAAACAAAAAAATGTAAACACTGTAAAGACAAATACACAAGTCATTTTTTATACTGCAAACCTATAGTCCATTTAGATATTTAAAGTCAGTTCCGAATAAAATGACTCTTTCAAGCAAGAGAGACATCTGCAGTAATTGAACATTTTGTGAACATACTGAACTGTTACAACAGTGCAAGCATGGAGAAAACAAGCTGCCAGGAATTTGGGAATGGGGTTGGGTGCAGTGGTTTCTTTGAAAGTAAATACTCACGTGCGACGGAGAAGTTATTTAAGGGAGTTTCCAACTGGTCGACATCTTGCGGCCGCTCTTTATAGCCAATGAATGTACCATCACTCTTCAGAAGAAAATACCTTGGCCTCCAGGTCTTGATGTATTCTCCTGGGATGAGAGAAAATGTCAAAATTAGAGAATGTGACAAAATACTTTAGAAAAAATACCGCACATCGTTGTGCTTGGTATTTTGTTTCTGAGTGTGCAAATGCTTTTGCAGTAATTTGAAGCATGAAGGGATTGTGCTCTCGCTTTTTTTCTTTGAATTCTCCTTGGTGCAACCCTTTCCTGCAATGTGGTCATTACTATGCTGTTCTCGTGTTCCACATGACCATCTTGTCACCACCTTTCTTTTACTGTAGGTCAGCTGCGGCACAAATGGTTTTGAGTACAAGTCAGGACCCTTTGCTCTGTTCCGTGTGTCTCCTTCACAGAAAAGTCCCTTCGAATATTTGAAATGTCAAACTGCTTGGCCGACACGACGCACAATGGACAAAGAGAAGTTTTGTTGAGTTCGCAGAGGGGGCGCTGTTCATAAAAATTATATTCTGTAAAGCTCAAACTTATAAGTCAAAACCCCCCAGCTTTATGCAACCCCCGCGGCTAACACAATGCTGTATATTGACAGCGTTGGCCCAAAACCAGCAGCTTCATATTTGTTTGCACTGTTCCGCTCGCATAATCACTGTTTCTCTGTTCTGTATCGGCATTCCCCAATGCACTTATTTGTTGTCATCTAGTCAATGTTTTTGTTCTTGGGCCAAAGTAATTAACTTACTACTTTGGCACCATCTTGCGGCATCATGGTGCCAGGGAACTAAGTTGAGGTGAACTGAGGAGCTTCATATGGACAAAAGTAGTGCTTAAGCACCATATCGGTACCAACAAACCGTGATGAACTGAGTTGAGGACTTTAACTTTTGTTATGTCAATTAGAGTGTCAAATTTTCACTATTCATAGCAGGGTGAGGTTCCTATTTGTAAGACTTTCTGTTGATTATTGATTTGCGAAATTAACATAAACAAAACTAAAATAAATTAAATATCTGAATAGCTGAGGAACACTGGATTACATCACTTTTCCATTTCTGCCAGTGAAAAGCATCGATAGCGAGTGGAGTTGAGCCATGCTGAGTAGGTACTACTAGTACCAGTGGAAAAGTGAAAAACATGGTCGCATCTGACTATAGTAGATTCTTTGTTTGACTCAGTCCACTGTTTCAGTGGTTTTGTAAACAGCAGCAATGCATTTGCCAAAAGGCCGGTTCGAGTTGACGACAACATCCGTAACTTCAAGTCATGCGTGTCCATCTCCAACAAAACTCAATTTATTCTGGTGATGCTTCAGGAAATGCTGCACCAGATGTTGTGCAGATGGGGGCGGGGGGGAGGGTGAACTAGCCTACGTACCATAGCAAGGCAACGGTACATACACGGTGCAACGGGGACTTGAATATTTATAAAGGAATAGAGTAATTCATTTTTAATTATGGAGACACATATTAGCCCCATGCAGAGTCGTAGCAAGCTGTCCTTAATTGCCCCATTTCCTCTCACACAGAAGTGGTGTGTGTGATGAGAGAGAGAGAGAGAGAGAGAGAGAGAGAGAGAGAGAGAGATGCATAGGACATCTATCAATATAAGCTTCTGTTGCTCTTTCAGGGACATGTAAAAACTGATACGGGATCTGTTTCACACCGTCACTTGTGACACCACCCTATTTTGTATTCATCTTTCAAAATAATTCAAAAGGATAAAAAAACATGACCACTGCCTGACTAAATGTCACTTTTTCAGACTTGCACTTTTTTGACATAAAATAATGGACTTCCGCTTCCTGCAGCACATTTCCTTGGACCACAGAATGACAAGAGCAAGAAACTCGAGTGGGATAAAGTCCAAATAGATTTCCGGGATGAGACAGACGCTTAAGACACTTAAGTAAAGTACGGACATTCTGGCAGAGTTGACCGGATAAGAATGAAGCACTCTCTAAATGGGCTGTCAAAACGTATTGAGAAGGTGTTGGCCTGAAGACAAAACATCTGCCCCCAAGTCCAATACACTTCTGTCTTCAATCCGCAGCAGATGTCTCACATTTCTCACCAGTACAAAATAGATCGTTTTTCATCCGGTTTTCTGCAGCGTTTTCACTGTTGCGGCAAATGTATCCCCATTTCAATCAGATCCTCCATCATCTGTCAAAATTGAGTTCATTTTGAAGCATTTTTTTTTCTGAAGATAAGAATTCATTGAGCAAAAGGTTTTCACAGCTAAGGATTAACTGATCACGTTGTCAAATTGACTTCATCACGGTGGTGACAGAAAAACAGCTGACATCTAAAATGAGTAAGAATACATACAGTCACTGAAGTATCAGATGTCCACCACACACATCAGTTGCCTTCCTTTGGTCAGGTCCCATCATCTGGGCTCCAGCTGGTCTCTCACTCTGCGGTCAGTTTTGGCTGACCTATATCCCTAAGTTATAATGCATGCCGGTCCACACTCAGGACAGCATGTGCACAATGCTGACATGTCGTAATGTGACACCACCATGACAAACAAAGGTGACATGGCAGATATATACAACATCTTCAGCAAGCTCTCATTCGCATTCTTCAATTCAAAATAAATTGATGTTTACGTGTACAAATAAGTACAGTATAACAGGCTGGAAGGAATAAAAGTCACGATTGTGCCTTGCATAGGTTACAGTCCTGACTCATTTGTGGCAATTTCACAGAGTTTGTGCTTGAATTGAACCGGTGTCCGTTTATATCCATCAGCTCCAAGGCATCTTTTCGACATTAACTATTTTCTGCTCCCTGCTTTTCTGTTTTGTTGAACGATCGTAACTTTTGTCGCCTTTTGATGATGTGTCGGTCAGCTAAGTGCGATCTGAACGTCCTAACTGCAGTCGCACCAGATACATAACTGTTTGCAATACGCATATCAAAGAGGCCTGTGACAGGCTTGGAATTATTTTATTTTTTTAATCGTAACGTTGACACTGACATGAAACAAAAATTAGATATGCCTCACATTGGGCAATAAATAAATAAATACATTGTGTTTCGTGGATGGCAGAATTCAACAAGGTTGTTGTACCGTTCCGTACTCTATACAGTATATGACAGCTACTCATGGAGCATATCTGTTCGGGAGCTGGCCTCAAGTCACATGGACACTCGCCGTTCAAAGAAATTAAGACTACCTGCGCCTCAGTTATGTAACTGTGATATAAATGGCAATACGGACAATTTGTCTGGTCGCTATGGAGAGGCCACACACAGTACATGCACACGAAGGAATGTAGCACTTGGGGTTGAAACTTTTTCTGAGCGTGTAGATGCCGTCATACAGTTCAGATGATGTTCACCTCAATGTTCCACTGGATGGATTTCAGGAAGAGTAGAAGCATATCCGATTTTCACTTGTACTCTTTGTTAGGTACATAATAGTCATCAGTTGGCTAGAATGATACGAGATAGTGTTAAAAGACTGTAGTAAGTTTTTTGGGGGAAATGTGGCAATTTATTGTTTTTTTCTGAAAAACCAAAACACCGTTTAACATTTGTGGTTATAATATAATAAACATCAGTATTCTCTTTGTCCCCAAGAGCAGATTTTGTCAAAACTAATATTCATAATAATACCGTAAATTCCGGACTATAAGCTGCTACTTTTTCCCCAAACTTTCAAGCCTGCGGCTTATTCAGTGATGCGGCCAATTTGTGTAATTTTTCTAACGGCCGCCAGGAGCGCTCGAGTAGAAAAGGTAAGATTAAGACTGGTGGAATATATGCGTTGAGGAAGACTGCAACTTCTTGTCTTGTGCATAAATTAAATTAGCGTGAACATACCCTCATCATGGAAAATGCAAAAAGAAAGGCATATGACGCAGCTTTCAAACTAAAAGCAATCGAGCTGTCCGATAATGAAGGAAACAGAGCTGCTGCACGTAAACTTGGCATAAACGACGGCTCACCGTGGTTTTTACAAGTACCGGTATGTTCTTTTACCAGACCTGTTATACTGTGTTGCTATTCTGTTGCTAGCGTGTTGTTACCATGTTGCTACCGTTTTACTGCCGCGTCACAGGCACCGTTTAGGAAGAAAGTTATATTATTATTATTGTTAAGTATAATATAACTTAAAACTTTGAAAACTCTCTCTGTTTACCGTCTTTCTTTGTAAATATGTTTACATGTTTTAATGTGGGCACATGCGGCTTATATACGGGTGCGGCTTGTGTATGTACAAAATTGGTTTTCCTCTAAAATGTAGTGGGTGCGGCTTATAATCAGGTGCGCTCTATAGTGCGGAAATTACGGTAATAGATTTACTTTTCATTACTCTGAATTGCAAAACATTTCAGCAAACTTTGGGTTTGAGGCAGAACAAGTGATATTAAAGTAAAGATTTGAAGTGTAAACTAGCCACTAGGCATGTATATTGTAAACATACTGCATATATTTGGTAGATTCATTAGATTTAAAAACTTGTTTTGATTTCCATTCTTTTATGAAAAGAAATAGAACAGTATTTCAAATTGAAGGTGCAGAAAATGAACAAAAAATGTATTGTAATTCAGTGACTGGTTTGATGTGTAACGTCAGAAAAACTGGCAAAAATGTTGATACCTGTTTTCCAGAATCTATTCTAATGTTTGATTCTGATTAATCACCAAGACAATCAGTCTGCTTTCACGGACGACGACAGAAATTGGAGAATATTTACAGTTGAGAAGCTGGAATTCTCAAGAATACGGATGATTTTAAATTGAACAATTAATCGATGGTGTTAACATACAGCACGGCTCCCTTCGTGACCACAAAGGTGATCACATGACAAGAGTGGAAGTAGTCGCATCCGGTTGTCTGAGTTTGTGTCTCTGCAATTCTGCAAAGCAAGCCCCCCCCACCCCCAACACCCCCTAATGCTTCCCCACAAACAGTCTGCCAAAACAACAAAGATGACCCTTGAGAGCTTCCTATTTACGCTACTTCCCCTTCCACTTGTACTCGGCTTTCCACACACAGTGCATCTCTTGTGCGTGGGGATGACAAAATGTGAGACTGATGGTTAAGCTTTTTAATTGTTACGAACACGCACACAACAATAGTTGCAGGGGTGCGGTTTTGCGACTGTGCGCCCTGTGAAAACACATTTACACATTTACACATTCACCATTAAACAGGATTAATGATGTTTTTAAAAGGTAAAGCTACATGTCAGTGCTCTGCAAAGGACAATACGCACATCCTCACTAGAGTGCAGAACAAAGTACGGACTGCTGACAATAGACGATAGATCCCATAAATAACATGAGAGCCTTCTGCTTTTATTTCATCAACACAGCCTTCCAGTAAGCCACCTCTTATTTGATGTTGTGTACTCCAATACAGGAAACTAGCCAATCGACATTGCGACTATGACCTCTATGTGACAAGTCTTAGTGTGAAACTGCTGTGACACATTTACATTTTGAAAAAGAGAGAGCCCAACCATTGCCGGTAAAGCATTGCTCAATAAAATTGGCCCTATGCCAGAAGAAGACGGATCTGATGCCAGAAGAAAAATGACTGAAGTAGTGGGGGCGAGAAAGCCTCATCGTGGGCAAAGAACTGAGCAGAGTAGTGAGACAGATCACTACATATGTTACCCACATATGTACAACTGCAAGCGGAGTGTGTATTCGCTGTGTGTACTCTGTGTGTGTTTCGGGGAAAAGCTGTCAGGGACTGATAGAGTGTCTTTACATGACAAGCAGCTGCTGAGGTCGCGGATGCGCGCTGGGCAAAGTGGAAAATAATGAAGAGAGAACCACTGCCAAACAAACAGAATTTATCTTTATTTGCCAACTGCTGTACGGCAGCTACAACCTGCCACTGACACACCCTCCATACCCCAAACCTGATCATCCCAAGGTAGAGAGGAAAAGAACAGGTTTGGCCACAGCTGCACATCAGGGCAAGTTGTCATATTTGTTTATATATCCACGTATGTGAAAAAATCCAACGGCCAATGCCTCGATGGTCTGCGATTTGAACACAGTTGAAATGAGGACAGAGGTAAAAACGTTATTCACGTCATCGAGGTTCATGCGAGGAAACCATTGTACGCTAAATGCTGGACTTAAAACTTTATTGATAGATGATAGGAATGCACCTCCTTTACGTGCAGAATTCATTTTGGATTCAGAGGGCTTGACAGTCAGCAACTGTAAAGTCTGACTGGATGAAAGGGGATTAATAAAGTAAAAATGTGAAGGGGGGGGGAGAACAGAGAGTTTCTGAGAAGACTCCAGTTCAGTCTGTCTCTACATGACCTCGACAGGAATGTTGAGGACTCAATTGGTGTTGAAAACTTTCACATATGCACAAGATTGTCAAAACAATCCCAAGACTGTTTGGTGCATAACAGGCCAATAGTTTTATTAAATAAATAAATAAATAAATGAATACAATGCCCATGCTCGCCATCATCTGCCTGTACCCCCCAGGAGTTGACAGCCTTTTGAATACCCTTCAGTGACGTAGACTTTGGTGAGCTACATTTACTTCAACTGAATGCAAGTCCATTTCCACGGAAACGGTAAAACTCTCTTTAAAAACATTAATTTTTAGACCATTTGAGACATAAAATGATTTTAAGGTCCCAAAATGCTGGTTGACATGTAAAAGAGCAGTCAAAATGATGTTTTTGTCCATTTTCAATTCAATTCGGTCTCATTAAGTAACTCCATCACCCACAAAAAGGCACACAACTGAATTAAGAACGACATTGCAAATCTGTTCCATGACTTTTGAGGTGAGTCAAGTGATTTTTAGCACCTGTAAAAAAATATTGAAATCCTCTCATATGTGGTGAGATACAAACTACGACCGGGTGAATGCGCACTAACACAGTGAGGGGGTACCAGAGAGTGTCAGACAAAATCCGGCTCTCTGTGCCCACACCCAGAGGTCGGACTTCCTGAGGGGGGCTGCTGTTGGTCTTTGTCCGCGCCTGGCCATTCATGGCTCGGGGATGAGAGGAAGGGAGCCAGTGCTAACTACATGAACAGAGTGTGTGTGTGTTTGTGTGAGTGGTGAGAATCGGATGAGGTGATGGGAGGAGGGGGAGGTGGAGGATTAGAGAATTTAAACTCCATAGCATTGGAGGAGGGGGATGCTGCCTTTTGTTGTCCCCCTAATACTCCCCCCCCCCTCGCCTCACACAGCCACCCTGCCATCCCCTCAGCCCTTTTCTGCCGTGTACTGCCTGTCGGCTGCAGCTGCAGCCTGCCACCAAGTGCCCTGCATCTCAATGAGCCACAGGCGGCCTGCTTCCAGAGGAGACGAGGTCTTCCTGATGTAAGGGGTCACTATTGAGCCTTCACAACCAGCAACTCGAGAATGCACTGGGCCCAGAGTTATGAGTTGGGCCTCTCGCATTGCAAGGACACCTATTACTCACCCATTCCCTCACTGTATCCATATATGTCACCATTAAGTCCACATTCCATCCTTACCAGGCCACACTCTTCTCCCCTCTCTTTATGATTTCTCACGTCCTGTGTTCTGAAACCACTTTGTTGGTTCTTCCTGGTCGTATGCAGCTGGATGAGGTACTTCAATGCCAGAGCTTTGGCAGTCGTATCAACAGGTTGCAGGGAAGGGCCACCCCTGCCTCTATGTAGCCTTCTCTATCGCCTCCTTTTACACATCTTTTGCTCCATCACTGTGGTTGCCGCTGCTACCCCAACAGGATAAAAAAGGAAGGAAGCAGGGTTGGGGGGTGAGAGGGAGGCTGCGCCTCTTTCTCACGCTCATAAGAAAGCCCTCGCTTCTTCTCTGTGGTGAGTGACACCTGCTGATTACCATAGAGACTGAGGGTAGTTCCCCCTGCGACACGAGGGTTGAGAGTTGCCCCCCTTTCTCTGGGTAAACAAGCAGTCTATGGATATAGCTTAACCAACCTGATAACCGCATGCCAAACAAGAAAAGCAGTTTTAAGCTAATTAGTGCAGTGAACTCATAACGACCAGGGCGTAACAGAAACATATTTACATGATCATCAAATGCCATTTCCAAAATATTTACCATTTCCTGAATGGGTTCATGAGTATATTTTAGAAACAGAATAAACCTACATGGAGGATACACTCAGTACGGAGTCAACTATTTTTCTACAAATAGCTGAGCATCACCGTTATTCATGATACATTGCGAAATCTGGTGCCAGTGATGGGATTGATGTTGGAGACAGAGTTAACGCTCTGGTCTACTGTCACTTTCGCAATAGGACTGAGTTGTCAGCAGGGTCATTATCCTAGCAACAGAAGTGTGGGACTCTGGAAGTGGGGACAGACTTGCGGGATTTCAGCAGGAGGGGCCAGACAGAGGCAAAATGACTAACTTGAAACAGTAGAAGAGGGAGACCTTTGTTGGAATGCGCAATAACTGTCGGACAGGTGACTGATATTGGGGGAAAAAAATGTAATATTCATCGGCCCGATATTAACAAAACTGGACTGACAAGAGCTGCCTCAAATAAACCAACATTGGTCTGGTAACTGTCAAGCCTCTGCTGCATGACATAGCTGAATATGGCATGGCCAGCAGGTGGCTTTCGTTTTCCTGGAGTGGTTTATTTGAACAGTTTTTGTTGTCTTTTCTAAACGACCGCAAGCCCCCATAGTATTTAAAAATGTCTGGCATACCTTGGGAACTTGGCCAGCGTCTCTCTGTTGTTTGTTTGGTGACTGACTCCCACCATCGCTGGCAACGGGCAGGACAGCAACTCTGCCCTTCACCTCACAGACTAATATATAATAAATCCGTGCTTCCCCTGCATCTCCCAAACACATAACAAACTGGTTTCCAAAAGCTGCACTGCAGCGTGGTGAAGCTCGTCTGTGTATTTGTCTTGTGTGACAATGAGAGACAGCGAGGTTCTTGGATGCTATGATGTAACGAGACTTTTTTTTTAACTGTCTACCTGCGTGACCTCTTTTCTTTGCAAATATCCCATGTTATAACGTGGAGGCACGCAGCTATTAATACAAAGTGACCAATGTATGTAAAAATGTGTTTTTTTTTTTTACTAAATGTAGCTGTTGCGGCTTTTAATCTGATGTGTTTTGTAGTCCGGAAATTACAGAGGGTGTATATGAGGCAAAGCGGACTCTGCAAAGCAAATTAAGCACAGTTGGCTTGCCGTGAGAAGAGGTAAGCAGTGGAGCTACCACCTTCCTCGGCCTCCTGGTTCTCCCATGATGCACAACAGCCAGCAGACAGCTGCAGCCCAGTCATTTACTTCTCTCCACCACATTTAGCAGGAAGACTGCTTCCTATTACAGAAAGCAGGAGGTCCATGCCGACGGCCAGAAGGTTTTGGCTTCCCGGTGTGACACCCTCTGCTGCCGGACCCTGCCGACAGAGCAGGGCTCCAGGCTGCACCAGAAGGGTCCCATTTTGATTCAAAATTTCGAGGGACTGCAAGTACATTTTTCATCCACTCGTGATAGTACGACTTTTACAGTTGCACTTTTCACAATTAGTATTATTAAATACTTTGTGTCACTTGAAATGGTAGTAAAAACTCTCTCTCACAAAACAGCCAACATGAGCAGAGATATTTCATTTTTACTGTGTAAACTTTGTTTCATGCCATCTCTTGGACCACCTACATGGTCTCGCTTGGAAGACCAGACCACTCACAAGTGTGTGTCCATGAGTCGCAGGACCGACAAAGATGGCAATCAGCTAATGAAGTCCAAATCAGAGCCAAGAGCAGTGAAACTGTAGCATCTCACGCACTTTCATGCACTCTTGTGAGGCGGATTGGGTCAGTGAACAATGTTCTGGGAACATCACAGAGTCACTGTTTAACTTCTGTCTCAGTCTTTTGCCTGCCCCTCTATCTTTCTCTCACAATACCTAATGCTATGTTCCCTCCTTTCCCAACTCGCTGCCCCCTTCCCGCTTGAGTTGGAGCCAGCTGAGCCGGCTACCCAATTCCAACAGTTGTTGTGCCCTTCGTTAGTCTAACGAGGGGGCCGGCTCTTTATACTTGTCAACGAGCAAATGAGTCAAACACACAAGGGCCAGGGAAAAGGAGAGGACAGACAAGCGCTGTTCGGTTGAGCTTCACTGAGCTCTTGGCCAGAGCACTTCCCAGGAAACTAGGGAACCCACAATCTGCCTCTTTGATGTTGGACGATGCTCCGCATTTGACAGGAACTTAAGAAAAACACACTTGCTAAAGGAAATGACACAATGCTCCATTCCTGTGCCCGCTAGAGGCAGGAGCACATTGAAAGGGTCACCCTGGAAATAAGACCTTGAAAAGAACAAGTATTGCACTGTCCATATCCATCCAGTAAATACTAATGATTCTCTGACTCTTGATAACGGCATTCCTCAAGTGTCTTCCCAAGCTAGCAAAATGAGGTGGTTCGGGCATCTGATCAGGATGCCCTCCAGGACGCCTCCCTGTTGAGTTGTTCCATTCATGTCCAAAAAGCAGGAGGCAGGACACGCTGGAGTGACTTATGTCTATCGGTTGGCCTGGGAATGCTTCAGGACAGGGAGCGGGAAGCCTGGGCTTCCATCCTTAAGATGATGCCTCCACGACCTGACCTCAGATAAGCGGAAGAAAATGAATGCATGGATCGATGAATGAACAATGATGAAAAAAGTCAAGGCCCGTCGCACACCGCACGATGAGTGTGAACCCACTTTGGACTGATATAGCAAAAAATGACAGCTGGAAGAGGGCATGAACAAAGACAATAATTTGGATCAAATTCACCATTTGAATGTACCCGACGGTACACAATGCGTGCCATTTCAGCCACGAGGTTTTGCTATTTCACCCAAATGAAATGGTCTAAGTATTGCCCTAAAACACGGAGACGGAACTCACGGAGAGTTTGGAACCACAGCCTCCTCCCATTGAGCCCCGCGCCGACAACGCCAGCCACTGCTTGGCACCAGCACAACCAAAGCATGTTCACAAGTGTGAGGCTTCACCATCACTACAATGCATCCCCTTCTGCAGCCCCTCCTCACTCCAGACTTTCTACATGATTTTGAAATGAATCTTAAAAACAGCTGTGATGTCAGCAGTCACTGACGTTGATAAGAGAACTTGAGTCCAAGTCCAAGGTGGTGTGATGAAGTTAAACGTGTCCAACTGTGCATGTGAAGAGTGGAGTAGTCATGCCGCAGCGGAAAACCAGCTCCTCAAACCATTCAGAGGAAGATCTTTAACAAAATAGTTTGAAGTCAAACCAAGTCCACGGAACGAACAAAATGTCCATGAAGGGTTATGACTTGTCAACAAATGAATGTGGAGTGTGCAGAATGAGCATTGCACAGACATTTGAATGCGGTAAAAGCAAGCTGTTACGACACCTCAGGGAGCCGCGAGGAAATTGGGTGGCCACCACCACAGTCAACCCTGTTCAAGGTGCAACCTGGGAGGCGAGATGCTGAGGTGATGGACAGCAAGACATGGCGACTACAGGTTCACCTTCTGTGCGGTGGCTCTAGGGCAAAGACCGCATGACAGTGACGTGACACAGAAAGCCTTGCTGTCAAAAAGTCAGGCGGACGCCCTCCAATCAAAACACAAAAGGTTCTTGGTGACACTTCATAGGACACAGCTGCTCGACTGTGACAGTGTGCCAACTCACTGTTCCTGAAATGTTGTTTGTTTAATGTCACAAGTAGACCGTCGTCACAGTTTGAACCTGAGCCTGCCAGGGTGTATGAGCACATTTTCAGCAACTCAGCATGACTGTTTATTTATTAGTCACTATTTCATGGCTGTTTTAGTTACATTTTTACTAATGCTTTTTATCGTATCGTATCATCTATGCCCCTGAGACTATGAATGGGTGGCACAATTCGCCAAGTATGAGGGAGGGCAGGGAAAACAAATGGCAAACACAATTCTGAGGTTTTACAATCAAACAGTTCTCTTCGACTCAAAGGATGTTCCTGTTCTCTATTTAAACACAGTTTGACGCAAGAGCAATATCTCAAAGACTTTCTCAATTTTGGCAACAAGATCAACACAGTTGAACCATTCAAAAATTGTCCGTTATGTGACTCCAGGCAACGGTGGAGATAAAGTGAAGTGCTGAGATATAAGTGACATTCTGAACATCACAACAACATACCCACAGTTGACGGATATTTTGTCACAGCTTGTTAATAATGCTGCCGGCCCCACTCTGAAACCAGGCCTGGGTGCGCCAGCTGACCGGCCCTGCCATAAACAGCCCAAAGAGACAATGTGGGTCCGCCTTCTCATGGGCTACCAAAGATTCAGCCACAAGTGGGTATGTTCACACACTGGGGTATCTTGGAGTCTTGTTCAAATTCTTGAGCACTTGTTCTCATAAGTGAAGATGGGAGCGCTAAACAGGTGAATCGGTGCAGTATTAGCAGTGACCTCTGAAGGAGCCGAGCCTACAATCATTAATTGTGGGTCGTGGCCGAAAGAACATGGATCACGGATACAAGCTGCCAAAATGAATATCCTCTGCAGGTTGCCCGGCATCTCCCTTGGAGATAGGGCGAGATCTGGGACGAGGGTCAGAACAGATCAACATCAAGAGGAGCCAGATGGTGTCACTGTCTTTGTATCTTCCTTGGGCCGGTTGAAACAAAGTCATGATTTTTGCTGCTCTGTACTTGTGACATGTGCAATGACAATAAGATTTCTTTTTTATTGATTGCCATGAAGCGGCTTGGGCATCTGGCTCCAAACAGAAACCAAGTGGAAGACTATTGCCTGTCCAAAACAAAGGCACATCTAGCTTCTCGGCTAGCATGGGAACGCCTCAAGCTTGCGCTGGAAGTGCTGGATGAAATGCCTAGGTAAAGGAAGCAACCTGATCCCAGATAAGGGCAAGATGAACAGCCCTTAAAATAAAATTTTCAAAAATTAATTATGATTCATAAGATGGTTTGATACTTAACATGTAGAAAATGTTCATCATTGTCTTCCGAAGTAAAAATAGATGTTTGCGATTGTCTGATTTTGATTCAAAACAAGGGTAATCTGTGTGCTTTCCAGAGGCTGAAGTTCCAAGAATCTGGACAATATTGAATAAAAAAGGTCCCTCAATGATTAATCAATTAAATCATAGATTAATTTGATAACTGAGTAATTGTTGATTAATCATTGCACCTCTAAATTCTACAAATAGGCTCATCTTATGGAAAGGAAATTTTAAAATAAATTGGGGGCGGGGGGGTGCAATTAGTCCAACCCCCCAAATCATTCAGTTTTACTTGTGAATGTGGTCAATTTGTATGAGTGTGACAGCTCTCCACGCTCAGTAAGACACATGGAGGCGACTGCAAAGACTCACAGTAGAGTGTAAAACAGCTTTCTATTCTTGAAAAACGAGCTTTTTTCCCTCTTGGTACATCTCTGCATTTTAGTTTAGATGGTAAATCATTATCTCTTTATTCTTTACATGGCAAAATAGATTTGAAGACATTTAAAATGTAACGTTCGATTCCCTAGTTCAAAACCATATCGTCAGCATCCAACACAATAGCAGCTCTGGTATGGAGTTCCAGAAAAAGTTCTTGTGACCTTCTCTGAAGCACTTTAACCCCTGAGCCAGAATCACGGTTTTACCCCCATTCCAGGAAAAGCCTGATTCCTTGGCCCGGGGCCTTAAGAGTCATCACTGGTCTCAGACAGCTTGCTTATCACATTTACTGTAGCCTCTGGTGGTGGTGGACTCTGAGGGACAGCTGTGGTTGGAGGGCTGAGATAGTGTGCACACATAAAGCACTCAAAGTCAGCAGGTATGTGAGGAATGCCTCTTCATCCAAACAACAGGGCTAACACCCGCCACGCCACACAGCTATGTCAGAGCACTGCAATGAAACCCACGGGAGACTGGGTGGCTATAGACATTTGAAGATTTCAGTGATAATAATATACACTTTGAACTGTTTTAACACTTCTGTATATTTGACAATGAGTTACCTGAGTTAAGGTGAAAATTAATATATCCAAAATATTTAATGTAGGTCAAAGATCATGATAAAGATCCCTGCAAAATCTGAAAAGTGTTGCGTCGAGGAGAACCAAGAAAGAAATTTGGGTTATTTAGCATTTTATAAGTGATGCATATGTTATTCTCCCTCTCCCACTTTGCTTAGAAATGCAGCCGAAGACGAGAAATAAGCTATGTTTGACTGTCTTGTCTGACGCCTTTGTTTAGAAAGAGGTAGTTTCGGAGAATCGGCATGTGTGCAGCATGACTGCTAATTTGTTTTTATATCCAAAGATTTGCATGCTTGGGACAAGTTTTAGTGCATGTGGTGATGATGACTGTGCAATACGCTGCAACTGAATTGCAGCCGTGCAAGTGCTATCAATTGAATGTTATCATTACAGGATATTTCATCGGCATAGCATCTGTCATCTTAACCCAACTTATTTTACAAAGTAGAACACCAGAACAGCTTAAAGATATTCTGAGAAACATATGCCGCTTAAGTAGTGCAAAACATTTGACAGCATATCATGTGAGAATCAAAGGATTCTTGCATGTATTTTGGTGTTTTGTTTCTGTATTGTTTCATTTCGAAAGAAGGCCCGTGGCTATAACAGTATAGGGAAAGAACATAAGAGTTTCTGGAAATATTCAAACCCACATTCGACAACTGTGTCATTACTAAGAGAGGCTAACCATTTTTTTACAACTGAGAATATTCAGAAATGGGATTTGTAAAAGCTAACAGTGCAACCGCCACACATAAGGCCAAAATTAAAAAGTTGTTTGTTGCGGGTAACCCGACCGACCCTATAAAAACCGCCCGACTCAAATATTTTTTTCGGTAAATTTAAGACGAGATTTTTTTTTTTTTTCAAATTCCCGCCATTTTGAGGTTCGGTTGTTTCGTATGTATACGGAAATTCCGACACGTGCAGGCACTTGCGTGCGCAATGATCTTTGCACACTCGGTCACTCAGGAAGAAATGGAAAATGGCGGTGGTGTTCTGCATCACCGTGAAGAAAAAAGACTCAAGGGAAGACCTCGTACTTCTAAGCAATATCCTGAAAGAGTGTGACAAGAATAAAACCTGGACGAGTCTTTTCGAGGACTTATATTGGTCGCACAGGCTTTGGCAACAGATAGGGTTCGATGAAGACCGGCAGCATTGGACAGTATAACTGTTACAGTCAGCGTGTCTCAGACAACGCACGGGAGAAGTTTTACCCGAGAGCAATCAACAAGTGGCGACAACTTTAAGTTTTGAAAGCTCTATCAAATATGTTGTGTTCTACATTACGATTCCTGAGAGTCCTGCAACCCAACAGACGACTACTACATGTAGAAGTGCGTTTGATGTTTTGATGACCAAGGCCAGAACTCGCCTGGTACAAATTCCACGGAAGACTGGAAGTGCAATGAACGGTAGGCATGTTTTTCGTATAAGTAAACAGGCAAAAATTTGCATGCGATCAATTAATTTATTCTTGGGGCTAATTTATTTTAGAAACCAAGTTGAAGGTACAAATTTAGCCTACTTTCTTTACAACTGCTGACACAAATAAAATAACTTTCGTTTTCGTTTTCATTTTTCGCCGTGAAACAACCGGAGGGTTGATTTATTACAGGAGAAAGCGGGCCCATTCCCTGTTTGGCACTTTGGGGTTTGAGGCCGACGGCACCAAATTTTCCTGGGGCGTATACACTGGAGAGACTTGAACAGCTGTGAGAAAGTTTCTTGGGCATTTGTTGGTGATGAAAAGCGCCACATGACTTAACTTGGCATAATTTGGCAAGCGTGTGTGTTCATGAAGCAATGTAGACTCACTCTGTGACACTCTATGTTCACACGTGTACTGCAGGAATAAATGATACAAAGGGCCATAACTCATGATTGTGATTACAGAGTTATGTCCCTTGTTCCAAAAAAAAAAAAAAAAAAAAAAATCTACCGACCGACCGACCCATCATTGGCGTATAGGGGTATGTTACCCGCAACAAACAACTTTTTAATTTTGGCCTAATGTAATTGTCTTCAAAATTAAGACAGCTTGTGTTATAGGCTCTTCTGTTCTTCAGATCATGAACATTTAACATCTACATGTGTTATCCTATGTATTAGATTAAAATCGAACATAAAACATACATTTCAAAGAACAGATTTGTACCTCTTTTATGCAGCCATCCCTCCTTGACGATCACCACGTTGGTCATGTTGGTGGACAGGGTAGAGGATCCAGGATTTCCAGAGGAAGAGTCACTTTGTTTTTCCAAGCTCTCTTCACTTGCCTCAGCACACGAGGCCCTGGTTATCTATTAGTTGGAAAAAGGTAAAAAATTAGCCCTATATTGAGGTGGAAGATTTTTTTTCCACCTGTCTGAATATTAACCTTCAGGTCAACTCAGAAGAGAGGCAATGAGACCCGGGAGCTGGTGCTTAAGGAGTCAGAAAGAAAAAGACGTACCTTCCGTGTCGCTAATCCTAATCATGCATAACAAAAAGCACAATCATTCTTGACGGAATGACATTTTTCGATTTCGTCATGATAATTATTTAGAGGGTTTCGTTGAATGAAAAATAATGAATAGGTGTCCTTTATTATTGAATGTTGCCTACAACCGTCTAAGTATGTAAACAACTTTTACCTGCCATATCTGTATGTTCTTGTTGTAGTTGTTACTCATGCCTGACCAATGGCGCAGGCAGGCACACAGAAATGTTGCTGGAACTCATCCAGACAAACTGCCTGCCGGATGTGCGCATAAGTAACTGATGCAGAAGACGCACTTACTCTGTTAAGTGCAGTGCAAACTTCCGTAGGCAATTAGGTAATAGTCGAGGTCTAACCTGTTGACACTCAAGAATGACTTTATAATTTAGTGACAAAAATGTAGGCTACATTCACTGGGCCAGAACAGTGGGTAGACATGGACAACTGAATGATAAATGATAAAATAAGTGCGCTCAGTTTGGTCGAGAACTGATTTTCGGTCGTAATACGAGGCATAAAAAAACTCGAAATTTTTGGTTGAAAACCGATTTGGTCGAGAACAGAGATGTTCGAAAACCGAGGTTTGACTGTATATGTCCTTGGAATTGAAACAGGATGAACATATTTTGGTGATCTAAATACAATGATCTTTGCAAATATAGATAGATAAATAGATGGATAGATAGACACACACACACAATCAGAAGACTTGTGATTCTTAAGGATCAGATGGCTCCACACACACACACACACACACACACACACACACACACACACACACACACACACACACACACACACACACACACACACACACACACAGTGATACCACAGTAAGTATATAAACGAAGCAATGAATCGAGCACTTTCTATAGTCCGGTAATTACAAACATCCAAATCCTATCAGGCTATCATGACAAACCACTTGACCTTTCCCTTCATTTACCTCTCGTAAATACAGCTTTGAACGCAGGACAGGAGAAAGAGAAGGGATCAATTTCACTACTTGTTCACACAAATGTCACACACTGCACCAGGCGATCTCTGCCCTTCCACTGAAATCAATTTGTCTGCTGCCGCTCCATCAGAGTAAATCCATCGGAAGAGCTCTGTGCGAGTGGCCTCAGCCATCCTACTGCCAGGGACAATAACAGGAAGTGGATGTGACTATTGACAGACTCTGGGTCATATCAGTACAGCGCTGGGCTCAAATAAATGTCTCACTGAGTGAGGTGATAAACACACTTTTTATTGTTGTTGTGCTCACTCATCTCAATGAGCAAAAAGAGTTGGGGGATGGGGGGGGGGGTATTTTTGCTCAGTGTTTTTGGTTATTGCAATGAGGTTGTGGTGGTTGTGTCCCACAAACGGGGTGGGGAGATATCTTGCAGTAGCAATGTGACAAAAGAACATGATCTTGGTGAATATTTTTTAAAACCCATGAAATGAGCACATAAACCGCTTTAAAATCCTCCGTAGCAGATATAATCAGGGAAAAATAATTGGTTAGTAGAGTACAATCACCTATTCAACATAATACACCTTTATATAACCTTTTCACAACAGTTGCAAATGTGACAAACGGCTTTACAGAGCATTTAACATTAAATAGAAATAATACAACAGAACACCTAGCATAAAACGTTGACAATAACAATTTATATTTAAAAAATGACAATTTCCACAAGTAATGTGACCAAAAGATAATATATATCACTCAATTGGGTGGAAAAAAAAATCTCTTCAAGAGGGCAAGTTGATTTAATCAAATTCTAACTCATGTTAAATTGGAGTCCGCACACACTTTCCAAGATGTGTTTGGGAGATTTCGTTTGTTGAATTCAATACAATAAAAATGTTTCATTCGATAAATGTTTCCACTACCCATACTGCCTTTCTCGTGAATAAGAATCCATTTGCTCTATTTAACCCATTTAATCCCAAATTTCTCCCAGACATTAAAAAGTCAAAATCAGGTGTCATTGGTAGCCCTTTTAAGTAATCAGTAATAAAAAAAATTTGAGCCCTGTAAATTAAATCATTGTTGTCCTTCACAAATGTGACCGGTGGGATTAAATGGGTTAAGTCGAATTTTAGTGCATGTGACGCAGTTGGAAATAACAACGTCAAATGACAGTTTGGAGTTGACGATTTAGAGAACACCTTGCAATTCCGGCTCGGAGAAACTTATTTATGGATATTTTAGCTGAAACCTGTCCGCTAGTCACAGAAGGGGCTCGCCAAGCAGTGGGCTAAATGTTAAGTCTTCCATCGTAGCTGTGGAAAATTGTGCTAAGATGGCAAAAAGCACAGCCTTTCTAAGCTTTCAGGCCGTACCACACTGGAATAATCAAATAAGAATATACTGTGTGTCATTTATGTATGAAATAGCGGCCCACAACTCACTTTGGGGTCCCCATCCACCACTTGAGAATCACTAATGTAAAGTATTACTTTTTAGGTTTTTATTTTGAAGTTGTGCCTTGCGTTGCTATGCATACTAGCTTATGAACAAACGTCGAGGCAGCTGACTTCACTTAGCTGGCTCCCCGCAAATGGCTAGTCAGCCATTTCCCTCTCCACACAAAAAGATCAATTTCTGGAAGCCTTCATTCCATTTTCAAAATTCTTGGTGTGTTTTACTCTGGTTGACGTCGCTATTTCAACCAGACTTTGCATTTTGACCGATTGTCATTTTTCAGAAATGTTGTCATGTTTGCTCTTTGGGGCTTATTTTGAGTGAGGGTGGTAAATAAATAAAAATAATGGTACCTAAGCTATTGGTACTCTTCAACATCTCAGTGCGTACACTGTGCGCACAAGCACGCACAAATGATATATAAATTGGGATGTTTCCGACGAACATACCGTGGTGCGTACGCCGCAGCCGAAAAAGCGACACATGCGCAAGAGCGGCTCCGGAGCCACAACAGAGTGCTGCTGTTTTAATGGGAGCGACCTGTTGCTAGTGCGGCCTGTGTGGAAAAAGCTGGGCTCCTGCCAGCGCTGCAGCCAGCAGCCACTGAATGAACCCAGTACCCTGAACAGCGGGTCACATGGTACTAAGGCCTCTGCGCCGCCACCGCCTGCCTGCCTTACTGTCGCTGTGGCTTTTAATCATTCATCTTTCTGGCTCCAGCTCTCGGGGCCAACTCATTCAATGCAAATCGGTGTCTTGAAGCAAAGATCCCACAGAGACAGAAACACACACACACACACACACACACACACACACACACACACACACACACACACACACACACACACACACACACACACACACACACACACACACACACACTGCATTTGTGACTTGAACTAGCGATGATAGTCACAAGTGTTTATGGCAGGAGGAAGAAATTCAGGCCAACCCCGCCGCACTACTTCCTTCATCACAGATCAATGGTCGTAAGCTTGTTTATGCTCTATATTCTGCTCCTGCTGGGGAGGGCAAGAGTCAGCAGCTGGTTTACAGTTACAAAACGTATAGGCTTTTACTCAAGTATTTACATTTGAAGCGAGACCATCCATCACGCGCACTTGTTAATGGGAAATGGATCCTACAGTGAGAGTCGGAATGGTCGGTCAAATAGAGAGTGTCAAGTTCCTCTTTGAAGTTCCCTGAAAATACTTTAGAAATGATAGCCCTTATTCAGAAGTTAAAGGTCTAAAGCCAAATGCCCGTGAAATCGTCAAGGGTGGTATCATAGTGACAGAAGTCATCCACACGTCCAAGTCCTGGCTGCTCAGTACAATATGGCTCGGCAGAACGGAATGTACATTGAAAGGAGAAGAATGTTGAAACATAATGTGAAGAAACTCCCCACCAACAACAATGCTTTCAGCCTTTCGGTGTCACCAAATCATAGCCTTTGAGATACTCAAAACTGCAATTTATCTTTGCCACCAATTATTTGAGGAGAATAAAGATACACACAAAGAAAAAGAAGACAGTGACTTACGACAGCGTTACTTAATAGGTGAGGCCAAGCATTCCTAAATGTATCTCTGTAAGGCAACAGCAAAAGTTAGTAATTTGAAGTAAACTTCCAGAGTTAGGCTTTTCTATTTATGGGTTGAATTCGTCATTTGTTGGTTTAATACTTTAAACACCTGTAACTGGCCGTGGTTCATTTTGTGCAATGGTATAATGCGGACTGATGTTTTGATTTTGAACTTTAAAAAAAAAAAGTTTATCCAGTTACGAAGGGTTCGGTGAATGCACGTCTGAAACCCGCGGGGTTTGGTACCCACGTGGTTAAGAACCACTGTTTTACACATTATTTCGGTTTATAACAGCTAACTTCAGTTACGCTACACCACAATCAACAAATCTAAAGGTGAGATGCTCATTTATCATTTCAAAGTTTTCCTATTAATGTTGAAATATTATTTAATCTGCTTGTATGGGTGATAAAATAATTATGACTTCACAGGTTTCACCTTGGGGCAGATTCAAAGGAGTTTCCATGACAACCTATAGAAGAACTGTGGTAAATATGAGCAAACCCGAGGTGGGCCAGCAATGCGGAGCAGATTGGTTGAATACAAATCCACAACTATTATGGACTTGGACTCGCATCCATTATGCGTCTGGAGTGTTCTGAAGAGCTTCACATAATTATTTAAAGATTCAATTAGGATTTTGTTATTCCTGACCTGGTAAATGTGAGCAACATTAATTGAATAACTGTTATCAGTGTCTCAGGCTCCAATGTTATCAGAGGGCCTTCACAAACTGAAGAAGGGTACGCTCATGTGACGCCAACAGTAGGCAATCATTGTGAGAAGCGTATCCTGCTCTGTGATAAGGTCTTAACTCATGTGGCACAATGGTACACAATACATCTGACTGTGCACAGGGACAAAATTTCTAACACCATTCCACAAATTCTACATGCGCCTGATGGCACATTTGCGTCAGAGCACTTGGATTGGATGGGAGGCGGCTGATATCTTCTAAATAGAACAGCAGCTCCAAACAGTCACTGGCTGCATCATTACGTCGACGTGTTGTGTTGTGTTGTGTCTTCCGGTGGTCATATGGCAAGGCCCCATGTGCACACACAGTGGACAGACGTAGTCTCATGACCAGCGAAAACATGCTGACATAAAGGCGTAAAAGGGTATAACATGCCTGGAGACATTGTACTCTGAGAAGGCAAATGGGAAACCAAGTGTTAGTCATTGAAACTTTAGACTGTTAATGTTATTTCATTCTATGCGTTACTGCTACAATATGTATTTGGACCAAAAGTTAGCTCTCATAACACTAGTGGAAACATACTGTGCACGTGTAACAGTCCAGTATTTCCTTGGCCAGTCACTTTCCAAATAGTTTTTTCAGGTTACCCTTAAACTGTGGTACATCTGTATTCCAAAATACAGAGCACTTAAAAAGCATTTGCTACATTGATGTGTTGCAAAAGCTGAAGTAATTCAATCAAAGCTGACAACAATACAGTCAAATAGGTATAGGTAAGCACGGAAAAGCATCCAGTCCTGAACTTTTTAAACCTTTGAACGCAACAACAACGTTCAAGCATTTTCAATAACACCCAACGCCCGTGGGGAGTCTACACACAGTGTCAACACTTCCTACGTGCTGATTAGAAGTTTAGATAATAAGGAAATAACACGACGGCGTCTCTGTTTCAGGAGAGCCCTAAAAACAACTGACGTAGCAGCACATTGTTATTGTAGTTGAAACGTAAAATGAGTGCGATCTTTAAGAGTGGGTGTTGGAGCTGAGCAACAACACGCTAAGAAAGCTAATGATATGTGTGGCTCGTACAGTATAAAGCCTAAACAGTGTTCAAAACAATGAATGGGCCGCACTCTTGTTGATCTCATTAGTTTTCCTCATGGGCCATAAAAGTACGACAAAAAAACAGCATTTTAACGTACAAGAGGGGCACAGCTTAAAGTTACAAGCGGGCCCGAGGCTGCGTCTCAAAAAAAGTGGTCATTGTCAGAAAGCAAACATCTGAGGAGACGTTCAATGTTGCTTGTGGAAAATGCAGTACTGTTCACCGTTACGGCCCGGTTCGCTTTCGAAACTCGCGTCTAGCCGTGACTTTAAAGTAACTTTTACAGTCGACGGGAGTCGGGAAAGTAGTACATTTCAGGCTTGCATTAAGCGACAGAAAGGATTTGGGGCCTAGCAGGGCAGCTCGGGTGAGAATAACCGCATCCCATGTAAGTACAATGGGGACATACCCTGACTAGCTTTCGAGCTCTTATAGTGAACCACGCGAAAGAAACGCGGCCATTTACCTGAACAGGATTTCAACAATGTGTCCGTCTCATTCTAGTGAGCTGATTCGGTGGTATTTTAAATTGATAAATCCTTGAATAATCTGGACAAAAGTGATCTCATTTACTCCGTTTCTCTTGCCTTTCTTCCACTACACCTCCCAAATTCGCCGTCTGCAATGCCTCTGTGGCAGTCTGGTCTGCCGGGTCCTAGAGCCGACGGGTTACAAGCACACATTGCCATCGGTCCTGGTGGAGCGGAGGCCGTTAGAGGGGGGCTTCTGGTGAGCGTGTGTGGCCTCGATGAACTTTGACGTCCTCTGTGTGGGACTGCACTTTACACAATAATTAGCTTCAGCACAAAGAACGAACGTTGCCCTCTGCCCCTAGGAATCAAAAGCAACGCACCATGTTATGAGAGAAGGAGCATTATATTTTTTTACAGGTACTTAATATATTTTTTTAACCAGAGGTGGTAAAATACCTCCGACTCTGTACTTGAGTATAGGTACAGATAAAAGTAAAAGTAAAGTACTGACTCGACTCCTTCAGTGAAAGTAAACATTAAACATAAAATTTACTGACAATTATATGCAATACCGATTTTAACAATTTTGTGTAATAAAATATAGCAATCTACGGAGCCCCTAAGGGGACATGAAAGAAAAAAACTTTGCGTTCCATCGCAAAGTTTTGCATTCCCTCGCAGATTGCTAGATAAAGCAAACTTTTATTTTTTTGCAAGGGGGCGCTTTAAAAAACGCGTGTTGATGTACTTTCGGGTCATCTCCCGGGTAACTGAAAACAACAAACATGGATGGCGAGTTTAATGGAATTCTACTTTGAAAATGGCTTGAAATACAAAGACATTTAATCCAAGTCCTCTTGCACAATTCTCTCCTTCCCCAAAGTAGTGTCGTCTCTCAATCAGCCGAGTATGAGAGACTACGTTAGCCAAGCAGACCCAAAAGTACAAATACGTGCATTTGAAAAAAAAGCATCCCCTGACAAAAAAAAAAAGCGTTATCTTGCAATCTTTGCGAGGGAATGGAACACTTTGCAGGGAACGCAAAACTTTGCGAGGGAATGCAAAACTTTGCGAGGGAACGCAATTTTTTTTCTCCTATGTCCCCTTAGGTTTAGGGGCTCCGTAGCAATCTGTTCCCATGCATAGCTTTGCTCTGAACTATCAACCAAAAAAATGTAAGAATTCTAACAAAATGAGAATTGAAAAAAATCCTCCAAGCATGATTTTTTCTGATTATATGCAAAATTTAGGAACATCACAGGCTGGTGGTTTTCAGACTGGCGCAAGACACTGCAAATGCTCCATGAATCATTCTTGGAGACAAACATCATCAAACAATTCTCCCAAAGAAGGCAATGTTTTCGGGAATATCTGGCTCATCCGAATTTGCTGCAGTCCAGGTTCCATGGTGCTACCGCTGTCCCTGTATTTTTCTAGCCTCATCAGACCCCAAGATCTCAATCAAGATATCAATCGTGGTTGACTTTCGGGCCCTCCATTTATGTTCTTATTACATTGTGTTGTGGTGTGCGAAGCATGAAAAAAGTAACAAATCTATTTTGACTTAGAAATTAAAGTACAGATATCTGCTGTTTTTAAAAATAGAGCAAAAGTAAAAACTCTTCTGAAAAATGAATAAAGTCTAAGTACAGAATTGACATTCAACCACCGCTTCTTAAAATGCCCTTCTGGTTTTCTTGTGTGTTTTGCAACCATGAAGATATATTTTGTTTTGTTTTGATTAAAGGTAACACGGTGACCTTGTGGTTTGTCTTACAGTTCTGAGGTGCTGCGTTCAAATCTTGGCTACGAGTAGTCCTCTTGTGTAAAGTTTGGATGTTCATCCTGTGCTTGCATGTGTTTTCTCCAGGTACTGCAGATTCTTCCCACATTCCCAAAACATGCTGCTACATTGATTGAAAACTCAAAAATTGTCTATCAGCCCTAAACAGTATGACACATTTGTATGCAAATCATACTTGTCTTGCTATTTGTCTGCAAAATAAAAGAAGGCGTGACAGAGTGGAGTCAAAACAATGAATTATTTTTAATCATCCAACTTTCCAGTTGGTCCTTTGCACCAATTTCACAGCCTATTTAACCCTAACCCTTACATTTCCGGTCTAAAATGTAAAGATTAAAACCCAAAGTCATCACCCAGGCGCAGTGTTTACTCGTTGATCTATGACTGTTTTAGTTTATGGCCGCTGCGGAGTAAGTGTTTGCCAAAGAAGAAGGGGGGTGGGTGGGGGTGGGGGGGACTTTTATTTCAGAGTCGCTGTGAGATAGAAATTGTTGCTGGCATTTCCTAACAAAGCCACGAGCCATGAAGTGAGGGTCAGAATCAAATATAACCAACCTCTCTTGCTCTGGCAGCAGCTGTGTCCCACTAAACTTGACTCAACAGCATATTTACTCTACAACTATGCAAACTCTTTCCCTTCATCGCCCCTTTTCACTTTATAATGCACACACTTGTGTATTTAAAAAAAAGTCAGAAACAGACACAGCAGAGCTTGCCAGAGAATACAGGAGTTGAACTGGGACAGGTACAGGCAGGCCAGTAGAGTTGGTTCAAGGTAGTAACAGATACTCTCTCAGTTGTATAAAGCCCTCAGATGACTCAGATGGTGTTAACCCCTAAAGGCAATTAGTAAGATTTGTTGGAGGAGGAGGAGAAAAAAGTCGAGGAAGCTGGGCAAACTGTTAACTCAACATTGCGGTTGCAAACGATTGTCCTTGTCATTTTTATTGTGAATAATGATTTGGAAGACGTGTTCTACGAACACTTAAATGGGAAGTCAAGTAAAAAAAAAAAGTCTGTTCAATAATATGTTCCATGCGGCTCCACTAGTCTAAACATGGCGTTTCTAATTAATATTGCGTTTGTGGAAGACGAATTAAGCAGCAATACAGCTGACCATATCCATTTTGCCTTGTACTGCCACTTGCCGTCGACTGAAAATGACATCACAGTGCCTAAAGGCTCAGGTAATGATCAATCATGACTCACTTGTTTTCTGGGTGGGGGAGGTTGACGTTTGTAAACTGAGCCATTAGACAGTGCAATGTCATTTTCGGTCAACAGCAAGTGGCAAAATGGCCACCCCATGAGATGGTTAAAACAGGTGGATTTTGCAGCTTAATTCATGGTCTACAAAACACATTATGAATCAGAATACTGTGTTTATACTGACAGGGCCGCATAGAACATATTGTTGTAAAGATGATTTTGGACTTGACTTCCTCTTTAATAAACCGGTTTCGTCTCTAACTGTGTATGGCAACAATGTGAGAGTCAAGTCACCGTTTCATTTCTACGTTCATTATTTTAACATGATGCAGCATCCCTGTTTGACCTTTAGAGGTTCCTCTCTCCGCCGTATTTGGTAAACAGCATCATTGGAACAGGATAGTAGAGCCAGCTGCTGGTGTATACACAGGGGCCTCTGCCCTCAGCCCCTTCTGTTGTCATGTGTTACCTTTGCCAAGCTGCTCTTGTCATATAAGTATGGAAGACTGAGGCTATCCTGTATCATTTGCTGTTGCCATTCAGCGGGGTATACTCCTCATCCTCCTCATCTGTTCCTGCTCCAGCGATGTCAGCCAACGTTGTTGTTCTGCAGGTTCGAAGGGAGAATCAGAATCTGGATTTATAGATATAGACGACACAGAATGTGACACTTTACATGACTTAATGGGCTGTTGAAAGAGAATGGCAGTGTAGGTAGGCGGCTGGACAGACGTGTATGCATGTAGATAGATAGATAGATAGATAGATAGATAGATAGATAGATAGATAGATAGATAGATAGATAGATAGATAGATAGATAGATAGATAGATAGATAGATAGATAGATAGATAGATAGATAGATAGATAGATAGATAGATAGATAGATAGATAGATAGATAGATAGATAGATAGATAGATAGATAGATAGATAGATAGATAGATAGATAGATAGATAGATAGATAGATAGGGTGGCCCGGTGGTCCAGTGGGTAGCACATCGACTTTACAGTGCAGAGGTATCGGGTTCAATTCCAGCTCCGGCCACACTGTGTGGAGTTTGCATGTTCTCCCCGGGCCTGCGTGGGTTTTCTCCGGGTACTCCGGTTTCCTCCCACATTCCAAAAACATGCATGGCAGGCTGATTGAACATTCTAAATTGTCCTTAGGTGTTAGTGTGGGCGTGGATGGTTGTTCGTCTCTGTGTGCCCTGCGATTGGCTGGCAACTGATTCATGGTGTCCCCCGCCTACTGCCCAAAGACAGCTGGGATAGGCTCCAGCACCCCCGCGACCCTAGTGAGGATAAAGCGGTTCGGAAAATGGATAGATAGATGGATAGATGGATAGATAGCAGAGCAAAAAGCATCTGCCTTCGCCGAGAGCCAGAGCACAAAAAAATGACGCGTATGTTTTGCATGTAGTGTTATTCTGGTGATGCCAAATGACAATAGGGCCATCAACTATCCGATTTGTATTCCTATGTTGCGTTATTGGGATTGACTGATGTTTTCCCGCAGGGAGCTTGTTTGTCACAGCTTTTTGAGGACATATACTTAAATTCAAACCAAATTCTTCCAGGGGGATTTTAAATTAGGATGCATTACATGGTCCCTCGATCCCACAGAGCAGCTCAAGGCCGCCCTTATATGAGGTGACTGTGAACTGGTGAGGTCAGTGATGTGCTTCCACTGTGGCTGGATGGCTGCTGGTTGCTTGGCCGGTCAGGCACCAGTGGAATGCGGGCTCTTTTGTTTATCTGCGAGAGGAGTGGGTCAGGGGGAGAATGCCATTGATGGTTGCAGTGAAGAAGAATGAACCTCCAGGAAGTGTTTTCTCTCTCTACTTACTCCCCCACTCTCATTCTCTTTCCATCCTTTCCGATCTTTCACTGTGTGTGAGAACTTTTTGCCGTGCTGAGGCCACAGATCCCGGGGCACAACCACTGCTTTGTCTTGCCCCTGTGAACACACACCCCTCCTTTACTGTGCGCCCAAGTTTGCCAGGGCCATGAAAACACACGGTGACTGCTCCTATTCTTATCTGCATCACTGATTCTGCATTGATGGTGTACATTGAATGTTTTTTTTTCATACACCATTTATCTAATGCGCACCATGCCTCCGAGCTGCGTTGCTTCTCGTCATGCGGACACAGGTGGAAGCTATTCGTTTTGAGCAGTTGCAGCCAGACTAAAAATGGAAAAAAAAGTACGTTGGCAAGAATCTAGCCGGAGGCCCCTTACGACCAGTGGCTGTCGCATCCCGTCACATTGCTCATTCCCCCCTGTGTCAGAACACTAGGAGGAGCTGCAAATGGTCCTTTCAAAACACACGACAGCTGGAACACAGGGCAAAGGTGACAGGGGCGGTTGGGAGGGCGCAAAAAAGGGGCATGAGGAGGAGGAGAAGAAACAGGGGAGCGTACAAAATGAGCAGCTGCAACCTCAACTGTTTCTCCCCTGTGCTGCCATCTTTTGCTTTTACCACCACCCGACAGACTCTGGAAAATATTTTAATTACTCAAGAGGTTAAGCAGATTTGAGACTTTTCTCCCTCCACATAAATCATCACTTGTGTCTTAAGACTGTTTGGGTTATCACAGCCAGGAAAAACAAAGCCAGTGGGTGGTTGGGTGCCAGGGAATTTCTCAACTGGAAGCAGGATTAGAGAAAACGGCCCTTTAAAGTTCCCAAAAGCTCTGACAGTCCAAATTACAATGCATGATTTATCATTCTTTTCAAGCAACAAATTCTTTGTGACCATAACGTTTGTCTTTCATCCTCTGATCATCTTCAAAGCCACAAACAAATCTTTATCACAGAGAGTTGGTAAATGTAACATTTTAATGGAAATCTACGATTTGCATAAAACTCAACAAGGAAGGAGGGACTGTTTCCAAATTACGGGAAAGTAAATCTTAGTTTAAAATAAAAAAGTACTATAATAATGCCTTCTATAATAAAATATATAATACAAATATCTGTAAAAATTTGAAACAAACATGGTGTTAAAATAAAAATGTTTATTCATTCAAATGAAAAGAAAAATGCACACTAAGAGTAGGGAAAAAAAGAACTGATGACAGTCCATCCGATTTCCATGCTGAATGAAATGTTTTTGGTTGAGTTGACATCACAGATTCTCACTGTATACATCTAGCAAATTTGACATGATTTTTTTTTTACGTGGCATGCGTGATAAATAATGAGGAATGTGGAATTTATATTGCCTTATGATTTCATCAATGTTTAACCAAATTCAACAAATACAAGATGTTTGGTCGTCAACTTGAGATCCGTTTCCATTGACAGCAACAGAGATGTTAACAGCTGTGTCACATATTATTTATTTTGCTTGCCTAACTGGCCAGCAGTCCATTAGCGAGACAGTCTGCGAGAACCACTCAGTATAATGCAGTGCATTTCTAAACCGCTATGAACTACAACTACAAAAAGCATTAAATCAACGTCGACCAATCAAAAGTGGAAAATCTGTTCACACCACTATTGAACTTTCTACAGTGCTTGTTCTCATAAGGGTGATCATGTGTGAGCTGGAGCCGATCTCAGCTGACCTCGGATTCATTTATGATCATTTAACAAAAGTGCAAAAATTGTGACTGACAGTACCCTGGGTATTTGTTCAAAATAAATGGAGGCGCAAAAAAATACAGGTTCAACTGTTGATTGTTAAGTGTGACAGTGATACTGCTACATTTTTATGTATTTATTTTTAACCTCTTCAAAATAAATAACAAAACAAATATTAAATGGATTAAGAATAAAATGCAATAAAATACTGCTATCCAGAGGAAAAATACCATTAAGATTAAAATATATCGGTACATACAACTATAAACAAGTAGTAAAAGGTGAGTATAGCCCTCTGTATAATACACATGAGCATTATACAGTACTGTATTGCATCATGCAATAAATTACAAGTCATCACACCACCCAAATTGAGTAAGCACACACACATTTTGGTCTGGTCTGTGCCTCTGTTGAGCCCCGACCCTCTGCTTTCGACTTTCGAGGGAGGGTTGCACAGAGAGCAGACAGGTGTTTCCAGCAGCAACGGATGTTGCCGCCGGCGTCCTCTGCTACTTGCTGCCGCTGTGCGAGGTCTCGCAGTAGTACACAAGTTTCTGGTGGTGGGCCGGGCGCTATCGCGAGATTTGGCGGCCACACGATCAACCTGTTCGTTGAGACTCACCAACAGCAGCCAGCCAGCCAGCAGCCGAGCGAGACGAGCGAGCGCAGCCTGCCTCGCCGGGCACTGGACCGAAAGCTCGAAGAACCGACGAGAGGGAATCCAACATCTGGCCGCACATCATGATTATAGAACGTCGAGGTGTCTAAGTGGGGAGAATCACATCATCGCATCACGGAAAAGGCGGAAATAAATGTAAGTGAGCCGTTTTTTGTGCGTTTGAGCGTAGCGAGGAAGCAAAAGTTAAGAGTCCAGTCGCTGCTCGGCTCGCTTCATTTTTGAGGAATTTTTTTAAAGGCTCCCTCTAAATGTCTCATATAACACTTTCGGGCTATACTGTGCTGCCTCATTTACACTTTTCTTTTGAAACCCATTGCGTGTTGCGTTCAAGTGCACATCGGTCGCGTCAAACTTTTAATAACCCATTAACTAACGTAAACTTCAGGTGCTATAGATAAATACTAACATGTATAGTAGTTATAGTCCTATCCTTACGCTGTAGTTTACTTTCCCCGGCGATTAAAAGTGGGCAGCAGTGGTGGGGCTATCTTGTTACACCTTCGACGGTGTTTTGGTTATAAAAATGGTACAAGCGGTGTGCTTTTGGACAGCACCGAGGTAACATATGGCAGAACGGGAGCACAGCTGGAGGTAGCGTTTCCATTGCGGTGATGTCAGAGCAGCTGACTCCACAGCTTGCGGTGTAATTAGCAAACAGAGCAGCAGTTTACTCACTCCGTTTTTTCCTCCTCCTTTTGACGCTCCTTGCCCGCCGTGGACGACTGCTATCATTTCCAGTCCCGCTTGCTTGTTCTGTAAACACCACTGCGTTTGTGTGCGCTTTTTTTTCTCCAACGTACGAATCTTTGTGGAAGCTGAAGGAGGTGGATTGAAACTGAAACACCCTGGATCATTTAGGAGAATGGGTGAGCCCACTTGAGTGAAGTTTATGACTATGGAAAAGGTTGAAAAGTTGGAAGAGTCATAGTAGCGTGTTTTATATACTACTGCGATTTTACTAGAAGAAATGCAAATTGAATTTAGGGAGATTGTGCAGCATATTTTGTTGTAAACTACGAATACCTGCACATTTTTTAAAGTTATCGACTTTCTTTAGTTTGGGGATTTCAGTTGGATATTTGTGCAAAAGTGAAGTGGGAATTCATTCCTAAACTTCTTTAAGTAATTTCGTCAGTGGAGTTTATCTTGTTTTAAAATTTGTTTTCCAGATTTACGTTTCTGTATTCAACCTTCGTGCTTTGACTTTTTCATGTTTTTGACAATTTCAACGGGATATTCACCAAAACCCAAGTGCTCTCTCAAGGGAATTGAGTTTAAAACGAGAGGCACTAATATGTACACTGATTCAGGACCAATCAACGAGGTGTTTCCTTGATAGTAAGGTTGTAAAAGGTTTCAATATTCGTCTGCACAGAAATACTTTCAGGTATTTTACTTGTTTTTTTTTGTCTTTAGTCTTGGTAGTGATTCGAGACTCTTGGAACAACTGCAACAGACATTTAAAAAAATTTATCCAGAATAAATCTGTTTCATTCCCAATGCTTATGAAAATGTAGCTTAATTTGGTGCAAAATTGGCACAGGGGGCACCTCCGTCATGCCACTCATTCTCGGGTCTATTAACACAATCAGATGTGCATGCCGCCACATTTAAGTCACTGGCACTCAAGTTTTTTTGGGATTTAATAGCGTAATTCGGCTCTGCCTCCCTTTTATGAGGAGCCCCAATTTGTTTACCCACCATCCTGTTTTTCCTGTTTTCCATCAGGTTATGAGGGAAGAATGGAGTTCCCAGACCATAGCCGCCAGTTGCTGCAGTGTTTGAGTCAGCAGCGTCACCAAGGTTTCCTGTGTGACTGCACCGTTCTGGTCGGGGAGGCTCGCTTCAAGGCGCACAGAGCCGTGCTGGCTTCCTGCAGCATGTACTTCCATCTCTTCTACAGGGACCAGCTAGACAAAAGGGATGTTGTGCATCTCAACAGTGACATTGTGACAGCGCCGGCCTTCAGTCTGCTGCTTGAATTTATGTATGAGGGCAAGCTGGAATTCAGCACTCTTCCAGTGGAGGACGTGCTGGCCGCAGCCAGCTACCTCCACATGTACGACATCGTCAAAGTGTGTAAAGGCAAGCTGAAAGACAAGGAGCTCTCCTCGCTTGACGAAAAGATGGGTGAGGCCTTTGGACTCAGCTGTCTGGAGCGGGACAATTCCTCGGACGGCGAGCTGCGCGGTGACAAGCAGCTCGGAAGACGACAGTCCCGGGGGCTCCCGGGGCCCCCCTCCCCGACGGAACAGTCTGACACGGACAACAGCGAAGCGGGGCTCGCTGTCAGCGACTGTGAAAGGTCTAGGCGGAACAGGCAGAAGGCAAACGGTCACTCCGGCAGGTCCCCGAACCTTGTAGGTGTCAATTATGTGTCGGCGGAGGCCGAGCCTTGCGTCCAAACAGCTGGAAAAACAAAAGCTGATGTCAGTAGTTCCACTGTATCGCTGTCCCAGAGGTCCCGGGCTTCGGATGACATGGACTGCGCTCTGGATTTGTCTTTCAAGCCTCTGTCTAGCAGAGATCCCTTACAGGCCTCCTACATCTCGGGACAGCTGGCCCTCGACAGCCAACAGCAGGGCACTGAGCCACTTGTTAAAGATGAACACGACTTGCTGTCAGAGCAGGAGGACAGTGAGCCCACGAGCCCTGAGAGCCAGCGCTTTGGGAATAGCGCCAGGAGCTCAGTGGTGACAGGGTTCGCTGCCCTCTTCCCAGGCAACAACGGTCCCACCGCCGCCCTCCTCTCCCAGGAGGAAGACCTGATGGACGAGGAGGGGGAGGCCTGCGGCGGGAGGGAGGGCGCCCCCGGCAGGGAGGCGGCGGAGGAGCGGAGGAGGGGGAGGCTGCTGGGGGACAGCGAGGAGGAGGAGGAAGACGACTTGGCTTCTTCGGACATCTCCACCTCCAGCGGGGTGCTCTTGCCCGCGGGGCAACAGGCGTGCGTGTGCCCCCTCTGCAGCAAAATCTTCCCCAGCCCGCACGTCCTGCAGCTGCACCTCAGCTCGCATTTCCGCGAGAAGGACGGCGCCCGCTCCAAGTTGTCCCCCGACGGCTCGGTGCCCACCTGCATGCAGTGCAACAAGACCTTCTCCTGCATGTACACCCTCAAGCGGCACGAGCGCACACACTCCGGCGAGAAGCCGTACACCTGCGGCCAGTGCGGCAAGAGCTTCCAGTACTCGCACAACTTGAGTCGGCACGCCGTGGTCCACACGCGGGAGAAGCCGCACGCGTGCAAATGGTGCGAGCGTCGCTTCACCCAATCCGGGGACCTGTATCGCCACATCAGGAAGTTTCACTGTGGCCTTGTTAAAACGCTCGCCATAGGATAAAGCGCTCAACCTGTGCCAACCCCCCGTGTCTTTTCACACGTTAGTATTCACACACCGGCAGTTTGGATTCTACCCCTGGGGCATTTCTCTTGATGTAGCAACTTGAAGCAAAACTGGCCTCGACTGGCGAATGGCATCGGTGTGGAAGTTGAACAAAGTAGATGATGCACTTGTTTGTTTGCGTCGTCTTTCTCTCCGCGGGTTGACTTTATTTGAGGAGCTGAAAGGCATCCCGAAGGCAGAACGCAGGCTGCTAACATTTGTTAATACAATCGACTTGTGCACATGGGAGATCAGAACCGTCCGTTTTCCTACTGTAATATTCTTATTTATTTGGGTATTTGTAACAAGTTAAAAATTTGAGGCAGCAAAACTAATGAAGTTTAGACTACTGGAATATATATATATTTTTTTTTCAGGGAAGTTTTTTCTTGAATGGTCAAGGTTAAAGGAGACAAACCCATTATGTCCACTATTGTATTTTGCCTTGGAATCACCCGTCGTTTTTTTTTTTGTTTGTTTTCAGCATGAATGTGAACTATTTGAAGAAATGGCCGAATTGCTACTTAAAAGTGTCCATTCAAAGGAGGGACACAAAGCTCGAGTTCATGCCTACAACACTTGTGCCTCGTTACACTTGACTTTAGTGTACTTCTTGAAGAGTGATCGATCACCATGCCTTTTGTCAAATCCACTCACACATCCTGGAGGATTAACAAAGGTAATAGGCAGCGCTGGAATGCTAATTGATCCACGAGGGCCCTGATAAGTGCGTGGCCCAACTATGTAAATGAAGCTCTTATGAAGTTATTGATTGTAGAAGAAGACAAACAGCAGACGAGCAGTATATTTCCTGGTGTGGCTGCAGTATGAACAAACCAGTAGTTAGTCACCATTCGGGGAGCGAACGAGACAGGTGGATAATCACAGGCGTGCCGTTCTGCTAAAGCTACTGACTTTCTTTTTAAATTAACATTCTCATGCTCACCATAGTTTCTTACTGTTATGTGTTACTACTGACCTTGATGCCTTTAGCGACACCCCCCCCCAAAAAAAAAGGTCTGTGGGCAGGAAGGAGTTCCACTTGTTGCTAATTTTGTTTTTTTTGTCTAATCTGTCCTGAGAAGACTTGATCTGAAATTTATTTATTAGTTTGGTTCAGGTTTTTTTGGGGGGGGGTAGGTGGTTTTCGATTAGCTCGAAAGTTGGTACTATTAACTGGTATTGGGGCTCTCTCTTTTTTTTCTCTTTGTGCAAATCAAGTTACTGTAATTGTGCTTTCATAGAAAAATATCAGTCACACGGAACCTAGAGAAGCACTTGTTTTTAGCATGCACATACAGTAGTCTCAACACTATTTCCTAGGCTGCTATCACCATTTGTATATTTAATGTAAATATATATTCTATTTATGTGTGTTTTTATCACACCCGCGGGGTGGCGGGAGTCAGGTGTCTTCTTAAGGCTGCAGTGTCTTCCCAGGGGGAGGGGGGTGGGGGTGCTCGAGAGTTAAACAGACTGCAAATCAGAATCAGGATTTTTCATTCAGCTCTGCTGTTCTGCCACAGGAAATAGTTTTTCTACGAGCACAGCCGCAGCGAGTCGTCATTGGCTACCTATAGAAATGGGACAATACTAGCATTGTGCCCCCTCCCCACCTTCCACACACAAGTCCCAGGTAGTTCTCAAGGGATCATTGTGTATCTCCGTTCGAGCTGCGGGGGGTTTGGGGTGGGGGGGGTAGGCGAGTGCACGTTTCTCTTGGCGCTTTGGTGTATTGAATGGAGGCATTGGAATGTGAGAAATGTATTTAGGCGAAGGGAAACCAAGGAGACTGTAAACAGGTGTATTGTTTGGAGGCATCAAAGTCCTACCCATCCCCCACCCCAACCTGCTCTCCACGCAGCATGCAGTCAGATAAATGCATCATTGTTCTACTGAGAGGAGGGACCGTTGCGATTCGATTGCACACCTATAAAGAGATTATGAGTTCTCATTGCATCCCGTGTCCCCGATGAACATGGAGAATACTGGCAGCAGAGTTTTACTCAAGCATCATTGATAACAGCCCATCTTAAACGCTGCTCAATTGAACCAGTTTAGTGAGCACCCTTATTCCGTGTACAGTGGAGCCTCGAGCTACGAACTTAATTAGTTCTGTCTCCCCGTTTGTTGCATGAAACGTTCATAAATCAAGGTAACGTTTCCCATTGAAATGAAGTGAAATGTGATTAATCCGTTCCAGCCCCCAACTAAGTTATACTTACCTCCTTTTTAAACCAACCTGTGGTTAAAAATAAAAACATAAATAATAATGCAATATATCAATAAGTGAAAACATACTCTAATCAAGAAATGAAACCCAAACTATTGCTCATGAACTTTAACTAAGAAGGGGAGGAGGGCTCCAGCTTCTCCGTCGCAAAAAGAGCGTTCTTCCATAATAACATGGGGACATTCAGATGTTTTTATCTTTTTCTTTTCTAATGCATTGGTTGGTTTAGTGACAACACCGATCGCAGATAAAACTGTTTTTTTTCCCCAGTTAAAAAAATATCAAGTGGCAAGTCACATATTTCAAAGATAAATTCAGTACTTATTTCATTTGGTCATTTTCACTAATTTGTTGATTGCCTCAATCACACTATCACCAGTGAGTGCTTTCTCATTTGTCAAGAGCTAAACAACAACAAAAGGGTACATACCGGTGCCACTGCCTAACCTTGCCTTGCGTGATGCACAGAACCTGCTTACACGAGATGAGAAAAAGTTTTGCCTTACCTTGCGGAGAGATACAGCGAGTTTTCAGTTGACAGCAGTGCCTTATGCCTTATTATTTTAATAATGGTAACACACTGCGAGACAAAGCGTGACATAGATAGTCCATCGTCAATAATTGTGGGCATAACCCAAATTGTTTGTAAAAAGGGATGTTCATAACTCGAGGTTCCACTTTGCATACTTCTTGTGGCGTGCCAATTTCCTGTACGGGCAAGAAAACGTGGCAAGCTTGGTCAGATGTTTCTTCATTCTTGAATGTACATGTACACGGGCCGAAAATTAAACAACAACAACAACACTGCGTTTCTTTTGTAGCGGTTATTTAAAGCTCCAGGATGTTCACCGAGCGTGCCTTGTTGACACACAAATAGGTGTTACATCTGAAGGAGCCTCTTTTTGTACTTTGTGCACTCGCTCGTGTTCACGCAACAACACCCCACCGAAGCATAACAACTACTGATTTCTTTTCATAACACGTTGTGTAAAGTTGATTTACTTTTTTTTTTTTGTTGCTGCTTTTTTTTGAGGTTCCGGGGATGTCATTTCATTGTGTGAATACATTTTTTGGAGGTGTTAAACTGAGGACAAGCATTTGTGTGAGTGCGCGCACGTGTGCGTGTGCTTTGGGTTCCAGTAGTTCCTCGGGTCATGTCACTGATGAATGTGAATGAACTGCCGAGATTCTCATTGTTGTCTTTTTCATGGACTCAGAAGGCTATGCTTGCCGAAACTCATGCTGTATGATTTTAAAGTCGCAAAACGACTATTATCCAACAGTGGACTTGTTGTGCCCTGTTGCGGGTTCCAACTGTGAAATTGTGTACCATCACCAGAAAATATTTATTATCATTGCATTTGTTTCTCTTGCAGCTTCTAACTTTTAATTTGGTTTCATCAGCTAAATGTCGAGCCAACACCTTTTTAATTGAAACTGTAGAAAGTGCCATTAGAATTTAATATAATTTTTCCCCTCTAAATAAGAACAATATATTTTATAGTAATTGCTTCAGTGTTAGAGGTGTATAGATTAGAGGACAATCTTTGATTAGATACTGAGGCAATTTACTGTGCATATTACTTGTTTGCGCCTTTTGTGTGTGTGTGTGTGTGTGTGTGAGAGTGTGTGTGTGTGTGTGTTTGTGGAGGTGTGTGTGCTGTGGAAATGTGACAATCTGGATTTAGGTCTTTATAAGACTATGCATAGAATTAATTAAATGGAACAACTTTGTCGGTGTGAATTTTATTGATTTCTCTCTCAATGTTTTTGCACTTTTTTTTGTCTTGTGTAAAAAGCTTGAAAATAAGCAATATGATTCAACCTTTAAAGTAGTAATAAATGAACACTGATAAAGAGTCCTTTCAAAATTATTGCTCGTATCAGTGATGCTTAAGTGTACTCAATGCAGGGACGGACGGGGCTAAGAGTTACTATTGCCCTTTCAGATTCTGCATAGCCCCCATCATGCCTTTCAGTGTTTTATTCGATAATCCATCCATCCATTTTCCGATTTGCTTATCCTCACAAGGGTCACGGGGAGTGCTGGAGCCTATCCCAGCCGTCTTCGGGCAGTAGGCGGAGGACACCCTGAACCGATTGCCAGCCAATCGCAGGGCACACAGAGACAAACCATCCGCGCTCACACTCACACTCACACTTAGGGACAATTTAGAGTGTTAAATCAGCCTGCCATGCATGTTTTTGGAATGTGGGAGGAAACCAGAGTACCCGGAGAAAACCCACGCAGGCCCGGGAGAACATGCAAACTCCACACAGGGAGACTGTGGCTGGAACTGAACTTGGTACCTCTACTGTGAGGTCAACGCACTTTATTCGATAACCCAAAATATAT
The DNA here is from genome assembly GCA_026261675.1 of Hippocampus mohnikei. Lineage (NCBI taxonomy): Eukaryota > Metazoa > Chordata > Actinopteri > Syngnathiformes > Syngnathidae > Hippocampus > Hippocampus mohnikei. Next base: position 8,235,437 of record JAKGUB010000521.1, read on the forward strand.
TTGTTAGTTATTGGTCAAGATTCACTTGAAAATTCTGGACCCATGCCTGACACAATATGTACACACTTGATGGTATTGTTTTAACAAGTCACGTTTTCAAAACCCGTCACCAATAATAGTTAAGAAAGTGCAGGCCAGCGGCACTGTGCACCCGACGTTTATTATGAGTGCCAATTACTGGAAGTTCAAAGGAGGACAAGCCCGCTGCAACACGATTGGCTGGCTGCAGTCAGGATGCCCGCTGCAATAATGGTTCCTTGCAGGAATGAATCCGGAAGCCCGCATGCGTGCCAAGTGAACACGCAGAGCAGCTGGACACGCTTTGCTCACTGATTGCGCAACAACACAGAAATAAGTGAACTCAATATTTTAGCAGTATTTGATAGTAGTAGTGTGCTGCTTTGTGTTTTCACACAAAATCAGTGTTAGATCATGTAAATAATGTGTTTACACTTATGTCAATCCAGTACTACCTTTCCAAAGTAGTTTTTTTTTCTCAGCAGAGTTTGAACTTTTACTGAGATTTTGAGTACATTTAAAGGACCCTCTATTTTTCTTTTTTACCCAATGTTTTTAAAATAAAGTTTTGAGCTGTAATTGCTATCCTGTGATACTGCGATTTCTGCTTAAGGTTATCACGCCATCAGATTCTGATATCAATCCATGGCTAGTCAACATACAATTTGTTTTTGCGCTCTAAATAAAAGCACATCAAAAGTCTGCTTCTCAGCATCAGAAAATATTGTTAAAAGGCATTACAAGCACTATACTACACCCAGTGGAATAGCGTGGGTGTAAAAAAACTAAAAATAACAATGTTGCAATACTTTAGAACATTTTCTAAAAGGCGGCCGGGAGTTCCAGTTGTTAGACTCCAGCACTCCCCGTGACCCTTGTGAGGATAAAGTGGATCAGAAAATGGATGGATGGATGGATTTCCCTAATGGAGGAGTATTGATCCACACATATAATAATGCTATGTATGTCTAATATGCAAGTAGCGAAAGACAAATTTTGACCATTTTAATAAATGAACTTGACCTTACTCCTCCATGTGCTGTCAACGCTGTGTATGAAAATTCCGTACATGCTTTTGCTCCTGAACCCCCCCCAAAAAAAAATGAATTGGATATCTTCATATCTTTTATGCTATGTGTTGACCTTCAGTTACATTGATATTGTGATGTAAATAGTTTTCTTTGCCAAACTAGAAACTGCTGCTCTATCATGTTACTAGTGGCATCGGTAAAATATCAAGACCCAAAGGGAGCCCTCAATTGAGACACATCAGCAGCAAAACAAAGTGTGTGAGTGTGTGTGTGTGTGTCTATGTGCGCGTGCGTGCGTGTTTTGCACTTGCTCCCCAGTGTATACAGAGACAACAGAATGAGGTAATACTGCCAATCCATAACCATAGACTAAATTCAAGGACAAGAGTGATGAAGACGAGCTCCCATTGTCGCCACTTCTACGCGAAGCACATCCAATGATGAATTAAACTGACACTCGGGTGTTTGGAAAGTAACGTCTTACCAATTCGGAGAACTTTTTCAATCATTTCTCTCTTGCCTCATGAAAGAAATCCAGCTGCTCTGCTGTTCGATCCCAGCGGGGGTGGCCTCCGATTCCCACCGCCCTCCCCCATTCCAGTCCCAGTGTGCCCATTCTGGGAACCGCATATAGACAAGAGGGCAGCATCCAATTGCCCCTGCCCCCCCTCCTCCCCCGGCTCCACAGCCCCCCAAACTGAGGCCCCAGACCCTCGGCCTCATCCCCGCCACTCTTTTGTGTGCGTGGGTAGTCGCTCAGCCATGCTATTGTCTGGCCCCGCTCCCCAGCACGTACTCTGTGCACAAACAGACGGCACAGCGGCGCTCGCCAGCCAGCTCGAGCATCAAGAAAACAATGCGCTCCCAAGATCATTCATAAACAGCCAGCCACAGTAAATAAGAACCCGATGCAATGCAACAGCCCCTGTGAACCTGCACAAATAAAAGCAGCCGGCGGCCGCAGCGGCTCACATCTGCCTGATGGGATCCGGAGCTTTAGAGTGGCCGGGTGGTGCACATTTCTTCTGGCGCAAAACACTTCACATGGAAAGCCGGAGGCCATGTGATAGAGCTTAGCTGCAGGGCGACGAGCCGGGATATGTGCAGTCTAACGCCACGGTGTAATAAAACATTCCTGACCAAAGCCTGGCTCATTTTGCTGTTTGGGAGTATGTGTGTGTGGGAGGTGGGGGGTTGGGGGAAGAGGTACTTGGGAGAAGTTGAGAGGAAAGTACTAAGTGCCCACTGTCTCAACAAGGCCAGCGGTGGGAGCCCTTGACCTCTAAGGGGACGGGCTGCCAGGGACAGCTGGTGTGGTCTATGTTTATTTATTTATTTGGGAACAAAAGACAGGTGGTCACACTTGAAAAGGGCACACAAACACGTTCACGTATGTGCGTGGATCACACTCACATACTCACACAGACAAACACAAACTCACACACAGAGAGAGAGTAGTCCCCATCCATTCCACAGACATTATGCACTTTTTTTTTTTTTTGGTACTTTACTTTCATAGAATTGAAATCACAGTTGCCCAGAGATGCTGCGTGAGAGATGCCGTTACCGAGCTGAAATGCCAAAAGAAATACTGTACTGGATGCAAAGAGAGGCAGACAACAGTGTTAAATGCAGGATTGCATATTATAGCAATCCCCAGATACTGTACAATGCAAATTTGTGCCCAACTGGCTGTTAAGAGTACAGAGATGACTTCATCGCAAATAAATCGGTCGCTTAAGTGTTGTGACATTGTCACTTTCCTGATTTCAACTCGATAAAAAAAAATACAGTGCGTATACGTTTGCGAGATTAAAGCCTAGAATCAAAGCTTACTGCCCCCGAATAATAAATAAGCTACTCTTGAGAAATGGTGATGTGATTTCTGCGAAGCATTTAGAATACAGAATTTTGCTTATGAATCGTATTGTTTTTTTGTTTCTTTTTTAATCACGATTTGTCTCTCAGCAATCACACAAGAAAAAGCTTGACGCTGTGCGAAACCAGGAAAACGCCTCTCTCTGCAGGTTCATTTTGATGCACACCTATTTTATTGAAATACATGTCTCCGCATTCACACATTTTGATGCTTCGTAGTATAAATAGGAATGTTTTCTCTCAGCATTACTATTTTTTAAGTACAATAGCATGTATACATGAAGGATCATAACTGATGAAACAGCAGCAAAATTGTGGGTAGAAAGAAAAAAACAAAGTGTTTGCATTCACAAAATAAATGTTTCGGTTTCAATGTACGCCGTTCAATCAAGTGCAACGAACGAACAATAGCATGGAGAATGAATGCTTGTCTCCGCATCAAGAAAATATTTTTGACGCACTGTAACAATGTGAGTGCTTGTCTCTCAGCGTTGACAATCACATTTTTGTAGCCTGACAGCATCAACGTAAATGCTTGTCCCTCAGCAATTGATGTGCAAATGCATTAAAGTGAACGCTTGTCTCTCAGCACTGACACGTTGGGAGTATTCATGCAACTGGTTTACTCCTCACGCTGACATTTTCAAGCATTCGAGCATAGATGTGAATGTTTATGTTGACCACTGGCAATCCCTTTGACGCACTATAACATTGTGAATGTATCTCTGCATTCAGACATGATTTGGAGAATAGCTTTATTGCCTGTTCTTTTCGGAATATCTACACAGTATGAAATTCCGATTTGGGTTTTGCCTGTCTAGGCAGCATTCAGACTACAATAGCTAGAGGTGCAGCCGACGTAGAAACCACAGAGCCGGCCATGTATGGATGGAAAAATAAGAAATTGAGCACAACGACAGGGGATGGAAAACCAATCAGAGCCTTAGCCAATATCACCATGTCATGCCCTGAAGAAAATAGAAACCACTTGTGTACTAAGTACGCCAAAAGATGCTAACACAACGGTGACATCGGCAACAACCTCCAGCGGGCATGAGTGGCGATCAGGAACATGCAAAAGTACACAGACGTACCGTAGAGTTGCGCTCCCAAATTTATATACCCGCCCCCCACCCTCTCCTTGGGTATGTATGTAAACTTATGAGCACCACTCGACTAGAAGGTGCAAACCAAAAAAGATGCGATCAAAAAGATTTATCGTGCAGCAAGCTACTGTAAGAACCCATAACAAAAAAAAAAACTAGGCAATCAGGGGCCAAGAAGTGGAAGGTGCCAAGTCATTCTTCAGACATGAACCTTACAGAACATGAGTTTTATCCCATGAATTTGGAAATTGATGTCAAGTCCTATTCGCACTATTCTGACATGTGGATCAGATCCAGATGTGAAGAGCTGGAAATAAAAGCTGAACTGTTGCCCCCTTGCCTCATATTCAACTTTTCATGTCAAACCCAAATGTTTGTAGGCCAACAGCAAAATTGAAGGAACTGGCCTCACTGTTGCACTCCGATTGCTCAGACACGCTCCGTGCTATCCACCTGTGCAAGCACTTGAAGTGCGCCGAATGTGCTCTGACCGCTCCTTTTTAGGAGCGGAACACCCCGACGGCACCGAGACAGACTGCCCTTGGTCCACTGTACAGCTGTCACTTACACACGCTCATTGACTCATATTTATAGCAGAAGCATCATCGGACTTGACGCTGGCCACAGATCACAGCTGGTCCCCCCCTCCCCCAAAAAGAATAGCTAAAAGACAAAGCCACGTGCTCCCGCTGGCTGGCTGCAGTCGGTCTGGCGGGTCGGGGGGCATTTGTGTGCCTCTCTCCTCTCTTTTTTTTTTTTTTGATAGCCACGCGCATATCCACACTGATATCGTGACAGCTGGATTGTCTTGTAAAGTCATCACATCGCAATGGAGTTAACGGGAAGCGGGACCATCAGCTTCCAATCGTGAAAAGTCGCGGACGGTCGTAACCGATCCCAACAGAAAAATAAAAGTCACTCCTCCCCCACCCTGAAAAATTTAGATTTAAAAAAATGTGTCCGACAATTTAATATCAATAATAAATTGACACAAATAGTCCCTTTGGGATTAACATGTTACAAAACTCATCTTTGAAAATGTAACACAAAATCCGGCATGTGCTGCGTGGCACTCCAGGAACGGTGTCTTGTTTTTGGGTTTTTTTCGCAAGGTCCACACAACATGCTACAATTTCAGCCCTACACTGGAAATGCTCTCTGATGGCACATTTGAGGATGGTGAGGAAGTTTACTTCATGTTGCCCTAATGTTGGGGAACTTTTAAGTCACTCTGCTGGAAATAGCCGGGTAAAAATTGGCTGTGACTTGAAAGAAAAACAAAGATGATCATATAACCAGAGATGGAGGTGTGCCAGATGAGTGACATCAATTCCAGTTGTATGGTCAACGGTCATTTAGTTGAGTTTATCATTTTGAATTAAATTGAGCAAAATCTTGGATAAAATCATAAAAGTGAAAAGAGCGACACAACAACAAGATCATAAAGACATATTCTAGTCATAAATGCAACGTTCCGAATAGCCTCATCATTTCTGTAGCATTTGGATTTTTTTTTCTGAGAAAAAACCCACACTGTACAGTTCCTACCGTAATGTAATCACTTCAATCTCATTGTTGGTTTTAGAATATCGAAGTAACTGGTGTCTTTTCTGACTTCCTTCAAGCCTTATCAAAAATTGCACAGATAACTTGTCACCTTTGCTTTCCAACAACGGTCCATCCGCTCAGCCGGAACTCAAGGCGACCAACCGCAGAGCTCCCAAAAAGGCCCGAGCCTCCTCCGACAGACCCACTTGAGCAAGGGATGTGACTCAACAGATCATACGCACATTTGCAATAAGCTCCAGGAAGTGCACTCATCCAAGCTAATATCCATTACACCGGGTCATGTGACCAGTTCCTATAAAGCCGCGCGGAGGACTCCTGCAACTAAAAACAATTACTCAGTGTACAACGTTGTGACCCTGAGAGCAGCCATCTTCAGTGAGGGGGGTGGGGGGGTGGGGGCAGAGTCAAAGAGAAAGTGATGACTACACCGCAAGGTCATGTCCAGCAGGGATAATGCACAAGCAGTTTCGTCTCACCTCTGGCTCTGCTTGTTTTATTAAAAAAAACATTTGATAGCAGGCACAACTGAAGGTCAAAGAAGGCTGAGTGGATTGGAATTCCATTGCCATCAGAAGGAGACAACTTTCTAATAATGCAACTGTTATTATTTGAAGAAAGGAAAGATCGTCTCGTCCAATTCAGTTCTTGTACTGTGTCGCCACCTGCTGGCCAAATAACGATTTGTTTTTTCCCCCACCAGCTAAAAATCTCACGGTCGCTGATATTTATTGATTATTGCACAAAACAGATGAAATAAGTATTTGATCCCCAACCAAACTCTTATTTACGTTAGGAATGCACCGAGATATTTCTTGTAGCTGCTTGTCAGGTTGACATAAGCTCAAAAGGGATTTTGGTCCACTCCTCCGAAGAGAAACTCTCAAGCCACTCAATGCAATGACATCATAGTGTACCTTCTTCAGAATAAAAAGCCCAAAACGTGTTTCAACTTCTATTCCTTATCTGTGGGAATGGTGTTCTGTTGGCTCATACAAATAAATAAATTGTCATCCTACACATTTACTTGTGGGTGAAGTAGGAGTACATCTGCCCACGGCGCTTCCTCACAAGCCGCTGAGTCAAGTTTTGTGACTCATTCGAGTGTTATGCAGGTCTAAAATATTGACCGTGATACATATTGACAGCACTTTAGTTGTAGAGAGATTGACACCAGAATTTGTACAAAGACGAACATTTTACACGAGTTGAGATGATGAGTATTGTAATTGTGCACCACTGTGTGCCATATGGGTGTTATTTTCTTTGTTAGTGAGCAAACAAATACAAATTCAGCAGGTGAACAAATATTTCCCCTGACTGAAGCTGAACAATAGTCACCAAAAAAAACTTGAACAGTCAAAATGGTATAAAAAATGTTCACGTTTATTTTAATATATCTCTATACATACACACACACATTTGGATCACAAAAAAAAAAGACAATTATCGTTTTGTAAAAAAATGCAGCCTGAGTCTTGCATTAAGTGAGGATACTGCGTATTCAAGTATAAACTCGTGTGCTAGACTTCGATTACGTGGAACAACTGCAGCACAGGACTTCATCATAACGCCCACTGTAACTGTGAAGGAGAAAAAATACATTATATAAATTACTAAGTGCACACGCTACTACTTTCAATCAATGCTTGAAATAAAAAAAGCATATACACTTAAGTTGTAAACAGACCATTGTCTTATCTCTCTTGAAATGAGCTGCAATGTTAAAACTTCAAGGGCACTTATGTTCAAGGATTCTAAGATTGCCTCGCTATACACCTGGCCCTCAGCTGTGCAAAATGTGAACGGCCTTACTGTTTAAAACATGGAGCAAAGCCTACCTTTGATGCGTATCGCTTTTGACAGAGGTTTTATTTTGAAACCGGCACTTTCCTGTTGGGTGAACTCTAATGTTGAGGATAAACGTAGAACACTGGTCCAAGTGTGGGCTGGCGTCTTCAGTTCTATTTTATTCAATTCCAAGTGTCACTGTTAGATTCCGCAACGAGATACTTGTCAAGGGGCATGCACCAAAAAAGTCAAAGATAAAGAATTGGGTTGAAAATCGTAAGAAGAAACAAAAAAGATTAGCAAGAAAGAGAGGCCAGCTGACGACGAGCGTTCTTGTACTGTTTTTTTAACCATATTTTTGTTGGAGTTTTAAGTAATTGGAGTTGTTTTGAATTTTTTTTTTTTTGTTTGCATCACAGAGGAAAATACATGCCACTCTTTTAGACACTCATTTTATGACGGGGTGCACGTGGGTAAAGTGATGGGTGGCATCGCGCGCGCAGATGCACACCCTATTTGCAGTCTGGATGCGGTGGCGTCTCAGAGCCTCGAATAATACTACAAAAGTCACAATATTATATTTTAAAGGAAAAAAAAGTTGGTAGAGAAGTAGGAAGTAACCACATTTTTTCAGCAAAGCTGTTTAGCGTTTGTTTTTAGATTGCGGAATGATACTTGGGATTTCTTGAATTTAAAAAAATGCATAATGTCTTCTTTAAAAGTAAAATGTTGGTTCAGTTTTGGTTTTGGCACATATGGCCCCAATTTCAGCCTGTTTAACGCCGGCCGATGACAATGCTGACACCACGCTTTATAATCTCTAAAAGTGTTTTACCCGAAGGGCTGTTTGTTCAATGGTGGTACTGATAAAGCAAAACAAGATGGGACCTACTCGATGACGGTGCAGACAGAACAGCAGAGGCTTGCGCAGTTTGAACACTTTCGGGTGCAGGAAGAACAGGGAAGTCGTTCGCATTGCGAACAAGATGTGCGGCATGGTGCGCTCTTCTGACATACGCAGCAGCCTGGTGGAGTAAGCCCTGGAAATAAAAATTGTTTTTAATTTTCTTTTTTAAACACACTACTGTAAAGAGTCAATTCATTCAACTTCTACACTGCTTGCCCTCATTAGGGTCACAAGTGAGCTTGAACCAGATTAAAACTTTTGTGCCTCAAATGTTTTTGGTTTTTAACTGTAAGCTACAAAACTTAACATTCATTTTCTACTTGACTTGTGGTCTTTTGGGTCAAGGGTTGGCTCAAGATGATCCAAGATGACTGAATAAGAGGTGGAGTCCACCCTGGATTGCTCGCCAGTCAAACACATGGAAAATATACAGTAGACATGACAAGCATTGACGCGAATGGACAATTTAGGGTCTTAGATTGGAACAACATCGCACTAAAAAAGGAGAACTTGCACAAACCTTCAACACCATCTATTGGTAAAATTCCAGACCTTCCAATTGCGCCTTGTAAACAACTACTTAAAAAAAAGAAATCAAAATCTATTCACGATTGCTCAGACTGCACCTAATGGACAAGTCCATTTTATTGCACTACCACGAAGATGGTACAAACTTTGTGACGCAGCGGTGAGTAAAATGCAGTGGCGGCTGCATTCGGTGCATTCTAAAATTTTGCTCCAAATAAAAGTCAGGCGAGGTATATTTTACCTAAGCTTTGAAATTAATCAAACATTGACTACCAATCAATACGGGAGATAATCGATTAAAAGAAGGCCACAGGCCGGAGGTTTAAGATGCTTCTAAAGCTAATTGAAAAAAAAAAACAGGTTTGGCACTTTTGAATGTCAGCCTGATAATTTAGTGACTTGACTAACACTAATGGCAATAGTTCACCAGCCACGAACCACCAAATAACTCACCTTGTGTCCCGATTGCTTTGGTCAGTCTTCCGTCAGCTCCTATCAAAGTCTGTCCTCGTAAGAGAGTCTGGCTGCTTTGAACGGTCTCTCGTCCAGATGCACGAGGGTCGCTGGTCTTCTCTTCGCCGGACCACACTTTGTCCACTACAGCCTTGGCGCCATTAAAAAGTAAATTCTTTGTCTTTTCTGTGAAAAGCAAAGACGGGAGATGAACCGAAAACACCGCTTTCTTGCCGCTAGGGGGGGTGACTTCAGTACTACGATTATTCTACTCTCTTTAATTAGCTTAAAAGATACCAATATGTCGCACGTGACACGACCAAAACTGTGTTCCTTATGTGCAAATGCGGCTGGCACAGCGGCGCGTCATATAAGTTAGCAACTTAGCACAACAACGGGGCTAACCTTAGCTCATGTCGAAGAACGTCACCGAACACGCACTTACCGTATATTTCTTTCCTGTATTTATTCCCCAACACGCTGGAATGACTCAGCTCATGCTGCCTGACGTGTACTTTGTACTGGGACGAGAAGGTTTCCGTAAAAGGATATGCTCGCTTCGGCATATTTGCTGAAGGAAAGACCAAAACAGCCGCCGTAAAGATGTCCCGCTTAGTTTTGCGGGAACAAAAGTTCGGTAGACTAAAACAGCCAATTGGACGCAGGGTTTATTGTCACGTGGATATTTAAAGGCCAATCACAGAACCTTTCATTGTCACGTGTTGTAGATTTTGCTGTGCTGTGCTGCATTCAGGGTGTGTGTGTAATTTACGATCTTAAACCAAGAAACCGAGCGTCAAACCAAACTACGGTACGTACTTACTGGAGAGCGAAAAGAAATGCAATCACATTAGCACAAAATTCAATGCGCGTGTTGCGACGTCCTCTTTGTCTTCAAAATGATGATGTTATACAAAAGTATTTGTACTTATTTACTGCCCACTCCTATTTTCGACCACAAAAGAAAAGCAAATAAAGAGGAAAACAAGCTTACATTTGTGTATTATTTATTAATAATGGTGATGAGGAGATCACTTCGAGATACAAATGCCACATCTGTGCAGTCGTGAAATGAAAATCAGGGCTTCTGTGCAGCTGTGAAATGCAGAGCAGGGCTTTGCCTTCTAAAACATCTGGATCATGCACTCCCTGGACTTTCCAACACCGACCCACTTGACTGTTGGGGCACAGGGAGAGAGAGTCACATGTAAACTCCTTGGCATCAACTGCAAGGTAAAATCTGAATTTGAAGTTAAAACCTACTGGGAACTCCAATGTGGTTCTCAATGAAGCGGATGTAGTTTTGTGCCTTGACTGGCAGCTCACTCCACTTACGGGCTGCAGATGTGTCTGTCTTCCACCCAGGGAAGGTCTCATACTCAACTTCCACTTTATGCAAAACATCCATGTTTGCTAGTATTCAAATAAACACAGTAAGAATACAGCGCTAGCATAAATGTCACCTGGCCTTTCATCACCTCATCTCCAAAAATCACCTGGAAAATGTGGAATTCTTTTCCCGTTGAGTTTGTAAGCGATTCCTACTTTAATTTCCTCCAACACATCCAGAATGTCAAGTTTTGTCAAAGCGATGCTGCAGGAATGTTGATGGAGTTGAAAAGGAATAGAGAAAATATTGTGAAATAATTATCATTAAGACTGTGCAGTATAAAAAGTACAAAACAACAAGCTCGCTCCATATAATGACTTTTTTCAACACTCACGCAGTGAAGCCATTGATCATGTGCGCGTATCTGACAATGACAAGATCCAACCAGCCGCAACGTCGCTTCCTCCCTGTGGTCACACCCACCTCATGACCCCTGGTCTGTAGCAGTTCTCCGTCTGCCTACAAATAAAAACCAAATATAATATTAAATTGCACCTCTCTTTGGCTGTGTTAGTCTACATGTAAAATAACCTTCTATGTAAATATAGGCTGGTGAGTGTATTTACGCAGATAACAAAGTCATCGGCAATGAAACAGCACCATGGGAATACAGTACTGTAAGTTTAAACATTGCGTCTTATATGTTCCCTCACTAAGTAGTAATACGAGTCTGCTAGTCACACAAAATGTATTCAGAATGTGACCTCTGGCCCTAAATTTATCCCTGCCTGTGACGTGCGAGCTGAAGGGCCAGTCAGTCAATTAACACCTCACATGCCCTCGGGGCCAACTGGCTGAGTCCAAGGTCATGAACAGATTCAAAATCAAGCTTAAAGTGAGTATGTTACAAATGCTTTCATTTGATTCGATACAATAAGGCGAGGTCCACTAATAGCGTTTTTCTGTAACTGTAATTTTATCCGACCCTAAACATGACGATGGAAAAATTGCCAGTTACATCAATGTCTTACATTGAGTTGTTCAGTGGGGAAAGCTCCAATTCCCACTCGGGTGGTGTAGGCCTTTGCTACACCAAACACATCACCAATATTGAGCGGGGGGATGCCGAGGCCAGTGCATGCTCCGCCCACAGTGCAGTTTGATGATGTCACAAAGGGATATGTACCTATAGAGCGCATTTATCATCATTCTAAAAAGCACAGCAATTGTCATTCTTTCCATGTAAAATACGGTTTTAGAAATCCTACCAAAGTCAATATCAAGGAGAGCAGCATTGGCCCCTTCAACCAGAATTTTCTTTGGAGATCCATGAAGAGCTTCATACATGTAATAGACTCCATCTCTGACCATGGGCCGCAATCTTTCACCGTAGTCCTGCAGAGCCAAACAGAGCTTAACTTTTGGAAGCAGCCTCGAAGATACCGATTGTGGTTCACGTCTCTACCCGAAGCTTTTTCAGTTGGTCCTCAACGTCGACTGTCAAGGTTGGATACATGGATTGATATTGGCGGACGAGGTTCTTGAATCTGAAGGGGATTCATGCAAGCCATAATTTGACATGAAGGAGGATATGATAGCAACAGAATGAGGTTGACGTTATCGCCGTACTTGCTAGCAAAGTCTTTCCAGTCACCCAGAAGGTCGCATACACGAAGACCTGTGCGAGATGCTTTGCTGGAGTATGCAGGTCCAATGCCCTTCTTGGTTGTTCCAATACTAATATGAAAAAGCAAATCGTTAAAATACACATGTGCTAATTCATTGTAAGAACGATCGTGTCAGATATCAAGGGTTGAAGCGTACTTCTTTCCCTCTTGCGCCTGTCTTTCAGTTTCCTGTAATCCATCGACAACCTGGTGGAAATCAAACACTGAGGAGGGAAAATAAGTTCACAGAAAGTACAAAAACAACAACAAAAACAAATCCAGCGCCATACGCACCAAGGTGAGCTCGATCTGAGACAATTAGTCTCTTCTCCCAGCCTTTCAACCCTGATGAGAGAGGACTGACAATTATTATAAGGAATATTTTTTTTCACCCTACACAATCATTCACGGAGCACTTAATTGTTCTCAGCATACCAACAAGAAGCACATTCAACATTCTGCCTTTCCATAAGATAACTATGCCCAATTTTATTGACATTGCGAGAGGTGTTAATATACGCAATACATTAATTATTGTGCTATCCATTTCTGCCATATTAAAACGTCACATTTTGGTTACTATCAAGATGGGCGGAATGTTTAAAAAAAAACATGATGCGGACACTGCAAATGACAAAAATAAAGTATTGAATTCATACCTTTCTTAATAATGTTAGATTATCTTTTGTAAAGACAGAATTGGGGATTGAATAAGTCGATACCTTTCTTCTCATTTTTATCCCCCTCCTCAAACAGACCAGGCAAATGTATGACCACGCCGTTACCTACAAGATCCAAGAGAAAATATCAAAGAGTTGACACCAAACACATTTGTGGTAAGATTTATTTGAATCAAATTGTGTCCCTTGTTGTTTTTACCAATGAGTGAGATGCTTTTGGTGTTGATGATTCCACTGGGGAGAAGGTGGAAGTCGTACTCTTTACCGTCCACTACCACCGTGTGTCCTGCATTGTTGCCCCCCTGGGAATAAAAAGCAGTCAAATAAAGATAAATCAACATTGCCACCACATTTTCTGGTGACCACTTTTTCCCCCCCTCCTCCCACCATGACCCAAACAAGGAAATGTGTGACGTTCCTATAAGACTTTAGTTTGAACGTTGTGACCCTGTGTGAAAAAAGGCAATTGGGGATCGTTAGCATTCATGTTTTGACTCAAAACTTCGATTTTTGGCTAGAAATGACTTCACCTTAAAGCATCACAATGACTTCAAGCAGACATCCAGAACTCAGACTCTGATCCAACTGAAAAGATGTGGGAGCTGCACACAAGACATACCCTCTCGTAATATGACTGACGGGTACACACGTATGCAACCAGTTTATTCAATTATATGATACAATATTTTACCATGGGCAGCATAATGAAGGGTTCGAAGCTCAGCTGTGGCCTTCCTGTATTGAATTTGCATATTCTCCCCTCCCCGTAATTGCGCGGGTTTTCTCTGGGTCCTCCAGGTTCCTTCCACATTCCAAAAACATGCGGATAAGTGTCATCGTGAGTGTGAATGGTTGCTTTTCTCCAGTCCAGGATGTTGTTGGGATGTGTTGCACCTCACTCATGAGCAGACAAAAAAAACTAGTATCGAATTATTTTCTTATATTATTCTAAAATGTGTTTTTCAATTCCAGTGTAGGTTGTGCATCACATTTTTTTGTAAACATGGATCACTCTATATCCACTGCAAACAATATTAAGACTGTTGGTGACAATCCATGGTCTTTTCCACTTCACATAGTCTGCCCGCCCTATTTTAACACCCCTGGCTCAGAATCTGCTGTTGGGGCCACGTCTGCCCCCCCTCTCAGACTTGGCCTTCTCACATATCAAGCCACTCTGAGAATGTGACTTGCTCTAAAGTCCACTGGTTGTGTAAGGGGGGGATTATAGGCTTGTGCTGTTAGTGAAGAAAGTACACCGTGCAGCAGCAACTGTTGGCAGCTCGTCCAGAACTGGGCTGACCAATGATTTCTGACCAGCGTTATATCGCACATGCGAGTCATCTGAAGCCGACTCAATGTTTTTATTATGATAGTAAATCAACGCACGCACATAACCATCGCATTAAATGAAAAATCAAAGCAGCCTGATGAGTATTTTTTCGCCGGTCTTCAAAATGTACAAAAGGGAAGAAATCTGCAAACATTACCGGTCATCTATTATAATACTTAGGCACGACTGCAACTTGGCTTCGAGTACAATTACCTGACATCTGCAGACAACGTCCGCTTCAGTGGCCAGCAGGTCGACCACTTTTCCTTTGCCCTCGTCGCCCCATTGCGCACCCAACACCACGGTCACTTTGTTGCCCGCGTCGTTGCGCGGCCGCTTCAGTCCCGCGGTGGCGGCGGCCTGGTTGGCGTTTTTGTGCTCTTTGGCCGACCAACTGTGCGACATGGCCGAGGCTTCGGTCCTGGCCGTCTCAAGAGAGGACTAGCCGTCTCGAAGAGCGAGCATTGCCATATCCGTAAGGCTGATGATGTCACGGACAGACCCACCACCGGCGGGCGTAAAGGTCCTCCGCAAAGCTCACCAAGCGCCTCTCACGCACACGTTCGGCGTTCACGCAATAAAAAAAAATCAAATGCCAATGTTCTTTTATTAAAGCAGGTTAAGCGTTAAAAGTTACAATACAGTATCCTTAAGAGTGATTTATACGATACACGTTTAAATATTTCCTGAATCTTTTCTTTATATTACCATCTCAAAATGTTAAACGCACACACATCCACTTTTACGTTACAAAAACAAACTAAACATATAAAGCATTGTTCAACTTTTCGAAGAGGTTACAGTCAAAGACAATTTACATAAAGGGGCATGTTTGGTTCCAAAAGGCTGTGCAAGTCACAGTTTGGGTTGAGTTGATCAACTCTTGGTCTAGGAAACAATCTTCTGTAATCTCACAAAAATAAAATTCTCAGTATACTGGAGTCTTGCCAGTTCACATCTGCGATGACATCAACTTTTTCTTTTTCCTCTTGATCTCCTTTTTTTGGAATCTAGTAAAGGAGGGAAATAAGAGTACATAAGTACAATTTTACATTTAAAAGCAATTCTCATGATTGATCATGAGAATTGCTCGAGAAATGTATTTATTTAGGTCATTAGCTGTAATGCAGATGAACTATTATTTAAATAACAGATAGAGAGCAGTTCACAGGAAGCACATGAGACTGTCATTAGTATAGATTAAAAACAACCCCAGGAGCAGAATTAAGGAATGGACGGGAAAATATGGATGACATAAGAGTGAAGGCTGCCATGACAAATTCATTCACAAGCCGGACTGGAATGAGAAAAAAAATGACTGTAATTCTAGATATCTAAATCGTTTTACTTTCTTT
Organism: Hippocampus mohnikei; assembly: GCA_026261675.1. NCBI lineage: Eukaryota > Metazoa > Chordata > Actinopteri > Syngnathiformes > Syngnathidae > Hippocampus > Hippocampus mohnikei. The sequence continues at coordinate 8,251,080 of JAKGUB010000521.1, forward strand.
TTTTTTTTGAGTAAATTAAACAACTCCAAGATTTTTTTTTAAAACACTTGTTGGGACTTATCAATGACTGCATCATTGAAAGAGAAATGTTAAAAGCTGGACAACACAGACAAATGGAATCCAGATCCCAGTTAGACCAACAAATGGTGTTATTTGCCACAAAGTTTGGACGATGACTGAGTTTATTAAGATGATGTTCCTTGCTTACTGTTTGCCATCCTACCGCTTGACCTACCTCATTGCAACACACAGCCCTTTTTAGGTTTAGTGTGTCCTTTCCCACTGTTACCTTGTGTTTTAGAGAGTAAGAACGGAAAACAGCATTCAAACAAACTGTCCATTGGCAAACAAGCATTAAGACTTCAAATCAAAATCTGCATCCGTTGTCTTTAATTAAGAGAGGCACAGATTGGTAAATTCTCACAATGAAGTAATAAAATCATATAGAAAGCAGAGTGCAATAAAAATAAAGCAAAAAAATCTTCCTTGAAGACATTTCACAAGGCTGGCATTCCAAAACGTTTTATTTAAGGTAGATACTTTACCTGGATTCTTCTTTTTGTTGCGCTTAAAGAAGCTTGGCTGTTTCTTTGGTTCGAGGTTTGCCGAGGAAGTTATATCTTCAGACACTGACGGCGCATCTTCAGATTCAACTCCAACTTGGCCGTCGCACCCCGAGATGCTCTCCATACGAGTCTCGTTGCATTTGGGGTCTGCGCGCGTGCAGCTCACGACCACGTCCTGCCCAGATGATTTCACAGCACACAAATCTAGACCTGCCGCTTGTCCTTCAGCCTCTTGTAAACAAATCTTATTCGGAATTTGACTGTCCTCTTCTGCCTTCGGATTCCTTTCACTAGCGTCAGTGTTTTCGGCCAGTTGAACATTCACACTGATGTCTGCCGGCTCCTTGGCCGTTAACTTCTCAGGTAGCGGGCTCGAAGCTTCATCCGACACGGCCTCTATCAGGTCGGAGTCTGATAGCGAGGATGGGCTGAGCGCACTGGTTTCAGGTGAATCTACGGAGAGACCATCTGTGAAGTGACATGGCTGGGGTTCCACCTTCAGGTTAGTTTGGGGTGCCGTTGCGGTATGCTCCTCCTGTTGCGATGTCGGCCTTTCCGGGGGTGCCGGCGCAATCGAGGCCGATTCCCCTGTAGTCGGTTGGGGTGAGGCTGCTGCTTGCGCCGCATCCTGAGGCGTCGAAGGAGTCTCGTCCGGTGAGCCGATGAAGCCGTTCGCCTCGCGGGTGCTGGCTGGGTGAGCTTCTGCTGGAAGCGTGGTGGGAGCGGAAGCGGAAGAGGCCACTTCTGCGGATTTTTCGCCTGCAGAATTCACACTTGACCCTGAATGGGGGAACATCAATGGTATTACTCGAACCGTTAAGAAAATGACAGAGGGGCATCACAAAACTCAAATGGGACTCAACGTACAGACCTCCGCCAAGTTTGAACTGTTAACAAAAGGGAAGAAGAACATCTGTCTGTTAAGCAGGCCATGGGACTGTAACATGATTTAGGAATGGGATAACAGTTCCAATGTGACTCAAACAGCAATAAAAAAAAAAAGTTTGCCAATCTTGGTCACCCAAAAATTGGTCAATTTGGCTTTTGACACAGTCACATTTTCTGAGCTACTTTACCGACGGTCAAGCGGGCACCCATTTTCTCAGCAAAGGGCCTTTTGACCCATGTCTGTTGGAAAAAAAAAACCCCCAAAGTGCCCGCTGTAGCAATCACAATATACTTCTTGGCGGAGGTAGTGAGTGAGGATGCACGGCAATACATTTCCCAAGCGCGTACATAAAAAGCTAATGCAGACAGAAGGACATGAAAGGGCACCAAAAAAAAAAAAAAAGAAAAAGCAACAAGCCTGTGTGGCACGCAGTTAAGTGACTCAGGAGCGGAGCTAGAACTGCGGATTGGCGGCCACAGTCTCTTGTCCTTACCAGGTGGGCAGGTATCCCTACTCTTTTCACTACGGGGGAGGCTTTCCGAATCGCACCTTGGCCTGGTCTTTCTTAGGGTGAAACCCTTCCTGATGTCTGCAAGCAGGTGGTCGATTATGCAGCCGTCGTCCTGCGGCACATAGCCTTTCTTGACTGGTGAGAAACAGCGATTAAAAAAAAAAAAAAAAAAGTCAGGTCAGTACTTTGAAAATCATAGCAGGGATTTGTTGAGTCGTGCAGTCACAACTCACTTATTTTCCCATTCTCTCCCTTCTGTCTCTTGGACTCTTCCTCTGCCAGCTGCTTCTTTCTCTTCTCAGCTTTGGCTGCCTGCTCTTTCCTGGTCTTATTGTCCTGCATTTGTGAAAAGAAAAAAAAAAAAGCTATCACTCACGCCGAGTACACGCCATACAATTTCTACCGAGTCAGCAACACATCAAAACGTTTCTTTTCACACTCTAAAAACGACACCAGTATTATCCCCCCGACCTTCAGTGCCTTGATGAAAAGTTCCCGGAAAGTCTTGATTGTTCCGAAAAGCTCTTCTAGCGACAGCTTATTGGCATCTTCACAAAGGTAGACGGCGAGTTCACTCCTCTTCTTGTCAATGTCCGCAAATCTTTCAGTCAAACCTCGACATGCCTCCAGATTTTCCTGCGGCATAGAAATGAGGCCTTTTGTCAGAATGAGACGCGCGCTCACAAAACGTAGCGTCAAAAGTGATGCAGTAGTCTATTTGTCTTTTTTTTTTTTGGGGACATTTTTAGCAGCTCAGTAGCTCATTGGATTGAAAATGATTCCTTTAGGGCCAAACACTTGTCGGTACTGGAGTTTTCCTACAAAGATATAATGACGTCCTCCAAGCACTTCTGCATGCCATCTGATGGCTCTTCATCTTTTATTGGAGAGATGCACACCCCTGGCTGCTATACATTTTTTTGATACACTTTCACTTCTTTGATGTGCAGCTAAAGTGTAATTCGAGGTTGCATACCGTTACTAAAACAGAGTGAGTTACCTCAAGAAGCTTTGCATATTGCTCCTTCACATCTTCAACAGAGTTGGAGACTTTCTTTGACGCCTCATTCAGTCTTTTGAGTAAATTGTTGGCTTCGGATTGGACAGAATCCAGATTCATTCTGTGGCATGAAGAACATTTTTTTTTTTCATGAAAGAATATTTCACAGATTTGTGTGTGTGCGTGCGCAGTCAAGCTGTACCCTGCAGCCTTTTGGCAGATTTCAATGTCATCTGGCAATGCCAACAGTTCCGGGTGGTTTTCTTCTGCTTCCTATCAAAAAAGGTATGTGGAGTTATGAACAGATTTGCGCTTTACGGCAAAAAGGTTGTGTACCTCCAAGATGTGATGGAGCAATGTAATGCGGCTCTTGTTGGCTTTCGTCTCCGTCAGTTTGAGAAGAGAGCTGATTTTGAATCCCTCGGCATTTCCTGTATGGCTTCCCTAGACGGAAAAGCGTTTAAAGTGAGTCTCTAAATGTCACACCGCGGATGAAACGGATATCTGAGGCTCTTACATAGTTGAGAAAATTCCCCACGTTAAGGATGAGCTTGCAGAAAGAAGGAATGAGCGTGCTTGACCTGAGAGCTGGGAACACAGGTTGTGAATTGGTTTTGGGTAAAGTGGATGAACAGAAGGTTATTCCCGCATAAAACACTCAAAGTCGAGTGTTCTTACAGTCACAGGCCTCCTCCAGCAGCTTGACTTTCGGCTGGAGCATGTCCAACACTGATGTCGTCTCCTCGCACAATAACATGCACTCAATCCTCAGCTGATAACTGGAAACAGGCAAGGAATTTAAAAAATATCGATGGCGGACAAATGGGAAAAGATGGAAGGTCACATTTGAATGCAGGCAGATTAAATATCACGAGTTCTTCTCTGGCCCATTTCACTCCGTAAAGCAGGCAGCTCACATGTTCTAACAGTTGGCGAAGGAAGTTACCATTCGACAGTGAGGAGCAATGTGAAGAAACGGTCGACATTTGCCAGCTTTTCCTTTTCTCCTTGGAAGGACTTCAAGTTTTCAATCTAGACGACAAAGGCAACGTCGCGGCTCAGGCGCTGCGTTTCGTTTCGCGACCGGGCCCTTGAATGACAGCTTTAAAACACTGCGTAGGTATTGACAGACCTCATGCTTCTCTGGCAGAAGCTTCAGGAGCTGTTTTAGCACCTCCACATCAAACCTGGTTCTGTCACCTTTCTGAATCATCACCACAAAGTCCTCGTTTGAGCTGGACAGAGAATATTTGGAACGTTAAGATGGACACTCACTGGCCATAAAATTAGGCACACACGAACAATCTACTGAGATCTATCACAAGAGCTGTATGCATTTTAATGTTCTTCTCAACTTGGCTTTCTGCCCATTAGTGCATCAGGACCATATATACACACACACAGACACACACTCACCATGCATTCAGAGTACATAAGTGGAGCAAAATAAGTAAATTGTCGATTCAACAGTGAAGTTCACATTTCAAACTCCGGTATGTTAAATTGGCTGCAGAAATTGCAAACACGAATGATGATTCAGTTACTGGTTTTGTCATTGTTTTCCAAAGTAATCGCAGCTGTCTGGAAAATATTTGGATTCAACACAAAAGGTAACGGATTTGACGAAGGGCGACAGAAATCCGAGATTTCCCGTTAACAGGCTGAAATTTGGATTTGACACTAAACGATTAAGCATCAAAATATTACCAATTGATGTGATAATATAAATTATTTTTAGTAAGAGTTTCTTTTTCTTTAAAACGGAATAACTTTTGATGCATCTTATTGGATCTTCACCTGCACCTAAAAAAGTGTCCAGTGAGTCCAATTGACAGACATAAAATTGAACACCACAATGATTCGTGTCTCACCATTTGAACTGCTTCAGGAATATGTTAAGATTCAGGTTTTTCTTGGGCTCAATGAAAGTAATCTAGAAGCAAATAGAAATAGGTCATTAGGCTTCAGTAAACCGGGCGCTTGTTTTTAAATTCTTCATCTCCGAACGACGACCGCGCACACCTCTTTCGGCTCCTTCTTGACAGGAGCAGCTGCCCCCTTGTCTTTGTGCTCGGTCACCGGGAGACAGAACAGCTGCTCAATACTGCTATAGTCCGGCTCATGAGGAGAAGTCTCTTTCTGAACTGAAGCCCACATGGAGGGACCATCTGTATGTGTAAAAGAGAGAGTTACCCCATCATGTCATTTTAAACCGTTTGCTCCACTCCGAACTTGAGTCCTGATGTCAGGGAGGAAAACATTTCTAAGCCCACGCCTATCAACCTAACTCACCAGTAACAGACCTCAGTTTCTGCCAGTTGAGCTTTTTCATCCTCAGAGTGGGACATCGGTTCACCTTTGCGGGTGTGGCGCACCCCAGGGCATAACTGCTCTGAGCCACGATCATACCCGGTGGGGGAGGTGGAGGTGGCACGCCAGGTAAGACGGGTGGCGGCGGCGGCGGCCGCGGTCCACTGTTCATACCTGGCAGAGGGGGTGGAGGTGGTGGGGAGGCCATGCCAGGACCAGAAGGTAGTGGCGGTGGCGGTGGTGGAAGTCTCATTCCAGGTAAAGGAGGCGGTGGTGGAGGTCCACCAAATCCACCAGGGAGTGGAGGCGGGGGAGGCGGAGGAGGTGGGCACTGAACAGGACCTTTGGGCCCTGTCATATTGGGAGGAAGTGGCGGTGGTGGTGGTGGTGGTGGTGGTGGTGGTGGTGGTGGTGGAGGGGAGAGGCAAAGAGTGGCTTCTGAGGTGATGCTGAGCATTTCTCCAGCTGGTTTTGCTCTTTCTGACTAGTCTGCGAAGCCTTGTCCACTCTGGCAGGCTGGCCATCCAATTCTTGATTGCCCTCAGACGACTTGCTCTTGGAAAACACCAGACGTTCCATGATCTTCTCAAATGACCCTATCTGAGCTAAAGTCCAAACAGGAAAAAGAATGTCAGAAAAGTGTATAGAGCAGCCTTTACCTCATTGCTATTTTCCCAACTCCATCAAACATTAAGAAGAGGCAGCCATTAGCGAGACATTTAGCTGCACAGGAAGTTGGAGTGAATGCATCGCAATGATGCTGACTCACAGTCCTGGGCCAACAGTATGGCTCGGTTAGTGACGGCCTCGAGAGCCAGCCAGATATCCGAGCGGCTCGGCCCCAGCTGGAGCAGCGTCTGCAGGATGGACAGCAGCTGCAGTGAAGCGGGGGAGCTGCTCACCTGGCACACATTAAAAATAAGATCACTTAGGGCTGGGCAATATGGTTGAAAAGTGTATCAAAATGTAAATATTTCATGTCAGTCCATCAATATAGATTGCATATTAATTTCAGTTTTTTTTAAGGAAAATGAACTGAATTTAGGTAATTTTATTTTCAAGTTTAATATTTAAGCTTAAATAAAAAGTTAAAACAACTATGAAAAAATAAAACTGGTCAATTTAAAGATTAAACAAACATCTGCCGAGTGGAGCCGGGGGAATCACAATGGAGGCGGTGGGACTTTTTTTTAACCAATCAAATTGAATAAAGTTGAAGATGAACAACAATTACAGTGATTAAAAATGAAAATTAAGCCACTATCAAGAGGATAAATAGCATTCAAAATATCTGGTAGTCCAATATCCAAATTTCCTTTTAGGCGCTTGGTATTGGGGCACAAATCTAATGTCATACAGCAATTTTTTCAAATCAATATATATTTTATTGAGTGCAATTTGTATTGGTATTGATCACCTACTATATTTTATATTTACTGCCTTTGATGGCTCTAGTTGTCAAATATTAAGGCCAGCGGTGAATTAATATGCATCACTAAAACAAGACGATAGATGGAATTACATCAATGAATTCTCAAGTCTATTGCACACAACTCTCACCTTGTTGAAGAGAGTTGTGAAGACCTCCAGGTGATTACTCATATCAATCCCGCCGTACAGTCGCAAGAGCTCCTCCTCATCTTCAGCCATTGCCTCTTCAAAAGCTTCACATTGAATAATCAAGTCTTCATCCTCCTGTTCCCTGCAGGCCACGTGCAAAGACAGATCAGTCATTGGTGCGGCACGCTTCACATGCCATTGAAATGCCATTTTACTTAAAAAATAAATACATAAAGAGGCTGACTAATGAAAAGTTTAAAAAAAAGGCCCACATGCTCACCTTAATTTTGGTAGAATATCAAGAACCTGAAGCCCTGCAGAAAAAATACATCATGAGTGTCACAACATTCACCTTGTTTTTTTTTGTTTTTTGTTTTTTTTTTTCAAACCATGTATATCATTAAAAGTGGAACAATGGAATAGGATAATGGAGGAGGTCTGGCAGGAAGGCAACAGGTGAGCAATTATAAAAGAGGTGTGGCCAATCAAATTGGTGATTGGTCCACAGAGGTGGGTGTTCACACCGGAATTAGGTGAGTTCATAAAGAGTCGGTTATTTATTTATTTTTTCTGTTTATAGTTTGTCATCTTAGGACTCCAAACTCTAAACATCAGTCTGCTATGGGAATGATCAAAACGTATTTGCTGTGACTTTCATTTTGTCAAATTAAATTCGGTTAGTATGATTCGGAATAATGTTTTCAACTTAAGATGTAATAGTGTGTGATATAAGTTACAAGCATATGTCTGAAGCTTTTAATGCATTGTCAGACAGAATGACAACCTATTCTCAGGCACATTTCCAGTAGAGCGCCAATGTCCTGCTTTGTGCTTTGTTTTCACTTTTAGCACAGACGTAAATGCTGTGACAGCTCACAGAAAAGTGACCTCAGTCATTGTGATTAATTGTTCAGTGGCAGGCTGAACGTACCGATAAACTCCTTTCTCATCTTATCTCTCTGCCTCAGGTCGTCGGAGCCGAAAATGAGGGCGTTGATGACACTGAGGAGCGTGACCATGTAAGGAACGTTGTCGGTGGCCTGAAGCTCGTTCATGATCACACTGAAGCGATAATGATGCGTCTTCACACCCTGCCAAACAAATCAAAGAGGAATTGGTCCACTTCATTGTGGTGTAATGCCCGTTAATACAACCCGCCACGAGGGGGCGGTATTTTGTTATTTTTTTAAGGGGTTGGGGGGCATATAATTTTTCTTGCCTTGTAGTGGTCCAGAGCATCCAGAGCAAGGTGATGACCATCTGTTGAGAACATGCTGAGGGCTGCAAGTAGCTCAAACACCTGCTTCTTCACCATCGTGTTGGAGGTGTCCAAGGCTGTGGAGCGTCATGAGTGAACGGCACACGCAAAACATCTACTTTCACTACCGTGCCTCTTTTTTTTGTGTCGCGACCAGAACATGCTTCACATATTTTCAGGCAGCGCAATGTGAACTTTGTTATTTGAGGACGTGGCAGCAGATAAACATGTTTGTAATCTGAAAATTCCAATACACATGGGTTTCGTAACTCGCTACACACAAAAATGAGGGATAATTGTTTTTATTTGTGACATTTCAGGCTGAAACTAAAATTTACTTTAACCTTGAGAGGTGAACTTAATTTGACCTTGTGTAAACTTTCAAAAGCACATGTCCAAACTTTTGATGTTTCGGTACTTTTTGCACTACTTCCTGTTATTGAATGAGGAATGGAACAGCAAAATTCACAATGGGTGTGATATCCTTTCATTCATAAAGACCTTTATGTGACACTTCAGGCCTCTCTGTATGTTTCAAGGTATCTCATGAAAATCTGTGATACTAGGCTCTGGAGCCACGTCAATTTCAGAATAACCTGTTTGACGCCTTGCAATGGTGAGGGACTGTTGATCAATTGTTAGGTGTCATCTTGGTTTCATTATGTCAAAATTAACATCATGATGAAAGGCGTCCTTAAATATCGATTCTTAGTCCATCCATCCATTTTCTAATCCGCATATCCTCACAAGGGTTGCGGGCCTATCCCAGCTGTCTTCAGGCAGTAGGCGGGGTAAACCCTGAACTGGTTGCCAGACAATCGCATGGCACACACAGACAAATAAACATTCGCGGTCACAATCACACCTAATGAGAATTTGGCATGCCCAAGGAAGCTGCCATGCATGTTTTTGGAATGTGGGAGGAAACCGGAGTACCCAGACAAAACCCACGCAGGCACGGGGAAAACATGCAAACTCCACACAGGAAGGCAATTCTCAGTGGACTAAGCAATTGAGTAGTCCATTCACAGATCAAAAACCTGTCAAATTTGCTGTTCAGCTCCTTGTTAGAAAATAGGAAGTGGTCCAAAAAGTACAAAAACATTGAACAGTTGGACACTGAAAGTTTGGAGGTCAAATTACATGCATTTGTAAAGGTTATAGTGCATTTTAGGCTCATCCTGAAATTTTGACCAAAATCTCTTAATTTTTCTGAGTTATGTATATACAGTAATGTATACAAGGACTATGAAATAAAATGTGTGTTAAGACGTTTGGTGATATAAAAGTGGAATGTTTGTGGGAACCTTGGGAGAGCTTCCGGATGTATCCCTCATTCTCAATGATGAAGTGGATCCCGGCTGAAGAGTTCATGACAGCACGGACGCAGTTGACGCAGGTAAGCTGAAGGAGGGCATCTGATATACGGGAGCAACCTCGGCCCGAAAGGCGGTCCAGGGCCTCCAAAAGGAGATCCAGCCCACTCAGCTCCAGGAATTGGACCATCCATGTCCGGTCGCTTCCGTCCAGGCGCCGCTTCAGGCCGGAATAGTTTACCACAGTGGGAACCTGGAGTAGTCTGATACAGAGCTCGGGATCAGCATTTTCCAAGTTGGCTTCCTGTTGGGTGTCTGAGTCCTGCGATGAGCCCAGGCGACCCCGAACTGCTGCCCACTTCTTCTTTACCTCCGACATCCCTGACATCATTTTAAAATCACCTGTGCAGAAAGGAAAGGGCATTATATCGTTGGTTCATTCAAATATGCATTGTTTAAATTTTAGCGGTTAGTCTTCCTCAGAGCCAAGACGGTCTGTCAACTGGTCGGAACAGAGTAGAATGCTCAATGAGGGGAAGAAAAATCAGCTTAAGACTTAGAGACCTTATAGGCACATGGTTATGTCTGTTGACATGTAAAGTAACACATTAAATAAGAGTGTACATTAGTAAATTAGTGCCACATCAAACAAACAAACAAAAAAACGTAATACATTTCATGTTTTAACATGTTAAATTTAACATTCACTTTTTTTCTTTTTCAACAGTATTAGCAGTTGCGTTGCTGGGAACTTTAATTTATAAGACACAAATGAGACTCCGTCAGCGGCCTGAACCCGAAGTAATTGAATGCGGAAGCCAAACAAATCACATTTTAAGATGATGAATTTCATGTTTTAACTTTGTTTGGTTTTTTTAGGGTGTAGCACCAATTCACTTCTGTGAGAATTAAAAAACCAAAACAAATAACAGCCAAACAAAAAATATTGCTTCAGACATGAGGTTTGCAAAGAAGCACTGGGACTGCTTTGCTCTCTCATGACCTGGATGCTTGCTATCACCGATGGAAAAATGATTTCTGAAGTTTATCAGCACATTTTTCAGAAAACCTTATGACCATCAGTCTGCCAATTGGAGCTTAATAGGTTGGCGATACACAACAGAACAATGGTGATTGCTCTTAAGACTGCAAGAGAAGCTTTGTTAAAAATGTCTAGCATTGTGTTTGTTTGTCGACTCTCTTCCGTCACTCTACAGTTTCTTTCTCCAACGAGTAGCGACGGCTGTGGAGCCTCTCTCCCATCACAATCACCCTCTCGCAGCCAGGCACACAGTAGCATAGTGCAGCAGCTCCACCCCGCTAGCAAGTTGCTCATCATCAAAATGAACTCCCCCTTCTCAAATAAGCAGCATTCGCCACTGCAACACAATCACATACAGAATGGCTTCAACTGATCTGCAACTGATTCGGTCTGATCCGTGACGACAGGAAAGGATTGAGTTGAGGTGACTGCTACCAAAGGAGGCTCCACCAGTTACACAAGTCATTAAACTATAATTATTCAAGTTATTATCCAACTGTTGATACTTTTAACACCCTGAAGTGACACTTACATTTGATCAGTAAAAACATTAAAACATGATTGTGTGTTTTTAGCTTCAGGGAACTGTCATCATATTTTATGAGCAATTATGGAATGACATGCTTGTTCTTGCAACAAATAAATACATTCCAAAAACATGCACGGGAGAGTAATTAATCACTCTAAATTGTGCGTAGGTGTGATTGTGAGTATGAATGTTTGATCGTCTACTTTGTACCCTGCGATTGGCAGGCAACCAGTTCAGGGTGTGTACCGTGCCTACTGCCCGACGACAAGTAGGATATGCTGCAGCATGCCGGCTGTGACCCGAGTGAGGATAAAGCGGTTGAGTTAATGGATGGATGTACTTTTTGTTTCTATAATCTTGTTTCATGATTACCTTTTATGTTGCATGATCAAATTGGAATTGCTGCGAGATGTGAAAAACTTGGGCCAATGAAAGGCTTTTTTGCAATTCCACACAATTGCATTTCCGCAAGATAATTCAACCAAAAAATATTAAAACTCGCTATTACTAAGCTATTGACTATTTGTTGACTTGGAAAATGAATTAAGTGCATTTTTAATTTTTTGAGTGGAGTAAGAAGGGATTTCGAATGATAAGACTTGAGGTGTTATATGAGCTCAGCTTCAAAACAACAGCTTTTTTCATATTTATCATTTTGCGGGTTGTCGTCAGAACTGAATGGGAACACGCTTGGAACAATAGATACAAGTCCAAAAATAACCACGTTAAAACTATGCAGGAAGTTGCACAAAAACAAACATGAATAACCGAGAAACCCACACCAATGAACGTCGACTGTAACTTCCTTAAAAATCACTTTATTTTGGGAAGGAAATCTTGTAATTTCATGAATTTGTCCACACAATGTCATCCAGTCTCACCATTGGTAAGCAGAACAAAGACAGCAGGCCAGATCACAAAGGAAATGAAAATGGGATATGACAGCGCTGCACTCTGTGGGTGTGTAAACACCAATGTCAGCAGTCCAGTCATTTCCAGCAGCTATGCAAAACATTCCAACTAAATCCTGCGTAAAAAATCTGTTAGCCAATCCAAACTCCCTATGAGGTCTTACTGGACACTCCGTTTACGATGCAAAGGGGCGCGTTTCATTAGATACATTGAAACTGATTACACAAGGCACAACTGTGTAGAGCGAGCATATATTATGAATGCGCACATACTGCTTTTTGTGGCACAACCAAACACAGCACTGCCCCCTCCTTTCACCAACCTGACTCTCTGGGGAGCTTCTAAAACATTCCCGTATGAGCAGGATACACACACTAAGTCCAAAAAAGGGGATAGCACTCTGCAAAAAGTCTAAAAATACTTCCTCTGAATTAAGGGTTGCGATATTTGTTGGTTTGGTATTTTAAAAAACGCTTTGCCTGCTGTGAATTTCAGAATTGGCAAATCCAAATGATGAGCATGTCCTGACACAATGACTTGCTCTGACTCACAGTTGGCTTCTTGGAAGGAATGATAGCTTTTGCAAAGGCCCATTGTACTTGCTTTTCACTGTCACTTTGCTCAACACTCACGTATTCAACTTCTACACTGTTGGCCTTCTGTTTTCAAAAGATGCAGTGCAGAATAATTCCATTCATTCTGCCGAGTCAAGGTAAAGCGACTCTTGGCATTTGTCACATCCACTGGCAAAGGAATTTTGTCAGCTCAGGCTGCACAATCCTGCCTCGTTACCGTGGCAGCCAGCAGACATACACAGAATGGTGATTTGCAGCAGACCTTCTCAGTGCCGTATTCAACTGGCATTGAGTCCCCCCCCCCACTTTACATCAAGTACTGTCGAGCAAAACATTGAAACATTGTCAGAAGGGAAGATACCTATTGAAAAAAAAATATAAGTGCTGTATGTTTTTTGTTGTTGTTTTTTTTAATAAATTGTGCATTGCAGTAGCATATACTGAGAACACATACCATACGTGTATGTTTGTATTAAGGTATGCATGGATATAAAATGTATACACAGCCCTGTTCAAATGCCAGTTTTTTTGCAAAGTAAAACTTTTTTAGACATTTTTTTTAAAGCCATTCAGAAGTTGACTTATTGATGTGCTTTGGATCATTTTTCTACTGCAGAGCGCAAATATGCTGAGGTCACAAACTAACATTTAAACATTCTCCATTTGGATTTTCTTGTAAAAGCAGAATTCATGAATACAATCAAAGCAAGTCCAGGTCTAGAAGTAACAAAGCAAGCCCAGATAATCTCACTACCACCATGTTTGGCTGTTGGTATAGTATTTTTTTTTCTTTAAGTGCAGTGTTATGTTTGGGATGTAATGAGACACTCACCTTCCAAAAGGTTTAAAGGGGAAGTCACACCACAAAATGTTTTCCTGATTAATATTGCGTTTGTGGGATATGAATTAAGCAGCAAAATCCACTGTTTTTTAACAGGGGGCGGCCATTTTGCCACTTACTGTCGACTGAAAATGACATTGCAGATGATCAGGGCTCAGGTCATGGCCAATCGTGGGTCATGGTTAACTGTTTTAAGGGTTGATGTCTCAGAGTTTTAACTGAAGATCCCTGGTGTCGCACGTTGGACTGTCAATGCTCGATTTGCCTGGCAACCATTACCTGACAAACTACAGCAAGACTATGTGATTGAAATATTATACATATTATATACATCATTATATTAACAATCTATGAGTTGAATTCATCTTTTTACTGTAGCTCCAAAGCTCTTGGAGATGCATTTGTAATGTAAAATGTCCCATTTGATTTAGGTGAAAGGCAGGGCCTTGACTGCCAGCCAATCCTAAGGCTAAAAATGTGGTGTTTTATGAAATTATTCATTATTATTATTATTAACTCCATCCACAAATGTAAAGATTTTACAGTGCATCAAAGGCAACATTACTATTATTGCAGCATTTGCACATTTCATGTGCTGTAGGCGTGCCTGATGCTGAGGCAGTTCACGTAGCAAGTAAATGCGTGTACACTGGGCAATTTTCCATCAACTTCATAGTTTGGTTAACTATGCTTTTTATTCCAGAGACGAGGCCGAGGGTGTGTCTCTCATGTGTGCTGGGCAACCAAGGAATTTTTTTTTCCGAAGGAAGGGAAATGACTATCCCGGGACAGGAAACAAGATAAACATGCTGGTGCAGTAGCACATGTTCCTCTTTTGAAATATCTATTTCACTGAGGATTGAATCCACAGTCAAAACAATTGATATACAAACATTGTTGGGTGAATGATTGAAAAATGTGCGATTAAGTTGTTCATTGAAGGACATTTTCATGTCTGCTTGCAAAAGCTCCCACATGCACCTCGAACAGCAGCTGATTCACAGCCGACAGGACAAACCCACTCATGTGTCCTCTGCTCGAGCCTCCTACACAACAGCCCAACTCCACAGTGCACTACATTAAAGCTTAAGCATGCACACCCACTGCTTCCTTTTATATGAAACATATGCAAAGACCAAGACTGCAAATACTGTTCTATGCTTTGTCTATCAGCAATTAGCACAAGTATTATTGACGTAATTAAAGTTGCAACCTCAAAAGTCAAACATCCTGAACAGAACACTTGGGTTCAGCCTTACAGGACTTAAGCCCATTTGTTGTTGTTTTTTTTCCCCTCCCAGGTTAGGAGACCAGTGATGGAAAAAAAAGCAAAACTGTGATGATAACAATAGAATTTAAAAAAAATTAAGTTTGAAGTTTCTTTGACATAGGAAAGCATCTGCTGAATACAACATGTGCAATATCAATCTTCTACACCGCCAAAGAGGTAGCAGAAGAAGATCTTCTGGCTTCAAGACAAAGCAAGATCGCAGGGGAAACAAATTATGGTCATATGTTTTGTGCAGTAGAACAGATAAATAATCATTTTTATTTTTTAATTTAAGACTCGTTTTCCATTTTTCAACCCCCAGTACAGGTATTGAAACGAAAAATATGAGATGACTTGAGCCCATTCAACAAGAAAGCAACACTGCCTCCTACAGCAGGGAGGACAGTTGGGCCTTTCTCGCATGAATGTTTGCAATGTGTTTGGATATCTTGACTGCAGGATGCTTGTCAAACCTCTATATCGTTTTTGCAAGTGAAATGATTCAATTCGGTTTGATTAAATGGGATTATGACTTGATTTGAATGGTGTGACTGGAGCTTTTGTCATGTTTATTGATATGTAACAAGGTGCAAAAGGTCGACAAAGGCCAAGCTATTCAAGTTAATTACATTGAAAGAAACCACAAATTATCAGAGACATCAACCCAATTCATATTTGGTTTACACTCTCTCTTAAAAGACAAATCGATGAGTATCTCGATACATGAGCTGCGATGATACAAAGATTGAACATTTTAAACTGCCGCGATTCAACTTGATAAAAAAACACAACTTGGTTGCAGTATCGCAGCTGTCATTTTTAAAGGGTTTTTACTTGAATTTGTTTTATTATACAGTGGTTAACGTCTCTTTCCACTTGAATGACAGTTTGGAATGTTAAATGCTTGTAATGATTTCTGACGTTACCGCTTTGCGCCCGTAATGAATTATTTCGCTTTAAAATTGTTTTTCAAAGTCGCCAGGATCCACGTTGCGTTGCAGACTGATAAGAATTGAGTTTTTAAAAATAAATATTCAAAAGCTCACACAGTGGATTCAGCAGGGTTAAAAACATCTGGAGCTCATTAAGATAATGCCTACCCTCTTCTTCTACCATCCAGACTATTTTTGGGAGCAACATGCTTTGCAAGAGCACTATGAACAGCGCGTACTAAAGTGATATATTTCACTTTATTAAAACCGTCAAAAGATTGCTTTGACAAAATTAAAACCGAATTAACCCCTGGACACACAAGACATACTTGAAAACAAACGTGATCCAAATAAAACTCCTCAAGTGGATTTTGGCAGCAGGACGCATTTTTTCCGTTTCTTCAAGACTTCCTCCTCTCCAAAGGGGCAGATTTAAGGGCAAACATTCTCGTTCGTTATGATTATCGACGACAGTATGCATGTCAAATTAGCCACTTTGCCTGCATGAGCTACTGCAACACGGCGGATTAAATGAAACAACACTGATCCTCACTTTGGGGTGCGCCTTTGCAGAAGACTTGATCAGATGACTAGTGTCCCGTATCTTAAAGAGGCGATGTAAGCAACGACTAAATGTTGACAATCGGCTGACATGACACATCTTCATGCACTGTTGCATGATTGATGATCCGCAAAAGCAGTTGAAGATACACATGATGTCTTACCTGGGTTTGTTCTATAAAATACTCTCGGAAGAATCGTGTCCTTGTGTGTGTTCAGAAGGGAGAGGCACCAGATGATACAGACACTGTGGTTTCCATCGTCAAAGAAGAAGCATTGATTTCCTCAAATTAAGGTATTATGGTAGTGGCAGGTCGACCCGAGTGGGTGTGTGTGAACGTGTGTGTGTGTGAATGTGTGTTTGTGTGGGTTTTAATCGTCATGGCTCTGAGCTCCCTCTCACTCACTTGTTTAAAAGAGTGACGTCAAAGTAGAAGTAAACACGAGGCTCCAACATCCGCCCGTCCCTTTCGCAATAACGTCGTAAAGACAAGCGAAACCCTCACTTCGTCTCGTGTCATTACTGACGAATAAACGTGATTACAACGCAAAACATGGGTCATGGCCTTGACAAAGGCTAATTGGAAGGAATTAAATCGATGCTGACTTGTTGTAATGAGAGATAAAGGAAGAGTTTAACTCATTACCTGCGTCACACAATTAATCGTGAGCCGAGAATTGAGCAATAATACTGCTTAACGACGTAAACGTTGTTGTCGTCTGCCACGTTAAGCCTCCTGAGACGAAAGTCCAACAACCCCACCAAAAAAAATAAATGCAGAATTGATATTGGTCACAGTAACTGTCGTTTTATTATTTTGAAGGCACTCACATAAGTAGCTTCCTGCCCTAAAACACGAGCCTTTTCTATTTTCCTGCAATTTCTAAAGCTGTCCGCAGCCAGTCGTGGGCCTTCCTTCTCCCCACCTACTCTAATCTCCATCCCAGGCTCCTGAGGCCGGATCCGAACTGTTTTCTGTCTTGCTACTTTATCAAAATGAGTTCTATTCGTATGGTTACAATTCAGTGTCTTTTATGAATCCAGTTTACAAATACAATCCACAATCCTCTTTTTCTGTGGTTAAACAATTTAATTACCTTCATCAATTTGATGGTTTAGTCACCGACTTCCCCAAAAACATGATTCTCTTAAATAAATCTGAGGACGAAATTGTGTTAAAATCTTGAACAAAACAGACATTTTTCTCGCCCGACCGTGAGTTCAGCACTCCTAAACGTTTGATCCTCAAAAAAACCCTGGTCTAGACTGATCTTCTGATAAGAAATAACCAAGATGTTTGGGAAATCAGGACAAAGCTGCCAAGGGAACATGCCAAGGGCGTATATTTTCATTTTCCCTATGACAACAGTGAAGACAAGGAAGCTGCGATGAAGCAAGGGGGAACGTTATTATTTTAATGGTGTGCGCATGTGAGTGTTTGGTCAACAATGCAGTTTTGCACAAAACTAAAGCAGAAAACAAAACAATCAAGACAGAGAGACAGAAAGAAGTTCTTTCAAACTATCACTGAAATCAATAAACAACTGATCCATTTTCTGTCATGTTTGTCCTCATTAGAATCAAGTGAGCTGGAGGCAATCCAGGTAAGCTTTGGGTGATATGGGAAAGGTAGACTACAGAACAGAAAAACACATGCATGTTTTGGATTGAGGGAAGAAGGGAAAAAAATGGGAAAAAAACATTTTGGGGAAAATTGGTGGACTGGTTAGCACGTCGGTCTCACAGTGCAGAGGTAGAGGTTTCGAGGGTGTGGCTGCTGCCTTCGGGTGTGGAGTTTGTATGTTCTTCCCGTGCCTGGGTGGGTTTTCTCCGGGTAGTCCAGTTTCCTCTCACATTCTAAAAAAAATGCATGGCAGGTTAATGGTACACTCAAAATTGTCACTTGGTGTGAGTGTGAGCGTGAATGGTTGTTCGTCTATGTGTGCCCTGCGATTGGCTGGCAGCCGATTCAGAGTGTCCCTTGCCTACTGCTTGAAGACCACTGGGATTGGTTCTAGCATGCCCATGACCCTCGTGAGCATAAACAGATTACAAATGGATGGATGGATGAACACTCTATATTGTCCCTAAGTGCGATTGTGAGTGTGAATGGTTGTTTGTCTATGTGTGTCCTGTGACTGGCTGGCAAACAGTTGAGGGTGTACCCTGCCCATTGGCCGAGGACAGCTGGGATAGACTCTAGCACACCCACGACTCTTGTGAGGATAAAGCATTTCAGATGATGGATGGATAGATTTTATTTTTGTGAAGAAATGCACAAAATCAGTTTTTCTACTCAATGTTGGTTTTGTTTTTAGCAGTTTTATGCCGTCTGTTAATGGCCATTTTCATGCAAGGGAGCCCTTTGTCCTGGGAACAAAAATACAGTATGTGTTTTATTTTTTGCTTGCTTCAAAACCTTTGTCGTTGGGTTAGGATCGTCGGCCTTTTACACATGCAGTGAACTATCAGAAATGAAATACTATATTAATGGCACATATGCATGTATTTTGTCCATATTTAAAATATCATTTTTGGTGTACATCTGGTTAGGAAATGCATCCTAAGTGGACCCCCAGTAGCACTGATGTTGCCGATCCCTGCCGATCCCTCCATCATTTAAGTTGCCGATCCCTGCTCTAGATTTCACTAAAATAATTTTGAATTATGCACAAGACAAACGTGTTAGATCAAAATAAGAAAGATATTCTATTAATATTTTTCTGTGGTCCGTTATTAGTGCAAACTGGATGATTGAAGATGCTTCAAATCAAACTCTTGCAGGGAAAGTAATTGTCTTATTATGTAGCTGGAGCCTACTGTGTAATCACAATGAGAGCAGAATGACTGAGAACAAGGGGCCATTATTAGAAAGCACTGATAAAGTACAAGTGTAAACAAACGCACAATTGCTGCAATTCACTTCTGTGCATACTTTTATACTGTATCTGCAAACACTACTTACTTAACAGTTCTACAAAGTATTACGCTGAGACAACTCTTGCACCTTATGTACACTTGGGACTGTCCTGCTAACGTAAGAACTCTACAGGATTAAACAGCTAAGTAAATGTAGTCCTAGCCTTAATCTTAAATCAACAAAAGTGCATTAAAAGCCAAATGATTTTATTCTAAGGGTGTGTCTTTTCTTGGAGGGATTTGGATATATTGATGGAAGCAGGGGATCACAAATTTTGTCAAAAATAAAAGAGGCAGCCTGTGGCTTTTTTGTTGGTGTTGTTCAAGAAATGCATAAGTTTCTTCATGGCCTTTGATTTGCCAACAAGCTTTTCGAAAAGGAAAAGTTTCTCCAGCCCGAGTCAGGGCACGTTTGTTGATTCAGTTCAGGACAGATCCTGCTGCTTGGAAGAAATGTTGCAATAATGAATTAGCTTTGCTATGAAAGTGAGTCAGCATTGTTCTACAGAACTGCTGAAGTAAAAGAGTCAATTAAAAAAAAAAAGATACTTCAGTCTTTAGATTGTTGATTAATGATTGTGAAAAGGTTATGTGCAATTCATGATTTTAAACAGAGCTGCAGTATAAATAGGAATATATTACTTTTGTTGTATGCAGTATTGTGTTCATATAATATTCATTTATATGGGTCTAGTGGTTAACATGTCTGCCTCACATGTTTTAGGATTGCGGGTTGGAATCAGAGGATCCAAAGGAAACCCGCGCAAGCATGGGGAGAACATGCCGACACTGGCCGGAGCTTGATCTCAATCTTAGAATTCTGATGTGAATGTGCTTATCACTTGTCCACCATGCCGCCCTTAATGTGATATGTGCACATCATAAAATATATATTGTATCGTATTATCCATCCATCCATCCATCCATCCATTTTCAATACTGCTGTTCAGGGTCTCGGGGTGCTGGAACCCAGCTGACTACAAGCGAAAGGTGGAATACAACCTGAACTGGTAGCCTGTTGGTCATATACATGATTTTAGTCAAATGTGGCATTATGCATGTAGAACATACATTCTTCAAAATTTATTTGCAATTTTTCAACTTGTCAATTGTTTTTCCAATACTGATAGTTATGGCAGTTCGTGTTTCAAATTACTCGATTGAACTGGAATATATTGTGAAACAGAAGTTTCATATCCGATTTCATTTATAGTAAGTGTAATTGTATGCTTCATCCATTAGGGGGCCACCAACCACCAATTACAATAACGCGAGTAGAAGTAGTACGTTGTACAGTAATTCAGTATACGTTTAAGCAGTACGTAGCGGTACTGTGCTTGTATTAGTAATGCACTTTCCACTCCCTTACAAAAAGGCAGTAGTTTCGGGGGCATTTGCTTTTTTTCTTGCTCTTCTCCACCCTCCAAAACAACAACAACAACAACAACAACAACAACAACAACAACAACATCATCGTTGTAAAAACTCATAGTCAACTGTAAAAAAAACAAAACGTGTGTTTCATTCATTGTATATTCCTACGAAATGTTAAAAATAAATCTGTGGAGAAGAACGTTTTTGTGGGGAAAAAGTCGCTTGAAATAAAGCAGCACCAATACAAAAACAACATTTCCCAGGGTGCTTTGTGTGTAATACGTCATTACGAGGCGCCAACTACATCAAATACTGCACAAGGACTTGTCCAACTGCGTGTCGTTTTTACATCTTTTATTGATATTGCGGCATTAGTGCGGAAATTAATGGTGGGCAGAAATGTCTGGAAAGGCAAAGGATATTCTGCAGCTGGACCTTTATGGTTTGCTTGGAATTGTAAACACTGCTACGACGAAGGAGGTATGTACAGCACAAGCTAGCTAACCTGTAGATACATTTTATTCAAGGGAATTCCGTGCAAAAATAATCACGTTGTATTTGCAGATGATCCGTTTCCTTATAAATTTTGAAAATTATACGTGAATAAGGAGAGAATAACCTTCACATGACATTTCCTGCCTGTAAACAGTGAACTACAAATCAATTAAGAAGTGTGCATTCATTGACGTTTTGTTTTGGCTCTATGGCTGGATATGTTATTTTTCGTGTCAACAATTTGTGTTTTAAGTAATTAAGAAAGAAGGGGGGTCTTAAGTACAATACGACCAAAAATAAAAACACCAAACACTGCACGGAGTCTAGATTGCGCGTGTTTAATTTAAATGGTCGCTAGGTGGGGATGCTGCACAAGTTTTAGTCGTTCACAAAATGACTCGAAAGGGAAAAAATAAAATCGGACGTGAACTTGACTTATTGTCCCTGAAACCAGCTCCAAAAATAATGGACTTATACTTTCAAATATGTGTCTGATTAGATATTTGCTGACCATTCCCCATTGGTTAGTCATAATAGTTCCACTTTACTTCTAATTTCTATAAGGACCACACCAATTTCCATAGTCCAGATACTTTTTGGTCCATTTTCCCTCAACCTTTTATTTCACATTGCAAAGTGGTTGACCATTATATAGTCGCCCGTTTGCTGATCATCTCCCCTCCAAACCACATCTAAAATCCACAATCGAGATGGCATGTCAACATCACTGCCAAAATAAGGGAAACAGTAAATTTCTTAATTGGAAAAGTCTTGTCTTTTACAGAGGATTATGCTGCAAGCACTTATGGGGGTTTTGGAACCAGAATTAAGATTCTAAAACTCAGTAGAGGTCTGTTGATTGCTGTTTGGGATGTGCCATTTTTGTGGCCGGAATATTTAGTCTGTGGGGGGCTTCAGTGAAGACAGATGTCGGCTGATGGGCAGTTATTTGGCCTGCTGCTCGACCACGGCTATCATGTTGTTTATCATAAAGAAGGCAAGCGGCTCATCCCAGATCATATTTCTGTGGGCTTTGTCATTGCTTGTAAAGCTATTGCATTGACATGTGAGATTTGCATTCTTTGTCTTCTCCTTCCATTTTGTTGTCACTTTTGTCAACTGATGAGTGCTGTGGTAGCTGGCACGTTAAGAGTCCTTGATTAGCCAATGTTATAATAGTGGGGTGCACATTTGGCCATAATTTGTACCCATGTATATCAACAAGCATTAGATCAAAATGACTTCACGGAAGGTTTAACTTTCCACTGATTACCTGGTGTGACAACATCAACATGCCAAGACGCCACACAACATACAGTGGCCTGAAAAAAAAAAGTCTGCACACCCCCGTTCAAATGGCAGGTTTTTGTGATTCAGAAAATGGTTTCATGGGACCATAACACCTATTTCCCTTTGTGCCTGCTAATTTCACCCTCCCACCTGAAGAGGCCTTGTAAATGGTCGAACATTTGTAATTAAGGAGGATGGACTCACCCCACAGTTCTGCACTATGTCTTTACCAGAATCCGTTTATCGATTGTAATTGTCCCCTCAGAAGCTTTGAAGAAGGACAGCGCAGACATTTTTCACCAAACCCCACTCAATTAGGGTACCGGTGGTCTCTCTGCTTCAACATTTGCTGGCCTGTCAACTAAAGCTTGCAAGTATAGCAGATATGCAAACACCCCAGAATCTCCCCAAAAGTGTTCTTAAACTGTAGTAAAAATGAGTCAAGCTGTCATGCGTCATGAAAGCATATTCCCGTTGAGCCGTCAGCACACCTCACAAGAATTCATTTTCGTCAGCATCAACGGTTTAGGCGATATGCATGTTTAATTTAAAGTGTCATGAGAAAAATCATCGGATGTACTGTGGGAAATGATCCAATTTGGTACGAGAATTATTTGTTTGCACCAAATAATACACACATCTTTTTTCATTCGTAAATGACAGCAACAGCGACGCGCCGTGACAGGTAGAATAGTTCCTGCAATTCCTGTTCTGATAGATGGCAGAAGATATAATTAACCTCCCTTTATGGAGTGGCATGGCTCAGTGGGAGAGTGGTCGCTTTCCAACCCAGAGTCTGGATGTTTGATCCCCGAGCGTTGCGATCATGTCAAAGTGTCCTTGAGCAAGATACTGAACCCCCAGTTGCTTCTGATGCTGTATCATCGGTAGGTGAATGAGGTCACTACTAATATTGTTAAACATCTGCTGCAACAGATGTTGGCACTTGTTTATCTTGTCTACTTGCTGCAGATGATAATAAACATGACAGATAGAATTATGGAATTTTTAACCTTAAAAAAAAATAAAATAATGTACAGTATAGTGCACACAACTTGACATCATCATCTGTTTGGCTAATCTACCTATCCCCAAAGTTTGCATTCGTTGTTGTCACCCTGATTTTCTTTTTCACCCTCAAAATTGTTTTCACTTGGTCAAAAATAAATAAACATAACATTTATTTGAAGAAGTATTTGATTTACCTGAAAAATGAGGGTGATTAAAGCCATGCCTGACTTCTAATTGCTTCACAAATATGGTTGAATATAGCGGTGTGTTTCAAAATACAGCCTTATTCCGTGTTAGCCATGAAAGGACACGTTTGTTCCAAGTCTCTGAATATATTTGAGTACATAGGTCCTCCGATTTTCCTGTAGATACGTGTGAGAAGGATGTTACAAACTCTCCTGGAGACTTGAGGATAAATAAACTGAACAATTATTTTAAAAAAGTATTGAAGAATACTAAATTGTTTGTTGATTAACGACAACATAGTAAACACTCTGCATTATATTTTCTTTTTGTTTGCTTGTGAGATTCTAAATGTAGGAGAACCCATAAAATTTTTTGCCGTTCCATTTGCTTTTGTGGAATGTGCTTTGGACAAGTTTGAATGTCAATAAATTACAATTTGCTTCAGTCTAGTCATATATGAATGTCCATAAATTACAATTTGTTCCAGCTTGAGATTTACAGGGCATGCAGAAAAATGGAGGAACCGGCAGAGGGAGGCGAAAAGGGGGAAAGTAGGCTTAGAACACCAATAAGCGCGTATGGCACCATTTCCCGGCTTTGCGTGTCAGTTTGAGGCGATACAAAGTCTTTGCCAAGCATCAAGGCGAGAGGCTGCCTAATGATGACTGCTCTCTCCTTGAGCTATTTATTGTTTGAACCGTACATGAAACAAAATGGAGTGAGAAGACTAGATTTGTGGCTCTTACCACCCCTGCGCCCTCTCGAGTTAAGTCCGCACGAAAAGAAAAACTCTGCATTCATGCCAGGGGGGCCGAGGTGTTTGTTGCAAATGACTAATGAGAGGTGCTTCATCTGACCTGTAACATATTGGCAGGCGATGGATTTATGCTTAAAGGAGCGATCGGAATATAATGCAGAACAGAGGCAAAGCTGCCTGACACCACTAGAAGAGCTTGTAGCAAGAATTGTAACTTGTGCAAAACAATGACGTTTTTTGTTGTTGTTGTTGTTTTTTAAACAGGAAACTCCAGAGTGTCTTTCCATCACCCACTCGCTTCCTCTAACCAGAGCTTCTTTGATCATAACTAGTCCCAAGATCAATAAAAGAATGGTTAACATTCTGGCCACTGACCCCCTGAGTTAAAGAAAATAATTTTATAGGTAAAGCATCAGACATTCTATGACTTTGATTACGTTACCTGAGCCCCATTTACATCACAAACCTACTTTTCATTCACTGTTGTGTGTGCTGCAGCGGTTCCTTTCCATTCATGTGTCAGAAGGACAGGAAACAGGGTCAGCACAGGTGTTAATTTCATCCAAAGAATACAGTCCTTGAATTTTTTTTAACATAAACACAGAGTTCTGAAAGATAGAATTTTTACTTTCACTTTTGCCAAAACCCGTGCCAACGTGGATACTGTCGGGCTTCTTGTGTTGTGATGTACATGCTGTATCTTTTTTGTGTACATTCTGTATCTTTTTGTGTTATTCTGAAGTGTCGTTCTCTTGATTTAGATCAAAAAAGCTTATCGAAAGAAAGCTTTGAAATGCCATCCAGACAAGAACCCTGACAACCCAAAAGCAGGTAAGTGCCATCAAGCTGTCATATAATAAATCTGGAAACTTGATTGGCTTGCTGTCCTGTAGAAGTTTAAAAATGCTGTTTCGAAATGTCAGTCAAGGTCCATTTCAGAACCACAGTTGATACATTTAGTTGGGTCTTAGTTCTCATTGATTTTCCAGCTGGACAGAACCAGTCAAATTACGTCCGGTACGTTTTTGCTGTCTTGTCTGGTCTCGTCTGGCAGGCAGTCGCAAACCAGCAAATGTATAATCACACAAGGAAATCTTTGTGTACCTTTGTTGTCAGACGGGCAAAAAGACACCTTTGGAAAACAGGCTGGCCAATATATCAAGTGAGGTTTCTGCGGTTTTTGGATGGCTCAGGCAATTCTTGATTATGTCATGCAGGACAAAGAGCGTAATTGGTGGTGTTGGGGCTGGAGAGAGAGAATGTAAAAGCAGGGGGTCGGTTTCCCAGAAATGGAAAAGAAGCGGTTTGGAGGGCCTCAACACTTGAACCCACGCATGGACAGTCTTTGTCCCAATCGCACGAGACTGCAACCAGACTGGGATGTGCTGCCTCCCTGGGGAAGGTTGCATGCATTTGTGAGGTCAGTTAAGGCAGCTTGCTTTTTTTTTTTTGAAGGGGGTCACATCCCATTTCTTTCCATTCAATTCCAAACGTTGTGTCAGCTTGAGCGACCTCTTGGGCATGGCAGATCTCTCCCAGTTGCATTTCATTGTTACCGTTTGTGGTGACCTGACCTCGACTAGCATTCTGATCCCCAGAGCCTCCTGTTATTTAGAATTTGCCAATCCCAACTGGGAGTAACCATACTGCCCTGCCAGACCTCCCATAAGAGAATAATTAAGTTTGGCTGTATAGTGCAGTAGCGTTGCATGATAGGGAGCACTTGTGGTCTTCTTGTATGCTTTAGTGTGTGTGTGTCAGATGACAACTGAAGCGGTGGGGAATATTGCGTGGTAGTGATGATTGTAGCCTTGGCCCCTCTCGGCACGCTAATGGAAGACATGGGGCTGGTGCAGTCTTGCCGGCTTGTCACTGGAGATATTGGGACTGACTTGGCACCTTTAAGACAACAGTCGCGAGCCTTCTCAAAACCGATGCAGCAAAATTACAAATAGAGCCATTTGATTTTATGAGCGAGAACATATCTTGTGGGTTTCGGTCTCAATGATTAGTTGTATCACTTTTCTTTTCTGCAAATGCTCCAGCGGAGCTCTTTCACCAGTTGTCTCAGGCTCTGGAGGTGCTGACCGATGCTGCTGCCAAGGTAGGTCCCGCTGAGTCCCGCTACCCTTCTTGTGTGGCTTCGGATATGCACACTTACAGATCATTTATCCTGGCATTCATCTTGGTGTTTTCAGGCCGCCTATGACAAGGTTTGCGCTGCCAAAAAACAAGCGGAGGAACGAAACCGCAAACTTGATGACAAGAGAAAGAAGATTAAGCTTGGTAGGTTCCCCGTAGAAAAGGCCAATTGCAACTGGTTTGTGTTGTCATTCATCACAGCGTTTCAGTTTGAAAGTGTTCTGTGATGTTATGCGGCTCCCTCCAAAAGGATTGGAACGGCAAGGCCAATTCCTTCATTTCGTTTATCTTCCTTTATCCCTGCGCTTGACAGACCTTGAGGCAAGAGAGCGACAAGCAGAAGCTCAGACCCAAGATGAAGTCCAAATCACAAGAACACTTGAAGAAGAGGTAAAAAGAATGAAGGAAGTGCAGAGGCTGAAAATTCCAATTTCATAACTGCCAGCCCTCATGCATTAGGTTAACAATTCATTCCGGTACAGGACATTCGAAAAAAACAACGCACTCTGGAGCTTAAACATTTTTTTTTCTTTTTCTTTCAAAAAAAAAAAAATCAATTTCTGGACTCTTATTAAATTGAAAGCTTCCAAAGTTTGGGGCCATAAGCAGATGCTCCGTAGTTTCAGTGTCATAGCATAATTAGGTGATATTGCATGACTCGACACAATTAAAATTCAGAAATGCAGTGATCAATGAAAATGGTGCATGATGCTATGGCTTCTTGCCTTGGTGGAGAGGAGTTCACCACTAGGGGGCAGTGTCCTTATTTTCAATCAAGACCCAAGAGTTCACTGTTTTCTTTTTTTTCTTTTTTGACGATAGCAAGCGTTACATACATACCGTATTACATTGCAAAGCTGATTTGGTTGTTTCCATCCCAGGAACGTGGCAGCCAACAACATGATCAACTTTTAGATATCTGCATCTCCTACTCAGTCATGATTGAAATTTATTATTTTTAATCATGACTGCAGGGATGTTATGTCCAGCTCTGTAAACGCCATCTTCTGTAATTGTATTATTATTATTTTTTACTTGTCCTATAATAAATGTGATAGTGACATTGATTTATTGTTACTCAATGAAATGCCAAGATTCCTATTTTTCCAGCCCTTTAAGTTGTTACATCTTTGTATTGTGTGCCTTTTTCCACCAGATTATTCGTTTGAGGGAGGAGGGATCCAGACAGCTTGAGGAAGAACAGAGGCTCATCAGAGAGCAGATCCAAAGAGAAAGAGAAGAACAGCAGAACACGGGAGACTCCAGTCACAGAAGTACTTCTAGTTTTCGTTTAGAACCTGATCCATTGTGCTAGTTTGCGTGGTAAACAGAAGCGGGCCAGCACCATGGAGCTCCGTCTGACCTGGATGAGTTGAGTCTGCACTAACAAAGTCGTTTTACTTCTCATATGAGCGAATCCCTGTTGTCAAACTGTCAGCGGCGCTGTCAGCATTCAACAGGCGTGGCAGGCAGGTTTTACCAGATATTAGTAACGCAAGAAACTATAACTAGATTGATATGTGAATTTTTGGCATAATAGCGCTTGGAATTGGACCACTTTTCTTTCTTGGCAGGTAGACATTGGCATGTTTATAGAGGAATGTCAAGCATCAAGCACACTTGCACGCACAAACACTCGGACCTCAAACTTGACCTTCATGTGCTTTTTTTTTTGCATGAAAACTCCTGCGTTCACATTTTGGAGACATGAGGGGGTGGAAAAGAGTCAAATAAATCAATTGTATGGATGCGTGTGAAGGTAAGGGAAATGGGGAGTGTTGGCCCGAGATTAGATTTCTTTTTGTGGTTGTGCAATTACTCATGCGAAGATCTTCAACTTGCACGCAGTCAGGCCCCCCGAAGTCTGGAGCAGCGCTCTTTCTCTCCCAAGAGGCACTCTGTAGATTTTTAAGTCTGCGGCGTTCACTATGTGACAGCCCGATTAATATGGCTATCCATTTGCATCAGTCCCACGGTTGCCTGATCAAATCTTTGTTTTCTTCATCTTTTGACTTCTTCAAGTAATGCCTCATTTCCCACCCGGCAGACTCTGGAGGGGGAAGATGTTCCAGGAGCAGCGTCACCCCCAAATTGAAGGTAGATCTGTGTGGGTTTTAGTTCTAAGAGAAGTCAAAATGAGGCTTCTTATTCCGTCTCCAATCCCTCATCCGTCAAAAGGTACTTTTGCAAGTGCGGGACATTGGTGAAACTCATCACTAAGCGCCAAACTCAGTTCAGTACACTTTAAATGGCCAAAAAGGAGCTTGTTATATTTCTTCCCAGTAATGGCCTGAAATCTTAACAGACACTGGGGATGCTAGCTGATGTTTTTAAACATTACATCTGGGTTTCAACTTTTGATTGCTGTCCGGTGCAGGAGGGATTTCCTTGATATTTTTGTGCTCATTTAGAACAATAAACTACAGCCCCGTGGCGACCAATGTCAGGGCATGTCACGGACATGAAGCCTCAGTGCGTTGTATTTCAGGCGAACTGGGTTTTGTGTTGATTTATTTGTGGTCAGACCCCAAATTCCTTTCGCCACATCTCATCCTTGACAACATTTTGAAATCAAAATTCTTTGGTTATTCCCTTTTGATATCATCCGCTTTGCAATTCCGTGTTAAGATTTTCAGCTGCGCCGTCCTATTTTATTTCGTTTGAACGGAGAGAAATCGTGAGACGAAACCTGAGACATCACAACCAGCAGCAAATACTTAACATTTCACTTTTACCATTATTGTTAGTAAAAGGGGCTGTACAAATATTCACATTCCCAGAAATTCAGCCTCTTCTTTGACAGCAAGCAGAGACCTGGAGCTGAATCAACACTTTGTCCTTGCCATTAATAATACTGCTTTATTTTGTGATATTTGCTGGGCCATAACAATATGATTGATTGGAGAGGTTGCGCAAGATCTGGTTTTAGCGGCACAGGAAGTCATGAATATTTTGGCTGTGTTGCAAGCTTTTCGTGGAGGCTGCTCCTTTGCAAAGAATGCTTGCCCAGTAATCGCAAGAACAACATCATGTAATATGGTGGGAATCAAGGCTGAGTTCAAAATATAGAAAACGCATGAACCATTATTCAGATGGATATCAAGCTTTTCAACACTCTGTCCTCATACCGTGGATCTGCTCCATGCAGCTCTTGAATTGCGTCAAAAGATATCGGTTTGCATTCTAGGTCTCGTTTCTCACAAACGTCTCTTTCTCATTTCAGTTGAAGTGGAAGTGTAAAAATGACGACGGCACAAACGGTGGCTACTGCCAAGAGTTCATTCTCAAACTCCTACAAAAGGTAATGACAAATGACAAACTGCAGGAAAGATGATAATCTCATGAAAAGTTTGCCAGGGAATTGAAAGCGATTCATACTTGATAAAACACAGCTACTCACTCTACCAAGGCGAGATATTTTTGCGTTAAATATTGCAGGCAAAATCGGAGTATTTTTGCCTCAACAAAAAATAAAAACATACATACTATCTGTGCTTTGGCAACTTAACAAAATGGGTTTAACGCATTGCTCCAAGCTATCAAACCTGCCTACAAATATGCACGCATCTGATGCCTGCATGACTTCAAAATTGTGGATAGTTTAATTTTTTTTTCTTCTTCTTCCTTTTAAACAAGGCCCATTAAGTTTTGTTGCGGTGAAAGTGCTGAAGGCAATGTTGCAGTGCCCTTCTAAAGGCGCGCACGCCATCGTTCATGCCCCTCTTCCCAGGTGATTAAGCAGTGCCAAGAGAGACATGAGGAAATGTGCGCTTCTCATGCAACTTGTGCGCCACCGTATGCTTCCATCCCTCACATGGCTATTGCGGCGCATATGCCGCCCCGAAATGAGGATAGGGCAAGTGTCACTGACGTCAAGCCGTGTGGAAAAAAAAGCGTTTTAATTTCTCCTTAGCACACACTCACTTCAAAAGAAACCTAGGTGGGATGGCCCTGTGGGATGACTGTGGAAAATAAG
This sequence comes from Hippocampus mohnikei, assembly GCA_026261675.1. NCBI lineage: Eukaryota > Metazoa > Chordata > Actinopteri > Syngnathiformes > Syngnathidae > Hippocampus > Hippocampus mohnikei. The sequence goes on from JAKGUB010000521.1 coordinate 8,281,303, forward strand.
GCTGTTGCCTTTTTTTTTTTTGGCTAGAACTGTCGGAGGAAAAATATTTTTTGTTTGACATGGCAAGCTGTAATGAGTGACAGTTAACGGCTTTGAGTAAGAGAAATAGCCACCACCGTGTGGGAAAACAAGTATGGAACGTGGAAGACTGTGCGTACGTGTCCCTGTGGCGTGTAAAATAATACATTCTCTTTGTTTAGATTTGTGGGTAGGGGATTGTAATGTTCAAATATTGTTATTTGATGCCTTTGAGCGTCTTTTTTGTGTCACTACGTAGGCTTGCTCTGGAGTGCGTTTTAGAAGCAGTAACATTCGAGAGCAGTTCACAAAGTTTTGTTTGGTCAAATTGGAGTCTGAAAGGACTTCTGGCCTCTGCAATTGGCTCAAATCAGTGCAGTATTGGTGCCATTATTTTTAGTATTATTGTTATTATTAATTCCCACCTTCTGTATCCCAGATGAGAGCCAACACAGTTGATCTTATTCATCAAATGTATTCTACCAAGTTACGGATAACATTTTCGACCTCTTTTGCCTTACTGGCTGAGTCCTTCACACAGCAAACCTATGTAGTGTGTGGATGTTTTTAGCTATAAAGTAAAAATTGAAACCCAACTTTTTTCCCCATGTGTTTTCAGTGTTTTATTCCACTTCTGATTTTTCTTGTGAAGGTTTTTCAAATGTTCTTCTCCAAATTTTATGTTCGTCTCTCCCGTTTGACTTTTTTCCTCTCATTTCTTATTTCCAGTATGGAGACGTTTTGAATGTGGTAATGTCAGGCAAGAAGAAAGGAAGCGCTGTTGTTGAATTTGCAACTGTGAGGGCAGCTGTAAGTACCTAACTCTTGGTCTATGGCTCCTCATTTTGTGTTATGGCTCCTCCATTTTGTTCTGTTCCATACATTTTCAGGAAGCCACATTTATTCCCTTCTGAATTCTGTGAAATCCCGGTTCATTCATTTTAATGCGGTCTGCTTTACTCAAACCACAAAAGCCATCACATATGCTTAACCCACAAGAAAGTATCATCCGCATCACAATTTTTGGTTGTTTTTGTTGTTTCCTGCTCACAACATTTGTTTTTTTGCCCAAAGAGTGTTTTTGCCACTCACCTGGGAAAATCGGTGTTGTCTATGCCCACGCATATGTAGGTTACAGCTTTAATATTGGCTAATAACATAGCAAAATCTTTGACTCCTCTGGTAGTGGATGCTCGTTTCGGAGTACATTTTAGATGATAAATTATTTTTTTCCTCTTCATAGGAGCTGGCAGTAAAGAATGAAAGAGGCCTGAGTGAAAATCCATTGAAGATTTTGTGGCTTGAAGGCCAGCCAGAAGTTGGCCCTCCATCCCTGTCGACACAGGTACAGATGTTCAGTTACTTGAAAATGTTGGAATTCTTTTCACACTTTTCATCATGTGCACCAGCTTCTTTTTAGAAACAGGGTAATGCTTCCAATAAAAATTCAATTTCCTAAACACTTCCCCACAAAAGAAAGTAATGTAAACCAAGTTTTATTTCATATCAGTGGTGCAGCCAGGCTTTTGCAACAAATGCATTACTTTGAACAGTTTGTTTGGTGAAATGATCTTCAGTTTATTTGCTTTGAAGTCAAGAGGCTGTGGGCCTGTGTTGGCTTGAGGCCTCTCGGTCCGCTGCTCATTAGTGGTCCTGACCTGGAGGGCGCCAGGAATGTCGTTCTTCGCGTAGTAACCCAGAGGGTGCACTGTGCTATAATATTAAGCTAGCACATCACTGTGCTCGCCGCATAGCTCTTGAAATTGAAACCCTCCTTTGGATCATTTAAATATAATCCTTTGGATTGTAGAAGGATGGAAGGAATGTTCTCTGTTACTTTGTTTCATTCAAGCAATTTTGATAGATCTTGTTCGCCTTTTTAAAATGTATCGCCAATGAAGTTTTACAAACCACAGTAGTAATTTTGTAGTTTTTGCACCTGCATATACCAGGAGAGTAGATTAAATGAATCCACATCTTAAGACTTTCAGGGATAGCGGTCACTACAGTGGACAGCACCACCTCTCTTGAGTCTAACAAACTCAGTTTCACCCCCTCAAGACACCTTGCCAAGGGAGATTTAGGCTTTGCACTGGGAATTGTCACACTAATCTTTTGAAATGGTATTACAGTAACCTAGTTAGCCTTCCTGATAGCCAAAGCTGATATCTTCATAGATTTAACTCTGCACCCGAGACTGAAAACAACACAGCTGTAGGGGGATTTTCAAATTAGCCTTCTCTGGGAAGTGTTCTCAATAAGGAGGCCCCACATGACATAATGTTGATCCACATCTGGTTTCAGGTCAGTGGCCAAAACCTGAGAGGTCCCATCTCACTGGATATTATCTGAAATCAAACAATCAGATCCCTCTCCTGTTATTTATCCCGCTATCACCTCTGCACATCGGCCAGCTGCAAACACACAAGGCGAGGGCTCTTGCGAGGAAGAGCTTCCAGTCCAAATGTAGTGCACTCTACAGGGAACAGACACATGCACACGCGTTCAGGACAATACTTCAGACTCATAGCCCCCCAAAAATTAGGCCTAAACAGTGGGGGCCGTGTGTTTTCATTGACAACACCGACTCCGCCTCTACAGGGTTCTCATTATTAATGTAATGTCGTGTTTTTAGGGGCACACTGCAGTATCCCACAGATGTCACCTGCAGCCTAAGTCATTCCCGTTTGCCCATAAATCAGTTAAACATTGATTAAACAGCTGCATGTTTCCATCTTTGGTGGAAACATTCCCATGGTCATGAATTGAAAAGCCTTTTTTGAAAAATTTATGTAAAAAAATTGTTGCATGCTCGTCAGGTTGATTCAGCATTTGAGACTATTTAGAAAAGCTCAGAAAATCCACAATGAGCCCAAGATAAACTGTGACTTCATCAACGTGTATGACAAGAAGAAGGAACAGGGTTTGGGGAAAAAATAAAGACAGAAATGCTCAAAGACCTTTATCGTAAGTACAGGAAAAAATATATATAGTTTTTAACCTAGATTTAGAAGCATTTACCCTCGGTGCTAACTTCAGTTCTGTTGGCAGCTTGTTCCATTTCCGTGCAGCATAACAGCGAGATGCTGATGCACCATGTTTGCTTTGAACTCTGGGATCCACTATTTGACACAAGACTGCTGACCTTAGAACCCTACTGGGTTTATATTATATTACTGTAAATGTATTGAGGACCAAGGCTATTCAAAACCTGAGGTCCTAACAAATGACATCATGTTACAAAAAATTAAAACCAGAGTACATAAAGGTAAAAACAATCGGCAAACATGGGTCATTTGGCTGATGATTGGGCCGATTTTCGAAGGGCCATGATCAGCCGATTTAATTGGTTGGGCAATTAATCAGTCAGGCCCTACTAAAAATGAGGCTTTGGAAAATGTATAATGTCAATCAAGCACTATACTGTCAGTGCACTCCATTTACCATTTTCCATTATCATGATCAAATTGGATTTTTCATTTCATTTCATCTTTTATATAAAATCCACCTAAATTCTCATGACAACACGTTTCATATTGTTAATATGCCGTTGGAGGCTCAGGAAAACTGATGTCCTAGTTTTATTGGAAGGATGCACTGGTTTCAATTAGTGTGAAATATACCGATGCAGAGATGTTTGTATTTTCATTTGTTTTGGAAATATATGATGTGATTTTAGTGTGGTCCAAATTATTGTGTTAGGAGACTGTTCTGAATATCTATCTGTTTTGGAATGCTTTAGTCCCAACGCTATTTAACCAGATAAAATGTACTGCCTTGACTTGACACACAGCTCAAACAATGTCAATTCCACAAGATGGCCATGTGTGTGTGAAACCTGCAATACATTTCAGTAGCATCAAGTTATGCTAGGAGACGCGAAAGACACATTGCCAAAACAATTTTTTCAGTGTTTAATCATAAAAGCTACGCTCAAAGAGATGACAATGCTTTGAGTATTCTGTGTGACAGCAAGTTTAGATGTTTGGATAGAGAGAAGCAGTACCAGATGTGACTGATATTTGTGCTGTGCAGGCAATATATATCGTTGGATTTCAAATACTGCCCCCCCCCCCCCCCCCTTCTTGAGTCAATCATGTGGCAGACCACTTGTTGAGCAATTGTTTATGCGATTCGTCACACTTGACCTCCACAAATAGAACTTCACATAAAATACCAGGATTTGTTGTACTGTATTTGCCTTTTCAAATATAGCTTTACATCACAGGGCGTTAACATCTCACGGTTCTTTTCTCTGACAAACAAAATTTGATTCAAGTGCCCTTGTATCAGACAAAGAATCATGCAAATTGCCTACTTGTAGTGAAGCTTACTGCTGGTTCTTATTTGAACAGCACAAAAACAGTTACCTTTAAAGTCACCTGCATTCACAGGACAGCTCGGAAAAAATAAGATGAACCTTTGGATTGAATTACTGGTTGAACATCCTTTGACAGTAGTAACCTCAACCCAAGGTTTCCTATAGTTGCAGATCAGACACCCACAATGATGATGAATTTTGGATCATCGACAAAACTGTCTCTGTTCCACAAGATTCCTGGTATGTCTGATGTTAATAGCTCTCTTGAAGTCATGCCAAAACAACATCTCAATCGGGTTGACGTCAGAACTTTGGATATAAATTAGTCCAACACTTTCCAGGTTACAAAATATTTCAAAAATTCTTGATGTTGCTCATCAGTCAGTGTTGCAGCAGGACAATGATCCAAGACACAGACACAAATCAACAACGGAATGGCCTCCGAAGAAAATAATATGCCATCTGGAGCAAACCAATCAAAGTCTTGACCTCAACCCGGTTGAAATGCTGTGGCATGATGAGCTATTCATACCAAACATCCCAGGAATCTTGTAGAGCTGTAACGGTTTTGTGAAGAGGAATTCATCCTGATTGTTGTGCATGTCTGATCTGCAACTTCAAGAAACATTTGGTTGCGCTTACTGGCGCCAAAGGAGACTCAACCATTTATTAAATCCAAGAGTTCACCTTGCCTTGTCATTCTTGTCCTGTGAACGTTGACATTTTCAATAAATATATTTAAAAACATACATACTGTTTGTGCGGTATGACTTGAAACCAAATCCGTTTATTCAGATCACACCACATTTTATGATCAAGAAATTCACATTATTTTTTTCGTCTTACCGCACCACTGCAATTAAGGCGCTAGTTTTAAATACTGAAGTGAAGCGCCTTTATTCTGCATCTACAAATCTTCTTACATTTTCAGTCATTTGTCAAACAAGAACAAATTTCGTCACAATAGATTTTTTCCCCTCCAAAATCTAGATTAATGTCTTTCTATCAAAGTGTGTTGACAGGGTAGTTTGAGCCACAAAACCATCAGTTATAGGAATTTAAAATGTGCATTTCTTTACTTCTCCAGAATACCAAACAGTACAGTTTTTCTTGACAGAGCAGCATTTCACAATGTGTTTTTGTGATTTAATATGTCAAAACACTCAGATGCTCAGTTTAGAATAGGGGCAAACCAAACAGATACAGGGCAGGCGCGCCCACAGCATTGCCGTTTCTGTTCGACATGTACAGAATTCAGAAGTCTTTTTCTTTGCCATGGGGCACTTGTAGTCCACTCATGACCCGCGTGGTACTTTGGTTTGCGGCTCATTGTGGCTTTACCCCACAACTGGTTTCAAGCATCTTTTTATCCGCTATGAAAGATGACTGACTGGAGATCTGTCTTGTCTTCCTCATTCCATATGTGCCCACATTTGCCTGTATTCTTTGAATTTTTTCATGTGGGCCACAACGTGTGATTTACAACCATATATTTTTCATGTCAGAGGTTTGTTTGGTCACAGTGTTGTTTAAATCCTCATCAAGACTTTCACAGCTGAAATGGATGTCTCTGGTCGTCTTCCCTCAGCACCCCGCGCATATGTGGAAGTATCACTTTACCATTGACCACTTTCCCTCTTGTGTGTCATTCACCAGAGTGCGGGACTCTGCAGCTAAGAAAACAGCCTGTTCCATTTTTTTCCTTCTCTTTCTCTGAGATCTTGGACCCGTGGCGTGGCTTGGGCTATAGTGAAACCTGCCACCGCTGGCAATGACTTTTATTGGAAGCAGAGCTAAGTGTTTGTTTTCACGACATTGTTAGGAATAAGAGATGGGGGGTACCTTGGTCTACCTTTGAGTGGGGCCTCAGAGATGCGTGCGGAGGAAAAATTGCCCTCTGCACACAGCAGATTGCCAAGCACGCCAAGGCATCACAGCTCCAGGACCTTGGGTTTCAGCTGCAGCGTTTTCTTTTCTAAACGCTACACTGCTTAAGCCAAACCAGCAGTCAAGTTGTACAGTGTGGTTTGGGGAATAACAAAAATATTAAAGGGAGTACATCAAAGGTGAAAATGTACAATGCATATGCATAGTTCAACATCGACAATATCTCAACAGAGGAAATGTTAAGCTGAATACCATTTGTTTAACTTTTTTTTTTCTGGAAACAAACTAGATACTTGACATCGCCCAATCTTTGTACCGTTGAGCTATTTCACTCGGTATTGAAGTTTGTCCATCACCTGCAGAACATCATCCAAAATGGAAGGGCCCAGATCGAGGCTAAAAGAAAAGCCATTGTCCTCCTCTTTTTGTTTCTCTTGAATTTTGTCACCGGCCGCCGAGGAGTCTCCATTCATGTCTGCACTAAGGTCGCCCCATCCAGCTCTGGAAAACTGAGTGGTCGCAACGTTGTTTCCTCCCTCATGCCTGTCCACCAATATAGTCTCAGCTTCCTCGCTGTCCAGCAGTGGCATCGAGTTGCATTTCTTCCTCTTCTGGCTGCCATTGTCCTGCTGCTCCACAGGCCAGTCCGGCTCTGCGAGCCCTCTGCCTCCATGTTCAGACGAGGGGGCTTTGGTGGTGGCGAGCAGGCCAAGAAGAGATTTTGCTCGCTTTGGGAGCTTTGGAGAAGTAGACTTTGGCCCGTTTTTAGGAAGGAAAGGTCTCCAAAGCTGTCTCTATGGGCGTCATTTCCAATATGTGAAATGTGGCGGAAATCAGCCAGCGGTAGACTGATCATGTTGACCGAGAGAACCTCTCTGCGCTTTGAGTGTCTGCTTGACCAACGGCCAGTTGGCTTTCTGTGCAAGGATGCTCTAAGTGGCATCTTGGCAGTGTTTTAACACAAAATTAAATCTATTTGTTTGTCCAATTAAGATGACCAGCAAAGTCGTAGAACCCTTTTGTATGTCCTTTGTTCAATAGTCAACACTTGGAATTTGACATTTTGGAAGCATCATTTGCCACCTGGAAAAACAAAACAAAACAACGTAAGCATTATCTTATTGTCATATTCAGTTGCAATGTATTTTTGTTTTACCTTTGATATCTGTCAAATCTTTTTTTTAAAATTAACTCGTGGTGGAGCAGTTTTTGAAAACTGTCCAAACCGATCAGTACATTGTTTGCTTCATGAAAAATTGACAAACAGATTTCCAGATTGTTCAAGACGATATTTTAAAAAACAAAACAAAACTGTGGGCTGTTATCAGTCAAACACACAGCCATACATGAAATAAAAATGAAACGCTGAAAGAAAATCTAAAGCCTTTCACGTTTTGTGACTTATAATTATTATATTGATAAAACCAAACCGGGTGGACCAATGCTGGTGCGTAGATTGGATAATCGAGTCAGGGTCTGTGATTTTTACAGCCTCCCAAACAGCTTTGCCCAGATTAGAGCTGCGTTCGTGACTTGAAACACTCACTCTGTGAATTTGTAAGCCACTACAGCAAACAGGTTTTGTTGGCCCGTAAAGGTTTTATCGGCACTTTGGTAGCAGCGGGAGATTGGAGCGCATGGACAAAGCAGCATTCCTATCCCAACATGTCAGTTTGGCCAAGGAGGAGATTCAGCCATGAGTTTTTGTCCAGGACACACTCAATGTAGCCAAGTTTAAATGAAAGAAGCCCATTAAAGCAGATTGGCCAAGAAACACTCTAAATGATCTCTAAAAGCTGCCATAAATTATTTAGCCTTTAAGATGAGGGGATCTAGCCCTTGAAAACATGAACCAATATTCAAAAAATAAATGATGAGTTATTTAAAGCTTTTCCCCTGCCGAAAAGATTGATCAGTTCTTACCTGTGTTCTTGAGCAAATGGATACTTGAACTCCAAGCTCGCATACTCAAACTGCCATGGAACTTGGCTGTGCTTCGCAGCGGAACACTGACGAGCATGACATGACGGGACTTGTTCAACTGTTGCAGAGAAAGCTTCAATGCGCAGCCCGGGGTCGTAAACCAACCGAGATAAAATTGGGTTTTCCTCTGTGACCCAATCGAGTTTTTTCCATCCGGATGCGTATCCACCTTTTCTTTTCAGTCCTTTCCAGATCTGGTCTTTTCGTCAATAATCCTTCCCTGTGCCAACTGCCATTTTCTCTGTGGGTCGATCCGAGTGCGCTGCCGTTGAAAGTCTCTTCTTGAGCAATAAACCAGGTGAGGTCAGAGTCCAGACTCGTCAAAGCCACCAGGTAGAAACATTTTTTGAAACAAGGTGTTTCGTCCTTCACCTTGCTCTCATCCCATTCTCGGACAGTTGCCAAGCCGTCAGATGATATCATCCAAGTTGTGAAGTGAGTCGTTTTTTTTTTTTTTTTTAGTCACCAGTGTGCTGCCGGATGCTTGGCTGCACCTATTATGTATAGCAAAGGGTGGACGCGGTGCTAAAGCGACTGCCGCCTGTGTAATTGCATGATGGAGCGAAAGGGTGAGAGTGGTTGACTTTCATTCGTGGTGCAAGGTGTGTTTTAGAATGTGCGTGCTCCATAGCGTGTGCACGCCTTTGTAAAAAGCAGGAAGTCACGGTCAGTCAGCAAACAGGCCGGCTACCCAGAGGAGGAGGTTAACTGATCCCTAATCTCCATGTCATTGTCCCTCTGCTCTGCTGATTTCATGATTTCCTGACCCGCCGTTGGCTTGTCTAAAGCCCCCAGTCGTAGCACTCCGCAGGCCCTTCTGCCTGACTGGAGGCCTGCAGCGTCACTGTGCAATCAAAGCGCAGTATCGCACACAGACATGTGTGTGCAGGCGGTAGCGGTTACACAAGAGATAAAAGCCAGAGATAACCGGTTACAGTTTTAATTGTCGCATCTCCCGACTTTGGAATGCGAGAGCGATCCAGGGATGGAAGTCAAAGGGAAGGACAGGGTAGAATCCTTTGTTGTCTTTTATTGGTAGATATTGCAGCTTTGTGTTGAAATTTCTTTTGAGCTGCTTTTTTCCCCCCCTCCTCCTCCCTTTCTCTTTATTGTATCCACTCGATTGATCTGATATTACCGTCCTGTTGAGAACACTCTTGCTCACGAATATTAAACATGCAGCGTGCAATGGGAATGGACAAGCGGTATCTTTCACATTGATCTAATAAACAATAGGCGTTGCCCCTTTTGTTCTCTCGCCGCACACTCTTGATGCCAGAACTGTAGAGGCAATTACTCACGCGAATGAAATTATCATAACATTTACTCAACGGTGAAGCACAGCATTAATGAACGCTGGTCCTTTGAGAACTCCTTCCCCGCAACCACTGATAACCATGAAAACAGAACTGCTTTCTATTATTGTCCACTCTAAATTGTTACAGCCAACTCTGTGTGTGATTCTTTCACGCACACAAAAATTGTATTATTATTATTAAATTTATTTAATCAACCTAAATTTTGAGAAGGTCACGACTAGACAAACCCATTCTCATTCTCTCTGCTGAAAGTAGAGCGGCTCACTTGAGTAGCTGAGTAGTTGCCCAGTTTCTGTGGTCATTTCTAAAACACATTTGTTTCCTCGTAGTTAGTCTTTTGTAATCCCCTTACAGTAATTTAGATGAGAAACATCCCAGGGAGCGTTTGTCATCACTGTTTGTCTCCTATGAGATGACTCAAGGCTGATTTGGTTTGACAACGCTCCCAGACAAAAAAAAAAACCAAAAACAAAAAAACCTCCACAAAGAGGAAGTGCATACATTCTGCGGCATTACGGTCACCAGACCGACAAATCCGCCTTTGGTCAAAGTTGAGGTGTGCCATTTTCTAATCTTAGGATGAGATGTAACAATGCTAACAGTAGTCTTTCTTGATAGTAGTTGTATCAGGCCAGGCATAGTAGGAAGATGAGTACGGCCGAGTACGGATGCTGAGACACGACCAGAAATACTATCTGATGTCCTGATGTGGGTTGATGCAAAGAGCACAAAGAAAAAACCCAGAACACCTTTGTGGTTTTGGTGGTGCGAATTTGATTAGGTTGCGTCTGATCAGTTTGTCCGGGTACTCCGGTTTCCTCCCACATTCCAAAAACATGCATGACAGGCTGATTGATCACTCCAAATTGTCCCTAGGTGTGAGTGTGGGCGTGCATGGTTGTTCGTCTCTGTGTGCCCTGCGATTGGCTGGCAACCAATTCGGGGTGTCCCCCGCCTACTGCCCGAAGACAGCTGTGATAGGCTCCAGCACCCCCCGCGACCCTAGTGAGGATAAAGCGGTTCGGAAGATGAATGAATGAATTATCAGTTTGGTTGCATCTTTCTCAAAATTACTGAATAAAATTTCATCTAAAACACAATCACTACAAAGTCGTCATTACATTTCAGATGAGGCCTTGCTCGATGGTTACGTCTACAAATTATTCACCAATTTTTCGCAGGCTATATTTATTTATTTACTTACTTATTTACGGCCCGGTGCTCCAGTGGTTACCGCGTCGACCTCACAGTGCAGAGGTCCTGGGTTCAATTCCAGCTTCGGCCTCCCTGTGTGGAGTTTGCATGTTCTCCCCGTGCCTGTGTGGGTTTTCTCCGGGTACTCCGGTTTCCTCCCACATTCCAAAAACATGCATGGCAGGCTGATTGAACACTCTAAATTGTCCCTAAGTGTGAGTGTGAGCGTGGATGGTTGTTCGTCTCTGTGTGCCCTGCGATTGGCTGGCAACCGGTTCAGGGTATCCGCCACCTACCGCCCGAAGATGGCTGGGATAGGCTCGAGCACCCCCCGCGACCCTTGTGAGGATAAGCGCATCGGAAAATGGATGGATGGATATTTACTTATTTAGTAAATGTCAGAGGTCAGGCTAAGAATGTAAAGCTGTATATCCTGGCTTTTGTAATGATGAAAACATGATTGGGAATTTCCATTAAGAGCAGAGCTTTCAAGTAAAGCCCCTGTCACACCTTGACGATTTAGCCAGCGTATGCCGACGTAGGAAAAATTTGGCAAATACGCTGGCGTACGTCGAATAAGTTATGGGTAAGTTTTGTATACGTAACAGCACGCTGAAGCACGTTGGTATCGCCAGAAATGCGTCGAGTCGTCGAGAAATTTTAAGCATGCTTAAAATTTCTCGACGATGTCAGCGTATGGCTATACGTCCCGTATCGCAGGCCATAAGTAATAGGTAAGTTATGCGATCGTTGCACACGTTCAAACACGTTAAGTGTAGGTTACTCATAAGTCCAAATACGTCGAGAATACCTACTAGCTGTTCTCCAACATCCGTGCCTTTCGAACTTGCGCTTGGACATGCTGACCAGGCTGTCACGCACGTAGTTGGCGAAGGCTGCAGTAGCTGTGATGGGCTGAGGCTGTGCGAGACCTTTGATGAGCTCCCCAGACTTTTCTTTGGCATGACGCTGATGTTGTTTGGTTTATTAATGACACAAGTCATAATGGCGTTTGATTGTTGCTTTAATAGCGTGAATAGCAACTCACAGTAACGATGGCAAGCCGCACCTTGCCTCTTGGGTTATACCATTTTAACTAGACCGGGGATAGTCCCCAAACAGATGTTGGCACTGCAATGTCTAGTGCAGTTATGATTTGAAACGTCGGCGCCAGCCTTTTATAGACTACGTCACGTGATCGTCGGCAATATGCTGCTGCACGCTATGCATAAATTAGACTATCGTTGGGCATAAATTGTGTACGCGGGCAACACGCTAGGCATTCGTTGGAATAAGTTATCTATAAGTTATCGAAACGTTCTATATAATTTACTGATACGTTATGTATACGTCCAACCCGTTATGAATGCGCTATGTATACGCCCAAAATTGAAAAAAAAAATCGATAATTCAGCGTATGCCAGCGTTTTGGGAAATTCTGATACGTCGGCATACGCTGGCTGAATCGTCAAGGTGTGACAGGGCCTTAAACAGCATGCACAGCATGGATTCGTTGGATTGGTTCTGCACTATAAACAAGAAGGAGCCCTTTCAACATGGCAACGCAGACTAAACGGGCACCACTTGATTGTTTGTTTTGAACTTGGATTTCTTCATTTCTCTCTCCACGCCTGACCTCTTTTTCACATCTTCAAGGCCGAGACTGCTTGTTTTTTTTTTTTTACCAGCCTTACAGCCGCTTTTGCTTTAGTAGGAAATCTGTCGCAATCAGAGAGCTCTTCCTGGAAGGCTCGGATGCGAAAGACATCATTTTGCTTTTAATAACAATATATTTTAGGATATTAAAGAAGCCAAAGCACCGCACACTTGCTATTCCGGGATCCCTGAGCACATCCATCATGAGAAATTTGCCAGGGTACCAGGAGTTCAGGCCTCTATTGCCATTTCTCTTTTCACTGTTTATTTCCTTTGCTTAGCAGTTTCCAAACTGCTCCATCCAAAGGCCTCAATTCTGTCCAACATTGTGACCACATGCAACCCTGTGCATACACGTCCACATATATGCACATGCGCGTCACAATTTTGGTGTTCTTTTCCAAAACCGTACCGAAGATTATTTGGTGTTCATTTCTTTCCCTCTGCTCTTGATCTCATGGAGGAACTAATATTTTTGTTTTTTAAAAATATTCGCACTTTTCCGTTTCAGCGGGTTGGCCTTTGTGGCAGCGGGTTGGCCTTTGTGGCAAAATCCACATTTTACGCTACATTGTGTGTGTATTTAAAACATGTGAGCTATATAACGGGATGCCATAGTCATTGATCTGCAAGGAGGTATTTACTGAGAACATGTCTGCAGAATGTCGCTCGCCTTTGGTGCCTTATCAAAGGCGGTCTTGTGGTGGAATTCCATTCGGGCACCAGATGTTCTCAAGACATGCGTGTAAATGGTTAAATGCAGGAAGTAGATTCTGGACCTTAATCTCTGTGTAGTGTTTGTTCTTCACCAACAACAACACTGTAATCGACCAGACCTTTGGGGTTTTACGTCTGCTGAGTTTCATAATGAGTGATGATTAATCCATCCAAGCATTTCCAGAGGCTTTGTCTGTATAAGTTCACCTTGTTGCATGTGCATTACGCTCTCTTGTGTGTTTGTTTAATTTAGCAGGCATCACATACACATACACACGCACACACACACACACACACGTACACACTCATGACCCCCCCACCCCCCAATAAATCATCCCCTCCATATCTCGGTGACACAAACAGTCCTAAAAAGACAACACAAGCCACCAGATAAATAGTTCCTTGATTAAATTCACCCGAGTGCTTGAGAGACACACGCGGCTGCCATTTCTTGTCTTGGCTGTGACGGCTGCAAATATTGTGCTTGGCTCAGAGACCTTTTAGTTTAAAAGATCTGGTGGCTTTAATGAGTAATCCATTGTCAAATACTACCTGAAAAAGCTCTGTGACTTCAAGATTAGGATACAATAACCATGTAATATTTAATCTAAAGCGCCTAACGACACAGCCTTTTCAGTTTTCCGGCCTGTTAGTGAGACCTTGATATAAGACACTGAAATCAGTAAGAGGTGCTAATATCAGACTTTTAAAAAATCACTTTGAAAGGTGGGCCTTCTGTTTTGTTTTGTTTTGCTGGCCGCATACAAACATATGTGGCCTGTTGTGTGTTCAAACATAATCACTTCATGAATGAAAATTGACCTTTGATCTGTTTGGATTTCAAAACTTTTTTTTCCTAGAAGAAAATGACTCTACAAGCTATATTTCGAATAACATTTGAACTTTCTTGAATCTCATGCATGTGTAAGAAGAAGCACACATGTCCACATATCCAATTAGCTTTGTGCAAGAATCCATGCCACTGTCTAAATATGCCAAAGGCAATGACCTGCTTCATACAATTCTGTTAAAAACACACACACACACACACACACACACACACACACACACACACACACACACACACACACACACACAGGCAAATAAATAAATAAATGGCAGCTCTATTAATATGCACCTAATGAATCAATTTGTCCAATGAGAAATTGCCTTTTCCTTGAACGTGAGTCTGTTAGTATTCCTCTCACATCCGTCACTTTACTCATCTTGGGTTCTTCCTTCGTTTGGAATACATCCAAACGGAAACATAAAGTAAACTACATCTGCATATATATTGTACAAGGCCAGTCCTCTATAAAAAAAATTATTCAAAGAAGAACATCATGATTGTTCTTCAAGCTTCTTGGCGGAATAACATCTGCTGCAAGACAGTTTATTTTTATTTTCCTGGATTATTTTACATTGGAGCAGCACAGAGGTTAGCCGTTCTGCCTCACAGTTAAGAGGATCTCTGTTTGAATCTTGTGTGTGGAGTTTGCATGTTTTGCACGCTTGGCTCGTCTCGTCTCGTGGCTCTCTGGCTCTTCCCAAAAGCACGCGTGCAATATTTTCAAAGTGTTTAAATTGTCCATCTGAGCTCACCCGCGACCCTCATGAAGGGAAGCAGTTTTAAAAGTGGGTGGATGGAGAGATTTTTGTTCTGCCAAAATATTCCATCAATTAGTACAGTATTGTGTTTTGTCACTCCCTGTCACTCACGCACAATGAGCCGCTGATCTGATAACTTGTGCCAAGGAGACAAAGACAGCGGCCACCTGCATATCCCAAGCTGCCACCTGCTGCGCATGTCTTAGAAGGAGTGCGAGACGATGAGTGGCTATTTGAACACTCGACTGACTCACAGCACAGGAGGCACTCATGATGTCATTCCTGGCCGGGGGTCAACCTTGGTGTGCGCTGTTTTGAGGCCCAGCCATGCGCTGATGTCACAGCGATAATCCTCAGCTTGTTTCAGTGTGCGTGTGTTTGTTTTACTGCCATCCTGCCTCTGCGGTGGCCTTGTTCCCACCTCCCTTGACTTTGCGCAGGCTCCCCTGTTTGTGTTTTGTGGTCACCTACTCACTCTGGGCCCCAGCATTGTCACGCCGCACACACTTATGTCTACGGGCACAGTCGGTATCGAGTTAACAGGGTGATGCACTGGCTAAACATGTACATTAGTTAGCACCGTTGGGCAAAGAAATATTATTCATCCTTCCAGGAAATGTATCACACTGCTCAGAAAACACCTGACTTCCTTGGCCTGGTAATGGAAGGGTCCTGTTTTCTCCGACTCGCAGGCCGTCACAGTGACCATTAGAGGGCGCGGTGGGGTTCAGCTTGGTTGCCAAAGGGGGACTGCGCTATTTCCAACAGCTTGCTTGTATACTTGCTTGCGTCCTGTCTAATTTGAGGATGCAAGAGGTATTTAGAGTATCTAATGGCGTTTGCGTGATATTTCATAGTTACGTGTCAGACGATTGGCTTGAGCTCACGTTGCTGGAATGATAATAGCAGCTTTCCTCAATCCAGGGGCCGCGCGGTGAGGGGGAGTCGTGGGGAACTTCCTCCTCACCGACCCTCTCCTCTTCCTCAACACTTAGCCTCATTCGCTCAGCACATGGATGCTGGAGTCCCCCCATGATGCTTTCCAGATGCTGTAGTCTAGTGAGCGCATCGACAAAACCTACGTCTCCTCTTTGAATCACTGGAGCTCTCCCCAGGACCTTCATGCACGGGCCCACTTGATCTCTCTTGCAGTACAATGTCTCGTTAAGGAGACACTTCCTTGGCCCGTCAGGCTTTCTGGCTACGATCATATAAAACAACGGCTTTCTCTGAGGACACTTGGCCCCCAAAGCCGAAAAAGAAATGGTCAATTATGCTCACGTTGACAATAATTGCCTGACTTCTGCTATATAGTCCATCTTGTGTGGACTCGGTTTGTGCTGCGCGTGTGTGACGTCATTAATTGCATAAATTTGGTGTGTGCGTGTCCAAGTGTGAGCAAGTGACATGGACCTGATGTTCGACTCTACTTGATTAGGCAAAAACTAGTGCCCATTCTCTCTGAAAGGATCTCTTGGTCTCTTTGTCTGAGCCCGAGCCCTACAGAGCAATCAAGCAGCGACTGTTAGAGGCCAGGCCACTGCCAGGCCTAATGCAGGCTGCATAATGACCGCCGGCAACGGAATTACCCTGTCACACTTGCTCTCCAGGCTGCCGTCTCATGCGCACTTCACCCTGCCATGGCGATGGTTCGGGAGATGAGAGCATGCAGAATGGTTGTGAAAGCAAACATAGAGTCAACGGTGACAGTGTTGCGTCATGCGTTGCCCTGTGATGTTGTTGCCATGAGATGGAAAAAAAAAACCCTTCTTCCACTGGCTAGTAATTTTGTGCCCTTCTGATATTTGTTGAGAAGAGATAAGATAGAAGAACAGGATGTGAGGTCATTGGAAAAATAAGCACGATATACGGCATTGCCCATCGCACGTGAAAATAAAACATCATGACGCGCACTCTTGTGGGGCCACCTTTTGACAGTCTGTGTGTGTTTGTTCCTTCTCCAGGCCTCCCTGACCAATGAACGCGACTACGAGAGCGTGGTGATGATGAAGATGAGACAGGCAGCTGAGCGACAGCGGCTCATTGAGCAAATGCAAAAGGAGGACGATGAAGAAGGAACTGCGTCCTAGCATCAGAGGACCTGGCTTGGCACCGACCCGCTGCCATTAAACAGAACACCTGTTTTAAGGTTGAATTTTTCATTGTGTTGTTTTTGTGTCGAATCAGGCAAATAAATCTAGAAAGACCACCGAAAGTCTCTCATTTTAATTGGTATGCTAGTGAAGCGAGGGTGCTGGTAGGATTCAGACTTAAGTCATGTGATCTCAGAGATAACAGGAAGCAGGTATGGATTGTCACAAGTTTTAGGTCACTGAACAGGATGGATGCCTGAATAACCGTGTTTGCAGATGGCGGAGCACGACGTTTCAGTCTCTTTCGGGCACAACCAACAATCCCAATTGGCTGAATGGCCGGAATCTTATCTTTCCCCCTGATGTAGAAAAAAATTTGAATAAAAAAAGAGCAATAATATATTCACATGGATCATTGTTAAGGTCCTGAATAAGAAAGGAATTTGATAAGTTATCTCATGACCATTAAATCTTGTTGCAATTGAGTCAGTGAGACAACTCTTCAATGTCGCCAAAATCCTTGCGTTGCGTTACGCTCATATACTTTGTCCTCTAACTCGGTGAAAACCGCAGAGACACGTAGCGATCCAAACCACAGTCCGTGACTATGCAGAAGTCCCCCCAACCCCTGTCCCCCCCACCCACGAACCAACCCTCAAGTTAACTCTGGAATGTGATGGGTAGAACTTCAGAGAACCGTTGTGGCCTTTTGTTTCGCACGCAAACATGCTGTCCATCTTTGCTGTACTTGATTATTGATGTCTTCAAAACGTGACTTTATTTGGAGACGGGGGGTGCATTGGAAACATCAGATTACACGATGCTGTTTATTTGGCTTGGGTTTTCTTTCTTTTTCTGAAGGAGGACATGACCAGATGTATGCACTTGGCAAGGTGTTTTTTGTTTTTGTTTTTTTTTTTCTTTCAAGGACAGCGGCCACTACAGTGGACAGCTTATCATGTTATCGGGTTACAAATGATCATTATTGGTGCACGAAAGGGTTAAACAGCCACTGCATCAGTTAGACCTGCACAGTCTTAATGGGATCCAATACGAGTATAGCATACATAAACCTCTCAGTCTTGACTGACTTGATCAATCAAGAAAGAGGTATGAATAGCAGTTTCTACGTTGGTTGGAGTTTGCATTGGGCCTCTTGCAGAATTGTCTTGTGCTGCAGTTCCACACCATTGGGAGCTAAGCTACAACAGTAAACAAGCCTCAACAGCATTCATCCCTCTGACAGAATCAAACCTGAGCAAGACTATTTTGATTACATATCTTGAAGTGGATCTGATTTGTGTTACTTGTTTTGGGGGTTATCAATAAGAAACAAATCTGTATGCTTTTTTTTCAGCAGACTGTGAAATTGTATTGTAGTAAATTTGAATAACCGTGAAGTTCGGACTATCAAGCCTTTAACCGCTGCACCTTTTTAAAGCACAGTATATACAGATGCATTTTCTCCCCTGCAATTTAAAACATCTCCCAGGTGTGTTAAGGTGGCATGTCTTTTTTACATACATGAGCATAATTGAAAATGTTTACCAAACGCTGCCGGCCATGGTAAAATAGGCTTGGTATAGGAGCAGATGTGTCTCAGGTTAAGAGCCTCATCCAACTCCAGTCGCGATTTTGTTAGAACGACAACCAGTGGGCTGCATCTCCTTGCCATTGCTTTTGTGGCGGTATCTCCAGAGCGACGCGGGAGAGGATGACGCTTTAAAGGTATGTCGTCAAAAACAAAGGTATACAGCAACAAGTACCACCCAAGAATGAATTTCTGCACAGTGTGCCCACGTGAACATGAGCAGTGTAGCTACTGGAGCCGAAAGCAGCAATCAATCGTGTTGTCTTTTGATCACAACATTTGCAAATACTGTAGCAATGTTATGTAGGATCATAACTTAAAAACCATTAGGTTTACATTATAATGCTATTCTTTACTCCTAAGGGGTCCATTTTTAGTTGTTCACTGTGTTACTTTATATTGTTCTACATGACTGATGAATAAAAATGTTTGACATAAATGAAAAAAAAGAGGTTGCATGTTCATAAAATATGGAATTACTCTATAACGATGTTTGGTGTCGGTGCCAATGCTCTAAAGCTGGCAATTTAACAGCAATGAACCAAATAGATTATTAGACGTTTAGGGACACATCGTCTCTGATTAAAATTTGCTGTCGACCAGTGTAATTTGTTTGAATCACTCTTTGATCATCGCACGAACGAGTACACAAAACAGAACAAACATTTTCCATCACAGGGGATGCTGCAGGAATAGGGAGAGCCAAGATTTTCATTGTTTGGATGTTTGAAATGTTG
Organism: Hippocampus mohnikei; assembly: GCA_026261675.1. Lineage (NCBI taxonomy): Eukaryota > Metazoa > Chordata > Actinopteri > Syngnathiformes > Syngnathidae > Hippocampus > Hippocampus mohnikei. The sequence continues at coordinate 8,300,427 of JAKGUB010000521.1, forward strand.
CGGTAACCCAGGCAACATCTTCATTTCAACCTTAAAATTCAAGACACTTCTCCTACCTTTGCTGTGTTGCATCCCTGAATAATTCCACAATAAATACTACATTCCAATACACACCATCCAAAGCTGAGTGACAGACGTTATCATACCATAGTTTTCACATTAGAGGTGGTAAAACAGGTTGGACAATTCCAGTATAAAGGTTGAGCATTTGCAGCAGTCGGTTACTGACTAACAATAGCTGCACCCGCAGATAGGGACTGCATCTAACAGTTAACATTTTATAGAACAAAAGTTGATTGTTTTTTTTTCCAACTATGGTGCAATACACAGATTACAACCACAATGAGACAAATCTGTCAATCAAAACTTTCTGTCGTGGCTAAGTGCCACTCAAGAAGTTCTCAGTAGTCATATATTGTATCTGGCTCGAGTATTGTTTTCAATTGGTTGCCATGACAACTAAAATCTGTCATATTTAGTATATCATTTTATGAATGCGTATTTGTTTCCATATAAGCCTTGATATCTTGGTTTTTCTTTTAAATCTTTTTATGTGAAAATTTTCTTGAAAGATCACTTCCGGTTTGGGGGTCACGTATGCCGGATGGCGCGAAGGAATCAGAGACAAAGCTCGAGATGAGCTGGAAATGATATCGTCTGCTTGAATGCATTTTCAATTTATCTAATGTCGGTTTTCAATATACATACGGTATTCTATCTTTGTTTATTCATTTAATGTGCCAAACATATTATTCTAATGTTGATTGTTAATGTTTGGAATGTCTTTTAGGCTTCACGGTGTCCCATAATGGAAGCTAAATACAAGTAAAGCGATTGTGGACATCAGTGCGAGGCGTTGTTCTTGCCCGGAGCAAGACATATGTCCTTCCATGTACAGTAGTTATCAAATAGATTATTTTCTCCTTTCATTTAAATGTTTATGGTATGAGTGGGGGCTTTATCTGCAGACATTACGTTATTTAGGAATCACATGGCGGTTACACAGCGTCCAAACTCTCCGTGCCACTCCCATCTTTGCCGTGTGGCTTTGTTACACAATGTCCAGCTGTGGAACCTGGTTGTGCGGTGGAAGACATCTGCTCTTCTCCTCCTGCAATAGCCCTTCATCACATGGGTTTATTTATGTGTCGGGTATTTTGAACAACAGGAAAAAAAGTCCACAAACACCAAAAGAAAAATCAGTTCAGGAAATACAATTACAGGAAACCGATTCACCGCCAAACCTGCTCTGAGCACACAACGGCTTTGCATGCGAACCAGGATGGAAGGATTGGCCTTTGTCAACCTTCACCAGTGAAATCGTCGTGAATCTCCTTTCTCTCATCTGACTTCCTCATACTGTCTCTTCTGAAGATTTCGTTTCTGTAGATATGTGGAAGGATCTGCACAAATGCAACTGGGGTGTGCTCAAAACCGATTTGAATCAGAATGTCGGCTTTGATTGAAGAAATGTGTGCATTGAGCGAATCCACTTTACAATATTATCGAATCGTCTTTTTATTGCATAAACGGGTGATAGATAAATTCACACGAGTTTAAATGCTGAGCTCTCACTGATGGGCGGCGTAGGTCCAGTGTGTGTTTACAATGTGACTGTGAGGATTGGTGACACGCTGCTGCTCGCTTACACTAAAAATTAATGTACATCAACTAATGTGAGTGTGGTTCCATGCATTTGTCCTTGTTCCAATCAATACCCGTTGCCCAAGTGTACAGTATCTGGCCGGCATGATTCCCTCATGCGTCACCAGCCAAACTGGCTGGTAAGCTTTTATCAACACCTGCCAAACTGAATTGTAACCCGCAATTAGCAGGTTGGCGGGTGTTAATTTAGAACACTGGTCCTCGGGCCTGCGGCAGAGGGCACAATGCCAAATCCGACTTGGACCAGATGTCTGTGGCAAAAAACAAAACAAAAAAACAGTTGGTTACTCAATCTTGATATAATGTGTGGACTGGACTCCCTGCGATATATTGTATATAGGGGTGCTAATAACTGATACTAATATTTCGTCAATGACAAGTATCTTGGCCTGAACAGCTCTTACATTTGGCTTCCTTTATTTTGCAAATACCCAATGTAATGTTCCATAGTTCTCTACATGGTCGATTACTCATGCAATAAATACACAGTAAAACCACATTTAAGTATTTAATCATAAGCCTGTGTGACTTGTGGAACGCCTTTGTCAACATTACTGTCAATCCAAACTTAATAAGTACAGTGTTTCAAATGTTTGCACTGGTGGTTTGTATTTACTGTAAATACCCATAGGCAGTAAAACTAGCTGACACTCCCTAAATGTACATTTGGTCATCATTAGTAAATGAAATAAAAGGAAAGGAAGAAATCAGCTGTACGGGATCATACATGTATTTCGCTTTTCTGAAATTGTCAGCGTACGATTGGCTGGCAATAAGGCAAGGGTGTATCCCACCTTGCGCCCAGAGTTAGCTCGGATAGCCTGCAGCACACCCATGATTCGAAATGAGGGCAAAGACTATAGGAGATGGTGGGCTAGGTGATTTGGCAGCACTGAGAATGTCACAGTGAAAACAAGCAAACAAACAAACAAAAAATCAAGTTCTTGGCATGTTTCCATGTCCACCTGTCTTCACATCACTCGGGCTCCTTGTGAAGGCACCACACAAGCGTCTGCCCCACCCCCGTCATCGTCAGCATGCGGTAGCCGATCTTCTCCAACTTGTCCAACACCAGGCGGGGAGGCTCGTCCACATGGTACTCGGAACTAAATGAGATAAACAAGAGTTAATCTCCAGTACTGTCCCCCAGATGTGGGTTCTCACTAAACAGGGCCGAATCTTGTTAATTGTTCTGTAGTTTGTTCACTTCCTTCCACACCTTCATCCATTTCCCAGCAGCGTTTGGATCTCGTTGCCAATGACAACACCTCCCTAGTCTGTTTCCCATCACATTGACTGCTGGCCTTATTCAAATCGTGCAAAGGGGACTCTTCCCCTTCTTACCACATAAGAGGCTGTGTTCTGTTGACAGCATGGACCATGTTTATTGCCACATTGAAGCGACCACCATTTTGTACAGCAGGAAAATAAAAACACTTGAGAGCGATATTTGAAAAAAAAAGCCAAAATACTTTCTCGACTCCAAGGTGAATGTTGCATTGACAACATATATATACAGTGGTCCCTCGCTATACAGTATCGCACTTCATTTATCGCAGCTTCAGTACATCGCCCCCCCCCCCCCTCCCAATAATACTGTATTCAGAAAAAAAAATGCCGAACGACTCAGAGGTTTGGGACATGCCTGTATTGTATATGCAACGGGCACTCATTCAAGGCGCATGATTGGTTCCCGGCGCAACTTCGACCAATGACAGCACGAGTGGATTTATCCCGTGATCTGATTGGCTATGCAGCTTCGCAGCCCCGCCCAGCACCTTCACTTGGGTCTGGTCAAGCTATTTGCTACGTGCGCGGCGGGGGGAGAGAGAGAGATTGGTCTTGTAGCAGTAGCAGCACGTCTCTCTTCGCCTCCTCCTCATCAATGCCGATTAATTGTCTTATCATAAACACATCGGCTGCGCTGGGATAGCTGGCCAGGAGCTAGCTGGAGGCTAACGGCGGCTACGTCTGTAGTGTAAAGTGAGAGCCGCCTTTAATTCCACCAACACAAGTCTCTTGGCCTCTCTCAGAAGGGAGTGCTGATGAATGTTCATGACTGTATAAGGTCTTATAATTAAATATTTAAGTAAATACGTGTACTGCTGTAGTCTTTGTCTCAAAAATGTAAAGTATAAATACTCTACATATTTTAAACATGCCGGTACCCACATACACTTACACAAAAATTCCTAGGGAGGCAAGCCCCTCCTTCGTGGTTTTTCACTGGGTCCCGGTCCCCATTATCGGGGATAAGTGAGGGATCACTGCATATATAACCCATTTTTAGTAATCTTATCATTTAGTGTCAATCAAAGTGTCAAACCTGTTGCAGGTAGCACCTGCAACCAATGGGGAAGCACGCATTTCAGTACTCACAAATTATTTCCCAGCATGGTTGTTTTCCTTGCTCCCAAGTAATTCATGACATCTGGATCAGAATACTCATCTCCCACATTGGTCGGGCCATTCTCCTGGAAGACAGCAGTGAAGCACATTTACTTGATTTCTGCTCGCTGTGTTGCAGGGTCGTTGCACAACTCGAGCTTTCACTAGTAGGTGTGCAGACTAATCCCCAAATAAGTGGTCCGCTTATAAATAGGCGATCTAATTCTCACAGCCACGCAACGTAATGAGGTTGTGTTCATTCTGCAGACAACAAAGGAAACTAGGCCAATATTTATTTTCTCTTTTACCATTGTGAATTTTATGATTTATTTTGAGTATGAACATTGGACATTGCTGGCATGAGGGCAGAATCCTCCTGCGCCCAAATTAGGGATTAAATGTAAACATATTGTACTCCACAAAAAAAAAAAATATATATATATATATATATATATATATATATATATATATATATATATATATATATATATATATATATATATATATATATATATATATATATATATATATATATATATATATATATATATATATATATATATATAAAACTGAGCCTGGGATTGGATGGTGGTATCCAGTTCAGGGTGTACCCGCCTACTGCCCGAGAGGATCAAGCATGCCTGCGACCCTCGTAAGGATAAGCAGCTCAAGAAAATGCCTGGATGTACTGAATTGTATACTAAGGCAGTGATTTTTTGCATACCACTAAAGGGAGCCAGCAAGCGCGTACCAGTTGCACATTGTGCAAATCACTAACATAAAAATGCTCATTTGTGGTGGACATGAATTTGGCAATATCCTTAATATTGCAGTTTTACTATGGTTTGGAATCTCACTGCACCATACTGGCGCCCTTTCTCATAATGAAGTGGCATGTTATTATTAAAATATTACAAAAGGCACACCACAAAGGTCATGTTCTGTTTGTATGTGTCCGAGTTCCAGCTGGCGCGGTGGGCGTTTCCTTTCAGCGGCGCACTTGTCTCACATCATCATTATGCCAGTCATGCTAATCACCTGGTGTTGGGTAATTCGCCTTGCTCGATCCATTGTTCTAAGTGCAATTTTCTGGATGTTTTGCTCCATAGTTTTCTTCTCATGTTTTTGTATCTGTTCATGTAAATAGTGTTTTGGTTTTTAGTTTTATTCACTGTGTATATCATATGCGTTTTGGGTCCTCTCGTCCTTTTGAGACAATCTATTTCCGTTTATCTTCTCCCTGCTATTTGTTATTCTTATTTTATCGTTGTTTATTGTACCAGCATCATTATTTGTACTTTGTGGTCCTCGTGCCTTTTTCTGAAAATAAATATTTTTGTCAAAACCTTTTATCTGAGTCTACATTTGCGGAATCCGATTCTGTCCGGAACCTTCCGGACATCCTGGCACCACACAACCAAAATTATATATGGGTCATGCCAGAATTGGAGGGTATTTTAAATGCCACCCATCAAATTTGAAATAATCCACATTAAAAAATAAATAAAATAAATTCTGCAGTCCTGCCGAAAATGCATTTTTTTCAGTGACCGAATTGAATCTCAAATAAAACTGAGGAACATTTTTAAATGTCATTAAAAAAATTATTTCAATGATGTTGCTTGTAACAGCGGAAACATTTGTTTCAATAAACATTTCAAATAATTGATGTTCGTGGAACGTGTGTCCCACGACCACGACGTGCATGCAACCCTGTTACCGTCACCTTTTTAGCAGAGGAAAGCAGTGAATCGCATGATAGGCTGGCCCTGACATAATCAAAGAATGTATGCCCTCTCTTCCATTTTTCACATATTTATAAAATAGTTGGCATTCATTGAATGTCTCCCTCTCCCTCATGCAACACTGTTATGCAGATGATGAAAGGTGACGGTCTATTTTTCAAGAATTATGAAGCCAAAATGTCCTCCAAGTCTGGAATGACCCATATGATATACGAACTATATTGTGAATATCTGTAAAAGCTGACATTAAAAATATATATATTAAAACTGATTTTAATACACTATAGGCAAACTTTGTGTCTGCTCTGCACATTGTCCCCCCGGCCCACTGTTGATTTGGAGGACGCACGATGTTGCAATGCCACTTTAAAAACGCAACTCCACCCACGCTAAACAAGCACAATACGGGACACGACAGCAACAGTACGCGCTGTATTTACGCACCAGTCTGATCTGCGTGCTGACCAATATGTAAGGCATGCCTCCCACGTAGCTTCTCACCCCTCTTTCCTCGAGTAGTTTCCTCAGACGTAACAGTTCGCCTCTCGCAAGTCGCGCTTCTGCTGCCAGCTATTTGCAGAATGCGGAAACACCCACCACGGTGGACCAATCACAGCGCGCCTCTCCGCCACCGTGTTCTGCCACTTGGGATTCAGACATTTTAAGCAACGCTCATTGCTCATTTCGAAGTTTTAGCTCTATTTTCACCCATTTCGGTAAGTGTAAATATCTCAAGACAGCCAAGGTACAAGATGTAACCGAAATAATGCATTTACAAAGGCAACACTGATTAGAATGGCCACAGAGACAAACATTTAAGCCTATTCGTTACTGAGAACTAGCTTTCAATCGAGTGAGCTTTTTGAAGGGTTAAGCACAAATGTTAAAATGTTTTGTCTTCCCAATCATATCATTTAAATACATTTGACTAATTAATGTGTTGCATTTCTGTATAATGGCGTTACCTTACATTTCCCGTACGTATCTATTCCGGACATGTAATTTCCTCCTCGGGGATGAATAAATTTCCTCCGTGGTGCTGGATCACTCCTGACGGGAGGAAATGAAACACCACAGGCAAACAACCGTGGCAGGTACTGATAGAATCAACAATAAATGAGCTCAAAGCCCATATGAGCTGACCATCATTGTCATTTTGTTGTTCTGAGGGGTAAACAATATCTCAACCACAGTAATGTTCCGAGGTTTGGATTATAGTTGGACATCAGAACAAAACAGATCTCATTCATCACTCACTTAGTCGCTATGTAGCGCTTTGATGAGTATTCGACCATTTTGTATGACACATTTCCTCCTTACTGTGTTGATTTGTGCTGAGAGCATCAGACACAACAATGTGACGAACCCTCCAGAATTTATCAACAATTTTCAATCTGCAGGCCCTTCACTCTCAGAGGCCCTACACAGGTGCTCCTTGAGCACGGCTGGGAATATTGCCACCTACTGGCTCCCGAGATCATTGTCATTCAAAATATTACAGTACAGTACAGTGCGTTCTGCTCGACTGCTTTCAGTATTAATGGATAACAGTCCACATACAGTTGAAAAAAATAGTTGTAGAAAAAAACAAACAAACAAACAAAAACCCCAAAAGGACTGTTAGACCTAAAAATAAAAATAAACAAACCACCATCAAATTTGCTTTGAGCCCCAGAGATCTTCCTGTACGCCAACTGCGTTAGCTCATCTGCTGCTGGTTATTGGCACCCTTAGTCCCCTCCTCTGTGACCTACCATGACAGAGGAGCACGTCCTTGCTGGGTCCACAGGAAGTTATTTGAACTTTGTGAAATGTCCCTTAAACTTTTTTCAGCTAGTGCGTGAAAGAATCATATTTATTTAATAAAATGTCTGTAACCAAACAAACAAAAAGCTCAAGGGAATGTGTTTTCATGACATTCGGGAAAACAAAAGGCACTATCGTGACACAAGTATCGGGCCTGCATAAAGTTATACAGGAAGGAAATAGAGTCGCTATTCCTCCCTGTTTTTTTTCCAGCCTTATGAGACCCCAAAGTTTCAATCAATCAGTTTTATCATCTTGAGCCTATTTTGATGCAATTTGTCAATAGAAAGATATCTGTTTTCAAATGTTGGCAATAAAATTGACCTCTTTGGGTTCCGTGGTCACTAGAGTGGACAGTTATTCAAATGTTGTTTTCTCTGATATTAATTAATCTTTATATCGTACTGTTTGTGCATGGAAGGGTTAAAAAGTCATCCGATAAATAACCGCTCATATAAAAGACAAATCCCAAAGTAGAGTAATCAAGTGTTATTTCCCACCACTGAAGATACAAATGCATCCAGCTCAACCTGATTGATCACCAAGGTTGAGTTTTTATGGTTTGTTAGCAGAATTGTGTGAGTGTGTGTCTGTGGGGATCCAAATTGGGTTTGTTTAGCCTTGAATAAAGACTTCATGTTATGTTTCAGTTAATTAATAGTTATGTCTTGTAGAGTAGAATTAGTTTCCAGGACTACGTCTTTAACATGTGACACTTATAGTCGGCGCAATCATTCTTAATAAAACAAACTTCGTGTCTGGTAATGCTAAATTTATCCTGCTCAGACGCCACGGCTCCCTACAGACACGCGCACAGCTCGACCGCCGTTGTGATAAATGTGTCTGGCGGATTTTGTTGAACATGGGCGGCTGAAATGGCAACCTGCTTGAGCCATCGCTTTAATCAGTAGGCAAACGGGGATGTATTGCGTCTCGCGCTTTGTGTGCGTTTAAGTATGAATTACCGTAGGTGTATGTTAGTGGGGTGATATCGCAATATTCATCAGACAAATTTAAACTATGGCAGATACACAACCCCAGTCAGTCCTCTGATAGATGGAGTGTTAGGGTTATACACCATATAGGTTTACATATCCCTAATTGTGATTAATCGCTATATTAGGCAGCCATGTGTTTCTTCTTGGGACTCCTTTACTTGGGCCTTTCTTGTTTCCCTGTTAAAAGCTTCGCAGGGCCTCCGCTGAAAGGAGATGGATCACTAACCTCCTTCCCTTTGCTGTTTTCTAGATTACATCCCACGTCTTATGTAAAGTGTCTCTGAGCTGATGATGTTATCCAGCAGCCTTTCCGCCGCTTCACTCGCCCCCCAAATCTACGCCTTCCGCCACTTTTTCTGATGGATGGTTACACAACGCAACACGGGATGGCTGTATATGCGCAACGCTGTCAACAGGTAAACATTTGTCTGGGTAACATCAGCATTTGGTGTCTGTCATCTGTTCTGGGATGGTTTAATCAAGTGATTACGAGCAATGATGTCAGGAAAATGGAACAGTGCTCGCTCGCACGCATTTGTCCTAAAATCTCAATTCGGACTCCACAAACAGAATTGATTGCCCTTCTTACCAACAAGAAACAAAATGCACAATTACCATGAGGCTTGTTTGTGTTCGTGAATGTATGGTACTGCATTCTTATGTTGACTTTTGAAATTATTATTTGTTTTAACTTCTCACCATGTCTGAATCCTGCTTCATTTCCTACACAAATGATTCTTGATAGCAAAATCTCTTTGGTGTAGGAGATTTACATCTTTTTTTTCCTGATATCTTGCTAAATGCAGAAGTCATGTACTAAGACGACCATTGAAAAGTACTTTTGTACTTTACTTTAGTCTATTTTGTATGGGAAAATACTTTAAATATTATAGTTTAAATATAATAGTTTAAATATTTGAATACTTTCAATAATAAGAACAAACGTATTGTGTTTTATTGTTTTTGTTATTGTAAAGTGTCCTTGGGTGTCTTGAAAGGCGCTTATAAATAACATGTATTATTATTATTATTATTATTATTATTAAATGCCATTTTCAGACCCTTTTCAAGTACAGTCAATATAAAATGAGGAGCTGGGATTAAATGTGTGGTGTCTGAAAAGACATCTAAAGACGTCTTTGGGAGTGAATGAGTTAAAGTAGCCCATTCAAACGAAGAAAAAGAAATACATCTAAAAATGAGAGGTACTACATTCATCGGAAGACAGATGAGTGATTTTATTCCATTCACAGTTTACTTTACCGCACAACGCTATGTAATCACAATTATATCTGTGAGCTCAGTATAGTGATGAGTCACTTCGACATGGCGCCACTGAACGGGCAAGGGCACAAGATGGCGGTAGGGCACAGGTTTTCTCATATTTGGCACTGGTTGCTAAGTGACAAAAGAAGAGGTAGCCTGGTGCCTGGATGTAAAGTGGCCGTAGCTCGGCATTATGTATTTATCACTGTGACATGATACAAGTGAAGCATGAGTGGCAATGCTACATTTTATTTAAAGCTTTCAATCAACTTGACTTCGGGTTTCACTGTAGTGCTCCACCTAAATCTCTTGTTTTTACTCTGAAATCAATCCGCTCCCATCTCTCCTCTTGGAAGGGGCTATCTCAGAGAGCGGCCCTGAACCACCGCGTGTTGTCGCCAGCCTCTGTGGCACGGCGCAGTGCTGTTTCGCTACTGTGGCACGTAAACAATGAACGGGTTGGTTGGCAGTGCACTGCTCAGCGCTAAAAGGCCTTTCGAGTTCAAGATCACGATTGAAGACATCACACATTCATTCTTAAGTTTCCTGGTTCCCAAAAAAAGGGTCCATTTAATCCTTTCATCACATTGCACACATGACTGATTGCAGTTAGTCATCATCACTGAGTTGTTCTTAAGTAAAGCATGCATGGAGATGGGAGTCAAAACGAGAGGACTAATTGGAGAAAGGAATGACAGCATGGATGCATGCAGCTCGGCCTGAGTCACATCATGATTCCCATCAGGCCCGCGATCATCGCCATGATTTTATTATAATGCAGCAGCATGTGTTTTTTGTTTACGAACAAGTTGGGAGTACGTAATCTGCTCAGTGTATCACTGCAGCTCCACTTCAAGAGGAAAGGCTCTTCTTAGAGAAACAACTCTGACAATGAGCTTGGCAGCCGAGACGGGACAGCTTGACTTTGTTTAATGCATAGCAGGCGGTTTTCCTTCTTTGCGCCGAGTGGTTTACACTGAAACATTTCTAAACACTTGTACCGACAGTGTGTGTTGCCAGTTTTGCAGGAGCACTTGATGTCATGTATTTCTTCTTTTCAGTCACCATTGCTACTTGTTATCAACTGCTGAACTCTCTACCTGAAAAGAGGCCCGACGTAGTTCGGATTTATTTGGACAGCAGACAGGACGTTGTCCCACTGAGGGCCTTCAGCCTTACTGTCTGTTAATGTAAGAGCAGATTATCCAGATGCAGAGTAGCATCTAATATTTGTCGTGCACAAATCCACAGTTAAGACGGTGGAACATTCAAACAATCACCTTGTTTGCCCTGAAAATCTAACGGGGAAAAAAAGAGTGACCGACAATAAAACTTCATTATTTGTCAGTGATGTGATGGTTGTCATTCAAGTCTTGGAAGCTTTCATTCTTATGTTGGGTTTCCCAACTTTGCATCAGTGATTGGAAGCCAAGTTTTTTTAAATTGCTTTAATTGCTGCATCATCTTATCATCTCGACAAGTCCTTTCAACACATACAAATAAAGATAATATGCAAAGTAATCCACAACTTAATACAAAAACATTTTAACATTCACACTTTCCACAAGCATAGACGGTTTGGTAACTGTCAAAAAAAAGTCAATCAATACAATTAACAAATATCTCATTTATATAGGACATTTTATCCTCTTAAAAAGTAGTAAGGAAAGACAGTGATCAACAGTTAACCTGGAGTAACACTTAAATGAAGAAAACAGCCATGCCATACACACACACACACACACATGCACACGTCCGCGCTGTATGACTTCGGGCTAGTGACTGAAGACGTAGTGGTACACTGGACCGCGTTGCAACGTGGGGCCTGTTTCTACTCAATGACAGTGTGAACGTTGAATAAGAATGGCTGTCTGTCTCGCTGTCTACATCAGTCGGTGTGTGAAGTGCCTTCCGCCAAAAGTCAACTTGGATTTGCTTCCACTTCTTTGTGATCCTTAACATTTGATAACGAGTGTCGAAGAGGGATGGATGGATCGACAGTGGCTTATTTGTTTTGCCATTTTTGTCTCACCCTTTCCTCTCCCAAAGAGAACAAGCCTGAGAAAGGAGGTGGGACACTGGACAGAATCCAGAATATCTTATCTTTGCTCTCCTCTTTGTTTTCTTACCCTCTTCTGCACCTAAAATTCTTCCAGGAAAAGTGTGTCTTAAATTTTCCTGTCCTTGTTAAAAAAAAACACACACACACGCACACGCACACACACATTCCTGGTAGCAATAAGTCGGCCTTATCTCCTGTCAGCACTTATGGATGGTGAAACATTTTTGGAGACAGCATTGCAGGGAACTTGCAGATAAAACTTTTTTTTTTTCCACATTAGCAATGACAACACATCGATGTAAATTGTGCTGTCAAGTGAAGCTCAGGAAATTAGAGCGTATTGAGAGATGGCGGTTTGCTCGTTTTGGCTTGCCAGAACTATTACATTTTTTTTCTTTCAAAGTTTAACAGCCAACATGCCATAAACCGTTTATTTTTAGCTGAATAGACAAAACTCCTCTAAAAGCAAGGCTATTTGTCTAAAAGATGTGCTCAAAGAATAAAACTGCCGTGTTACGTTTTCATGGCAGCATAATGGAAGATACCTTTTTTTTTCGTTAATTCAGGAAACGCCTGGTAAAGAAGTTTATTTGCGGTGAATCAGAGTGCAAGTGTTAAGTTGATTCCCAAGTTGACATGAGTTATTTCTGAAATCGGCAACAACACTAATTGCAAGAGGGTGTGCACACTTTTGCAAACACATGATCACAGATGTTTATTTTTATTTGCTCTCTCTAAAAGTGTTCAATCTTTTTCAATTGAGTTGTTCGGGTTAATGGTCACTTTAATGGTCACCCTGGAAACATTTGGGACAATTTTAACTCCCATCTTTAATTGGCGTGTTGAGACTTTTTATGATCCACTTTCGGTCTGTCTTTCCAAAATAAAAGCAAAGAAATGTATCTTCTCTTCAATAAAACACTGAACAATGTTTAGTTAAATATGTGGCATCATTTTTGTTGAATGTAACCTTCAAATACTTTTGGACTTGAAATCTCTCATATTAAAGCAGTAAAACCGTTTGATCAACCCAAACAATAATGAAAATGATAGCGGCAAAGGTTTTAGCCCACCGTTTATTTGAATTAGCTATTTCACAGCAGGCATTTTGACTTAAACTTAAAAAAAAAGAGGGACTATTAGAGCACAATTACAGTATTTAAAAATACAGATCTACACAAATCATTGTAGAGCTGCGATGTATGGGCAAAACAAGAGCAGGAATTTATTTCCGCCATTTGATCACTATGGCAACCCCGAGAATCATAATGGCCAATAATATCAGGTAGGACAGCCATTTGTCATTCTTTTTGAACCAGGAAGTAGCGATGGCCAGGGGTAATGTATGCTCTCCGTATAATTAAAAACAACGTATCATGTATATGAAATAAAACCCTTGAACTAGATTGAGACTCATGGAGAAAAAGCAGTGCCAGATAATGGGTTAATCAGACCGGAATATTGAGCAATGTTCTGGCACAGCGTCCCCCCTGCCACTGCAGTGCTGAGACTGGACAAACATCAGACAAAGATGTTTGCAAGATGACCTTGGAGAGATTACCCCATGATATTCTTCTCTTCTGTGCTGGGATGTCCTGTGGTGTTCCAGGAAAGAAAAGCTTGTCTGGGAGCTGTTGTACTCCAAAGCACAGATGGTCCCCCTCGTCCCCTCGTCCCCTTCTCCATCCCCTCCATCTGCAGGCCAAACGTCCCTCTCCTCCACCTCGTCCTCTCCTCGCATCGCACTCCTCCCGTTTCAAACGCTCCTTTCTTATCGCGGCCTTCGCGACTGCTTCCCATCACCCTTCTCTCTACGCGCTCCAAAAGTAGGAGCCTCGGGTGAGGTGCCTGCTTCTCATTCCCCGTCGGAGCCATCCCAACTGGGCCGCAGCCTAATGAATCATTTCCTCAGAGATACAGTGAGAAAATCACTTTCAGAATCCGAAGAAAGTGAGTTGATGTACCATGAAAGCCCGTGTGCCCTCTCTTCTTTACTTTGCGGTGGAGCCAGTTTGTACACACACGCACACCCAAAAACAAATCAACAAGGAGAGGACAACTAAGCCTTCCAAAAGCCACAAACTTGAATTGTTTAAAAAAAAAAATCAATTTCAACATATGCACGTCACATGTGCCTGCCATCCGTCAGGTTACTCCGTGTCCCTTTTTCTTTGCGCAAAAGGGAAGGCAAATTTTATTTGTAGAGCACGATTCATGCACGAGGCAATTCACTCGAGTAAAAACAAAACAAAAAAACAATGTACAATAATCCATTAACTCTGTCATTCCACAAGACGTACTTGTACGTCTTTTTAAAATTAGGCCCCGCCTACCAAGGACGTACTTGTACGCCTAAGTCTTTTTTTTTTGCGTCATAGAGAGGAGGAGGGTCTGATGCAATCTGTGAATGAGAACTAGTAGGTGGCAGTGGTCCTCGCGTGCTTGAAATGCATGCTTTTACAAAAAGCTCCTTTTCTCCTTTTTTTGCCCAGGAATCGCCATTTTTATGAAACTTAGCCATTTTGTAATGCCGATTGCTGAAGAATGGAAAATGATTTTTTTCTGCTGAAAGAAGAGAGTCCAAACTTTATTTTGGTAGGCTCCATGTTTATATAGCATTAGAAGCAAATATTCCTGAGCCTTGCAAGATCAGTCAAAATCCAGTAAAACGCTGGGATTGAGGGGGTTGCTCCAGTGAAAATGGCTGGGATGAATGAAATGAGTTAAAGTAAAAGTGAGGAGTGCAGATTTTCAATTGTAGCATTCACAGCCGAACAGAACCATTTCCGGCCTTAAACATTGTCAGAGCAGAGGACTCTCTGTTCCAGAGTTTAGCTGCATGGAACGGAAACGCAGCCTCGCTGTGTTTGGTTCTGACTCTGGGCACCAGCAGAGGAAACTCAATCTGAGGTTCTCAGTGTCCTGGATGGTTCATATGGGACCAACATGTCGGAGATAAAGTTTTGTGCTACACCGGGAGTCTATTCTCCGATCAACAGGAAGCCTGTGCAGAGACCCGAGCATAGGACCGAGATGGTCGTACTTGCTCGTTCTAGTCGGGAACCGAACAACAGCGGTCTGGTCTCAGCTCGTTTTGAGAGTCCTGCGAGGATGCTGGAACAGTAGTTAAGCTAGGTCAAGACATGGATAAACGTCCCCTCCCCCTCACAAATCTGGTTTCTTTCGATAAAGCTTCGATTCCGTCTCTATTTCCGAGGTTCCGAGATTTGCGAGGTGCAAGGCTGATGATGTTACTGATTGAACGTAGCCGTTCAAAGCCACGCCGAGCGTATCATTGTGCAAACACCCTGCCACTCATCATGGAGTATGGAGCCGTTTATGCAATCAGTCACACTGCTCCGTTTGAACCTCCAAAACGAACTCGCACAAACATCCATGCTCAGCCTGCTCTCTGTCACGTACCATCCCTCTGGCTTTGCGGACCTCCCTGCTGCAACAAGCTGTGTGACTTGGCAGTGCTCTGCCTCGCGCTGGAAACACAGCACGCAGTTGTCCGTGCGTGTGTGTGTGGGCGAGCGCGTGGGCGAGTGCGTGTAAGAAAAGAAGGGAGAAGTCCGAACGGGAGATGCTGAACGCATTCTGCACGATATTAAATGTGCGCAACATGTTTGGGTTCTGGGTTGGTGGGGGGACGAATCACACGTCAGGAGATTACATCATGTAATTACAAAATGTGTGTAGCCGTGATCCGTTGTATTATAATTTTAATTATCAACAGAGGCGGCTTGAGGAGTTTAAATCAGGAGGAACGCTGTAAACACACGCATGTGCACACACACACAATTTATTTACACTGAGGTTTTAATGGCGGTGACCATTTAAGAGCATTTATTCAAAGTTAATTTTAAAAAGTAATCAAAATGTAATCAAATATAATCAGTCAGATTATTTTGGCCATAGCAATTGAAATAGTTACATTTTCAACAAGGCAACTTGTAATTGCAACCACTTCCATGTCCAAAGTCTCTTGTTTGTGTTTATGTTCAGCGCCATTAAACAGGTGGCTCCATGTCGCTGTGCAACCAGACAGAGGAACCGCAGCACAATTCCCAGCGCCCAACCGGGCGTCTTATAGTTTTGTCTCGAGCTGTATGCAAATGAGTCCCCTCCACCACCCTCGACTGGATTTGAACTCTCACTTTTCCCTTAACGCCCCCCGCCTCCATTGGCTGTTTGACTTGGCGGCTTGCCCTGGGTTAGTGCCCACTTTTTTGGTCCCCCCAGTTACGCTCGTTTTCAGAGGATTATTTTTCTTTCATGCATGCTCTGCTTCCCTATATGTACCGTAGTCCTATTTAGACCCCAGTCCACACACACCCACTTCCACCCCACCCTCTGGTTCCCTGTGCACCAATCTCAATTGAATGCCAGGTGAGTGAATGAGTCGGTTTAGTCACTTGGAAAACTTTGTTTCCTTTTTGCACTTACCGGAGAGGAATGTGAGATGCTGCAACCACCCCAGCATCAGAACGGCTTTAATCGCGCCATTCATTGAGGCCGGCGCGTATTCTGAAAGATAAGGAATTTGGCCAATCGAATAAACAATCTAGCAAAGGGAACGCAGGTCTTGAAAGTTGTTTATTCGTATCTACTTTTTCTTTTTCTTTTACTTGGCCATTCAAGTCAGGCGGGGCTACACAATACCCAAAGTAGACACGTGGCTGAAATGTCATCTTCTCCTGCCATTGAAGGTTGCCTGGCCGAAATAACTTTTCCTCCTTGTTCTTCAACATGACTGTGTAGTTTTTTTTTTTCATGTTGTCAAAATCATTTCGCAATGTGTTTGTGCTTGCCAAAGTCTGCATAATTAATTTTATTTTGATGTAATTCATGTCACTGCGTCATCAAGAGCGCAAAGCTCAGTCATTTATAAAAGTAGCATTCATTTGGCGTTAGAAATTTATTAAGATATATAATAACATGGCATGTCAGAGGTACAATATGACATTTTCTGAACCGCATATTCGCGGCATTTTACGTTTTGTGTGGCTGACAAAGGTGGGTCTAATGATTTATTATTAAAATAAGAGTATGGTGCTGGTATATCAGGGGAAAATAAATTTATGAACTTGGCCTGACGTCCAATGAGTAGTAGCACTCTACACCTCGCAAATGGATCTAAATTTACTTTCTGTGTGGAATTCTCTCCCTCACCACCCATTCACTTGTATTCTTTTCAACTCAGCTGTGCAAAGGTCAAAAGATTTGATATACATTTCGTCCTCCTTTGCATAAACATTTTCCATTCCAACACACCGCTGTCCAAAATTGAGCCCGAGTGCAGTCGCAGAAACATCACGGCTTTGTCCCGCAGTGCCACCAATGCAGCCAGTCATTTTGCTGGCTCTGTCAAGCAGACACGTTTTTGCTGGCGTCAGTGTCGAAGCATTTAATGCGGTAATCACTTGCAAATGTGTGACTGTATTGGAATGTATCACAGACCCGATGAAAGCTCACTTCCCTTTTCGCATACACAATTAAACATATTGGTTCGCTACATAAATCAGTGCCCAGGGACCTAACTGAAAGTCGTAATGATGTGTTATGACATATAAAGGACTATCATTTGATTGAGTTTGACTGCTCGTAGGCAAGATGATTGGTGGTAATTTTTTGTATATTATCATCTTATTTTGGTTTTGGAGTTGTTGTTGGCTAGGCGGCGCGACTGGAAACAAGGCCGATGATGAGGACGCCGAGTGTGAAAAAAGAATAAAAAATAAAAAAAGTGGTGTTGGAGGCAAACCACGGAAGCTGAGGGCACTGCTGAGTCATTGCAGGCAGCGTTTTTGTCCGACTGATTTTGCGCAAATGTGAAGACAGTGAAAACAAACAACACTTTAAAAGAAAAACAAAAGCCAAATTAACTTTTCTTGAAAAAAAATACAGTTATGAACCATCCACCCATCAATGAATTTTCTGATCCACAGTTATGAATTTATAGATTTCAATGGTTCTCTGACTTAAGAGTCCATGTTATGAAGACCATTTTCTAATCCACTCATCCTCACAAGGGTCGCGGGTGTGCTGGAGCCTGTCCCAGCTGTCTTCGGGCAGTAGAAAGCGGACACCCTGAACTGGTTGCCAGCCAATCTCAGGGCACACAGAGATGAACAACCATCCGCGCTCACACTCACAACTAGGGACAATTTAGAGTGATCAATCAGCCTGCCATGCATGTTTTTGGAATGTGGGTGGAAATCGGAGTACCCGGAGAAAACCCGCTCAGGCATGGGGAGAACATGCAAACTCCACAGAGGAAGGCCGGAGCCAGAATGGAACCCACGACCTCTGCATTGTGAGGCCGACGAGCTAACCAGTCGCCCACCGCGTTGCCCCTATGAAGACAGTTCTTTATTTCCAGTAAAATAATTGTGTGCGATTTTTCATTTATCAAAGCCTTGAGTGTTTTTCCTGTGAAATGATACCTCGTTCTTCATCTTCACAATCCGAGCTCACATGCTATCCCGGCATAGCGACTCACTTTTGATCATCAGTCATAAATCAGCAACGGACTGCATGCAACGGCCTTTTCGTGCAGTATTGCATGAATTGAGGAGAAGGTGTGACGGCCGCATGGGAACAAACCAAATGAGTGCTATGGGATGAGAGCGCCAGAATTTCATTGTTTCCAGAGGCCCCCGCTTCGCTTGCAGGTTGTGCAGAAAGTGCTGTTTTCACAGCTGCTCTGTTCGGTAGGACACAAGCAAGCTCATAAAACGTTTCTATGTCCAGAGTGAGAATACAGCAACTGTATATTCGTCAGTGATCCGTGTCGTGATGATTCCTCATGTCAGTACACTGATGCGAAAACTCAAATCAACGACATCTCGACTCAATTTCATTCATACGGTCCCATTCAAAATGCTATGGTTCTGTTTGTCGTTTTATTGACATATAAACACCAGGCCAGTGATCTCTGTGCCCATGATTGTCTGGCGACCAGTCCAGATGCTCACCCAAAGCTGGGATAGGCTTTAACTCACCCCACCGCCCTCATGAAGACAAGCACTGTAGAAATAGATGGATGGTTTGCAGGATATTTAGCTCTCCTTTTCCCAACTGAGCCATAACATCATTTCTGTCCTGTTTTTTTTTCTTTTTTCCTTCCTTGTCCCTCTTTGGAATGATCGCATGTTCCAGGAATAACAAAAAGCGTCCAAATTTAGGAGCTCTTGTCATGATTTTGAAAAAGTGACTTCATGGGGATTAAGAATCTGGAAGTGAGTCGTGATTCGATTCAGGTTAAAGTTAGGATAAAGATTATTGTGAAGAATGTCCTTGTTGCTGTTACCATTCGAGCGTCTCGACCGGCACCGTGACATCAAACGGCAACAAAGCTGCAGCCAGACACCATGTCGACCAGCAGATCTTTGTGAAAAAAATATAAGCCTAAAAAATGTTTACTGTTACATGCAGTTAGTTGTTCTTTATACAGAACAACCACAGCAACAGATTCATTTGAAATCAGTAAAGCTGAGATGGTTTCAAAATAAAATTCAATGACAAAAGTTACCTTTAATTAGTATCGGTTTATTTACAGAAAAGACATTGTTAATGCATCAAAATAGCATAGCGAAATATCATATAAAAATCGCTTTTATCATATCAAATTGTATCCTTCAAAAAAAGCCAGATATCGCTTTGTGTCAAATTGTCACGCCTTATATCGATGCGTATCACATCGGGGGAAAAAAAGTTTCCTTACAACTCTAGTTTGTTCCTACCACTGATATTCATGTAGTCCCATCTCACATCTGCGCTTGAAGATATTGGTTGAGCCTCATTTTTAAAGTGCTGTCTTGGACTCATTCTGTCTAACAACAATGCCGGCGACAAGATTTCCAGTGTGTGCAAAGTTAATGTATTTCTGAGGACTCAAAAGCTGGTGGACACCCCTTATAAATTCTGCTGGGCCAAATCCAGAAGCTAAAAGGGGAAATGGGGGCAAAGTGGATCGAACTATTGTTGGCTGCAGCTCCTGGCAGCTTTTTGACCATTGTGACGCTGAAAGATGGGATGGAGATTAGGTTAGAGAGAGTGAGAGAAAATGCAGAATGTCTTATTTTTGCTGGCAGAGGAGAGGACGGCTACCTTGGAGGCGCTTCTCAGCAGAGGCCCATACGTCTCTGTTCCTGGCAGACAACGCGGCAGGGGGTGGGAGTGAGCGTGGGAGGAGTAAAGGGGAGAGAGGCGGGAGGCTTGCGGTGGTATGTCACGATGCCTGTGCTCCTGGAGAGTCAGCCAAAGTCCAGCACTGGCTTCATGGTTTCTCCCGCCAATGTGATGCTGGTTTGGAGAATTGGAGCAGACACCCTGACTCCCGTTTTTTTTTTTTTTTTTTTTGAGGAGGCGGGGGCGGGGGGTGAGAGAGGAATTTGTGGATGTCTCTTGTTTCATCAGCGTCACTAGCTGACAAATCCAAAGAAGCAACAGCCTGTCACTGCTGTACTTTGTTTTGAGCTTCATCTGCCCCCAGAATGACCTGCCGTAAAGATTACCCCACCGCACATTGAGCAATGTCATGGAACGCGACTGAATTGGACAAATAAATAAAAAAATACATTGCAAATACATAGTATTGCAATTGACCCTCACACACATCACCAACTCGCTCCAGCAGAAAAACTGTCTCCCCTGGAGTTCTTATATTTTGTGGCCCTACATACAGTATACACTTGCAGCTATTTATTATTGTTATTATTATTTTTAATTAAAGCACAAACAATTTGCCGTGAATGTCAAGGATGAAAGGGGATTGCCCCGACAGCTATGTTATAATAATAGAAAGAGAGGAAACTGACAATGATAAAAGGAGAGAGTGCGGGTATTTAAGAGGCCCTTGACATTGATCATCCCATTCGCAGATAGCGCTTTTGTATTTCAGCCACAGAGAACTTTCATGCTACGTTTTACAGGTACAGTACATATATAAACAAATTATTGTATCGACACACACACACACTCATGCATGCGCTCACACGCACACATTCTGATCTGATAACATAGAGTGACCCACTAAATACGGTAATACACTGTCAATGCAAGCCCTGCCTCCTCGATCACTGAAATGTTTTGGAGAAGTAATCCAACAAAATGTCAATGTCAACGGAAGGCCAAAATATGGAAAAATAAACATTTGTAAAAATTCCCATGCTTGTGTAGTCTTGGCCATAGTTAAATTGATGCATAGACATACAGTACAGTATGTTCCATTCTCAACCCGAACAACACAAGCACTCATTCACACTGACAGAAATAGGGAGGCATTGTTTTTTCTGTAATCAAGTCTATGCTAACTGTTATGCAACATGCACCTGAACGTCTCTGCGGTGTTGCTCTCTGGGGGTCTGGCACAGGCCCAACTAACTGCAGATTAGAATGCTATGAAGTCACCCGTCACAGGTTGGGATGCTGATGTGAATTTATTGTTGTCATTCATCATGCTGTTAACAACTCAATCCAAAATCTAAGTGGTTGGTGCTGATGATCTGGTTGTAATAAATAACTGTGACAGTCAAGCTAGTTTTGCCTATGACACATATTGGCAATTCATGGCTTTGACGTGTCATATTTTTCCTTTGGCTTACTTTGGGTGGACGCAATAAAGCCGTATAAATAGTGGAAGCATGATCAACTTTGGTGTCTCCTCAGTTTTTCCCTCGGAGGATTAGAGCTGGGCTTCTCACAATGGTGGAGAGTAGAAGCCGAGCCAAGGCCTCGAATGCAGCCAGGCCGACTAAGCGTTGTCTTCAAACCATTGCAACCATCATCCCAATAAGCCCACTTCATCCTCACTGTGTTATTCTTTATGATCCACACCTCCGCTCCAGCTCAAGTGGCCTTCTGAGACGCACTGCGTGCATCCTAGAAGGCCTCCTCACTGCTCCTCTTTTCTGCACAAAGATCCTCCAAATGGACCGGTGATTGCGTGAAGGAACAAGCACACACATATTTGAGTTGGTGCAGTATGTGTGTTGTTGTTGGAAGCATATTTCTTATTAATAAAGTGACATGACAATGGGGAAATACTGCCTCTGTCATGAGGGCCAGAGAGGGGGCAAAAGTACTCATACTCTGTACTGAAGCAGAAGAACAGTTATTTGAGTCAGAAAAGACCAGTCAAAGTAAAAGTTTGGATCTAACAGCTCAATTCAGACTTGGAAATGTACTTTCATAGAAAAGTACAAAATGATTTGAACATTCAAGTAGGTACAATATTCATTTTAATAACCTATATATATATATATATATATATATATATATATATATATATATATAGTGCTGTCGAAAAATATCGCGCTTAAATGTATTACTGTCATAGTTAACTCATAATTAATCGCAATTAATCACATATTTTTATCTATTCTAAATTTCCTTTGATTTCTTTTTGTCTTATTCTTTCCCATTTTAATGCTCTCACCAACATGGAATCACGGATCAGTTTTCTTTGTGCAAAATGCAAATATTTACTGAAACAACAATTTTGATTTTTAATTTTACATTAACATTTTTCATTTGGAGCAGTTATTCCAACTCCATTTTATTATTTTAGAGCAACGTAACATCCGCTGTAACGTGGTGCCGCATTAATCTTGCGATTAAAAAAAAAGAATCCCGTTAAAATTTATTTAAATTAATGCCGATAATAACACATTAAACTGTATATATATGTGTGTGTGTGTCTACTGAGTGTAGCCTGTTTTGCTGGTTTCTCTGTGTGGTGAATTAAGTAATAAGATACATGATCTCTCAGTATGATGGCATGTTCAGAGGTCAGTGCATGTTTCAGGTGCGTCTCTTGGGGGGGAAAAAGAAATGTCGAGCTGCAGTGTGGCGTGGGCCGCAGCAAAACAGGAGACATCGTCTGCTGGTACCCACTTGTCAAATAACGCAAGGCTATTAAATGCAAGAGGAGCTGTTTGTTTGTAGTTCTTGTTGTTACTGCAACCAAGACAACCAAGCCATATTTCCCTAACCCAAAGCGTTTTGGGGCATAAGCCTAAACAGGAAAAGCTACTGTGGACTTTGCCAGGGAATTTGTGGAAATAATATACAATTGACCAATTACGCTGTGTAGGTAACTATGAGTAGCACACAGTGAATGTATTGGACAAAAAAAAAGTATGAATGCTTTTTTTCCCCCCACATCCATATATTTCTCTCCATCCATCAAATTCGGCGCAGTAAAGTGAAAATGAAGTTGTGATTCATTTGTCATTCAGAAATAAAACCACTCACACTGTCAACAACGTGCCTTGCATGTTCTTAACAGCGCAACGTATTTTCAGCCGTTATTCCCTTGGCGAGCGGCGGGAATTCTGTCAGGCGATCGGAGCCCACTACAAAAAGGAGAATGCGAAAACAACCGAAAATGAAACCCCCGCAGACGCAAATAGCTCCTTGCCAAATTGTTTTGGTCTGGCTTGCAGCATTGCTGAGAGGAGAGCTTGAAGCAAGACGAGTGTGAAAGTGACAGACAGCGCGACGCTTATGCTGCTCACAGGTACTATGTGCAGTATACCACGAAGCTCAAGTTGTATTATGGCACACGCTGATGCTCCGCCATTGCTTTCTATAAATATTGCACATCCCGTTGTCACGCCACATTTGTCATAAGTTGCTCTCATTGTTATGTACGTAATACTGTATTCATTTGTTTTCCATTGGCAGCCTTGCAAAGGCTCTTGTGTAAGTGACTTTACGTTCTTTTCTATATGGGAGAGAAATTGTTTGGCAATATTACAAAGTGATTTTGCCAATAGGACATAAATAATCCATACATCACGTCACGTGATTTGTCATGCATCCATTTTCCATACCCCTTGTTCTCATTGGTGGTCTTGAGCAGTAGCGGTTTCTGGTATGTGCAAAATGTGCGGCCGCATGGGGTGACACTTCTTTGGGGGGGCTTCCCAAAGTGGCATTCTCAGAGATCTATACAAAACCTTCATTAATCAAATAAAAGTCGTCTCAGTATTGCTAGTTT
Source organism: Hippocampus mohnikei (assembly GCA_026261675.1). NCBI lineage: Eukaryota > Metazoa > Chordata > Actinopteri > Syngnathiformes > Syngnathidae > Hippocampus > Hippocampus mohnikei. The sequence continues at coordinate 8,324,367 of JAKGUB010000521.1, forward strand.
ATGACCTGTTATTGAATTTAAATGCCACATGGTTTTACTTAAAATTAAACGTGTTAATGGACTCATCCTTTTGTAAAAGTATACTGAATATGTTCACCTTTTCAACACAGTGAAAAGATCTCCTAATATTATTCACAGTGAGTCAAATCACGCTCAACATAGTTACTTTGTCTGTTGATGATTCGCAGAACTCCCAATGATTAAAACAGGAGGAGATATCACTCTGTTGAGCAATTCTCAATTTTTATCGTGTTACGTGATATGATCTAGAGAGCTATAACCCCCCCCCCCCCGACCCCCCCCAAAAAAATCCTGAACGTATTTCAAAATACATCAGACACCTGCTGTGTCCCTTGAATAGAATGCACAGTGATTGTCCAAAGGAGCAATGCTGGCAATTCGTCATCATCTGGGTCGACTCCTTCCGTTCGAAATTGATGGCCCGTCAACGCAGCTGGACCACCAGGCGCTTATCTGTTTAAATTCCACAAAGATTTATGACGAGATAAGTGAGAACATCTATTATCTGCGAGTGGGTGTGTAGTTTTGATTCCTACAGTGTATTTTTGGGGATGTAAAGAAAGATGTTGCGTTGATCTGAGGGAGCTCGTCACTAAACAGAAAGAGTGTCGTGCTTTCTGGATTGTTTGAAGGATTTCAATTTCAGCAAAAATGATTGTAAATCTATTGCATGCCGAGACATAGAGATGTGAAATTTAGGGCCATATTTTTATTTTTTTATTTTATGTTTATTTTATTTTTTTAAGCAGAAGGATGGGTCAGATCATTTGTAGATATGTTTAAAAAAAAGTAATTATATACTTGTTCGAATAAAATATTTTTTCTCTGCGATTCATTCCGTTTTGATGTTTACGCTTTAGCTGGGAACGTGCAGAATTGCCGCTGTCTTTTCTTTTGTCGTCAGCAATTTGGATAAGAAGTGAAGTTGTGGTGAATACGTTGATGTTGAGGGCAGCCTCGTAGGAAAGACTGACAGACACCGGCCAATACGCAGACACAATTTTCCGCATGTGTTCCAGTAGAAGATGAGGGAAGAAATAACTCTACCCCACTGTGTGTCATCAAGAAGTGACTCTAGTGTGCCTGTTAAAAAATAAAAAAATCTGGCAGAGCTCAGACAGCCGAGCTAGAACGGTGTTAGCGGAGGCAAGCGCGTGGGAGGTTACTTTGCAGCAATGTGTACGTGCCGCTTGTGAATAACCCCCAAGATGAAAAATGTCAGCTTGTACATATTTAGTTTTTCTCTCCGGAGTCAAACTTTGCAGGTCATACGCTCCTAGGGATGTGCGGCGCAAAAGCTCAGGAGGTGAAAGGGAGTCTTTCAACTGGACAGATTTCACAAATGTTTTGGGAAGTTGGAAACCGGGGAGGTCGGCCTGCCCGTTCCTCCCTCTTGAGGTCCTTGCGGTGTCAGAGCAAACAAGAGAATGTAATGGAGAGAGCTTGTAGAGGACAGAATGTCAGCATAAACAAGCTCCCTTCGCAGCGCTGCTCCTGCAAGTGGATTTCGTAGCGACGGCAAAGTCAAAATTAGGATGAGGATGATAAACCGCTAACGCACGCTTGAACTAATATTGATCCACTGTACTTGAAGGTCTGACATATTTGGAACTGTGGGTGGTTTGAGGGTTTCCCCAGACTCAGGAAAAGAGAAATGAAAGCCGTTAGCATCTCGCTCATCAAGAAGAAGCTCTTTTGTGGCGCTGCATGGCTGCCATGTTGAAAGGTTATTTGGGCAAAAGTAGGAAAGTGTCGGTAGCTGCTGTGACACATGTCAGGAATAGAGATGCATTGTCACCTTCAAGCAGAAGCTAAAAACCCCAGATGTGCTCGTGTATCCTACCGTCTGGATTTTTGAATGCATTCTGTAGAGGAGAAAACATAATTTCTGGTGAAGTTGTTTTCGAAATATTTATATTAGTCGACGATTAAAACAGACCCCCGTTTCAGCTTCAAAAGTAATTTTTATTTCTGCTCAATAAAGTGTCATTAGTACCAAACTGCAATGACTCACAGGAGCCAATCAAGAGTGGACGAGCTACTTGTCACACAACCTGAAGTTGATTTAGTAGTTTTTAAAAGTGTTGGGACTGGACTGCCTGGCCTCCATTTGTCAAACTGTTCAAACTGCCTTCTTACAGCAATTACGGCAATGGCTCAACCTTTTTCTTTCCAAGGATATCACACTCACTGTATTGATAAATCAGGCCTGGAAATGCCTTGTCTGCTCTCACTAAACTGAAAAAGACAACAAAAAAAATGCACTAGAAGACCTGTGTTAAACATTAATGAGTGGCTGATGTAGTGAGTCACGGCTCGCTTGCTAAGGGTTCGCAGCAGGAGCGACATGGGCCAGTAACACGTCTTAATCTTTCACAACAACAGAGACCAGACATGAGTTGCTATTATTATCTACGATGGACTTTTTTGTTTTGTTTTGTTTTTAAATTCTGGCTGCCCTCACTGACGCACCACACTTTCACTTGTAATTGAGTGGAGATGTTTATTTTACCTGTCAGCTTTTAGTCACACTCGAAAGTACATATTTGTCAGGGTTATGATGACAAATTCCTGTTCATAGACAGGATAGGAAGCTTTTTTTCCCTCAGGTTAAAGTGCTCTTTCATAATTGTAGCATACACGATGTTCAAATGAAACACAATAGCTATTACCGTGGTCACAAAATTAGGTACACCTTCATAATATAAAAATGCATGTAAAAACAAAACAAATCTGCCTTTATAAAGATAGCACGACTCAGAGATGATCAACATTGTCTTATGTCTCATGTTGGTTTACCTGTTTTGCTATGTGGGGAAATATGAAATCTCTTGACAAAACTACACCCTCGATAATCTTAAGAGTATTTGTTGTCCAAATTGCATTTCATTCTAGTGTGCAGGTGTACCTAATATAGTGGCCAGTACTTAAGGATGCAAACAATCTACAGGCACAGATTTTCCGACATTGAATTCTGTTTAAAAAGTCCATGTGAGCTTATACTTTTTTATTTAAAAAAAAAAAAAAAATTTAAAGTGTCTCTTGTCTGGGCTTGGCGGTGATTTTGAAATCCAAAGGCCTGAGCGTTAAACCATAGGAGCAATTTAGTGACAGGTCTTCATTGGGGCTTTTCTCAAAGTGACATTGTTGAAGAAGAATGGCAAAGAACAAAAAGATCTCCACCTTGGCAATCTGGTCACCGACGCAACGTCTTTTCCCCGCTGAGAAGATCATCACGTTATTGGTGAGGTCCTTGTCTAGGGAGCCGTTTTCGTCGAGGAACCGCGAGGGGTCAAAGATCTGCGGGTGCTTCCACTTGAGGGGATCGTGATTGATGGACCACTGATTGATGAAGACCACTGTGTCTTTTGGAATCCGAAGACCCTCAATAGTAACATCCGAAGTCGTCGAGTGGGGGATGGTGACGGGCACGAAACTGCTGAATCGCATTGTTTCATAGATGAAGGCATCCAGATAGGCCAGGCGACCTCTGTCCTCCACAGAGGGAAGCCTGTTTGGCCCCACCACCTCGTCCACCAGCCGGTGGAGCGTCATTTGAATGTCAGGGTGTTTCACCAGGAGAGAAGTATCCAGTCGAGAGCGGTGGAAACGGTATCCAGACCCGCACCGATGAGATCTGCTACCGTCCCCTCAGCGTAGTCCTTGGCGAGTCCCTTTTCACTCTTCGTCTCCTCAATGACCCCGATGATAGCATCGCTCATATCACGGGTTACCAGCGGATCGAAGGTCTTTCTGTGCTCTTCTACTTTGCCCTGAACAAACTTGAAAAACTCCTTGTTCAGGTCTTTGAAGTTCCTGAAAACACTGCGAACAGGATTTGGGAAAGACTGAAGCCATGGCATCACATCCACCAAACTGCCAGCTCCGACGGTCTGTCCAAAGTCGTTTACCCGCTGTAACAAGGCTCGGAACTCGGCATCGTCGTGGCCGTACCGTTTTCCGAAGCACAAGGCACAAATCACATTTGCGGCGGCGACCGTTAACTCATGGGCGGGGTTGAAATAATGACCCTGAGCTCCTAGTTTCAGGAACTCCTCAACCAGTTCCTTAGCTTCTGCCGCAATTTGGCACTCAAAGGCTTTTTTGGTTTGGCTGTTGGCAGACGAGAAGGCTCTGATGGTGGATTGAGCAATTTTCCTGTGCATCTTCCACTCTTGGCTGTAACTGGTGAAAGTCATGCTTTTCCCTCCCGACACGTACTGAAAAGACAGAAAGTTTGGCCTGCCGGCAAACTCCCTGCTGTGCTGAATCAGAGCTTGGCGGATGGCCCTGTCGCCGTTCAGGACCACGACGTCGCTGCAACCCAGCCTTATCTGATACACGTTGCCGTATTTTTCAGCTAGTTTGGCGAAGGTGATGTGAGGCATTTGGCCCAGCTGCATGGCGTTGCCCACCACGGGCCAGGCGAAAGGTCCCGGCAGTCTCCTCTTGAGCCTCAGGTTCCTCACCCACAGGCTGAGCTCCAGGCAGACAAGAAAAAGAAAAGTTGCAACCAAAGCAGGTTGGAGCTGTCCACTCAACTCTCGAGCGATACTGCCGCCCTTCGCAGCAAACCCGGCGTCCGCCTGAGTCATCGTGTTATCCCTTGTCGTCCGTCCTCCTCTGCATCCAAAGAAAAGACAGCTCGGTTATGACTTGAAAGCTTCTCCTTTAGTTTGTAAAGTCACATCTGAGGCCTCATTCGTGATTGGATCAAAGAAAGGCAGCAGTGCAGTTTGGGACAAGATCGGGATGAAACTGAGCAGTTAGCTGTGGTGCGGCTCGTCTTCAGATGACCGCTTGAGAAGGAAGCGGATTGAAGCTTTCTCTTATATGTATCCCTATGGTGGGAGGGCTCCGAGACTTAAGTTTTGTTTTTTTTTTAAACGGTTACTCTCCTCCCTTTTTGACCACACTTTGCAGACCTTAGTCCCACTTCGGCCTCCTTCCAGCAGCATCCCTTGTAGATTGACTGCAAAGCGAGACATACGTCACCTCAACGAGATATTTGCGATTTATGGGAATGAGCGAGACACGTGTTGCGTAGCGAGCCAATTTTCGACCAAAATTTAAGACTGTATAAATACGCTCACTATGCTAGTCAGGTTGCTTCATCTTTGACGATGACTGCTCCTCCGTCAAACTTTTCATGTATTATTCCCCCAAAACATTTATCAGCCATTGAATAAATACGGAGAGGAGGTTTCCAGGAAACTAATTTGAAGGTCGAAATAGGATGCAAAACGCCACGCTCTTTCATGACCGCGTGTAATGCGATGGTCAAGTCCAGAGCAGTCTGTTGTCGAATTTCAAACCCAGTTGGGAACACAAGACTCGAGCATGTGTGCATGGGAGTGCTTGTGCAACAAAATGAAAGACTTAAAAAGTCATTGTCTTGCGGTCTTGGTTATGCGCAGCTACAAATCAAGGTTTGTTTCATTAAAAAAAAAAAAAGACTAATGACAAACAAATAGACAATGGTGGCATCATTTTGCTGCCACATGTTTGATAGTAAGGCCTACATAATACAGCGTGCAACTGTGGGATTTTATCTCCTGACAAAGAATAACACGAAATGAAAGCCAGACACAGAAAACATTCACCATTTCTTTATTGTTATTATCAGCAATCATTTCAGGTACAGCTTATTTTTTGTTCGTCACACCAAGCCCCCGCTGAGTAGTTGGTTGCAGAAGATCGACCTGGGCGGAGCGTGCAGGCCTAAAGACGATGCGGGAACATCCGTGTGGCTTTGAAAACTTTGTAAACAAACACAGTCATGATAATGCCTCATGGGTAGAGAGAGAGAAAAAAAAAGAAACATGGCGCACATCTGTGCTGCGTATTGGTGGGAGTGATGTTTGGCAGGCGGTGCTCGGGGGGGAGACACTAGCGATACAAAAGTTTGCGCATTTTCTCTCATGGAGGTTGATGAAAGACTTCCTCTTCACTTCCAAGTTCTCTTTTCCAATCTCATCAACCCTCTTTGTCCGATGTCTTCACATGCTTTATGAATACAGTAGATGATAGTAGACAGATAACCGTTTTACCCAGACCTTATAAAACCACGTTATAAAAGCGTAAAAGGTTAAATGTATTTTTGATATTATGACTGAGAACAGTAAGTCAACAAGTGACCGTTAACATTTGCGAGCATTTATGACAATATTAGTTTAAATGGACGCTAAAGGTCGGTAGATGCCCCTGTGCAGATCGTACATATTCATGCAAACGATGATAATAATAATAATAATAATAATAATTAACTCTTAATACTGTGTAGAAAAATTGGAGAACTTTTTTTTAACCTTTTGCAATGATGCAAAAAGTCCACTGGCCTAAATTCGACCAGTTTGACACTCCCACACTCCCAATGCATGTTTAAATACATTAAATAATTTTTCAAGAAGACTATGTGCCGGTATGCTAGTACGCACTGTTAAAATGTCCCCGGTGGGGACGTGCGGAGAAGTCTCTGCTGGCCTTGAGTCACGTTGCCGATGGCTTGCGGTTCACGCTGGGGAAACCAAGCCAAGCAACTTTCCTCTGAGCTTGGCGGTGACACAATACCTGAGGGGCTTCAACGAGAGCCCGTAGGAGCAATCCTGGGTGACGGGCTGCGAGGGGTCGCTCTCTAAGCTGCACTGGTGCAGCAAGACCGCCGTGAACAAAAACACTTCCACCTTGGCGATCTGGTCGCCGATGCAGCGCCTCTTACCTATCGAGAAAATCATGACGCTGTTGATGACGTCCTTATCGAGGGCTCCGTTTTCACCCAGGAAGCGCGAGGGGTTGAAGATATGCGGGTCCTTCCATTTCAGGGGGTCGTGGTTGACGGACCACTGGTTGATGAAGACCACCGTGTCTTTGGGGATGCTGAGACCTTCGATGGTGACTTCTGAGGTGGTGGAGTGGGGGATGGTGATGGGGACGAAGCTGGTGAAGCGCATGGTCTCGTAGATGAAGGCGTCCAGGTATGCCAAGCCGCCGCGGTCCTCAGTTGAGGGCAGTCTGTCCGGGCCCACCACTTTGTCGATGAGGTCATGCAGCTTTGCCTGCTCCTCGGGATATTTGACCAGCAGGAGCATGATCCACTGCATGACGGTGGATACCGTGTCTTGGCCGGCTCCGATCAGATCGGTCACCGTGGCTTCTACAAACTCTTTCGTCAGGACGCTTTCTTTTCCGTGCTCGATCACGTTGATGATGGCGTCGCTCATGTCCCGGGTCACGTCCGGATCGAAGGACTCTCTGTGCTGCACCACTTTATCTTTCACGTAGGCAAAGAACTCCTCGTTGAGATTCTTGAAGTTTTCGTAGATGCTGCGGACCGGGTTGGGGAAGGATTGGAGCCAGGGCATCACGTCAACCAGGCTGCCCGCTCCAACCGTCTCTCCAAACTTGTCCAGCCTGGTCAGCATGGTCCGGAACTCCACATCGTCGTGACCGTATCGCCTGCCGAAGCAAAGAGCGCACAAAACGTTCGCGGCGGCAACCTTGAACTCATGAGACGGGTCGAAATATCGGCCGTCCGCGCCGTGTCTCAAAAATGCTCGCACCAGTTCCATCGCCTCAGCCATGACGTGCAGCTCAAATACTTTTTTGGTCTGACTGTTTGCAGAGGAGAAGGCTCTCAGGCTGGACTGGGCAATTTTCCGATGCGCTTTCCACTCTTTGCTGTAATTCGTAAATGTCAGGCTTCTTCCGCCTGAGATCATCTGGAAGGAGAGAAAGTTTGGCCTGCCGGCAAACTCCCTGCTGTGTTGGATCAAAGCCTGACGGATGGCCCTTTCTCCGTTCAGGACCACAATGTCGCTGCAGCCCAGTCTTATCTGGTACACGTTACCATATTTTTTGGCCAGTTTGGCAAAGGTGATGTGAGGCATCTGGCCCAGCTGCATGGCGTTGCCCACCACGGGCCAGGCGAAGGGTCCTGGCAGTCTTCTCTTGAGCCTCAGGTTCCTGAACCAGAGGCAGGCTTCCAGGCAGAAGAGGAAGATAAAAGATGCAACAAGAGCTGGCTGGACCTGTCCACCCCACTCTCGCATGATGCTGCTGCTCTTCACAGCAAAGTCAGTGTCCACTGCCATCGGGAGAAATGTTCTGGCGCTGCTTCCAAAAAAAAAGACTTCGTTAGCTCAAAATATATGAAAAATATTCTTTTCGATTTGATCAAGTAAAAATGAATCGCTTTTGTCCAATTCATGAAATGCCAGTGGGTTTAAAAGTTTTTTTAGTTTGTTTTATCTTTTTGGGGTTTTTTGGAGATGATTTAAGGTTTGAGTAGCTGCCTGTGCCTGGTCCACCTTATATATTTCGCTGTTAGTGGGCAGGGCTCGGAAAGGATGTCATACTCCTCCCATTGTGGAAGTCCTGCAGACCCCTGCTTTATTGTCTCCCAGACGCGGAGCGCTCTCGAGGGCGAGCGTCCTAGCGGGAGCGCGCGCGGTAAGCGAGCGCGGCTGGAGGAGCAGCAGAGACTCTGCACCTGGTGAAAGATGTAGCGGAGAACGCGCCGCGCCGATTTGTTTTACTAATTGGAGGACTGGCAACGTTTGCACCCCTCTCCGTGCAACTATTTGACATTATGTTTAATTCCATCTTTTTTTTTGCGGGGGTTCATTGGAAGACTGACTGTGGTCAGGAAAAAAATTGAGATAAACGGTTTGTGTAACTTTTGGTTTGCGATTGAAGTTAATATCTGCAGTGTGGATGAGTGATTTGTTGAAGTTTGTTTTGATCAGCGTAGACTTGGAGGACCGCGTGTGTGTTTTAACCTGTGCTTGCTGCTGTTTGAATGGGGCGGTAATGCGAATTAGTTAACGCTGGCGATACTTGTTTAAAATATACTTTTTTGGGGGTTTGTCAAGTACCAGTACCTGGTTTCATTTGAAATAATGTGTGTTGAAAAATTGTATTAACAATTTATTTAAATAAATGAGCTTTGGTGTTTTTATTTTTAAGAAAGGCTACATTGGAAAAATGCTGTATTTTATATACACACACACACCAATGTTTGCACCAACATTCTTACAGATTAAAAAAACAAAACAAGTAGTTAAACACTAAATCATGACTATCAACTATGATGTAAACATTCTTCACTTGGCACACAGTGAATATGGCTTGAGGCCGACACATTAAAGAAGCACAGCAATCAAGATAAGACTTTCTCGATCCCACAGCAATTGAATCAGTGGTTACGTCAGCAAAGACACGATGATGGAAAAGGAAACCCCCCCCATCACAATAACAAATGGGAAAAAAAATATGCGCAGACGTAAAATTTTGATGCAGCACTGTGTCTGACGTTGGACTTCACATCAAAAAACGTGCATGGGCGCATGGCTTGAAGACTTATCTAGCGTGTTGCAAAAGGACACAGGCGAGATCCCTCAAATTTTGAGGATGCTTGGATTCACTTTAGAAATGCGCTCGACACCCCGATGGCCTGGTGTCAAACATTTTCTTTGAATGAAGTGAAAATGTCATTGTGCCTAAATTACGCAAACAAATAGGAAAACAGCAATACAACTTTATCACAATGGTTTGTTCTATGATGTTAATTGCTCAAAAGAGGGCAATTATAGATATGGGCTTGTGCTGATTCCAAGCCTGGAAGCCGTTTGTCTGGAGAAATGTGGCGTGGCTACAAACCAAAGCTTCCACAATGATTCCTGGATTAACCAGACACTGCAATGTCCTTGAATACATTTCATTGATGATGACTATTCCTATAGGGGAGAATCCCCAACAACCCCCCCCCCCTACCCCCCATGCAGGCCCCCCACCTCAGTCTGCTCCTCGCACACATGTGGCCACTTGCATCCCCATCATGGTAATTCGAAGCAGATTTGTGGCTGAGGAAGAGGGTGGTAGGGTGTTGGTGGGGAAGGAGAGAGGGCGGGGGGCATGTGGGGGGGGGGTATGGCGGTCACGCTGGGGGCGGGTGTCATGTGTGCATTTTGCGTGTGGCTGCTGTGTTTGCCTGTGATTACCTCTTGTAACATGGGGGGCTGCCCCCACCCTGACCCGGTGTTGACTCTCGCTGAAGGCATGGTGTGCGTCGGTTTGTGGTTTTTGTCCCTCGATATGCTGCATGTGCTGGTTGGGTGGGGGCAGTCAGCATGCAGAGACAGAACCAATGGCAGACCCAGACTGCTCTGGCCTCTGGAGTTAATCATTGTTTACTAGTCTCATTTCCACTTCTCAGTGAGCTACTGTCACGCACAGCACCGACAGGGAGGAAGAGAGCGAGGGAAAGGGGGTCGGTCTTTGGATCGAACGGTGGGGTTGCAGCAGTGAGAGCAAAACTTGGGGTCCAACAGGCAGTTGGGGAGTTGGCGCGACTTAGAAGAAAGAACTGTGGCGTGCATATAGATTTTTTTTTTTTTGTTGGGGGTCAGGGGTAGAGATGTTAATGGTGATTTAAGACTAAAAAAGCTCTAAACACACCAACAAAAACATCCTGTGGGCAAGCACCTACGCAGACAACCGGGATGTAACCACTGGGCATGTGTGCTTGGACGTGGTCCCGTTTTCATATGCCAGACCACAATCTGAGTTGTTCGTGTGAAAACGCATTCAAAGTGATCTAAAATGGTATGTAAGTAGTATTTTGTTACATGCTTTCAAAAAAAAAAAAAAAAACCCTGCAAGCCTCAAGGCAACACTTCAAGGCCTGCGGTCAGTCTTGGTTAAGTGCAAATGTAAAATGTTAAATATTTGGGTTGAAAGAATGTCAGTTTATACTCTTCCGCTGTTGGAATGTCACTTTCCATCTCTTTTTTTTTTTTAAACGGGCTGGGGCCCTTAAATCCCCCCTAATAAATTCATAATCTGAAGTTGAAGCGTGATCGTTCGTTACCAGCCAGTGTAATTTTGCAAAATGGCCGTCATCCTTTGCGTGCAGCTGTACATGCAACCTGATATAAGATTGTCTCAATTACAATGTCACCGAGGCCTCTGGGTCCTGTGATTCATTTGGAACAAATAAAAAAGAAACAGTGAATCTGGTGATTGTGAAATATTTATTTCATTTGTGACCACACACACACACACACACACACACACACACACACATACACACACACACAAAAACATTAACCATGACCAAGAGAGACGAGCATTTTGGAAAATCTTGGGAATGATTTGAGATCTGCAGAGTCCTTCCAAAAATCGCTTTTATGAGGGCTTGCGAAGAAATATAGCTGGAAAAAAAGTGCATGATTATCCTTGTGTGACCTCCACTTTTCCTCGAGGTCATTTAAGAACATGTCGTTTTGACATCTATGGCTTGAAGCCTTCCAATAAGCCCAAAAGGTTGATTTGGCACTCAGTATTGAATGACACGTTAACATCTGTTTTTGTTCAGAATCGAAAATACTTCACAGGTGTTTTGAAAACGGGTCAGTGGTATATTTTCACAGCAAATATTTCTTGTCAATGTAAAATTGTCTTTTTTTTTTTTTTTAAGGACAGACACATCTCATGTGGTTCGCCAGTAGGGCAGGCCATTTGAGCATTTATTCCATCCATCCATCCATTTTCTGATCCGCTTATCCTCACAAGGGTCTTGGGAGGTGCCGTAGCTTATCCCAGCCGTCTTTGGGCAGTAGGCGGGGGACACCCTGAACCGGTTGCCAGCCAATCACAGAGCACATGCAGACGAACAACCATCCACGCTCACACTCACACCTAGGGACAATTTAGAGTGTTCAATCAGCCTGCCACACATGTTTTTGGAATGTGGGAAGAAACCGGAGTACCCGGAGAAAACCCACGCAGGGTCTGGGAGAACATGTAAACTTCACACAGGACAGGAAGGCCAGAGCCGGAATTGAACCTGGTACCTGTGCAATGTGAGGTCGATGCCTTAACCACTGGCCCAACGGGCGCCAGCATTTATTCCATATCTTTGATATCAGACATTCAGTGTATTTCACTAGTTTGGTCTGTGTCAGCACTACGTGGATATTCAGCCACACAAGTTAAGCGCTTTCTCGTATTATTGGCACAGAAACGCTCACTCGTCACTCATTTTCAGCTATGCTGAAAAGGCTTGCCGTATGCCAGCCCACACTCGACATCACGTACTGCTGGGCCAATGGCAAGTCCGGCTTTTGTTCGATTGGCAACCAGCAGGCTGTATGTTCCTGCCGGCGTTTGTCCGTTTCATCTTGAGTCTCGCTCGTTTAACTTGTTCTCTGGGTGAAAGCAGAGTGCGGAAAACTAGATAGTTCTCTTTGCTTACAGACAATGGAAGCATTTTCCCTGATGGATACAAGAGCTCAACTTGTAATGACACGCATCGCCAAACGCACACGTGCATTTTCAGAAACTGAGGATATAAAACTGTCAATGCCATTAAACCGTTTGTAACTTCACAGGCATGTTTGATGGTTATTTAGGGGGCAAATAAGTTCACTCACTTTTTATTATCCGTAGTTCTTACAATTAAAAAAAAACAAATTAAACAAATAAGCTAACAGTAAAACACGCACATAAAAGAAGGCTTCTAATTTTGATAGGTAGGGACAAAACAAATGGCGACACTGGCATGTCACTGCTTTGAATGTCTGCTTTTTTGCGTGACTTCTTTTATGTATATCCCCCCCGTGATATTGGCGCTTTTTCAAGCAAACCACAAAAACTCAAAGAAAAGCAAAGACACCAGATTAATCCTTTGATACTTGCTGAACTGAAATCTTTGGAGGCAAAATGACATCTCGAATGATGTCATTCGAGAATATCAAATAGGGAAATTTTCATACGTCGCACTTGTTTTCTTGAAGCCCATATCTCACTGAGTGAGGTTTGCATGTAGCAAACGTTTTTTTTTAAACATCACACAAAGAGACCTTTAAATTCTGGTTTTGTTGTTAAATAGGAAAAAACACAGTCATTGAATTCCAAACTTTCTGAGCACATTTGAGCTATTTGGGCACTTTTCACCTCCGTTGCAGACAGGCTGCGTGATGGCACTGCCAGCACAGCAGCCATGTATTATGTACAGTATTGAGATATTTCTTTCTAATGCCGTCGAGTTTTTGCGTGCTTGGCGAGCCGAGCGGGGATGGGCTTGCGTGCCGCGCCGGCCTGGCGTGCGCGGACCTCGGCCACTGAACTCCGGCTACCCAGGGGAGCGGGAGCGGGGGGGCTTGCGTGAAGGATGGGGTGCAGCGCTGTAATGAGAGATTAAAATGAGAAGAGGGAGAGAATGAGAGAGGAAACGGTTTCCAGATGACCCCGAATCTGTGAGCTCATCAGAAGGCACTTTTAGGAAACTTTGTTTGGTATCTCACCTCCTGTCTGAAGACTCCAAATGGAATCACAATCGCAACATGCAATGAGGAGATCTCGACCTAGGAGTAACGAATGATCATAAATCCCTCAATAATTATGATGTGTTTTAGTGTTTTAGACCTATTGGAGATTTTTTTCCCTTCCCCTTCCTTTGCCTTCCACTTTTTGCATGGAAATCAATTGAATGTAAAATACTGCACTGGTTTTCATGTTGGCTACACATCGACTACTCCACCATACTACTATATACCCGTAGATGTACAGGTATTTACTACATGATGTATCTACTATGTACACAGGTGGACACATTTGTTGGTACCCCTGTGTTAATGAAAGCCCAAAAAAACAAAACACAGAAATGAAATGAATTTGACAAAAATAAGAATCATGAAAATTGACCAATGAAAGTCAGACATTGTTTTTGTATTGTGGCTCATTGGGACTTGCTTGTCTATAATTTTCTTTCTCCCCAGACAGCACTTTCATTCGCTTTCTCTGATCCATGTTTCGTGTAGTACACACAATGTCGCCAAAAAGCGGCCAACTGACTGGTTATAACTTTAAAGACACCTGTGATGCAATTTAGAGGACACACCTTGGTGGAATATGCCCCTATGGTCAAATTGGCCTTGAGTTTGACACACGGGATTTAGACAAACAGCAGCTTTTACAGGTCGCATAAAAAGGGCTGTTGACTTCCTGTATTAACATCAACAAGCAACGATTTTGTCTTCTAACACATTTTTTCCCATTTCTACAGTGTTACCCTCATTTTAACCCTTTCATGCACTAATAATGATAACCTGCAACCTGATAACCTGACAGGCTGACCACTGTCGTAACCGCTGTCCCTGAAAGGATTAACTTGCTCCAAATATCAACAGTTAGTTTCCTGTCGAACCAGACAGTGTTCTCTTGCAACATGCGAAGTGTGACAAAGCACCTAATGAGTCGACTAGACTGCTTTTTAAACCCAGTGCGTGCTAATGTTGTTTTGCTCCTATTTGTTTGTTTTGCTGCAGTTTGTTGTGTTGAACTAGATCGTCGTCTTTGTTGTGAAACAGGACGTTTATCGGTTTTTGTTGTTGTTGTTTTTTTCTTTACTGATTGATGAGCTCCTTTGTCTGTGTCTGAGCAAAGCTCTGCAGGTGGGGAGGCAGAGGCCAGTGGCTCAGCCTCTGGCGCACTGAGCGTTCCGTGCAGGATGGATACGAGCAGCAGGTCGCTCTCCTCATTGTGTAATTGGGCGGATAAAGTTCCGTGATTCCCTCTCTCTTTTGCACCTCCATGTGTTCTGCATGAGCAGCTCTGTGCATTTTAGTATCCTGAAAATGAAGCCGGGTCAGTGTGCGGTCACGGTATACCCCTCACCCCCGCCTTCAATGCTCCAATTCGGCAGATGAGTGGATGGAACTGCCGCAAGTTTGGAGCAGTGCACCGAGGGCAGAGTTCATCCACTGCTCTCGGTGCTTCAGAGCAAAGTCTCACAGCTTTTATTGCTGTATCACAAATGCTGTTGAGATTTGTCTGAAACCTGCAATTATTACTTGAGTGCTTTTGGTTTAAAAAAATATTTCATTTTTACGGCATGCCGGCTTGTAAAAGGAGAAGTGATTAGGTCGACTATTGATGCACCATCTGTTTGTTTTAAGCCACCATCCATGCCAATTCTCATCATGCCACTTTGTATTGCTGTATCACACTAGGTTGACGAACTCGAAATGCGGCCCTCTACCGAGGTCAAACAATCCTGATTTAATCAATGCTTAATTCAAACCTTCATAGGCAATAATTCAATTTGAATTACTGTATTTTCCGCACTATAAAGCGCACCGAAAAGTCTTCCATTTTCTTAAAAGCTCACAGCGCGCCTTAAAATCCGGTGTATGGTCATTACGGTAATGTCGACCTCAAGATGGCTCCTTGCTGGAGACATGTTTACAATGTTATAACTTGCTGTTGGTTCAGTGAACTGTGTCGCTGCTTTAAGTTTTTGCTGCAGCTCTGAAAAAAAGAGCTATGATGTTGTTTTTTTTAAAAAGCACACGTTATTCATGGTTTTCACACTCAACAAATACAGGCACGTCTTTGTCCACCTGCGTGGCTTCTCTTCTTCCGTTCGACTCGAGAGGCGTTTATGACCGCCTCTATAGAATTTATTTTGTGATTTCCTTGCTTGATTTTCTGTTTTGATGCATTATTTTCAATTTCATAGTTTCATTGAAGTAATCGTTAATTTATGTTTATGCCGCCTCTCGAGTCGATCGGAAGGAGCATATCTCCATCTAGTGGATGCATTGTAGATTGCATTTTATAATCCAGTGCGTCCAATATATGAAAAAAAAATTACGAAATAGGCCAGTCATTGAAGGTGCGCCTCATAATCCAGTGCGCCTTTTAGTGCGGAAAATGCGGTACTGATAAATGAACATGTACGGAGTTAGCAATCATGAAAACCCACTCCTGGATTTGCACCAAAATAAAATGTTTTGGTCTCAATCATGCCGCTTGGATCATTTTTCTTGGAAATTGCTGGAGCACTTTTTACATAATTCGACTCAAAAGCAAACACGTGTTGATTAAAAAAAGATTTTCATGTCAGATAAGTACAGTGGGAACCTGGAAGACCCAAATAAATTGTGGCCACTTCTATTAATAAGGATAAAGCCCAAACTGTTTACATGTCTAGCTGACACCTTTTCCCTTCTGAGAACAGACCTCACTTGTGCAAGACAGCTAGCGCACTGTTTGTTATGTTTGAGCGCGCGAGCAGGAAAAAAAGAAAGGCAGCTTGCGGCCGCTTAATGGGAATAGGATGAATGATGAGGCAAAGAAGTCATCCTTAGAGTAGACCAGACAAGCGCTTCAGTAAACCGCTTTGCGAGAGTGCTGAATGCGCACGATCTACTGTTATATACACTTGTAAATAGTCTTTGGAGCTACTGCCACTTTCCAAAGACACGGTTTAATGATTTCCCATTTTTGTAAACATCTCATTGTAACCATCTGCTAGCATTTAACGGTTTTTGGCACGGTCATCAACTCGGTTAAAAGTTGACCTTTTTTGTTTTCATACAGTTTCAGTCTTGTGCTTATATTTCTGCTATTTTGGGAACAAGAGGAGCTGCTAAGGTCTTTATACCGTTCACTGGATGGCTTCCGCTAAGGAGCCATCACAGCAAGCTGATGGATAAGAACAGCGTGATCCTTGGTGATGACACATCTCTCACGGCCTCTTGTCCTCCGGTACACTCCACCAGTGTGACGTGTCATATTTGCTTTCAGGTGACTGATGAGGGGCCTCTGAGCACTTGGATGGGAAACGTTCACGCCTCCTTGTTAGCATTGGGAATGTGTTTGACCCAGTCTAGCGTGACTCTCACATTTTAACGTTATTGCTCATTCCTTTGCTCAAACGATGACTGAGCATTAAATTAATAACACAATGTACCGGGCATTGAACCTAGCAAATGGATCACTAGGTTGATCCCCTTTTTTATACAAAAGCCCACTTTTTGTGACCAATATAACCACCTGGGATTTTATTAACTCAGTCGTCCAACACCTTTAACTCATTCAGTACCAGCCAATTCTGAACCAAGTCTGAAATGACATATAAAAACGTCTTTGGGAGTGAATGAGTTAATAGCCCCATAATGGGTAAATGTGCAATTTTAGTATTTAAATATATTTTATTCCTCGTGTTATACAGTGACTGGGACCAATGCAGTGATGTTTATGTGTGAAAATGTGAAATGCTTTTCAGCAACCGACCTTTACTTTGAGCAGTGGCTTAAAAATGTTTGTCATAATTTTAATAGTAGTTAATATTCCAATGTCGGATTTTTGTATAACAGTAAAAATGTTCAATGCAATGCATTATTATCATTTGTCATGTGCTAGCATCTGCTGCCATGTGTTTTTAGACCTTTTTTGGACTACATTTCTTCGGGTACTTCACAAATAATAAATAACAGAAGCTTTTGCAACGATACATCGACGCTGATGTCTTGGCCTCGGTCACAATCCAAGTTAAAAATGAATCGTGGCCTTTTCCATAAACAACTGACGGTGGTGAAATTGTTCTTGACTTGTGTGGCATTGATAGACAACGGTGGTTTATTTGGGTATGACGAGTTGCATATCATGGAGCGTTATGTCACCACCGCTACAGTTGTCAATTTTCTTCATTTTCCAGTGCATGTGCACCATTGGCATGGAGATGCTTTCAAGAAGTTGGCCACACGCACACATCGCATTTGTGTAAGTTTACTACATCTGCTAGCACGACTGAAGTTCATACTTTCCATTTCACACGTACTCAGAGTGGTGATGTTCAGCCAGGATTTGAGAGAAGGAAAATGCATTTACGGTCATTATTGTCTGCCTTTGGTCTCACAATATTCTGCATTATATTTTAACCATTTTGTGCACCGATAATGATAAACTCTAACCCGATAACACAATAAGCTGTCCACTGTAGTGACCGCTGTCCCTGAAAGGGTCAATATTTTTTTTTTGCATTATATTTTAATACTTTTCACTACGAATAGGAAATGTAAATGCAAAGTGGTGATCCGGCTAGGTTTCGTTCTCATCCTTTTCTTGATTTTTTTGACTAGCAGGTATCCACCCAGAATTTATTTTTTGCTTTGATAACACTTTTGGAGTCCCAACATGTTAAAACAATTTCCTTGAGGGATAATTTTTGAATAAAACAGCACACTTTAAGGTTGTGTCAATTTTGAAAGCTCAACTTGACTGAAGGTCAACTGAGGATGAAGGAAAAAAATGGCTCTGGTTCCGCTTTTCATCCCGTCACTCCTGAGGTGCACATTTTTAGTTTGTTGCATGCGCTCCCTCTCACTTTCAGGACACTGGTCATTTCCCCGTGTTTTATTAGCTACGTCGGCTGTAATTTGGCTTGGTGGGGGCGGGCCGCCGCATGACAAGACGTGTCCAGGCCCCTGCGTGAGAAGGCCGGCTTGTTGTTGCTGGGCTTGTTTTCTTTGCGTGACCATGTCCCTCAGCTCTGTCACTCCTGGCACCTCCTTGCAGGACCCACCCCCCACCCCCACCTCCTCTGACCCTGTTTGTGCCCTCGTTAGCTGGCACGGTGCTGGTTTATTTGCTTTGGCCACCCGCCCGTGTGAAAGGCACATTTCTGTTCACAATGCTCACAGAGGGGTCATCTCATGGAGCGGAGCCATGGCGGAGGTGTCGCGAGAGGTAAGCCGCGTTTGGATCGGAAAGACCTTTGTTTGCGGGCAGCCTATTTGAATATGTGACCTGCGTGTCTGGTCAAAAGGAAACAAGGTCCACTCCATCTACTTTTGAGGAGTGACATGCACAATCAGGTCATTCAGAGTTTACTGTCCCACTTGTCCCAGCTACCGATTAGGGGGGGAAAAAAATGGGGAACATGACGATCACTGGGAAGAACTTTCGCTTGTTCCCACTGATGTAATCCGCAAAACGCTCACGCTAACATTCATGTCTCCTGCCAAATGTCCCGTTTAGTATTCTGAGTGAATATAGCAAAGAGTGACGCGAAACAACTTCACACAGTGATTTTAAAAAATAATTTCTTTTATTTATTTATTTTTTTATCAGGTGACACTTTTGTAAACATGAAAAACAGAAATATCACTCATTGCGTATTGTGTGTTTTTAATTACACTGTAACCAAAACAAGACCAAAAAAATATTTTACAATCCGAAGCACAGTTTTGAGGTTCGGGGTTTGGATCTTGACTGATTTATAGATTATAGGGCAACTTGATTTATAGAGAGCATTTCACACACAAAGCTTTGGCCTCTGTCTCTTTGTAATTTTCGATGTGCGATACGTGGCTTTCCCTGTTCCCGTGTCTTCGCTTTGGATGCTGCAGTATTATCACTCCATAGTCTCCAATTTATTACAATTGACTGCTCTTGTTTCAACATATGATCGATTCTTAGTTGGGAGCATCAGAAATGAAATGTGTCTCTTTGCTGAGAAGCAAACCCAGAAGTCTCTCACCCTCCTCCGTTGTTTTTGTTTGTTACCGTGTCTTGCTATGATTGATAAATTCAATGTGCCGTGGTTTTGCAAATTTTCTGGTGTCCCTACAAACAACTCTTCAAAAAAAAGGATAACTGCCACAAGGGGTTCTGTTAAAAGGCATACAATAAGATCCATCCATCCGTTTTCTGTGCTGCTTGTCCTCATTAGGGTCACCGAAGCGTCTCCCAGCTGTCTTTGAGTAAGAGGCGTTGTACCCCCTCGAATGGTGGCCATCAAATTGCTAGGCACATATCGACAAATAACCGTTCGCGTTAACTTTCACAGCTCGAGTACTTCGATGACATGTGCAACACGGAACCTGGATTTGAAATCAAAGGGCCAAAACTGCGAGGCACACCGCAAACATTCTCCAATACAGTACATCCAAAAATCCCTGCGGTTACTCAAAAGAATTATTATTCTACATTATGCTTTTGGCGGAGGATTATTTGGCAACACTATTTCCTAATGATTGTAAATCGTTGCTATTGGCACACGTGTAGAACGGCAGCGCATCCTATCCGGAGCCAGTGTGCGGTGACATAAAAATGGTCAAACACAGAATCGAACACCTGGTACAAGTTACTAATAAACATACCGCAAAGCAAAATTCCCCAAAGAGACAAAAGGAGTCGCCAAGTGTTCCTCACTTTTTGTTCACGCAAAAGCTTTGTGATTGTGATTCAAGTTGTTCAATGACTGCATGAGCACATGTGGGATTCATTGCCTGTTCGGAGACTTAACTTACTGGCTGCGTTGATCAAACTCACCACAGTGTTTGGTGGATAATCATTATACTCAATACAACAACAATATGGACCTCCTTCTAGCCAAGGATTTGAGTGTATTTTTATATCGGGGGTATTGACACACGCAGTCATACAACCTTGATAAAAGACGGTGGCGTCCGGGGAAGCCAAGTTTATCTGCCAATCCTTTAAATCAGGGATGTACTGTACCGGTAAGCGAGGAACAAGACCTGGTTCCTAATTCAAGCAGTATTTTGGGACAGCGGGATATTTTCCTGATTAACATCTGCCACCTTTTTGGTCAAATCTTGAAAAATGGAGCGAATTCAACACGTCGTTTTTGTCAGGGTACTGACACTCAAATTAAGTTTTGCATTTCCCTCGACGGCCATTGACAATTTCACGCGATGATTGATTTTATCGTCGACGTGGTGTTGCAAAACACTCTTTTATTGCATGTTTGTAACAGAACCCCTCAAACCGAATCGAGACGATTTATTTGCTTCTAATCGGGAGCTCATCAGACTCTGGGTGGCCTACCGTTGACCTGGCCGCATATTTGGACGAGACGCAAATAGAAGATCCACAACCTTACGTGCTGACAAGGCCGTAAATGACAAACAAAACATTAAAAATGAGCCACAGAGAAGATGAAAAACCGAGCGTTGACGGCTGTTCCGGGAAACCGACTTCCTGGTGGTCTCCCCACGTTGCACCGCCACTAACCTAAATACAAATAAACCGATACAAACAAGATTTGATGAGGGATGGCTCCAGCATGGAGGCTTTCTCACTTGGTCTTCTCTTCCTTCATTTGTTGGCACACAATAATACTTAGTCACTGCTGCATGTGCGGACGGGTGATGGAGAGCTCCCTTGAGGGAAGTGGCAGCAACTGAGCAACAGTGTTTACATCCATGCACACAATTTAGACCAGTACGCTTCCCAACCAGTATGAGGTGCTGCGGGAACTGAAACACTATCACTGAATTGTCCCCAAAATATTTATTTGTGACTATTAATAACAAATATATCTTTGTTTCTCTTTCTCAGTAGCGGAACATAACAGGAATGTTCGTTAGCGCTGCTAGCTTGAATGGCGCCATGTCCTGTCTGTGTACAAACTTAATTAAGTCCTACTTTGATTGGAAGCGGGTTGTTCGAGTACCTTGAGGAAGGGAAAAGAGAAAAGACGCGGCTGCATTTGGTCAGCTTGCTTAAACCCTTTCATGCACCCTGTAACCTGATAACATGATAAACTGTCCACTGTTGTAACCGCTGTCCCTGAAAGGGTTCATATGTTTATGCAAATGGGCAACTGCGCTGTGCTTCGTGTTCACAATTTGTTTGATGTAACTTTTAGGGCCATATTTTCGTACCTAGTGCAAGTCAAGAGCAAAGTGCACCAGTGAATTTTTCATTCTTTGAGTATTTTTGTAGAAAAGAACAGGGTCTCTGGATGGCATAAAATTGGCTCCAACTGGGCACTTCCACCCACGATTGTTTTTACGAAAAGATAAAAACTAACCCAGATACTGAATGATATTGTATTTGTGAATAATTTCAGGCATAGAATTGAACGTTTTCCTTAAGCAAGGAAAATATGTAGACCAATATCAGCCGTCAGTCCACACAAAGTCCGACCAGTTCCACACTCTTATATTGTACTTATGTTTCTCTTCAACTCCCATTACAGTGATACCTCTACTTACGAAATTAATTGGTTCTGGAAGAACAATAGAACATTTTGTAAGTGAGATGCGTTTTCCATGTAAATGCCCTAATTCGTTCCAAATTCAGACATAAATGTTTTCTAAAGCATAAAAACGCATCAAAATATGGAACAAATACATGTTACAATTAGATTATACAATTCTCATGTATTGTGCATAATGTAAAAAAAAAACAAAGAAAAGAGAAAAGAATACAAATGATGGTCATTTAACTTTTAACTGCATCCTCATCGTTTTTTGCCATCTTTAGTTCATGTTCTCTCTCAGAAGTGGTTTTTGCCTGGCGTTTTGTAAAGAACTGATTCAAGGATGTTTGCATTTGTTGGCTTTTAACAATCCTTCGAAAATGTCCAAGGCAAACATGAACATAGTGAGCGATCACCGGACTGGTGAACCCTTTTTCTGGATGATTCATATTTATGTAAACCTGCACACATGGGACACATACGGTAGAGGTCCCTCTTAGCCAATGGGATGCTAGGAAGATGCTCGGTAGTAGCCAATGCCTGAGCAGCTATGAGTATGAGATACTAATGCAGCGTGTTATACCAGAGACAAATTCCTTGTGTGTTCTACATACTTGGCCAATAAAGATGATTCTGATTCTGATTCTGATGTTGCGTATAGGAAACTCGGAGCTGCGAGTAGCAGCCCACACTGTATTTTTACCTATGATATCTTGAAATTTCTTTTGTAACAAGAGGCAATATTTTCCTGTTGAGGCACTTCGGAACTTGAAAATTTTGTACGAAGAGACGTTCTTAAGTAGAGCTACCACTGTATTCCGTAGGTTACAGCCATGATACCACTTTTATCTGATCTGCTCCAAATTTGCTATTTGACAGCAATTTCAATTTCACATCCAAAATTTTACTTGAACCCTTTCAGGCACAGCGGTCACTACAGTGGACAGCCTGTCATGTTATCAGGTGTACAGGTTTGTCATTATTGGTGCATGAAAGGGTTAAATGACAGCAACTTGCAAAATAAATGTCGAGTAAATTTGACTTTTTGATTTTTAAAAATTGCAAGGATGTAGAATGCGACTTCAAAACTGTGAAGAAATGAAAAATAAAACTACACTCTCAGCTCTCAAACGCTGTGGCTGAAGTACTGAACATCTGTCAAGAATTGCCACAAAATTATACCGCATGTCTCCACACTTTCAAATGGTAGTAGATTTCAAAAGTTATTTCAACTTAAAAACTGTACGGGGAGTCTGAAAGCACACCATTTTCACAATTAAAAACATCCTTACTACTACTGCCAGTTGTTTTTTATTGTGGTTTTATTGAATAAGTATACGATGGCAGGAAATCGTAAATCCGGTCCTCTGCTTTCAATTAATATTGATCTTTTTTGCAGCATTCCTCCGGGATTATATGTGACACCTCGCGTGCGGGAGAACTTCTCTGTGAACGTGACTGTCACGGATGTAATAGAATTTACAGGCTTCTGCCTTGATCCGCTTTCATCGGACCGTGGGCTCTTCGCGGTAGGGAGTGAGCGATGAAGAACCAATAAAGAAGAGCCCACAACACGACACAAGATCCCTCCGCTGCTGCACATACCGTGCGAAGGGGCAGACATGTAACCGCGGCGAGGCGAAGCTTGAAATCTGCAGGTCGTGTTTTTCAGTGTGCGTGATGAAGAAAGGTCATGACCTCAGTCACCTCACCCTCCGCTCAGTTCCTAACCCTCAGTGACCCCTCTTCGCTCGCCGTTCACTCCACATCGTCTCGGCCCCTAATGAAAGATGGCGACGAGTCGCAACGTTTTTAGCGTTCTGCGGTCATTCGCATCCCAGTTGAGAGCAAATTGTTACGGTTTTAGGTTCCATAGGTCACAGTGAATTACTGGAAAACACTTTTTATTTTAACACTGCCGGCTCATTTCACATTTGGTGGACATTTTCTGTCATGAAATTTGAATACCAAAGTGCTCTTCTCCCTGCTACTTGATGTCTGACTGAGATATCAAAGACCGCATAACAGATAAAGTACATTTTACATCTGCTCGTAATTGTAACGACATTCTGTTTGTTTTTTTCACAGACCTTTTAAATAATAGTAAGACTCATCTGAAGTCGTCACAGCAAACACGCAACCTTGCCTCCAAAACCTTTTTTTTTTCCGAGAAGAAGAGAAAAAGTGAGCTGCATGATTCTGCAGAAATGACATCATCAAGCTAATTGCGCCGACCATGAGTAGACTTTGGGTAATTCTTCTCTGTTTTACAAATTTTTTTCATTGTTTTCAGCCATAGAGTGTGTCACTCAGACCAAATCAACTAACGGGAGCCGAAAAAGACATTCATATCCACGTTTTTTAAAATGTTTTGTTCAAAAGCTAAATTTGTTATTGACCAGTTAGCCAAGCAGCAAAAATCACATTAGCAGTGATTCGCCACTCCATTACTGGAATAAGCGTAACACAGAAATTCAATAAGTATTCACATTAAATGTAATTTTCTTTAATTGTAAAGGATATACTGCATATAGAAACAATTTTGAAATATGTTTTTCATTTGTCTGAGCAGCAGGGTTGTGTCAAACACAGCGAAATATCTGTTATGACAAATCAAAAACTTATGGGTGAGCTGGACTCATCAAATTTACAATGCTTTATTGCTTGTTTTTTTATTGAAAAGCATCACCATTTTTTTTTTTATAAAAGGCTTGCTTTTCAATAATGTTCGTGTCTGTAGTGTCCTCCATTTGTGGAGTGACCCTCCTTAAATTTGGTGCTCGTGCAAAAGCAACATTTGCCTGACACACCATGCCATAAATCTGAACTTCAATGCCATCAATCTCCATGTTTTGAGTCTGGGTCCGCATGATCCCGTGCGAGACTGCGTGCTCCTCACAGGTTGCCCCCGTGCCGAAATTTACTATCGGCCCCCCCAGCCCCCGCCCCCGACACTCTGCAGTCACGCAAACACTGCCCCACGCCAGGACCTCGTCCTGATTTTACTGCAGCCAGCAGGGAAACCAGACGCGCGAAAGGCTTCGCTCTACATCACTTTCATGAGCAGAGTTACTGGGAAATAAATCATTGGGACGATTTATAAACCACGGAGACAGAGGGGAGGATGACCTGCAGATTTTTTCACATACTGGATTAAAATCATTTAGTAATATTAACTTTCGGTATGCAAGTGTAGCCCTGTTGTGTTTCGCAATAATCCGGAAAGGACTGGATCCCCCAATTGTAGACAAGGATATGGTTTTTGCATACAAAAAGGTTTATTTTCAAAAATATAAAGACCGACAAAGTACAACAAATAACGCTGGTGACAAAGAACCAGGACAAAACTAGACAAACCAAAACCGCTTGCAAAAGGAAAGGAAAAAGATCAACCGAAATCACTCAAAGGAAAAAGGAAGTCCAATAGTGTACATGAAGATCCACGGGAAAAATGTGAACAAGAACTACTTGCATAAAAAATGAGGTGAGAAGCTATGAGGCAAAAAGTCAAAATCATCTAGAATAAACACGCACCCGGTGATAAAATCGTGAGCGAGTCAGAAATAATCTGACAGCTAGATGTCGGCGTGGCTCATCTTTTCAAGGCAGGGGGATAACGATGATAATTAGAGGCAGGTGTGGCTCTGGAGGGAACGCCCTCCAATCCCACCGGAGACTGAAAAACAGGTCAGGATGATGACAGTTGCTTACCTTATCTGTCGTTTTTGTGTTGCTCGTAGCATTCATTGCACTTGAGATTTGTTCTGTGGTGTCTGTTGAATGTTGAAGTGCTACCATAGTGACCATATTAAAGTGTTAGTTACCCTTATTATGGTGATGGAGCTGCTCGTAAGCGTTACATGCCATTACACAGTGGACTCCCATTTGTTTTTGTTTTTTTAGCCTTTTATCTTTTGCATGTTTTCGATGTTTCCCTGCACAAGACGCCTGATTAAAATGAACTGTCCACGAGCGAGCTCTGGAGGAGCCTGACAAAGAACCTGATTATTTGAGTCAGGTGTACTAGAGGAGGTAAACATCTAAAACATGCAGGATAGTTGCCCTCGAGGACCGGAGTTGGTGATGCCAAAACATGGAGGGACATGCTGTCATTATTTCAGTGAAGTAAAAGAACATCCAGAGCAGGGATGTCAAAATCATTTTTGTGACGGGCCACATAACATGATATGGCGGGCCAGATCTGGCCCCCGGGCCTTGAGTTTGACATCTGTGCTGTCAAACTCATATATATATATATATACATATTCCCCTCCACCTACTTTGGGGATTAAGCAAAAATGCCAAAGAAGTTTGGTGCGATTTCAGGGGCATATTTCCCCTCTCCAAATGTTGGTAAACATTTCTGTTTGAACCGCAATTTGCTTTTCGAGGTTGCAACATATTTCTATTTGATTAATCATATTTAGTGTAGACATGCAAAGTTCCAGGAACGAGACCTCAAGGCTTTATAGGTCACTTGACATCAGCACTGTGGATTTTATAGGGCAGGACTCCTTCCAGCCTGCGATTCATAAAACACATTCAAAGCCAGCGTCTCTTTTCCTGCACCTGAAATACGCCGCTCATAAAAGTGAAGCCATTCACACGTTGGCTGTGATCAGACACACCAATTATTCTTAATCCCGTGCTACTAAAACTAAGCAAACAAACCCGAAAGGGGCAGACGATGGAGAATCGTTTACCGAGGTCGTCGGTTCCATGGCAGGCGATTCAAGGACACGACGAAAGGTTTTGGTGGCGTGTTCGAAAACATTGCGAGATGCACGCTTGGTGCGGACCCAAGCCACCACTCCATCTGCTTTCAGGCTGAGAACAATTCAAAGCGTTTTCTCCGTTCCCCTCCACTGAAGGAAGCACGACGACGCACGTTTGGCGTTTGAATCCATCAGCCTTATTTGTCACTTTTACAAGATGGCGCGAAAGTTGAACGCTCTTCATTTGCCTCATTATGAAATGATTTGGATTGACACCGTTGTTGAAATGTTCCCGGAGGAGGTCTCGACGACGCAAGAGCTTCCTTTTTACTCATCCCTCCCAAAAAGTCTGCCGCATCTATTTTTTTTCACCCCTGCCTCAAAGATTTTTTAACTGCGTTTCAGAGAAGTTATAAAACGACACGTTAAATCATTTATGTCTCGCGTGAGGATCTTTACGGACTTTTAAGTGTACTAATCAGATTGGCACATAAAAAATGGTTGTGGCTTTGTGAAGAAATCCCCGCAGGGCCATTCAAGGATGTAGTTCTTTTTTTTGTTCTATCAATGTGCTCATTTCAACAGCTAGGATTTTTAATTACACTCACACACGCATACACACACACACGGTTAAGTACACTCGCGGGTACTGTACCATAGAAGC
Source organism: Hippocampus mohnikei (assembly GCA_026261675.1). Taxonomy (NCBI): domain Eukaryota; kingdom Metazoa; phylum Chordata; class Actinopteri; order Syngnathiformes; family Syngnathidae; genus Hippocampus; species Hippocampus mohnikei. Next base: position 8,351,566 of record JAKGUB010000521.1, read on the forward strand.
CTGCTGTGCAGCAATTCTGCCCCTTTTTTGGCTGGCAAAAGCCACTCATTGAGAAGATTAATCAGTCATAGATAAATAAACACGTTGCATGTCACAGTCTGATGTCTGTCCACGCGAGAGCAGAATTCCTCAGCAAAGAGCGTCATTCACAAAAGTATCAAGGTCATATTGCTGGAGGATTCAAGCTCTGGTGGGGAATTTTAAATGCCACCAAAAAAAGGAGAGAGTATTCTATTGATCACTTTCTGAAGTACTGTAATTTATTGAGCATATCCCACCTCGACTTCATCAAATTGAGAGCAAAAATGGTCATGAAGAATATTTGAGATGGTGTTTTGCAGCAGCCACATTGAGTACAGCGGCAGCCGTAAAGGGGAGTGGGGGGGGGGGGGGTCTATCACTGGTGAGGTATTTTTAGAACAGGCTCACGGGCTACTTATGTGGTCCTTGGGGGCTACCTGGTGCCCGCGGACACCATGTTGGTGACCCCTGGGCTAAATGTTAGTAAATGTATGACGATTGTACATTGCAGTTGCCTGCTCTTCCTATTTTCATTGTAGTGAATTGACTTGGGAGACACTTCATGCTAGTACCCGATACAACTAATTACTCATTCATTTGTTCCGGTTGCTTCCTATTTGGCTATTTTTATGTTTCAAGAAGGGGTCGAGGATGAATGTTCAAATTTGGCCCGATTGTCGGTTGACGTGTAATGTGCTTAACTCTTCAACATCCTATAGAAAGTGGTCAAGATTTCTTGTCAAGTGTTTTTCCCGATGACACGCAGCAAAACCGGTATTTCCATGTTAAAAATATTCACTGCAATCCTATCCGTGTCTGTAACTTCAATAGAAGAAATAAAATGTCAACTCTGACTGAGTCACGACATTTTTTTCGCATGTTTTTCAATGAGTAAGGTAATACTTATGTCGGAAACTGAGTCATCAACATAAATAACTTGCACAAAGTTCTCTTGGGCCTCAGTTGGATGTTTCCTTTAATGAAACCATCTGAATTACTCATTTCCACCCGAAGCAGTTTTTAGTCAAGGAAAGGAAATTCCATTTATTGTAAAGATGAATTAGCAGGGCGATTCCGGTTGTCCAACATCTGGTTCTTCGTCGTGTGTAATTAAATGTCGCCCTCTTGTGGCGCATTATCTCCTGAAATTGTTTATTCATTCAAGTCAAGCCGACACAGTGACTTTGAATGACATTTCGACAAAAATCTATTCGACTGAATATGTCGTTCATCAATTAAAATGTCTCTGACTGTGTCCGTTATTTTATTTTATTTTTTGTATTTTCATGTCACATTTTCATGCTGTTTGGATGTCATTTCACAAATCCGTGTACACGCAATGGATTATGATTATTCACATAGGGCATTTCATAATTTCTTCTGGTCACCTTAATTTATCTTGCTGTAGTTGTAGAAGGTGCCAAAAGCAAGTAGTTTTAACCAGTAGAGGGCAGTCTCGACACGGGATTGTGTGTAAAGCCTTGTACTGTACAGGTTTCGTTTCAATTCATTATTACTTGTCACACATAAATTACGATTTTGGAACAGTATTGCGTTTGGAAATAGTTAATAAAACGATCATTTTAAAATGGAAACACCAATATGAAAATATTGCCTGATTTTATTGTTAGGTTTCGGAAAGAAGTAAGGAACAGTCTAAAAACAGTGTCATTTTTGATCAGTCACATTTGCAAGTCGCAATGATTCTAACGCCGTATGTTTGATCATGACTTAAGTATTATGTTGACATTATAGGGCGTATTAATAATGAAAAAAAATCTATGTTAATTTTTAATTACTCTATAATTATCTTTGTTGTCAGTACCAGTGTTTCAAAACTGGCAGTTTAAAAGCAATGAAAAAATTTGCAGCATGTACTTGTCTCAACTGGTCCGTGACACAACAAAGTTTAGGTGCTTCTGGAATATAGCACGAGACAAGAAAAATTGTCCCGATACCTGTATTTGTTTTGGAATACGGAAGTTAACAACGACAATATTTCTTATACTGACCAGAAGATGGAGACAGCGTGACGCCTAATCAGAACATTACACATGTCTGCTGTCAGAAAACACGGGAGAAGGGAGAGGTTGCAGTTAATTATGAGGCAGATGTTCTGTTAATGAAAGACAAGTAATTGTTATAATAAAAATGGTAATGTTAAGTTCATTTTCATCAAAGTAGTTTATGTAGAATACGTTCTAATAGGCAATAGTTCAACTATGAGTGAAGGACTCGAAAGGATCTTGCCTTTGACGCTTGTTTACACATGGGACATCCCAGATTATTTATTTACACTCAACCATCAAAATGCAGATGATGACACTTCTGGAAATACTTATATAAGTTCACAATCAACAATAAACTTTGCAAAAATAAAAGAATTAGAAATCAAAATAAAGTATTTGACTAAGTGTGGATAAAACAACATGCTAACACTTAGCATTTAGACTAAGATATAATCGTAACATGTCCAACAAATGCAAGTGGATTAAAAAAAAAATGCTTGCTCAAAACGGCTGGATACACATTCTTGTTCCGGCTGGGACGATAATGATCATGATTATGATGTTTGTGAAAATTTAACAAAAATTTGAACTAGTGTATCATATGCTTTTTAATAATAATAATAATAATAATAATAATAATAAGAATTAATAAAACATGTATTCCTTCATTCTTTTCATCATATTTAAGTTATGGATTGAAATAAGGCTTCCACAGTCGTGAAAGGATGTAATTTTACTGCAAACTTTGAAATTTTATCCGAGCAACACTCATGAAGACAAATGTGGCCTCAAAACATGAGCGACTGAAACAAATAGCAGTGACAAGCAGAGTGCAAGTGAGCATATATTGATGGATGATTGCGCCTTTGGAGACCCAAGTTGTGCTTGTCTGTTAACAGGTAGCTAACGTCATTACAGGCGGCCTGCTAGCCTGCTGAGGCAATTAGAGCTCCAGCAGCAACAACACTAAATGTGTTTAAGACTCAATCGCAGTGGTTCTCTAGGTGGTTGGCTTCAATAATGTAGTTTTTATTGACAGTGCAGGGTTAACTCAAAGTATTGAATGACGTGGTCATGGTCAGTCAGCTATTGTCATTCTTTTTTGCATTCGTACTCATTTGGCTATACAGCGAGGATGTTGCCCACGTAGCAATGAGGAGAAGAGTACAATAGTATTTTGTCTCCTACCAGTGGTGAGCTGTCAGGGCCAGCAAGGCCTGTGCTGGCCTCATCACTATCACAGGGACTGACTTACATTAACAACAAAATGTATATTATCTTTTCAATGAAGTTCAATTTATTCCCAATAGTTTGTTTTCTTCACTTTAGAATGTTTCTTTTGGCTGTACGGCTTCTCGAACGTGTATGTGGATGTTCGATTTTTTATATACACCACAATGAACATTTCAATTTTGGCACCGCTCATGAGTGACATTCTGAAGGCAGAGACGTTATTTCATCCTGTTGCTTTAATTCTATTTTGTTGCATTTTTGATTGTCTGAAATAACTAACGCACGCATTGCTTTGGTGTTGTGTTCCAATTGTAGCTTTGCCAGCTTTCACAAATGAATAAATCAGCATTGCTGCGTGGAGGTGAACGCTCATTAAAGCTGCGTCTTAGCGCTTCACTGCAGGCGTCCTCACTTTGTTGTTGTTTTCAGCATCACTTTACTTGCTGGATTTTCTTTTTTAATGCCGCAGCGGGGAGAGAGCCAAGCCTCGGTGCCGTATGGCAGATGAATATTTGATGGCCCTTAATGGACCCCTCTCGCCCTCGTGCCGCCGCTCTGTTTTTCCCACCCGGTCACCACAGTGCCATGCTTTGGCATCAGTTTTTGGTGCTTCCCCGATGAATTCGATTGAGGTCTGTGCTATGCAGCTCAACAGCTGCGCAGATTTCATCATACCAGTTGGCGGCCCGGCTACAAGGTTGACAACTGGTCGTGATGTGGTGGAAGGCAATGGTCGCGCACAATGTACCAAAGCCGCCACAAGCCGCACAGTGTGCACAGCTGGTTGTTTTGCCCTGTCTATGAACTTGTCATCGCCGAGGCCACTGGATCAGTCACCATTTATAAAACACGGCGACTGCGACTGCGTCATCTCGCATACATCGAGCCACATGTCAATATTTATATGCATGGAGTATGAAACATTGTCCACACCAATCCGGTTGAAGAGATTAAGATCTTCCGTGAGGAGAGATATGACCCAGCTTGTCTTTCCAATTAAGAAAGTGACAGTGAGACAAAGCAACAACGCTTTTACTTGGTGACCTCATCCTTGACACAACACACTCGGTAATTATGACAGAGGGTCACCTCCGACTAAAGTTCCATTGTTGTATTGCTGCCGCTGAGGGAATTAGTCTGTGTTCAGGAGCCGTACGGGTCTCAGATGAAGGGCATGAGGAAGAAGAGCGTGCTCAGCCTTGCGCTGGACCGTTGCATATCTGTGGTTATGCGGGCATATGAATGTGTTTGTGTGATGCGCACCTGTTTTATACTGTCCCTGCATGTTTAAGCCTGTTTATTATGCACAATCACAGCTGCCCCTCACATCACACTGCTATTTCTGAGCCGCCCAGCAAGTGTGGGGCAAGGAAGGACAAAAGTATCACTAAGTGGTGCTTTCTCTCGATTAAGCGCAGAATAGAATGCCGTCGTAGTGCACAATGAAATTGGAATGCTACTCATTTGGTGTGATACCAAAAAGAGGTACCGTACATACCAACAAATGTGCAAATGAAAATCATGAAATGATGTGTCGGGAGCAGTAGAAGCAATATGATTACAAAATAAATAAATCCATAAAAATTGTGATGTATAAAATGGAAGACAAAAATGTGACATGGTATGCTCCAAAGCAAAAGTAGTGAGATATATTCAGTATTATGTTTCTGAGCATGATGGTAATATTGCACTTGTTGAATTGCACACATTCTAGTCAATATGTACAATATGGCGACCACACACACCGAAAGTCAAGCTTATTATCACTGCCTTAATGGTTCTGCTTTTTCAACAATACTAATGCCAAGTTGTTGTTGACGCTAATTCTTTTAGCACATTTTGTTGAATAATATATTGCCCGAAGACAGCTTTGATAGGCTCCAGCACCCCCTCGTGACCCTTGTGAGAAGAAAGCGGATCGGAAAATGGATGGATGGTGTGTTTAATAATAAAATACTATTTGATTCATTTTTAATCATAAGGGGAGTTCTATCCAATAATATTCCACTCTCGTGTTGCTAAATAAGTAAATATGTTTCGAAACACTAATCAGTGATGGTACAGAGCAAATTATATTCTTAATGTTATTTTGTGTACATGTGATCAGTTTGCATTCGCCGTCTGCTCCAAAGTAAAAACTGACATTGAATCACTTTGAATGAATATTTGTTCAGTTAAATTCAGCCCTTAACCTTGAGTAAAATCCTTTGCCCCAGACAAGTGAACATAATCCATGTTGTGTTCAAACCCAACAGCAAAGAAAGAAACAAAGAAGAAAAACATGTGGTCGGATTTCTCACATTAATTTTAATGGCTTCTCTTTTACACAGGTGGCACCCAACACCAACCTGTGCCACACCTCCTCGAAACCTCCAGCGCAACAACAAACAGGAACATGGACGGATGAACACCGTCGCCGTCTGACGGGAAAGGTCTTAACGGTCGACAGGAGTGCCTTCCACATCAGTCTAGCGTTACACTCAAGGTCACCTTGGTAAGTGGAAAGTGATTGAAGATCAGTGGCCACGCCGTTTGTCACATCAGAGATGCACAATTATTTACACTTGCACTCAGGATATGCAAAACAAGACCCCAATGATAGATTCGCCTCTGACAAAGAGATGCTTTTGTTTTAATGAGGATACTGTCAGAAAGATATTCATTTCACCATAAGTCTTGTTTTGGTTTTACTGTGGTGGAGAAATGCCATGGAGGCTTTTTTTTTAACACAGATGGAATCAAACAAAAACTATATGTCAAGAAGCAACTATAACACCTAAAATGCAGATTTATTTTTAACTTTCAAAAATGGGGAAATGATTTTTGTTCACGCACACATGACTGGAAAATGGCTTTATCGTGCGTTATGTTTTTATAGGATATTTTTTCTATTGAGTTGGGCAGAGGTGAGGTTGTAGTGATCACCCAGTGCAACTCCACGTTGCTGGGACCACCACACTGAGGTGTGAAGGGCTCGGGAGGGGGCCGGCAGGATTGAAGATCACAAACTTTGGACCCCCTTCACAATAGAGGTGTGAATTAGCACCAGAGCGTGAAGACATTGGGAATAAAAGGAGAGGAATGCGGACGCGCAGGTGATGGCTGGGTGATGACGGTTCATCAGGGGGGAGGTCGGGACATCTTGTGGCTCGCTTATGACCTTTTATTTAGATAATGACAGAGGTCATGATGTGAACAGTGCTTCACATGTACATGAAAATGTTGACTTCAGCTTTGGGATTGAAGGTGCGAAAAGCAGGTTGGGTCACATCCATTCCATCCTCCCACACTTCACCACAAATGTTGATTTTGTCACCAACTGCTGTCCACGTCCACTGCGCTTCATCTCCGGTATATCCACTTAGTCAGTCGGGAGACTGAATTAAAAAAAAATAGGCATGATCTCACTGCTGGCGACATTTCCAGATCCACTTATGTTGCAAGTGCTGATTTTGTCACCTGGATAGAGTTTCGTATGTGCAGCAGACAGAATTTGTTCAGGATACTTTGACTGAGATGATCTGATGCGTGTGACGCAAGACTTCTTTACTTCCTTTATTCACGGCAGCATTCTGTGGTTAGCCGTCGCTTCAGAAAAAAAAAGTGTCCTCTTTCAGACTGTTCCTTTGATTGGTGTAATATTTTCATGGAAGTGCCACTTGCTGCCAGGCAGCAGACAGCATGACGTCATTCTCTTTGTGCTGCAGCATTGTGTTGCCGACTGTCTGTAATTTGTCTGAAGAGCTGCCAGCAGTTTGATTTGTCTGTCTGCCCGGTGTCTGTCTGCCAGGAATCCCAGCCTGGCACTGCGCCCAAGGACATCATTTGTCATCAAAGGGTGAATGCAACAATGTCAAGCTAAAATTGAAAGATGTTATATATCGCAGTATATAATTGCTCATAAGTTATATGATCCTTGCAGATTCAGCAGGACCGTTGCAGGGCATGTTGTAAGACTATGCACGACATTCACAGTCTTTCGAAGTCTTTTTGGTAAATTTCTTAGATCAGAATTGAAAATTTGCCAAACAGTAAGTGCTTTTCTCAAAACAAGTCGTGCAAAGAGCAAAACATCAATGGTTCCCCTGCAAAAGGCATTTTCTTTCTCAAAATCCTCAGTTCATCTCTCATAAGTAAATATTTGTGTCACTGAACATCAGTGCCAACTGTTTAGTCATGTTGGCAATATAAGAGTGTACTCTGTAGGGAGATGTTGTGATATAAACTCCAGAAAAGATTTTGATGACAATTATTCTAAAGAGTTTCATACATGCTTTAGAGAATCTCGGACACAGCAGAGAATTGTATGTAGTCCATTTGCATGGATGTCGCAAAGCATTTGCAAACTGTTCAGAGAAATGAGAAATTGCTTGGTTGATCTGCACAGTTGACACAGTGATGTAAAAATTCAACAGGTAGTTTATAAAAATGAAATTCTGAACTGAGAAAGCAACCTGGTGGAAACACCGTAATACCCACAACTGGTGAGAAAACAATTGGGCAAAGGCTTGAAAGCTAGATAACTAGCTAGCTAGATAGATAGCTAACTAGATAGATAGATAGATAGATAGATAGATAGATAGATAGATAGATAGATAGATAGATAGATAGATAGATAGATAGATAGATAGATAGATAGATAGATAGACTTGCATTAAGATTATACAAAAAAATAAAAACATACAAAAAGATAAAAACAGATAAAATGAACAGACTGCATCAAATAATCTGTTAACAGGATATATCTCAATAATTTAGAGAATTAAGAATATCCCAAAACAAAAAAAAGTTAAAAACAAATATAAAGAGCAGCCTGAATCAAACAGGATGTGTCTCAATAATTTTGGCCGGCTGGTGTCTGGAGGTCACATGACTCGAGCCCTACTTGGAGAAGTTATCATTCTTTGCTGTCTTTCCATGTGCGCACTGTTGCAATGGAAGGCTTATTCGTCTGAAACCTTGCCCACATGATCGTCCTGTTTACAGTTGTCTGATTTTTGCTTGCGGGCGCAGAGTTTATAGTCAACACGAGACACAACAGCTGTCCCTTTCTGGAGGTAATGGAGAGTTTCCCGCTTGTCACCACTTTTCAGGCTGGTGGTGCAGATTTGAAAACCCGTTTATTCATTAGCTTCGATGCGACAACTGCCCCTGCTGTTGTTGGGTTGTACCGATCGAGAGCAATCTCTCACCACTACTCGCTTCTCAAAGGGAAACCTAAACAGCCACCCTGCATGACCTGAAAGGCTTCCCATTGTTGAGGACAATAGCGTGATCATTCCTGTGTTGCAGGTGGCCAGGAGCCTCCTGCTGAGCCAGGGAGAATCCCAGAGTCAGCACATTAGCTTGTCAAAGGAGCAGATTAGGCAACCGGGGATGGCTGGAGGGAAAGAATCCCCACAGAGACCCCCATGTGATAGCTTTCCAGCTGTAAATTCGTATAATTAACTAATGTTGACTAAAATGTGTGAAAATGGCACCAAATTATTCATCAAAGCATTAATAACAATGTGCTGGATATGTGGGAATTTGTTTGTTTATCAATGCCAGCACATGTTTATGTATACTGTATTATCATACAGTTAACGGCATATATGTTGAGTAATGATAAATTCACGGGATGAACTTGGTTGTTCTCATGATATTCAATGGAATAATTTAATAACTTTCCAACGAGGGGTGCACAGTGATCAACTGATTAGCACGTCCGCCTCACAGTGCAGAGGTACAGGGTTCGATTCCGGCTGCGGCCTTCCTGTGTGAGGTTTGGATGTTCTCCCCGTGCCAGCGTGGGTTTTCTCCGGGTACTCCGGTTTCCTCCCACATTCCAAAAACATGCATGGCAGGTTAATGGAGCTGTCTAAATTGTTCCTCGGTGTGATTGTGAGCATAAATGGTTGGTTGATCTATCTGCACCCATCAGGGGAAAAAAATGATTTAAAACCATTCACAGTTGGGGCTGACTTAACTTCCGTTGGCAACTTATTCCATTTACATGCAGCATAACAGTTAAATGCTGCTTCACCATGTTTTCTTTGAAACCTGGGCTTCACTAATAGACATCAGAGTCCTACTGTATTTCTATTCAATTAGCATTTCAGTATTCAGTTGTCTTGGATCTCCAGAAATATTCACAAAAAACTCTCAATGGCCCCTGAAACGGAAAGCTGCGTGAGCAAACAAAAGTAAGATTGAAAAAAAAACCCCAAGACTAAGAGTTAGCTGGAAATAAACAAAGATGACCTCCTCCTTTACAGCAGCAAAGGTAGAGCTGCTTCAGAGGCTCGAGGTGGGAGTCCAGCCAAAACTTCACAGCACATTTGTTTGGCCTTAGAAATCAATCAATCTGTCTTCGTATGAACTTCCCGAGAAAGACTGACCCAGAAACACTCGCTCAGCTTCTTCACTGATTATGTTGAGTTTCTTCTCAGCAGGACTCAAACAGCCAGCAGTTGCCGACGGGCGAGTGAAAGGGCAAAAAGACAAAGAAATGTGTTGGGGTTTTTTCACTTGCCATATGGGACGGCCTACATTAAATATGAATGTTCATCCATATGTTGAATTTTTTCCCATGAATATTTAACACATGCAGATATGTGAGCTTTACATTGTCTCACATCACCCTCCATCGCCCCATGTGTCTTTTTTTCCACCCCTCTTGCCGCAATCAATAAATGATAGCACTTGACAATCAAAAAGCCTGCCAGGATGAAACCAAATCAAACATCTTTCACTGACCACCTGAATCCAAACATGAAAGAGCAATGCCACTCCAGGACGGAAATATTGATCAAGCGCCATGGCGCGGCGTGTTGACTTCAAGTGCAAGTGAGCGCGTCGTGCGCTCACGCTGTGGTGAGACAGACGCCGGGGTTATGTGGAGGTAGGGGTTACAGGTTCAACCTCCTCGCAGCTGTGGAGTGAAGTCTGAAACTTTCACAGAGATTCAATTCATCTTTGCTTGCTACATTTTCTCCACCCCGCCGCTGCGTACATACAATAAAACAATAGAAGTTGGCTTGCATCTGGCTTAAAAACACTTTTTTTAAAAATGCCCCGAGGATGTGATTGGTGCGTGGATTTTGTTTGATTTTCATTATCCAAATTGTCTCCCACATGAAAGAGGACCCTTCCCCTCGATTAATAATTGACATTTTATGACTTTCCCTTCTCCTCGTGCCACGCGCGCGCTTTGATGCGAGCACTGTTCTTTTATCAGCGTCGTGCAACGTATTGATCGCCTCGCAGATAAGCACAATCAAAGGGATCCCTCGTGGGGGAGTCAACACATGGTCACATCACACTCCTGGAATGTGCTTGGGACTCCTTGTTTGGCTCATCCTGTCTGAGAGGCACTTTCTCTGGGTTAAATATTCACAGACAATAACAAAGCTCTCGAAAGGGGAGGGAGTTGGGGATTCCGAGTTTATTGAAAAACAAACTCAGCCCTTCAAAGTGGCATTTCTTTTACAGGTTGTCCTTCGGTTTTCAAATGAGTTCCATTCATCACGTGCGCTAACGCAGTCGCAAATTTGGGCATTACAGTAAATGTTTGGATGACAAACACTTCCAATCCAATGAAAAACAGGAAGCATGCCGTAACTGTGTGCGTGTGGGCTTTCTTGGGCCAAGTGATGACACATTCTTATGCCTATGCACGCTCTAGTTCATTGTGTGCTGTTTGTAATGTGGAAACCTCATATTAATCTAAAGGGGCCATCGCAACCTGGGGAATCCTCTGTAGCCTCCATTTCCATTTTCCGATCCGCTTTATCCTCACGAGGGTCACGGGCGTGCTGCAGCCTATCCCAGCTGTCCTCGGGCAGTAGGCGGGGGACACCCTGAAATGGTTGCCAGCCAATCGCAGGGCACACATAAACAAACAAGCATTCACGCTCACACTCACTCCTTGGGACAATTTAGAGTCTTCCATTAACCTGCCACGCATGTTTTTGGAATGTGGGAGGAAACCGGAGTACCCGGAGAAAACCCACGCAGGCACGGGGAGAACACGCAAACTCCACACAGGAAGGCCGGAGTCAGAATCGAACCCTGTACCTCTGCACTGTGGGGCTGACGTGCTAACCAGTTGCCCACCGTGCCGCCCATCTCTCTGTACATGAAAACATGCAAATACTGTACATCATTATCTGTATCAAAACATGCCTGGGTGGGTATTGAAGTAAGTGCTGTTCTGCAAAAAAAAAAAAAAATAAATCCCTCCAGGGTGTAAAGATTAATCATTTCATTCTTTGATTCCGTATTTCTTCATTGCCTGAGGAGGAAGTAATGCTTTTGTTGTCAAATCGGTTAATCTGTGATGAGAATTTGACAAAACTTTTTGGATTTCAGTCTTCATCTTCAGATCGGGTGGTACATTTTTGTTGCAAATTGGGTCTAAGCTATGGGGGGTGGAAATCATGACTCCAAGCCAGTAGCTGTCAAAAATCTTCGGCGGAGATCTGTTTTTTTGTGGTTCTTAGCACTGAGCATCAATTCCTTCCTGGCTGCGACTTGATGTCGTTTTTATTCTTTTTTGCTTCAGATCTTTCGTTTATGATCTTGAACGAACGGGTCAGCAGCCAAAGCTCAACTATGTGAATGGCCAAGCTCCGTAGACCACTACACAGTCTGAATCTAGTTTACATTCTCTGCCTATTCTTTTGCTGCACTCCTTCCATTGAGGTCAGCCGGTCTCTACGGTCCCACTTAAAATTGTCCAGCATTCCGGTTAGAAAACCACACACTCGGGCAGACTAGTGGCAGTGTGTGTGTTTGAATGGCCATTGTGGTTTCTTCCCTCCTTTAGTTTGTGTTCAAAATTGGTTATTTGGCAGTTGTCAACTTCAGCACTTTCTGCTCACCACACCACAACCTACAACGCCAGAGAGAGTTTTTTTGTTTGTTTGTTTGTTTTCTCTCCATTGGTTTGGGTTTCCAGCCAAATACGACGCTATTGATTATGATTAAAAAAACAAAAGCAAGGGGGGGAAAGTCCTACCGAATTAGTAGCTAATACCGCAACAGCACCAATCTGTGCGTAACACGCAACAGCGACACATAAATAAAGTCAGCATGAGGTAGTACTTAACTCCACAGCTACGCTAGACATGCCTTATAAATCCCGGAGATTTACATAATCCATCTGGATCAATGTAACAACTGTTTGTAACTCTGTTTATGCCTTCCACATAAATGCTTTTCATACAGCCTGCGCCTCGCGCGGATTTGAAGGCTGAGCAATCGATGTGCCATTCGACACTCCGAGATCAATCGCCGAAAGCACTTGCAACAAAGCGCGGCGCGCTCATAATGAGCACCTCCTATTAAATGAACATATAATGGCCACATAAGAAAAGACGCAGTCCATTGTCTGCGGTCAACACTTAGAGACCATTAGCAGTAATGTAAAAGCCGGCCATCTTTCCATCATCGATATCAGATAAGTGGGCCGCGGCGTGAATGGCGAGGGCCCGTTCCCTGCTACGATTCTCGCCAGGCCGACGCCGCTGCCGTTGTGGACGTCGGGTCCGATTGACGGTGCTTTTGTTTTCCGCGGATTAACTAATCTGACTTCATGCCTGTTCACGAGGGGGTTCGCGTAACAACGGCTCGAGGTCACTCCGCCCTTGTGACCCCTCCAGGCAATGGATGTGCTCCCTCTCAGGCAGGTCTTATACTTCTATGACATATACTTTGACACCCTCTCCGGTCCACACGGCCGGAATGTAAATTTTTAATGAAATATACATTAAGGAGCATTCACGGGCTGATACGTGATGTTTTCCTCCCCCGCAGCTAATATTTCAGGAGCTTGTACATTGCATCAAGACTGACTGATTGATTTTCTATCAGGCTGCTTTTCTTAAATGAATAATTCAGTGCTATCGCTAGAGACCAAAGTATGCTCGTGACACCTTCAGCATATTCCTTTGCACCCCACTTTGTGTTTGATGTTCAACGTTAGCCCCGTGGACTTGGAGACAGACTAGACCAGACGGTTCTCTATATCATATAATTGTGTCGGTCAGCTGTTTGCGTGAGAATCATGAGGCGTTTGCAGGTCGACTTTCTCTCCCAGCCTCCTGTCTGTGCAGAGAAACGAGAGACGACAGCGTCTGAGGTCACACACTGATTACTTGTCCCCACACGGGGTCAAATGACTCTTAAATGCTTTGTTTACACTCCTTCGACCACGTCCAGCCTGTGACCCAAGTAAAGTGAGCCATTAAGGTTGCATAAAGCTCCTAAGAAACGTGTTCGCTGTTAATAAATCTGATGTCGCGCAGCGGTCAAGGCGAAACTAACAGTGAAGGCGCAAACATCGTTAGTTCTTATCAATGCCCTGATTTGCCATTTCATTAGGTACAACTGCACAGTTTAATGAGATCTCATACAAGATCAATATCAAAAGCTCCTTTGCAAAGATAATGACAGTTCCACTGAGCCTGATAATCGTGTCCGTGTCCACTGTCCAGCGGTGTGGGACCGCACCGCATCATATTGAAGGGGAGATTTCAACATTTTTGTGACCTCAGGGCATTGTTAAAGACATGAATGCAAAAATTCTGCGTTTTTTGATGTCGAGGTTTGCTGGTGTAATGCACGTATTGCCCGTATGCATTGATCCCTTTCATGCACCCTGTAACCTGGTAACACGATCAGATATCCACTGTAATAATTGCTGTCCCTGAAAGGGTTCATAAATGATATCATTGAGAGGAATTCCATTGACGTGAAATGTTTAGTCATTTGTTTCCAAAGAAAACAAATAAGGATGCTTCACATATTAAAAAAATAATAATAATAATTTAATGTAATGTTTTTATTTTATTTATGTATTTTTATTTATTTATTTATTTATTTAGTTAGTTATTTATTTCTTTATTTATTTATTTTCCGGGAGCATCTCCCCTTTCAGCTGGCTCAAGTCCGAGAATTGGACAAACCAGCGCTGGGTAATTACCGGGTAGCCATACCAGTGTTAAGTAAAAATTGCAAAGAATGGCTCTTAAAAGGATTTGCAAATCAGACAAACACTATCCTGCCAATGAGATTAAACTATCACAAGGATTAAAACCTCCGTTTTTTTTTAAATCTCTACACTGTTTGTTATTAATGGTTATTCTTTGGGGATTACTTGGTGGTGCATTTCAAGTGGCCTCACTAATTACAGAGTGCTACTCCTACAATTATGCTAATACGAATTGAGAGCCCGACGATATTAAGAACACATTATAGTCCAACCCGAAATGAAAAACTGAACATTATAATCCACATCCTCAGTGATTGCCTGACATTTGTTTTGAGAATATACTGTTTGCAATTCCCAAAATTACCCGAGGGCTCTTTTGCTGATAATGCATCACAGGACATCATTATCGCTAAATATACTCCCGGGTAGCAGGATGTGTTTAGAAGCATGATATTGATAATCTAACTGGATACTTGGCAAATTTTCCATAAAACCTCAAAATTTAAATGCAGCACAGAATGTATGATTCCTATTTGTGCAGACAAAGAAAAGTGTACACCACTGCGGTAAAGTGAGGCGACTCTCTAAAAGCAGGTGAAAGTTACTCGCAAGGTGCAAAAGACAGTTTTTAATTGTTATTTGCCCTCTGTGCCCGGAAGGGGAGACGAGGGGGGGTTAGCATTCAGCATTTTAGCTGCGGAATAACCTCACCGTGAACGATTGCCACTTGTGCAGAGATGACAACCTGACACTGTTTGCTCACCGTCAAGCCGACTGAGCTGCAGGACACTTGAAGGGCGTGAGTCACTATATTCAGTTTCACCTGCATGACAATAACAAAGGCAGATGGTGGCCCGAGTCATATTTGACATCCAGCCTCAGTCACCTGAGGCAGGTGACGTCACCGTGACCCCAAGCTGATGACCCAGCAGCCAACTGAGACGTTTTTTTGTGAGGATAAAGGATTAGCACTTGTTTGCATTTCGCTGCCCTTTGAACCTGAAACAACTGAAAAGAAAATATCTTGCATGAAAGGCCCATCTTGTCAAGAAAGCAAAAGAACCGAGGCGTTACCTCACTTCAAAGGAGGTTGAGTCACTCGCCTGAGCCGCCTCTCACACGGCCGTTGATGCACGCTCCTCCTATATTACGAACCATTTATCTTCCAGAATGACTTCAGAATTTTTTTTTCCCCCTCCTACTGTAACTTTTGTCCTCTTAGGTGAGGCTTTCTCAGCCTCCTCAATAACAAAGTGTGATTAAATATGAATGCTAAGTGTTTTGGTGGTTGCAGCCCAAAGCTGAAACCGGATCCATTGTGGGCCACAGGCAGCATAATTAGTAGCTGATGATAGATGTCATTAATGGAGCACACAAGGCTCTAAGGCAGGCCTCCGATACTGCGCCAGCCTCTGAACCATCCAGTTAATTAAGTTGCAAATAAATAGATATTACTCCAGCTGCTGGTTGTGATTGTAATCAGCTTTGTACGCATTGTCTAAGTGATTAAATATTAAGCCGTTTGTGACATTTACTTGATGTTCCCTGTCGTCGAACCTCTGGCGATATCATGTTGAAAGCATGATGAAAATCCAGCAGAAAACCAGATCACCATTTCAAAGCCTTTGAAGGGCCAAGCACGACGCCTTTAATGGCAGGGGGAAGGAAAAAAAAAACCTTTGTGTGTGCTCCGAAGATTTGGAGGGCTCTTTGGGTTGTTATAACCCCGGTGGGAGATTGACACATTCATGATGAGAGCTTTCCAAGTTTTCATCCGGCGCTTCTTTGCAGAGCGGCTTTGGCAGAGTCATGTCCACAGCTGTGAGGACATGCCCACTTTGAGGCTGCGGGGCTTTAATGTGCCGGGCTAGCATTAAACAGCCCCGGCTTTCTGATGATGCGGTCAGCTCCCACGCAGTTATCCAGTCGCGCGTTCATGCGAGTTCGCGCGCGTTGATCGTTTGCGTTGTTGATCATTCTCGTAGTCCAACACAAACTAAGCAAAGCCGCATGACACCCAGCCAAGACTCGTTAAGTTTCTCCAGATGACTCCCGCCGGCGAGGAGCCTCATCTCGGAGAAAGGAGTATGCGTTTTGAATCGATTGCTCTCGCCTTACAGATGAAAGTATCAGCGGCTGTCTGTGAACTGCTGAACTAGAATGTATCCGATTCATGATATCAAATACACTGGATCACGCGTGGCTCTGCGACGTGATGGCAGCCTGCGGAGAAGATCAAACCGCTGACTCCCAAATGAGGGTCAGTGGATGCAGAGCAGTTAAAAGTACTCAACTTTTTTTTTTTTTTTGCTTTGTCAAATCCAACAAAGAAGGACCTCCATTTGTTGCAGCTAAGAAATGACTCGAACAATAATCTGTAATCTACAGAGTGTTCAATGTGATTAGGGGCCGTTTACGCGTTGTCAACTTCAAGATTGTTTTGGCCGTTCATTCCAATCCAACAATGCAAACATTTTTAATGACCATGGGGTTTTTTCATGCATTATTCTTATCATGGGCCAGCACAGTGGAATACTGGTTAGCACGCGCAGAGGTCATGGGTTGCACGTTGTCCCCGAAGGATGTCGGCCTCAGAAATCTCGTCGGGCCCAGATGGACAAACTTCAAAGCAAGAGGGAATCAAGTGATTGAGTTCCCGCTCTTTTATTTTGTTATCCCTTATACATTTGAAACCCGAAAAGGCTACTTGAGAGGGGGGTCGTTTGGCCATACGGGGACGCGTGGTGACCCGGCACATACGCCGAGGTGGCTGCCTCGTCTTCTCAGTTACACGGCTCAGATCAGCTGGCATGACTTCATAACTAGGCCATGCTCCTCAACTTCACAAGAAAAAGAGGCAGAAAGACCCTGCCTGGCGCCTGCTCTCCCCACTACTTTATCATTCACTCCATCTTCACCTGAGAAGACCCGTGAGGCGGGTGGGTGGGGGGGGGGGCGAGTACTTTTTTAAGCTCCAATTTACTCAGCAACCACTCCAGACTGTTGCTAAATACAAGTCATAAACACAATATGTTACACGCGAGCCTTGCATGTCAGAGTCTTAAAAGTTGCAACAGTTAATAGTCTTAAAACGACAGATCACTTTGATGACGCAATAACAAACCTAATCCCATAAGAGGTTTAACATTTATGCTTACTGTATATGGATCTTCGCGTCAGTGTGTGCAAACATTGCAACAAAGATTAACATGCGGTCGCCTCCTCCCGCGCTAATCTGACTTTACTGATCCCGATCATGTAATATTACCGAACGCGAAGAAAAACCAATGCGAGGAACGAGATTACTATCGTGTTGTTGTTTTGTGTTGCTCATTAAGTCAAGAGGAATGTCCGGAAAACCAGAGGCGCAAAAACCCCTTGTTGTTCTCAGGTCACTGCTCCAGTGCCATCTCTGCCATTGGGTCAGTGTGCCACTCACGTCTCATCTAACAGACCAGCAGGCGGGATGCCGTTGCCATGGTTGCCATGCAGCTTGTCCACGGCGAGCAAATGAAATCCCCTCTCTTTCCAGTTTCCAGGCAGGATTCCCCGCTTTGTTTGGATGGGGGACGGTGCACGTGTGTGATGCACGTGCCCGTCTAGAGAAGGAGATATCATGAGGGAGAATAGACATTTGAGGTTACAGGGGAAGTAGGGCGTGTGATTGTGCAGCCATGTGTGTTTCTGCATATGCATGCGTGCGCGCACAAAGTGTGCTTTGCGCAAGCGTAGCTGTTGGGCAACAACGCTCTGATGTCACGTAAACTGATGCCTGCCCGGTCGGTCTCTCCCAGGCATCCCGGGCGGCGACGTGAACCTGTTTGTGCGATGTGGCGCTCTCCCATAAAAACACATGTCAAAAACGGTGTCGGCATGCTCTCAGCTATTTATTATTCATTAAGTAATATGGGTTAGTGAATTTCAATGTTTTTAAAAGAGCCTGCTGTCAGAAACACGTCAAATAAATCTATTTATATAACGCTAAGAGGTGGAAGGACTTCATCTCCAGTCGGTTCATTACTAATGGATGATGTATTGAGTTGCAGCAAGCGTTGCCTTCCAGCCAATACTTTCTGCAGCAGTTGCCAAATGTTAAAAAAAGAGTCGAACGCGCGATAAATTCATCGGGTTTCTTTTCTTATGCTTTGTGTGCTGACATCAATGCTCTGTGCGTTTTTGTTATTTGATTTGGTCGAATGTCAAGACGTTGCCACGTAGGAATGAATTCATTGCCAGCTGTTGATTAGACAGGAAATGTTCAAAGTAAAATGATAACATTCTTGGCTGTCATACAAAAGAAGTTGCTGCCGACTCGTCAAGTGCTGACGATAATACATGATCTGCATTGCAGTGATCTATTGAAAAGGCCAATTCCCTCCAGTCACGTGTTTTCTTGACAGTCAGCTGGAGCTCCTTTGTTGTGCTCAAGCACAAAGGGAAGCTGCAACGAATGCTTGCGCATCTTTTCTTGTTTACAGTGATCGCCCATGCAAGAAGTGATCAGCTTCCCAATATCTCAGTGGACGAGGAATCCAATCATTTCTTCCCACAACGCGTACGCGACTTTTGGTGGGATCAAAGTACAAATCTCACGGTATGTCCAGCGTAAGAAAGACAGAGGAGGCAAGGACCCATGACTTCTCAAACAGCTCTGGTGGAGGGGACGGCCTAGATAAAGAGCACAGGAGTTGGGGGAAGGGTCTGTGGGAGAATGCAGAGGGTGAGAGGACCAGCTGGCCATGGAGGTATTGATCAGTGCTTGTCCTATAGGGAGGGGTGACCAGCAACACCTGATCTGCAAAACAATACTGTACTTGAATCGGCTCAGTGAGGTTGCTGGTTAAATGTCAAAATACACCCGCTGGTCACAAGTTAGGTGAACCTGCAGAAGCTGACCATTCCAGTCAACATGGATCATTTGGAGAAGTGGACATTTTGAAACAGCCCTAAGACATTTCTTTTTGCACTTATCTTGATTAGTAAGCGAGAGTTAGGGCCAATACCAGCTGAGTTTGGGCAAGAGGCCCGGGTACACCCGGGAGTGGTTGGCAGCTACTCGCAGGGCTAATTTATCATATTCACACTCTTTTCTTGCCAAAGGACAATTCAGCCTTCAATAAACCTTCAAACACTCATGTTTTTGGAATGTGGTTAGAAGTCAGAGTACCCAGGAAAAAAAAAGCACACACATTAGCAAAGGCAGAACAAGCAACCTCCCCACATGCAGTAGTATTTTATTTTATATTTCTGGAGTGGTATTGGGGAATAAAGTGACAAAAAAGGGAGAAATGCTTGGATTCAAGTACTATTTTTTCTTTTTTATAAACCAAAACCTTTGTCATTTTTACCTAGTGCCACTCAACGACCCGTCATTGTCGGGTAACATTGCAGCAACTTGTTAAAAATAGGTGTATGAATGTTAAGATAAATAGTTTTAATCATAACAAATAACAATACAGAATCGCTGCGCATGTTTGGGACCAGATGGGGATAGTAGCGTCGAGTTGTAGAGGCGTGCTCGACCTCGCGTGAGAGTGGGAATTTCCCGTCCACGTGTCTGAATACGCGATGGCAGAGGCGGGATCACAACAAACTCCACGATTGGTTACGGCGAAGGACTCTTAAAGGGAAGTGCTGCGACCCCGCCCGGTTCCACAGGAGTTGACCGACATAAAACCGTGCGTCTTTAAGAGCGCCTATTGACCAAGTTGGGGAGCCCCGCCCCGGCGGCGGAGTTTGTTTTTTTGCAGCTGACGTCGCGAAATGAAATCGGCTTGTAGCAGTTTTCCCCACAGAATGGAAGTTGTCGTGGTGAAGATACGGGCGATACTTGGTTGACCTGGTCGGATATTAACGTCGGTTCACCTTTTTTTTCTTCTCTCTCCGGTGAAGTTCACATTAACAAGGAAGCCTGCGTAACGGGTAAGTTCCTTATAATACACATTGGCACCTTTTTTTTTTTACATGGCGGCAAGCCGGCTTTTATATACATTAACACCTAAATGCTTGCTCGTCTCCTGTTTAACCGACTTTACTCTTAACATCGTGCCAAAACCGAAACCAAGATTACAATATGATTCACTGCCTTTCCTGTAAGAACACGTTAAAACAATAACTACGGTAGAGCGACCTGGTGTACGGGTTTTACTCACATCAATTACAGCCGAATGATTATTAAAAACAATAAACCATCTACGAGATGCGTTTCTTGTAAGACCTTGAAATGTGCACTTCACTTTCGAGGGGTCAGTATCTGTATGGCTATTTTGTGTCACTATTTTTATGTCATATATACACATACAATGGGACTGTTGCCGTTTTAATTTGATCATGATAGTGGCGCTCTGAGAGTATAAATAAAGTGCACAACCCCCACCGCCTTCCCTTGACTGCATCGTGTTACAGCAGGGGGAGCCATGACACAAATTCTGCTCACTGCACTGCAAAGAGCAACTCAGGTTATCTGGAAGTTGTTTTTTTCCCCCTGGCTCATCCGAGTCCTCTGTGGTCCTTGCCATAAGTTTGTTTAACAAAGCATGGAGTGGTTTTACTCCCGAGTTGATTGTGAGGGCACACAGTTTACACTGTAAATTTGCATGATTGGGACGCAATCTTCTTGTGTGGGGTGAAGAAATAAATACTTGATGTCAAAGTGTTGGCAAGCTGACAGGCCAGAGTAGGGAGAGAGATTGAACGTTTTCCACCAAGACTGTCATTACTCTTTTGCTGTGAGCCCTAATTTGGTGGTGTGGTAGTAGTCTAACCCTGCATTACAACTCCATGTTGACTGGGGGATTAGCCGGTGAAGCAACTTTGTGATAACTCTTTGACTCCCGCACCGACTCAGGATTGCGTGCAATGAATCATTGTCACGGAAGAATAGCGCCATTTGCCGGCACGGTTTTCCATCAGGTTGTTTACGTGTGAAATTGTACACCGATAACTGCCTTTATTACCTTCTGTGCCGGATTGTTACAAGTTATGGGCGGGGTCAGCATGGACAAAAATAAAAATATCTTTCATTTACCTCAGAAGCCAATCTTTGACCGCAGTGAACTGTGCGGTTTAAACAGTGAAAGGAACAAAACGATCATCTCGCCACAGAGGCAGGCCTCATCTCTTACCCAGCTTGTCCGTTGTGGTTTTATTGATTGGAGCACACACATTATAAACCAGACAGGTTGTCTAGTGTGAGTGTATTCGAACGGCGTCTGATAAAATCAGCAAATGACCGTGCGTCCTCAGTGTGGGATCCATCTCATATTTCCCTCTCTTTCCCCCATTTAACCTTTTAGTGTGCTCAACGTGTAGCGTCCCCGCATGGAGGATGAGGAGGATGATGTGTTTGAGCCAGACCCCCACTGCTGGCGCACCACATTCAAGGAGATAAAGTGCGAGGAGCGGGTAACACAGACACCTGGCCCCGTCCCGGCATCAAACAACGGCATGCTGCCCTGTGGAGTCGCAGGGGAGCCAAGACCACTCTTCTACGGTGAGTCAAAGCTAAAAAATCACCAAAAAGGAACCGTGAGGGGATTGTTTCCTTATGCATGCCACACAGTTGTAAAATCAGAAGCCTGACGCTTTCATGTGAGGAACGGGAAAGTGTGTAGTTGCGCTGATGTGACCTGTGGCGCCTGATAGTCGTGATCAGGGCCAGTTTTTATGGCGCGTGTGGAGTGTACCCAGCTGCTTTGCTATTCAAAAGGCGCCAGGCTGCCTTTGTGACTGAGTGGACAAGATGACAGGGGTGACTACCTGTGTGAGTAGGCTGTAAGTGATTATCAGCGACAGCAAAGTTTCAATGGCACCATATACCGTATGTGTAATCATTGCCGGGTTGCTCCGTAGTGACGGTAGAGAGCGACTTTAGGTGAGTGTGACTTTTAACACCGTAAAATGACTCATTGTGATTGGCTCCGGAGCAAATACAGCAGCTGTGAAAGTTCACTCCGAAGCCAAGCAGGCTGACATCTTCTGCAGTTCTTGGCAAGTCGTTCTGCCTGCCGTATCATCATCATTAACATCATCGCACACAGACACCGAGAAAAGCCCATCACGTCTCGTTGCCGCTTCATTTTCTGGACATTTTTTTAACAAAGACCAAATCTCGACCTCTCAACAGGTAACGCAGGTTTTCGATTGCACTTCCCGGCCCACTTTGAACTTGTTGGTGAACAGGAGGAGCGACTGCAAGAAAGCGACGACGGAATGGAGCAGCAACTCCAGCAGCAGCAGCAGCAGCAGCCCGTGGCGCGCAGCATAGAGGCCTGCGTCGGCCAGAAACTCCAGCTGATTGGAGACCAGTTTCATCGGGAACACTTACAGCTGGTGAGCGGGAATCAACGCAGGCACAAATAAGACTGGCGCGAGCGGCGACATTGTGTTGGATTGAACGGATACTCAGAAATACAGGACATGGTTCTTGCTCTATCCTGTCGCTGCTTTTTCAAGGAGCTTTTGAGTAAACAAAAGCTGAGCTTAAATGCTTAAGTGCTGAGCCCTTATGAAAATATCTATCATCTCAGTTGACAGAGTTAGATATTATGAGCTCTTCATTTGTTGCGGCGCAGACTTGCACCGAGAGCTTTTTCGCACGACTTTAATGAACCGATTTAACAACGTTAAGTGCCGATTTGTTAGGTGCGGCTGTGTGATGTAATTTACCCGATGTTATCGGGTCATTATCGTATTCAAGTTGAGTTTGTTATGGTGTCGCAGACAATTACTAATACAACCATCAACAAGCTGCGTGCAATTAGGAGCGCGCTTGAGTTTGAAAAAGTAGTCTTGCGTCACCTCTCGCACACTTTTTGTCGAGATCGGTGCCCCCTTTTAAATCCAGGAAAGCATTAGGGTATGTTGGAGCTAGTTTGCTCTCATTTATTGTGGTAGCTCCGTATTTGTTTTGGAGACGCTCACTGTGTGTGTGCATGCGTGCGCGGGTGTGTGTCCTCCCCCTCCTCCCAAGCCAAAGACAAGCTGAAGCAGGGCAGCCCTTCCCCCACCTCACCAAGCCCTCCCCTGCCTCCTCTTCCTGTTTATTACTCTCCCCTCTCCTGTTTTCTCTGCGGGCCTGCGATGTAGGCAAGTAGCACACGGGATGCTTGCTCGGCCTCGGCGCACTGTACTGTGGTCAGGGTGACACCGTCCACAGAGTCGCCGCGCTGCACAACATCACTTTTATGTGTGTTTGTGTGCTGGGTTGTAAAACTGTGACCCTGCGCTGCACAATCCTCCTTTGGTGATTTTTTGGGGGGGGCACGGCATAAGTGTCCTGTTGCACAACCGGTGAATCGTATATTTGAAGGCATAAAAAAAAAAAGAAAGAAAAGAAGCAGAAGTGGCGGGAGTGCGTAAACATGTAACCTGATACCGAACGCGTGAGTCCGAGGGGAGCAGCTGCGGTTCCAGGGAGTCTCCAGTCAGCCCCTTTACTGGGCGAGGAGCGGTCAGCTGAGAAACCATAATAAGACGTCTACACACATGCGGGTTGGGATGAAGGGGCGGGGGGGGGTGGTAGAACAGTCAATGAGGTTGTGAGGTGGTGGAGAAATTAACCTCAAATGACCAAGTACAGCACTAAGTTATAATTCAAATGCTCCAACAGTTAAAAAAAAAAAAAAGTATCATAAAAGTCACACCAAAACTGGAGTTGGAACCATCATCATGTGTCATCTCGAGAGACCTCTGCCTCTTTTTTTTTTAACCTTTTTGTGGGTAATGGAAAACAATGCGATGTGGTTGTTGAATATTGCGACAGCGAGGACGTGATGTTCAACATGTACCTCAAGAAAGCGTCAAGCCAACAGCACAGTATCGACCATTTAACACCTCCTCTTCTTCCGCCGATAATTCTTCTGTCCAAAAATATGTTCTCATGCGAAAATCAAGGTGCAGTTATTAGCGCTGCCGCGGCTCAGCAATGACTCACGCATGTCGACTCGTTAACAGCAAAAGAACCACCCGGATCTTATGCCGGGGGGCAATTGCAGGTAGCGGAGGAAGTGAGTGGCTTGTGTTGCCCTCGCCGGTTTGAGTAAACAGCAGTGAGGCCGCGATGCAGGTGAGCTCATCAGAATGACGAGGCCGCGCCGTGGTTAAGTCGGAACGTTGCCGCATGGGTGTGATTCATTAGGGCAGAGAACCGCATACCTACAGTTTGTATCCATGTGCGCGTTTGTCGTTCTGAGTGCGTGCGGCCCAGTTCGTTGGCTGACTGACCGTGGCGTAAAAAAAAAATTCCCACCAGTCAACAACGGTGTCAGCGTTCATCCATTTTCAATCCTGTCAGTGGGTGATTGCAGTTCTTCAGAACAGACACTTGTCCCTGAGCCGCCCAAGTGCTTGGACTGCCATCTGCTTGATGGATCGCGGGGGAGCCTTGCGGCTGTGAGAGGGGGGAGCCGGTGGCCCCCGTGGCAAAAGCAGGGATTAGGTAGCCAAGGAGTGCCGGAGGATGCTGACAGATAAATTGCTCTTCTGTCAGAGAGGGCTGGAGGGGACACTCGAGTCCCCAGAGGATCGCCAACATTAGCTTGCTCCGCCATTTGAGACACAGCGATAATGACAGTCACAATGGCAGGAAGACGGCTCCGGCTCGCGCAGGGCAAGGAGCGGAGTTGGGTTTCATCCCCGTGTTTTCTTTTTGGTCCTCTTTTTTTTAAGCACACCAATGACTCCTGGTGGTTTTGAAAGCGGGTTTGAATATTGCCTCGTGGGTGTCTGACTTTATCTCTGCTGTTTCAGCAATTTGGAGAAGGGAAGGAATAAAAACACAGCAAGGTGATTTGGATATCTACTTGTGGTGCTTTTTTTTTTTTTTGAGTTGTGCCTTAGCATCCAACGTCATACCGTTTATTTTTCTTGGGACTACTCATCTCCCCCCCGATGATAGTTTGCTCTTGGCCCGGAGGCGGCGCCTGCTTTGCCGCCCCGATAAGGCCAAGCTTGCGAGCAGCTGGCCCGATCGACAGCCCGCACGGGACACACCGATAAAGCACATCAGTGCGACGTCCGAGTGACGACGCCGAGCATCTGGCTAAACTCCGGTGTGCCGTTTGCCGGCTAAATTTAGAGCCTGGATTTTGACAGTCGTTGGCACGAGTTCTTTCGGAGTTTTGACAGCCCGTCGCACTTCTGTCTGTCTCAGAGTCTCTCTGTCAGCATGATGGAGTAAAGCGCAACAAGGTCACTCTCGAGGGAGGGTTCGGTTACTGTTTGTAGAGATGAATTTCCACTCATCTGGTTTGTAGTAAACACACTTGTGCGCCGTGATGAAGCCCTCTGGTTTGACTCCGTGTGATTGCATCTCAATCTACTTTTTTCCTTTTGTTATATCATATCATTGGCTGGAATGTGACGTAAATTTGGCCTGAACCCTTTCAGGGACTGCGGTTACGACAGTGGACAGCTCATCATGTTATCAGGTCGCAGGGAGCATCTTGATTTGGACGTTTTACGTCGATTGATGAACGGTGAAGAGATAACATGCCGAGTCACGTGTAAGATCCTTTGAACGGGACGTCAGCGAGATTCGGCACCTCATTGTATCGGATTTTCTGTCGAGCTCCCATGTCCTTTGTCGGCGCAGAAGATTTCTTCATTTTGTTCCCTCCACCAAATAACTGTGGACTTTTGTTTCAACGCCATCACGAAAGCAAAAGCAAAGTTGACCAAGCAGGGACATGTTAGCACTGATGTGTCATCAACTGCTCTGTTCTTCAAAGTGCCCCCGCACAAGGCGAGTCACACGGGACAAGAACTCACAACACTCCACAGGAATCTCTTCTTTTTATTTGACAGCAAATTGATGTCGTCCTCCGTGAAAGCAGACTGAATATTTTTGGGTTTGATCAAAATCAGACATTTGCCAACATCTGCTTTGACTTTGGAAAACAACAGTCAACAACATTATGGACTATTTCCACCAAAGCGGAATCAGAACAGATTGATATTTTTGTCAGTTTGATGTCCTTTTTAGAATAAAGAGAGGGAAATTGAAAAAACGGTTTCAAAAAAAGATTCATTCAGCACCCCCCCAAAAAAATGATCGTATTAATCGAGATTTCAAATCATTGTTAGTTGCCGCTGTAACCCGTTGCACAGTCCACCAGCTTGTAAGAGATGAAACGGCGTCTGTCATGCCCGTAGGCGGTACTTTGACAATGATTTCACAAAGGCACCTTACTGTTACTCGCAAAGTTGGCTTGCGTTTTGCACATTGCTGGCTTTCTTTCGCTTCTGACCGTGCACAGTGGAAACGTTTAAGGTCAGATTCGATCTGCTGAGAAAGCATTCGTCAACCTACTATTGATTCCGATTCCAAAATGTTTTTTGTTTCCAGTCGACATGAGAGAGGGCATTTTCTTGAGGAGATCAAGAAAATCGCAAAGAAATTTCTGACAAACTACACTGGACCATTGCGGGGAGAGTCAAAGCGCCCCCAAGACCTCCGCCACTTGAAGTCTTGTTTACAACCCCTTTCGAGTCCGAAATGGCCGTCGCGTTATCAGCCCGCGGCGGCGTCTGCCTTTCGTCCAGAGATGAGCTGCCGCTCTGCTACTGTACCTCTCGCGTGCTGAGACGTCTTTCCCAGAGGCTCCCTGCCTCTCATCAAGAACTCCCTAATCCCATTTGGCGCAATTATCTTATCTCAGCTTCTCAATAGCTGAGATAGTATTATCCCGCTAATCGCGCACACAATCCAATTGGCTCACAAAGCCTCCTCCTCCTCCTCCCCCTTCCTCCTCCTCCTGCCCAAAAGATTACAAAAGCGTGCACACATTTACAGGACGACTGGGAATATCTGCGTAGAAGGGGAGGATTTTCACTCGTTGTGCAAATGTCAGCTTTTTTTTTTTTCGGTTTCGTTTTCGCCGGCGCAACCTTTCCACCGTGTACATTGACGGTCAGCAAACACAAATTTGTGTTTATAGCCCCTGGCTATTTATAACCCGCCGCTTATTGATTGCGTTTCACTTGAGTGCCCCGCCAACGCCGGTCTCGATGTTTGTTGTTGCAGTATCATCGAAACCAAAGGATCCGGGGGCTGCCGTGGTGGCGTCTGGCCACGGCCGTGCTTGGCCTGCTTTTCGACACGGGCTTCTTGGCGGCGGACGAGGCGGAGCAAGACGGAGGTGAGACGGTCTTCCACCTCGTGTCTTGTTTTAATCATCTCCACGAGGAACTGGACTCCCGATGGCACTGTCGAATCTTAACACGGGTCTGTTTGCGGCGGGGAGTGGTGGCACGGTGGACGCGTGGAAGGGTTTTTCAAAAGGTCACCGCGGGACGGAGACAAACGACTTTTATACAAAGGGGTTTCTTTTCAACACGATGCCATGATGCCCAGAGATTCCTCTACGGGACAATGTTCATATTTTGCTATCCGTGTGGTGTAGTAGTTTTGTACAGTACATTAGTTCTGTTTTTTTTTTTTTGCACTTCACAATGTATCCATTTTTGATGACCTCCACAGATCCTTGGAATGCCTTATTCAATGTTTTCTGCCATAAAGAGTATTGAAAGAATTTTACATGATGGTAGATAACAAAAGGAAATGTGGTGGGCTTTTTTTTTTTTTTTTTTTTAACCTTTGTGAAATGTTTCCAGGTAACCACTCAAGTTGATTTATAATTTCCAAAGAGGCAACTTCTCAGAAAACGCGTTTTGCACCTCACTGAATGGTTACATTTTTTTTCTTTAATATGGTTTGAACTCGTCATGTTCCTTTCTTACTCATTCATTTGCTGTAATAACGTTTCTGTACATGACTGCCCATCAAGAAAAATATTTTGTTCAACTACAGTATGTACACGCTACTGTACATGTCGCTATCCCCTGAGGTATCGGGCGAAGTTTGCAAACGTTAATAATTGCTCACTTGTCAAACAAACCTCTGTCAAGACTATTCAGACTGCAAGGAATATGAATTTTGGGCTCCATTTCCCTACCCGGCGCAACCAAAATTTGGGTATTTCTGCAGATGCACACAGCTTGGCACAATTTTAAAAGCGGGCGTTTTGCGGCGTTGTGAGCGTGAACACGGCTGACTCGATACGGCGCCAGTGGACGCAGCTTCTTTCATTCCCTTTCAAATCGGCCCGCGCAGAGTTTGACATGGCGGCGGCAGAAACCGATGAGATAAATTGCATTTTGAAGAAACAGGATCAAAGCAGACCTCCACGGCCAGATGATCCTAATTTAGCGAGGGAGATCACAGATCTGTTGGTGTCGATTGTTGGTGTCCATGTGCGATCCTCCTCACCAGCCCCAAAAGCCCCGCAGCTGCGATTTATAAAACAAAATAAAGATCTTAATAACAACACATGCAATGAATTGATTTCCGCAGTGACTCAGGCGGTTCGCTGCATGCTGTTGTCTTATGTATGAAATATGATGACCATCAACCACACACGTCTGTGGCACCCAAATCGCATTTTACGACCTGAGGCAATACTTAGATGTGCTTCCAGCAGGCGTAAAGTTCAGAGAACTTTCAGCCACCAAATTGTCCAAAAACGCTAAACGAGGTTTGCACTGGCACAACAATGGAGATGCGCCAGTTTTTACGAATATACAGCCCTATGAGTCTATCAAGTGTTTTACGCTGTATGGATAAAAGTCTTACCACCTACGGTAACTCTCTCATTCACGGAGGGGGTCTGCCGGGACTTATTAGGTTCCCTGTATTTTCATTCTACGCTTCCAAATGCATTAGCAACAGTTTGGGAAGATCCTTTTCGGTTCCAGCAGAACTTTGGAATAAATTCGAACCACCCTCTATATCCACCATCGGCAACCTTTGACCTCCCAGACACACTCCAAAGTCTTCCCCCAAAAAGTGAGATGTTTTCAAGCCGCACAAGCGACACCCACGTTTTCCTCTTTTGCTTTTCTGTGGGTGTAGTCCACCTGTCCCAATATTTTTGTCCATACAGTGTATCAAGCCACCTGCCGTAAAACTGCCCAATGACGGATACAAAACAGCAGTACCAGAGCTTGTAAAGATTTGTTGTTTTTTTTTTTTGTAAGTGCACTAAATGGAATCTTTCGTCAAGCCAATTGCGTATTTAGTGAGAGCACCAAATCCTTTTCCATCCTGTGTTGGTTTTATTTTTATTTTTGCTTTGTTCTCTCCGTGTTATTTGCAGACCTCCATGCCCTTGAAGTGGAGCTGTGGATCCACTGTTTTTGCACTAGCACACCCTTTAAATCCCGTATCTCACTGAGCGGCGTGGGTTAGCGAGTGCTTGTGCACGGATCGGATTTTTTTTATTTGTATTTTTTAGACAAGGTTCGGTCCAGGTCGCAAATGATCTTCCAGACGTTCGCCCACCGTTTCGACGGTCGCAAACAAAATGTGGCAACGAGAAGAACCGTTTGCAGCCGATCAAACTCTTGGCCAACGTCTTCGCGACCTCGGACGAACCCTGATGGAAAAACCGCATTCGCTACGTGCGCGCACGCTCGCAAACCTGGGGCCGCCCAATGAGAGACGGGCTTAAGACTTCCACTATTTACCGACCCCCCGCATTTTATATGAAGGTTTTCACTTAGTCTGTGGCCACAACATCCCATTTTTTCAATCAGTATTGAAACCTGGCAGGTCACAGACTGAGATCTGGACCGGAAAGGAAATGGTTCTGGTCCTGTCCTGCCACAGCTCGGTGTGTCGTTTTTGCACACCAAACTGGTGAAACAGAATCCTTTCAGGAAACTCTCATGGGATTTACCCCCCCGCTTTGGATCGGGCCGAGTGACTCTTATATCGCCTTTGATGCTTGGATCCAGAAGCGAGGCAGTTTTTATTCCACACCACCGAGACCATTCACGATGCAAACTAAAGACTGCGGTTACTTCCTATTGTTAACTATGTTTTGAAGACACTGTGGAAGATTTGTGGTGGGGGGGTTGTGTTTGTTTTTGTTTTACATTGATGAACACAGGCCAACTTTTGGACCCACGGAGCATTACGTATCAGGGGTGTGTAAATGACTTGCTCCAAGCAATGTGTCAAAGTTGATCACTGCGTCGTTATTTGATTTTATATATATATTTTTTTCCTCTCGTACTCAACATATCTCAGGGACAACAAGGCTTTGTGGGCCACCTTGAGAATCAGTTGCACGGTCAGAGGAAGAGCAGCGTCGCCACCCACGACGAAACGTCGTCTCTCATGTCTTTCCTCGTCCCAGATTTGTCCGCGCAAAAGGTACATTTTGACCAAGGAGTCGGAGGCTTGACTGGGGGGGGGGGGGCTACCGAGTGTGGAGTTAGGAGGCGTGTGACGTGCACTGAATGTGGTTGTAGTTTCCTGCGGATCCTCAATGCTGAGCCAGTCCGTGTAGCGCCCCGTCCCGCCATTGTCCTCGCTTGTACCGCTCCTTCAAAGACACACACCTATTCTTCATGAGTGTAATTTATTTTTTCTTATTATTTATTTTCTTTCTTTTTTTTTCTTTTCTTTTTCATTTTTGGTATATTTGCCCATTTCTACTGTATACACTCGCACGTGCGATCACTTCTTGTTATCTTTGCGTGTAGTCTGTCATAAAGAGCAACGGTCGAGTTTAAAATTAGCTTTGTACAAAATGGACCTCAATGGCCGCAAGTAGATGTGATCCACTCTTGTCCTTGTCGCACCCCCCCCAAAAAAAATAAAATAAATCGCCGTTCCCATTCAAAGCAGACTTGGACAATTGCCTTTCAACGCTAATATCGCCTTATCATTCGCCTTATTGATGACCGCAGCTTGCTGCTCTTCTTTAAGACAAAGGCTTCCAAACCTCGTCCAACCGCCTTTCCATCCAGGGGAGCCTGTTTGATCCTGGAAAAATGGATCACGGGTGCAGTATTGAAAGCTTGTGATTTTCTAGGGATGGGCCCCGACCACCTCAGACATTTTTCAATACGCCGCTCAATTCGGTCTCGGGCAAGATTCTCTCCCGTGCGCGGTTTAGCAAAAGCGGAGGCTTCAATGCAGTTATTAATTTGTATAATAATTATCGTGGCGCGTCTTTTCCCTCGGAATTAATGAAAGGTCATCCGTGACCTGATGATACATCAGAGAGGGAGAGCTTCAGAAAGAGTTACCACGTTCATGTTCCTTGAAGAAACAGGGTGTTGGTTTATGTGTTCAATTCCCGGAATCTTGATCAATGTTGTAATCGACATGCACTGGAAAGTACTTTGTTTCTGTAGATCCCACGGGTCCCTTACGTGTTGTGTCTTCCTATATGATGTACAGTATACTTCGGATTGTTCATGTGGCGTCACAGCTGCGTCGGTTGCGGCGGCCACCGGCTCGCGCCTTTGATTTATTGGAAAGGGAAACAATCTGCCACGGTGCCCCCCCCCCCCGTGTATTATTATTTTTTGGTTACAATGACGTTCCCACGCTGCACTCGTTCTCTTGTGTACACGTCCAGAGTGGAGCGTCCCTCGTGTGTGTGTGTCGGGGCATTGTATTTTACGGAAACCGTCAGTGTCTTTGAATTTTGTAGTCCACTTTATATAAATTTGAAGTTTTTGAGGAAGTTTTGATTGTTTTTTTTTTTCATAAAATTCCTTCACGTTCTTTCTTAACTTTGCAAAATGTATTTTCTTAACCGAAAACGGTCTGCTTTTATAAGGACTTGGGTTAGATTTTTTTTTTTTAAGAGTAGGATCCTTGCGACTCCATGGTATCGAGGGCATTTTATGATGTTATTTGATTTTTTTTTTTTTGTCCAACATTCCTTGCACAGCTCTTTGCAGCGTGTGAAGCAAACCAAAACAATTCACTGTCGTTAATTTCGCATCTTCGGCTGCCCTTCTTGACAGACCCGAT
This sequence comes from Hippocampus mohnikei, assembly GCA_026261675.1. NCBI lineage: Eukaryota > Metazoa > Chordata > Actinopteri > Syngnathiformes > Syngnathidae > Hippocampus > Hippocampus mohnikei. The sequence continues at coordinate 8,383,637 of JAKGUB010000521.1, forward strand.
TCAAGTGTACATGTATTTGTAAAACCCTGGAATATGCCTTTAACTGCTCAGTTTCAAATGAAGTCTTGATGATCACACACTCTCTGTATACCAAGAAAAGGAGACCCAGCGAAAATGTAGCATTTTTGTAAACATTGACTGTGTGTTTTCGAGACTCTACTGTGCACTCATTTTGTGTTTATATGTCATTTTTGTTTTTTGTTTTCTGGGGATTTGTTCATATATTATGGAAGTAAAGACAATGTGTTATGTAGTGCAATATGCTGTACATATGGAGCTTTGCTCTACAAATCTTTTTTCCTGGATTTCTTGTTATTGGTACTTTTTTTTTCAATAAAATTTTATTGAACGTGTCTAGCCGTTTCTGTATTTATGAATATGAACTGCGTGTGCATTTCTAAAGCCATTTATATTGGCGTTCATAGCTTCATTTCATTGTGCCAGTATGTTATGCTGTACGTATATCGTTTTGAATATGCAGGAGTATAATTATCCCAAACAGAACGACCATGTGCCGCTAGTCCTAAAATGAAGTTACATTTATTTATCCCATCCCTTTACAATTACCCAATGTAGTATTTTTAATCAAGAAGTGCAATCTGAAAATGCGGACATCTAGTACACATACACCTCAAAAATACTCTGTATCCATAAAAAAAATATCTAAACCCATTCATATATTCACCACTCACATACCCAATTGTCCTTCTCTCTGTAATGCGAAAATAAGTTCAGATGCGTTCGCGGATGCAGCAAACAACAAGACAACCAGTTTGAGTGACAATTTTTCATGGCAGTATCGTTAGCCTAATAGCATGATGAATAATTCCATTTCATTTGAATTTACTGTGACCAAATCCATAAAATAGACTCATGTAGTTTTCAAAAATGGCTTTTACCGTTTTTCAAAAAAACATTTCAATATGATTTAAGCTGCTATGCCATTCGCAGCGGTGCTCACATGCAGGTGCGCAAGCGCGCTTAATACGTATATTATAAGAGCACCAGATTAAATTGTGTTGCTGCGCATATGTGTACCAAACTTTTTGCATTACTGAGTTTGAACCACCTCATATTTTCTTGGATTCATTCATCTGTGCAGCCACGGAGCTGGGCCACCGCTTCAAACCGAGAGAGGTTGAAATGTATTTGTATTTTTTTGTGGAGCAGGAGACGGGGCTCGAGTCGTGTTGAATGACTCATTGGATCAGTTGAATCTTTTGAGTGAATGTGCTTACTTAGATCGCTTCATGAAGTGATCATTTCTTTCTCAGTTCAGTTGAACTCGGCTGCGAGCGCGCGGCCGCGAGAAAGTGCAACTCGCCGGGCGGCAAAATGTTGGTGGGCTTTGTGGGCATCTCGGTCTCGCTGCAGAGCGACAGGCAGAGGAGGTGCGTGCCGCATGGCTCTTAATAGGACTGCGTTTTATGTTATGGTTGCTTGGATATGTTATCGATAGCTTTTATTGACTTAACCCGGGGGTCGGCAACCTGCGGCTACAGAGCCGCATGCGGCTCTTTAGCGCCGCCCTAGTGGCTCCCCGGAGCTTTTTCATAAATGTTTGAAAATGGAAAAAGATGGGAGAGGGAAATATATTTTAATATGGTTTCTGTAGGAGGAAAAACATGACACAAATGGGAAAGGGTTAAAACAAACGTCGTACGTACCGTTATCCTAAAACTGAGCCCCTGATGGATGAACTCGACATTTGCAGGTAACAAGGGCCTGCGAGGCTGGCCAAGCATTTGGCAGAGGCCGGCCTCATCGTTTCCCCCCTGCTGTTAGGTCGTTAATTTTGTGAGCGCAGCGGGGCTTCCAAACCTCTCCAATAACTGTTGCCCGCCCCTCCACGCATACACAGGCAAGTGTTGCATGACAACAGAATGAGCCCATGCATCGAGCCAATGAGCGTTACCTCACACCGCATTAAGGCAGAGGCTGCTGAGCTTATACAGATTAGTTACACCGCAGCACGGATGCCCTTAAGGCATGAGAGTGATTGATTACTCCTGACACACATAAACATGAAACTCTGCAGCTTATCACTGGTGAGTGTAGACCCAGAAAGTACACTCTTATCCAAGTGCGGTTTTTTTTTTTCCAGTCAATTCGTAGAGCGATTTTACAAGACCGGCCCTGACGTTATGTACTTCAGTCCAGGGAGCCAAGGCAGTCTATCAAAAATGTCAAAAAGTATTGGTCAGTATGAACTGACAAGAGAGGTGCGAAGCAAGAGTTAATGTCCGTCGAAGTGCAGTGCTCCGCTTCGCACTCGGGAGTTGTTTTGAATAGTTTTCGCCCCTCTCGTGTGGCTCGACGCACGGACCACTTTCAGCGAGATGCTGTGCGGCTCTGCATTTCAAACGATTACCTTGGTCACAGTGTACAATTCCTCATGGAGCAGATTCGGATCTCTGATTGATCTCAGGATTAAAACTGTGGCCTGTGGCTGAGCACGCGTTATTTTCGTTTTGTTTTCAAGCATGCTGCTATATCTTCCAGTCCATAACCTCGGGGTAGGCACGTGGCACTCGTATTGCCATACATGGCAGGTTTCACGCTTTGCTGATACCTGACTCACCTGTTTGGCCACTTGCTAGGGAAAGGAAAAAAAAACCCACTCGTCTGCTGCCCTTCGACGCAAACAGAAACGCAGGATGTGATTAGAGTAGAGAAAAACAGTTTTTTTCCTCAGTCATCCTTGGCTTCGTCTACACAACAGTTCCCCTCCTAATCCTGTCTGGGGTGTTTTAAGTGAAGGAATGTAGGACACGTGTCAGATCTACTCGATTCTGCTGATATGGGAGACGAAATGTGACATTGCGCTAAGGATGTTCGCGGTCCGCCCGGCTGTTTACGCAGCTTCATGGCCCCAGTGGTCCTCTCCTCTCGGCTCAGCTCTTTAATAGGGAGAGAATTGGCTTCCCCGGGCCCAAACAATGGCTCCTCTGTTCCAACTGGACTGGCCTCCTGCTGAAAGAGACACCCATTAGAGAAGCTCTATCTCTGGGGTCAGGCTCAGGGGTCGCGCACAAGTGCAGCTCTTGTTTATGTCTGCAAAGTCAATCAAAACACGGCAGCTTAACTCCTACTTGCCCGATTCGACTTGGCGGGTTTTCTGTTGGGGCTAAAGACCCAACGTATCCAACCGCGGCTTCGACGCGCTTGAAGCTTAAGAGATACAGTTTGCTAAGTGAATGAGGTGGCTGCGTGAGAGCGAGAGAATAACAACAAAGTGGCGTTGACATGTACCTCAGCACCTGCTCTGCACCAGCAATCGCTGAGTTGACACCCTCCCTCTCGTGCCCCCCCACCCCCACCCACTCCCAGAAAATAGCTTCTCAAGTAGCTCGTTCCCATTGCCGCCACACACAGGCAATCACCTAATGATCACTTGCAGGCTCACCTTTTTCACTGAGATACTTAAAATGATGATGATGATGATGATGATGACTACCAATATGGCTCCTCCTCAAAGATGAACGCCCTGTAAGTTGGTTTTAATGTGTGAGGAATAACTGACTTTTAATTAAGTTCGCCCTCTGACTATTCTGAAGAGAGATGAGTCATAATGGGTTTGCCCATGTTCCAGATGCCGGATGGCGCAGTCTGTCATTAGGTTAAACAGTTAAGATGGCAACTTTCATCGTGGAGCTGCCGACATACGCTAAAACCACCCATTCGATTTTTTCGAGTGCATTTATGCTGTTCTGGGTCCCTCTTACAATTGACCTCAATCGAAGATTCATATCGATCATATCTGGCGTCCTGAACTGTTTTGCGTGTTAATGATGAGTCCTGCTGTTGAGGGCTTGTGATGAGCGTGCCGTGATGCTGTCAGCATCAACGTGCGCGGGGTCATTCACATCGAATAAACTGCCTTTTGAAAAATAATCTGACAGCCCTCCCCAGCGCTGACCAACTGCTAGCGCGGCTGCGGCTGAACGCTGGCAGCAGGCGCCGTACAATACACCTTTGGCGTAGTTACGTCATTTTTTGAGTGGTGGGGGTTATTTATGGCGTTAAGGGCTATACCCAGATTCAATCAGTAGACCAATGGATTGATCTGTGATGCCTTGAGAACTGCACCAATACGTTGGATGACGTATGGGTGGGATTATAATATGCAGAAAAAAACTCCTCCATCCCGTTCATGCTCAGTCATCCCATCACAGCTTAAAGTTCCGGAAACGTGCGGTCATTGTTTTTCCTCTGGAGCAATGGAAGTCATGAGTTTTCTCCTCGCTATTAAAACTTCATCTTCATCTTATATGCCTCTTGCTTTGAATCCGCTGTGCTCCACCGGCTCTTTTCGTTGCTTGCTGTGTGAAGAGGAGGTTGGGCAATCACTATACAGCACTGTGAGTTCTCTTTGTTTACCGAGAGCAGGCCGGCTTTGCTCGGCGCTTTGTTGAGCAGCAGTCACTCGCAGCCTCACAGCTGTGACACACACACGCACACACACACACAGAAATCTGTGACTCACAAACTCTTGTATCCTGTGGTCAAGGGGAGGGATTTAAATCCTCAGAGTAGCTCTCATGAACCTGCTGAACTTGTCTTCTCTGTCTCCTGCTGGCTATTGTTCACCCCTCCGTATTCCAGCTCGATCACTTTTCATACTCATACACAGCCATTTGGAGCCAATTAAGCGATACACCCTGTAAGCCTTCACACCGTGGGCAGCTGTCTTTCCACACCGAAAAGAAAGAAAAATCACGCACTTGGCATGTAGCTGCCAAAGACACAAGCCCGAGCTAATTATCAGGGAGATGTCACTCAGTAGACACTACATAAACAAGTGGGGTCATTGTTGAGAACTAATTGGCAGGGAAAAAAAAAAAAAAAAGGTTCCTGTAGCGGAGATAAAAATACGCAGCCAGCGTGGTTTCCTGAGGACACATGAGAAGCGCTCAGCTCCGCCGAGGCCTGAGGTGTGCAGTAATGAGAGACCGGCTCTCTTTATGCCCGCTCTCCAGACGCATTGTCCTCGCAGCAGTGGAGGCACGTACGCAAGCGCCGAGATACGCGAGCGGGCGCTTTCTTCCGGCCCCTACTTTAGCTCCACGGCCTGGCGGGACGCCAAAGGCACGAGGCAGGCTGTCAGTCAGGTTAGCGCGCCTCACCTTGATAACGGCGGAGGGGGGGGGTGAAGATGAGGAAGAAAAACAACCACTGTAACCGGGGTGGGGCACTGGGACAATTACGTTGGTGCATGTGTGTGTGTGTGTGTGTGTGTGTGTGTGTGTGTGTGTGTGTGTGTGTGTGTGTGTGTGTGTGTGTGTGTGTGTGTCACGCAATGGTCCTCCTCCAAACACTAACAACTGCAAAAACATTGGGTAGAGTGTTAAACGTTTTTTTTTTTTTCCAGAGTTCAAGTTTCACAACAGACGACCAGGTCCTCCCTCTCATTCCCTACTTTTCTTTCTTTCTCTCCTGGCTTTTTCTTCCATCCTCCCATCCCCCCAACGTTCAACTACTCTCGATCTCCCCCCCCCACGCCTCTTTTTTTTTTCTCTACTTGCTCACTATCTGGATGTCTATCACATACACAAACACACACTAAAGTTTTGAAACTCTCTCACCACTTGCTCCCCCCCCCCGCCGCCCCCCCAGCCTGTTGTTGCTGACTGACAGTGCTGCTCTACTCCAGCTCTGGCGAGCAGCCAGCTCATCTCAAACAATTGCTCATGCAACGGGCAGCCTGAGGACTCAAGTTTGCAAGGAAGTAAACAAAAGTCAGCGTTTGCCTCCCTTCCACCCTCAGGCAAGCCCCAACTTTTATTTTGCTCTCCTTTTTACTGCGACTAAAATGTGTTGGAAACCCTTAATGGGATTTAATGTGTATTTTAGCCAAGTGGCTAGCAGAAGTATGAAGGAAAACACATTTTCCTTGACCTTCTATTATATTCTTTTTGCGCTGGGTGGTTGGGGGTCAAGGTTAAAGTCCCCCCACTCCAGATGCTTGCTGACCAGTTTTTTTAGACAGTTAACCCTCGAAAGTCCAACTAAATCCACTCTGAAATGATGATGAAAAGCTGCTGTTGTTATGATTCTGTTTGGGACCAACAGGTGGCACTGTAGGGCTCCCCCTGCAGCTGCACACCTGTTGGTCGTTTGGCAATTAGTTGCCGTTTGTCTGCTGCTGTCAGTGTCAGGTTTGTTTCGGTCATGTTTTGGTCACGGTTCTGTCGTAGCTTCAGTTGTGATTTTTGTTTGCTACTTTGGACTATGTTTGTTTTGGATTTCGTTTTCTGTGTTTTATTAAATAGATTTCGTCAAGTACACCCTGCTCCTCCCTCGTGCCTGCTTCCACCACCTCGTAACGTGACAGGAAATAATGCCCATCCTAAAATCGTTTAGCTGTCACCTGGCAATAAATAATCATGAATAAATGGATTCATGAATTCATTCACTCACTTTAGAAGAATACAGTCAAATGTTTTGGATTCACTCCTGATTCATCACCATGAGGCAAATCACTGCGGTCGAGTCGGAATCTTCATCGTCACAATTAGGTACAGTTCTTTTTTTTTTCACAAATCTAAACTCAAAGGCGGCTCAGAGCGTGCTACGTTTACTCCGTTCTACTTACTCAAGTCACTTTTTGGTGTTTTTAATCACGCATTCATGTTGTGAATGGCAAATACTGTCTTTTAACTTGCAGAAACTAAGAATGCTGGTCCATGTATTTCGCATTTAAACTCGAGTTAACCAAACTCCCCAATTCTCCCACACAAGCGCAGGAATAAAACCATTTTTAGCCCAACCATATCAAAAGTGTGAACAGTCTTAACCCTTTCAGGGACAGTGGTTACTACAGTGGACATCTTGTCAGGTTGCAAGTTATCATTACTGCTTTCCCAGGTTCCAAAGTAAAATTTCCAATTCTGTCGTCACCATCACATTTTTCCCCCTCTTTGTCATCATTTGAGGCTTGATAACAAAGAGACATCCTTGTGTTTTCGATGCACCAAGTATCTCAATATCCAGAAGTCTCATGAGATGTGCAAGCGTTCCGCTGTCCTTTATTCCTCTTTTGGGTCAAGTTTGACCTCTTTTCCACATACTGCCAAACCAAGCTCACAATCTTTCTATTCGTATTTTTCCTACACACGGTCCAGCTATCAATATAGCTCATGCATAATAAGCTGCTAATACCTTTCCCCAAAGGACTGTGAATAAACTCCTGAACCCGCTCTTCTCAATAAGACATCTGGATTTTGGAGACACCGGGGACTGAAGCTCTGATATCTAAACACATTTCAATCATCACATTTTTGGCTGTTCGTCATTAACCTAAAGTCACCTCCATCCCACCGCGGGACGACAAACTATCGGTCTAAAATAAACAAAACAACAGACGCACAAAGTACACGAAATAACTTCTGGGAAAAGGGATTAAAATAACATCCTTAGAAAGAGTTAATTATATTCTTTACGCAAAAAAAAAAAAAAAGACTACTTTTTGTATCATTTGTTGTTTTGGTGCAGCGGCCCCATTAAAAGTGGATGATTCTGACAGACAGTCCCAGCAGAATGGCGTCAGGGGAGCGCTGTGATGCAAAACAAGACTCACCATTCCAGCGAGCAGATTCACTCATGAATAATTCTCTTCCAAGGCAGATGAATTAATTACAGATGCAGACAGAGGAGATGAGTGTGGGCTGGAAAACAATTTAACAGGCATAATGTGCCATTGTGTGCTACAAGTGCCTATGACAAGTCCAGCCCGCCAGTTGAAATCACTCGAGTTGATAGTGTAGACTTGCAGGCAGTCGTCGCGCATACCTGCTCGAATGCTTGTCTGTTAAATAAGAAAAAGCTCAGCCATGAACACCGCGATGGCCCCGGGAGCTGACCTTAATTCTTTGCCATTTCACTGAGATGAACCCTTACAATGTAACGCTCTGTGATTTGTTGGAGACGACCCTTTGAACTATGTCACCTTCTATAAGATGTTAACAGGAAGGGAACCCTAGCTTAAAAGATCACAGAAAAGTCTCACTTTTCTCTTCTATCATCTTTCTTGCTCGATCCTCTCGCTGCACAATCATTTGGTTCAGTTCACCCATGACTCTAATGAGGGAAAGGAATAACGGGTGGACACTTTTGGGGTTATATTGTCATCACAATGTACCGACTGACATAATAATTGCAGATACAGTGGTACCTCTACTTACGAAATGAATATGTTCTGGAAGACATTTCTGAACAAGAAAATGTAAGTAGAGACGCGTTTTCCATGTAAATGCCCTAATCCGTTCCAAGCCCCTGCAAAATTCAGACATAAATGTTTTCTAAAGCATAAAAGTGCATCAAAATACAGAACAAGTCCATGTTACAATTAGATTATTGCACTCTAAATGAGAGTTGTGCATAAAGTAGAAAACAAAGAATAGAGTAATGAATAACCAAGTTTTTGCCTGCCGTTTTGTAAATTTCCTTCGCGCCCAAGGCAAACATCAGCATCGTGAGCGATCGCTCGACTGGTGAACACTTTTTCTGGATGATTCACATTTGCGTAAAAGTATCGGAAAACCTCTTGGCCCGAGGGGCGAATGATGAGGACTCTGCATCAACACACCCTATCTACACGCATTGACACATTCTGTAGAGATACCTCTTAGCCAATGGGATGCCAGGGTGATGCTCGGTAGTAGCCAATGGCAGAGCAGCTAAAAGTATGATGCGTTCAGGAAACTCGGAGCTCCGACGAGCAGCCCATACTGTATTTTTCGTAACTAGATAATAATTTTGTATAAAGAGACATTCGTAAGTAGAGGTACGACTGTATAGAAAGTCCTCATCAAGGGATTTAATTTGGTATGTGACTCAAGCATGTTGCAAATAGGGGGTGGTTTTACTGGTTAACTTGGGTGTCTTCTCTGTTCACAACAACTGGAGATGATTAGATAAAAATGGAGAAAAAGAAAACATGAATAAAACTTGGATGCCAAATGCATGCCAAATATAAAAGCTTTTTTGGCCTTCACTGTGCGGCACTGTGCAAGGAAGACAGCCCTCCGGCGCAAGTTTGCCCATATTTGGAAGTACTTGGCACAGCGCCCGAGCCCCGATACTAAACTGGTCCCGAGGCAAAATTTCTAAAAACTGCGGTATCGATAGGCACCGCCCTCAATGGTTTCTCTGGAGAAATTCCTCAAATGAATTTCCGGTCGAGTGAAGCTACGTGAATGTTATTTTGCACTTTCTACCTCTTTGATGAATACAATTAATATGTTCGCCTCAGATGCTTGTTCACAATCGGAGGCCAGCCAACTTGCCCCGCAGCTTTGCCGTGCGCGAGAGGCAGCTGTGACTCCTTCCTGTGCCAATGTAGAGCTGTGTGATCATATTACCACGTGATACGTAGTATTCTTTAAAAACATCCATTGGGCCATGTAACCCTATCGTTTATTTAAATGTTATTTTTATGGGTGGGACCGGTATTTGTTTAATGGTGGCGGCGACTCCAGCGTCCAAATCCCACTTACTCGAGGCCTTGCGGTCAGCGCATCACCGCCCTGGGAGCACGGGCGACCAAGTTGTTCTATATCGGTTTTATTTTACACAGTATTATTGTTTAAATAATATCATGTTTAACAGTGTATTGATTGGTTCAAATCATTTCTTTGTATTGATTGATTTGACATTAGTGAAATTGTAGCTGCAAGAGAAGTACATTTATTTTAAAAATAATAAGGAGTGTGAGTTCTAATATTTTTGTTTGAATGTTTCTCTGAACAGGGCAGTCGACCGGTTAGCGCGTCGGACTCACAGTTCAGAGGTGCAGGGTTCGATTCCGGCTCCGGAATTCCTGTGTGGAGTTTGCATGTTCACCCCTGTGTCTGCGTGGGTTTTCTCCGGGTATTCCGGATTCCTCCCACATTCCAAAAACATTCATGGCAGGTGAATGGAACACTCTAGATTGTCCCTCGGTGTGATTGTGATTGTCTCTGTTTGCCCTTGCGATTGGCTGGCAACCAGTACAGGGTGTACGCTGCCTACTGCCCGATGAAGGCTGGGATCGGCTCAGCACGCCCGAAACACGCGTGAGGATACACTGATTAGAAAATGAAAGTCTCGAAGCAAAAAAAGGTACAGATAAGAATACCGTTAGGGGACTGGATTGTTCAGCAGTCTCGTTCAGAGTTTCAATAAAATCTTATCGATACCCCTCCCTACATATAACAGCCTAACAGGAAGTAACGGGGAGTGGTTTGCTACTCGTTCGTCTATTGCTGTCAGCACTCTGAAATCAATCCGCCAGTTGACGTCTGGTTGACGTCACCGTGATGCTGCTCTCGAGTAAAAACAAACATTCAGCTCGAGGTATGTTGAATCGCGGCAAATGGCAACATTGCGAGTCACGACACGATCTTCCGTTTTCATGCCTTCGCAAACATACACAGCGACTGGCTTCGCCGACAGAGTGAAAAGTGCGCTACCGTCAAGTTCGGGAGTGTTCGTGTGTTGATGTCCAAGCAAAAGATGGACGGAGAAGCAAGCAAGGGAAGCAGCGTCTCAGGAAAATCTCAAAAGTATTTATTACAACAACTAATAAGCTAACAACGTTTAAAAAAAAAAAAAAAGGATAAAAAAATGTTTTACTCTACTACTGTTTAAGTCCAAAACCCAGGGTACAAAGTGAACTAAAACTACACTACAGACGACAGGTGTTGACAATAAATTGTGAACATGTGAAAAGAAACGAGGAAGTAAAAACAAACTGACAGAATAACGAGGCACACCTGCAGAAGACACGAGTGACTGGAGGGAGATGATTGGTTGACAAGAATGAGGGTGGAGACAAAGACACCGAGACCAGGGAGAGAAAAAACAAAACAGAAGACATGGGAAAACTCAATCACAACATGGGAAACCAAAATAATCTGTATCGATGTCATGCTAACAACCAAATTGCAGATTGTGACACTTATGGCGACCATCAAGTGTCTGATCTGATTTGTGAGTTTGAGAGAGTGAAACACATTCGAGACAAAAACAAAAACAAACCCCCCCCATGCATCATGATGACGGGCGGCCCGCTAGTCCAGTGGTTAGCACGTCGGCTTCACAGTGCAGAGGTACCGGGTTCGATTCCAGCTCCGGCCTCCCTGTGTGGAGTTTGCATGTTCTCCCCGGGCTTGCGTGGGTTTTCAAGGGTGCTCCGGTTTCCTCCCACATTCCAAAAACATGCATGGCAGGCTGATTGAACACTCTACATTGTCCCTCTGTGCGAGTGTGAGCGTGGATGGTTGTTGGTCTCTGTGTGCCCTGTGATTGGCTGGTGACCGATTCAGGGTGTCCCCCGCCTACTTGCCCGGAGACGGCTGGGATAGGCTACAGCAGATGAATGAATGAATGAATGAATGAATGAATGAATGAATGAATGAATGAATGTCATCATAATGACGTATCCATCAAGTCACAACCTGATTGGGCATCGTTTGTGTCGTTTTGTGGCCGACCTCAAACTTTTGAAACAATAATGTTGTCCTCTGTGCTTCATCGTGACCAGCCGACATGCCATAAAGGGCCTCTTTAATGCTCATCTTTACACTCCTATGCAGTCTTTGTAATTTGCTTCTGACTTTGGCGGTCATTCGATCACCCGTGAATGTCTTGCGAGCGTCACACTCTTGAGCCAAAACCAAATACAGTATGCAAGCGGCCCATTTATTGGATCATTCATGAAATGAGAACAACAATCACACCGAAGGGCGGTACTCACAGTGAATGCGCAACTTGCCCTCAGCAATTTCACATCAGTCTTCAAATCTGCTTAGTTTACTAACGCGGCAATCGCGTGCGCGAAGCCAAACGAATCGAGTCCTAGCTTCACATCCTCTATTGAAGCGGATTTGAAAACCCGAGCGCAAGTGTTGTACTTTTGCGCCACGACACTGTGCATGCAATGCAGAGAGGATCACGTGGCTGCGGCCGCGCGCTGTCACTGTGTTGTGGTCCCCCTGAAGTGCGGTGAGGTGAAGTCGGGCCCTGCGGAGCGCGGCGCCTGCGACGCTGGAGCGAGACGGCGGCGAGCCTTGCGGTCCTCGCAGACGACGCGCGGCCGGTGGAACGCACCGCACGGGGCAAAAGCAGGCGCAGGGCCCCTCAGCTGTCTGACCACTGCAGAAGCCACCATCATTACATCTCATTGAGCGTTTTGAACATCATTTTGGGTTTGATATGCAAGGAACCGCTACGTTGTCGAAGCTGCTTACAAAACCACGAGTCCGCTTCTATCTTGCTGGAGAGCGTTGAACATAAATTCGACTTGTTTTGCCTCCTGGTGCTGTTTTCAAGGTTTTCCCAGTGAAAAAAACCCGGCGCTCATCTGCCCCAAAGTAGATAACCAGCAGGTAAATACCAGCTTGTGATAGAAGGAGACGTGACACCATTGTTTTTCGGCACGCCCTGACCTAAGACACTTGTCTGTATTTGACAAGATCACAGTGCGTCTGATAAATACTCGGAGGTTGGCTCATACTTGAAAACAACCGTGGCTCTTTATCATCTTCCCCGTGTGCGCTTATCTTAGCTCCAACATGTCCCCTAATGCGTTTACTCTGGATATCAAGAAGATTAACAGCATTAGGCTTAATAAATCCGGTCATGGGCGCAAAAAAAAAAATGAGGCTGGGGATTGTAAACTGAAGCCAGTCTCGCCCTGCCGGGCTCCGGCATTGGAGCGCGGCTCTAATCTGGTTACATGTGGCGGCATTTTCAGAACTGCGCGTAATGACAACAGGCTCTACAAGGAAAAGTGAAAAACAAATGGAAACAACAAGCACATCATACATGTTACAAAAGCAATAAGCAAGACTTTTATAAGCTTTTACAGACATGCATTTGCTATCGGGGGTTAAGTTCTTAAGAGTGGCTTGGCCATTGTTAAACCTTCCACATATTGCGCTTCATTAAGTCATTAGTTGCAATGGCAGAGTCATTCAACGTCATTATCTTGTTATAGGATGAAGGATCTCTGAATCAATTTGGTTGCATTTTTTTTCTTAATTGGCAGACAAAAAAAACGTTTGTCAACTTTTGAGATCATTTTTGTCATGTGCGCATGATGGTAGTCAACCCAAAAGAAGCAGGAGAAGGGGGAGTCCTAAAAAAATGTATGAACAAAAATACTTTTTGGGAATGTGGGAGGAAAAAACTAAAACAAAAGCATTAAAGAAGTCTTGAAAAGATCTAAAGTAACAACAAAACATCAGGAACTAAAACTCCACTACGAGAAACAAAACAACATGACAGGAACACGACAATTCGACAAAGACTGACAGAACCCAGGAAGCGAAGCCGAAGTGACGAGCCAACAAGGAACACCTGGGCAAGACGCAAAGGGTTGCGGGAGCTGATTGGTTGACACAATAACGGACCCGGATGACAACAGCTGGACACAAAACCAAACGAGGAAGACAAAAGCACACGAGGAAACTAAACCGAAAGGTAATTTAAACAAAAACAGAATCATGACAGTCATCGTGTTATCACGAAGAGATACAAGATGGCGCCCGAGTTGGCAGCGCTTGGCAAGTGCTCTTCAAGAGCTTTGTTTGTTTTTGTCTTTTGTTTTGTCACATGGTGTTTGTTGTTACTAGGCGCGGACCCGATGTGCACTGTTTTCAGCGTTGGTTTTTTGGCCACGACATTCGTCACAGGAGGAGAATCTGTGCTTGCCGTTTGCGCCTTCTCGGCAGCACGCGTGTTACCACTACTGTACTGATTTTGATTTGAAGGAATGTCGGCGCTATTTGAGTGTCGCTGCGGGACAGCCCCGGCGCGCTTGTGTTTTTTGATTTGATGATTACTGTCCGTGTTTGACGTTATGTGCTGTGTGATATTTAGTTATTTTATGTTCACTGTTTTTTTAAAGCGCTTTGTTACAGTTGAAGCTGTTGTGAAAGCGCTACATAGACAAAGGTGTACAGGTTTTGTATTGTTTTGGATGTTTTCGTCAATTCATGAGCTCTGAAAAAGTCATCCAAGTCCATTCCATGACATTGCTTCCACTAAGATGACCAGTCCAGAGTGTCAGGCGTCTTTTTTTTTGCCCGAGGTCAGCTCTGATAGACTCCGGCTCCCTCCAAAGCCAAACTGAATAAGAGGTGAAGAAAATGAATGCATGGATGGAGTTTGACAGATGAGCGTGTATGTTTAGTCCATAAAACTTAATCCCAGAATTGTTGGTGCTCATCTCTGTACTTTTTGGCATTTTTGCAGTCTGCCTTTTTTTTTCTTGTTGTTAGTGAATGGTTTGTATCTCCCGCTTTTAGTTCATGTTGTTTTCTTCACAGTTGAGTGTGATGCCTTCACTCCTGCCCTTAGTAAGCACAGTCGTCTAAGGGTCTTTTGTTCCAGCTCTAGTTATGTTTCTGTCATCGACGGTTGTTTTATTTTATTTATTTTTTCCTTTGATCTCACCCTTTAGCTTCTTTTTTCTTCAGGACGTTCCAAATATTTGTACAATGGCATGGATAGATTTTCCATTGCATCTCTCTGAGGATTAAAAACAAAAATCTGGTTTTGATGACATAAATCTAAGGGGCTTCTTACATGACACTTTTTTTTTCTAATCAGTTTTGGCAACAGCGTTTTGGAGCCTGAAAATTGAAGGATGTGTCTATGTGTTGAGAGCAAAACAATAATGGTGGACCACAGTGCTGCCCTCGCTTTGCTTTTCTCGCATTCATTACATTGCTAACGTCATCCATCACAAGAAGTGCATGGTTACATGAAATTAAACACAATCATGTTTTTAAGATGGTTTTGGATAACAGGATAAGACCTGGGAACGCAAGTACTTGTTGTACGAGTGTGGTGTTCTCTTACAAAGTGCCATCCCCAGCTACTAGCCAGTCATGCATACTTACCGTGCTTGAAGTTGTGGCAGTTGTTTGTGTGTAAAAACAAATCCCAATGTGCAAAGTAAAAATATTCTAGATGTGTGCAGCTTTCCAGTTTGGCCCCAAATTCTTTTGGGGATCATGTTTGCATGGACGTGGCCGTTGACTGGTTACCTGGTTACCTGGTTGATTACATTACACAGACTGTGTCATTTAGCCTCATTGAAACATGTTGCTCTCTTTTAAAGACATTGGCTGTAAAGGCGGTTCCACCCCAGTAAATAGAGGGCACCCAGGGATGAATGCTGACTACTCTCATGGGCCCACCGACAATACTGACTCCTACAATGCCTTTAGCTGGCATACAGATTTCAGTAATTAGACTGTGACTACTGTTGGCAGGGGTCCAGGGTCAGACGAATACTAACGCCCGCACACACGCACACACACACACACACACACACACACTGTCCCTCTCCTCCTTTTCCCTCACCCCCATCCTCCACCTCCTCTATTCTCCCGTCTTGTGTTTTTATGTGTCTGAGTCAGGGTGCCGAGGTTGCTGGGGTCTGTTTACCAGTGGGTACTTCTGGGTTTTAATGGGGGCAGGGTAATTACAATAGTGGGGGTGAAAACAAACAGAGGACTGAACAAAATGGGACTTGGCCCTGGTCGCATGAGAGCTATTTATTCAATATTGCTCCAATGGGAACCTTGCTCGGCTCTGCTTTAGGATGTTAAGAGTTTTGCGGAGGAGCAGACAACAAATATACGTATTCTTATCAACCACTAAAACTGCTGAATCACGAGTGGGAAATTTACACGGGTTCGTCTTGACTCATGCAATAGCCACTGGGAAGAATAAACACTGTGTAGTTTGCGCTTGTTATTCCACTGTTCTAAAAACACGCCAGCGCGCAAAGTCGAACGGCACGGCTCCCTCTCTTACTCAAACAGCCGTACCTCGGTGAACTCCGGCTGAACCGTCCCACACCGCTGAGGTTTTATGAGCCACGTATCATGGTCAGTCAACCCCAAACCAGCGCCGGTTGGCAGAGCGGCGTCAAGTGGTTAGCAACACGAGACAACCTAGCCCGATACGATCTTCAACTCTTGAACCTCTATACTGCCAAAAATGCGCCATCCGTCTCCTTCCATATCGTGACTCATGTCTCTTTATCGCACTTTGTCCTTTCAGGCTCATGGTGGCATGCAAGCACAGATAAATAGCATGTACATGTGTGTTGTAACAAGGAGGTTTCAAAGCATATAAATGCCTGTTATGATGCCTGACGTTATGAGAGTGAGCCAGGAGGGGCCTGGACATCGTCCTGAAAGTGTAGATCCACGTTTTCCCTGGGGAGGGGGTGGGGGTGCAGAGTGATGGGGGAAGGGAAGCCGATGCACATTCTAGATTAGAACATTTGGAATCCTAAGCAGAAGTGCCATTGGTGATTACAGCGCATCCCGCCCCCTCATACTCCTTATATGATCCCCCCCAGGTCATCTGCCTGGTCTTGGTCCGGGACTTGTTTACATCTGGCAGTTCCTAGAAAAATCGGCAACATGAAATATATTTAAATCACAACAGCGATGAGCAAGAATGACCTCAAGGTTTTGTTGAACTAAAAAGCCTGTAACGTCATGATATGGGAAATCAAGTAAAGAATGGCAGCACAATGTCATAAATTACACTGTGGGTTGGTTTATGACAAAGCAATGGCATAAATGTTAGTGAGAACACTTGTGTGTCTATATATGTGCACCGTGGTTGACCCTGCAACCAGTCCCAGGGTGGAGTCAGCTGGCATTGGCTCCAGGTCACTATGACCCCAAAAAGGATAAGGCAGCGGGATATGGAGAAAATAAAATCAGTATAGATTAGAATGACATAAATTGTGATTAATTTGGCACGGTGGTCGACTGGTTAGCACGTCGGCCTCACAGTGCGGAGGTGCAGCGTTTCTTCAAGCGCTTGAACTGACTCGCACTTTGATGTCTTGTTGGTTTCACATTTACAATACAGGAGCCCCCTCCCCTCCCCAAGTTCTGAACTTATGAATGTTTGCAGATGTGAACGTCTGATGTCCATCAATGTCGTAAAAGTTTGTAAAATGCTTTTTTTTTTCCAAGTGTGTGCAAGTTAAAAAATAAACACAGATAAGTCATTTTATTTGAGTTGAGTCACAATTAATCACGAGGTTGGGGCGAACTGACTTGTGGGGAATTTTATTTTTCCAGTGGCAGTAGTTGTCAAATGCTGTGCTGTGAGTAAGTAAAAATATCGTACGCTTTGTGGGAATTGGCTGGAATCACATTATCTGCTGATCTTATTTATCCGTCACAACAGTTTGTTTCACTCACTTGGTGGTTGAGTTCATCTTTGCGCTGCTCATCTGTAAGAGACCCTCTCTCTCTCTCTCTCTCAACAACTTCTCGCACCCTGGAGCCTCACACTTTTCATCATGCAATGAGTTTGGACTCTGTAGCAAAGCACTCACCAATTCTCTCGAGTGGCCCCAATCAATGTTTATACTTAACGTTGCTCCAAATGACAAGGAGCCTTGTGTTTTGTTTGATTGGTGATCTTGGGGTTACCGTTATTTTTAATGCTGTACGCCCACTGTGATAATCCCAACAAGCTTTGGTAGATGTACTGTGTCTAAACATGTCACGTATGGTCTAAAAACACCCTGATTTGCTTCCATGCTTTACACACACGGTTGATTTATTCACAGTAGTCAGCCGGTTTATTGGGAATGCATGTCTGTTTGGCCAAGTGTTGACGCCTGAGGGATAAACTTCTTCGAATTATCAATAAAGGGTTAATGATTTGACCTTTGGGGACTCTGTGGCTAAATCACGCTTAGAACCCCCTGCGGAGGGTTGCACTTCATCTGCCAGGCTTCCACTTGTGCCCTTCCCCCATTAACTTTCATTCAACCTCCAGCTATCCACAGAGCGCCCCCTTTGCAACAAGTCTCTCCTCTTATCATGTGTAGTGCTCCAAATAGTTCCATACGAGCAGGTCCGTAAACTGACCTCAATCTGTCAATGCCCACAGGCCTCGCATCGATGGGCCACCCATACGTTAGTTCAATCAAGTACACAAGCTGAACGGGAGACTTTATCAAGGCCATCATCAAATAGCGCCGTGTTACGTATACAGCACCCATTTGAGTACCTTTTAATCATCCTGATAAAATAGTATCATCAGACGTATTGATCTTCTATACTTGCAGATGCCCTTGGTAGGTTGATATTTGAAGCCGTGCGCTGATTGCGTTGGCTCGAGCGAACCCGTGTCTCCAAATGGGATGACTGCAAGAAAATGAATCGAATGCGATAAATGTGTTCTATATATATGCGATAAAGATTCTAAACCTCCACTTGAAGACTTTTCCTGAAATGAATCTCTTTCGGGCGGCCCGGTGGTCGACTGGTTAGCACGTCGGGCTCGCAGTGCAGAGGTGCAGCGTTCGATTCTGGCTCCGGCCTCCCTGTGTGGAGTTTACATGTTCTCCCCGGGCCTGCGTGGGTTTTCTCCGGGTACTCCGGTTTCCTCCCACATTCCAAAAACATTCATGGCAGGCTGATTGAACACTCAACATTGTCGCTGGGTGTGAGTGTGAGCGCGGATGTTTTTTTGTCTCTGTGTGCCCTGCGATTGGCTGGCAACCGGTTCAGGGTGTCCCCCGCCTCGTGCGCGGACAAACAGGAGCAAAGTCAAATGATCATTACCCACGGAGAAAAATACAATCGATTAACATTCTAAAGCCAAACATTTCCAGGTACAGTATTGACTACTGACCGAACATCCATTGAGCTCTGCCCAAAGCCTTAATTTTCCACCCCCCCCCCCCTCTTCTTTCTGAATCACTTCCTTATGAGAATGACAATAAAACCAAATGATTCAGCTCAGCCTCTCCCTCCTTCACCATTATCCTCTCGTGCATCCGAGTTAATCTAAACAAGCTGATGTCTTCCCTGCCAGGAAACCAGCAGAGGCTCCGGTCTGTGGTAATCACGCCACCAGGATAATTGCACTGCGTAAAATACTAACTCAATGTTTATATCCAAGCCCGGAAGGAAGTCATTAATGCCGTCTTAATTAAAGGTAATAACTTTTTTGGTTGTTGTTGTTGTCATTGCCCTTTGGGATGGGGCAACCTTAAGTTGCTCTCTGACAGGTCAATGAAGAAACTCTATCACTCACTGGAGTTGTTTTCACAGCTACGCACAAGATTCAGTTGCAGGCTCACCTCAATGTCTTGATCCTGGCAGCAGAGGAAATAAGATGATGGCTTTAGTTGGCTCTGTAAATTGACTACATGTTCTTTTTTTGGTGTGTGTGCACGCGCTCGTCATGCTTAATCACTTCTGTGCTAAATCGTACACTGCACTTCTCCATGACCTTCTTTCATTTTCAAATTCTCAACAAAAACACAAAACAGAGACCAAACAAAGAGTCATTAAATGTTGTTGAGTTGAGTTATTGAATAGGTGATTAACTGCATAATTCTTTCTTCCCAAAACAAAAAAGGAATTATACCCCAAAAACCCAAAACAAAACCAAAAAACAATTTATTGGGACCACTGATTGAACTAGACAAGCATTTTCAAATGAGTTGCTTTAAGCGCCGTGGCAGGAAAAACAAGCTGGCAGGGTTAGGCCAACAGTCATACAGCGACCGGAGCTCCAGTGGCTCGCAAAGAATAACACTGGGTCAGAGAGTGAGAAGGAGTGCATGCTGATATGAGTAATGGCAAACAGCTGCTCCGTTTGTCAGCTAAAAATACACACACACACACACACACACGCACGTGCATATAAACGTGTGACAGGTGTGTGCAAGTGCCAGGGGCAAACTCCAGTGTACTGCAAGTTCAGTTTTATATATGAAAAGATAGATTCCATTAAAAAGGGCATTTGTTTATGTCAGCCCCGGCTCAAGAAAAGTATGTTCAATGTGTGAACGCGGGCTACATATAAAATATACTGCTGACACAATGTTTTTACGATGGACTCAATGTACAGCTGAGAAATTGTTTTGATAACAATAGCAACAGCAACAGCAACAAAAAGTGTGTGTGTCTGTGTGCATGTGTGTGTGTGTGTGTGTGTGTGTGTGTGTGTGTGTGTGTGTGTGTGCATGCCTGCATGTATTTATGTATTCCTGAATGTAAGCTGTGGTAAACATCAATTTTCATTTTCAAAGTGATTATGGGCATAATTCCCATTACAAAAATACAAATATCCCCGTGACCAATGTGAGCAGGTGTTTTGGGTGATGAAAGCATTTAACCAAACTAGTTTGCGATTCTCACTTTTCCTTCAGAGTATAAAGTGAGCCGATTATTTTGCTGTCCCAACTGAGGACTACCTGCTGTTGGTGAGATCTGCAATGAGGCGCCTTATCAGGTGGATTTCAACATGGAGTGCAAAATGTCTTGAAGCCGAATGAGACTAATTTACACGTTGGGTTAAGATTCGCATGCTTAACCCTTTCATGCACCAATAATGATAACCTGTAACCTGAGAACCTGATAAACTGTCCACTGTAGTAACCGCTGCCCCTGAAAAGGTTAATTTCGTTTCGTCCACCGTAACCATTCAGAGGTTACATTTTCTTTATATGTTTTTATCACTGTTGTCTTCTGCGCAAGTGCTGATGTAGCAGAAATTAAATACAAAAGGAGAGTCTATTTAGATTTATGCAGATTATGGAAATCTTGGGATTTAGGATATATGATTGACGCTGGCCCTGGAAACATCCCCAGTCCCGGTAAGAGGATCTGGTGAGTGTGAGGCTGGAGCTCGGGCAGCAAAAACGATCATCTGGTTTCTACTGGGAGTTAAGAGCAGGCCCTCTGCCAACCATAACAAGCCTCTCATCAGGCGAGCGAGCTGAGAGCAGCAAGAGAGAGAGAGAGAGGGAGTCCATGTGTTTATTTCTCGTGCTTTGTGTAGGTGGCTGCGCGCATTCTCAACAACGTCTCAGTCATGGAACCGAAACGTCGGAGGGACCACAACGCTGCCTCGTGACCTTTTGTTCCGTCACGCGCACAAACTGTCAAACAATAAAAGCAGCGACAGGAGGTACTGCTCACTGCTACCACAACTCTCCCCAGCACATGCTCACACCCGCAGCACAACATCCCGGCGATAGCAACTATTTAGCGCCTTCTTTTTTGGTGGGTGTTAAACTTTGGCTATGCAAGTGCAATCGCAATGACACGCTTATGGCGTCACTGAAAGGATAATCCAACAAATCACTTGGCTTCAAAAAGCTGTTCAAGCAGTATTTCACTTGGGCATGTCAGGCATGCGCTCATATGCTTATACCAATGAATGGTGGCGCCATTAAAATAAAATGCCCTGACATTTTACTCTTCGGAACTCAGGAAAAAAGGTCACGATATACCGATCACACACAGCAGATAAGACAGACAGACATATGCAGGAGAAAAAAAAGTTCAACTTTGTGGGTGTTGTTTTCCAAACAATTCATCAAAGTCAAATGAAACCTTGACAAATTGATAATGTGGCCAATTTATGCCAAATTGAAAGGTAAGGTAAACATTGAGCAATTATGTGGCGTGAGTCTGTGGTTAATGTCACTCTTATTATCACCCTCATTCTTTTCATATCAAATATAAATAATAAATATAAGTGCTTTAATACACTATATCGTACAAAGTGAAGCGTCCGTGAGGTTGCTACACCATTGCTGTCTTTTTGTGCATGTTGGGGTGAGATAGTGTGATCACCGCAGCCCTGCAATGCTATTTACTGTATGTTAGCTTTCTTGCTAGCTCCAATATTTTAATACACGAAACAAACCCAGTCCTGAGTTTCTGCTCAGAATTGGTGCTCGCTGTTTAGCAAATGTATAAATGCATTTATTTATTCGATGAATCATCAAGATGTAATTGATCAAATTGAAAATGCAAGGGTTTTCCTAATGTTTTCCTGATCAAAAAAATACATAAAAAGAGTATTTGAGTGAACAATGGGTCAGCCAGTCGGACGCTCACTTTAAGTGTTCGGAACAATCGATTTAAAATTGCTTTTAAAAACTGCTAGGAAATAGCCAAAACTTTTGAGTAGTAGCTAAATGCGAGAGAATTAGCATTTTGTAATAAAAGCTTGCTTCGTCCCTCACAATTTGTCCAGCCACTTCTGAAATGATGACTATGGCCTTGGGCACATTTTTTGTTATCTTGCACAATTTTTAAAATATGCAAGAGACCACAAATGACAAGAGCCCCTCCACCTCTCCCACAAGTGTGTATTTACTGTCAGAGAAGCTGCAACAGGGCAGGCAACCCACTCAATCGCCCGGGCCCCAAGCTGAAGGGGGGACCCTGAGAGACGGCTGACATTTGCCCCTATCAACGCTAAAACTGTGCCTGAGACGCTGCAATGACAACGTGTCGGGAATTCCCCAGATGGGGCCCCTTACTCGCTACTCGCCGTTGCTGGTATGGGGCTCAGAAATATGGCTAATAACTGATCCATGTCAAGAGTACACCTGGAAACCCCTGAAGATAATGCAATGATATGTCGGAATTCTACCAGCAGATTTGTTGTCAAACACAGCGACAGGTTCAATCATCTGTTGAGGTCCCCACTGTGCTGGATATGGGAACAGTGTCAAAAAGATGTGTACCACGTAAGGAAAAACAGATGCAAGCAAGCAAGCATTTCTTTCTCTGAAATCCTGTTGTGAATCCCCGCGCTAAATATAGCCTATGTGTGTGAGCTTGTGTGTGATTTGAGTCTCACTAAAGGGATTAGGGAGGCCTATCTTAAATGTTCTGTCTGCTCTCCCTTGAGGCCCACTGGTGAGGACAGATCCCTGCAGGAGAGCATCACTCCATCTATGAATCACAGTGTGTGCAGTGTGTGCGCTCATGTGTAGAAGCTACGTATCGCACTTTGTCTGTTATGTCGTCCATCTCATGCCTGTTTGGCAGATGTCCCCCCCCCCACACACACACACACACACACACACTTAAATGACTGCACTCGTGGAGCAGATGTCTGCCAGGACTCCTCGACATACTGCGTGTCATTGAAAATGTCATTTATCGCCATTTTGAAAACGTAAGACTGCTTAAAAAATTGTTTTTATCTGCGATTGGCTAACTCAACGTTTGGAACTTATGTGAATCTTGCGACCGCAAACGTACACCTGTGAGCACTCACGACCCGCCCACAGTGGGGCACTTACGTGTCATTGAGTGTGAGCGCGGGCGAAATGTTCACAGCCATTTGGCACCACTAATGCCACAAGTGGCGTGCGGTGATTTTGCGCAAGTACTTACAGGAGGCAGCTGCTTGAAAAGTACCCCAAAAATCAGTTAAGTCAACACAGCTTGACTGGCCTGGAAATGTGTTGGGGGGCTTTCAGCACTCAGTCTGTTTTCTCCGATGCGCTCAGGTGCTGCCTTAAGAAAACATGACGAGTTTCCCCGAAGCCACCTTTTGTCAATCTATTGTTGACAGCCATTTGTAATGTTAGTATCAGTTGCCCCTTAAACAGTGCCAAGTACAGACGAATGGTTGTTGATTTCAATAGAAATGAAGGACAAGATCATGATATCGAGACCTCTACAAAGATGTTAATGGGGGAGGGCGGGGGGGGGGGGTGTTAACCATTTTGTGATGTTTATGGGAAAAAAAACAACAGATTTTTTTTTTTTTGTCAAGGGGTGACTACAGGAATTAATTTGACATGTTTGTTATTTTGAGCGACAGAGGGTTTTAACACTTCCAATCCTACTGGTTATGTTATTACATTGTTTTGATGTCTAGGGGCAAATAAACAAATACAAATGTAAAATACAATGCAGAGTTGCTCTCTCCACAGAATCAAATACGGTGCAGTACCTTTATCTTACGTTATCTTAAGTCAGGGGTCTCAAACTCAATTTACCTGGGGGCCACTGGAGGCAGAATCTGGGTGAGGCTGGGCCACATCAGGATTTCCACAAGAAAAGCGCTGATAAATCATTCCAATGTTCTCAAATATCTCAATTTTTAACACAAAATAATGAATTCAATAAAATAATTTAAAAATGAATGTCTGATTTAACAGTTCTTTGACTTTTAACTTTATGAACATGAATGAAACATTAAACATTAAACATGAACTGTTCTTAGCACAGGAACAGCCACCCTGTCCTTCTCCATGAAGTCTTTGACTTCTGCTCTCAACTCAAAAAATCTCTTCAATACGTTTCCCCTGCTGAGCCAACGTACCACAGTGAAGTAGAGCACATCCCCATATTCTTATTTTATTTCCTCAAAAAAATGGGCGGGGCGGAATAGGGTCAATACCTCACGTGATTGGTTCGTTCAGCTCCGCACACAACAAGAGTCATTCAAATCAATCTTGCGGGCCGCACTAATATTAATCTTTCATATTAAGACGGGGGCCGCAAATTATCATCCAGGGGGCCGCAGTTGGCCCGCGGGCCGCACGTTTGAGACCACGGTCTTAAGTGAACCAAAGTTCAAGGAAGAGGGCTCTGCTCTCCCCCTTGTGGGTTTCGGTGCAATCATTCATGCAGTAGTTGTTGATGATCCTCTCCACACACACAAAAATAAAATAAAAATAAATCACTCTAAATTGGATTCACAATTTAGGAACAAGAACAAAAACAGCATGTGCCTAATTTGGAAAAGAGTGCAGTTGAAGATGTGCCCCTTGTCCGGATGTAAAAAATGTCAGACAAGAGATGAACCTTTGTGGTTGTGTGAACGAACTTTGTGGCCAAGTAAGCATGTCTCATATGTGCTTATTTGCTAGCATCTTCTTTGCAGAGACAACAGTGACCCAATTAACTTGACATCATCCAGCAGATTTACACAACAACAAAAACTCCAAAGCAAACAATCAAACCAAAACAACTGCATCATTCATGTCTGTGATGATGATGATGATGTCATGATCAAGTGTCCTGGCAGCACTGATTCGCTGGCCTCACTTCCGAACCAGTCTTGATGTTGAAACTCACTCGCTTGTAATGGCACATTGCCCTCTGGATCTTTGCAGCCTGTTGTTCTCTAATCAGCACCATTTGTCTCGGTTCATCCGGATGATACATGCACACTCGTATGTTTATTACGAAACAGTAACAGTAAGACTGAGCAACATCTGCACCGTATTAAATGCATATAAATACAAGGATAAGGATTATTTTCTCCACAATAGTGTGCGGTGTTTTGTTAAATGACCAAGAACGGGATTTGAAACACGTACGAGGAAACTATGAGTGTATCAGCGCTATCACAGAACTAACAGTGACAATTAATCAAAGGTAGAGTTCAGTACTGCACAGTTAAACGTTTATCTCGTTTGGATCATGGAATATGAATGATGGAGAATTTTCCTTATAACACATGTAGTCTGTTTCTGCTTATGTGTCATTTTAGACGGTTATAGAAATACACTGGTACCTCTACTCACGAAACGTCTCTTCATACGAAATGTTCAAGTTACGAAACGCCTCAACAGGAAAATATTGTCTCGTGTTACGAAAGAAATTTCAAGAAACAAAAGGTAAAAATACAGTCTGGTCTGCTACTCACAGCTCCGAGTTTCCTGAACGCATCATACTTTTAGCTGCTCTGCCATTGGCTACTACCAAGCATCTTCCTGGCATCCCATTGGCTAAGATCGACCTCTCCGTATATGTCTATGTGTGTAGATAATAATAATAATAATACATTTTATTTATAAGCGCCTTTCAAGACACCCAAGGACACTTTACAATAACAAAAAACACAAAACAATACATACTGTATGTGTCTATGCAGCGTCCTGGTTAAACGTGTCAAAGCAATGTTGACACCAGAAATGACCACAAGTACCTTTCATTTATTTGTCTAAAATAATTTTGATTATTAAGCACACCCCCAATTTTATGTTAGTAAGGCATAACCATGTGGGAATACACTGACAAGATACAACAATTTAAAAAAGCTACACAGTATTATCAAGTTCTGAATGTGTCAACCAATGTGAGCTGATGGCTACTGCCAAATCAATCAAGACATTTAATTAAGCAAGTCAAAGATAAATTTTCAGCTTTTTTTTTTTTCCAACCAGGTCAGCCACAACAGCCTTAAAGTTCTATCCAGCTGCTTGGTGTCAACACACTCAGTATTCACTTTTTCCGTCCTTTCCCTCTTTTCTTGCACCTCAGCAGCAGTGGCCAGCGTCCGCCGAGGCTGTTGTGATTTTGCCGCGGGTGATTGGCAGCCATGACCTCGGCTGACCTCCAGCGCGGCTGTTGCTGATGTCAGCATCTTGCAGCAGATTGAAGCGTGCAATTTTCAAACCAGGTCCTCATCTTGGGCCCCACGGCGGGGGGGGAAGTGGGCTCTTCCAATTGACTTTTTAAAGGAACCGTATGCCTAATGAACGAGCGCCACTAAAGGTCTTGAAAAGGTATTCAACTTCTGCTTTATCGTTACTACGCTCACTCTGTTTGATTGATTTTTTTTCCACATGTTGATTATTGTGGTTGGAGTTTATAGTCATGTAAAACGTCACTGCATGTTGCCTTTAACCCTTTCATGCACCAAAAATGATAACCTGTAACCTCATAACCTGATAAGCTGTCCACTGTCGTAACCGTTGTCCCTGAAAGGGTTCAAATAGTTTTTTGATTTAGTCACATTGCAGTAAATCCTCCCCTGCCCAAAACATTTAACAGATTTTTAAATGAGCACCTCTTTGACAGCGTGAAGCAAAACTGAAGGTAAACTTATTTGTACAACGCTTGAATTAGATCCGTGCCGGTGTACCTAATGTTGTGGCCTGTTGTGCAGTGTGTCGGGTCACTGCTTGTTGCGTCGGCAGGGACACTAGCAAGGCAGTACAAGTGAATAGCAAGCTCAGCGCTGTGTCTGGTCAGGACATCCTGCCTTACCCTCTCCTTGTCTCAGTGGAGGAGGAAGAGACATTATGAAACGCGCTCATTATTTAGCATCTTATCACACTGTCTGCCTTCCTTTTCCATTTTAGCCACACTTGCTCACACTTGATACTCGATTGATTCATTGACTTGATACACCCCAAAGCAGTCGTCTGTGTTTTAAACAGAACATTCAAATCAAATCAGACCCGGTCAGAGAGAAGTAACCGCATTTTGTATCATTTGCAGGTTGCCAAGCTTCCAAGATTACAAAATGCCGGCGGCACTACACAGTTTCCCCGCCCTTTTTGTACCCTTGTGTATGTTTGTGTTTTTTCATCACCCTCTTAAAATTCTTCTTCTTAAAAATCTAAAACAAACCTCCACTTATCTTTTTAAACACCTCCTCAGTAAGCCGGCCACCACCGCTAAAATCGACTGCATGCTTAGTTAAATAGATCATTGAATTGTACCCGTGTATTGATAAATATACAGACGCTCCCAGGTTACGAACGAGTTACGCCCGGACGATTGTTCATAAGGTGAATTCGTTCGTAAGTTGCTTCAGTGCTCTATTTTGTCTGTAATGTATGTTTAAGGCTTATATTGACATCCATATCTGTAATCAGTATTTGTTTCGGGGGTTTTTTTGTACTTTCTGAAAAACACTTCAAAAGATGCCATTATTTGACAAAGACGACTATATGGCATTTTTCAATAAGCTCAAAGAGGTTCATTCGGCATTCTGCACAGGATTGGGTCAATGTAAACACGGAATACACAAATCCCGACTTTTCAAACACTGGCAGTGGCATATTGCCTGCACCTGACCCAACTTTATTGGCCCTGCGTGCCCTCCTCTGTGGCTCAGTGTCTTGTCTGTGGAGGTTTTGTGTGAACAGCTGGCTTGAAGACTCCAGGCTCCACAGTGGAGTCATCTAATATCTTCTGGTGGGCCCCGAGGCCTCCAGTGGTGGGGAAACACCATCCATAAAGAGCCTCTTATCTGGACAGGGCCTCTTTACATTGCTAATAAAACACCACAGAGACTCTTTGACTGTATTTGAAATCTCTTAGATAATAGCTTTGGATTAAAAGAAGGATCCAAGAATGGCTTTGCCATCCTCTGCTTTTTCAGTATTTGGTTCAGCCGCATTCTCAGTTCGCTGAAGACGTTATACGTGATGAATCAGTTGATTCACAGACCGTCCCTCTTAAATCTCCTGGCAGGCAAAATTAACTCTTGTGCGTGTTTTTTTTTTTAATGTATTTGTACAGATGCACCAATAACATTCAGTCAGTGTGATCGTGTTATACGGTCGAGATAATGTTCTAAAGGTATTGATGAATTCCTCACTGGAATTTATTATTTTATTTATTCTCAGGGGCACGACTGTTTTTGATGCCTAACAACATGGTTCATCATCTCATCATGAGATATGCATTTCATTTTGATCCAAATGTGTACTCAACCCTGCACTGTTTGGTCGGCTCAAGTGAGTACACACAAACGGAATCCTGATGCTAAAAAGTCACACGTTTTATCTATGAAACCCAGCAGATGTACAAAAGCTGGGACGAAATTTAGCCCCCCCCAAAATAATGACGCATTGGAAGCTGAATCATTTGAAAACTAGGGCAAAAAAATTCTTAATTCATTTTACATACTTTGACAATTGAAGTGAAAAAAAAAACTAAGGAGCCACTCGGGAGCTTGATGAGCTCTTGAAAAAGAGCCAAAATTCCCATCACTAATACTTGACCTTGTAATCACTAACTTGTTTTTCTAGCCTGCAGGCCACTGCTTCCTTGTCGACAATGCGTAGCTCTTCCCCAGTTCGCCTCCTTCCCTCCTGGTGTTTGTCCAGTGCCTCAAGCCATTGCAATAGTCACACTATGATTCTGTCAACGAGACCACTCACAGACTGAGCTCACTTTAAATTTTTTTAGGTCCTGATTAGCTGTTTTTAAAAGCATCCCCATAGGGAGCACACAAAAAAAAACGTCCAGCTCACAAAAATAAGGAATTTCTTTGTCTCATAACTGACGAATAATTCAGAAGTAGGAGTCAAGTTCTGCCCCCTCCCAACAAGGTACAGCATCTTTGTGGGCACCAATGCAGAGGCCAGTAAAGGATCAAAAAATGGACTTTCTGTATCTTCAATGCGATTCAAATTTTTGTCACGTTTTGACCATTCAAGTCCCGAAAGGCCTCAAAAAGTTGAGGCAAACGATGACACGAAATAAGACTTACAAGCACTGATCTATTAGGCCTGAAGTGTTTTCAAAATCAAGCTAAAGGTATTTTATTTGTCAAATTTTCAATGTACCGTGAGATATGTGCCGTGAGACATGTGCGCTGCATTTAACTCCAGTTGAGCATTGCATCAGTCATATTTTATCCTGTCGCCATCACCCTGAGCACAATTAACAAAATAAGCAGGTAATACTGACAGTCATCGGGGGTCGGGGGGGGGGGGGTGTTAAATGGCAGCGGTGGCAACCACAATGTGACTCATCACAGGCACACACGCAGAACAGCAATTAAATCTTATTGCAGTGTCGTGAACAGTCTTATGGCCGCCTCCGTGTCCTGACATGTACCCTGACCTGAACGGTGCTGGAAGCAGCCCAAGGCAAGAATCAACACTTTAATAAGATGTTACTCTTGACATGCAGCATGGGCTACCAACTGCTGCTGCGGGCTGTCATGTGTGTGATGGGGGGTGGGGGACCAAAACACTCAAAAAGCCCCGCATTTTCAAAGATATCTACCTCTAATGAAGTTCCAAACAGACGCAACAACTCACCGGCAGCGGAGGAGGAGGTGGCGACTGACACAAAGTGCTTTTGAAATAAGTTTGTATTTTGGACTTGCGCTGCCCGTGCGGCAGCTCCGGCACAATGTGCAACATAAAAGCCAGGCACTTCACAGAGCTTGTTGAGCTTTCAACTTTCGGCAAGGTCCCTCCTGAGACCTCCACTCACTGTCAGAGCGCTCACAACAAAAGCGCGCCCGCCTCACGGCGGCCCGCTGGAAACATTAAAGATGGGGAGAGTGACGAGAGCCTGCTGCATTAATTCAAGAGGCTATTTTATTTTATTTTTTTATAATGTTACTGTTTGTACTTGTTTGGTTTCTAAGTTGACAGGCGCATATTTTGGCTTGCTGCATGCAGACCCACTCACTTGAAAGCACGTCTAATATGACGAGCATCTGACACGGTGCTTCTGGTACACGCAGGAAAAAAAAAACAAACGAACGATCGTACCTTTAGGGATGCTGTGGTTTGATGCTTGGGTGGTAGGCTGATTGTGTCCCCAATGACCTTTACCACTTTGCAACATACTTGTGCAATTGATTCCACTGGCGTGCAATTGTCACAATGGAATGCAGTAGTACATTGTCCACTGAAGGCCAGAAATGTGACGGTTTAATATGGCAGTGCATGTATTCCGTATTTGACCCTTTCGGGGACAGCGGTTACTACAGTGGACAGGGAGCATTTCTGTGATTTTGCTGATTGAAAATGAGGTATCTTATCAAATGTGCACAAGTAGTAAACTCTCATCATTCTGACAATCAAGTCAAGTACAGCTTTATTGTCAAATGCGTTGTATGTGCAACATACAGCACAGATGACATTTCTTCCCTCTCAACCAGACAACAAGAGGAGCTGCTGCGGGTGCCCGAGTCGCCATCAAAAGAACAGTTAACTTTAATGACAAAATAATACAACACAACACATAAGACACAGACTGTCGTGCAATCTTAACCACTTTTCCTGCATACACTTTGTGTTTTGAAGCAGTTATCGTTGAAAGAGGAGCGATTCAAAGTGTTGTGTGAACAATGTTGTTGAACGAGCCATTTTGGGTCCAGCAAAAATTTGTCAGTCAGAAATAAGGCTAATTTTTCCCTTTTGGCTTGGCGCCATTAATGATTGTGCTCAATGAATTCTGCCTAGCAACAAGAAGTTGTCAAAAGTATGAATGACAAGGATGAAGAATTTGAACAATTATGGTTCTAACCTCTAGTCTCCCAAATCATAAATAAAAGTTTTAGGAGCACACATTAGGATTGTAATGATATGATGTAATATCATATGATGACAGTTTTGTGGCATTACCTGTATATCAAATACAGATGCCCAGCAAGCATGATCTATGTTTGGAAGTGCCCTCCTCATCATTGGAATTGTCTGCACATCATGTCGATAAATCAGCCAAATCACGGACTTTTTCAAAATCTTTCAACAAAGCAAATGAGATCAAGATGACTGTTAACGCCGCTAACCGGACTGTATTTTATGTCGATTTGTTCCAATTTGTCTTTTCCTTTCATGTTGTCCTTGGCTTGGGTGCATACAGGTCTTCAAAGGGAGTGTTTGACCCGTGTTCTGCCTCCCTTCATCCAACATAGCTGCCCCACACACACACACACAGCCAGCACACTTTGGTTTGCAGACAGGCTCATCAAAGGCAGCATTTGACCACCATGAATGGAGCCCAGATTCTTTACACAAGAAGCACGGCCGGTCACTTGTCTGCTCTGGTACGTTTATACTCACGCTGCCGAGTGACATATCCAACGGGGTGCAAAAACGTATGGGTATAAGGACAATTATGATGTCCGGCAACCATAAGCATTCTTGCAAATTCCGTACTGTGATTATGCAGCCACTGTGTTGTACTTTGCAAAACGTCCCGGGCCACCATTGGATGTATTCCTTTCGGAGTGGGACAATATGCGAGGCTTTACTGTGACCAAAACAAGTTTATCAAACACTCTTTTTGTTGGTTAACAATATTTAAAAAAAAAAACGTTTGAGGTAGCCACAGCTTCCTAAAATAATCCAAATATAGAATTGACAAATATCATCAACACGAGACTAAACTTGACTTGACCCAGCATGAAAATGACGACGCGGCCGTTTTACCTCGAGCGCACAGGCACCTATGTACGAAAATAGGGCCCTGCATGTTGTTAGTTTACTGGTGTTATTTGTCAAGGAGAATGAAAAAATTTGAATAATCAAAATAGATGAAAGAACAAAATCAGCATCTGTGTTTATAAACACCACAGGTCACGTGAAACGCCTGCGTCTGTGCGTTACTACACTTCCATTTTCAAGACTTTGAGCAAGTAGTTAGGTCCATCCCAATGGCGCGCAACACCTGCAGCTGTGTCATTTCCTTCACACTCATCGTGTTCCTGTCTCTTTTGCGCATGTAGCCTTCCTCTCACCTCTTCCACGCCTCCCATCTGTGCCTCATCTGGTCAGCATTAACAGGGCAGCTGACATGGTAAACTCGAAAAAGTGTGCCAGTGGAAAATTCGACTCGCAATTTCAAACTGCAAAGACGAAGGCCTGGCCTACAACAACAGTGGCACCTGGCTCGAGTTGAGCGGGGTGGGGGGGGGGGATTCGTCCCAGAGGGTATCGAGAGATATGAGACGTTCTTAGAAACCAAATGCAGTGAGAGCTACAGTGGGAGGGATGGGAAGGGGGGTGGTGGGGGGGGATCGACCTGTCACTTAGCTTGACGCATTAATCTGTTGACAAGCTCAGCTGCTCCCACAGCTCCAACCTACCCTGCGCTCGAAGCAAATTGGCCATCCTTTCCAGTCCAAAAGTGCTTGACTCAGATCTGCAGGCTTAGCTGTTACCTGAGGCAAGTCAGACCAAGACCTGCCTTCCAGCCTGCCTTTTCTAAATTATAGCCTCCGACTGTCGCTGGTGCCTGGGGCCATCTGTGTGTGTGTGTGTGTGTGTGTGTGTCATGCACAAGCACATCTGTGTGTGGAAATGCACCGGCGAACTCATTGCTTTAGTCAGAATCGCCCGTTCACTCACCAGCACCCCACGCAGAAATGTGCAATTCCAAACTATCGATTCTGAAAGGAAAAAGGTTTCATGTGGGCGCTGTATGTGCGAATATATTGAAATACGCGGCTCTTTAGTGTGCAACAGGTTGGAATAGTGATGCAAAACATGTGAAACACCGCATATATTTTTGGGGATAAAACACCACCCCTGTGATTAATAATTAAGAGGAAATGTCCCAGTAGTCCCTGACGCTATTCTCAAGGCCAGTTTTTACAAAGAGCCTTTTGAGGCCGCTGTCAGACAACCATTTAATAATAAATAGTATAGCGCTTATATCGATTTCAATGTATGTCCAACTTTATCGTGAGTATTGCACCACAAAATCTGTTGATGCATTTACGATTGTGGTGGATGTTGAGAAGCAGCACTAAAATCTGTTTTCGTTCTTAAACTAACAATTTATTTGCCAGTTCTGTTCATTCGATTCATTGTCAACTATTTTCCTGCTTGACCAGCTGTTTTCTTTAAAAAAACAAAAAAACCCTCATCATGAATACTCTGTCTCTAACCAATAACATTCGTAAATGTGATCAAACGTTTCAGTTCATTTCATTTGCATTGAGCCGGCATGTACTTCATAGTCGGACAGCAAGATTTTCTGATATATTTCTTTCTGGCTGGTGAGAGGCCTGTCATTACGCTGTCCCGCATAACACATCAAAATGTCACCGTTGGGTATTTCGCTTTTGAAAGCGCCATCGCTGGCAACACTTATTTTCTGTTATTTCAAAACTTTTATGTAGGTCGTTTTGAAAACGGCAGCAATGACTGCGCGTCTGTGGTTTAGTTGAAAAAGTTTGGATCTCGTTCACAAGGCAAGCAGGGAAAAAAAAATCTCATTTATACACTGTGAATCTCATCCATATTCAAGTAGTTATTAGAGTGACACATTTGTAGCGGTGTAAAATACGCCTGTCGTGACAATTATGGGAATGACAGCTTTCACGTGACAACATAACCACCTGTAATGTTCACAACAACAACAACACACAACAGTGTGTGTGCTTCCAGTAGGCTCCCGTTACTGTTTAACTCTTTGTCCTAATGACTGACAAGTGAAAATGAGCCAGCGTGTTTATTGATACATACTACGGTTTCTCCTCTCTCTATATTATTAACAACCAGGTTTTGTTTTTCTTTTGTGCTTTAAAGTGATGTACGCCATGTTGACATCTGCAGTTTGTCGAACATCCGTCCAAACCCGCAAAGCCATGAAAGTGGACTGTTTCCTTTCACAGCTTTTGCCAGGCAATCCGAATCCATAAAAGGTTCAATTGACACTATTGCTGCGTGGTAAGAGATGGGCGCGGAGTGTAAGGGGGTAGTTGTTATTTCTTATTTACAATAATAAAAATGAACAACTTGCAGACATTTGGGTTTCCACATTTGGGTGCAGAGAGACACTTGGAGATATTCAAAAGACAGGATGTTTTTCATGAACACATTATACTGTAATGCAATCAGTACTGAAGGGTCAAATGTCATTTAAAATCAACAAGGCCCTTGCTTTAACATAAAACAATATTCCATAACGGCTGGAGAAGGTTGACTGGTAGCCAATAAAATCCATCTAAAATCTTGACATCAATGTTTGGCAGGGAAAACTTCCCACATAAATTCAAAGCGATCTATTTTTCCTTTTTTTTCCCCCTTCGTTCACGGTAGAACATCTTTGTGCATACATCACAGAAGCCTTGAACACTCCCTGCTTTACAGTATAGTCTGTGCAAAAATAAAAAGCATGTTTTTCGAAAATAGGAGTCAGAACAAAAGATCAAATGAACCAAAACTCGCCTGAAAGGCAGAACAGCCTCTTAAAATGGAACTTCTTCAAAATAATCTTCTTTTTTTTGCGATGGTGACATATAACAAAAGCAGGTTTCATTCTCATTTGATATTGATATGTTTTCATTTATATTCTTAATTTTTAACGTAACATATTTATTGTTGATGTTCAATTTACATCAAGAAGAAGACAACTCCTTAAGAATTAAATGTTAGAATGAAGTTACGAAGTAAAATGACTTTCATTTAATGATCAGTTGCGTTACGTCCTATTTTCAGAGTGTCATCAAAATGATTGTTAGGATAGTTGAATAAAGGGAACACTGAAACAACACAACGTAACTCCAAGAGTTCCTTTTATTTGTTTTGTTTTTTTGCAGTTTTGTATTAACTCATACGAAATATATTACATTTTCAACGTAACTTGCCCAAACACTGCTATCTACGAGCAAGACTCTCAAATCGGAAAATATAATGTTCTCTTTGACATGTGCAAGCGTTGTCAGCAAATAAATTATTCAAAATCATCCGGTTCACACTGACTTTAAGCAAGGGGGGGTTGGGGGGTTATAATAAATCAGCACGAAGAGAGAGTCACTCTTTTTTGCTATGAAACATGTGGACCCCTAGACTCCACTTTAAAATGGTAAAATAAAATCCCAATGGGAACAAGTGAAAAGGGAGAGTCTGAGTGAGCAAAACCCTTTTAGTAGGACAAAAATGTTTATTTTTTTTATTTTTAACCACTGAACAGGCAGTCATCCATCTATCTATCCATCCGTTTTCTTCCGCTAATCCCGTTCAGGATCACCGGTGAGCGCGAGGCGGGGTACACCCTGGACTGGTGGCCAGTCAATCACAAAGCGCCCTTCAGCAGGCATGCAACCATATTTGGTAACTTCAAAAACGGCCCCCTTGTCACTGTAAAACAATGGAACGTGTTGATTTCACCAGACCAATTAGCAAAAGGAAATACGTATAAGATAACAGCACCTTTTACAAATGAAAATAGAATGATCGATTCAGTGATGTGTGTGATTAAAGAATGTCTGAAAAATAAATCTGGTATGTAGTAAAAAAAAAAATATTGTTTAGGATATGAAGACGTTTTGTGCCAACCTGTTAAAAAAACCAACAATAACTTTAGTCACCCCTTAGGATAAAGTCATCAAACTACGAGAATAAATTTGTAAACATGAAAATTAAGTCAAAAAAATATTTTGAAAACATCAGACGGGAGAGATGGTTGGGAGTAAGAAATCAGGCAAAAAGAGATGTCAAACACAAAAGGTTTGAGCGTGCCGTCACTTCTCCTTGAGATCTCGTGTGTTTGATGTAGTGAGCAGTGCCCACATGTCCAGCCTCTCACTGCCAGGAAATTGCAACTTCGTCCCCCCAGAGCCCCTCTGACTGCTGGGAGAAACACTCATCGTTTGATGTCAAAAGAAGGCTTTCCACTGTAAGTAGGCCTTTCATTTAATCCTTTCTCTTTTTGTCTATGCTTCAGCCAAACGCTGGAAAAAGTTTTGTGAATTTCCCTTGTGGACAAATCTATCCAGCTCGCTACCTAGCTAGCGAGCTAGATAGACAAGATAAGATAAGAATACCTTTATTTGTCCCACAATGGAGAAATTCCCAATTTACAGCATCATTACAGCAGAAAAATTATGAAAGGGAGAAGTAGAAGAACAAAAAGTATATGAATACATATACGTAATAAAATATAAATAAAATAAAAATAAATATAAGCATATTAAAATGGGTGAGTGGGAGTGAGTCCAGGTTAGATAGATGGCTGTCTAGCTAGCTACCTCTATCTGGCTAGCTACCTATCTATCTGTCTATCTATCTAGGTAGTTAGCTACTTGACTACCTAGCTAAGTAGCTATCTATCGAGGTTACAATAAGACACAGAAATAAATGGCTTGTGAGACAAAGAGAGCAATGTTGAGTTTAAACTAATCATACATCAGTCAGCTTTGGGTCCGTTAATCGCCTTCATTCATGATTCAGATTTTGAACAAGCATGTCTGAGTATACCAAGTCATGTGATCTTTAAGGACAAACATTGTCCATTAAATGCAAGAAATTGACACAAAAATTGTGGATTATTGACACAAGTGTGGATGAGAATAAGCTAGTGTGGGCAGAGTCTGCCTTGCTGTTATGAAACGTGGGACTGTACTTGAAAATGAAGAGGGAAGTGAGTCATTGTTTTATCAGCGTAGGTTCCTGTTGTACTCAGGCCAACATAAGAGGCTTTCTTTTTTTTTGGTGTCCAGAAATAGCTCGACGGTCACATAAATTCCTGTTTCAGATGACTCGTGCCCATCAACTTGCTTTTGTTGTTGTTGTTGTTTTGTTTTTTTATTTCAGCCCTGCTCCCTCAACATTTGTGAGCTGAAATTCACAACCTACATTGTTCAGGAAAAATTGCCAACATGTTTCCATGCTTTTTTTTGTGAAGGGTACCCGTGGCGGCAAAGAGGAATATGATGATGGCAACAGAATTGAAAAAGAAACATAACAAATTGGAATGTGGTATGTATTGCGCGTTTCTGTCTCTTTGCATACAAACAAGCAGCATGCTCCCTTTAAATAATCAAAACAAATTGACCGCCAATACCAATTCTGTTGAAATTTAGAGGCTGCACCGTGAAGCAACAAGAACATAGCTGGAAGCTAAAGAAGCCACACTAAAGCCATGATAAAAATAATGTCTTGTACCCTATGCAGATTTTTTACTTAGGAAACCTAAACTGTCCTGCTTGGAAGTCAAACTTACAACCTTTTTGATGGAATAAGGTCGCAAACGTTTGTCTTCTGAATGATTGCAAATACAGTTAGATTTGCAATCACACAACATGTGTGACCAGAATGAAATATTGTACCTTTGAACTTGTCATTATCATTCATTACACTCGAGTAATGCTTCAAATAGCTTCATTTAAAAGAAGTGTTTTCCTCACTGCAGTGACTGATCATTATCCTGCAGCAGTTGTGGTCTGGTATTACACTGATGAAGCATGCCCCTCACGGTATAAATCACTCAATTAGGTCTGTTTTTCCCAAAACTGAATAAATCTTGGGATACATTTGATGATGCCAGATGCAGATCAAGTTACAGCGCTTAAATCATTGATTGCAGCACTTTGGTGAAAAGGGGGAAAGGAGAGAAGAAAATGTGTCATTGTATGACGACTACAACCTCCATCTTGATGAGATAGATAAACAGAGCTTTTGAACCGGATTGCCTGTCAAAGAGGCGTTGAAGGATGGAATTGCGCAAGGTTTTTGATTGAATTGGTTTCTCAACGTGCATCTGATGACTTTAACCAAGCTTGCAATGCTACTAAGTCACCATGTTGAACCTTGAGGTAGCCAATAAGTCAAAATATGGAACGCTCTCATTACCTCTTTGACAAGTGTTGCTTTTCACCAACACCAGCCCGGAATCTCTGCTTGGAGCACAGCTCAGCTGATATGACAGCATAATAATGTCAAGGACCAACATCTGTCTAATTTTGATCACGGTAAAAGCTTGGCATCACTGTGTATTTGACGGCATCCACTTCCATATTTTCAACTTAAACAGAAAAAAAAAAGATTTTGGCTTCTCTGGGTTCATAAACCATGCAGGCACAAACAGCTGTTTTGTGTTGCCCTCCATTTGCACTGAGTCGTATTAATCAGCTCTTGGTTCACACTGGTGATTTATGTAACCATCCTGCATGGGATTGAAGGAGAAGAGAACACAAATAGATTGCAGACACCAGCAGGGGTGTGAGTAATGTACCACAGGCGGTGGTTTGCCAAAACGTGTCGCCACCACACCTTCACTTTATATCAACACCTTATCCAAGTCGACATCCAGGTGAAGTGACATGACATGAGTCTCTCCATTTAATTCTAACTTGCAGCCATTCATTTTCCATGGCTCATCCGATTCAAGGTCACAGGTGAGCTGGAGCCTATCCCATCTGAATTACCGGCCACCAGTCAATCACAGGACACAGGTGGACCAGCGACGATTCACAATTACATTGCTCCTGCAAATGAGAATTTCTAATCCACCCGACAAGCAAAAAACATGCAAACTCTGTGCAAAAGGTTTGAGCCAAGCTGTCAGATTCTAACTTGTGTTTGTGCTGTACATACAGGGGGTGTACTTATCTTCAGAGGGCAGTAAATAATGTAGATCAAGCCATAGCGCACCACAGTCTATCACTCACTAAGCTAAGGCAGCATTAAAAAGTCATAATTTCTGTAAATATTTTGCTAAAAAAACATTTGGGCCATAAACATTTGTTTTAAATCTAATGAAAAAAGCAAATACAACAGCAACTGAGCCATTTGATGGCGTATTTTTAATGCTACTGCATAACCTCGAATCACTGCATGTCAGTGGCATCATAATGCGAGGCCCCTCTGTAACTTGTCGTGACTGCATCACCATTACCAAAATGCACTGCTTGAAACAAAAACACAGGTGCTATCATCATCATCATCTTACAATGGATGCTGTGCCCGAGGAGTGGACAGTGCAGTAATTCACTTCGTAGTCTCCACTTGGCTGCAGCCATCTGTTTTCTCCCTGCCATTCCCCTCTCAAATAAAACGTTTCTCATTTTCACTGCAAAATGAAAACTGCATATACTATGTATCACAGATGGGAGTAAGTCACATATGGGAAAATGACATGTAATGTAAGTCTCAAGTCTTAAAGAGAAACTAAACACAAGGGGGTCTTCTTTCATCTAGTGCAAAACGTTAGCTTTCTGTCTTTTGGTATTTTGCGCCGTTGTGGGAGTGAACACATTTGACTTGCTTTCCGGCTAATGGAAGCAGCTCCTCTGATTCGCTTTGAATCCAGCGCGAGAGAGGCGCACAGTCTACTTGGCGGATGGAGAACTGACTCTTTGGGGTCCATGCAGGAGACAGATGTGTGCAAAGTACATTTATAAGGAACTGCAAGAAGATCTCCACTTGTGGATGATGTAAAGTAAAACACACTGACATGAACAATCGGAATGCAAGGCGCTATCCAAGTACATGCTTTACAGCCGTGATCTGTTATTGCCCCGGCCAAGTTTACTTCAACCACAAGTGGAGATTATGAATGTACTTTACTTCGATCTCCTGCCCTCTATTCCAGCCAAGTAGACCCTGCGCCTGTGCTGAATTGAAAAAGAATGAGAAGAGCCGCTTCCATTGTCCAGCAAACAAGTCGGCGATGTTCACGCCCACGCCGGCGCAAATGCCCGTTTCTAAGCGTGCACTTCTACAAAAATACCAAATGAAAACTGTCTGGTGAAGTGCAGTCACTTTGCACCAGATTTGCACTGGACATCAAAATAGGGCCCACTCCCTTATATTTTACAATGTGCATACATTCTCTCTCATCTTTTGACTTAAATTACAAAGCTGCGACAAGGTCATGTTTACCACTCTGTTACATCACCTTTTCTTTTAACAACTTTCCATGAAACATTTGGGAACTGAGCACGCAAACTGTTGAAGCTTTGTAGCTGGAAATTCTTTCCCGTTGTTGCTTGACGTACAGCTTCAGCTGCTCAACAGTCCGGCGTCTCTGTTGTCATATTTTACGCTTAATTGTGCTAAATGACAAACAAGCCAACACGCCATCAGTCATCAAAACCTCTTGTAATAATTCCCGCACTGACCACTTGATCTCATGTGGTCTAAATCTAGCCTAGATCTGGTTTATACTGACACCTCAAAGAGCTTTGCCTCTTTCTTAAGCCTCATTTATGGCTGACTATATCATAACAGTCGTAAACTATTTTATTCCCTCGGAGAAAGGAGTAAAAGTCTGCTGGTCTGGGAACGGCGACGCAACCAAACAATGTTTGAATGCACAAGACTGATGATGTGATTATGAGTATTTGACAGCGTACATAACCTCAGCCAAATAATACAGGTTCTCTCTGTATGTAAGACAAACCTCTAATTAAATAGGATGGGATTGTGCAGTTGTGGGATTTGTTTTGGACTTTTCCTCAACCTGAAACATATGGAGCGCTATAATTTCTTGGCAGGCTTATGTGGCAAAGGCCTGACCTCTTCCTGTGGTTCTTTTGTTCTAAGAGGGGCCAGGAGGTATCGAGGGATTATGCTTATCATTGACACAGGATGCCAGCAGGAGTTCATGGTGCAAGAGGGGAAGTGACAGTGTGGCACTTGCTTGTTTTCATAGAGAATGAGGCGCTATTGTGACATACGGCTGCGCGAACCGGTGAAAACAGGAACACAAATGACGTCCCTGAGGATTATTAAGAGGTTTCTTCGCCGTAGCTGCATAACGTCAGGCCCTTCTTTTTGTCTTTTTTTGGGTCTTTTTTCCTGCCTCACTCTGTCTGCAATCCATAGCTGACC
Source organism: Hippocampus mohnikei (assembly GCA_026261675.1). Taxonomy (NCBI): domain Eukaryota; kingdom Metazoa; phylum Chordata; class Actinopteri; order Syngnathiformes; family Syngnathidae; genus Hippocampus; species Hippocampus mohnikei. The sequence goes on from JAKGUB010000521.1 coordinate 8,424,501, forward strand.
AAGACTTCACCGTGACGCGCAAACGAGGGAGACTTCTCGTCATGTATTGGTTTCTGCTTGGGATGTGGTTCACAGGTCGGAGAGGTGATCATATCAGCGTGTCACAGGTGCATTTCCCCCCCTGAGTAAATGTGGTTTTAACACGAACGTCACGCAGCTTGAGTGCGTTGAAGGTCTCCGGGTAACAAACACATGACAGCTGCGAGCGAGAAGAGGGCATTGATCGTGACACAACTGAATCACTCTTGTTCCAGTATCAGTGCAAATTGTGAATACTGCAGAGACCACCATAGTTTTAATTTTTTAAGCCTGTCCAAAGCAGAGAGTAATTCTCACCATCGCTTTGTGAAAGCTTAAGTTTGTGCAGTCTGCCATTGAGGCATCAAATCCACCCAATCCCCTTGAGGCACTTAATCATGTGCAGCTTCCCCAACCGCCGCCATCACCCCAACCAATGCTGGTGTGTGTGAAAAAGAGGTGGGAGTGAAGGGGTGAACTATATCTTCCTTTTTCTGCAAGAAATGTTCAAGGTGAGCGCATGGTGAGAAAAGCAATGATGCCATAGCATCATATCAAAGTAGTTGCTTGACTAGCATTTACATTTAATCGTCAGTCCAGGGCGTGCGCAACCTCTTGGTCGACGTCTGCCAGGATAGGCCCCAGCTCACCTGCGACCCTGGTGAGGAGAAGTGGAACAACTTCTAAGGATGTAATTTCTGGGCACAGCTTTGGAATAAAAGAGGTGTGGTTTGGTGGATAACGAAATTGGTGACAAAGGGAAGCTTTGGTAGACACCAACTGTAACTGGGAAAAAATGTGACATACTGCCGGTAATTGAAGCCGAACAGCTGGTTTTGGAGGGTCCTATACACCATACTTTCACAGGATGCCCCAACGGACACAATCAAATGCAAGTTCAAGGTGTGAAGTCCCTAGTACAGACGCTCCCGGCTTACGAACACCCGGGTTACGAACAACGGTACATACGAACATTTTCACGGGTATGTCGAAAAAAAAAAAAAAAGTTAGATTTTGTATTGCGCGCCTTTTTCCGAGTGCCGAACGGGGCGGAGGCGACGGCGGCGGCGATGTTCGAAGGGGGCCGCGGGGAGAGGCGTGGGGGGCGGGCGTGTGACGGTGGAACGGGCGGGGAGGCGTCCGGCGTGCCGGTCGACGACCGGTCGTCTACTCTCCCCCGCTGAAGCCGCTGCTAGTTTACCGGGCAGCTAACCCTCGAGCCCTGAAGAACGTGACGAAAAGCTCTCTCCCCGTTATATGGATTTCAAACATATAAGCCTTAAACATACATTCCAGACAAAATAGAGCACTGAAGCAACTTACGAACGAATTCACCTTATGAACAATCGTCCGGAACGTAACTCGTTCGTAACCTGGGGAGCGTCTGTAATAGGACACATTTATTTATTTATTTATGTTCGCATACTTGGCGGTGAAAAAAATGCATAACATAGCCAAATAAGGTGGAATCAAAATATCAAGCAAACTCTTGCATGTTGTGGTTAGGGTTCTTCCAGTGACACTTAAAATACTAAACATAGTGTGACATTAAATCATCGATGACTTTTGTACCCATTTTAGTACCTGTGTGCAACTTGTATTGCGAAAGCATCTGCACCACCTGCCCACTACTGAACACAACACTGAAATAAATTTTCTTTGTCTTCTTTATTTATCCTGGGAGAGAACACAAAAGCTTTACATGTTTGAGACGCAAAGGTTAAAGTCATAAACGTCCAGCAGCTCGAAAGTTGCCTGTGAATAAAAGTTTTACATCACACCCCAAAAAAAAAAAAAAAAAAGTCCATTAGCTCATAAATCATAGTTGATTATGTTTGTCTTATGACTAGTCTCCACAAAATGGGGACCAGAGGTCAGAGCTGGTCAAACGTCTCCACCCCTGTCACCTTTTGAACTTTGATCCAGCTGCCCCCCCCACCACCCACTCAATGCTCAGTCACAGGAGTCAGGGGTTTGACCTCACCCACTCTGGCTCGGCAGGCTAATGGCCTGCCACTGTCACTGCCTGCCACAATGACAGCTCCATGAAGCCTTATTACAAGCCAGCGAGCAGCCTGTGGTTGCTGCAAATGCGTCTGCATTTGTGTGACACTGATTTGTCTTATGTTGGCAACACAGACGACGTACTGATAAGGCACAGACACAGTGGGAGCGTCTGTGTGTTTGTGATCAGTGCAAGCATGTAAGCCACGGAATATCAAAACAAGGCCAACGCTGCTGCCCCTAACCCTTCCGTTGCAGAAGGAGAATTGTGTGCATCTGCGTTAAAAGGTCCTGTGATTGTGAACAATGGTTCCTCTTCATCTGGTCATGTGGTGCATTTGTGCGCATGTGTGCACGTGTGATTTTGTATTCAACTGTTTCGACGTGTGTGTGTGTGTGTGTGTGTGTGTGCGCGCCTTGCGGTGCAGCCTGATCACATGAAAACAGTGCTAATGAGGGACTACTGTTCACAAACATAAATTAATCTCTGCTGCAAGCACACAAGTACAACATGTGTCAGGTTCAACGTGGTATCATGTGACTGAGGTCACACGACAGCGGGGTGCGCTTCTTCAATACAGACACTGCGGCACATGACCATGAGCGAAATAGTGTGCAGGCTATTGAAAGTGATAGACCGTGGGCCTGAAGGGAAAGTCACCAAAACAAATGACAAAACAAAAAGGTAGTGGCAAACACAAAGTAAACACACACACACAACAGCAAATCAAAAATCCCAAATAAAAAAGAAAACAAACAAAAAAAAACTAACTGCAAAGAATAAAATAAAAACACAAACACAAATTTAAAAAACGGAAACAAAAAAAAACAGGGCAGCAAATGAAAAATCACAAAAAAGGTTGGTTCAGTGAGGCCATTTGTAACTTGAAATGTTCATAAATCGAAGTAATACTTTCCATTGAAATAAATGCAAATGCAATTAAACCGTTCCAGCCACCAAATTTTAGGCTAGATTTCCTTCTTTTTTTTTTTTAAACTAGTGTGTGTGGTTTAAAACAAACATAATGCAACATGGTGAAGACACAGGCTATTATTAAGAAATAAAACACTTAAAAACAGAAATATCACTCATTAACTTAACAGAGGTGGGGGAAAAGGGAAGAGGACTACAGATCCTAATTGAACAATGTTTCTTCCCTTAATTAAAAACAGCGCTACATTTTAATGAATAATATACACATTTTAAATAGACTTTTATTTTGATGAAAATGAAATGATTTTTCGGACGTCACAAACGTCACGGCGATTTGTGATTAGATTATCATGAATGCGGAGGTGGGACTTCCGTCTCCATCTGCAGCAGCTTCTGACTTGAAGCCGCGGAGCGATGTGGCTATTTTTCAGATCGCGGCAATTTGTTATGCACGTTCCCAACGATGGTTGCGCAATGCGAGAGGAATTACAACATAAATCCGTTGGCTGATCTATCCCAAAACCGTTCATATACTGAAAGTAGCGTGTACATTGAGGTAATTATTGTTCAAAATTTTGATGAATTGAGAAATTACCAACGCCCCGTCTAACTCGCCTCCGGGCAGATCTGCCGCTCACCGCACCAGACTTGTGCCTGACATGAAAATAGAGCCCTTACTGTTCAAACCCATCCATCCATTTTCGATGCTACTAATAAAGTTCATAGTCGCAAGTAGATGGAGTCTATCCCATGCTGAGCCGATTCAAATATAATATGTGAGACAGTCATGCGAAATCATCAAATTGTTCAACTGTATTTATTTGCCGTATTTGTATTGTCCAAAATGAGTCTGATTTCGATTCTGTGGTCGAAAAGTCCAAATAGTCCCACGTGATGCAAGGTTTGATGATGCTTAATCCTCAATTTGTCAATCGAAGACAATACGTGAAGGGTTTTAATTGGTGGTTATACACACACTGTACACGTACGCACACAAATACACGTCTTTACATGTGCACGCTAGAATGCGCAGACAGCCGAGGAGGCTTTATTGTGCCAGTTAGTAATCACTGTCCCATTAGGAGGTTTTTGCCAATGGGGCTTATTTAAAAAACCCTAATCCCTTTCCCCAGTGGGGCACTATTGTTGGCCACTGCCCAGCGTCCAGGTGAATCATTACAGGAAGTGAAGTGGATGTTATTGGTGTGTCTGGCTCAGAATCTCCTGTTGGAAAGTGGCCAGCTGACAGCATTTGGCAGCGCCTGTGGAGCCTTTGTGTGAAAACTTTCTTTAGCCGGAGAACCAAACACACAAGTGTAGCTTATGTGTTTGGTGTTTAATGTGCATTTACAGCAACCAGATGAAGACAGATGCCCGCATTTGAGTCATTTTGGAGAAACAAAGCCTCTTGGCCGTTTTGTCTTCTTCGGCTTCTTTGCTGGCTAATTAGAGAGTTCTATGAAAGCCGCCATCGTGACTCAAGAGTAGCCGTCTCGTCCCCGACGCCTTTTGATGCAGTGCCTGCAATTGCTGGGCCTTGCCCATTGATGTTTCACTCGAAACTGCTCTGCGGTCACATGATGAGAATTAACGGCGACTGATGGTCATATTGAGTTGTTTGAAGATCACACGGGTTCTGACGCAAAGATAATACAGAGACCCACAAACAAAAAAAACATGCTTTTCTTCAAAGGGTTTCACTTATTGAAACATTTCAACAACTGAAAAAGTTCATATAGGGCTATCAGTGATTTGATTTTGTGATATTTTTTTTAAAGGTAATATTCATCGCCAGGATGGAGATGGCATGTTTTCCTAGTCAGCTTTTCCAAAGACACTGCAGTGTTTGGTGTCCATATCAATTATGGCACAATATTAATGCACTAGCATCACATTTCAACACGGAGCATTTTAAATCAACAGCAAAAGCATGCTTTGTGATGTTATGGTTTCAGTGAGCGGCAAGATTTGATTGATGACTTAAAACATGGACAACAAGACAGCAGGTTTTTTTTTTGTTCCTTTAGTGCAGTGTGTAATTAAAAAAAAAATAATGATAATAATTTTCAGCTAAGCCACTAATTGAGGAGATGACACAATGTGGGTTATGTCTATCGGCATCTTTTAAAGCATTTGATCTTTTGTATTTTTTGACAACAGGTGACGTTGCCTGGCTGGCGCACCAAACATGACAGACCAGAAATGTCGCATTTTTGCTCGCAATGGGCGAAGCGCATGTTTGTAAAAAGCTCCCAAAACATCTGATTTTCAGTTTCTGTAGCAAAAATAAACCTACGTTACTTCATTCAAAGAATTCTTTTTTTTTTCCTCTCGCTAGCTGTCCTTCAGAATAAAAACGCACACGGTGAGGAGGCGATTGTGAGGCTTAGCCTACGTCTACATCAAAGCATCAGCTCTGTTGTTGTAATGCAGAATTCCAGCCTAAAGGGGAACAGAAGCTACTCACCGCAGCTTTAAATTAAGTAGTTTGACAGACTTGGATAACGAATGGAATGTTTTGAGCTGATTTTCACCAGGTAGTTAAGATATATTAAAGAAATCTCCACACAAACAGGCGCTCGTTTATTTACTTCCCGAGCTACAGGTCGCCTCCTAATTGGCAATGGTTCCTTGCAATATCAAAATCACCAATTCCGTGGCTCAGCTCAACTCAGTGTTGATCACACACACGTAAGGATTGTGGATCGCAAATTCATGTTTGACGTTGACGACAGTGGGCATTTACCTTTTTCACAGCAGATCAGGAAGGAAGAATCCCTCTTAACACACCTCATGTTACAGGATGATCATTCAGTAGAATCTTTTAGAGACATCTTTTAATCAGGCTTTTGCCGACTTGGATTGGAAGGGGGTGCTGGGAGGTAGTTGGGGGAATACTCAAATTCAGCTTGATTGGCAGTGTGCCTGTTCCAGTGACCATCAAGGACTTCTCTGCTGGCCAAAACACTGTCAAGAGCACTGACCTGCGTTTACAACCTAAAGCATGAATATTTTCCCCCCATTTAAATGTTATTCATTTATTTAATGGGGCATTCGGATTAAAGAAGTTTCAAAATGTTCCAATCCCTGTTTGTGGGGAGCTGTGAGAATCATTATTTGGTAGCACTGATGTTAATTACATGCACAGACTGATCTTCGAGCCAGGAAGAAGCTACGGCGGAAAAAGCAAATGATCCCTGAAGTGCACCGGGTGCCACATACACAAAGCAAAGATTGCACACGGCATTTAAAAATTGATCACATCTGTGTGACAAAAGCCGCCTTTGCCGTTCAGAAAAGTCTTGATACGAAAGTTAGTGCGTGTGAAATATGCGCTCAAACGAAAACAAAACAAGTGGATTAAATTAGGAGGGCGACTATCAGAGCCATGTGTTTGGGAGCACGCCATGCTTAGTGGGTGCCAGAAAGGAGAGCGTTTGCAAGCCTTCATGTTGCTGAAAGCTTTTCATCAGAGAGAGAAGTGACAAAGAATTAAAGAAAATCCATTGGGGGAGCTTATAGTGGGGGCGGTGGAGTATTGGCGAGCATTGACTAATGGGGATGTGGAAATAAACTTTCATACCCCCAACTGTTTTATAGTGCGATTTACTACAGAGCAGGTGCACAACTCTGAAAATCTCATAAGAATGAGCAGCGAAGCCACACGGCAAGTAAAGGAGTTAAATAAGGCACCTCGGTCGCAAGTCAAGATTTGAAAATGCGAGAAACACGAAGAGGTAGGTAGCAATTGGATCCGTGTAGAAATGAATCGGTTTCGAGCTGTTTTGCATTGTTATTGTTAAACTTCTGTGTTGTCTTTGCCTGATCTTGTCAAGTGTCATCTATTTATTTCGTGCAGAAGTGTGTGCAATTTGTTGAGTAAATGTAAACATGGTCCAATATAGGTTACGAAAAGAAACAGCCCCCCACCCAAAATGCCAATTTGTGTTTTTGAGTGGTCATCAAGCCAACAGCAATCTTTTAAGGCACGGGCTGGGCTCCTTCACAAATGCAAAGAGGGAGGCGGGGTGGGGGGAGAGGGGCCCACAGGTGCCGAGCCTTAAGCCTGGGGGGGAGGAGTGTTTGAGTAGGGGAATGAAGTAGGGTTTGGGAGGGGTGGGGGCTCAAGTAGATGCATCGGAGAAGGAAAAGAAAGCTGTAGTAGATTAGTCTGTTATTTTTTTCAAGACACACTAAATGCATTGTTTCGCGTCCACATCAGGTGACATCGCTTGCATCGTGCTGGATGTTTTTTCTGCAACCGTTTCCAAAATGGTGCGGAAGGATCAATATAGTTCTGCACAAAAACGTTTAAACTTGTAGACTTGTGAACTCCGCTTGAAGATGTATTTATCTGGTCTTTTAAAAACCAAGAGGGCGGAGGGAGAGAGGGGTGGGGGCGGTGGCGGGTGCAACATCAGCATATTGTATTTGCTCAGCAGAATTTAATATGCGCGAGCTAGAGGTGCTTTTCTTCTGGGGCCAGTTCCCTGGAGACACATCCATCTCTGGGAGATGGTTGGGAGGACAAAAAGAGAGGAGGGAGGGGGAATGTGGTGGGGGAGTGTTTTGCCCCCGAGGCCCAGTCCGGGCTCGCTTAAACACACACACACAAGCATGATGGCGCAAAGCAGATATCAACAGTTGCAACACACACACACACACATACACACAGATGCACGTATTCACACATGCACGGTCCTCAGACAGAGACCGCCTTGTCTCACAACAAATACAGACTTGGTCAAACAGAGGGGGGTAAGGAGGAAAGGGAGGAGGGTGAAAGGGATTTGAAGGGGAGCACACAGGGAAAAAAAAGACATATACTCCAAAGTTAATTGTGTAAAAGAGAAAGAGGGGCTATTTTATTAAAAGAAACATGCTAGATAAAGGAGCTCCAGAGTGAGTAGAGGTGTTTCCTGGTAAAAGCGAGGGAAAAGTGAGAGGAGCGCTAATGTCCAAAGACACCCTGACAAGAGTCAGGAAACAACGTGAACACTTGTTTGAGGACTTGTGGCTGCTTTGTGCAACAGCTTGTGCCCCATTACTTGACCAGCTTGTTGTCAGTCTCTTGGCTCTGAATCATTTCTGCACTGTTCACAGGTGACCATGCCTTGTCATGGTCTGACAAATGTCACATATTGCCGCTGTCCTGGGAAAAATATGTCTTTGGTTCAGATGCCCCGTCTAACCTAAAAATGACAAAAATACACATAGGACAGCGACGATGTGCTAACATTACTTGAAATAGCAGCACCTACCTTCTGCCAAACAGGACTGGAGTGTTGCACAGTTCTGGGGTTCTGCAAATCCAAACCCTCATTCCAATTAATACTTTCTGGCCAGGATGCTACCTTGGAGACGAGATCCGAGCCTGTCAGCAATCCGCCACTTTCGATCTGTCGTATGGCCTGGTGCTGCCCTCGTATCACGCCACAATCCACGTGCTCGATGAAGGTGGACCTGGACAGATGCGGAAACACACCTCGCCCAGGAAGGGAATACCAGTGGTTGATAGTCATTGAATGGGAACATTCCTGTGGCTTAGCAGATGAGGGAATTGTAGGTGTATTCCAAGATAGGGTAGGTGAAGAAGACCACGACGAGGGAAGCTGATGGCAGACACAACGGAGAGCATCTCCCAGGACCTGATTCGGTATGACCACTGGTCTGGGGATGATAATCCAAAGAAAGGTTGGATTTTGCTCCAAAGGCCTTTGCAGAAGGCCTTCCAAACAGGACACACGAATTGTAGTGCCCGATCAGAGACCAAGTCGATGCGGAACAGGATGTCAGCAGTCTCCATGGCTGAAAGCAGTTCGGGCCAAGCAACGAAATGGACCATCTTTGAGAAATGATCCATCACATTGAGAATGGCAGTTTTGTCCCATGACAGAGGAAGTCCTGTTACAAAGTGTAAGGCCACATGAGACCAATGATGAGATGGGATGGGAAGGGGGTGCTGCGACTTTTTCCCATGAGCAGACTGAGGATGCGGAGTAGTCCCCAATGTCCTTGCAGAGAGACCCAGCCACCAAAACCTTTGGGATGGAAACCTTGATCCACCGTGCTGTAATTACAGATGAACTGCCTGTAGAAATTGGCAAGACCCAAGAACCTCTGCAATTGCTTCCTTGATCTAGGAGATGGCCAGTCGACCACAGCCTGTATTTTGGCCGGATCAACTTTGAGTTGACCTTTCTTCACAATGAACTCCAAGAACTGAATTGCTTTTAAATAGAGCCGTATTTTTCCTCCCTCTGCAGACATTGTAACATCAACCAGACGTGTGTCTGATGCTCTTGGAGACTTCTTGAAAAGATCAAAATATCATCAAGTTAGATGAAACACAATTGATCTATCATGCCCAGCGGCACATCCGTCTATCAATCTTAACCTGGTACTCAAAATGACCCGCAGGTATGTTCAACTTGTTCCCGCTTGTCTCCCTCCATCACCCTAACCAAGTAATTGGCATTGCACAGGTCCACTTTGGAGCAAATCTAAGCTGACAACAGAGGAGCGAATGTGAAATCCATCAGAAGCAATGAGTATATGTTCTTCACGGTGAGTTCATTAAGGGGCTGGGAATCAATCACTGGCCTCAGGGTTTTATCCTTTTTGTCCGTAAAAAATACAACAAAACCTGCCCCCACCGGTGAGAACAACAGACGAATGTGCCCTGATGCAAGGGAGGTGGAGATGTATTCTTTCAGTGCTTCTTTTTCCGGCTTAGAAGTCTGATCGCAGGTGTGCAGCAGCAAACGCTACCCACCAACGAACAGCAGGGAAACAAGATGTTCACAGGCAAGGATGAGGTGAGGTTCACCACTTTTGTGAACAACTGCATGAGCAAATAGTCCAACAACAACAATGCTGCTCAATGTACAATTGCAAGGAATTGAGGGATTTCATCATCTATGGTCCATAATATCAAGAATCTGGAGAAATCTCCGCATGTAAGCGGCAATGCCAAAAACCATCATTGAATGCTTGTGACCTTTGACCCCTCAGGTGTCACTGTAGTAAAAAAACAGCATCATTCTGTAAAGGACATTGCCACATGGACTCAGGAAGACTTGAGAAAACCATTGTCAGTCAACGCACCTTGTCAGGTTAACACCATTGCATTTATCAGCAACACCCAGGAAAGCCGCCGACCTCGCTAGCCCTGAACTCATCTGTGATCAACTGCAGCAAAGTGGAAAAAGTCTCGTGTGGTCTGATGAGCCCACGTTTCAAATTCTTTTTGGAAAACCATGCAGGTTGTGTCCTCTGGGCCAAAGAGGAGAAGCACCATCCAAATTGTTATCGGCGCAAATGTCAAAAGTCAGCATCACTGATGGTATGGGGATGCGTTCGTTTCCATGGCATTGGTAAGTCGTACAACTGTGAAGGCACCATGAATGCAGAAACGTACTCACAGTTTTCGGAGAAACATATGCTGCCATCCAAGCAACGTCTTTTTTATAGACGCCCCTGCTTATTTCCACAAGACAATGCCAAGCCACACTCTGCATGTGTTATATCAGGATGGCTTTATAGTAAAAGAGTCTGAGTTCTGTGCCCCATTAAAAATGCAGGGCACTTTATGAGGCGCAAAATATGACTCTTGACTGTTGAGCAACTGAAATTGTACATCAGGCAAGACTGGGAGAGAATTCCACCTCTAAAGCTTCAACAACTAGTGTGCTCAGTTCCCAAATGAGCGTTGTTAAAAGCAATGGTGATGTAACACAGTGGTAAACACGCCCCGCCCAAGCTTTTTTGGAACATGTTGCAGGCATCAAATTCAAAATGACTCAATGTTTGCCAAATCATCCGTTCGAACATGAAATATCTTGTCTTCATTGTGTATACAATTGAATGTCGGTTGAAAAGGATTTGCGAGTCATTTTTATTAGAAATTCTGAAGAGGTTTCACTGTACATTTTTCTGGTCACCTCACAATGATGAAACTCAGAAAACCCTTCTAGGGCTAAACTGTCAGCAAAAGTCAAATATCTGCATCTTAAATACAGGTCCATGGCAAATTGGCATGTGTCTACTGTGTCAGGATTCACCTTGGTAAGGTGATTAATGCATGCATCGAGAGCCCACGGTGTCACGGTCAACTAATGGCCAGCTTTTCTATCTAGCTTCCAATTGAATCCTCAAGTGGAAACAAAAACGATTTATCAAGCAAGTGTAATTACGCAAAACTATGTTTTGGTTAGCTGCTACGAGAGGACATGTCATCACTGTCGAAAACAATCCCGCAGAGAGTTGATGCAGTTAAACGGCCCTGCTTACTTCATTTCCGGTTACGAGCAGAGGCAATGAGGGATGATAAGTTCCAATGCTATGCTTGTTGCTCTTTATGGTGTGGTCACGCAACCCCTATAATTGGGCAATCAAGAGAGAGACGGGTATATACAACACACACACACACACACACACAATTCTAAACTGGGGGAACTGGGGAACTGTTCTATTTAATGCAAAAAAAGAAGAGAAAAAAAACTGCAATGATTAACACACTTGCCTCAGAGTTCCGAGGTTTGGGTTTCGAATCTTGGCTCTCACTTCCCGAAGTGACGTTTGCTTGTTCTTCCTGCATGTCCTTCCTGGGGTTTCCTCAGGTACTACGAGTTCCAAGCACTTTCCAAAATGATGCATAATAGGTTTCATTGTTGAATCTAAATTGTCCATAAAGTGTGAATGTGACTGAGAATTGTTGATTGACTCTATATGCCCTGTAATTGGCTGGCGACCAATCCAGGGTATCGCTGCGATAGGCTCCAGTCCACCAGTGACCCTCTTTGAAGTTGATAGAAGGAAATGTGACCCTTGCTATTGTCTTTGTTGGCATGCAGCTCTTGTTTTGCAGTGTTTTAGGGGGCTGGATAGAGCCCACCACCATGTTAAAAAAAAAAAAAGTATAATGTCGACACGGTGGACGACTGGTTAGCACATCCGCCTCACAGTGCAGAGGTGCAGGGTTCGATTCTGGCTCCGGCCTTCCTGTGTGGTGTTTGCATGCTCTCCCCGTCCGTGCCTGCAGAGGTTTTCTCCGGTGACTCCGGTTTCCTCGCACATTTCAAAAACATGCATGGCAGATTAATGGAGCACTCTAAATTGTCCCGAGGTGTGGGTGTGAGTATGAATGGTCGTTTGCTTGTGTTTGCCCTGCGATTGACTGGGAGTTCAAGGTGTACTCCGCCTACTGCCCGAAGTTAGCTGGCATAGGCTCCAGCACGCCCGCGAACCTTTTTGAAGATAAGCGGATCAGAAAATGGATGGATGGATGGATGGATGATACCAGTACATTGTACATTGTATAACAAACTTACAAAGTTACAAATTATAAAGTATCAGTAAGGTCTGTTAGAACTTTCCTCCGACCCGAACCGAACTCCAAAATTGCTACTCACATTTATTGTCCCTCCCCCACAATCCTAAGTTCTTCTGCAAATTGCTGCCTGGATCCCACTTGAAACCCATGCTGCATGGTTGCAGATACCCATGACCAACCTTATTATACACTTACCCAATTACCTAGTGCAGTAAGTTGGAGGGCAAAGGGGCACTCGCACATACGAGCCAGCACGCACATGCTGTCCGGTTTATCGGGAGGCAACAAAGGTCGTCAAGTGCGCGGGGAGTGTGAAAGGATATTGACAAAGTGCATCAAGTTTGTATCCAGGCTTGGCTTCTGCCCAGCTGGCTTTGGCCCACGATGCAGGTGCCACATGAGATCACCAGCCAAACTCGTACAACCCATATCGCTGTCCGGCTACTGTGAGGCTCCACAACAGGTGCAGTAAGGTTAGGCTGCAGGCATCAACAGGCAAGGAAACAGACTGTTATTGTGGACCTTCCTTCCATCATCTCCTCTTTTTTCACCCTACCCCAACCCCCTCCATCCCATCCCTCTTGTCCCCTCTCACCCTCCACCGCTTCTCTTCCCAATAGCCCCAGGGAGCAATCGAGAGGTCCAACCTGGACGTGTAACCTGAGTGCAACTCTTGTGTATCGTGCAAGGATGTTGAAAAGAGGAGGGGAAAGTGGAGGATATGTTGCACATGGGCAGCTTGGCAATTTGTGTGAGTATGTGTGTGAGTGGGGCCGGGGGTGGGGTCGCGAGCATGTGTGTTCCGGCATGTTGTGTATTATAAATTCCATCAATACAGTTTTTAGACTGACATGACAGATGAATGCAGACTACTGCTTGCTTCCACACACACACACACACACACACACACACACTCGTTATTTACAAATCATATTGTCATTGAAGTCACCGGATTAGTGGTACACTCCCCTGACTTGTGAGGGGGCAGCGTGGGATCGGTTCCCACTCAGTGATGTTGTGGATGTGGGTGTGAATAGTCCGCCTTTCACCCGAAGTTAACTGGGATAGTTTCGAGCACCCTCACGCAGGAGCTGCTGTCAGCCACGGTTCACGCCCAGACACTCACTTGATATCACATGACCCCCTTCCCTACCACTACCGCCCCATTCTGCCTCTTAAAAGGCACATAAAGTATCGGAACGACAGACACTACAATGCATGCATTTTTTTGTGTGTGTTGGAAAGTTCTGTTTGAATATGATTCAATCTTTTAAAGCTCGCAAGAGAGGTCAAACTATTTTTTAACCCTTTCATGCACCCTGTAACCTGATAACATGATAAGCTGTCCACTGCAGTAACCGCTGTCCCTGAAAGGGTTGAAATGTTTTTGGATGATCTCCGTACAGCACAGATTTTCACCGATAGTGGGTGCACGGTCTGGAACGTATCGCTGCGGTAAACGGGTTCGCTGCATAACACTTCTCCCACTACTAACAATGTGCAAGCCCGCCAAATGACTGACAATGTTGACTACAGATGACACGATACTGTGTTCTGTGTCCATGTTGTTCTAACTTTTACATATGCACCAACTTGCAGATTGTGTTCCAATTAAACGATCTTAACAAGGCCTAGTCATATGTTTTCTACTGTATCTGTGCTCAGGAAAACTTTGCAGCCGACTGCATTTCATTATGAGAAATCCAGATGTGTGTGTTGGCTGCCAGTATGTGTTCACAATGAATGTGTTCAGCTGTGTATGACACCGTTCTTGGCCTCCGTGCACCCAGCTCAGACACACAAATGATGCCTCGGGCAAGACTTTTAGTGTTCTCTCTCTTTTATTGTGTCTTTGTTCCATCTCGCTCCCTCATGCAGTTTCCTCGCTCCCATTGTCTTTTTTTTTCGCTCTCCTCCGCTTACTCTCACTTTTTTCACCTTCTTGCGTGTGTCACCTCTCCAAGTGTTGTCTGATCTTGTTTCAAACTCTCACATACTTTGCCCCTCCCATCATGCTGTCGGCCCCAGGTGGGTCTGACCAGTGTCTAAGTCGTCAGAGGGCACAAGGGAGTTGGCTCCAGAAAGTCTGCCCTGATACCAACTTTGACACCGGCTTACACACACACACACACACACACACACACACACACACACACACACACACACACACACACACACACACACGCGCGCACGCACACTCATGCACCCACTCGTGCACGCAGGACAGTGATGTTGACTGTCAACTTTTAGTCTACTTTGAGTTTCAAAGAGTCAATCAGAAAGCATCAAATTCGTCATGTTCTTGTCAGCTCTTGTATTGGAAGCCCAACACACACGTGTTTGCAGTTGTGCGTGCCATTTTCGTATTCTTGTTGTGATTGACACTCAAATGCATATAACGACTCAGGGACGAGTCTCATTTCAGTCTGGAAGACACCCTCAGTCTGATTACTGTACTGAACAAATCAATGCCGTTCGGAATGAAAAAAAACGAGAGTGGTGGTAATTAAAAAATGTAAACAACACAAAATCACTAAGATATCTTGCTTTATAAGTTCCTTGGTTCATATGTTTAACTTTGTTTGCATTGTGACCTGAAGAAACTCGAGTAGTGTGATAGCTGTGTCATTCTGCCCTCTATCTAACAAAACACGTCATTGCATCCAATATCATTTGCTTTATATTTCTTAATCACCTGCAATCTTATCATCTAACATTTTTGTGGAGTTTTATGTAAAGTGGTTTCTCTTGGCTTATTATCCCGCAGCCCTCCAGGCTGACAGTAATAGGATGGTTTCCGGTTGTCAATGGACAGAATAATATGATCTTCACCAGATTAGATTTTTTTTGGGGGGGATGCCGTGCAAAGCATTCTAAATTTCTTTCTTCCAAGTGACCTCAGCTAGACAGATCATAGTTGTTGTTGGGCCGCACTCTGAATCACATCAGACGAAGCTGATGGGCCGCCGTCTAGACAAAGAGCGAAGCCCTTTCCTTGTATTGTTTGTTATTGGTTCGCGGGGAGAGAAAAACAGGAAGAGAGTGTGACAAAAAGCCATGGCCCGTGAGGAATGAAGGCTTCCTTCCTTCAAATGTTGCTTGCTTGACGTGTGATATGAGTCGCAAGGATATAGAATCAGCAGTTCTTTTTGTTGTTTTTAATCGACGTGATGAAATGAGGCTGTGCTCAATTGACCCGCTCTTCGTTAGCTGCACTTTCTCTATTAAACCACAAGATAGCGGCAGCGCATCATGAAAACCAAATGTACCGCTGTAGCTAGTCTTATAGGTCAAACATAAGCACAATTATGCGTAGCAAGATTAAATAACATTATCTTGTTTGAAGAAGCATGTATTTTTACCATGTAACGAGACTTTATGAACACCCTGTAATTTGCATTATCTGTATTTGCAGTCATGGCTGTCATAGAATTGGGACGGGGGGCGGAGGCGGGGGGGGGGGTGGCCATGTTGTAGTGCACCTTAAAATATTTCGTGACTGATAGAGTCTGTAAGCAAACTAGGCAGATAGCCTTGTGTATGAATAAAGTGAACATGTAATCTGGCTCCTATTTCACCTCAAAGACACATTTTTTTTACTTCACTTGATTCTGGTTTACGTGCCAGGAGGACCAACCTCGTTCTTCTTCTCTGATGCAGAAATACGGTCTTGGGTTTGGAGGTGCTCTTAAGCGATGACTGCCATCTGGTGGTGAAGAATGTTAGAACGGAAAACTGCTTCACGACAGTAAGCATTTTATGATGAAAAAATTAATCGAGGTCCACTCCGAGCTGCTCTATTGGTTTGTATTCAACACTGTTGCGACCTAGCCACTGACTTGGTCATTCAAAAAAAATTAATTCCTCTTTCATAAGTCAAACAGTTTGGTCTTGGTCAACACGTTGCTAATTGACATTCTTGGTATACATGGATGTTATCACATTTATTAGCGTTGTTAAAGCAACAAATCCAGTGACAGACAGTTATTTTGTCTCAGCATACACTATGTAAGGGTGTACAAACACCAGAGCGAACTTTAATCAAGTACTTAGTAATATGCTGTACTCTTTTTCTGTGCATATTTGACATTTTTAAAAGTCTTTATTAGCAAACCTCTTTCAAGACAAAACAGCTGGCCTGTTCATTGAGCCGAGGGACAGCTCCACAGACATACCCACCCCCGTTGTGACCTGTATCCACTTTCCTTTCGCTTCCCAACAAGCAGCCACACGCTGCTAACTAATGATGTCAACTCCCTGTTGGCCTTCGTGAAGGTGAACGAGCACATTTTTGACATTCCTGCCGCTCACCAAGAAAGGGGTGAATCCCCCATCCCAGACATAACATTCAGCACTGATGATTTTCCCCCAACAAGGTGGTTGTTTCACCTCTGCGCTTGAGTCAGCGGCACTGTAATTATGTCAAGTTTACAGCTGAAACACAGGTTGCGGAATTCCTCTGCCAGCTGGAGGTCCACCTGTAAATGTGGCACCTTTATCCAAAGGAGCTTTTCGCTCAAAGCCAACAGAAACTGCTACAATCATGCGCACTGCTACACTCAGTTCCCTCGAGGCTCCTTGATCAGCCTTTGTCAAGCGATGGCCAGAATTTATCGCCAGACTACACGGATGTAGCGGTAGCACAAGTTTGATTAGCATTAGTTGATAATATGGTTGAATTAGCAAGCAGCAGCTTCACATACTCGCCAATGATTTGCAATTTCAAAATCGGAGAGAGATTTAGAAAAAATACACAAAAATATTTAGAAACAAATACATCTTTGCAAATCTTGATCACAATGAACATAAATAGATAAACAAATTAGTGTCAGCATAGAAAAATACATGCCTGACTGTTCTGAGGCTGGGATTTCAAATCCGGCCTTCTTGAGTGGAACTGAGTTTTCTTCACTTTCTGTGGCTTTCTCCCACATGACAAAACACGAATGTGGGATTAATTGAAGAAGTCAAAATCCAAGAATCAAAGTCAAAAGACAAGTCGCGTCCCCACTCTCCACCATCCAGGCACTTCCTCTGAAGCAGCATAGGGACCAGTTTGAAAATGTGGGTCGTGACCGTTATCCTCTTTTCATTGACTGTAACTGTAGACCCTGAGAGGCTCACTGGTTCAATAGTATAATGATCCCATGCATGAATGAGGAGATTACACCAGGCAGGTGCTGTCACAGTCCAACACAACAGTGCTTTATGATTACAGTCCGCTGAAGAATGACTTTCATCACATATAGATTAGCAGATTCAAACCAGCAAGAGGCCCACTTCATCCAATGACCACCAGGGGACCTTGACTTCCATCTATCCATCCATTCATCCTTATAAGAGTCACAGGCGTGCTGGAGCCTATCCCAGGTGACTTCAGACAATAGGTTGCCAGCCAATCGCAGGGCACACAGAGACAAACGACCATTCACACTCACAATCACAGCTAGGGACAATTTAGAGCACATGTGTCAAAGTCAAGGCCCGGGGGCTAGATCTAGCCCACCAAATCATTTATTGTGGCCCGCGGAAGAAATTCAAGCATGTCAACTTCCATGATGCTTCAGAAAGTCTGAACCAAAATGGCGTATATAATGGAATAAATACAATGTTTGAACAATCCATTATTCTTGACTTCTGATGTCAAAACTAATTACTGTAATTTCCGCACTATAGAGCGCACCTGATTATAAGCCGCACCCACTACATTTTTAGAGGAAAACCAATTTTGTACCTACACAAGCCGCACCTGTATATAAGCCGCATGTGCCCACATTAAAACATGTAAACATATTTACAAAGAAAGACGGTACACAGAGAGAGTTTTCAAAGTTTTAATAATATAACTTAACAATAATAATAATATAACTTTCTTCCCAGCAGCAGCTCTGTTTCCTTCTTTATCGGACAGCTCGATTGCTTTTAGTTTGAAAGCTGCGTCATATGCCTTTCTTTTTGCATTGTCCATGATGAGGGTATGTTCACGCTAATTTAATTGATGCACAAGACAAGAAGTTGCAGTCTTCCTCGACGCATGTATTCCACCGGTCTTAATCTTACCTTTTCTACTCGAGCGCCCCTGGCGGCCGTTAGAAAAATGACATAAATTGGCCGCATCACTGAATAAGCCGCAGGGTTGAAAGTTTGGGAAAAAAGTAGCGGCTTATAGTTCGGAATTTACATTATCAATCTATTTGTTATTTTACTGTGAGGTAGAAGAGGTTAACCAGTCGGCAGACGTGTTAACCAGTCACCCACGATGCATCCCGGAACGAGACTTCAGGCTCCTAATTCGTCTTTTCTTGTTTTACTTGGGAACTAGTTACCTCATTTGACTGTTTAACTTCCTGCCTTTGTGTTGTTTCTTTTCTGTGCACACCAGATGAGAATTTGTATCATACAGCCTTTTCCTCCCTCAATTCATGTACTTCACCATTTTACTCATTTTTTCGGGCGGTTTGTTTTGTCATATTTTAGTATATTGTACAATAGAAAAATAGAATAGAACTGTCATTTGAGACGAACAATGAAAAGCATGCACAGCTCTCAGTTTAACAGCATCCACAAGCAAATCAAATTACGTATAGCAGTGAAATACGACGGTATACAGTTTCTACCTATAAAACAAAGCACACGAGGCAGGGAATGTAAGAGGGCAGCGTTTTGTAACTTAAGACTAAATCATATAAGGCCTAACACTACAATGAATGATACTGTACGTATGGGCTATTTTCATATACGGTGGTTTGATCAACAGTCACAACATGCCTCACTGAATTACTGAATTTCCTTTTGGAAACCCAAAAATTGTACTCATGTGAGCACTTCAGCTGTTGGTAATCAGAGTTGCTGTACTTCAAATGCTCATAATCTCTCTCTCCTGATGCGCATGTGAGCATATTCTGTGTTTCCTATTTGCTACTTTCTGCATAATACCTTGTGCTGTATGCTGCTTGGTTTTATTCACCCTATATATATATATAATATATATATATATATTTTTTTGTAGTTAATGATCTTGGTTTGTTCTGGCCTGCTTCACAGTTAACAATAGGCTCTGGTTGTTGTCTTTACACACAACAGCTTTTTTTTTTGTTTTCCATGCTCAAGTTTGGGCATTCCTTGTATAGTTTCTTGGGACTGAGGGCTGACTCATAATGACTCAGCGAGCTGGTGAAAGCAGCAATCGAAGGTGAGGTCATTGATGCCTTATTTAGCCCTTTACAGACATTTTCCGACATTAGTGGAAGCTACTCATGAAAACCATCTCACAGGGAGTAAAAAGTTTGATTATAAAGCTCAAGGATAGCACAATAAAATCAGCAGGACTGTTTTGTAGTTCTTTCCTGAATTTTCCTGAAATGAGATACAGTGGGAGTCCTTTTCTGTACAGTCCCTCAAGTTACAAAAAAATATCTTGGGGCTGAGGGGATTAAATGCTTGATTTACTGATGTTCTAATATTTAAAAAAAATGTCTGCAAAGAATATGAGTACATTTGATTTGAAAGTGGTGAAGATTAACATTGTGACAGTCCAATGGGCGTGCAAAGAGGGGGGCATCCGTCCCCAGCTTTATTGCTGCATTTAAATTCTGTCTCGTTTTTGACCGAAACAATGAATCCAATTCACAGATTACAAATCATCTGTTTTGTCTTGCAGCCTTGGGCCTGGATGAACGTCTGCAATGGGAGGTTTCTTTGAGTTGGAGAGAAGACAGCTGGAGACCCGATGTAGTCATAAAATCAAAAAAGATGTAATTTATGAATCTATGGCTTAGGTAACGCAACCAGTGTTTCACAATCGTTTGTTTACATCTCCTTTGCTTTTCAAATTCAACATTTTCTCATGATATGCTTTTAATACAGTAGAATCTGCTAACAGAATCTGTTTAAAATTTAAACACAAGAGAAACAAAAATACTCTCCTGGTGTTACCAGTAGTCCTTTGGTTGCTCACTGAGCTGAGGTCTTGCACTATATGATGGCTTAATTTACTGGACAAAACAAGAACTATGTACTGTAAATGGAAAAATAGGGAGAATATTTATATTTATATTATATTGAATTAATTGTGATTTTGATTTGGCCATAATTGAATAAATGTAAATATAATGTAGCGTCAATAACAGTACAATATATCAACTGTCCTTTTAGAAGTGGGCAAAAGCTATTTTAAAAATCATGCCTTTTTCCACAATTTGTGATCGATAACTTGTACAATTCGATTACATTTTTTCGAGAGGGAAGGTAAATATTAAGAACTGAAATATCACGGTTTCACAAATGTACATCCCCGTTATAGCCGGTGATGCGGCTGTACACAAATGAACTAATCGCATCTCACCTCATGTTAAATGGGAGTCAGTATAACCATTTAAAGTGCCTCTGATTAACGCAAAGAAAGTTTCAGATTTTCTATTAGCCTTGTATTGATTTCTAGCAGATGCTGAAGGTACAAAAACCGACTGCTCACTTATAAGTCCCATTATTGGTGAGAAGAAAAAAAAGCATTGATCATGAGGCCATTAGACTTTCTGCATCCAATGTATGTTTCCTGTGAGTGGCTGATGACCAGTTGGATCTGCTCCAACTCATCTGTGACACTAATGAGGATATGCACGATAGAAAATGGGCACATAGAGAGACATGGGAAGGCGTGAAGCGAGCGCCCCAACTCCTTGGCAACCATAGGCTGATGCTTGTTGTGTCACCCTGACAGATGTAATCAGGTGTGGTGCATACTGCCCACTTAACATGCCCTCAACACGTCATAGTTGACTCCACGTTCAGCCAAGTGTCACCGTGTTGCTGCCAGTGAGTCTGACAACACCCCATCGTCCACACCCTGAAACACCTCCTCAGCACCAGTGTGACGCTTCCACGCCATCTGGGTGTACTGTGACTTGCCAGTCAGTTGCTACAGGACCAAACGGGGGAAAAGGAGGGGTCGGGAAGGGCGGTGGGGGGTGTCACCTAATCTCCATCAGATGGAGTCATGAATGCGGACCACCTGAAGCTGTTTTCACAAGCCTGGATCACATTCAACACACAGGGGAGCTCATCGTTGGAGAGAGTGAACCTGGCGCCCTCACACTGATTTCGTTTTTCCCAGAGTTGTGTGACTCACAACATCATTAGCACATGCACACTACAGTTATTCAGAACATGCTAACGCCCTGTCCGACCCCACCTTTCCCGTCTTCGAGCGTCTCACTCTCGTCCGAAACCCCTATGTGAGGACGACGCTCCTTTTGGAGAGGGCTGTCAAACTGACCCTGATCAGGTCTCAATCATGTTGCTGCACTGTTAGCTAATGTCCCACCGCAAAACATAAATTTTCAATTAAATTGGAAGAGCAGTGAGCGGGGAAAGGGGAACAAGCGGTACCATGACCTTTCTGTTGGCTAAACATAAACCAATGGCCCATGATAGCCGCATGAAGGGCCTCTTACATTTGCCAGCTGGCCCCTATCGCCCAAGCAAATAGGTCAGCATGGTCAGGCCGCAATCTCCACATGTCGCAGGAAACGGAGGCTCTCCAAGTTCCACATGCGATGTGTCGTCAACCATCAAAGGCTTTCTGACTGCCGGTCGGCTGATGTGACAAGAGCTTTAAGGAGGGATGCAAGAGAGGAGAGGAGGGAGGAATAAGTCAGAGGACAAGAGCACGGTTGTGAAGCAAAGGAGCTGATTATGCACTTCTCGATGTTGTGTTTGTGTTGGAGAGGATGGCTCCAGGCAGTTGTGTCATGACACTTTTATCCACAATGACATCAGGTCGGGATTAGCGATTGAATTAAAGAAAAACACAAACACACAGATCCCTCCTTTATGATTCTTACCATTTTGTTAGCTTCCACAATATGTTATAAGTCTTATCCTTACTTAGAGCAATTCATTTGACATTTCAACCTATGTGTTGTGTGGCTGTACTTAAAATCATAATATAGAGAGAGAGAAAGGGAGAGAGAGCGCTATGGATGTGTGTACGTCATTGCGTAGTCTAGTCCAACAATGATACGTGACAGTTATCTCATGACATAGAACACGGTGGCCAGCTATATTATTTTTAAGTTATGAAATGCACATGAACAAGAATAACATGATCAAATCAATCACGGACCACAAATTAACTTTGACTGCCGCAAATGGCGTACATATGTGAAATATCCCTTTCACTGTCATTGCTGTTGCTCATGTCCCGTGTTGGATGTCGGTGACACAATGACAACAAACCTCCAGATGTGCCCACACACATGCACCCACCATCCATCTGCCAGTGAAAGCACACAAACACAGCTTCGACAAACACCCAGTGACCTTTCACCGTGCCAAAGCCACCTGCATACACAATCGGACACCAACAAACACAAATAAACTCACGTTGGCGCCGCGCAAAAGGCATCGCTGTGGAATGATAAGGTCCCGATAGTGTCTGCCATGTTTGACTGCACAGCTTTGACAGACCGATGGCTTTGTTGTGGGATACTGATAAAGAACAATTTGGTGGTTGGTGACAAGAGATGGAGGGCAGTATATGGTCAGTGGAGGCAGTTCCGTATACATAGTACTGTACATTATCTTTAAGTGTACAATGGCTTCACACTTGGGTTGACCTGCAATGGTTCTGCTTTGGTACACTTGACTTTTGCAAGTTGAGAACCTACAGTGCCAGCAGCGATGTGCGGTCAGGGTAGGCAACTGAGGTAGTGCCGCCCCTTGCTGTCTCTTGCTGGGGGAGGCACAGGAGCTGATAAAGTATTAACAAATGTATGCAGGAATTATTTGTGGTGGTTGTTTTGTCTTGGGCCAGCCTGAGAACCACTCTGGCAACAAAATAATTATGTCTAATGAAAACACACACACACACACACACTTGTTCCTTTTTTTTTTTAAATATAGTTAGCATTAGCTTTCCATCAAGTGTTTTTTCCCTTCTCAATAAGAGTCCAATGTAAGTATTTTTTTACAATTTTTTTGTGCCATGTTATTAAAAAAATTATATTATTGACAGTAGAAATAACATGTCCTTTTTACGTTTTATTTCAACGTTTCCGTACATGTCAGTGTACTTTAAAAAAAACTTTTACTTGAGTAAAGGAGTTGAATCCTATTACATGTAATCCCTAATCGTTTTTACTCAAATATGTGTACTTATACAGTACTTAAGTACAGCGCGTGAGTACTTTTGCCACTTGTGTTCATTTCCTCACTTTATGAGTTCATTGAAAGTTCTTGAGTGGAGCATCGCTGGGTCATGGTCCGCGGTCCGCCCTTCCCTTTAGCTCCATGTGACTGGTCGGGACGGGTGTCAATCAGGGGGAGGGCGACGCCGCTAATTTCTAAATGCCTGCTGTGTCAATTTGGGTTTCAGTTTGCTTCCCCGTGTCGAGGCTGTCAGCAGGCTGCAGGCAGCAGCAGGTCCGAGGGGAGCTTTCGGATTCCCGCACGTGTTTCATCACATGAGCTTCTAGGGGGGGCGTAAGTTGACGTCGCAGTCGTTGAACCTTCATTTGGATCGAGGTGCCACTCAAGTGCGGCGGCGAGGGAAGACGCAGGACTTCACAGCAACTTTTACTTTTGGTGTTCGCCGTGTCTGCTTCATCATTTGACAAGCTTGACAACACGAGATTATTTTTGCTTCACTTTTACTTTTTTCGTATTTTTTTTTTTTTTGCAAGATGTTGCTGAAGAGGTCCGTTTTGATGTTGATTGCGTTCTGTTTGGTTCGGGTGCTCGAGGCTCACGAGTGCACGCCGTGCCATCTCCGGAAATGCCACGCCATGGCGACACCAGGCTGCGATGGTGGTCGGACCATGGCCAAGGATCCTTGCGGGTGCTGCGAGCACTGTGCCCGCTTGGAGTGGGAGCCGTGCGGGGGGCCGGACTGGAGCCTCGGCTACTGTTCCCTGGGGCTGACATGCGCCTCTGTCAACTCGACTGGAGCTGCCGTCATCCCTGAAATTGGGGTCTGTAAAAGTGAGTACCTGAGTGTCATTTTTTGGATTTCCAGACAGTATTTGTTAGGAGATCTGACAGCACGGCACTGAAAGAAATAGAACAGGGGGTACTGTACCACCTTTGGGGGCGCCATAAATAGCCCTTTGCTTTTGCATCCTTGTCATTTCAACGTGAGATACATTGTAGTACCTGCACCTTTTTTCTCCCCACCGGTTTCCTTAAAGTACAATTATGAGTCGTGTTGAATACACAAGTTTACACAGAAACTGACCCCTGTGTGCGACATTAGAAAACTGCATCGTTGTACCTTGTGGAGTACAACCCCCTCACTCCCCCACTCCCAGTACCCTCATGCTGATCATTCCACTGACACTGTCACGGTGACATTGGAATCCACTTATTAGCTTCACCATATAGAGTACGCTAGTGTAGATCGAAATTAAATGTGCACTCAAAAGAAGTCCGTGGTTACTCTGACATGTTGTTCGTGTACCCTTGACACTTTCTGTGTACATTTGCTTTGAAGTCCAACGAGCCCTATGTCGAATGTGAATTGGACCTTCAGGGACAAAAGGTGACTCGGAATATTTGATTGTATCCGTCATTATACGATATCTTGTCACAGATGTAATAGCCTCACATCGTTTTAATATACACAACCTTTTTGACTTTGGGACAGGTAGAAACAAGCTGGAGTTCAATAACTCGGCAAATGGTGCAGAAATGAACCCATGTTGTACCCGTTTTGATACAGTTATGTCTCAAGTGTGTGCGCTACAATATTTAAATCAGCCAGTCTAGTCCTGGCAGTCGTAACCAGGAGTGTGTGCCCGCTGTCTGTTTGCAGCGGCTCCTCGCTGCCAGGACACGTTCCAGGTTCTATTGCTCATTCTTTTCGTTTGAGTCTTGAGTCACTCTAGTGGAGAGCATGACAATATGTTTGGCAAATTTGAATTACATGCGCTCGAGCCACGTCAAGTCTTGCTGTTGAAAAAAACCCACCCGAGGTTGTCAATTGAGACAAGATGAAATGAGTGCAACTGTGCATGGGAGCGTTTTGATAGATGGGAGGATTTGTTCTATCGCCAAGCTACATTACTTGTGGCTTGTGCTCATTCTCGACAGTGTTTGTGTAACTTGGTGCACTTCAAAGCAACGTTTGGGGTGTCGGGTTCCTCCACATCCAAAACAAATGAAGTCGCAATGGCTTTCCTCTGATGAACAAGCAAGCAGACCCTCCTTCACCCGCGCTCCGTCCAGCCCCGTGCGGGAAAGATTGAAGAGGTCCGGCAGCTCTCAGTGCATGTCTGCTTCCCTTGACGCAGTCCCCCAATCGTCCCCTTGTTAGGATGGTTGAAGTCAAGGTTCCACAAGAATTAGCAGGCGTCTCAACCCACAGGCCGTCCCGTGAGACACGGCTCTTGATTGTGCCTCATGCTCTCATCAGGCCGCCGTTTGGTGGGCATCTCGTCTTCAAATGAGTAGCTCTGGTAACCTTAATGGCTCCTTTGATTGAGTTGCGGCTCCGGTCCCGTGGCTCCAGGGTTCTTGGAGCATGCTGCTGACCCTCAAGTCACACACAAATGCATGCAGCTAAAGGTGGCGGGCAAATCAACACCTCCCAATAAGTTTTCAGGCGCCACAGTAGGCAGGCTGCTGAGGACTGATCCCAGATTTCCCCCTCCTCAAGCTCCAAAGGTCTTCAAGTGATTAGACCTGCAATTAGCGGGAGGGGGTAAATATTTCCACTTTCTGATCCCCTTACGTTTCTGGCCAGCGTGCTGGGTGGTCACAATGTGTTCGTGTGGAACAGCGAGAACGTTACAGCGCAGGTGTGACGCCGGGCACGTTCCTTGAACCGGTTGCCATTTTCATCTGCTATCTTACATCATCTTGACGTACAAGGTCCCTGCTGTTCAAGAGGACGGCGCCATTGAAATATGCGAAAAATGACGCATTAAGTGCTTAATTACAGATTTTGAAAGGGAGAACGAACAGGAATGATTACATTCGCCGGAGGAAAAAAATGTTGCTCGTAAAAAGAAAATCGCTCTTCAGATAAATTGTCTGCGTGGAGCACAGAGAAAATATGCAAGCTATGCGAGAGAAATGCAGCCCCTTCCGTTTGCGTGCCGTGTCTTGAGTACACAACGACATGCTTCAAAGAAGAGTCATCGGGACCTCTTGACTTATCTGTGTTCTGCCTGTCGGGCAGGTGAAAATCATCCAGTCGACGCTAAATGAGGTTTCTCCCGTCATAGCATTTTCTCTCCCCACATTTGCTTTCCCCCAACTTTGCAAAGGTTGTACCAGAATGCCCGTCTAGCTCGGACGCTATGTCCAACGACCCTCCTTCACATGCCTTCCCTTTCTCCCTTCCTCTGGTATTATCTAATGTTTCAAAGACTTCCTTTTTAGCTCCCTATCAGCCAGAGGGCCTCTAGAGGTCAGCTTTCTCATCCCGATTGTGGATGCCAAGACAAGCAGACTGAGTGGCTGAGAGAGGGATCCCCCTTGGGATGAAGCCACGGGCCTTGGCCAGAGTCATGCCAGGCCAGATCCCAGATAAGCAGGTCAGACTCGACTGTGGTCAGGCAAGCTTTGCATAAACAATGTTCAGTCTCGTTTGGACTGCTTGTACCCTTTTTTGAAGTGCCATGACCCCCCCACCACCCTCCAACCCTCAATACAGACGTGCACCTTCGTGCCTACCGTTTCTTAAGAAAACACTTCGCCAGTGACTGGAAAACCTTGGGACGGGGAAAAAAAAGTTGAGACGAGGATCATTTCGAGGTGAAAGGAAATCAGGGAGCGTTTTTGGGGGTTTGGTTTATTGAAAAGACTTTTGCTGGCAGCCTGGGAGAGCTATTAGCGGCGCAGACTAACTCAGGTGAAAGAAAGGTAACGTCGTCTCCTCGTTCAGTCGCTCACAGTTCAAGGCTTGTTAGCATCTGTCGTCACTCAGGAATCGGCAACGCAACTGTTCGGAACTTCGGGAAAGAGCTGTTCATGCTTTCCGGCTGATTCAGATCCCTCAAAACGAAAAGGATAACTGAGCAGAGAAATGATTCTGAGTAACTAAGGCTATTTTCGTTGAGCATTACAGAACAAAATGCATCATTCCAATTTTTTGGGGAAGAAAGCCCGGGAGTTAAAATAAGCTCAAATCGTGCTTCATCGTGGTTTTAATGAGGCATGGGAGCCACATGCTTGGGAAAGTGTCACACTTTGTCTCATCCTGTTTATTCTGTTGCCGTTCTTGCTGATCTTTGACAACTATGAAGAAGGGTAATTTGCTGTATGCAGTCGTGTTTCGTCATGCATTCAGAGGAACGGAACACTATGGCTAATGTGTATGTGAGGGCCCTCTCCAAATCCTGCAGTTTTTTTTTGGGGGGGGGGGTTATTCAGAAATGTGGCTCATCCCTCAGTCATTCCCTCCATGCTATTGCGAAGGCCGGTCCAAGTTTGGCTTCGCCTGAATGCGCCATTGCTGTGGAAAAGGCGTGCCTAGCAAAAGAACGGTATCTATAGTAATGAGTTGGTTGCAAGCGGCCTTGGTGCAGAGGAGGCGTTTCTAGGAAGCAGCAGGATTCATTCGTGCCAAACAAAACAAAAAGCATAGAATGGCTTCAATGGTTGGAGTAGCATGGCACAACAAGGGGGCGGGGATGGGGGGTGAAGAGAAAGGGCAACCCAGAATTATACTTGAGCTGTAAAGGGTTGCAACTTACAAAGGAGGCCACAAGCAAATTAGATCTTGTCAAGTCTCAGAGTAAAAGTACAAAATGAAAACTTATTTTATCTTGAAAATCAATCTGTCCGTCCATTTTCCGATCCGCTTTATCCTCACAAGGGTCCCGGGGGGTGCTGGAGCCTATCCCAGCCATCTTCGGGCAGTAGGTGGGGGACACCCTGAACCGGTTGCCTGCCAATCGCAGGGCACACAGAGACGAACAACCATCCGTGCTCACACTCACACCTCGGGACAATTTAGAATGTTCAATCAGCCTGCCATGCATGTTTTTGGAATGTGGGAGGAAACCGAGCACCCGGAGAAAACCCACGCAGGCCCAGGGAGAACATGCAAACTCCACACTGGGAGGCCGGAGCCGGGATCGAACCCACGACCTCTGCACTATGAGGTCGACGCGCAAACTGCTGGGCCACCGGGCAGCCTATTTCTGATACAAAAGTGAAAATTGACAGTGAGCTCAAAAATGATACGGTCATGTTGCGTGTCCTCAACCCTTTCCCCACCCCGCTCTCATCTTCAGTGCTTCCGGATTATCCGGAGGCCGGCCTGGAAGACGAGCGATGCCCGCTGATGACGGGCTGCGACAGAGAAGGAGATCAGTGTGTTTGTGACGCCAGACACACCTGCCTGGGATTTTTCACCTTCCCAGACCAGGAGACGTGCATGAAGGCCCGTTCAGGTGAGCCACCCCGCTCACAGTTCACAGTTAAATCGTTTCTAAAATCACGCCGTAACAATCTTCGAGATCTAATCCTCAACAGATGTTGCTCGGATGTGACTAACGCTACCAAACGCTATCGTAGTGATGACACACACGTTAAGACTTCTGCTTTTTCTTGTGACTCATCGATGACTGTTGCTTGCGTGGCTGTGGGGGGGGTCCATCCAGAGAATCGAAACCAAGAGTCCCGGGAAAGGCACGGGCAGAAGTATGTGGGACCGTCCAACCCGGCCTGCATGTTCTCTGGATGTAACCTGACCGCTGGCGGCTGCATGTGCGAGTCTCAGAGCTGCAGCCACCACTTTGCCTACATCAACCGCAGCCAGTGCCAGGAAGCCGCAGGTAACCGTCAGCTTTGTTGTGTGTCCGTCCGCATCGGGGAGAGAAGTTTCTGCATTGAGCAGCAAGCACTTTGACATCGGAGGCGGTCGGCGGCAATGAACGGCCTTTGAACTCATTCGATACCAGCCAATTCTGGACCAGGTCTGAAAAGACGTTTAAAAACGTCTTTGGGAGTGAATGAGTTCATGAATGCCACACGCAAACACAAAAGACACATGTGCCACCCCGCCTCGGCTTTTGCGTAATGCCGACTAACCGACAAACAAAAAGAAAGCGAGCGACATGGCCAACATTGTCAAAGGGGCACAAAACAGGAAGAGTTTGCTGCGTGAAGAGAAAAGCTCTGCTCGTTGGCACTGGAAATGTTCTGATGTCAGATTGTCAGATAAACAACTGGACATCGGCTATGGAGTGCAAGTAAAAAACAACCCCCATCCTTTTTTTTTTTTGTGACTCATAGTTCAGGGCGGTTGTTTGTTCCCCCAGGAGGTTCTGTTCATCAAAAGCACCATCATTAAAAACTCTAGTGACAATGAAAGAACTTTCATCCCCAAAGCCCAACCGATGACAGTTTCAACTCACACCAGTGAAAAGGGTAAACAACATTTTTCAGCAGCTTATCACACACGCGCGCGCACGCACACACACACACACGAACGCTGTCACGCACTCTTTTATGGCTTCTCATTAAGAGCCAAACGTGCTTCCTCACAGCTGCGCATTGGATAGCCTACTGAATGTGTGCATTTCAACCTCTGTGTCTGGGTTTGTGCACGTGTCTGTGTGTGATAATGATCTAGTCTGTCGCTGCGCCCCAGTCGGACATGTTCCTTTTGTTTGCCATCAAGACGTACTTCCTCTCGAAGCCGCACCAGAACGTCACGGTTGAAAACCTGCGAGCGTCCATAGTGGCTAAACCCATGACTGTTTTTAGAGCAAAGAAATACAGTATATCCTAAATTCTGCACCCCCGCTGTAGATTTTGCCTTGATTGATGACTTGAGATACAGTAACTCTAACCTGATGATTCTTGTTTGACAAACATGGTATTCATCTCAAGAGTATCAAAGAGGAAGGAATGCAAAGCGACTAGCCAGACAAATTAGTCGAGAGCTCACTCCATGCACTTTCCACCCACTTGGTTTGGCCTGTCAGTCGTTCCGCTCTGCAGTTTGACTGGCAGCCAGAGCATGGGTCTTACCTTGCCTTTTACTCCAAGTCAGCTGGGATAATTCTGCGGCTCAGCTGTCACCCTCAACAGGATATGCGGTACAAAATGGAAGGATGTTGTCAGACTGCCTTCAAAAACTAGATTGGAGCCGGTTGCTTAAACCGTTATTGAGCCAAGGTCCATATTTTAAATCAGAAAAAAAAATCACAACCCACCAAACAAAAATCCGAGACTGAAGTCATGCTTATCTTTTTTCACTTTACTGGCATAGATTAACAATTAAACGTGCTCAGAATGGCTGGTTGCTGTATTGACATCGCAGGCTTGAAATCCAAAGATCCGCTCATCACACTGGAAAAAAAAGGGTCTGTTGAATGTGCTGCATTTTATTTTTCGCCAAGTGGTTGCACAAAATCAAATCATCTGTATCCAGTTACGTTTTTAAAGTAGAATATACATTTTTTTAAATCTAAATGCATATGACTCTATTGTTTGCAGCCACTTGATAAAATCAAATTGAGCACATTCGACACACCATTTTTAAAATTTTCATTGTCCTGTACCTCAAAGTGTCACAACCATGCTTCCGCCGGCGCTCGTGACCTCTTTTACTGTATTTTCACTGCAATCTTGTTCTCCTTTTGTTTTACAAATCGCTGATGTAATGTAGCGGCAAACATTCGGTCCAAGGCAACTTGGTGAGCAGACACTCCCTTCTGTCTGAATCTAAAGAGGACATGATGAGGGGGCGGTGCGGGCAGACACTGCAAGATAGGAAATCTCGAGTGAAGCCAAACATTTTGATGACTTTTTTTTTTTCTGTCAGGCCCCTTGCTTAGAAGGGTGACATTGGGTCATTTTACACTCAAGGGGAGTTTATGTGTAATTCCCGATAAGGCGTCTGACTGCTCTTTGGAAGGAATTCCCCACCTTTTTCTTGCTGATATGAATAAGCACAAACAATGTTTCAGAGGAGTCGTACAATTGGCTGCACATAATAATGGAGCCTTATCGGTCTCTCACAGATAGCAGCAGGAGCAAATCTACACTCTAAAGCAGCAACACACGCACACACACTGCTACAATCCCGCGTGGATTTTGCCGTTTGCTATTCAGATTTAATACCCTGACCGTTATATATTTCATATTTCCGATGAAGTGGAGCATTAGCTTTAGCCTCACTCGCTACGTTACGTACATCTTCGCAATCAAACATTAATAAGAAAATTTACATTGATATACAAATAGATAACTCGATCCTAAATTCAGATTTTAGAAAGATATTAATGCTTGTGACACCATAAGAGAAGTATTCACCGGGGAGGAGGGGGAAATGTGTATCATTTTGGGTATAGCTATCCTGTAGCTAAACATGGCACATCCTGCCATCCATCTTCAATCCAGCTTATCAGCATGTTCTGAGGGCACTGCCTGACAACCAAAATCTTTCACACTCACAATGACACCTATTTTGAGTCTTCAAATAACAAAAGATCAGCACAAAGGGGATGCCTAACAGTTTGAAATGTTATCGTGGTTTATCGGTAAACTGGGAACCGTTTCATCGCTAGTTACAAGAATTTAGACAAGTGTACAGAGTGAGTGAGTGAAATGGTGTCTTTTGTTGTTAACATGAATAATGCGTCCTATCATGTTCTGCACTGCTTATCCTCACAAGGAATTGCAGTTGATCAACGGTGTCAACAAACACCGTTGCGATAAGGGTCATCTTGAGCTTCTTGAAATAATGGATGAAGAGTATCATCTCTAAATCAGGAGTCTGCACGTCCAGTCCTAAGGACCCCCCTATCAAGCTTGTTTTAGATGTTTGGCTATCTCCAACCTGATTCAACTAATGGATCATTAAGAGGCTCGTGAATAGCTCGCTGATGAGCTGGTCATATCAATCAGGTGTGTGGCAGTGGGAAATGGACTCCCGAGGACCGGACTTGGACATCCCTGCTCTAAACCATGAGCAGTCGGGCCTGTTGGCAGGTGATGCTCAAGACTATCATGGTCACAAGCTTCTGCCATGGTCTCAATTTTAGTATCCTGCTCTGTGGGCCTCACGCTTGCTCACACACACAGGAAAAACAATGCCAACTCTCGCAGCTGTAACTTCTTGTTGGGCATGAAGCCGACCCC
The DNA here is from genome assembly GCA_026261675.1 of Hippocampus mohnikei. Lineage (NCBI taxonomy): Eukaryota > Metazoa > Chordata > Actinopteri > Syngnathiformes > Syngnathidae > Hippocampus > Hippocampus mohnikei. Next base: position 8,456,888 of record JAKGUB010000521.1, read on the forward strand.
CCCATAGTTTTACACTCAAGATGCCCTGATGTGTACCCATTGTGGAGTCTCAAAAAGCTTAGGATAGACCATAAATCCACAGAGAGCAGCTGGACTGAGACAGCGTTGTTCTATGCTGACTTGGTTCCAAAGTCAGTTGGTGAACAGAACTCTCATTGTGCGGGTTTTTTATTTTTTTTCCATGAGTAAACGGAGGCTGTCAACACAAGTCTCCTCTGCCTGGCTGAAGCGCTCCGGTTTGGGGAAAGACTGCTTGCCTTGTGCCCTTGTTTGGAGTAAGGGGCGGGAAAAAAACATTTCGAAAGGAGACGTTTTTCTTTCATCAATGAGCTGCTGAGATGCCAGAAACGGGCATTGTTGACAAAAGAGCTCATTCCGTGGTAATGGTGCAATTTTCTTATCCGAGCTCCTTCAAGACCAGCTTCGGATATCTTTCTGCATGACTTGTGAGTGTGGGACAGGTTTATTTTTCATTTCTGCCGCTTACGTTCTGGCGTCTTACTTATTCTTCTCTGCCACGATGGCGTCGAACAAAGGCACAAAATGTGATTTCGGCCCGAGACACTTAATCAAGCATACCAAATCAGGCCTTTTGTGTCTGTGCAAACTGGAGTATGGGCCACTGTTATAAGACAAAAATGGTTCTAATTAGAGCCATCCATGCCCAGCGAGAGAACACAAACGGCACAAAATCCATTTGCCGTTGACTGACTTTTCCCCATCCGCTATTGTGCTCGAAAATGTGCGAGGCAGAAAATTATATTAATTAGAATCACAAGGGACGGAAGCTTTTGCAAATGAACTCTATTTATTCCGATCATTTGAATAACAATAGCGTGTCTGACAGCTGCCTTTCCCAGTGCACTCTAACCCCAGCTATTATCAGCGTGAAAGAGTAATCAACATTCTCTAGGAGACATATAATACATCGAAAGTGTTTTTGGGGTGGGGGTTCTTTTTCTTTTTCAGTGCAGAACGGGATCATTCCAGTGCGTTTTCAATGACTTCGTGCCACATGAGGTTTTCATATGCAAAACCAGTCTGGAAATGATGTGTGGCAGACTTCGTTGGAGTCAGTCAGTATTCAATGACATGAATTTAACTGCGCTGTAGCAATAAGGTCAAAAATTATTGCATACAGGGCTTTTCCCTGAGTTTCTATGACTCCTTTCAATGAGAGCTTTGTGGCAGTCCTCTCTTTTCCCAAGCTGCCTAAATAAATGATACAGTAAGATAAATTACACTCCCGCTCTATTTATCAAAGCCCTCCCCCCAAAAAAAGTTTCCAATCTTTAACTTCATCTTTCAGTGCCCCCCCTCAACACACACACACACACACACACACACCAGTCTAAATACAGAAGTCGACATGGCTTCATTTAAGGTTGGAATGATGAGTTTGCGTGTGCCTGCGTGGGTTTTCTCTGGGTACCCGGTTTCCTCCCACATTCAAAAACATGCATGGCAGACTGATTGAACACTCCAAATTGTCCTTTAGTGTGAGTGTGGATGGTTGTTGGTCTGTGTGTGCCCTGCGATTGGCTGGCAACCGGTTCAGGGTGTCCCCCACCTACTGCCCGAAGATGGCTGGGATAGGCTCCAGCACCTCCCGGATGGATGATTGGGGGAATAGATTGTGGGATCAATGCTTCTAGGTTCCAAGTCATCAGGGTTCGAGGCTGGAAGTTTTCTCACCATCCCATTCTGTTGCCCTATTTCGTTGGCTAAGTTCACGAGGCATCTTTGATGGTTTTTGAAATATGCACCATGGAGCATGCTCCAGTCTGGGATCAAGAACCGGAAATGCAACCAAAACCCTCGAAATAATCACACAAAGTCCGCGTGAAGGATTCAACCTCCCTCACCAACCATACACTCTTTGTGCAAGCAAATGTTCCAAGTACGTCCCATACCTACTAAGTCAGAATCCAGATTTTAATGCCATTGTCTATTGACCCATTCTCCCATCCAAATTTCCTTTCACCGCGCAAAGTGTTTGTGTACTGTTACAGGAGCGGATCTGTGAAATTGCTTCATGAAGTGATTGACAATCAGAGGACAAAACACGAGTCTGTGCTTCCAATCGCACTCTAGGCCAGCGTTGTTTACATTGCCGCAGCACCGAGGACCAGAATAGATGTCATGTCCCATTTGGTTGGGGTAATCCAATCTTGCTAAGGTAGATTCTGTTCTCGAACAATGTTGGTGCAGAGGCCTTCCACTTTTTCCTGAACAGCCTCCAAAATACACCCTTTCAGCCCCTTTGCCCAGATTTGCAGTGGCCCCGCACCCACCTCCCCGCTTAACAAGGGGTATCAGAGCTATTATGTTGGCTCTGGTGAATGTATAGACCAACGCATGCCAAGTGAAGCGGAGTAGGGAGAAGAAGAAAAGCTCTGTTGAGGAGCTGCTTGGATTACCATCCAGTTCAGTCATGCTGGGTCTGGATCCCAGACCCCTTTGACGAGGTCTGCGCGGGCCTGCCCTTGTCACGTCGAAAGTAGCGCACTGGTTTCCCTGACAGGATGCCGTGAAGCTGTCACAGAGTGAAGTGTGGATCGAATGACTGTGTGTTGGGTTTGTGTTGGATGGCGTTGCGAACTTGAGTTTTGAGCCGTAATTGGAGTGTAGCGTCTTTGTTCAGTCACTTGACAGAGTGTGAGGTGTGAGCTAGCCAATATTTATACAAGAGGCTCTTGCGTTCCTATTTTCGCCATTTGATCGGAGTGGGTTTATCTGGTCGGACGTGGTCTCCAACATCCTGTCTGCAGTGATCTATGAATCTGGATTTTTCTTGATAAAAGGGACAAGTATCTTCGGCCAAATTATTTGAATACTGTATGTTGTTTGCTCTGTAAAATCGTGTGTGTGTGTAGGATCCTTTACCAGTTTCTTCGTTTGGATGCAGAATAAATTAAAGATCTGGCTGACTATCCATCCATCTGTCTTCTACTGCAGAGGTGTCAAACTCATTTTTGTCACTTTGGAGTTACATCTTCCCTCGGAGGGCCGTTAGGACAGTGAAACCACAAAAATGTTTCATCGCATTCTTACTTGTACACAACAGATCAATGGATTACTAGTTTTGAAATCAGTCAACTATAATAGTTAGTTCAAGACACCTATCTAGTTATGTGCCCAAGAGACCTAATCCGACAAGCTCTTTGACTCTAGTCAATCCCCGTATTTATTTTGTAGGCGGCAAATATTTCAAGTGTATATTTCCGACTTATTAACTCATTCAGTACCAGGCAATTCTAGACCAAGTCTGAAAAGACGTTTAAAAACGTCTTTGGGAGTGAATGAGTTAATCATGCACGCTTATACCCTCCTGTGTCTTGATGTCTGTCCGTTACAGATGAACTCAGGTGCGCCAGCGTTACCTGTCCTGCCCTCCAGGCGTCGTCATGCCCAAAAGGCTCCGTTTTGACCAAGAGTTACACACCTCCTGCTGGTTGCTGCCCCTCCATTTCAGCCCAGTGCACCTGCGACTTTGGGGCCTGCCGCCGGCCCAACTGCCCGAGCGGGCAGCGCGCTGTGCCGCTCAGCAAGGCCAGTGGTCAGCCTGGAGACTGCTGCGATGTCTTCGAGTGCCAGAAAGGTGATTCCACTCAACTGCACTTTACACAAACCGTTCTGACTGCTCTCCCGCTGGGGGGTTGTGGTAATGCCGGAGGAGGTGAGAGATTCATCTCCTTCTTGTGCACCTTCTCACCCGCTGCTGACCAAAAGGACACATAGATGCTACACACGTTCGCGTAAATGACAATCCTACGTCTATTGTCCAATAACTGATTGGAAAGCTTCGCTTTTAGACTAATGGCACGCAAGGAAAAGCTTTGGCTGAAGCTGGTGTAAGTGAGCCAATGATTTATTAAACTTATTCAGCAAAGTATACACAAGAGCAAGTATACAATTTCGGGGCATGTGGAGAATAAATACAAATCATGCAACACAGCTCTTGATGATGTCAGACTCTCAACTAAAAGTTCTGTAATCCGTCTTTTAGTCAACTAAACAGAGCTGACAAAGACGAATGAGTCAAGAAACTCCCCCTGCAGTGCATTAACAGTTTTCATATAATGCTCATCCAGGAAATACAATGAGTGTCTTGGGTAACTTCCTCAGAGACCTTTCTGCTGTTTGTGCAGCTTGTTATGGTTTTTGTTTTGTTTTTTTGAAAGGCTTTTAGCGGCCCAGCATCACAACACTGCTGGAAACTCGGATTGAAGTTCCAAATCCCGCTTCATGTTTCAGGCCCCAAGAGAGCCAATGAGGCTGGGAGGGGACCTGTGCGAGTGCTCTGTTTACTCTGCGCTCTCAACAAATATTCGCTGTTTTACCAACAGAACAAATTCCCATTCTGGCGCTTCCACATGTATAAATGGATGCCATGTCCTGGAATTAATGGACTTAACAAAACCCAGTGGCCAGGAAAGTGCTTAGGCTATGAATTTGCTCAACAGAAGTGCAGTGTCAAAGGGTTCTTGTCTGGTCACACGTCCAGAGGGAAAAGGTTCAACAGTTCATTGATGGGAATGCTTTTTATGTGCTTCATTCCGCCAGTCGGGAGGGTAATCGAGTCCGGCAGGCTGTCGGGGGCTGAATGGCAGCCGTGGGGGCCATGGGATCAGTGTTTTGATAACAAGTGTCTGCTGCTCTTTGGGTGTAAGGCTTGATGTCTTTTGTGCGGCCCCTACTGTCTGTTAGCCACGCGTGCCTGAGCTTGGTGACGCAGAGTTCAATAGACCGGGACATTGACGAGGACGGGCACCAAGACTCGCCGTCACCGGTCATCCCTGTTGAGATCTATCGAAATAATAGCCCTAATTTTTCCTCTATTGCCGCCTTTATTACAGCCTCGGTCAACCCGGGCGATGCGAAATCAAAAAGGGCTTTTACTGTAAATAACGTTGAAAAGGTCAACAAAAGGTCGTCAAGGACTGGCAAGAAACCTGAGGACCGAGGCTATGTCAGAGACTACAATTAAACACAACATGCTTTCATTGGCACATTGTATCCACTGTTGGGATGACTCCCAGGTTTCCATTGACCACTTGGCTCTGGATTCGTCCCACTTGGCCGTGGGGTTTTGTCCAGGTCCGCGGGCTGCAGTGACACCATGTTCCACCTGTTTTCAGAGTTGCGCCATTGTTGGCTGGGAAAGGAGTGCATGTTGCGATTAGCTGGAAAAGAGAACAGAAGTTCATAATGATTCTGTTTGTTTGCGATAGGCCTGCTGAAGACTGACAATTAGCTTGGGTACGTCTTCCACATCCCATGTGCTCAGCTTTGGATGTAGATGTTCAGGACAACGCTCATTTTCCGAAACTTGACGTCGGCGCTGGGCAAGGGGTCTGAATGCAGCAGCGCACTGATTGATTGCTCTCATGGTGCTCAGCTTGAGGGTCTGCAAGAAACACGCAGAACCACGATCTTAACATTACTGTACGTTATCTTGGGGATTTTCACTCTGACTGCCAATGTTAAAACTCATTTAGCTTTTTAAAAAATATATATATATTTTTTATTTTTATAATTTTTATTTTTTTGTAGGGCGAGGTGTGAACTCTCAGCCCTGTGAATATGGTCAAAGCAGATTGACAACCCACCAATCATTCCAAAAGAGGATCGTGGGATCTATTTAGAGGGTGACAAAATGTGGTGGGGGGTACAGGTCAGTTATTTAGGCTTTAAAGCTCCGCTAAGCAGTAGAGCAGTGGTCCCCAACCCCCGGCCCGTGGGTCATTTGGTACCGGGCCGCACAGAAAGAATAAATAGCTTACATTACTTCAGTTTTATTTTGAAAAATTACCGGATCCTCTGTTACATCCGTTTACATTATGTGACTCTTGACGCGGTCACGTGATAGGTTACCGCTAAAATGAAACCCGGAGCTCGCAAAATGAGTACAAAAAAACAAACCTCTTTGGGAAGAGGAAACAGAGGAGAGGAGCCTTCGACTTTCAAGGCCAAGAAGGCTACATTTCATAGACCAGTATAGTACCAGGGGTCCGACTTAAAATACGGATTTATCTCAACGGGTGATTCCCACGCACCAAGCCCACTCTGCATAATAAGCGGCGATGGTGAGTCGTATTTTTCATGCACTTTGTATTTGCGGCATGTCTTATTTTTGATGGCGGCGCGGACACCCGCAGCGGCTCCTCTTGTTTCATGAGAGGGAAGAAATTTCATCTGTGCTGTATGTTACACATACTGTACATTTGACAATAAAGTTTATCCAATCCAATCCAATCCAATTTTGAAGGCACGTTTAAATGTTACCATAGCGACCACAGAGTGTTGCGGCCAGATCGGACGTTCCTCCTGTCATGATTCGTGTTTATTATGTTTAGAAAATACCACCGTTTTCATGAATGCAGGTCATATCATATTATTTTGTTGTGTTTATCCACAACACCTTAATGGCCGGTCCCTGAAAATAAACCGGTCCATGGGGCAAAAATAGGTTGGGGACCGCTGCAGTAGAATTGACTTCTGTTCAATTCAGGTCGTTTGGCAAAGCCTCTGTGACTGCAAATGGTCTTTTATCCCATCGTCTGTATCTGATGCTGGTGGCTGTGTGTTGAATTCGCTTCACACAATGATGAGTCACCCGACTTTTCATCACTACCAACTTGATTGAGAAGTCTTAACTGATCATTTTCCAGGGCGGGAGATTCATGTGTCACAAAGAAATGTAGTAAAGAGGGCTGATTGACTCCACCTTGCCACGAGCACACAAGGCGGCGTTCTGCCAAAACCTCAGAACCACTTCTGTTTTGTTTTACTCTGTACGGCGAGCGTCCGACACTCTTTCGCTGCTTAACAAATCCCTAGGAAAGTTCTCCCCGTCGCCTTTGCTTTACTGTCTAACACACACCGCGCCAACCCATATGGTTAGACTCAGCCATCATTGCGTCCCTCGGTGCCAGTTGCTTTCGATGAATGCCAACAGAGGACAATCATTTTTTGTGCACTGCGCTTGGTAAGAAAATGAAATGGTGATGAAAAGACAAAGTCCAGTACTGCCTGACTGTCGGCTTAGGGACCTTTTAAGCGTAATTGCATTTTTTGGGGTTTCCTCTTTTCAGTGTCCCCGAAGTGTGTGCACAACGGAAAGGAGTTCTCCGATGGTGAAGTGTACCGAATGGACCCTTGCTGGCTGTGCCAGTGCAGGGGGAATCTCCTTCTGCTCCAAGGCGGAGTGCGCTGAGCTCGACTGTGAGAACTTCTACATTCCTGAGGGCGAATGCTGTCCTGTCTGCATAGGTAATTTTTTCCCTTTTTTTTTTTTAAATAGAATACACAACATTTAAAATCATAACCGCAAGGAAGTTCAGTCTTGACTTTGCAAACAGTAGCAAGGGCATAGAGTTATTTAATTAGTCGTATAAGCTGTGTAAAAAAAATAAATAAATAAAAGACATTTTACTGACATAACTTCTACTGTTAAGTTTCTTTCACGCCTCATTCAGCGACTCCAGCTGGAGCAGGCCGCCCTGCGCTGGGCTGTGCCCCGTGGGAGAAAGTTGCCAACTAGGGAAATTAACATACCAGAGTTAGTGTTGCACAACAGCGCTAAAAATGGAATGACCATCCATTGGGTCATCCGTTTGAAGAAACGGAGAGACCTGGAGAGCAATCGATATGTCGTGAGAGAGCTTAACGGTTGTAACCTTTTTGGTTGTGTGAACAAGTTGTGTCATAAAAAGCCTTTGAATGAATGAAATCAAATGGCCCAAGCATATTCTGCACCACAGGAAAAAAAGGTCTCATGTCGTCCCACAACTTGCCGATCCAGACCTTTTGGACGATACACTGCTACATCTTTTTTGCTTTGTCGTCAAATTACGAGAGACCTTGGCCATCCCGGCTTTCAGCATAGCCAAGCATTAACGACGATTACCCCCACCAAGTTGAAAGGATCTCCGGGCCGCATGATGAAACGGCCACATTCCGAGGCCTCATTCAAGTTAAATCCATTCATAAGTCAGGAACCAAAGTCATCCAAATGCAACAGCGTCGTCTTCATAGCTTTTGGTGTCTGGCCAGTTTCCTCATCTTATTAGCCCCCACCCCTTGGAGTATCAGATTCCCGGCTGCTACTTACAGTAGGGGCCCGCAACATACATCGGACTGAGGCATTGCTTTTTAATCTCACTCCAAGGTCGCCAAAGCAAACAACCACATATATCTGAATGAGTGTTTTTATTTCTTCATTTTCTTTGCTCCCCTTCGTCTCCCCTCCCAGATGTGGAGCTCCTCTCGGTAGACAGCACAAAGGCCAGCTGCTGGGTGAACAACAAGCTGCGAGCCCACGAGGAGCAGTGGAAAGAGGACGACTGCACCTTCTGCCAGTGCGTGGATGGCGAGCCGCACTGCACGGCCATGGCCTGCAAGCAAAGCTGCCAGAATCCCGTCAAGATCCCCGGCGAGTGCTGCCCCTTCTGCGAAGGTAGACAGAGCAGCGCGCGAAACGTGTCGTTATGGTTCTCGAACCCTGCGTCGATACGGTTCAAAGACTTTATGAAGTGAGCATGTGTTGCAGGCTCCCGTTAACCCTGCGGTTTGACTTCAGAGCCAATGTCGGCATGGGCTCATTAAAGCGGAGGCCGCAGAGCATTCTTCAAGCTGTGGGGCTCTTTGTGTCCCTTTTATTACTCTTGCCCGCCAAAATTAGACCCACCTGTGTGCGAGGCACATCATAAAGCACTTGAAAAACAGGAGTGCTGCAGAGCTGACGTGGATCCCTCCTTTATTTGTGTGTGTGTGTGCGCGTGTGCGCGCACGCGCATAATTAGTTACAGCTCAATGCACTGTTCCTCCCACTTGAGCGTGGCAGGAGATGTTTTACACGACGTTCACAGCACGTGAACTTTGTGTGCTTTTGTCTCTTCGCTCTCATCACGACACCGACGTGTAGCTTACTGTGGCCCTCCAGTCTAGATTTATCTGCAATTACTCTTTTTCTTGAAAAGGAGAGAAGTCTGAAGAGCTAGAGATTTAAAGTGGTTAATATATATATATTTTTTTTTTCAAGCCAGCTACATGCTGTAGCAGCACTAATACAACTAATGGAAACCCGGTAATATATCCTGTGGTACCTCTATATATGAAATTTTCAAGTTACGAAACGTCTGAACAGGAAAATATTGCCTCTTGTTCCGAAAAAAAATTTCAAGATACGAAAGGTAAAAACACAGGATGGGCTCCTACTCGTAGCTCAGAGTTTCCAGAACGCAACATACTTCTAGCTGCTTTGCCATTGGCTACTACCGAGCATCATGCTGGCATCCCATTGGCTAAGAGGTCGATAGATAAATAGATAGATATGTGTCTATGCAGCGTCCTCGTCATTCGCCCCTCAGGTCATGAGGCGTTCCGTAAATGTGAAACACCCAGAAAAAGTGTTCACCAGTCCGGCGATCGCTCACTTTGCTGATATTTGCCTTGGACATTTTCGAAGGATTGCTAAAAGCCGACAAATTCAAATGTCCTTGGATCAGTTCTTTAAAACACGCCAGGTAAATAGTACTTCTGAGAGAGAACATGAACTAAAGAGGGCAAAAAACGATGAGGACGCAGTTAAAAGTTGAATGACCATCGTTGTTATTCATTACTCTATTATGTGTGTTCTACTTTATGCACAACTCTCATTTAGAGTGCAATAATCTAATTATAACATGTATTTGTTCCATATATTGATGCATTTTTATGCTTTCGGAAACATTTATGTCTGAATTTTGGGGGGCTAGAACGAATTAGGGCATTTACATGGAAAACGCGTCTCTACTTACAAAATTCTCAAGACATTTCTCCCAGAACCAATTAATTTTGTAAGTAGAAGTACCAGTGTAGCTTCGATGTGGTCTCCCATCCATCTCAATTTTCTTTCTCCAGAACCTTCCTATGAAACGGTCAGCCCCATGCTGTGTCCTCCTCTGGAAAACTGCACCCTTTCCGAGAACGACTGTCCTTATGGCTTCTATCAAGACGTCAACGGGTGTCTGCTCTGCCAGTGTCTTAATAGTAAGTTTGCTTTTCGTCGCTTACGGTGGTGAAGAGTATCGTGGAATTTCTCAAACATGTCCATTTACAGGATACCGATTAAGGCATTAAGATGAAGTGGCCTTTTGCAACCTGAAATTGTTAACACGTGAAAACAGGCTTTAAAATAGACTGCAATTTGTATTTGTTTTGCTGTCATCAACTATGCGCCGATCAAGAATTTCCTCGCACTTAACATCCACTTGTGACATTCCTCCAATACATTAATGCAACAGTACGTACAGTTATGACACTTTCTTGATCTTCAGCAATTTTTTTGTGATGTATTTATAAGATAAGAAAAACCTTTATTTGTCTCACAATGGAGAACTTCCCATTTATGCAATACAATGCAATTTTGCTTCATTAAAAAACATTTTCAGGATGCTGGCATGGATTACGGGTTCGGATACGGAACCAATGAAGAAACCCTTTTTTGAAGTTACCCTTGCACAGAATAAGGAATGCTTGACATTATTGTCAAAACCTTATTTTGCACTCAGTTGTTGTCATATACCGTAGATGCATATTTGCACGCCGGTTCTGACGGGAAATTGAGACCTGCGGCTTTGACAGCTGTATACAAGTTCATATCCATCCGTGTCCATGGCGACGAACTCTGTCCCCAAGAATGTAGCCTGCGAGCCGCCCCGTAGTCACTGTTGCCTGCGCTTCTGATGGACGACTTGTGCCTGTCATCAACTGACCTTCGCTTTAACTCTCTTTCAGATGACTCCTGCCCCGACCTGGGACAATATTGTTCCCTGCAATGCCCCATGGGATACGAGAGGGACGTCTTTGGCTGCGAGGTGTGCGAGTGCAGCGTCCCTGTGCCCAGGTGCCGACCTTTGACCTGCACTAAGACCTGCCTCTATGGATTTGTGTGAGTACGCACACACACACACACAATAACTGAACTCATTTGTAATATTTGTTTTTAACTTGTTCAAAAAGGTCAACAATTTGAAGTATATTAATACTATGTAGGGGCACGCCGTATCATAAACTGACATGAGGACATTGTTTGCTGCTATTTTCGTCAGGCTTTCCAATTGAGATGAATAAACGCAGCCAGTGCAAGAAATCAAGCTCTGCGCCGTCAATAGTCCTCAACATAACGCAGTTGGATATTTACACGTGACAAATACAAGGCGACGAAATAAATAACATACTGCCGCTTCCCAACCAGGGCACTTAGCCTGCATGCCGTCAGAGGTCATCAAGGTCGCTGAGGGGAAATTATATAATTGTCAATGAGTGTCTATTTCGACAGTTGGGTACACGCTACAAACAGGAATATAGAAAGAGAGCGACACGGTCGGATAATAATTCTCCACACTGTACTTTGGACTGTGCAACTGCAATTCCTGGAGGAGAAGAAAAAAAATCATCCAAAATACGTGGACAGAGGTGCAGTGTGAGATTGGCATTATCAAACGCTAAATATAAGATGATGACTTCTTGTGCTGTATTCGAGTGTAATACGGCCTTTTTAGCCGTGTCCGTAATGTGTGACGCTTTGTTGTGACACAAAGCACCTCATTCAAGCAGGGAAACCTGAGGGGAGTGCAGTCTTACAAGGCGTTAAGGTCTCCCAAGTGCATCAACATTTACATAGCTGCCCCCCCAACCCACCCGCAAACCACAGCTTATGTGTAAACTGCTGAAGTTAAAAGAGGAATTCTTATCTTAGTAAAAAAAAAATATATATATATATATATTTAAAGCCATTGGTTTGTCCATCCATCCAAGACCTCTCATCTCTCAACTCTCGTCTTCAACCCATCCGAGTGGATGAAATATGTGGAAGCTGTCGCATTTCCTTGATAATCGCCCAATTTTGCAAATTGTCAATCTCTTGCAACACCCCAATCAAAAATACACGAGGATAAAAAGCGTATTGTGTAATATAATACACATTGGGATGGTTTTGATCTGCCAAAAACGCCCACGTTGGAACTGTGGTCAAAGAAAGGGCCTGATTCATATCTGCACTTGGCGTCTGAGAGGTAAAAGGATGAGTTGGAACATCAGCAGCTGTGAGTGTGCTGTCCATCTTTCATAAGCAACTGTCTCATGTTGCTTTTTATTTATTTATTTATTTTGTCAAGCAGCTTTAGTTCATTATCCTCAGTCCACGTGCAGGTTGACACAAATCCACAGTGGATCTCCCTTTGTAATAGTTTAAGTGATACATCACACCGCAATTTAACGGTCCGTATCGACAAGGCGTTATAACAGGAATACATTTAATGACTCAATGTTGAATTGGTGCCTTTTTAGAACAATTTCGACTCTTCCGTGACCTCTTCAAGGTTTTGCGGTGAGTCTTGTTTTGCCTAAAGATACAGAAGAACAGTTCGAATATGTCCCTGATGACTCACAATCTCTCTTCTCTGGATTGATACATTGAGCGATTGAGTGATATTCTCAGAGCTTCATTTTGAAAAGATGCACTTTTGTTAAAAAAAAAAAGAAAATTCCCATGCGCGCAGTTTGACAGCATTTTGTGCTGGACTTGTATTTAAAGTAAGAGTTAAGCGCAACTGAAACGTAATTAAAACGCAAAATGCCAGAATGTCGACGATAAATCACACCAGTCTCATACACTCAATCCGTCTGCATTTGCCATTAGCCTAATTTTGCTCCGATAAGTTCCCGAACGTAGTGACATAGTGAGTTGTTTGACTCGATCTGTGTCCTGTGACGGACTGGTGACCAGTCCAGGGTGTCGTCTGCGTTTCGCTTGTAGTCAGCTGGGACAGACTCTTGCTCCGTGCAACTCTGAACAGGATCAGAGCGATAGAAAAAGGAATGGGTGGGACGTTCCAGTCATTCTACACAGATGGTCTTAATGTCATTCCGTCATGCCATAAGATTTGGATCCATACTTCTTTCTGATTTCAGTCAATCAAAAAATCCACCTCAATTTGACAAGAAAGCCAATCTTTGACCGTTTCTCTCGACAATCCCAATCCAATTGGCTTCATTGCTTCTTATGGGCCGCCTTTCTAACGAAGAGTGCCAGGGGCCTAAGGAGCAATAATGATGCAACAGGTTAAATTGAAAGCATCTGAATTGGATTTTCTTGGGTTTGTATGATGTGCAAACCACAAGGATCTCTCATGTTGGTCTTTTTATTTGGCCTCCTTCAAAGGCTGCCATTACAGAAATGAAGAAAAGCAGGTCCAGATGTCAGTTCTCCCAGAGCCCGGCATCTGGTCTTCGCTATGTGCCACACAACACAACGGCATTCAAACTTATCCATGTGTTAGTGTTTTATGGCTAGTGTGTGTGTGTGTGTGTGTGTGTGTGTGTGTGTGTGTGTGTGTGTGTGTGTGTGTGTGTGTGTGTGTGTGTGACCCCACAGTCGCAACAAGCACGGCTGTGAGATGTGCCGCTGTGTCAAGTGCCCCCCCTTCACCTGCGACAAGCACTGCAGCGATGGCTATAGGAAGAACAAGAAGGGCTGCTCGATCTGCATGTGCAAAGGTACCTCAAACTTAAGGACAGAATGCAAAATGGAATGGATTGCCCCTGCTCAAGTCAAGGAACGATACATGATTTTACTGTAAATGGATTGTGAAGGATTCGGCGATAAAATGCAAGCACAAATTATGCCCCCTCCGAGTTTCATGAACGCAACAGACTTCTAGCTGCTCTGCCATTGGCTATTGCTTAGCATCTTCCTGGCTTCCCATTGGCTAAGAGGGACTTCTACCGTATGTGTCTATGCAGCGTCCTCGTCATTCGCCCCTCGGGCCATGAGGTGTTCCGATAGTTATACGTAAATGTGAATCACCCCAAAAAAGTGTTCACCAATCGGGTGATCACTCACTATGCTGATGTGTACCTTGGACATTTTCAAAGGATTGTTAAAAGCCGACAAAAGCAAACGTCCTTGGATTAGTTCTTAACAAAACAACAGGCAAAAAGCATTTCTGAGAGAGAACATGAACTAAAGAGGGCAAAAAACGATGAGGATGCAGTTAAAAGTTAAATCATTTTTATTCTTTTCTCCATTCTTTGTTTTTTTTTATATTATGCACAATTCTCATTTATTGTACAATAATCTAAGTGTAACATGTATTTGTCACAAATTTTGATGCGTTTTTATGCTTTGGAAAACATTTATGTCTGAATTTTGGCTGGGCTTGGAACGGATTAGCTCATTTGCATGGAAAACGCGTCTCTACTTACAAAATTTTCTAGTTAAGAATTTCTGCCAGAACCAATTAATTTTGTAAGTAGAGGTACCACTTAATTAGTAATTGCACAGCTTGGTAGAGCTTTGTGGTCCCAGGTAGCTGTCATTAGGCATTAAAGTGGCAAAATGCTCTGTAGGAGAGCTTAATAATCACATATATTAAGTGTAGCGTATTAGCGCCCCATTGTATAAATTTCACATGCCTGGAAATGCCCAGTCATGTCCTTGTTTATATTTGCACTTCACGTGCAATCGTCTGAACTACTGTCAAGTTCTGTGCTTGGTATAAGAGTGTTGCATTCAGCAAAATGAGTTTGCGAGCCAGCCCAGCTTTTCGTGACGCAAATAGCCCAGGCCAACGGTCTGAAAATGGGTTTTCATTAGGGTTCCGGGATAATAAATATCCAGTCAAATTGTTAGCACGTCTTGTTCACGCGCACAATTCCACCACTGTGAGTCAGTATAAAAGTAAACGGATGGAAACATGGTGAAAATGTATGTGTGAGTTTGTTCTACAAAGCTGTACTTTTGATTTCCTGTGACCTCTGGCTGCTCCTCTGCGGAGACTTAAATGTTTGCCTTTTCGGGCTTTTGGTTGGTATTTGGCTTTATCCAGTAGCTATGGTTGAAAGTCTAATTAGATTCCCTCAACCTCCAAGTTAAAATCCAGAGGACTGATTTATCCTCCATTTTACAGGAAGTGTTTATTTCTTTTTTTTTTTTTTTTAGCTGTGTTATAAATATTTCAACCTCAAGATGTGCTAGTGTCAGTGCAACTGGCTCTACTGGCTCTTTACAAACAGAAAGACTCGCAGACTTTTCGTGTAAACAACCGCAGGATACAAACTCGAAGAGCTGGGGAACGTCTTTATGTGGCTTGTCAAAATATTCAGTGTTGAGAAATTATTTCTTGAAAAATGAAAATGAAAAAAAAAACAGATGGAAATGAAAGAGAGGGCACATCTCAACTTGTGCTTGAACTGCGAAGTTTCAGTTTGGCTCTCTTCCTGATCCAAGTGGATTCCAACTGGCACAAAAAGCTAGTCTGGGTTAAATCCATCGACTGGTGGCTTTGGGAAGGTTAGCGCTCCAAGGCAATAATAGGATACTTCTCTTTGAACATAGAGTAAAATGACCGTCTTGAATCTTTTTCTTGTCCAGATACTGCCCATTCCCCGAGCACCACCGCCCCCATCCCAGTTCCCGGCCTTTGCTTTACCTCGAACGGCAACCGCTATGAAGAAGGCGAAAGCTGGCATGATGGCTGCCGTGACTGCTACTGTCATTCCGGAAGAGAGATGTGCGTGCTCATAACCTGTCCTGTGCCCAGCTGCTCTCATCCAGTCATGAAGCCTGACCAGTGTTGTCCTACGTGTGAGGGTATGAGACTAAATTACCCCAACTACCCATCCATTTTCTTATTTTTATTTTTTTAAACACACTTGCACCTCATTAGGTTCACGGGGTGTGCTGGAGCCCATCCCAGCTGACTTTGGTCTGATTTGACTGTTTGCCAGCCAATCGCAGGGCACATGCAACCACTCCCGTTCGCACTTAAGGATAATTTGGTCGGCAATATACCTAACATGCATTATATATAGTTTGCAAGCAGATGCAAACCCCACACAGGAAGGCCGGAGCCCAGATTTGAACATTAACAATGGTAAATGTGCAACAGTTGACACCTCATAGATTATCAAAGTCATCGGTAATTATTTGTCATAACCCATTAAGCGTAATGGAGAACTTGTTGGATTTTAAATGGTCAAAATTGTCCTCTCACTAGTAAATATCCTCAGATTTCTCTAGTCCTTCATGAAAGCAGACTGACCTGAGGTTTTTTTTTTTCTCCAGACATTTGCCAACGTCCACAATTATTTTGGGGGAAAAACTCAACATTTTGGTCAATTATCTGATATGTTACGGACCACACTAGGAACTAATCATAATTAATAATAATAAGGTCACATCATGTCATGTTGTTGAATAAAGGGAACTAATTCTACACTTTTTTTTCTTTCATAAATCGGATTCATCGATTGACAAAATACAGATTAATCGATTTTTAGAATAATCCCGAGTTAAGGCACAACACAAAGGCACTCGCCGTCAAGTCAATTGCTTCACTGTTTTGTCAACAAATAAGATTGTCGACGCTTCTAGTCGCCACTTTGCATCCCGTGGACAGCTTGCCAACTCTTTTCACATGTCAACTGGAATCAAAACACAACCTGGACAAAATTTCCAGTGCTATGGGCTCCTGATTTCTGGATCCCTGGTTACTCATGCTTCTCAACACGTTTGAATGTGACCCCATTTCTCTCCTCTTGCAACACTTCAGACGAGTCGGGTAGTGGTCTGCCGGAGGGGATGGACATGGTGGTGTGCAGAGCCCCTGGTGGGGAATTCTACGTGGAAGGGGAGACCTGGGACCTGGATGAGTGTACACGTTGCACCTGTAGACAGGGGCGTGTCCTATGCGACACTGAAGTTTGTCCCCCGGCTCTGTGCCAGACACCAACCAAGAACCAGGACACCTGCTGTCATGCGTGTCTAGGTAAGTTGTTAAAAGACTTGAGTATAGCAATGTTTCCTAACTTTTAGAGAACAGCATATTTTCTATTCCCCCAAAAACCTTGTGGCCTAACATCAAACCAAAATGTCACCAAGTTAATGAAATGCATTCTGCAATCTAGCAGGGGAGCATTTCATTTTGCTGCTATTTCGTTGGTATCGAGAGTGTAGATGATCAAAGATATGAAGCAAGTTCTGATAAATCCATCCATCCGTTCATTCTCGACCGCGTATCTGGGGTTGGGTTGTGAGGGGCAGCAGTTTGAGCCTCTGTGCAGCCACTTCTTCCAACTCAAACCAAAGCAATCCCAGGCCAATCGGGAGATACAGGCTCTCCAGCATGCTCGGAGTGGTCCCCTGAGCCTTTTACCGATGGGGCGTGACCTCATCAGGGAGGCAGGCGTTCAGGAGGCATCCTAACCAGATGCCCAAGCCATATTTTCTGGCTCCTCTCAACGTAGAGAACCAGTGACTGGACTCGGAGTCGGGATGACGAAACTTCTCACCCCTACCTCTAAGGGAGACCCAGACACCCTGCGGAACAATTTATTTTGTCCGCCTGTATCCGGTATCTTGCGGTCAGGACCCACAGCTCGTGACCTTAGGTGAGGTTAGAAACGTAAGATTGACCGGTAATTAGAAAAACTCCATTGCCCTCGTGAATCCAAGATTCGACCACCTGACAGACCCTCCTCCCAAGCACCCCTTAATAGACGGCTCCAAGAAGAGGAGTGTGGTCCCACTGAGGTCGGAACGCTTTGCCACCGAGGAACTTCTTTCACCACTTTGTGGTTTCAACCCCAAAGATAGGAGAGCCCAGCTCAGAGTCCCCATATTCTGCTTCCTCAAAAGTAAGGCATCAGTAGGAATTGAGGAGGTCTTCCAAGTATCCTCCCCATCCCCTCACAAAGTCCCAAGTTGTGGTCAGCAGCGCCACATCTCCACTCTACACAGTGTTAATGGTATACTGCTTCACCTTCCTGAGATGCCGGGTGGTGGACCAGAATTTCTTTGAAACGGTCCGGAACTCATTTTTCAATTGCCTTGCCGGACTCATCCCATGTCCTATAGTTTCCGCCGAGGCTATGGTCTGCTTGGCCAGCCGGTACCCGTCAGCTGCCTCCACAGTCCCACAGGCCAAACAGGTCCAATAGGACTCCTCCTTCATGTTGTCGGCATCCCTTGCCGCCGGTGTCCACCAACGGGTTTGGGGATTGCCGCCACGACAGGCATTGACCACCTTGCGGTCACAGCTCCGATCGGTAAACCTTCTGATAAAATAACAGACAAACCGGAGCTGAAATTGGATAATTTGCCACATCACACTGGTTGGGAATAGCTAGAGTAGAGAGACACATTTTGGATTAAAAAGAGATTTAGAGTTTACAGCCGTCATGAGCTGCGTGCCGCCAAGACACATGGAGAAGTGGCTGTTGTCATCTATCTCTTTCCGACTTGTCTCGCCAGATCTGTGCTGCTCCTCAAGGAGTCAACGACGTCCCACGTATAAACTGACCCAAAACCACACGTACATCTTTATTTACAGCTCGAGTCTCAATCACTTAGTGACAAGTTGTGGCAACGGCTTTCAAGCAGGAGGCCTACGAACCGGCACTATATGACTGTGCCTGTGACTTTCTCTTGGAGAATGTCAGTCTCGCCTTATCGGTGCATCTGTCTTCAGAAAAGCAGATTGCGAAAGGCTTGGCATTTGATATATATGTGGGCTGGGTCACCAGGAATGTGGGGGGAATAATGCACATTCCTCTGACAGAGTCATATAATGGATGTGGACGGTGGGCAGTCTTGAGCCAAGGCTTGGGTCAGGGCAAGACTTTTGGTCCCTTCGAGAATTACTGAATTAACATCTGCCTGCTGAAATTCCTTGTTTATACTCACCATTTGGGAAGCGACTTGAATTGATATATTCTTCTAGTCTTGGCTTTGCACGCTTGCTTAATTAATTAATCCATTCAGACTTAGCCTTGACCCCTTAATTTATTAGTCTTGCATTTTTATTTATTTTTAAATACGTACTGCTAAGGGGCAGCCCGGTCGATGACTGGCTAGCATGTCTGCCTCACAGTGCAGTGGTGCAGTGTTCCATTCCGGCTCTGGCCTTCCTGTGTGGAGTTTGCATGTTTTCCCCCATCAATTGGAAGTTTGCCTTCCTCAGTTTTACTTCTAATGATCATGTATCCCAATACATTCTCATGTTAGCAACACAATCGGGACTAAAGAGTAACCAAAAACCGACTTCGACGGATCCCCCTTATCCTATTTAAATGGCGTTTCCATGCATCCACAGAGGAGACACAGAGTCCGCTACTGCCAGTGAACACCAGCCAGCAGGAGTACTGCATCACCAACGATGGTGACGTGCTACTGGCAGGAGACTCTTGGAAGACCAACGCTTGCACCAGCTGCATCTGCAACAACGGCACCATTCAGTGTTTCTCTCAGCGTTGCCCACCTGCCAACTGCAGGGTGCCCGTCTTACGCAAGGGCCAGTGCTGCCCATACTGTCTTGGTGAGTTTTGCTTCAAAACCCCAAAAAGACGGGAATTTCTTGGTTTATTTTAGTCCTAACAATTGTAGTACAACAGTATGAAATTGTGCGACGTACGTCATTTTGAGTAATATAATGAACATGAAAACACTTTTTAAATATTGAATTCCAAGTCAAGCTTGTCCTTGCACTGACCAACCAATCAGAGGACAGAAAAATGTTGACGTTATTGTAGGCTAGCTTGCTGTGGACATTATTGTCGGCTAGCTAGCTGTTGACGTTATTATAGGCTAGCTAGCTGTTGACGTTAATTTAGGCTAGCTAGCTATTGACGTTATTGTAGGCTAGCTAGCTGACTCTCTGAGGCAAAATAAAATCTGATTGGTTAAAGACACGGTCCCATTACAGTAGTAAGTTACATCGTTCAGCAGCACTGCTAATTCTTAAGGCCTTGGCCAGATTCGATTGATGTGGCAGCACATAGAAGCTGAAATCTGATTGAAAAAAATCATCCATGTGACGGAATCAGAGAAATGCTACGAAATGAAGAGAAGAGACTGTTGGGAATATATGAATGCAAATATAAAAATGGTTAGCGTTTCTCTTCAGTTTTTCGGCCATGCGGCAAAGGTCTTGCTATTCGACGCACAGCTAAAAGTAGCTTGTACAAGACCCCAGCACATAAAGATGATAATAGAGCTACAGGTAGAACAAGGCGCAGCCTGTTGATGGGGGGGGAAGTCCGAATTCAAAACGGTACCTGCCAAAAAGAAGGAGTGACTGTGGGTCTATATGCGTTAGTTCGTTAGAGCCCGCCATTCTGGCGCTGCATAGGCAAATACCACAGCAGCGTTCCATGTGACATACACACGTACACACTGTCGAATCGAGCAACAACATTCCTCGAGCATCCGCGCATTCACACGTGTTTCCTGTCCCCGGACCGCAACGCTCGCTCTGTGGCGGCGCAGGAAGCTCCGCGTCAGCTTTTCCTACAGGGGAAAAGCTCGGCATAGGATCCCATTGTTCGGCCCGATATGCCGTTGGAGCGGCCTTTGTTTTTATGCTTTGGCTTGAGAGCAGTTCCTCGCTTTGCACGCAAACACATGGGAGTCGAAACAATAACACGGTTGTACAGCTGCTGGGTTTTGCATTACGCTCGTCGTTTTGAAAATCAAACCTTTTTTTTCTGTCTTGGGAAGAAATGACGACATCTGCGCCAGTGTTGTTGTCCACCGTCGCCCCCAAAACAGGGCTCACCACAAGTGTGCGGCGGGCTGGTGGGAACGCCGCTGTCACCGAACCGCCCATTATTGCAGACACAGGTAACCCACACCTTAAACAACACCTTTTGGATTGCTTTTGCTTGCGGTACAGGGCTCACGACTTTATTGTTAAATATCAAGACAACCTTGATTTATTTATTTTTCTCGAAACAACACAATCATACAGTCAATGATTTATTTTTTTTTTTAAATCCTCTTCTAATTTCACATTGTCTAGTACTACGCTGTCAGATTTTGTCATTACATGACTATGCAGCATTAATGTCTCACATGGGGTTGTCTGTTACTGTACACGTTTTACAGATGAGACAGTTTTGGGTGAAAATTACCCCAACCAAACACAGATGGCCCTCATCTACCAGTCAGCCGCCTGGATACTGGCAGGTCTCCTCCTGGCCATCATCATCTTCCTCATTGTTGCTGTGCTTATCAACAAGAAAAAGAAGTGGGTGCAGATGTCCTGCTACAGTGCTCCGAAGAAGGTGAGACTTTAGGTTTGCAACTCGATGCTGGAGTGACATGTTTGTTGACTTTTAGCCTCGGTGTAGGGCCACTTGCGCTTCATCATGAATTTGTCACGTTGGATTTTCAAACATTGCTTGCTGGCCGCCCATTTTCACTTCTGCTCTCCAGACTGTAATCCTGAAGCATGTGAACAAGAACCAGGTGGTGTATATGGAGCCCTCCAAGGAGAACAAGTTTCAGAACGTGAGGAACGACTGCGGGATCCATTTCTCCCCCGAGACGAGTTCTCCCTGTTCGGACAAGATGAGCATCCCAAGAGCCAAGTTGGCGAACAACTGGACGGCGCGCTAACGTCAGCCTTCAGCAGATCGGAGCTGTCCGCCACATCACACCCTCTCGTACTGCCGTCATCCACGGTGACCTATGCGTACACGTACACACACACGCACACACCCTGGATGCAACCTGCTACTCGCGCTTCACTCTATGTGACTGGAAATCAAGAGGACACCCCACGTTGGTTCAAGCAAGAATTTCATGTGACCTTTCTTGTGTGTGTGAACCTTCTACGGCATGGACAGACGTCACTCACGTGAGCCGCTGGGAGAACACACACAAGTCACTCAGCTTTACTGCACAAATCGCTGAGGCTTCTCAGTCAGACTAACTTAGAACGTTGTAACTCTTGTCACCTGTTTTCGCCTCCTTGTGGACTAGTACAAAGGGGGTGTTAAGGTAAGAGGTTTACAGCAGTGCTTCATGGATGTTGTCAGTACAATTAGCAGGGAGGCCAAAAGAACTGGTCATCCATTTGGATCCACCAAATTGTAACAGTCCGGCAGGCTTTATAGACATCCTGCGTTAGAGAATGTGTGGTTTGTTTAGTTTGTGTATATTGCAGCAGTACTGTATTCATGTTGTTTTAGTCCAACTTTTTTTTTGGGACATCTTCTTAGGGCCAAATGTATGCTGGTTGAAACATTCCCACCATGTGCTCAAATCTTAAATCTCAAAGCAAAAAACAAAAAAATAATCAGCCCCAAGAAATCCCTCTGGAATCTTTCGTGAAAAACGGGAGCTAACGGTTTTTCCACACAACTTACGGTGAACTATGCAGCGGCCTGGTTTTCATATTTCATCCTATCTGGAAGCTGAATCAGAGTGATGTCCATCTCAGAAGAATGTTATAAGCGAAAGAGGAGACAAAATTGGTGTCGTTTCAGGGCCCCAGACTGCCCCTAAATGGTGGCTTTTTGCTACGAAATTATGAGACAGTGCAAGTACCGGTAAATTTTTTCATCTCCCATGCGACCACTCATTTTTTTTGTTTTTGTTTCTGACAAACTGTTCCACGATTCAGCCAATGTCTTTGAATGTTGCCAACGACTCCTTTTAAAGCATTCATGCTACAGCCTTAAAGGTTTGTTTATAAGCTGTTTAAATGTGACTGCTTAACAAACAACAAAAAACCCAGTCCAAATCACTTCTGATTCATGTCATTGATGTCACTTTTGGTTGTTTTCTTTTACGTTTCAGAAACGTGAAGAGGCAAAATCAGGTTCGTGAAAGGAAGCCTGGAAAAAAAAAACAGGTTGAGCAATATTTGGATGGTATGCCGATTTGTATAAAGGAAAAAGAGCATCTCTCGTTGCCAAGGACACATTTGTTACTCACGCAGTAGCATAATTGTAATTGTAGCGGGAGACAGGGAGCAAAACAAAAGTAATTCAAACTAGGCTGTAATGCAAGAGCCACAAAAAAATACTTTTCTATGATGAGAAAAAACCCCATTTGATTCTAATGTAATCCGACTAAAATATATTTTCGTCAGGAAAAAAACATTGCAAGAATGTTAATGTTTCAATTGTTGAACATTTCCTATAGATGCTCGGCTTTTCTCAGCTTTTTTTTCCCCTTTTCGGTGAGGCACTAGTGTTCCGTAAAACAGCTTGAACATGAGCGCGTAAAGCGTTTTTATGTAAAAAAAAAAAATGCAGCACTTTCCGACTCAGTTTTCTTTTTTTTTTTTCCATTGAAACTGCAGGATTCTTGGAGGGGGATAAACACGCTAATCGGGGATTTGATGGCCTCATTAAAGCACTCCAGTAAACACAAATTGTTCGAGCTGGTGGCCATGTGCTGCACCAATCGGATCAAAATAGAATTCCGTTTTCAGTTCCCAATCAATCCAATGCCAACCTATTTCTCCAAAACATGTGATTGTGATGCCAAAATTGGTCGATATTGGTGTGTTCTCGTGACTCGGATTTCTTTGACTCGTGATCATGTGCTTCAAAATGAAGTGTGAAAGATTCCCTGTCCTTTGTTCTACTTTGTGTAAAAAGCTAGTCGAGATTAGCTGAGCAGAAGAGTACCTTATTTATTTTTTCACGTAGCCTTATTTATTAATACTATAGCTTGAGTTTTTCTTTTCTTTTTGTTTTGTTGAATGAACTTTGGTCGCCAAAGCTGCTGTACATTTTCGAGCATTTACACCAATCTGCTATATTCAGTATCATCGCCTTATTTATTTCTCTGTTCCAAGCCCTGTAAATAAGTGAAACTGTATCATTTACTTTTTTTTTGGAGAAATAAACGTGTGAAACAAAGTGGTCTACCTGTGAAAATAAGAATCTGCTCAAATGCAGACATCCAAGATCTGTTGGTGTTTAATTCACCTGTGGGATAGCAGATCCTGGTGCCTCTCCAAATAGGGAATTCAAACCGTGGTCAAAGCGCATGTTAAGCAGAAACAGTCTGTTGCTTCAAGATGACTTCAGCCGGAAGGGCAAGAAGCCATCTCATCGAACCAACAGCCTCATAAAAGCCAGGAAAGCAAACGAGCTTTGTAGCCCCTGTCCCTGTCCGTCAAACCTTGCCAATAATCTTCGAGGTGGGGAATCTTCTCGGGAAGGATCAATCAAGCCAACACATCTTCGACGAAACACATCGGAAAGGAATGACACGCAACACCACGTGAGGATGACATGCGAGGGTGAGTGGTTAAGAACACGCAAGGCATGTGAAGAAAGGGTTTGGTTTATTCCTACTATCAGTCCCGCTCTTTATTACAAGAAAATACTGTCGTCAGTTTAAAAATAAAAACCACCTACTCAAGCAATAAGGCAATGATTAAGTCCACAAACCTTGTACCTGGGTGCTACAGTTTCATCAAAGCTGAGGTATGATGAAGGTAGCGAAGAGTGTCTTTTGGGCTAGTGCTCGTCGACTTACGAGCACACAATTCAAGGTGAATATTTCCCGAGCCGGCAGCAGGAAGTGGTCCAGGTCGGGGAACAGAACGGTGTTCACACGAGAGTCTTGTAGTAGTCATCCTTCAAGCTGTACAAGACCACCACAGCCACCCTGGGGCAAGACGACACTTGTGTCAGACTTTAAGAAGCAGGAGACGCCATGTCACAGAACTGCCCAAAGAAGTTCACTTCATGAGCTTCAATCACTTCAAAGGAATTTGTAAAGTCGTGTTGGGAGATGGTGACCTGGCACACAAATGCCCTTTTTCAAGTTACTCATGACAGCTGAGCCCCCGGGACACGTCGACTTCATGCTGCAAGGTGACCTTCTTGAACCTGCTTAGTCGGCCTTGCTTATTTAGGCCTCAAGTTCTACAAAAATAACTACACAGGTACTGAGCCCCCCCCCAAAAAAACAATCCCCTCACTAATCAATTTAGACTCACTGAAATACTAAATAGTAAATCAAAAACATAGACAGGAAATTAAAAACAACTTTGCTTGCAAGCCTGTGATTTTTTTTGGGGGGGGGGGGGATTGGTCTCTTTTTTGCTACCATCTCAGTCATGCAAGCGAAAAGCCGCCACGATTCCTCATGGGGCTGATCTCTAAAGGGCATTCACGGGTGTCACAACGCGAGCGGCTCAAACTCGGAGGATTTAACATTGCTGGGGAGACGGAGAGTATTAAATAGGCATGCGAGCCGTACGTCGACCTCGCTACGCCCCTCTGTTAGTTAGTGTCAAGCCATTTCCTTTATATATAGATGTATATATTCTATATATGTATATTTGATCTACAGCCTTAACTCATTCACTCCCAAAGACGTTTTTAAACGTCTTTTCAGACTTGGTCAAGAATTGGCTGGTACTGAATGAGTTTTAATTGCACTGCAGCTGAGCCCGCGCGCCCTCCGAATGGTACCTCTTGGTCATTTTAAAAGTGTGGATCTCATCGCAGATGGACTTCAGGTAGCGCTGCTTGGGGAGCCGGGAAAGCAGAGTCTTCACGCTGCTGTTGTACTGCTCCTCATTCTCAAACTGTGGAAGAGAGAAACTGGGATGGGCAAATGCGTGCAGGGCGCTTTACAGTAATTAACCGGAGGCCATTGACTTGTAAGCTTGCGCTTGCTTATGGACAAATGTCGTTGATTCTAAGCGGGCTCTTCCCAGAGTTACGGTCATTCCGTTTGCTATGTGGAGCTCGTTGCATAGGTGGCCCTCAATTTATGAGGTGCCGCTTATATAACGGCGCGGCCCACCACCATTTTATTCTTGTTTCTGGTTACAATGTACCGTAATTAAAAGTCCTTCCGACCCTCAAGTCTTTCCGAACAGCAGTTATTGCAAAGAGGCTTTGGGTCAGGGGTTTGGAATGTGAATATTAACACCCACTAAGCATGCATGCCCGACTGTATGGCAGCTTTGTGAAAGAGGGGCAGGTAGGAAGCTGGTCTCCCCGCCGGTGGAAAAAGTCAGGGGTGTTCCCTCGCGCCACCCTCCGTGACCAGAGGCCGCGCCGTAGGAAGGAGACGGGATCCCCTCTTCCTGTCTGGGTTCTTGAGCTATAATTCCCACTCTTTCCAGGCAGCCCCAACCCACCACATTCTTCCCATCACCGGGGATGTATAGCCTTTTTATTGAAATGTTTTTGACAAGTTATGAGGGCACCGACCTCCAGAGACAGGAAGTTGATCAGTGTTTCCTTCTGAAGGTCCACCTGCAGGAAGAAGGGGGGGGAGGAAAAAAATAGCGCATTTAGAAGCCATTGTGTTTCAAAATAACGCATTGACGAACGCCTTGTGTACAATCTCACTCGACAGGTTGCGTAATTCTTTCAGAGTACTACCATTACTCAAAATTCCACTTTCCCCTGGTTTGAAAAACAGCCCCTGTCCCTTTCCCAGGAAGGGGCTTATAATTGCCTCCTGGGCCGATCATTGGAAAATGAGCGCTGCCGTGTTCCGGTCGGACTGATATACAAACAGGCTGCTGACGTGCAACAACAAAAGACTTGGAGGCCCGCGCGAGCGTTTCGTGGAAGGAAGGTGATTAGGCGTGGGATGTTTCAATAAGTCATATTTACCAATGAGATCTTGATATAATCCAGAGTCTCACAGGAACGACAAACATTTTTTTGGACCGCGCCGTGACAAGGTAAATAAGATGATTTATGGCGTGGATATCTTGGCAATAAATCTAGGAAGCAACCACAAAAAAAAAAAAACTCAAAACGGCAGCGGCATGATGAAGTATGTGTTCCTTGTATTGTATAGCGACATGTTTGGATTCAGGGCAATGTTTGCGGCAACTGGGGGAACTTGGCACGAGGTTAATTTAAACAACTCTAATAGGCCTCCTCCTCCAGATGTTCCATACTTTGGCTATTCAAACCCTTTTCATCGTGCAGCGATGTCACACTTGAATGAGAAAGATAAAGAGGGACAGTACGAGACGGGGAAGTGCACGTATGGGTAAACAAACAACATGACTTACTGCCAGAACTTCGATGTCACTGCTCTTGTTTTGCAAACTGTTTGCAAGAGTCTGTAATCTGGTGTGGATCTGAGAGGGGGGGGATAGGAGGGGGCGGTGGAGGGAGCAAGATAAACAAAGTCAAAAATAATGAAAAAGAGAAGGGTGGAAGAAAAGAATTCTTTGCACGGTCAAAATGAAAGAGCACAAACATAAACAACACGCGAAAAATAACATTTGTTTTCGCGTGCGGTTACTTCACGAGAGGACCACTAAGCTGTCCCTCGCGAAGAGCTTTGTTGGAACCTGCTATACGGATGCATTGTGGGTAGTCACGTAATTGACAGGCGTTCACAGTGATGGGCGCAATAAATGATTACTCAATGAATTGATCCTTAAGAAGGAAGTTTATTGTGGGGAATGAATCTGGTAATTTGTGCCTTCACGCAATTGAGGGAAAATTGGAGTATACTACAGTGAACCTTCTTTCATTGCGGATACTGTAATATCCATTCCAAAATCTGCAATAAGTAGAAACCATTAAAAAAAAAAGATGCCACAAGATGGCAGCAAAGCGCATAAAACAGAGCCGTTCGAAAAGCAACAACACCGTGCATCTAGTATGTACACAATCATAAACCCGATGTCACATCAACTGTATTTAGCGGTTCAATTATTCGACGTAAAAAAAAACACCTTCACAAGAGGCTCATCAATAGTACTGTATTAGCTAATATGCTAGCCGAAACACACGACTTATATCCATAAAAAATATAAATATGTATTTTTTTAATACAAGGCCACTGTAATGGACAAGTAGACCACATGGGCTATTAATAGCATCATCGGGAGAATCATCGTTCGATTTTACTTTCGACAATACACAAAGAGCACAACAACAATATTCCACAAGATGGCGACCAAATTTGACTTTTACTGCATTGGACCGAAAACAAAAACAGCTAAAAGTTTTTGAGCAAATAATTGAAGATCGGTTCACCCAAAAATATGCAAATTGCGAATATGCAGGGATCCACCACACTGGGAAAGAGCGTGCAAACGCCGTACGATAATTAACTGTCTAAAGAGGAAAAAAAAAACCAGCTTCTATTTACGAGAAACTGTCCGGCATACACGCTCATCAACAGAGCCTGCGATGAAAAGTCAAGCAAGCGGAACGATATTTACTTTCGGAACGGCCGCGGAGAGCTGAAGCGGCATCGGACGCATCGTTTCAGGTACCTGAGTCTCAAAGCGGCGTCTTGCGCTGGCAGACAATTTCTCCAAACTGATGACATTCACATTTATATTCATGCTGCAGCTGCTCCCGTGCTGCTCAGAAGATCCTATGGACCAAAAAACAAAAAACAAAACAAAAACACACACTTGTGTGATCAATGTACAGAATCATTACAACGCATTGTCGGCTGTGCATATGCGGGTGTGTAGCGCAACACTTGAGCCTAATCTTTCGAGACACTAATCTTTCATCGTCACATTTTTTCACATTAAACTTTGACTTGGGAAACATAAAAGTAACTGCAGGGAAACAAAGGCCCAACTGTGAAACGTGTTGAGTGCAACATGCGGCTAATGCTTCACATCGGCGGGGTGAGTGTAAACAGAAGGCGTGCGGGTGAAGGGGTGTGCGCGCAGGACCTGTGGTGTTGAGCTGGGAGCCTTTGGGGTTCTGGCCCAGGCTTTCAGATATTTCCCTGCATGGAGCACAAAGAACAACTTGTATCAAGCTTCCCAGAAATGGCAGAGCAACACTCCAAGCCAGACAAGAATCACTTTACCTGATGTATCTTTCCTCTACGAATTTGGTCCGAAATTTCTGAATGATGTGCTCCACCACTTCAAACTCAAGAACCCTTTTCTCGGACTGTCTGTCCTTCTCAAAGGATTTGACCTGAGGATTGATTAAAATGACTTCAAGATGTGCCTCAGAGGAATGAAAGCCAAGTGTTGACAAACCAAAGAACAGATGCTTCACGCACGCCGGTCTGGAGATGCACTTATTTGTAATGACTCGACCAGGGGTTGGGGAAGACCACTTAGGTGGCCTTGAATTTGAATTCTTTGTTCATTTTTCAAATTTCATCAAATCCATAGTTATACTAGAAAATGCATTTTCTTGATGCATGTATTAAAAAAACAAAAAACAAATATATATATATACATATATATATATATATACATATATATACATATACACACACACACACACAGTATTTCCCACAAACACACACAGAAAATCTTCCTAAAGGTGGAAAATCAACTCTATATTTGATATCTGCAAGTAAAATTGGCAGATGTTTTTGATACTTTTATCCATAAGATGTACAAGTAGATTCTCAGTGGGCGGATTACCTTCACGTAGTTCCCCTCTTTGTCGGATACCATGGCCATGCATGTGATGCCAGCCACCCGGCAGTGTTCCATCAACGTCTCCTGAGACTGAAACATATCAACTTTTAGTTTGCCTTGGAATCTCAAATTATGCGTCCCCTGAATGTGTAAACCATGCCTTTGCAAAGATAAGATATCCTTTATTTGTCCCCCACTGGGGAAATTGACAGTCTACAGCAGCAAAATTGGGGGGGTAGTAAACCAATAGTCATGTCCTTCATTTGTCAGTTGAAAACAAACTTTGCAGTCTTCTGCAACAATATGTGCAATTAATTACATGAACATCACTGTGTTTGTCAACCTGTACTTCTTACACTTAAAATGTCCCCTGATGTGAACCAAAGGTTACAGATAATGTAAAAATGCTCCATCGAAGCCCTTAGCTGGCTTAGGCAAACTGGAAGTGCGCTTTCAGCGGCGCTGCAAAGACTTTGCCATGTGACGGGGGCTCACAAAAGCCTAATCTGAATAAGCCGTTCTAAAAGTCCGACCAATTATTTGGGTGTTGGGCCACACATGTAATCAGCTGAAACCACACAAACACCATCGACCATTTAGAGAGGGCTGCTTGTTTCCAGCCAGAAACCAACTCTTCCTAATTTGCTTCTCGGAGCTTTGAGGCAGAGAGGGTGGCCACTTACATCCCAAGTTAGTACAGAAAAATAAACATGGTCAGAAGCACAACATTAAAAGAAAAAAAAAAAAGGAAGAGGAAAAAAAAATGAGCAGGCACTGCGCTAAGCCAGAGACCACGTCTTTGTCGAGCGCTTCTACATCTTTCATGCACCCTGTGACCTGATAACATGATAAGCTGTCCACTGTAGTAACCGCTGTCCCCAAAAGAGTTAAATCCATTTTCATTTCTGGAAAACAAACTCTCTCCAATGGGTGCGAATAGAGGCGCTATATGAGGCAGAAGCCAGAGGTGATCATTTGACCATTTGTCTTTACAGTCGTGGCTGCTGTTCCTTTGAATTTGGAAAGCCTTAAATTGGGTCATTAAGAATTTTTATGAGTGCTCGTTGGGCTCATGCTACATACAGTTTATATTTGCTGATAGCGTTGCCTGTGAGAGGCTGATAAGGTTCCATTAAGTGCTGACAATTGTATCACATTGTTACTGGTTATTCTTATCAGCAAGCAAAAGGGGCAGAATTCCTTCCAAATGGCACTGAGACCTTATCGTTAAGTTTAAAATTGCCAAGCTAAGGGCCTGATTTTAAAAGCTCAACTAAACCATTGGCTTCAGTTCAACACTTATCACAGCCTCTTCAATGACATGTCGGTGGACCCCGTGTCCAAATGCATGGACGTGCTGCGACATAATTAACTGAGTAGATATTTGCAAGAACAAGCACATAAAGTAGGTGTGAAAATCAGAAATATACTTGGAATTGTACAATTACTGTGCTTTACAGCAATCAGGATTTGGAGCAGAGCACCAATTAGCAAGTTAAAAAAAACAAACGCAAAACGATTAGCGATCCAAACAAAGTGTGGACCCATTTCTCCAATCTATTTAAACTATTTACTGTACAGTCGACCGAGATTGGGAGCGGCCCGGCCCACAAATGGCCAAAATTCATGTATAATGGATGCCACATGAAATGCATTGGGGGGGGCTAACAATCAAGCCTTAAATGTTCTCCCAACAACTCTCAATACACACAAAAATATTTGAAAATGATTTACTCTCTGCACATAAACACAATGTCCCTTGAACCAGACTGTGTTTACAGTAACATCTTATTTTGTGCATCGCAAATTAAAACAAGTGATCATGTGAAATATCTGTTCATCTGATCCAGCCAATCAGGTCTGTGTAAAGTCTAACAACTCCAGCAATTTCTCGAGGGTAACACACTTTTCTTTTTTTTTGGACAATTAAAAACATTTTCTAAAATTGAATTGAGTGCGGAGAGCAGCACGTCGGGAGAATGCATAACATACAGAGGACTGTGGAAAAACTGCTTTTGAATGGGTGATTTTCAGAGTCCATGTTATTCTCGAGAAGCCTGGATTTCTGCCTTACATTTATCAAAGCGGTCACCATTAAGAATTGAAGGCAACCATTAGATGGACACAAACCTGTGAGACATCATAGGCAATGTCCGCAGTGACACCGCTGCTCCACAGCTTCTGGAGGACACTGATGGCTCTGGACATGGATGAATGTCCCACAGGGACCACGAGGACATCACAAGAACTTAATGACGGCTGAGGACAAAGATCACAGATATGACAGTGTTATGAAAACAACATTGAGGCCTATTTATGTCAGTGAACACAGCGAGCACGCGCCGTCAGTAACGCACCGCAATGGATGGCAGCTTTTCAGCAGCCATGCCTTGCGTTCCAATGACTGTTAGAATCACGAGCACTTTTGCAAAAAGTCACGTTGAAGCCAAGCTCCACAGTAAAATTGTTTCAAAATAACAATCATGCCTTCAGCAGAGATATTTTTTTGACACACAGCCCAACGCTGCAGTGTACTACTACTGTATATTGCAGATGTTGATATGTTTTATACATGGATTCTTTACAGAGGTGTAGAACAACAAATGAATTGATTCCAAATTTAAAGTATCATTTTTGTCTCTCACCTACTCATTCTTTTTTTCTTACAATCTAACCATTACATGTATTATTAAATAGATACTAATTATAGACTCCCAGTGATCATAGTTATTAACTTGCTTCTGTACGTGTCGGCCAAATGCTGTAATTAGGAGAAATTAAATATGATCCCGTCTGCCGCTCCTTCATTATAATTAGATGTCAGATGTTAGTGTGCGCGCGTGTGTGTGTGTGTGTGTGTGTGTGTGCGTTTTCCTCACTGGCTCCGCCATGCCGGCCACCACGGCACACACTTTGTCAAACGCCACGCTGGCGCCCACCGCAGAGGGTACTGGCACTGTGGAGGCGGGCCCACGAAATTCCAGGATCTAGCAGCAATAGAAAAAGGCAATCTTGCATCACTCATCAAATGAAGGTCAGATAAATGTTCATTTAGGAATCCGTTCTTAGTTTTTTAAAGTTGAAATATGTGAACTGCAAGTGCAGAACTTGAGGTATTTTAGTAATATCTATCCAAGATGATCTATTTATGTGGAAGTGTGGATTGTGCAGAAGATTACACTACCAGGTGGTCGTAGCGCCCTCCAGCTGCCAGTATATCTGGTACAATTCGTTTGCGCTTCCTGATGAAGGCCACAAACTGGAAGATTATTCCAGAATGGTGCTGCACCTTGTACACCAAGCCAAAATTGACTATCACCTGGAGGGAGATCCAATCGACATTAAACGGGGTCAAGAACATACTGTGGGTATGAAGCGTCTACAGAACCCTGTTCAAATGCCAGATTTGTGTGAAATCAAGATACATCCTTTTTCTTTCCCACCATAAATGTCACCGATGACATGTACAACTGAAAAAATAAGAAACTGCTGGAGAGGGGAAGTAAAAATTAACAACCGAGATCAAGTGGATGCATGACGGGCACACCCTCTCGTAACTGGGGACGTGATGTGACAGGGGCCGAAAGATATGGTTGGCACAAACACTGATGATCATCACCAAAAGAACACCATACCAACAGTGAAACATGGTGTTATTTGAAGGGGTACACACTTTTGCAAGCACATTTTCTTATTTTATTTTTACTTCCCGTCAAAAAGACTTTTTTTTTTTAATATACTACTGACTGGCATAGGTTATAGGTCACATTAATAGTGGAAAAAGTTCTCTCATTATTCATCTGGTTCTCATTTTATTTTTTTTTAAATAACACAAAAATCCGGGTGGTGTAGACTTTTTAAGACACTCTGTGCTTAGTTAACCCGTTTACAAGAGACACCCTTACTGGCAGTTTCACTCCGAGTCTTTGAAGCAGCACCGTAACCTCCTCCAGGTCCTTGAGGCCCTGCTTGGCCAGTTGCATGACGGCCGTCTTTTGCTTGGTGAGTGAAGTCAGTAACGGTGCCACTTCTTTCAGAGTGCCTTTCTGTTCGATGAACTTGTACAACACCTGCAACTGTACGCAAGAGAGGAGGCAAAAGCTCAGCGGCAATGACGGAGCAACATGCTGCTGTGGGATTATTTATCCGGACAACCGAAACACCCGGTGGACACTCACGCTGTTTGTCGACAGTGAAAAGTTGCAGAACTTTGCCTGTAGCTCACGTTTGGTCAGCTTTTCACTCTAGGGAAAGGTTCAGAACAGGGTTCACCAGACAGCGAGCGTATAACCTGCCACGGACACCCCATGTGGACAACATCTGTGATACACGTGAGACTGTTACTGACCATGGCGTCACACAGTATGTTAGAGGCCTGGTTCAGTTTGTCCTCGGGGATTCCGCTGTGAAGCAGGATGGCCTTCAGTAAACTAGTATGGTTCAGATAAATGTTGTAATTCCTCTCCTGGAAATGAAAGAAGGGGACAAAAATTCTATTTCCGACAAAGACACTGCAATACCATCTACAGCAAAGTCATTTCTCATTAGCAGAGAAGAGAAGCTCTAATATCTGTTTAACGGTAGGAAAGAGTGATTGTCTGCTCGAAAAATTTCATTTAAAAAAAAGGAACAAAAAAGGGGCAGGGGTTGGAACACAAACAGCAGAAACTATATATCGAATGTAAATATAGAAAAAAGGTGCTTTATGATTCACAGACAATCAATGTATTTCGTGGCTTATACCAACAAAATACGTGATCCCAGGTGGGGCGGCATGGCTCAGGGGTAGAGTGGTCGACCCAATCATTGCGACCGTCCGTGTCCTTGAGCAAGCGACTGAACCCCCCCGTTGCTCCTGATCCTGTTACGTTCTCAATAAATGAACGTGGTAACAGTGTAAAGCACCGCGAGTAAAAAGCGCGACATAAGTGACATAAGTGACAGCCCTTTAACTCATTCAATACCAATTCTGGACCAAGTCTGAAAAGACGTTTAAAAACGTCTTTGGGAGTGAATGAGTTTAGGGACTGAAGTTAAAAAACTTTTTTAAATCATGTGATTACCACTTCCCCCAAAAATATATTTCTTCTATCATGCAGAAATAATCCCTGAAAGGTTGGAGGAAGATCTTATTGGGAGCCCATGTCTCGTGTTTAGCATCGCCCAGCACAGCTAAATGCACAAATACCAATACAAGCAGACGATCCCGTCCCTTGCTCCTCTCTTAAATGACATTGCAAATTATACAAAAGCTTTCACATTGCATTGGGTGGCTCGGAGGACCCCTACAAAGGGTTGAATTTGGGTTGATTGGGTTCAAGAGACATGCCGGTCAAAACTGGCAGCACTGGGAAGTGTGGACAGGAAATGGATTTTGCAGGGAGGGAGGGGAGGAAGTGAAGTAAGCCGTGCCAAACTGATTTAGGGTGTATATAATAAACATGGTGTAAATCTGTCAGACTTCCTCAACAGTTTGGTATGTTAGGCATGCGAGTGGGACGTTCAGGGGAGAAAGAAAACAAACAACGCCAGTTGAGATGACGGCATTCGCTGGAAAGAACGAGGATACGTCGAGCTCGTCGACAAAATGTTCTGTCGCGAAGTGAAGCAAGGCAGGGCAGCGGAGCACACGCTGACATTGAAGTTATTTCAAATATGATATAAGGGGGAAGAACCTGAAGTGCAGGGAATTCCTGGACTATTTCAGAGATGGTGTAAATGGACTCGGCATCTGGGAGCAGGCTGTTGGTGACTGGTGTGATGATGTCAAAGGCACACTCGAGAAGCTCCCTTGGGTGAGCGCGATCCAGCTTCCTGGGCCGGAAGACACGATCGATGCTGTACCTGGGAAAAGAGGGAAAACAAGCTTGTTTCTACTCAACGACACAAATTTGTAAAACATACCAAATTCATGAACATTATCCTTCTGCTGTTATATTTCAGCCATCCATTATTCGAGCCGCTTAACTTCACCTTCATCAGAAATGCAAGCAAACTTTTCAAAAAGAATTGTTTGCACTCATTCCAAATCTGCCCTTGTTTTTTTTCTCCCTAGCACATCAGGTTTTTCACAACAACAATACCGTATACTGTATTATGTGAAATAGTAATAGATTTAGTCATGTTGGACTATTCAACAAACAGTGGCTTTTTTTTCTGGAATGCCAAAGCAATAAATTAAATGAAAAACTCAAAATTAAAACGTTTATTTCATTAATTGGCCTCAAAAATATTCGTAAAAATTAGGGAGCGCGATAAAACCATCTCTGTTGACCACTGTAATCTGCTCTACATATTAATGTGCCATGTTTTGTTTTGTTTTTTTGCATTGAATTCTCCCTCATCGTTGTTTTTCTTTTATTGATAACACTTGCAATAATTCTCCCAAACAGGACTACCTGTATTTATTTTTTTCTACATCTTAGACAAGTACCGGGACCTCAATGTCAGTATCTGAGTTTCTCTCCACCCGATTTGCCAAGATTTGGGATTCCTTGAAGGGGTCGCGAGTACTATATACGGTCAATTGGAGACAAATTTCAATACAATTACACACATACAAAATGTCAGTTGTATGGACAAATTTAGAACTTGCTCTATGCAATCTATGATAAATGAGGCCCCTGGAATATCTATTTAGCCCCATGAGGTGTGGCGAAGAGGCTGAGGAGGATCTGAAACTCATGCTCAATCAGCAGCTTCACTTCACAAGTCCTGAGGATGAAATCGACGAGCAGCAGTTTTCTCATGTAAATCTCCATAGGGATCCTAGCATAGGAAACCATAACTGTATGTGTGTCGTTGACGCTTTGGACTTGTCTTTATCGGACAGTTCGACGCCTTAAATCAATTGAAAAATCGATATTATAGCTGTAACTAAGCAGATCTAATGATGATCGACACATTTAGACCATGCTGGGTTCAATTGTTACCTCTTTAGATGGGTTATGTTGTTTCGGGCGACATATCTCGCAAACGCCATCTAGAATCAAAAGAAGAGGTGAGCTGGTCAACGCATTCATGTAATGAACGATGTCGATGCATATCTTGCAGCATTCAATCAACCACTTAGGCCACATGGTTTCCTCATGGTAGTTTCTCCTGAATAAACAGAGTTCCCTTTCTACCGTGGATGTGAACATCTGGCACCGTACGGTTGTGTTGCGCAAAGTGGAAGACACTCACACGAAGGTTGTAGGGCAGCGTCACCAGCATGCCACTGTGATCCATGAAGCAGGCCGGCTCGCTGCCTTCACAGAGCTTTCTGTGTCTGGGAAGCAGCAGCGGTGTCTGCAGGCGTACTGCACCTGATGGCACACATCACACAGGGCCGCAGGCGTACGCCTAACATAACATAACCCTCACCTTGAAAGAAGTGATGCGTGTGAGGAGATAGAAAATGAGCAGCTGGAGCTAATCAGTCGTCCGCACAAACGCAGAACAACACAGGCTACCCGAGTCGACTCTTGCTCTTCAAAACAGTGCATTTATTGTTCATGCAAGATTCGGTAGAGCAGATGCCCGAGTCGCGGAGGTTTGCACGGGGGTTGTCAGCTCCCCACATGCCCAGATTCTGAGAGCAAGGCTTCCACACTCACTGTGCTTCTTGAAAATCCTGGTGATCGTCTCATACACATACTGCTGCAATTTGGCGCTGCTGAAGCTGAAGCTGCCCTGGAGGGGGACAAAACAAACAGCCTCTGTTAAAGAACACAAGGCATGGAACAAGCACGAACATGCCTTTGCTGGCCGCATGATGAGTGGGGTTTGCCGCAGTTTATCACAAGGCCACAGTGACATCTCGAGGCGGAGAAGGGAAATGGTGAAATATGCGGCCAAACCAACTTTATGAAGCCAAATTGGTACAATGTATTTTTGGACTTTAAATACTCATGCATAATTGCCAATAAAACTCCCTTCAAAACTTTCTCAGCGTAAGTCAACCTCATACCTTGTGAAGGTCTATATCGTAGGTGAAATCCATGACTGGCGAATTAATCTGAGCAAACAACTGGGCCACCATGCTGCGGTAAGCTTTGCAATTGATATTGGCCATGGTGTGCTGCAAGACTTCATGCAGCTCCGACTCCTCCATCTGGGGCGGGGGAGCAGTTCACTCTTGAGCAGCTCCTGGGCAGTGGGTCGCAGCGCAGGGTCGTGCTTCAGAAGCCATTCTATCACTTTCCTCTGACAGTCAAGACACAAGTGCAACACATCAATCTGGGTTGATGACAACACAGAGGTGGGGGGGGGGGCGATAACAGAGAGGGAAACTATTCATTCCTAATGCCGTGTCAAAACATTCATCACCTGCGTTCCTTGCTCATATCTACTATAGTCGTCAGGGAAGTGAATGGCCTCCTGCAGAAAGAAAAGGAGGTGAGGTAAGTAACATGGCCCAAAAGTCTTTCCAGGATGAATCTCAGCTATGCACATACCACACGGAGCTGGCTCAGGACAGAAATGCGCTCAGACCCAGTAATCATCGGCCGGTAAGACATCTCGAAGAGGATGATACCCAGGCTGAACAAATCAACTTTCTGAGAACAGAAAATAAGACATCTACAATGCGCGCGCTCTACTACCAATTATAAACAAAATAGCACACAGCCAGGTAGATGTTCATGAAATTTGACTGATCCCAAAAACTAAATGTCTTGCCATGAGGACAATGTCTGAAATGCAAAACCTTACTTGATTGTAGCTGGCTTTGGTATTTCTTTGAACCTCTGGACTCACGTAGAGGGCTGTACCAACCATACCGGTCAAGTTTCCTGCAGGTAATAGCCGCACAGGGAAACATACATGTCATATCATTTTTTAAATGGAGGGGGTAAGGGGGTGGGTTATTTTCAGTGTTTTAGCACCTGTTGGGTCCAGTTTTTGCAGTGCTGCAGAGCCACTCTCTTCTACTTCAAATGTACCCGCATCCTGGGAGAGCGACGCCATTTGTTTAATATACATTCATATGCCGGCCATCTCGTTTTAGTTCAACTGCACAAATTGATGAGATGCAGTGCGAGGGTGGTATTTTAAACTTTGATGCACAGTAGTGAAATGCTGTTTAATGTCTTGGTGACATCGACACATACAAGCAGGACTCAGACTTCGGAACAGGTCGGTCACTGTTCAGGTCCAATTGCGTGCAAGCAAAACTGCAATTTAAAGTTGGAAAAATGCAAGTTCTGCGTCGTCTTTAGCTAGGCACAAAAACCCAGCGCCTCAGAGTCACCAAGTGCACAAACCATCACTGTTTAAGTAGCTGAATTTCCCTTTATGACTCATTTAGACGACAACAATAAATTTTAAAAAATGGAACAGGTGAACTACCGCATAGCTAATGAAATTAATGGCGAGTGTAGCTGGAGTTAAGAAAGACGTGTAAAGTGTACTTTATAGATTAACAATTACCACAGTGGCCGGATGGTCCGTAGCCAGGCCAAAATCACCAATTTTCACATGATCTTGGGAGTCAAGGAAGATATTGACAGGCTTCAGGTCCCTGTGAATCATCCCCTTAGAAAGCGGACGATGAATGTGGCAGTGTGATCAACGGAAACTGAAGCATGAATAAAAGATTTGAAAGCACACAGTAAAAACCTGTTGGTGGATGTAAGAAAGACCGTCTAGGATTTCCCTGAAGAGCCTCCAGAGTCGATTCTGGTCATTATGCAGACCTTGGTCGATTGTGTCACGCAAAGTGCTTTTTTCACAGTATTCCATCTGAACAGGGAACATCGTCAGATGGTTTAAAAGTCGTCTAGTGGTAAACATGGCGCATTAAGCCAACGCTTACTTGTATGTACAAGTAATGCACTGTGACAAAGGGTCGATCAGAGTCCGCACTTTCCGTCGTTTCATTCACCAGTCCTTTGCTTGGCTCTCCCTGCAGAGACACGCCGTGTTACTGACTTGATAACCACAAACAAAATGACAAAGCGATGGCAAGAAACAATCAAACCTGCGACATCTCGTCTGTGCTATCGCCGCCATTGTCAAAGATGACATCGCTGATGGAGTCATCTGACGGCCTAATGGCAGAAAATCATTTTGAAAAATCAGCTTCAGTGCTGTATGAGGAGTTTGTGCTCTGAGACTTGAAAAGGAACTCACAAAAAAGAAGCTCCGAACACGTCATCATCCTCATCGTCGTCGTCGTCGTCCTCCTCATCACTCGACTGGTGCCGAACACATTTAGCGCTCGAAGACCTCTCAATAGACGTGGACCATTCCACTGAGCTAGACAGGGCTGGAGGTGGCGCAACGTCTTCCACGTCGTCAGCAAGGCCCAGCGCGTTGAGTCGGGGGAGAGCTTTCCTGACCGGAGGCGGCCTGTCAGCGGTGCTCGGAGGCTCGGAGCTATCGGTGTTGCTCGGCATTCCCGCCACTGGCATTTCATTCCTCTCGATCCACGCGTTGTAGTAGCGCACGATGTTCTCATGGTTGAGACGCGACAGCAGCGTCACTTCGCCTTTGATGCGTCTGAATTGCTTGCTGGCGGGGTTGACCTGGATGCGCTTCACAGCATAGTAGCAACCATCAAGATTGTTCTGAACCTAAATCAGAGAGGGAGGATAAGTGACGCACGCATACAATACAAGGAAGTGACATCGTTTCGGATGTATCAAAGGAAAAAACCTTAATCACAGCACCGAAGGCCCCTCTCCCCAAAAGTTGGAGTTCCTCAAACTCATTGAAGTAGCGAGAAAACTGTCTCTGAATTCCAGAAGTGAATGGAGCATTGAGGATGTGACTACGTGGGATCACAGATGATGCAAAGTCCACAGCAAGATCTGAGGAAAAAAAAAAGTCAAAACATTCGATTTGGTTTTTTTATCGCACACACCTGCCAAATTTGAAGGGAGTTTACTCCAAAAGGCATGCGCAATAATGATGCCATGACTCTCTTTAGAAATCTGATCTTTTTTTTCCCTCCAGGTGTAGCTGATGTAGCCGCTAGGTATTATTTCATATAATATTCATATCGTCACCTTCTGGGCTGCTATCCTGGAATTGAGGCTGGTTTCTAGGTGACGGAGGCTTAATGAAGTTGTGGTCCAAGAGTTGTTGGGTTGTCCATCGATCGACATCGTTCAGGCAGACGCACCTATGAGGCCACATTGTGCACTGATTTCTACTTGGAGCGATGAGTTGCGACAATCTAGATTCTTGTGGCATTGACTGAATGACAAAACATCTACACTTGACACTCGACAAACAGACTTTCTACAATAGATCACATTAGAATGAAGCAGAATTTTATCATCAATATTCGAAATAGTGGAGGGCAGATATATATGACTAATAATATAAGAATATATGCAGAATAAATGCCGGTGAGTGCGTATTTCTTGCAATAAATCCATACGTACTTCTGGAGAAAATCCCTGAAGTCAGCAGGCAGGTTGAAAGGCACCTTCACGGGATACTCCTTCACCTCATTGCCTTGACTTAGAGCCAGCAGCATCAGCCCCAAGTTCCACACGTCTCCCTTTTTGCCCGTCTTGGAAGGCATCGCAGTGTCCTCAGAGAAACGCACGTGCGCCTGATCGAAAATATCTTCTTTGCAGATATCGGAGAATCTCTTGGATAAACTATAATCGGTCAGTCGAACATTGCCCTCAGAGTCCAACAGCACACTGGAGGCCCCCAACTGTTTGTGGACCACCGAGTTTGAGTGCAGGTAGTCGAGTGCTGCCAGCAGCTGGGCTGTGTAATGGCAGAGTTTGTCCAGAGGGACGGGGGAGTGATTGAGGAGGCTTTGGTTCAAGTTGATGCCGGCCACATGCTCAACCAGCAGGTCCACTACAAGGCAGTCTTCCTTCTCGCTGGAGTTCAGCGCCTTGTAGTGCACCAGGTTCGGGTGCTCAAGTCGCAGGAGGGAGTTGAATTCATTTTCGGCCGCGTGGATCTTCAGAGGGTGCAGTGACAAGCTTAGTCAACAACTTTTGTAACCGTTATCAAATACAATATTTCACTGCGACTGATATTCTCACATTTAATAGTGAGTCAGTCTCAAAAATTGTAATCAGGAAGACCAGTGGTATATTTGAAATTGCTTCATACAATTATGTCCAATCTATCAGTCAAATAGGTACAGATTTGCAGATTTACATATTGATTAATTTATTAATAGACACACTTTTTTTTCCGCCCATATCGCCCACTCCGACATGGAAGCACTCCAAACATAATATCTAATTGTACTCGCCTGCTTTTTGCAGTTCTCGATCTTTCCTTTCTCCAGGCTGGTAAAGAACTTGCCCATTTTCTTGTTCCAGCGCAGTGACCACTCATAAATAACCGCAAAGTCACCCGAGTTCACCTCAAACCCATTATAAACGTTCCGGTCAAACCTCTCACTCACTCCTGCAACATTAACACACACAATTAATGAACAGTGAGCATTGGGAAGTGTAATTTCATGGCTGCTGTACTCACCTAAATGTCTCCCTCTGTGGACATCGAGTTCCCCAAAAGTGCTGCTGTAGAAATGAAGACGCTCCTGCGTGTGTGAGTTGTCCTCACTGGTTGTCTCACGCCTGGCAGATGAATACAGAATCTAACTCCAATATTTTTGTAATTCTAAATAACTATGAAATATGAAATTTTCACGTACATGTGACGTGTACTTGAGTTATTCCGTCGGCGGTTTGGGACTATTTTCTTGGGGTCTGTGACATCAGGAGGAGTTCCACATTCACTGGGTGGGCTCTTTGACAACATGCTAGGAGTGATTGGTAGCTCCATGCTCTCAAGTCGCTCCTGATGAGGTTAGCCAAGTAGAAAGTGTTTCAGAAAAATGAGTTAAATTTTGTGCTGAAAATGTGAATATTTGAAGCTCTTGCACCTGTTTGGCAATCTCCTTCCTTCTCTTTTCTTCACGTTTTTCTTCCTCTCGTCTCTGGATTTCAGCCATTATTTCTTTTTCCTATGAGAGGAACATCTGTCAGAACTTCTGTAACACAATGGACCCCCCCCACATACTTTTGGTTTCGGCACCAGCAGATTTGCATATTCATTTTTTATTTATTTATGAAGATATTTTAAAATAAAAATCAATGAATTTAAAGTTTTGTTTTGACAGAAAAAAATGTGTACCTTTATGTTGTTTGCTTAAAAGTTGTGGAATTTAAAAAAAATTATGTTTCCCCTAATATGATGAGTTATTGTGATTAAAAAATGATAATTGATTAAAAATAATAAGGATGAGCATTGAATTCATCATTCATTAAAAAAAATCTATATTATTTTTTATTCTGAAAAAATATGACTCTACTAACCATTTCTTCCTCTTGCTTACGCCGCTGGTCTCTCTTCTGCTGCTCCTCCAGGTCTCGTTTCTCCTGTTGTCTGCGATGATTCTTCAGCATCTCGTCGTGGAAGGAGCGCGGGGGAGGTTTGTTGTGCTCGCTTAGGAATCCTTGGATGTGGTCTGCCAGCTCGTAAATCATCACCTGGGTGTTGAGGGGCAGGCTTACAAGTGTTAGAAAAGAGGTGTACGTTCGCGCACATGTGTGTTCACTCTCACCTCTCCGCATCGTGCCGCTGCCATCTTGGTGAGTTCGCTCTGGAGGGTCTGCAGATGATCATTTGACAGACCTTTGACATTCAACAGCTCCAGCTCTGGAGGCCTACAGGACCACCGTGGAAGATGGCAAATGCTAAATGCTTGCTCTTCAGACATCGGCCCGTCGAAACAAAAATACAATCCATTCCAGGAGGCTGTTCAACCTTCCATCCATCCATCCATTTTCCGATCCGCTTATCCTTACAAGGGTCGCCGGGGGTGCTGGAGCCTATCCCAGCCGTCTTCGGGCAGTAGGCGGGGGACACCCTGAACCGGTTGCCAGCCAATCGCAGGGCACACACAGACGAACAACCATCCGCGCTCACACTCACACCTAGGGACAATGTAGAGTGTTCAATCAGCCTGCCTTGCATGTTTTTGGAATGTGGGAGGAAACGGGAGTACCCGGAGAAAACCCACGCGGGCCCGGGTGAACATACAAACTCCACAGAATCCGTACCTGGAATTGAACCTCTGTACTGTGAGGTCGACGCGTTATGCATTTCTTCAGAGGCTGAATGTATCATCGTCTCATCATGTTATTACATATTAAAGCTGTCACAAATGATTATGTCAAATATTGTCAAGGAACAATGTACTTATTTTCAGATTTTGCAAACAACTGAATTGTGGCATTTCGGAGACGGGCTTGAGATATTGTCATAGAGCGGTGATGAAGGGGGGTGTTAAAGCAACTATAACTGTGACATACTTTGATGTAAATATTCACGGCTGCTTACTGCAACGGGGTGGGGGGGGGGGGGTAAATATCTAAGATC
Organism: Hippocampus mohnikei; assembly: GCA_026261675.1. Lineage (NCBI taxonomy): Eukaryota > Metazoa > Chordata > Actinopteri > Syngnathiformes > Syngnathidae > Hippocampus > Hippocampus mohnikei. The sequence continues at coordinate 8,500,429 of JAKGUB010000521.1, forward strand.
GGAACTCACACGTCTGGGTAGTTTGGTGGACATTTGACCTGAAGTTCTACAGTCACATGACATTCCTGGCCGTAGTTCAGGCCTTTAGGGCGCAAACAGAGATGCACCTCAGGAGGTCTTTTCACCTAAAATGGGGGTCAAGAAAAGGATATACAGTACTGCACATACAATATTGTTTTGAGGGGTGTGTTCGCCAGTGTTAACAGTGGTGCGTCGCAGTTACCTTCCACGGATACTTATGGCGCAGATCCTGGAAGTCTTTCTCAAAAATAGATGCGAGCGCCTCCAACTCATTTTCCTGTTGGACCTTTTGGTCGTCTGTGGCCTCTGTGGGAAAGAATTGACCACTCATTCTTCTTCTGCCGCGTCTACATGGTAGCCTTCCCTCACCCTGCCAAGTCAGCCGAGAAAGCGGAAGACAAGTCTTCAGTAAAACCCCGAGCAGCTCCTTCACTCGCTGCAGTTCAAGCCTTTCACTCTTTTTAACACAAACTAGAAAGCTCGAATTTAGCTTCGTACGCCTTCGGTAAGTGTGTTTTGTCGCGTGTCTGTCACACCACTCGTCGCAGATGTAAACGTCATCAGATTCCTTTCTCAAAAATGAGACCTAGAGGGCAGCAACGAGCGTAAATTAGGGCCGATTTGGATTTAGCTGTAATAAACCGAATCACCACCGTGCGTATGAAGCGGCCATGTTGGCAGGGGCAACGTTCTCATTGAAGGCAATGCACGGAAATTAAAATGATCGATCCGCCACTGGCCCGAAGGCTACTCATGTGATCCTTAGAGGCTATTTGTTGCCCCCACTGATCATGTTGGTGACACTCGATCTCACGACATTCAATAAAAATAAAAAGCATCATTGTCTATATTTTGGGCAAACAAATTCAAACTATAGCATCAATAAATAACTGTGGGTGAAAAAAAATCCTCCATCCAATAGATTCTCGCACCACGTTGGCAGCTTGTTACCGTAATGTAACTGTAATACATTAATTATAATGTAATGTATAAATAGATATTGAAAACTAAGGAGGCTGGCTTGACTTTGTCTTTACAAGCAGAGGCTGGCCTGACTAGGGTAAATATTCTACCTTTACAAAGGTAATAATGCACAGTTTTGATTGGCACAATGATGAGGTATTCATTTAACAGTTTGTTAATTATTGCCAGTGGCTTTTTTTTTACACCCTGGAGGCCTGCAGGCAAGAAGGACCATAGAACCATCAACCCGCGCCCCCATAAAAAAAAATAATAATAATTTGAGAAAAATAAAATCCAAGAGCTGGAATTGAAAGTTCTGCCCTGAATTAATTTGGTGATTTCTCTTAAGAGCTAGTGGTGCAGTTCAACTGTGTGTTGTTTTGCATTGACAATAATGCTCATAGTGCTCATCTTACTTACACAATCTACTTTGTCACACGCTAATCCAATCGCACTCTTAACATTTCATTGGCTGATTTGTAGTGTGTCCCGAGTGTCTGCAAGTACTGCTATGTGCATGGGATGCAAAGAGGCCACAGTGCGGAGGGATATAAGGTGCTTAAGGTTGAAATATTAATGGACTATTTCAACCTTGGAAATAATGTACATATTTTTTACTTTCCTATTCTGCTTATACTTGTTTCATTATGTACTTACTTAATTGCAGAGGTCAGAGAAATTGATAAATAAGCATGCTTCATATTACAAGCTAATACATACAATGTAATATACTAAGCACAGTTGATTGGAGGCATGGCATCTGTTTGTTTGGAGGCCACACACGCACGCACGCACGCACGCACGCACGCACGCGCACACACACACACACACACACACACACACACACACACACACACACACACACACACACACACACACACACACACACACACACACACACACACACACACACACACACCAGTCACTACTTTCCCCAGAAGAGCTAGGACAGTTAAATTTGCACAGGTAGCAGAAGGTGGATGCAAATCCCTGTCAGGAGCAGGGCTGAATAATGATTAAAGGGGATTAGGAGGAGGGTCATTGCTTGGCTAGTAGTGCTTGTGGCTGCCTTTATACAACCTGTCTGTCTACTACTACTGTACTATCATTGTGCTACCATACTCCTTGCTTTATTTGAGCATGCCTTGAAGACAAGAACAAAAAGATGAGTTGGAAAATTTACTTGAGCCTTTCTATTAATTGCTAAGCAGTTAAGGTAAGTGGACGGGACAAGGGACATCTTATCACCCGATGATTTTTATTGAACATTTTATTGACATTGTAAGGTGCTTTTTCATTCCGGAAGTATAAAGACGTCTTTGATATCTGGTCATGTTTGTTGTCAGAGCATGTCAAATAGTGTGTAATACGCAAAATCAAGAGCGTCAACACAAACAGGCTAAGCTGCTTATGAAAGGACCCCTGGCACTTTCTACATCTTCTCACCAAATCGACAGCTCCTGTTCTTGAATTACTATCTTCATCCATCCACAGGAAAAAAAACAGGCGATATAAGCAATGGCCGTTTTGAAAGTGACCTTTACCAAGACCAAGAGGGACAAACTAGCTCAGGCGCTTTGGATCCTAAATTGGATCTCCGTGGTCACGGGCGTGATCCTTTTCAGCCTGGGCCTCTTCCTGAAAGTGGAGCTCAACAAGCGGTGGGAGCTGATGGCCGACACGGACATTCAGTATGTTCCCAACATGCTCATATCCGTCGGCCTCATTGCCTGTGCCATTAACTTCCTGGGTGGGAAGATTTGCTACGACTGCGTCGACACAGCCAAGTTCCTCCGCTGGAAGCTAATCATGTTGCCCTACATTGTATGTACCTTCTTCTTCACCTTCTGCGTGCTGGTGGGGGCTCTCATGTGCTACACCATGCACTGGGAGCTGGATGAGTCCCTGCGAGAAGGCCTAAGCAAGGCCATGAAGTACTACAAGGATACGGACACACCGGGAAGATGCTTCCTGAAGCGTGCCGTGGACATGCTTCAGATAGAGTTCCAGTGCTGCGGCAACAAGGCTTATAAAGACTGGTTCCGAATCCAGTGGATCAGCAACCGATACCTGGACATGTCTCACAGAGAAGTGGTTGAGTAAGTACCAGTATATTTAGTTTTTTTGTGAGGGAGTAGCATTGACGAAGAACAGAATAACACCAAAATGCTTTGATTAAGTTACTTAATATCTTGATTTATATTTTCCTTTTTTAAAAAGATCTCTTTTGCCCCTTTTTACATAATTTTGAGACCTCAATATTCAACTTAATACCATCCATCCATCCATTTTCCGATCTGCTTATCCTCACAAGGGTCGGGGGGGTGCTGGAGCCTATCCCAGCTGTCTTCGGGCCGTAGGCGGGGGGACACCCTGAACCGGTTGCCAGCCAACCACAGGGCACACATAGACAAACAACCATCCACACTCACACTCACACTAAGGGACAATTTTGAGTATTCAATCAGCATGCCATGCATGTTTTTGGAATGTGGGAGGAAACCGGAGTACCCAGAGAAAACCCACGCAGGCGCGGGGAGAACATGCAAACTCCACATGAGGAGGCCAGAGCTGGAATCGAACCCAGTACCTCTACACTGTGAGGTCGATGCGCTAAACAGTCGCCACCCTCACCTGAACTTCTCCTTGCTTTTCGTGTGCGTAGTCGCCTGAGGAGCAACGTGGAAGGCAAGTACCTGATGGACGGCGTCCCCTTCAGCTGTTGCAATGTCAACGCCCCGCGGCCATGCATCCAGCATCAAATTAGCAACAACTCCGCCCACTTCAACTATGACCACCACGCGGAGCAGCTTAACCTGTGGCCCAATGGGTGTCACCAGGTTCTCTTGGACTACTACTGCGGCATCGTACACTCCATCGGCCTCACAGTTCTCATCACGTGGCTCTTTGAGGTCAGTCTTCTGAATCAGCTTTTCTTAAAAAAAATTTTTGGGGGGGGGGGCCAAGGCATTAGAAACATCTCACGGCACACCAACAAACAAAAATGCCACATTATTGAAAAAAAAATACATAAATATTATTTTATGAACACAACTACTAACATGCTGCCGCTATTGTCTCAATTTACTCACAAATCTTCTGTGACATCTGGATGTGTTTACAGATGGTGAACATGCCATAATTCTATTTTCTGTTCTTGTATACTCTGCCATCCGGTGGAAAAACATTTAATTGTACAAAGTAAATTAACAAAGTCATTTCTTCACTGTTTATCATTCAAGGTAACGACAACAAACTATTCCTTTATTCAAATAAACAGTTTTACATATTTTATATATGACTTGGCCCATATGTCCGCTTAAAAAAACAAAAAACATCAAACGTGACAGTCTGATTTCCCCACTCCTGTTTTCAAGGGATTAATGACCCTCTTGTGTGCCGTTTTAGCTGTCGGTGTTGACGGGCGTGCGTTACCTCCAGACATCCTTGGAGAACATGCTGAGACTTGGAGACCCCGACTGTGAGTCTGATGGCTGGTTGCTAGAGAACAGCTTCATAGAAACGGCTCGAATCAACCTGAACATCATCAAAACCCTCAGCAAAAACAACCACGTGGACACCGCCAACAACGGGGACCCCAACATCAACGTACCTTCCACTTCCAAAGCTCGCTACGGGCCGGACAATGTGCCTCCCCAGCAAATATCTGTAGCCAGCTGACCAGGAACTGTTAAATAGTCTGGCCTGTGGAAAATAATAATTTGTATTTGTTGGAGCAGAAAGGACAATTTATACATCATACTGTACATCCATTTTTCAAGCTACTTACCCTGTACTTGGTAAGATGACTTATTGTCTCAATCAAAAGCCTTTTTAGTGCAGGGTAAAAAACATCCTGCCTCTGACACTTAAGGGGTTACAGTACAGTCTGGTCGTGGATGCCTTGCCTCACTCTCCACACACCACCTGAAGGAACTCTTGTTGATGAGTACGTTGTAATATTTTCATTGATGAAACCTTTTGTCATGCAAGATTTTGGAGAATTTTTGTGTGCTGGTCAAAGAAACTGCATGATGCCTTTTTGAACGTGAAGAGGTTGTATTGTTCTCAAGTTTACATCCACTCACCCTACAACCGCATGTTTTGAATTGATCTTTTTGGGAGGTAGAATGCTTGTAAAGACTATAATGATAAAAAGTATTGGGAGACCAGGTCACGTGGACACTTGAAAATTGAGAAAAATATGAATTTGTCAACAGTTTCCACTTTTTCAATGTTTTGGAGTGTCAGTAGGACCACGATGTCTTTTCACCTAACAAGGAGAAGTCACTGCTGTTGAACTCCAGCGAGGGTTTATATAAGTGTGCTCACCTTCTATGACTATGTTCAGAATTAACCAATCCTATTCACCTCTTGACAAATGGGAGCCTGTAGACAATCGTCGCCATTTAAAGTGCCTCTGATTAGTCCTAAATAAAGTTAAGATGCAATTCCTTTCCAACAGAAGCCTCAAAGTTTTGACGACGCTGACTAGTACTTTGTGATACCCTCCTCCTTGACTTAAGTGGAGACTTGCAGCTGAAGGACATCTCATGATCACAATGCTTTCTCAACACTTCATAATATGCTAGTGTTCGATTGCTGAGGAGCAGGTGTTGTGTTCGCACCACATATCTTTTGAAATTATGGCCAAGAGGTTTAATCTTGGTTTCATCAGACATAGCAATTTCGACGTCGATTAATGTAAGATCACTGTTGTGCCATATTTTCGCCACGTGACGATGCCTTGGAAATTCTTTTGTATCCTTTGCCATCTCTTTCAACAACGAGATCCCGCTGCTGCTCTGTCAGCTGCGGATCACGGCTTGAGATGTTAGCTGCGATATAAAAATGTCAGGAAAAGCCTACTAGAACATGTGAAATGTATTTGGTGTTCATCACAGGTACCTTAAATGATGGCATGTGTTAATCCTAAAAACATTCATCACTAGTTACGAGGGTGTGCACATTTATGCAACCAAATCTTAGGTCAAAATGTTTTAATTCCCTCTTGAAAATATATATACTGGTATATTTTTCTCTTCCAAAAATATATATTCAGGTATACTTGTTTTCTCTAATTGAGCGGTAATGGTTATAGGTTACAAAATCATAAAAAGTAATGTTTTATCTTTCGTCTATTTCCACCGCCGATCTATGAAACCTGGCATTGTGACAAGGGGTGTGCAGACTTTTTGTATCCACTGCAGTGCAGAATTACAAAAAAACAAGAACTTACCTTGACCAACTTGTAGTTCAAACATGTTGAATCAACAACTAGATACTTCTACAATCCATCCCGTTTGTTTTTGTATTGTACATATGCTAAAGTAGGAGATTTATAGATTAGATAGACTGGTGATTTTTATTATCATATTGCACTATCAAATATCACAAATGCACCAAATTCACCTTTTTCCAAAGGGTAGCATACAATGAAAAGGTGTTCTGATAACAGTTTTTGTTTGCTTGAAGCAGTGATGAAAAGTGTCTCTGTTAATCAGAGGAAGGTCACAATCAGTCAATCAGGTATTGTGTACATAGTGAATGTGGAACATATTCAGAGTGCTTCACTTTTTCCATATTGGGTTGTTACAGCCTCATTCCAAAATGGAATAAATTTATTTTTCTCTCAAAATACTATAAACGACACCCCATAATGATTTGGATTTTTATTTTGTAGGCAAATTTATTAAAAATGAAAAAACATGAAAATCACATGTGCGTCAGTATTCACAGCCTCAAGCTCAATACTTTTTCTTTTTACTTTTTCCCATTTTTATTTTTAATAAATGGGAAAAAATGTACGGTAAAATTTGTCATGTCATTATGGGATTTTGTGTGTAGAATGTTAAGGGAAAAAATGAATGTATTCCATTTTGGGATGAAGTTGTCACATAATGTGGAAAGAAAAGCGCTGTGAATGCTTTCTGGATGCACCGTGTTTTATATGATTTGTTACAGAGAAACCCCAGAGAGGGGTTCAATCTAAAAGAAATAAAAAAAGATGAGGAAATCGGTAATTGCTGAAAGATGCAAGGCTAGTAAGATATCAACATTTTTAAACGTTGAAGTGACATCACAACATGAAGGTGATTGCATGTGAATCTTAATCTACTGTGTCTTTTTTTTTTTTAAGTCTCCACCGGCAGGAGGTTATTTGCTTTCTCAGAAATGACAAATTAAAACAAGGCTAATGCGCTTTGTTCATCAACTACACAACCTCCATTTCTTTCTTTCCCTCCTACTCTTCTTTGTCTGGCGCTTTCTCTCGCTCTCTCTTCGCTCCAGCAGGAGGCCGGGGCTTCCGAGAAAGCGTCAATGTGCGCGCGTGTACGCACATCGTGGGGGGGGAAGCGGCAGACAGCAGCTCCGACGGCCTCAGTCTGCTCTGACCAACTGGCTGCAACATCACAACATTTGCCAGTCAAAAGCAAACATGACGTTGACCAGCTCCAGGCTGCAAGCAATCTCCTCCAGTATGCAGTGATTCTGCCACATCTTCTTCAACTTCCTGTAACGCTCCGGACAAAGGTGCAGCGGATTGCCCCTCCTTGGGAACAAACAACAACAGTTGATTTACATATGGAGAATTTACTTTTCAAGGGTCTGTCTAATACATGGTCTCAGGAGTGCCTATGCAGCCAAAATTTTACAATCAAGTACATGTTTGACATGCCCACTTTTGAGTGAGTGAGCTACTCTGCACACCTGTCCCACTGTTATTTAACAATGAATTTACATAATGACCACCCCAACACAATATGTATTACTATTCATATTATTCTTACCATTATTATTATTACGACAACAAACACAAGAACCAAATAGAGATTCTTACCCGAGATGAGGATCAGTCTCGCCATAGTCATCCAAATAAGGAGCGGGATATGTGCTTCCTCTGGTCTTACTGGCCATCAGTACAATTTCACACTCTCTTATCCTGACAGGAGGTAGAAATGATATTACACGACAAAATCTTTGGTACGTTGAAGGAACAATTAATATTTGGGTCTTGAAACTCACCTGAGGAACATGCCCACTCCTGCACCACAGGTGGCGGCATGTGCGGTGCAGGCGCCCACATCTTCTCCATTCAGCTGACTGAAGCAGCAGGAGCTCTGAGAGCACAGCATGGTGCCACAGAATAGGCACAAAGTGGGATGTTTCCTTTCGTCATCTGCGGACTTGGGACACCTGAGGGCAAGCACACAAGATTGAGTCCTCGAAGCCAAAACTTTCCTTTGGAATGAAGGAAGTGTGCTGCACATACTGAAAATGGCTGGCTTGATTGAGCAGAGCGCTATAGTCCTCTGGGAGGTCAATCAGTTGATTTCTTCTCCTTGGGTATCTGTTCAACAAGAACTTGCTGACTGAATAGGAAGTTTCTAACGTGGCTCAAAGTTAAAAAGCAAATAAATTACCTGACTGTTTGAGTTATGCCTTTCAGATGTTTGGTTATTGCTGGGCTGCTGCACCACCTTAGAGCAAAAAAAAAAAAAGTTTATTTCATCATTTATGTTGACAGACAAAACATGATTATGAAAATTAAACACCCACCTATGCAGCAGTGGTGCCACAGTGTCTTTGTGCTCCTGGAAAAGTTGGAACACATTCGAAGGCAGTGCCAAGTAACTGCAGACTGCCTCCATTTGACCTTGACGGGAAACTGCAATAGACAAAATGTCAGCTTTTTCCGGCTCTTTGTATCAAGGAACGGGTCACAACCATTGTAAACAGTGAGGGTTCACTGTATTGTACTATGGCTCCACCCACCAGAAGCACAAAAAAGCTGCTCCGGAGGACGAACACCAGTAAGACAGCTGAAAAAGAGAGCCGTACAGCGCAGAAAAGATGTGATTCCCGTCTTCACTTTTTCGGCCAAAAAGCTACCGCACACATCAGGAAGAAGCCTGAAAAGAATATAATCATAAAATAACATCAGTCCTGTCTTAGATTCAAAAGCTCTCAAGAACAAGAATTGGTCACATGTACCTTCCAGTGTTTTGTGACACGGCAGCGTATAGTTCAGCTGCTGCTCTCGCCTCCTCTGTTTCCTCGTCACCCACCACTACAGGGAGGTCTGCACAAGAAAGAATCATTCTCAATAACAAATGGTTAATGTTACCACAAAATATCAGGATCTAAAATCTATGTTGATGATTGTACAGGCAGAGATGTTTTTTCCTTTTGGGGGGGGATTCCCTTGAAAATATCCATTCATAACTGTTTCCAGTGACTCACGCGGCATCGTGAGCAGCACTATGAGAGCTGGTTGTGTTTCTATTATGTTTACCTGTTGGGAGAAGCAACACCTGCAGGACGTGAGCCATCGTGACCAGATGCAGGGTGTATAGGTGGTTGTAGGCTGAGCTGACAGCAGAAGGCTGCAAGTCCACAGTCTCCTCTTGGTACAGCGAGGGCAGAGACAACACTAAACCCACCTGGAAAAAACACACACGCACACACACACGTACATACAAAAACAACTTTAGTTTTAACTACACATGAATACTCACTTATCGTAATTGGGCAAATTATAGGTCTCCACTCAAATATATAGCTGATACTCTCAACAGTTGAGTATTTAAAAATAGCTCCCCCAAGTAGTAAATACATTAATGAGATTAACAGAGGTGAAGATTGTTTTTTTTCCTCACAATGAGTGCAAACTAGTTCAGATTCATAGTTTTGCAGAAAAAATGTTTTTTGAAAAAAAGCCATTTTTCTCTTTGTGTGCTTCAAATAGTAAAATTTGCAATTCTGACAAAAACAGTGTAACAATAATGTGTAATATAAACGTAGTAGCAGTTACCGTCTATTCACATGGACACTGAATTGCACTCACCAGGAGATGGAAGAAGTCAACTTCCAGAATAGAAGGTGTGTCCTTTTTGCCCGTGACCGGAAGCAGAACTGGGATTTGAGATTATTTCAAGATATTTAAATAAAATAAAAATTAAAAAAAATTTAAATAAAAAAAACAACAAATCACCGTAATGTGCAAATGTGTTGTGTTAATAAGTTGTACCTGCTAACATCTCAGTTAAGTGTCTTTGGATGACGGCATGGGAGCTTTTAATCCTCTGGGCTGCCGAAAATTGAACAATTGCTTTCATGCCTGCCAGCTGCAAAAGAGAAGGCATTTCAAAATGAATGCATGAATGCAATGCAAAGCTCCAAATATGATCATATAGATGTGCTTGTGTTGCAGACCAACCTGTCTATTTTGTAAGGACCCAAAGAGTGGCTTTTCCTCTTCTAGCAATATGTTCTCTGTGAAGACACAAAATCCACATTGAGAATAGTGTTGATGGAGAATATAAAGCAGCTTTTAATGGAAATAAAAAATTGAAAAAAGCCAAGTCACACCAATCGCCTGAAGAGTGAAGGCACATGTGTTCCAGGCCATAAGGGGCACACGTGGGCACAGCTCATTAGGTACAGTCTGAAGTCCGACTCTATGGACCGCGGTGGCGCACACAACCAGCATCTCTGCTATACTGTCGGAGAACTTCCTCCTAAAAAGAAGCAGTTGAGAAAATGTTTCAGGATCAAAGTTGAAAAGGACTGAAAACATACAGAAAGTGGATTCCTCACGGTTTTTGGACGCCGTAACTCAATAAGGCTCTGAAATCCGGCTGACCTTCTCCGCATAACACTGCGTCGCCATCATTAGTGCCTTCCATGTCACAATCTGCTGGAAAGCATGAGGAAGTTTACGTCGTTGCCCCAGTACATTTGTTCATATACTAGTGGAGGGATCTGCTCTCACCATTTTCCTGCAGGGGGGACTTGAGTCCTTTAATCCTGGCCTCAAGTACATGGATCCAGCGAGTCAGAGTCAAATGTTGACCAATTATTTCTGCGTTTTCACTGCAAACACAAACAAAACACATGTACATGAGATCATAGATAAAGTTGCACATGTGTAGCCCTCACTAACAAAGGAGGTGGATTGGACTCACTAGTTGAATATGACTGGCTCCAGGGGGATGAGAGGGACAACGGTGTTGCATAATGACTTGCACAGAGGACACAAGTACTCCCCATTCTCAAGGTCGATGATCAGTTCAGCATGGAGACGGTTTCTGGTTGTGTTCTGGACTACTTCAAAATATCTGTGTTGAGAAAAAAAAACATACTTTATATGCGCTTTACTAGGGATGGGCATTTAACTCTATTTCCTTCATCAGCAATGAGGAACATTAGAGCTCATTTAACTGATCACAAAGAACGGAAGAATCCCTCTGAATGTTCTGAACTCCTGCTTCCATGTCAGTGTGACACCAAGCAAATCCAAATTGTAACTCAACTTCCCATAGTTGATGTCATGTTGTGCTTTTTAAGATGGCAAACTGGAGAATCAGCACATCTGCTGGTTGTAGCCAATTAGGGCACTCTATTTTGCACTTGGTTGTTTTAAGACAGTATTAGTCAACAATCAATTCCACACGCTGCACGCAATTGTTAATCAATCAACCATTAATTATGCTCATCCCTACTCTGATTAATGACTTACTTCTGCCAACATGTGGCGTGCATGACGTGTCCACAGCTGCCCGTGTGGGTGCCTACAGCCAGATCAGGAGGCATGAATGTTGGGTAGAATGTTCCAGTTTCTTGAAAGAAAACAAAAAAACAAAGCATAAGAGAGCTTTAAGATGTATGCCTCTTTTTGTATACATGGACAGACTCTTCCTAACATTGTGGTGAAGTCAGAAATAAATAATTATGCTAATTTAAAAAATGAGTTCATATGATGTTATATGTGCAAAGAGATAATTCAATCTGACGGACAGAGCAAACTTCCACCGAAGATAACTTCCATTTGTGATTCTGGAAGTGGGGATATCCCGGAGACTATGTACAACCCCTAAACTGTATTTGTCCTATTGTTGACTGTTTTACCAATTAGTCCAATAAAACAACATTGGTATTTAGTGGTGGCCAAAGCCTTGACTCGCTGCATGTGTCCGTGAATGGAGGCTGACCGTCCGCACTGCTGGTGGCCATCTTTCCTCTGCACTGGGTCAACACCGTAGATCTCTGCACACACGCAGTCAGTACCATGGCCGGAGCCTGGGACACCACTTCCTGCTCCTCCTGACAGAGAATGCAGGTCAGCACCTCCCTCTCGGCTGGGGTGGACCCTCGATGGGGCCCCACGGACACGCACAGCTCCTTGTGCTCCACCGGACTGTCGGAAATGTCGATAGCAGAAATTAAATGGATGAAATTGCCATTTGAAGAGTGTTTTTGAAGCGGCTCTCCTCACCTCTCTGTCGATGTCACGGGCTGTGCCTTCATGGCGCTCTCTGGCATGTTATCATAAAGCATCTTGTGGGACTCAATGAAATTTTTCTGCATGGCTGACATCTGGGCCATGATTTTCTGGCGGTGAAGTTTGGCTGCTTCGGCCTTTCTTTTGCGCTCAGCTTTTTCTTTGTCCTGAGCACTCTGTGGCACCAAATTAAAGAGAGACACTGATACTGCTCACTTTCAAGCCAAAAAAAAACGTCTTATGCCGCAATGATGTTGCAGTACATAATTACCTCCTCAGGCTTGCTTGTCTCCACACTCATGGAAGTTGTTGGAGTGGACTTCTCTCTGAGGCACTTGACAATCTCAAACATCTAGCAAAGAGACCCACACAAAAAAAACAGATGATGGCCACTATAAAATAAATATGATTTATGGGTGCTAAGGCAAACTTGTGGAAGAAGTACGATACCTGTAGTACCCATTTGATCATGTCTTTTTGGGCTTCAAATGAATGAACAGCCTTAATTTTCGAGAGCAAGAGGAAGAGAGACTTGCTGTCTTCGAACCCGACTCCTAGAAGACAAGAAATAGAAACACAAGTCGCAGAAAATGCAAAACGCTTTTGCATTTGGCATGTCTGCAAAGAAAGTGACTTACCGCGAGCCTTCAGGCTGAAATCAAAGGTCACTTCCTCTAAAGTGTGGTCCTCAAGTTGGCTTTTTTCTTCAAGCAAAGCCTGGCCAATAAGGTGCAGGGCCTGTGGGATATAAAAGGAAAGTGAAACCACTGTTGTTGTAGACCTCTGCCAGGGCTTAAATGTTTGTCCGTGGGATTTAAATGAGTGATTGGTTAAATCTAGACTATACATTGCTAAACGAAAGCAAAGAAAAAAATTGAATGACAGCTATGTAAGCTTTACAAATGAGACTTGCGAGTTACATGCTCGCCCACGTGTTAAAGAGTAGTTTCTCATGAAACTGAAATGGGTCCAAAATGCACAAGAGTTTCTGACCTAACATACACTTGACATTGAGATGTTGAAAAAAATGTACTGTATTGTGTATCTTTCCTGCTATTTGACATTTAGCTGTATCAAAATGACTGCTGTGAAAATGTTAGCAAGCGGTTGCCTCAGGCTTTGGCAAAGTGCTGTCGCCAGGAAGCTGCATTGTAAACAAACATCAATGAAAACATAACCTCCTTCAGGCAAGCGCCCCAAGAAGCATCACAAAGATCCATGCAGTTTTGTTACCCGCTGGATCATTATTTCCGTCCAATGTGTGGATTTTTCCTCGGCTGCCCTCTGCAGCACGCGTCTGAGGACGTGGACAAATATGTCACAGCAGAGGAGGCGTACGATGGTGGAGAAGGCCGGACAGAAGGGAGGCGGCACCGGAGGACACAGAGCTGAGCACAAACAGGGGCAAAAAAAAGCATCCTTCAGTACAAGCAAGAGGTTCATAAACAGATGACTGACAAAGAGAGGGTGGCACAGGTGAGACATCGACAGCGGTCACCTTTATCGGCACCTTCGTGAGCACGTCTCTTCTTTTGTGACTCTTCAGCCTGCAAAAGATCAGAAAAAAACAAAAAGTCGCGTGACTGATATCAAACACGATCTTCAATGTGTTAATGAGATGTGGTACCTTGCTGTGCTGTGATCTTGAATAATGGTAGAAGAAAGGGTTGAACTCGCCCAAATACTCCCTTTTCACTTCATATAATCCATGTCCTGACACACCCGGTTTCCTATATTCATAAAGTGAAAAATCCCCCACATAAAACCTGCTGAAAAAGCCCCGTAAACAAATATCAGGTATTGATTTTGAAGTCAACTACGTACTTGAATGTAGCAACTTTGTTGATTACAGATTCGAGACCTGTTTCGTGGCTCTCCTGCAAAGAATGTGTTGTTTATTTTCTGCACATTTACCTCCACAGTATGAAACATGATAATGCGGCATACGTTGTCCGGCAGGCCTTTGACCAGGCTACTGTGTGCCATGGGTTCAATGCATAGCAGGTGGATAACCTCCCTCATCGTCACATCCTCTTTGGTCACGTTAGTGACACCGGGGACGTATCGCTCACCTGCAATTATGTTGGTCAGTCACAACATTTAGCATCAACGAAACTAATATGATCCATAAAGTTGCAGTACCAACTATGACGATAAGGAGATACAGCATCTCTTCCGTCAGCCGATTCCACTGCAACAATTCATTCTGCAATTGTAGCCACATCGTCAATTAATACATGCACTTGAGCGTTACCCCCCGATGTTGACTTCGAAGCATTACTTACGTGGTCTCTGCTGCAACAGCTTCCATTGAAGAAATTAAAGAGCTCAAATCTTAGTAAGAGCAGCATGAGAAAATGGTTGGCATCCATTCTGGAAGCGGCTATCTGCAAACAGTGTTTGGCAAGTTATTTTAAAAAATGGATGAGATCAAATATTTCAAAAGGTTTATTATAATATCACTTCCTCTGACTTTCAAATGTTTTACAGTACTTCTGTTATTTTTGCGGTTACTTTCCACAAAAAGACTGCCGAATTTAGTAAACTAGTGGAATGGTTACTCCCAAAGCGGTCCGAAAAATGAAGTGGGTAACTTAAGATATCACCATATTATATGTATTTTTTAAAAATGTATTCAAATTTTTAATGACAGGAATCAACCAACCTGAAGCATAAGGATGTCTTTGTCATACATTTCGTCTCTGCATTTGACATCTTGATAGTAGTAGACCTAAGCATGGGGGAAAACCAGGTAACTACAGGAATTACAAAAATGTAAATGTGCGCGTATATAAAGTATACTTAACAAAACACGCATCACACCTGGCTGACCAAAGACAGTCCATTCCTGCGCCACATTTCAGCTGATACCTGTGCGGCCAGCACCACACAGCGCAGAGGATGCTCAACCAGGCCGCGAAAGTCATTGCATTCCTGCCGTAAAAGGGGAAAACATGAACTGTATCAGATGCATTAATGGAGGCGACAGCTGGGCATGTGACCACTTTTCCTTTAACTTTAACAACCAATCAATCGTTCATTCATTTTCTAAACAACTTATTAGGGATGCACGATATTGGAAAGACATTTGATATGTGATGTGAGTATTGAGTATTGTGATATCAATATGGCCGAGACATTTAACATACACCAAAAGAAAATACATTTTTGTTATCTGAAGAATTTTTTTTTTTCACAAGGCAAAATAAGCAGGCTTGAGGTATCTTCAGCCGATTAATTTTAATGTTCTGAAGTCCTCAGCAGGGCAGAGTCCTTAGTTTTGACTCATTTCATTAAGGCATGGTTTCTCAGCAAACAAACACTATTGAATGATATCTTCACGAGCAAACCCAAATTTCAAATTAGGGTTTCAAGGCCAGTGTTAAGAGTTTCAAGTCTCGTTGTCTTGACCAAGTAGAAACCCAACAAGTGGCAGTGAGCCCGATCCTTTGTACCTTGCTTCCACCCTCTCTTCCTTCTTGCCAATCACTCTTTCATTCATGCTTGTCAACTCCGTTCCTTCTTTCAATCCTTCTTCTTTTACATTCTTGTTTCCTCCCTTTCTTCCTTCCTTACTTACTTCAGTTCTTTATCACCATACTTACTTACTTCCTTTTATACCATTCTCATTTGATTTCTTTCTTCGTTTTTTGTTCTTCCTTATACCATCCTTGCATCATCCCTTTTTTCATTAAAGAAGTTCAATTGAATCTCGCATGCCTTTCTTTCGGCCCACAAAGTGCATTCAAAAAGCCCCAACAACAATCATCACAACAACTTACTTTGTCAAACAGTTGATCATGTAACCCATTCTTGCAGATGATAACATACAAGCCTAGAGACCACAAAAGACGAATAAGTTGATGGAAAACATACACGAAAAGGACCAGACTAAAATAGTTAAAGTCCACCTGCAAGCAGCCTGGAGAGGGGTACATGTATGCTGACAGGCTCCTGTGACACTTTGTAGGGCCGAACATGAAGGATCTGCTTGCACATGTAGTAGTCAGCAGCCTCCCGGCGGAAGGGTTGATTGTTGCATTGCAGCAACACTTTGTGGCAATCTCTGAAGGCTTCCAGCAGAATCCTGTCCTGCAGAAGGAAGGCGGTAAGACACAAAGCAAAGATGCTTAACAGAATATTGGGAGATGGTAGGACACAGTCAACCGCAACTCACATCTGAGGAGCACCAGTCTTGAAACATAGCGAGAATGTGGCGGAGCTGGATTTGAAGCGTAAAGCCGGCTTCCCACTCAGGTTCCACAGCAATGTGTTGACCAAACTGACGCTCAACCTCTTCCATACCCTAAAAAACAAGGGTCACCTTTCAGAACAAAGGTCGACATTCATCATTGATAGATGTGATAAATCAATTACCTGCATGCATTTGAGAAGGCCTAGAAAGGCATTGAAGCCCTCTAGAAACAATTTCCGAAGCTTAAAATTCCACATTGACGGTTTACTGATCAGAATATACCTAAGAGAAAGTTTACAACCCAGATGAGAACAAAAAAGGAACAAACATGTTGCTCAAACTGCTACCTGGTCAAACTACCTGAGGTCATGGAAAATGGCCTGGATGCGGGAGAACTTGTCAGAATTGTAACCCAGGAAGGAGAAGCGATTGTTAACATCCAAATGCTCCACTAACAGCGCCATGACTGTATTAACTATCCTTGTAATGACGTTTGTTTCTTCAATCAGGTACCTTGCCTGGAAGAGGAACAGAAATACAACATCGAAGCAGAGTAACTTTTTGAGGGCAGTTTTTTTTCCCCTTATAAAATAATATCCACGCCTCTTTTGGAAGATTCAATGATGTTAGTACAACAAAGTGTAGTCACCAGTGTGGGCACAGTGAAGATCTGAACGGACAGCGCAGTAATAGAAATACTCCGTTCATGATCATCATCGATGAAGTTATTCTGCAGATCCTTATAAAGCTTGAAAAGACCATATATTTGTCAGAACACTGTAAAAACACGTCTACCTTTGGTTTAAAACACGTTTTACCTTTGTGAATTCAACCGCGAAGAGCCTCTTGTATTCCGTCTCCATAAGCATGCTACAGAAAATCAGCTCATGTACAATCTTGCGTGCTCCTTTTAGAAAGAATGACAAATTTGCCATATCATGTAAGTGTATTTAATCACCAAATATGGAGGTGGTGTCTAATGACCGCTAGTCAGTGCTACCTGCCTTTGTATAATGTGGCATCGAGCAACATGAGCCTGCTGATGCAGCAGATGCTGGTCTGGTCTGTGTTGGGCTCCAGCGCCACCTTGCAGAAGGCTTGTCTGAAGCCCACTGCACACAACACGCAAGAAAACGGTCACATGACGCACAACAAAGCACTGTTGCTGTCTGACACTGACGTTGCAGTGCATGCACAGAAGAACCTGAATAGCCGATGATCTTCTGGAACCAGGAGCCGAGCCGCAGGGCCAATGTTTGGTGAGCCACGACAGCCGAGTGCAGCACCTCCACACGCAGCGGCTGTAGGGAAACGTGCTCCGAATTGTACTACAGCACAAACAAAAACATTGATGGATGAGTGAGGGGGGTGGATCGGAGGTGGGGTGGGGGGAGGGGTTTGTTGCAGTGAATTTGTTTTATTCAAAAAGGGCCTCCGCATGAAATAACGGACATTTTCAGGTTCTTTTGAAAAGTTCTGCGCTCTGCTGAATGACATTCAATTTGTCTATGTGACTAGTTTTTACCTTAATGAGGCGTTGAGCATGCTGGCATGAGTCCAGACTTCCTCTCTTTACTGTCCGCCGACCCTATTCAGTATAATTCAATCATGCTTCCATGAAAACAAATTAAGAGACAGTGATATTGCAAAGGTGTTGATGAAAATGGCACACAGCCTGGAAAAAAATGCAGCATAAAACAGACATATACAGTGGATAGAAAAAGTATACACACACCTGTTGAAATGCTGTGTTTTTGAAAAAATAAATAAAATAATAGTAATAATAATAATAATAATAATAATAAAGGAAATAAATCATTTCATTTTTCTGCTACGAATGTGACCTAGAGTTTGTACAACTCAATAAAAAAAGTGACAATTAAAAACCCCAACAACAACAAACTGATGGTTGTACAAGTGAATACACCCTCAAAATTAGCCAATCACATTCAAACTCGTGTTCAATGGGAGCCCAAACAAACCTGACACCATTGAACACTTGTGCAAATAAATTATCTCAGTTGTTTATTTTGACTTCTCTTCTCTAAAATATTGCTATTTTTTTTCAATTCAGCTGTAAAGGATCCAGTTCGCATTAATGGTAGAAATGATTTCTCTTGGTCTCTTTGAATTACATAAACAATGGTATTCGAACAGGGGCGTGTAGACTTTTTATATCCACTGTACCTCCTTGTCAATAAGTGCTGTGTGATTCTGCGCTTCAGCCTGATCACAGTTAACAGACCGCTGCAGGGTGTAGATCACATGATCGTATGAATGGTGCTCATCGTTGTACAGCACACAGGCGTATGTGTTGTCCTTTTCCCTGCACACATGAGAACGTACTCCGTTAAGATGAACACATGCTCTGCTGAGACTTCTGATTTTTATACACAGTCATATGCAGTTCGTGTGTGTGAGATGAACTGGGCCGTACTCTGGTTTGAGGAGAGCTAAAAGTTGACGGTCCTCTGCCCAGTCCAGGAAGTCTGTGAAGTAGTTCAACAAGACCCTAAAGAGCATCTCACTCCGCTCACACAGTTGCGGCTCCAATGTACACTCATCCTGGAAAACACAATTTCCAGTAAAATACGATATTGCTCTAAAAAGTCTAAAAAGAGGGCTCCTCAGTTTACGATAGAGCTCTGTTTACAATGGCGGCGATGTAACAAGACTTTGTAGGCAGGTCAGAATTACAGGAAATATATGCATGAAAACACCTCGAGGCCCTAAGGGCAAATATAAAACAATCATCCATCCATTAACTAAGTCACTTTATGCTCACGAGGGTAGTTGTTGGGGTACACCATAAACTGGTTGCCAGCCAATCACAGGGCACACATAAAAAACAAAGTATAGCGATAACTCAGTGTTTCGTCTTTTGCCGTGTGACAATTTATTCTTACAGCCCTGTCAAACTAGTATACTGGACACTTTTTACAACCTTGAGTTGAGTTGAAAAGCGTAGGTCACAGGCTGAGGATCCTGCGTTGTATTTTACATGAGTATTTGCCTGCAATAACATCTACTGGATTCATTTCCTGTGTCGCTAGCAGCAAGTTTATGCTTCAAACAAGGTTAAATAATTTGACGAATGGGGAAAAGAAATATCTGGCCCTGTGACATTGCTGGGAAGTCTCACAAGAGCAAACATTCCTCTCTGAGGCTAAATATTTCATAGAAATGTCTAACATTTAGCACACTGGGCAAACAAACATCCAGCTCGCCTGTACTCTTTGCTACGTCACATCAGTGTGTGAGAACAAGCACTGAAATCTACCATATTGTAAACACAATGCAAAAACAAAAGTGGATTTCCCATGCTGCGTGTGGAAACACTGTGGCGGTCGAGCATATTGGCTTTAAAAGCAAAGGTTTGATTGTGGAAGACAGAGCCAAATTGATGTCAGCCATGCCTCCTGTTCATGGAGGCAGCTGTTATTTACGGAAACAGGCGCAACGTCGTCAAGGGTTACGGGATCCTGACAAAGGCAATCTGATAAAGACACTCCTGACAAACAGCAGCTCAGAGCATTTAGCTAAAAAAAAAGGAAGTGGAAAAAAAATACAATGCTCAATATGACTAAACATTGATACACAAATAAAGGAAATATTCTAATTTTACCCATGTGACAAATTTTCATCCAGTCTATCAATCAAGCCAGCTTTCATGTCTGTAAATTAAGTTTAACATTTTTCTTGAGGCAAAGTCACTGCCAAGAAAGTGGGGCCCTCAGCTTACTTAAAATGAGAAAATAAGCATTCCGGGATTTGGTGACACAGGATAAAAAAAAAACAACTATGTCCCTCCCCATGTGCCTCTTTCTATTCTGTTATGTAACTCACCGTCACCATGTCAGTGGCTGCCTCCGGGTCATGTTTGGAGCAACATGGTCCAATCTTCCAGGCTTCCACGTCCCCACAGTCACAGAACCCCCCACCAGATGAAGCATGCATCTGAGGAAAAATACCGGTAGTTACCAATTATATGTTACCACCTAAAAGAGAAATGAATCAACTCATGTGTATTTTTTTTAATAATTGTTAACTAATTAATCCAGTTCTGAAAAGTGGTGTTATTCTACACAGTGTTCACAGGTACATTGTCCTTGTAAAACCCCCTTTAGAGCACCAAGCAGCAATTTAGAGAGTGAGGTAAAGATGTATGTGAAGATATAAAGTCAATATTCATTCTAACATTGTGGTTATACGCTTGCTTTAAGTTATCAAAATGCTAATAACAGTCTAATGTTTATATGCACTACCGGTACTGTGTCCCAGAAAGCAGCTTCTGTCACTCAGTAATCACAAGTGAGTTAAACATTGCTGGGAAATCCGTGATTGCTTAAAATGCCATGAAAAATGTGAAAATGTGCATATTAGAACAAAACAATGTAAATGTGGTATTGTCAGTGTTGCTTGTTGAATGGGTTAAGCCTTAATGTTACAAAAACAAGACAAAACATGAATTTTAACAACATAAAATAAAATCTAGGAGAATTAAGTCAAAATATAAAAATGAAAAAGTTACACTATTGCTATTAATCTCAAGGATAATGTCATAGTAGTCAAAGAAAAAAAAAATTATGAGTAGATCATTTCAACATGGGAGAAAACTCAAATGCAGTTAACGATTGTACCCACCTTGTAACGATGACTTTTGTGCACGCTTTCCTGAAAGCAGTCCATGCACAGCACACATGTAGGATCGATTGCACAATCCCTGCATGCATATTAAAAAGCATATTGTCACTGATAAAAGCCTCTTTTGACATCACAGTGATTATCTTTTTATCTCATTTTCTCATCCTCTCACCTGTTACTAGACACTAACATTCGTCAAGCCTCCTCACTGCCCATCTTCAAAACCCTCCTCAAAACTCACTTGTATTCTCTGGCTTTCGACTCAGCATGACTTAAATTTGTTCTTGGTTTTACTGTTTGGTGCTTTCTACTGTCTTTATTACCGAATTGTTTTACTGTTTATTGTATATGTTAAATTGCTCCATGTACAGCACTTTGTATGCGGCGATGGCTGTTTGAAAGTGCTCTATAAATACAGTTGACTTGACTTGACTTGACGTGTGGCTTACGGTGTTGAGCAAATCATGAGATAAATGTCACCCAGTATAGTGTATTCCGATGGCTACTTTGATATTATTTATGCCAATCATGAAACTACACTATTACTTTGTGATTGGATGGTCGAGTAGGCAGAGAAGTAACTTTCATCTGCTAGCGCAAGGTTTTCCGCTCAAACGACACGTGACGAGGCAATTAGCTATCAGGCTCATATATACACAATGGCAGCATAGAACGTCCCCGGAATGAACAATCATGTCTTGGATGTAATGTCTTATTTCGCGGATCCCATCAATAATTTCATTGATCGATCGGGCAAATTATGACATTACAGCCGCCCACTGATTTTGCATGAAATGCAAAATATCGGCCATTGCCAACCCAGTCGATCAGATCGGTGTAAAGTCTATTTGTAACACACAGTGAGGGATCATTTTGGAACCTGCAAGAGTAGACTGTCTCTCCTTCTTTGAAGACGCGTCCGCAGAGCTGGGAAGACGAACAGCCCTGCTTGAGCTTCTTCACACCTTCATCGGGATCTTCACCAAATAGGAAGTACTCAAGCGGGTGGAGGAGGAGTCTCTCTACTTCCTCCTCTTCCTCATTAGGGTTGGACTCTTCCTTATGGCAGAAGATCCGAGGCACCTGCTTCCTCAGGTAGGTATATAGGGTCAGCTTCAGATCGGTGGACGCCTGCCATTCCTGGAAAACAATACAACTCGGCAATGATTAAAATGGAAGATAAATTCGAATGATGTTTCCTCAGACAAATATTCATCCTGTGTTGCAATCAAGGTGAAATTGTTTAATTTTGGAGATTTCTCAGAGAATAAGTGTGGTGTAATGTGTGTCAATGAAAGCAGAAGTGATATTTACTTCAGTGTTATTTTTTTTTCTGATACCAATATTTGTGATAATACGGGTGATTGTGACACACTAACACTCATCAACGTGGGAGAAAAACAAGGTGACATTCTGTTTAGGTGAAGTGTGAGAGATCATTGCTGACGAAGCCAACCTCCAACACATTAACACGCGACTCGGTCTTGTTATTCACGGGAATACAGTAAAAACTCAAACACCCACCACCTTTTGAGCAAAATGTGAGGCACTGCAGACATATTTGCGAGAGTGAGTGCACAAGCTAAGTATGCTCGCTACACGAAGTATAACATTTCAGCGCACCATATGTGTAAATTGAGCGAGGTAACCAACACATTTAAGACCGACACTTTCTCTCAAAATGCCCATGCACGGTGTCAGTTGTGTCAGGTTGTTCAAACACATACCTTTATGAGCCCCGCTTCGTCAAAAGATTTATAAGCCTCCGCCATCTTCCATTTGCCGTAAAGTAGACAGGAGGAGGTGTCGTTAATGTTGCATTCCAGAGAAGTAAGAAGTCGGATTGGTCACCAGTTGTGACCATAGAGAATCACACCCACTAGAGTGAACCTTCGTTGGTTCAAAACATGCAGATCGAGCCGCCATCTTTAACCGGGAGCCCAGACCATCTCTCCATTCACTTGTACTGTATTCGAGTTTTACCCGACAAATGAATCATAATTAGTCGAATTCTTGACCAATTTTGACACAGATTGCTTTGTTACAAACATCAGACAAGCAGCTATGATACCTGACACGTGGGGCAATTGTATAATCGGGGCTGTTACGCCACGTTAGGTGAATGTTTACAGTCAAGCTTTTCTGAGTTAACGAAGACGCCGGGGTACTGCATGACTGACGGTCTTTGCTGTTAGTTAGGTGCATTGTCCGTGAAGTACCGGTAATAGTCACAGTGTTTCTGCAGAGAGTGTATACAATGTGATACTGACTATCACCACCTTATTTTACGTTTCTGTCATTAGTCATGGCAAATTATAAAAGCTTCTTGGAGGTCAAAATGTGTTTTGATATGTAAATAAAGATGTATCGTCCATTGTATTGTATCTTTGTTGTCGTCTCGAACACTTTGAGGTCGGAAGTGGAACAATCAACTTGGATAAATGTGACTTCCCAGCTTCCACGTATGCAGCATAAAATATCGACATCATTTCAATTAAGCTTACGTCATTTGGGTCTGTGCTCGTTTCACTCTTCCGTTGGGAACACATGAGAGGTGTTGTGTGAACAAAACATAGCCCAGATGAACAGTGCCCTCTGGAGGTCGCCGTTGCCTCATTTGACTCCGGTGTTATACGTTAGACTAGGTTTAAATAAATGTATCGTATCATGTTACTGTTACCTATACCGCGCAAAAACAATTATTCGGAAGTATCAATGAAGTTTTGAACGTGGAGACGCGTGTCTGAGTTAATCCGCTAGGAGACGCTGCTCGTTTAGTCTGTGTTGTGACGAGCGAGAGCCATGGATGCCATATTTCACGAGAAAGTAAGTTAAACGTGCACATAACGGCTTTTAACACCACGTAATCTCCTCATGTGTCCTGTAAAACTCGATCCTTGTTCCAGAGATGTATGAACTACGCTGTTTAGTCAGTGTTTTAGCGGTTTGTGCTTGGCAGTATCGTTACCCTGTTAGCTATGTTGCTAAATTGCTATTCGGTAATCGTGTAAACTTTGTTCACAAGAACCCAGGAAGTATCGTCAAGGGACTAAAATTGTTAAACGACGTGGTTTTGTTAAATAGTTTGCCTGGTAAGCGAATGACTCACAGAAGCTAACTGGAAGAACGGTCTTGTTACGCTAAAACTAACAATGGGGAGGTAATAATTATTTGTTGCCCTGCTGAATTTGAGAGTTTACTCACAAAGAAATTAACAGCCTATGAATTTTATGGTTGGTGATTGATTGTGGTGAAATACAGGATGTCAGTGAAAATATGTACAAACACACCATATAAATGATTACTGAGTTTAACTATAGAACAAGTATTTGATCACTAACCATAACTTGGAATAAAAAGCCTTTATTGTCGTTGAGATGATGCAGATACTGAGGTGCAACTGTCAAATGTGTGTTGACTAATATTAATAAAAAAACACTATGCAACATGAACATATGCAGTGAATAAATAACCCTAAGGCACACTGTAGTAAAATAATATATGTCCATGTAGCAGAAATTCGTATGGGCAAGCACGTGAGATGAGACGTTTCATGTACTGTATTGTAAATTTAAAGCTGAGGCTCCTCCCACAGGTTTTCTGTTGGGTTGAAGTCTGCAGACTGATTAGGCCACTCCGTACCCTTAATATACAGTGCATCTTCTTGAACCGCTCTCTGTTGCCCTGGTAGCATGTTGTGTGCCATTGTCAACCGGAAGGCCCACTCACAACCAATTTTCAGGGTTCTTGCTGAGGAAAGGAAGTTTTCATCCAAGATTTACAGTATATGGCTCTATTCACCCTTTGCAGAAAACCTGCCCCAAAACATAATGTTTCCATGTTGTTGACACATAAATGTGGACACAAATGTGTTTCCTAATCTTAAAGACAAACACGATGATCTTTGGAATAACTGATGTTTAATGTGCAGCAAGAGGGCTCCCTCTGTGCCCAGCACTGCCTCAACAACCTGCTGCAGGGTGAGTATTTCACCCCTGTGGATCTTTCCTCTATTGCGCATCAGTTGGATGAAGAGGAGAGGATGAGGATGGCAGAGGGAGGAATGGGCAGCGACGAGTACCAAACCTTTTTACAGGTGAGGGAATTTGGAATGGCAGTCTATGTATTTACATTCTAACATTTTGTGCTTTTTCTTTGGAGCAACCATCTGGTAACATGGATGACAGCGGGTTCTTTTCAATACAAGTGAGCTCCAAAGATTGATTTTTATGCTTTTGCATATTAAACATAATTATAAATGTATATATAATTTTTGTGGGATACTTATTATAGGTTATTAGCAATGCTCTCAGGGTTTGGGGACTGGAGCTTATCCTCTTCAACAGCCGGGAGTACCAGAGCCTCATGATAAATCCAATGTATGTTTTCTCGATCATACTTGTTTGGCATCATAATCTGGACTACCAAATGTATTTATCCTATTAAAGCTTCCCCTCCGTTCTGTTTCAGAAATGAAAATGCCTTCATATGCAATTACAAGGAGCACTGGTTTACCATTCGCAAACTTGGACAACAGGTGCATGTCTTCCTACGCAAGTGTCATATAACTGGAGTTCTGAAAATCATCGTTGGTTTCTCATTTCAGTGGTTTAACTTGAATTCACTTTTGACTGGACCAGAGTTGATCTCAGACACGTATTTAGCCCTTTTTCTTGCACAGTTACAACAAGAAGGTAATGTCGTAGCCAACTGAATTTGTGAAATTAAAGACTCTATGAGGCATTAATAAAAGTTAACATGTGCAGGTTATTCCATATTTGTGGTCCAAGGAAATCTCCCAGACTGTGAAGCAGACCAGATTCTTGGCATCATGAAAGTGCAACAACAGCAGCGGCCAAAACTTATTGGCGAGGCCCAAGCTCAGACGAGTGCAGGGTACATGCAAACGTACACAATGGAGATTCTAGAATCTTTTTGCTTGAAATATGTTATTTAAAGCGTTGTAATGAACCTTTTTTTTTTTTTCCATGTTTCACCTGCAGCAGGTCATCAATATTGGGGCAGACGGAGACGAGCTTTGGTGTGGAGAGTGACGTTGTGGATGAAGATGAAGAGTTGAACAGGGTTCTCGCGCTCAGCAGACAAGACATTGACGTAGATGATGAGGAGGCGGATCTGCGCAGGGCCATTCAGCTTAGCATGCAAGGTACAATAGCACCTTTTGTAATTGGGCTAAAGAATTCATGTTATCAATTGTTGTCAAATGTATTGCTCAGGAGGATTTTTGGGGTGTAAAGATTCATGTGTGTGTGTGTGATTCTGTATGCGTGCATCCTCACTGATGTGCACTACTTATACAAACAACATGGGCGAAAACACAGAAGGAGGCTAGTTTGCAACGACCAGTCAGTGTTTCCGATTTAGCGACTTGCCACTAATCTCACACAAGTGAGTGGAATCATTTTTACATGCTTGCCCATATGACAAGCAAGAAGCCTTGTAGAGGCGAGCATGGAGTCAATTATGTTGAACATTGCCAAAGAGACGATCGGTGCCACATTGTAAAAGATGGGATTTATTGACATGTTGGAATCTCTTCACTTGACATCTGTGCTTCCCAGCAGTGCCTCAGAAAAGATCATGAGAAAGCTGCTATGCTATAGACAAGCCAACCCATGCAATGAGAAAGCTCGTTTCAATATAATCATCGTCAAATATTTATGCACTTTATTAACCCTTTCAAGCGCCCTGTAACCTGATACCATGATAAGCTGTCCACCGTAGTAACTGCTGTCACTGAAAGGGTGAATGATGGTGCTCACGTACCTGTTTTGACAAAAGGTACAAAAAGGGGCGGGATTTACTCAATTTTTATCACCGCAGGCATGAGCTGTTATGATTCGGACGGTGATTTAAGATATACATGTACTCATCTTGTGTGCAGTTTGATCATTTCTACTCATATGTCATTTGCTTTTTCTAGAAGCTAAAGGCACAAAATATCGGACATCTAATTTTTGTGTACTAAAATCTCTGACTTGTTTAGGCCATATCGCTATTGTTTTTATGTCTTTTCAACCATCTGATGAATATGTTTTGTTTTTCCCCACCCAAATTATAGGAGCTGCGTTGACCAACACTTCTTCAGATTCTGGTAGTGGACATGTGAGAGTGGATGGCGAGGCTGCAGGAGAGCTAAGAATGCACAATGAGACACTCACAGCAGACGAGCTGAGGAAGAGGCGGCAGGCCTACTTTGACCGGTGGGCACAACACCGTGTGTCGATATGCTCCGTTTTTTTTTTTTAATAGCAAATGTATTTTTAAATTCAGAGGGTGACTAAACCTTCTTGAGTATCCAAACATTCGTGCAGAATACGTGACTGTGCAAAAGTCTGTTTTTGTTATGTTGATAAACACGACATTTTATTTTGACATGTCTGACTGAATCACTACACATGGGTATTTTTTTCATGACGTGCAGTAATTGAACTCTGATGCTTAAAACATTTTTGATTTTTTTTTTTTTTTTTAGGCAGCAGCAACCCCTCCAGTCCAACATTCCACAACAAGCCAACACAACATCAGTCGGTAAGCATGATGCAGATCATTACATACAAGAGCAACGCATGAATATTCATTCATAAACTTTGCTGGTCCTTCTCCAGAGAACAGTTGCACTGAAGTGGACCAACAACAAATGCCCAGCCTTTGAAGGTGGAAAACGTCTGCTTTTGTTGAAAAGCTGCCTGGGCCTGTTCCCCCTCCAAATTCAGGGGTCGCTTTACTCCTTCCGCTAATCTACCTTTTTGCACCTTTAGCGAACGTGTTGACATTCAGGAGACGGATACGATTTCGTCTTTTAGTTCGCTGATGGGCATCAGAGATTGATTAGAAAGAGAAAAAAGGCAGCAAGGCGGCATGATGTTGCTGCCACCGAGGCTGCAATGACGCTGAACTCTGGATGCAGTGAAACAAGTGTGCCTTTTTTTTTCTCTTTTAAACCATGGCGCCTCAACTTCTACTGTATATTATTTCCTAATTTTCTGTCTGCAAGAGATAGACTGTTGTATTCAAAAGGGTGTTTTTGGTGGGAGCTGAATTCATAGTGCGTGTCCGCTGTGAAGTTGTACAAGTGCTCCCGCGTTTCTGTCAAATCCCATTTACACCAGTCGTTTGTTTAAGTCATTTGTTGTGGGTACCAGGCTACAAAACACTTGAAAGCCAGCTCCTAAAATGTCTTCTCATGCAATATCATAATGTCGTGCATCGTCGTACTTTTGAGCTGAGAAAGTAATTGAGCAACACCATTTTTCGGTTGGTGTGCCATGCTTGCTTTGTTCATTAGTAATCATAGTACAGTAACTCATATCATTGTACATTTTTCAGTCGGTCTACTTTGGATAGATGCAAAACCAACATTTGCTGTGGGGTGACTTTTTAAAGGAGACGTAATATTTTCTGGTTTGTTGCTTCCAAGATGTATACAGGACTTTTAAAGGGAACAGGATTTGCAATCCACATCTGATAAATGAATCAATTCATTATTCCAGCAGGATTTATTACATTCTCTCCTCATCAGTGTCGAGGGTGACGAATGGATAACTTATGTTTCGACAAGTCCCCTTTAAAAAGGTTTGCGATTGAATTGCACTGCTTTTAATGATTATGTGTTTCTGCCACCGGTCGATTGTGGCCTTCCTTCCAAATTGAATGGTGAAGTTTTTTTTTTAATGAGCTGTTGATTAGAAATCCAAAGACCATATCCGAGCATTAACCATCATTGTATTATGGGGCCACTTTATAGTCCGCATTTCCAGCTATGGTTAAGTGGAATTTCATATGACATTTGAAATCATGTGCAGTTTGACATCAGGGGAAGGGAGATTCCATGTTTCCTTTCACCCCCCACCCCCCCACCCCACCCCTTTTGAATCAATCATGTTTTGCTTGATTTAAAATGTACAGGTAAGCATGCAAATAAGGACTACCGGTAGTTTGACGTTCACTTGCTTCTCACTGTAAGCACTAACGCATCATTTTGCCATGCTTTTATTCCCTAACGCTCACATTCTGAAAAGTACTGTATATATTCTGGTGGTGTTCCAGGATTAAAAAAAAAAACATTCACAATGCTTTTGGTGATTTTATTCAACTTTTAGTCATAGCGCGCCGCCAGTCATAGAGGTGATGCCGGCACTGGCGGCTGATGGTGATTTTCTGGGGGTGGGTGGCTTTTTAGAAAAAGAACAACACACACACACATATATATATATGCTTTTTGTCAATAGAATTTAATGTATATTTTAATTAAAAGAAAATTTGTGGGGCTCAACTACTTCGTTTACTCGCATCTCAAGCTCATATTTTAAGTTCCCTCTTTTTTTTTGTAATTCGTGACTCAGGGTTTGATAATCTGATTCCGCAGAGTTCAATTCCACCGGCGTGCCGTTCATATTTATATGAGGGCCACGAGAGTGAGTTGTCGAGTCGTTCAATAGGCGCTGTCAATTGCGCATTGATCGGAACGTACAAAAGGAAGAACTGGCCTTACACCGGGTTTCGTGCTCAAAGCTAAATTGTTGGAGCGACTTCATGCCCCTGGGAGTGTTATCAATAGAGCAGACGGGTAAGGAACCAGATAAAACATGGCTTTCAACCACCTTTGCTGAAGAGAATTTTTGGAAGACCTTTTCCCTTGAACGTATGGAAACTTGCCTGGCACACCTTGAAGAGACAACGTGGATCCCTGCTCAGAATTTGTCATTTCGACTGTGAGCTGGCAGGTGAAGGCCGCGATTTCGTTGGTCAGATCAGAAGCTATGAAAGCGGGCTGTAGGGATGTGGAACTTCACTTTTCTGGCAGGAAAGAGCCTGAGCTGGTGTGCGAAGTTCTGACTAAATATCACTTTTTAAAAAAATGCTTTCTAAAATTGAGTTTCTAAAATGACCCTCACCCGGTATAGTGTAATGCATTTGTCTTATTTTCCTGCTTGCATCCACAAATGCGTGCACACACACCGGATGCATCAACATATTTGGAAGGAGGGGGCAGCTGACAGCAAATAGGCCATGTGCCTTGGTTAATATGTGACACTCAAAACACACTTGCACTTTGTTTCCCCAAATAAGTTTTGGACTTAATGTTACTCAGGATGGATGGTAAGCAAGAGAGTGATCTGGAAATGTCTATGTTGGATGTATGATCCCAATTATTTGAATTTTCCCTTAACGTGTTTGTCTTCATGATTCAGGTTGTGCACGGCAACATTCCCAGACACAAATAATGGCGGCAAACAAGATGAAGATGGGCCTCGTTTTTGTGCTCATGTTTCTCTTTGCTCCGGCGCAGCAAGCGCCGCTTCCCTATTCCAGCATTTTGAATCTCTCCTTCAAAAATATGGATTTTGCGATGGACCTTTACCGCAAAATCTCCTCTGACCACGACAAGAACATCATTTTCTCCCCTCTAAGCATTTCCACCAGTTTTGCCGCCCTCTCCATGGCCTCTGATGGTAGTACGTACGAGGAAATACTGAAAGGACTTAAACTGGAGAACCTGGAGCAAGCGGACCACCCAGATCTTATTCCCAAGTTATTCCAAATGCTCAATGGGAACATCTCGCAGAATGGAACGACGAAACTGGACCAAAGCATGTCCCTCTTTGTCGACCAAAAGTTTAGAATGGAGAAGACTTTTGAGGAACAGATGAAGTCCTATTTTTTGGCAGACATTAAGAGTGTAGACTTTGAAGACGCAAATGCAAGCGTCAGTCTCATTAACGAGTATATAAAAGACAAGACGAGGGGCAAAGTGACCAAAATGCTCTCCGCAATTGATCCAATAACCGAGCTCATGATGATCAACACTTTTTACTTCCAAGGTCAGTTTACATTTATCATTGGCGGTTTCTTTGCAGACAACCTCATGTGCTTCCCTGTCATGTACTTTTGACATTCACAGGAGGGTGGAAAATGCCTTTCAACCCCAACTTCACCTATAATGCACCTTTCTACGTCGACAACTACAACATTCCACAAGTGCCAATGATGATCAAAGAGGACAAGTTTGAAACAATGGAAGACACTCGCCTTGGTGCCCGTGTGTTGAAACTGCCCTACCTGGAAGGTGTGGCCATGCTCATCCTGCTGCCTAACAAAGGAGTGGATTACAGCACTATCGATGATGAGATCACTGCAAAGAGAATGCTTGGTTGGATCAAAAAACTGCAAAAGACGTGAGGTGTACTTTTTGAAATGGTATGTGCAATGGGTCAGACTGCCTAACGCGTCATGATGTTCACAGTAAACTGGAGATCAACATCCCCAAATTTAAGATGGAGGAGTCGTACGCTTTGCATAAGATTCTCCCGGATATGGGTTTCACCAGTCTCTTCAGTGGTTCCGCCAATTTGACTAAGCTGAGCAAGGACCAAGGCCTTAAGGTTTCAGAGGTCAGTTTACAATTACACGCATACGCATTTCAGTCTGCAACGTTCCCCTATTCAAATGTCTTCAAATGACTTTTAATTGCAGGTGCTACACAAAGCCGTCATTGATGTGGATGAAGTGGGGACGACCGCAGCGGCTGCCACAACAATTGGCATTATTCCCTACTCTTTACCGCGGACTTTCATTGTCAACCGTCCGTTTTTCTTCTTCATATACCATGAAGAGACAAAATCGCTGTTGTTCATGGGCAGGGTGATTGACCCCACCAAAAACTAGCAGCCGTGACTTGCTGTACTTTGACTTTGGAAATGAGTTAGCACTTGTTTATTCAGGCAAAGCTTCTTAAATGTCAGACTTAGTTTGAAATTCTTCTGCTGGTATATGATGTAAAAGATCCCTGATATGTAATAAAACGCTATCAAAAGTGCTGCTGTATTTGTGTATTCCAACAAGAAAAACAGACGCCCCCCATCCTCCTCGACTGACCAATCAGAGGACGGGGAAAATTGTGATCGTTGTTGTTGTGGGTCAGTCACCCTGTGAAGTAAAACTGGAATCTGCTCGGTTAAAGAGAGATCCCCATTTCTAACATTTTTCAAGTTGTCTTACTGGTTTCCTGGGAAGATTCACACTGCCCAAAAAATCCGAGTTGTGTGCGTAAGCATTCACGACATCCGGGTGTGTCAACACGCGTCATTTAGTGTTCGCTTGCGGAACATTTTTTTTTTCTACATAAAAATCTCTAGGTGTGATTGTGAGCGCGAGTGTTTGTCTGCGTATGCTCTCCAATTGTCTTGGAAGCAGTTTAGGGTGTACCCCGCCTAAATCAGGTGGGATAAGGACTTCAGACAATGTGTGCGTGTGTGTGTGCGTGTGCGTGCGTGCGTGCGCGTGTGTGTGTGTGTGTGTGTGTATGTGCGTGTATGTGCGTGTGTGTGTGTGCGTGCGTGCGTGCGTGTTTTCGGGATGATATAATTTTGCGGCAAACCCGATTCACACTCCTTAGCAGTAGGTGGCAGTATTGCACTTAGGTTTCTTGCCAATCGCCATCAAACTCGAAAAGAAGAACCAACAAGGAAGTTTTTTTTAACCACGTGACAACCAGTAATGGCTGCGCTCTTGTGACATGTGCAGTAGAACTCAACATTTTAACGCGATCAAGAGGTGATGGTGTTTCTTATCGAAGCGGTTTCATCTGTCATTTTCGAAGGAGCAAATTGGCCCCACAGAACCAATTGTATTGCGTGAGTTACCCGTTGCCGTTGCTAAATAGACCACGCGTCCCCCGCCTCGTTTCTGTTAGCATTTTCAGAAAATGGACACAAAGAAGACGAAAAGAAGCGAATGCACTTCGCGCCACCCAAGCACAAAAAACGGGGCATTCAAGAGAAGGGCCAATGGAAGGCGGTGGACTTGGATCCCGAGCTGTTTTCCGAGGATGGCCTGCTGGAGGGTGTGGTTTGTTTTGAAAAACTGACAAATTATTGCCTAGTGGACTTCCAAAAGCTTGGAGTTAATGCAGAAAATGAAACCGAAGGCGGAAAGAAAAAAGGAAAGAAAAGAAAGTCAAGTGAAAATGAGGAGGTGGTCGAAAAGGGAGACGTCGACAGCAAAGAATCCGAAAAGACTTTCGCCCCTGCCAAGAAAAAGAAAACAAAGAACATTTCTAAAACCGTTTCCACCCAAGATGAGACCACCGCAGTGGCGGTGATGCAGAAAGATGCAGGTGAGGAAGAGGCAATGAATACTGATCAAGAGGACACATCCAAAGTTGCACCAGCCGCCACTACAAAACTGCAGAGTAAGACTCAACTAAAGAAGAAAAAAAAGGGGCAAAAAGAAAAGGACAGAGTGAAAGATACCAACACCACTCAAAATAAAGAGACAAGACCTAAAAAGCAACAGAAAAACTGGACGAATTCTGTTCTTTCTGGTTCTGAAGTCAAAAACGCTGATATGCGTGCATGGAAGGGCCTGTTTGTACCACCTGTTGTGCTGAAGGCCCTCAGCAGCCTCGGCTTCACATCACCGACCCCAATTCAAGCCCTGGTGCTGCCTCCAGCCATCAGAGATCGCATGGATATATTAGGAGCAGCTGAGACGGGTAAGAGTCTCAACATATTCCCTACACACCTCACATTATTGACCAGAGATGGACAACTTATGGAGGGGAAGGGGGGCACCATTTTTCCATCAGCACTACTGTGGGGTCTGCATAGGACCATGCAATGCTAAGCCTATGTGTGACATCATTGCTTTTTAAATAATGGACAAAATACATTTAAATGTGTGTAGGGAGTAGAAGAGTTTATAATTCCTCCCGAGGTGACACTCACAGTGTGGGTGCGGGCCACCAATTGCCTATCGCTGTTGTAGACTGAGACGAATATTCTGTCATTTCAGGAAGTGGTAAAACATTAGCTTTTGGTATTCCCATGATTCATAACATCCTGGAGTGGAAGGAAAGCATGAAAAAACCTCACGATGACAGCGTGAAACCAGGCAAGGCACGTGAAAGTTTGACAGAGTCCCCCGAAGCGGAACCTGAGGAGCGGGACGAGGAAGAAGGAAGTGTCACCGGGGTGGCTGACAAAGACGAATCTGCAGAAGATGCAAGTGCGGATGACCATGATTCTGACGATGACGATCAAGAGGAGGATGGGAGGCTTGGGTGCGTGCAGGTCATCGAAGACGTGTTTGACGCCGACGCCGCTGCGAGGAAAAAGAATGCCACTGTTGGCCAGGCTCGGCCTCTGCTCGGGTTGGTCCTCACCCCCACTAGGGAGTTGGCAGTCCAGGTGAAACACCACATCGATGCTGTGGCAACGTTCACTGGTGAGTCACACACAGTTAATCGGTGTATGGCATTTTGCCTCAATTGTTTCGTGACATGTTTAATCTACGAATAATTCACCAGTCCCACACAACGCATTGCCCTCTCAATAAAATGGCTGCTTTTGCACAGACATCAAGACTGCAATAGTGGTGGGTGGGATGGCACCACAGAAGCAGAGGAGGATGTTGAATTACAGACCAGAAATCATCATCGCCACTCCTGGACGTTTGTGGGACTTGATCAAAGAGAGACATCCACATCTTCTCAACCTTCGACAGCTCAAGTTGGTCACACCTCTGCTTCTGGCAGCTCAAGAAAAGTTATTTTGCCGCGGTCGTAATTGTTTGCTGCGTTGGTGCCTTCTCCAGGAGCCTCGTGATCGACGAAGCCGACCGCATGGTGGAACGAGGCCACTTCGCTGAGCTGGAGTGTCTGCTGGAAATGCTGAACACCACTCACGTCAATCCCAAGAGGCAAATATTTGTTTTCTCCGCCACGCTGACCATGAGCCACAGCCTACCCATGCGCGTGGTCCAAAAGAAGAAGAAGAAGAAGAAGGTGCAGCAGACCGACAAGGTGGCGCTCCTCATGGAGAAAGTGGGGATCAAGTCCAAGCCCAAAGTCATCGACCTGACCAGGAAGCAGGCGACTGTGGAGACCTTGACCGAGACGCAGATTCACTGTCAGAAAGAGGACAAGGACTTTTTCCTCTACTACTTCCTCTTGCAGTATCCCGGACGCACCATGGTGTTCGCCAATAGCATCGACTGCATCAAGCGACTCAGCTCGCTGCTGATCATTCTGGAATGCGCGCCGCTGTCGCTGCACGCCAACATGCACCAGAAGCAGCGGCTGAAAAACCTGGAGAGGTTTGCTGAGAGGGAGAGGTGAGGCTTCTCACTGCTACGTTTTTTGTATCTGCACACAATCAACTGTGGAGCTTCTGTTCGAAATGTCCAACTACTTCCGGTAGTAGCGTTCCATCCGATTAAAAAAAAATGCTATCTGTTAGAAACACTACACTTCCGAGGAAACGTGACAACAGTTTGAGCAAACGTGCCTCGAGAAAGTACCAGGTCCAACACGTTCTTGTGCTTATTTTTTCAACACAGTTGTGTGTTGCTGACAACTGATGTAGCGGCTAGAGGACTGGATATCCCCAATGTGCAGCACGTCATTCACTACCAAGTAAGATTTCTTACCTGACCTTCTCCTTTCTGTGACATTTTGAAACCGAGGCGTCAAACAACTGAAATGTCAACAGTACTACACGATTATTCTGGCATGGTGGCAACATTTGTGACTGAAATGTACTGCTTTGCGGGCTCTGTATTTGTGAATGCGACTCAAACTAGAGAAGTGCAGTCTCGGAAGAAAAAAAAAATAAGACGCTGACAGGCAAATTTAAGCCAGCCTTTACACTGAGACGCAGTTGATGGCCGTCGAAAAATGGAGTTGAGACGAATGAATAAAAATGCTAATACTTTCATGCAAAATATTTTTGGGGGATTATTCGAGTAATTGATGGGTTAATTGACTCTCCAAGTATTCCATCGTGACAGCTCTAATTTAAAGTGCCTCTGATTAACTCCAAGTAAAGTTAAGATGTTCTAGTAGGCTTTCTCTGACATTTTTATTTTGCCATCGAGCAGAAGCCTAGTTTTTGTGCCAACACTGACTTGTATTTGGAACTGTGATAATCACCTTCACCTTAATATGCCGATGTGTATATATACACAGAGATTTGCTGAATCGATATTGAATTATGATGGGAAGTATTGCAATGCATTAATGAATCGTTATTTTTACCCAGCGAGTAAATTTACCACGGCCCATGTACTGTACTCGCATATCCTCCCACCTTCAGGTTCCTCGCACATCCGAAACATACGTGCATCGCAGTGGCAGGACCGCCAGAGCTACAAAAGAGGGTCTCAGTTTGCTGCTCATCGGCCCCGACGACGTGATAAACTTCAAAAAGATTTACAGGAACCTCGGAAAGGACGAGGCGCTTCCCCCGTTTCCTGTAGAGAGTCACTTCATGGAGGCAATCAAGGCGAGAGCCGTCGATTAAAGTCCTCTATTTCATTGGTCTCTGAGGTGTGTAATTCATGTTTGAAATTGTCAATCTCGACACAGGAGCGTGTAAACTTGGCCCGGAAGATAGAAAAAATTGAGTTCTTCAACAGCAGGCAAAAACACCACAACTCCTGGTTGAGGGAAGCAGCAGAAGCTATGGACATCGACCTAGACGAGGATCTTTTGCTTGGTGAGCGCTACAGCACATGGAGGGCACATTTTAGAACCCATCAAATGCAGAGGACTGAACGTTCAGTGTACTTCCGCAGGCAAAGGGAAGGATGAAGATGATGACCGAGTGCAACAGAAGATGGTGAAAGGGATGAAGAAACACTTGAAACATCTCCTCTCCCAGCCTGTGTTCCAGAGTGTGACAAAGACCAAGTACCCCACCCAGATGGGGCGCCTGTGTTTGGCTAACCTGCCCATCGCGGGGGAGCAAAGCGCCCTCATGAGTGTGTCGGCGCAGCAGAATAAAAAGAAAATGGGTCCGCCGCAGCAGAAAAAAAGGAAGCAGAAAAAAGTCAGGCATTGAACAATCTGCAATTTTCTTGGAATCCGACAATTTTTGGACAGAAATCACATCCACTGCAGTTTTGCCTCATTAAAATCCGCTATTTTAATGACTCAAAGTGTTCCACTAATTACATGCGAGTTGAAGGAAATAAAGAGACTCACATGAGTAAAACATGAGGGCACAGCATAGCATTGCATCCCCAAGATGGTATAAGAGAGGGTGATGATATCTGAAATCAGATTGGGCCATTAGCTAACGAAACATGATCTTCTGGCAATGCCAATGTTATTTTTTTCTTCCATGCTTTAATTTTCTTTAGTCATATGTTCTATGCGCCTCTACTAGTCCAAACATTGTATTATCAATATTGCTTTTGGGGAATACGAGTTTAGCAAAGTTCATCCGTTTTTACCCATCTCGGGGTGGCGGCCATTTTGCCACCTTCTGTCAAGTGAAAATGACAACACAGTTGCTCACAGCGCACCCGTTTTCTGAACTGAGCCATGATTGATCATTACCTGAGCCCTGAGCAAATTTGTCATTTTCATTTGACAGCAACTGGCCCCTGAAATGGGACAAAAACGGGTGGGTTTTGCTGCTTGACTCATTTCACAAACACAATTCATCAGAATGCCACGTTTATGCAATGGAGTTAGCATATTGCATATTGCAAAGAAAATTTGGGCGCTGACTTCCCCTTGAATGAAAATGTCTATTACGGTTGACAGTGCATTTTAAAACATTTGACAGTACACAGTCACATGTGTGAAGAAGAGAAGTCGCACCCTGTCCTAAAACGTGCTTTCAGAATGAAACGCAATCCCGGTCGACCGTGTCTGTGACTGGGGCGAGGGAACAGTCAAGAGTGGGGGTCGTGGGCCCAGAATGCTAAAGTGTGATACGTGGTGGAGGAGGTGCATAGCGGGCTCGGCCCCATCAGGGATAACGTGGTGCACCAACTGCTCGTCTTCACCGCCCATTGACACAATGTGGATACAGATATCCAGTGCCTGAGTCAGAGCCAGGATGTCCACATGGTCGCACTCCATCCCCATGGCTTCTACTTCCTGCACGTAGGTAAAACAAGTTTATTTTAAGGGGATACACCGTAGCGCAGGGATGAACAAAGTATGGCCCGGGGGCCACATCAGGGAAGCTCTGTTCATATTATTGAGTCATGTATTATTTAACTTTGCCATTTTCCCTCAAATTTAACTCCAAAATGAAAGAGATCTGTCAATTGTGGCCTCCAAGCGCAAACGTTTGCCCACTCCTCCTGCTGACTATGACCCGTTTGTTCACTCGACGGCAGCAACTGACTTGATGACAGTAGACCTGCAGACTGGGCGCTTCCACAAAGTTGCAGAAGTCGTCGGCGTGGTTCTGCAGGTGCGCGGATGTGAGCAGGCGCAGGTACTGCACCACGCTGTCCGAGGTCACGTGATCATTGAAGAACCTCAGCAGCATATCCTCCCGCTTGCTGCCCTCGCAATGCTCAATGACATTGAGGACCTTTTCGAGTGAAAATTAAAAACAGGGAACACCCAAACACGGTTAAGGTGTCACATGTTCGGGTTTCAAGTCTGGATTTGTGCGCGTATACTGTACATAAAATGTATTATTATAGTCTTAAATTACATCCCACCGTTAAAAAAAAAGTGCATTTTTGGTACTAAAACTAATTTAAGTTGTAACAATTTTTAAATATAAATTAATGACAGACACTATGGCAACAATATTCGCACATCAATGCAAGCTCTATCTGACCTGTGACCCCAATACTTCGAGATTTCAGTTTTTATTTCGTTTTGACGGGTTTGTTAGTTTTATTTTCGTTTTATTTGTATAATATAACAAAACATGATTTACTGTGTTCAGGTGAAGCTGGAAGGAACTCTGGTCAAATCCTGCGGAGGAGAGGTGTTCGCTGGTCGTGATGATTTTCTCCTTGAACCTGAACATTTGATCATTTACGACAATAATCACAAGTTTTAGTTGAAGAAAAAAAGAAATGGTTGATGATGATAATAGTGACCTTTGCAAAGCCTTGACGTTGTGCAGGATTGATTCCAAATAGGCAAAACAAAAGGCTCTGTAGAAACAATTTCCATCGCCACGCACTCTCCTCACGAAGGAAAACAAGCCGCTGAGCTCCTGAGGAACCATAGCAGTGGATTCACCAAAGGGGGCTTTGATAGTTGTACCAACGGCTGCGATGTCACTTACTTGACATTTGCTGGAATGTTTTTGCTGTCCGAAGAGCACAGAGACATCTTCGATGTCAGATACCAGGGTGCCAGCCTCCATTTTTTTCCGGGAGAAGCATACGCGATTGCACAAGACGCGGCTTGAAACGACGACCTCGTTCGGCCACTTAATAGCACCGCGACTTCCCGTCACGTTTCGGCGAAGAGTGCATCTCGAGGCGTAACGTTCCAAAAACGCTTCGCTCGGTTTGTTTTCGGTTTGGACGGAAGTATGATAGTACCACGTGTTTGTCGCTTAAAGGTCCAGTGCATCTTTATTATTACACTCGGGCGACAACGACGACGTGATGTCCTGCCTCAGACAGTATTTCTTTCAAGGCTACATTAAAGTAGAGATGTGAGTACGTCACATATATGCAAGTCATACGTTTCAAGTCAAGTTTCAAGCAATTCCAAAGTTACCGTGGCAAAAATCAAGCAATTCACGTTGAGTCAAATCATACTACTTTGAGGTCCGTACTGGGACAATTTTTTTTTTTTGCCAAACCATGTTTCTACAGCCTAAATTGTAGTGGTGGTGGGGGGGGGGGGGGGTGAAATAGTTAAAATATATATAAAAATATTGTGTAATCGACAAAGACTGCACAATCAGAACATGAGAAGCTGCAATAACCTTTATTCAACAAGAAATGGCAGCAGTGAATCATGAATACAGTGAGACACGTCTCACCAGCATACATGAAGGTTAAATTGAGATGCTACGCAGACATAAACGTGTACCGGTGTATATATATAAAAAACATAACGACGAATCATAGAAAAATACTCGTGTAAAAAGTGAGCAGATACAGTAATTAAAACCAGTGACAAAAAAACAAACAACTTAGCTCAGCACTCTGTAATGTAAAGAGAAAAAGAACTAATTATCGGTTATATGGTCGCTGATCATTAAGAAGCCGTACAGTATCTCCAACCTTTTGTTTTTCTTTTCACCCGAAACGCAAAAACAAAGTATACATGTCTCCAGTAGGGGGCGACTAGGAATCTCTGCGGAGAGGGACCCTAGTCATACAATAGGTCTTAAATTTGATCTAATTTGTCATTTGTCAAGATTTTTAAAAGGCTTGAATTGTTATAAATATATTGAGATCATACTTAAAAAGTATCTGTAAATGTCAAAAATATGATTTCATTTAAAAAAATATCTATAGTCCCCTCTCTTAGTGTTATTTCGTGAAAAAAAGTCTTAAATTTGATTGAAGTGATCTTAAAAAGCTCTGGAAATGTCTTAAATTTCAATAAATGAAAGGCCTTCATTCTACTTTATAATTTATTATGTCATATATCATCCTGTTGACCGAATGAGGCCTTAAACGTAATAAGTCTTGAATTTCTTGGCAAAGGGCTTGTTACTTTTGACAGTGCGATATTATAGCAGTATACAAAGTTATTGTCGAGTTTAGGAACTGTGGTGCACTGTAGGTGACACGTTACTCCTGGGGAGGCTGCATTGCGGCTGCGCAGCCACAGCGGCGGGTCAGGTGCATGGAAGTGATGACCACCGTGTTCCACTCATCCCTGTACATGACTGGTACCGCTTCCTGGGCGGTGGGCTGGCAACATGGCTGCTGGACCTATAGAAACAGGAACACACAGGAGGGTGATAAACACTAGAATAATCCAAATAACGACACAGAGAATCAATAATAATGCCTTAAGCATGTTACTTATTGCTATTCAGTGGATGGCTTAATTGGAAAAAAAAGTTAGTTGATAAAGTCTACATTTTAAAAACTTAGTTGGCCCCAAAATTAA
The DNA here is from genome assembly GCA_026261675.1 of Hippocampus mohnikei. Taxonomy (NCBI): domain Eukaryota; kingdom Metazoa; phylum Chordata; class Actinopteri; order Syngnathiformes; family Syngnathidae; genus Hippocampus; species Hippocampus mohnikei. The sequence continues at coordinate 8,541,403 of JAKGUB010000521.1, forward strand.
CGTGATGCAACAATATATAACCTTTGCAATGTTAACTTAATTTTTAAAAAATTAAGTTGACCTCAATACCTATTTTTTTAATGCAGGTTGATATTAACCTACTTATTTTTATTGCTGATTAATTGATATTGGGTCAACTTCATTTTGAAAAATTCTGTTGGCTTTACAAAACTGTATGGCATTTTCCAGTATCATGGTTAAAAAATTGTATGAGCTACATTTTGCCGATTGCATTCATTTGAATCTAGGGAGCTCTAAGACTTGTAGGGCTCTAACATATGTGTTGGCAACACTGTGGCTTATCTATTGCCAGCTGCCTGAGCTTTCAAAACATCCAGAGGTTGAGGGCTGCGAGAGTGAAAAAAAAAATCTAATAATAAAATAAAGACAGGAGGCAGCAAATCAAAGTCATGTGAAGCAAACATACCTGCAAGTCATCACGTTGGGGGACACTAGGTTGGGGTCTGCACGACGCGCTATGGCCGCAGGGGGCGCAGTGCACAAAGGTAACGCGCTCGGGATAGATCATCCAATTGTCCCAGCCCAGATCTGAAGGAAAAAAATGGAATGAATTAACACAGCGAACCCTTTTGTTAAACTCTAGAAACTCATGTTTCTCTATTGAAATGAATGGAAATGACTTTAAAAAAACAAAACGTTTTGCAATGTATTTTGAATCGGAAAAATAGCACTCTCCGCACCCAATAAAAATACTGTACTGACACAAACCAATAAAAAGTTAGGATAAGAATATTTTGTCACATTTTTTGCTTCAATTCAATGGACATTCCTGGTGTGCACGCCTTGGCCACCCGGGGCTGTATCGTACAGAGGCACACAAACAATACGGTAACAATTGACTAAGTAAGCTGCAGTAATATTAGCGATTTTTTGCAAAGTAATATATACCTATAAGTATTGTTAAACTGTATTTGTACCGTATTTAGATTAAGAAGCTGTTAAAAAAAAAAAAAACACCACATCCCTATAAAGTGAAGATAATTGTGTACCTGTCATGAAAACCTCTGAGGTCTCGGTACAGCATCCTGCGGTGTCCTGGCCATCAGAGGAGGAGCTGGAAAAAACTACAGAAGTAGGAAGGAAATTGGGTGCCCAAGTCCCTGGGATTCAGGTTGTCAATATGTGCACTCTAGTTTTACCTTCAACAGCCTTCAGCCGCTCTGCAGTTCCGCTCCACTGCTTCCTGCCGTCCTTTGGCAGCCGCGGTTCGGTCTGCAGATTGAGGGCAGCCAGTAGTCCCTTTCGGATGGACTGCAGGGACTCATCATGGCACCTGCACGCAAACAGCAACCATAACTTCAAAATGATTTCGTGTACAAATATTTAAGACACAGCCTTAGATTCTAACTTGCGAATCAAAGCATAACCCCCTCAAAAAAGAACAACCATCCGCACTCACATTCACACCTCGAGACAATTGAGATTTCCATTAACCTGCCATGCATGTTTCTTCTGGAATGGGGGAGGAAACCGGCGCACATGGAGAAAACCCACACCGGCGCAGGGAGAACATCCAACAAAAATACAAATACAATACTATATATTTAATGAATGCATTTATTTTTAAACCCATCAAAAATATGTTGTTTTGTCTTCCAGGCTTACATGTACACATTAAAAAAATATGGTCATGGTAGTCATAAGTTTACCAAGGTTGAGATACAACACCATAATATTAAAAAGTGAAGAGACAGACTTTTTCATTCAGCAGCTACAAATTGCTGTTGTGTTGACAATTCCCGACAAACTCTGAAAAGCATAGCTTGGACACCTGTGGCCTGTGTGCTGAAATGGCCCTAAAAGAGCAGTCGAGTGTCCCGCCATGCACATCTAAAAGCAAAGAACACCTCAGGGGAAACAGCATTCAACCCATCAATACTTACAATAATACAAAGAAAAAGAATATCGCTCATCATTAAAAGTATCGAAATTAAATGTCATCTACCTGCTGTTGGAGTCTTGTGGCAAGGCATCGTCTGGCTTGGAAGGCTGCAGGACAAACGCAATCGCCACAGATGAGCACATCAGTGCCATCACGGCGACGGAGGCATAGGACATCTCGGGTCTCTGATTGGGCGGAATGCGATGAGGGAACACGACGACAGTGGCGGCGGCTTCTTGTGATGACGGGCGGCAGTAGGAGTGACCAGACGGTAGGATGCTCCGCAAGGTATTGCCTGTCAGTTGCTGGGAAAACTGGCTTTTTATCTTTCTGTAGCCCCCCTTGGCCTTGAGATGCTTAACATTGTTGTCCTGTCTCATGAGCTGTGTGAAAGAACATGGAGGATGAGCCAGAACACACACCGAAAGAGGAAGAAATAGATTAACAGAAGGGTAAGAGAAGGTGAAAAACCACCCACGAGCTCTGCAATGTCCTCAAGGATACCCAATAAAACAACATCAAAAGAATGAATTACACCACGGTTGTCAAACTCAAGGCCAGACATTGGAAATAGAATCTGCATGTGCCTCGGCCACATTGAGTGTTGCACAAAAAAACAAAACGATTCAGTATTAAAAAAAAAACCAAGTACAACTAATCCATTCTCAATCTTTATTAACATTAGTTCAGAAAATTGAAGGTTCTTCAAAAGGTGAACAAGAATGGTGATGCGGTCTTCTCTGTCATCTTCCTGGTACCTTGCATACTCGTCAGCATGTCTAATTAAGTAATGAAGTCTGATTTCTTGAGCCCCGCATCTTTCTCCGTGCGTTCAAGACCTCTTGGGGTGGCCCTGTGCTCAATAAAAAATGATGTTACCTATTTTTGTTCAAACTGGTTGTTCTTATCCTTAACCCTTTTCTCTTCACAGCAGCTGGTGAAAAAGACATGACAGGATACCCTTTCCCTTCAATTGATATCACTTCAGAATTCTGTTTCGCCAAAAGCTGTTATGGGCCCAAATTACTGTTGCTCATAGTTGATTAAAAAATGAACTAAAAGGAACAAAACGCCCAGAGCAACGACATGACAAAAAAGATGGGCCGTCCTAACTTTAAAGTTTGATGTCAAGTAGGGGCCGCAAAACATCAACCATATAGGTCCCCAATGGCCCCCAGGCCGCATGTTGGATACCTCCAGACTATGTGGATTTCCACTCGTATGTCGTTGATATGAATTAATATAAGCCTAGCTCTAGTTAGCTAGCCACCAGCCAGCAATAGCTAGGTCAAAATTTGGTAAGCAACAGGAAGTGCATAATAATTTTAGACAAATCATACTTTATTGCGCTTAAAGTCAATGAAAGTGGGTCGAGTATGTAACAAAAGGAAAATCCGGGTCCCAAGGTGAGTAAAGTTAAAAAACCACTTGTCTAAAGCGATGCCTATTGTTTTGTCTGTAATCTCTTGGGGCCCTTTTCAACTTTGGGCCCAAGCTAACTGTCTGAGTTGCCTACCCTTTTGCAATATCTCTGCTCACCCAACCCTAAAATGGCCACTTCAATTCCAAAATGGCAGATGTGCACTATGTTTTTGGGCATGGCTTTTTAAAACTTTTTGGTGGGTTTATTGATGATAGACAGGCTTACTGAATTCCATGTTTCCTAATGATGATGACTAGATGTCAATTTCCACCAGGATGAGCATGCTAAGTGACTTTTGGAGAGGTTGGAAGACCTCATAATGGCCATTTCATTTCATTAGTCTTTCTTCGACAAAGAGAGCCTTCACTCTAAGTTACCGGCCATATAGTGGATGAAAATTCCATCAATTCACCGCTTGGAATTGGAATGGATTTACATGGGACAGGAGAAGTGAACCAATCTCTTTTTTCGTCAATGGATGCTACAGCTTCTTGTTGACTTTGAAACTTAGCTTGTAGCCGACGTGTGCACATTTTGAACATGACGTCTCTGATCCACTGGTGAAAGGACACTTTGATTCTCTCCTCTTTCATCTCAAACTGCTTTAACAACAAAGCGTATGAGGGGAAAAGTGGTTAGGACTGCACGACTGTCCGTGTTTTATGTCATGTGTTGTGTTCATTATTTTACTTTTTGTTCGTGTTTTATGTTGTGTGTTGTGTTTATTATTTTACTTTATGTTAACTGCTTTGTTAAGCGCTTTGTTACAGCTGCCGCTGTTGTGAAAGCGCTATATAAATCAGCATGTATTGTATTGTATTGTATTGTATAACAATCACACATGAAGCAACTGTCAGAGATATGAGAGTGCAGTGAGATGAGACATACCCAAAACTATTCATCATGCATCTATTGAGTCACCACCACATTAAATATGGTACAAGACTACATTCATTATAACAACTGAGAGGCTCGCATGTGTTTTGGACACATTCAGAAAACTAAATTATACTAGAACCCTCAATTTTACATATTTGGATAAGGATGAGTTTGGAGACTGTCTGGAGAAACATGAAAGGCAAAAATCTGCTGTGATAAATATTTGGACAATATTATTACCCTCTGCAGGTGATATTCAAGGACGGTATGTGGAGGGAAGAAATAAAACACCTGGCGATGAGAGGTGTCGCCTGGACGTGATGCTCATATCTGGAGAGCCGACAAAAATAAATGATGTGGATGGAAAAAAAAATAAAAAATCTGGTGACTGGAGCCAAAAATACTTTGTTGGTTCACTGGTGGTTCAGATAAGGAGGTAAAATTCTTCAGCACAACCACACATGGATTCATGATATTTCCACTGAAGATATGCACACCTGCAGTGTGTTTTCATGCAGTGTGGGAATTTTGTGCTTCAACACTGCTGAAAAAAACGATGATAAATTGAGAAAAAAATAACGGTTGCACAAGTGTGATGCCCATTAATGGGGAGGCCTTGACTTTTACCAATGCATTTTGGGAATAATGTTTCACAACTTTAGTTGTATGTTAAATTGAAAGTGGGAGTTTCAAAATTAAAAAATAGTGCACACAATGCACACAAGCGCTATCGCTGCGTGACGGCAACAGTGCAAAGGTCAGGACAGGTGATGCTAACAACACCCAAAGATTCTCCCGCCTTGCTCTGATGAAAGCAGTGTTTGAGAACTATTGTACATGTCAAATTATCGGAATGGGGCAATGGGTCTCCGTTTGTTGTTTTTGAGGTGACAATTTTGCAGAAAGTATGTTGGTGTCAATCAAGGTCATATTTGTAAAGGCTTACTTTTCTATAGAGCTCTGGCATTAAAGAACTTCAAAACGTGTCTATTGACATGGTCCTTCGATATCATGCCTTCAACACCTGTTGTGTGGGGGTCTGGAACGTATCCGCCTTGATAAACTGGATTCATTGTAATTTAACGGTTTCAAGTTGTCCCCTATCAACTGTCATGGCTTTCAAGCTATTTGTGATATAATTTGCAATCATTAAACAACAACCTTCCCGTTCTTTTCCCGCAGCTGTACAATTTCTTTGGCTTCCTGATGGGCCGCTTCGCCACAGCCAGCAGCGAGTCTAAGACGGGACGATCACAGCCGGCTTATCTCCGGAAAATGTAACTTACTCTGACAACACTGATACGCCTCCTGTTTGCTGAACCTTTTATTCAGGAAATCTAATGATGCACATCTTCCAGGAGAATGACATCTGCCGCGATATGGGATCGGAATGGTACTTTTGGTCCAAGAGTGTTGAAGTGCCCAATAGCTCCATATTCCCATGGCTAACCTTTACCATGACCTTCTGTGGTGTGTCCAAAAAAGACACATAACTGCGAGTGACTTTTCCCGATTATTATCAGCCCCATGCGAGTGCTTGATTTGTTCAGAAAAAAAAAAGCATTACAGTAATGTAAACGACGATAGAGATGAATGCGTGACCCAATTTTTAAGCGTCTGATACACATAATAGTGATTCAATTTTAGACATGTTTGTTAAATGATAAAAAATGCATTTTTGGTTATACAGTAGAAGAAATATTCTTTTCAAAGTTGAAATTCTCGTCAAAATTTACAGCTGCGTTTCTGAGGTGCTTAAGTAGGTTTTTACTGAAAAGGGAGTCAACAGCTACGAAACACGAAGCTTCAGAGCCTTACCAAAGAAATTTCTGTTTTTGCCCTCGTTAAATTGGGAGAAAATTGTCGGTCATCCAGTGCCGGACATTAATAAAGCACTAGATGAGATCCCCAAGTGGCCTTAGTGGTCAGCAGAAACAGATACATTGTTAGCAGCAGTGACTTAGTGTTTCAACTGACTCAACTGTAAAGTACCACGAATACAACCTGGAAAATGGGTCCTATTTCATCTAGCATCTTTTGTATGTCTGCGAATATACTGTATACACGCAGCAGTGGAAACTGTTTTTTGTAAAGACTTGTATTTTACATTCATCGATTTCCCTCTACTGCTCCTTGCACGTCATTTCATATTTGCGCACTCTGGTCATTTGTGTATACCTCCAATAAAGGCTATTTAAAGAGACGGAATGGTAAATGTACACAACACTAAATGAAACTTTAAATAAACTGCACACACCGTTTGTCACCAACGCACTTTTATTTCACACATGCTCTGTGTTCGATGACACAGATACTTTCAAAATGTAGTACTATACGGTGACAGCAAATATGGATAGTTTCTGACGCCTAGCCGTTGTGTGGCCATTGCACATAACGAAACCAACAGATCAGACCAGGAAACCTTGATTAGTCTCACAATGGAGAAATTCCCAATTAACAGCAGCCAAGTTATGAAAGGAAGAAGTAGAAGAACAAAATATAGGCGCTGCTGTAAAGACAGCCACTCTCGCGGCTGGTAATAATGCAGCTTTTAATTTTTTACTTTTAATAATGAACATAATGTAGCTTTTAGTTCTACTTTCTGGGTGAGAGTTTAGAGCTTTCTTATATGATAAGCTCTAAGCTCTAAACTCTCACTCATTCATATTGAGGCTTAAGATCATCTTAAGCCTCAATATGAATGCAACACGTGTTAGTAAAAATGTCACTCTTTGTTAAGATACTTTTGTATCTCATATTGTGACAGCAGCTTCAAAATCATTTCTGGATTTCAGTTGTGACACAAAGTGTAAGTGGTATTATTTTCAAAGGACGTATGTCATTAGTGTGAAGGTAAGGATACATTGTCCACTCACCGGACAGGTTTGGCCAATTGGGAATGTTCTTGCATGTGTATAATTCAGTGTTTGTCAGAGAATCAGAAAATGACAGCGATCTCGTGCGAGTGTCAACATGAACTCGGATCCTCTGCACTTTCTCTTTGACTGGCAGATTCTTGTATTGATAAGGTATTGAAAAAAATTTGTATTTCTCATCAAAAAAGCCAATGCCCCACACAAAGGAGCTATGTGGCAAACAAGAATCCCCCCCAACCACGCCCAGTAACCAGCTGGTGTTGTCTCCCACCTCAACATCCCACACGTGTGTTCCCAAGTTCAAAGCAGAACCGAGGACACGTTTCCAGTACTGAGACCTTTCCAGATTGGCTGGACGCTTCTCTTTGACGTTCAAACTCACACTGGTCAAATCTTGGGACAGACTGAATTGTGGAGAGGCCGTGTTTGGGTCCAGAATCACGGGACTGTAGGATACCATCTCCTTCATTTGTTTCCACACGGTGAACTTGAGGTTGCCCAGATGTTTGACTTCATCCAGCAGAGCTCCTGAGGGCAGCTTGGGTTTGTCAGGGAGCTGTTGGATTTTGCTCATCACATTCTGGTAGTTGTTCATGAAGGAAACCTGATTCGAGCTCAGCTGCTTCTCTGTGGTTTGGATGGTGCCCGAGAGAGCGGCCATGTCTTTGCTGAGAACCCCAATCTTCTCCTCCATCATCTGACTCTTCCTTTGCGCGTCCTCGTTCAGAGCAACCAACTTGGCCGCCTCCTCGATCTGCAGGAAGTCGCGAAGCTCCTTGAAGCTCTGCTTAATTTGTCTTTCAACCCGGTTCTGCTGAACCTTGATGTACTCCGCTTGTCCCCTGCAGTTGTCTCTGACCATTGTAAAATCTTGCTGTCTTTTCTTGAATTTTTGCAGGGCTTTCTGGACTTTCTCTCTGGGATCCTGCACAGCATCCTCAAGCGAGCAGAACTTGTGGCCAGCGTGAATCAGTGCATCTCTGCAGATGAGGCACACACACTCCTGATGGTCCAGACAGAATAGCTTCTTCTTCTCCTCGTGTAAACTGCAGATGGCCTCAGGGTCCACCAAGTCTTGTGCATAGGTCTCGCACACATTCTTCAGTGTCAAGTTCAAAGACACATCACTCGCTTGACACTTTTCCCTACAGACTGGACACGAATGAACTTGTATATGCTTCCACCACTGCTTCACACACTTACGGCAGAAGCTGTGGCCACACTTCAACATGACGGGATTTTTAAAGATGTTCAGACAGGTCGGACAGCAGAGCTCATCTGCCATTTTTCCAGCCATGGTTCCTATGAAGACACCGGGGTCTTGTTCTGGTGGCTAATAAAAGGTGGGACTCAAGTGGCTTCAGCACTCTGGCTTATTCCTGCAGCGTGATCAAACAAATGGGGTGGAAGCAGTTGTGAGATGTCATCTCTGGAATATGCCTTTCATGGGCAGGAGCAAAACAGACTCACAAAATACGCTTAAAAAAAAAACAGTTCTAAAAACAAAAACGCGCATCTGAATGAACGACGCGCACTTCAAATCACATAGCATGAAATTATACAATTCAATTAATAACTCGAAATGCAGATGGCCAGGGGATTGGCACATCGGAAGAGAAACCCGGGAATGCCCATTATGTTGTTTTGTACAAATGAATCACAATTAAAATCATTGGATAACCTCACCAGTGAAATAAGAGCCGATCACAGTTGACCTTGAGCGAGAGGCAAGGTGCACCCTGGACTGGTCACCAGCCAATTCCCGGGTATATCAGGAAGACCAAAAAAACGCACGAACCGAAACCTTGGAACCGCTGAAAATGTTTGGCCAATGACCCCAAGTGTTCTCAACTCACTTTGCTTAAAGGCCCTGCCTTAAATCAAAGCCACAAAGACCACATTCTTAATGCGTAACCTGCAATTGTTTTACTGATGACATTTGTGATTTCAAAGCTTTGTCCAGCTGTTTGCTCAAATTTGTCATATTTCATTAAAGAGGACAGCGATACACACCATTTCAGAACCATTTCACTAATGTTCACCATTTTTATGTCTTTAAAATCTGACTTAAGGAAAATATGGCCACAAACATTTTGAAGTAGAATGTCAAGCAGTCGTGTCAATGTCAAGCGACGAAACTACAAACAAAACATACGTTTTAATTTCAGACGATATTGTCATAAAAATCTTCCAAGAGATGGTACCACCTCCTTTGTAAATAGTTGTGGGTGCTTTATTTTTATTTCAGTTTGTGATGTTTTCACTTTACATTTTCGCCTTTTATTAATCTATTTGTTCAATTTGATCATGTTCACAATTTTATCAATTTTCATTCGACTAGACTGGGTTGGTTGTCCAGTGTAATATATCCTGGTGAGTTTTTATTCTTAATTTTATGAACAAATTTGGTGATAGGTGGCATATTTATTGGGGTGGGGTCCTTCAAGAACCTGCCTCCCAAATTTCTTCCGGTGCCCGCCCACAACCACACCGTGGGGCATGAAAATAAACATACACACGACCAAATGATAACCCATCAACAATTTTCACATTAAATCAAAATTTAAGCCATTAAAAGCTTGTTACCTCGTGGTTTAAACACACACCTCTTTGGACGGGATGAAAGCAGACTGACTGCTGATGGCTAAGCTGCCGCGCTGCCTGCGTCCGCCCACTGAAAGTGACACGTCAAAGCAGCCGCCATTTTGCATTTACCGCCACTACCTTGTCAAGCAATTCAAATCAATTTTATTTTTATAGCAGCATATCGTGACTATGGGAGTTCATTCTTGGCAATAAATATAATTATAACAGTAAGAAATAAAACGTATAATTATTATTGTCACCGACACACACACACACACACACACACGCACACACACACACAGGGGGATCCTCCTTCTGCCAGCACTTAAATGTTCACATTGGAAATCATTCCTTTTCAGCATTAATGACTCATTAATTTGATTTTAATGTAAAGATGCAACAGTGAAATATACCAGTGCTTAACATTTTCACAGTAATTATTAAATAGTTTCAGACACCACACTCATTACAGCTTGACTTTATTTATTTTCATTTTTTCATGTCCACCTCAACTTGATTGATCGCTCATCCTACTGACTTGACTCCGACTTTTAAATTGACTCTTACAGCCAAAGCTGCTCATGGAGGCCTTGGCTTTCATGTCATTCAAAGCTGTTTTAGTCCTTGTTTGGGAAGCACCCTCGTTCAGTCTCCTCGCTCTCTTCTCTGTGTCCGCCTTGTCCACGAGGTACTCCTGAAAGCAGTCCTTGTTTAGTTGGGACTCCAGTTAAAGCTCCGAAACTCATTTCTTACCTTCACCATGTCCAGCATTAAGGATGCGCTCATGTTTTCCAGACTTCCGCACGCTGGCAGGTAACACTGCTCTGCGAGGTTGCTGATGGCCAAGTGGAGGCTTCCCATTTCGGCAGCCTAAGGATGACATGTTTCATTATAATCCCGAATAAGACTGAATGCTTTTCAATTTTGACCTAATTTGTCGAACAGTGTTTTCCTCTTTAAAAAAATTGGAGCTACATTGCTTCATCTGTGACATCGTAAAAAGCGGACTTGATTTAACACATGATTTTTGTTGTGTTAGAATTTGAATGAAGAAAACAAAACAACACATCAGATAGCCAGGAAAAAATATTGAAATAGATGTGTTGCCTACTTCAATAGTTTGATACGAATAACACAAAGTAAAAGTTAAAACCTCTCACTATACACTAATATGCATGCCTACTTGTTGGACTCTAAGGAATTCAAAATTTCCAGGACATCAAATTACTGTATACGCAGTAAGGTATCACTCCAGTGACAAGCTATTGCAGCCCTAAAAGGGAACATATTATGTATCGATATACTTTTTAATTGGTCGTTTGCAATTAATTATAACCCACCCATTACGTTCAGAGGCACTGCTTTCACCGAAAAAAAAGGGCATTTTTTTTTCTCTCTCTCACTCAGCACTTGAGTTTTCTGTGGGTGCAGCCAAAATGTTTGTGTGAACACCTTCTTTCTGGACTGCCCTTGCTCCTTCATCAATTTATCCTCTGCCTGCCTGTTTTTCTCTTTCAGAACCTCCAACTCCCTCTGAAGTTCGTAAAGTTCTTTACTGGCCGCCTAAGCACAAGGTCAATGTCAGGTCAAGTAAAATCTTGTTACAGGAAGTATTGTTTGAATGTGTTCTAGTCAAGCCTAACCAATTTGAGCATGTTGTGTCCTTGCTTCATGGCATGCAGCTGTCGCCAACCCCGCTCCACCTCCTCCTCCACACGCCGTAAATGTTGCAGCAGCTGCTGGTGGGCAAAGCACAGGGTCTCGTGGCGCCGGATGATGGGCATGACTGCACATTCCGAGTCGGTCTCAAGGTGACCTTAAAGAGGCGGCGCAGAGTTAATGCAGTGCGCTTAATAGCAGTCTGGAGTGGAATTTCCGGGAGAGTAAAATAATTTCTTGAGCTCGGTGATTTTCTTTCTTTGTCTTTGTTCAAGGTTCAACCCTATTACAAAATCACTACAGCAAATGTCCACATACTGTCAGGGAGATAATCCAACGTTTTCATCAAAAAGTCCTCATAGATTTTGTACTTGGATAGTCTCTTCTTTAAAACGAGCCTCCTGCCAATTGAAATAAGCAAATGTGTCACTGGAGTTGATATCGAGCATCACACAAAGACAAACAAAAAAACCTCTCACCTGTCTCGAAGTTGCTGCAGCTGTTTTGTCAGCTCCTCCAACTCGCACTGCTTCATCAAGTTGTCCTCCTGCACTGCCTTGTACTGCTGCGCAGCTTGAGTTTGCTTTACTTCATTATCACTCACAAACCTTTCAAACTTCAGCACTTTCTCTTTCGTCTGCGGGAAGATGCATGTCACACAACATTGTAGAATATATCATCTGATTACTAGATTTTATTCATATATCGATACAGGTTGGTCCAAAATCCAAAGGTGAATAATAAATAATGAATGACAGCATATATTGTCAATCAAAAACAAAGAAAGTGGCAGCATGTGAGGGAGGAAAAAAGAAAAGCAGGAGGAAGGATGTAAAGGTGTATGAATAAAAACAGGTGGAAAGGAAGGACAGCAGACAGGGTTTAAGTAAAAGAAAGATGAAAATAGGGCTCTGGATCTGAGGGACGGAAGGAAAAACCTTGAAGATGTAATAAAATATGAATGTTTAAAAGTGTAGCTCCTTAGGCCCAGCTCGTATATGGTCTATACATACCTCCTGATGTTTCATTTGCAGCTCAATCTTTCTCTGAGCCAGCTCTTCCACATTTCTCTGAAACTCTTCTCTTTTGAGTGCAAGATTGTTGTTCACCTCATCCAGCTGGGCTTGTTTCTTCAGAACCAGAGTCTTTTGTAGGGTGTTCACGCCAACCTTGAGGATACTGCTTGGAGGCTTAGTGGCAGACCAACACTAAAGATTGTTAATAAAGAAACAGCGTGTGCATTTCTGTCTTATACTGCCCCCACGTGGCCAAATTGCGCACACCACAAATGGCAGCGCAACGTGGTTTTATTGTTTATATGTCATTATTGCTTTGGAATTTTAATTTGAGTGCTATTTTTTTTGCTTAAGACATTTGGAATTGTAATGTTAATTGTCACAAATGAATGTTTTTAAACCTGACAGCCATCCTTCTATATTATTGCAATTCATATTGGCCACGGTGCAGTACAGCATGCAGAGAAGAGCTCGTCTCACCTCACTTACAACTGGGATGTAGTTCACATTCTCCACTCTTTCTCTGAGAACATAAACATTGTACAAAATTCAGTCAAAGGTGAGTTGAATGGGATTTGAATGCTGATGGAAGCAGCCCTACCTGCAGTCATCGGGCTGAGTAATAAAAATATTCCTCGTCTTCTTCTCCACTCTGAGCTTCAGCCGCTCGTGATCTGCCAAGAAAAGAAGCGAGTTGGTCATCATGTTGACGGCAAGTTTAAAAGTCTTGTCAACGTTCGGACGATCACGGAACGTTCCGGATGTTTTTTTCTGGATTTGAAGGTCGGTTGCCCGGAGACCAAACGCTGGACGAAAGGGAATGTGGTTGGATCGGTTCACAGTTGTCAAGACAACGTCCTCAAGAGGCGGTGCTGTGTGTAGCAAATGACTTCCGCAAGCTTGAAAGAGGAACAAGAAGAGCTCCCACTCTGTCTCAAATCTTTGCTCTCAGGAAACATTACCGCGATGTCGAAGTCTCACTCACTCGCTCAAACTGGACGAATTAACATATATAGTATCATTATCATACACGAAAATATTTTTTCCCTGCAAATTTACCGTGTAGACGAGGCATAGAAGTTGCGTACTGAAGACCTTTATATGAGTCGTTTAAAAAAAAGACGACAAACACAATCACAATAGTTAGCTGATCTTGTGTCATTACCTTAAAATCGGAATATTTGTGCAATATAGATGTTTTAGAAATTATTTTGCAACATTGTACATTTACATCACCTTGATTTAATGTTGCTATTGATATACTGCAACAAATAAAATGCATCCGTATCCTCGCAGGTTGGTTAGATATGGAAAGGTGCTGCATGCCGAAAATTATTACTCTTTCTTCTGCAAAAAACAGCGACATACCATATGTCATTAGACAATATGTATGGTTAAACAGTCCAAAGAAGCAAACACAAACAATACATTAATTTATTGTTCTATAAATATTATTGTTTATATATTTCATTATTCATGAATCCAGCAAAATATTTTGCAGACATAAGTAATGCACTTTTCTAAATTACAGGTGTGCTTGAAAGTTAGCACACCGGCCTCACACTGCAGAGGTGCAGGGTTCAATTCTGGCTCCGGCCTTCCTGTGTGGGGTTTGCATGCTCTCCCCATGCCTGCATGGATTTTCTCTGGGTACTCCAATTTCCTCCCACATTCCAAATACGTGCATGGCAGGATAAATGGATTAGAAAATGGATGGATGGATTTAAAAAAATCCTGGGAAAATAGTACTAATTGCTTAACAAATTAATTTCATATATGAATCGTGTTAACATATTGCATTCCCTTTTTAATACTGAAAAAAATGTCACACTCAGAAGACTATTGTGACACAACGATGCCAACAAATTAATTTAATCCTGATTGAGCAATTGTGTGGTCCTCCACATTCTAACAGTGAGTGTGGTCCAGTTCCTGTGGCCCGCAACGAGACACGCTTGAAGGACATGTTTTTGACACACAACAAACACACACCACTTCCAGTTTTGTCACAGGAAGCATATTTTTTTGCAGACATAAGTGTGAAACCCAAATATCAATGACGAGCGATTCATCACAGGAACGTTTTGATATTGTCTTCAGCTCAGACAGCAGTGTACGCTACTGTGAGTGATCACTGGCCCTGTGGTGAGTTGAAATCTTGTATGTAACATGATCGAATATGATTTCAATTTTTTTTTTCCATTGCAAGTAACTTAACCGAGACATAACCTCACATCAGCTTTCCCCGTGAAGCTGCAAATGGGAGCAAACTCAGTTCAACATGTCCTTAAATGGTATCCGTCCTCATCGCCTGAGCTGCTCTCTGATGTCGACCACAGCACATTGCAGAGCTATCTTATTAGTGTAGCCCGATTTCTATAGAGAGAATGCCCTTAAATGGGCCTCTGAATACATCAAGTGTTGTCTTATTAACGCTTCACACTAGTTTTTGCTCTTTTCATCTTACGTTCTGGATCACCCGCGACATCACCAGCAAACCATCAGGACACACTGGATATTTGACTGGGCTCCTGGGATGATTGCAGTCAACAGATGTGAGTCTCTTTATCAGAGACTGGATGGGGATGTCAAAAATTGGCTGGCTGTCGACCGTTCTCCCGCTTCAGGCAATACAGTAAACAGGTGAGCAACGTATGGAAACCCAACACACTATTCATCCATCCATCCATCCATTTTCGAATCCGCTGATCCTCGCATGGGTCGCGGGCGTGCTGGAGCCTATCCCAGCTGTCTTCGGGTAGCAGGGTACCCCCTGAATTGGTTGCCAGCCAATCGCAGGGCACACATAGACAAACAACTATCCGTGCTCACACTCACACCTACGGAAAATTTAGAGTGTTCCACTGACTTGTCAAGCATGTTTCTGGAATGTGGGAGGAAACCAGAGTACCCGGAGAAAACCCACGCAGGCACTCTGAGGCCAGCGTGCTAACCAGTCGACCACCATGCTGCCCACACACGATTCAACACTATTGAATATACAGTGCTTTCTACATTCAAATGAAAATCCACCTCAATGTAGATTTGGACTCAGGCTTTTGATATTAAACTCGTGTTATGAGTCTGCATGTTCCTGAGAAGGTTAATTGAACTCTAAGATGTCCAAAGTTGTGATTGTGAATTTGAATGGTTGTTTCTCTATACTGGGGGTGTCAAACTCAATTTTGTCGCGGGTCACTTTGGAGTTACATCTTCCCTCGAAGGGTCATTATGACAGTGAAACCAAATAAATGTTTAATCGTCTCATCGTCTATTGTATAACTTTGACACAACAAATTGATGGATGACTAGTTTTCAAATCAGTCAACCATAATACTGTACAGTAGTTTGTTCAATTATTGTTCAAGTGAGGGTAAACAGGGTCACAAAATAATTGTAAAATCTCAAAGTTATTTATTACACATGACAATTTGACATTTCGGTACAGATTTTAGCAAGGAGCATGGAAGTTGACACATGGGATTTTTCTTTCGCGGGCCACATAAAATGATGTGGGTGGCCGGATCTGGGCCTTGTGTTTGACACCTGTGCTCTATACACACTATAAAATGCTTGGTTGTTTTCCGAACCCACCAGCTAGGTATCCCTGTGGTTTTTGAGCAGATTGTGTTGCTTTTACTCAAGGTTGGGGGTCATTATTTTGACCTAGCAGATTGGGTTGAAGATTGGATTTTGGAAGTCATTTTAGACAGTTGTGTGCCAATTGTAAAGCCACAAAGTTAAAACACAGATCAAACCTGATTGTTTGGATGTGATCAAAGTCTGCCATTTCTCATTAAACAACAAACATGAATCCACTTCATTTGGAAATGTAACTGGATGGTCGTATGTGTCGCTCTAAGATGGACACACTTTCTGCAAATAGGCAAGACCTGTTGGATTAAACGCTCTTTTGGGCAAACCATAAAGTTGTCCAAAGCACAAAACCTCATATCTGCAGGATTATATGATTGGCTGATTTCATGTTTGATGATGAGGCAACATGGAAGGCCGCTCATATTCAGTCATCTTAAACACATACTGGTACTATTGTATATTGAAGGGATTTTCATTCCTTCAATATACAGGTAGGAGGGTTTGCGCTTTTGCCATCCATAAACTATGCATGGTCACATGCGATTGCTGTAAAAAATGCAAATATTACACCAGATAACAGGAGAGAAAAAAGGTCATACAAGGGGCAAACATGTTTTTCACAGCCCAGACGGAGATGATATTTCCTCTATGCGAGAGCCAGCAAAAAGGAAGTGATGACTTCTGTTGTGGTCTACTAGAAATAGAGTGTTTGTTCTTTTGATTCTACTTACATGAACTTCATATCAAAACTGATTACTGTGCTCAAAATCCCTATTTCTTTTACAAAAGGAAATCACCCAAATTAATAAAGAAGTGAAAAAAAATCACGCAAAAAATCGTTTTTTTCGTGCGAACCCTTTCCGTATTGTTTGTTTATCTATTTATTTATTTGTTTCACTATATATTGTAAATACCGTGCTGAGCCTAATACAGTGATATTGCATTTTGTATACTCTTGTGTGCATATGAATGACAACATCTGTCTATGGCTAAGTACTGCAATTCTGAATCTGAATCAAGTTTATTGACAAGATTTTGTGACAATCAAAAACAACTAAATTGCCATGCTATGGACATACATATCGCAATGTCCAAAACCCACTTTAATAATAATAATTATTATGATTATGATAAGGGATGCACAAATGCCTGAAAAAGTACAAGACTCAAACGTTCTTGAACATGCCATAAATTTCACACACTATAACAGAAGTGTAACAACTTTTCATTCTTGACATTTCAATATCCAACTTCATGTTTTTCTAATGGTGAAGTGACCATGGGTTTTAGTACGACTTCATTCAGTATGAGAACGACTGATATCACTCATGCATTCATAATAATACCCACAATGAATACATTTTTCATAATTGATTTGATTGAAAAGCGTCAGTCATCAAGTATTGCGTGTGCGGTTTTGAATGTGTTTTTACTTTTCCTAAGGCGTTTAAAAATCATGCAAATGATGAAGGCAAACGACCGGCAAGGCAAGGCAGACAGGTCTGCTTTGTGTTGTGTTCAGGCTTCATGTTATCAGAGGACTTGTGAGTGTCCTGACATATATGGATGAAGCCTGCCTCAGAATCAACTCCGAAAATAATCCGAGAGACCACAGTAGATCCCCCGCCCCACCGACGCCTGCCTCCGTGCTCGCTCGTCCGGCTGTGTGTGTGACAACTCAGCTGTCACCACGCGGCGCCCGGCCATGGTGACCAAATTCAGCTATTACCAATATTTAGCACAGTTTCGTCACGGACGAATTAAGTCATCTATTGACATTAATGGTGATGATAATGAGGTAACGTCGAGACTGCGAGGAGACGGCAGGGTAATCAACGTGACGTCACACGCCGAGTGAGTCTCTTGTTCATTATGTGCTCGTGTGTGTGTGTGTGTGCGTATGTACGGATGCCGTTGTGTGAATATGACCGACACGATTAACAACGACCGTTGTAATATTCTACAATGGCGCTCCAAATGAACTGTCTGGATAAATCTAAATATCAATTGTTTCATTCTTATTACCTTCGCCGAGGAGTTTTTTTTAATGGCGTGGCTTTGAATGTTCCGGTTGACTGTTGTGTTTCTGACACAAGGACGTTTGTTGTTGTTGCTGTTTTGATGAGTCTGCGTTCGTACAGGGATCTTCGCATGAATTCGTTTGACATTTGTCTATTACAGTACTGCATTATTATTGATATCAGCAGCGGTAGTTAAAAATACGAAAAAAAATCTTAAATAAATCTGTAGAAATATTAAGACAAAATTATAGATTGTAAGTGCCTTTTATTATTTATTATGCAGCACAATTGTATGTGATAGTAGTTGTGTTTACAGTCAGGTCAACATTTCAAATGAGAATCTGTTCTAAAGGTCAAACAAAATTGATTTGGTAAAAGGAAAAATAAAACCAAAAATGGAAAAATAAAGATTGGGTAAAATAAAATAGAAACCAACACTAGTTCAAAACTCAATTTTTAAACCCTAACCCCAATGCTACTTTGAAACACTAGCCCTGGTTTGAAAACCTAAACACTAGTTTAAAACCCTACTGTTGAAACCCTAACATTACTCTGATGCTCTACTTTTTGAAGCTGTTTATTCTTCCCCGTTCAAGGGATGTTGACCCAGTGGTCCTGGCCATCCGTGGGGGGGATGTGGAAGTTGTTAAGAAGGTGGCAGAAGCTTCTCCTCACAGTCTGCTGAGGGAGAACAAAGATGGCTGGATCCCTTTGCATCATGCAGCCTTCAATGGCCAGCATGAGTGCCTGAGGACCTTATTGAAAGGTATCAGCATTTACAAATATATTCAAATGGGCACCTTTGGTTCACAAATGAGTCCCTCATCTGCTTTGCGTGTTGTTTCCTGCTCCAGCGCATCCAGGTTCTGCAGACAAACGCACCTTGCAGGAACAGACTGGCTTGCTGCTTGCTGTGTCTTCTGAACATTTGTCGTGTGTGAAGTGCCTTCTGGAGTCCGGAGCTGATCCTGACATCAGTAGCAAGAACAAAGCAACCCCTTTGTACACAGGTCGAGTGGTTCCATTATTTGTCAAACAAGCAACAGCAATTATGAACTCACTGGTCACAACATTAAATGCAGTCTAATTAAAAAATAATAAAAATCTGCTGTTTTGCATCCTCTGAGAGATATTTTGGTTTTTATTTAGTCACATGGAGCGGGTGACAAAACACAATATTAATTTTACCGTAAATGTTCCTCTGCAGCCTGCAGGTTGGACAACATGGACATGGTGAGCCTCATCCTCTCTTTCGGCGCCTCCATTAACCAGCGGTGTGCGCAGGGATGGACTGCCCTTCACGAGGCCGTGTCCAGGAACAACATTGCAACATGTGACATTCTCGTTGGAGCCGGGGCCACTATCAACCCCTCCAACACGTACAGCATCACACCGCTCATTGTTGCAGCTCAAATGGGACGCTTGGAAGCACTGCAATACCTCATTGGAAAAGGTCATTATTATTCATAAATGTGTACTGCTGATTATTGATAGATATGACAAAATGGAGTGCATTTTTTCTTCTTTTGGGTCATTAGGTGCCGATGTGAACATGCAGACTTGTGACGGTGTCACAGCACTGCATGAAGCCAGTAAAAATGGCCACAAGGAAATTGTGGCTGTGTTGTTGTCCAAAAATGCAGACGCAAATAAGATGGCGACCTCAGGGTTACTCCCACTGCATGTTGCAGCTCAACATGGACACCAAGAGTGAGTTTATTTCTCTGGTCATTACAGTAGGATGGGGAACCAAGTATTTTTGTGGTGATGCTTAGTTTAAAAAATAAACAGTGCCCAAAAGTGTGTCAGTTTACACTGCACCTTTGTATTCAGGGTGGTATCCCTGCTTGTCCCTGTGACGAGTCGTACCAGGCTTCGGCACAGCGCCATCAGCCCTCTGCACCTGGCGGCCGAGCACGACAGGCCGCAAGTGGCAGCTGCGCTACTCAAGGCAGGCGCGGACGTCAACGCCACGCTGGCCTCCGCTCGCTCGGCACGCTATGCCGACGGACGCGCGACGGCCCTCTGCTTCGCCGTCGTCAACGGCTGCGCCGAGACAGCCAAGGTCCTCTTGAACGCCGGCGCCAACACGGGCCTGGACCCCGTCAGTCCTCTGCTGCTGGCTGTGCAGAGGGGCGGCACAGACATAGTGTCCCTGCTATTGCAGAGAGGAGCTGACGTCAATGCCAAAATCCCAGCTTGGGCCACGACTTTCCCTGCGGTTGTCGCGCTCTGCGTGGATAATCTGCCTCTACTGAAGTGTCTCCTGGATAACGGCTGTGATGCCTTTTCCTGCTTCTCCTGCCCATATGGCAGAGGTCCTCATCCAGAACAATCCCACATGAGAAATATTGGCACCGTACCTCCCTTAAACTGCAACGGACCAGCACATGAAGCAACACAGGTACCACAATGAAGCACCAACAATATTTGTCAGAGGTCTTAAGTCAGAGGTAGCCAAAGTCCTCGCACTCTGTAATTAAATAGAAATAAAATTGACATCCATCATAGTCTCATTCATTTCGTAGCTAACAGCATATTAATATTCTAAACTGACAAACTAAAAAAACAAACAAACTGCTGAATTAGCTAGCAAAGCCAATTGAAGAAATACACATTACTGTACCTGTCTATTTTTTCAGATTCATCAGAATTTTAGAATGCCAGACGCTTGTGCTTTTGAGGCCAGCACAAGACACAACGCATTAGCAAACAATTATTCTTGGAGCCGACAACATCGAACAATTCTCTTAAAAAAAGAGCCATGGGGAATATCTTGCTTCTCACGCCATTGCTCATGTTTCCTGTTTTTCCTTTCTGCCAAGTCGCTGCTGTCCTTGCTTTTTTTTTTTTTTTTTCAGCTCACAAGCCTCCAAAAGCTCAATCACTTAATCAAGCTCAGAACCACGGTTGATGTCTCTCTCTTTGCGTCAGAGGTGTCCATGCTATGGTCCGGGGGCCGTTTGTGGCCATTCATCCATTTCTCAGAAGACATGACAAAAAGAAAAAAAAACCCTAAAAATGACATTTGATCTGGGCCGCAAGGTTATTTAAAAATGGTGAAGGTGGGCAGAGTGAGAAGGGAGAGTGTTCTGTACATCTTTGCCTCTCTTCGAAGATACAAATGAACCATTTATGATTAAAGGAATAACACAATTTATCTTCAAAACACTGTAGTGAATAAATGTGATTCCATTTTCGAGGCAAAAACAATTTCTCCCGCTTTGTGCTCTTTGGCTGACTGATGAAGACTTCACATCAATGATCCTCAAATAACTGAAAAATGGTCACCTTATTAGTTTGTTCTTTTTTGGGGTTCTGAATGTGAAAATGGGATTCGGCTGCAATTAAGTGCAGAGCTGGATCTATTTGGGAAATAGAGGGCTGCTGGCCACCCCAAAAAAGCCTGATAAAATCCTCAAATATTTTGCTATAACACCTGATAAAATTGGCTACACAATACAAACAATATAAAATTGCTTTCTTGACCGACTTTAGCGTGTTTCAAAAAGTTGAAGAATTTTGAAGTGGCCCTTTCATCCTTCCAGTTTTCTGTATGCGGCCCTCAAACAAAAAAGTTTGCACACCCGTGCTTATATTCGGTACATACTGGTTTGTTTAAAGTTATATCATCAAAAAATAAAGTTGGAAGCCTACAGTAAAGAGTAGAAAGTGCAGACATCTGTGTTCACATGAAGGCAGTAAAAGTAAAAAGGAATCAGAAAAATAAATACTCAGCTAGAGATACCTGAAAAAGCTACTTCAGTGCAGTCACAAAGTAAGCCTATGTTTACTTTGTTACATCCCACCCCTGTATTTAGTTGATTCAACTTCTCTTTTTGTTCTTGTGGGTTCCTCTCATTTAGTTCTGTCAATGGATTTCGACGCCACCAGTGAGCCAATGGGCTGGACCCATCATCGACTTGCTGCTGGAGCACGTCGCTCATGTTCGCCTGTGCGGCAAACTCACTCAACTCCTAGAGAGCCGCTGCGAATGGGCTGCTGTCAAGAGAAAGTCATGTAAGACGCACACCCTCACATAGAGGACCTATGCTTACACTCACCGATTGCAATGTTAAAGGGATCATCTGGCTGGTAGCGTACATTTTTCATTAACTCAATTATTATTATTTTTTTTAAATCAGAAAAATGAAGTTAGCTTGCATTTTCAATCACATCAATTTGTTTGGGAGAAATCCAAAAGAAATAACTTTAAAACCGCACCCTGAAAATGAGCAATATGCCCCCGCCATCCCCCATTTCCACCCTCCATGTCTTGGTGGAAGCCACGGGAGGGACTGGACACGATTTGTCCATTCAGAATCATTGTAAATACATCGCTATACTGTCAAAATAACTGAGTTCAATTGGCCCCAAAATGTACGTGAACATCATCTACTACACTCCAACCTCTTAAAATATCCCAAAATGGTTAGCCTTTTCATGGCTGACTTAAAAGACCAAGAAATGAGCAGCCGACATTCTGCTGATGTGCAGTTGTTGTTGTCTCAAACACAATTCATTGCGACAGGCTTTTCAAAAGATGACTTCTTTAAAGTTCGTTATATATTAATTTTAAATCTGTAAAGGGTTAGCTTGACTTACTTTCCCCCCCTAAGTCCATCTTTATGGATTACTCCCTTCACCTCCTATGCGAAAATGTGTTTCTCTCAAAGGCCACACTCAGCTGAAGGGTCAGCCACATCAGAGTAAATCAGTTGCTCGGAATTATTCCAAGTCTAACGCTGACATTTCGACAAGCCAAAATATTAGATCCAGCTGTTTGGAGGATACAATGCACCTCGACACAAACAATAACAAACACATTGTCAAATGAAAAGCTCTTTGACTGTTATTAGCTTGGTAGCAGGATTACACATAAACGACGAGTGATTTTTCCATAAAACTTTATGAAGGGGGTTTGTGTTGAGTAAAAAAAAAACAAACAAAAAAAAAAACAGATGAATTCAGACAAGGAATAAAGGTGTGGCTACATACACTCACACACACAAATTGAAGACCATTTGCATCAGGCATGTTTAGAACAAAATATTGATACTGTGACACGGTAAAATCAGTTCAAGTCCCCTAAAACATGTACAATGTATACAACTCACAGTGATGACTGTATTGATTGTTCTTTTTTTTAAAATAAAATACTGTACTATTCTTCTTTTTTCTCACTAATTAATAGAAGGTTAATATTTCAACAAATTCAATGGACTACTGCTTGATTTTCAAATTTTCCCTTCTTCAATTTATGTACAGTCAATTTGTTATATTGTTGTTATTGTAATACTGATGTGATATTATTGTGGGCACTGTATGGACAGCGTGGTGCTTTTTCAACCCCGAGCTTTGGACAAGTGGTGCAGTGACCATTCAAATGCAGCAGGTGAAGCTGTTACTCCACAATTGAAATTCAACCTACTGCATTTATGCTAACCTGTCACTTGGACATGTGTTGGATTAGACAATTTAAAAAAAAAAGCATTTACTCCTGAACAAATGGACATTTTAGTGTTTTCATTTAAGAAACGAAACATGTTTTTGGAATGTGGGAGGAAGTCAGAGTACTTAGATAAAACCAAAGCAAACATGGAGAGATCAGGCAACCCCCATGCAGGAAGACCAGAGCCCAGATTCCTTTTAATTACTAATCATGATTATTTATAATCATTTTTCTTTCGACAGTGTCACCTCGTCCACTGCGTCATCTTTGCAGACTGAGTGTTCGCAGCCAAGTAGGCCCCCAGAGACTGCGATCCCTCTCAAGTTTACCTCTACCTGCAAGACTGATCACATACCTCACTGTGATGGACTGATGATGTTAAGATGACCTCGCTTGGCATCTTAGCTATTAAGTACATTTATATTTGTCTGTGTGTGTTTTTTTTTAAACCTAATATATCTCATCTGTACGATATGTCTATTTATAAACTATGTGATGTGACTTTCTCTCCTTTCTGATTTATTATTATTATTTTAATTTCACAGGAACCCTCAGTGAAGGATAAAAATTCACTTAAGCCCACGGGACTACTTGTGGGAACATTTTTTTAAATGAAAGCGGCTCTATCACTAAGAAAATCAAATTTACTCCTTATATTTATATCTATTCTCATAAGATGAAAGCGACCTTGAGGTTTTTATTTTTGTATTTTTTAGGAGAGGTCTTTAAAAAGTTCTAAAAATAGAAACCTGTCAACTTACTGTCTGGGATCTGAGAAAGAGAGAATGAAGAAGTGCCTTTTAGTCCTCTAGGAGTGAACAAAAATAAACCCAAGTATTCCATTAAGTGCTTGAGGAAGCGTCTCATCATTGATTGCTGAGATGAAGATAATTAGTCTTGTTTGCGTTTTAAATGAAGCCAAACACGCTGAAAATAGGGGACGGGACGGAGGGCTTGGTGGGTATGGGTTTGACCACCACGTGAGTATGAATCTTCTGTCCACGCGGCTGTTCTAGTCGCTCGGGCTCGGCCTTGCACCACAGTCCGAGAGCTGGATGGGGCACCACCACGTGACCGTGGAGAATCTGCTGATGGTGCTGCTGTTGGAACTGGAAAGGGCAGCAGGCGCACACGCTCAAGCCGTGGTGAGAGTTCCGCTCCAATCTCAGCGCCTCCTTGACCTTGGCATCCTCATCTTGACCTCCTTTCCGGTGTTCTCGTGTCTCCGACAACGCGCTGTGATTCTTTCTCAGTCCTGAGTGGGAGTGCTCTGTCTTGCTCATCTTGGGTTCCTCCCAAAAAGAGGCCGGGAGCTGGCGTTTCCTCATGGGCACCTGCTCCACAGAGCCCCCCACTTTGTCTGCGCTTGTTTGCACGCAGCCAACGCTGCCGCCACCCTTTTCCGGCCCTTGTGGAACATGCAGATCCGCAATGGGCTTGGCACACTGAGCAGACCTGAGCGGGTGACATCTTGGCACTCGGGAGTATTTCTGAGAGAAGCGCTTGAGCTGTTTCTGCAGGTACTTCCTGTGGTCCACCGAGCGTCTGCACGGGGCCGACTTATCCAAGGCCGCCTTGATGTCGCTGGACGCCAGGTTTACGAAATTCAGCAACGTTCTCACTTCGCTGTCTGCATTTGCCATTTCATCTAACGCTTTGTAGTTCTAAACTTTTGTTGCGGAATCAGTCCATGTTAAAAATGGTAGTCCATCTTGAAAAATCTGCGGGTAGAAAAGGGATGTGCGTAAACACAATCAATCAAAGGGCACATTCACAACTTTGGGCAATTTAGAGCGCAGGTATCAAACACAAGGGCTGGGTGCCAGATTTGGCCCGCCTCATGATTTTATGCGGCCTGCTTACGCAGATCATGTGCTTCATGTTTATTGCTTAAATATGTACCAAAATTGCAAATTGTCTTCACTTTAGTCCTAACTCATTCACTCCCAAAGACGTTTTTAAACGTCTTTTCAGACTTGGTCTAGAATTGTCTGGTACTGATGAATATTGCAAGTATTTTTGCTACCACCCCCTTACTGAAATAAAACGAACAGTCGTTGAACCATTTTCAGTGACTTTTAATTTCACCCATTAATTTATTGTATATGATGAAAAGATTATACGGTTACAGCATGACTTTTTAAAATTACAACGGCCCTCTGGAAAACCAGCATGCGTAGTACCTGTAGAAAACCTCCAAATGCATAGGGAAAACATGTAAAAATACCACTGCTGCATACTTTAATCCTCAGATACATTATGCAATAATAGGAAAGGCGGGGCAGCTTTATTTATCAAACACAAGGCAACTCAATGCGCTTCACACAAGCAAAGACACGACACCTTCAAGCATTGAACAGTTCATAGTAGTATTGCTCACCTCTGCTGTGGATGCGGCTCTGTCCTGCAACCTCCAGCCTGCATTTGGGGGGTACTTGACCAAGCTGAATGAATATAAACTGCTTGTAGTTATGGTGCTTCCCTTGAACCAATCAGCGACCTCAGGCCCCTCACAATGGACCACAATCAGCCTGCGAGCGCCCTGCTATCCAATTCTTTTCCATCGCACATTGTTGTCATGGTGATGTAGAGGTTAAAAAAAATCATCACTTTAGCAGCGATGTGTTGTTTACCTCTACGTTGTCTCCCTGATGAGTACAAAAAAAATGCAAGACAATATGCAGTATTTAACCACACAGATTGTGCATAACATGTATATATTTAAATAAAGTTGCGTTTAAGTCTCTAAGTTGCGGCGGGAAGTGGAGGAGGAGGGGGGGGACGATCTAAAGAGTGAATAACCATGGAAAGGGGCTTGAGCGCTCAAGAATCTTGTCTTTCTGTTTGCCCCCTCAATCGAGCCGCACAAAGGCTGAATTACTCATTCAAACCCGGCGGGACAAAGGCAAGGGGAGCTGGATAGCACTCCTGCATTTGTAGTCAAACATTTAGAGACTTAAATCGAGTCGTCATGAAGGAGAAAGAGTGGGACAAAGCCCATAGAATTGCCATCAGCAAACATTTTCCTGTGTCATATTATTGGGGGTCTCCATGGCTCCCCCTGGCCGGTGGACAATAGCACAAGTTTGCACACTCGAACACTGTCACCCTGCCAACGGCCACAAAAAGGGCCCATGCAGGACTGGAGGAGCGGAGGACTGCGTGGTTCTCTGCGGGGAAGGTGGCGGCGGAGGAGGAGGAGGAAAGGCCCACTTGTGAAATGCTAATTGGCCTTCATCCCCCTCATTGATGTGGCGCACTGAAGACAGAGATTTTGTGTGGGACACCTCGGGTTTGACTGTACAGTCTGAAATTCAAAATGAATTCCGGTTTGTGCTATCAAGTATTCAAATCCCCACGCAAAGCAAATGACCACAAATGTCCTACCTGTGTTATCATAAAATTAGATTTGCACCCCCCCATCCCGCCCTCTAAGTACACATCAAGCAAAATGTCATTAAAAACTGAATTCATCTCAGAGGGCGGTCAGTGTACAGAGTATCAAATGACACAGTTTAAAACATAACAATTAAAAAAAACATTTCCAGCAGTTGAAATGCTGCGTTGCTTTTTACATTGACCCCCATGCAAAGTTGGAATCGGAAGAAATTCCCTTACCCATAATGCACTCAGGCTGACTCCCACTTTCCCAAAACATGCATTTTCAGTGGACAGGGTTGCTTGTTTCGTATGCGCTACGATTGACTGGCGAACCTCACACCCATGTCAGCGGATGCAAAAGTAGATGGAAATAAACGTCCCCTAAAAATATAATAATATGCATTTCGATAAGATAGAGAAGCTAACTTTTCGTAGCCTCACAATGGGAATATTTGCATTAACAGGAAAGTAAAAAGTTGGAAGTAATTCCACAGTTTCTTCCTTTTCTGGTTCTTCGATGTGTCCATGCTTTATCTGCTGACAGTTTGATTTATTGTCTCTTTCTTTCACATTTGGGTGAGTGTGAGGAGAGTCCCACCAGGTCAATACATGTGCTCCGGCTGGTCTATACCTTTTCAGCCAGCGCATTCTGCTTTGTGTGAGCGAAGCAATGGGACCCCATTGTCCTACACTCGTCTTCTTTTTCTTCTTCGTGCCTTCAGTTCTGTGTTGAGCTGAAAAGGAGCAATTAACAATGGAAGCAATGGGCCTTTTTTCCCCACACAAAGTGTTTGAAGTGCAGGAGAATAAGATAGAGGAAGTGGAGTGGCATTTAAAAATCGAAACTGGCTGTGCATGAGAACACGTGACCCCTATAATTCCAAAAATGCAGTAACGCTAGCCATCAATTCGCCGCTTATCCTCAGGAGGGTCGCGGGCATGCTGGAGCCTATCATAGCGGTCTTCGGGCAGTAGGCGGGGTACACCCTAAACTGGTTGCAGGGCATATCTTGACGAACAACCATTCACACTCACAATCACACTTACGGACAATTTAGAGTGTTCTATGCAGGTTTTTTACAATGTAGAAGAAAACTGGATCACTAAGAAAAAAAAAACACATACACAAAGAACATGCAAATTCCATACAGGGAGGCCAAAGCCCCGATTCGAACCCACAACCTCTGGACCGTGATCCAGATGTGCTAACCAGTCGGTTTGGGAGACATTCAATCGTAAATACCATGGCTCCATTTCCCTTAAGTGGCATTACAGCTAAGTAACTTTTCATTAGTAGCCTTTACCCTAAATTTCATTTATCATGCATTCAATAATTTATGGAAAATCTGAAAGACCCAAAACAAACCAAAAAACGACCTACTGTAAAAATGGTCAACATTACCATTTGAAATGAAGCACCAATTCATCAAGAGCATAACACGCAATAAATTTAAAGTACAAAGTCCAAATACAAAAAGTTTGAGCTTGGTTATCACGCACGGACATGAAGCAGTCTCAGCATATCTTCCATCTTGCAGCATCCAATGACGTGAGCCACTTTTCTTTGTCACCAGATCGTCATTGCTTAAAAATAGCACTTCATTGATCCCCTGAGAGCAAATCAAGTGTTTTTGCAGCATAAGAGGCAACCCAGATAAAGTTGTGTAAAAAAAGAAAAGTTGGCCTAGGCATTCAGTTTATGAGCTTACTAATGGAAGTTTGGCCGCAGAACTGATAAGAGCGAAAAGCTTTTATAAGACGTTGATCGTTTTGTGACATTCCATTAAAAATAAACGGACATATCAGAGCTAGGCTGGAAAGACCGAAATGACGGACACTTTCCTGGAAAATGTGAATCTACTGCAATCAACAACAAAGGATTATGGTTTGACATTTGACATCAATAGAAAAATCCTTTCCTGCCTTTCTTTCATGCCGAAATGTAACAATACACAAAATAATTTTTTTGTAAAATACACACAAAAAAAAATCTGACTGGGGAAAGGGAAAGCGAGAATTTTAATTTTTAACCATAAGTGGTGTCAAACGTGGAAAAGACAGTGAAAAATGTTTTCACTTTCTCTGAAATATTGACGATGGACGCTTTTAGAATCTCTGATTCGTAGCACGTAAATTGACATCAACACTTATGATGAGGATATTCTTGAAAACCGTCAAAACGGACCAATTGCCATATTATGTGTTCATGGACGCTGAACGGTGATGATTCGGGTGGCATTGCTGGATTTTAGGCATGTCGTGTGCACTTTCGAGCACAAGATGGCGCTCAATTTCCATGTTGACATTGATCGCCGTTGCTTGGCTAAATTTCAAATGATCTTCTTGGCACTGGCGTGTGTGCCCAAATGCAACAACTTGGCAACGATGCGTTTAAAAAAAAAAAAATGAAGCAATTTTATAAGGACGTTTCCTCGTGTGACTTGAAAAAGGGCAGTGATGTATAGGCTGAGGCTGTTTGTAAGATTAGAAGAAGGAAGGAAACAGGGGGTGAGGGGGGGAGGTAGGTGGGGGTGATGGGGTTGGAGTGCTTTGATCAATCAATAACGGGACAGACTGAAGGAGAGAATGGACGAGCAGAACCGCTGGGTTGACGCTTTACCCGATCCAAGTACGACATAAAGTCAGTTAAAAAAAAACAAGCTCAATGTCTTGCTCGGTTTCATGTGCAGTGGGACAGCAAATCGGTGTTTTCCACTTTAGAAGTCAGACGCATCCCTGCAGCATCATGAAGCACTTTTACACAGAGGCAATGCACACTGGCCTACTCTAAAACCACTGCAGAGTTAGATACTTATTGATTATCAGGCCTCATCTTGTTTGTGTGGCAGGTGTCACATGGGCCTCTACAAGCAAAAGTTACACGTGAAGTCCACGTAGGTGATGTTACACAAATAAAGCCATGCACGTTTTAAAAATACAGAATAATACGTGCTGAGGCTTTCCGCGAGGGGGGTAGTGCTGGCCTGCACTTTGCTTTCTCAATTATCAACTGGCTTTATTAAAAGTGACACGAGCAGAGAATAAGCCAACCTCAATTTCCTTAAAGCTGTTTCCTTTTTTTTTAATGTGCACTGTGAATGACCACGCCAAGCCAAAGTGTTAACACTTTTTCATTAAGTAGGTGGTGACATAATGACCACAGGAAAAAATGTGATTGTGTCAGTGGCAGCGCTACGATGAACACCAAGGTTTGATTCTCACTGCCAGTTAACTGTGAATGTCACGTACGCTACATGGCTGTGGGCAGTAGCATCATTTCGGAACTGTGCCATGAGCAAATCACCGGCAGGCGTTGTTGCGCAACAAACAAATGACTGCGACTATGGAAAAAGTATCGGAAAACGTAGCATTCATGATTGATAAATACATTCGATTTTCTTTATTTTCATTCCAATTTACGTTCATCGCAGTGGATTTTGGGTGGTTGACGTTATTTCTAGTGAGCACTCGCACATTGCGAGTAGTAATTTGGACCTCTCTCTGCATCATCTTGACAAGTTTTACTGCTTACTGCTCGATTTATTCTAAAAGTAGTTTGGTTAACAAAAAAAATTGTTTGCGATATCGAAATGTTATTGCAGGTAAAAACATTTACAGATTCTTCTACAGATTTGGGCAAAACCATGAAGTAGACGCTTTGGTTCTCCAGTTTTATGCCCAGCGCAAGTCTAGCGCAAATGCGGTCTAATTTTGCGCATTGGTGGAGTTTCCTTTGTTTGACTATTTTCGCAGACATGCGCAGTTAGAAATGGGTGTTTGCGCCATTGTGGGTATGAACACCCAGTCTGCCAAATTCCCAAACACGCTAAACGAGGCTTGCAGCATCACAAAAATCAAGATACAGTGGTACCTCGGCTCACGAACGCTTTAGCTCCCAAACTTTTCGCCTCGCTCCCGCGAGAATTTAGTCTCAGCTGACAAACTAGTTTTCGGCGGACGAACCAAACCAAGCGGTCGGACAGCGCCCCTGTGGCGGCCGCGAGAAGCTGACGCACGCTCACGGCGTTCACTTCGTCACCCCCTTTCTTTGAATGCGGACGTGGTTTGCGTTTGCTAGACATTTTGGACCATATTGAGTGTACTTTTGCTATTATGGGACCGAAAAAGCCCCCGCCACAGGCTAGTGTTAAGCCTAAGAAGACATTAAAGAAAATTACGATCGAGTAGAAGAAGGAGATCATTGAAAAACACGAACGAGGTGTGCGTTTGTGTGACATAGCGTCCCAGTACCAGTACGCTAACACGCAACAGGTGTCAATTAAGAGGTTTTTAATCAGCAAAAAGGATAAAGAGTCTCCTTCTAAGAAGCAAAGAAGAGAAGCCACACCGGAGGTTGAGTTACCCACAGTCCTTTTGGAAGGTGACTCACTCTCCTTCCAAACCGTAACTCCCTCCCTCCTTCCCCCTCCCACTCCATTCCATCAAGCCATCAACTACGATCACAAAGGTAAATAAAACGACTTTATTATACAGTACAGTTTATTTCTTTAATTTCCATACAACAGCACATTTATTATACATAAAATAAGGTATAATTTTGTGTAGTTTTAAGGCTTATTTAGTCGAAAATTATGTTTATGGGGACCTGGGAACGAATTATTCTCATTTTAATGGTTTCCTATGGGAAATAAATGTTCGGAAGACGAACTTTTCGGCTCACAAACCTTTTCTGGGAACCAATTAAGTTCGTGAGCCGAGGTACAACTGTATTCAAATTTTTATGCCTGAGCGCACATCTATGAAAATAGAGCCCATTATCTGCGTTAGAGCGGGCCGCATAAAATCATGTGGCAGCCCGGATATGGCCCAGTAAAGTAAGAATACCCATTGCACTTTGACCCAGCACGCGCTGGCATCACCTCTCCACCCACCCCCAAAAAGCAGTGCGTGCGTGTATGCATACATGTATGCGTTTTTAAAAAATAAATATCTTATGACTATCTTATAAATGTCTAGCAGCTGAATGCGAGGTTACATCAGTGCTGTTTATCCCACCATGCTTCGGGACATTGGAGTGTTCAAAGCAGCACAAGGCAACAAGGCATCCAGTCAGTAGGGTCTCTCTCCCTCTGTACATCTCTCTCTCTCTCTCTCTCTCTCTCTCTCTCTCTCTCTCTCTCTCTCTCTCTCTCTCTCCACTTGACTTTAATTGGCTTTCGTCATCCTGATGGACTCCACACACTGTGCACAGGCTCCATTGTTGATTGGTTGATGACTTTTGGCAGAGGGGATCTCATACCCCCCTGACCCCCACCTCTCCACACACACACACACACACACACACACACACACACACACACACACACACACACACACACACACACACACACACGCAGCACACACATTCTGTATACATATTGTATGCTAACACGCTTACAATAATACACGCTAACTTGCACACATTAATGCACATAAACATACTTTAAAATATATTTAGACAATCAAACATACTCTACGGCGCAAAAACACACACACACACACACACACACACACACACACACTCTGTATACATATTGTATGCTAACACGCTTACAATAATACACGCTAACTTGCACACATTAATGCACATAAACATACTTTAAAATATATTTAGACAATCAAACATACTCTACGGCGCAAAAACACACACACACACACACACACACACACACAGGATGGGCTAATGTACCCAAGTATCCAAACCTTCTCTCTCTCTCTCTCTCTCTCTCTCTCTCTCTCTCTCTCTCTCTCTCTCTCTCTCTCTCTCTCTCTCTCTCTCTCTCTCTCTCTCTCTCTCTCTCTCTCTCTCTCTCTCTCTCTCTCTCTCTCTCTCTCTCTCTCTCTCTCTCTCTCTCTCTCTCTCTCTCTCTCTCTCTCTCTCTCTCTCTCTCTCTCTCTCTCTCTCTCTCTCTCTCTCTCTCTCTCTCTCTCTCTCTCTCTCTCTCTCTCGCTCGCTCTCCTCTCGCCTTCAACTTCCACGGCTCGAGTGGCCCATTTGCACTGCTGCTGGCAGCCGAGGAAGGGATCATGTAAGGCATCGCGCAGACCCCCCGCTCAAAAAACAACAACCTAAAAACAACAACAACAACATCAACCAGATTTCAAAGCGAGGGAGAGAGCAACTTTAGAGATGTGGATCTATTTGGGTGATTCGCTACTCCTCGTGCCACCGGCTCGCCCCGTCCTACGCTGTCGACACCGGTACTATTGCATCGCCGCCGATTTGGACTAGGATCCCGCCCGGTGGAGGAGGAGGAGGAGGAGGAGGAGGACGAGGAAGGTGCTGTCCCGAACACTTGACGCCCGTGCTGTATGGATGCTGCATCCGTTCGGATCGCCGAGAAGAGCGCCAATGGGAATGCCGCTCCAAGATCTCATGCCATTCACTTTAAGTTGTTGGCCTCTCTTCTTCGCTCACTGCCTTCTCTCGCTGCTCTTACTCACATGTCAGGTAACATGCAACACTTTGTTCTTCCTCTTATTTTTTGTTGTACACCACACAGAGGACACTTAATCAGGTACCCCTGCACACGTGTCCATTCTGTGTTATCACAATGCCACACAGTCAGAGAAATATATCGTCATTTTTTTGTTCATGTAATTAGTTTGAATGGTACTGAGAGCTGTTTCCATTGTTTTGGTCATTTACTTGCATGATAGGTTGTCTGAAAGTGTGTCACTGTGTTTTTAATATTTTTAGTCGCATATGACCCCCTAAAAAACATCAAGAACGTTCCTCAGTGTAATCCGGTGCAGTTCTACACCATGATAAATAATACATATTGCACAATATACTTTATTTGCATACATAGACCGTCTTCCTTTCTTATAGAAAATTTAGATGGCCAAATTATTAAGAATACTGTATCTCTCAGTATGATTCGGTGCAGATTTTGGCCACTATAACCATAATAATAGATGATAATAGACATCTTGTTTATTTCATGTGAAATGTGAACTGAGAGAATTACAAAGGCTTCTGCATTGCCACACTCATTGCTAAAAAAAAAAAAAAAAGGTTGTCAAAATATTAAGAATCCCCTTAAGATTAATGCAGGTCCACAATAGCATAACCACACCACAGTGATAGAGATATTGTTAAATTAGTATAAAAAAAACATGTTTGCCAAATCTGAAGCTCCTGCATTGCCTCTTTAATAGCTAAATTAAAGAAACAGCCCCTTGTATCACACAATGCAATTCTCCTACACACATTATAAATATAAAGGCTGTGCCATGTTGCTCAATGAAGTAGCCAAAATATTAGGACCGCATTCACACACACTCAATCAAATGCAGTTGTACACCACTACAACGCAAGAACACTACTGTGTACATACTGTTAAATTAATTAAACAAAAAGAAATCACAACTAATCATTCGCTTTGTAGAGGCAGAAAAACTTAAAAATCTTCTTGAATTGGACATCAGTACTGTGTATTGTGCAGGTATGCCTAATGTTGTGGCCACAGAGAGTAGTAAATGTTTGTCAGGTTGGTGGTGACACAGCTCATGGTACACAAATATCACCAGTGGAAACATGGAGTGTTTTTCCCGGCACTATTCGCCGCCAATCTCAGCGGGACGTGTGCAGCAGGCATATGCTAGTGCTGAGTCGTGTAACCTGTGCTCCCCCCGCGCTGCTGCCTACAGATACGCGGTGAGCTGTTGCTCACACACACGCACTGTTAGCAGGGTTCACGTGTAATGTGATCTGCTTGAGTTTGCAAGTCCACCCACTCGCACTCCTCGGGGCGGCCTGCTGCCCACTCTGTTGGTGGGTGGGTGGCTTCTTACAGGGATTGCAGCTGGAGATGTGCTACTATTCCGCGTGAGCCAGTCACAACAGCAGCGGGAGAGAATGCTGAGTACAATTAAGCACGTGCGTGTTGTGAGGATAGCATTTCAGTCTTTTTTTTCCCCCCATTGTCATCCTGGTTTCAAACAAAGGGAGAACTCCAGAGGCCATGCTCGCAGACCGTGGCAGAGAAAGTTAGCCAACAGTGCCAGCTGGCGTGCCACTGTAGAAGATACCCTCCACTTCCCCCACCGCCACCTCCCCCGCCTCCCCCACGGCTACTGGGCACCATAGGTAAGAACTCCAGCACCTGTCTCAATCAGCAAATACTTTGTTACCTTACTTAAATTTGAACACAGATATCTGTAACTTTCTACTCCTTACTTAGTCAAAATGGACCTGTTACGTTTTGGAAAAGAAATACCGGTAAATAGAGAGGTAACGTCAACTATGGTTGATCTTTTGATTTTTTACAATTTGTTTTTATGGGACAGTGCACATTAATCAACACAAAAATAAACAGTGTAAATGCGCCGGACGTATGCTAGTTTTCAGTCCCAAGGCTAACTGACTGAAATTTTAGGGACCTAAAAGTTGGGGATAAAAACAACACAACAATTCAGAGACGCAGAATACTAATCCATGTATACATTTATTGAAGAAAACTGATGTTGTCAGCTCCAAAGAACGATTTGTGGGAAATATGTTGTATCTTGAGCTAGCTTAAAACAACCATTCAAAATTTCTCCTTTTAATTTGAAAAGACACAAGTAAGGTGTATTTGTTCATTTCCTAACATTCGATAATTCTGCAACTTTTTTCCTTAATTGACGCAGTTCGCAAAACTATGGGGACACGTTTGGAAAACCTAAAAGCCTATTAGCCAACGCTAGCTAGAGCTGTATTTAAAAAAAGTAGTCTGTTGTTTGACTGTAAAAGAAAATCCATATTACTTTTGTACATCTCAGTCAAAACTATTGCAATTTTACTGTGGGAATGTACTTGAATCGGTATTTTCTTTACACGAGTATCTTTCCCTCTGCCTAAGTATAGACTGTGAGTACTTTTGCCACATCTGACTCTCTCCTAGCTTTCCATGCGACGTGGCTCCTTTCGTGCAGAAATGCACCATCCGTCCCCTCAAATTTTTGCATGTGTACGCTTGTGCATGTGATGGAGCCAGCAGGATGTTGACAGCAGAGCTAATTTATGCTGGGCCTGACCCTGGGGAGTACCCAGCTGCCCGTGAGATCCAAAGCCTGTTGGGCCGCCAAGCTCATTGCGAGGGTTTCCCCTGGAGGACCCAACAGTGATTAAAACACAGACGACTTAATTAAATTAGCCATAATCCGATCAAGAGAAGAGGCTAATGAAGCAGCACACTTTTTGTTTTGAAGTTGAGCTGGCGGCGATAAGTGTGTGCTGTGCTCGGCGCAGATTCCGGCAGATTCCTTTTTTGTCTGAAATCCACTGATCGGCCAACATATTTCACCTGCCAGCCTGCTGAAAGTAGATCTGATTTGTACATGGTCTCATGCGCCCTGTTAATGAACAGTGCATTGAAATATGGGCGACAGGCGTTGCTGATGATGCAGCCATTGTGAGCTATTACCATGACTCTTTAGAATCACTCACCCCGAGTCCTTTACAAGAGGTGGGGATGAGTACTTCATCATCAGCAGACAGCACCGGTAAGGTTTTCATCAATCTGCTCCAATGATTTTCCTTTTGGCTCACTGTTTGTCCCCCCCGACACACCAGTGGGCTCCCTTTGAATGAGGAGTCATAGTCCCCCTTAGTGATTGTAGTCAAGGTCACAGCAACAAACACCGCCAGAAGCATCTGACTGAAAGCTCAAGTAGGGGCGGTGAACGCTCAGTTTTTTTAAAACTATGTTGTTTTTGGCAGTTGATTTATATGACAACCTCAAAATGCAAACTTTTGAAAATACCACACTTGCAAGTTCAATTTCATTCACCATGGTGCAGTTCTCAGATCTGTAAAACTTGACCTGACACACTTTGCTGATGTGGGATGGCTTGTGGGATGACAATAGGCCCATGAATTTTGAAATAGGGCTGCAGCTATTGAATATTTTCGTTGAATAGTCGGATGTTCGAAAAAAAACAACAAATCTTGCTTGAAGATACAGAAGACAACCCCCCACCCGCCCCCACATTTCCATATGACAATGACAAATGGCAAAATTTGTCATTGTTAGATAATCAACATTTTATACTTAAATTTAAACTGTGCATCACAACACACTACAGAAACTTCTCCTAATCCTAAAAATATCAAATTCTACTTTGTATGCATTTTCCCACCTCCCCGAGTACCCATTTTTGTTCAAAGTTACATCACAGTAAAAAAGTAAAAAATAAAAATACAATTGTTGACTCATGGCCTACATGTATCTTACAACATATTCTCTCATTTTTACAAATCCATTGTGTTATCTGTACAAGGGGTTCTCTATTTATGACCGATGTGGCAAATTTATCTCATTTCAAGGGTCTGAATCGAAGCACAGATGCAACATAAGAAGGCACAACTTATTTTTTTTGTTTGCTTGTTTTAATTTCATGGTCTATAAGTGTTTTTTTTCTGGATTGTGACTTTACTACTGTATTAGAATAACTTACATAGTGATATGTGTACCGGTAGTTACGTTCAGGTGACTGTACGTCACTGGAACAGGAACGGAACACTAAACCACAAAGCATTGCATAAGACATTGCAAAAACTCCCCAAACTTTAAAAAAAAACAATTTTTACTAGTCTGGTGTAATGTAACATACCTTAATGCCCTAAAGCCTTGATACGCTGCTCGGTGATGTGAGAAAATGCAAGCAGGCCCATTTAGTGCATTTTAGCTCCTTTACAAGACTGTTTAAAAACGGGTGTAGACCCTTTGAATTATTCATGTAATGGAGGCTCACTTTAATCCTCGTAATTATCATTCTATTCTTTCATCTAAGGCCTGAAGTTTTTCTCCAAAGTGTAATCTTTAGAAGGCAATCAATGTGCATGGATGAAAATACAGCCCCCCCCTCCCCCATTCAAACGAATGGAATGGGTTAAGCAGGAGCATTACCTACAACTAGAAGCAATTCCATAGGGTGGTGACAAATGAAACCTTGACTGAAGGGAGTTTTTCAATTTGGAGTGACTTAATGTAGAACATGGCCTTTATGCATATTAATGAACATCAGTGTAGATAGATAGATAGATAGATAGATAGATAGATAGATAGATAGATAGATAGATAGATAGATAGATAGATAGATAGATAGATAGATAGATAGATAGGCAGATAGATAGAGGCACAACATGTTCAAAGTTGCTGATGCATACAAGTGAGTGAGTCTTCCTGGACACAACTAATGTGTGGTGTAAGAGTGCTGTTGTCAAGGAACCTAAATGATTTATGGTGTCATGCACATGGATATCAATCATTGACTGTTAAACAGAAGAATTGGAGTGGAGCCAAGTGTCATTTTTGGCTTTTTCTTGATGTCATGTTTTGACGTGTTTCGACTTTTCCTCTCTCCAGCGGCAGAACCAATG
This sequence comes from Hippocampus mohnikei, assembly GCA_026261675.1. Classification (NCBI taxonomy): domain Eukaryota; kingdom Metazoa; phylum Chordata; class Actinopteri; order Syngnathiformes; family Syngnathidae; genus Hippocampus; species Hippocampus mohnikei. The sequence goes on from JAKGUB010000521.1 coordinate 8,579,564, forward strand.
GTGCCCTTGGTGAGACCCTGGTGGACAGACATGGACTTTATAGTGCTGGGAATAGTGGGCTGTGCCTCGGCACTCTTCCTTCTCTCAGCCATCATCATTTGCTACAAGGCCATCAAGAGGTCAGTTGTCCCCTGTACATAAAAAAAAAAAATGCTGTCCTATTTTGCTGTTCAAATGAAGTAGAGCGCATACCTCTGACATAGTAAAAGGCGCCGGGAAATTCACAATCACATTGTGGCAAGCAGCAGCAATGAGGAAGTCAAGCCAATGAATGTAGAGTATTGGGAACCCACTCACAACAGCTAATTCAATCACAAAAAAGCTGGTACACCGAGATTGTTTAATCTTGGAAATGGACAAAAAAAAAATACACAAGCAAAAGAGGGAAAAAACATGATGCGTCAACAAAGTAATTCATCCATCCATTTTTTGATCCGCTTTATCCTCACAAGGGTTGCGGGGGGTGCTGGAGCCTATCCCAGCCGTCTTCGGGCAGTAGGCGGGGGACACGCTGAACCAGTTGCCAGCCAATCGCAGGGCACACAGAGACGAACAACCATCCGCGCTCACACTCACACCTTGGGACAATTTTAGAGTGTTCCATTAACCTGCCATGCATGTTATTGGAATGTGGGAGGAAACCAGAGTACCCGGAGAAAACCCACATAGGCACGGGGAGAACATGCAAACTCCACACAGGGAGGCCGCAGCCGGAATCGAACGCTGCACCTCTGCACTGTGAGGTCAACGCGCTAACCACTTGATCACCGGGCCGCCGACAAAATAATTGTCTTCTAAATCTGACATACCACAGAGAAGTGTGTTGTTAACAAGTGATGACGACAAATGATTAAATAAAACTGTCAGGTTTCTAAAATGAGGTTTCAAAATCGTGGAAAGTCAAGCCAACTCAAGATCGTGAGCACCAATCCAACTTGAAGGCACTCGACATGATGTGCCATTTGACATGTGGGCGAAACGTGTTGTGTCATGTGACGGTTGATGCGAGGGTTCCGTATTGACTGATGGGCCACGCAGAGGTTGAATCACAGAATGGGCTGTAAAATGTCTCAGAGTGATGATTTCCAAACAGACTGCCTGACTATGTGATACCTTACCGTACACTGTTGGTTTTTATTTGCATAAGTGCATCTCACATCGGCAGAGAGGAATCCCACGTGGGTGCTGGTGCGACGGGAAATGTTTCCCCCCGTTTGGCTTATTAGAGGAAAGGCTGCGCGCAGCTTTGGCCCCAAGCGAAAGCTAGACCCATTTTTGTGTGCCATTCAATGTCACACATGCACTCTGAATTACACGTTCATGTCGGCAGACATTTAATAAAGACATACACACACCAGTTCCCCTTGCGTGCGAACGAGCATCCATAAACATCTTGACATATTTACACGCCCGTGTGAAAGTAACTCCACATGCGTATGCTAAATCACAGAGTTGTTTTATGAACCCGTGATGAATCCACATAATTATATTTGATATTTATTGAACTATATTAAGCCACCCTCACCAGAACTCCATTTCTCCTTTCTCCAAACAACAAATAGGCAAAGCCAGGCAGCGGAAATAATGGGTGGTTGGCTCAGGAATTCATTATGGCAATTTTCCAGCCCCCCCTACCTCTGTGTAGCCAGGGGCTTTTTAAACACAGTAGCGGCAGGAAAGTGTTGTTGCAATAAACCCAAGTCATTATTTATGAATTAATTTGCGCAGTCATTCAGTTGCAGGCCACATCTTTTATACATGCAAGCAGGTCATGTCCTGAAGCCCCCGTGAGCACCAGACTGCTTGCAGACTTCAGTGCCACGCCACTTAAAACCAGGTCCAGTCAGAGCTCATTACGCATTCATTTGTGCAATCGGCGTGCAATCGAAGGATAAATGGGCTTCCTTTCGTATTTGTCATGCCTGCCCTAATCACTTAAAAGTCAAGAGAGAATAAATGACGATGAAAAGGAACGATTACATATTCTATGGCAAGGACAGCCAAGAAAATAATTCAGAATCTCAAGCAACGTTCATAAAAAATGTGAAAGACACCGCACACAACTAGGAAAGTCAGCAAGTGTGTGCTTACTGCACTTACAGTGTGTGGCATATTCGAGATGACCAACACAGCATGACACCCGCAACAATATCTCCACCAACAATCGCGAGTCTCCGCTCCCGAACCAGATGTTTTTGCAGTAACAGGTCATCGACACTGCCCAAAAATACAAAGAAAGAGTAGTACTAGTAGTCAATCGAGAAGAAGAAATAGAAGAAGCTGGAGATCCACAAATACCTGCTCCAACGTTAAACGGAGGTTTTCAACTGGGTCGTTCAATCAAAGGGTCGTTTTCAGATGTAGCTAGGCTAGATGTTAGCTTCTCCGTTCACGACATTTCGGTTGCAAACTCTTCTTGTTCATTGTCATTGTGGTGAATGAGATGTGTCTGCCATTACAACAGAATCCATGGCTGGGCCCGATTTTAGTGTTGATGACACACAAGGATTTGTGTGTTGCGTTGTTTTACAGCCATTTTTCGATTGGGGAGGGAAAAGTCATGCTTAAAACAAAACAAGTATTGTATGCACAAAAAATGGAAAGCTGTATTGTATTGTATTCTCTTTTAGCATCGTACCATCTAGTGGATGCATAGTGCAACCGCAGCCACTTTTGTAGCTTCTATTCTATGTGCCCGTATAATGCAGCATGCCTTATACATAGGCCATTCATTGAAGCTGTGTTATATAATCTGAAGCGCCTTTTGGTGCTGAAAAGTAAGTATATGGTGTAATTCATTATTTTTTCCACCCTAAATGACAGTTTTTACTTTCTTTTTTGATGAACTCATTGTAAAATTGAAAATGGTGAACAATTCCCACTCCGACAATCAACAGACAGCAGTGCATCGAGCTTCGTCTTCCACTAAAATGTATCACGCGAAAGGGTACCAAAGAGTGGGGCGAATTGCAAGCACTACTGTTGAACAAATAAAATTCAAATGAATTCCATCTTGAGACTTGTTTTCAATGTCTTCATTCTCCAAATTTTCAAATTACAATTCCATTTTTTGTCCATCTTCCGTTCAAAAAATGATGCTGGTGAAACAGTGCTTTTAGTCAATAGCAATAACTGCGAAAGGGGTAGTCGGAGAGCAATGAACCGCATCCAATATATATCACGTTCTTCCATGCCTTCTTTGCTTCAGGCTTTCCTCAAATAAAATCATCTAGATGAGGTCCAAGGCCAGACAGCTGAGGAGGTGAGGGCCAAGCTCTGCAGGCCACAACCCTATTGGCTTTTTCTTATTTATTTATTTTTTAATAATATTTGTCTGTCACTCATCTGCCACAGGCAAAAGGTCCTGGCAGAAAGAAAAAAAAATGAAGAAAAAACAAAACACGTCTCCGCTATTCTATTCTACTGAGAGTACACAGCAGCGGCAACAGCAGGGAGGCTGATGTGTGCAAGCGTAAAGAAGAGAATCAGACACATGCTGCCTCTCAGTGTTGCCGTGGCATCCCAAGCAAAAGACATGAAGCGGCTTCTGTCTCCCGGCTGTCCGCCAACCCAGAAAGCCAAAATAAACAAAGCTCAGCCCGACGTGCTAATGGAGCGAGATGCTTTTTTCTAATCACTTAGCGCTCCGGGAGGCTTGTCTAAAAGCGGATATTACTCCACAGCTGCTCCCGACTGATTCAAGGGCAATGCAGTACAGCCAAGGAAACTTGTTAAATCTTAAGCAAGAGGGCTTCTCATGTAATATTTCATCATTTGGCCTCTCATTTTGAAAACTCGCATTTCCTGACCGATACCTACAGAGCACTCTGCAGTGTTGTGAACCAACGAATGTTACTGTAGTTTCCAGATGGAAACAGCGCGTATGACATGTCCTAATTTCATTACGCGACCCGTAGCCCAAACTTCAAACGGGACTGTGCGCCGCGATTGCACAGCTTTCCTATAAAATATTCATCTAACACGTGAAGTGTTGTGTTGCCACCTGCCACATGTCAACAGCTTGCCATCTATTATTGAAACCCTGTGTACACGTCCAAGAAAGCTCAGCCCTGTCCAGTGTCCTCAAGCGACACGGTCAGTGGTTGTTAACAGTGGACGCATGCACCTTGCAACAGTTGCATCTCAATAAATTGGAATTATCATAAAAACATCATTTTGATGTAAAATGTATAAATTATCTGTAATACAGATTCATTAAACACAATGGAACCCCGCCCCCACACAAATACTCCCAATGTTGTGGTAAATGCTGCTGCCTTATGACTAAATAGCACGGGTTCGATTCCCAGCCTGCGGCCCACTGCTGGTCCCATTGCCATACAAAAAAGTGGGTCGCAACATCAGGAAGGGCATCTGCTGTAAAAACTGTGACAAACAAGCAGGTGACTCTCTGGAGAACGCTCAAGGGACAAGCTGAAAGTCGCAACGTCTTCAGAAGCCAAATTCCCACTTAGTTTCTATCTGAAGATGACTTTTGATTGTTTCTTGCGCGTGATTTGAAATGAGTTAGATGCTGAATTGGGATTTTCATTCACTCCTAGCTAAAATCATCAAAATCATACAAAAAAATACATCATACATCCATTATAGTCTAATTCTGTCATATATCTGTATCATTCGTGGCTTTCACTTTTTGAAGTGAAGTCATGAAATGATTTCCACGATATTCTAAATTATCTAAATCTAAAGTGGTGAATCTTTTGCGGGGGTGGTTTCATACAGTACATGAGTATGGCTGCTCCTCACTCAGTTTTCAAACTAGGCAAATCCCCAAACTGCCTGTTTGGTCCCCTTGAGGAAACCATCAGAACACCGCAGCTCCCACACGCGCGCTGATCCTCTCCCACACAACATAATGTGATTCTCCCTTCGTGCTTGGACTATTACATCTCTTAGGCTTTCCCAGGGTCCTGCGGGGACACTGCGACTGGCATCTGCCCCAATAAAATATACGTCATGACTATTTCTTTGTTTACAACCAAGCCATTAACCAAAAACAGCACCGCCAACAATCTCAAAATCTTTTTCGTCAAGTGTGTTGCTTATGTACACTACATTTGGTTATCTGGTAATTCACAACTTGTAAGCCTTAAATTAGCCAAGTAATATTTACTAATGGGCGGCCCGGTGGACCAGCGGTTAGCGCGTCGACCTCACAGTGCAGCGGTACCGGGTTCAATTCCAGCTCCGGCCTCCCTGTGTGGAGTTTGCATGTTCTCCCCAGGCCCGTGTGGGTTTTCTCCGGGTATTCCGGTTTCCTCCCACATTCTAAAAACATGCATGGCAGGCTGATTGGACACTCTGAATTGTCCCTAGGTGTGAGTGTGAGTGCGGATGGTTGTTCGTCTCTGTGTGCCCTGCGATTGGCTGGCAACCGATTCAGGGTGTCCCCCGCCTTCTGCCCGTAGACAGCTGGGATAGGCTCCAGCACCCCCCACGACCCTTGTGAGGATAAAGCCGATCGGAAAATGTATTGATGGATGGATGGATATTTACAAATATCCGCTGACGGGAGCGACCATTCGTGAAAATTTCAGCAAATCCTGATGGCTAACACGCCGCAGATCATCACAATACAAGAAAATTATCTATGATACGACTGTAACTGAAAAAGCCAATTCAGACCTCTTGCTTGCATAATCTGCTTTTTTCCCTGATAATATCAACATTTAAAATGTAGTTTGGTGAAAACGACAATCCAGATAGCATTTTAATGCTATCTGGATTGTCACCAAAATGTGAACATTTTCTTCTTTGGTCCATTCCACCCGCAACTCATTTTTCATTTTTTGGGGAAATCTAATCCAAAAAGCCCAGGAACTCACACACCACCAACACATGAACTAATGACTAGAGTCATGGCGACACAATTGTTGACAGCAACTTTGTCCGGGGGATGAAAGTACTCTCTTGGACTATAGACAGCCGAGCAGGAATCTTGAGGAGTTGTGCCGTGTATGAGTGGCGGAACGCTGTGACAGCCCAGACAGCACCGAGTGACATAACGGTTTAACAGGTGTGACAAAATCACAGTCACGTTGGAAAAACGGGGGCAACCTGAAAACGAGGGCTGACGAATCAACTCGACAGCGGGAGAGCGTTCAAACAGAGTGAGCGTGTGCAGGAGGAAAAGTCTTGGCAAAGCAACGCAGAAATGCGCTACTCATCTAACCTGAGAGGACACCGTGGCACGCGATTGAAATGAGACGAAAGTGTTCGGGATTTTTTTCCCCCTCCGGGATATGTTGTCTCGTGTGCATGCGTTTGATTATATATTAGATTAGATGACTGCGGCGTCATTGTAAAACATACGACAACAAATTTCTGTGCATCTGAAAACCAGACCTGTGAAATAGACAAGAAGAATTTAGATCAAAGTATGTCTCATGTTCTGATTGACAAAGTACACAGAGGACATACAAACGCAGTCCAAAGCAGGGTTGGAAGAGGCACACCCTCCACTCCAGTTTGATTCTGGAAAAGACACCAAGGTCCACATATTCCCACACTGCCAGGCCACAGTCCATCTTCAAATAATAATCGGGTGCACGTTGGGCCCGGACTGGTCTGAGAAGAAGCGGTCAAAGTTGGAGCGACCAGTCGTTGCTTTTGAAAGACAAGATGTCGCTCAGGGCTCCTCTGCGTTGGAGAGGACACTGTAAGCTGCGGAGCGGGACAATGACTGTACTAACTGTATTCACATGTGGTCTCTTGACTTACATAAGCCAGGCGAGCTGAGGGGGTGCGCTGCACAAGGCACAGTACACTGGACAAATATAATAAGCACAAAGGCATACGAGAGTGCATGAAAGGAGCGTTCGTTGAATAATCCCAGCCTTCAATTCGTCCCGTCTTTAGTTTTGCACCAGGAGGTACTTTCACATATGGATGGATGTTATTCCCAGCTCGTTTCGACAGCCGCACGCATACTCATTACGTAGGGGAGAGATTGCATCGATAGCGGTCGCAGGAGGTAATTGCCTTATCGTCTGCGTCGCAATGCATCTTTCTCTTCCTGCAAATGTGACCTTTGAACACAGGCCTTATTAGAAAGGATCGACGAGACAGAGAAAATCAAATCAACATCTCGAATAACTCAAAAGTCCCTTTTTAAAATGTTTTTAAATGGCATGGCCTTTTGTTGCCATGGTGCGCAATGTGGAATGATGACCACTGGCACGGTGGCAACACTCCATTTCATCTCTGGAGTTTATCATCGCTTCCGCGACCTCGACCCGCTCTGCCTCCCGGGCCACGGCCGTGCCGTAGTTTGATGTCTCTTGTGTTTTACTTAACCCTTTCGGGGGGCCAGCGGTTACTAGAGTGGACAGCTTATCATGTTATCAGGTTACAGGCTGCATGAAAGGGTTAAATTGTGTACCCTTTTGTGCTTCTACCCGAAGCCCATAGCAGCAACATATTTTAAGGCAAATCAATGAATAAAGAAATGGAACGTATTTTCTGTCAAGCGGTGAAGATAGAAATGGGGTGCCTCCTCTCCACCGCTGGACAGAAAAAAAGTGTTTACAACTGTTATCACAGTTTCTTATTCTTAGCCAATCATTAGCTGTTAATTTGACATTTTTTAAAAATGCTGTTCTACCATTAGTAATTTACACCAATCCATAGTTTGAACGGCATAGGAAATGAATGAACGGAAGGATTTTATTTATTTATTTTTAAAACCGGACATTTATTGAGGCCATTGGTGGTTAAATTGTATTTATCTTGTATCAGGTGCTCACTGTTTTTGTTTTTTTGTTGTTGTTGTTGTTAGGAAACCGCTACGTAAGGAAGAGAACGGGACAAGTCGCGGGGAATACGCTATGAGCATCCGCACCAAGAAGGCCATGGGTACAAACAACACTGTGGTATAGACTTAACTCCAGCTCGGAACAGGAAGTGACAGCATTCGTCATCTTTCAGGCCCACCCCCTTTTCCTCAGTGACCCCCTTCTCACCCAGAATGCAACGGAGTTGCAGGAAACCCCTCCTTCTTCTGGTCGGACCGAAGGCACCAGTGAGCTGAAGAAAAGGTGGAAGGAAATGCCATGAAGGCAAGCGAGGATGAAAGGCCCTACCCCACCCCTGCCAGCCACCCCCCGCCCCACGATGTGTGTTGTTGAAAAGCATCCCAGCAGGCTGAGCACTTGCTCTTAGTAAGAGCAAGTGTTGCTGACAGGCTGCTGACTGTTGGCCAGTCTGCTGCACATCCAGACCTCACGCGTGCGATAGAAGCGCAGACAATAGAGCGGCCCCGCGGCGCCATCACACACGATAAATAACGTGCATGCACTTTTTACAGAGAATGCTTTTTTTTTTTTTTTTTTAAGAATATATGCTCCATTTTTGGTTCTGCATTTTGGAGACAGATGCCTTGCAGGGGCATGAGCTGACTGTCACTCCTGACTCTGAGGCGTGCATTCATGACTATGCAATTTAAAGAAATCCATACTTTGAAGAAAAAAAAAAAAGAGAAAAAGAGGTGGCAACGTCAACACGTTCTCAAGATTCACTGTAATATACTTTAGTCATTTATCTATTTATTTTCTCTATTTATTTTTCTACCAAAAAAAAAAAAGATGATATTGTACAGTCCTCAGCATTTGTTTTTGGGATTTTTTTTTAAAGTGACTTATTTATACACAATTTTATTTGGCCACAGAATGCTGTTGACGGTGTCGTGGACACAATGATGCAGAAAACGGCATCGCTCGTTCGTATCTGCGTGTTTGTTGAGATTTCGTGTTTCGTCTCAATGTCACGGTGTGCTTTCTCTATTGCATCACACGCTAGCCCACTGTTGATTTTGTAAAAGTCAACTCAGTGCACGATCTTCCTTCCAAGGGCAGTGGAGCCTCTAAGGTGCAACGCAATCCGTTCTGCAACAGTAAGTCAACTCTCTGTAAGTCATTTGTCATTGGAAAGGATTTAAAAATAGAAATGTTATCTTCCACAGTGAAACTGTTGCCATCATAAGAACCGCACTGGCCATGTTTCCAGTAACTAGTCATTTGAACCCTTTCAGGGACAGAGAACTATGAACACTCCCAAATTGCAGTCGGTTTTGACACAAACCATTTAGGCTCCTTCCAGAAAGTAAATTAGAAAAAAAAATGGAATACCCGACTAGAACAGCTGAACTTTATTTGGTGGTAATCTTAATCGCTTGCTGACTCCCACTTAACATGAGTTTAAATGCGTTTGGTTAATCTAGAGCGCACCCAAATTCCCAGTTATAAAAGATCGTGTGTACTTGTGCCACCAAATTGTGAAAATAAGTTGTCTTGAGTTGCACACGGTGCAACTGAAATTCCGAATGACTATTCGAGTTAAGGACGTTTGACTTTAGAGGTTCCACTGTCGCCAAAGTGTTGTGTGTGTGGATTCGACAATCTTCCATGTTTCCAAGTGTGTCACCAAGGACTCATCACCCATCACCATAGAAACCAGGGGGCTGACCTTGTCACTGGTGAGAGACAGGACGCTTGGCCAATAGTCAGGGATCAGGTTGCGTCCGTGTGTGTTGTCACAAGCATCCTCCAACATGCCCTCTGGAAGAACACAATCGAGCTGGACACGAGCATCAACTCAATGCTGCTCTGCACTTTTCGTGTTTCCTTCTAATTCAACGTGTGTGTGTGTGTGTGTGTGTGTGTGTGTGTGTGTGTGTGTGTGTGTGTGTGAAGACTGCCCATCAAGGCTTTCGGTTGAGTCTAGTTATCGGCTAATCTGTTGAAAACAAGAAGCTTGCTTTCAGACACGCACAGGTAGGAGCCATGTACCATGTACTTCGCTGTTATGTGAGAGATGTGACGGATGCATGAATGTAAATATCGCTATTTAAATATCTGCCTTCTGGACTGTTAATTCATGCACAGGAACACGCGTTTCTACATACGTCAAAGGAAATTAACGTGCTACCATTTAGAGTTGTAAATGTCGTCATGTTGATGGAACAAGCCATTTATGTACAAATGGCAATCGATACTCCAAACACACACACACATATGTATACTGTATACACACACACACACACACACACACACACACACACTTTACGCATACAACAAAACAGAAAGAACCATGTGCATACGTTGATATCCTTGCTGACTTTTGTAAATAAAAGTGTACAGAACAAAAGCGTTACCTTTCATTTTATTTAAAGGACATTGATGAACGTTGCCTAAAGGAGGGAGGGCGGGGGGAAGGGTTAAAAAGGAGGTGTTATATTTAGCCTGTGCCTGGTCTGCTCTGTGTGGTGCAGGTCTGGAGCTGGGCCGCTCCCCTGTGGTGGGGAGGAGCGGGGTGGGGGCTTGTGCTAAGTCTGTCTCACTCACTGCATCTTTAATGAAGTGCCATCAGCAGACCTTTTACCGCTTGCTATGTCACAAAGCAGCAAATGTGCAGGTCACATATAAATATAATCTAGCTAATGAGAATCGTGAGCGCTGTATCAACAATTCTGCTTACATACAAGACTATAGCACATTTCTTGTTTATAATAGGCTACAGCCCCCCCCCCAAATAGTCCTCACGATGCCACTGATAAAGCATAATTTCAGATATCACTCTCATGTCTGATCAGGTGTGCTTAATGGTGTGGCTGCATACATGGACCGTGTAATGCCGGCTCAGAGGAACACTGGAGAGTCAATGAATTCCAACGTGAATGAGGCACCGTAGACTACTTTCACAGCCGTGCCTGCTGTAGATGTGCCGCTTGATGCTAACGCCGATGGACACTGTGAGCAATTTAAACATTCATGCATTGTCCAGCCCGGCCCGTGTGGCTTTTGCTGTCATAAAAACAAAGTGACAGCACTGGGCGGGGATACCAGAGATTGTCACTTTCTCAACAATCTTTACCAGGAATGATCATCCGCAGTACACAAAGGATGTTTTGGTTTTTATGGCACATGAGCAGAGATGGAAAAAGTAGGGAGAGTGGGGACAGTTGTAACACGGGTCAGTTTTAACACGTGCAGGAACAAGTTAGGAATCACCTTGCACATGCTTCGTTTCGTCCTTCGTCCATATGATTCATTTCTTAGTGTATTTTAAGTCTTAGATGTTGTAGAACCACAGCAATTTTATTTAAAATAGTTATTTTTTTAAACGCTTTCTATATCTTTAGGCATTATCACGGAGTTTACTTCACAATGTTACATTTCACCCCAAGGTATTTTACAAATGTACGGAGCCCTTAAGGTGACATGGAAGGAAAAAAAAAGACTTTCCTACCTACATTCCCTCGCAGAGATTGCAAAAGAACATCAAGGTGTTCTGGATGGCTGAGCGCAACAGCTGAGCAGCAGAATATGGCAGTTAAAGTACCCTAACTGACAAACTGGCAACTGGAGGTCTCTTCAGACTGGCCTGAACGCTGCAGAGGAGAGTGTGGCTGACGAGGTGAAGACTGGCAGGTGTGCAGGTGGGACAGGTGTAATGATTGGGGAGAGGGAGGGGCCACACATTGGAACACTGAGGTCAGACACAATGAATGGATTCTAACGTAAAGCTGCGGCTATCACAAGAGTGAAAAGACCTAAAAGTGGCAGCCCCTCTGAGTACTTTTTTATATCAATTATTTGCAGATATAAGTTAAACAACAGCCAATAAAGAAGATATGTACGATTGAAGTATCACAGAAAGCTTTGACATCTCAAACTTCCCATTCATGAAAACTCTACCATCACAGAAACAAAGTATTTGTACTTTGTCACTTTTCCACCACTGTACATGAGTGTGTTTATGTGCAAGAGTTCTGACATTCACAATCTTTGAAGAGCCACTTGCACCATGTCTGCCCAACAGGCCTTTGGTCAGTGTTAATTACCACTGACTGCCACAACTGTCCTCCAGGAGGCCATCAGACAGGTGAGTCAGGGTGGGGAAAAAGCTGCATACCTGTAGGGCGCTGATTACATAAGTCGCTCCTATTGCGTGTGTGTGTGTGTGTGTGTGTGTGTGTGTGTGTGTGTGTGTGTGTGTGTGTGTGTGTGTGAGAGAGAGAGAGAGAGAGAAAGAGAGAGCGCTTCTTTCGGAAAAGAGACCTTGAGGTCAAATAATCACACCGGTGTGGAAGTGGCTGACAGATGCAACCCTGGCGCAAGGCGACTTGATTAAACCATGCGCGCGCGCACACACATACACACACACATACACACACACAACCCAGCATCACTTTTGTCCGGCCTCCCGCAGGAGGAGAGCGTTGATGAGCCAAGACTGGAGGTTGATGACAAGGAGGTCACTGCGAGTCTGATTCAGCCAGCCTCACGGTTCACCCGGGTTGAGTGCGTGAGCGTGCATGTGTGTGAGTTCATTAGTCACATTGTGTGACTCATTTGGCTCACACCTCTCATCACAGGTCCACATTTGCACGCACAAATAAAAAAACTAAAATCCCCCCCCCCCAAAAAAAAGCAACACACATCCAATGTTGCCGTGCTCCCACTCTTACATTTCAATGAGCAAATTAGATTAATGTAAAATCTTGATAATGAAATCCCAAACGAGATGAATGTGCCCTGCTGTCATGACATCTGTCATCCTCGGGGCTAATGCAGTTAGACCTCGCAACAATGCTCCATCACAACAAACCACATTAGGCCCAAGGTAATTGTGTTTGCTTGGTTTAAGTCTGCTATGAGGAGGAAGGGGAGGCCTCCACTTTGGGCTAGGGTGCCGCTGGTACAGGGTGTGGTGGAGGGGAAATCTCTAACCAAAATAGGCTTGTTTAACTCTAAGCTCTGGCTCCCTCTTATCGAGTTAGGAAGCTGCTCCCGCAACTCACGCGGCCCCCTGATGGATCCGAGTCGTGATGGCGAGAGGCGGCGTGACGGACGCTCTGACAAGAATCGGAGACGGCGAGCTGGCTAAATGGGTGTCATGTCATTTTCCCGGAGAGGTCCAGTCTCTGGTCCGCAACCGTAAACAAGGCGGGCTGATTTAATCGTGCTGCCATTCGCATTATGGTAAAATGGACATTTGGAATATGAACGGAGACGTGAAAGGGAAGTAAATGTCACATTTGAATATAGGCAATGACAAGGTGTCTTATATTTTTAAAAAAGAACTTTTATTGTCCGGTCGAAAACACATTTGCATTCAGAGCACAACAAAGCTAAATAGAAATCTTCTGCAAGTGCGCCGTTAACAGTATAGCACAGATCTACTGTACATATTATACTAAAGGCAGTTCAACCCAGGTGATCGAGCATCCTTTTTGGTTCTTCACAACGGGGTTGCAGAAAGTCGGTTACATGGGGTAGAACTGCGAGGCGGCCTCAGATGACTGGATCTCCACCTGAGCCATCTTGAACTGAGTGCACTGCAGCCACTTGCGCAGCGCAAAGGCTGGCGCTCCCGGCGTCTGACCTTGCAGACACTGGTGGTTCACGCGGTTCTGGATGGCCTGGAGACGCAGCTGCAGACCTGCCGACAGGTGCTGATGGGGGGGCGGAAGGGAGGGCGGTTAACAATTTGCTTGGATTCTTTTATATTTACGTGGCATTTACAGGGTTTACCTTGAGGTTGGACTGTATCATGGGTAGCCACATTGGAATAAGCTGAAGGAAAGAATAAAGAGTGAGGAATGATGTTGTCGCTTGTTGCTAACGGGGGGTCATCTATTTGCCCAGCTTTGTTTGTATATTAGCAGGATACAGTCAGCCCCCGTTTACGTCGCAGACCAAATCCACAATATTCATTAAAAAAAAATAGTTTTACCTACGGGTTCATTAATCCTCAAACCAGTATCGATGCCGCTGTTACCTTGAATCTGTACTGTACTTATACTAAATGCACCGATACTATGACACAAATACCACTTACTGGATAGCTTCTGCCCCAGTGTAGTAGGAGTCATGACAGTCATGTGAAGATGATTTCAGCTTTTGATTTAAAAGATATGATTGCATCAAACAGAACCGATTCCAAACGTTCCACTTTAAAATACATATCGAGATACGGATCAAATCGCCTTTAATTGGAGAGTTCTCTTTGAAGGAAAGGCCATGTTTACAGTCCTGACAAGTTACGTCACATGTGTGTAAAATGACAACAAGAATTACACCCTCACAAAATCCCCTTTAAAATTGAACCGTATCTCACCCCATGTATTTTATTCAAGTCATTTTTGAGTTGACACACAGACGTAACGTGGCATCCGTATTCCGTCTATTTGATCCAACGTCAAAGTGGCAACATTTCTTGCAAACCTTGACAAAGATGGTCGAGTTGCACTCCTGCAGCGCTTCCATCAGGCTAATAACATGAAGGCACACCATCTCGACCATCTGAAAAAACAATGAAGCAAAGTTCACCATCGCCCCTATGTCATATTTTCGCACTCTTTAAGAGCACATTTTGTACTTGATGGGCCAATGAAAGGGGGAGGCCAAGCACTCACCACCTTATTGTGCGCCATAAGCTGCAGAATGCTGGGTGTCACACGACTCCAGAACTCCAGGCCTGTGAGAATGGCGCCGGAAGAAAACTCTGTCTGGTTCTGGTTCTGCAAAGTGGGAGCGGCGGCGGCCTGCTCGCAGTAGATGGTCCACAGCTGGGCAAACATGAAGGCGTGGAACAAAGAGCACATGTGCAGCACGGACGTCTGCGTAGGAAGTGAAAAAGCATCCCGTGAATCAAAGCGAGGCGTCGTCATTTGAACGGCTGCGGTGATTCCTGACGTACCTTCGACTGCTCGGGAAAGCCGATCAGGATGACAATAAGATGGTCCGCGATGTGGGAGCCAGCATCCAAAGGGATGGGCATACAGGAAGTGGAGCCCTGATGCAGGGTGCAATGTGTGAGCGAGCCAAGGAGGAGCCAAGACAGCTGACGCACGTGGGAGACGCATTCGATGAATTCCTTTGGACTGCACAGGAACAATGACATTCATGTCAGCATTCAATAAATGCTATTTTTCACAAACCGAGTAACTCACGCGTCGCCTAAAACGGCTTGTAACTGCGTATGAATGTCAGAAGTCGCCATCAAAGGACTGCTTTTGTCTAAATGGAGCTCCTCAACTCACCTCAAAATTGTTTCCTTGGCATCAATCAATGCTTAGTTGTGAGTAGCAAAGTGTGGTAAGTGGTTAGTGCACCTGCCTCACACAAAAATTGGTCCTCAAATGGCGAGCACAGCATGTCCCTTGTGAGTCTCACCCTTGCTGCATGGTGGAGGGAGGATGGTAAAGCCAGGGAAGATAACGGACCACGGCTTTGTTGTCACGGTGATTGCCTTTGCTGATCTCCATGGCGGCCACTTGAGCCAAGCCCACTTTAAGGTTTCCTCCAAAAGTGTCCTCGTGCAGCGGCTGGCAGCAAGCCTTCATGTGACTCTGGATGACAACATTGAAAGCGGGCAACAGTGTAACCTCTGCCAAGAAGAGTGGACTAAAGTGCTCTTGCAATGCAAAAGAAGACTCACCTTGAGTTTGGTTAGCGTGTGCATGTCCGCAATGAAATCCAGGAGCTCACTTATGTATTGTCTCATGCATTCCATTGCGGCTGTTGTGCACTGTTAAGGCACAGATTTTATTTTTAGGCTGCCTTTGACTCCAGTTGCTGATTCTAATAAGGTTCTTAGTCAAATCTTACCCCAGGCAATGTAGCGATCATGTGCTTTTGGATGATGGTGGATTCCGCCAGTCGTGTGCCGATATCCGCACAAATGAACTGGCAAAAAATATCACACGCATCGCATTTTTGAGATTTTGAACATGCATGTCGGCGTGGCGATCTTATTTTTGCTGCGCTTTTTTTTTTTACCTGGACCAGCAGTAACAAGTTTGTGTCAGGCAGCGGGGATTTGAACTTGAGAGCTTGAAGCAGCTCCAGCACCACAATGCGCGACATGTAGAACTTATCTCGCTCCTGGATGTGAGGAGATAAGAGAAGGGAGTAAATGTACCGATGCAGCAAGACTGCCTTTTTCTATTATCGCTCTCCCTTACTCATGCTGCGAGGAGAGCATAAACTCACGAGGCTGAATAGAGGAGGAAGGACAGGCGGCGAGAGGGTGGGAGGGAGCCGGAGAATAGACAGACAATAGTGAGGCTGAGGAGTAGATTTAGGCCAGTCCAGATCTCTCCTCCCTGAGTCCCAGGCAGCTCAGATGAGGCTGTCAGGCTGCCTTCTCCCTCCCCGAGGACAGGCTGCTCTCTTTGTTCATCCCTTCCACACAAAGCCCAGCTGCCTGTTTACAAACCACACTGTCATCTCCTGGCTTCCCACTTTTGCCTCCCTTTCTCTGCGCCATCATTTTTGCTTATGTCGGTCCGCATGCGCCCAAGGAATGCAAAGCCAGTCCAGGCGTGCCTCACTTTGAAGGGGACACGCCCAAGTAGTCAGGTGTAAAGAAAAATAAAAAAATGGATACCCTAAGACAAATTTCAAACGCCGTGAAAAAATAAGCAGCAGGTTGAGATTGTGGTTTCCCCCCGACAACTTTCACCCGCATTCCCAGAACACACATTAGGTTCACTGATTACTCAAAATTGTCCATAATGTGAGCGTGAAGTTTTATTTGTCCGTACGTGTCCTGCAATTGGCTGGCAACCAGTTCAGAGTGGACCCCATCTCTTGCTAGAGTAGGCTCCAACTCACCCGAATGAGGTCAAGCGCTGTTGAAAACGCATGGATGGATATAAATAAATACTAAATATACATCAGCATGTTGCATACGGTGTTGAAGCACTTTTTGCTTTTTGACCTCTGTCCAAATGTCAGACTGCGTCCAACAGTGAGGGAACTTCTCTTGCACGGCCCTCTTCAGTTTACCCAACGGTGTCCATTTTTATTTTTTAGGTCTAAACTCTCGTCTGCATCATTTATTCAGCATGACAAAGAGAACAAGCAACACACCCAAAAGTAAAAGACGGAAAGATTCATAATTCCTCTTATGAGCCTATCAGGGCTACTATTTTAATGCACCTACTGTGTTAACCATCTCCAGTGCATGTGTGGCTCCTGCGAAGCCACACTTGAACTCCCTGAATGAAGTTTTAAAGAAGCATGTCACCTTCAGTAAATAGAAACCCGCTAGGCTCACTTGCAGCACCATCCACTGATGCATGCCATGGCACCCCCCACCCCCCCAAAAAGCTCAATTTATAACTTTAACCCTTTCATGCACCCTGTAACCCGATAACATGATAAGCTGTCCACTGTTAGTAACCGCTGTCCCCGAAAGGGATAAAACCTGATCTGCAAAGACAGGCAAGATGGGTTGAGAACCCTTCCCAGAAACCACTTTAAAAGAAAAACTGCACAGGAACAAGTTCCAAGAGTAATTGTTGATAGTGACTTTGGGTTTTGAAAAGCGGATATTGTACGGTGAAGAATTGAAGCGAGGGTAGAGAATCAATACTGCAGGAGACATAAAACATGCCCCGTTGACAGCGGCAGACGACTGAGGATCCTCCGGGGCCAAACGCTGTGGCTGCACCTCACCTCAAAAGCCGCCACAGACCCACAGCCCCTACAGCAAACCAACTCATCATGTTAATCAATACCGGCTGATTGCCTACTTAATCATGTGAGATGCACGGCTACATTTCTGGCTGTCTGGGGAGTCAGGGAAGTAGCGCAGCACCAAAAGAATGATGACCAAAAGGACTGCGAAACAACACAACTCAACATTTTTAGCAGTGCTAATTTGTTTAAAAGGTTTAAACAAGGTTGCGGCAAAAAAAAACCCTTGCATTGTGTCATCAGAAATAAACAATGGGGGATTATTGGACTGTTTCTTCCAGCGCCCTTTTGGAGAAATGAACACCAACAGAATAAATCAATCATCGCAAATAAGTGATCCCACGCAGTTGCAGAAAAGCAACAGAAACCCAAACATGGCCTCAGTTGTTTTGCTGTGCTTCAAGAGTCACTGATACAAATGACTCCGATTGGGCCAATATCAATAAGATAGAAGACAAGAAGCTGATTCTTTCAGGGAAATAAAGAACAGAAGAGGGCGGAAAGTCCCAAAGTGGCTCGCTTAGAAATGTAAACTGTGAATACAACCAAGAGTGACGTACCTTGTTGAATGCTTTGTAGCAGAGTCCACAAAGCTCCACTAAGTAGGAAAGGCTGAAGATGCCGTACTGGATGACAAAGCTCAGCAGCTTGGAGAAAGGCTCCAGAAGGCTCTGTGGGACACAGGAGGTTAGATGTTAAAGGCCAGGATTTGTATAAATTAGCTTCCCCCAAATCTTCTCTGGGCTTACCCGAGTTGCATTTGTCGCTGGAATTTTCAGAAGGCAAATTATAATCCTCAAACTGGAATCCATGGGGCACTGAGGCACAGACAGATTGAAAAAGTTTGAAGAAGAAGACTTTTCAAAGTACAAAAGTTGGTGCAGCTATTTCGTCACGGCGTCCAATCATAACACCGGATCGAATTCATGTGGGGATAAAATGATGAGTGACACTTTAATTTGACCTCCAAGGTCAAAAGCGGCGTAGTCACATCAATTACAATCTCGAGACTCAGTCCTATTGAACCTGACAAGGGCACTGCTCCATGCTTTCTCCCGAGCCATAATCACATCAAAGCATATCAGGCGCAGGCTAAGTGAGCGCTGGCGTGGAGGGCTACCTTCAGAGGAAGCACAGAGGGCAGTTTAGTGAGGAAGGTCTGGAATTGGTTGCAGATGGTGGTCCACAGGTTGCTCGGGGAGTCCATGGGGAGGGCCTCCATGAAGGTAGCAATGTTGTCCAGGCAGTGCAGCATAGTGCCTCCTGCTGGCAGACTCTTCTTGTTGTTCAACCCCTGCAGGGGGAGGGCACAGAGGCCGAAAAGCACAACTGTGTTATATAATGGCATTCTATAAGCGGTGGAGATTTCCATTTAACTGATCATTCACTTCTGATCAATCACAACGCTCACGACTGCGGCAGCGGATTTAGGACGCCGAAGCACAGATCAATGGTCACGCGGGTCACACGCCTCACTGGGCTTTTATTTGTGACATTTATTTAGCCCGGCAATCGCAATCAACTGGTGCAGTTGTGAAGGGTAATGAGGCACGGTCTCTTTGAACGCCGAAGAAATGTTGTTTGAAAGGGGCTTCTGTCGCCTCAATGGAACCAAAAGGGGCGTCCAGTACTGTGACAAGAGCTCCCCCTGCTGGCGAAAAGACGAATGAGGAGAACGCTCACCTCCAGCAGCATATTGAGCGCAGCAACAGAACTCAGCTCATTAAAATCTATCAGCGATGAGGCGAGCGTCCGAAGAAAACTTCCATCTGCAGAGAAAAAGCGACAAACGGACCTTTTAGTTTTGGGAGGGGGTCGAACCTTTAAGGTTTCGATTGAATTGGAAGTGTGAGGACTTGACCCTTAATGTTGCTTTGGAAGAGTTGTGGGAAGATGCCATTTGGGGCTAGCTGGTGGAACATGCAGCGGAGGAACTGCTTAGCGACACCTGCGACATTCCCTGGGATCAACATGCTGCAAAGCACAAGGAGAAGGACTATGTTGGCCACGTGAATTATTACAACTCGTCATCTAGAAGAAAATGTGGATATCTCTGAACGGCAGTGTGACAGCTTCGTGTCAAACCTCTCAGCTTGTCCAGAAAAATTAGCACTGGAAGCCAGCCTGAAAGAAGTCAAAGCAGTGGATTAGGCTCCGGGAATGAATCATGCATGCGTCCTGACGGTTAGTTATGAAACGTCATCTAAGTGCCCGTGTGGATGTAGGTTGCAGGGAGGGGGGTGCTCTACCTGCCCACAGACTGCATGATGTCCAAGAGCATAGGAGCAGCCAGATCAGGGCTAAGGTGGATGAACATGGAAAGTACCACCACCGCTAGGCCCAGAGTCTCTTCGTCGTATTCTTCCAACACAGCCGCACAGTCCCGACACCTAAAATGTCACATAGAACGTGGCTGATTCTGCCTCCATGATCCTTTCCATACACTAATAATGATAATTATGATGATTTTTTTTCAAAACATTATTCATGATTCTAACTTTCACAAATCCCCACATATCTCAGAAATAACACCATTTATTTTGCTGCCTGCTATCATGTGAATTCAAAATGGCTGCCTCATCCTGGCACTTCAGCTAACAGATCCCTTCCTTTCTTGCAAAATAGAAACAATTATTACCGTATGAATGATAACAACTTTCGATATTTGAACATCTCATAGCAGTAAAATGATTAGATTTTCAAAATAAAATTCAACGGGGTATGTCTTTACCGTTATTTTTGTCTGCTGTCAAGCACGGGAAGCTGAAAATGAATTCATTCACCTGTCAGACATTAAGGTCGGCTGCTCGTCAATGAATTCTTCAGGCGCGGGGACGAACATGCTCACTGTGCTCGGTGCAGAGAGCAAACTGGTCTTTGTTGGACCTACAGTACAAGAAAATATGTTCTTTATAGAAAAAAATAGAAAGCTATTGGGGTAAGGCAAAAAAAAAAAAAGAATGAACGAATGACCTGTGTCCCAGGTGCTGATGTTGTGCGGCGCACTGGACTGATGCTCCAGCTGCCTCTTCATCAGTTGGCTCATGGTCAGTGCGCCCAGAGAACCTCGCTTCACCTGACGGTACTGAGCTGAAGGTCACACAACAACAAACATACTCAGGTTCGCATCGCTGTTAAAGTATCGGTGCGTGTGGTGATTTGGAAAATGGAGGTTTTGAGGGTGACAAAACAGATGGGTGAATTCACGTAACTATGACATCACACCGTTTATCCACTGTGCTTATTACTGCAGAGCTAGTTTAGTTTCTAAATCGAGGTAAGTCGTGTTTTAAGAATCCTACCGGATACTGACGAGCGGTGGCTCGTTTCGGGCATTGCGACTTCAAGTGTTGGCGCTGAGGAAGATTCTCGCGGCTTTTCCAAAGTAGACAGTGCTTGGTTATCTGCATGGTGACACAAACTCTCAGCTAACGTCATTAGCTTCATGCTAACCACGCTACCATTGCCCCAAACGAAACTAAAGCGGGTTTTGTATGGTTCTCACTCACCTGTGTCTGTGACCTGCTCGTTGCCAAGCTTATCAAAAGTGTTGAACGAGATGTCCAGGTACTCTCTCTGGATGGCGCTCACGGCGATCTTCCTCTGCTTGCGCTGTCGAGGAACGATCTGAATTTTAAACTCGGCCTCGTCATTGTCATCGCCGTCGTGCGGTTTGAGTTCTCCGTCTGCTTCATCGCCCATGTCGTCATCGTCCTCGTCGTCGCCGTACTCTTCCTCGTCGTTGCTTCTCTCCGGTGAAGACAGAGGTTCTGCTTGATCTTCCGGGATGTCCAAGAAGATGGTCCTGCCGGAGGGGCTCGAGCCCTTGGCCTCCTCGAGTGCGCCGTGCGCCTCGTCCACCGAGTGGTCTGGCACATGGGGCGTCTTCCTCAGCAGGTCCCTCTTCTGCTTCAGGGTCATGATGGGGCTGTCGTGGCAGATGTTCCCCATTCGGTCAGGTAGGTCCAAAGAACTTGAAGGAGTCAGATGCATTTCCCCGGTCAGATGTTCTGTGATCTTCTTGTCACCGGAGCAGTCCTCCACACTGACCTGCACCACAGGGGACAGCCGCAATGTGTTACTACTCGCGGGGGAAGCCAGAACCTTTGGACTTCCATTGAACTTTGATCCTGTAATGGTATTGAGGTCAAAGTCCTCGTCACTCTCAACGATCCTGAGCGGAGGCAAGGGTTCAAACACTAAGGAGTCGCTGTCGGACATGGAGAGCAGGGAGTGTTTCTCCGGTATGGAGGTGCAGTCAGAGGAGAGGTCAATGAGGTCTTGGTCCTCCTTTCCCGCAGCTGACCCCCCAGTAGAGCCGTGATCCCGCATGTCCTCAAAGGTCTCCATGCAGCTGAGGCGCACCTCGGGGATGACGGGTTTGGAGATGTCGGACTGCCCGCCTCGAGAGCCCCGCCTGTCCGCTGCATCGTTGCCCTCCACTCGAACCCAAGAGCCATCGGACGATCCTTTGCCGTGACGCCTGGTGTGGGCGGCAGTCGACGGAGGTAGGACAACAGGGGGCGCCTGTAGGTCGCAGCGGTCGATGCAGGATTTGCGTCGATGTTCATCGAGGTTGAAGAGGATAGAGTCAGTATTGGAGATGTCCAGAGACTTCTGCTTGTTCATGGCCTGCAGACGCTTCTTCCTGGTGCTCTCCTCCCTCACGCAGTGCAGGATGCTGTCCTGAAGTGCACTGGCTTCCCGGTATTCGGACAGCTCAATTTCGCCTGACGTGAGTAAAGAGCACTGATGAGACATCCGGGAAACAAAATACCGGACGTCATCAGGGAGCAGAAATGTTTCCCACTCTTACTTTTCTTTGCGTTCAGCTCAACTGGTTGGTATTTCACAGACTTGCTCCCACCAATTCTCTTCAGGCGAGCAAAGAAGGTTTGTGACTCCTTGTTCGCGGCTCCGGTGGGTGTGTCATGAACATCTGACTCATCAAACACACTATCTTCTTCTGAAATACAGTAAAGAAATGTCGAATGAAGAGCAATCATGAGCCGACTGGTCCATAGTGCTGAAAATTGTCTACAAAGCTTTTAGGAAGCTCTATTTTGAATCATGCGTTTCTTTAACCTTTTCATGCACCCTGTAACCTGATAATATGATAACCTGTCCACTGTCGTAACCGCTGTCCCTGAAAGGGTTAACCTCAACTTTTACTTCTATCTCGATTGCATCGGCCCTCCCACATTCACATACACACATACGTATACTTCATATGTTGAATATTTTTAAGGTTCCAGAAGGGGAGCCATTCCATCATTGATTTTGCAAGTGACAAATTCTTGTGCCTTCATCTTTATGATTCCATCAAAAATAATGGATGAGTCCATCCATCCGTCCATCCATTTTCCGATCCGCTTTATCCTCACAAGGGTCGTGGGGTGTGCTGGAGCCTATCTCAGCTGTCTTCGGGTGGGACACCCTCAACCGGTTGCCAGCCAATCGCAGGGCACACAGAGACGAACAACCATCCGCGCTCACACCTACGGACAATTTGGAGTGTTCAATTAGCCTGCCATGCATGTTTTTGGAACGTGAGAGGAAACCCGAGTACTCGGAGAGAACCCACGCAGGCACAGGGAGAACAAGCATACTCCACACAGGAAGGCGGAAGCCGCGATCTAACCCACAACCTCTGCACTGTGAGGTCGACGCGCTAACCACTTAAGCATCGGGGCGCAATGTATAAAAGTCTGCATTTAAATTTTAGGACCTATAGTCAATGGTACTTATTAAGGTCCGCGCTCAAGATGAACATTTTCACCTTTTTCCTTTTCACTGTAGCGGCTCATGTTGGAGTTGTCACTGTAGAGGGGGCCAGCAGTGGCGTGGGGACGGCAGCTGTGATACTGAGCGTTCAGGGTGTTGATGGTAATGTAGATCAGATGGAGGACAACTTTGCTGCCATCCATTTCTCTGTAAGGATACTGAAATATGACACATAGTTATATTACACCTACACCACCTAACAGTGATGGGAATATGTTACATAGGCAATTTTTTTGTTTGTCAGTTCACAAAGTTAGTGTAGCAATGTGAACGCATTGTTTCGATAGTGTGTACAATGATTTATTTATTTTTTCTTTTCGGTACGGGGACTATGCAAGTTAATATAGAGAAACGGTACAGGAAAGAGTTGTGAAAATAAAGTTATACAAAAATATTGTATATAATGGACAAGAAAGATTCAGTTTTACTTGAGTCCTGAAGAATCCTTTCAGAATTTGTACTTTTTTAACTTGGATTTCTTAGGTAGTCTACTTTTACCGGGGTAATTTTTATTCAATCAAGACCAGCACTTAAGTACTGCATCTAAGGCATTTTGCCTCCTCGGCAATCTGATGACCGCTGCAGTGAAATATAGTGTCTAGAAATCCTAAACCGTGAAAGTGTACCGGTACCTTATACAGAATGACCAGCAGGGCTTTGAGCCACATCTGTCTGATGTGTGGCCTCAGGGCCCAAAGTGAGCATCGGGGCGGCTGCTGGAAATAGTGTCTTAGCTGAGGACACGTGCAGTACTTTAAGACCTGAACCACCAGGGGGAGCAGCTGCTTCCCTAAACTGATGTTATAGTCCATGACCTGAAAGAAGTGACATTGGAACCTTCAGCCTACATGGCACACACTTTTCTATTCAAGAAAAAGCACACGCACATTAATAAGTGATCATTTATCATAAAAGTCAGTCACCTGTGCAATACCGGCAATGAAAGCATTAAAGCATGTCGAGGTGCGCATCTTCTGAGGCGCAATCATGAAGCAGCCCTCCTGCTGGTCGTAACCCAGCAACACATACAGGTGACGCTTCACCGTGTTGAAGGCCTTGGCGCTGCCAATGTCTGCCTCGGCACTGCTCTTGTCTTTGGCCATGAATTTCATGAGTACCATGATGAGCTGGTGAACAGTCTGATGGTCGATGCCAGCGTCCTCTGGGAGCAGGTCTCGGATGATGCTGTCGTCTTCAGAAGACAGCATCTGGCCTGCATGAGAGACTGAGGTAGTTGGAGTGTTGGGGCAAATGTGCTGTCGGGTATTGGGGATTGAGCGGAGTACACACATGGGCGAAATTGTTGGTAACCTACCGTTCATGAAATAAAAACAACACAGGAATAAAAGAAAGAAAAACATTGTCATGGTCCTGTTCTTGGGTTTCTCCAGTAGGTGGCAGTAGAAGGCTCCTCTTCCAGGGTGCACTCCTGCTGCCAATTGGATCATCATGACTGCCAAGATCCCATGTCTCTTGTCGGATTATTGACCTTGTTGCTGCTCTTGCTCAAGTGTTGTTTTCGAGCCTTCTCGATCTCATCGTTGACTCTTTTGCATCTAGTTCCTTGGTAGTAAGTATTTATGTTATTTTGTTTTTGATCTTGCTCTTGTTTTGTTTCGTACAAGTGGACTCTAGTTATTTCATCCGTATTCTCAGATGAACTATTTCCTTGCCTTTTGCAAGCGCTTTTTATTCATGTATTGTTTTTCCTGGTCCTTGTTGACCGGTGATTTCTGTTTATACTTTTTCGGTGCACTTTTGTTATTTAATAAATGTTTTGTGTCTACGTTTGTATGAATAGAAATGTAAATAAAATTAACCAATGAGAATCAGATATTGGTTTTGAATTGCGGTTCAATAGAATTATTTGAAAAAACAAACTCGTGACACAGGCTTGGACAAAAATGGTCGGACCCTTCACTTATTTGATGTTGCGCAACCTTTTGAGGTGATTTTCGTAACTTTCAATGATACTTCTGCATCGCTCAGCAGGTATTTTTGGCCCACTCTTCATGAGCAAACTGCTCCATTTGTCTCAGGTTTGGCGGGCGCTTTCTCCAGATGGCATGTTTCAGCTCCTTTCACGGATGTTCAATACGTTTTAAATCGGAGTTCCTAGAAGGTCATTTCAGAATAGTCCATTGATTTGCTGCCACTGTTGGGTGTTTTTAGCTGTACGTATCGGGTCATTACCTTGTGGGAAGACTAATGATTTGCGAACACTGGGCGGCACATTTCTCTCGAGAATACCTTGATAGTCTGGAGTTCCTTCATCCATTAACGGAGGGGTGCCAACACTTTTGTCTGTGCGTCGGGATGACACCTCCTCCTATATCACAATTTGGTACATTTTTTTTTTTCACAAATCTGTACTCTTAGTGAATCCACAATATGGGTGTTGTTTTCACAAATTACTGACCAATCTAAAGTGTTAGATGTTAATTAATATTCACGGTTGATTAAACATACCATTCTGGGCTCTCCTGAAAAGTGATGAGAAAGCTTTTCATTTCATGTATTGTACATATTAAGTGGAGGAGTAAAGTAGTTTCACATTTGGAGGTTTTACTTACCTGGCAGGACTTTCTCGATCATCTCACCAAGTGTTGGGGCAGAGTGCTCTTGCCTGGTAAGCCTGAGAGCTACAAACCAAATATGAAGAACCCAGATTAGTGGTGCGATTTTTTTTTACTTTACCATTCATGCCGTAGTTGGCTTTTATTTATTTATTTTTCTTTATTTGGCTGCTTGTGCTGCGCGTAATGTTGCTGCTGAATATTCATAAACTGTAATGTTTTCTTAGCAAATTAGGTGGGCTGGATTGCTAACATCACAGTCTCACAAATTCAGAGTGCACCAAGACATCTTGGGTTTAGTTCACCTTTGAGGAAAAAAAAATACACAAAAGATGGGATGTTCTAAGAAATGTTTAGGCCCGGATTAAGACTAAAATTGAGACCCTGGACTTTGCTTTGGAAACTACATTTTGTTGTTGTTGTGGTGCTGTGGTGGTCCCCCGCCTACTGCCCGGAGACAGCTGGGATAGGCTCCAGCACCCCCCGCCACCCTAGTGATGATCAAGCGGTTCGGAAGATGAATGAATGAATGAATGTGGTGCTGACATTTTTGTGGGTTATTGTCATGTGGTTATGTTATTGTCCTTGTCTCTTGTTGTATGTATTAATGTTGGTAACTAAAAAAAAAAAATGAGACCAATATAAATCACTGCAAAAATTTGCCACCTACAACCCATAACACTCAATCAAAATGTGAGCAATCCTTTTTGAGGGGGAAATGAAAATACATCCATCCATCCATCCATCTTCTACCGCTTATCCGGGGCCGGGTCGCGGGGGCAGCAGCTTAAGCAGGGAAGCCCAGACTTCCCTCTCCCCAGCTACTTCTTCCAGCTCTCCCCGGGGGATCCCGAGGCGTTCCCAGGCCAGCTGCGTGACATAGTCTTTCCAGCGTGTCCTGGGTCGTCCCCGGGGTCTCTTCCCGGTGGGACATGCCCGGAACACCTCACTAGGGAGGCGCTCAGGGGGCATCCGAATCAGATGCCCCAGCCACCTCATCTGGCTCCTCTCGATGTGGAGGAGAAGCGGCTCTACTTTGAGTCCCTCCCGGATGACCGAGCTTCTCACCTTATCTCTAAGGGATAGCCGGACACCCTGCGGAGAAAACTCATTTCGGCCGCTTGTATCCGGGATCTCGTTCTTTCGGTCACGACCCATAGCTCGTGACCATAGATGAGGTTGGGGCGTAGATCGACCGGTAAATTGAGAGCTTCGCCCTTTGGCTCAGCTCCTTCTTTACCACGACAGACCGATACAACGTCCGCATCACAGCAGACGCTGCACCGATCCGCCTGTCGATCTCTCGCTCCCTTCTGCCCTCACTCGTGAACAAGACCCCAAGATACTTAAACTCCTCCACTTGGGGCAAGATCTCCTCCCCGACCCTGGAGAGGGCACTCCACCCTTTTCCGACTGAGGACCATGGTTTCAGATTTGGAGGTGCTGATCCTCATCCCAACCGCTTCACACTCGGCTGCGAAACGCTCCAGTGAGAGCTGGAGAGACCCGCTTGAAGGAGCCAGCAGTACCACATCATCTGCAAAAGCAGAGAAGCAATACTGAGGCCACCAAAACGGACCCCTCAACGCTTCGGCTGCGCCTGAAATTCTGTCCATAAAGTTATGAACAGAATCGGCGACAAAGGGCAGCCTTGGCGTAGTCCAACCCTCACTGGAAACGATTCCGACTTACTGCCGGCAATGCAGACCAAACTCTGACATCGGTGGTATAGCGACCGAGCGGCCCGTAACAAGGGTTCGGTACCCCATACCCACGAAGCACCCCCACAGAACTCCCGAGGGACACGGTCAAACGCCTTCTCCAAATCCACAAAACACATGTAGACTGGTTGGGCGAATTCCCACATACCCTCGAGGACCCTGCTAAGGGTGTAGAGCTGGTCCACTGTTCCACGGCCGGGACGAAAACCACACTGCTCCTCCTCAATCCGAGGCTCGACTTCCTGACGGACCCTCCTCTCGAGCACCCCTGAATAGACCTTACCAGGAGGCTGAGGAGTGTGATCCCTCTGTAGTTGGAACACACCCTCCGGTCCCCCTTTTTAAAGAGGACCACCACCCCGGTCTGCCAATCCAGAGGCACTCTCCCGCTGACCACGCGATGTTGCAGGCGTGTCAACCAGGACAGCCCACAACATCCAGAGCCTTGAGGAACTCCGGGCGGATCTCATCCACCCCTGGGGCCTTGCCACCGAGGAGCTTTTTAACCACATCGGTGACTTCGACCACAGAGATAGGAGAGCCCACCTCAGAGTCCCCAGACTCTGCTTCCTCCAAGGAAGGCGTGCTGGTGGAGTTGAGGAGGTCTTCGAAGTACTCCGCCCACCGGCTCACAACGTCCCGAGTCGAGGTCAACAGCGCCCCATCCCCACTGTACACAGTGTTAGTGGTGCACTGTTTCCCCCTCCTGAGACGTCGGATGGTGGACCAGAATTTCCTCGAAGCCGTCCGGAAGTCGGCTTCCATGGCCTCACCGAACTCCTCCCATGTCCGAGTTTTTGCCTCGGCGACCACCGAAGCCGCATTCCGCTTGGCCAGTCGATACCCGTCAGCTGCCTCTGGGGTCCCACAGGCCATAAAGGCCTGATAGGACTCCTTCTTCAGCTTGACGGCATCCCTTACTGCTGGTGTCCACCAGCGAGTGCGAGATTGCCGCCACGACAGGCACCAACTACCTTACGGCCACAACTCAGATTGGCCGCCTCAACAATAGAGGCACGGAACGTGGTCCATTCGGACTCAATGTCCCCCGCCTCCCCCGGAACATGGGAAAAGCTCTGTCGGAGGTGGGAGTTGAAACTCCTTCTGACAGGGGATTCCGCCAGACGCTCCCAACAAACCCTCACAATACGTTTGGGTCTGCCAGGACGGACCGGCATCTTCCCCCACCATCGTAGCCCACTCACCACCAGGTGGTGATCAGTTGACAGCTCCGCCCCTCTCTTCACCCGAGTGTCCAAAACATGCGGCCGCAAATCCGATGATACAACCACAAAGTCAATCATCGAACTGCGGCCTAGGGTGTCCTGGTGCCAAGTGCACATATGGACACCCTTATGCTTGAACAAGGTGTTCGTTATGGACAATCCGTGACGAGCACAGAAGTCCAATAACAAAACACCACTCGAGTTCTGATCGGGGGCCGTTCCTCCCAATCACGCCCCTCCAGGTCTCACTGTCGTTGCCCACATGAGCATTGAAGTCCCCAGCAGAACGAGGGAGTCCCCAGCAGGAGTACTCTCTAGCACACCCTCCAAGGACTCCAAAAAGGGTGGGTATGCTGAACTGCTGTTGGGTGCGTATGCACAAACAACAGTCAGGACCCGTCCCCCCACCCGAAGGCGGAGGGAGGCTACCCTCTCGTCTACGGTGTGAACCCCAATGTACAGGCACTGAGCCGGGGGCAATGAGTATGCCCACACCTGCTCTGCGCCTCTCACCGTGGGCAACTCCAGAGTGGAATAGAGTCCAACCCCTCTCGAGAGAGCTGGTACAGAACCCAGGCTGTGTGTGGAGGTAAGTCCGACTATATCCAGTCGAAACTTTTCAACCTCACACACCAGCTCGGGCTCCTTCCTGTAAGAGAGGTGACATTCCATGTCCCCAGAGCTAGCTTCTGCAGCCGAGGATCGGACCGCCAGGGTCCCGCCTTTGGCTGCCGCCCAGCTCACATCGCACCCGACCCCTTTGGCCCCTCCCATGGGTGGTGAGCCCATGAGAAGGGGACCCACGTTGCCTCTTCGGGCTGAGCCCGGCCGGGCCCCATGGGTGCAGGCCCGGCCACCAGGCGCACGCCAACGAGCCCCACCCCAGGCCTGGCTCCAGAGGAGGCCCGGTGACCCACGTCCGGGCAAGGAAACTGGGTTCCATTTATTTTGTCCATCATAAGGGTTTTTGAGCCGTGCTTTGTCTGGTCCCTCACCTAAGACCTGTTTGCCATGGGTGACCCTGCCAGGGGCATAAAGCCCCAGGCAACTTAGCTCCTAGGATCATTGGGACGCACAAACCCCTCCACCACGGTAAGGTGACGGCTCACGGAGGGGAAATGAAAATACACCCCTGAAAAAATGTGGGTGCAAACGTGTACACAAGTTCTTATAATTGAGAACGTGGCTGCGTTCAAAAATGACCAATCACATTCCAAATTAACCTTGGTTCGATCAGACCAGATTTTTCTCCAGTGCATTTTCTCCAGTGCATTTAGGAACCTTTTGGCCGTGATTCCAAAAGGTATGTCTGGAGCAATCACCGCTTTGCTCAATACTAAATGAACACATGCAGGGTACAGTTGAGCGGAGGGGACTAAGTGACCAATCCACACTACTCACATTGTCGGTTGCACAGTGATTCGGGGAGTGAGAATGCCCGCTTGGACTCTGGCGGGCCGCCTTTCACGCTGTCACGCAGGGAGCGTACGCTCTTCTGCTGGTTCCTGGCAAAGCGCGCCCGTCGTATTTTCCACATTGCTGCATCGCTGAGGTTCGCCACATTGGTTCGCACGGCAGTGATGGCTGTCAAAAGACAAGTTATTAGGAATTTAGAATATAAATGGACTGTGATGTGGCTGTCGCAAGTAAAACGAAGGTTTGGGACTTTGGCTTTAGCATACTTGTAGGAAAAGGGAACTCCTTATTACAGTCCAGGTGCAACTGAGCCTCCAGTGATAATGTTTCAAAGCGGTTGACGAAGAACTCCCAGCTGAGAGCAGGTACGTCTTTCTTCAGGAAATGAAGCAAGAGTAGTTTGCTGAGGATGACGGGCCGATCCCTCACGACAGTGTCAAACTGGAAATCCAGGCAGAGGCACAGGCCCTGTGTAGCACAGCGCCAATAAGTGCAGGAACACAAAATGTTGCACAAATACAAAACTGAAATGAATTTCGAGTGACGTGGCCCCGTTCGTTTTTTTTTCTGCATGCATCACTAGAAAGGACGAGTTTTGAACACCCCTTATTGTGTCTTCAGGATAAAGAAAGGCTATTGCTGTGAGCTGAAGGCCTGTGTGAGGTGTTGACCTGCAGCGCTGGCCTCTTGATGGTGTCCAGCAGCAGTCTGGCTCGGGTGGCCACAGCCGGATTGACATCCTCCACCGAAGCCAAGAAGCAACAGAAGGCGTGCGCCAAAGAGTACTTGAGCAGGTGGTTTTTGGTCACCGCGCCGATGTCGAGGAAGCGGCACAGCACCGCAACCTTCTCCACTATGAGAATAGAAAGAACAAGAAAACAATTTCGTCATAGGAGGAGTATATTTATAATGAAGCTTGTCACGATAATGCGCTTGAATTTGCTGGAATATACCGTGTAGTGATCCATTTTGTACAGTACTCGTTCGCATTATAGCAGATAAACCATTCACGCTACCGTACAATACAGAATCTGAACCGTACAAATGTCCAGGAAGGAACTCCACACAATGAAAGATGAGATTTGAACCCTTCATCACAACTATGTGGCAGATGTACTGAATTCTAGGTAACCATACACATGAAAATAAAAACCAATCAAGCGGCAGGTTTTGGGACGCATTTGTTGAAGTGGCTTTCACCGCTGCACTACTCCAGAATGAACACTAGATGTCAGTGTTGGCATAATAACATTGACGTAGCGGCCGTAGCTTGTCGGCACGTCACACTTGAGGAAACGTGTTCGCTGAATCACAAGTAGTTGTTCCAACAAAAGATTAGTTGGGCTTTGGGAAGATTGAAATATCACATTCATGTTGACATTAATTTACATGTAAGCATATCTTAAACCCACTAGGCTGACAACACTTGGCTAAGAGATAAATTTGTTTACACGGCAATAAGGACGAATAAATCAACACAAGCCTGGATTGCCTGTCCATCAGAGGACATGTCACTGATTCTCTCAAGGTCAACTTGCAGCCAGGACATATCCCTGATTCTCTCAAGGTCAAACTTTCAGCCAATAACAAGGTGGTTAAAATAAATAAAAAAATCATATCAAGCCGTCAATTCTTATTTGCCGGGTGTTCGAGCTGCACTGTAACCATGACAACAAGGGAGGAGATGGTTAGCAGTGGTGTAAGACGTACGTCATAGAAAAGGAAAGGGGGTCTTGTTCAGATGGTTCACTCGTACACTTACAAATCACAGTTTTCGGACGTTAGGGCCATTATGATAACCGGTGTTTATACATCTACGGGCAAGAACATTTAATCAAATCCAAAACAAGAGCTGCAACGGAAAAAAAAATGCAGATGCGGAGAAGAAAACGTCTGTCATTTCACCTGCTTCAAATCGTATTTTCCAGTCTTTGCTGTTGAAGTTTGTGTTGATGAGGTTCCAGAAGATGTCCGCTCCGTGGGAGAGAGAGAGCGCGTGGAGGAGCTGAGGCACCGCCAGAGAGGCCAGCTGGCAAAACTCGGACTTCAACATCGACCACAGACTGAAACAAAAATAGAAACATGTGGCATTTATCATTCTTACTTTGTCAATGTGTTCGGAGCTGCGTGTGGGCTGGCGCTGATGTAAAGGTGGCATTTTGCACCTACCTTGGGATGAGCATTTTTTCCTGGATGTAGGCCAGAAACTGGGGGTGATCCTTACGGGCGAAGTACAAACACTCCCCGTGCAGACACAAGATCCTCAGACAGTTCAGCATGTTAAACAAGATGTCAGGCTCTTCAAACTTGAACATTTCCTGAAAAAAAAAAACAACCACCCCACCCCGACGAAGTAAACCACCAAAACCACAAATTCCTCAAGGCAATTTCTACCTGCACTTAACTTTACCTGTAGGATGGTGTATATAAGTTTCAAAGACACAGGAAGTTGCTGGTAGGAGAACCTCTTATCTGAGTTGTTCTTCAGAGCTGCAAAGAAAGAGAATCATTTTTCAATCCAATTATTCCAGCCCACCTGAATACAGTTCCTGCAACATGTGAAGTACTTTTAATGTACATAAATATTCAATAAAATAATCAAGCTGTTCAGAACTCAAGAAAACATTGTAGCTGCCTTGAAGTTAGCAGAAGAAGCCCCTTGATGAGTTAACGCCAACGCCATGACATCATGAATTCTCTGTTTAAGACCTTTGACGGTCTCATGTTGCTATCATGCGCGAACAGAGGTGTCTGTAGCATATTTATCCATCCATCCATCCATCCATCCATCTTCTGAACCGCTTGATCCTCACTAGGGTCGCGGGGGGTGCTGGAGCCTATCCCAGCTGTCTCCGGGCAGTAGGCGGGGGACACCCTGAATCGGTTGCCAGCCAATCGCAGGGCACACAGAGACGAACAACCATCCATGACCACATTCATACCTAGGGACAATTTAGTGTGCTCAATCAGCCTGCCATGCATGTCTTTGGAATGTGGGAGGAAACCGGAGCACCCGGAGAAAACCCACGCAAGCCCGGGGAGAACATGCAAACTCCACACAGGGAGGCCGGAGCTGGAATCGAACCCGGTACCTCTGCACTGTGAAGCCGACGTGCTAACCACTGGACTACCGGGCCGCCTATGTAGCATATTTAATATTTGAAAATAAATATTACACTATATACATTATTCCAGTAGGCAAGGCTAAATGTTGGCCTTCCGAAGATAAAACTGCCATCACTTCGGGAGCAGAGAGACTTCAGCTATTGTTTATTTAGCCACATCTGATGGGGATTTTTTTTTTTTGTGTGCACAGTTTGTCCTGTGACAGGATGCTAGATGGGGATGACACTTACGTGCAGTATCAGGAGAGTGGTTGTTGGGATTGTCAGTGTGTGCCACGCTTGGGTTGTCTTCTTCCTCACTTCCGTTCTCCGCTCCAAGGGAGAAATCTGGCTGAGGAAGCAATAATGTTTCCTCTAAACAATCTGTCGGTTCCTGCGGAGAAAATCGGTCACATGCTTCCCCATCAAGACAGAAGATGAGTCGGGGTGTTTGGGGACACGGCATGCTATTTAAAAGCTTTAGTCGCTAACACACAGGGTTCATTAAGATTCAGTGGAATAAAAATGCACGCTGCGTCTCACCACCAGGCGTATCTCTTCCCGGGGGGTCAGCCTTTCCAAAAGCTCGCAGCCCAGCTGGTAACAGAGGATGCTGGATTGGCAAAGGCTGCACTCCAGGGCCTTCTCATCCTTCTGGCAGGTGTGCGAGCCCCCCCACGGGGCTTGGAAGACATTGTTGATGATCCCTACAATATCTTTCCCCAGGCTGGTGTCTAAACCGAGCATCACACCGTCATCTTGCAGCTCCATCTGGGACGGCAAGCGGGGAGATGGCCGTTAAAAACACAGAAAAGGAAGCGGAGCACGACGCAGCAATCTCCAGATCCCACCTGTGAGCGTTGTTGGTATCGCTTTGTTGCACTTGTCACGGCTTGAGTGACAACTATATACGGCGCTCATTACACTTCTATGTACAATACATTTAAGAAGGTCACCTGTTTTAGTATGAGGTCAAACATGAGGATGAAACAGCCCAGGTTCATGTCGTCGTCGTCACAATCTAAATCCAAGGCACAATGGCCAGTGGCGTGGCCCAGGTTTTTAAACGGACTACACCGTAGCGGACTGCGGAACGGGCTCCTGAAAGGACTTGGGAACGGGCTGAGGGTGTTGTGCTGCCCGCGGCGCCCCGGATCTGACACCACACTCACCTACATGGACAGAACCCATCATAATACCATCATATATTCCTGTATGGTGAAAGCATTCAACGTGATCCTTGTACATTCCCCCCCAAAAAAAACACAACATAAAACCGGTAACATTTCGTTTTTGGCAATATTCCATCATCAACAAGTCATGCTAGCCATGTACAGGTAGGTGGATTGCAGCTTCTCTGCGCACGCATGTTGGTGAGCTGTTGGCATTTTTTTGGGCAGAAGAAGTGAAGTGTGGCTACATTTTACGAGCAGCTGCAAGACTTATATACGACGGCTCTAAAATACAGTATACTGTATTAACATTCAAACTGTTTCTTTAACCAATCAAATTTCAAATATAGCATTTTTTAATGAATAATCAGTAATCTCCATTGTGTATGATGTATTTCGTCAAATTAATTAATGATTATGTCTTTGACATGTTTTTAGGTCATAACGGATGACATATGGGGCACATCCATGCTGAAAATTTCAGAAAAGTACATACATTTAAAATGTTAATTCTCAGCCCTGGCATGTCAGTCAGACTGCAGACGGGAGAGTTACATCTATATCGCAAGTTAAGTTAAATGAAGCTCTTTCAGGAGTCTATATTTAGAATTTGGCAGTTCCCATGGCAACATCCAGTACATCTCGGCGAATGGGAGAAATCAAATCCAACAGCAGTTCGAAAGCGTTCAGTCTTGAGAAAACCCAGGCGTCCATGAATTGACCTTCGAGTGATGTAATGTAACATCAGAGCTGGACTTGTTTTAATGTTTTTACGAGAGTGCTGGGAATGATACAATGTTTACATAAATGCCTTAAAGTAAGTTCACTTTTTTTTTTTTCCTCCTCACCCTGCGAGCTCCAGTGTTGCTAGTCAGATCGGAGAAACGTGCCTTCCTCTGATTGGCCAGCTCCTTCAAAGAGTTCACGCCATCTGAGAACATCCCAATTAGCAACTGCAGAGGCACCACGATATCCAGCTCTGACAGCACCTAGGACCATTTAAAGGGACCTGTGAGTTCAAAGACCACTCGGACACCATGAAATAAAAACCGTCATATTGATTGATATTTCTATTTGAACAAAAAGAGTGTGACCATGTTTCAAGTTTTGTGTTTTGCTTGGTTGGTCTGTCTGCATTTACGCAACAATGACGATGCAAATGTGCTGCAAATCCTTTTTAACACTTTCTTTTTTTTTTTTAATAGTGGGACATGACATATAACAGTGGCGAACCACTACTTCTCTCTATGATCCGAATCTGACCTATTTACTAAATCTAAATTAATGCAGTCTCTCCCTCACAGTTGTGTCAGAAAACTTGAAAATGATCCACGATGGGAAGCTCTAAGTGCATATGGGATAGAAGCCCAAATCTCTCCTCTCTCTCTCTGTCTCATTCTGTGACCCAGATCCATATTCAGCAGGCTCCTGCCCAGACTTGACACTCTACGACAACCTGTTCAATTCACACGCGCTGTGGACAGAACCACGGGATGGTCAAAGGGAAGACAGCGTGAGTCTGTGTGTGGGTGTATGCGTACATGCAACCACAGCAGAGCCTGCTCTTGCACGGACGCCGGATAGCCGGAAAATCTGCAGCTGATGAAGCCAAACATTTCTTCCATGGAGAAGGGAAGGGGGCACAGCTCAATGTCAAACATCTTGCTGCATGAACAAGACAGAGGGGAAAAAATGTTGTGAATTCTCCAATCCAAAACCATGACATGTTCGACAGCTCAGCTTTGAACTAGAAAACAAGGTTGCGCGTATGCGAACATGATTAGGCACTATATTCTAATTTCAAAAGTGGTTTGGCAAATATATTCATTACATTTACTACCCAGCATTAGAAAGAGAACAAAAATATTAATACACTGCCCCACTTTAACTGAAGGGTGAAACTGGGACATCCATCCATCCATCCATCCATTTTCTGATCCGCTTATCCTCACGAGGGTCGCGGGGCTTGCTGGAGCCTATCCTAGCTGTCTTTGGGCAGTAGGCGGGGGACACCCTGAACTGATTCCCAGCCAATCGCAGGGCACACACAGACGAACAACTATCCGTGCTCACACTCACACCTAGGGACAATTTAGGGTGTTCCATTAACCTGCCACGCATGTTTTTGGAATGTTGGACCAAAGCAGAGTACCCGGAGAAAACCCACGCAGGCATGGGGAGAACATGAAAACGCCACACAGGAAGGCCAAAGCCAAAATGGAACCCTGCACCTCTGCACTGCGAGGTCGACACGCCTACCAGTCGACCACCGGGCCACCACTTAAACATTAGTTACTCAAATACTGTATGATACTTGAATGACGGTCATATTTACCTTAGGACTTCCCGGAACTCTTTGAGCTGCTGGTCGGGCACCTCTGTGCGGATGGCCTCCAGCCACTCAGGCATGAAACATTCCCAAAGTGGTTGGCTGATGACATTGTAAGGAATCAGGCACAGGATGCGGTTGAGACCCTCCTTCAGTTGGGTCACTGTGCTACAGGACTTGTCCCAATAACCTCCAACCTAAGAGCAATATACAATGCACAACCCAATGATTGACTGGTCACCAGCGTCTTCTGCCTCCAGCCTTGCTCTCTGTAGTTATCGTATTTTCTACACTATAAGGCGCTTTGGAGTATAAGGCACACTTTCAATGAATGGCCTATTTTAAAACTGTTTTCATTTGCATCCACTAGATGGAGCTATGCTAAAGGGCGTACAATAGATTACAGCTTTATTCATATAGAACTTTCACAACTGGTGAAGCTTTAAGTAAGCTCTTCACAGAACATTTCAAATAGTACGTCCAAGAAATCAGAATATTGATCCATATATAAGGTGCATCGGATTATAAGGCGCACTGTCGCCTTTTGAGAAAATTGGAATGCTTTTAGATACGCCATATCGTGCGGAAAATACGGTACGTTGGATTTTTGTAGATAAAAACTTTTCAACTTCCTTGTCATGTCTGCTTCCAGGTCCTAATTCCGCTCTTAAAAAATGATTTGCTAGTACGGTTCTGACTCAAATTTTCAAATACATATACCATCCAGGTAGGTTGAATACGAGCCACAGTGTCTTTGAGAAGCTTTGAGAAGTACAGGTGTCAAACCTTAAGCACAGGGTCCAAATGCAGCCTACCACATTATTTTAAGTGGCCTGCAAAGGCATATTATATGTGTCGAATTCAAGTTTCTTGCTAAAATACCTTTGAGATATTGCTAGAATTTGATTTGATCATAAGTGAGGGAATTCCCCTTTTAAAATGAATTAAAAATAGTTGCATTTTTTACTGGCTTCTGATTTCAAAACAAGTCACCCATTAATTTCTTTAATAAATGTGATAATATGAATCATCATACAGGTACATTGATTCATAGTTGTAATGGACCTGCAAGGGAAATCATAACCACAATGTGACCTTACCCTGGCAAACTCGACGGGTTTGGGCAGGAGACACATGACCATGACGTCAAATCGCACATCACACACCGTCTTTAGCCACTTGGTGACAAACTGTGGCTTTAGTTTCTCTACCAGGCTTCCCACCTCGTCGTCCATCATGTAGGCGGTAGAGTGAAACCACTGGAAGACCATACTGACCAGCCGGGCCAGACTCTCAGTGGGTGTGTTCTCATTGGGGGTACACAGGCTCACCTGTGCATGGAAGCGACGTTCAGAGAAGCAGAGCAATAAGCCACATGGTTGCGATAAGAACGTGCGTTTCCTTATCTCATGTTCCCTGTTATTGACAGACATGGCAACGGGCCTTCGGTACACACCAGGAACCAGATGCCAAATTGACTGAGGAGGCGCTGGTCGTGCTGGTCGTCCTCCTTGTTATCAAACTCGATGTTGTCCAGAGAGTGGTGCGAGGAAGACATGCCCATCTGCCGTCGCCTGTTCAGCTCAAACTCGCGTTGCTCTGCATGGATTTCAGCCTCTTTCAGCAAGCTGGAGAAATATGGAGGGATAGTAAAGGACACACTCCCTTGGTGCAACACACAAACACACATCAGATGGGACAGCAGGAATACCATCTGCGGACATCTAATTGAACATTAACATTATTATTGTGGTTGAAGTTTGCCGTGGGTGGAGAAATGCCCCATATCAGACTCAGCTGTTTCTTGAATGTTCTCAGTTACGACACTTGTGATTACCAAAACAGCTCACAGAATGACAAAGTGCTGATGTAAACCACGATCAACTACAACCGCAATAATTAACATAAAAGGAAAGCTTTAATAAGACAAAAAGCAATATTTGGTTATATTTCTAGTTATTCATCCAGCAAATAATAATAATAATAATAATAATAATAATAATAATAATAATAATAATAATAATAATAATAAAACACATCTTAGTATGAAGTTTATGATGATACTAGAGTAGCCTGTACTACCGGAGACAAATTCCTTGTGTGTTCTACAAACTTGGCCAATAAAGATGATTCAGAATCTGATGAGGCATTTTAGTTCTTCTTATTTTCTGATAGTAACAAATGATTATCTCTGTGAAGGCTGATTTGTTTGAGGCAGCTATTGTGCTGGGTTGTCAGTTTGCAGATGAACCTAACGTATTGTCCATCGAATGTTCAGTAAAATAGGAGTTATGCTAATCCTGATTTCACAAGTCTCCATCTTCATCTATAACCCAATTAACAGGATCACGGAGATGTGAATTCACCTTATAACAGCTTCCACGGTGCAAACTAGCTCCTCTGCCCCACACTCCCGGGTGTTGATCGGAGGAGGGGAAGTCTGGTACAGATGAGTCTCCGCCGCAGCCCCCACTTCGCTACTGTGGTGGTTGACATGGCAACGCTTGCAATAGCGGACAGGCCGGTTACCATGACGCCCACAGCAACCGGCCGAGAAGCAGGTGACCACAGCCCTCCTGACGTGAGAGCTACAGTTCTGAGAAGACGCGGGTCCAAGTCATAAAGGGGAAGACACTTGACGGTTTCTGATTCCTGATGTGACATTCATATCATGACAAGTCTCAAAATCACCGATGCATTTGCTGAGAAACATCCATCCCTCCACATCTGCTGGGATTTAAAAAAAAATCTTTTTGCGTCCCCACTGTCTCAGGCTTCTAAAAATAAAAAAGCATGGCACCAGGGAGCCATCCTAATCTGATCAGCCTCTAATCTATTGCCATTAGAGGGATGCAATGCAGCCGATCAAATTAACATATTTGTCCTCAGATGGTAACGGCCCTCATTCAATCACCCATCTTTCAGCAGTGCTGCACGCCTGATGTTGCATTTCTAAATGCTCACGATATTTTGAAAGATTTGGGACCGCTGGCGTGTTCACGATGGACAATATGACACGCAATGAGCGGAAGGAATGATGACTCAATTAATAATGAAAGCTCCGGTGTAAATCCAGGTGGGAGTTGAAAGGGCTTTCTGAGATGAGTGGAGCAAAGCCTGCTGCAAAGGAGGAGAGGATGTGGATGTGGATTAAATGTTCTGGACAAACTGGTTGGAGGCAGGCTGTTTCCATTGACAACGCAGGGTTGCAAAGCCTGACTGTTGACTAGAATCCTGGAGATCATCTCGCATTCAATATTCCGGTTGTCATTCGGGAGCAATCACTTTGTTTAAGCCCCATCAGCAAAATAAGATGCACCCATGTACTGAGTTACATGAATGCACTGTGAATTGGGGGAATACATTATCAGTGACTCCTCCTGCTCTACCTTATTGCACAATATACGGACCACATACAGTGACTTTAAGGCCAGAAGTCATTAAACCGTGACGCAAATTTGAATCTTAAGTTAATTTTCATTTGATGATTTGAAATCATGTGACTGGAAATGTCACCAGAAAAAGAAATCATAATTTTTTGTTTTTCTTTTTACATTTTGAAAATAATTCACATCCCTGAGGTTGAACGGGATACACTAACTTTTTCACCATTAAAAAGACCCTGATAAAGTCTATCATGATATAATTATAGGGCTCTATGTTTGTGGCAAGTCTGATGTGAAGCACGGTCTAATAAGCACAGTATTTTTTTAACACACACACACACAGCTCGACGCAGTTGGAAACGGGTGGTTTGCGCCGTTGTAGGCGTGAATAGATCAGCCGACTTGAAGCGGCTCCTTTCATTTCCTTTCAGATCAGCACACAAGAGGTGCACAGGATTAACATAGCAGAAGCAGAAACTGATTTGCTGGAGGTCTTGCTGGAAGTCGAAGCGCACAAAGTACATTTAGAAATTGTAAGCAAGCCTCCATGGATGGATTATTTTGATCCAAGGCGAACCGAGATCGCCGCTGTGAAGTGGGCACTCGGAGATCACCTTCGACGCGGATATGTGTGGGTGTGATACAACCCACACCCCAATAAATTCCAAATTGTGATCATTTATGTACATATAATTCAAATCTTCTTACCTTCTTTTGACAAATGGCAGATATTTCAGCTGCAAATCAAATTAAGAGTATTATTTACATCGCCAACAAGGGGGAAAAAATACATTCAGTGTATCTTTTAAAGTAGGGGTGTGAAACCTACAGACTGTGGGTCATATGCAGTCCTCGAGACCATTTGATCTGGTCTGTCAAGCGATTCTAAAAACACCTCAGAGCAACTGCATTTCAAAGCTGAAACGGCATTTCAACCCCAAATGCTTTTTTTTCTCTCATAAATTTAGTACGGTTTCCAATCAACTTCAAATTGTCGCAAATAGGAAAAGGGATTCCCACCCCTGTTTTAAAGGATCACGTGCGACAATTTCGCCATATTTATTGAAATCTTTAAAATGGGTGACAGACACTCCTATGTAGTTAAAACCAAGGTTAGGAATGCTCACCTTGGGGCAGAAGAACATCAACAAGCCATTCAGCGTGGTCTCTGAAAAGGTGGGAACAATGTATAAATTATGTTTTATTTACTGGCAACCCTCCTCCATATACGAGATAAGAAAATCAACCTTGGATAAAGAAAGAAATGATGGAAGGCAGGAAGGATGTCATTTCAAGAATGTTATGTCACTAAAGCAGAGGTGAGGATTGAGCAATGGAAACAAGGAAGTAGGGCTAGGTAATTTCCTTATTTCATTGCTCAGGATTATTTATTTATTTATTTATTTATCTATCTATCTATTTATTTATTTATTTATTTATTTATTTGTTTATGTCTATTTATTTATTTATTTGTTTATTTATTTATTTATTTATTTGTTTGTTTGTCGGTAGTTCTCACTGCTGTCCATTGCTTGCTAGTTTACAAAAGCACAGTCAGTGGTGCCATGTTAGGGTTACTTTTCCAACCCGTTTAGCAACATTTTTCAGTTTTAGTTTTTCTAGTTACTAGTCAAAAACCCTGGCCTCTTGAATAGAAGGATTTCTTATCAATACTTGATATATAAACATTCTTTGCTCAGATTGGAAGAATGTTCTCCTCAAATCAGCCTCTTCTGATTGGGTAAATCGACGATATAGCGGCATCTTTGTCGGTCATGTCGGGAATTCACCAGGTGTTGCATACCCGGCTATTCGCTGACTGCACTCCTCACATATGTAAAGAGGAGGCGGCTTGTCTCCCAGGGCAACAGAAAGCGTGGGATCTATACACATCTGCAAAAGAAAAAAATCATGTCAAATCATATATACTTGCCAATGCTATGTTAATAAACTATATGTAGGAGACTGTTTGTTATTCAATTGATTTTCTGTTTTGTTGCATTGTTTTCACTTTTCTGGGCGTTGCGTTTTTTCAACGTGTGCTATGTTAATAAACTATACACAATGTTATATTTTCTATGGGTGTCCCTCAAACAACCCAACAGTACACCACAACCAGTCTCTCCATGCCTCGCTATGAATGGCTCCCTGCATATGGCGCACTCTGCTCCCTTGCAACCTGTGCCTGGCAAAGAGTGCACTGTGAATTACTGTTCCGAGAACCTCCATCTCCAAGGGCTACGTGGGGTCACCGCTTCCAATTAAGCGCAGTCATCCCCTCCCCCCCAACAGCTCAAAGTAATTGAAATCCGTCTCCTGTCCCTGCTCCTGCTCACACTCTATTTGTCCATTTTGAGCATGGCTGCATGGAGGCAGACCAAGCAAATAAAAGAGAGCAACAAACAGCAGAGGCTGGTCTGTGTGCATCTGTGTGTGTGTGTGTGCGTGTGTGTGTGTAGTGATGTTATCATTACAGCTGCTTGGATGTTCACTGATTTATTTACCGCGGGGCTCACAAAAGCAAACATGCTGATGTGTGTGCTCGAACAATCTGCAGCATGCCACATGCACTCCCTGTAAAGTTCATGTGTGAATCTTGCAACACAGATCCGTTAACAACCATCAGACGCCCCCGCTCCCCCAAAACAACAACAACAACAACAACAAAAAACAGAGCAATAGAAACACATTTAAGGCACATCTTGACTTGGGTCACCTTGACAGCAGGTTTATTGATGGCGTTGTGGCACTCAATATGTTGACAGTGAATGGGGTTCCAGGCTGTTAGGAATAAATGGCAGTTGGCAAAATGGAG
The DNA here is from genome assembly GCA_026261675.1 of Hippocampus mohnikei. Lineage (NCBI taxonomy): Eukaryota > Metazoa > Chordata > Actinopteri > Syngnathiformes > Syngnathidae > Hippocampus > Hippocampus mohnikei. The sequence continues at coordinate 8,622,600 of JAKGUB010000521.1, forward strand.
AGCTTTGGTTAGTTCAAGGACATTTAGAGCCCGGAGGTGAAATCTAAAAAAGATCTGACCGGTGTACTGCAGCCCTCGGTATTCACTGATGGCTCCCGGTGGTTTCAGGTTGGGCCAGTAATGAAAGAGCATTTGCACTGCTGGAGGCTTGACTTGTGATGGGCCATAAGATATGACGTAAAGAAGGTCCTGCACACAATAAATATGTCAAGTATACAAGAGCTGTGGGGAAAACTCTCATCTAAAAAAATGATCCGAGTGGTGTTAAGAGAGCGATATTTTTATAATGGGGCATTAATATCTTTGTTGAGGCTTTGAATCCATTCCTAAAGCTACCGTCGTTTTAAGGAAAAGCTTAGTTTGCACATGTGCACAAGTGGCGCACATGCATGGTTTATTTTCCTCGACAAGAAAACACAATGTATTCAATACACACAACTATTTGATTATTAACTCTGGAATTTGGTACATAGTATTTTTTATTATTTTGTGTATCTGTAGGTGTATATATTTTAAACATAGATAATACTAAGTATTGTATTTTTTTGCTTTATACATGTGATACAGTAAAAAAAAAATTAACTGATGATCAAGACAATAAAGGAAGCTTTAAACTTCTATAAAAATGATTCAAACTGCAATTTAAGTCAAAATCAAATAAAGATACCTTCCACACTTCCTGTTTGTGCTTCATTAGACACTCCAGCAACTGACAGTGATAAACTGGGAAAGAGCAGAGGTAACAATCATTTCATGAATTCTTTTACATAAACTATATGGATAAAAGTATTGGAATATAACTTTTATGTTGAATCAATTCATCCACAGGTGCCAAACTGAAGGTCTGAGGTCCAGATCTGGCCCCCATCATTTTATGTGGCCCACAAAGGCAAATCCTGTGTCATTTCTTGCCAAAATATGAAAATTGCAAATTGTCTTCACATTTACTAACATTGAGATACTGCAAGAATTTTTTGTCTCAATCTCCCTTTAAAAATAAATGGAAAAAAAAACATTTCTACTGGATTCTGTACATGTGATAATATGAGGTATCATACATTTATATGAGTTGAAAGTCAAGGGCAGTAAACATGGCGGATTACCTGGATTTGTAGTGTACTGCATTGCTATCATTAGCATAGAGGAAGCAGACAGATTAACATACGCTGGGACTCCCCCCTCCCTCCGCGTGGATCCCACTGCATTTGAGAGGGGGGGAAAAAAGACTGTCAACTACTTGATTAACTTGATTTTGTGGTACAGTATTTGCTTTATTTTTGATATTTTGTAGATTTTTCCAGTCTCTAATGCATATCTAGGTGGAGTCCATTTCTACACTGTACTTCAAGGAACAAGCTACATTAATGTCAAAATTGTTGGACTCCAAATATAAGTGCATGTCCCCTTTCCATCAACGCCAAAAAGATAACTGTAGAGTTAAAGTGAAGGGTACAAACTAAACTTTCTACTCTTTCTGAGAGTAGAATAAGCCTTTTCGACCTCTATGCTTGATGTATATACACGCTTCATCGTAAGTCTCCCTGAGTATGCTTATATGTGGAGATATTGACTTCATGAGGGCATACTCACATATGGCCATGGGAAGGAAAGAGGTGCTGAGATACTCAATGATGTCTTTGTGGAGGAAAGGGGGAAATGTGGCTAAAGTGGAGATCATAGTATAGGGCAAAGTGCTGAGAATATCATCACTGAGAAAGGGCAGAAGGCAAGTTGTTGTGTAAAATATGGACTGGCCCAGATCTGATGAGAAAGAGGAGAGGCAAAAAAAAAAGACAAAGAGAGATACACAGACACTCATTCAATGAGCTGTACATACAGTACTCACATACTGGATGCAGCCACAGTGCTAAAAACCTTACATTACTACATTACATCAATTATCAGTACAGTCATGAAAAAAAGGACAATCGGAACGCGCGCTTTCTTGGAAAGCTGCTAAAAGTAAAGTTTGCACTCAGTAAAAGTGGAGCATTCTAGTCAAGGTGATGGGATTTCATGCTTTCTGGCTTTCTTTAACAGGGGTAAAATATTCATGAGGAAAAAAAAAAGAGCACCGACTACGAAACAAAAACTGGCAATCATTCCCTGGTATACTAACAATGTCAAACTTTGCCTGACAGTATGCATACGTTTTCCATTTAGCGTAATGTGCTTCCACATGAGCATAAACATTTCCGCCCACTGCACATAACAAACATGCAGTCGAATATGATGCACAGAAGAGGAGGCCAATGGCTGGTGTGTCCAATGGCTTATGAACGATTAGGTTGACAGGATCCAGCGTGCTCCCAATCACCCCATGCATCCCTCAAGATCCTCAGCAGGACTTCTCTCCATCCCGTTACAAAAGAGGCCAAAAAAGCGGAAGTGGCTTCATGCAGGCCAGGCGGCTCAGGGGGGATGATGATGACAAACAGTGGCGCACTGGGGCCTTGACTCACCATGCTGACCGTGCTGCAGCAGGGGCACCAGGTCAAGCAGGGTCACGAGGGTCACATAGAGGCCCTGATAGTCCAGAGAGGGGTACTCTGAGAGCTGAGCGTCCCGACTCTGCTGCCCCTGCCCCCCGCGGTCTGACGGGGCATCGCGCAGAACGCTGTAAAGGAGGGAGCGAGTAACTGTAGGGTTGATGGAACTGACTTGTGGTCTTAGAGATGGGGTGAGTGGGAATGGCACAGGAAAAAGACACATGGTCATGGGCACGGCCAATTTGGAAGCTTCCTGGTTCTCCTTCCTGCCTGTGCGGGACAGAATGCTGCTCCGGGATTGGGAGGGGGAGGGAAGGGGAGGGGAGGGGAGGGAAGGGGAACAAGGGAAAAAAAGAGACAACAAAGACACAAAAAAACAGCACATTACATTGAAATGGCACTACAGAGACAGCGTAAATAGAAAAAAACAAACCCAGATAAACCCCACATAGGATGCAGTGTCTCACTATTTGACTGGATTGCCCTGCTCGGTCTGTTCACAGTGACTTGGAATTCAATTTGCCTTGATATTGTCAAACTTGGACAAAGAAAAACAAAAAAAATATGAGCACATACTGCGATGATCACTGCATCTCATGCGTATCTGGTGACAAGGAGCAAAAATATAAAAAATGGCATGTTTTCAGTGGCAACCCCATACTTCTCCAAATAAAAGTGACAGAGCAAACATCTGTCCCTTGCTGGCTGCCTTCATCCAATCAGCGACGGCTACCATGCAAAAAGGCCAATGTGCGGGAGGGGAATTTGCGGGGAGGAAAACAACAACTGAAATTTCCTTGTCTTTAGTCGGGCTGTCAAGGATGGGAGTGACACCAAATTGGCTTAGGGAAAATACAGAGGTGACACTTTTGAAACATGCTTCAGCCAGTAATAAACATGTGTGTGAGGTTAGATCAAGTGCTCCTATTTCACAGCACATGTTTATTGCACCAGAGAAATAATGTCCGTATGCATACAATATGATACTGCACCAGTATCATCAGGAAAAATAATGAGATCCAACAGGCATATGGATTCAGGTTTCTAAAATAAATGCCATTAGTCTACGGTAGAGGAGAAACTAGAATGACAAAGGAATAGGTTGTATCAAAGGGGATGACTGGTAACAATTATGTTTGTGAGCTAATGCAGGATGGACAATTGTGTTTGCTGTCCCCTGGGGAAGGTGGTGGACATATTGAATCTTAAGGGGGAGGGGGGAGAAAAAAAACAAGAAAAACTTGTCGGGTTGAGTGTGGAGCATCTCGGGTGGAGGAGGGAGGGAGGGGGCCAGAGAGCATTGCTCTTTGATTGCACATTTTATGTAGAACTACAACGATTCTATTGGCAAATAATTCATCCCAGATTTTAAAGGCTGATGCATCTTTTTGTAAAAGGGCCATTTTCTTAATAGCGACATTCGGGAGGTAAGTCAGAATGGGGTCGTTGGGGGATTAAATGAACATTTTTACAGGTTACATTTTTTGAGCTTTTGCAGCTGAACGGAACGTTTTATGACTTTTATGACACTCAAAGTTATACTGCTAAGTCACACAGAGTGGATGTACAAAGTGAACACACCCCTCTAAAAAAAATATATTATTACCATGATAAAATATATATATATTTCAATTAAGTTGGAAAATACACAATTAGGGTTAAATATATAGAGAATGAGATGGCTGCAGAAATGCATGTCAAAAAAATCTATTTTTATAAGACACCTTGATTTCTGGATTTTATTTATTTTGTACTCTTTGATATATTTTTATATTTGTTGGCAGTTCTTTGCAAAAGTGCTAAATATGTTTTGAGGTTATCTTTTGTCCACAGCCCTCCCCTTTTGTGCATTTATTTTGTTCTTTTTTTTTCTTTTATTGGATTCAGGTCTGTCTTCTCCTTGGACCAGTCCAAAATTCACCTGAGTAAAAAATAAATAAATAAAAATGTTTTTTTTTTTTTAATTAGAGGGACTTATTGTGGGCTATTAACCTTTTTTTTCCAATCAGAAAAACCTTTTATTTCAACAGGGGTATGTTCACTGTATCCACTGTATATCTTTGTCACAAAATCAAATCAATACACAGACTGTACCTCTGACTTTTTCACTGCCCATTTCTCATTTACAGAATACATTATTGAATTGAACCATGAACAATACACTGACGCACTCGCACACATACACAGGACTGGTACACGGGCACACACACACACACACACACACACACACACACACACACACACACACACACACACACACACACACACACACACACACACACACACACACACACACACACACACAAAAGTCCAAACATGTACACATAAAACACATGTAGAAATGCACTGATACAGACACGTGACATTGGCTGTCCAATCCTAGACTATCAACTTTTTTTTTTTCAACTGACGATGTGTTGCAATAATTAAAAACCTAATCATAATTTTTCTGCTGCTAAAATGGTCAGATACATTTTTTTAACCTGCATCTGGAAAAAAAAGGATGTGAACATGCAAGCTTTTCCTCTGCCTTTATAATGGCGGGCAGGATGAAGCTTGCCGGAAAAAAAGGATTGAGTCATTCCTTTTCTCACTTCGATGACATCGTCACTTGAGACAGATTGTCAGGCTTTCAGGGTCTATTCTGCTGTATTTGTGCAAAAAGACACGGCAGCAGCAGTACAGTGGTTGATCATACTGGACCAAGCCACAGCAAAGCATGAAGAATCAATTAGGTGTGAACATAAATAATCATATTGGATAATCCTAAATAAATGTTGAGATTATTTCTCTGTCGTAACAATACAGTGTATACCACTGGAAGACTGACTAATGTTTTGAATCTACGGTACATCCAACTAATGAAAATCACGACCAGAGTGCGGAAGAGACACATTGATGGCAGTGAGATGTTAAAAGGTGGGCATCTCCGAAAATTAGCCATGTCAACATTGAAGTAAATCTCAGCAAAATATCAGGATGAGATTCCATCTGTGTCGTTCCATCCTCCAAGATGGCACAGCTTTTGCTCCCTCGTCTTGGCATTGATTAGAGTAGAATGGAATGAACACATGAACACTTTTGGGATCGGCTTGGGTGTGGGTGTTGGTAGTACGGACATGACCAATGCAACATTGCCTAGCTGACTTGCAACGACTCTAAACAAGAGTCAATTGCAAAAGCAGAACAAGCTTCTGCAAAGTCAGTAAATATTAGACACATTTAATACGGGCTGTAATCAAACAGCATTAAAAAAAAGTGTTGTTAAGAAGCATTGTTACAACAGAGAAATAATCAACCTGATTTTTTTTTTAAATTATCCTTTTTGCACTCAGTTGATTGTGACCTGGGGCAGAGTTCAATAACTCCTCCATTTTATATGTCAAGACTGCACTAGTTTCTCGATGGAGTCAAGTGCAGAAATATCCTGTCGTTAAAGGAGGGACGACAAACAGCGAGCATTCACTGTGTTCAAAATGGCTGCCCACTTGGCCGGTGCTGGAGGAGGATGTTTTTCCTCCGCCTTCCACGGCACCCGTGGGAGCGGGCTGACCCCACAACTGGGGAGCAGCCCTCCGTAGGCCCCTCGGGGAGGGCCACAGCAGGGAAGCGTTCGGCCAGCAGCTGACCGCTGAATCAATAAACATCCTGGAGCTCCTCCTCAGCTGTTTTCACAAGTACTCTTTACGTTTTGAGAGCAATGGTAGTCGGCTTTCTTCACTTGGCTCCTTTATTTTTTTAAATCTATTCTATTTGTGTAGTGGTGTCAAAAATGTGTGCCACAAGAACACCAAAAAAAAAAAGTATATCTGACCAAGTCTAAAAATTCAGACATTTTTAAATGTGTTACCTGTTGGTTCCAGAGCAATGTACTTACCTGAGCAGGGTTTGAGAAAAGTATTTCAGTGTGTTTGCAATGTCAGTTCCGGAGGGCACAGGATAAATATTGTGTTGCACACGGTTGTGATACTCTTGCAAGTATCGTATCTTAGAAGCAACTATAGACAAAATAAAGAGCAGAGTGACAAGCAGGTTAAAAATTTGAGACACAAACATGTTCAGCTGAGCAAAGAAAAAAAAACATGCAAAAGGTTGAAAGTGCATTCAGTTTCAATGTGATATTGTAGTGTCTCTCGCGTGCATGTTAAAGATGTTCCAGTTACAAAATTAAACAGAGGCTGTGATTCCAATGCCCTCTGGCCCTCTTCAAGTGACCTTTTTGAGCTAGCCCTCCTGAATAGACCTTACCAGAGAGGCTGAGTGGTGTGATCCCCCTTGTAGTTGAAACACACCCTCCTTTCTTAAAAATCTACAAACCTAGAGACACTGTCCCCAATGTCCATGTGCTGTTATATAGACGTGAAACAGGACAGCTCGACCAAGCCATTCGTAATTCATCCACTAATGGGGCCTTGCCACTCAAGCAAATTTAGTCAAGGTCAAATGCTTACCCTGCACTGGCGGCTGTGTCTACCCTTCACCACTTGTGGGGGCATTATAATGCATTCTAATTAGCAGTGGTAAACTATATTAAATTATCTAACAATGTTGATGCCATTGTGTTGCAGGGGAGGCATGCAGTTTTGTAAGCTTCTGCTTTGCAGTAGACACCTTGCTCTTCTTCTTCTTTCCAAGTGTGAAACAATCTCCCTTGTGAGGCTGCAGTAATATTAATCTTTGTAGAAAAATGATCAGTGTAAAATCCTGCTACGTAGAGGAAAATCTGTGATGTAATATTGGGTACATATGAGTTAAAAATCCACAAAAAGTCCTACGCAAACGTCAAAGGGGACTACAATAAACTCTCTGTAAGTGACTATCACTACTGAGTTTACTCCTACTAGTAATAACAATAATAATTATAATGTAAATATGTCTTGTAGTTGTTGATCGGTAATCGGTATTCTATGTCTTGCTAAAAGATGGCATGATTGTGAGTATCGGAGATTATAAAGGAGCTCGGGCCCATTTAAAAATGACTTAAGCCGTTTCATGCACCCTGTAACCTGATAACATGATAAGCTGTCCACTAAAAAACTGCTGGGCCATGTCGGCCTAGAATGGACTAGTCGTTCGGGAGTTGTACCAAATTGTTTAATTGCCACCACACCCCTGCTTGTTTATCCTGTTCAATATCACAGCCTATCCTAGCGGACCGTGGGCCAGAGATTGTGTACCTCACACAATTGAACTGGCTGCCAATCAGTATACTGCCATTTTTTTTTTTTTGCGTTTCACTTAATTCAGCTTTCTATTAGAATGATTTCCTTGCTTATTGATAGCACCAATACTTTGTCTATCGATTAGAACTGATTGACTTTTGAGCATCCAATCAGATTAATCAGATGTTCTGAGTGCTAGCTGGAGGTTGTTATGATGTGCTGCAATATATTAGAAAGTGTTTTTGTCTGCATTTTTAGCTTGGCAACAACTGCTTTCAGACACAATTATTATAGTCTGTCATTCCATGTTTGAGCCCACTTTACTCTGCATCCCTTGTGTTATGATCATTATGTTTAATATTTTTCATTCTCAATTGGAAAAAATACAAATGAACACTACTGGACAGCATCATCCCCACAACTTTTTAACTCGATAAAAAAACAAGTTTAATCGATAAGTCACACCTTATCAATGACTAATGGTTACATCAAAGTACATGTGAGGTGTATATTCAGGATTACGGAAGAATACTGGTTGTTTTTCCACCTGTTCACAGACAGGCAGGGGAAAGAGCCTGCCACCATCCTGATCCCAGCATATTCATGGGCAATCTTCAGGCAACCATATTGCTTGGGAAAAAAAAATCCACCGAACTGACCTTGACAGAAGCACCTCAAATATATTTGTTCGCATTTGTCTTGAATTTGTATCTTCCGCGGTCAGTTAGAAAGCTGTGCAAACGATCGACGGACTTCATTTTAAGATGCAAAGAAATGCGGAGGAAGAGTGAGGAAGGAGGGGACACGCGCACACGCACACATCGCACACATCGAGTCCTCCAGCCTTCCTCTGCAGTGAGAACGTGTTGCGAGCTGCCTTGGCAACCGATCATTACCAAGGACAGCTCCCCTCGTCCTCTCCTCCCATTTTTTTTAAGGAAAAAAATAAATAAATACAAAATACATATATAACCTGAGAGAAACACATACAGTACATACATATCTACTCACACTGCTCTGCCTTGGTGGACATTTCGGAGACACTTGTGGAGACATAAAAGCCACGCTGTCAAATTAATTTGGATATTTTTTTGCACCCTCTTCAGTGTGTGTCCCTCACTGGTGGAAAAGTGAACACTCTCTCTCTCTCTCTCTCTCTCTCTCTCTCTCTCTCTCTCTCTCTCTCAGCTTGATCGTACCACTGTGCGCGATGGATTTGTGCGCACTATTTCTGTTCCCACTTTCCCTGTGTGCTGCTTTCAATCATATTAAAACATCGTCTTAATTCAGCAAATCGTTGCTATTGGGATGAGAGCAATACGAGGTTAAGGGAAAAAACAGAGGAAGCCTGTTGTGCAGATGGTACAAACAAACACACCTTTCCAAATGGACTCACCCTGCGTTGACAAATTGCCATTCAGGAAATCCAATATTGCCTTTAAAAAAAACTGAAACGGTTCAACTAAGGAAATACTGAAAACTTTTATTTAAAATACTGTGTGTGTGTGTGTGTGTGTGTGTGTGTGTGTGTGTGTGTGTGTGTGTGTGTGTGTGTGTGTGTGTGTGTGTGTGTGTGTGTGTGTGTGTGTGTGTGTAAATAGTTAATCGTGCAACAGATGGCTGGCAATTTAACACATAAACACTGCGAGCATGACGTATCCGGAAGAATATTTTTGTACAGTAGTATCATATAATATGCCATGTTTTTATTAGATTGTTCTTTTTACATTTTTAACCACCGGTGCTCCTATTATATTAATTGATGAAATAATGGGGTTTTATACATATAAAGCAAAATATATATTGAATTTAGGCACTGGAGAAGGTTGCTGAAAGTACAACATAAACAGACTTGAGGGTTTTGAGCGAAGTACTGACTGAGTGCCAAGGTTTTTTTTGGAGTATTTCCATCTCATATCCAGCTGATGAGAAGCAACATCCTGTCGGTACATGAGGGGAGTCAAATATTATATGCAAGTGTTATGTAAAAAGATTATGCGGGAAATAAATACCCATTCACTGTAAAATACAACATGTCCATTATTGTGATTAAAGTTTGCAGTGGTGTACAACAGGAACATTGGAATTTGGGAATGTGTAAGGTCGCCACACTCCAGTCAGTCAATCTGCACTATTAAATTGATGATATTAAAATCATGTCACCGTGCCCAAATATGGAGCCCCTGATGGAGGTAATCTGTATAAAATAACTGGACATAACTGAAATCTCTCAAATGAAAGCTTCAAACGCATATTGTTAATCTTGTTTTGTAATGGTTATTTTATTTGTATCAGGGCAAAATCATAAAAGCTCTGTCATTGTCCAAATACGACTGGGTCTAACTGCAAGAAGATCCACAGTCATGGTGTTGTGGAGATGCTCTCTGTCGGTAGTGTGGGATATGGTGTAAGATCCATCCAGCTGGGGCCAGCAGAGTCGCAGCAAACACACATATGGCGAACGCCGCTTGCTGTGAAGTAGTCAATTAAAAAAATAATAATTCACTTGTAGAAAAATAGAGTCTATGTCATGAGTAAACCACTTTCCTGAAGAATGACAATAACACGCCTGATCAGGTCTTTGACAGGTCAACTAGTGCACATGTCAATCTCACCGATTCCTCAAGTTATCTTCCCAAATTCACCTTCTGTTCTGGATACTTTCGTTCATTGTCACAATCACTCTCGTATATTGCGAACATGGACCGGGCATATGCACTTCCCTGAGGACAGATCAACGCATTTATTGTGGCGTAAACAAGCGGTCGCTCTGTTTCACTTCCATCAGGATCTCTTAGCCTTCAACTGACTTATGGATAAGAAATGAATAAAACATCTCCTCTGCTCTGCTTTTGAGCCGGGGAAGCACACTTTGCTTGATTTCCTTGCATCATAGTCCATAAAGTGCTCCATCACAAACTGACTTTGTTTGGCTGACAATTTTAAATGTGTTTACTTCCGAATTTAAAAAGTAATATTCACTGAAACAAGAATAGTGTGAGTCCTACCACTGGTCCGATCTTGTCTTTAGCTGGCTTGTGCTGGATGATACACCTGTGATCCTGCTGGAAGCCTTTCATCACTTTGGAGCCCCTCAGTGAACATGCCTTGAGAGCAGAGAACATCTTTGGGCTCGGCTCAGGTCACTCTACTCGACTTTGGACAAAGTGTTGCTCTTGACATTCTTCCCCACATCCCGTGAGATTACAAAGACACACTTTGATTCCCAACCCTCATCCTGGGAGGAGTCAATTCCACAGCCTTGTGTAAATAAATATACTGGCAATTTCTCATCAAGACAAGATGAGGAAGGAGGATAACATGATAAGAATAAATAAATAGAATCAGGTCAAAAATGCTCATGTAGGATTACACAAAAAAGTTCTGTGGGACCAGAAAAAAAGCATTGACATTGTTATAGAATATTTTCTGCCTTGCTTCAGTGAATGCCGATAGTGACACCAATTCGCAATCATTTTTGTGAGAGACCATTACGAGAAATGATGATTAGCTTTATTGGCACACACACACACACACACACACACACACACACACACACACACACACACACACACACACACACACACACACACACAGTATATTTGGCACAACTCGTGTTCAGAGAGACAGTAACCAGTTATGAGATGAGACTAATCAACAAGTAAATTGTCAAAATGGGTGAATTAGAGCTTTCAAAAATGTAATACCATAAGCCCACATAAAAGTTATAATGGTGGGATATACAGGTATTTTTAATATCCATGAATATTTTTACAGTACACCAGCCTGATTGATGCTGCAAGAAGGGAACGACTGCAGTTCCTGACCAAATGTTTACTGTTGTTTATTGTGATTTTAAAACAGGAGGATTTTGGATGTATACAACTCTGAAATCGTGTCAAGATGGGGCAAAATTAATTGACCTTGGAGTCAATGATACTTTTGCCTATACAGTGTAATGTATGTCCTGTGTTGCCATCAGCAGGACATCCGGAGAACTACATCTCATTGCAATAAATGAATTGGCGATGAACATGTCGTCTACTAAAATAATAACCTTTGTAATGTTATCTTTAGGCAGCCCGGTGGTCGACTGGTTAGCGCATCGGCCTCACAGTGCAGAGGTGCAGGGTTCAATTCTGGGTCTGGCCTTCCTGTGTGAAGTTTGCATGTTCTCCCCGTGCCTGCGTGGGTTTTCTCCGGGTACTCCGGTTTCCTTCGACATTCCAAAAACATGTGTGGCAGGTTAATGTAACACCCTAAATTGTCCCTAGGTGTGAGTGTGAGCGCGCATGGTAGTTTGTCTATGTGTGCCCTGCAATTAGCTGGCAACCAGTTCAGGGTGTACCCAGCCTACTGCCCGATGACAGCTGGGATAGGCTCCAGCATGGCCCACGACATTTGTGAGGATAAGCCGATCAGAAAATGGATGGATGGATGTTATCTTTAATGCGCAGGGTATAAGAAAAAATTTATTTAACATTGAAACTACACGTTTTGCCCTTCAAAACGTTGTTTGCTTTATTCAGTGCGCGAGAACAGGTGAGAGTGGAAGGACAATGCATGGCTTCTTCACTATGGCAAGGCACCTGCTCATAGTGCCCAGAATATACAACAGTTCCTGGCAGAGAAGAACATCGCCTAGCGGAAGCAACATCCCTACACACATCACCATGGGTCTGTGTTATTTTCCCCCCGGATTCTCCCAAAATAAAGATGATGGAGCAGCAGAGGACCACGGAAGAATCATTCAAGGAGTGCATGAATAAGACAAAGTTAAAGTTATTTGAATTGTTCTGAAGTAGTCGCGAGAGGGCGCTCGCCACTGCATTTTTGCATAACCTGCGCGAGTTGACTGTCACAGTCAATTGACGGCGCACTGGCCAGTCACTCGTCGACGTCAAGTTAAGCCAAATGTAGAAAGAAAGCGCATTTCCAAAACAAAAGTAGACGTAAACTTCCCTTCACACAATTTGCTATTATTCAAATTCATTGTAATTCGTTCTTGTAAAATATTTTATATAGGTGTTTTTTTAAACAGTTTTGATCGCAGACTTTTTCTTTTTCACCAGTCAAAAAAGTGGCATATATATATATCGAACTTTAATTTGAAAGTCATAACCGGAATCTTTATTAGATGTTTGTGCCGGCTTAAAAATGGGCAGCACTGGGCCATAACAACCACCCAAGAAGGCGTTGAGCTACTACGAAGGAAAAACGGTGCCAAAACTGAGAACGAAACCATCCAAGATTATTTCTTCGTCCCGGCTATTGTTGGCACTTGACCCGAAAGTCGTTCTAAGTGGAACCGTAGCTGCTCTCTGGCGATGAAAAGCGGACGCTGACGTCGAGTCGTGCGTAACGAGTGGAGTTGGAAAAAGAAGGTGTTGAGCTGCAGTTTTTTTCTCTTCCTCTGCCAGGGACAACTTGTGTCGGAGTGCTGCATTTTTAGTAAGAGGCGAGACGAAGACAAAGATACCAGCCACCAACGACTACCACCCACTCTGGTAACACCCTATTTGTCTTGTAACGGTTACATGGCGCTTTATCAAATGCTGTTTGTGAGGAGCGGAGTCGATAGCTTACCTTTAGCCTCCTGCTCGAGTCGAGATTGGCTACTAATAACACGGCTGTGGTCCGCGGGAGTTCTCTTTCGTTTCTAGACAATTCTTTCGAATTCGAACCAGCTGCCGACTTGGGACGTTTGGCTAGTTAACGTTAAAGCACTTTTAACACGAGGATTCGGCTGAGAAGCCATGGCGCCCCCCCGCCCCCCATCCTCCTCCTCTCCTCAGCCTCACAGTCGCCCACCAAGCGATCCTAGCTCGGCGTTGACGTTAAGCTAACAAAGCCACAGCGAACCATTGGATTCTGTATACTCCTACTATAATTCATTGAAATCCCTTTGTGGTCAATTTAGCTTTATCGAAGCAAATCTGTACTTTGAGGATCAGGCTACGTGTTGCTCTGCGTTGCCCTAAACGTGGGCTGTTTTAACACTATAGTTTATGATCTGATTGCTGCAGATAACAGTTTAGTGCTGTATTATAGTGTTAGATTTTGTTGGGCAGTGTTTTTTTACAACTGCCATATCACGTTATCAATTATTTATTTTGGCATCCACGTTTTCCCTTTTAAATAATGTGCCTTTGTTGTCCTGCTAATGACGAGTTGTAAAACCTAAGGCCTAGGGGCCAAATATGGCCCTCTGTGCCATTTTATGTGGTTATGGTTCTCAGGCAGAAGATATTTAGCAAGTAACTGAAATGTGTAGTAAAGTTGTTGTAGCCACACACCTATGCCATGTCCACAATGAAATTGGTCAAGTATATCTGCATTAAAAAAATTCTACTTCCTATATTCTGTCCATGCAGCACCAGCATTTTGGAAGCCCACATACAATCATTTTTGTAAACAGGTTCCAGAGTGAGTGAATTTGACACTGCTGCCCTTGTGTTTCCATGTGTGCATCTTTCCCGAGACACTGACATGGTAAATCCACCAACATCACAAATAAGAATGGGGGATCACTGTGTTGTTCACCTTGGCGGTGTTTTTCAGTTTTCTGTCCAAAGCAGAAATTCTACCTCATTTTCAGTTCACACAAATGTTATATTTCTTACGTGCTTAGAATTCCCCACTATTATTGTGAGTATGTTTAATCCACATGCCTTGTATTCTCTGGTTTTTGTGACCTCTTGTGACATTATTACAACACCACTTCAGTCTGGCATATGCAATTTGCGGTACTACAATGTTTCAGTGTCTTTGTGTGGATATACAGATTTCTGATCTGGCCCGTTTTTGTCTTTTGCACGCTCCCCAGAAAAAAATGTTATTTCATTCTAATTATGACGTGTTCCTGTTTACACAAGAGAAAAGCAGTTTTACATTTCTTCCCTTCACGTAACTGTTGTGACCCAAAAAATGAACTTCAAAAAACTAAGGTATGTACCGAACTGTTATTTTTAGTGCGGTGTTCCACCCCCTGTGATTATACATTTCTGGTATAACCAGCCCCCTGATGGCTCCCATTACTACGATGTGGCCCACGATGACAACAGATTTGAAGCCCCTTTTCCAATGTCATCGTGAACAATTATTTCCATATTTGTGTCAACCTCTGCTGAATGTGCGACTGTTGCTGTCATCTATATAAAGTGGCTTGGTTCCCAGAGCACACACACAGTGGATAATCCTGCGACTATGCTCAACATTCAGCATGTATTGGAGGATAAAGTAGAGTGAGTGTTTGTTGAGGGGCGGAAAGGTGATTTTAAATCACATGTCAACATGGAGCTTCTCCTTCTGACCAGGTTAATCTTTTGAGTCAGCAATTTAGGGCCCTAAAATGACGTGTCATTCTTGGAATGACATGCTCAGGAGTCTATGGCAGGCATAAAAGCCTGTGTTCGCTTGCAAGTACTTGCCCCGGAGCTTTTGAAAGAGTCAGACTTTGGCCCGACTGAAATATTTTTATTGTGCAGCGAGGACTAAAGATGACTTGTGTGCCTTAAAAGAAGTATGCATTGTTTTTTGGGAAGTGTCCTTCATTCCCAGGACATTGGCTTGCAAACAGTCAGGTCATTTGAGTAAGACTTTTCCTGTTGTTCAAGGCTGGATGGTACACTGCAGTGTTCAAGTGAGAGCATTCTAAATTTTTGCTCTCAAGTGGCACAATTTACCAATGAAAAAGCCACGTGGAATCACATACCCTTAGATTGGAATCAAGCCTCTTCCAATACAATTACAATACAATAAGTTTTATTTACTGCGGCCGTTAGTTTCTTGTACTTAACATGTGCTGCATTAAAAAAAAAAATCCTAAAAATAATAAGTATTTTCAGCAAATAAAAAGTATTTAAAACTAACAAACCTGCTCGAGAAATGAATTAAAACTTTTAAAAATAGTCAAAACAAAATAAAAACTAGCAATAATGAAATATCCTAAACTATTATAACCCTGGTGCAACAACTTTGAACCACATTAAATCAATTCAGATCAGATTTTGAACCACAATTGGAAGAGACCGGATTTTGATGCGAGAGATGCAATTTTCTGTGTTGAGTTTCTGATTATGCTACCCTGTCTCATTTCAATCGGTCCAAATAATTGTGTCACTTGAACTGTCTCCTTGTAGTGATGACATCAGTTTACCTTTATGAATGACACACCAAGGACAAACGTAAAACAATACCCATCAGAATGACAGAATATCATGAGTTCCAGCCTGCAGTCTGAATGGAAATCAGATGACACAATCCGCAAGTCTAGCGGTGCTTGACCCAATGTAATCCACTGGCTGCCCACCATGAGTCATCGCTCTGGACACACCGCATTTGCTTCGCTCTCGTGTGTGTGTGTGTGTGTGTGTGTGTGTGTGTGTGTGTGTGTGTGTGTGTGTGTGTGTGTGTGTGTGTGTGTGTGTGTGTGTGTGTGTGTGTGTGTGTGTGTGTGTGTGTGTGTTTGTGTGTTCTAGCCGCTTCTAATTCCCTCCGTTTCCTGTAGCTCTTATGATGACAGAGCCTGCCATCAGTCAGATGGCCCAATTCACTGGTGTACTGCCTGACCTAATTGGCAAATATGGCCCAGAGATGCATAATCTGTTCTGCTTGAATCAAATGTCGTTGACAATCCTTTTATGTCAAGTGTCACATCATTAGGGATGGGAATTTGACTGGAATTCCTTGATCGAATATGGCGACAATGAACAATGAAACGTTATTTCTAATGGGATTGGAAAATCTCTTGGCATGTTATGAACTCATTTTTCCATGCCAGTGTTTGTGGGGCAGAATAGTTGCTTAAACCCGTATCTCTCTGAGCGGCGCAGGTTCGCTAGTGTATGTGCACGTCGTGAATGTTGTGATGATCCATGCCACCTCCCAGTTGTGGCAGGTCAAGAAACTGGCATGATTGTTGCACAGGTGAAGCCTACTACACTTTGTCTGACAGATTCAATTTGTGTGATTTCTTGATCCAACAAATGTGTTGCCTGTAAAATTGAATTCAGTTTTCCCAAAACTGTCATTAGTCACAGTTTAGTTTATTTATTTAGTGCCTTAAATTAAACTGGTATTTAGAAACTGCATTTTGTATTTCCTTGGGTAGTCTCTGTGTCATATTAAATTTGGTTTGATGAACTGAAACCTTTGTATGTGATAACTACGCAAAGAACACAGAAATATGGAAAAGGGTAACTACGAATTACTATTTCATAGCACTGTAGGCTCTGGGTGAGGATAAGCGGTATAGAAAATGGATGGATGGATGAATGGAAGAGCTCAGGATCATTCTACTGTGGTTATCTATTTAATTCAACTGGTTAAAAGGGGAATTACCTGCATCAAGTCTAATTTGAAATCCTAATTCCTGCTGAATTTTTGGGGTAATTTTAGATGAGGAAGAAGACCCGGAAAAATACCTCTTGGTCTAGTAGGGGAAATCCACCTGAATGATTGATAGTGACTTGACTCCCATTTAAATAATACATCAGTCGTGTCCTTGTAACATTTATTTTTGTTGGAATTGTTCATTGGGGGGGAGTGGCTCATTTTTATTGAAATGATTCAGAGGAGTGCAGCAAGGTGAGTGCCTAAAAAGGTTGCGCATGTCCATGTGTGTGGAGGGGGGCAGGGAGAGTCTGCTGTCACCTCTCATTAGGGGCGTGTGGTCCAGCTTTGCCTACCCCCAACTTCTCTGCTCTTCTATGGCACTGCCCTTGCGTCGCTCCGTGTCAAGGCTCAGCGCGGCCACAACACTGTTTCAGTCTTCAACGCGGGAAATGCGTCCTAATTCTCATCTTGATAGAACATGTCAGGGGGCCGCTTTTTGTTTAATGGTGTGAGCCAGCTCTTGTGAAGAACAGTCGCTGCGTTCAACGGCGCTTGAACATTTCTTCTGCACTGCAGTGCTAATTAAATTTGCTTCACTCGTTCGTGTGAGTTAAAGATGGCAGTGTTGAATGTATTTCAGTTGTTGGTTGATTTGTTTTATCCTCCTTTGAGACCCCCACACGCTTTTGTAAACAATATGTTTATCTCACGGGCTTCCTCATCTCCATATTCAAATTCAGTTTCTAATTTTGTCCAATGTATTCCCTCTGAAGATATTTCAAGCAGCCTGATGAAATAAAGATCAACCGATGTTTTTGTCAGAGCCTTCCACTGTGACTGCATGTTGAATCGTGTGAAGGAATAAAGA
Source organism: Hippocampus mohnikei (assembly GCA_026261675.1). Classification (NCBI taxonomy): domain Eukaryota; kingdom Metazoa; phylum Chordata; class Actinopteri; order Syngnathiformes; family Syngnathidae; genus Hippocampus; species Hippocampus mohnikei. The sequence continues at coordinate 8,640,455 of JAKGUB010000521.1, forward strand.
AATCAAAGAGTGTGCACCGTCCCCAGCGGAACGCTGCGGACGTGTTGGGCGTCTCGCTACTCCACAGGTGCTGACACAGTGGAGAATATATATGGCAGCCTAAGATAAAACACATCCTCTATCAGTCCGGTTCTCGATGTGATCTCATTGCGGAATCCTTAATTGCTGTCTGTTGACAGTAATTATGTTTGTAATGAAGTATACTTGGGCAACGTCGCAGATGTTGCAAATGCCTTTCGAATTGAAGCAGCAGTCTTTGGAGGTGTAAAGCGACTGGTAATTGGGCCTAGCAGTAAAAATAGCATTTCACTGATGACAATAGTTAACAGCAAGGTAGAAGTGTGTGTGCTCTGGATGAAAAATTATATTCTGAAACGGGTAATTCTATATCTACATACAACAAGTTGTATCACGGTATCGTGTTTGTTCTTTAAAACAATTGAAATTAATGGAAGTTTTCTGAGATGTTGTCTGTTTATTTATAAAAGAGCGATTTTTCTTTTCTTTTTTTTTTTAAATGAAATGGGTTGGTATTTTGCAGCGTACAACCTAAGAACTATTTTGCAATGTCCAATAACACTGACCCCAGTCTGCTGTTATTATTGATTTTAAAAATGCTTTTCAGCAAAGCCCTGATAGATACAAATTATATTAATGTTATTACAACCAGCTGTCTGTCTGTCTTGTTCGTAGTTGAATGTCTACTGTTGAGAAATAGGATAACGTGCTTTGAGGGAAATGTCTGATTCTGAAGGTAATCCCATTTTTTTACCGCCCAGCAAACCAAAAGACACCACACATGCAAAACTAAACTGTACCATTGCTAATTGCATCATTAGTAAGTTGCAAATGGTTTCTGGATTTGTTACAGCAGTGCTTTTTGATTGTTTTGCTAATGCTTGGATCAGAAAGGTCTTTTCGTGCATTGTTGACTCTCATTGCAACACTTATGTTGAGGTCATCATGTCTTTTAAAGATCCTTTTAATCACAAATTTTAGCATTTAAATAGATCAATGCAGCTGAAAGGGGGTGAAAGATAATATTAAATGTCCCCTTGTTCAGGCTCCTGAACATTCGATTGTATTCCTTATCTTTTCCAACCGTCAGCTCGTTTTGTTGTTCTCCCTGCCTGTGTGTTGACTGCTCCTTTTTAAACTCAATCATCTTCATGGATGAAAGCGTCTTCCTCACTTCTGTCTCCTCCTTTCTCCTCTCTCATCTTCCTTCTTTCAGATGTTTTAGACATGGCAGGCGGGGCCCGGGGCTCTGGGAACTCTTCAGAGGATCCGTGTCGGACACGTGACTGAGGACTGAAGCGCCATCGCCTGAGCAGAATGACTCAGCAAGAGGGGGGACCCCCACGTAGCAAGTGAAGAGACGTGAGAATGGGTGCCAATGGATCCAGCTATCCGCACTCATGCTCCCCGCGCATAGGAGCCAATGCACAGACGCAGCAGACCTTTATTGGTAAATATAATGAGCATACTGTAAACATTTTCACTACAGTAGTACAGTTTCTGCATGCAGCGTCGAACACAACGGGTTCTGGGATGTTGGTTGGCTTCGTATTTCACAACTATTCTTCCCCTAGGAAACAATGGTAACGGATATAGTCAGGTTTTTCAACTTGTAAAACTTGCAGGGTGTTTGAATTTGGTGGTTTTCTCTATTTTCAGTGTTAAAACATTACAGTCGATGCATTTTTTTCAATCAATATTTTTCAATACATACTTGAATATGCCACATGATGCCCATCTCTTTTAAATAATTCAGGATTGCTACTAACCCGTTTACAACTATAACCACACATGTAACCTGATTCCCTCAGACAAAGACCATTGTTTTGCACACGTATGTTTTCAGCCGCCAGCTGTCAAATGTTCCCCAAGATCCTGGATTATCCTTGTCATCGGAGTTGTTCAACTAAATAAGATTCCATGATGGATGAGAACTTCACATTTCTGCCATGACCACTGGTTCATGGTTATAGTTTGTAGTTTCCTGCTGGAGGTCATTGCATAGTATTTCGCTTGTAAACATTAATATTCTCAATCACCTCCCTTCTCCTTCCACTTCCAAAAGATGTATTAAGAGTAACTTTACTTTTTTTTCTTTTTGTTAGGCTCCACTCAAGCCGTGTTTCCGCCAAGCAGCACACAGCCTCTGATTTAAAATTATGCAATCATTACTTCAGGATGAGGATCATTTAAATGTGTAGTTTTAGAGGAAAAGGCAAATTACACACACACACACACACACACACACACACACACACACACACACACACACACACACACACTACTTTTTTTAAATTGAAAATGTCACCCTTCCAGCTTTAAGAATCACTAAACAAAAGCAACAAGGAAAATTGTTGGTCATTCCATTTATATTAAGGGGGGAATTACTAAATTCTGAGTACAAAAATAAAATAAAAATTGACTCCGCTTCTAATTTTCAGTTGTAAAACAAATACGTGAACAAAATGGGATGGATGTAAAAGCGAAGCGTCAAATTTCAGAAAGGCCCAGGGCCATGGCAGTCTTTCTATCTTCGATAAATGCACGTTTACGTCGAGGTTTTCCCACACTTTTCTGACTCCCATCAATCAAAAAGGTGCTGGACGATTACATCATTTTTCGACATGATCATGCATCTTGCAATATAGCAAACCTTTAAATCCTTCAGTAGCAGCGATGCCATCATTTTGACCAGCGGTTGTAGTCGATAAAAGTATGCTAAAGCATTTTTGCATTTTCATCGTGATCTCTTGTCTGAACCACATTTCCACTACGATATAACCACTCAAGAATGGTGCTATACACGCATGCATTGGACAATCATAACAGCCCATGCAAATGGCGACATGGAATGCCCAGAGCAACCAACACTCAAGTGCAAGATGTTGTCTTGTGTTTACTGTGGTGTATTCCTCCTTTTTTTTTGTTTGACCTACAGGAGTGTTACATTTTAAAGTCACCATATTTTCCGTGTTGCCTATAACAATAACGAATAAGGAAACCTTTTAATCGCCTCACAATGGAGAAATTCCCAATTATTTACAGCAGCAAAGTTATGAAAGGAAGAAAGTAGAAGAACAAAAAGTATAGGAGCTGCTGTAAAGGCAGCCACTCTCACGGCGCCATCTTGAAGTCATAATAACAAAAAAATACACACTGTAATTGAAACACCAACCACATCAGAGTTTGTCATTCCCATATTTACTATAATGTGCTAAACCAAACTCGATCACTGTGGAAATGAGGTTCTCGACTTTGAAGTCTTGCTCGTTTGAGCCATCACACAATGACAATTGCTATTTAGAAGGACTTTTTGATGTGTGTCTTATGTTGCGTTTGAGGTCCCTGCTGACAATTAAGAAGGAACCCATTATCATAAGAAGAATTGTAATTGTGCAATGCTGAAATCCCCTTTTGCCTAAGGCCTGCATTTTTTGGCTCAGCTCGATACTGCTGAGGTTCACATCAGGAAAACCCTGTTTAGTACTCAATGAAGTTGCTCGCTGAGGCTCGTCTGGCTTAAAGATGATTCTTTGCATTCTAGTTATTACTCTTTGGCTCATACTGATTGATATTGAGAAGAGGATGGGAAAAGAGGATCTCCGTGGCAGAGCTTCCTGAGACATACAAGTCCCCTCTCTTGATAATTGCCAATAGTTTGAATGATGCATCATCGGTGCTCAAATGGACTGATAATTGTAGAATTTTACACAGAGGTGAAAGTTATTATATGTTGAGTGTAAACTGAAGCTCAAGGGGATTTGGTTGTGTGTTCCTCCTAGGGACCTCATCCTACTCGCAGCAGGGATACGCCTGGGAGTCGAAGCTTTACAGCCTGGAACATGGCCATGAACGGCCCGCCGACAGGAAGAAGAAAAGCCTTGGGTTGGCCACCCTTAAACGGCGGTTCATCAAACGGAGAAAGTCCAGTCGCTCGGCGGATCATGCCCGGCAGATGCGTGAGCTGCTGTCCGGGTGGGACGTCCGAGACACAAATGCCCTGGTGGAGGAATACGAAGGTACAGCGGCCCTCAAGGAGCTGAGCTTCCAGGCCAGCCTTGCGCGGGCTGAGGCACCAAGTTTGCCTCGGGATCTGGCTGCCCTTTATCAGCATAAGTACTGCACTGACGTGGACCTCATCTTCCAAGGGACTTGTTTCCCAGCGCATCGGGCCATTTTGGCTGCTCGCTGCCCCTTCTTCAAGACTCTGCTGTCCTCATCCCCCGGCTATGGAGCGGAAGTCCACATGGATATTGAGACAGCAGGCATCGATGTGCCCATGTTTTCCGCGCTGCTGCACTACTTGTACACGGGAGAGTTTGGTGTGAGCAGCGCAGAGGATTCGAGGCTGCAGAATGTGGACGTGCTGGTGCAGCTCAGCGAGGAGTTTGGCACACCCAACTCCCTAGAAGCAGATATGAAGGGCTTGTTTGACTACATGTGCTACTATGATGCCCTCTTGAGTTTCTCTTCAGACTTTGAAATGGTCGAGAGTTTCAATGAGCGAGGTGCTGGAGCGCCAGCTGCCGTCTCAGGAGGCGGTGGAGGGGCAGGCACCCCGGATGAGGATCTTCGAGCTCATAAGGCTATCCTCTCTGCACGCTCCCCTTTCTTTAGAAACCTCTTGCAGAGGCGCATACGTACAGGAGAGGAAATGACAGAGCGCACGCTGCAGACTCCGACCCGTATTGTGCTCGACGAATCCATCATGCCGCGCAAATATGTGCAGGTGATTCTCCACTGCATGTACACAGACGTGGTGGAGCTGGGACTGGTTCTGCGTGGTAGCCCCTCGGCAGGCAGCCTTGGGGAGGTCCAAGCCTTGGTGTCAGGGGGCCGGGGAGCCAGCACGCGCACGGAAGAGGCCATGGAGCTCTACCATATCGCTTTATTCCTGGAGTTCAGTATGCTGGCACAGGGTAAGTCATTATGCTCCCATTAACAGCCCACATGTATACAAATTAATAATGCATGGTTACGTCAATATGTCATTAACCACTCATGAGTTAGAATCATTTATTTGCTGTATTTCATCTAAACTGTTTTGTTGAAAAATAGCTCTCTGGCCTAACTTTTATTGGTATCTCAAACATGCATGCATGCATTCATGGGTTATTCCACTCCAGTTAATATTCCACCCTTGAAGGCAGATTAATCATATGTTAAAATATTCCAAGTATGACTTCTGCTGCCCAGACTGCTGTACAGCTTGCCCGTCTAAGGTCAGAGGTGTTCAACTTGCAGCAGCTTGGAACCGAATGAAGAATATAGGCTTTAAGAATTGCTTCATTGCGTGGATATTAATGTGGTCATACAGTACACAAGATTTCATTGCTTTACTTTATAGTCTACTATACAGCATGAAAATCCGTCCCTGCCCTGGCAAATTTGATGTCTTCCTCCCCAAGACAGCTTCCACCTCAGCTCCTTCACATTGAGAAAAGTCATTTGAGGTGATTCTCGCACCTGTTATCCAATGCACTATATTTATGCCTTATTTCAACTCATGTCTTTGGTGCAAATTAATATTGCAACAGTACCACAGCTATTGCAGATCGTCGAAATGGCATGACAGCTTTTTTATCTTGGGAGTGGAAGCTAAATTTGTCTTTTTAAGTAGAAGCTGTGAAGGCAATGTAACGTCTTACATAATGGGCTCTACAAGCTCATTTATGCCTGGGTGAAATATTTTTAAAACAGAGTTTGCTCAAATCTGTCGACGAGTGGTGTGATGTAAACAAACGCAGTCAGCTGATCACACACCAGCTCTCGCCCTGGAGATGTGCTGTCGCTGTCACTCTGACAGCTTTGCCAGTGAGCAAGCAAATGGTGCCATCCAACACAGTTCCCTCAATTCAAGGGGTATTTTTATCTTGCCACCCCTCCCCCTCCCACTGAGCTGTGCAGCACTAATCGGTTCCCATGAAACTTCAGTGAAGAATGTGGCGCGATAGTTGAGGTTCATCTGATGTCATCCTGTCCAAGTTGTCAGTCTTGTCTGCGTCGCAGCTTCCTGTTCTTCTCAAATTGAAATTCCATTTTACACAACTTTCCCAATAGCCCCGAATGCTGTAAGATGTCATTTTAAATGCCTTTGCTGTCTGTGGCTTGACTATAAAACGAATGGTGGCAGCTGACAGGGCAAGAGCATGATTCTGACTTGCTCCATTACGCTCCAACTTTCTCCACAGCTGCTGTCTATCGAGTCAGTGTCAGAATTATTACATTGCTGAGTGGCAGCTTGGATTGGACTGCATCCACTGTGCTATGGCTTTACAAAGCTATCAAGAGCAATCAGAAGTCTGACTTAAAATTTACACTCGGCTTGAGCTCAATGTGCTCTACAAATTATACACTGCAATCTTGCTGATGGATACTGAGAACTGTTATTTTCTTAGAGAACTGACAGTCACGAGTCTGTAAAGTTTCAGTAAGTTGCCAAAAAAAAAAAAAACACCACCATCAACCAAAACCTCTGTGGGCCTCTTTAGATTTTGGTATTTTTTCTTGGGTACATTCCTTTCTGAGCGAAGTGACCAGGAGGTACATGGATGACAGGTTGTTCCAATTCTAAAAATGCTTAGGAAAAGTACCTTGATGCAAACTTTAACCCACCTTCAGCATTGTACTTTTACGCTTTACAGGCCACTGATAAAGTTGACCGACTCTATGCAAAAATGCTCCAGAGTACAGGAGCAAAAGATTAAAAAAAAAAACACCTATGGAATCGGTGCTGCATATGTGTCTTCGCTCACAACTGCTCTATGTATGGATGTGAGAACTTGAAGGTTTTGGAGTGAAAGGGGACTGTCACTGAAGGTGGCCATTTTTTTGCTCTGCCAGCTTTCATAGTGACACATGTCAGGCCAGGCAGTTTGCGTAAAAAGGAATATTTTGGCTGTTAAACCAGGCCGAAGCAGTTGGAGGTTTCAGTGGACCACAGGTCTCTTAAGGAGGCAGAAGAGAGCTTTATTTCAGGAGGCAGATGAGAAGAATATCCTCTCATCTGTCACGCTGTCGTCACCATTCCGTGCTCCCCATTGGCATCCCGCTGCTGTCTGTGAGAGCCAGCGGCATGGAGGTGTTTCTGCAGAAGCCCAACGTCATCATTCGTCTTTATCCTTCAGACATCTGTCCCTTTATGATTTCCACCTCAACTAGCTATCAGGCAATATTAAAAGCCTTATTAATTTTTCAAGTGCCCTGCAGAGAAAAGCAGTGCGGTTTTGTTCTTCGCTTCTCTTCGCCCTCGCTGACCATCGAGCCTCTTGCTTGTGGTTGCAGCCTGATTCATTCAAAGCGCCATTGCTCGAGTGATCCACGCACATGATTTACATCCATGGGCTTGTTTACAAGTTGTCAGCTGCGGTTTGCATTTAAAGTGATTTTTAGCGGTTGGAGGCTCCACTCACATGGGGCGCTGCATAATAAGTAAGGTTTCATCCATTGAAGTGGCTCAATTGTACAACAATTGTGTAGGGTTACCAACTGTGGAGAGTTCACACTGACTAAAACGGCAAATTTTAATTTCCAGCTCATAAAAAAATAAAAGCGCTGTCTCTTTATATAGAAGGCTGCTCTGAATTTGAATGGGTGACTGTGGAGCAAAGCTGTTGTCTTCAAGTGTTTACTTTTGTGCATGTGTGGCCAAGGATGCACAGAGCTCAACGACAGAAGAAGATAGACGGCAGAGAACACTGTCAAAGATGGCGACACAGCTGGCGGGGAACCTAGAACAGTCATTTAGTTTATCGCCGACGAAAAGGCAAAGTGCCATTGCTTATTGTTTTGCTTTTCCAAACTATTCTGGGTTTTCCCCCCTTCCTTCTAAACATCTGTTACTGTAACTTGCTGATAAAACGAAAGACGCCTGAAGTGCTACAGCTTATCCATTCAATTTGCATTTGAATATCCTGCTGAGGTTTTTTTTCTTCTTCTTCTTCTTTTAAATTTAGGAATACATTTCAAATGTGTGTCCCTGGAGAACTTAAAGCATAGATATACTATGGGAACAAAAGTACAGTATTGCAAAAGAACTGAAAGGAAAAAAAATACAGAAGAACTTTCAAAGTCAAACATACTTTTTTTCCCCAGCAAACCGATAAACCTCCAAGGTGTTTGCATTTCAAGACTACATACTTTGCCTCAAATAATTTGGCCGTCACTATTTGGACAGTGCCTTATATAATATTTTGGCATCCTTTGTGAACAATCTAGTTTATGTTTGGAATGCAAGAAGAAGCCAGAGTTCCTGGATGATATCCTCGCAAGCATGGTAGAGGGAGAGCTTGCCAATGCCACACAGGAAGGCCACAGGCCCGTTTTAAACTCGAAAACGCTCGCCTGTGACGGCATTGTTAACCTCTACCTCACAATGATCCTCAAAACGTAACTTTCGGCGCATATTTTTCTTGCTCGATATTTGCGATGTTGATAATTGTTCTGAATCAGGTACAAAATTTTCTTTGAAAATATCGATTGCGGTCGGTTACTTCAACCTGATTACAAGGCACCAAAAATGTTGAAGAACGCACTGTGTTCCGGAGAAATTGCGTGGGATGGGTTTTCTCCCTGTTATGGAGGATTTTACAAGCAAGTGCTCATTCCACATGTTTTTTTTTAATTCCCAAAACAATAATGGATTCAGAGATGATCAACAATACTTTTGTCCATTGTCCTTTTTGACATCAGTGGCCTGCCATCATGTGTGCCATTTTAAGATCACTTCTGGAAATGTCATCAAATCCCGCCTGTGTGTTTTGGTTCTTTTCCCTTCCTCAATGTATGTTTCATCCATGCACACACGTTTACTCAGGCACCCATGTTTATTCATGATGTTTTAAGAAAAGGCAAAAAGACACACCAAGCTTCAAGGCATTTCTGCGGGTCTTCGTGTTGCCGAGTTAAACCACTGCCTGCTGTTCTGGTATGTGCTCTGATTTAAGAAACAGCAAGGAGAATGTGGAGGTTAGTTGAAAGAGACTCCCTGAGTGTGTGAACGTGAGAGGGGGAAAATGCTGGCGTGTGCCTTGCGAATGGCTTTTTGTATTCAAATGCTTTATGTGAAAATCGTCTTGAATCAAAGCTTTGAATTTGTTAAATGTCAAAACCTGTCTCACTGGCTTTCTTCTCGCATTGTCGCCCCGCAGGCTGTGAGGACATTATCGTGGAAAGCTTGTCTCTCGACTCACTGGTGCCCATCCTCAAGTGGAGCTCGCAACCCTATGGCTCCAAGTGGGTACACAGGCAGGCCATGCACTTCCTCTGCGAGGAGTTCAGTCAAGTTGTCACCTCCGATGTTCTCTATGAGCTCAGCAAGGAGCACTTTCTCAGCGCAATCCAGTCAGACTACCTACAGGTGAGCAAACAGAGCCGTGCCGGTGCCGCTGTCTGTTTTGTCTTCTTTTACAGCTGTCGCAAATTTTGGCCAATGCATTCAGAGTTCTGTTGCGAGGTGGAGAGTGGGCAGCGCAAACACAGATTCGACACCAGTTAATATTTTCCTATACAACACAGCGTTGGCGCCATGTTATGAAATCTTGGGATGTTAAGGAAGAAGCATAAAAATATGCAAATAGATGAGTTTTTCAGAGAACCTATGATATTTTTGTAATGAATAGCTGACGATGTAGGTTCCATAGAAAGAAATGCAAAGAGGTGAATTTGTGAATAGTGAACCACAAATGCGCTGGTGCTTACTGCTAAACCATTTTATCCATGGTTCCTCAATTTCCAGCGGATCAACAAATATTTGGACAATGTGACATAATTCTAAATGCAAACACAATTTTTAACATTTGATGAAAACCTTCAAGTTTACAGCTCACCAAATTCCTCCCTTTGTCAAGTCTTTCATTGCAGTCATCTTCAGACTTTTTAAAAGAGAATAATTAAATATTCTGATCTCAATCCATGATGCTTTCATGTTACTGAGAACAAAAGAAACAGGACTTGGATATTTCAAGTGTCCAAATCATTTCAGATATGAAAATGTAGGTAGTCCACAATAAATGGCAGTAATTCCAAAATAGAAAAACATCTTCAACAAAAGCTAAATGTCTACACTCCTATCACATCTTTCTTTTGGTTTAAAATCCACTGTGGCGATGTATGTACACTAATAGTACAATCTCCATCCTCATCCAAATAGTTGTGGATACATTCGTGAGTGATTTGCTGCTCAACTATTTTACCCCCTGCAGCGTTTAGTGCAGCATTTGCAAAGTAAAATAGCTTTTGTGCTGTCATCAGTTGTGGCAGGCTACTTCGGCCTCCGGCCAGACAGTTGAGGTGAAATGTTGAAATCCGACTACACAAGCCAACCGGGCCTGCACCTTGCTGGAACACTGTCCAAACATGTTGCCCTGTCACCTTATCCTCATTTAACTGCTGTTTTTTTTTTTTCCCTGACAATATCTGACCTCCTTGTCCTGATAATTATGTTGTCTCCCTGCAACCCCCCCTTCTGCTCCTCCTCCTGCTCTCCCCTTTCGCTGTGTCTTCGTCTCATTTGCAGGCCAGTGAGCAGGACATTCTCAAGTATGTTGTTAAGTGGGGCGAGCAGCAGCTTATTAAGAGGATGGCAGACAGGGGTAAGATAATACACTCTATAATTATGCTCTGAGCACAGCCGCCAATGATTCTGGGGCCATTTCAAAATTACTACGGCCTCCAAAATATACTTAAAAGCATATCAAACACTGGCCGAATTTGAACCTAAAAGAGCAGCGCTTGACTGAACATTTGTCACCTGTGAAGTCACAGTGGTGCTGCCATTTCCTTTCCTTGGATTTAGCGAATTATAATTCCCCTTGGGCTGTGGTGATCCTTGATAAGCATAACAAATGAATAATTGATCGATTGAGATTTGACAGACACAATGGTTGGAGCTTGTAAAATTGAATTTTCCATGTTAAATTAATGTGGTTGCTCATCTTGACCAGTTCCAAAACGTATTTGAAGCAAATTCCAGTCATATTAGGTACAGTTTGTCACGTTTCTGTATATTTTTTAAGTTCTAGCTATTTCAATAATGTCAACTATTTTATTTTAATATACTTTTTTTGGTATAATTGTGATATTTTAAATATGTCATCAATCTGTGGATGCTCATCAAAATATAATGTGAACAGGCATGCAATTAATCCCAAAATGATTCATCCCCCTAGCCGAAATCAGGCTTCAATTTGTGCGGAAAGCTTTGATGGGCAGCATGGTTTGAAATGTGTCTGACCATTTTCACATTTGCGCAGAGCCCAATCTGTTAAGCGGCACAGCCCACAGCGTCAACAAACGTGGAGTGAAGAGGAGAGACCTCGACGTGGAGGAGCTTAAGGACATCCTTTCCCCGCTCCTGCCCTTCATTCGAACCGAACACATTTTGCCTCCACACAGCGATGTCCTCTCCGACGCGGTTAGCGCTCCTTCACTGCCTTTTCTGACCAGTTTCTGCATGCTGCATCATGGCGGTCTGACTCCCTGTTGTCATTCACAGCTCAAGCGAGGCTTGATTAGCACTCCACCGTCAGATATGTTGCCAACAGCCGAGGGGGGGAAGGCCAATGCTTGGTTGAGGCAGAAGAACGCCGGCATCTATGTGCGTCCTCGCCTTTTCTCCCCTTACGTGGAAGAGGCAAAGGTAGGACACTGATTGATTGGGCTGTCAGATGATGGCACACACTGTCGATCTGTGAGACCGAATGGTGTTGAATGAAAAAACATCTGTTTGTTTGTTTGGTATTAGTTCAAGCAGACTGTTTGTCTATTGTTGTGAGTGAGTACACACTTTATGGCCAATTCCAAAGGATTCACATACTTTTTCTCGCAACTGTATGCTCACTCAAAAATGTAATTCTATTTCTGAGCCTGGGTAGATTCATGACAACCTTGTGCTTCAAGTGTGAAACGTTAGCACACTCTTTTGAAAGCAAGCTCCCATTTCTCTCTCCTCAGTTGGTGCTGGATGAAATGATGGTGGAGCAAACTGACCTGGTGCGTTTGCGACTTGTGCGCATGTCCAACGTCCCAGACACCCTCTACATGGTCAACAACGCTGTGCCGCAGTGCTGTCACATGGTTAACCATCAGCAGATGACCGTTAACTCGGTCGCTGCTCCATCAGTTGTAGCCAATGAAATCCCAGGTGAGGTCTTTGACGGAGACTTTTAAATTTCTCTATTTCTTGTTCCCTTTTAGGTTACGACTCGCCTCCCGTTTATCGCAGTAGGTTCTTTCCATACACACCTGCAATATGGCAATCTGCTATTTAATAAAAACTTCTTCTTTTCTTAAGTTTCACTCCTGAGATATGCGTTAAACATTTTTGAACCTAATTGAAACACACGTTTTAAACTTAAGGTATATTTGAACCCAAAGGTTGCAAGCTTTCAATGTAAATAAAACTTGCTGCAACTGAGGCTTTCCTTTTCCTACATGCGACGGCATTACAGTAAATAAAGATATTGCCAAAAAAATACCAATACTACCACTGAAATCTGCGCTACTTAACATAATGTGGCCGTTAATGATAAACTGCGGGTAAGCACTGGAGTCTGACGGGATTCATTTCCTGAGTTGCCTCAGAACAAATATTCGCAGACCTCAAGTATAATTACATTTCATGTGTTTGCATTTTAATTCTGATTTCCGTCTCGCAGTACCGCAGCTCTCAGTGGTGAAGGAGATGATCCGGAGGCTGCAGGAACTGAGACACACGGAGCAAGTGCAGCGAGCGTACGCCCTCAACTGCGGCGAGGGCGCCACCGTCAGTTACGAGCTGCAGTTGCGAGTGCTCCGGGAGTTCGGTTTGGCTGACGGAGCCACCGAACTTCTACAGGTTAGGAGGGGAAAGAATGGGGAAGGACTGTAGAATTTCAAGCAGATAAAAGCCCAGGTGGCACAACTGTTTTGTTTTGTATTTTTAATGATATCTGATCTTTTTAGAACCCGTACAAGTTCTTTCCCGACGAACGATTCGGAGACGAGAGTCCAATTCTGGCTCTGCGCCAGGTGGGTCGATGTCGAGTAAACAGCAGCCCGGCCATGGATAGCATGTTCACAGAGTTGGAAGGTGTAGCGGGCTTCCACCTGCCGCTGCCTCCCCCGCCTCCTCCTTACCATCCCCCTGCTATGCCCAGCCACGCTCAGCTCAAAGGCGCCTGGCGACCCCGCGTTCCCATGCCGACCCCCACCCGTTCCTTCTCCTACCCCTGCAACCGCACCCTTAGCCAGCGCCATGCGGCGGCCAAGCATGGCGGCTCGGACTTCTCCTCTGTGCCCAGACCCCAGCCCCCAGACTGCACCGAAGCGCAAGCTATGGGCCGATCCTTGCTATCTGAACAGCAAGCGGTGAGTGGTGTCGGTTCTGTCTTTGGGTCTTTGAGCTGTGCATTAAGGCAGGGCTTCCCAACCTTTTTGACCACAAGTGACCAGTTAGTATTCAGGGCATAGTGCCCTATTTTGGTAGACTGATGCCCGTGCGCTTGGTGCAAAAACAGGTTTAAGTTCATTTTCGTGTCAAGGAACAGGGCTGCCCAAGGCACTTACAGCAAAACTGCTGTTGGCCACAGCTCTACCCAGACCCCTCCTCATCCACTATACATAGGACATTTTATACAAGTAATATGTTTTTTTGTGTTCAAGTACAGGACACTTCAAATGTGTTTTAAAATTGCCTTCAGATATTCAGTTATTGGGAGGAGTAAAGCTATAGAGTTTTGTTTTTTTAATGGTATAACTGCACATTTTACATTGTGCATTTTCACCTTTTAGGGTTGGTCTGGAACTATATGGGGGCTCATTTTGAAGATGCAAAAATTATTTAGGATCAAATTATTAACAACTATTTTGATTATGAATCATTTAGAGACAATGTTTTAATTTAAAATTGTATCAATCTTCGTATTTCAGGCTCCCGACAATAAATATTCTCAGGCTGCTGTAGTCCTTCATGAAAGCTTGACTGATTGTCTTGGTGTTTCATCCAAATTTGACACGAGCAAACATCTGCCTATAATTTGGAAAACAATGATCGACATTTTTGCCTATTTTCTCACATCCTGTGAACCACACTAGGAAGTGGAAGTAGTCAAGTTATGTTTGAGCATTTTTTTCACTTCGTCAATTGAAGATAATGTCCTGTATTCGTTTATATATATATATATAAAATTATCTAGCCCTTGTTCACGCTACATGATTTTGGTCGATGACTCTAAAGTATTTATTTGAAAAAAATAGCTGAAACATTTCAAAACATACTGAACCCAGCACTCCCAACACAGCCGCATGTTGGGAACGCCTGTCTTTCATGTCTTGACTTGATGTGTTTGGATCATGGTGAGCACTTTTAAAAGGTAGTATCACAAAACATGTCTTTTGTTTCAGATGGGCAGGGAGCCCGTTATGAGGGAGTTCATGCCCGACATCGCGCTGGGCGTCTCGGTCATGTCGCTGAGGGAGCAGCAGCACATAGCGGAGATGGACCGTGAAAGCCCTCACAGCCCCATGGGCCCCCCGGGTCTTCATCTGCCCCATGGGCCCTGCCCCTCCGTCCGCCACAGTCACAACCACGGCCCTGGGCACGGTCACTCCTGCAAAAGACACGCCCCTGAGCCTAAGCTGGAGATGCAGGCGGAGTTTCCCGACCTGTACGACTTCTCCCGTCGACCTTCATCTCCGGCCCCCGCGCACACTCTGTCCACGTTCGCAGGACCGGACCTCTACAGCCACAGCTGCGCCCCATCGGGACCCTTTACACCCACTTACATTACGGACTCTCAGTCCCAGGGCCAAGCGCAGGGACGGACTGGCCCGGACCCACTACGGCTGGATGTCCTCGGGATGACCCCTCAGAGGCATGATGCCGTTAACGCCTCGGGGCCGCATCCCAGGATGGGACACGCGCCGAGGGGCCGCTCAAACGAGACCGACCTGACTCACGGCTTGGGCCACCTGCGCTCGCCCAGCGGAAACATGGAAGTCTACGAGGACCGAATGGCCGGACCTCGAGATGCCCCAGAGGAGATGGTTCTTGCTGTGGAGTCATCTGGCCCGGGGCCCCTTCAGCAGCCTCACAGGAACAGTGTCGGCGAGGACATGGCCAGAGACCGCAGGTCACCCAGCAAGCCTGACTACCCGTACAAAAAATCTGCACTTTAACCCCAGCAATTGAGTT
The DNA here is from genome assembly GCA_026261675.1 of Hippocampus mohnikei. Lineage (NCBI taxonomy): Eukaryota > Metazoa > Chordata > Actinopteri > Syngnathiformes > Syngnathidae > Hippocampus > Hippocampus mohnikei. The sequence goes on from JAKGUB010000521.1 coordinate 8,655,645, forward strand.
GGGAAAAGGGAATGACTGACAGCTCATTATATTGAATGGCCAAGCACTAAATGTGTGTGCGCGTGCGTGCGTGTGTGTTCAGCAGAAGCATGGGGAAAGGTGATTGCTATCTATAGGAAGTCCTTATTGTCCTACCTCTGCCACTTGACTCCATCCATCACACAGAGTTGAAGGGCAAAGTGTCCCATTTCGAGGTCACTTGGCCGGATGGATCCGTGTGCTGATTTGTTGGTTGGGTCAGTACCTTAATGCAGCTCAGTCATCAAGTGGTTGTCAGACAGGCGCCGTTCATGTTGATGAGTGTCAGATTGTAGGATAGGATTGTCCATTTATGAAAAGCCACACAGCCTGGAGGAGAGAATTGTGATAAAAATCATATGGAAATGTCCGCTTGTCTTCTACCAGTGGTTCTCTGTAGCATCCCGTGCGACTAGTCGAAGTAGGGCTGACTGCCACGTCCAAACAATCAGAGCGACTTGATTGCAAGCTATTACAATAGTATGGTCTTCTCACGGTTAATACCGTCTTTCCTACAAGTACATTATTTAGGTTTCTTTTAAGGTGACAGCCTAGAAAACTTTCTGCATCCTCTCATCCATCGATCCGTTCTACACCGCTTATCCTCGCAAGGGACTCGGGTGAACCGGAGCTTATCCCCATCTGACTTTGGGCGAGAGGCGAGGTACGCCCTGGACTGTTTGCCAGCCAACTGCACATATAGACAACCATTCACACTCACATTCTCACCCGGGGACAAAACTGAGTCTTCAATTAAGGCAAGAAGCAGCCCAGATTTGAACACCCAGCCTCAGCTTTGCATAGAAAGAAACTTAAACGGTAGCAGTCGTGTCTTCTTGCAACGTAAACACACACACGCACCAAGGTGTGGTGACAATCTCAGTACTGTATTCGCACATTTTCAGCCTGGTGTCTTTGTACATATCAGGAGGAGACAGCAGGCTGTGTACTTGCGCTCCTTCCTCCTCCTAATGTAATAGCATCAAGTAGTCAAATCTTGAAGCCTTAACCAGTACTCTGAATATTCCATTTCAGCTACCTTCAAACTCAGTTTTCTCAATGATGTCATTCTATCGCAAACCCATTGTGAATTCACTTTTAATAGTGTTGCCCTGTCATAATGAAGAAACGGTTCATATACAGCCAATTGAAAAAATGTTTCACATCTATACATACCAACACACACTTTCTGTCAGTGAAAGCTGGGCCTGTTGAGTTGACCACAAAGGTATTCTGTTGTATGAATAACAGGTGAATAAGCAAGATAATTGCATATTCTGCCATCTAGTGGAAGAGCATTTAATTGTTCTGTCATTGTACACATTCCGGGCATAGTTGAACAAGGATACATGTTTTGTTGTCAAGAAGTGAAACTGAATATGTGGTTGGGAATCACTGAACTAAGTGACCGGATGGACAACCATTTGGCTACCATCTCGCTGGCCTCACAGTCAGCGGTCATACTGTTCAATGAAGTGCTGTGGCCAAAAATGCTGCAGCTGCTTGTAGCTCCAGAACCATGCAAGTCCACGACTGAAGCTCACATGCCTGCATGAGAATCATTGTTTTAAGGGGAAAAGGAACAAGTTGGAACAAAAGGAATCCTTGCGTTGACGTGAAAAAAGGTTGCTGGCTCATGTCGCTCCAGTGGAAAAATTGTACATAACCAAATCAAGCGCCACTTGTTTCTGGTTTTGATTACATTGAAGTGGTCGTTGTGTTCATGTGACAGTGTAAGTTGGTCCTGTCATGAAAGCTCGCTGCGAATGTGCTCTTAAGATTGTGTCTCAGTTATTTCCTTTGTAAATGTTCTCCATTTGGGGCAATTTGCTCACTATTGTCGGTGGTGTAAATTATCCTTTTTTTTTTTTTTTTTGCGCGCGAATCTAAAGATTGCCAATGCAGAATAATCACCTTTTTGTCATCTGGGGTGGGGGGTGAAACACTAAACTTTTCTCGATTCCTCGCTATACATGTTGTGTTGTAGTTGACTATTCCAAGAGGACGTTCCGTTGACTAAAAGTGGTTGTTTTACTCTTTGCTGTAGAGAGGTCAGTGCCTTCCCTGCCTGCAGTTGGGTTTTTATTGGAGACCTTGATGTCTATGCAAGCTCTTTTCTACCAGCTTACCAGCCTGCATCAGATAGTTGTAGCTCCCTTTTGTGTACATAGATGTTATTTAGCACCTTTGGTTGTCTTTGTTTTTTTGTAGTTGAATCATCTGAAACGTTGTGTTGGATCCTCACAGGTACATCGTACTTGTAGGGGATCTTAGCAATCGATGTTTGTAGACTAATTATGTTGCATTTAGTTTCAGTGAATCTATTTTTCTACTGGCGCCTCAAAAGGTGTGCAACAGTGGTCCTGAAAAATAAACTGGTTTGATATTATGAAATTAACTTGTCTGGTTTTTTTTTCAATGAACCATGACTCTCACCGGTGAATGGTTCACTTTTCTTTATTAAATTGCCGACAAAGACAATTTACCTCATATAAACACTTACGCAGCACGTCTTTAACAGACTTTTTCCAAGGCTCCGGTGCTGATACAAAACAGGTCACAAATGCACATGCGCCAAGTCAAAACTAACTTCAAAGTTGAGGCATCTTGAACAGAAACAAGTGTGCTTCCAACATTTGCACTATTTCTTCTAGAATGATTGCAGCATAAACACTCCTTTTTTCCCAACAAAGGGAAAAAGAAACACATTCACAGTTTTCATTAGCGCCACCGCAGGACTGCAGCATGGCCCGGCTTCAGTCAATCGTAGCCCGTGTTGGTCCTGCGCTGTTTTTTGGCCTGCAGCTCCTCGAAAAGCTCATACACTGCTTCCGTGGTGACTACCTGAGGGGAAACAACACAAATAATGTATCACCGGACAAAAAAAGGAAAATGTCACAGCGAACTGCTCGGATCCAGTCATAGTCACCTTCCGTTATCTGTTTTAAAAATGATACAAAGCCCTTGAGCACAAAAGTTTGCCCTTCCCTGGATCATCCAGTTGGACCTTACCTTTTTTTCTGCTGCACATTTGTCAAATAATGCAGTTATTGCAGTCGCCATCTCATTACAACCTAAAAGGAAGGAAGCGTGATTAATTGCAGCACATAAATGTCAAGTGTAGCGACAGAGAAAAATTGCAGTCGTTCTCACCATAAATGAACTCGAGCTGCTGGACTCGGTTCATTGAACTGGTCAGCGTCATCAGCGGGTGCTTCCCAAACGGCTCATTCAGGCCTCGTCTCTCGTAGGCCAGAACCGAATCAGACAGGTCCATGAGGAAGTGGACATGTGAGGCTACATAAGCCCTCTGTGTGCCACAGGTATGACACATGTATTAAACAATGGAACATTCTGATAAGCATAAATAGAAGGGCTAGTGGGGGGGGGCAGCAAATGTGTATTTTTAAAATGGACACTCATTCGTAGCATGACTTGCTCGGGATGAAGTGTTACTGTAACACTGTTATCGGTTCAAGTGTGCTCCCTGAGTGGATGAGATACGTTTGATATCTCTGGTTGTTTTTGTTTGGGGGGGGGGGGGGGGGGTGTAGGGTGTAATTTTTTTTTTTGCAAATCAAATGAAAGGCATAGGATAGGCCCAGAGAGGTCTATTTTTTCACAGGTTATTTTACTTAAGTATTTGTCAGGTCATATTGACAGTTTTAACAAATACGACAAAAGTTTCAGGGTTTTTCAGTGAGAGCTCCTTTAAATAAGCCATTATTTTATCACATAAAAATATTACATTAAAAACCCTACTTTAAAAAAAACTCCTTTTGCACATTATTTAATGACTCAAAATGAAGATAAAAATCAGTTAACCAATTTTTATTTGCTTTACGAATTACTGATTTGGTCACACAGCAAACTAAAATGTAATATGATTCAATTATATTGACTTGAGATTTCATTTCAAACCCAAATAAATAGATCATACTGAAATCAGAGTAGGGGGACCTTAAAGCTTAAAATATTTTATTAATTCGTTAATAAATGTCGTTCAATGTAAAATGGTTCAAAATCAATGTAATAATTTAATTAGACAATGAGATTTTTAAAATACCAATGACAAAATAAATACATAATGATCAACCAATGTTTGGTGCATTAATTTAACCCTAATATTACACTACTTAATTGTAAACACTGTAAATGCTCGGCAGCTGGATTAAAGAACGGAGCCACGGGCCATACGCCCCTGAGCCAGCCTGATGCCGGAGACCCACCTTGCAGCTCGTGCAGGTGCACAGCAGAGCGCGCCACTTGGCCGGCCAGAACACCGCCCCCTTTCGAGGCGTCGACACATGCAGCGTCTGAAAATACTTCAGCTTGCAAGCCACCGTTTTGATCTCGTTGGGGCAGTCTGTCATGTCATCGTGGCTCCGCTTACAGGGAAAGCTCCTGGTCGGCGCTCCCTGCCGTGAGACAAGGGCTGTGAGTTATGGTGTGACACGGCTCCATAAAACATAAGATTCACCCAGCGAGGGCGAGATGATCGGGCGGTGAAAATGAGCGCTTTACAGTAAAGCTGGCCTGTGAAGCGCAGCCAAAGCTGTCTGCAGAGTCAGAGACAGAGGGGCCTTGTGGGTCACGTCTCTTCTAATTACCCAAGAGAAGGCCTGCTCGCTGTCCTGTCACGTTGCTCTTCTGCGCCATCAAGTGGCAAGCTACAAAGCAGCGGCTGCCACATCAGACCACAACATAGGAAAAAAAAGGCAGTAACGCTGCACATCTGCGCCGTGCGCACTGCATGAATCCATCGTGACGGATTCTACATTACACGATCGTGTATTTCAAAGCCTTCCACATCACATAGGAGTGTATAAATAACTGGAAGTGTACGCTTGCTAAGTACAAGAAATACTGCATACATATGTTCATTCTGTTCATAAACATGTATTTGGTCATCATGGTTTAAGTACGTTTACCAATTTTGGCATGATTAAAGGAAGACTGATATTAATGTGAACTACCATTTATTGCGGGGAGTACGTTCCAAACCCACACACAATAAACGAAAATAAACGCTTTCAAACCAAGTAACATTTAAATATTAGCAATAATACCAAATAACATTTAAATATTAGCAATGTAAAACAATCAATACAATTAAAGCTGTCTCTTCCAGCCTGCCTTGGCCTCTTGGAGCAAGTGTGCTGCCATGCATACATGGAGGACACACAAAGTACATTAAGATAAAAAGAGTAGAGGAAGAAAGTTGTGATTAGGCTTTATTAACAGCTTGTTTTTCACATAATTAGGATGAATATGTGCCTTTAAGTGTTATTATATTACCTGTCTGTGTGCGTTCCTACAGCATTTGCGTGTGAATATTCGTTATTTGAAGGACTATCACTCGCTCAAAAAAAAACGCTAATTTGCTATTAGCATGTCACTGTGATTTTATATTGACTGCTAGCATTAGCATTAGCGGTGTTTCTCAAAAGAAGTACATCTTGTATTTGAAGAAACAATGTAATTCTTTTGGTTGCGTGTTTAGTTTTACAGCAAACTCTAGACTAGAGCCCCATTCCTTTATTATTTGTTTAATGTATATGAAGCTCCCCCTCATGAAGGACTTCTGGGGTTTCCCAAGAGCTTGAGAAAATACATACTCTAAGTTTGAATGTAGAAACATCTAAGCTTGAATGTAATATAACATTTTAAAATATATTCGTAAATATGAAAGAAAAACAATGGGAAATATGGAAAAATAGAAATATTTTTATGCCACCTATACAGACGCTCCCCAGGTTATGAACGAGTTACGTTCCGGACGATTGTTCATAAGGTGAATTCGTTCGTAAGTTGCTTCAGTGCTATATTTTGTCTGGAATGTATGTTTAAGGCTTATATTGACATCCATATAACGGGTAGAGAGCTTTTCGCCACGTTCTTCAGGGCTCGAGGTTAGCTGCCCGCTAAACTAGCAGCAGCTTCAGCGGGGAGAGTAGACGACCGTCGCCGACGCGCGCCGACGCCTCCCGCCCGTTCCACCGTCACACGCCCGCCCCACGCCTCTCCCGCGTCCGCCTTCGAACGTCGCCTCCGCCCCGTTCGGCACTCGGAAAAAGGCGCGCAATACAAAATCTAACTCTTTTTTTTTTTTTCGACAGACCCGTGAAAATGTTCGTATGTACCGTTTGTTTGTAACTCGGATGTTCGTAACTCGGGGAGTGTCTGTAATGTTGAAATCTTGTATGTTGGGGCTGCCCTACCTCCTGCTCCTTTTCCTTCTGCTCAAGACTGGTGGAAGGTTCTTCATGGCTAATTTCACTCGACTCCAAAATGTCTTCATTTTCTTCTACTTGCTCTACGTTCCCATTTTCACCCTCCTGCATCTCGGCTGAAAGCAAAAAGGAGACAAAAACATCAGCAAAGCGACACAATTGGTACTTGAGCGTTTGCTGCTATCACCTAGGAAGGAGAAATACCTGAATGGTGAGCAGCGTATGTCCACAGAAAAGGAGCCTTGTTCATGCACTCCTCGCATACCATCTCATCCATCTCCGCCACTTCGCACTGCAAATGCTTAATGTCATCAGATGAACGCTCATTAGAATGCAAGCATCATCAAACACAAGCCATCCATTTTTCATACTATTTGTCCTTATATGACTCACAGGTGAGCGAAGGACTATTCTAGATTACATATTGCTGGTCACCAGTCAATCACAGTGCACGTAGCCAAGTCAGACACCCATCCAGGAACTTAAAGAGACTGGCGACCGGGACCAGATACCTGTTTCAAGTGCCAGAATTGACAGCATGACCAGCGTACAGTCTGTATAACCCCAATGCAAGTTCCCTGGCGCGTAGAGATCTTGCAATAGAGAGATTACAGCTCACTTGAAATCGCTATACACTACTCACAAAAAGTTAGGGATATTTGGCTTTCAGATTAAATTTATGTCACTGTAGCGTGAAATGTCCCTCGTTTTTCATCTTTGGCACTTAATTTAATACATGAGCTCTTGGGGTTGATTTTATTTGTATTTATTTCAATATTACTGCAAGGAGGTTAGCCGGAAGAAGAGAAGGTCGAACAGCCGTCGGGGGGTTGTGGTCCCCTTAATGTGTATCGCACAGAAGCGAGGTCATCGAGCCGCAGCCAACAAAAAACAGACTCTACTCCGATGAGATGAGTTTGCGTGTGGTTTTGGCTCAAATGGCTCCCCTGCTTTTGTACCTTAGCTCAGACCAAAATGCAACGCTAGTTAAAAACTGCTTTCCTTTTTTGTTTCACATATGAAAAAAATATTTACAGTACACAAATTTCCCCCCCCCTGTATTTAAACAGTTTTAAAATAATATATTTGTATGAATTTTTACTACACATCACCTACCAATGGTGGGTTTTTTTTAATCTTGCACACAAGTAAAACACAATGTTTAAAATAAATAAAAACTAACTAGAATTAAACTAAAACAAAGTGTAAATGTTTTTTTTTAAATAAATAAAAAAGATACAAACTAACAAAGCTGTTCTGAAAACTACTTAAAATTAATGACATTTACAAAACAAAATGAAATAAAAAAGAACTATAATTACAACTATAATAACCACGGACGCATACGCAAGAGGCGTCAAGGGTGAGGTAATATTTACCCTGGTATGAAACCAATCCTCGCAGATGACACACTGAATCATCTCATCGTTGACCTGTGGAGAAATTTCTTAAATTTAGTAAACATCAGAAGTAACCAAATTCAGGAGCAGAAATGAACAAACGGCATACCTTATCCTCCTGGTCAGGAAATGGCCGGTCGCACGAACAGTAGCGGCCGAAGAAGTTGTGATTGTAAAGGTTTTTTGAGTTTTCCTCATCTTTGATCTGCCAGAGCAAAGGGTGACCACGATAAGCAAAATATAAATAAGCCTCACGAGGTCCGATATGAGAGGTCTTTGTCACTCATCGTGCATTTGGCTACGTTTAAAATGTACGGATGCAATTGATACATTTTGTGTATTATTTGTGACACTTTGATTGTTTGAAATAAAATGTTCTGACATCCAAGTTTTATTCGACAATTGAAACATATTGTGGGGTGTTTTACTTTGGAGGTGCCATTGTACAGATCAATGGTACAAATTGTGATAAGGTACTTCTTGTAATCGTCATGTTGGTAACAGTGCGTTGCTGCACACAGCAGAACACATTCCACTAAACAGTGTGGTAACAAGAACTCATAAGCAGAAAGCACACTGCCGCTATCTTGGGCTGCAAATTATGATTTTAATAATATATTCATCTGTGGATTATTTTGGCGACAATAATGTTAGATGAATTTGAAGGTGCCCCAAATGATGATTGGCGATGTGACAAAGATCCAAGATATTCCACCTCACAAAAGGAAAATGAAACTAAGAATGGTCTTAAAAATAGAAAGGGGAAGTGAACAAAATCTACTTTGTCGTGTCAATGGCAAGTATAGTGTATAAATTAGTATAACTCCACTTGTGATTGACGCATATTTCAGCAAAATCTCTCAATATGAGTTCATCAAATTGCAAGTTTTGCAGCTGCCCCAAAATGGCCACTTCAAACTAAAATGGCCCATTTCCTGTCTAATTTCAAACATGGGTTCTTGGGACTTTTACATGTGTCCTGTTATGATAGACAAGGACACCCAATTGCATTGTGCATCATCGTAGAATTAGAAAAATACTATATGTCGATCAAACTGTTTTGTATGAATGATACACCACTTGAACTGGGTCACGTGCAGTGAATCAAGTGTACCTAATGTTTTGGACCGTCTATGTTTAAAGTTTTGAGAGAGAAAGAGAGAAAAAATTCTCACCGGAATGAGCTGACACTGGAAACCCCCAAACTTGCCGTTTCCACAATCACAACGAAAATTTCTGTTAAGAAAAGCAGGAAGAGAAATTTTGAAATACTTCACATACAGTTGTTAATCTGCTCAACACTTAGACTTGCAGTCTTCAATGCGTTCATTGGGACAACTTGACAAAATTCTACCAAACAAGTGTGGCGTAAACATAAGTCAGTCAGTCATTAAAAAAAAAAAAAAACATTACCACAATAATCCAAACAAATCTGTGGCTTTATCGCTTCAACTTCTTTTTTAATGAAACATGATTGGAAAGGTGGACAACATTGTGAACACTTAATTTACACGCTGCCGGAAGTTGCATTTTCTTTTCAAAACATGGCACGCCATCATGTCTGCTAGCCAGAAGCTGGGCTGCACTGTATTTGTTTCGACAAGGCAGTTCAATTCGAGTTTAACAGCATACCTTTTGGTGTACAATTCGAAGATGTCATGCCCATCATGACATTTGTTGACACACGCCAGGCAAATGCCAGCAGGCTGTGATGCATTCGGCGTGCACGTGTTGCATGCAAACACAGCCTGCCTCTTCACGTAGCCCTGAAAAAACACACAAGCAAAATCGATCGTAAAAGTCAGCAGAACATGGCCAAGATCAACGCGACCGTCATCCAGACATTAAACCAAATTCAATTCGACATAAGTGTATTTTGCGTGAGCACAGCATTCCTTTGCATGGATGGAGGACAAAGGGCATGTTTCTTACGTGGGGATACGAACAGTTTTCGGAGTCACTTCCCGCCAGTACGCACAAAGCATGCTCCAGTTCCTCCTCGTTTTCAAAGAAGTCATCATGGTGCGAGTCCGCTGTGTTTGTCCCTGCCATGACGGAGGAGAAAATGCCGAGGAGAAAACGAGTGTATTTGTTTGCTCGCGGTGTTGCAGCTGGCGCAAAAACAATGTTGTAGTTCCGGGCGGGAGTTTGGAGACAATACCACGTGGCGGAAAAGACGTCACGGTAGCAATCCAAGTCGCCATGGCTGCAGAGTGCACTTTGAGGTTTGCTCAACATGGGGTGGACCTAAACGTTTGACTCCGCCTACACGGATTCTCCATCTCTCTGCGCCTCGTGTGTGAGTTTGTGTGTGCGTGCGAGTGTGTGTGTCTGCCCTTCTCAGCACGATGGGATGCAGAGCTTTCAGCCGCTCTGCCCCTCAAACTCTGGAACTCACTTCCACCCAACATCCGTAATATTGATTCTCTTCCCACATTCAAATCCCATCTCAAAACCCACCTATTCAAAATCGCATATTCAATTTAAATGCATTTCTTCTTTTATTATTTATAATTTTATTTGTGGTTTTATTGTTTTGTTCTTGATTGTAAATTGTCCTTGAGTGTTTTGAAAGGCGCTTCTAAATAAAATGTATTATTATTATTATTATTATTATTATTATTATTATTATTACTCGATAAATCTGGTTGGATTTATTTCAACTTCCTGTTGTCAATTCATCTTGAAATAGATTCAACTATTTTATTTTATTTAGTTATTTTTACCGATAACAAGTACAGTACTGTGTGTTTTCTTGTGGAATGTCAGGTGTTTGCAAAAGTGTTCCAAAAGAGGGCGCCACTACTTGATTTTTTTTGCAGGGAATGATTGTTTTTCACTTGTGGTGCGCAGAACAATTAAATACTCTTCCATTTCCAGGAGATGGAATAATTAACCCGTGTAGAGTCTGTTTCCATTTAAACTGTTGACGTTCAAGAGAATAATAGTTTTGTGTGCAATTATTTAAGTCATTTTGGGAATGAATTGAGACGAGATCATTATCATCATTTCAGTATGCATACTTTTAGTGAATTTGTTTGGGTGGCGTGCTTTGAGGTTTTTCTCATGTAAAGTGGATGCTTTGGCTCAATAAATGTGGAAAAACTGGATTTCGTCATCATGATATGCTGGACCAACAGGAACCACAGGCTCAACTTCTTTGACCACTTCTGGTTGCTTTTGAATACGATCGGAAATTTATTTTTATCCTTTATCACATATCAATGTTGGGTTATTTTACAATGAAATGGAAAAAAATGACTTGTTTTTGGCAGTCTATCGCCAGTTTGGCCTTTGCTATGAAACAAGTGAAGGGATAAACAAGTGAGGCGTAGTAATGTCAACCAGAGCACGAAAAAGAACGAAAACGAAATAGGGAGGGCTAATTTCCGAGCAGTACGTGGAGGCAACACCAGCCTCCTGGATCCTGGGTGTGTGCAGTCAGTCCCAGTCAGTCAGTCGAGCCCGTAGGTGCTGGGAGAAAGCACCAGCAACATCGCAACGTGGGACCAGCTGTTCCTGTCAACTGTCACCTTCCCTGGAAACTTCTCCTTTTGCTCCAACTGGCGGGCCCAGAATGGGAAACTACCCGAGCTAGTTCCTGAAGAGGACGTCAATTCAGGGGCGGACTGCCAAAAGTGCCAGGTTAGTTAGCTCTCCGCGGCGCCTCATCGCGAGCGTTATTCGCAGCCCCGGCGCTTATTTCACGTCTGAGCGAACGCGCGTTGAAATGTTTTACATGCAACATATACACATCGGTCTGACCACTCGTTTTTGCAGCCCGCTTGCGGTCTTGCGCTGTGCCATCGTTTGGACTAGCAAGCTAGCCAGCTAACATTAGCAAGTGAAGTTAGCTTGGAGGGGCGCGTGCATGAGTTTGACTGATGCTCCACATAATCTGTCATGCTTCCAGGTTGTCATTGTATTTGTTATGTTGTGTTTGTCGGAGACTTGACATATCTGTGATGGGCGCCTGAATGTGTGTACGACACAACCCAATCGGATTGGAGTGGTGAGAGACTTGACACAGCTCTTCTGTTGTTTTTTTAGGTCGATCCATAATTCAGTCAGCCAGCCAGTGAGTCAATCACATCCTTCACGTCCAGGGAAGGGTTCCAGGAGCATCACTGGAGATGCAGACTTTCCTAAAAGGCCGGAGAGTCGGCTACTGGCTCAGTGAGAAGAAGATGAAGAAGCTGAATTTCCAAGTGTTTGTAGATCTGTGCAGGTATGTGAGAGCATTTTGAGTACCTATCAAGTGCATGAACAGCTGAAACACTAAAGTTTAACACAAGCCATTCCGGGATGGTGGTTGACTTCCAAACTTGTTTTATTTTTAAAACACGTTATTCCCAATTTAATTAACGTGAAATGACCCTTGTGTTTAGTGCACTTGCCCAACCGTTGAGAGGTCCTGGTTTTGAATCTCAGGCTCAGCTCAGTGACATTTGCATGTTCTCCATGTATTAATGTAACCATGTATATGTGTGAAGAGTTTTTAATGACATCCTCCTGGCTAATGACAGTGGAAACTTTGGCCATCTTCGGATTCTCTTTTTTGTCAACTTTCCTATCGGTTCAGAGTGAGATGATGATACTTGGAAGATTGGTCGTTGAAATTCGAAATGCCTCATTGCAACCTTTAAGCTTTGTTTCGCAAAGGTTACTCTTTACCACCCTTTATGAAAGGATATTACCCACAATTCTTCATAATATTTCAAGCAACAGGGCACCGATGGAGTTGACAGATTCTACGCCAAGACACTTGAAATTCACGCTCAAGACTGAATATAATACTTCCAAAATAATTACAAAAATTAGCATTTTTAAAAATTACAGAATAGTATATGTAAACACTCCCTCATTCCTTAAACGTATACTCTTAATTTCCAATAGCTATGAATGTGAGCATGAATTTATGTTTGTCAAGTTGCGATTGGCTGGTGACCAGTCCAGGGTGTAGGCCGCCTCTCGCCCAAACCAACTGAGATAGGCTGCAAGACATAGATGGAAATAATGTTACATTACAACATTTGGACATTTCTAAATATTCAACTGCTGATGCCTGACGTGCATGTAAAGGATGATAACATTTTGGATGAACTCCAAATAAAAGCAATAACAGTTTGCAACAGTTTCGTTCATGCAACGGCAGCATAATGCGTTTTTTTATAGAAGTCTGAACGTGTCATAGCGTATTTCACTGATGCAGTAAGTCATAAATACAGTAAATATTTTTATGCAAAACTTCGGGCCAGATATATAAAACAATCAAATGAAAGACAGCAAGTAAAGTGCGTAACCCCAAAACGTGTCGGTGCCACTTGTTGGTACCACCCGTGCCCCTTCCACTCTAAAAACGGCACGATTTGCACTTCTTTTCTTTTTAATTAAATCATCAGCATTAGTGCACTTTCTGTATTCATGTGTGCCTAACGTCGGATAAAATGGAAAAAAAAAATCTTTTTGGATGAATGCACAGAGGGAATACCAGAGTCAAGGCCTTGGTTGGCAGAGGTTGTGTTTGTTATGTCTTAAGTGGAAGCTTGTCGAGACATGGTCCTCGGAGCAAGAAGAATATGTCTGTAAAAACGTGTCAAGTGCTCAAGGCACAGAAATCGTAAGATGTAATTCATTGTTTTGATTGCGCAATTACAGTCCAAGGAATTCCACATGTTTCAATATGAAAAGGATGTATATACTCGGTGAATCAGTAGAGCTTTTAGTACAATACGCTGATAGTAATTATATAAAACAGACTCAGGATGTTATTACTTGCCATTCTTTTTAGGAAAATAGTTGACGTGCAGCCTTTTTTTTTTGCTTCAGGTGATTATTACTAATGTTCTGCAGAAACCTCAGAGCAGGTGCTGACAGTAATCAATTTATAGAATACTGTCTAGATAAGTTTTTGTGTCATTTTTCTAAAATGACAACTCCTCTGCGCAGCATTCTGCTCACTAACGCACAAAACAAAAATAGAGCATAGAACATTCAGGCAGGGTTTTTTCCCCTTATTTTCAATTGTTTCTCTGTTGAAGTCAGATGTGGAAAAAAAAGAATTTAGCAATTGTATGTTTACATTTATCCAAAGGGCTTGCAGGCAAAGCAGGCATGTCGAACTAAATTTTGTCACAGGGATGTCGTTGTTAGGGTTTACTTCAGGAGCGCCTGTGGAAATCATAGAATTGTGTAATCACCTCATCATATTATGACATACACAAGTAGTAATGCATTTGACCTATTTTTTATTTCATAAATTTAGTTTATCGTCACAGATGGTGTGTGCAGGCAGTGTGGGATCGGTTCCCACTCAGTGACGTGTGAATGTGGGTGTGGATAGTCGTTTGTCTCTTTAAGTGCCCTGTGACTGACAGGCGACCGGTTCAGGTTGTAGTCTACCTTTTGCCCTTAGTCAGCTGGGATAGGCTCAAGCAACTCCCCGCGACCCTGTTCAGGATACACGGTGTTAAAAATGGATGGATGGATACAATTAGTTTAAAATCATGCTTACAAAAACTTATACAAATATTGTCCAATTTATGTTAAGAAGGAATTTGGGAAAACCAGTGCTTGTAACATCTGTTACAAAATGAAAGGAACAAATGCATTATCAAGAAGCACAGTACACTTTTGTGAGCCACATGAAATGATTTGATGGGTCAGATCTAGCCCCCGAGCCTCTGGTTTGACACCAGTCTCGTAGGTTGTTCTTGGTTTTGGCCCCGATGCTGCATGCTGCGACGAAGGTTTATCTTGTATCTTATCCATCGTCAACAGTGTAAAAAGTTATGCAAGTTGTCAGAAGTAGGACATGATTTTCTCGAGCACTTGTGACCTTTGGGATAAAATAACGAACTATGTCTGTCGGACTAGGAACATACTCGAGTGCAGTTTTATCCAGTTATTCACCTATGATTAAACATTCGGGGGGAAAAACGAGAATGCAAACCAGTGTTTTAATTGGATTCACTGTTCAGTGTAGTGTGTGAAGAGGCAAGAGGGTTGCTGCCTCACAAAGTGACCTGATTGGGCCAGCCCAGATTACCACACTGTAATCCTCAAAACATTTTTAATCTCTTTAAAACTCCCAAGCAACCTCTCTATGTCCAACCCAGACCTGGACTCACGGGTATTTATCGTGGAAGGTTAAGATGAAGAAAGACTAACACAATAAATAGTGGTTTTAAATGGGAAAAGGATCCCCCCCCCCACTAAGAATTGCTCCAACTCAGGACGTCACTTACAGTAGTTCTCTTTTTACTGATATTTCCTCTGTCACTGTTTTGAGAAATGAAAAGTCATCTTCAAGAGGAAGGAAAAGATGGAAGTCAGCGAATAGGACTCTCACATGTCAACATCAGCTGCATTTTGTGTTATCAGGAGGTCCCGTACTCAGCCGCCTCCGCAGTTGCCGTCATGTACAATTCTTGACCGAACAACCATTACGTTTCTTGAAAGGGTTGATTTCATGATGAGGGAATGTTCTGAATGCTTTCCCAGAAACCACATTTCCCTTCACCAAAATGCACCTCGAGGACATTCTGCGCCAGTGGTTTGTTCATCAGGTGGCACGCCACTGAACTGGGACCGCTTCCTTGACCGTTTCATGCAGCTGGACGAGAGAATCCTGAGACTTAGGTGCACTTGCTCAGTGATGCTTTCAACCCACTTAGGCTTATGGTAGTGTCAGTGTGTGTGCGTGCACGCGCGTGTTGTGTGTGTATAACCATTTGAAAACCTCCCCCTGCTCATAACTAGGTTGTAAAATAGCTGATCCATTAAGGACAGCCTGCCTGCCCATTTGATAATGCAAAAATCAAATCGCCTATTTCTCCGGAGGCAAAACACGCTTGTCGGCGGAGAACTGCAGGTACAAGCACACTACCGGTCGTTCAGTTAGTTTATCATCCACTCTGATAAAACATTCCCATTGCAACATTTATTGGCAACATGGTGTTAAACTCTGACCGCGAGCTGATTTCTGTTACAATGCTTTGTGCAATGAGGTTGAACACAGGTTAGAAATATGTTCAGCGTTGTAATAAAAGCTCCAAAAAAATAGAACATGGCATTTTCATTGTACTGAAGGCCCTCTAGGAAAAAGGAAAACAAAACAAAACTGTGGAAAGTCTTAACCAGATAACGTGTTATAGGGCGATAGTCATACTTTCAAATAATATAAAATAAGATAATGCTCTCTGCTGGGTTACACACACGCTCATTATTTCATGTGGCGCTCTTTTAAATAGTTGACACATCACAAGAACATTCCAAAGTAATGAACACGGCAAGCAGCAACACATGCAGGCAGAGCATACAATTCTCACAGGTGTATCCTGTATTTTGTACCCTCTACGAAAAACAATTGCAGTTCAGTTGAAATGGTCTTCTTCTGTTTCATCATCAAATCTATGAGTCATATGTCTGGATGTATTGTACTGCTTTCTAGTGACCAAAGTACCTATACCTATGAATTATCACAATGCACAAATTATTAATTTTCATTCTATTAAAGTACTTTATAACTGTTTTTGTAAAGTACAATCCTGTAGAGTGTAAAAAAAAAAAAAAAAATGCGGGGGCGCTGGAAGAGTTAAACGGCATTTCCGTTGATTCCAATTCAAACCCATCAATCGAGACATCGCAATATATATTATAGTATAAATAATATATTTTAGTATAAAGATAATTCCAACCTTACCTCTTTGTTTTAGAAAAAGCGTTGGGGAAAAACACACAAAGCCAAAGAAAAAGTAAAATGCATATCGAAAATTTAGTCATCGCTCATTTACGTGGTATCATGATTGATTCCCATCCCAACTCAGAAGTTCTGGCTACCTATAATGGAATATTTTCTTATTAATTGTCGGGTCACTAAATCATATTTCGGTGGCTGAAAGGAACAGATCAGACGCATCAATGTGGAATTATCCATCCATCCATCCATTTTCTGATCCGCTTATCCTCACAAGGGTCGCTTGCGTGCTGCAGCCTGTCCCAGCTGCCTTCGGGCAGTAGGCGGGATACACCCTGAACTGGTTGCCAGCAAATCGCAGGGCACACAGAGGCGATACCAGCCGCCTTCACACTCACACCTAGGGACAATTTAGAAGAGGGCTCTCAAACTCAATTTACCTGGGGGCCGCTGGAGCTAGAATCGAGGTGAGGCCTACCCTACACTTTTTCAGTGCTTTGGTTCTGTTTTTCCACAAGAAAAGCTCAGATAAAACATTTAAACAATCTCAAATATCTTTATTTTTATTTTTTATACTTTTATTTTTCTACACAAAATAAGATGATAAATAAATTAAAAAATCAAAGAAAGTAACTTCCGCTGGCACTAAATCGGCTTAGGGTCCCGCGCCTGCATTTGACATCGAGCACAGCATAGGTAGGTCAGGTGTTTGTGGTGGCCATTTCCTATAAAATAAAGAAATAATTTAATAGTTTGAAAGGTTCGGCTAGCATGGAGCTAACGCTAACACGGACACATACACATCAAACTTCGCTTGTGTGTATGTAATAGTGCTAGCTTTGTGTTAGCGTCTTCGCACTCATTTTCGCCATTCTTGTGCGTGTGTAACGTTAGATCTGGTGCTTTGGAGCACCCAGCTCTGGCGACAGTCACACAGGTGTGTTGTTTGTCTGTCTCAATGTGTATTCAGCAGCAGTGGCGTGTTGGTTACATCCGGGGTTTACACGTGTATTCAAGCTGGTGCGGGGCACGTTGCCGCTAAAGAGTGAGACAGACCTAACTATTTACCATGTTGGTAGTGGTAATACGTACAGCATCCATATTAAGCTCGCGGGCCGCACTCACATTCAACTTTTATATCTAGGCGGGAGCCTCAAACTAGCGTCCTATGGGCCGCATTTGGCCCGCAGGCCGTGTGTTTGATGTCACTGATTTACCTACCACGCAAGATTTTGGAATGTGGGAGGAAACCGCAGTACCTGCAGAAAACCCACACAGACACGGGGAGAACATGCAAACGGCACACAGAATCGAACCCTGCATCTCTGCACTGTGAGACCGACCAGTCAACCACGCCCATGTGTGGAATTGCAGGAACAACATTTTTTGGTGATCACTTCTCTGTGTTAACGTGTTACTTCAGGGCACTGACGCACCCACTAAACTTTGTAACCCGTCTACAAGTACCGTCAGGCAGCAGGCTCATCCAGTTGTCCCATAAAAGCCAAACAGAAGAGTGAACGACCCTATGACAGCGGCTTTGACAATCAAATCTTAAGTGCCACGGGTGCTTCGTCACATTTTGTGACGCCTGCCTGCTTGACTCTGTTGACAGTGCTCACCTTCTAAGACCACCTCCATATTGAAGGCGGGATGACGCCGTTGACGACCGCATTCACAGTGCATGAAATGAGCCAGCAGCTGCAGTATTAAATGTCTACATTGTTGTGAAGCGCTGAATAGCCGAGCTGCTGTTGTCATGGGGATGTAAGCTCAAAAACAACTAGGATGGACAAGGCCGCGTGTGCAACTTTTTTTTTGGGGGGGGGGCACGGGGCAAATTGCGGTGGAGTTTTTGTTTGTTTATTCTGTTATCTGTCTGTTTCCAGCTAAATGTCCTCTGCTGTTGCCCCTTTTCTATTATGGCTGTAATAGAGTGATCATGGTGCTTCGAACTCCTAATTTATACACAGCGTTGATGTGACCAGTCGAATGGAATGAAATGTTATGAGAATTCTTCTCTTACGAGGAGTCAGCGGGTTGCCGAGCAACTGATTTTTAATTTAAAGTATGTCTGATAAGAAAATCTCAGGCTCTAAGGAGTGTGGTGGGGGTGTAGCTTTACATTTGCAATGGTCCTACTTTGCTCTCGCTCTCTATGTGTATTGATTATCTGTAATGTAGTTTTCACTTTATAACATCCTGCCATGTATCTCTGTGTATCATAAACTGTGTAGATAGCTATACTAATTAGGGTTTGGCAGTGTTCAAATTCCAACACTTTTTTTTTTTAACCGTCTCCTCATTTAACCGGGGCGTGTGGTAATACCATCACTAATTTTGGACTTATTTTTGGAGCTTGTGCCGACCACACTGAGTCTGTCTAGATGGGACTCATAGTCCAAATCTGCAGTCAATGTTCATTTACCAAGTTCGAATGGATTACTAATTGTACTTTTGTCATTTAGGGCCAACATTGGTACTAACGTATCGACCAAATTCCACTTGGTCAACATCATCATCATGCCTATGACTAGTTATGTGTTCTTGACCGTTGCTTTTGCTCACTAATACTTGGTCTCTTTTATTTTTCAGGAAAAGAGGGATAGAGGTTATTCAGGTAAGGTCATATATTTTGCTTTTGGTCCTTGTACCGCAGACATAGTCTGCAAATTGTTTCCGCTCTGTACCAAATCGTAGTTTGCATCGCCGAGTTTATTTCTCCTTTACACTGATAAGAGTTCCTCCCTAGTCCCAAGATAACGGATGGGTTATTTTTTTCCCTTTACTGCTTGTTCTCATTATCCTCCCGAAATTGTTTAACCTTGATTTTCAACACCTCGGTCTGTTCATGTAAAAAATGATTTATAAGCACGAAACAACAGTCATAGTCAAATGTTGTTCTTGCGTATGCTGTGTTTACCGATTAACACGCCGTTATACGCCATGAAAGCATGTCTGCTTTACGCTTCCAGGAAAATGTTCTCTTTTGCACTATCCAAACAGTTGCTATTCAGGTTTCTCTCCTTGTTCTTTTGATGTTTTTTGTCATCTATTCACTTGCATTGCAAACAGTGTTGATAAGTAATTCACGACCAAAGATGGGAGTGGATATACGGTAGTAATAGAAATAGAAATAGTAATAGAAAAAACAAAAACAAATGCATACACTGTTTAACCATATTTAATCTGGTCGACAGTTATCTGGATACTGTTTATCAAATGACATAAATTCTCTTCCTGCTGACTTTGGGGTTAGCAAATACTGTCCGCAGGGCAGTATACAACGCAGCAATAAATGCAAGTGAACAAAACATTTCCCTGTGCAAGTACACACGGCGCATTGAATAGGATAGTTACTATTCAATACAAAATCCTGGGAGCTCATTGCTGAAAAGTGCTTGTCAGTAAGATGGAAGAGGAATTGATCCAAGCTTTTCTCTCAGGCAAAGTATCCTGGTGTGGCACCCCCCCACCGACCTCCCTCCACACACACTTGACGACCCCCCCCCCCCCCCCTTGTGCTACACCGCCGATTGCAGAACACCCAGTTAGAAGCCGGTCATGGGAATAATCCCAATGTAAGCATGCCTTGCCTCCCACTGTGCTTTCAGCTATTCAAGACACTCACAGCAGCTCACAAAGTCTTAAACAGCCCTCCACACTTCACTGCGTTCATCTCCCAGCGAGTTTGATCCCTCGTGCAAAAAAGCGTGAATGTGTAATACAGTACGTGAAGCGGCGCTGTCATTGCCAATTAAAAGAGCTGATCTTACACTGATACCCATTGACACCAGTGTTTGCACGATCCCATCCCGCACCCAATTCCAGTCAGCGCCCCGCACTGTCATGGCTACATCACGAGAGAAGATAATGACGGCCATTGTAATGCCTCAGCCCTGTTACACAAGTCTGTGTACAAAGCTGTATTCTCCCATTTCCCTGGTGAATTACTCTACAATCCATCAACTGTTTTTTTTTCTTCTCCTTCCTCACTGATTAGGGAAAAGTACTTTCCCCATTTTTCTGGGTCCATGCACTACTGTGAATTTAGAAATGATCATAAATGTCCCTAGAGAAGAATAAATAATCGTTTATTTACGCAACCTTGCCCCCGGGAGTCAGACTGACTAATCCCAGTGATAACACGTCAGCCTTGTATATTGGATGAATTTGTTGTATTTCTGGCGAGAAAAACATAATACTGCCATTGGCTGACGACTAGACCAGGGGTCAAGTGGGATGAGCTCCAGCTCACACACGGCCCTGGTAGGTACAAGCGGTGTCGAAAATAGATGGATTAAAAAAATTACCGGTAATAATAATAATAAAAAATAAACATTTTGGTGCACTGTAAGTGGCTCAAATCATTTGTTAGTGGCAAAAGTTGGCAATATGTGGATTATTGTTCACAAGTAATAAATGATTCAGATTCAGATGAAATGCATGCCAGCCACACCCTCTTTGCATCCCACATGCTGTGTTTTTACAGTCCCGACGTCAATCTAATCTAAACAAAAAAGGGACAGTTGATCCAATTTGTTCAAATTCAAGATACATTCTTTATCTTAGGAAAAAGAAAACTGAAACCGAATGAATCTGTTCCGTGGTATGTCATCATCATCAATCTTTTAACTGTACAGGTCTTGTTAATGTTTTCACATTATTGAGTGCTACAAAAGTATAAATTACAGTAGTTCAAATAATTATTGTGCAGCTGTGATGAGTGAGAATGATGCTCACTTGGGGGGTCATGTCACATAAACACTTAAGGCCGCTCACCTTTCATTGTACAGACTCCTTTTTGACTTATTTTTTTTTTTTTTTGGCATCATAGCCATATTGTAACTGAGTAGCCAGGACAGAGATGTTGACCACTTTCCCTACCTCACAGGGAGTTAAATTTACTTTCTGTGGTGCAGGTGTCCCATGAAGCCATACTACAGAGTTTTGAATTTGCAGTAAACTTCCGGCATTCGACTGGGCCCTTTCGCCACCATCATGATGACATGTTTGGTAGGCTTTCCATCACAACATTTTGCCCTCGCTGGTCTTAGCTTCCCATATGAGACTATTTACTAAGTTGGCTCGTCTTTAATGTTAAAAAAAAACAACAACAACAACAAAAAACTCACCAAATGTCACGTCATATGTGGTATATGTGGTGTAAAACTGAAACCTCGGCAGAAATTTGGCCATGACATTGCATTGGGAAAATGGATAGTCTTTTGTTTTTTTAAGCAACCCTTGACATGATTTTCTAGTTTCTATGTGTGAAAACCCTTTGCTTTGTCACTACCAGGATTCCACCCCTGAAAAAAGAGGCTTCTTTTGTTTTACTTGTACTTTTGCATAATTGTTTCTTCAGGCAACTGGCTGCTGCTTTTTTTCCCCTCATCTACTATTGTATTATTACACACCCTCATTGCTCACTCCTCTCCATGCGATTTTTTTTTTTTTTTTAACGCCTCGAGCTCACAAGGCCCATCCTTGCAGGAATCTGTATATTAGCCTGTCTGTATCGCAGGGCTGATGAGATTAGCGCGGTGTGCTTCACAAAGCCGATATTGACTTTCTAAAGAGAGCCAGTTGCAGTAAATCAATTTCGTTTGACTGGGCTGTCCAAAGAAAGTTACTGAGTTACTGTTTTTTTTTTTAATCATATAGCGAGTGTTTAGAAATGTGAAGGTAATTTCTGGCTCTTCGTATTTCAACGACATATTGAACCGTGCTTATCTTTATTGGGTATTCGCATGCTTTTAGTCCTTGAGGTGATCAGAGATCCGTGTCGCAACGATGATGTCAGAAACGTTCTTCTTAACTATTACCAACCACTAGGATGCTCATCCTAGTAGTTGCCAAAACTTCCTAGACAGACTATCTCTTTGAATTATCTCTATAATTATCTTCAATATTCGTACGGCCATTTTTTTTTGCGTGTATTAAAACATTCTAAAATGTACTACGCACGACGTACTATCATGACAGTCACACGTTGACTACTGAGCGAACTAAATTTTCTGCAGCACCGATTGTAATGTGATCATCTGCAGCCAGTGATGGCCAAGCGGACGTGTCATAACTAATTGACATGTTGAGTCGGGTGTGTCCTAACCTCCATGGCAGAAGCTCCGTTCAACCCCTGAGACCGATTCACCGAACCCCTGGGGTTCGATCGAATCCAGGTTAAGAACCACTGCATTACATGATTGCTTCATTGCATGGGTTGACTTTATTGCCATTGGCTTCGGTTTTCTAGTTTTTAAGTCAACAGCAAAAAAAAGAAAACAATGATAAATCTGTTCTTTTTCCCATCGGTATCGTGCAGCCAACATTTTACATTGTTGTGTTTTATGGTCAGTAAGGTTCCGTTGAAAACTTTCCTCCTATGACCTCTGTTCCCAGTGTTTGTGTAAAATCTTTTATTTCCCATGAGTGCAGTCTGGCCCCGGTACAGAGCTTCATCAAAGCTGGAAATATATTGGCCTTGACCTTAGCCTCTCCCCTCAGGATCCAGCGTGTTTTCTGTGCTGTCCATCACCGCCATAGCTCTCTTCTAGCCCCCGGCCCCCAGAGGGGTCGCCAGAGACGTCAGTTGACATTTCTGCTTTTAGCTTTTAGAAGCACATCAATGACTTTACCGCTGGGTTTTTGGTGGCCGCTCGAAAGCGGGTTCATTCTGTCTCTGCACAGGCTGGCTTTCATTTTCTCCGTCTTTGGCAGGTCGATGCTGTTTGGTGTCGAGCATTTTTTTTTTTTTTTTTAGAACTTCACCTCTATTTGACTTTGTAGCAACACAAACACGATGACAGCAACCGATATGCTAATGCTATATCCTTTGCTCATGAGACCATTGTTACAGCAGTTCATGTTTTCTGAACACTTTGTGTGCAGCGATCGCTGTTTCAAAGTGCTCTATAAATACATTTGAGTTGAGTTGAGTTTTATTCCCGGTTTAGCCACAGGTGACAACATACATTTTATGAGTGTTGACTTAACCGTCATGGGTCGATTTAAGTCATGCCACCCAGCCTACGTGTCTCATACATCTGCCATGGGCCTCCACCACTGCAGATGATCTGATCACGAAAATATCCACAAACATTTTGAGGACTTACATTCTATTGTATACATTTTTGACAGGATTCTTTTGTCTTGTTTTTATTGTACTCACTGTTTGTGAATTGACATCTGATTTTATCTCACAATATATATATATATTTTTTTACCTGAAACTTAAACTGTTTTTGTTAACATATCTAGTGTATTTTCTCTGCATCAACAATGATCCTTTAAGATTATTCTAATTTATACGGACATGGCAAAGCATAAGGATGTGAGTAGGACGTTGTTTTGTACCGCCTCACCAGCATAGGGTCACGTCAAAATCTCTACTCTGCTTTTGACATATTTAGTGGAGTTGTGAAACCAGCGACCATAAACTATTATATAAATGTTGTGATTCATCATTGCGAAAGCACCAGGTTTATTTTCTCGAATTGTTTTGTGCCAATTAGTGGGAATGTTATTGTCCCTGCATTTGATTACCGGCAACCTTTTACAAAAAAAGAACAAGCAAGCTATTTTGGACTCTTGTTTCTTGTTTTTCCTCTGCACGAGACCAACCTAACTCAAAACAGCTTTCACCCTATTTCCATTGCCAAAAGAGTGTACTGCTTCAATTTTGGTAACATTAGCCACTGCTAGTCCCTCACTGATCAAGCAAATTCACTCTTGCCGTATCATTGTCATTTCAGGATGGATGACGGAAATAAACTCACATGCTAATGCTAGCTTACCCTGTTGCTATGCCTCAGCTCTGCACATGACCGCAGTATGATGCTCCAGAGTCTCCCCTTTTTCTTGCTTTGTCTCCTCTTGAATTAAATTAGTACCCTTACCATGGCCCACAGACACATTTTGAGAAGTAAATACCGGAGACTATGCTGCATGTTTTATTCTGACTAATGTGCGAGGTATGTCAGAAAAGTTCCAGGATTATTGTCACAAAAGATATATTTCACATCCAGACCATAAGCTACAAGTTTCACCATGATGAAGCGCTTTCTCGCAATCGGCTAGGAATTTGACCGGTTCTGGCCAAGAAGAACATTGCCATCCTGGAACACCTTCTCTACTCACCTGACCTAGCTCTGTGTTATTTTTGCCTCTTTCCCAAACGTCGTCGCGGGGGATGCCGTTTGAAATGACATTTACTCGTAGCAGATTGTAATATACCCACTCAGAAATGGTCTTATCAAATTTAAGTATAGCTGGAGCTACTGTTGGATTGTACAATACAATACAATACAATACATGCTGATTTATATAGCGCTTTCACAACAGCGGCAGCTGTAACAAAGCGCTTAACAAAGCAGTTAACATAAAGTAAAATAATAAACACAACACACAACATAAAACACGAACAAAAAGTAAAATAATGAACACAACACATGACATAAAACACGGACAGTCGTGCAGTCCTAACCACTTTTCCCTCATACGCTTTGTTTTTAAAGCAGTTTGAGATGAAAGAGGAGAGAATCAAAGTGTACCTTCTCTGTGAGGTGGCTGAGTAAAGAAATAAAAATAATCAAAGGATGTTTTACAGATTTCCACCTTGCTGAAGAAACTATGTTGCCATAATGAGTAATCTATCACCTCTCACAATCATTAACATTGTGTTCCTCCGAATGCGGCGCGCCCTTGACTAACCGAAACCGCGTACCGTTTTACAAGCTCACATTGATCGCCCTCAGTGTGACGACGCTATATACGAGGCAGGTTTGCATACTGCGGGTTCTGCAGTCTGACCTTTGTAGGTCCATTTGCACAGGTGTTTCAATGTTTTATTTTCATTTGCATGCAAGACCCGGTCTTCGTTATTTGGAAATCGATTTACTCCGCTGTCCGCGTTATGCTAACATGAATTTGATCGGATTAGGATTCAAGCCATTGAAGGAATTGTAATGGGTTTATGTCGCAACTGTGACCTAAGTCGAGTACATTTTATCAGTCAGTCAGTCAGATGTTTTGTCTTTGTGCTATTATTTAACACATGGCCAAGGTCTGGGTTGAGGTTTCAGGACATGCTCATCAAAAAGTACACTTTTTACTCGTCCTTACACAATGAAGGCTACTTAATCCCGCTATGTGACTACGGTACTCTATCTTCAACTCCCCAACTCAAGAGAGAGCTGCTTGAAAAAAAGGACATCCCCAAATCCTTTGAACATGATTGTATTTTAAACATTTATAAGTGGTCTCACACACAAACAGACAAAATGCTCTTTTTCTTTTGGTGCTCTTTTGTCACGACAAACTGACTTGGTCCTCTGTGAACTGAACTTTTCTTCAGTGAAGTGCTTGTCAGCTAAAATCTATCACTCCTGGTAAAGTTGATGTTTAGGTGTGTGCCTATGTGCGTGCAGTCCCACTAAGCTCTTATGTCACTCTTAGAACTGGATTTTCTACTTGCGAACCACTTGGCCAGTACAAACAATGACCGGAATACATTTTAAACAAAGGCGAATGTGATATCTGTTGACTATGCCGTGCATGTATTGAATGCCTGGCTCTCCTCACTGGTCGTGAAAGATAGATTGCGTGATGACATCAAGACTAAATCGTGCCAAAGCAAATACAACTTGAACTCTGGTAGTTACAAAAACGCATGCACATAATTTGATGCTCTATGGACGCAGCACTAAATGACGATGCCTTGAATCTTTTATGAATATATTAAAATGTATACGCATACAGGCGAAATTCAGTTTACACTTTAAACCAAAATTGTCAGCAAATCCCATACATATCACACTATGGTCACGCCTGAAGGCTTTATTATAAAAATCAACAGGAAATTGGTATTGAAGAGGGAGTTCAGAACATTCCAAATTATCCGATCCCATTAGAAAATGTCTAGATTTTCAAACTTTGTGGGAAAGACAAAACGAAGGGAAAAAAATTGTCTCCAGTTTCTGTCAAGACTGTGATCAAGTTTTGATATTTCAAGAAGGCATCTCTGCTTTTAAAATTGAAGATCACTTCACGACAAAGAAAATAATGGAATAGGAAAAAAATTGGTTTCACGTTTAAGGGCCACATGCATAAATAATGTTTGCCACACTTATTATATCGCTTGAATATTGCATATCGTCGCTGTGCCGTGAACAACACGTGTGTCCATTTTTGTCATTAACCCTTTCATGCAACCCTGTAATATGATAAGCTGTCCGCTGCAGTAACCGCTGTCCCCGAAAGGGTTTTAAAAAAAATGTATATATATATATATATTAATGATTAATGTTCGCATTTCGGACATCCCATTAACATTAAAAAAATTACTCATGGCAAAAATGGACATATGTTTGTGCAGTGTGTGTGTGTGTGTGTGTATACGTTTGTCACAGACGGGCATATTTCAATTACTTTGGGCTCACATAAGAGGGTCCATCTGTCTGTTCACGCTGCAGTCACGTTGGCAGCTATCTGATCATTTTGTATTTTTATCCATGTCTCGCAGAGGCCTGATTATGATGGGAAGATATTCAATTTCACGCATTCCCCTTTTCTCTCTCTCTTTGCGCTGCAATTGCTCTCTGTAATTGGGGCATTTGGAAGCAACCAGAAAAAAAAAAACGTAATTGTATCACTTTCACCAATGTAGCGTAAATCCACCATTATTCAGACGTCTATCCCGTGTTTGAACCCAAACCCAGATCTGCTATTTTTTCCACAGTTGGACCTCAGCCAGCCTCTCGAAGAGCAGGGTCCCCTGGACGTCATCATCCACAAACTGACGGACCTCATCCTGGAGGCTGACCAGAACGATTCTCAGGCGGTGCTGCTGGTGCAACGAGTGCAGGTATTGCTCACCTGCCAGCGCACGAAAATCACGATGACTTTGTTGCGAACAGCACATCAACTTTGCGCTGACGTAAAGACAACTTCCGATCACTCCTCAAGATCTTTTTTTTCCTTCTTCCCAAAGGGAGAAATATCTCACATGGACCGTAGGTCACTGCTCCAAGTTTTACCCTGTGGTCATATTGAAAAGAAGTGTTTGTTTAGCTGGTCGAGTTATTGTTGATGTCAAAATGAAAGCAATGAAAATGAAGCAATTGTGTCGTCACACATGATGGCTGTTCCACTTGCAAATTTGAATATTTGAATTTATTTTATTTTTTCGAGTTTTGTAGGATTATTAGGGCATTACACTACAGAGATATTCTGTATGCCATCATATTTTCATCTCAACCAGTGGTGACTTTTGTCTTGGAGTATTTTCATTATTACACATGCGGACTTTGGTGAAAATATCCGTTTTTTTGCCTGCTGGGCATATTTTTCACTTGAAGTAGAGGCTAACCTTCACAAACATTAGCATGTAGTCCTGTTGTTGGAATATTTCCCTGAAGACAACATTCATCAGTGATGATGTGTTTCTATTGTGAACATGAGCTAGCTTTACTCTGTGGTGGCTGCTGCAAGCATGTTTTACTCCAGTGACTGACAGCCGATGATGGAGGCGGTCAATCGAAGTGACCTCAACCTCAGATTTGATCCCTCGACCAAACCTGATCTGCAGCGGGAGACGAAAAGGCAAAGCGTTTAACACCCGCTTGTCTTTTACACCTCGTCTTGTGCTGAATGCGTTTCTTCCTCTGGGATGTGAAAATCAGCTGTGGATTGTCCTTATCATCAATGTGTTCCACTAAACTCCGGGAAGATTAGTATGGCTTTATTTTTGGCAGCAGCATGTTTGACTTGCATAATGGGCTTTCATCTGTATCACCCATTTCGATCTGGCTAAATCCGAAAGATGAATTCTTCAGCTCTACAAAAAGACATTTCCATTGCATGCGTGTGTTCGGCGCATGTTTACTTTTAGGCAGGGGCGCGTGTGACGCCGCTGCTGCGCCGTTTTTCAAAGAGCTGTAAATTCAAAGAGGCGGCCTGTTTGTTTAATGCACACGTCAGCCGGCGCGCTGCGGCTGACAGCGTTTGTGTGTCAGAGAAGAAATTGCGGCCAAGGTTGGCGGTAGAATTCCATCGAGGCGAGATGGGTTGGAGCGCCGTTACGTAAAACAGGCAACCCCGCACCGGCCCAACTGTCGGCCATGCAGGGATGGTGTGATATAATCCACGCAGACCGGCTGGCATACATCTCATTCTCTGTCAAGTGAGGCATGCTGACCCTTTCGTGGAATGCCGGTGTTTAGATGACATCTCTGACTGTGCCTTCAATTGAGATTCCTTTGAATACTTTTAGCGTGAGCCGCGAACGTTTTAGTTGGAAATGTTACAAAAGCAGCAGGCAATAAAAGTGTGAGTCATCCTTGTTATTTTAGAAATCCAAAGTAGGGACTGAAATCTGTGTTTGATCTTCAGGACTACATTGATGCCCACCCCGAGACCATTGTCCTGGACCCCCTGCCAGCTATCAGGACCTTACTGGACCGCTGCAAGTCTTACCAGCTCATCCACAGGATAGAAAGCTGTATGCAAGGTGAGAGCAACTAAAGTGAAATTCATCCACTCCAGATGAACCCTTTCAGGGACAGCGGTTACTACAGTGGGCAGTTTACCGTGTCATCGGATTACAGACGGCAACACTTTTCTGTGAAATGTCCATTTTATAGTCATTTTAGATGGCAGAAAATATTCAAGGGAGCTATGTTTTGATATCTTTAGAACAATTGTTTCATCACGTCAACATTCAATAGCAAGTAATCGACTTAAGTCAAATGAACAGTCAAACCGCTTCTCTCTGACGAAAGCCGAAGTTGCTGATGATACAGGAAGTGATCGTTCAACGGGCTCCTCACATGGCGGTGTCATCGTAGCCGCACGAGCTCTGTCTTTGCTCTCCCTTTCCACCATTGACACCTTGCTAACATACGGCCGCTGTGTTGCTCTTTGCTTGCCCTCGTCGTTTCCGAGCAGATGTTTAAATCCTCGCCTGCGGGGCTGAAGGCTCGCGCCATAACTCCCGTCCTCCTCCTGAGGATGGCAAACGCATCTTTCCATTTCTTTCCATTTCCTGCTGCTTGAGGCGGGTTCCGTATGTTTGTCACAGGCAGATCAGAACCTGTCCCCCGCCCCTCCTCTGCTTGTTGTCGAGTCCTATCAAGTCATCAGCGGGGCCTTTTTGACTGGAGCTTGTGACGACACCGGCACATTCTCTACCCACTCACACTGTAAACACACCTGTGACTCACGCACATTTCCTGGCGCACCGTACATGGCAGGAAGCCTTTTAATAAAGGTGAACGGCCCTGTGTATATCGGGTGCCGGGATGCGGTGATTAGAGATGTTTCACGCCGCCTCAGTCTGAAGTTTCCTAAAATAGAATTTCAACAAGGCGTCTTTTTCTCCAAACACACGCGTTGGGTGTTATGTAATGAGGAATCACTGTCCCCTTCTGTGTACTTGGTTTGAACAGGAAGATGGCTCTTATCCCCATACCCACCCGCACCACCACCACCACTCGGATCCCATCAGTGCTGGTGGTGTTGGCCCAGCATGCCAAACCTCCTTGACAACTGTGGTTTGCTTTCAACACAAACACTGGGAGAAAGACATTATCATCTTACACCATGCAATCAGCAGGCTTCTTCGGAAGACATCGATTCAATTGTACGATTGTACGTTAGTTACCTCCACCATTGACATTTTTTTTTTCTTATAGGTACTGTGTGTGTGTGTGTACTATTGCACCATCTAGTGGTGATTTAATAGAATGCAACAACCTTATCTCGAAGCGCAAGCATTTTGAAGCACAGACACACACTACGGTGCCTCAGAGAGACCACATTACCACCGATTCTTCAGCAGACGTGCAAGCAAAATGTCATCACTAACGACTTTTTGGACTTTTTACGAATGCCGTAGTCATGATGTTGAGGAACTACGTTCGCTAGGTTTGTTTCCTTCAGGTATCCGTAGCAGAAACCTGGCAGCCTCCTGTAGGCTCCTGCGCCCTATGTAATATAGTAATTAGCGATGACTTCACCGACAATTACATTAAAAAAATTACGATGTGATTTTTTTCTGCATTGAAATTAATGGTGTTTCTTTGAAATAATCGACATTGGAAAAAAAATAACAAATCTACATTTTTACTCACTAACCTAACTCTAAGTCTAACCGTGTAACTCATTTCCTGCCGGTCACTCCTTTCACCAGGGGGGGAAAAAAGTTTGATTCTCCCTATATCTGTTCTTTGATGATCAGCAGTAGAAAAATAGTTAGTTTGCACAAAATGCAGCTGTTTCTCCGAATGGACTCACAAACTGTTCTCATGTCTTAAATGAGGCATCGATGTCATCTACTGGTTGTTGTGCATCAGTAAAGTTATTTCCAGGGTTGGAATTTACGGAGGAGTATCATTAAAAAAAAGAAAACATAACAGCGGCAACGTCATGGAAGCGTGGTGAAAGGGTGTTAAGGTTAACATTACATTTTTAGGTTGAGTGCAGAAAGGCTGCTTTGAAGTTTTTATTCCGAAACTTGCATTGACTTCCACAGAAATCTTTTCTGATATTTTTATCATCATTTAGCTCTTTACAGATGGGAAGAAAAATAACCGCTTTCCCTAAAACTACACCTTTTTCAAAAAATGTATGTGAAAATATTCTTTATGACATTACAATGTTAAATTCATCATAATAGAACGAACCATCAAACTGCATGACTCGACTAGTCCATGCATAAGAGTACGAATATCATCGCAACTCCCTCACATTCTTTTCTCATGCGCAGTTGCACAGGTGAGGCAAGGCAAAAATATTTGTGGTGTGGATGTGCAATACTTAGAGGTTTCCAACATTTCGCTAAATCGCCGCTTTTGAAATATTTCAATGTCTTTGAGTCTTTTCAAATGATTCTGCTCAAGTCATCTGTTTCTTCCTTTTGAATTAAACTCGCTCAATTTTAAAACGCTCGCATGACCGGTCAGGAAAAGTCACTTTACGTAGCAACCCAATAGCTTCAGTCAGTTGGCAACACAGACTTGATATTTTGTACACTTTGTAGCCATGTTGTGTAACTGTAGGGCAGAGCACATCAGCAGGGATGCATATCGAACCAGAGAAGACGCTAAAAAAAAAAAAAAAAAGATGTCCTGACAAATAAACTTGAATTAATCGATAGGGGATTAATTGCTCAGCCCTACTTCCTTGTCCTTATCAGCAGAGAGCACAAGGCCCCGAAGCAGCTCGGACGGCAAGAGAAGCGTGACTCAGAATAGTCTTGAATAGCAGGATGCTCTCAAAGTGCTTTTTCTGGGAAATGAAGTCCTTTTTAATATCTTGCGTGGGAATATTTTGCATTCATCCAGGCCGTTTTAATCTGAGAGAATTGAATCGATCACAACTGGACTGTTCTGTTTTTTTGATACTCCATCCATCCATCTTCAACCGCTTATCCGGGGTAGCAGGGAAGCCCAGACTTCCCTCCCCCCAGCCACTTCTTCTCGCTCTTCCTGGGGGATCCCGAGGCGTTCCCAGGCCAGCTGGGTGACATAGTCTCCCCAGCGTGTCCTGGGTCATCCCCGGGGCCTCCTGCCGGTGGGACGTGCCCGGACTACCTCACCAGGGAGGCGTTCAGGAGGCATCCTTATCAGATGCCCGAGCCACCTCATCTGGCTCCTCTCGATTTTTAATATTCATTCATTCTAAAATGGTTTCAGTCACAGCGCATCCAAATGGTGTGCTGTGGTTAAACTTGCTCAACTAAGTGTAAAAATGAGTTGGGGAGGGGGAGGAAAGGCGAGCACATGAGCAGTAATGACCCAGCCCTGCCTGGTTTTGTGTTAGGCAGTGGAATTCTACACTTTCCTTTTGTATACTCATCCCCCGTTTTCATAGCTCGGACTGTTTTCGTCGACAGAAACCGTTGTCAAGTCAACAGCTTTTTAAAAGTGCTCCGGATAAAACACTCGGGATTTGTTCACGGGAACAGATCGTCTTGAGGTTCCTGCGCCTGCAGCGTTTAATCCGTGGCATGGCTCAACATAGCAGTTGTCCCGTTTATGCGGGAGATTAATAATTAATCATAGTTGCAGCATGAGAAAGGCAAACACTTTGGGGGAGTGTGGACACTCATTCCGAGCCGAGCGCGCACCATATTACTGGAAGTTATAGTCACATGTCAACCTGTTTGTCATAATGCTTTGCGGGGAGCGTATGCCGATAAACAATCCAGATATTCCCAAATGATTCATGAATCGAATTGGAGGACAAACCATCCCGGAGCGAGCACAATGCACGGCCATGTATGGAGTTGACTTTGAAAATATCGCAAATGCAGCTGGCGCGTTGCAGTCCAATGCCATGTTTTCTGGAAAACAAGCTCGAAATAGCAACGGGAATGACCGGCGACTGGCGAAGCACCTCAAAAGCTGCATCGCAGGCTTCGCGTCCCGTTGAAACTCTCCGTTGTCCTCCTCAAAGGCGCCTGGGAGAAATCCCACGCTTCGTCTTCATTCGGCTAAACCCGGAATGGCGTATTTTGCCAGTCAAACAAACTTCTTCCTGATGAGCTGCTGCTGATTGATGGATCACTCAAGGTCCAATTCAAGGTTCTTGGCTACTGTCAACGTTTTATAGCCGAGCCTCGAAAGACGAAAACAATCCGGACTGGGACGCCAGCCCTGTTTTTCACACGGCAAATAGTTGGAGCCGAACTGTCACAATCAGAAAACTTTTCTTAGCTTTGCACGTAATATGTGAAGTCGCATTTTACCATCGCTAACTGACATCCATGTGTAAAAATAATCATGTAGGGAATTCATCCGACACTACTTTGACTTTGAAGTTTTTCAAGCGACAAGCCATCCCTTAGTCAATTTTTTCCCTTCGTTCATTGCTTGAGAAAGGATGCGACTTTGTTATGCCAGACGCAACATCGAACAGGCTTTTTTTCCCGACTGTTATTGACGGCTGGGAAACTGCTTTCGAATTCCAAATTGTTTCAACTTTTGGGGGTGAATATTTGTCCTCTGACCTGAGGCAGCAGAGTGAGTAAGAAAGACCAAAAAAAGAAACCAATGGAAATGGTTGCTGACGTTTCAAAGGGAATCCTGCAACCAAGTCCTGTAAACGTCGTCCTCGGCTCCGCTCAGTCTGACGCCAATGCGCGGTGTTTAGACAGAGCCGGATTGATACCCGCCCACTCCACCTGTACGTCACCCCCTCCAAGCAACTTGGTGCTTCAGCGCCAAACGTCACCACGTTTTCGACTGCGCAAAGCCCTCGTTATTAGAAATCCTTTCTTTGTGTCTCATAACATTTGCCGTTAGTGTGATACACCTCGGTAATGTATGATGCAATGCTTTTTTTCGTCCCTTTGAAAATACATTAAACGCTGCTATGCATGTCCTGCTGGAATAACACGGCGAGCGGGATGAGACAGATGAGATGAGTGATCGGTGACCCTGTGGTCTTCCTGCTTGCAGAGACTATGTGGGATCAAACAATCTCACTTGCACATACAGTATTAAGTCAAGTCAACTTTCTTGTCAAATATGCCCAGTGTGCGACATACAGCCCAGATGAAATTTCTTTCCTCACAACCACAGGAGAGAGAGGAGCCGCTGCGGGTGCCCTCGCCGCCATCAACAGAACAGTGAACATCAAATGACAAAATAATGCAACACAACACATAAGACACAGACAGTCATGCAATCCCAACCACTTTTTCTGCATCTACTTTGTTGTTTGAAGCAATGAAAGATGACAGAGATGAAGTGTGTTTGCATGATGGACTATACAGATTTTCCCTGTCCGTGTCACTGCCCTCTTTCGTCTTCATTCCTTTTTGGAGGAGGGGAAAACCCCACTCATCATTTGTGATAACTTGTGGGGCCCACTGCAATCCAGCAACAATGTGACATGATTTTTGCCCTGACATCAGCACAAGTAGGGGGAGCACACACACACACACACACAAACCCCCCTCATCCCCTGCCACTGCCGAGGCAAACAGCTGATGCCGTTTAGCAGGTTTATTGTGTTGGATGGCGGGTTAGTGAACAGGGCTACAAAAACCAAAGTTGCCATGAAACTTTGTAGATGGGCTGCGCATGGGCACAGGAAGAAAACGTTGAATGTCGGCACAGATTCCGATAATTGTGCTGCCCAAGGGGATTACTTTTGGACATTTCAATACAGTCTGTGTGTATTTGGGGAAAACGTTGGGCAGTGTCCGTCCAGTTGTGGAGCCTTGTATGGCATTTGGATCCACAATGCATTTTTCTCCAAACGTATCAGCCAATGCACATACTATACATAAAAATGCAGATAATATGATAATAGTGCCTTAACATATCAGTTTAATTTGGACCGAGACTGCGCTTGTAACTAAAAAAAACAGGAACGGAAATGCCGTTCGTTGATTCCAGCCCCACTCAAAAATGTTTTTTGAAGAAGCACTCAAGAATATTGCACTTCAAATCACGTCACGACATAATTAATAGCACCATGATTTAATGCTGTAATTCCGCTCATTACGCTGGTCCCCCTGATGCGCCCACCCTGGCCACCGGGAACCGGTATCATGCTGCACAGTCATGAAGGCACAAACGGAAAACAATAGCCGTCCGTCTTCTACCATTCCTGTCGTATGTGACTCAGTGAGATGCTGGAATATTCCTCATTTTTAGCAAAGGATAAATAATCTATGCCTGTGAGTATCGTTGTATCGTTTCATTATCTGTCTAAATGTGTTGCTCCACCGTATGGAGTCAAATATCCGTTGCTTGCAAACCGTGACTATCAATGGTAAGCGTTAGCTGGTCAATGAGATGACTTTTAAATGTATTAGACATCGTTGAGCCTTGGCGAAGGTATGTGCTCCACTGCATTACACTTTATCCGTTGGTTTTTATTCCAACAACAAGGACAGGGCTGTTTTTCACTTGCACCGGAAAAGAATAACCTTGGACATAATCAAGTGAATGGAGCATTAAAAAAAATGACGTACAGACGTTTGCGTCATTTACCCGTTTGTCTATGCTGAGGACGAATGAGCCATTGATCACACGTCAGTTTAATCATCTGTCTGGTGATTGCTCTTTAGCTCTCCTTGTCTGCTGCTTCCTGTGTCTCAGGACATCCTGTGTCGAGTGTCAGAAATTAAAAAAAAATTTAATAAAAAGGTCACTGTGTATTTTTGCACGTTTGACCTTCCTTCTTCTGTATGGTTGTAAAGCAATCCACTGAAAAAGAACCCTGAACGCTCGCATATATGAAATGACTAACATGAAAACAAAGGGCAGTTTCACTATAATTGTATTTTACTTTTGGTCAGTTTTCTAAATGTAGGATGTTGTTTATTTTGTTACAAGTGGAGTTTGAAATGGAACAATGACTATAGTTGGAATACTACGGAGTAGTGTCACTTTTTCTGTTCTTGACAGTCAGTGGGTGACCACAAAATATCCATCCACCTATTTTCATGAGCACTTCTCCTTGTTAGGGTAGCGAGTTAGTGAGCCTGTCGTAGCTGACTCTGGGCAAGAAGTGCAGTACACTACACCCTGGACTGGTCGCCAGCCAAACATTTAAGGACAAAAAAGGCATTCACATTCAAATGCTGACTTTTGCCCTACTTTAGAGTCTTCAATGAACAATAAGTCTATTTTTGCTATGTAGGAGGAAGCTGAAGTACCTGGACAAAAAGTCACGGGGTGAACATGCAAATTAAAAGCTAAATATTTTGACCGGATTATAATATATGCATGATATCGCTTGAAGATATTTCCCTGAACTGAACCTCTTTAAATTTGAACTTTGGACCCCTGATATCGAATGTCTGCCAAGTTACTTGGATCCACTTATCTTAAGTCCAACTTTGGTTTCCGAGAGGCCATTTATTGTCTTACTAACTTAGGATTCTTCAAAGTATTTTTTTTTTCCTTTTTAAGTCCCCAAATCTCTCCTTTTGGTCTTTTCCTTGTCGTGCTCCTAGATGAGAGGATTTGCTCTCCTCCGTTCATGGTGCTCAACACAGAGTGCAGCCCGGATGTGCTGGAGCAGATCAAGAATCACGGACTCACGTTCCCCTTCAGTAAGTCTCGCAAGCGCATTGACCACGATTATGAAAATAAATTTGATATACAGTAATTAAAACTTTTTATCACACGACGTTGTCACCATCTGACTCATCTGCCTATTTTGATTCGCTCCTCAGTTTGCAAAACGCGAGTGGCCCATGGAACCAACTCCCACGAGGTAAGTGGCCCTGTGCTGACCGTTTGCGCCGAGGAAGCGGCGATGCTCCTCATCACCACTCCTTTCCACCCAGCTACACTTGTTAAATCAGTTTCCCAAACTGTATTGAGCCATGGCGCATATTTTATATCACCCCAAAAAATATCTCTGTGGATACACAGGATTAATTACCGTATTTTCCGCACTATAAGGCGCACCTAAAAGCATTCCATTTTCTCAAAAGCCGACAGTGCGCCTTATAATCCGATGCGCCTTATAGAGTGATCAATATTCAGATTTTTGGGGACATCATATTTTAAATGTTCTGTAATGCACACAGCTGCTGCGGTTGTAAAAGCTCCACATAAATAAAGCTGTATTGTATTGTATTGTATTCCTTTAGCGTAGCTCCATCTCGTGGATGCATAATACAACTGCAGCCACTATTGTAGCTTCTAGTCTATGCGCCGCGCCTTTATATGAAAACAGTTTTAAAATGGGCCATTCGTTAAGGTTGCGCCATATACTCCGAAGCGCCTTTTAGTGCGGAAAATACAGTATGTCATTGGTACCATCTTGTGGAAGGCCATTCACTTGTGTATACGTTGCTGGCAGAGAGAAGAAGCAAGATGTGTTATTTGTAGAAAATAATTTGTGACCTCCTGCCCCCCACACCCCCAAGATGGCCATTATCTTCAGCGAGGATGACATGAAGGACGTGAAGCCCCCCTGCGTCGTCCAGAGTTTCATCAACCACAACGCAGTGCTCTACAAGGTGTTTGTGGTTGGGGACTCCTACACGGTGGTGGAGAGGCCCTCCCTCAAGAATTTCCCCGCCGGACCTGCGGGTAAGATCACCAGGAAAATCCCCCCTGCCCCCTTTCAAAATGACCACTAAAATATGTTGTAAAATGTCTTTATCGCCCCTTGAGGTTGACCTTTGAAGGCTTCTTGACTTTTTTCCAGTTGACTTAGATTGTCCAACATGGTTGTAAATTATCCAGTGGTACGGTGCACATTTAGAAACAGCCAAGATTTACGCAACCACCTTCCTCTGGGACCCCCCCCTCCCCCCCAAAAAAAAAACTCAGTGCAGAGAGGACACTTTGGAACACTGAGCCTGGAATGTTCTGTCTGGTCCAGTAGAACTTGTCACACTATCATGGGAACACTATGGAAGACTTCAGCAGCTAGAAGGTGGACTAACGGCTTTGTCTGTGGCCTCTTTGGGTACTCAAGCTCCTCCCATGTTACAGAAACGTGCATGACAGGTTCTTTGAAGACTGAAATTGCCCATCGGTGTGAATCTGAATAGTTGTTTGTCCATATGTGCTCTGCAATTACAATTGGCTCTCACCCACAGAGTGGTGTCCTTGTGACAAAAGACCTGCTCATGCTCGCTCCACTCTCCCCAGATCCTGGAAATCTAAAATTAAACTTTGCCCTAACTATCCTTAATGTGAGCACGTCTCTTTAAAACCTACAACACGCCAATTAAATCAGTGACGATGAAAAGAATGACGGCCAAGCGTTGTAAAATATTCTGAAATAATGAAATTATTTTAGAGGTCATATTTAATGAATGTGAGGTGTGAATTCAATGCGAGCGCCTTACATTTGGCTTCCTAAAAACGTATGACCTCCGCTAATTTGTGTGGCTCCGAGCAACGCATCACACACACACAAAAGATGGAGACATTTACAAGTCAGTGGTTTCCTCAATGATTGGGATTTGTCGCCCCCTACTGAGTACAATGAATAAATACACTGTATCGCCAACTTACACTTTTGCTTTTTATGTTTTCAGACAGGAAAGCCATTTTTTTCAACAGCCACAACGTTTCCAAGCCGGAGTCGTCCTCAGACTTGACCTCAGTACGACTCAGATCTTATGTGACTTTACCAGCACGTTTCTTACCTTTGCCAAGGGTCTGAAGCATTTCGTTCTTTGTGATCCCACAAGTCAACCTTGGCAGAGGTCTGTGCTCAGGGCGAATGAAACTGAAGCGACGTTTGTCCTTGCGTGTGCTTTTAGAGGGAGAACATAGAGGGTGTGTCTCAGCCTCCCAGCGACGACGTCATCCGGGAACTGTCCAGG
The DNA here is from genome assembly GCA_026261675.1 of Hippocampus mohnikei. Taxonomy (NCBI): domain Eukaryota; kingdom Metazoa; phylum Chordata; class Actinopteri; order Syngnathiformes; family Syngnathidae; genus Hippocampus; species Hippocampus mohnikei. Next base: position 8,694,309 of record JAKGUB010000521.1, read on the forward strand.
TCCTTGCGGCAGGCCCTGGGCGTGACCTTGTTCGGCATCGACGTCATCATCAATAACCAAACGGGGCAGCATGCTGTCATTGACGTCAACGCCTTCCCCGGTTAGTTTTTTTTTTTCCAACTTCTCATTCAAAGTCTGTTCTGGGATACTAAAATTGAGTGATTTAATTAGATCCAGGCTGATACTCTTATTATCATAATTACCTTTGAAATGTACAGGCATTGAAAGACAAGTTAACATCTGCCTGATAAACTAAATGAAACCAAACACCAGGCCAGTGATACACACGTAGAGTACACTGATGGAGTGGGTTTGTGGAATCACAGAGATGATGTCACAATCCAGCCATCAAGCAATAACCATTGTGTTTGGAGAATCCCGTGTAAGGCTGTGCCTGAACCACTTCCGCCGACGTCACTTTTTGGTATCTTGGTGCAAAGGGACTATGTCGACCTTAGTTGAGGAGGTTCATCTGGGCAAAAGTAGGGCTTTGCCCTCATCTTGTGGCGTCTTGGGGTCAAGAAATTATGTTGAAATGAATTAAGGACTTTAGGCAAAGTATGTTTTGCTGCCATCCTGTGGCATCTTTGTGCTCTGTTGGAGTGACTTTAGGAGCTTCGTTGAGACAAAAGCAGGGTTTTACCGCCATTCTGGTGCCAAGGAAATATTTTGAAATGAGTTGAGGAGCTTCCTTTCTCCTAAAGAAGTACTTTGCCACCATCATGTGGCATCTGTGTGCCAAATAATTACTTTAGGTTGAAATGAGTTGAGGACCTTCATTTAGGCAAAAGTAGCACTTTGCAGTCATCCTCTGGTATCTTGGTACCAACAAGAAACGGTGAGTTGGGGAGCTTCATTTAGGCAAAAGTGTGGTTTTACCGCCACCTTGGTACCAAGGAATTATGTCAAAGTGAGTTAGGGGCTTAATTTCTCTTAAAAGTCGCATTGTGCCACCACCTCGTGGCAGAATGTGTCATTTTGGTTAGAGGGACACATTGAGGTGACTTGAGGAGCTTCAATTAGAAATAGTGCTTTGCTACCATCTTGTGGTGAATAATAAACTGGGGATTTTTGCTATTTGTGGCAGGACGATCACTCCTCATCACTGCTGTCCGTCTCTCCCTTAATCACACCGTGCCTGCAACTGATGTTCCGCCCGTGTCACCAGGTTACGAGGGTGTCCCCGAGTTCTTCAGCGACCTGCTGAACCACATCAGCAGCGTGCTCCAGAGCCACGTCAGCACACCCGAGGCGCCCCCAGCCGGCGAATCGCCCAAAGGCCTGAGCACCGCTGCCGCTGCCACCCCCCCGTGGATGGTGGAGGGCGACGCCGGACTGAAGGGCGCGCGGCACCAGCGGCTGGGCTGCAGCTCACCCATGTCGCCCAGCTTCCAGCAGCACTGCGTGTCCTCTATAGCCACCAAGGCCTCCTCCCAGTGACTGAGCCCCCCACCCCTGACCCCTCTCTGGAAAAACACATCACAACGGTGACAATAACAATGAATAATAAATCATGATAATTATGATGGAAATTATAATTTACAGGTATCTAATCACATTCTTTTCCCATGTAGTGCTTTCAAAATGGTGATTGAGTGTTAAGCTTTTTTCCTCTCTTTCTCTCTCTCGCCTTTATTTTTTGTAATGTTGTTTTTGTCCAATGAGACTTTTAACAGTACTGTAATTTGAACCTTTTGGGAAGTCATTTGTATTTGCTGCAGTGACGCCCGGCTCGGCATTTTCAGACTGGGGGAAAGATGTGCCACTAGATGTGCAATGATCCCGTGTGTGTGTGTGTGTGTGTGTGTGTGTGTGTGTGTGTTCAACACCACTGACTCCTCTGTGAGGGGAGGGAGCGTGCGTTTGAACCAAGAGATAAGCTGTTGACTTTCCTAGTGCCATCACATTTTAGACTTGATTTGAAAAGCTGAGAAGGAAATCTCTACATGACCAAGTGAGCGCAGGAAGACATTCCGTTTTTTTTTCTTTTGTTTGCTCGTTTTCCACAAAATGAACTCCACCTGCAGGATTCCATTGTGAGATTCCTTACAGCACTTCATAGCATCAGTTCTTTTTTTGTTTTGTTTGTTTCCTTGAATGCTCACCGCCTTCCGAGCATAATTTATTCCGCTGATTGTTTTAAATCAAATGTGCCGTCAACACTTTAAAAGAGATTATCACATAACTAACATTGGTTAATGGGGCAATTTCCTTGATTGGACTCCCACACACTATTCTTCAAACACGCAGCTAAATGGGAAACCATCCAGTCAGATGTAATGCTGTAGTTTGAGGAGGAAGTGTGGAACATGACCATTTTTTTTTAAACTCCAATTTGATTGTATTTTTTTTCTTCTTCTGACATGTATTCAATGAAATTTTATGAAGAAATGGTTTCTATGAAAGGCAGCATGTGAACAAATGTATTTACCTGAGGGACAGTAAAAAAAGTAAGACAAAATTGGAGAACAAGTGGCGTTAAAAGGGAGAGATGTGTGCAAAGAGGCCAGAATCCTGATATGCCTTCCTCTAAATCTGTCTCCTGACACCTCAGCACTTCCTCATCCTGTAGATTAGCATTGGCCCGAGGTCAAGTCTGCAGCTGAGAATAAGGGATAAGCGGTATCGAAAATGGATGGATATCATATGACCCTTTGGATGATCCTTGCTAGGGAAAAGGGCGCCCACCTCTCCCGAAAGCTCGCATCTCACCAGCATTCAGGACACGTTTCCACTTAAATCACTTGACCTTCATCTAAAGGTGTAGGAGGGCAGGCTGAGAGGAAGCATATGTTTTGTTTTCTGTCACACTTGTACTTCACCCCCCCCCCCAAAAAAAGGTGAATTTTACCTTTGTTCACGTGTCCCCCAGTGTCATTCTGATCAGCAATTCTGCTTTCCACCTTGAAAATGTTTACTCCTTGGGTGTCGTGTACAGTACGTGTATATACGCCTAAGCTTGCTTCCTTACGGTGCGTTGTTTGGTATGCATTGTCATGAAAAGGAATCCACAACCTTTTTTTTTTTTTTTTAAATCAGCCGACTCACAGATGAAATAAACGAGTGGAAATTTCTCTTGCGTTTGTGTTTCTGAGTCGCTCGGAATGGTGTTAATATTAGTGTTTGAATCTTAACAGAATTTCGAAATGTCCAGCTAAGAGGTGCAAAGCGATGGGCGGCAATCGCAAAACAAGCCTACGGACATTTATTGGCTCCCCGCTTGATGAATGCCACATTTCATGGTACTGTGAGTAGACAGCTGCAACACAACGCTGCTTTACAAAAGAATCACTTAATAAAAATTAAATATTTTGCATATTCCTCTGTACACGTAAAAATAAAAAAGGGGGGAAGAAGAAAGCCATCTAACATACATAGACACATAGATATTTACAAGGAGGTGAAGAAGTAAACGCTAATGTGCTTGTGGATGACGAGCTGCCGGTTTGGCCAACAGGCCGAGGATGGTGGAGAAGCAGTGCAGCTTCTCCTTGACATGCTCTGGAAGTTTATCGTTCTCCTTGTACCTAGAATCAACACACACGCATGCATTTAAGTAGTTTTACTTTGTTCTTGTGTATTTAGCACATACTGCAGTGTACACGTGCATCTGTGTACACGTGCATCTCAATTGAAGTTCATGTTAGTTTATGTCAGTTACATAACATAAGATGAGTCTTTGGCCCACCGCTCAAACGTTTGCATGGAAACGTTTCATCGAGATATCAGACAGATGGGCCAGATTCTAAATGGCCCTTATTTTTAAATATATACGTAAAATATATATATAAGAAGTTATTCTTATCATTCATATAATTCAAAATAACCAATTACTTATTGTGAAGGTGTTTTTTTTTAACTTAGAATAAATCAACTATAAAAATGATATGATGAGATAAATTGATTTAAAAAAAAATACATTCATATATTTAGGTGACATGGGTTTATGATTGTGTACATGCTAGAAGGATGGTGTTTTTGCTTTACAATGCTGCCTGTTTGATCATCTCGGCCAAGAGCGGTGGCTCACTATTTTAGTTGGTGGCGAAATAGAGAGAAAATGCCGTTTATCACCTGGTGACGCATCTCTCGGGAGAGGTGTACACGGTGCAGGAAACTCCGGCCTGGACCACCAGCTGAGAGCCATCGTTGAACTGCACCCACACTTCGCCACTCGTCAGCTGAGGCGACAACACGCAACTTCTGGATGACCGGCTCTGACGCATCGTCCATTCTAACGGCTCGGGGGCGTCAAATTACCTGCGAGGCCCAGCCCACGTTGGGCACAAAAATGGACTTGACCACTTTGCCTTTGTTCTGCAGGTCTTCCTGACACGCCGGGGAACTTTTTTTACTCAGGCTGGGCGAGTTGAAATCAGAGCCGTCGTAGGAGATCATCTACTCAAACAGTGTTTTATCTTTAGAGATACGGTTGATTAGGATAAAACGCGTTTGGATAGAAATGCTACCGGAGACTCACCGGAGGAGTGATTTTTGGAGGCCGAGGAGGCGAAACGTGTTCAGGAGGAGCAGGCTGGGAGGGAGGCGATGTCAAGATTGGAGAGTCGGGGATGACGGGCCTCCTAAAAATGATGATATGTATGCGTGTGTATATTTGTACGAGAATATGCGCATCCGTGTGCATATATCCCTGCGTATGCGTACATACACGCATGTGCACACATAAAAATATATATGTCACGCATCGGTCCGTGACATGAACTAGTCACCAGAGTTTACCTTCCGATGATGATGGGGAAGAAGGGCCCTTTCTTTGTGGTTCGCTCCTCCACCTCGATGGCGGCCTCCAGCGACAGACACACGCGGTGGCCCTCGTCCGACAGCTCGGCGTACATGCGGCTCTCGGCGCTCATGCCGCTCAGGCCCACCTCGCCCTTCACCGTGTACGACTTGCCGCTCTTCTCCACGACTCGCAACAGCTCAGACGTCTTGTGGCTCTTTGCCCCTGTGATGCGCATTCCACAATCAAAGAAATCAACGAACGTGTCATGTAAAAAAATATGAATTTGAATACTTTTGTTGCACATGAGGGGACCGGTATATTAACATGCTGTCAGACAGTCTAAGTGTGGAGCGCTGGTGCCTCACCGTCATAGAAGCAGACCTCCAGGTCAGCGTTGGGGGAGTTCTCCATCAACATGACCTTTGCATACTTGGTGTAAAGGGTCACTTTGGGGGTCTTGGACTTGACCAGCTGCACAAACTTGGAGGCATACTGGTACTTCTTCCAGTATTTTTCTGACGCAAAACAATGGATGGGATTGAGTTTAAAATCACAGTGAGGCGGTGGCGGTTAACGTGCGCCGAGAGTAGGTTTCTCACCTGGAAGATCCTCGTAGCTGCAAATGAGGATGTCTTCAGGGGGCGCAGGCGGGCAGTCCAGCACAGGAAAGCCTTTGCCACCGTTGGGCTGGTATATCGTCACCTGCAGGAAATAACACATGACACCAGTGAGTGATTGACATTTCTTGGGACGTTTTTTGTTTAACTTTGTGCCGTGCAATGTTTGCGCCAGGGAAAACGGCCTCGATCATCAAAACAATTTGGTGTGTGATCTGAAGGGCTCACCATTGAACCATCAGAGGAAATCCGAAGGACTTCCTTGACCCTCTCTTGTCCATTTTGGCACTTTAAGAGCTCCATGCACACCTCGCCCGTATCCAAGATGCTCACCTGTGAAGAAGACACGCTTCCTCTCAATAAGCTAACTCGGCGAAATCTGGCGCCATGATGTCAGAAAGCACGCACAACAGTGTTTTTGGTTTTCTGTCTGATGGGCTTCAGCCTGGAGGCGCACAGAGGTGGGATGAGATCTCTCAGCGTCTTCTTGTCAATGGGGGCTTTGGCTGAGGGCTGCTGTGAGGAGGAGGAGGAGGACGGCGAGCAATGAGGAGGCTGGAGGTGGGGTCCAGGTATATTCTCTCTCTGGTACACGTCCAAGCCGGAGGGGTGGGGGCGATGCAGGCCACGATGGGGGTCGGCGGCCCGGTTAACCGGCTTTTCCGTCCACGAGCCGTGTCCTCTGTCGCTGTGGAAACTGAGGCCGCTGCTGTGAGCGCTTCTGTCGAGGGGCCTCAGACCACATCCTGAGAAGAGAAAAAGACAATATTTGTCAGGATCTACTTAAGCCGCGGAGTTCATCCGTGTTTGGAGTATTTAAAGCGATTGTTTTTCAATGCCTTCTGTCATGCTGCAGCTTAAGGTGAGCGGACCTAAGATGATGGCGCTGGCAAAAGGGCAACGGAAGCAAAACATTAGCGGGCTAACGTGAAGTTCAGAACCCACAAATCACACGTGACATGCTAAAAATGCCCTCCGTTCCTCATGTGTTTTGTGCCTGTTATTATGACTTCATACATACATCAAACCATTTTTTTCCCGAAGTGTAATTGACCATTGATTATTAATTGTTTGATTTTGCCACGCTTGTGATCATCAGGGTGGCTGTCACATCGTTATTCATTTACTAGTCTGGGAAAATGACACGTTTATTCATGTAATATTAAAGCTTTGAATGTTATAGGACTTCATTCAGGTGAAATTAGAACATAATTCTTGTACATTCTGTCGTAAACAACAACTTCATTCGAATGCTATTTGACGTTAGGATTTTACTTACTAGATGACTTGTTTGTTGTTTTAACCCTTTCAGGGAAAGTGGTTACTGCAATGGACAGCTTATCGGATTAGCATTATTAGTGCATGAAAGGGTTCAAATTGCAGCTTTCTTTGGCCATAATATGAGAACGCTTTGTCAGAATTCCTCAGAGAGTCAACCTACCGGTAATCTTAGAATTACTGTCCCAATTTCAAATAGGATATAAATGTTTGCTGAAAATGGTGTCTTTTGTTTCTTTATTTCTTTATGTTTGCTTAGCTTCTCAGTCATCCAGGCCAACCTCTCTTTGATTGCAGAATTTCTTGAGTTTTTGCTCGTTTTTCTCAAAATATTCAAAAATGACTTTGGCAATGTCGCAATTAGGCCAATGATACCGATATGATATTTGACATTGTGTTGGTGTGACTTTTTTTTTTTTTTTTGGTCAATACCCTTTTCCAAATCAACTTTATTTTGATATCTTTTCATCTATATTTCTCTCTCTTTTCACTGTGGCTGCAATTCTCCGAACAGAAGTGCACAATGAAAGGCAGCATCGGGTATCACGGCACAAACATTCAAATTACTGCAAAGGTTAAAAAAAAGAGGGGGGGGGGGCATCCACGCATCTCTATATCTATCCATCCTTCCAGTTGGTACTATGTTTAAAAAAATGATTGGAAAGAACAAGAGATTACCGTCATTATTGAGCCAGTTAGTGACTCCCTCCATGTCCTGATATTGAAGGTTCGGTGGATGTGCCGTCTGAGTGGAGAACAAGTACTCCGAGCTAGAAAACAAAAGGAGTCGAATGAAAAAAGAAATCCCAGTGCTTCTAGTCAACGAGAACTCATCGAAAGCAAGTGCTTACTTTGCAGACTGCTTGACAGGAGGTGAAGGAATCTGCCCATGTTCCGAGAATGGATGAAGAGTCGAGGACGAGGGGAAGGGCGCTCTTCCAAGAACTGTCAGCGATTCTTCCGAGTGACACCGACCTTGCTCGGCGTGATCGGGCCCTTGGAGTGGTCCGGAGGAGCCGAAGCGATCGGAGGAGTGAGCTCGACGTAGGTAGTGGGGCTGGTCACTCCCTCCCCCGTGAGGCGGCCTGCCCCTGCCTTCGTAGTAAAACCTCTCCGGCGGTTGCTGCTGCGACCGCCACTGGTCTCTGTCCTCAAAACAGGCCCGACTGGGCTGGAGCGGGTGACCGGGCACGGCCGCCATGCGGTTGGGCAGGGCCAAGCCGACGACGTGCCTCGTCCTCCTCTGGAGGCGGCTGCCGCCGCTGCCCGACGTGGAAGAGCCGCAGCCGGTGAGGGTGGTGGCGATCCCGCTGTCTATGGAGATGTCGTCACCCGGGCCCAGCTCCTTGGTCCTGCCTTGCAGGCTCCGGGTCATAAAAGGATGGTCCAGCACGGCCGACAGGCTGGGCCGATGGGCGGGATCCCTTTGCAGCAGGTGATGGATCAGATCCTGGGCCTGTGGAGAAATGTGGTCGGGCATCTCGTAATCCCCCAGCACCACCTTGGAGAGCGTGTGCTTGACCGTGTCCGTGTCAAACGGGGGGCGGCCCATCAGGAAGGCGAAGAACATGCAGCCCAGGGACCAGACGTCCGACTCCAGGCCGTGAGCGCTGCGGGTGGCCACCTCGGGGGAGATGTAGTTGGGCGTGCCGCACATGGTGAAGTGTTTCTCGTCGGGGAGCTTGAGCTGGGTGGCCAGGCCGAAGTCTGCGATCTTAATGTTCATGTTGCTGGTGAGCAGCAGGTTGGGCAAGGTGAGATCCCGATGCAAGATGCCGTGCGTGTGCAAGTAGAGCATCCCTTTCACGATTTGATGCATAAAGTGTCTCGCTGTAGACAAGCATACAAGACACATTTGAAGTAGGCATGAATCACGGTCATAATTTGTCAATTGCTCCCCTATACACAGAAAAGTGGGTAGCTGGACATCAATGACCAGGTACGCTTTTATTTTGAAGTCGCCACGCAAGCAGGGCTGGCAGGGCTTGAGTACCCCCAAAAAAACTGCACAACAATGCGTATCCCATGTCCTGTTGTGAACCAAGGATCCCACATATCCAAATATGGATGCTTGATGTAAAGCTTCTGACCTTCCTCCTCAGAAAAGGGCACCTTGCGCTCTTTCAGGTAGCGGCCCATCTCCCCGTTATGGCACATCTCCAACACCAGGTACACGTAGTTTTTGTCTTCAAAGTAATTGTACAGCTGAGAAACAGATAGCAGGTGCAATTTAGCTTTGAGGAATGCATAAAATGATTGAGCACAGGAAAAAGTGAGCACATGAAATGAAAAGTGAAAAGAGAGGGATTGGACCTCTACTGCAAACATAAAATCATGTAAGCTCGAAAGATTTTGAAAATGCTTCTTGACACCATTGCTATTTTTATTTTATCATGACGCAACACTGAGTACGCCTGCCGGTCAAAAACATAATCATCGTAAGGAAGTCTTTGGAAGAAAAAAAGTCAACTGTTGAAAAGAAGACAATAGTGACTGAGCATTAAGCAGCCCAGAGGGCAGTTTGTGTGATGTAACCATGGCGACACTAACAAAAGGCACTGCGTGTTTGTGTGTGTGTGTGTGTGTGGGGGGGTGTCATCTGTGTTTACCTCGAGTATCGAAGGGTGCTTTAAGCGGCAGTGAATCTCGACCTCGTTTATCACACGCTGGACCATGCCAGCTTTGTGCATCATTTTCTTGTCAATCTGAAAAGGGAGACAGAAGATGATGTCGTTGCTACCGAACAGGTGTTACGGGAGTCAATCTGTCGCATGGAAAGACAATGAAGCACCGAGACGCGCGGGGAGCCGGTATGTCCTAATTGTACCTCAGCAGTCTCTGATGACAGCTGTGTGGGCGTGACTTATTGTCGGCTCCGCTTTTCCTGAGAGGTAACGCCAATTACCTGTCATTAGCCAGGTCGTGCTTACCGTTTTGATGGCAACCTCCAGACCTGTCTTGATGGATTTTGCCCGGTAAACACAGGCAAAGGAGCCTTTGCCGAGGAGGGTGAGGACTTTAAAATCCTGAATAGAAAACAAACAGGAGGGAGGAAAAAAAGGCAGATTATTTAAAAGGGGCTTCTTCAGAACTTCTTGCCAAAGAATTTCAGCACAAGAAAAATCCAACACTTCTTCCATATCCTCATTAGAGCAGGAAGTGAGCTTGAGCCAATCACAGCTGACTTTGGTTGAAAGATGTGAAAAGTTTCAAACCCAGAACCTCAGCACTGAAAAGAAGACATGCTACCACAACTACTGTGCTGCCCCTTGTCAAGAACCACATTACTAAACTGCAGCATGTATTGGCAAAAGGGCGTTACCGTGCACATCCAATTATCATGATGAATGACAATGGCCAAAAGTCAATGAAATTGTGTGCCCGCTGATTAGACCTGTCAAAATGAACCAAATCCTCAAGAACTAATCCATCCATCCATCCATTTTCTGATCCGCTTTACCTCACAAGGGTCACGAGCGTGCTGGAGCCTATCCCAGCTGTCTTCGGGCAGTAGGCAGGGGGACACCCTGAACCGGTACAGTCCCAGTCAATCGCAGGGCACACATAGACAAACAACCAATCACACTCACAATCACACCTCGGGACAATTTTGAGTGTTCCGTTCACATCCCATGCATGTTTTTAGAATGTGGGAGGAAACTGGAATACCCGGAGAAAACCCACACTGGCGTGGGGAGAACATGCAAAGGCCACACAGGAAGGCCGGATCGAACCCTGCACCGCTGCACTGTGAGGCGGATGTGCTATTAAGTCAACCAACGTTCCATCTCTACAACTAATCCATTATCAAATTAAACAACAACTATTTTGGTCATTGTGCTGTCATTTAGAGCCATTCTCTTGATTTTGGTCGCCCTTCATTAAAGCAGACGGATTTTTTGGGTTGATCAAAACAAGACATTTGTAGACATCTGCCCTTACAGCTTACAAAACAGTTATGTGAATATTATTAACACAATAATATTTACCTGGTAGCCAGTGTCAATTTTGGAAAAACAAATACATTTGTAAAATCTGTTGTTCACAGGTCTTATTGAGACCGACCGACAGAAGTAGTCACTGAACATGATGTTTATTATTGTGCATCATTCATCTTGGCAAATGTCTTCTACATGGCGTCTTCAGGTTCCGGGGGAGTAATTCAGAATGTTTTGGGGATGTGAGAGGAGCATGCAATCTTCACACAGGAAGGTCAAATCTGGGATTTGGGATCCCTCCAAACCACAGACATGAACGGCCAATGAGCACAAATAATAAACACACTGTAAAACAAATACCGGTGCCTCTCTGACAGTGTCAATCAAGACAGCTTCCACTTTAGTAGAAATTGCACTTTGATCCAGAGTAGATCACAAACATGGTACCTCAATGGCGAGCTTCCGAGTATAACACAATATATCCTCTTCATCTTCACTGCAGCTGAGATTGCGGAAGCAATTGAGTCCGCTGTGGTACATGCTGCTTCCGTTAAGAACGGGAGGAGAGCCCAGGCGCCAACAAGTGTTGTCCGCCGAGACAAATGCTTAACGGCCGCACAAGCCAAGAACACCTGACGTCCGTCAGATGGCCAACCACAACCTGTAATTATCCCGGCGCGCTTCCCGCGAACCAAGCCACTTGGAGCCGTCTCCAAGCAGCGGGCGCATTGTGTCAACACACTCAGACAATAACAAAGCATAGGATAATAAAAGCCATAATAACAACATGGTAATCCATTTGGACAAAACAATCCAGGAAGCTGTGAATCACATTGACCAAAGTAGTGTATCAATCCCTTTTGACCCAAAGTGTAATTTTGACCCATCGATAAATAAACATGTTTGTGTTTTTTTTTTTTACATTACACGCCAAAATTCTATATTCGGGATGTACAAATAATAGTAGCATCAATGGTAGACATCTGGTCAACCAATTTCAAAATACACTCATAAAAAGGTTATAATTTAATATATGTATAAGTAAGTGAATACGTACTGTAATTTCACAAATCACTAATAATAGTGTAATCGGTAACCTCTTTTGGACAGCCAATTCGTGGCTATATTAGGCATAAAAGATAAATAGTTGTATCATTTAACAACAATAACTAACAATAACTAACAATAAAACACACAACTTTCATATTAATAACGAAGAGTGTATTTGTATATTTAAACACTGACAATAATAAAATAGGTCTAAGTACGGTCGGAAGAAATAGTAAAAGTAAAATTCAGGACTATATTGTTTTCTGTGCATAGCGTATCAAATATTATTGGGGAAAACCGTATAGCAAAAAAAAAAAAAAGCCACACACTAATAGTAATTAGAATGCAACCCGATTTTACGTTACGTTACGTTTACAACCAAACAGCGACACAATGATAATGAACAACACTGCAGTAGTTCTTTTCCAAAATCATTTTGGATTAGAAGGTGGTGAATGTTGAAACTCTACGATGCTGAAACTTTACGAATAGTTGTCTCAAACCCAATACTCGGAATATACGTATCAGAACAAATGTGATTTTAGTATGAGTCTTTTTGACACCGTAAGTAACAACAACCAAACCATTTCGGTTACCGAATCCCCCTTCTAGCTATAGCCATTAGCCAGTCCATGCTAGCGTGAACACTCACCTCAATTCTCTCGCCGATTGAAACACTCATCGTGACTTCTTTCGTCGTTGTCGATGCATGTAGAAAATGTGCAGAAGTAATCCGTTCATCGATATCCGTCCAAGCGGTTCTCAGAGGGCAAACGCTGCGTGTTGTTGTATTCCCTTCCAAAACGTTGCCATCGCCTCCATTCAGTATTTGAAAATATGCGCCCTTTAGTCTACGTGCTTACGTCAGGCGTCGTCATTCAGACGCACCGGTGACCACGCCCCCAAGCGACACAGCGAAATAGGATGCAGTAATTTTGAAACTCTCATGCAGCGCCGTCAAACAGGGCGATTCGAGTACAACAGGTTTTGCGGTGCTAAATTCCCAGTCAGACTTTATCATTTTCACTGTTTTGTCATTTTCAAACAATTTAATTCCTCGATTTTTGAAAGAAAAAGCATAACATCTTTTTTAGAAAACTCCGTTGACGAAACTGTCAACTCTGATAAACGTTGTTTAAATGTTGAGCTTCGGTCAAAGAGAAATTGGATATATCGTTATGCCAAAAATGTTGTTTTGGCTCATCATGCAAAACATACTGTTTCGTATAAAATGGAGCACATATGAAACATCACCATCTTAAATCTTTTTAGGAAAGGTTTGTGGTATTTTAGGAAACACAAACAATAATCGTTTGAACAGTATGAATTATTTTGCCAGTAAAAATAAATAAAAACTATGATGGCATTTGTTCTGCGTTGTGTCCATTTGATGAAGCCATAAGATGCTGATTAAATTCCACTGGACACTGCATTAGTGTCACATCACTTTTTTTTTTCTGAACTGCGCTGTGTTGGTTATTCATGTGGTTTGAGCATGTTACACTTCTTATCCCTTCCACAATGTGTTCGACATGGGAACTCCAATAATTGCCCTGGCATATTATATTATCGCCCCTGCAAGCCTTTGCACACCACGTGAGATGACTAGGAGGCCCAGACCTGGCACATAGGCCTTGAGTTTGACCTTCCACCTCATAACTTTTTCTTAGGAGAAAATGTTTGACAGATATTTAGCAGACTCAACACCTTGGAATATTCCATACAATTTTCCATAATAATAAATGCCATAAATGTCAGCAACAGCTTGTATTTTTCCATACAACTTTCCATAATAATAATAAATGCCATAAATGTCAGCAACAGCTTGTATTTTCTTTATAACATCCTTCCTTATATTACACCTGGTAAAAATTAGCTATTTCATCTCATTTGCTAAGAATATGACTGAACAACAGATGACTCTTGTTTTTACAGCTGAATGTGTTTATTTTCCAACTTATATCCTAAATGGAAACTTGCATGAAAATCAACATGGAAATAGGGAAATCCCATCATCTCCAACAGAGACTCTAGGTTAGCCATTGGGAATCTGTTCTTATATACCTTAAATATGATGGCTTGTATTAAATATTAAAATAGATTTGATGTCCCAAATGTATTACATATAAATATATACCGTAGAATTAGTACTGCTGCATACAAACTAACAGTTTGGTAAAAGCTGTTGTCTACTGTAGTTCTCTGGGTCTCTGGAGGGGGTCACATGTTACAAATAGAAGACACAGAAGGCAAATGCTTCCTTTAAGGAATGTTGAAACATTTCAATCTATTGGGTCTCTTCTTTTAATAGTCAAACGCGTTTGAGAGCAGGAGCACACCACAGTCACACACGAGGATGGACAGAAGAGTGCAAACTGACAAAATGGAAATGAGCAAAGCCACTAAATCCACCTGTGTGGCTGGTGAGGATTGAGAAGTGGTCCCAGTTACTGTAACGCTATCCTTACTGTCTACATGGTCGCTGATGGTCGTCATGGAGATGGAGGCATAGAGATCAGACAATCTTCTTAGTCAACTTCCATTTCCTTTGCCGTATGTTTTGTGTGTTGGTTTCCCTTGGCGTCGCCAGCCCCATTTGGGCCTTGCTTAGCAGTCGGGCCGTTATTAGGAGCGCCGCTGTTATGTTCAATCACCTCGTGCGTCTCTTCCACTGTGGGCTTGGACCTGTTGATCACTGCAGCACACACATCCTGCAGCTCCTGCGTGGGTGTCACAAGTTTTGAGTGCGTTGACGTCCGAGCACATATAGCAAGACTCATAATTGTGGGGGGGAATCAACATGGCATACCTGGATTTTGGAAATGATATCCGTTACTTTGACAACGGGATCTTGAGTGACGGCCAGTTTACTCTGTGCATTAATCTTGCTGTTCATCCACACCATGCTGTCATTCAAGCATTTCTCCACGGTGTTGACATCCTCTGCAGCCACATGGAGATAACGCTCATCCTGTGGAGAATTTGCAATCACATTCATCATCCTGGAATGCACGTTTTAGGTTATTTACATCCATCCGTGCAATTTTTGATCCACTTTATCCTCACAAGGGTCGCGGGGGGCGTGCATTTAGATGTAAATGCAGTGAATCAGCAGTTTGAAAAAATGCTCACCTTCTGTTTGTAAGAGTCCACAAACTTCATGTAGAATTGTAGCCTCTTGCCGAGCTCCTCAAAAGCCTTTGGCCGGTCCTCGTGCTCTCTATGCCGGTCTTGAATAGGCTGACCCAGACTCTAAGCATGCATATACTCTTCAGCACACACTATCAAATTCCGATCGTATGTCGAATGCAAAGTGATAGAAAACAAACCCTGAGTGCATTCAGCTTTTCCACATAGACGTCTTTGGATTGGTCCTCCCCTTCCTCATACAGCCAGTTTTCAGTGTCCTCCAGGAGCAACGTCAACCGGTTGCTGTCCTATTCATCACAAATGTTAAAAATCAACATCCATATGCTGATTCTTCCAAATATGCAACACAATAAAATAAAAACAGCACTTACTTCCTCCGTGATATACTTTTCATAGATACCACACAGTTTGTTCCGGAGATCATAAACGTATTCTTCCACAGCGTTTTTAGCATCATTTGCCTCTTTCACTTGTTTGTCTTGCACGATCATTTGACGCTGTGACCCAGTAAGAAAAAAACATCAAGATTACACAGTCTTTCCAGGAAAGAGTCATCGCGTGGTTGATTTGCTGAATTGAAGTTAAAAAATAAAAAAAAATTGAGCAACTAAGATATTTAATGCCTTGCTTGTGGGCAAGAAAGGCCTCACTCTCGGCTACTTATTAAACGGGTCAAACACACAATATGAGATCACTCTCAAGGAGCTGATGTCTCACGCTAAGACACTTACATGCACTGCACCACAGCATACTCAAGCACGCACAGTAATTACACTTGCTTCTTGCTTTACATTGACTTAACGTTGATTTCAAATTCAAGTAAATTGACAGTGAACTGTTCTCAATGTCTCATAAATAACTGAAACCAGTAGCGATCAAGACTTAGTGGCCAATTGTTGCGAGGCTGACGATATATCGATTGATCTTTAAAAAGACCGTTTGACTCACCTCAAACTGGACAAAGTTGCAGAGCACCTCGCTGTCAAGCTGTCTGATATTTTTGGCCACAATGGGCAGGTCGGCGCTCTTCACCTTCACTTTGGCCTTGCTCACTGCTACTGCTGCTGGGTCCTGCTTGTCCCCTGCACCACCAGAACCCCCCTGCACCACAAAACACACTTAGCTGCTCATTTGACAATACATCCTATAGGACTCATGACGACATCCATCCACCCATTTTCTGATCCGCTTATCCTCACAAGGGTCGCGGGGTGTGTTGGAACACCCTGAAGTGGTTGCCAGCCAATTGCAGGGCACACACAAACAACCATCCACGCTCACAATCACACCTAGGGACAATTAGAGTGCTCCATTAACCTGCCATGCATGTTTTTGGAATGTGGAAGAAAACCAGAGTACCCAAAGAAAACCCACGCAGGCACGGGGGGGGGAGGAACATGCAAACACCACACAGGAAGGCCAGAGCCGGAATCGAACCCTGCAATTCTGCACTGTGAGGCCGACGTGCTGACCAGTCGGCCACCGGGCCGCTCATTTCGACATCAAGAAGCAAATGTAATTTTTATACAGGGGTTGTCAAGTCTCTTCTATGCTTTTTTTGTTTTTGTCTCCTTCTATAAGAGCTATATTAATCATGATATACCAACATAGAACTAAAGAATAAAGGGTGTGTACAAAGCTGCATGAAAAATAAGGTAATTGTGTGTTGTTTTTTTTTTAATGAAGGAAGAATTGATCAATTTCTTAATCGCTGGGAATACTTCATCAAGAGTTGAAGTGAGGGACTTTATCCGCATGGTTGTGTTTATTATGACTCTGGAAAGGAAAACCGGGACACGGTGATCTGGTCCACTGACCTTAGTGGTGCAAGTGTTGTCTTCATTTGGCTGGTCGCCCTGACTTTGGACTTCCTGGTCGACCTGCATTTTGGTCTGACAAATATCATTGACATTGAAATGAAAAATATTGACGATGCCTGATAAATCACATTTGGTAGATGCGTTAAAATCTGAAACTGAAATCCCTCTACCTGCTCCTCTGCCCTGCCTTCGTTTTGCACAAGTGGCTCTGCGTCGATCTGCATGTCCTCCACCTCTCCTTTCTGGTTCTCAATCAAAGACGCACCGGACACACTGAAGATGCCATGGACATTAAAGCGCACCTTGACCTTCACTTTGGAGTTTTCTCCATCTGGCTGGGGCACCACATTCTGGACTGAAAAGCACCCTAGCAACAGAAGAGGGAAAACCAGATTTTGATAATTAAATTGATAGCCTCAAAACTCAAAATGCTTCAGTACTGACTGGTTCATTATCCTTCAGTGTGATCTTCATGGATGGACATGAAGCAGAGAATAAAACCTTACCTATCCTACAATCTGGATAGGGAAGCTCGTGAGGGCAGCTGTAAAAGGCTTCAAGGTCAAAAGGCTCTTTCTTATGGAAGGTGATGACTTTGGAAAAAGGAGCAGCATGATTCTTACTGAACACCTCACACTCTCTGAAACAAAAAGAAAAGGGAATGACAGTTAGAATTTGGACATTTGAGGTGAAGACCAATACTGTCGTGGCAAATATGAGAAGTGTGATGATAGACAGATTGACTACGATTCAACGTTCTCTTTTGTGGAAGAAAAAAAAAAGATATTCAAGTTTGAAGCTTCATTCATCTTCCGAACCGCTTGATCCTCACTAGGGTCGCGGGGGGTGCTGGAGCCTATCACAGCTGTCTCCGGGCAGTAGGCGGGGGACACCCTGAATCGGTTGCCAGCCAATCGCAGGGCACACAGAGACGAACAACCATCCGCACTCACACTCACACCTAGGGACAATTTGGAGTGTTCAATCAGCCTGCGATGCATGTTTTTGGAATGTGGGAGGAAACCACAGCACCCGGAGAAAACCCACGGAAGCCCGGGGAGAACATGCAAACTCCACACAGGGAGGCCGGAGCTGGAATCGAACCCGGTACCTCTGCACTGTGAATCCAACGTGCTAACCACTGGACTACCGGGCCGCCCAAGTATGAAACTTGTATATTTTAATAATAACCTGATGCTGCAATTGTTCTCATAAAGAGGAACTGCATGTACAAATAAACAGTTTTGCCCAAGGCTTAAATATTCTTTGTCAAAAATATCAGCCGGTCTACATGTTGTGTGGCAGCAAGAGACAGTTCTCTGCATGCTCTCAAGGGTCCTCTTTAAATAGCATTTAAAGCGAAATAATAAGTAATTCTTTGAGCATGAGGAGATTTACGATCAAGTTTTTGAATAAATTAAGCAGCAACACCTCTTTGGTCTGTCCCACTACCTTGCACGGCAGCCACCTCTGTTGATTTGTCAGCTTTGTTGCCGGGAAAAAAAATGTTCGTTCATTCAATCGATCATTAACTCATAAATGTGTGGCCAGCATCAATGTAAACTAGTCCAGCGCCGATCAATGTACTGGATGGCACGGCAGACACATCAATACATCAATTAAATGGATGAATCGTTCCACCCCAATAGATGCCATCACTGGTATGTGATAACTGTCAATCGATTTTCTAAATGGACTTGTATTGTATTATTAAAACTAGAGCTGTCAGTTTAGCGCGTTTATATCGGGATTAATTTAAATGAATTTTATCGGGATCAAAATTCTTCTCGCGCAGATTAACGCGGAGACGTCACAGCCGATGTTACGCTGACAAATATCAAAACGTTATAAATAAACCAGAAACAAAACATCAAGCGCCTCTGGCGACAGCCTCGTCAGCGTTGAGAGTGGTGCTAACGTCTTTGCCAAAAACATGGCGACGTTTGTTTTGCCAGCCACGGCAGCGCGAGACACTGAAAACGGATACTTAAATAGCTCATGAATGGAAAGTTTACTTCTACCCGCAAAAGTTGCCAGACTGTTCCACTGACAAGACCAAAGTTACCTGTATGTCTTTTGCAGTCGTAAACCGAGCTATCATCATAGCACGTCGAGTCTGAAATACCACTTAATGGCCAAGCGCACAGCTGACGTTCTACTGCAGCTTGTACTTCCTTTGTCTCAGACAGACAGCTATGGATAATTTCAAAAACGAAGAAAATGGATGACACGACGAAGAACAAAAAATTTGCTGAACGACTCCTGTTGGATTGACCTGGCGCTTTAAGATGAATGTCCCATGTCCACAAACACAACATTGCGAGGCTGCCACTGACAGGTGACGCTAATGCCACTGTCGCGATGTATAAATAGCAATTTTATGTGTTTCGTGAGTGAACACACTCGCTTACTTACAAAACTGTAGCGGCATGGCTCAATGTTAAGCTACGCGAGTGCTTCAAATTTATCAAGTCAGATGTGTAAAGTTAGCTTTTAGATTCGCTATTAAACTACGTCTGAGATGATCGGTTGCTTTGGTTGAATCCTACTAGCGGATCGCTATGCAATCACAGTCAGTTACCGTCGCAATCGGCAATTTAAACAACGTGGGCTAAAATGTTGCTAGAACAGGGCTGTCTTTATTTAGCTCATTTTTGCATAGTTGTCATGTTTGTCCGTCTGCAATCTGACGTTTAAACGAAGTAAATTGCGTTGGAGCTGGGGTAAATATGCCGGCGCTCCACTTCCGGGTTGGACCTTTGGGACTTGTAGTTCTTTTGTTCGATTCGACTTGATATGTTCATGCCGGCGCTCCACTTCCGGGTTTGAGTATTGGGACTTGTAGTTCTTTTGTTCGATTCGACTTTATGTTTGTGTTGAATGGTTTCTTACGTTTAAAACAATGAATAATGATGACGATAATGATACATAGTGAAATCAGGGTTGATTACATTATTTATTAAACGTATTGTTAGATAAAGGTATTCATTAATGTCAATTATATACATATTTACATTGCGATGCAGAAAGATAGATATATTAATTTTTTACTGCATTTATGTGTAGTTTAGGTTATTACCTGCTTCTGATACTTCTGTTACAACTACTACTACTCCTACTTCTGCTGCAAAGTGCTCCAATAAATGATCCAAAAGTACAGAACGAGAGATCCTTCCATGCTGACCGACAATCCCTAACTGAACAACCATTACTGATTCCCAGCGAGCCTCCATTACAAGAATCCGATATGATGTCGACACAAAACCGTAGAGAGACTTCCGAGCAAGAAGGACCAACAGAATCAGCATAGCCTGACTGCTGTGTTCAAAGCAAATTTGAGAAAAACGAAGTATGCAACCATGGCTTAAATCCATTATAGGCTGAGTACTAGTTTACCTTAGATGTGCACTTTATAATGTTATATTGCGCTGTTTTGATTCCCTAAAAAGAGCTGTTCAAGCAGCTGCTGTGTGACAAAATATTGTTTTCACTGTTGTTGATGGACAGTAATATTGTGTGAGAGATAATGTGTGAATAACTGCTCCAAGTGAAAAATGTTCATGTAAAATTGAAAATCAAAATTGTTATTTCAGTAAATATTTGCATTTTGGACATAGAAAACTGATTCATGATTCCATGTTGATGAGAGCATTAAAATGGGGGAAAATAGGACAAAAAAATATAAAAGGAAATTCAGAAACGATAAAAAATGAGTGAGCAATCATGATTAATTTTTAGTTAATTTGAGTTAATTATGACAGTTGAGTTTTTAATTAGATTAAAAATTTTAATCGTTTGACAGCTCTAATTAAAACAAAGAGAAAACACCAACTCATCATTATTTATGTGAATTATCTGACGATTTTACCAGTCGACTTCGCTTTAAATCAAATTAGACTGTGTCGCCCCTGAACGAAATGAGTTCCGACACCCCTGGACTGGACTGTAAGATGTGACGTGCCCTGACCCGAGTCCATCTTCTGATTTCCAGCGCAGACTAATCGGGAAGGGAACAGCATCGGTGATCGAGAATTCACGCACTTTAAACGCCGGAGATAAGATTGCACACTACAAAAGAATGAGACAAATATCAAAACGTTATTAACACACAGCAGGATGTATTCCAGAGAGAAGACAGAAAGAAAATGAGAACCTGAAGAGCAGCGCCTCTGGCGACAGCCTCGTCAGCGTTGAGAGTGGTGCTAACGTCTTTGCCAAAAAACATGGCGATCCGGTCTTTGACGGCCGGCATTCTCGTCGCGCCTCCCACTATCTCCACGGAGTAGATGTCGTCCCGGCTCAGCTCTGCCACACAACAAGTTAACTTTACATTACCCGATATACCCGAGTGGATTAAATTATAGGGACGTACTTGAATGTTCGAGGGCGGCCTTCAGCGGCATCTCTACCCGCATTAAATGCCGTGCACACAACTCTTCAAAATGGGCCCTGCGGGTTGTAAAACAAAAATCTAAATCTTGTTCCATGCTATCATGCGAAACAGCCGTGTCTTTATTCGGACCTGTTCATCCTGCTGGAAACGTCAATGTCATTCATGAAGCACTCGATGTTGAGAGGCAGGTCTGAAGAGTTGGCACTCATGAGCTTTTTGAGCTTCTCGCACTCCTGATGCAGACAGAGCACAGCCCTGGGGTTGTCTCGCACGTGCAGCTTGTACTTCACTTTGAACTCCTCGCAGAAATAATTCACCAAGGCCTCGTCAAAATTACGCCCGCCCAGATTGGGGTCAAACGCTGTGGCGAGGACCTGGAGACCAAGCACGGCGGCACCGACGTAGCTCAGTGAGAAAAAGGTTCGGCGTGAGAATTGAGAGGAGACAAAAAAAAATTGGAAGGCGACTGACCTTGAGTTTGCCTTTGTTGAAAGACGTGATTGCAACTTGGTAAGATGAATGTCCCATGTCCACAAACACAACATTGCGAGGTTTCTCCTCTGGAGTGGGAAGGTCCTGTTTGTAGATTCCATAGGCTAATGCCACTGTCAAATTGAAATGGAATTGGTTTTGAACCTTTATGCATTTTTAAATACTGTAGAATTATCCAATTTTATGTGCCTGCCTTCAGATATGATTATATTACAAACATATTTGCATTCCAATTCATACACAATACTTACAAAACTGTAGCCTACACTGGCATCCATAATTAGCAGCGACAATGGTTCAGATGGGTTACAACCATTAAAATAGCGTTGTCAAATTTATTTGTATCGCGGGTCACATCGCAATGTCGGGGAATTGTTCTTCACGGCGACCATTTTTCGGCACATATTACAATGTTATTTTCTAACCCAGAATCATTTCCAGGCGATGGACGTGGACTTGCTATTAAACTACGTCGCTGAGATGTGACACTCCTCCATATTTGAAACAATCTTGTTTTCCTTTGGCCAAGTCACATGACTGAATCCTACTAGCGGATTCGCAGAATGAATGAGAATATTCATCAGCATCAGTCGGACAACTTTTGGGAAAACCTTATATCTGCTCTGGGCTTTCTATGCGGAGTTTGCATGTTCTCCTTTGCTAGCGTTGGTTTTCTCTGGATCCAAATTTGATTTCCGTTCCCATTAATGGCTGCACAGCCTAACAACGCGCCCTTGAAAAGGAAGGCAGCAGACTTATCTCACAATTCTACTGACCTGCAGTGGTGTCATTTATGAGCCGTAAACAGTTGAGCCCTGCTATTTGCGTAGCATCCAACACGGATCGTCGCTCAGCATCTGTAAAAAAACACGGCACCTGTGGAATATAGAACGCAAACATTCATGGTTGAGTTTGGGAAGGCTTGGCAGTAAAATCAGCAGAAACGTTTGCATCGCGCACAGACACCACGCAGTCCACCACGGGCTTCTTCAGGGCGCCCTCTGACGTCTCCTTCAGCTTGCTGAGCAGCATGCCTGTGATCTGCTGCACGGTGAACACCTTGTCCTCATCCAAATAGCGCACCTGGAAAACAGTTTGC
The DNA here is from genome assembly GCA_026261675.1 of Hippocampus mohnikei. Classification (NCBI taxonomy): domain Eukaryota; kingdom Metazoa; phylum Chordata; class Actinopteri; order Syngnathiformes; family Syngnathidae; genus Hippocampus; species Hippocampus mohnikei. The sequence continues at coordinate 8,716,890 of JAKGUB010000521.1, forward strand.
CATTAATCTAAATGGTTACATGTTGCTTTCTCAATCAGGAATCTTTTGAAATTAGGTGTGACATTATAGCTTCTGACCCTGCATACACAAAGGAATTGGGATTGATTTAAATCACATACTGGGAAGAATGGACAAAGTGATTGTTTTTGAGGCCATTGCAAGAGTTGTGGACTGCTTTCTTTTTTTTTTTTGAATGAATCCTCCTTGGAAGAATGAATGCACCCTTTTAAAAGTGGTAGTAACAGTAACACTGTCGTGCTATTCAGGCACAAATGTTTAGTACACAGGCTGAGATAGATACATAAAATGACGGATGAAAATGCACCCCGAAAAAAACAACAATCAGAATTCCATTTTGTAGACAATTCACCTTCAGCCCAGTGGTTTCATCAGGTAGTTTATGCAAACTGTAAGGTAGTTTGTTTTTTTCTGCTTGCACAAAAGGGTCATCGAATGCTCTGCCATGGAACCTCTTGAAGCCGTGGACTGTATTTTTGAAGTTTGTTATCATCTGGAGGGGGAAAATAGCATCATGTGCACATTTAAGTCATTTCAATTGAGAGTCACTTTCAATAAGTGGACAGTACGGGAGTGTCCTTACTTGACTCTTGGCTGCATTTCCAATGATGCGGTTTTTGGTGGCAAAAGACACATAAGCCCTTGATGAAGATGAGGAGAGACAAATGCATCAGCAGATAAAGTAAACTACGGAGAAATAATCAAGACAAGATATGTGACCACCAGAGAGAAAATATAATTTGACTGAGTGAGAGCAGAAAGTCACTTTTCAATTATGGACTTTTCACAAGGTGGTCTGACGACACATACGGGAGGGGGGATTGTTCACCTTCAAAAACCTCCGTTCATTTTCAGCCATTTGTCATCATTATCCTTTACAGGACTAAGAAGATATTTAGAGAAAGAGAGGGTGAGCTTTAGACTGCCTCTCGCAGCTGACTTTGGCGGGACACTCCTTGAACTGGTCGCTAGCCAATGCACAGGGCACAATCATTCACACTCATATTAAAACTTTAATGAATCCTAACATGCATGCATGTTTTTGGAATGTGGGTTAAAGCCATAGAAAACTCATACAAGCACAGGGAGAACTCTACACAGGAAAACGGCATTGCCTCGTTTTGTTATTTTTATGCAAAATTTTTATGCATCCGAGATGATAGCGTGAAAGGAGTGTGCATGCAGGGCTGCACCTCCTGAGCTATGTGATGGCTCAAAGGTACATCGACAGTTGTCAACAAAGAGGCGAGAATCTCTCCAATAATTAGTTGCCATTTCACATTCGGTCACAATGGGACTCAAACTGTCACCCTCCAGTTCCAAAGCCCAAGTCCATCCAGATGACATACTGCCTCCCCAGCAAACATATTTTTGTGTAGGGCTGTACAACTTTCTTCCTATGTAGTGCCATTACAGTATTATAGTTGTAGCTAGGTTTCCCACTCTTGTTTGACAGCATGTTGGAAGTAACACACCACGTTAACAAATAGAGGGCAAGTTGCTTTCTAGATGTTTTCATGCACACAACGCAACACGAGGATGTAAATTATCATGTCACTTTTACTGCCAAGTCTTTTAAAATTGATTGTGAAATTGTGAGTAAATTTTGACCTTTGGTTAGGTGAAAAGGCCTTCCTGACATTCAGAGCCAGCAGCATCCCTGGCTGCAGTTTGCACCAGCATCGCTCGTCAAAGCGTCACACAAGAGGCACACATTGCGTAATAAACTCGCAACGGGACCGCTTTTCCCCGCGATGACGCCTGTCTTTTATTCCTGTATTTTTTAAATTAGGTTTATACTTACGGCGTGCATCTGTCACTGTATTCGTTGGCGATGGTCTCAATGCCACCGCTCCTGGCTACGGCGATGTAGCAGTTTAGGAAACCCACATCAATGCCGACCACTGACATGATGAAATCTCTTTTTTACCCTCCTGAGAAAGTTATCCTTTTGCACTTGTCACCTTGTGAAGAAAAGAGTATTACACAATTCTATTCGAATAAAGAGAAATTTTCTACTCCTCTGGAAATCAACACGTCCCCTAACTACAGGTGCAATTACGCGCTGTTACGTAATTCGGGTTGTTTATAGCCAACTCATCCGGCGTAATCCAGAAGACAACGATGACCAGAGCGGATTCTCCCACTCCCAGGCGACCGTAAACATCACCAAAGGATCCTGATGCATTTAAGACCCGCCTCCACGCGTCACTGATTGGTGTGTCATCCTCACGACCTTAACGTGATTGGCGCGTGCAGCGGTCGATCGCAGAACGATCTAGAACTCGCTGGAAATGTTAACCTTTGAAAACGTCATAACAGCGCTACGATGACGGAGACAATTAGTGACGTTAAATGTAATATATACTGTATGTGTGTGTGTGTGTGTATATATACATATACATATATATACATATACATATATATATACACACACACACACACACACACACACACACACACACACACACACACACACACACACACACACACACACACACACACACACACACACACACAATATATTATACGTAGTTTTTAGTTTTTGTCCCTTGCGCAGGACCGGTGTTTGTTGCTTTCATTATAAATGTTATTCATTATAAATGGAGATGAAGAGCAATGATGTGCAATTTTTGGAGCTAGCTATGTCGGTACTGTTTGACTTGTACCCGACATGTGTGGTCTCCTTGACAAAGCTAATTAAAATAAACCTAAAAGTAAATCAGGGAATACGTATTACCAATGTAAATGAAAAACATTACCAATGCAATTGATAAATTCAGATAATACAATGAAAATGCACATTGGCCTCTGGTTCCATTCGTTCATTCAGATTCATTCGTTAAGGTCGTTTTTTCCTGTGCTGACCTGCAGGCGAATAAACAACCATAAGAGTACCAACGTCATTGTAATTCTGTATTTATTCGCTAGCTTTTGATTGAAAGGGAACCCTTTGCCAAATTGCTGGATTAAAGCACAGACTGTTCCTTCTAATATCCGCACAGAGCAGACCGAAAGAAAACAGGAAGTGTAAATCGTGTATTGTTTCCAGGTAGCCATCTACTTTCAGCAAGCAAGTAAGCTATCAACTTGATTTTCAAGACATTTGGGCGCAATGGGACTGTTCGGTCGAACAGCGGAGAAACCGCCGAAAGAGCTGGTAAGCACCGATCACTCGAAAACCTGCTGACAGTCTTAAACAGCCTCTGATAAAAGTCAAACATGATGGCGCTAACTTTGCTAACGTTAGCATTCAGTAAACCCCGGTGACAGCCTTTTCGTACACATTGATGGCTGAATGGCGAATACTGTACACGTCTGCTTGAAATCATGTGTAATTTGCGTTTGTGTCCCAACGAACGGACCCGCCGGTCATAAATAACGCGGTTTAGATGGAGCACAAGTTAGCTAAGCTAACATCGAAGCTGTCTGCTGTCAATCACCTCGATGTAAACATGTTGTCCACTGGGCAAAAGTAAATGCACGTTGATACATAACGTATTGAAGAAAGGAAGGGGCTACCAGGTCAACACCCCCTCAACCACGTCGGCACTTGAAACCCTGACACTGGCCCTAAAACTAATCAGAAACCTTAACCGTTGGCAACAACCCTAACCCTAGCTAGAAATCAGGATTTGAAACATTGAATACAAATACAAACCCTGGATAGCACTCTAGCCCTAGCTAGAAACCCTACTTTGATACCCAAATCCTGTCTTGAAACCTTATTTTGAAACCCCAACAAAACTCTGTAACCGATGCTCGATCTAACAATAAGATAAGAAAAGATAAGAAAACATTTATTTGTTTCACAATGGAGAAATTCCCAATGTACAGCAGCAAACATTATGAAAGGGAGAAGTACAAGAACAAAAACTATATAAGTAAATATAAATGATAAAATATAAATATAAGCATATTCAGAATGGGTGAGTGGGGGTGAATCTTGGTCTCAGGAAGTTTTTATTGGAAGTCAAGTTAAAAAAATGTTTTTTAACATTAAGATTATCTATATGCTCTTAGTGGTCTAAACACTCAACTCAATTGTATTTGTAGAGCACTTTAAAACTGCCATCGCTGAATACAAAGTGCTGTACATGGAGAAAATATATATAGAACAGTAAAACAAGACATTAATAACGAAGACAGTCGAAAGCACAAAACAGTAAAACTAAGTCTGAGTCATGCCGAGTCAAATGCCAAAGAATACAAATGAGTTTTGAGACAAGTTTTAAAGATGGGCAGCGAGGGGGCTTGCCCAATGTTCAGTGGGAGGTCATTCGTGTTTTATGTTATGTGTTGTGTTTATTATTTTACTTTATGTTAACTGTTTTGTTAAGCGCTTTGTTACAGCTTCCGCTGTTGTGAAAGCGCTATATAAATCAGCATGTATTGTATTGTATTGTATTCCAAAGAGAAACATGGGATTGCCATTAATATTGCATTTGTTGATTATTAATAAGACGCAAAATCCACCCATTTTTATTCATCTTGGGAGGCCATTTTGCCACCTGCTGTCGACTGAAAATGACATCACAGTTGGTCAAGGGCTCAGGCAAAGACCAATCACAGCTTACCTGTTGACTGGGTTTGGTCTTGTGACGTTCGCAATCTGACTCCTTAGGCACAGCGATGTCATTTTTAGTTGACAGTACGGTAAGTTGGAAAATGGCCACCTCCCTAAATGGAGGAAAACGGATGGATTTGAGCAGTGAATCCAATTTAAAGTGCATACCTTCTTTTGGCCCATCAAGATAACTGAGTGGACCCAGAAAATCAGAAAAGAATCACGAGCAATCGACAGGCAAATTAGAGGTAAGTAAATGGCACCATTTACCCACTATTAATCCTGTATAACAACATTATTTTTATTGTTTACTTATCATCCAAATGTAGATAAACACAAAGGGGAAAATTCTTGGTACTCATCGTTGAATGAAACACAAAAACACTGTGGTCACTGAAATAACTTGAATCTGACAAAAATATTAGCAAATCAAAATGCATTAAAATTACCAATAAAAATCAGACATTGGTTTTGAATTGCGGTTCAACAGAATTATAAAAAACAACCAAAATACCAACAACAACACAACCATGAAACAGGTCTGCACAAAAAATGTTGATGCCTTTGAAAAGATTGAAAATAATTTGACAACAGGGATGATGTTCAGACAAGGTGTGTTCTCTAATTAGCGTCATAGGTGTCTTCAAACTTATGGTCAGTCGGCCTATTAAAAGGGTGACAAGTAGTCACTGCTGTTTTGTGTCACGGTGTGTACCACACTAAACATGGACCAGAAGAAGCAAAGGAGAGACTTGTCTCAGGAGATTAGAAAGAAAATTATAAACACCCAAGAGCAAAACGTTGGACAATTCCTTAAGCTCGTATCTCACTGAGCAGTGACTGTTTGCAAGTGTGTGTGTACATAGCGAATGTTATTTTATATATTTATTGATTTTGAGCCCTGCTCGAAATCCTTTTGAGCATCTTTGCAAGGAACCGAAGCATGCCTTTTGGAGAAAACACCCTTCAAACATGAGACGACCCGATCAGTTTCAGTTTGCCTATGTAGAGGAAGCCAAATAAGCTCTGAGTGGTGCAGAAATCTCTTTGAAAGTGACAAAAACCGTTTGATTGGAATGTGAAATTTTGATTGGTTAATTTTCTTTAAATGGTCATTCTTACTTTTGTCAGGGTCCAAGTTATTTCTGTGACCACTGTGGGTTTTACTTTCATTAACAGTAGTACCAACAATGTGGTCCACATTTGCAATCGCATGGATAATTTGTCATCTCACTATGAAACGACCAGCAAATGAGGTCATGACAGTTTTTTTTTCCTTGCTTGACCCAAAATTTAATTGGATGATTTGCAGAGTCACACTAATATATGATGGCCTAGTTCAACGACTTAAAAATTAGACTTAACACACATCTCACATCTCATGTTGTTTACAGTGGGTGTTAATAAGTCACCGGGTCAGTGCATGTCGATGACGTGAAGCTTGCATTCATGAGATACATCTATATGTTTGACACTGTATTCGCATTGGCAGATTTTAATCCACAATCGGAAGTGACCTGATTTTGATCTGAAGATACCTGATTCCATTTACGCTGCCATATGGTGTTTATTTTTTTTTTTTTTTGGTACCAGATATTCAAAGGGAACAGGAAAAAGTGAAGAAATCCATCAAAGATGCTGCCAAAAAGGGTCAGAGGGATGTTTGTGTGATTCTCGCAAAGGAGATGGTTCAGTCAAAACGGGCCGTCACAAAGCTCTACTCCTCCAAAGCCCACCTCAACTCGGTGACACTCAGCATGAAGAATCAGCTTTGTGAGTTGTGCATCGCATTTCAACTTAATTTAGATTGTAAGAATGACTGCAACCAGGATTTATTGTCAGTTTTTTTTTTTTGTTTTTAATAGCTTTACTCCGTGTGGCCGGTTCCATGCAGAAGAGCACAGAGGTGATGAAAGCCATGCAGAATCTGATCAAAGTCCCGGAGATACAGGCCACCATGCGAGAGCTATCAAAGGAGATGATGAAGGTCTGCAGCCATATTTACTAAGACATACATACAGTTGCTTGGCAAACTACCGGTATTCAGACGTTGAACCTTTTGACCTTTTTGCCACGTTTAGCATTTCAAACATAAAGATATCCATCCATCCGTTATCTGATCCGCTTTATCCTCACAAGGGTCACAGGCATGCTGGGGCCTATCTCAGCTGTCTTTCGGCAGTAGTACACCCTTAACTGGGAGAACATTGAAACTCTACACAGGAAGGCCGGGGCCGGAATCGAATCCCTGACCTCTGCACTGTGAGGTCGATATGCTAACCAGTCGACCACCGTGCCACCTCTAATAGACCGACCCCTTGTCTAAATTCTTTGCCTACTTGTTCTCCACTTAATAAACGCATTTCCCCAAAAAGCATAGCTCCACCCATACACAAGCTAAGATGCCTTAGCAAAGAAATACCCAGTACCTTCTTGCGCCACATGACGACATTCTTGAAAGTGCTTACGTCACGAGCATCGTAAAAACCGAGGGCCCTCTTGTATTTGAGTTGAACTCCCTCTTGATGAGTGAGATGTTTGCCAAATAGAACGGCGTATGTCTTACGTTTCCAGGCCGGGATCATTGAAGAAATGCTGGAGGACACATTTGAGAGCATGGAAGATGGAGAGGACATGGAAGAGGCGGTTGAGGAGGAAGTTGACAAGATTCTCTTTGAGATCACAGCAGGTGATGACATGTCTGGGCTTCACATGTACTTTTTGGGAGTAGAAGCGTGACACACACGTGACTAAGGTCTGATTTACAAACATAGTTCAAGTGACAGGTGTGCTAGCTTAGTGCTAATCAGTAAAGTAAAATGTCATAGTGGTTGATAGCGCAGTGTTGCGCTAATCTTAAACGTTCAAAAACTGCGAGTACAGCACACATGCAGAAACAACATCGACAAATAGACCATACAACAATACTCGCATGCATATATTCTCTGCTGACGACTTTTATGTCCGTGATATGACAAGGATGCAAACCATAACATATTAACATATATGTGCCACTTGAATTATACATGGAAATGAAAAAAATGCATATGGTTATTAAATCAGATCAATCAAATAGTTCAACTGGAAATAAAAAGTGAAATAAAAGGACCGGTAAAAGTTCTAATCGGGACTTTTTAATGGACTTGTACCTGAAGTGTCAATCCAACCTAAATCTTCTGTTTGAATGCTTTGCTTTGTGTCTAGGTGCCCTCGGCAAAGCGCCCAGCAAAGTCACAGACGCCCTTCCCGAGATGCCCTCGGGAGCCACCGCGGCCTCAGATGATGAGTCAGAGGAAGACATTGAAGAAATGCAGTCCAGACTGGCCGCTCTTCGGAGCTAAGTTGGTGTTTGTTTGAGGCAATACAGGTTGAGCTGTTGCAGTACTGAAATCCTGTCCGCGACTTGCTCTTATTTCGCTTGCGCGTAATCATCTGGGGTTGTATTTGGGCTTGGGGTCATTTATGTCACTTTTAATTTCGTCAGATTTATTTTTTTTAATCAGTGGTAATGTTTGGTACGTTTACTATCCAAAGTCAAATAGAAGGTTTGAGAAAGTGTAAATATTGTAAGTATGAAAAGCCTACTGTGCCTATAGTGCTTCATCTTACTCCTCTTGTGTCTTATGTTATGGACACCACAGTATTAAAGGCTATTTATGTTTCCAACTCCACATTGACAAAATGGTCACTAAAATGTTCGCATCACTAACCAGTCCTTGTTAACTAAAACACTACAGTTGTTGTGTGCATTTCTTTTGAAAAGGACTTCTGTACAGTCGGTGTGTCTTCTTTATGATATGAATTATGCTTACGTCATCAAAATGCACGCATACTCCCCCAACTAATTTGTTGTGTGTTAACACTCCACCTGTCCAAAGTTTGTTTCATGAATGAGTAAGAAACAAAGTGCAAAGGCACAGCAATGAGTGGCTGGTTAGTCGTGAGAATCTGTATTGTGGAAGTGCAATTGGTGTACAGTATATTTTTGTATGTACATGGGGTGAAATGATAAAGAAATAAACTTTTAAGGACACCGGGACTGTTTGTGAAATGAGCAATATTTTGTCCCTTTTCTATTTCCTCAATGATCATTTACAGCAGAACATTTTGCAGCTCACATATGGTAGAAACTACAGATTTGAGAGAGTGTCTTGCACAACTTAACCTACGTTGTATTGTGTTTTGCTTCAAACAGCAACAAGTAAATGCGATGAAATGCATTTTGGGTACCCCTGCGTTTTCAAAGCTAATCTTTTGCCTCTTTTTGTGGACAGGATACTCTTTCCAGTCGCTGCTTTTGTTTGACTGTAACAAAACCTTGCTTGTTTTGTGGCTCCTCCTGTCAGCTGGAGGGCCAGCAGAGCAATGGCAACAACTCTCAAAGCATACTGTAGGGACAGAAGCACAATTTTAAAAAAATGCTTGAAGAATGTTGTTTTGAACACACGTAGACTTAAGAGTGCAGTATACTACAAAATGAAAAATGCAATGTAGTTTCCAGTGGTTTACAATTGCACCTGCTTGGGCTAAGAATTTTTTTCCAAACTATATTCAAAGAACTATCCTTGTAGTTTTATGGGGTGTAAAACCAACAACAAAAATCCAACTACCGGTATTGTAGTTTGCAGTGCTGTAAAACAAGTCACATTAATTACAGAACTTTAATTAGTTTGCAATGATTTCTCATTACGTTCGATCAAGTTGTTTAGCTAAACCGTGCAATGAAAATACGAAGATGGCATTCACTCCCTGAGAAGCAGTGCCTCATGTTGTCGTGCGTTGCAACAGTGCCTCTTGTGGTCACTTGTGGGACTGCGTGACGTCGCGTCGTTGTGTGCTGGTGCTGGGCGCTTTGACTCGCCTGTCACCATCAGCAGCAGCAGGAGGAAACTCCTCCTTAGCAGCAAGAAGCCCGTTCTGTCGCCTCTCCGGCGCAATGGTCTCTTGGATCATCTCCAGACTTGTGGTGTGAGTCATTGATTTTTTAAATATATAATTTCACACGTGAGTGTGACGATAATTCCGAAATTGCTTCATTTTGTCGCCTTCTTTGAAGGCGTCGCTCGATGGGCGCTTTTCTCCCTCGATTCTTGCAGCACAGGACGGCATGTATTGTGTGTGACAAAATGTAACACAAATGTCACTAGATAGTATGAACCAGCTTGAAAGGAATGCTTGAGGTGGGCCTGTTTATTTTTACCAGGCGTTTAGTTGCTGCCTAACGCTCTGCCTGACGCGTTTTGTTATTGTTATCATTAGGATACATTTGCCAAATAAGCGAAGTACCAATGTGACTGGGCGGTTACTCAATAATACTGTGGAGATGTCCTACATTGGAGGGTGGGAAAACAAAACAAAACAAAAAAAGGGATGGGTCAGCCTTCTCAGGTTACAAGGAGTCATGTTATTGAAAGCACGAAAAGAGTAAAAAAAAAAACAAGACATGTTCATAAAAATACACACCCTTCCTACCCCCCACAAATTAAATGAGATCTCTATTCTTACTAGTGAAGCTTATTTTTTCTGCTGTGAGTGAGCGCCATGACACAGTGCCGTCTGGGCCAAGCTTGACGAAACAAGCCAATTAAATTTACATGAGTTTTCATTCACAATGGCCTAGCAAAAAACCAAAGCTCATGTGTATGTACAGTACACAAAATGGTGATCATTCCATTTGTGCTGAGTGCATTCGGGTCCGTAACTTGATCGGCTCGCCCTCAGCTGTTGGCCGGGCCACGGTGCTCCTTTAGCCGGGCCGCAGGTGTCTGCACGCAGGCTAACTTTGTCTCACTCGGATGGGTGAGGGGGGAGAAAAAACCCCAACACGGCCTACAGAAGTCAGACTAATATTGGGACCTTTATCATAAGCAGTGATAGCTAAGGTGACGTAATTGTGACATCATTATGACATAGGTACCTTGTCATGAATCATGCCTCATAAAGTCAAAATATTGAGATGTCAATGTAAATAGTTCCTCTTTAGGTTCAATTTTTACTCCGGTGGGATAAACGCTAACTACAATGTTCACCTTTGCACAGTTAATACATGTTTTGTTCACGTATGTGGTTTCATATCTTATCAATATTGTCCTAATGTAAATTTCCCACATTAACATCGATAACATGTTCTTTCAGACTTGTGTTTGGTACGCTATATCCCGCCTACTCATCTTATAAAGCTGTCAAGTCCAAAGACGTAAAGGAATATGTAAGTGCACTTTGGTTTTACTTGGTAATCCCTCGCTTATTTAGAGTTCAGTATACTGTACACAGATTCACCTATGTTTTTGTGCTCTTTCTTAAATGCCCTAAGATGCCACATGATGGCGCCAAAGACTTGTCTCATTGGAAAGTAATAATAATGATAATAATACATGTATTTATTGTAAGTAGTTATACTAGTAGTATTATTGAAAGTAGTACATTGGTGTCAAGAAACTTATGTTTAAATCCTGTCACTTGATTGAGACAAGCTTCGTATGCTGGATCTATAGGACAAAGTATCAAAATGATGATATACGTCATTGTTTTTATTTTTTTCAAATCCCCCCCTAGTGACTATAAATGTGAGCGGGAGTATTTATATCCACGTGAGCTCCGGTTAGCTTGGACCTACTCCATCCCTAAATGAGATATGCAGTACAGTTAAGAATTTTTTTCCCAAGAGAGTATATCTGTGATCACGTGATTTGATGTATTGGGATATTATCATTATTGTTACGATTGTATTATTGTCCAAGGTTTTTGTTATGTGTTCTGTTGTATTATTGTTATTTTATGTTAAATGTTCTCTTAAATACTTTGCTAAAGCTGTATCTATCTATCTATCTATCTATCTATCTATCTATCTATCTATCTATCTATCTATCTATCTATCTATCTATCTATCTATCTATCTATCTATCTATCTATCTATCTATCTATCTATCTATCTATCTATCTATCTATCTATCTATCTATCTATCTATCTATCTATCTATCTATCTATCTATCGTTTTTCCTGTGTTGTAGGTGAAATGGATGATGTACTGGATAATATTTGCCCTATTTACATCAGTGGAAGTATTCACTGATATGTTTCTTTGCTGGTAAGTAGTTTTATGCTGCAATTTAAATCAACGGATGGTCATTGGTTACACCTAAGGTCTAATGTTAATAGTGTGGCTCGATGCCCACCCAACCACATTTATAAACGTGTTGTTAAATGAATACAATTGAAAGCGATTGTGACCAAGTAAGTCCCTTGACTGTGTGTTTGTTTGTCATCAACTTCACTCCAGGCTTCCTTTCTACTATGAACTGAAGATAGCCTTTGTGGTGTGGTTATTGTCGCCTTACACTAAAGGCTCCAGTGTGCTCTACAGGAAGTTTGTCCATCCCACTCTTTCCTCTAAAGAAAAGGTGAACATTCCCCACTTATTTTGCCACTTCCTCTTGTGCAGTCCAAGCAAACGCAAAGGGGGAAAACCCCATCCTTGGATTTAATATGTGTTGTTGATTCCCTTCATCAGTAACATTTGAGCTTCTCGGCTGTGCAGGGAACAAGTATGGCTTTGTGCCATTTCGCGTTCGCTGTGTTGCTATGTGTCCTTTTCCCTGCATCTGTGATGAGTTGTGTGTGATCAGAGTTGACTCAGTCACGCAGCTACAGTCGTCACGCAAAAGAGCCACAACATGTTTTTGTTTTGTGGCTTGTCCCAGGATATTGATGACTATATCTGCCAAGCCAAGGACAAAAGCTATGACACGCTGGTGCATTATGGGAGAAAGGGGCTAAATGTGGCCGCCACCGCTGCTGTCATGGCTGCAACAAAGGTATTGCCGACTCTGAACATTTTTTTTCTGTTTTGTTCTAACCTAAGAAGTTAAGTCGGTGGGAGAAAATATTGATATCGCTGATATCGCTGATATCTCTTACAACACAGATCCTGAATCCAGTATTAATATTGTTTTCTGTACTGCAGTATGTCGCACATTTTATGTCAGGGGTGGACAAACATGTGGTTTTTAAAACAGACAGGGCCAGGTTATTTGTAGGGAAAAACAGTCACGAGTAATCAATTTGTTGATTCTTTTGTCAATCAATCGATGAATCGGATTTTAAAAATATTTTTTTACTTTCCTTCCCTTTATTCAAACTGACATCGCAGAAAATGCACAAACATAAATGAACTATGATTCAGTCCCTGATTTGGTCCATATCATGTCAGAAAATATTGATTGTTGCATCCCAAAGTAAAGGCAAATGTTTTTTTTTTTTAATTCAACTCAGAGATAATCAGTCTGCATTAATGTAGGACTACAGAAATCGGAGAATATGTATTGTTGAGAAGCTGAAATTTTGAGCATTTAGTTGAATTCAAGGGGAATCTAAAGGATTAATCGAGTCTACTAGTCAACGGCAAATTGTAATCAGAGACGGCTCTATGTGCCCCTAAATGTATTTTTGTTGCTTATTTCAAATATGTCTTTACATTTTTTAGGCACATCAGGTTTATTTTTTTTTTAGTTTAACCAATATAATCTTGCGCAATGTGGATTTTACCATGCGTTGTAATTTATAGCGACAATATTTCAAAAAGTCTACTTGTTGCTGAATCTAACCCGTAATTCATAAATATTGATTATTATTATTATTATTATTAGTATTATTATTAGTATTATTAAAAACCTGATTTGGAGCACTTGTCCTCCTTTGGGTCGTGAGTGTGATGGAGCCTGGAGACAAATGTTTGACTCTTCAATAAACCTAACATGCATGTTTTTGGAATGTTAAAGGAGCCCAGAATACATGGAGATTAACCACGCAAGCACATGGAACACCATATTAACACCACAAGAGGGCCAGAGTCAAGATTTGGTTTTGAATTTAGAACCAGGGTTGTAATCGTTTTGGATTTTCATTAAAGTTAGTTTTTAATTTGTTTTGATCTTTGATTTTTAAAATCAGTTGGTTTTAATTCATTTTGAGAGCAGGTTTGTTTGTTTTTATTAATTGTTATTTTTTTCCTGTCATGGTCTGTTTTAGTTTAGTTTTTAGTCATTTTAGTTTTAGTATTAGTTTTTTTTTAAATATGTGGTGTATTTGTCGAGTGCAAGGTAAAAGAAAAGCCCACTAAGTATTGTGCAATAAAGTAAACTACAATTCTCAAACAACTGTTTGACCTTCCTTCCTCTGAACAGAAGTATAGCAACATTAAAAAGAACTAATGACATTTCCGCTGTAATTATTGGTACTTTTATAGATTCCGTTAGTTTTCTTTTTCTTTTTTTGTTTTCATAAAAATACTTTTTTTTCAGTTTGTTTGTTTCTATTAGGTATGCCAAGGATGGCACAACCCATAATTAGGGTCTGGGGCAATTACTTTTTCACATAGGGACAGGTAGTTTTGTATTTGTGTTTATTTATTTATTTGTTTGTTTGTTTGTTTGCTTATTTATTTATTTATTTATTTGTTTGTTTGTTTATTTATTTGTGTGCCTTTATACATTCAGTTGGCATTTGGAATCTGCATTTTGCATTTCCTTGGGTAGTCTCTGTGATAGTAATCCTTTAATGCAGCCTGTAACCTGATAACATGATAAGCTGTCCACTGTAGTGACCGCTGTCCCTGAAAGGGTTCAAATTGGTTTGATGAACTGAAACCTTAGTATGTGAGAAATATGCAAAGGACACAGAAATCAGGAAGGGCAAGTAATTTGGATTGATCTTCCTGTAAATTGTATGGTTGTTTGAGCTCAACTTTCAAGGTTCCATTGGATTTTCCTGGCAACTCGAATAACAAAATGCACACACATTTTGGATAGACGTTCCGGTGTCCTGAAGTACACATGATGTTTGTGTCTCCAACTACTTTCTATTGAATAGCTGCTCTGTCGTGTCTCAGGGCCAAGGAGTTCTGACGGACAGATTGAGGAGCTTCAGCATGCAAGATCTGGCGGGGTACGACTCGGACACCGCCAGCTCTACCCAGCCAACGAGAACGGAAGCAGCAGCTCAGCACCGGGCTCGCACCATGATGCGGAGCAAGTCTGAAAGCTACAACAAAGGTGAGCGCTGACACTTTGATCACTAAATGTCACTAAATGTAAGGGTGGCTAACCTGTGGCCTGTGGGACTTTCATGGCCCGAAAGAGCATTTCAACTAATTCTGCAAACTAATAAACGTTCAGAGGAACTGTTATTAAAATCTCAGAAAACTTGCAACCCATTGATGCAGATAATATTAAGCCTATGTTCCATTGTTACGTCATATTCTTTTTCATCAGTTTTATATGGTCTTTGGAGGACTTCAATGCATTTAAGCTGAAATGGCCCCCGATAGGGCGGCCCGGTAGTCCAGTGGTTAGCACGTCGACTTCACAGTGCAGAGGTACCGGGTTCGATTCTAGCTCCGGCCTCCTTGTGTGGAGTTTGCATGTTCTCCCCAGGCTTGGGTGGGTTTTCTCCGGGTGCTCCGGTTTCCTCCCACATTCCAAAGACATGCATGGTAGGCTGATTGAGCACTCTAAATTGTCCCTAGGTATGAGTGTGGGCGTGGATGGTTGTTCGTCTCTGTGTGCCCTGCGATTGGCTGGCAACCGATTCAGGGTGTCCCCCGCTTACTGCCCGGAGAAAGCTGGGATAGGCTCCAGCACCCCCCGCGACCCTAGTGAGGATCAAGCGGTTCGGAAGATGAATGAATGAATGGCCCCCGATAGGAATAAGATTCCCCACGCCTAAAGAAACATTAAAATAGTACAGAATGTAATATAGAGAATTTCCGTTTATCACAGGGCCCTATCCACAATAGGTGAAAATCTGCAATATCACAAGCAAACTTTTTATTTTGGGAGTTTTGTAGTTCAGTTATTTATTCAAGCACACACACCTTAAAAATTAATTTGAACAACAACAAAAAAAGACCAATACTGTATAACTAAAACTAGCATCCTGTGCAGGCTAGTGTAAATTAGCATCGATTTTAAAGGTTTATTATTATTTTATTTTATCAGGTGGAATCCTCATACCTCCAAAATCCTCATTCAGGAAAGCATTTTTCTAACCATTGTCTTTGCATCATCAAAGGAGCAAACCTATTGAAACATTTTAGATTGGTCAATAATTCGTAAAAGTAACACATCTGTGCGCATGGGTGTGTGAGTGTGTGTGCGTGCGTGCGTGCGTGCGTGCGTGCGTGCGTGCGTCCTGGCCAATAGTCTAGATTTGTGCAAAAATATTACATTTAGCAGAAATTCACATTGGAGGTGTTTCGGCCGATGTCAGCGATTAGCGGGATATAGTCTGCCTCTTCTTCTTGTTTTCCTTCTACTACTAAGCTATGCTCCATGTCTTCTAGTAGAGCTCAGTGCTGCCCGGTATGTTGCCGAACAACTCTTTGGACTTGCCTGTATACTGTGAAAGCCATCCACACAGTCACCTACAAATTGGTGATAGAGCAGAGGCACGAAACTTGAACTGCATAGTAGCAGGGCTATACTATGTTGTGTGCCTGCTCTATGATAGCATTAACGGTCCCAAAACAATGTGCCTAATTATCATGTCCATTTCTTGCTCAAAGAGGCTGAAGGCCGTAGATATTGTTCAGTTCACTCTTCTTTCCTGAGTTCCCCCTTTACGATTCGCCTGTCCTGTCTTCCTGTTTGGAATGGACATAGCTGCTTTTTACACCTTGGCAAAACATTAGCTACCTCATCGTAAAGGTCCTACACTCTCACCTTCCTGTGTAGACTTTGTATGTTCTCTTCTCCCTGTGCTCGTATGTTTTGCTTTTTTTCCCCCCTGCGGGCTAAAATTAGCTCCTTCTTGGCATACAAAGTTTTCTCTCTCATCTGAGATGTATCACTTCAACATACTGTTTATACTTGACACCCGTGACTACTTTCAGAGCTTTAGCTTTATTTTTGTTATTGTAGCAAACCTGCGGTTGTGTTGCGCGGATTGTTGGAAGAGTTTTATAACATCTGACTTGTCTTTGTTTTGTCGTTTAGGCTGTTGGTAAGCTAACGTTGCCGATGCCCTTTCAGATGGACGTGCAAGCACGTTTGCTTTGGGTGTCGTTGAAGATAGCATATTTTGCGAGTGGCTGTACTATCGGTCTCATTTTTAGTCAAATATTTCTTAACGCTCGACGCAGCGCTGCTAGTTTTCTGCGCCAATCGGGCCGACCAGCTGTTAAATGTACGTTGTGGTTGTTTTCTGGCATCTCCAGTTGTCTTTGTATTGCTCTTGTGCTTATTTACATGAAATGAAGCAAGCGTACATTTGGAGACATTTTGGGGAAAAAAATATTTTCATAAAGCATTTCAGTGTCCATGCTGACAGGATATTTTTATGGGATTAGCTGTCCATCAGAAAGTTACTTCCACACGTCCTCAAAGGCTATTCTTAGTTCGCCATAAATGTCAGCAGTGGGTTCACTCCTTGAGCGCAATGTCATGCATATTGAAAAACATTTACACTGCTGCATATTGATATTCACTTCTCATAACTTTCTATCTGGCCTCAGCTTTGTTGTTTCGACGTAATATAATATCAATTTTTGTCCTTAATGGCGAAAATTAAATCAAGCAATGACACGCATCAGTATCCTTAGTCAGCCAGTCACATGACAGTCAATGGCAGAGTTGATGATTCACTTCCGCCCCTTTTATAGATTTTGACATGACTGACTATGAGGTGTTGGCACTAAACCAAAGGGTACCAGAGGAGTCGCTGACACCTGATTCCTCGCCACCCTCCACGCCTTCTCCGACTCCTCCAGCTCTGGGGGAGCCAGAGGAGGGAACGAAGGTTGCACGGGGGGCTCAGCTCGGGTTCGTGAAAAGAAAAGCTCCCGAGGTACCCAACTCTGCCTGGTTGCGATGAGTGCTCAGCTGCTGCCTGCCTCTAACTTGCTCCTCTGTCCCCCCAAGAGTGCTCATTTACTCAACCAGTGGCTTTTTAAAAAATGGTTTTAAAAGGCCGTCACTAAATGATCTTCATGCTTGAGTGCACCCGCAGCTGTTGACACTTTTATCACTCATAGTGAATGAGGTCAAATTGGCCTTGTTGTGTGTCTGCCTTTGGAAATGTGGCATGCCAAGGCCAAATAGAAAGAATGTGTTGATGTGGATCGACTAAGCGCATATCACCACTTCATTGCTTCAAGCATTGTTTTTTTTAACAATTCTACAGAATGAATCACCTGTAAAGCAAACCACTTGCAAGTATCTTCGCTTGTGAAAGATTCAAGAGTCATCTGGCAATTTATTTTAAAAACATGTAACCCTATAATTTAGAACAGGGGTGCCCATTAGGTAGATCATCAGCCACTTGAGAAGGGAGTGTCTGAAAATACAACTTAGGTTGAAGAGGGAATTTGCGTGTTCTTAATTTTGGGAGAAAACACATTGATGAATGCTACTTGTGTGCGTTTATATAGGATTTTCTAAAAAGCAATTTTACCCATCAGAACTACTGATGAACATGTGTGCCATTGCAGGAAATGTGGGCCCTTAAGTTTATTTAATGCTCTTTTTGGAAATGTACATCACTACACGGTAAGAATAAGCTAGTAGAGCTGAAGTGAAAACAATACTGTGAAAAAAAATGAAAAAGAACCATAAAGTGATCATGTGGTTGATGTTCGAACTTTCTCCCCGTAGCCTCCTCTTAGAGTCTTAAGGCCTCTCACGAGATCCAGGAGCGCTGTGTGTTCCAACAGCGAAGCCATGTGAAGCGCGTGGGCCGTGCACATCGACGCCTCCAGCTGCCTCCAGCTTGCTGCAACACGTAATTTTTCTTTCTTTTTTCTTTAAGGAACCTTACGTGTATGAAGCGGCACTGCTTTGGAATTCTGTATTACCAAAGTGACCTGTGACAACCTGTCTAAATGATAGTTATGATACAGCAAGGACAACAAGTGAGAGCTCCGTGCTGATCAGATGTGCTAGACGTAATTATATGTACAGTGTTTTGTTTTTGTTTTCCTCTGTCAGGTTTGGTGGGACACTTGCATGTGTGTCTGGCCATGCATTTTTAGTTGTTTGTGCTACAGAATGTACTGCCGCTCGCTTGTCAACAGTATGTGTAAGTCGCCATGGGTCAAATGCATGGCTGCTGTAGTGAATGTTTTAAAAGAGTGGGGGGGTCTGATGTGAATCCTAAAAACAGCAGGTCTTGAAAAATCAAGCAGCTGTGGCTGAATTATTTACTTCGAGTACAGCCTTAATGAGGGACATTAAGTATCACATCTCACACGGCACTAAGTACAGTTAGGACCACAAGTATTAGGACAATTTTCAGCGTGATTGAAGTGTCTGAAGGCTTTGTCAAGTCAGATTTTTAGCTTTTACAGGTTTCAGGAAAATATGGTATTTACCATTTAGGAATTCGCCCTTCTATGCAGGGAAAACAAAAGTGATTGTTTTAATATTTCAGGACCTAACTATTTCCAATTATTGTGTTTATATTAATTTATCTTGCACCATGTAGTGAATATCAATCACTGCCTCCAATTGTAGATATTGACCTTAAAAAACTATGAATAGATGCATCTTAATAAATTAGAATATTGTTTAAAAAAATAATCTCTGCTTACATTCAAAGCCACATACACTTTTTGCTATTTCGTTTCAAGTATCAATAGGCAGATATCAGACCATTAGAATTTGATTAACTCTGATGCAAACAGCCACGGCAAATTTATCCAGATGTCTGCACCGGAACCCTGCAGCAACAAAACCTCGATTGAGTGGATGTTACGGGATCGAAAAAGCTTCACCTGTACCAACTTCAGGCTGTTGAGCATCATAATCTTCCGCTTGAACGTCGCTCCAATGTCAAATGAGGGGGGAATCGTTGCCGACAAAAGCTGCAATGCCTAAGATGTTAAACGCCGACGGCCTCACATCTGTCCGAATGATTCCTGAAACTAAATAGCTCTTACTTTATATCAAGTGGCCATCTGACGTGTTTCCAATGAACCTATGACTACTTTTCTATCATATTGTGATTTATTGAGATGCACCTGTACGATATCTTCTGAGCAGCCCAGCATCTTCGGTAGTGAGCGTCATGGTTGTAATAGTCACTTTTACAGAACGGTTCGTGATTCTGACAATCTATGGCAACCATTTATTTTTTGGTCCTTCATTAGCCCATATGATGCAAACCAAAATATCACATATGTTATAGCGTAAAGGTTGTACTGTATTTTTAATTCCTGAGCATCTATGACTGTGGAATTCTTGAGGGAGATTTTGCAGATTCCCAAAGTCGTCATATATCCTGTGTGCTTTGAGGGGCTGCCTGGGACAGAATTCAGTATTACTGCTCACATTATTAAAAGCTCACACAAGTGAAATTCTTAAACCACTTGTTCATTATATTAGTGCGCTCTAAGAAATTCTACTGAAATAAGCATTTCAAGAGTGTGAGAGAGCATTTCACATATGGCGGAAGTAATCTTGAATTATGACCCCGTTGGGCCCTTAAAAGTGTTTTGTCTTCATTTTCTTCACGTTACTGAGCCTTGAGCAGCATTTGAGTATCATTCGGTTTTTGATGGGTGTGCACTGTAGTGTCATCACAGCATCATTTATGCTGAAACAATTAGCTTCTCAGGTACAATTGTCTTGTTTACATACCGTTAACAAGGATGTTGTAGATACACTCGCCGTACACATTGAGTATCCTTTTAATGGATGTGATTTAAAAAAAAAAGATGGGAAAATCGTGTTTCAGCATTAGAGGTAATTTCTTTCCTCCTATAAGAGGTGGGGAATTATCACATGCTTTGATTAAAAAGGTCACCATTGCATGATAATTATTCTAGGTCAGGTTTAGGAAATGTAACATACACAGCCCACTACAGCTTTTCATCTGGCCGACCACTTAGATCAAAAACAATTAAAACCTCAGAGGAACTGTTTAAAAAAAAGGCCAAAACATTTAACCCACAAATGCTGAAATTATACAATAATAAATGTCTTTCATCCTTACATTATAATTGTTCGTAAGTCATACATCCCTGGGAAACCCTAATAAAACCGGAAACGGCCACCGATTGGAAGGTTCCCCAGCCCTGCTTTAGATGGAATTCCAAAGTGAATTAATGTGAATCTGTCAATGATTTTTAAATGCTTCCACTATGCAGGGTTACCTTAAGACTTTGTTCTGGCAGGCCAGAATGATTTCAAATTGATGTGCGCTACATGTAAAAGTAGCAGCGGTGACATGATCCCGTGGTTTATTGTTGGTTAAAAGTCACTTTACAGTCATTAAACATGAAGCAAACATTTTCTGTGACTGACTACTGTTTCTGCTTGCGTATTTAAAATGGAACACTCAAAATCGTCTTGAGATGTGATTGTGAGCGCGAATGTTTGTTTCTTTGTGTGCCCCGCGATTGACTGACTACCCTGCCTACATCCTGAAGATTGCTGGGATCGTCTCAAAACATTTGCAACCCGTGTGAGGCTAAGCGACTCGGATAATGGATGGATGGATGCAATGCCGATCTTATTTGCAGGCTTATATTATCACAAGACATCAATACATCAATTACAACTTGAGGTTGACTCTGTCGTGGTACTTCAGGTATGGATCGTCCACAAACCAGTTCCTCCTTTTCCAAAACGGTGATGTCATTTTATCTAACAGCCTACACTGTGTTTTATTACAAAAGACGTGCTCCCTCAGTCGCTTTCGTCTGGCAGGTTTCTTCCTCCACAGTTTCTTCTTGTATCCAGCCTGTGTACAGGAGAGTGAGAAACAAGATTAACACCTTTTATGAAATAAACAAAAAAATAGAATCATACCTTGCGTCGAATCCAAAGACCGCAATGCAGCCTCATGAACCGCTGTGTCACAGACTTGACAGACTTTGTCTTTCCCTTCCTTAAACTGCAGTATGTCAGAGTTCTGGTGGGCTGCTGACTCCCAGGGGGAATAAGAGCCGATACCCTGCAAAAGGGGATTTGGAAACCATTTTCTATTGCCTGTATAAACATTTTTATATGGTGGACTATATAGTTCACATCAGACAAATCTAAAATTCTTTTCAGGCAAATAGTTCATGTCATTGCTGCTGCCGTAATAAAAAGTTAGGCAAAATGACATTGCTTTAACATTGCCGAGTGTGATTTACAAAATTATTTCTGTTGGCCTCTGGTGTTGTATTTATACTGTATTAAAGATATTTTCACGCCACAACACATGCATTGGTCTTGTATCGAAAATCAAGCCTCATCCCGGTAACTGCTACACCAAGTCATATTCACAATTTTGGCCCAAGAATACTACTGAATTCAGACATCCTTTTTTTTGTAGCACTAAGTTGGATCCTATCCCAGCTGACGGGGTGAGAAATAGATGTTATAGATATATAAACAACCATTCACACATTCTGTCACCACCACCTGAAGAATTTTGTTAGGCATTGTTTCTAATAAGGGCGAGTACTTTTTTTTTATTACCACTATGCTGCCAAAATGCAGTAAATGTAGTGTTCCGCTGCTGTTTTGGAGAGACAGGTGCCACAAATGACACAAATCCTTGAGTAATTACACACTGACCCAAAAGATGTTAACAATCGCCTTGAGTCCATCTTATGGATGTTTGCCTGCTAAGGCACAGGGACCGTACCTTGAGGTACATCAGGCTAATGACAACTCTGCATACAAAAGAAGGTGAGGGCAGAGCTGCCAACCTGTATAAATTCTCATAATTTTGTTTAAATTCTGCCAGGAAATTGTGATAATGACAACCGTTCCCCGAGTGACTTGTCTGCATGCAACAGTGGTTCAATAATTTTTACCTTTGGAGGAGGCCGCACCGGGATAATTGACAGAATGCAGCAGGCGCCGGAGCAAATTTGGCCGGGGCCGAACCGACATAAAAGGGGTGAGCAGCTTGGATGAAGCCGGACAGCCGAGCCACGTTCGTGGCCCGGGTGCACAGAGACACAGATAGCGGCGACCTCAGCAACCCTGTTGGAGCACAAGGACAGTGTACATACGGAAAGACAACTCGCTCCGGCAATAAAGCGCAAATTCAATTTCCTTACAAAGACCGGTATTGCCTAACTCACATTTCGAGATATCATGATTAAGTAATATATCACGTGAAATTTATAAGATTTAAGAAGAAAAAACGCATACCCGACAGTGTCCTCGCCAGTAAAGCCGCCATGTTTTCCTCTGAAGAAATACGTCACTACTGGGTCCTGTATGGACAAAAGTCAATATGAAGCTACAATGCTACCATCTAGCGGGAGCTCTGTTTTGCGCGATCTCTCTCGTGCATGGAAGTCAATATGAAGCAACAATGCTACCATCTAGCGGTAGCGCTGTTTTGCGCGATCTCTCGTGCATGGGCGTCAAAACGTTTCGATATCGGGCAATTACCAAAAAAGAAAGGATGCAAGGTCTCCACTTTATTACACCCGCTAAAATAAATCAAGAAAGCAATTATGCAGTCAATAATTTATTTTGGTGTATTGGGTTTATATTATTTTATTAATATTTAGGGGGCGGGCGGCCCGGTAGCTAGTGGTTAGCACGTCGACTTCACAGTGCAGAGGTAACGGGTTCAATCAATTCCAGCTCCGGCCTCCCTGTGTGGAGTTTGCATGTTCTCCCCGGGCCTGCGTGGGCTTTCTCTTCCTCCCACATTCCAAAAACATGCATGGAAGGCTGATTGATCGCTCTAAATTATCCCTAGGTGTGAGTGTGAGCGTGGTTGGTTGTTCGTCTCTGTGTGCCCTGCGATTGGCTGGCAACCAATTCGGGGTGTCCCCCGCCCACTGCCCGAAGACAGCTGGGATAGGCTCCAGCACCCCCCGCGACCCTAGTGAGGATAAAGCGGTTTGGAAGATGAATGAATGAATATTTAGGGGTTTTACAACGCTTGTGACAGGTTGAAGCAATTCTGACTTATGCTCCTGATCTGTGGGAAACTAGAAATATTAAGCGATAGATGCTAGACAAATGTCGTCTTTTTAATTTGCCTCGATGACAGTAAAATGTACTCTACGAAAGTTACTGTCTGCCAGTGTGACGGTGCTACACTGGCACTAAGGGGTGCGATTGCCCCGTCAGAAATTTTGAGTACTAGCCCGTTAAACCTTTATAGCATGTTATTTGATATTTTGAAATGTATTTTTAATTATTTTCTCAACTCCCCACATGTATCGGTCAAGCCCGTCTTTAGCAACGGGAGAAAAAAAATCCTGGAGGCGAGCTTGTAGCTATGCATATTGTCACAGCTAGGCTGAACAATTAAATGATTTTCCACTAGATGGCAGAAGGTACAATAGACTGGTGTATGCACCTGTTGCCCTTCATACTTGGTACAACAGAGTGGCTTCCTGCAAATGTATCTTCTTTGCGCTCAATTAAACGGACACAGGTTTCAAAATGGGTTAGTAAATTGAGACAGGATGACCATTATTCCAATATTTTGTTTGGTGGTGTGCCATGAGATTTTTTGGAATGCAAAAAGGTGTGCTTTGACTCATTATTGGCTGGGGAAATCCAGTAATGACCTCGCCACTAAATTCTCGTGATGCAAATAGTGTGTTCTTGTAACGAATGGGAGTAATGAATATCACGCTGTCGAGGCTTTGACACAATCATGTCGGAATCAATTTTATCAGAAGTCACATGGCATTAAAAAATCTGCCATGAAAAAAAACAACACTGCAGTAAAACTGTGTGCTTCCACTGAAATGTTTGCAATTACAAAATCCTTAGTTAATCTGGATCAAATGTATGTTTCAAGCATCACATTATCACTTCTCGACATTTTGCTAAAAATTTAGATGTACAGTAGTTGTTCTGGCCATGAGCCATCCATCCATCAATTCTGTATACTGCTTATCGTCATTAGGGTTGAACCTTGCAGGTGAGTTGGAGCATATCCCAGCTTACTTTGGGCAAGAGGCATGTACAAAGTGAGAAGAATTGATCCTTGATGCGTGCTTTTGGAATGTGAGGAAGAAGGCGGAGAAAACCCACACAAGCACAAGTAGTACATGCAAATTCCACAGGAAGGCCAGGGGCCGAATTCAGACCCTCAATGTCTGAGCAGTAAGGTGGAGGTATTCACTTGTCCACCATCTTGCTGCAATCTTTTTATACAACATGAAAGATCATGAAAATATATTTGATTAGGCTCCAGATAACACCTGACCTTCATAGAACCTTTACCATTGGTAATCCTCTCAACTAGATAAAAAGACTTAAATGTTCGGTTGTAAGTTATTTATTTTTCTTTCAAACATACATTTATTGAGATGTATTAAAATGAGCCATCATGTTTCATGTGCTGTCTTTGAGCATCTAGCTGGTGATTGCACCTACAAGTCTACAGACAAACACATGAGTGCAAAAGAAAGCAATTATTTCAGTAAAAACTTTTTTTTTTTTTTTAACTAAGAAATGTTCCCACCAAGTCATGGCATGCATCTGCTTTTGCAGCATGACGCTCCTAATCCAATAATCTCACTCACAAAAGGACAGTGTTCGACAACTGTGAATGGATCAAACTAGAATGCCTCACACGAGTGCCAACACGTGTTTCAGTAACTTCAGTATGTCCACTTTTGGTTTCTCCTTTTGGTTCACCAGCCAGCATACACAGGCTCTGCATCACAGGGAATTCCATAATAGCGACCTTGAGGCTTCTCTTTGCGTAACAGCGGCGCACGGGACGCACTCAGCTCCCCATCGGTGTCTCTCATTTTGCGAACGACCATTACAATAATGAGGAGTAGAGCCACTAGAAGCGAAAAAGAAAAAAAAAAAGATTCCATGAAAATCCATTAAAGGCTAATGAGGGCTTGATGAATATACTGTACAGTACACATGAAAGTGATTTGGGAATATCAGATGACTGGATGCTTTATAAGGAGATGGCTTCTTGTTACTTTCAGGGTGACTCCTTACCCCCTCCCACGATTACTAATAAAGCAATGGTGACTGGAGCCAGTTCACAGGTGTCTCCCGCTTTGCGAAAGAAAGTCTCCATGCAGTAGCCTGGAGCTGAGCTGCCTTCTGGACAGAAGGCATCGCTGGGACAATGAATGGGGTTCACGTCTGGACTCTGGACACAGGACAAAGCCTTTTAGCAAACCTTCATTCGTACACATCATTAGGACCACTAGTTCAGTTTCTGAGACCGAATTTCTGGGACAGCTGTCGTATTGGTTCTCGCTAAAGTGTGCAAGTGGTCATCATATTTTGGTTTGTCTGTGTGTAGTCAATGATTTTGTGGGAATTCCAAAGGGAGAATGAGAAGTACTGACTGGACAGTAGTTGTTTTCTGGGCAGATATCGCAGCTCTCTTGGCCCCAGTTGATCTGGAAGGAGCCACTATTGCAGATCTGACACATTGTCTGATGAGGAGCCTTGTGCATGCCTGTCCAAAATCAGAAAATCATGTCAACTATTAAAGCTACCTATTGTCTATACTGGGGGGAATCAATGGTATTTAGACTTTACACAATTTTATTTTGTCACAAAATAATCATCTGGATCCAGATACATTTTTAAGCAGATGTATACTTGGATTAAAATATGTTTCTGTATGCAGATAATTACATTTGACGAAATAAAATTGAGTAAATTCAACAAAACTTTTTTCAATGTATTGCAATTCTCATAAACACAACCAAACCTGGTCGACACGGAGTGCAATCTTTTGCTGCAGACTGCAGTGCCTCTGACCCCCCGGGACACGTCTGGCATTGGGAGCAACCAGAGGAGCTTTCAGAGAAAAAGATGTTTTGACTAAATTCTACAGTTGACTGAGCTTTAACTGTGAGCAGAACTCAAGCCACCTTTGCACGATTCCCAGAGAAGCTACTGAACACTAGAAGCATGTGATGCTCCAAATAATTCTTCAAAGACTGACGCTGGTAGCGAATCTTCACATCGATGAAACCGTAAATGTCTTACATTTATAAGGCAGGTGTTTTCAAGCAAGAGACTTACTTGCAAAAACTCCTCGTGAACACGGCGCACACGACGTTGAACTGTGCAGGGAGGAGAAGAAACCTGCAAGCAGCACAATCACGCAAATTTCTTCACATTACAGTTCCTCTACTGCATAAGCCAAGGAAGAAATCCTTTCCAAATCGTACATTTGAAGTAGGCGGCTGTCTGTCTAAACAATTTGGTGGTAATCCAAATGAAAAGATTTTGACTTGAGTACTGAGTCTCATTCTTGTTAATAAATGATTCACATCAGATATCTGACTGATATAATTTGGAACTTTATGAGTGCAAATCAAGATACTGACTGTGTTTTAAATATAATGCTCTAAGGTCCTAATGTCTGTGCACAAAGAAATAGCTATTTAATAGTTCTGTAATGATTTTAACTATGTGGCTTTCGTTCCAAACACCCACCTGGAGAGCAACTTGCACAGCTGTCTGCGCCAGTGTTGTTGTTGAAGGAACCAGGGGGGCACGGCTGACACAATGGGCTCCCAGTAAAACTGTCATAAAATGAATCAGGACACTTGTTTTTATTTTGTTTTCCTTATTATAGTACTTGGGTAAAAATGAATCATACTCAACTCATTTTATATGAAAAAGATAGATTACAGACAGTCTAATGTTTAAAATGATTATTCATACTCATGCTCAACAATTCCAGCAAAGTGAAGAAAAATGGCACAGTCAAGGGGTAAGCTTGCTTTTTTAAAAATAAAATCCCTTTACATGCAACCCTATATACTGCTTGGGTTCGTAAACTACGCTTTTTGACATCCACACGTGCTACTGTGAGCCTGGACCCAAAAATTGGGTCACTGACCCGTTTGGGGTAAATCGTTATCAGCTCGTAAAAAAACTACAGTACTGTACATGTATTTTTTTTGTATTCTCATTTTCTTCGGTGCATCAGGGAAACTGTGGGTTAATGTGACAATGAAAAATGTGAACATTAATCATTTTTATTTAGAGGATGATGTCAGAGAGATTCAAGTCATTTATTTGACTGTGCTTTGAATAACACGATGTCCTGCTCTGATTGTTTTGTATCATTGCTCTGGATTGAAAACAAATTGTCACTTGAAAAGAAAGCAAAACCACACCATCATGCTAGTCGCCGATTATCTTACTTTGTGTAGAAACCTCGTCCACAGGGCAGGCACTGCTGCTGTCCAGCCAGTGGCTGGTAAAAGCCAACGGTGCATGGCAGACACGCGCCAGGAAATAGACACGACCCAGACTCCGAGCAGCACGCGCAGAGCAGGGTGCCTTGGCATAAAAAGTCAAATAGCATCAACCAGTTCTTCCAAACCCCTCCCAAAAAAGAGTTAAATTGACTCACCATTGTCGTATTGCGATCCGGGTGCACAGGGCTCACAGTTGGAAATGTTGAACGCAGAGCAGCTGGGGGTGGTGCTGCTGACAGGAGCAGAAGTTGGCGTCAGAACAGTTGCGTTCTCAACGGGGATGGCGGTGAGGACAGCAGGAGTGGGCGTGGTTTGACTCATCACCATGCCTGCAACACAAATATGCTGGGAGTGTGACTATGAGTGTGTCAGAGCTTGACTCAGTGCCATAACAACACAATCTACTAAATTGGGGGTGTCACTTGTTTTCATCGCCAGCCAGTTTGTTGTCATGGTGGCCGGCCAAACATTTTGAAAAATATATGACAAAAAAGTGCATTTGCTACGGGAGTAATGATAAGCCAAAAATCATAATTTGGTATTCTGCCTTACTGGGTACAATACACGAGCAACACGCAACAGAAACTTTTTTGTGTAAACAAAACACACGAGCCTTTCTTTAAAGTGAAACATCAGCAACTCAAATCTTTTGATTTTTAAGAAAGAGCATAAAGATTAATTTCCCGGAGAGGCTATTTAAATTCTACTGCAAGTTGTCTGTGTACCACCCAAGTTGATCTAGTTCATTTCCCAAAAAAAAACAAAAACAAAAACACAGTTGTTACACATTCAGAATGACTTGGCATTGTCTTGCTGAAATAAGAAAGGGCGTACATGAAAAAAGATGTCACTTGCATTGGGGTATATTAATTGTCAAAATGCAAATCCTCCTTTCTGACAGAGGTGTCAAATCTAGGTCCAGAATGTAAACCCTGCCAGTTTGTCTTTAGCGACAAGTACTTCTACTCAACCGGCAGGTAAACGAGCATGATCTGCCAAATTCCCAAACACAATAAACTATGGCTTGTGATTGGCTCGCAACCAGTTCAGAGTGTCCCCCGCCAACTGCCCGAAGACAGCTGGGATAGACTCCAGCACGTCCCGCGACCCTTGTGAGAAGCGGATTCGAAAATGGATGGATGGATGAATAAACTATGGCCCAACTTAAAAATAAAGATGTGCCAGGTGTTACCTTGAGCACATGTGCACTTGACTACAAAAAGAGGTCCGGACCCAATTAACAGGTCTGACTAAAACGCAGTTTCATCACATTCTTGTCCGAAACGTGTCGTTTTCAGTTTATAGCTGTAGAGCTTTATCTGTGCGTGAAGTGGGCCCAGCAGGTATAATCGAAGCGCAACAGCGAGACAAGAAGGCACATTGTGTGAGTAATCACATTAGCCATGTGCTTGAGTGGGAGCCATCTTCCTCAAGAAAAGCAAAGCAGTTATTCAGAGAGAGGAGGGGGTCATGTGATTTGGAGCAGCCAGAACAGGATTGCCAACTATTCCCAAAATATGAATCTATATTGATTATAAACAGAAAGAAATTAGCCAAATTAAAAGAACATCAAAGTATTTCACTTTTCATTGTACAGTATATCATAAGGATATAAGAAATTATAAAGCATTAAAAAAACTTTTCTAACTTTCTGATTTCCATAGCAAGAACTTTAACTAAATCAATTGTGGACAAAGCAGTATGTAACGATCATGCCCTGGAAATGGAAACAAACAAGTATGCAGTATTGCATTGCACATGTTTACAATTCTTGCATATACAACTCACCAATGAAGCAAAAGGTGGAGATCAGGGGCAGAGGTGCCCAGCGGTCCATCCTCCCCCTCTTGATGGTCCACAACTCTTCTCCTCTTCAAAGTTCATCTAAAGCATCATCTACCCCCTAACAAATCACTGACAACTGTTTTTTCTCCCCTAGTGAAGCTCGATTGAGGTGGGAGTAGTCGTCTCATTGGCGTCATATGACAAAATACACATCATGTGATTTTGCTTTAGAAGGGAAAAAAGGGGGGAGGAGAACCGGTTCAATGTTATTTTTTCTTTCCACGAGGCTTCCAGAAGGAGCGCTAATGAGCAAGATAAATCCATTAGAGGCGCCTTTGCAACACCTCATTCTTTCTCAGCAGCTGGAACGATCATCTAAGAATATTCAAGATCTCATTCGATCCAAACAACACATACAGGCGTGATTTATTTTGTGTGGGAAACATGACGCATGGATGATGGTGAAACAAGTGGTGACAAACTTTCTGTTTATGGTTCAGCAATCCTGATACAAATTAAATAGCCCTGTTTTTTTCAGAGCACTCAGAATGTTTCATCTTCCATTGTAAATGACATGTGCAAAATGTAGATGGCCATATTTGCTGTGGGATTAAAAAAATTATTGTTTTGTTGGTTCATTGTAAACTACTTGGAGGTTTGTCAAGGTTGCAAATTAATCCGATTTACATTGGGGGTTGAATGTACAGGTGCTTCTCAATCAAATCAGAATATTGTGGAAAACTTAATATATTTCAATAGTTCAATTTAGAGATGTATAGCTCATCTATAGTTAACGCAGAGGACAATATGAGATGACTTTGTATAATTTTGCTGAATGAATTTTACAGCTAAAGAAAACCTTTAATATAGAAATTTGGTAGGAATTTGCCTTACGAAACGTCTTTTACTATGCGTTTAATGTGTCACACATTAGCACAGTAATAAATACTTGAAAATTGATAACTTGAACAGTAGAAATAGTCAGAAACATTTTATTTTATTTTTTAAGTGGCTTCTTATGCAGTAACTAGTGTGATAAGGCTCTATACCAGGGCTGTCAAACTCATTGTTGTCGTGGGCCACATTATAATTACCAATTCTCTTGGAGGGCCGTGAATACCGAAACTATATAAAGAAGTCAAGAATAATGTTTGATTTTAGTTTAAGTAACTGTTATGAGATGTTTAGTAACATGAAAATGCTAACAATATGTCACTGATTTATTACATATGAAAATGTGATCTTTTGGTACAGATTTTAGCAAGCATCATGGAAGTTGTCATCTTTGATTTGCTTTCACGGGCCACTCAAAATGGATGTGGTGGGCCACATCTGGCCCACGGGCTTTGAGTTTGACACAGGTACTCTATACATATAAAATTCAGTTGAATACATTTCTTGAGTAACCTCCTCTCTGACAATTAACATGAGCGTCTTTCCTCTGGATGTACTGCTCTAAGCACTGTTCCAAGTCCTCCCAATTTATTTTCTTCAATCCATCCTTTCAAAACATAACAAAGGAAAAAAAAGGTATTATTTGCTGTGACTATGGTAATCTTAACACCAACACCAAGCAATGACAAGACCTCATTTATTGTTGTGGATTTCACACTCACTTTGCTGTGGGTCTCTATTATTCCATCGGGGTGTGTAGCTGCCTGCTTGGATGGTTTGGCCTTGTTGCTGTCATTTCTCTTCAGTTTTTGATAGTCCTTTTTCACCTCTTCAATCTTCTTTTGCAAAGCCAAAACCCTTTTGTTCTGTACTACCGTCTTCTGCAATTGCAGCTCGGCTTTCTTTTCTTCTTCTTTCCTGCAGCACACCAAATGTGCCTTATTTACATCAACAAGCCATTTATTTACTCAACCGCAGAGAGCATGAAGCATTTATATATTTTGTGTTTATTATTATATATTTTTTAACTGATATTACACCTAGTCCCATAATCAAGAAGCAATCCTAAAAATAAAACTGTCAGTAGAACCTGAAAGTATAGTACAAGAGTGTAATGAGCTGTCAGAAAAAATATCAGCCCTCTCTGGCACCTCTAATTTGATTTTGATCATCGCACCTGAGGAAAAACAACAAAACAGAGACGGCACTAACTCGTTACCTTGGGCTTCAAGAGCTTGGCTGAAACTATGGCGGAAAATCCAGCTTTGAGTGGAGGCGCAAAGTACATATTTTTGACATGAACATTTTTGACCTGACTTCCTCTTTAAGAAGGACGAGAGATCAGTCAAAGCGTCACATTTGGCTGACCTGAGCAAAGTGGCCATTGCCATGGCTCTGCTGTGGAGGTTGATATTCTCCATGTCCTCTAACAGTAGTTTCTTCTTCTTCTGCTTCTCCCTCTGGATGTAGTCTCGTTTCTTCTGCTGCTCAATCGCCGCTGCTTCTTTCATGAGGAAGAGACGCTCCTTCAGCTCGGCGTGAGACATCTCAACCAGCAGCTCATGACCTGCAATCTGACACGAGAGGTCAACTCTGACACGTTTAGAATCAATCTTCGCTGTGACTTACCTCTGTGTTATCAAACATGTTGCAACGAACGTGAGGGAAGCATTCCATGGCGTGAATTTCACTGATGATTTCCAACTTTTTGGTAAGGGCTTCCTTTGCTTCCTCTTGTGCTTGGCGAACAATCTCTTGATTGTGCGCGACAAAATCTTTGACTATGGTGTCGCAATAAGAAGGATCCGTTACGAGCGGAAATCAGGAATAAATGGTGTGACGTGAAGGTGCGTGCGTACCAGAACTCTGCTTGAATTTCTTCACCCTCTCTGTAGCTCTTTGTGAGTTGCTGTGAGTCTCTGCCACTTGTTGCACTAAGTCTTTCTTTTCTTTTTCTTCTTCCAACCTTTTCTGGGCATTTTGCTGAGTCCGCTTAACTGTCTGCAAGAAGCGAAAAATGTTCACTGCAAAATTTGAAATCACAATTTTTTTATTTTTACCTTTACTACCAAGCTAAAAATTTAAGAACAATAACACTGCATGTACAAACAAAAATATCATCAGTTGTATCTAATTTAAATCTCATTTCACTCAAATATGGATTTATGCCAGTGTGAAATCTGGGCCTGTTTGTTGTATACAACGCAATAATTCTATTATTTGAATGGCAACACGTTGATACACAGATATGTACCTTCTTACATCTTGTTAAAGAGAGTTCAATAGTTCTACATGTCATGATACATCGCTAGTACATAAATTTAAAAACAAAACATTATTTTTTCCCCATTCTTTAACAAAAAAGCCTCAATGATTTTGCTTCAGCCGTGTGTACAATGAAAAGAACACTGTACCTATGCTATGAAAAACACAGTGGGCTCAGTTATGTTCCAGGACACCTTGGATCAATCTGGCACAATGTTTAAAAACCGTGTAGGAAATAATGAAATTTCAGGCCTAGCAAGGTAATCTGGCGTGAAATGATGCTGCCCAGTGTCAGAAGGCTTGGTTGCAGTTGCATCTCATGGTTCCTCCAACAGCATAAAGACCCAATCCCACAGCTAATAAAAAGTAGTACCGGTCCGTTTTTATTGCCCTTTGACAGTGTGTATTGCTGTTCTTCGACTGCTTGTTTACCCACCTCATCTCTTTTGACCCGAGCAGCCTTCTTGTTACGTTCTAATGTTTGCGCGCGGGCCAAAACAGCCTCCCAATGGCTGAGAATGACACTGGCATGCTTCTGCTCAATCTTTGCCAATGTCTCCTGATGGTCTTTCTCTCGCATTTCCCTCTCCTTCTGTAGAAAAACTGAAGGCTCATTTGCCCCTTCCACCAGATTCTCTATTCTATATAAATCAATATAAATAAATAAACATTGGATTAAATAATATGTGAGACAACTGGTATGATATGATGTTGCACTTAATTCATCTAGCGATAACCCGTGTTCCCAACTCACCTCTGCAGCTTATCCTCCACGTGACGGTCATGAAGCACTCGCCGCCTCAGCATCGCTGCCGTATTGAGTTTGACAGGGTGGGCGTCCTGAGAAGGCGGGAAATGTGTGAGGCTAATTGATATTGCACTGAATCCTTGCACAAAGATTCAAAAATGCTGAAAAACTATGAAAAATTATAACCAACTTCTCACCTGAGTAATGGGAGGGGGAGGTGGCTTTGTATGAAATGAGTCGAATCGCAGTGTTGAGTCCAAACCTTCTGTTAACTGGTACATCAATCGCTGCATTCCACATGTACATAGTGAGAATGATCAATCATGCAAAAAAAGCATTGAGACTCGTTCAAGAATACTTTTACTGTCATTAAATTGACATCTATTTTATAATATTCCCAGCATGGAAATGGGTCCATACCTGTGTGCATTCAGTTTTTCTCGGCCTTGCAAATCCAAACTGTCTTGTATTAACCTCATGCAGCAGCTCCTTCAGCCAACCACAGACAGGATGTCAGTATCATTAATGAATGAATGCCTTAAATGTATCTATATTTTATACATTTTTAGTTGTTGTACCTCAGCCATTTGATGGTTCCTTTGCTTTATTTCTTCTAAGATCTGGATCAATTTTGGAGTCCTGTAAGTGCTACTGGGTACCTGCATGGAACATAGATCACAAAATATCACTATGAAACTCAGTAACACGTCCTAGTTGGTTTATAGAAAATGTACATGTACTATGCAGCCATGGAAGTTTACACAAATCAAATTGTATTAATAACTACAAATGGGGTTGACTTGTTTGTGTTTGTCCGGCAGAGGGCTGAGTTGAGGCTGACGTGAAGATGATGGTTTTTGTTTGACAAAGGAGAACTCCATAAGGTCAGTAGTTTTGGGTGGAGCTTTCCGTAACCGCATCCCTTCAGACACTTTGGCAGCAAGCTTCTCCATGAGTGACTCAATCTCAGAGCGCTTCCTACAGAAAAAAAAAGAAGTTATAAACAGTTTTGCCTTTAATGTCTTGAAACATTCCCAAAAAGTTTTCACTGATCCCTTTTATCACCTGAGCAGAGGGTCAATCCAGTGGTCTTTCACATAAGCAACATCATAGACACGATTCCACTCATCTTGTATCCAAGTGGTGAGGTTCATAAAGAAGAAACTCAGGAACTAAAATCAAGGACATTACAAAATAACCCACTGTACACAATGGGCTGCGCCAGATTATCATTTCAATGCAATTATTCTTACATTGTGCATGCTTTTAATATCCAGAGATCTGACAATGTTGCTGAAAGCCTTAAGTCCAAGGTCATCAAAGTGGAATATGGTGAGATAACAGATGACTACAAACAACATAAATATACCAAGAATACGTTTTTTTAATATTTCAAACTGTAAAAAAAGAAATGCATAGTTGTTTAGAAAACTTACCGACAAAGTGGTTGTGATAACGTTTGGATATAAGTTTGCCACCCTGGCCAAAGAAAGGGTTGATGACTATGTCTAGTAACTTCTTGTACTCGATGCATCCAGAGACGAGATCAAGAATATATTTCATAGAATCAGGTTCCATGTCCTAAAAAAATGATATCAATAGCTCAATAGTGTTACAGCCTTTTTGTACTTCATGTTTATGAGTATGTTAATGGCAGCCACGATTAATGACGATGTGTTGTTGTTACTTGATTGCAGTATCATATTTCTTTACCTGGAGATCCTTAGCTGCCTCTTCCATAAAGTCATCCAAACTCATTCTCCCTGCAGTGAACTTGTCAAGGAGCAGAATTGCCTCCTTGACAAGTTCTCCATAGCTTTTCGCCATTTCACATAATCAGCACAGCATCAACACAAACTTGTGATGAATTCCTCAACAGTTAGAACGGCAAACAATGTCGAAACATATATATTTGGCATGACACGCGTAACGACGAAACGAAAAAAAAATGCGGGTCATATTACGTATTAATTGTGACGTCTTCGTAAAACTTTGCGCTGGTTTCGTGTTCAATTCGAAATTCTACTCGCCATCCCGAATGTTTGAACATTTGTTACAGTCGGGGCAACATAAAAATTTCAAACGGAGTACAAGTGTTTACCAATGTCAAAACTGTTGGGGTTTTGTTTTATTTTTGTTAAATGATCCGGAGCGCAGGGGTTGGACGCCATTTTAACAGCACCACACGAATGCATCATTATCATCATGACATTAGAAAGTCGGACGTGCATGTCGTCAACTATACAAGTGCGGTCGTTTTAGACAGGTAGAAGCAGTAAAGATAAGAATGCGTCATTATGAACAGTAAAATCTAACAGCTATGTCGAGAGGCGTTTTAGGACAACTGTACATCGTGCGCATCCAATCGACGAGTTAGCAGACAGTTCCGTCTGAAGGTAAATGCTTCCAAAGCAGATTTTCTTGGTCATATTTTCGACGGATTTGCTTTAGCACGTCGGCCTCACAGTGCAGAGGTGCAGGTTTCGATGTGTGGAGTTTGCATGTAATCCCCGTGCCTGCGTTTCCTCCCCAAAACATGCATGGTGGGTGAACGGAACTCACTCTAAATGGGCCCTAAGTGTGATTGTGAGTGCGAATGGTTGTTCGTTTATGACTTTATGTGTTCCCTGCAAGTACTGTAGCCGGCAACCAGTTCAGCGTATATCCCGCCTCCTTGTCAGGTTCTGAAACG
The DNA here is from genome assembly GCA_026261675.1 of Hippocampus mohnikei. NCBI lineage: Eukaryota > Metazoa > Chordata > Actinopteri > Syngnathiformes > Syngnathidae > Hippocampus > Hippocampus mohnikei. The sequence goes on from JAKGUB010000521.1 coordinate 8,753,027, forward strand.
AACCGAATCATGGTTTGGATTCCAGAAATACTGTATAGGGTCAAACAAAGAGCCATAACAAAAATATTTATTACAGAAAAGCTCACCTACAAAGTACAAACTGAAATCGCTGGTCGCAAGGAGCCACTGTTGTAGTTAGATGATTTGTATTTTCAGGTGACTGTTGTATGTCTATATTCATAACATGACACAGGGCACAATAACACAGTGTAATCCTTTCAGTGCCAACGCTCCCAGTTACAATGCATTACTGACACCTATATGCATCAACAGGAGTGAATTATTTTAATGACAATAGAATTTTGCTCACTTTCTTCATAAAATCCATAGGAACACAAAACATCCAGTCGTTACATTTCCATCTCCCTTACCCAGTTTTGAATGATGACCACAGAGCATATACTGTTCGTCGTGTATGTTCATTGAAGAGACCAGAGGGAATAAAGAAGACTGAGATGTCAGTTGGAGGCGGATACTTTTCAAAGTAGAAAAAAAAATCAGTCCATTCTGAAGGCCTTGAGAATGAATTAGTCTAGGTTGGAGCTGAAGACCTGAATACTGAATTTGCATTTTGCACACATTTACTTTTTGATTATTTTTCTCTGAGATACATCTTGAGACCCTTTCCTCTCGACGTATTCTTCTAAACTCTTCTCCATATCCTCCCAGTGTACCTCCTTCAATCTTGCCTAGCAAAACAAGACACACAAAGACAATTTAGAAGATCATAGGAAACGACAAGAACTAGCCATTTGCTGATGGGGATGTTTTATACTGTACTCACTTTCCTGTGGATCTTGGTGTTTTGAAGAGTGTTTGCTGCTGCCTGCTTTGATGGTTTGTCGTTGTGGCTTAGATTTTTCTTCATTTTTTCATATTCTTGCTTTTTTTCTTCCAACTTCTTTTGCAATGCTAAGAATGTCTCCTCTCGAGTCTGCTGCAATCTAAGCTTGGCTTCTCTTTCTTCTTCTTTTCTGGAACATAACAAAACTACACTTTATGCATACATCTCTAGTAGTGGCCATTCTGTATGTCCATGTCTTAGTGTGTCCACTTTTCCTGAAAATCAGTCTTTTTAAGTGGGGTGGCTCAGTCAAAGTGTCACAGTTGGCTGACCTGAGGGTTGCTGCCATTTCCACGACTTTACTGTGGAGGTTGATGTTGTCTATTTCCTCCAAAAGCAGCTGGTGCTTTTTCTGTTTCTCCTCGAGGATGCAGTCTCGTTTCTTCTGCTGCTCAATCATGTTTGCTTCCCTCATAAAGAACAGACGCTCCTTCAGCTCGGCGTGGGACATCTCATCAAGTAGCTTATGACCTGCAATCTGATACAAGAGGTGACCTGTGACACATGATCGACTTTGATTACATTCTTAGCCTGTTTCACACAGAAATCCTACAAAATTACCACATTGCAGTTGGAATGAATCATCGGGCATTTACTCTACTTGGGTCTACCTTTACAACCCCTCCTGCCCTGAAATATGGTTGCCAGGTGCCAGGCCAGATAAGTGACTTTGTTTATTTTCCTATTTTTTATGGAATCTTTTCAGAATTACACTATTTTCCATAGGGAACGTATAATGGATGTTTATCTGCATTTTCCGTAGAATTTTAATGTCTGTTAAATAATTTTTGGGGTGTGGGTGAGAGATTACTCAAAGGGCCTGAGATAGCGTTGGCCACGCCATAGTCCATCCCAAGGGTGTAAATGTCTAGCTCCGCCACTGCTCACACTCACCTCTGTTTCATCAAAATATTTGAGCCGATTGAGAGGACAGTATTCAATCGTGTGGAGTTCACTGATGGCTTTAAACTTCCTGTCAAGCTCTGCTTGTGCCTCCTCTTGGGCTTGACGAAGGAGCTCTTGACAATGCTCTGAGACTTGCTTCACTGTTGTGAGGGAATAAAATGGATTGTCTTGAATAGGAAATACTATACAATTGATCAATGTGCTTTGCACTTTATGTGAAGGTGCTTACCGACAGTTTGCTTGAATGTCTTCACCTTCTCTTTTGCTTTTTGGGGGTTCTTCTTACAGTTCTCTGACACTTGCTGAACCAAGTCTTTCTTTTCATTTATCTCTTGGATTCTTTTCTGTGCAGTTTTCAGTTTGATTTGAGACGCCTGCAAGAAAGCCATGAGAATAGAGATGGAAAAATTGACAATATAAAAGCATCATGTAATCTTGAATCTTTTGTGATGTACATCCACCTCTTCTTTTTTGAGTTGAGCAGCCTTCTTTTTACTCTCTGTTCCTTTTGTGCGGTTTATTGCAATCTCAAGACGATTGATTAGTGTGTCCGCGTGCCTCTGATCACTCATTGCGGTCTTCTCTTGATGGTCTTTGTCACGCATTTCTTTTTGCCACTGAAGAAAATAAAGTGACTCATAACCCCCTTCCACCAGATTCTCTATTCTGCCAACAAAAAGAGAAGTATGTAGTTTTTTTGTAATTAATATAATGAATAAAATGTTTTATCATTGTACTGTTGCCTTGGAATGTGCGACGTAAATGCAGTTTAAAAGCCTTTTTTCCAACTCTTTTTCCACCTTTTTTTCCAGCTTTGTGGAGTCCATTGTATGAAATTGAATGTAAATATCTGTTTCTCTATTAGCGCCCTATGATTGATATGTGCCCAGCCTCTTGCTCAAAGTCAGCTGGGATCGGCAAAAGCTCGACTGTAACTCTGATGACGAAATGTAATGTAAAAAAATGAGCGGTGGGTTGCGGAGTTGTTTTTGTTCAAGTTGACCACACGTCCCGCAGTTCTTGAGGCACAGCATGTTTTTGAGTTGAGGTCTCGATTAGAAGTGCAGGGTTTTTAATAGGTTAATTTGGTACTGGATATCGGTAAAGACAAAGCTTTGTTTTGTATTGTGATGTTTACTTCGTTTGCAACCACATTAGTAACTATGGTTGATCCAAACAAATCAAATCATAACCTTGGGAAGTTGGAGGGGAAAAAAAAATGCCTACCGCTGAAGCTCTTCCTCCACTTTGCGGTCATGGAGCGCCCTCTGTCGTAGGATTGTGGCACTGTTGAGTTTCACAGGCCACGTTTTCTAACACAAGTGTGCAAAGTAGAGAAAATTAATATTAATTATTTAGATTTTTAACCACTAATGCAGCCATTCCCAGTTCTCACCTTATTATTTGGAGAAGGCTGACTTTTAAAAACTGAATTGAACTTGAGTTTCAACTCTAGCTCTTCTTTTATCTTGGCCATCACCCTCTGCATTAAACATTTGAATGTAAGTTATACTGTACTCGGTAGGTCCACACACACACAAACTTCTGAAATCAGAAGCTAGTCCATACCTTTGTCTGTTCTGACTTTTGTGGTCTTGCACATTTGAATGCTGTCAAATTAGCCTCATGCAGCTGCTCCTTTGACGAACAAAACAGATGTCAAGACAATATGTGTCAAAGACTGAATACATTCTCATGATAATATCAAAATGTATATTACCGCTGTCATTTGATGGTTCCTTTGTTTGAGTTCATCTAATATCTCAACCTCTTTTGGAATTGTGTATGTGCTGTTTGGTACCTATAAAAGTCACAGGACTGGTTAACACATCACAAAGTCGTCAATGTGAAATTCAAAAAACTGTTTTGTTATTAGAAAACCCCACAAGTGAATTCAGTCATACACTTCTTACTGGTGTGTATTTTTCTGGCACAGAGCTGGGTTCAGAGTGAGGTCGAGGTGGTGGTTTGCGATTATAAAAAGAGAACTCGACAGGCTCCGTGGTTCTGGATGGAGTCTTCGGCATATCACCAGCTCCAAGCTTCTTTATGAACATCTCAATCTTGGAGCGCCTCCTAAACGACAAAATACTTTCAAAAACTACCTAAATATTTTTGATTAAAAGTTTTTATCGACTGCTTTTAGCACCTCAGCAGTGGATCAATCCAGTGATCCTTCACATATGGAGCATCATAGATGCTATTCAACTTATCTTCTATCCAAGTGGTGAGGTTTCTAAATAAGAAATTGAGGAACTACAAACACAGTACATGTTACAAAATACACATTGGTGATTGGATGTAGCTCTGCTATCATATTCTTACATTGTGCATGTTCTCATCATTGTTCAGAGATCTGACAATGTTGTTGAAAGCCTGAAGTCCAAGGTCATCAAAGTGGAATATAGTGAGATAACAGATCACTGAAGGCAACACACACACACACACTTTATTTATATGATGATATGTAATTTCAAACACAAACAAATCACTACTTGAATGAACTTACCAACAAACTGGCTGCGAAAATGTTTTGGTAGGTGTTTCCCATCATAGCCATAGAAGGTATTGACGATTATATCCAGTATCTTCTTTTGCTCAATACAACCCGAAACAACAACAATCACAAACTCCTGATGCTGAGGTTCCATATCCTGGAAAACATGATCAGTGAAATGATCATTTTAAAGTCAATTCTGTGACATTGTACTGTCAATCCTTTGTAAAAAAACAGTGGCATTTGATTTGCATTTTCATCCATCTTCTATAACAATTAATATTGCATCATCAATTAGATTGATCTGTAACAATAGCGCACACACACGTGTGGCCGGACCAATATTATAGATTTGTGAAAGAAATTGTTGATAATTCATTATGATCATGTTGGCTGACCTTCAGACTTTTGAAAGCATCTTCAATAAAGTCGTCCAGAGTATTTTTGCTCGCAGGGAACTGATCAATCAGCACAACAGCCTTCTTGACAAGTGATCCATAGCGTTTTGCCATTTTACTCCACCACAAAGAACTGAAAAGAACGTCACGATTGGGAGGTTCACTAAATCGCGAGATGTCAATGCATTCATTCGTTTTCCGAATATTTCCATTAAATACAACCGTGCCTTAAAAACGAGCACTGGGTTTGAAAGCAGTTCATTATGCTTGTTTTCCTCTCGTTGACGTGGAGACGGTTGCATAGCGACAAACATGTAAACAGAGGAACCTCAGAAAACACGTGACAGACATTTTATTTTATTATACAAATAAAGACCGGTTGAAATGGTTTTAATATATGATGATCATTTGACAAGTTTAATGTTTTGGTGTTTGAATTAGCAAGATGTTAATATTCTGATCATTTGTTAGCTGCATAATAAAAATGACGTCAATTGTTGTGACGTATGTCGTAAATCATGTGCTGCCTTCACTTTCCATTGTAATTTACGACGCCTGAATTAACCTCAAACATGCCACATCGCCCTGTTTAAACAAAGGAATCAATGAGCAAGTGAATACAATATTATTCCAATTTGATTTTTAAAACCGCCAAATGACTAAGCTTTACTGGGTCTTTAGAGAGAAAATCTGATTACTAATAACACATGCAACCGGGTTTTGACCACAAAGTCTCACAATGTATCGTCTGTCGAACTAAATCTGATTAAAATAATCAGATTTGCTTTGAGCCTATCCTGTAAACAAAACATTGTGGCGTTGTAGTGTTATTATATCGTATAAAATACATTTTATTCACTTTTATTTTAAAAAGGTATGGATTTCACCACACTTCACCAAAATTTAACGTCCTTCCGTCGGGTATTGTTCGCATAAACATGCATTTGAATCGTTTTTCAAATCAAGAATGATTTCCCCCGTCGTAATTAAAAGCATATACAATAGATTATAATAGGGGCGATTATGAGTTCCGATATTTGGACAGAAGTACATGAACGCATCACTTGCTGAGAAAGTGGGAGGTGAATGTTGTCAACGTGACTGTCGTCAAATAACGTCGGACGAGCAGCGAGCGGCGCAGACGTCGGACTGCATTCGCGACTTTGGAAGTGGCAGGACGGACGCGACAGGCGGCAAACCCCGCAGGACGACAACATGCGGAAATAAGTCGTCTCATTTTTTAGCATTTAGGACAACTTACCTTATGTTGTCTTATTTGATTTATTTTATCGTATTGTAAGCCACCATCGCTAGCTAGCTTAGCAGCCGAACGAGGCTGTCAGGCACACAGGTACCGCCGGAGAACGGACTAGAGCTCGGTGACAAAAGGAAGGTGGCGAGGTAACATGAACCGCTTTCGGAAGTGGCTCTACAAGCCCAAGGTAAGTTACCTGGAATCCACACTTAATGTCAACCTATCGTTGAGTCATTTTGTTTTGTATTTCCCGGGCGGGAGTAAGCGGCGCCAGTGGGGCTGCTTCGGTTCGGTTCGGCTCGGCTAACCCGCAACCAACGTCACACATCTGCTAATGTTAGCCGGCCGGCCGGCTTTTGGGTCTTCACGTTGACATATGTATCCCAAGCTGAGCGAGCCCCCCTCCCCTTTGTTTTTGTTGACCCCTTTTGTTCAAGAGCCACACTGGGAAAAACATGTTTGCTTGAATGCCCAATCCCCACCTATACGCGCGCGCGCACGCACGCACACGTTTTATTGTCACGCGTATTACTGCACTGTGATTATTGACATCCCTGCTTTGAAAACCTTTAGCACAGGGTTGGGAAAATTGTGCTTTTCATTGTACCACTTAAACATCAAGTTGATAACTTCTTCCTCTATGGTTCAATGAGTAATGTTTAAGCTTTGGTGGATTTAAATCCTGTGTTGGTGGCTAAACCCTGGTGACATCTCTACTTGTGAGAAGCCAGTGCTGTGATAATTCTGCTGCTCTCAGGACCAGTCATTTCTTTTCAGATCATGCAAGCGGATCAGGTCACGGGTACCCTGTTAAATATTCCTTTTTAATAAGTGAAGGAACATTCCTACTGTTTTTGTTTTTAAACCCTTTAGGTGTAGGGAATGTGAAATACTTAATGCAACTTTTTGACTCTATAGGCATGTAGTAGTTGTATCAATAATCCATATGCGCCGCATCGTCACAATACATTGTTTTTCCCAGAGTGAAAGCAGCGTGTTTCTTCGCCAGAAGTCGAAGAATGATGCATGTGGTCTACTGCTTGACAGTAATTCTGTACTTGTTCTATTTATAGTGATCATTGTGAGTAACTGTTCTATTGAAAGTGTTGTGCAACACTTGTACTGTACATGATTGCAATGTGCCCTCTTTTGGACCACCGAAACGATTAAATCAAACTAATTAATTGGTTACATTTATCTATCTAGGTGTGTGTGTGTGTGTGTGTGTGTGTGTGTGTGTGTGTGTGTGTGTGTGTGTGTGTGTGTGTGTGTGTGTAATATTCAGTCAGCACTGTCATTTGTGACTGCTACTGTAGCCTGCAAGTCGAAGGAGTGAGGGCAGACGAAGCAATTAGCAGCCGCTCTCTGCTCTGCGGAGGAGCTTCTGTTGGCACACACTCGCTGGAGGAGGCAATCGCAAACTGCTGAGCAGTGGCGAGCTTGGCTTCATATTTAGGCCTCTTTCTGTGGCTGTCTGTGGATATCTCATTCTGCTTAGTCACTAATTGATTTGGTGTCACTTTCCTGGATTTAGAGCGCTCACCTTTGGTCAGAGGCGATGAGACTTAAAAAAAATCATCTCAGGTTCTGAACTAGGTGTAGAGAGAAAAAAAGAAGGAAAGTGGCCATGGCAGATCTGACATTTAAAGGTAGAACACAAATGCTGCTTTCCACCAGGGAGGCTGCTCTCATTGGCAGTAATTAGGTAGACCCCCTAATCAAATGATTAAAAAAATATATATACTATTCAATGTCACGATCAACAAGAAGTGTTCCCTTCTCTAATTCAAATTTCTTTCAAATGGCAATTTTAGGGGTGGGCATTTGACATTTCTTTGTTCATCGTTAACTTTCCAGTTCGATGAATCACCATTTTTGAATACTTCCAATGGGATGGGAGAATGTCTTTCTGAATGTTCTAATTCTGAATTTGTTTCGATCAAATATTGATGAGAATAATGCCTCCCAGTGGAGTTATCGCCGAGGTCATGCTCTTCTTCAGACTGCGAATTAGATAAAACCGAATTAACAAAGTATTCATGATGCACTTAATACAAAGACGAGACAGATAATCTGTGAATAACTCAGAACTCCACAACTGAAATTCTCTTATTAGTTCAATCAGAATCAACTGATTTGTTGACAGGTAGAGTTTCGTCAATACTGCACTCTAGGCCACAGAGAACATTTTTAAATGCCATGTGAAGGCTTAACACTAACTTTTCCACTGGTAGCACTGGTGATACCAAGTTTCTCATTTGGTCGCACAAGCACATGACACTGTTTGTTTGTTTTTTCTTCTGAATGGATGCTTAACCTCAATGTAGCCTGTGAGGATATTAGAACATCTTTCACTCACAATAGTTGGGGCATAGACAAATTCACACTCTTTTGCAGAGACGTGGGTGTCTCCATCTATCATAAAAAAATATGTAGGTGGAGGAAGTGATTTTTAAACACTCGTGTTCATTCTGCGTGGACTCAATGCAATTCACGCAGCGTGTTTATGGGCAGGGATGTGTGAACCAATGCGCATGCATGGAACCACTACTGATGTAAATTTTCATATCTTGTATGAATATGAATGGAACTGCGTGCACATCTGCGGTCTATGAGCAAGTCCACAGGGGTCGGCCTATATACTCTGCGAAAACTTTCTGAGACTGAAAGAGAGGGTGATTTTTTTTTTTTAACCACAATTTCCAATACGGTGCTTGTGTTAGAGGAGCATTAAAGCATATACTCTACATGCTGACAAACACGACCAGACAACATTCTTACTTGCACACTGCAAAATAATGTTGCATGTGCGACCATTTTGGTCACAGTCTCGAACACTGCATGTCCTGCTCATGAAGCATATTTTGAAAAACAAACTATTTGAGTTAATGACGCTGTGCCCTCAAACAGACACTGACAAACACACTAAGAAAACAAGTACTGTAGCAAGCCAGTTAGTCAGAATGTTCTCAGATAATTGTTGTCTACTGTCGTCATCAAAGAAACCTGATCTGGGCTTCTCCTGGGCAGTTCGAATGAAAACGATGTTACGCCGCTGCAAGCTCTTGGGTCACGGCTGTCGTCGTGTGTCATTTGCAGCAGCTTGTTCAGTGTCTTCACGTTCAGTGTCTTCACTCTGTCACTGTTTATAAGGGAGAGAGGAATTTGAATAGATTTGGCCTCAATGTGAGCTGTGCACATCCTCTAATATGGCAGAGTGGCTGTCGGTCATTCTCACCCATGGTAATCATTGCAGCATAAAAGCGCGTTTGGCTGAGTTATTATTATACACTGAATGCTACCAAAGTAATTAATGTCTTTTCATTGTCAGCCTGGATAGTGGTGATTTTGGAAATTTACTTTGCAGCCCCTAGCTCCTAGCCTCCAGCAGAAATAGGGAGTTTGGTGCGTTGTTTTTAACTCCAGAACAAGCCCATATATATGTATCAATTCAGTGTGTTGTCATCTGTTCCAACTGATAAATGGCAACACGAGAGGCAGTTTATCAGATTTCTTACCACTCGCCGAAGCAACAGAAAGGCTCTGAACAATTTTAAGATCTGTAAACACGCATTTGATATCTAATTCCACACAAGTTGTCGTTTATTTTAGGTTGGCACTTTTCCTACTTTTAGAGTACAGGTGTCAAAGTCAAGGCCCCGGGGCCAGATCTGACCCGCCACATCATTTAATCTGGCCCGCGAAAGCAAATAATGCATATCAAGTTCCATGCTGCTTGCTGAAGTCTGAACCAAAATTTCAAATTTTAATCTATAATGTAATAATTACAATGTTTAAACAATCCATTATTCTTGACTTCTGACGTCAAAATTAGTTAACCATCTATTTGTTGCTCGCTTTGTATGTGATATGTGGAGGTGGTTAAACATTTATATGGTTTCACAAAATTCACAGTTATAACGGCCCTCCAAGGCAAACCGTAACTACAATGTGACCCGCGACAAAAATGAGTTTGACACCCCTGTTTTAGAGGGACCCTGCAATCGTTACGATTCATATTCACAGGATTTGAGACTACATATCTCTAAAATGTAACTTCTCTATTGTCGCTGCAAATCAGACAAAGCAGGCAGTTCTGGATTGTATAACCAGATTATTTGTTGTATAAGAGGTTCCAGTCGGATGCTGGCAAACAGGATGTCTCCACGTGACACGAGTGAACTGACAGGGGACCCGGCATATGAACCAAATCCTCTCCCCTGTGTCTGTTGCCCCGATAGAGGTTAGTGCCAAACACAGACAGAGGTCACGGCATAGTCCAAATGTCACATCAGGACGATCTGTATTGAAGAAGCACACATGAAGCCATCATTCCAAATGAGTCAGTGGACTGAGATGTCTAGTCGACTGATGTGGATCCAAATCTTCATCCTCCCGATAAGAATAGATTTGAACGGTGGTGATATTCCTGAGTGTTCTATAGTTAGACAACGCCAATGTGAATCATGCAGCAGCTCAGAGGCAACCAACCAAATCGACTGAATCCAGTTAGCCCACCACAACATTGCACTAAAAAGAATTTTATTTAGTTTGTGTCTATAACCATAGGCTCACTCTCTCTTTCAACACCGAGTCGTAAATAATAAATGAGTTGACGAACCAATGTCCCCCTAAAACATTTGCATGGGATCTTTGGATGGCCTCCAGAAGCCTGCAAATGGGGCTTTGAATAGAATACGGAGGGTAAAAGTAAGGTCTCTTTTCAAGTCCTTAAGTGGGTTCAGTGTGCACACGCCAGTGGCATCGATCACATTCGAGTGTCTGGTAGCTCTTCATCAGCTGCATGCTTTGAATGGAAATGATGTGTCGAGTTGAAGACCTTGGAGAGTGCAGAAATGACAAAAGTGCTGATGCTGTGCAGTGGCAGCCACTCAATTTGAACAGAACCGAACGGTGACTAATTTATGTATGACAAAGTACACAATCCTTGTATTGGTCTGAAGTTAGTGTCGTGCTACTGTGGACCGCATCAACATCAGAGCAGTCAACAGCGGCCGATAGTGGGAGTATCACACGCGTATGTCACACCGCAAGGGATGAGAGTCTGCTGAATCATGTCCGTACTTGACGCAAGGTAGAGCTGTCATTGGTGGTGATAACGTCATTTCTGTTGTCATATATACCGGTATATATTCGCATGAACACAGCCTCACTGTATGTGGTCCAAAGATTGTCTGGCTCGTAATGACAGGGAATATCTGATCTGTGACGTTTGCGATGTGTTTCCTCTAATATGATCAAGTACGGCTTCAGATATGTAGATATCCAATTCCCTGCATTTTCTTTGTTCATGTTGTCATCACGCAATAGTGTCACTTGAATCGTGAAGTGTGAATCCAGCCTAAATGAAGCCGATATCTCGGATGTCCAAATGAGGATGACTTTGTATTTTGGCAACAGCAGAAATGCGTCGGCTAGAGGGCAATAGCTGCGTCAGCTACTTGAATATAATGACGTCATTCTAATGCAACCCACAAAGAATTCCACACAGAAGAATGTAACAATGAGCGTGCCTCATTTTATTTAGTCTTTGTCTAGTTTTCCTGGCATGTGGCTGTTTCCTCCCAAGAAAAGAATTGACTTTCTTTGTGGAGATTAAAATTATGGATCAGCGTAACTTGTATCGTCCAAATGTTCTGCTGCTTGATTGACACGCGGTTATTGCCAATCCATGGCAGAAATCAAAGACATGGTTGCCCTCTCACATTCCTTATTATTTCATGCACTTTTATTGATGCAACAGCTTAACTGTTTTAAAGTAACAGTGCCTGCCTTTTACTTCGTTTCTCCCACAGGAATCTTCCCTCTTGTATGAGGAATGTAGCAGGAGGAGGCTTCAGACACCTCTTTTCTTTCTGGCTGCACACCGGCTCACATGCTTCAGAAAAATATCTTTCAATTTCTCTTGTTCGTTCCTTTGTGGTCATGGTGACATTTGTGTCACAGACCACCACATTGTTGTCAAGTATCGTCAACTAAAGCCTGTCTAGTGGTAGCTGGCGTGATCACTGGCAAATATTAGATCAGCATAATGAACCCCAATCTGCCCTGTAAGCAATATATTTTACCAAATGCAGGTCTTTTGAACAGCTTTTCATTTAAAAAAAAACCTCTATATATTTCTTCTCACAGTACGGATGCGACAAGCATCCCTACTGCAGCTTATATCTCTGTATACTTGCTGTTTGTTTCATTATTAATGAGCGTGAGTGAGGGAACAGCGTTGTGTATCATATTCAGCGAGAAAGGTCCACAAGGGAGCGGATCACGCACCAGGAAGAACACTGCAAACTTGAGGGGAAAGCACCTGTGAGAGATTTCTCCATTAGAGAAAACCTCCATTACAGTAACACTAATGTTCCATTTGATGTCATAAAAAACACTTTGACTACACCGCAGGCAAAAAGACAAGTGGCTCTCCCAGTCCACCCAGTCCCGCCGCCCTATTAGCGCCTGCGCCACTGTCGATGATGCGTGTTGTCATGTGGTCGAAATTTTCAAGTCCATTAACCTTTCGATCTATCTGAGCCCCTGCCTTGACTCTGAGCCTGTGTGCGCGTAGTTTCTTCTGTACTCAGAATTTGAGCATATCTATGGTGAGAGTATATTTTCTTTTAAAGTACAAGCACAGTTAAGTGATTATATTATTTACTTTTTTTTCTTTTTTTTTTTCTTTTCTTGAGCCATACCTTGTGCATTGTGTTTTCACTGAACCAATACATGCTTTGCTTCCACTGTGCTGTTGGTCCCAGCACCTCCAGTGCATGGTCGGAGATAATGACACAAATGCTCTTCCAGGGAGATAATGACACAAATGCTCTTCCAGGGTTAGGCTCACTAATTACGCCTACTCTTCTGGGAGCTTTCACAGTATTAAAGCCTTTGTTAACTCGCCTAGTGACAATGAATACTAAATATGTCATTTCCGTCACCCTACAAAACCTCAATATACATTCACTTGTGTTGTCTAGAATTTGCACATCAGCGACAAAACGACGGGTGAGCAATGTGTCCTATATATCCGGTTTTAATTTAACTCCCAGACATCAGTTTTATTCAGCCGATGTGTGGAATCAAAGCATAGAATTAGCCCATAATAGCCAGTTCGTCATTTGTAAATTAGCATACAGCCCAGTTCTGATGAAGAATGGAGATGAGTGTGGCTCTATCTGACTGCCATTATTTTTGTGGCAAACCTTTTAACAGTGGTGGAGGAAGACAGCAGCTATGAGCTCTTCCGTGCGGACTCAATAGTGTAGTTGTGGTGTATGGACACTGCCGCAATCCCTGTGTTGTATCTGAAAAATGTTGATATCGATGTGCTCTGGATGGAAAATCATGGTTTTAATTGGGTAGGAAGAACCGAAATGTTTTTGTCAGTTTGTTGTTGTGCTTCTTTTCAGAGGACGGACCCACAACTTCTGGCCCAGTTCTACTATGCTGATGATGAGCTGAACCAGGTGGCCGCTGAACTCGACAGCCTCGATGGAAGGAAGGACCCTCAAAGATGTACGCTGCTGGTCAACCAGTTCCGCTCCTGCCAGGTGAGCTGGGTGAAGTGCGTAGCAGCAGTATCTCACGCTGCATTTAATTTGAAATCGCAACATCCCGCGGGCATATGTTGGCTTTCTGGTCCTTTTTGTGAGATTTTTTTCTATTCAGAACACATTGACAGTTTTTAAGAACTCACATTTTGTATCTTTATTATTTCTCCATTGTGAGACAAATACATGTTTTCTTATCTTATATTTGTATGACACAAACCAGGACATTGTTTTTTTGGATGACAAGCTGAAAATAGACGCGGCGCTTATCAGCCTCGGTCTAAAAATTGGCGAGGCGGTCTCATTGTTACCTTATCTAGGTCGAATTTCCACATCAAGCACATTGAGCTGATAACATGCGATAAGTACAGAGTTTTGTAAGTGTGTAAGGATCTTTGAAAACAAGGGAAGACACTCATTTTTAGTAGTTATCAAAGGGCTTTGGGTCATGTGTTTAGTTAATGAATATCCAACAGTGGCTTCTTTGTGGAGGAGCACCTTACAAGTGTGGAACAAAACTGTTCTACACACATTTATTTCTAGCTGTACAAAGTTATCTGTACTTGATTAAAAAAAATAACAACAAAAAAACACCGACCTATTTTCTATAGTGCTTGTTCTCATGAGGGTCTGGAACCTTTCCCACCTGACTTTGGACGAGGTGCAAGGTATACACTGGACTGGTTCCACTGAGTCAAAGAACATACGGACAGCCAACAATTCACACTTATGGACAATTTAGAAACGCGACTTAAAACAAGATGCTTGTTTTCGGAACGTGGGGAGAAGCCAGATCACCCGGGAAAACCCACCACGGGCTGAACATGCAAACTCCATGCAGGAAGGCCGGAGCCAAAGTCTAAACCCTGAACCTCAGAATTGTATGTGTATAAAAAGTATTTCATTGTGTTGTCAAATGTACATGATCGTGGTAATGGTTCGAGTAGTCTTTGAGCGGGCAGGGCTGAGAGGCGCTTGGAGGGCAAGGCTGTGCATGAGTGATGGATACGAAGCTGCATCATACTGAGAAAGCTGCAGGTGGTATTGGGAGGTCGTCATGCGGCCTGTTGTGCTCCAGCAGCCCCCCGAGCACCGCCGCACACCGGGCAATGGTTAATAAGGTCACTACTTGACCACCAACTGTTCTTTTCCCTTCTTCCTTTAGGCAGTGTGCTTATTTTTGTTTTGCTGCAGCGCACTTTATTTGATTTTGCATGGCATTGTGTTACAATAGATGTTTTTCAAACAGTCCTCCTGCAAGATTTTGAAGCATAAATTAGGCAGTGATACCCAACAGCCTGGGGCACCAATAATAGCAGATAAACCCACTCGCGCCAACAATTTACACTTGAACCGGCCACCCCAGCTTTCAGCTACCATTCATGGGCCTCTCTGGGGGGCTTCTGGCACGCTGCTTATGTCATGTCGCCCTGAGCGTTCTATCATGGTTGTGCGTTCATATTTTGGTCAGGTTGAATTGGCATACGTGAGAGACAGGTGAGGAAGAAAGTTGAAAGATCAACAGGGACAGAAATAGAGACGGTTACCACCGGTGTCCCCTCTTATTAGCAGCTTCTGGATACACAAGCATCTCAAAACTGTAAAAGAATTAGTGGCCCAGCTTTCCATCGCAAAGCTTTTTAATCTTCTTCCTCTGGGTGTGCTGAGAAAGACGCAGTGCTGCGCCTGACAAGATTACAGTGTACAGTGCCGCCACAGTTGAGTGAAAAGCTTATTGTAAGTCATTGTTATGGCTCTTGTACATGCCAGCGGCACATAAGCTCTTGATTAGCTCTCGCGGTGTGTGACACAGTATTTTCACAGCTTGAATTATGGGACTCATTTTCGTGTTTTTAATTGAATGCCGGCGACCTTAATGGTGTAATACTCTCGTTGAAGTGCCTTCATTCACTTCCCAATCAATGATCTCCAAAAGCTGCAAAGGCTGTCTCGAAAAAGGTGTCGTTTGCACTCACGTTTTGTTCATTATGTTTTTGTGAACGCCTGACTCCGCAGGACAATGTGCTCAACATCATCAATCAGATTATGGATGAATGTATTCCCTGTGACCGAGCCAACAGAGACTTCTCTGTCAAGTTCCCCGAGGAGATTCGTCATGACAACTTGGCGGGGCAGCTTTGGTTCGGAGCGGAGGTACAGTATTCCCTCAGCATCGGTCTGGAGGAAAACAGGCCTCCGTGCAGACTGTAAAATACTGTTTAGTTCAACAAGAGCTAGCTTCCCACGTGGGATTGTTAAAAGATGCTCCCACTCTTGCGCAGTGTTTAGCTGCAGGCTCCATCATCATGAACAGGGAGATTGAGAGCATAGCGATGAGACCCTTGGCAAAAGACCTGACTCGCAGCCTTGAGGAGGTGCGCAACATAACACGAGATCAGGCCCTGCGAGACCTCAATTTCTACACAGACCGCATGAAGGACGCACTGCGACATTTCGACGGCCTTTTTGCTGAGTTTGAACTCAGGTAAATTAGGAGCAGACCTTCTTGGCAGTCGTAGCGCAAATAGAAAATCACATTTGCCAACAGCAAACCTTTGACTCAACCGCAAATGTCATCATCTCTTGCATTGCAGCTATGTGTCAGCCATGGTGCCTGTCAAGTCTCCCAAAGAGTACTATGTGCAGCAGGAGGTGATTGTTCTCTTCTGTGAGACGGTGGAAAGGTGACTCCGCCCCCGCCCCCAAACAAAAAAACCCAAGTTGTTCAACTTCATATGAAATATTCCACAGGAATGTATTGCGTTGACCACTTTTTTTTCACCAAATTCTACCTAAAAAGTACCATCATCATGAAAACATTAAAATACAGTAGCATAGTAGGGCTAAGTGTTCATAAGAAATGATTGTATTCCTAAAATATATTTTTAGCCACTGTAACAATATGCAGTTTGAACATTAACACCGTGCTTAAATATAAGAGGAAAAACTGTCCTCGTAATGATTCAATTAAAATATATTGCATACATCAATGCAAGTGATTTACTCTAAAAACGTAAATGCAAATGAACAGTACTCGGGCAGTGGTTCATAAATTTTGAGAAGAACGGCAATAGACTAAATACTGATCTTGTTTGTGCCTTCTGTACCAGGGCGCTCAGACTGGGCTACCTCACACAAGACATGATTGATGACTATGAGCCTGCGCTGATGTTTACAATTCCCAGACTAGCCATTGTATGGTAAGTCTTGCCCGTCTTCACCAGACTTCCGGCCTTCCTTCTCCTCCCAGTCCTCATAAAGGATTTTGAATCTATTTTTAGCGGGTTGGTCGTGTACTCAGAAGGACCGCTGGACCTTGACCGAAAATCAGAGGACATGTCTGAGCTCTTCCGACCTTTTCGTACTTTACTGAAGAAAATCAGGTACAGTTAACGAGTGTCATCATGAATTTAGGTTCTTTGCCACCAAATATGTTGTGATGTTACGCCAACCTTTTGTCACCTTTTCAGAGACCTGTTGCAGACTCTGACTGAGGAAGAGTTACTAATGCTGGAGAAGAACCTCTGTATTTCTCAGGATGGAGAGTTACCCACAGGTCAGGAGGAGGCCACTAGCAAGACACCAGCACCTATCCAAGATAATCGGTCCTCCTGCAGCCCCACGAATGTCACCTCCAAGGCAGGTGGGGATGAGGAGGAGAAGCATCCGTCTCCGTTTGTCTCTCCCAGCCACGAGGAGGATTTGGCAGAAGTGGAAAAAGGCTGGGAAGAGCTGGAATCCGAGAAAGGGGAACAGGCAGAAGACATGCAGTGTGAGGAGGCAGAAGAGGCTGAACTCGCTTGTTCCATGCAATACGATGAGGAAGAACTGGAACAGCTCAACATGATGGTGTACCGCGTAGGAGATGAAATGTCAACTCTGCTGTCGCCTCCGAGCCAGGGTCAGTCCCCGGCACACCGTCCCAACAGAGGTGAGGTGCGGGGCGCTTCCAGCACTGAGGCCTCCCCTCTCAGGGTACTGAGGGGCCAGGGGAGGACAGGTATCTATTTAGAGGAGGAAGACAGGGTCTTTTTCATGGAAGATCTCGACCCAGCAGGAGACGGCATTACCAGTATTTCAAGAGAAGTACAAAGTTGCGTTGCCTCGCCTTCTAAAACTTCAAAGTCTGCTCATCCATTGCAACGTAGTCCAGGTGTGCAGTCAGACGCGGTTCGCAACAGTTGGCTCTCCGAGGGACCTTCGGAGCAGCCTCGTCCACAACTACGCAGTAAGAACACACAGTGTCTCAATGCAATGCGACCTCCATCGCGCACATCTGCTCCCCGCTCTGAACCGCTTCCCTACGCCAACGGCTGGGAGATGGGCTTAGAGGGCATGGTGAATGAAACCGCAGAGGTCATTGCCCATCGCATGGGCGGCATGAAACTCTCGGCCACGGTCATATTCAACCCTCGCTCCCCCAGCTTGACGGAGCTGGCGGCGGACAAGATGCTGCTGCCTCGGCCCTCTCCCTCTGAGATTGAAGCCTGTGGCCCGCTGGTGGCCACTCACTGCTTGCTCAACTCTTGTGTGTGCTGCGCGAGCTGTGAAGACGCCCACGAGGATGCCATCACCTCGGAGACCGCGGGGCTCGGATTAGGCCTCACTCTAAGGACGGATAAGCAGTGTAAAAGCGTAGCCCCCGGTGCTGTCATCCAGTCCTCCGCTTGCCGGCTGGCCCCGCGAGGCCGTGAGTGCTTCAGCAGAACGGAACTTTGCCAGCTGTCTCACGCTTCTTCCCGCTGCGTGAACCGGCCCCTGGAAGAGGAAGGGAGAGCTGAACTTGGTGAGAAGTGCCTGGTGGGCGATCCACAACCGGGGCATCACACTCAGAATTGTGGCAGCAACATAGGGCAGGAACCTTCGATATGTAACTTCCAGCAGAGGACTGAAATGACGCAGCACACAACTGGAAGCCCGCTGAGGGACAAGGACAAGCAAGGAATTAAGGAATCCAAGAGGGGCGCCAAAGAGGAGAGCAGGAAGGGCTCCAGGTAAGTTGTCCTTTTGATGTCATTCAGCAAATGTAACATTGCCGAGCATTTGGGTTTGACTTGTTTCATCATATGCAGTACTCACATCATTTGTAAATGTGACTTTTTTGTTTTTTGGTTCTTGTTCCTTGACTGCACTTTTGAGGGGGAAAATAACTTGACAGTGTCAATTTGGTATTCCATTGACCTTGTATTTTTATTTATTTTTCTTCAACTTCACAGTTTGTGCTTTTGTTTTCTCCTTCCTAATGTTTTCAATATTTCCTCTTCTTTCTGTACTGTTGTTTTTAGTCTTCACAACTCCCCCCTCAGCTCTGTGTCAGGTAGTGACTGTGAGAGTGTGTCGGTCACCACATGTAGTCTATCCAGCAGTGTTTACACTCCCAGGTAACTATATGTAGCATCATATGGTCGTATAATACTATCGCAGCCAAAGCCAAAGCAGAGGAAGATTATGTTTTCTTTCAGTCTTCAATTTTGGTATTCAGTTGCTGTCTTAAATCTCAACATCTTCACTCAATGAAATATGGATGGAAGGTGTGAATAATGTAGGGACACTTGAGGGGTATAAACAGCTTCTCCTGTTCTGTCTTCCATTACTTCCTTCAGTCCCGTCAGCAGCCTCACTCCCAGCTCAGGCACGTCAGAGGACCTGGACCATGAGGACATCCGGCTTGCTCTTCAAGATGCCAAGATGGCTGCCCGAAAAAAGATTCGCTCACGTTTCCACAGCAGCAGCGACCTCATTCACCGACTCTTTGTTTGTATATCAGGTAAGGCCTTGCACACTGTGCCTGTTTCTTTTAGTGATAGTTTCTTTTCATGATGAACACTTCACTGTTATTCATAATGCATTCAATGATAGTTAATTCACTATTGAATAATTTTAAATAAATTTTTAAAATGCAGTTACTATTTGATTATTTACAACATACCATTCGTCCAATTAATTAATGATCTAAATAAATACAAAATGAATACATTTTAATCAACCACTTTTAAGAATGAAAAGGGTTAAAGTTTTACAGCCGAATGAATGAAGCAGGCCATACTTTGCCGCTGCATTATTCAAACGCTCAACACATATTTGCTCCTCAATTTGTGTCTGGCTGCACTGTGAGCTTTCGAATTGGCTATCGTCCTGTTTGCTTCACTGTCAATGGAGTCCGTTTGCTTGGCCCAACTCGTGTTGACCTCACATATTAGCAGCCATCAAATATTGAACAATTTGAACATTTACGATTACCATCCCGACTATTTTCCGAGCACACGTGGAAGAAAAAAAAACAACCTCTCAACAAACCCCACACATCAGGGTAATTGCTGCGGCTCATTTTTCAGTCACATCTGAGAATTGTATTGCAGGGAAACGGAAATGTTGCCTGATTCTCCGGATGCATCTACCCTACTTTAACTGCTCCTTCATCTCATTATTTCAATTTCCTCTGCTATGGGATACAGGTGTTGCTGATCAGCTGCAAACCAACTACGCCAGTGACCTTCGCAGCATTCTCAAGACGTTGTTTGAGGTTATGGCAACAAAGTTAGAGCTGGGAGAAAACGATAAGCAAAAGAAAGGTAAGGATCAAGCGTGCTGGACAGACAGTATTCAACTGTAACGGGGGAAGGAATCTATTAATTATACAGAGCTTGGTTTTAGTTTGTTTCTCTGTGGTGCCCAGTAGGCCCTGTTCTGCGAAGTGCCGTACTAGAGGACTGCGCTCTCTGTCAGGAGACCATTTCCTCATCAGAATTGGCAGCCAAGGCCCGCGAGGGCCAGTTTGAAGGTCAGCACTAACACACTGAATGTATTTTAAATGTCAGCCCTTCCTCCTTGGATGCCTCTGTACGGGAGGCCCTCTTTGTGGAAAGCTTAACCACACACCCAGCGATGTGACCGAATGCCATTGAAGAGTTTAGTCACATCACCCAGCGCGCGTGATTCTGCAGCTAGTTTGGATGAGTTGCAACTTTTGACTATGATTCCAAATGTTGATATACAAAGGAATGGTATTGCAATAGCACCGATTTTTTCAGCCAAGTTATATCGCATGATCTTTCACAACAAAATTTGCTGGTACCCTGCGCCATCCAGCAAAATGTGGTGTTCATGTAACCATCATGCTGTTAACTCATTCAGTACCAGCCAATTCTAAACCAAGTCTGAAAAGACGTATAAAAACGTCTTTGGGAGTGAATGAGTTAACATTTTGAACTCATGATGTCATCAGCAGGATGTCATGAGCAGGTTGCAACAGCGATACAAGAGTAACTGAGTCACAGAAAGCCAAGGAAATGGACTGACTGCTTTGGAAATGTATTGGTCGATTCATGGCTCAAACACCTGAAGTGATTTTGTCTGTTTCAGTTCCTTTTTTAGAAAAGTTTTTTTTGCCATCTGTTTAGGATCACTTTCGAAAACTGTGAAACCCAGCAAGCACCTTTATGCCATTTTTAATGAAAATGAAAACTTTAACCCATTCCTGTTTTTTCCAGATCCTCCTGACTGGGTTCCAGATGAAGTGTGCAGCTCCTGCATCGCCTGCAAGGCTCCTTTCACCGTCATCCGCAGGAAGCATCACTGCAGGAGCTGTGGAAAGGTACAATTCCTCCCTTCAATGTGTTGATCCCACAAACCCCTAACGTATGTCACGCTTCCTCCTCTCAGATCTTCTGCTCCCGCTGTTCCTCCCACTCAGCCCCATTGCCTCGATATGGGCAGATGAAACCCGTACGGGTGTGCACGCACTGCTACATGTTTCACGTCACGCCTTTCTACAGCGACAAGGCCAACATTTGAAGCACAGGTCGCCACGGCGAGAGCAAAGACCATGCGAAAATGCCTTCGCAGTTCACACGTACCTGCTTGGAGAGTGACAGGGTGGGGCAGAAACCAAGGAAAGGTCTGACCTGTTTCCGCTGTAGTTTGCTGGAACAGGAAGCAAATGCACACTGTATTCTCACACGTGACTGTGAAGGTGTAAAAGAGGGAGGATGATGAGGTAATGGCAGACTTTGAACCGCACAACATAAAAACAGGCCACTGTAGGAGTTTTATTGCTTTTCATGTACAAAAGAATGGATTTCCTATTCTACAGCGAGCTTCCAACCTTTGTGCCAGAGCTCCCACGGGACTCGGATTAGTCAAAGAATGTAAGTCACGATTAGTATGTAAATAAGGATCATTCTGGTCATCACCATCCACAGTGTCGGCTGTTGCTATTCACTTGGGAACTGGTCAGAAATCCTCTCCATGCTTCCACTCACATTTACACGAAAGTGGTAAGAGAGAGTTTTTGTATTGGGATTTTGTCACACTTTCGATGGTTGTGAATGTTAAGGGGCAGAATTTATGGCCTGTGCCCATTGTGCACTGCGGGTGCTTCTTTGCTTATTCTATGGATAAAAGGGAGCTCATAGGCTGTGCACAAATTCACAGGCTGGGTCCTCCGAAGGCCGCATTTTCGGCCGTGTGACGTCACTTCTGGCGCAACTCGACCGCAAGCGGCATCCGAATTCTGATTCACCCTGTCCAAATTCACCACAGTTTATGCGGTCCACGGAGGCAACATGAGGTACAGGACCCCAGCCTGTGGAACTGTCTTTTATCAAATTTTGGAACCACGTGCGGTCGAGTCTAGACGGAAGAGACTGCCATGCGGCTGAAAATGCGGCCTTCTGACACAGCCTGTGAATTTGGACACAACCATAGTTATCACCGTCTGGTCGTGAAGGCCCTCTAGTGGAGAGTTGACCTCTCTTCAAAATGATGCCGAAGCCTTCTTCACAGGTGCTGACTTGCAGACTGCAAGGTCACTCATTGCTTTTCCTCTCATTGTGGTGCAATATTCTGACTACTCTGTTCAAACAAGCCATTTTATGTAAGTACGTTGGTGTTGATTAGCTAAGTGATTTACATTACGACTTTAGCTTGAGGTACGTCACACTGGACACACACCGGTCTCATTTGCATATGAAGTGCTCTACTAAATATCCTTGCTTCCTTTTGCAGTGACAAACAATCTTCCACTCTGAACATCATCGTCATGTCCTTCTAGAACATTGAGTACATGAGAGTGGGCATTGTGTCATTCTGCTGTAACTCAAAGCAGCTTCTCAGGCATTTCATAATCAGGAACACACTCTACTGTTGGATCGGGCTTATGGCCCTTAATATTCAACCTCACTTTGGAAGAGTTTTGCTTTTTCTTTTATAAAGAATAAAAATGGCATATAGAATTACAGTATATCAATTTTACGTATACAAACAGGGAATCATGCAGTAATTTAAAGGAGGAATAATCTATGATTTCAAAGCTTTGTCTTATTTTGTAAAATGACACTACATTTCCTTGATAGGAGTGGTGTGATTTTTTATGTATAGTTTTAAATGCAATTTAAATTGAAATAAATGATTTTTTTCTGTTTAAATCTGTTGACTCATCCTTTGTGCTTTTTTGTTTTCCTCGGATAACAGTTTCAAGATAGATCACTACAATAACATATATCTCTAGCTATATATGTTGTAGTGATCAATGTTTCTCCCACATCTTTATAAAACAGACAATATTGGTAATTTTGGTGAAACTTCAAACATTCACGTGTGGAGAGCAGTAACAGGTTTCATTCAAAGTGGCTAATGTTGCCTGTTTTTGTGCACTGCGAACTTTTTAAACACGCAGCGTCAGCGGCTAAGTGGAGATGTCGACAATTACCTAATACAAAGAACTCGGATGTTAACACAAATGCTTGAATTCCACTTGTTGGTTGACACAATCCCCTCCTAAGGAAGTAGTTTAAACTTTGAAAAACATTTGAATTTGAAGCATTTCCATCCCCACTGCTGCTTTGAATGAACCACATTAAGTTCCTAATTCAAGAGGAAGCATGAATACATAACCCTGCCTTTTGAACAATTCCTGAGAACACTAGCTCAGCAAATAAACATAACGCATGGCCCGGCTCCCAATAACATCGGCGATATCAGATGTCACTAGAATAATCCCGAACTTGCTGCATATGCCTGCAGAATAATAAACAGCAATGTTATGTTGGGATGGAATTTTCATCACATGCGATAACAAACTATGAATGGAGTGTTCATATATGGACAAGAGGTGGCAGCATTTCGTTGCTTGATCGAAAGTATTTCCCAACAGCACCGTACGTTTAGCCAGCTACATAATCTTTTGCGAATTGTATATGGACAGTAAGTACAGTACTTCAACTTTAATATAAATATTGTGCTGCGCGTGTAAGACTGGTTGCCCCCTCTCGGGTGGATGCGCACGCTCTTGCCCCCACCCTCAGCACGTCCCTGGTTTGGAACCTTTTTTTTTTTTAAAACACCTTAGTTTGAAACCCTAATTTGAACCTAACCTAAGTTTGAAACTCTACTATGGCAAATTTACCCAAGTTAAAAATCCTACTTTACGA
Organism: Hippocampus mohnikei; assembly: GCA_026261675.1. Classification (NCBI taxonomy): domain Eukaryota; kingdom Metazoa; phylum Chordata; class Actinopteri; order Syngnathiformes; family Syngnathidae; genus Hippocampus; species Hippocampus mohnikei. The sequence goes on from JAKGUB010000521.1 coordinate 8,776,922, forward strand.
CCTTAACCCTAGTTTTATACCATACTTTGGAACCCTACCCCGAGTTTTAAAACCCTACTTTGTAATCCTAACCCAAGTTTGAAATCCTACTTGAAAACCCGAACCCTAGTTTAAAACAGTACTTTGAAACATTAACCCTAGATTTTAAAACCAAACTTGGAAATCTTAACCCAAATTTAAAACCCTGCTTCGAACCCCTAGCCTTATATTTTTAAAGCCACCGTTAATGTGACCAATGACCAGTACAACACAGTTGAATAAAAAAATGAGGTATTTTTCACAAGAGAGTCAGAGAAGATAATTATGAACAGTTGCAAATAGCAGTCAATGTGTGTCGAATTTTTATACATCAAATCAAACTTAACTTCTCCAGCACTTACATGACCATGTAACTCAAAAGTGCTTCACATTGTTAAACTACCAGCGCAGAAGGCTCCATCTGAGAAAACAAATCAATGACTTGCTAAAATATGATAAACAATAACAAAAAAAAGCATGAAACATTATGAACACAAAAGACCTATTACTCCATCCTTTTTCTAATCCATTCATCCCCATGAGGGTCGCGGGCGTGCTGGAGCTTATCCCAGGTGTCTTCGGGCAGTAGGCCTGAACCAACCTGGACCGGTTGCGAGCCAATCGCAGGGCACACAGAGATGGACAATGATCCACACTCACACCTAGGGACAATTTTGAATGTTCCATTAACCTGCCATGCATGTTTTTGGAATGTGGGAGAAAACCAGTGTACTGTACCGGAGAAACCCTACGCAGGCACGGGGAGAACATGCAAACTCCACACAGGGAGGCCAGAGCCGGAATCAAACCGTGGACCTCTGCACTGTGAGGTCGATGCACTAACCACTGGACCCACAAACAAATACATACAATTTAAATATAAACCACCCCCATAAAATAAACACTAATCAACGATTGAAACAGCTAAAAATAAGTAGAAGCAAGTAAATAAATATTAATAGCGCTTTACAACAGGATACCCCGCGAGAAACGGGGGCTTACTTGACTGCATCTGTGCGGTTTTACCGGCGAGAGTCGTGGGAATTAACGGGTTAACGCATGCGTGGCCACTGATTGGTCAGAAGCCTCCGCGCGCGCACACGTTCGGCGAGCTTGCGCACGGCACGAGTCACTAGTCACTTGTTGGTCAGGGGCAGAGAGGCAGGAAAGAGGCACACTGGGTTCGCTCTACACATTAGCGCACGGTGCCCTTTTGGGGGTGCGGGCGAGGGGTTGGCGAGACTTGTGCTTCGTTCTGAGTTCTGCGAAGTTGTTTGAATGTCAACGACAAGGCTTAGTGTCTCACGTGAGTGTTAAAAAAGTTACGAGAAGTGGCACTTTTGATTCATGGACTCAGCGCGGACTTTCGATGAAACTGTCAGGAGGCTGGTTCGAGCTTGACGTGATTCAGTCAGGTTTGTCATCGACATTTTTAAAAATAATTACTTATAACTTTCTATCGGGTTAACTCTGGGGTAATGGTCGCAGTTTAACTGAAATCGGGACTGCATGAGTGAAAACCTCACATGACTGCGAAGATGTAACTGTAGTATCACTGGAAATTCATTGCGGAAAATATTTAATCACGTTTATATACGAGAAGACTAACACTGATAGATTCCTGCACTTCATTCAGGAGGTAAAAAGTCTGAAAATATGCTGTAAGATTGAAGATGATGATTCATTTGGTGAATGCAGTATTTTATGACAATTTTCTACAGGAAAAATGGGACTAATTCTCCCCAAAACATACATCACAGTAAATCAGTGTTTCCCTGCCTTTACTGAGCTGAAAAGCACATTATGTATTTTATGGCCTCCCCATAAAAGTCACAAAAGGGCATATCACTTCTGTCATCTCATGGAAAAGTATACATCATGATACATCACTGGTATGGATAGATTATCACCACTACATGATTTGTAGTGAATAAAAAAGAATTTTCGGGCCATTAAATTCTACTGGAGAACTTCCCACGGCACAGTCGGTGATCTCTCGTAACACTCTAATGTGCCACAGAAGTTGGGAATCATGAGTAGAGCATCTTTTTGCACTCCTAGTAATATTTTCCATTTACAATGTCACATTGTGTCCATGTGTGTTTCAGTTTGAGAGAGCATGAAGTTGTGTTTGGATGCTATGGCGGCACTGAAGATTGTGCTGTTCTTCTTGGAGGCTGTCTTACTGGTCCACTGCGCGCGAGGTGAGATGAACGTGAATTGTCTTTTGTTTATTGTGGGACTGGAACTTTTGTGTTCATGGCTCATTATAACTCAAGCGCAGGGGGAAAAGTCTCAGTTAATGTTTTCACACAGAGTAGTAAGAGACGGAAAAGTAAGTTAAAAAAAACTAAAAGGAGCCCAAAATCAACACGGGCTGGGGAATGAGAGAAGGGCAAACTTGCTTCTACTCAAATGTGTGCGTGTGTGTGCGCACATTCTCCAGAGCTAAACCAAACAAACATCATCCGTCAGCTTCCCAGAGTGAAAGAACACAAGTCTGTGTAGAGAACGCAGCTCTCCTGCGGCTGGCTGGCCGAGAAACTGACCACAATTCACAGTTTCCCGTGCCAGGGTCAGTACATTGCTTTTCAGAGAACACGCTGCGCGCTTGTCAACGGATCCCCCAATAACATGCGGATGCCATTTCTGTGATTTCACCCAGCATCACTGGCCCGCTCAAGCATGTCTGATGCAACTCGAGGGCCACCAGAAAAGGCCGATGCAAAAAAAAAAAGATGCAGGGATGAGTGAGATTTGAGAGCCAGACATATCAAATCCATTTGAGGACAACCAGACGCTAGCAAAACAAACTCCAGAGGGGCGTCTGATAGGTACAATAACTGCATGTGGCAGATATGCAGGAAAGGGAGTCGCTTTGGTTTAGAAGGTTAGAGGTGGGCGGACTAGATCTGACAATGCCTCATTCACTGTGAGGCAGCCATGCCTTCACGGCACGACTAAACCAAAAGTAAACAACTCGTGAAGGCTAAATACGATTAGAGGCCATTTTGTGTGTTTACAGACGAACAGATGGGAGACGCACAATAAATCCCGGTCCTCATCATTTTTCTGTCAAAGCTCCTCGTGCAGATGTGCCGACTGATAGGGAGTTGGCAGACACTCCTGGATGATCCTGAATGATCATGTGGAAGCAAAGTAAATACAAGTTCCTGCGGCTCTGACACACTGAGCTGCGTGTTACAGTCCAACTACAACAGCTCCGCTCTGACAGCATGTGAAATACAGGCTGCGGCTCCGACTCAAACCCGCTTTTGCAGCGAGGCGAAGCCCAGAGAGACTGTAAAACGGCCCCTGTAAAATTTAACAATGCATGATGACATTTGTGACAAATGTAAATTAAATTATGAAGGCCGGGGATCCTCTCAACCCCCGCCCTTTCACCCTCCACCTCTTTTGACTTTTGCACGGAAACAGCCAAACCGCGTCGGACGTGTCGCTTTCCCGCTGTTAGCTCAACAATGCAGCCAAGGAGGAGGCAGTAAGTTTGAGCGAAAACATTTTAAGCCTGTTGCTGTCAGTCATCAGGTGACATCTGATCCCCGCACACCCCCTGTCCTTGTGGCATACAAACATATGGAACCCACCCCACTCCCTCTCCCCAATCCCCTCCCTCTCCATCGGAAAGACTTTGCGCCTGGCCAAGCGAGAATTGGCCCCCCTCGCACTTCCTCCTCTCTGGTGCCCCAACCACCCCCAGCAGTCAGAGGAGGTGCCCAGTGATATGTCCCAGCACAGTCTCTAATGTGGTGACAGGATCGGAGACCACTGGAACTTTTTGGGCCCGTTTTCCACTGCCTGCTTGGTTTTAACGCAGCTCTACTTGCTATGGATGCTGTTTGCGCTTTTGCATCAACAAAAGCTGGTCCGCCGAAATTCCAGCTCAAACGATGTTGTACAAGGATGACGTAAATTATGGATGGGCATTGTATTGACTTGGTTGATGGTGATTTGATGAAATTGATTTGATGAATGGCGTCTTGAAGACGTCGAGGCAAACGGGAGTCTGTTGCTCGGCCGCTAATTCCGTCTCAACGAATTTACCGCTGAGAGCAGTCTTTCTTAGTCGGCACATTTTACATTCGAAAAATCACCCGGCGCACCACCAAACCCATCACATGTCACAAAAATTATAGCAGGCCTGTATATATGCAATATTCACTATATTCACTGAAAATGATGATGATGATGATGATGATGACGAGGGCTGTTTCAATTCCAACTCCATTTGAACCTGGAAAACTATTGTTTTGGCGACACCTGTTTTGCAAAAAGTGCTAAAACCATGAACAGTTGGACACATGAAAAGTTTACAAAAGGTCAAGTAAATAAAGCTTAGAGTGAATTTTAGATTCATCCTGTCATTTCATCTGAAAGCTCAATACCCCTATTATTTTGGGAAGTAGTGCATACAGTATATTTTACGAATGATTGGTAGATGGGGGATACGCCGCACCTTAATTGTTCCTTCTGCTGTCTTCTAGAAGCTTATTTAATCGCTGAACAAAGACTCATTTTTCAACCAATGGAGTTCAATTGGATCATTTCTCATGCCATGCAACTGACGATCTCTCAGTGTAAATTCATGTGCCGCTGCACGTGGGTGGGCAATCGCCGGTCGATCGAATACCATCAGCAATGTTGTTAGCATGATTTAGTTCTTAGTACGTCATAGAAACAGGAGTCCAGAACATTCTGAGTGATCTTTTTCTAAGCCGTTGAAAATAACAATTGAAGTATTGCGTCTCCACTTTGCTCCAGCAGTCCATTTTCTTTTGTCCCTCAACCTCCTCTCCCAAAAATGTTTATCTCTCATTGTCCGCGATGCTATTTTGAATTGGGACAACGGGCAGCTCTGAAGCCAAGCGAGCTGGAAAAAGTGGCCGCCGTGTTCTGTACAAATGAGAATAAAAGGAAAACCAGGTGTCTCCTCTGGCAAACAACACAACGCATCGTTTCCTTGCATTTCAGCGATCAACAAACAATTGCTGCATCACAGCCGAGTGCGCGCACACACACACACACGCACGCTCACGTTTGTTCTACCTTCTTAGCCATCTGGACAAACTTAGCGCACACTCTGCAACCCTGATGGAAAAATATACATTTTACAGCACCGTTACATCACGCTCTCATAACAAGGAGGTATTGTGATGCACGGTGTGCCAGTGGCTGTTAAAATCACGAGGCCATTTGGCAGCATCCGCAGAGTTTTCCATTTCCTTTTGCGCATAATGAAGTAAGATTCAAAAGTAACCCAATGCCCCAAAGTCCTTGTCATTTCGGAATATCTCCTGACCAGCAAGGGCCAAGGTAGAGACTCTCCGGAGGGGTTGGGGGACCGAAAGAATACCTTGCCTTGGGTATTATTTTTAAATGTTCCATTTCAGGATTCAGGAAACATCGTTCATTTTTTTGGTTGAGCTCCATCTGTAGGACTGAGAGATCATCGCACAAAGCAGACAGTCAGTCCTGCCTGCGAGTCACTGCATTTCCTCCCCTTTATTACCGCCGTAAAGCTGGAGGAAGTAAGTTAACTTAATGTGCTGTTGTTCAAACAAGGCATGGACTGACCTTTACTCCCCCCCCCCTTCAATCTTTCTCGGATCATCTTAGCTCCTATTTACTGAGCCGAGGCCCATTTGCGACAAACAATGGGTGGATTATGATGTGGCCGTCCCCCCAGGTTGGAACGGGGCAGATTAATTTTAAGCACTCGTAGTAGACCGCGCCGATTGCTCAGAGCTCCGAGGCGCCGCGGTTGAGGTGTGCGTGAGAACTCAGCATTGGACGTCTGCTGTTTTTTTTTTTTTTTTGTCTTATTAAGCAAATTACCCTTTGAAAAAGAGACGACCGGGGCGATTTTTCAAGCCCACCCGACATCACCCGCAGGTGGGAATAATACATGTGTTTTCCCTCCGCTTCACCACGAAAACAATCCGCGTCTATCAGTGCACCCTACCGACCCCGGCAGTTGGCAGGGGGAGGAATGTGTCAGACTTCACCCCTCACGGGGGTGAAAGAAAGGAAAGGGCTATAGCTGTGATAAGTAGTCGTAATGGAGGTCACTTGGTGTTTACTTAAGAGGGGTCATATAATCCCTGTTAGCAACACTCCCTCATCGACTGATTTAAATGACCACTCCAATTAGCATTCATGTGGAGTTTCAACAAGGCATTGTCCACTCTCCATGTTTATCTCTGTCAGCTGTATGCTAATGCTTCCAAATTTGTATTTTGGGGCGTCCAGAGGCTGCATCCACAGCTCATTAGTTTGTTTGGGTTTTGGGATGCTTTCGGACCACACACGCTCCTCCCGTCGTGAATCTGAAAACCTCCAGTTAACCCCACGCAATCACATGTCAGACAATCACAATTCAGACGCTAACCGTGTTTACGCGCTTCCCCGCTTCGACTTCCATGAGCTACCAGATGTAGCGTGTGCACCAAGTGTGTTCTTTGGCAGCCGCTTGGGCGGACTTGACTGTGCGTCAGGCCAACGGGAGAGCGGTCCGAGTGGCTGCAGGCGAACCTGGATGTGGGAGCAGGGGTCGACCCGTACATGGGTCTTGACAATAACTCTGCAGCTCCACAGCGGGAAATGTTTGTCTTGCTCAACCCCTCTTGCTGTGCCTCCTCCACTGGCCCAAAACCCCATTTGTTTTTTTTTTTCTTTCTCTTGCTGTGGCAGGGCCTTCTCTTGCCCCCCACTTCTCCTTCTCCAAGTTTTGAGGGTTTCAACTTTGTTGGATTGGAAACCCATTGAACGACAAAAGCAGTCGTTGAGTTGAGCCGTTTCACAGTTTCAATTTACTCTGGTTTAGTTTTGTTGGAGCGTTTTAAGAAATCTGTCAAATCTGTAAATGATTAAATCAACAAAGAAAGAATTATTCATTATCTCATCTCAAGGCTCGAAATAAGTGGATATGCTTTGCAGCTCGCAAGTCCAAATTTGGATTTTATGCCTCATTTAAATGAACCAAAAAAAATCGCACACTGTAACAGGACTGGAACCAGAAATGACTTTGTCTACGTTATAACGTATGTCAGCTCGGAGGTGCGGCCTATCAGGTTTATTCATTAATATAATATATAGAATTTTTATTATGCCAGTAATATCATTTGTTATTTGTATTTTTCAATAAAACTTTTGCATCAGGTCCCTTTGATTAAACTGCAAAAAAATAAATAAACAAATTGCCCTGAAAATTTGAAAGTTGCTCCACAAATAAAGTCATTGATTAGCAAAAGTGTTCCACAAAGAAAAAAGTTATTTTGAGCCCTGCATCTCAATCACAATGATGTTGAAGTATTAGGAATAAGTCAAATGTATTTTATAATTTTCCTTATTTAATATGCGCTGGTATTTTGACTTACCCCTTACCCCATTTTGAGGTTTTCTTTCTTTCTTTTTTTTTTTTTTTGGTTTTTGCTTTGTGTTGCAAGCCCAAATTGGACTTGTAACCGAGCTTCAGGTACGTCGTCACCCGAGTTAAGTGAAAAATATGGGGCAATTAAAGTAGTGTACTGTGATGCCCTTGCATGTGGCAAGGAAAGCCACAGTCGTCTGCGCTTTCAGCTGTTTATTGAATGGGACAAACATGCTCACGCGCAGACTAACCGGCCAACCTGACTCCAGCTCTGGATGTCACTTGCTAGGCCATGTCCTTTGAAGGCACACAAACAAAAATAAAAAGGAGCACATGAACACACAGGTAGGGCCTGTAGTATATCCTGCACAATGATGATATAAAACCAGCTTATTCCTTTACACTCTTTTATGAAGTCTTGATATGTGAATAAATGGAGTTACGAACTTGTTTGCAGAACAAATTCAACTTATAAGTAAAGGTACCACCATAAATATATGAAGTAGAATAACTTAAAGTTTGCTATAACACATGGTTAGCTCTCGTGAACACATTTAGGGAATGTGCAAGACATCAAACCTTTTTTGGGGGGGGTTGGGGGTGGGCGGAGAAATACATTCAACAGATTTCTCTCAAGGTTGCTTTTTCATGCATGGTTTATTTAATGACTTCAGCTGCACAATATGTTTGGTTCGGGCTTTCTTTACCACAGTAGCCTTCAGACACTTGTAAAGGTGTTTTTGCCATGCCGCAGAACCCGCAGGTCCCCCAAAACGATCTGTTTCACCCATCAAGAAGAGGATCTGCTATTTCAAAATTTGCTTTACAGATGCAACCGTGTGTTTGACTTGGCTTTTTCTCACAATGTTTGGCCAGCACCACCCCCTGCACCCCCCATAAAAAAGCAAAACCAAACCATGACAACCTTTTGTTTTCTTGAGAAAAGATGCCCATGTTGAATGATGGCAGCCTTCAGGACGTCGCCTTGGCTCCGCAGGTTCTGTCCTGCGGTCATTGTGCTGCTATTCAGCGCGGTTGATTTGAAGTGCCGAAGCATCGGTTGCCAACTCCTGTGGTTGTTTGTTTGCTGGACTTGGCGTTGCCAGCTGTGCCGCTTTATCGTCTCATGATCAATCACAACGCCAAATCAAGTCAGGAAACCTTGATGTGCATCAGGCTAAGAAAATATCCTAAAAGTGCTTCTCGCCGGGTGCAGTTTGCCTCCTCGCTTTGAGGCTTTCATCATTTGTAGCCCGAGCAACTATTTCACACATTTGTCCTCTCTGTCTTTAACACGCACACACACACCCCTGTTGTGCAGTTAACGGTCGATTGAAAGTTATGGCCGTGAAGTCAGCGATGGCATGGCTTGGCCTGAAGAGAGCCGAGGCGGGCTAACGTTTGGGATAAGAACGTTTGAATGAGGCCTCGACAGACTTCCACACAGCCTCCTCCCAGTTTGCTTCCTCCTCTGCAAACTCCTTTCGGTTCACCTCTGATGGGCTTCAATGAAACCCCACATAGCTTTTTTGGCTTTTTTTTTTCCCCCAATCCCATTTTCTTCTTCATTAGCGATTCTTTTGAGTGACCTTGGAAAGTCTTGACTGCATTGTTCCCCTTTGATTGAGTTTCTATGCGGTTCGGGCCAATGCTTGTCACACTTCATCAAAACAGGAGTTTTTCACTGCTGAAGCGTAAGCTGTCACGCTGACTCCCATTTCCCCCCCAAAATACTCCGGCAGAGGCGAGGACGGGACCGATTCATCTGCGATGAATGGAAAATGTGTCCTTGCTCTCACTTGGAACGGCGCGGAATAGGATGACAAGGAATAATCATTTCAGGAGCAAAGAGCATAATCTTTTATCCTTCACAGTGAGGCAGCTGCACAATCCCAGACTGCACCATGCGGTGATCTAGATTGCATTTCCTCATGTACAAGGATATGACTTTTTGGAGCGGCCCCGGTTTAGATGTACTTGGCGCATGTGGCCTCCATTCTTACTCGATCAACATATTTACATGATTCATGTGTCTGTTTCAAGGCATTTAAACATGGATGATAAGTAGAAGAGATGAGCATTTCACAATGTTTACAGTGGCGCATCTGTTATGATCTTCAACTGCGTGTTTTTCTGCAGGCCAAAAGACCGACCGCTACAATATGAAGAAAAGTCTTTTTCTTTGTTTTTGTTTTTTTTTTCTCTCTTTTTAAACACACAAAAGACCGTTACATCTTAGCTATTCATCTGACCAAGACAATTTGGACAACTTTTCGGGAACAGTTTGAGGAGGGGCCTTTTCTTTTCCATCTTGACCAAGTAAGGTTCACGAGGGCGTGCTTAGAAGAGTTTGGCCTGGAAGCAAAAAGAACCCGAATCTCAAATCCATCAAACGCCTTTAGGATAAACTAAAACGCAAATGCGCCAGGATCATGAATCGACACTTAAGAATAGAAGCTCTGTTAGTTGCAAAAAAAGGGATGAGGATGTTTTCCATATCCATCGAGTCTAACATTAAGTTGATAAATGTGGTAAAAACACCGAGCACATGTTTTTTCAATAATGAACGGAGCTTCTGTGTGCAAAGGCAAAACGGTCATCTTAGACGGTGCCTTGCTGACGTCGTTTCGATACAGTTTAGTGCTCTCCGCTACCTCACAACGTTCCACTGGGTCAGTTCAAGTGAGCAGATGTGACTTCTAAGGTTCAACTCTATTCCTTTTATTCTCAGTTGGGCCACTCCTCTTGTCCATATTGTGACTATCACACCAGAACTGATATACAGTGGACCCTCTTCAATTTGAACTCACCTACAAAATAAGTGTCCTAAGTGGTACCATGGTCAAACGTTGAGGGTGCACTCTACAACAAAATAATAGTCATACCTCGGTTTTCGACCATAATCCGTTCCAGAAGGCTGTTCGAAAACCACTTTGTTCGAAAACCGAAACCTCGCTTTAAAAAACAAAACAAAACTTTATTGAACACGTCTGCTCACAATGGAACGCGAGAGGAGTCAAGTGGCGCATTCAAGTGCGCTCAGTTTGGTCGAGAACCGATTTTCAGTCATAATCCGAGGCATAAAAAAACTCAATCTTTGGTCGAAAACCGATTTGGTCGAGAACAGAGACGTTCGAAAACCGAGGTTTGACTGTAGTTTCTTCTTCGGTTTGTCACTCTGGCCGACCAACCAAAGAAGATTGTCCTTCCCGCTTAACCTGCGCGGGATCACGAGTGAGCCGACTGATTAAGAATCCACTCGCAAACATCCGTATTGCGAACGGTTGACGAATAAAGAGGCAGACAGCTACAGATTAAAAAGTGGGCAGTGAACTTTGATTTCTCCGAGCGGTAAGTGAAACCGGGTAAGAAATTGTCACAGTGAAAGTTTGAGCGGCACATGCTCACGACAGGCTCAGCGAGCGCCGCGATGACGGATTAATTCGACGCGATATTCCTGGATTGTGGGGAGGCCCCATTGCTGTCAATGGGAGCTTTGCCGGTGCGCCAGCAACTTGCCTCTCGTCTGAATCTCACAATACCACTGGCGCGTTCTCCTGGAAAGTTCTGGTGCTCCCCACTATCCTGGAGTATGGCTGCCCTTCAATTTCTAAACTCGGAGACAACGCTGATAGAAATCTCAAGAGCGTTGCGCTGCCATTCTGTTATCACACGAACGTGGCCATCTCAACACAAACTGTGATGACGGCGTGTCTGGCCACTGTCCGGCATCACATCAAAGCGGCGTGACAGCGACTGAACTACGTGGAACATCTGCAGCTCGTTGCGTCTCCGTACTGTACCCCCGACTGTGACCGGAGTGCTGATGAAAAGTCTGCTTCGCCTTGTGGAATGCAGCAAAAAAGATGGGAGAAGGGAGCGGCAGGATGCACCTCGCTGTTGATGGGCCTCTTAAAATGAGGCGCATGTTGTGGCTTAGAAGAAAGAGGTGGGCAGAAATGTACAGATTTACGCAACCTCATTTTCAGAAGAAAGTTGGCACCAGAGTTTGTCTTATTCTTTGATTTAGTTACTAAGCTCTTTTGGAGTCTGAAACAACAACAGATTTGGAAAACATGTTTCATCTGTTCAAAGAATATGATTCGCATGACATAACATTGTTCCTTTCTGTCTTCAGATGAATGTACGAATAAGAATCACTCGAGAGTCGAATGATGTTGTTTTTAGGGTCCTCTTTCATTTGCATTCCGAGCTGCTTAAAGTTCATATACTGTCAATGGCTGCGGTCAAACGTGCTGCAAAATGACCACGTAATATCCAAGATCTACGTCTTGTTTTTTTTTTTCCTGTATCTTTACATTTTGTCTTGGAAGAACAGGAGAGTGGACCGCACCTTTACAGTTAACGTCTTGCGAGTCTTTGGTGAAATGGGACCCTTTAAGTGAAAGCTTTTGAATTCAAGCTGAAAGGACACACTCATCACAGACTTTTATTTCAAAACCGTTGTGGCGTGTCTAAAGGCCGGCGATTAAAACCGTACCTTATTTTTCTCTGTAATAACCCGAGGTTCAAACAGCTGCATCAGCACACTTAGTCTTTAAGTCTCTTCACCTTGTATGTTAATAAGCATCCACACAATGTCCCACTCCGAGTTGTCCGTCCATCATCTAATTGAGAGATGGACGGTCATAAACAGGTGCTTGTCTGTACCCTCCACTGGGCTACAGAAAGAAAGCCGTCTGTTGGAGAGGGTCATGTGGCTGCGCCCAGGCCCAGGATCTGGGTGTGAGATTGTTGAGATTCCTGGTTACCGCCTAATCCTCTTTCACCGACCCATGCGGCCCGCGTCTCCCTATGAGCGGTGTTAAAGGAGACCACTTTGCCATCTTAGCTCCTGTGCCTCCATGGAACCACCCCTCTTTGGCTTCAAGTTCATTTATCCCCCGGCCCCCAACCTCACCGCCGGGACCACTCGTCCTGTCCTTCAGTCTGTTTGTCACCCTATCTGGCCTTTCTCTCCATTCCCAGACGCCCCGCACCCTGGCCCTCCCCGTGCCTCTTCCCAGATAAGTGGCCCAAAGCACACACTCAGTCCTGGTGTGCACACCAGTCCTCAGCCTAATGGAGTGAGATAAAGCCTGCAGAGTGCTACTCACTGTGGCCCCTTTGTGACAGAGCATGTCTGGCCAAAGGCATGCCTACATTTCAAAGGGATGTCCTATGTACATTCATGGGCTCCTGTTTCAAATTTAAGACTTAACATTTAAGATCAACAATATTTTTTTTTCTGTTAATGCCGAATATAGGAATCTTGACAGCAAATTGTGTCCTTTGGACGATTTGTCTGTGCGCTGCTATTTCCATTTGTTTGTCACTGATGAGACAAGACAGGCGAGGCCCTTTTAGCATGTGATCAGATCATATTAGATCAGGGGTGGGCAAACTTTTTGGCTCGGGGGCCACATTGATTTCTAAATTTGACAGGTGGGCCGTGTCAGGACAAGATACGGTACATATAAAAAAAATGTATATGTTGACAGTCCATACCAAACATCAACAGAACAAGTAGTCCCATACCTTTTTTTTTAAATGAGAACAGTGAAACAACTATGGTATATGTCCTGTATGAAGGTTCAAGTATGTGAGCAACATACATCTGACAACACAAACAACAAAGTGCAACAATATATTGGACAAAAACTGCAGCAAGCAGTACAGGTATATGACAAAATATAACAAAGTTAGGACTATTTGCTACAAAATGAGCGTAAGAGACCTGGTGGCTTTTCTTTCGACTCACTCATTGTCTCTGACTTGACCTCCCCTCGATCACCACACATGACAGCGTTGCTCAGCTGATGTCGCGTAGCGAACTTTTGAAGCCAGACACGGGACGCTTCGAAGTCTTCTATGCTCATAGTTAGTGCTCTGGGACTGGCTTCCTCTCTTTTTAGCGGTCCAGTTTGCGGAAAGTTTTTAGCACGATAGCAGTCAAACCATTCCAGGAAACGTTTATTTACTCGACTGTCCGTCGAGCATAAGCAATTCACTCTGGGCATGGAAATAGCCAGAATCGGACTGAGCACAAATGACTTTCTTGTTTTTCAAAGTCTTGTAGATTTCAGTCTTTCAGACTCCAAGCGTCTCCTGAATGTTTCGTACTTTGTAACCCGCTTCGTTTAATCAGATACACTTCACTTTCTCTTCCGTGGCCATTACTGTACCTTTTCGTTGATCATGCCATGATCGACAGGACGTGAAAATGTTCGCAATTGCAGTACAACTCACTGCAACAAAGAGTCACTTGCATGTCGCTGTTTTGGATCCAATGATAGAAAATAGCGACGCGGACACACTTATTCCGTCGTATCGAGCGGGAGTTGCTTGAGTTGGCGCTACTGCTGGCTTCCGTATCGTCTCCCCCTCCCTCCCTGTGCTCTGCAACTTCAAGTAACTGCGCCACCTGGCGTTGAAATGCCTGTCATTACAAGTCCAAATGAAATGAATGCAATCATTTATATCGAACCTTAATTGTGTAGCAACCTTCGGCGGGCCGGATTAAAAAGCCCAACGGGCCGGATCCGGCCCGCGGGCCGTAGTTTGCCCACCTCTGTATTAGATCAATTTTAAATCCACATGCTCTGCTCCTGGTCACTGTGATATTTTCAAGTGCATATTTTTATTTGAGTTTTTTTTTTTCTTAGCTAAGACAGCTTTTGATTGGCATGAAATACAAAAAGTATGTGTCATGTTGTCATCGTCACGCTCCTCCCATTTGGATCCGTTGCAGTTCGTTAGCAATTGTGTGACACGTTCATTTTTGGGGACGTGAGGAAAAAAGCCAACGCGATAACATAAAACGAGAGTAAAAAGAATTGGATCTATATTGAGTTCTTTAGTTCATTTCAGTTTGAAAACAAAACGGGCACTTTTCGAAAGATGTGCTTTAATGTTGTCATATGTCATGGCAGATTAGGAAAAAGTTGGATCTGAACTAATCCGTCTCAACATAAACATCTAACATAGAGGAAAGACCTCCTTTAATTACGGTCTAGGAATTTCCAAAAAGGACTCTGCAGTATACTTCCAAGGCAGCAAAACAACTTATGGAACCTTTAACCTGCATTAAAAGAAGCCTTTCATATCATCAAAAGTGCTGCTCTGAGGTAGCAGCCGCAGCCTCGACTTGTGATCATTTTGAATGGTGGACGATACTTTCAAGAGGCTCCTTTTCCCTAAGAATGCTCTCAATGGTGTTTGGAGTTGCACCTCTGCTTGTTTCCACAGCCAAAACGCTTTAAAAGTGTCATTATGATGTAAACAGAGGTGGTCTTTGTTGAAACACTGCGGGGACCCCAACCCGATAAAGCCGTTTATGTCTCGTTGATTTATTGTGGAGGGTGGATTTGGGCCTTGTCGTAACTTCAGACGACAGTAGTGCTCGCTGCCTTTTGCAAAAAACACATACCTACTCACACACGCATGCTGGGGTCCACCGACCGCGGCAGCCCGGGCCGGCAGAGGGCCGTCAAGTTTAATGAAATATAGCAGCTTAGAGTTCAAAGGCGCCACAGTAGGCCCCGTTATGGGCAGGCCGCGTGATGGAGATGTTTCGAGAAGCTTTATGACGCCATCGTCGTTTCTTCTTTTTCTTTTGATGGAGTCTGCGGGGGCTGCCCCGTTGTTGTGGAGAAAGGTTTGACTGAGAACAAGAGGGCGATGTTCTTCCAGGGAGCATCTCCTTACCTCTTTCTCTGTGTTCGGCCCTCTCCTGCTGCTGCTCAAGTCACCTAATCGCTCGGTGGCGAGCATTCCCACCGCGGATGCTGTTGCTATTCGGCCCGCATCAAGATGGCGCTGAAGAAAGAACCATTGTCTCGGCTGCTCTTTCTCCGCTCTTATCTATTGATTGGAAAGCAAAGTGAGGGGGAATAAACGGGTATTGATTTTCTCTTGGTCTTTGGGTCGGTGAAGAAAAAGCGGCATTCTTCCAGCCTCCCGGCCGTCTCGCTGCTGTCAGAAGAGCTTCCAATGCCCCCTTTCCCCCCACCGCCATCGCCTCCTATCTTTCTCCCACTCACTTTTTTTTTTTTAAATGCTGATTTGTATCTGCACTTGTGAAATGTATAGCCAGCTCCTCACAAAAACTTTCACTCCTTTCACACACTCCCCAGGCTGCAACCTTCTCCTCACCTTTTCGCTTTCCAGTCTCAGACCGTGGATTTGGTTTCTAGCCCGCGTTGCTCTCCCTGAACTTCCTGTTCTCCGTTTCTTTTTGTTGATGTGCATTATACAATTGAGCCCGAGGTTCGAAGAGAAGCAAAATGGAATTAGGGGTCTGCCAGCCTAGGCTCCATTAGCCCGTGCTCCTCTGTGCTGTCTGTCTGCATTTGTACGGTCTGTTGGCCTAACACAGTGCTACTGAGAAGGAGGACTAAGAGGAAGAAGCACTCTCTAGTTAACTGTCTCTGCTTCTTCGCCTTAAACTACCTACGGTGGTACCTTGACTTGAGCTTTTAAGGTTAAAAGCTATTCGTGGTTCCATTTTTTTGTTCACATACAAATAAGCCTCAGATATGCCACTGGTCAAGTGAGGTGGAAAAGAAAAAAAAAAGAGCCAGTCGCCAATGCACTTGAGGTGTTTATTGAAGCGATAAACAGTCCAAAACACAGATGTAAAATTAAAACGCTTGCTGGGAACTACAGTTATGCCAAAACTCAAGTCCAGATCCTCACAAGGGGTCTCACCGCCCATGTTGTTGATGTTGGTTTGCCATTGTTTTTGTGATACTTGGAGAGTCGCATCTTTTGTTTCGAATTTCATATTGTACAACTTCGGAAACGTTCGACATTGGAGGTTCCACCGCACTTCGTATTAGCGGAACCCGTCACGCATACCGTAGCAGCATTCATCATCGTAATGAATCACCGCGGCTTGTGTGTGGATTAAAAAGCGCTTGGATACACAACAAATTCTTGTGCTTGGCTGCAGATTAAGGAGCAAATCTTTTTTTTTTACGAGACAATGTTTACAGATGTTGTTTGAGTAACCACGTCTTGGATGGAGCAAGCAGTTTTGCAAGTATTATATCAGTTGTTGAAGCTCCAGGTGTTAGTTATTAAAGTGGTTGTCAACGGCCAAGCCTGCCCTTTATTGACATGTTTGCAGTGATTAGAAGAACGATTTGCGTGTGACTTTGGGAGGTGGCATCTGCACGTCATTACATATCCACATGTGTTCATAAATAAGAATCCTCTATAATGTTGACTCACCCCCCTCTTTTATTTGCATTTCCAAACAGGCTTCCTATGACATGTTCCCTCACTTCCAATCTCTGCATGTCATGAGCCCTTCGTGACTCTATTTTTAGTCTGTCACAAGAATGCAACTTATTGAATGTGGCCCTTTCTCTTAAAATAATCCATCAGCAAACTGAGCAAAGACAAACAGAGCTAATTCTGTGAATCGCGAGGCCTCTTCCTCCTCCTCCTCCTACTTCTCTTCTTCCTACACTATGAAAGATTCCATTCACACATGGAGCACGGCTATAATAGTGCGCTCCATACCAGCGCCGCCAGACGGGGAAGCCCATATGGTTGCGTGTATCGTTTTCGGTACAGAGAGTGGCGAGTAATTCTAACAATTTGAGTGAGCAGCCACTTTTGACATGAAGCTGGCGCGTTGTCAATCATGCGTAGTTTGACCTATGCTCAGGAGGCAGCCTGGTGACACAGGAAGGAGAGTGCGGCTGCGGTTAATTTTTTTCAGCAGAATGGCACGATTAAATGTTGCATCGGGGCGTCTTTCAATCATGCAGATAAAGAAGTTATTCCATTCTGCACAGAGAGCCTCTGTGGTCTCTGCGGCGCTTTCAACTTCAGGGTTAAGAGAACCTGTCCTTGAGAGGGAGGAGGCGGAGGAGAGACCCTGCTGAAGAAAGGATAGCGGTCATGCAGACAAGCGCAAATTCTTATTACGTGATGCAGACCACGTCCTTGATTTCGGCACCTCTCTTTGCCTTGTTTTTCAGAAGAGAGTTCAAAAGATTTTTTTTTTTTTTTTTTTAGAGCACAGATTGAGGGAGGAAATAATTTGTTGCACATTCCAAACACTTGGAGCAGCAGCCAAAACCTTCTCGTGCGTTAGGCTCATTTATAAACGTCTGGAGCCAGAGGGGTCCCAAATAACATTCCATATCATTTACCATATCTTCGCCACAGTAAGGATGACAGTGATGAAATACAGTAAATGAAAGTGGAAACACATGTTTAAGGAATATTACAGTGTGCTACAGTAGTCACAATGTATCATTGAGGATGAGATGCCAGATTTGTGTTGGATGATTGCAGTGTGGCATTGCTGTAGCATTGGTTAAAGTCACTGATTTTGATAGATAAAATAAGTAAACCTTTATTTGTCTCCCAATGGAGACATTCCCAATTTCCAGCAGCAAAATTATGAAAGGGAGAAAGTAGAAGAGAAAAAGTATATCAATAAATATAAATTAAAAAATATAAAAATAGGGGGCGGTTTCAAAGCAAGACTGCAAAAAGTCCAAGAAAAAGAAAATGTTTAATGTTGACCTCCAGAGATTTGATGAAGTCTCGCGTGATGTCACACAAGACGATTTGTGGAACTGTTCGAGGGATGCTTGACTAATTTTGCTATTTTAAGCAAAAGTCCAGATTGAATTTGATCACTTCATTATTTTGCGTGTAAAGTTAACAGCGCTTCAAAAACACACTTTGCCACTTGCTGTCAACTGAAAATGGCATCAAATGTACTCAGGGGTCAGGTAACCACCAATTAGGGCTCTGCGAGCGAACGTCACATGAGCCTTGATTGCTTGTTGTTTTCCAACTTTTGGAAACGAATGTGCTTTGATTAGACTTGGCGCAATGATCAGTCACTGTGCGCTGGTGCATTAATCACCAGGTTATTTTGCTCTTTCACGCCCTGTCATTAATCTGCAAGGAACACCGACTCGAATGGACTCCCGGATTGAGAAAACTGAGCCCCATTTGCTGAGATTTGGAAAGAATTGTATAGTTTGTTTTTTTTTATATGGACTTCTGACTCATTCATTTAGGATCAACTCATAAACTGCCTAAGTTCAGGCCACCGACACTGTGACCCAATTGTGGTCTTAAAGAAGACAGCAGCGCATCTGTTCTGTTGTGGTAAAAGAAGGGTGAGATATGGGCCAGCTGACGACAGCCCAAAAAAACTGTGGTTGCGTTCTCTTCACAGACGTAAACAAATGACATTTCCAATTTCCTGTATACCGGCGCGATAGAATGCGTGGCTGCAAATGAACATGCTTTTCAGTTTAGTGTCTATACAGTACAGTATGTGACTCACCGCTGGGGATAAGAAAAAAAAATCCACCTTTTTGCACAACCCAGCTCACCCAGATATTGTACACGAAGCTCCTATCCATCTGTCGGCAATGTGACGGATGAAACAACCAGATGGAGTTACCTGGCTCACCTCCCCCCTTTTTTGTAGCCCCATCAATAAAGTTCTTGTTTACCATTATGTGTGAAATGCACCAGAGGAATGTGACTGTGTGTTTGTCTGAGCGTGTGTGTGTGTGTGTGTGTGTGTGTGTGTGTGTGTGTGTGTGTGTGTGTGTGTGTGTGTGTGTGTGTGTGTGTGTGTGTGTGTGTGTGTGTGTGTGTGTGTGTGTGTGTGCATTGGTAGAAGCCATGTGTACTTACCCTCGCCATTGTTTTTACTGCAACTAGAGCGGGCCATTTGTTCAGAGGCCCAGACTTGCGATAGGGTTTGGTTGCATTTGATTGGCTGTCTGGTCCGCTCAGTGTTTCAGGACTTTGTTTAGCTTTCAGGAGGAGGGGTTGGGGATTGGGGCTCGCTGAGTGCCCGGTGTTGTGCGAGCACTGGTGCGAGCCTCCTAACACTATCACAGGGTGTTTCAGACCGCTTCACTACACCAGATCAGAGGGAGCAGACCCTAGCCAATTAAGAGCCGCTGCTGTCCGCAGAAGTGCGACCCGCCCCGCGCGCCCCACCGTTGCCCCCCTCCCAACAGCTTTGATCTCTTGCACGCTACACAAAAAGTTGAGCCAGAACACTTTGCCCTCTCTGTGCTGGCTGCGGACGACAGGCCCTGTCCAATTATTACAATCTGGTTTCAGCATTTCTGGGTAATCAGACAAGAAAATGACAAATTACCTCGTTCTCTTTCCATCTGCCCCTGCCCAATGTGTTATTTTTTTTTTCATTTGCTCAACTCGTGGTTCAACAGTGAACTTTTGTACTCAAGCAAATCTGTAAAGCTAAGGGGGTCGGTTAAAAATACATTTCATAAATTGAATGATTTTCCGAAACGAAAACCTTAATTATCCCTAGATGTGTCCTTAATAAATCTGTCAACTGTCTTAAAAAATACGACACATGCAATAAAAGGTGCAATTTGCAAGTAGCATTTTCCATTTCACTAAAGTTGTGGTCATAAGTTTTACAGCCGCAGCAGAATTTGTGAAATGTTGACTTTTTGGGGGGCTATGACAAAAGACCGAGTCATCACCATCCATTCATCCATTTTCCGATCTGCTTATCCTCACAAGGGTCGCGGGGGTGCTGGAACCTATCCCGGCCATCCTCGGGCAGTAGGTGGGGGACAGCCTGAACCGGTTGCTAGCCAATCTCAGGGCACACAATCTCTGACAAACAACCATTCGCGCTCACAGTCACACTCGGGACAATTTAGAGTGTTCCGTTAACCTGCCATGCATGTTTTTGGAATGTGGGAGGAAACAGAAGTACCCGGAGAATTATATTATAATTTGCATATTCTACCCGCAGGCCCGGGGAGAATATGCAAACTCCACACAGGAAGGCCAGAGCCGGAATCGAACCCTGCGCTTCTGCACTGTGAGGCCGGCGTGCTAACCGGTCGGCCACAGTGCCGCTTAGTTTAATCACGTTTTTGAAAAATGAGCAGTTTTTGCCATATGCCGAGTGTTTGTCATGTCTTTCAAGAATGGTACACATCTTACAGAAACCTTGTCTTTTAAAAGTGAAGATAAATGCAACTTTGGTAATATTTTCTGCCAAAATGAAAAGAGCAAATCCCTGTCTTAAACTAATTTTTGATTTGCTGTAGTGGGCCACAAATGCTTTGATAGGCCAGATCTTGCCCTGATGTGGATATTGAGAAACAAACGTTCACCCTCAGATTTACATCAATGGATAATTCAGAGTTTTTAATTATCCTAACAGGGTTGTCTTTGAAATGTGGGAGCAAGCCTTGTGTTGTGTGTACTATGGCATCTCAGTTTGTCATTTTGATGCCTCGGTGCAGCTTGTGGAACTTCAGCCTGGTCAGATCTGAAGTTATGTAAACTACTTGTAATTAAAAGTCACTGCTTTGTTTGAAGGGGACATCGGTGAAAAAAAAGATCCCTCTGCAATGCTTTTAATTTCAGGTCGTATGACGTGTAAAAGTTTATGCTGCATATGTAAGCATGTAAGTTGTTATGCTTATTTGAAGCTACGTTTATTTTGTAGAGCAAGTCTTCAAGCATTACTTTTGGTTTGTGTGCGTGTGTGTCCATCCCCAGGACCTCCACGGGTGTCTGAGAAAGTTGCTCACCGACAGACGGTTCGCCTCGGGAGTGCCATCAAGCTGCCTTGCCCGGTGGAAGGAGACCCTCCGCCACTCATTATGTGGACCAAAGATGGACGCAACATCCACAGCGGCTGGATCCGTTTTCGCATCCTCCGCATGGGCCTGAAGATCAAGGAGGTGGAGGCAGATGACACGGGAACGTACATCTGTAAAGCCACCAACGGTTTTGGCAGCGTCAACGTCAACTACACGCTCATCGTCATCGGTAAGTACGGCACATGAAGTAAACCTGCACATGTCCAGATCGTTTTTTTAAAAAAAATGCTGATTGTACATTTCAACACGCTGTTGGATCACATGTTGAAAGACAACAACCCCCCCTGAGGTGATGGTCGAAAGCAAGTGGATTTACAGAGGTTTAGTGGTGAATCCTTTCCTGGTTGAGTGTGTTACAGCCGCTACCTCTCATTCCCCAAAGTCAACAGCAGCTCGGGATATTGTTTCATACTACTTCATCCTTGATGAATCAAATGGATCTGGAGCGTTTCCTCCTCCGTAGGCTACTCTCTTCGGCAGTAGGAGGGCCACCGAAAGAAACGCAGTCCTTGCAAATGGGCGTCTTGCTTTTGAGACTGTCACACAGCTCATGAATGAGGCAGAAAGGGTGAAATGTGGCCGGTAACAGCCTTTTGTGTGTGTGCGTGTGTGTGTGTGTGCGGGTGTATTTCCTCTTGGGCTGGAGAGGGAGCTTGATGAATGAGCGAAGCTGAGCGTGAAGGCTATGTTTAGTCTAATTACTCTAAGATGCCTAATTAGGGCCAGAGAATGTGCACTGTCGCTCGCCTTCGAAGAAGAACCATAATCAGGGAGACGTGGAAACGTGTCAGGAAAAAAGGTGCTTTTACTGTAATAAAGAGGCTTGTGTGTTGGGAATAGTGGGGACGCATTTTATTTCCAGTCTCCCTCAGGAGTTCAAAGGGGTGTCTGCTGATTGTGCTAAAATGAAAGGTTGTGGTGGAGGCATACAGCCAGCTTTAATGCCAAGGTTCGATGTGCACTTGCGCTACGCCGCATATCATCAAAGTTGCCCGTGTTTCCGTCATCACATCAAGGCCATTCAGTTTTTTTGCAAACACTTTTAAGTGGAGCTCATTCTAAAATATGCTCACACGACACCAGCGGGGTGGCATTTTAAGCCTACTTGAAGTTCCCTCTAGTTGGCCCGCGACAATTTTTGGCTTTTTTGTTGTTGTTGTTCTTCTTTTTTAATGTGATGGCCACCTTTCCAGGGTAAATATAGATGCTTTCTAGTGGTGCGCTAATCTTGAGAGGAAACCCCGGTGGAGTCGATGCACTTTTATAGTGCTTTATCTACACCATATGGTACCTAAAAAAAGAAAAAAAAAAGAAAAAGAGTAGTCATAGATCAAGATGTAGCGTCTATTAGTCATTTGTTTGATGTTTTTTGAATAAATGGATTGCTTGGTATTACTCCTATAGTCATATAGATGGATAGTATGGCAATATATCATGACCTGGATTTCTTTTCACGTTTAGCTGACTCCTATGATATCTCCCACCCACCATTCAGTGCCCGCTGTCTCTGTTCCATTCGCATTCTTTGAAATGGAATTGTTTCTTACGGGTTTCGCTCCATTACACACAGCAGGTTTCATTCATGTCGAGGGAAAAAAAAATATGGGCTTTGAATCAGATAATTGTGAACCGTTTTAATTCATCAGCATGCATTTAGTAACCGTCGTAGAATACAGTTGAACCGAGTCAATTTACAATCAATCACTCTCATGGAAAAAAAAACTGTTTTTTTCATAGTAACTTTCATAACATCTTTTGTGAAATGCATAAAAGGAAGAATAACTACTTTACAATAACACTAAAAACTTAAATGAAACTTTCGAGGACGTCCCTGAAAATATTGTTTGAATTCCAAATTGTACCATTCTAGCAACTTTTCACTTTGTTATCATCACAGGATAAAACAACTAAAAGTCAATGAAATCCTAGCAGCTGCTTGACGACCTAAACAATACATTCAAGCGATCCTGCGTCAAAACCATGAAAGGGTAAATGAAGATACTGTACATGGGCTCGTCATTATGGATGTTTGAGGGGAGATGTGAGCGGTGGAGGGTGGGGCGTGGTGAGGTGGGTCCGTTCCCCATCTGCCACGGACAGCCTGTCCTCCCTAAAGCTATCTGAAGAATCTGGTCAGTCGGTGCAACATGGCGCCTCCTCAATCCCTCCAGCTGGCTGTTTAGGCCTGTTTAGGGTGGTCTCCTGACAACTGGCCCCATCACTTCCAGGCTCCCCCTCCAGGCTCGAGCCATGCCTGCGGCAACCTCCAGGAAGACACATAAACATCGGACCGTCGTGTTTATGTGTGGATTTTATTAGTAATAAACTTGGGAATAATTGCGAGCTGATAGCATTCCTATTGTCTGCTCCGCCCCGGGTGATGATTTCAGGCTAAACGGCGTGTCCTGCGTGTCTCCGATCACCTGAGGAAGCGGAGAGTAATGAACTTTCCCCTTACATTATATTGTCGCCGTCAACATCTGGAGCTCATTGTGGCCCCAAATCATTCGGGCTTTTTCCTGTGATTCAGCTGGCACGGGAGGCCAGGGACCTGTTTCCTGTAGCTGGATTTGTGAATGAAGTGGGAGCGGATGGCGTCAGCCCCCCCAAACACTGTAACAAGAGCATGCAAGGATTTGGGGCGGATTGCATTTTAAGCTTCTTTTTTTCCCTACGTGTACTCATGTTCTTGATTCATGACTCCTGGACTTTCACATATTATCTAGCGCTTAAAGTGTAAACCTATTTGTCGGCTCCATAAATTCAAGTTACAGCTTGTATTCTCTTTGCCGTTTGTTTTCGATTTGCCGTATACAAGCTATTGCTATTAAATTAGACGCATCTTTGCTAAAATAACAATGAACGGGGAGCCATATCATGTCCAACCTCAACCCTGTCTACAGCCTGCATTGTATCAAGACAATAATGGCTTGGTTAGCAACAACCCGTGCATGAAGGGCACCGTTGTTTCCGAAAATTCGCCAAAACGTTGAAAGGAAATGGAATCGTGTCGGGGGGGACGGTCAAAAGAAACCCCGGCAATGAGGGACCACGGTCTGTTTGGATTGGGAGGTTCAGGAACCGGGAGGAATGTCGAGTGCCTAAGTGAGCAACAGAGGGAGATTTCTTCCCGTGCAGAATGTTTTTAAAGGAATGGGTTATTATAGTTGGCCAGTTGAGGGCCCTTCAAATAGCCGTGACATCATGGCTAGGCCTGGTGCTGCCGGGGACAAACAAAGGAGGGTTTGTACCTAGAACCCTCCGGAGCTTTCAGGGTTTTAGGGGGTGGAGGGACGAGGGGGGTTAGAAGTCACATCTGCTCCCTTTACCTGACCCAGTGGAACCTTGCAAGGTACTGCAGCTTGCCAAACTGTATCTAAACAATTTCAACATGTGGCGAAACAACGTCGGAAACGTTTGTAAAGTACGGACTGTGCCGATTGTTTTACCTTGACAGGCAGTTCATGTGCGCTGCAAAAACCTGAGCTCCAAATGCTATCACCTCAGGGTTGCACTATACGCATGGACAAAATGGTTGATACCCGAGTGTTAAAGAAAGAAAATGTCCTTCGGAAAGATGATAGAAAACTGGAGCTTTTTGGCAAGTCACAGAGGCTCTCTGTTTTCAGATGCAAAAATAAAGCATACAAAAGAAAAGCGTCACCTACTGTGGAACAATGGAGGAGTCTCTGTTATGTTCTGGGGCTGCTTTGCTACATCCGGCATAGGGTGTCATAAATCTGTGCAAAATCTCAAAACCTTTAAGGCATTGTTGAGCAAAGTATGCCTGCCTGTAGTGCCTTGTCAGAAAACTTGGTCGCAGGATAAAGATCTTTAACCCGCCTCTAAAAATACCCGAGGAAAGTTAAGAACAAAACATCGGACATTTCCAAAGTGGCATTTGAATGAGCCAAGATCGAAATCTTATTCAGCATCTGTGGAATGAACTGGAACTGGCAGTTTTAAACCTGAGACAGCTAAAGTAGTTTTCTCCAAGCAAAATACTGAACTGGCGCACACGTTTCTCCGAGAGTTAGGCAAATCAAATCCAACAAGTTGGAAGCGTAAAATTGTACAAAGGTTTTCCGTAAGAATTGCGCGGATCTCAAGCCTCTCCTTTCCTTGAACAATCATCTACTTAGCATCCATTTCAGATGGAGATTGTTGACGGCCCTCTCCTTTTAATTCATCACCGCCTAATTTAAAAGGTCGATACGCATCACAAACGGTCGATTGGGTTTCAGTCATTATACTTTCCGTAAGCTGCGTCTTAACTGCGCCGCATGATGTCAGTCGGTGACATAAACTCCACAGCTGTCTCTCCTGGAATTGTGCTCATGAAAAAGGCATCATATTACTTCCAAATGCTTCACAGTCTGACCAAAAGCGTGCTCCTCGCTATCTGAATAAATGCTGAATTTACAGAGATGGCGACCATGAACATGCTTTTGTGTGATACTGTTGGAGCGTCATTTTTATGGCAAATGTGGCGCCTTCTTGACTTTCACGTTACTCCGCTTTCCGGAGTTGCCTCATTAACGGGCCGATGGCAGGGGGCCGGGGGTTGCCATGTGAGGTGCCAACAGGCTCCTTGGGGGGGAAAACTTCTAGGTCTTGCTCAAGGTCACCCAGGGCCTCTTTTTCCATCTCATGCAAAGCGGACTAAGATTTTGTATGTCTTGGATGTTTGTAAATGCACATACAGCTTTGCTGTTTGTGGTGGTTTGGGTCCAAGCTCCGATTGGAAATTGACATTTGCAAATATTTAGAATGACCTGTATTCATCGTTTAAACCCGAAATATGCCGCCAAACCAGAACCCCCAAGCACTTTAATATCATTTCAACCCTTCCATGTACCCTGTAACTTGATAACATGATAAACTGTCCACTGTAGTGACCGCTGTGCTCGAAAGGGTTTAAGTCATCTTAAAACATTACCACATTAAAAATAAATAACTTCGACATCATTTTAATCGAATTTTTTTTCCCCAGTGTCAGGATAGTCGCGTGTACTTTCCTAATTCATTTTATTTCCATTTTGACTCAGTGATTTTTTATTTCTTCAGTACGTTCACCACAATGGCAGCTGTAACAAAGTTCTGTAACATAACAACATGAAAGACTTAAAATCATATAATAGCAATCATAAATAGTTGAATTCATCAATGGTTTTAGTCCCACATTTTGTGCAACAGACCAAAGTTTCCATTGGCCAATATTGATATGCGGCAATTTCGGGTGGGAATTGACTGGTTTTTCGGGAATCTCCCAAATTTCCTGATGGCATCCACGTTCCTGAATCTTGTTAGCCCTATGGGACCCCTGTGAAGCACTGATGAGAAATTGGATTCCCCTCCATCATTTAGGTTGCCCAATGTTGTATAAAACACAAAAAGGTTGACTGCAAGTTTACTGTCTACTGTCACCAAATCAAACTCGCCCATAATCTGAGCCTTCACTTCATGCTTTCTTGTTGTTTCACCAGATGACTCGGGTTCTGATAGGACCAGACTCGCCGTGTTCGATGGCGCACATTCAGAGCAGGGTTCTGATGGCTTGACAGAAAAGCTTGGTAAGTCTTGCGCCATGCCAACCAACTCAATGGCAGCGGCACTGACTGCAATGACAGGATAAGTTATGATTAATTGGAGAAATGAGAAATTCCTTTTATTTTGTGGTCATTAGTGCGCCCCCGCTTTACCCAGCCCGCTAAAATGAGGAAGAGGGTGATCGCCCGACCGGTGGGCAGCTCGGTGCGCCTCAAATGCACGGCCAGCGGGACGCCGCGGCCGGACATCGTATGGCTGAAGGACGACCAGCCGCTGACCGAGCGGGAGGTCGGCGAGGGCCGGCAGAACAGGTGGACCCTGACCCTGAAGAACCTGACGCCTGCGCACAGCGGCAGATACACCTGCAGGGTGTCCAATCGAGCAGGAGAAATCAATGCGACGTATAAAGTGGAGGTCATACGTGAGTATTGCAGCAAAGCTGAAATGGCCTGAACTTCTCAATGTTTTAATTTCTTTTTTTGGAACTTTACAGAGTTTCTCAAAGGGCTATTTTTAACCAGTGCATTCATATCCAACTTATTTAGTTGCAACCCGACAAATTTGTGACGATATCTCATCTCCTTCGAGCGCAGGTCTCTGCCAAGGTTTAACGGTTAACACCAGTGAATAAGAAATTGTGGAGTAACGCGTTATATTTATTACAGAACGTTGTTCCGATTTGTGCTTTGATCTTTTCATGCAAAATAAACATCCTTATATGAGGGCATGTTGACAGAATAATTACAGATGTGCAAAGCGCCCATTAAGCACTTCAATATGACAAGGAAGTCAATGTTGCTCAATGGGAAGCAACCATTTTCAGTATGATGAGAGAAGGGGGGCGGTTCCACTCAAAAATAGAAAACAAATCCCTTTATCCAGTTTTTTTCAAGATGTGCCAAGCCCACCCCAAAAATGTGACGGGCGTGTTGTGGATAATTTTTTCTTTTTTTTGGGGGTGCAAATATGAATGTCAACCGAATACACAAGCACTTCATGCTCATAATTGCTCTAATGGAAGGTCTGATTTTTAAAAAAATTTACAGCGGAAGTACTGTAACATTTCAAACATTCTCTGATCTTCTGTACCCATTCCTGACTTGTGATCACATCTTTGCCCCATGCTGGATGAATGTGCGTAATCACGTCTATGAGAAGCACATTGAGGAAGCAGGCAGGGAGAGCAAGGCCTTGTCCCATGGCGCTCGCTCAGAGGACTTGGGGGAAAGGGGGTACAAGAGCCACTTTAACTCAAAGGCCCTCCACCCAATCTGGATCTGATTAAAGGCCAGCTGCTTGCACTGTACAACCAGGAGCAGAGAGAGAGAGGAAACTAATCATGCTTATGGTGTTACATGTGCTTCTCCATCCTCCCTGTCTGTTAGAGTTGTAAGCCCGAGGCCAAGCTCCGTGTGGACAGCCTCTCCCATCCACAGAAGCGCTGTCGCAATAAAAGCATGTCTCTATTTGTGGTGTCTGCAGAGAGGACCAACTCCAAGCCCGTTCTGACCGGCACTCATCCTCTCAACACGACGGTGGACTACGGAGGCACCACGTCGTTCCAGTGCAAAGTGAGGAGCGACGTCAAGCCGGTTATCCAGTGGCTGAAGCGCGTGGAGACGAATGAGGAGAGCCGCTACAACTCCACCATTGAAGTGGGAGACCACCGCTTCGTGGTGCTGCCCACAGGGGACGTGTGGTCGCGACCCGACGGCTCCTACCTCAACAAGCTGCTCATTACCCGCGCTAAGGAGGACGACGCCGGCATGTACATCTGCTTAGGTGCCAACACCATGGGATACAGCTTCCGCAGCGCCTTCCTCACGGTGCTGCCAGGTGAGGGCCCGGAAATACCTCTTCAGAGCAGCTTCATTCTTCTTCACTCAATGAAGTACACTTATATTGATACAAAGAAAGTATCTACACGTACAAAAACTTGCACTTAGGCCCCCTGCACAGTCAACCATGAGACCCAATGCGACTAAACTGGACCATCGCAAATAAATTTGTGGCAAATAAATTTGTGGCAAATAAATTTGTGGCAAATAAATTTGTGGCAAATAAATTTGTGGCAAATAAATTAGTTGGTGACTCACACTCGCACACCTGGTGATTGACCCTCGCACACAAAACAATTTGCTACAAAGGAAAAATTGCATCCCCTGGTGTTCTTATTGGGGAACCACATTTTGAGGTGGCACATCCGGTGCCATGAGAAAGTGTTGCCATCTTTGAAAATATGTATTTGCCTACTATGCACATTTTAATATCAGATTAAGATAACCCGAGTAAACAAAATGCAGTTTTAAAAAATTTATTTGTTTCATGAAAAAAAAATATTCAAAGCTACCTGGCCTTGTGTGAAAATGTACTTGAAATTAATTTACTGTGTCGAATCAAAAATTTCCAGTTGATTTCTACTGACCACATGCAAGCCATATTACATCCAGACATGTTTACCCAGGAAATGGCCTAAATAGAACCTGTCTGACAAAACGAAGTCGTCCGAAAGAGCTCAAATTGACATTTGTCAGTCTGGAAAGGGTTACGAAATTATTCTGAAAGCCTTACGACTTCAGCGAATCACAGTGAGAGCCATTATCCACAAATTGAGAAAGCTTGGAACAGGCTCCCTTGCCTCAATCAAGGTCAGTGTTCTTGACTTAGCAAAGACGAAGAGACTCTGCAAAAATGACATCCATGCCAGACATGAAAACCACTGCTGACCAAAAAGAACATTAAGGCTCGTCTTACTTTTGCAAAACACATCTAAATGATTCCTGAGGCTTTTGGGAAAATATTCTATGGGCTCATGGGCTGCAAGTGGAACTTTTTGGAAGGTGTGTGTTGGCGTAAGTGTTACATACCATTTCAGAAAATCAACATCATCATCAATCAACATGGTGGTGGTAGTGTGATGGTCTGGGGTTACTTTGCTTCTTCAGGACCGAGACGACATATACCCAATTAAACTTAATTCGTATGTTGTATTAAAACAACTCATACAGGTACGATTTATCGAAAAAGTTACTTACATTTGACTGAATAAAGCTAGCTTAGGTTGGAAATAACTGTGTTAAATCACTTTATTGATCAATGAGCGTTTTCTTTGTGATGGCCTGTTTTGTAGACACCAAGCCCCCCATCATGCCTGTCTTTCCGGCGGCCTCCAGCTCCCTGCCCTGGCCCGTCATCATTGGCATCCCCGCCGGAATCGTCTTCATCTTTGGCACCGTGCTGCTCTGGTTCTGCCAGAGTAGAAAGCAGTGCCCCCCTCCCGGCAGTCCCGCCGCCACCATCCCCCACCGGGTCCCGCCGTGTCGCGAGCGGGAGCGAAGCTGCGCCGCGCCATCGTCTGGCTCGTCCAGCCCGGACAAAGACTGCGTGAGTGCACTGAACTACGAGGAGTATCTGGCACAGCAGCAGCAGCTCCTTCTCAACCAGGGAGGCGCTGCCATCTCGGCCAAGATCTATCCCAAAATCTACACTGACATTCACACGCACACACACTCCCACGTGGACGGGAAAGTTCATCAGCATCAACACATTCATTTCCAGTGTTAGCGGAGCAGAAAAGGAATTTAAAAACAACGCTTCATGGTGGGACGTTGTCAGGGGGTGGGGGGAGGACAACCCCAAATTGGCCAGTCATAAGACAACATGATGACATCATAACATTTGGTGCTGTCACTTTTATTTTGAATTTTTTGTGTGTGTCCAAGTTGTCAGACTCTCACGCCACTAAAGAGCCGCCAGTCCTTGCCTGTGCACTTAATTTAAAAAAGGACGAGGAGTTGTGGTTGGTGGGAGTGTGAATGCAGCTGTTGCGGCCTCATGAAAAGGTCTCGTTTGCAACGAAACGGCCGGAGCTCCCGTTTCGCCTTCTGGTTCCTCAGCTGTTCAAAATGGTACTGGAGGTGTACAAAAGGACTTGACACGTCCTACTCAGGTTGTCCTTTTGTCAAAGACGCTTTGTGTTTTAGAATGCTGACCACTATCTTATTTTTAATCACATGAAGTAGCCAAAATATTAGGTACACCAGCACAATCTAAGAAATTCCAAATAAATTTTTTTGTCTGCAAGGGTAATAATGCTCAGTTAATTGACGCTGTCAGAGGAGTATTCAATTCACAGTTGAACGCTTCCCAGTCTAATTCAATGTAGAGGACAACTAACAAATGTCACTTGGTATGTCATGTCGAGATTCAAATGAACATAAAAAATCACAAAAATAATTTGTGGGATAAAAAAAAAAAGGCCATAACTCCATAAATAATTCCAAATCTAGCCCTCATGAAAACGTTTTGTTTCAAGTGTGACTTGGCAGGCTAATGTGTGACCTCGTCAACTTTGGCACGTGGTGCTGACCCTAAAGGTCAAGTTCGATAGCTGAGTGATGTCAATCAATACTGCCAAGGCAAAAAAAAAAACAACATTGAAAAATAATACATTTATTGTGCCATAATGTGTACCGAGTGAAGTGTCTGGCAAGTGTACCATCGCTGTCCAAGACTGCAAGGGATAAGCGGAGTATGTTCCAGTGTTACATGATGGGGGGGCTAGCCAAATTGCTACCGTTAGTTTGAGTTCTCAACCAATAACAGTTTGTGAAGCTCCGTTCATTTTGAATCAAACTGAGTCATGAATATTTAATTTATTTTGATTTTTTTAATGTATCAAAAGAAGTTTATTTTTCTGAGTAAAACATTTTGCATTTATGTCGTGTAATTATAAGTATTCTTTGTGTTGTTGTGTTTAGTATATTTGGAATGCAGTTTATTCACATGTAGTTGATTTAGTTAATGGTGTATGCAAATGGTTCTATTTTTGACAATCCCAAATGTTCTCTTATGAAATCATCTCATTTGGTGGTTTGATTAAATGAACGAAACGTGTTATCGTGTGTCTGTGTGTGTTTGATGTGTGACAGAGTATGTTTGTTCATGTGTGTTCAGCACAGTGTCGAGCAAACTACGAGAAACATATAGTGAGCTCAGGTAGTTACTCTACATTAAAGTCAAGCTTACGAACGCCGTATGACCAAACCCAGAAAACAGGTGAGACCTGACTTTTAGCCAACCCTGATGTCATTTTCAGTGAACAGCAAGTGGGAGTGCAAAACAACGTCATGCTTAATTTACACACGTGCGCGCAAACACGCACACACTTCCAAAACATTGGCAATAAATATACAGACAAAATATTTAATCGCTACAATGTAAATAATAATAATGATGATAATCAAATACATTCATGTTTTTTTTTTCTTTGGAAACCACTCCGAATGTTTGTTATCTGTTAGCATGTGCGTGTGTGTATCTTTTGATGGGCGACGAGGAAGGCAGCCAACAACCCCTCCAGTCGAGTGATGGGCCCTGCATAGAGAGCGCGAGACGACCATTTGAGCGACTCTAATGTTCCCTTTGGAGCTAAGATTTCCTTTCAACGTTTTGGAAGCGCATTGTCCCGCTGTGGGAGTGAAGTGAGCAGATTTTGCAATGACTCCAAGAAGAAGAAGGGCCGCATTGTAGACCTGCTCGGCTTAGCTTTTGTCGGGAGGGTTTGCACGATGACTACGAGGACGGCGATGAGGAGGATTCGCCTCCCCCGGCCACAGGTGTATTCAAACGTTGTTTAATAATTGACTTTTGAATACATGTATGTAAATAGTTAGGTCTCCGATACAGGGCGACCTTAATTGACAGGCGACCTCATCAAATTGTATTTTTCTTTCATGAACTATTTGGTTTTAAATTCTGTCATTGTGGTCTTAAAGTTCATGTGTCTCTTGTGCTATTTTAGAAACCTCCCTCGGGACTACGGCTGAAAACTAGCATTTATGCTAAGTCCGGCACATTTACAGTTTATTCTTGTGTTGATTAATGTGCACTGTCCAAATGAAATAAATACGAATAAAATAAAAAATAATTAAATAGATGTAAAGCGCTCGCTTTAGAAATGTGCATGTGCCCTTGTCCCAGCAGTTTTTGCGGCATGATGAGGGCTGGCAAAATTGCACCAGATGACAATAGGCTGGAAAAACGTCTCATTCCTGACCCTTGGGATATTTATTATTGTTTTACAAAAGAATCCAACATATATATTAAGACACCCAGATTCAGTTTAAAAAGGATTACGTCTCTGTTAAGTAGAACATAAAGTATTTTACACGAAGGCACTGGAGAAAATGTTAAATTGGAAACGAATGTAGGCACATACTGCCGTCTAGTGCGTTGTTCTGTAAATTACAAGCAGACGAAAACGCGTTCAACAGAAAAAAAATGTAGGTTGATCTAAAGTTGATTCAATATATTTTATCCATACATTTATTGAATCCAACACAAATATGATTGTTCGGATTTGTTTGTTTTTAACGTGTTCATCATGTCTGTAAATATTAGACCAACCTCGTATTTTTCTATTGGAATTCCGGTTCGGTTGCTTTTCATTGCTAATCATATTCTTTACGGGATATAAAATACGGAATTAAATTAACTTTTAATTTATGTCCATAACTAAGTTAAATTTATGTTTAACTTTAACTACATTAACTGAAATAAATGCAGTTTGAATTTAATGTAAGTCATCTTTGTGATCTAGAAATAAAGCAATAAACTTTGACAGGGTCATATCCTACCTGATCTACTTGAGATACACACCAAATTGCCTTTTATTAGTTTGATGTTGCTAATTCGGCCTTTAAATTTAATTTAAGCAACTCGAAGATTTTGCGCTTTGGCGAGCTTTTACATGTTACTTTTTAATACTCTTGACAAAAGCTACCGCCGTACCAAATCAAATTCACTCGTAATCCCGCTGACTCAAACCAAATCGTGCCACTTAAAAATTATCCTTCTTGAGTCGGATAATACTTGGATTTACAGGACACATCGAATCATCTTTTAATGGAGAGAGGCACATCCCTTACTGTTGAATTGCATTATTTTATTAACATTACAGCATTTTTCCCCAGAGAAAATGCACGTTTTTCAAATCGAGATGCTTTTCAAAAAGTACAAACACAACGACACACATTTTCATCACTCCTCAGTGTTTCCCCCAATCAAAGCGAAGGCCCATTTTGCTTTTGAGAAAACTATCACAGCACACCACCGAGCAAAATGGCCAGAAAAAAGTGGAATGTACATGTTAATTTTGTACCTTCTGCCACAAGTTGAAGGCAGTTTGATGAACAAAAATACAGTTTGAGGAATTACATAAGTACCACTGCAAATTTCAACATACTCTAATGCAGTATATTGCAAAAACATTTTACACTGTGGCGGCCATTTGCAGCCCACTGGTCAGCAATACAAACAAACAAATAAGGTCAAAAGCGCAGCAGGAGAGGAATATATTTTTCTATTATTACATTTCAATATTCCTGTCCTGTCGTTAAATTAAGCCTCATGCATGAAAAACACAGATTTTCTGTTTTGTACTATAATTTCTTCTGGGTTCACAAAAATCAGCACACTTTGTACAAGTTAATCCTCTTTATTACTATTTTAAAGTATTGTAAAAACATTGACAAAAGAACAAAATGTACCGAAACAAGAGAATGAAAGTGATGAGACCAAAAGGGGACAGACAACGAAATATGTACAAGTACAAGTCAATCAACCCTTCTGGACGTTGCTGATGAGCTCATCACAGAGTTTGGTCAGCTCTTCAGCCTCCTTCACCTATGACAATAAATAGAAGCATTTTTGAGTCACTTGCGAGGAAGTTCTAAAAATGGCTCATCAGTGATCGGACATTGTGATTTCCTTGGAATGTTGTAGAAGTGATCATTTGAAAATCAACACTTGCAGAGATGTTTAGAGATAAAAGGTGCATATTGATATTGCACTTCCCACCATGTTCAATCTATGTGAGAAATCAACAACATGATCATTGTCTTCATATTGATTAATATTAATTATTAATAAACGTAAAGGTAGAGGACATTGAATTGAATATTTGGAATTGTAAATAAGTAAAAAAGTAACCAACGCATTTGGCCCAGACTATATATTTTATTCAAATGTGTTCGAGTGCATTCACCTTCTGGTCCAGGTTCTTCTCCAGCGAGTGCACCTTCATCTGCTCGCGCCGCAGCTGGACTTGCAGCGCCGACACCTCTGCCTTGTTCTTGGAGCGCACCTCAGCAATTTCCTCGTTGGCCCTATTGGAGAGGACAAGCGTTGAGGTGAGTGAGGAAAGCTTCATGTAGATTTACTCTAACCAACTACACAAGCGTTTTTTTTTTTGTTTTTTTACTGGGTAATTTTTTCCTCGGCGTGGGCTTTAAGTGCCTGGTAGCGCTTCTCGCCCTTCTTGATCCTCTCCAGGTAGTCCTGAGCACAAGCCTTCAGGGTTTCCTCATTCTGCAAGGGGAAATGCAATGGGTCCACTGTCACATTGCACCAACGCTGTGAATGTTATTCAACCAAGGAAGCGGTTCGGACCTTTTTGTAACCCTCAATGATTTCCTTGTACTTCTCCAGTCGTCTAAAAAGGTCCGAGAGTGATCTCTCCATGGCGTTGAGGTCACTGGAGACCTGCTCCTTTTCCAGCAGGACCTCGTTCAGCTTGGCCAGCGAAGCCTCGCGCTCCTTCTCTTGGTCCGCTGAACAACAGCCATAGAGTCTTACATCTAAACGACAATGCTTGATAACATGGCAATTTATTTTAAAACTCACCCATCATTTTTGCAATGATAAGCTCAAATTCGGCAATTATTTTCCTGTTGGAAAAGGGGAAATGTCAGCTTATATTTATAAACAGTGCTATGTCATGAAAAGGATGCTTCCACTCTACTCGTACCTCATTTCCTGACCATCGCCTTGTAACTGGTTGTACTTTGCGCACATTTGGTCCTCTTTTGTCTTGGCCTGTTGAAAAAGACAATTTACTGACAACAGCACTCTTGCTAGGTACTATAATATACACATTCAAACATAAATATTTTATTGCTGGCGTTGTCGTACAGATGACATACTGTAAATCTGTTTCCAATTAGGAGCAGATGTGATTGAAATATATTCTATTCCTCTTTTTTTTTTCCCATATCGTCTCAAAAACACACTAGCTACTTGCTTCGACAAGCAATTTACTGATCAAGGAAACAATGTTATTTATGCCAAAAGTACTGCGCGCCAACACAACAGGCCATTTGCTGCCTCCCTTGTGAGACAGCCATCAATTAACGACAAGCTGGACACGTTAAAAAAACACAAGGTGACAGCCATTCACAAAGCAGCAGAAGAAAAGGAGAAGTACAGTAAAGAGGAGACTTAAACACACTCAACTAAAAGTTACAAAAACTAAAATTATATAGTTTATTTTTTCCGGGAAGACACTGCAGCATACCTTTTCACAGGTGGACATGGACCACAGTAGACTTGAAGGCTGCTTCAAATAATCTATGGTTGTCTCAAACAAAAGTGGCCCCACCACACATGCTATGAGCCCATCATTCTTCTATGCAAGTTTTAATAAATGAATGCTTTAACTTGAGAATAACCATATTCTTATTGGAACTCTTATAGTACGTTTCTTGTAAAAGAAAGTCAGTTGAATTTATAGAACACATGCGCGCCATGGCGCACGGTCAGGATGGTACCACCTCTGCCTCAATTCGAGCCAGGAAAAAGATAAGATAAGAAAACCTCGATTATGATTGGTAAAAGATGGGGATGCTCCTTTCGGTTATTGGTTTTAGTTTGGTTCAAAAAAAGAAAAAGTGCACGTCATACCTCAGCCTGGATTTTGGCAATGGCTGCATCCATGTCTTTCTGACTGTACTTGAGCACGTCAATGATGTCTTCTGTGTTTGCAGACTGCGAGAAAGCCGGGATGATGCTCTTGAGTATTTGGGGAGTCTGCAAGACAGGTCAACAAAACACGGTAAGCATTTGATTTAATGTCCCCAGTCACCACTTCCCAATGGAAAGGGAAAGAATCCGCTTTCAATTTTCTTGAAATGTTCTCAACCTCTGTTCGTCAGCATTACAAAAACATTTTCCCGCGTCTTCGAGTTGCTGCCACCATTGGCTTGGCATCAGAAGCCCTCCGGTGGCTGCCCCCAAGCCGCCACCCCCCCAAGGTGGGGGCAATTATCTTTATGTTTCATTATCAGATGTTTGTGCCCACCCTTATTCCAGTACAACCAACAATTGGTAACAGTCAATGGATGGACTAAACAAGCGGTGACTCACATGAGCTGCGGTAGAGTCTTCAGCCATCGGTAGAGTTTCAAACCTAAATTGGACAGAACAAAATGCGACCGTTGAGATTTTAAAACACGTTATTTGCTGTCCGGGAGGTGCATGCCAACATTCATACCGTGAAACGAGAGAAGTCGTGCAAGGAGCCTGTGGTGGAAACCCAGGACCTCCTCCACACTTTTTCGGGCTCTCCCTCAGCAGGGGGTCGAACTTGAGGTACAGGGACTGTTTGCGCAATGCAGACTCCTTGAACTTAGTGCATAAAAAATAAAAATGAAAAAAGTCCAATATTTAAACAAAACGTTTGAGATTGTGTATTAAAATACCAAACCACTCACACTGCTTGAGCCAAACTGTTCAAGGTAGTCGATTTGCCCCTCAAAGTTGTTGGACATGACTAAGGAGAAATTAAAACAAATAAATAAGCCAGCTTGAACTAGACAAAAGGTTTAGTAAGACCAATGTGAAAATAGAATGAAAGTAAACTTGACAGGAGGTGGTTGTGATCCAAAAGTAAAAAAAAAGTAAAGATTGAAGTAACAAAATACACAATGACAGACCAAAAGCTGATTTGTCCAAACTTGAGAAAGAACTCCTTCCATATAATTCCATAACTTCTGGCATTTTTGTTCTTGAATTTCAATTATTTTCTCAAAATATTATACATACAGATATATCTTCTTAAGTGGGACCCTCCTTACTCAATCATCCCAATGAATTTCAAATCATGGGAAACATATTAAAAAATAAATTAAAAATTGCTCAATGGAAAGTAGCGACATACAGTACCAAGTTGAAATAAAAGATGATAAAACAATCTGACCATTATAGAAAAATCTACTTACACTCAGTGCCAGGCACAAACAATTCAGTGAAGTTTGACAGGCTAGTCTGTGGTTGTTGTTCGGCTAAATTTTCTGCAGACTTCTCAGCTTTGGGGGGTGAACCCTGCTCATCGACACAAGCAGACTCCTCAACTTTCTGTGAGTCAAAGAAAGAAAATGTAATTATGGAAGAAATAACACAGTATCGTCCTTCATATGACTGGCTCGTGTACTGTAGCTCCCCAGCTTACGTAGAGAAAAAGCTACCTACTGTCTTGCTCAACATGCTGTGCTGGACAAAAACCATGCCCTAAACCAGCTGATCGCTGAGGTACAACCTGGAAAGCGCCAAAGGCTAAAATCTCGCCACCCTTTCCCTCA
The DNA here is from genome assembly GCA_026261675.1 of Hippocampus mohnikei. Lineage (NCBI taxonomy): Eukaryota > Metazoa > Chordata > Actinopteri > Syngnathiformes > Syngnathidae > Hippocampus > Hippocampus mohnikei. The sequence continues at coordinate 8,814,949 of JAKGUB010000521.1, forward strand.
TCATGCTGCAGAACTTCATGACTCCAATTTTAACATCCTGGAAGCGTGGAGAAGTAGTTGGGATAAAACTGCAAGACCCAACCAGTTCATGGTCTAACCTAACACCGAACCCCCACCTGGCTCAACGCTACCCCGGAAAGTCTGGGTATGACTCAACCGCATAAGAACTGGTGTAGGCCGCTTCAATGTCAACATGTTCCGTTGGGGTCTCGTCGAATCACCATTCTGCGACTGTGGACCAGAACCCCAAACTGCAGAACATCTCATCCACTCCTGTCCCATTCATCGACCACCGGATGGCAATCTGAACCTCACAGAACCTAACGAATCTACTGTCCAATGGCTGCAATGTAGCTCCCATTAAACTATGGAAGAGAACCATTTCCCAAACGATTCAACTGTTTTTTTTTAAATACCTCAAACTACCAGACAAAAATCCTGTGTGTGTGTGTGTGTCTTTTTTTAAAGATTCTTAGCCATAAAAAAATGATGATTGTTGCGATTACAATAAATCCCTGCTATTCACAGTCGATTGGAACCAAGACACAATGTGACTTCTTGCGTCAGGAGAGATCTCGTCACTACGCGGCAGTAGCTAATCAAATATTAATTTGTAAAAGCAAACCACAACTAGGCAATGGTTCATGGTACCTGCTCTTGTAGCACTTCAGCGGAAGCTTCCGCCGTGGACGCGCTCTCATTGGCCCTACAAACGACAAAGATGCATATTTCAAGGTCACCTGCAAGACAAAACTCAAAGGGAGAGATTCCTTTCGGTGTTGGCATACTGAGCAGGTGTCTCGTGTGTAGAGTTGTGCTCGGGGCTGGTGTGCAGACTGCTCTTGGGAGAGTTGCTGATGTCGGACTTTGTGCCAAAGGGGTTAAAGTTGGGGTCATCCAACTTTTCAAAGTCAAAAGAGTACAAGGCTTTGGGGGCACTCGCATCTGCATCATCACTGGCTGACGACTTGTCTGGGTCGCCTGCCGGCGCTTTGGTGTCGGACAAAGGCTTTCCCTCTTTGGGCTTGTGGCCAGGTGGTTTTCTGCCAAACCTCTTGGGCAGGGGTTTCTGTTTGACCTCGCCACCATCCAAGTTGAACTCCAGCTTGATCGGACCTGCCTCGGTGGGCGGGGCCGCCAACGGGGTCTCCGAATCAGCCTCTTGAGGGCACGATGGAGTAGGGGTCGCGGTAGCGATGAGGTTCACGTCAACTTGTACAGGGCCCCCCTGGAGCACCTCTTCATCTGCAGGCTTGATCGGGGCTTCCTCTGCGGGGGTGTTACTATCTGGTGCCTTCCTCGACAGGACAGGGGGATTCTGGATGTTGAAGCCGTCGGTTATAAAAGGATCCACCGTGTCACAACTGTCAAAATCAAAGTTGTAAGTTCCTTTTGCCAAAATGGGCGCATCTTCTCCAAAATCATGTGAGGGTTTGTTTTCGTCGCCTCTGGGGGGTGTCTTAGCGGGGACATGGTCAGGCGTTGCGCTACGCGACTCTTGCTCCACGGCTGGAACCTTCAGCACTGTGACCACGCTGCTGTCTGCAGAGCTGAACTCGGCGGAGACGTTGACGAGGGAGTTCTCCCAGAGCGGGTGAATGGAAGAGTCTCATCCAATGCCAAATGCGACTTGTTGGTGGGCTCCTCACACTGACTGTCTGGTTGTTTGGGAGAAGGGTTCTCAACCACAGGCCTCGGGGGGGAGAGAACCATCTTATTAGAACCCTCGAAAGGGTTTATGTTGTCCAGATTGTCAAAGTCCAACTGATAACCTCCTTTGCTTTGGATTGGCATATCATCATCAGGATAGGAAGACAGTTCTGTGGCAAAATAAAGAAAATTATCCTCAATATGATCTGCTTTTGTATTTGGAAATCAACCAAACCATTTTGAACCAAAAAAAAAAAACTTCAGCTCATTGAGCACCCAAATTAAATCAACAAATGTGACCACCACAGGGAATCACTCAAGATGTGCCACTTTAACCTACAGGTAAGTTTCTGCATTAAGACACCACAATAGAGCTCCGAAGCCCTATCTGCTAGAAAAGTAGGACTAGTACTCAAATTAGGCAGGGTGCCTAAAAAGCGGCTCCTCTTGTTGTATGTTGTGAGAGGGAAGAAATTTCATCTGTGCTGTACAGCACATTTGACAATAAAGTTGTACTTGACTTGAATACAACAAAACTGCAAATAGTTGACTTCTTAACCAACTAACACAGGATAGTATTCGAAAAGCCCTCTGATGGAAAAAGACTACCTTGTGCGGGACCATCTTGTTGCTTTGACATCTCTTGTGGCATAGTGCTGTAAGGAAGAGGACATTTTTTTCTTTTAAATGGTTCATTACGCCATAGATGCATTGGAACTAAGTGACTGCACATACTTTGTCGTGTTCAAATTCAGGGACTCGATAGCTTTTGTGCACTCATCCACACTTGTCATTTTAAGCAACTTTGCAGGAGATAGAATCCTTTTAGTAACTGGATCCCTTTGCGGAGTCTGGAAACAAACCTAAACAGCAAACAAAGGTTTAGTGATAAGTAGAAAAAAAACTCAAAGAGAAGACATTGTGATGAGGTGATTGGGTACCTTCACGCCCTTCTGCATTGTCTTGCTGGGGAGGTTCTCCGTCTGCCGCAGGATGGACGGCCTCCCGGTCAGCTGGTCTAGCTCGAAAATGTCCCCACTTGTGCTGTTGTGCTTTCCTCTGGGGCAGACGCCTCTGTTTTCATCATTCACCTCAACAGAGCTCATCCTGTGTACACAGAGGAACGCGGTTATCCACAACTCACTGGCAGCCCTCAAAAACACACAGAGGGGAGGGGGTCTTTGGTAAAGCTGCACCCAGTTGATAAGAAAAATGTCAAAGGTGGTACCAAAATGAGGATGAGTGAAAGCCAAAGGTTCTTGAGAAGTTGAGATTTTGTTGTCTGAACTCCACTTTTCTGAATAAAATGGTACAGAGAAAGGGCTAAAAATCTGACGATTGGCACAAGAATGGGGATCCAAAATAACACGTTTTAGTGTGCACATTATCACTGCGTTTAAAATTGTATCCAGTACTTAAAAAATAGTTGGGAGCAGCCCGCCCCTATGTGGCCAATATTATTATAGGCTAGAAAACGATGCCCTGAAGAAATTGTACATCACGTGACATTCTCACGAGTTGAACCCTGTCGAATTTTTACACAGCATTGTAACCGACAAAACAAAACAACGTCATTTGGTCATCATTTGAGACAGAAATATACGTCTTTGTCACACTACGAAATTTGGACACCCATGTCGTTTCAATTTATTGTAGTCGACACACGATGAAACGCAAGGAAAGGCCGAGTGCTGGATTGTACATGAAACGAGATTCAAACGTCAAAAAGCTAATTTATGTGATCCTTGAACCTTTTTAACGCTCGCGTTCGTTTGTGCACACATTTTACATTAACGGTATGGTAACAGTAATAATGGTAGACAACTTTCGTTAGACCGTCCCGATAAATTGGCCAAACAATGATACCAAGCAATAATTAGTTAGTAAAAACAATAACTCACAAACCTGTGCTAGAAGGTGCCTCAAATCAAAGTCCCAAAAGCAAAATCCAGAATGGCGTGCTTTCGGAAACCGATCGCGTTCCCGGTGAGAGAAGACGGTTTGGATTTTAAACGCCTTGGAACGGACCAGTAAGGTCCTTGGGAACATTCGAAGGAGCCAATCACGTGAAACCCGGAAATTACACATTTACGACTGTGCGCCATGAAATATAACATAATTATTATCTTGTATCCTGACTTGTTCAATAAAGATTGTTAACAAAAAAACAACAACATAATTATTCAGAGTTCAGACCAGGGTATATCATTTAAAAATTGTAATGTATTGAAAATTGGTTAATTGATTCATTTGTATTCTTTGTACAATTAACAATTGTAGTTTATTACAGAATGACATTTTTAAAATGCGGATTCTTATGATATTCTTATTAAGATAAATTCATTTACATGTGCATTGTTTTGTTTTCGCTGTATTTAATTGTGGTTAATTGTCACGACTTGGATTATAGATTTATATGATAAGAATACCAAACAATAAAACACGAGGACTTTATTATGCTATCATTAAAATAAGCGAACTTTTTTCTTAATTATTATTTTATTATTAAACCTCGCCAATTTCGAACGTACCAGTTATACATTTTAAAAATCCAACGTGGCCGCTGAGTACAATCCAGTGGGTGGCAGTACGCAACTATACCGAGACCAGCTGCCGCTAAATCATCAACGAAGAAAAACAGCAGGAAGAACAGGCGAGCTGCCCGCCAAATTTGCTTGTAAACAAAGTCGGCCCCGTTTTAGTCCCAACAAACTATGACGAATTTGGACTTTTCCACATAACACCGAATTGTTTTAGCCCGTCAACAATGAATTTAGTCGGAAAAGGTAATACATATTAATTAACTGAATGGACTGTGCCAGTTATGAGACTGGCGTTACTTAAATGCCACTACGATCTTTAAAGGAATATAGTTTTTCTGGCACGTGAATTGTCACTTCTGTGTCGTCGTAAAGATTACTTAATTATGTCAAATGCATGTAACTCGTTAAGTTTTATCGTGAACGTTATACACAAGAAATGTATGTGCTTCATTTCCAGGAGGTGGCGATTCCAACCAGTTTGCTGGCAGGTAACGAATCGCACGAGACGCTGCATTGAACCATATCATTATTCCCTGTCACAGTCAAATCAAACATATTGTCAACGACATAATCGATAGCCATAAAAACATATCATGGTCATTATTATTTACAAATTTCACGTCCAGGCATCGACAAAGAGGTTACACAGTTTAAAGCAAACATCAGGATGCAAATAAACAGTACAGTTACACCAATATAAGCACAAGACAAACACATTTACCCCCAAAAAAAAAACATCACACAAAAGGCAACTGCAACAAATGTTACATTGTGGTCTTCCAGTGGTGACAGCGATTCAATCAAAGTTTTCGTCCGAGTACGACCTCTGACCAAGGGCAGTGGACTAACCACAGATGGAGATCAGAGCTTGTGTCTCAAAGTCACCTCACCAAACACCATACGTCTGCTTGCCAAACCGGAACCACGAACCTTCACCTATGACCATGTTGCTGACATGGACACGTCACAGGTTTGGGGGAATTTTTGTGATGTTACTGTTCCCATACTGGACTGTCTGTGTAGTGAACCTTGCGCTTCATTCTTCAACAGGACTCTGTTTTCTCCAGCGTGGCCAAGAATATTGTGGAGTCATGTATGAATGGATACAATGGAACCATTTTTGCCTAGTAAGTTGATGACATTGTCAAAAGGACAGATTACTCCGATTGATCGTTGATGTGTTTAAAGGAGACTTTTTGTTGTTGTTTAAAACAGTGCACAGGTGTCTTTGAAAGATGTCTGTCACAGTCTGTCAAAAATACCCGAGGCATGGAAAAAAAAAATCCTGCATGCTTCAAACTACATTTATTGTACCATTGATATTAGCCCCATTAAAGTGGATTTCCTTCCCATAATGAGCGCATGGACACATAATCATTAAACTCAATCAACCCACTAACTCAACAACTTCACTGTTCAAGTCAAGTCAACTTTATCGTCAAATGTGCTCTATGTGCAACATACAGCACAGATGAAATTTCTTTCCTCTCAACCACAGGAGGGAGAGGAGCCTCTGCGGGTACCCACGCTGCCATCAACAGAACAGTTGCCAAAATATCACCACATAACACATAAAACACAGACAGTCATTCAATCTTAACCACTTTTTCTGCATACACTGCGAATCCAAGCTCCACATACGCATCTGCGCTGACGCTCCTTTCTTCTCATCGTTGGTATCGACGTAACAAACAACACCATGTGACAAAACAAAACACAAAAACAACAAAAAGAACAAAAAAAAGCAAGGCTCTTGAAGAGCACTTGACAATGACTGCTTAATTGGGCGCCATCTTGTAGGGGAAAAGGGGGGTGCCACTAACAGTATGAGATATCTAACACTGTTAGGTAATGCCAATCTGTACCTCCCACAAAACTCACTGCAGCTCTGCTTACCAATTGGCTTTGACATGATAGCACTGGTGTTAGAGCCTTGGGGGATGTGGTGTTTCTGTATGTTAGTGGCTCTGCATGATCGTGTTTCAGACAATGTAGTCCGACTGCCACTTGAAAATGGTTCTAGATCTTTGCACAGCTTTGATGATCAACTCACGGACAATTATGTGAATCGAGCCGAAGGGCACCCTCACTGGCACATTTTCAGAAATAGGCAGATAACTAAGCATGAAGTACATTATGGCTGACACTCCAGAGAGTCCCAATTGTTTGGCCTAGCTTGCTCATTCGCTATTCTATTTCTTCTGCAGCGGGCAAACAGGATCAGGAAAAACGTTCACAATGCTCGGTGAGAATTCAGGTTCAATTCAGTGTACTGTTGGTGTTGTACACATGGTAATAAAACCAGTATATTCCACTACTAGGGCCCTCTGAGTTGGACAACTTTACAGATGAATTGCGGGGTGTTATTCCTCGCAGTTTTGAGTACCTGTTCTTCCTCATCAACAGAGAAATGGTAAGGTCGAGCGGCGCCATTTCATCACCATAAAAGTCCATACCTTGGCTTATTACATGTTTCTTCGATCATTTTCCCTTTCAGTCTCAGTCCAAAAGTTTTCTCTGTAAATGTTCATTCATCGAGATTTACAATGAACAAATCTTTGACCTCCTGGACACGGCCTCCGCCAGCCTCTTTGTCAGAGAGAACATCAAGAAGGGTGTGTTTGTGGAGGGGGCGCTGGAGAGATATGTCAGCTCTGCTGCTGAAGCGTACCAGGTAGGAATTTGAAATCAGATGAAAATGAACCTCATAATTGCCTGTTTTGCGCATAAGGTTATTATGGTCTGTGACTTGTAGGTGTTGTCTCATGGCTGGCGTAATCGCAGAGTGGCCTCCACTTCCATGAACCGCGAGTCTTCCAGGTCTCATGCTGTGTTCACCATGACTCTGGAGTCCAAGGAATCCATCAATGAGGTGGTGAACATTCGAATGTCTCAGCTTAACCTTGTTGACCTGGCTGGCTCAGAAAGGCAGAAAGACACACACACTGAAGGCTCCAGGCTCAAGGTAACGATTCTTGTTTTTTTTCTAGAATTTATTATTTGATCAATTATCTCCTCGATTCATTTAATAATTGGATTAAGAAAAAATCGTTGAAGTTTACAGCAAAATAATTTTTACCCATTATGGTTTATTACATCATTATCCTTGTTAATGATTAAAGGAAACATTTTAGCAACATATTACTGGTTCACCTGATGATTTCAAATGAAACACATTTTCAGACTCTGATGTACGTTGCAGTATCAAATAGCCTACGGGCCGGCAGCGGTCCACGTCTCTGTAATAGGGGGCCGCTATCTTAACCGAATGCTGTTTTGTGGTCCGCTTCTATTACAGGAAGCCAGCAGCATCAATCGCTCCCTCATGTGCCTTGGTCAGGTGATCATGGCTTTGGTCGATGTGTCCAATGGAAAGAACCGCCACATTTGCTATCGAGAGTCCAAATTAACCTTCCTGTTGCGGGTGAGTCGCTTAAGAAGCTAAATACAGTTTAGGAACAATTGTTGTAGCTGCGTGTTTTCAAAAATAGGAAGATGTATGGAAATATGTACAATGGGTCTTTGGTTTATGACAGAATTCATTTCCTTTGGCAGTGACATCATCCAAATCAGTACATAAATTAAAATGGGCTGCAGACTGTCACTAAGCTACACTCACATCGTGGTAAAGTCATAATTACGGCAAATGTTTTTATGGAATACATTTTTAGGCCCTAAAAACAAAGCAAACCAATAACGGAGTGTGCCTTCTTGTGCCATGTGACCTCATGTTTAGTTCTACTTGCACAGACATTACATGCCATCTCTAACATGTAAAATGTTGTATATCTGAGCTCTCATCATCATGACATGACATACGTTCAAGTCTTTTTGACATTTCAGGACTCTCTTGGAGGAAATGCAAAGACTTACATCATAGCCAATGTTCACCCTGGATCAAAATGTTTTGGAGAAACATTATCAACGTTACAATTTGCCCAGAGAGCAAAGCTGATCAAGAACAAGGTATGGCTGTTATTAAAAAAAAAAAAAAGACCATGTTGTCGGGTTATTTTACAATTTCTTTATAGCACTTTGTAGTACAGTATATTGTTATGATTTTTACAGGCCATTGTCAACGAGGACACCCAAGGAAATGTAAGGCAGCTGCAGGCTGAGGTGAAGAAGCTGAAGGAGCACCTTATGCAGGTTCTCTCATCTCAGCAAGTGGATTATGGGAAAGATGTAGCACCTGGAGGCCAACTCAACTCAAGTAATACTCACAGCACACTTATGCACAATGCAATTCATAATTTTCTGGTGTTTGTGTCAAAATATTAAATGTTCTTGTCTCACCAGAGCTCTACGTGGATGCTAAACATGGCTCCTTGTACAAAACCAAGTTTATGGCTGCTGTGCGTTTGTGGAAGAAACGAGAGGAAGAGAAGAAGGTATTGCACATTTTCTTTTTTTTTTTTTAAGCTTCATGTTGTTTAAGGGATACTGTTATGACTGGGCTAGGGTTACACAATCAACACAACCAATTTTCATGAAGCTTTGTGAAGGGTTACACACGCATCACATATGGTTCAGGTTTTGGATAAAGGTGGGGATGTATGAAATGTTTGTGCTCTTTGAAGTCTTGAGAGAGTTTGGGGATTTTGTCCTAGAAATAAAAGTTTTAAGCCACTAAAGAGTCAACAAAACTGCCCACAGTGTCCGCAATCAAAAATTACATTGGTCTATACTTTTTGTAAAAAAAACCTCCTTGAAAAACTTGCAATATCAGAACCGCAAACCTGAAACCTGCGATGGAGGGGGAAGTTTACTGTGTTTGTGTGACTATGCATGCAGGTTCTGCTTAAGAAGGCATCTCAGCTGGAGGAGGCCTGGACTCAGAAGGACAAGTTCATCCACTCCAGTCGCCTGATCATCAAATTCCGAGAGGATCATATTAGTCGCCTGGAGAAAAAACTCAAGGCAGAATGTGGCACAGTTGCAGACGAAGAGTCGCAGGCTCTCATTGACCAGCTAAAAGAAGAGATTAGTATTTTACGATACCAGGTAGAACTTTATCTTGAACGTAACTGGTGCATTCCACTCCATAGTCACATCTACCCACACTACATCCTTCTGTATGTTTGCCCTTTAGATTGAACATCACCCCAAGATGACTCGCTATGCAGCAGAGAACTACAGCCTCAGAGAGGAGAATCGTCAGCTCCGTTCCCTTGAGTCAGTGAAGAAAGCCGAAGAGGATGAAGCGCAAGTTGCGCAAGAGCTTGAAGAAGACTTCCAGAGGGCCATGGAAAGTAAGTTGTAAACATAAAATATAGATCAGAGCCTATTCTCAGTGTTTGCGACAAATCTCTCGCCGTGTCACAGCTCCAGCCGGTGCTTCAACCTCCTTGGCGACGGATGCTCTTGGTACACCCGCAGTGGAGAAGCTGAAAGCTCAGCTGCTTCAAAAACAGTCAGACCTTACAGCAGTTCTGCAGGCCTTTGAGGAGTACAAGGAAATCACTAAGTAAGATGTAAATGTTCTTATACAAACTCAAGCACTGTGTCTATGATGATAAAAGCTACGCGTTTTGTGAATAATGCCTTCACATAGGACGGAAACCGTAGTGAACATTAGTTCATCAAAAGTTTGTTATTTAGTGGATGTCGGTATCTGAGGCGTGCAGCAAATAATGAAAACGTGCAAGTAATTAATGCCATCGCTCCTCACCGTACTCCTCTACCCCATCCCACCAACTGTTTTGCAATGGCTTATATTAATAGTTTAAACCCTAAATATTCCTCAAAATATGATGACTAATAATTTAGCATAATCTTAAACTCATTACTCGTTACCCTTAATAATTATTGTTATTAAAACGTGAATGTAGACTTTTTTATACGTTTTGTTTTTTTTCTCAGGAAGCAGATGTCTCAGTTAGAGTCAGACAAACGATACCTTGACAAGTCCAATAGGCATTTGGAGAACATTTTGGAAGCCACAAATGCCTACAAAAAGCAAGAAGTGTCTGAATTGAACAGAATTCATGTTGAAACTCTCAAGGTGAGGTGTGGATCCTTTAAGTCATTTTATAGGAGACAAAAAAAAGGGGAATACATCAGTAGTATTTTCTTCTGCCACAATAATTTTTATTATATATTGCCTTCTTCAAATACCAGATTCTCACTACACCCACCAAAGCATACAACCTGCGCTCCCATCTCGTACCAATGTCCAGCCCAGAACATTTGAACGGCAGCATCAACGATCAAAATGAAATTTTGGCTGAGCCATCCCCTTCACACACAACCGAGATGGCTCTGACTGAAGAACTGCGTCAAGTGCAGGTATTCAAAATTGTTGCGTGGACTAGAATGGTTATTTTGAAATTCACCACGTTTTGTGTTTTCTCAGGAGCAAGCGAGTCAGGTTCGGGCCCAGCTTGGGGAGGAGGAACTGAAGAACAGCAAACTGATGCAGCAAATTGCAAAACTAGAGGAGCAGATCCACGTCATGTCACTGGAGTCTGGACAAAAGGAAGAGGTGAGGCATTTCCTCAGTTTTGGGTAAGACATGATTTTTATCCAATTTGGCTGGATGACAATTTTTATTGTCCCTATTTCCATTTATACTGCAGAGATGCATATCTGGCTGTTATGCCTTGATAAAACACATGTGCAGACACTCAAACTTCATGTACTCCTAACAGTCCTCAAATATTTTATTCTTTCTGGAGGGCACAACAAAAAATAATGAAGAAGCACTGACCTATAAGCAACACAGAGCAGCATGGGCCTGTATCAGATTTGGACATTATGATCACCTCAGGCAAAAATGTTGTGGTTTCACAGGACAGTATTGCAATTACAACTCTAAAATATATTATTTTGAAATGTTTCGGTAAATGACTTTTTTTCAATGGAATGTAACCAATTGTATTTTGAAACAACATATGGAATATTTGGTATATTAGTAAGCATGAAAGCAAAATAGACAATTGAATGTTTTTGAATGAAATGTGGTTTTGGTTTGGTTTATTTATTGAACATAAAACATATACAGTAATAATTTGACAGAAATAAGGTAAGTAAAATGGTAAAAAGGAAAGAGAAATCAGTCACCATTCAACACAGTCATCAAAATGTAGTACAATAATAATAAATATCGGATCTACATTTGGAAGAGGCTTCGGTCCAATCTTCCTCATATCTGTTTCCATTCGTGTTTATCCATTTCCGCTGCAACAACACATCCCAATTGTGCGACTTGAGAGTAAATATTCATAATTGTGTCACTTCAACCAGTTTTAATATTGGCTTACTTTTGTACTTATGCAGCAACTTTCAACTGAGCGCACTAACAAGTACAGAGATCATCTCAAACTCCAGGAGATGATCAACAGCCTGCAACAGAAACATCAGTGCGAACAGGAGACTGCAGAAGGTGCCGTTTCGGCCGAGTGTTTTCAAAACATTTTAGAAATGGTGAATAAAGGTGTGCTTTCCGACTCTCAGTATTAAAAAGCGAGATCCGAGATCTACGTCTGGTGCTGCAGTCATCCGACAAGGAACTGGCCATCGTGAAGGAGGAGCTCAGAGACAAGCAAAGTGAGCAGCAGAGACAGGCGAGCCAGCTCTCCAGCAGTCTGATCACCACGCAGCTCCAGCTTGACAAAGTCCAGTAAGGAGCCATCGGTGTGGATGTGTTGTCCGTTACTGTTGCCCAACAATCTCCGGTTGAGCAATGTTGTCATGGCAGGCTGGAATGGGAGCAGCTTCTGGAGCAGCACCACACTCTGCAGGATTCTTTCGACCAGCTGCAAGCCGAGGCAAAGTTTGATGCGGATCATGCGAGACTGCAGATGCAGGACAGGCAGGAGGAGATCAGCCAACTGAGAGCTCAGATTGCCGTCAGTGAACTTGTAAACTGCAACCATGTCTTCCCGACTGAAACTGTCATATAAGTTACATCATGCAGTTGTTTTTTTGTTTGTTTGTTTTTTGCCATAGGAGTTAAACAACTCTCTGGAAACAGAGCAAGAGCACACTCGCACCCTGACCTACCAGTTAAGAGAGAGCAGAGAAAATACATCAAAGTGAGTTCTAGCCATTGTCTTGATTCGAATGTTATTTGGAAAAACCTTCAAATGTTTTCTGGTATACTTTCAGAGAACTTAGTGAAACGGCTGAGGAGAACACACGGCTGAGCAAGCAAGTCTTGGACATGACCGTGCAAATCCAAGAGCAGGTCAGCCCATTACTGTATTGTGATGTATTGAGAACACCCACCACCGCCAATTCTTCCAAGTTATTCTAATTTCAAAACAGTTTTATCTAAAACAGAAAATAATGTAAATTCGTTTTTTTACCGGCACAACTGAATCCATCATATATTCAGAACTGTTCAGACAATGTTTTAAGTTATATTTTACTGTCATTAACTGTTATAATAGTACAAAGAGAGTAATTTTGTCATAAAACTCGAAGTAGAACGACTCAAAGCTGCTTGAGTGAACAGGGAGTTTGCAAGACAACACTGCCACCTAGTGGCACTCTGGGTTATTGCTGGAATTAGTCTTGCATTTACTTACTTATTTTTCAATATACCGTAAATTCCGGACTATAAGCCGCTACTTTTTTCCCAAACTTTCAACCCTGCGGCTTATTCAGTAATTTTTCTAATGGCCGCCAGGGGCGCTGGAGTAGAAAAGGTAAGATTAAGACCGATGGAATATATGCGTCGAGGAAGACTGCAACTTCTTGTCTTGTGCATCAATTAAATTAGCGTGAACATACCCTCATCATGGAAAATGCAAAAAGAAAGGCATATGACGCATTGCTATTCTGTTGCTAGCGTGTTGTTACCATGTTGCTACCGTTTTACTGCCGCGTCACAGGCACCGTTTGGGAAGAAAGTTATATTATTATTATTGTTAAGTTATATGATTACAACTTGGAAAACTCTCTCTGTGTACCGTCTTTCTTTGTAAATATGTTTACATGTTTTAATGTGGGCACATGCGGCTTATATGCAGGTGCGGCTTGTGTATGTACAAAATTGGTTTTCCTCTAAAAATGTAGTGGGTACGGCTTATAATCAGGTGCGCTCTATAGTGCGGAAATTACGGTACTTGATATTTTGTTTTAATTGACCACGCCGACTGCTCATTATACTGTATTGTCAACCTATCATATGTCGTAAGTTCCACAAAAGCGTTCACAAAAAAGCCAAAGACAAGGCAAAACGCAACATCCATTTTGATGCGCAATTAGCTGAAGATATTTCGATTCTGAGTTGTCTTTGTATACTGTATTGCCTTTGACCGTGTCATTTTCATTTCAAAGGTCTCCAAACTTGATCACCGAGAGCAAAATCTCTGTACTGCCAATGAAACCATAAAAGGCCTGGAGCAGAAAGTTGAACAGGACAAAGTAGGCCCCAGTGAATTATTGTCCTTTTATACATGCTTCCAGCTCATCTACTGCCTGTCTAAATCTCTTTTCTTTTTTTGTCAGGATGTCGTCCTAGATCTGATCAACCAAACCCGAGACCTCCGCACTGAGCTCAATCACAAGGAACAGACCATTGCACATCTGTCAGGAGACATCACCGATATCACTGTACTTGAAACCTTACTCTGTTTTCACCTTTCATGTCTACACCTATGTCAGAGTATTGCTTTGATCACAGCTAGTTCGTGGGTTATGCAAAAAAGGGCCGGGTTTGATACCCTACTGCACCATTGCGTTTGTCATTTATGAAGCAAGAAGTGGCTTGCATTGAATTTCCAGTTTCTGAAAACATATTTGAGCACCGCAAAGTTTTGTTTCCAAGGTGGCGACGTATACCTGATTTTTATGTTGTCCATCACTAACCTAGGATTACGCAGCTTTTAAGTCCAATGGAGACATTTATTCGACAAACACTTTTAGCTCATACAGTTGTTATAACCCCCCCGCCCCCCCAAAAAAAATTAGGATGACGGTAATTGAGCCTGACCACATATTATTACGCCACTACATTCATTGCTCAGAGACAGATTTCTGGTTTGATCCCACGCAAGTGAAATTTTAAATTTTGAGGGGAAGAAATGAACACGAGTATTGACACAACCTTGATTTCCCTTACGTTACTCACGATGCTCAAAATTGAATGTACCGTGTCTTGATATTGCTCCTCTAGGCCAAGTACAACGCTGCCTGCTTGGAACGAAAAGATGTCGAAGAGCAATACACCAAGATGCAAGCTGAAATCACAGACCTAAAAGAAGCCCTGGAAAGGAGTAGTGCATCTAGCAAAATAGAGGTTAGTGTGACTGTATTTCACACCACTGCCATCATGTGTAACAGATAATAAAAAAAAAAACAACAACAAAAACCGTGTGTGTGTGTGTCTGTGTCAGGTTGAAGTACTGCAGGACGAGGTCATTTACGCAAACGAGGAGGTTGAAAGACTTACAAAGGTTTTAGATGAGCACAACAACCTCCTCGAAGCTGCTCAAGAGCAAGCTGCTCAGAAGGACTTTGAGATCCAGAATCTCCAGCAGAAGGTAATTGATCCCTATGGTGGCAGGCATTGATCCTAACCATCAAATTTCACTTCATAATTCAGATACACATCAAACAAAACTGTGTGTGGCCCAGGTCCAACAGCAGCACGAAGCTGTGGAAAAAACAATAAGAAACGGAGCTCTCAAAAATGTCGAGTCAACTTACACTCCTAAAGCAATACCGAAGGTAACAAACAGTACTTTCTTTAATTCTATCTACATGGACATGGCTTAATAGTTTGTTGTGACTATTTTCTGCTTGTTCAAGACCCCCTGCACACCAGGAAGCTTCAGCCGGGACTTAACCCAGGTCCTCGAGAGTCAGGAGAGGGAACTGGAGAATCGCCGGTCCTCCATGATGACTATGGAAATTCTCTTGGCAGAGCTCAATTCTGAGAGAGCTGCCAAGAATGAGGAGATTCAACGGCTCAAAGTATGTACAGTAGAGATGTAAAGATTAATCAACAACCAAATCATCACATTGATAATACAGTACTGTAAACGTATTCTTCTTGCAAAGGTTTGAACTTTATGTTTAAACGAGAGAAATGTGTAAAAATGTTAATGGTGAAGTTGACAGCCTCAACACATATAGTATCATGTAACATATTTAAAAGAAAAAGTTTCCTACTTGTGGATTTCACCTATTATGGTTATTTTTGGAATGTAAACCCGTGATAAACGCTGGAGTGAAAGATTCTTCACAAATAGGTTTTAAGCTGTTTAATACTGCACCCTGTTGATGTGTACTAATTCGATTCTGATTCTAATTTAGGCAACGACATTTTAACACGCAATGTGGAGTAACTCGTGTAGTCAAACTATAACAATACTCACAGGCATATATTCTTTATCATCTGTGGTAAAGTGACTATTACTAAAGCTCATGAGGAGTTTTTAAGTGCCATAATAAGTGCTAAATAGCTTTCCTTATTATGAAACACCTTACAAAGATTTTTTGAGGGTTTTTCTAGGAGGGTGGAATGGATTATGGCACTGTCATTTATTTCAGTGGGGAAGGATGATTTGAGTGCAAGTTTTTGGAACAGCATGAAAGTGGTCACTTCAGAAATTAGACTCGTATCTCAAGGCACCACTGTAGTTTTTTTTTTGTTTTGCCTGCAAGAATTCTAATGTGTTTTCTTTGCCCTCAGGCCCAGCTGACTGAGAAAGAGGTGGTCCGCATGGAGATTCAGGGCCTGCTTGACCAATTTTATAATAAAAAGCCCCAGGGTGGAACTACAAACAGGTTGAGTTGAATCAGCCATACAGCACACAGTGGCAGAGGGACATGAATTATGTTTTATTTTCCAACTTTCAGTGAGGAGCTCATTGAAGGCATCAAACAGTCTCTTCTGAAGGAGCTGCAAGAGGAACGAGAAGAGAAGGTTTGCATTTTTTGTTCTTCTTGATGTGAAAGTTTTAGATGTCTTCACTGTTGCTGTGTTCGTCTTGTACAGGAAAAAGTGATACAAAGGCTGTCTGACACTCAAAAAAAGTAAGCCCTCAACGGTGTACATGTACATACATGTACATGACTAATTGACTCCTCGATATCTGCTCAAGATTGAACAAGTTTATTCCATCTGTTGCTTAGAATGCAGACCCAGGAGTCCATGTTGGCCCAGTCTCAGACTTGTGTCCAGGAGTTGACCACAGAACTCAGAAATCGCTGTCTAGAACTGAGAGAGTTGAGCCACAGGGTTCAGGATGAGGACAGACTCGTCAAGGTCAGACCCCCTCAGTGATTTATGTATTTATTTAGCTCAAAATGATATGAATATTATTTAGCACATTGCTTTGATAAGTGAAAGTGACTCCTCTTCCAGGAGAATGAGCTTCTCCGTAAACAGAATGTTCAGCTGTCTGAGGAGAATGGAAAACTGGTGGGGCACAAGAACCACAAACAGAGGATTGAATATTTGGTCAAGTTAAAGAAGGACAACACCAGACTGCAGGCGGTGAGTGTCATTTGTGTCTGGAATGTTAAACACTAATGTTAACATTAATGGCTTTTATCTTGGGTATATTTTTCAGGAAAATGAAAAGCTTCGATCAGAGATGACCATTATGCAAGACAACAGTGGACCTTTGCTGTGATGCTTTTTATACTTGCCCCTGTAAAAAAAAAAATCAGGGGTCAAGTGTCTTTACAGTCACTTGAAGTGATTTTTTTTCAATTACTATTTTTTTAAAATCATTTTTGTATGTTTTTGTTTACAAGTGAAAATAGAACAAAACAAAAAACTATTTTAGAGCAAAATGAAGGAGTGACTGCCCTTTCTTTTTCACAAGTCCTAAAATTATCATGAGCTCTGCTAATATACAGTATCGGCTAGTGAAAAGTGTGTGGTTTGACTTCAGAAATTTGGAAAATTAACTTCATAAAAAACATGACTTTGCAGCTAGCAAATGGGCCGTGTGTTTTTTCTAACTGCAATAGAAAAAAAGAGAAACACGTGCACTTAAAC
Organism: Hippocampus mohnikei; assembly: GCA_026261675.1. Taxonomy (NCBI): domain Eukaryota; kingdom Metazoa; phylum Chordata; class Actinopteri; order Syngnathiformes; family Syngnathidae; genus Hippocampus; species Hippocampus mohnikei. The sequence continues at coordinate 8,832,103 of JAKGUB010000521.1, forward strand.
CTTGGAGTAACTTCTAAAATAAAGTTTCCAAAGAAACAGCTAAATATGTTGCGACGTGCTTTTCCACGGAGAAATTGCTAACAGTAGCTGCCATTTTTAATTGGCATCCACCCAGTTCGCCCCTCGCCATCCTCGCGGCTGCTTGGAGTCAAAGCCACAGTGACGGTAACCAATTGCACCTGACAACTTAGGACACTAGACAACTTAACAGGCCGCACCATGGCGGAGGGATTCACGGCCGAGCAAATTTCTAATTGGTTCACCTCTGGGCCCGCGTTTGCCAACATTAAGCTCACAGAAGAAGCTGTCGAAAATAAATCGTCTGGGACGTCGAAAGATACGAGGTAGGATCATTTTTCAGCATCGAAAAGGTGAACTTGAGCAGAGCTAGCTTGGTTAGCCTTTACAACCGCACGTGTGCTCGTTTCGGTTTATCAGTATTGTGTGACACGTTTTATGTAACAAACACAAGAAAAATAAATGTGAATCACAGACGCTGCTTTTGGCTGTCACGTTGTCGCGCTATGAGCTGGTGGCAAACTCGTTGTCCCTCCTAACATGGGGCCGTAGCCGGAGCAGAACGTTTGGGCGCCAACTTAAAAGTGAAAGAAAGTCGCTGCACAAAAATACACGACAAGCCACGAATATGTGCATGTTTTAGAGTACTGTACAATTTATGATGTAAAAGTTTTATAAATCATTTTCAAATCAGGTTTACTGAATCTTTGGAGTGGCACATATAGAGCTTTTGCCACTGATGTACCGCTACATGATGGCTTTTTTTTTTGCCATGATTATTTTTCTGTTTATTTAGTATAAATATATACAACCAACTTGAATCAACGTGTATATATTTGAAATGAAGTGCAGTCTGTATTTTCTACTTTGAAGACATAAATTACAAATTAATGGTGGTTTCATTGACAACAGTGTGTTACATTCTTCCGTTGACCTCATTGGGAACTGGACAGTAATATGGAAGTTCCCACTCCCTTTTTGCCGTGAGCCAGTTGGTGTACCGCACAACTCTGTCCACATATCCAGAAACGGTTGGGATCTCCTCCCTTAGATTGTCATCACTGCTGCTTGCTTTGACAATTTCATGCTCCAATTTATTATGGCTTGTCCAAAACCCCGTCTTTGGGAACTGCTTCACCTTCCCTGAGGGACGGTGCTCTTCACCACACCTTTGGTCGACGTCTCTCAGGACCAGCTTGAAGACAGAGACTAGCTCCCATGGCATCACTTTGGTGGCTGCAAGCACCTCACGAAACCTGTGGAATCGCACAACCAACAAGTCGTTATTGAAATTTCAAGTTCTTTCAACGTTATCATGACGTCGTACTTCAAGTTGACAGGTTTGAAGAGTAGGTTTGCTATTGTCCTGCTAATTATGTAATATATTTTCCACATTAAAGTTTGATTTGTATTGGAAAAAATGCTAATGCGAGTGCAGTGTGAACACGAATGAGATGTACAGTACCATGTGAATGACATTTGAATTGCTCAGAAGTCACGCAGCCGTGCAACGTACAAAAATAGTGGCTCAATGAGTACTGGATCAAAATTTGGGTGGAAACCTTTTTTTTTAAAAAATAATAAATTGGCTGTAACATTGTTGACCAATGATTCCGATTTTAAATAGCAGCAAAACTAGTGGCCGACCGTTGGCCACTCATGAAAAACACAGTATTTGCTGAACTCGGCCCAACGCATGACAGTTCAGTTGATTTCAGTTGCCTCGCTCGTTAAGCGGCGGGCCTTATGAATGTAAATGTAAAAACTCAATTGGATGTTGGCTTTAATTTAGGGGTCACCACCATGTTTGTCAAACATTGCCATAGATATAATTGCTCAGAGAAATGCTATTGAATCTGTTCTCATGATGTCATTAAGGCAATTCTTCACCTTCACCTCATGTTCACATGACCTGACAGTGTGACATTAACACGCAGTGGCTTTGTTGGCAGCGTGTGCTGCGTTCCTTCTTGCTCTTTGGCCTGTGCGCGTTTCCCTGCTGTCAGGTTTCATTTTGATGGCGAAGCAGCTATGTGCTGCTGACGGCATGCTTATGTGAGAATCTGAGAAGATGGTATGGTTTCTACAACACACCTGGAGAGCACTGCTGCAGCATGGACAGGCGGGATGCCAGCGCACAGTAGTTCCAGGTGCAAATCCAACAGCAGGTCAGCCCATTACTGTATTGTGATGTATTGAGAACACCCACCACCGCCAATTCTTCCAAGTTATTCTAATTTCAAAACAGTTTTATCTAAAACAGAAAATAATGTAAATTCGTTATTTTACCGGCACAACTGAATCCATCATATATTCAGAACTGTTCAGACAATGTTTTAAGTTATATTTTACTGTCATTAACTGTTATAATAGTACAAAGAGAGTAATTTTGTCATAAAACTCGAAGTAGAACGACTCAAAGCTGCTTGAGTGAACAGGAGTTTGCAAGACAACACTGCCACCTAGTGGCACTCTGGGTTATTGCTGGAATTAGTCTTGCATTTACTTACTTATTTTTCAATATACCGTAAATTCCGGACTATAAGCCGCTACTTTTTTCCCAAACTTTCAACCCTGCGGCTTATTCAGTAATTTTTCTAACGGCCGCCAGGGGCGCTGGAGTAGAAAAGGTAAGATTAAGACCGATGGAATATATGCGTCGAGGAAGACTGCAACTTCTTGTCTTGTGCATCAATTAAATTAGCGTGAACATACCCTCATCATGGAAAATGCAAAAAGAAAGGCATATGACGCATTGCTATTCTGTTGCTAGCGTGTTGTTACCATGTTGCTACCGTTTTACTGCCGCGTCACAGGCACCGTTTGGGAAGAAAGTTATATTATTATTATTGTTAAGTTATATGATTACAACTTGGAAAACTCTCTCTGTGTACCGTCTTTCTTTGTAAATATGTTTACATGTTTTAATGTGGGCACGTGCGGCTTATATGCAGGTGCGGCTTGTGTATGTACAAAATTGGTTTTCCTCTAAAAATGTAGTGGGTACAGCTTATAATCAGGTGCGCTCTATAGTGCGGAAATTACGGTAATTGATATTTTGTTTTAATTGACCACGCCGACTGCTCATTATACTGTATTGTCAACCTATCATATGTCGTAAGTTCCACAAAAGCGTTCACAAAAAAGCCAAAGACAAGGCAAAACGCAACATCCATTTTGATGCTAATTAGCTGAAGATATTTCGATTCTGAGTTGTCTTTGTATACTGTATTGCCTTTGACCGTGTCATTTTCATTTCAAAGGTCTCCAAACTTGATCACCGAGAGCAAAATCTCTGTACTGCCAATGAAACCATAAAAGGCCTGGAGCAGAAAGTTGAACAGGACAAAGTAGGCCCCAGTGAATTATTGTCCTTTTATACATGCTTCCAGCTCATCTACTGCCTGTCTAAATCTCTTTTCTTTTTTTGTCAGGATGTCGTCCTAGATCTGATCAACCAAACCCGAGACCTCCGCACTGAGCTCAATCACAAGGAACAGACCATTGCACATCTGTCAGGAGACATCACCGATATCACTGTACTTGAAACCTTACTCTGTTTTCACCTTTCATGTCTACACCTATGTCAGAGTATTGCTTTGATCACAGCTAGTTCGTGGGTTATGCAAAAAAGGGGCGGGTTTGATACCCTACTGCACCATTGCGTTTGTCATTTATGAAGCAAGAAGTGGTTTGCATTGAATTTCCAGTTTCTGAAAACATATTTGAGCACCGCAAAGTTTTGTTTCCAAGGTGGCGACGTATACCTGATTTTTATGTTGTCCATCACTAACCTAGGATTACGCAACTTTTAAGTCCAATGGAGACATTTATTCGACAAACACTTTTAGCTCATACAGTTGTTATAACCCCCCCCCCCCCCCCAAAAAAAAATTAGGATGACGGTAATTGAGCCTGACCACATATTATTACGCCACTACATTCATTGCTCAGAGACAGATTTCTGGTTTGATCCCACGCAAGTGAAATTTTAAATTTTGAGGGGAAGAAATGAACACGAGTATTGACACAACCTTGATTTCCCTTACGTTACTCACGATGCTCAAAATTGAATGTACCATGTCTTGATATTGCTCCTCCAGGCCAAGTACAATGCTGCCTGCTTGGAACGAAAAGATGTCGAAGAGCAATACACCAAGATGCAAGCTGAAATCACAGACCTAAAAGAAGCCCTGGAAAGGAGTAGTGCATCTAGCAAAATAGAGGTTAGTGTGACTGTATTTCACACCACTGCCATCATGTGTAACAGATAATTTAAAAAAAAACAACAACAAAAACCGTGTGTGTGTGTGTGTCTGTATGTCAGGTTGAAGTACTGCAGGACGAGGTCATTTACGCAAACGAGGAGGTTGAAAGACTTACAAAGGTTTTAGATGAGCACAACAACCTCCTCGAAGCTGCTCAAGAGCAAGCTGCTCAGAAGGACATTGAGATCCAGAATCTCCAGCAGAAGGTAATTGATCCCCATGGTGGCAGGCATTGATCCTAACCATCAAATTTCACTTCATAATTCAGATACACATCAAACAAAACTGTGTGTGGCCCAGGTCCAACAGCAGCACGAAGCTGTGGAAAAAACAATAAGAAACGGAGCTCTCAAAAATGTCGAGTCAACTTACACTCCTAAAGCAATACCGAAGGTAACAAACAGTACTTTCTTTAATTCTCTCTACATGGACATGGCTTAATAGTTTGTTGTGACTATTTTCTGCTTGTTCAAGACCCCCTGCACACCAGGAAGCTTCAGCCGGGACTTAACCCAGGTCCTCGAGAGTCAGGAGAGGGAACTGGAGAATCGCCGGTCCTCCATGATGACTATGGAAATTCTCTTGGCAGAGCTCAATTCTGAGAGAGCTGCCAAGAATGAGGAGATTCAACGGCTCAAAGTATGTACAGTAGAGATGTAACAATTAATCAACAACCAAATCATCACATTGATAATACAGTACTGTAAACGTATTCTTCTTGCAAAGGTTTGAACTTTATGTTTAAACGAGAGAAATGTGTAAAAATGTTAATGGTGAGGTTTACAGCCTCAACACATATAGTATCATGTAACATATTTAAAAAGAAAAAAGTTTCCTACTTCGTGGATTTCACCTATTGCGGGTTATTTTTGGAATGTAAACCCCGTGATAAACGCTGGAGTGAAAGATTCTTCACAAATAGGTTTTAAGCTGTTTAATACTGCACCCTGTTGATGTGTACTAATTCCGATTCTGATTCTAATTTAGGCAACGACATTTTAACACGCAATGTGGAGTAACTCATGTAGTCAAACTATAACAATACTCACAGGCATATATTCTTTATCATCTGTGGTAAAGTGACTATTACTAAAGCTCATGAGGAGTTTTTAAGTGCCATAATAAGTGCTGAATAGTTTTCCTAATTATGAAACACCTTACAAAGATTTTTGGAGGGTTTTTCTAGGAGGGTGGAACGGATTATGGCACTGTCATTTATTTCAGTGGGGAAGGATGATTTGAGTGCAAGTTTTTGGAACAGCATGAAAGTGGTCACTTCAGAAATTAGACTCGTATCTCAAGGCACCACTGTAGTTTTTTTTTTGTTTTGCCTGCAAGAATTCTAATGTGTTTTCTTTGCCCTCAGGCCCAGCTGACTGAGAAAGAGGTGGTCCGCATGGAGATTCAGGGCCTGCTTGACCAATTTTATAATAAAAAGCCCCAGGGTGGAACTACAAACAGGTTGAGTTGAATCAGCCATACAGCACACAGTGGCAGAGGGACATGAATTATGTTTTATTTTCCAACTTTCAGTGAGGAGCTCATTGAAGGCATCAAACAGTCTCTTCTGAAGGAGCTGCAAGAGGAACGAGAAGAGAAGGTTTGCATTTTTTGTTCTTCTTGATGTGAAAGTTTTTAGATGTCTTCACTGTTGCTGTGTTCGTCTTGTACAGGAAAAAGTGATACAAAGGCTGTCTGACACTCAAAAAAAGTAAGCCCTCAACGGTGTACATGTACATACATGTACATGACTAATTGACTCCTCGATATGTGCTCAAGATTGAACAAGTTTATTCCATCTGTTGCTTAGAATGCAGACCCAGGAGTCCATGTTGGCCCAGTCTCAGACTTGTGTCCAGGAGTTGACCACAGAACTCAGAAATCGCTGTCTAGAACTGAGAGAGTTGAGCCACAGGGTTCAGGATGAGGACAGACTCGTCAAGGTCAGACCCCCTCAGTGATTTATGTATTTATTTAGCTCAAAATTATATGAATATTATTTAGCACATTGCTTTGTGAAAGTGAAAGTGACTCCTCTTCCAGGAGAATGAGCTTCTCCGTAAACAGAATGTTCAGCTTTCTGAGGAGAATGGAAAACTGGTGGGGCACAAGAACCACAAACAGAGGATTGAATATTTGGTCAAGTTAAAGAAGGACAACACCAGACTGCAGGCGGTGAGTGTCATTTGTGTCTGGAATGTTAAACACTAATGTTAACATTAATGGCTTTTATCTTGGGTATATTTTTCAGGAAAATGAAAAGCTTCGATCAGAGATGACCATTATGCAAGACAACAGTGGACCTTTGCTGTGATGCTTTTTATACTTGCCCCTGTAAAATAAATTCAGGGGTCTAGTGTCTTGACAGTCACTTGAAGTGATTTTTTTTTCAATTACAATTTTTAAAAAATCATTTTTGTATGTTTTTGTTTACAAGTGAAAATAGAACAAAACAAAAAACTATTTTAGAGCAAAATGAAGGAGTGACTGCCCTTTCTTTTTCACAAGTCCTAAAATTATCATGAGCTCTGCTAATATACAGTATCGGCTAGTGAAAAGTGTGTGGTTTGACTTCAGAAATTTGGAAAATTAACTTCATAAAAAACATGACTTTGCAGCTAGCAAATGGGCCGTGTGTTTTTTCTAACTGCAATAGAAAAAAAGAGAAACACGTGCACTTAAACCTTGGAGTAACTTCTAAAATAAAGTTTCCAAAGAAACAGCTAAATATGTTGCGACGTGCTTTTCCACGGAGAAATTGCTAACAGTAGCTGCCATTTTTAATTGGCATCCACCCAGTTCGCCCCTCGCCATCCTCGCGGCTGCTTGGAGTCAAAGCCACAGTGACAGTAACCAATTGCACCTGACAACTTAGGACACTAGACAACTTAACAGGCCGCACCATGGCGGAGGGATTCACGGCCGAGCAAATTTCTAATTGGTTCACCTCTGGGTCCGCGTTTGCCAACATTACGCTCACAGACGAAGCTGTCGAAAATAAATTGTCTGGGACGTCGAAAGATACGAGGTAGGATCATTTTTCAGCATCGAAAAGGTGAACTTGAGCAGAGCTAGCTTGGTTAGCCTTTACAACCGCACGTGTGCTCGTTTCGGTTTATCAGTATTGTGTGACACGTTTTATGTAACAAACACAAGAAAAATAAATGTGAATCGCAGACGCTGCTTTTGGCTGTCACGTTGTCGCGCTATGAGCTGGTGGCAAACTCGTTGCCCCTCCTAACATGGGGCCGTAGCCGGAGCAGAACGTTTGGGCGCCAACTTAAAAGTGAAAGAAAGTCGCTGCACAAAAATACACGACAAGCCACGAATATGTGCATGTTTTAGAGTACTGTACAATTTATGATGTAAAAGTTTTATAAATCATTTTCAAATCAGGTTTACTGAATCTTTGGAGTGGCACATATAGAGCTTTTGCCACTGATGTACCGCTACATGATGGCTTTTTTTTTTGCCATGATTATTTTTCTGTTTATTTAGTATAAATATATACAACCAACTTGAATCAACGTGTATATATTTGAAATGAAGTGCAGTCTGTATTTTCTACTTTGAAGACAAATTACAAATTAATGGTGGTTTCATTGACAACAGTGTGTTACATTCTTCCGTTGACCTCATTGGGAACTGGACAGTAATATGGAAGTTCCCACTCCCTTTTTGCCGTGAGCCAGTTGGTGTACCGCACAACTCTGTCCACATATCCAGAAACTGTTGGGATCTCCTCCCTTAGATTGTCATCACTACTGCTTACTTTGACAATGTTATGCTTCAATTTATTATGGCTTGTCCAAAACCCCGTCTTTGGGAACTGCTTCACCTTCCCTGAGGGATGGTGCTCTTCACCACACCTTTGGTCGACGTCTCTCAGGACCAGCTTGAAGACAGAGACTAGCTCCCATGGCATCACTTTGGTGGCTGCAAGCACCTCACGAAACCTGTGGAATCGCACAACCAACAAGTCGTTATTGAAATTTCAAGTTCTTTCAACGTTATCATGACGTCATACTTTAAGTTGACAGGTTTGAAGAGTACGTAGGTTTGCTATTGTCCTGCTAAATATGTCATATCTTTTCCACATTAAAGTTTGATTTGTATTGGAAAAAATGCGAATGCGAGTGCAGTGTAAACACGAATGAGATGTACAGTACCATGTGAATGACATTTGAACTGCTCAGAAGTCACGCAGCCGTGTAACGTACAAAAATAGTGGCTCAATGAGTACTGGATCAAAATTTGGGTGGAAACTTTTTTTTTTTTAAATAATAAATTGGCTGTAACATTGTTGACCAATGATTCAGATTTTAAATAGCAGCAAAACTAGTGGCCGACCGTTGGCCACTCATGAAAAATATTTGCTGAACTCGGCCCACCGCGTGACAGTTCAGTTGATTTCAGTTGCCTCGCTCGTTACGTGGCGGGCCTTATGAATGTAAATGTAAAAACTCAATTGGATGTTGGCTTTAATTTAGGGGTCACCACCATGTTTGTCAAACATTGCCATAGATATAATTGCTCAGAGAAATGCTATTGAATCTGTTCTCATGATGTCATTAAGGCAATTCTTCACCTTCACCTCATGTTCACATGACCTGACAGTGTGACATTAACACGCAGTGGCTTTGTTGGCAGCGTGCGCTGCGTTCCTTCTTGCTCTTTGGCCTGTGCGCGTTTCCCTGCTGTCAGGTTTCATTTTGATGGCGAAGCAGCTATGTGCTGCTGACGGCATGCTTATGTGAGAATCTGAGAAGATGGTATGGTTTCTACAACACACCTGGAGAGCACTGCTGCAGCATGGACAGGCGGGATGCCAGCGCACAGTAGTTCCAGTTGGTCTAGTTCTGTTGTGGGGATGAGGGTCCTCCATCTGGGGTAGTTCTGAAAACATGGGTGATCCACGGTGCTGTGGACAAGCCTGTGCTCCAGGTCCAGCATCCTGGCCGTGCACTCGCGCTCCTGCACATGCCATTGAAGCTCTCGGATTAACTCGTGCTGTGGTCGGTCCCCAGGGCATCTCGGAGATGAGTTTTCAGCCTGCGTGGATGTGTCATGGGTCCATTTCAGCCAGCTGAAGAGTGGCATGGCAAGGACAGCCCCCAAGCACTGAAGAATATGAAAGTATTAGCCAGTCATGTATTTTGTAAAAACCTCTATTCTACCGTTTAGACATCCTTGAATGTCAATCCTTTCAAAGTAGAGGTGTGAAAATTCATCAGCAACAAATCAATGATCAAATTAATCGACAACTATATTAATAATCCAGTCATATACTGTATAAGAGCCAATGTTTTTTACACTTGACTTAACAATTTAAAATTGTCCAAATCCTCCCGATCTCAGGCTCTCAGCAGAACTTATTCTCTGATTTCTGTAGTCTTTCATGAAGGCAGACTGATTATTATTTTGTTTAATAAAAATCAGACATAAGCGAACATACGCCTTTACTTTGGAAAACAGAGTAGTAAACAAATCATTTTCAGAATGTTTGCTAAGTACGTCGGTCCCCCTCGGATAATATTGTTCTTTATTTGATTTTTATCACTAATCAATCTAAAATAAATAATTGGTAATGGTTCTGTAATAGACTTCAATGCAAAATCAAATTGTATCAGATTAATTGATGGAATAATCAATCGAATAGTTGATTCTAAAAATATGCTTTAGTGACAGCCATACTTCAAATCGAACTTCAACAGAGTCAGAGAATGCTTCAAACATTGACTTCGAACTTACAAAGTTGGGCTTAATGTGTAAAGCAACTGCTTTCTTACAACATACAATCAAAAGAAAGGGAAGATCAACACTTACAAACCACGCTTGATGCAAACCAGTTCTCACAGAATAAAAGCTCCTCGATCAGTCCATTACATCTTTTGGTGGTCCAGTACAGTCCGAGGTTTTATGTGGCGGTATCTGCTCTTTGTGTTGTAGTTGTTGTGTGATTGCCATCATCAATGTTGTCTTGCAGTCTTCCAGGAGAGTTACTCACACTGCCGCTTGTGAGAGCTGTCACCTCTCTTCTTCTTCGTCGTCTTCTCTGCTCGGTCAGCTGCTTTGTGCTCGCACCGGCGAGGAAAGAAAGAGGGCGAATGTGTCGCATGTGCATATTGTGGTACCATCAGGATTTGTACATCCCCTTGCCTGGGGCAAGTGAGGGCAAAGGCCACAGCTCTGACCAAAGCAAAGAGATTTAGCTGATCTTTAGAATATCATTCGCATATTGATTGTTGGCAGGCTTCTTACTATTGGAGTGCTTCACACAGCAATGGAGTGGACAGTAGACTGGTGCATGTGCAATTGCCCCACAGCACAAGTCTTTTTTTGGGGGGACGGGCTAAATGCCAATGTGATTTTGCTTTGTTCCGTCACTTGCCAAATGTCATGACCACAAGTGTGCGCTGGAGCATTAAATGGTGTTTAAATTCCTGTGCCATGCTAAAGCATGTTTTCTGGGAGTGGTAAGGCGTAGAAAAAATAGTACTGTAGTGTGTTTCTGGTAACATGAAATTTCGGCATAGGGTCGGTAGGTCGGACAAATGTTTTTATTTTTTTTTATATTTTTGCCACGCCCCCATCATAAATGTAAACAAAATAACCATAAAACATAAAACAAGGAGCCATTGAAACCCCCGCTCGCCGCCGAAGGAAAACAAACAAACAAACAAAAAACTACGGCAAGCCTGAGGATTTCACGTAACAATAGTTACCGGTAGCGTGTCGTTTCCGTGGCGTCATTTTACGGTACCGAAACATAGTTTAACCATTAAAGTCACCGCACACGACTTTACTGTGTGATCAACGCGATTTCACTGTGCCTCTGTGTGTTTGTGGTGTGTGGGTGTGTTTCTTCGAATTTACTTTCGTTTTGAGTGTTGGGGGACGCAACAGATAGGTGCGTATGGTTGCTATTTTAGTCCGCAAATTGAGGAATCGCGCGGATGAAAGTTTGAGATGGCGGCGAAAAAACTCACAAAGGTCTACTAATTACGTCATTTAAGAAATGGCAATGCCAGTCTGATTTTTCGTATGAATCGTCGAAGGCGTATCACTAAACTCACCTGTGACGTATGCACAAAACACGAGCGCGAGACGGACGACGCGAGGCACGATTACATGGCAAATTGGTCATTAGATTTGTAGGCTAATCGCTGTGAAAAATATTATGAAAAAGTATTGGTTATTCTATAATTTACTGGTTGTAGCATGGTAACTTTATGAATAAAATATTCGTCACAAGGTGTAGTAATGCTAGACTGCAACACACAAAACGCGGTCTAAACTATTTTCGGAGATCGCGGCCGCCGCCATGATTCAATGTTGTTGACACACGACGGCAAATCACGCGCATGCTCAACGTGAATATCGCGAGAGTTTGCACCGATGTAAACATCTTTCCTTTTATTATTTATAATTTTGTCTGTGGTTTTATTGTTCTTGCTTTGATTGTAAAGCGTCCTTGAGTGTTTTGAAAGGCGCGTATAAATGAAATGTACTATTATTATTATTATTACACAAAAATGTAGAAGGTTTGGAAAAAAATGCCGACCGGAACGTTTTTGTTCGAGGTAGAAATTCTCGGTCGGTCGGGTTACCGGAAAGACACTACTTTTTTTTCTACGCCTAATCATGGAGTAACTCGCGACACTCAATTCTCAACTATACTGTATTTGTAGAGCACAAAAAAAATAAGAAATTGCTGTAATATGGCTTTTGATGATGAAATTGTCTCGACAAATCTCAACTTTCCAACTCTGCTGTTGTTCTGGGTCACTGGGAATTGTGTTAAAACTCCAAGGTGAGTTGACTTGCTGAACATGAAGGGGAGCACACTTTTTATTGATCCAATCACATGTTGGGCAGTAGAAAAATTAAACGACCCACCACCAAAGAAAAGTATTACAGAAAATAAATCTAGTATATTCACTCCCTGGGCTGTAGACAATAATGCTCAAGCATCCATCATTTGACTTGTGCAATGATAATCACAATTACAGTACAGGTAACTGCCAAGTGCTTCTGAACATGACAGATTGCCAGAATGTGAGTGTACCGTCAGAAACTAAAGTGAAAGTCTGTAAAGATGACATTCTGTTAAATGTTTCGTACCAGCCCAGTAACAGTTCCTGATGAAGACGACTTGGAAAGTGTAAACAAGACAAAAGATGACCGGTCAAGTGAGTATGACAATTTCAATGCAGTTGTCAATTCACATTATTCAATGTGCCATTTTTTTCAGCATAAGCAATAATAAGTGCCCTGCTCTAGTTTCTGAATCCTTAGGAAACAGCCCTGCTCCACTTCCAAGCTACAAGTCTCCCACCTTCCCCATTACCAAAAGCAGACAGGAGGTAAAAGTCAATTTTCTGATTGCACAGAGCTGCTGTTTATGCGTGTGCGACTGTGTGTGACCTCATTCATGTTTGGAGTTTTTATCCTCCGGATTTAAGCGTCGCTAAAGAATAAAAGATGTTGTTTGCAACAGCATTTCAAATTCCACGGTTTAGTACTGCAATTTCTATAGTGGCCTGGCATTTCCTGAATAAGCGCACCAATTTGCTTTGCAATATGACTTTTTAAATTGAGTCTACTGAAGCCTTGTGTGTGCATGCTTGTGTGCCCCTCCAGCTGATTTCTCTGATAGAAAACAACTCTGTCGTGATTATTCGAGGAGCCACGGGCAGTGGCAAGACCACCCAGCTGCCACAGTACATTCTGGACCACTACAATGACAAAAATGCCTCTTGCAACATTGCAGTCACGCAACCACGCAAAATTGGTGCCACCAGTATTGCTCGCTGGGTCGCCAGTCAGAGAAAGTGTACCTGCGGGAGTCTGGTTGGCTATCAGGTTGGTGCAGCTTTTATAGAGACTTACTTCTGCAATAATCTGATCTACAATATTTAAACTGCAGCTATCGCAGACCTATAACACAGGGGGAATGATTCCACTCAGGGCTGGAGAACTAAGTTTTTTTACTAGTGCATCCGATTAAAAAAAAAAAAAATGTCTCCGGTGCACCAACACAAAACATAGGCGCAACCCACATTTTCGACTTGGAAGTTTTGGTCTTAGCCTTATCTGACTGAAGCACGCTTCTCCAAATGCACACACACAAGGAGACTTCCTTCCCTCAAAAGGTTGATTGTACCAGTGAATCCATTTTTTTTTTTTTTTTTTTGTAGATGTACCTTTGAGAAATTAGGCTGCCTGGGTGCCCAAATTCTACAGCGCTGCCACTGGGCATCGTGATCTCAAGACACGAATGTTCAATTTGTGCACTCCTCCAACAGATTATATTTTGCTTGAAGGAGTTTTCCCTCCATTCCTTCCTTTTTTGTTTGGTTCAAGTCATGCTCTTCTTGAATGGAAAGCACTCTTTCCCTGCAGCGGTGGATTTGTTCTCAAGTCACTCTGACATTTATTTCATCCCAGTTTGTGTGCCGAGCACAAAAGTTTCCTCTTTTACGTCACTTTGGGGTGGCGTATGTACTGTACGCCTGGTTAAATCACCACTACAATCTATAATATAGGAATTATTATAGATATCCCACAATCCCTCATTCACGATGTAGTCCCGTATCATATAGTAGTCCCTTCATTCTGTTTGGTGATTCCGACAGCCACTTTACTACCCCGCCTACTGCAAGAACACAGCAGGGATAGGCTCCATCACACCCGCAACCCTTGTGAGGATAAGCGGCTCAGATAATGGATGGAATTATTTCCGTGGAATATAGTTAATGTATTGCTTGGCTATTTGCGTTTGCACCATCTCGTTTTCCTGCATTGTGGTCAATATAAACCTGTTGAGTGACCATCGTTGCTCACTATTTTTCCAAGTGCATTGTGGGCAATTTTGAGTGCCCTGCGTTTGTTTTTTCGACATTCGGACACCCCCACAAAATGGTGTAACCCTTTAGTAGTGCACTATAGGTATATAGGGAATAATTTGCACATTCGGGCACAGTCATTGTGTCTATAGCTGCTGTTGAGGAAGTCGAATGAAACCTTATTGATAAGCAATGTCTGTGATTTCATATTTTCATTCGAGGTTGGACTGGAGAAGATGGCTACTGAGCACACCCGACTAATCTACATGACAACAGGAGTGCTGCTGGAAAAACTGGTTGCTGCCAAGACCCTCACAGAGTACTCGCATATTTTTATTGATGAGGTGCATAAGCATAGCGTTTCAAAATTGAAATGAGTAGAATCTTTGAAAATATCGGTTGACTGCATTTAATTTGGACAAATAACACTTGCTCAAGGTTCATGAGCGTACTGTGGAGATGGACTTTGTCTTGCTGATTGTGAGGAGACTTCTTAACACCAACTCTCGTTATGTGAAGGTAAAAAAAAAAAAAAAAATCTGTGGAATTCTGTCCAGGTTGAGTGTTCCTTAACAGTAGCCATGCTGTCCTAGGTAATTCTCATGTCAGCCACCATCAACTGCAGACAATTTGCAGAGTATTTCAGCACCCCTGTTCGTGGAAAGATGAGTCCAGCCTATGTGTTTGAGGTGGAGGGTGCACCTTATACCATTGAGGACTTTTACCTGGATGACCTTCAGGACATCTGTCAATATAATGTATAGTACATAATGAGTTATTTGCTGCTACTTTCAGTGGACATTGTTTATTAGCATGTTTTCATGTTTCTCCTCCCCAGCTGGATTCAGCATGTTTAGATGATGTTCACATCTCATCTGCGATGTACAAACTTGCCATCTGCCTCATTGAGAAGTTTGACAAAATGGAGGGCGATAGGAGCAGGTGAAGACTCTTTGTGCAAGCATTACAAACCGCATTTTGGTAGCCTTATATAACAAATTAAGTGGTGGAGTCTGCTTGTGTGTTAACAGTCATGCAGTGACAGAAGGCTGTGGGAACCTCTCAGACAGGGGCAGCGTCCTTGTTTTCCTCCCCGGACTATCTGAGATAAGATATATGCAACAAGCCCTGTCCACGCTGGTCCACAAGAGGTCTTTTTTTTTTATTTTATTTTTTTAACATGGTCACATAAATGTTTATATTCTTATTTCATTTTACATTCTACAAGTTAATCACTTCTTGAAATGATCACGTGCACCTAATTAATGGTCTTTCAAGACCTTTTTGTCCTGTCAACCCAGACCATGGCTAAGTACGACCCATGGGCCACAGACTCTGACCCTTCCTTTCCGTGACCATGACATCTTTCTTATCTCATGAAAGAAATGATTTGTTTCATGCTGAAAAATATGAATGCGTTAAGAAGCTTTGATGCCCTTTTCCTTTCAGGTTGCAGGTTTTTGCCCTCCACTCCACCGTAACAATGGAGGAGCAATATGGTGTTTTTCTGTCTCCTGTGCCCGGATACAGGAAGGTAAAAGTTTCATGCTTCTTATTTCTTGCTAGTTAATTATTCTAATGTTGTTTGGACCTTTGCAGGTCATTCTTTCAACGAACATTGCAGAAAGTTCAGTGACTGTACCCGATGTCAAATATGGTAGGTTATCTTATTTCTCTTCCCCTCTTTGGTCTCACCGTCAAGATTTGGATTTAATCTTCCTTTATCTTTCATTCAACCACAAGTATTCCTTTAGAATTTCAGATTAATTTCCACACTTTTTTTCCCCTTTTTGTGCAGTTATTGATTTCTGCTTGGCCCGTCAGCTGATTTGTGACAAAGAAACCAATTATCAATCTCTGCGTCTCACATGGGCATCAAAGACCAACTGCAACCAACGTAGAGGTACCGCACAAATATTTAAAATACAGCAAAGTATGTCATCATTTCCGCTTACACTCACCTTCTCCTCTGCCAGGAAGGGCGGGTCGAGTTTCCAAGGGCTACTGCTACCGCCTAGTCACTAAAGCCTTCTGGCGGAATGAAATCCCAGACTACATGATCCCTGAAATGTTGGTATGTGCCTAATTTGAATCAGTCATGACACCTTCACTGTATTCATCTTAATGCCCCGTGTGTGTCCTCTCAGCTTTCCCCACTGTCCAGCATAATGTTGAAGGTGAAACTGCTGGGCATGGGAGACCCTCGATCCCTCCTTTCAACAGCTCCCTCACCTCCCAATCTCAAGGATATTATGAGAACCGTGCTCCAACTGAAAGAGGTGGGTGCTGGTGAATAACTATGGTGAGCACACTGTGATCCAAAGTATTACGCATATAAGATTTAAGTCAAGTCAAGGTTTGGGTTTTCATTTGTGGATTTTTTTTTCTTTTTCTACAAGGTATCTCTTCACAGACATGGATCTCAGAGGTTTCATGATTAGCTTCCCACATTCGCCTTTTAAAAGAAACTTACTATTAAAATGTTCCACACTATTCATTATTAATTGGGGGGGGAAAGTTTTTTTTTTTTTAACTCGTGAAAAATGTGAAATAGTCCGATGCGAAGTGACTTTCAAGAAAGTCATCATACAGTTGAATAATTTGATTTTGACTCAGGGAGCAACAAGGTTCATTCAGAAGCAGCCATAAAAGGATAATTTCAAGGATTCAAGGAATTTTCATACCAACTGGGGATGCATAATAACTATTGCACAGATATTGGGCAAAAGTAGTGTAACTTGTATGGGTCCGATATCAAATACCACCTCAAATACTGTAACGTTGGTCTGGTTATTGTCTCTGCTGCATGATGTAGGAGGTAATATGGCGTCACTGAGCACAACTTCAGAACAGTGAAGCATTTGTTAACACAGCTTAAGTTTTCCCAGAGCAGTTTATATGAACCAGGGATCTTGACTGTGCCCAAATTTCATGATGTAGTGACTGAAAAAAATTATAGGTTTTATACAAATAACCATCTGAAATTTCATACTTGTTTTTGTTTTAAATTGGTGTGCAAAATATTTTGGTACTGTATTTGAGTAATTTAGCAAAACAAAAAACAAAACAAAACAAAAAACAAATGAAGTTGTCATTATTGTGGTTTTCTTCGTTAAACTTACCATTTAATACAGAAGCAATATGTTAAAACTCTGAATAGCATTAACTGTTTGTTGCAAATGAACAAAAACACCCTATTCGTGATCATTTTATAACACCGTGCGCCCTGACCACTTGGAATAATATTCTCTTTTTTTCTGTAGATGGGGGCCCTGTCTGCTAAACAGAATAATGAATATCAAAATGATGATGGTGAGCTGACGTTCCTGGGTCGAGTGCTGGCCCACTTACCTGTGGACCTTTACCTTGGCAAGATGATTGTCCTGGGCCACATCTTCGGTTGTCTCGATGAGTGTCTCATCATAGGTCGGCTTTCTACATTATAGTAATAGCGATATCAGTTGTCAGTATTAAGTCTGCTTTTTGCCTTACTTTTTACACAAGCTACATTAACCACTTCAATCTTCAGCTGCCTGCAACTCGATGAAGAGTTTCTTTGCCATACCTTCAATGCAACAGCTTGCCGGTCACAGGTGAGTCACATCCGAAGGCTGTTTTTGTTAGTGTCACTTTATTTTCTCTTTTAAATCTGATAAACAATCCTTCCGCCACAGATTGAGCCTGAATTTAATATTCTGTCTTCTGAATATTTGCATTCTAGGAGCAAGATGGCCTTTGCCCAAGGCACCCAAAGTGATTCCATAGCATTTGTCAACACCTTTAAGGTAATGCTAAGCCCCCCCCCCCCCCCAAAAAAAAAAACCCTACACATTTTAAGGGATTTGCTCAATGCAACTCTTTTCACTTTTCTTCCCTGTTGTTAGGCATGGCTCTCCTTCAAAAAGCAAGGACAGCTGAGAAGCATGAAGGTGCCCGAAACAACCGAACATTAACCGACTTCTGTCAATGTCAATTTTTTTATTTTAACTGAGGTCACCTGTTTTCTCCTTTGTATAACTATGGAACAGTTATCCGAAGTTATCCTTCGTTCACATACTGTGATGACAAGGTGTTCTTGACTATGCAGAATTGTAAAACCATTAAGAAAACTGTGTGTTATTCTCTATCCTTAGGATGAACTGGTTTGGGGCAAAGAGAACTTCATTCAGATCAAGAGGATCCGAGAGGTACCTTTTTGAAAGGATTCACTTCTTCGGAGTCTAATCTTATCTCGACGTCCAAGGCAGAGTCCTGCGACGTCACAGTTGCCAGAGACAGGCATTTCAGAATTAATCGATGAAGTGACGAGTAATCGATTATCAAATTAATAACATATTTTGATAATCGATTAATCATTTAAAGACCCTTTTTATACCTAAAATGCATTCTAATACGTATTGTTTCCTGGCATGTGTAAAAACTGTGGTAAACAAATCATGTGAGAGTTTCCCAGTTGTAACCCTTGATGGGATAAGCTGCAAGTCTCAACAAATCAGCCCTTCTCCCCTTGCCATTCTCTCTCTATCCAGGTTGCAGAATTGTATTTAGATCTGAAAGAACGTGTGAAACAGTTCAATATGTGTGTGCCAGAAAATACCCAACCCTCAGACTACACCAGCATGCACACACAGAAGTTCATTCTTCAGGTTTGTGATGAATTTGATCGCTTGGGGCCATATTCTCCCTTGTACGGAAGTGGTTACACGCATTCTCCCGTCAATTCAGATTTGTCATTTATGCACCCATGTGCCTGGTTGGCCCTTCAACACATTCTTTGAACGTCAAAGTATGATATGCTAAAAAAAATACCAATGCCAACGTTCTTTCTACCTGCGAGGAGCTTTTCAGCTTGCAACGTTCTATTGCAGCTTGGAGGTTTTTTTGAAAGCGCTGCTTAGTATTACAAGTAATTAATGGCGCTATGATGAGTTGGATTCTGAATCATTTGTTGGTTGTACGTTTTACGTGACGCGCCGAGTCTGTGGCACAAACTGATTTCAGAGCCCAGCTGATTAAAAAAAAATATATATATATATACAGTATACACACACACACACACACACATGGCAGACTCACTTCTTTTCTATTGATAAACCTCCAAACATAAATTCAGTCATAAGCACAGTATTCTGATTAAATTCCTTTTATGGTATTTATTCCATCCAGAATTGGAAAAAAAAAACAGACAAAACAAATGACGATGGCGAAGAAGTATCCGCTATGGAAGTTAATTCCAGATTTAAAGTGTGTTATATTTTCCAAATAGATTTCTATGGCGCTCATAAGTCACACGAAAGCTCCAGGATTTAAAATCGACCTCAAACTTCAGTGAGTCAGGCCTTCTTGGTGATCACGCTCACATTAGGCGCTCATGCACACAAGGTAGGCCAGAAGTAATTACGAGGGAGTGCGCATAAATTGAAGGTCTGCAAAAAAACAATAATAAATAAAAAGATAATAAAAATAATAAAAAATAATAAAAAATAAATAAATAAAAAGACTTACACACAAATGGTAGAGTATGACCCTTAATGTCTGGTGTAAAAGCTTTCACTTATGTATGGACCTCTCTTATACAGGTAGTCATTGCTGGTGCCTACTACCCTAACTACTTTGTACAGGGAGAGATTGATGATGATCTGGCTTCCAGAGAGTTGAGTGGCTTCAACCCGAACACAACAGTCATGGTAGGTAATTTAGTATTACAGTATTTACTTCTTGAGCAGACCAATATTCCAGCTATTAATGTATGAAGTGTCAGTGGTCAATGTGTCTTGCTTTATTTATCGATGCACAAGCCACGAATCACACTTGGGTATGTGAATTGACTGGTGACGTCGCTGGCTCAGGCAAGGGTCATTGCTGGTCATTTGGGGCCCAAGGCAAACACAGGAGAAATATAGGAAAAAAAGGTTTCAGACCTATAGCATTAACCTCAGTTATCACAAAGGCTCGCGGTGAAACCATGCTACACAATTTACAAACCTTTGTGAATGACAAACTGGATCTGTTCCAGTTTTCATATAAAACATGACTTCTACACAGATGATTGCCGTTCATCCTCAAATAATCGATTTGTAATAAAGGAACTGGACGGACCTGTAAATTGTGAAAATCTGCATATAATTGACAATTGTTCTGGATTACATCGATCACAGTTTTCAAGTTAGGGGAAATCACCTCAGTACTGTCTTTCATAGAGACTGGTGTTTTGCTGTTGTGATATGTTTTAAATGTAGCTTGAGTTGTTTTTTTCCCAGCAATTACAATCTCAGTGATACAGCAAAGTTTGGCTGAATGTACTGCATGTTACATAAGGTTAATACCAAGACATGTCCTTCCCAGATGAGGAACCTCCCCTCCTACAGTTTTCTTTACTACAAGCAGCTGCTGTCTCTCTTCCGCCAATGTGGACAGGTCAAAGCCATTGCCTTTGAGAGCTCCAGGTAGTGAACTATAACATTTGTTCCTCATGCAGAAGAGCCAAAACTATCACGACAGATGTGTATTTTTCGTGTGCGCAGAGCATATGTGGAATTCTACAAGACATCACAGGACTCTGCAACCCTGCCTGAGGTCTCACTCGCCCTCCTCCTGGCCCAGCAGAAACCTGCCCTGGAGCTTTCAGTCTACCCAACAGAGCAAATAGAAGCCTGTGCCGAGGGCAGACGAATAACTCATTTGAAATATGCACGGTATAGTTCTGTTCATGTGTTTGAGGAAATAACCTTTTAGCATGTATTGATGAAATTGTGATAATAGCAAAAGCAATGCATGTTAGGCAGTTTTACAACAGATATTTTGTGCAAGTAACACCATATTGACACAGTTTGTGTGATGCTGCTGTGTAGGGTGAATGTTGACTTACAAAGCCAGTCAGTCCTTCCAGTGGGAGTGGTGAGCAGTACACTTGACCCAGACAAACTGCCTTCCAACCTCTTTTTTGTGGTGAACATCACAACGGTCTGCATTCTACCTCATCTTGATATTTCAACCACGTTGGGTTGGCTCAATACGTTGATGCGTTTGCTGCAGGTGGTGGACGTGGGTCATTTCTGGGGATTCCAGGCAGATGAAGCCAGTTTGGAGAAGCAGCGGCAATTGACATCATTGATCAACATGTGCACCCTTGAGTCTGTGACCGTGTCGCTCTATCCCAATTTTCTTTGCCTGGCGCCTTACTCTGATGGAGATGGACAGAGCCTCTACTACCGGGCCAAGATCCTGCACATCCATGGAGACACAGTGGAGGTGGGTGCGGGTGATATTTTCTCCTCAGGCAGTGGCCGAGTGGCATTGCACCATCCGTGCTCACACAGGCTTCTGCTCCCATTCCGAAAGCATTCATCTTAAGTTCATTGAATATTACAAATTGTCTACAGGTGTGAATTGGGGCAGCGAAAGAATGCTTGTCTGTCTATGTGTGCCATGCGGTTGGTTGGTGACCGCTCACCAGTGACCTTAATGAGTATAAGTGGCATAGAAAATGGATTTATGGCTCGCCTCATCATATCACACTTACAGTTTTAAGTTGACTTGTTTTAGATTGTGGTCATGTAACATACAGTTTATCATGCTAATCCATGAAGTAGTCAAATCAATATTTTACATGCTCCACATGAAATTATACCCAAACAAAGGATGTTTTTGTTCTGCAGGTGTTCTTCTTGGACTTTGGTAACACAGTGTCTGTCCTGTGCAACAGCCTGAGGGAGCTCCCATCTGACCTCCAGTCTCACCCCTTCCAGGTACCAACAGTTTGATTTGCCACTCAACTCCTTCTCACTTTCTATTGTGTCAATTAACAGACAAATGCCCTTCTCCTTTTCCAAGGCTAAGGAGTTTCAAGTGATTGAAATGCGCCCGTCAGTAGAGTCCATAATATTTGGCAACCGCTGGAGCAGCCGTGCCCGTCATCGATTCATGGCACTGGTGAAAGGCCACTCTGTCATTGTGTCGCTGTACTCTGTTCTCCACAATGTGATGCGTGTGCAGCTGCTCATCAGCAGTGATACCACAAACAGAAGCATAGTCGACATCTTTGTGGAAGAGGGCCACGCCATCCATGCTGAAGAAAGCTTTGACTCCAAGGTAACCCGTCAATTAGAAGTCAACTAGAAAGCACATATTGCTTTCCATTCATTCAAACAATATGATTAATACAATAATGTGGTGCTTGTTCACTGGAATATATTCACACGTGGACAAAATGATTGGTACTCCTGTTGAATATCCACAATGGTGACAAAAATAAGTTGGACAAGGTAAAGTAATAAATACTAAAACACACAAACAAATTTAAATCTGACATTACTTTTGCCTCAACAAAAAAATTGTCCTTTTAACTTAATATTTTTGTTGCACAACTTTCTCCTTTGCTTTCTGCGGCTCAGTGTGGTATCACTACATTCAAATTATTCCTGTAACTGTCAGTGGGACCTCTACACCCATCAAGAGTATTTTGACTCAGTCCTTACGAGCAAACTTCTCCAGTTGTCACATATATGAAGGATGTTTTCTCCTCTTTATGTGTTAGAGGCTAGATGGATTTTTATATTTTTTTATTTTTCATGGGTCATCTTTGCCCTGCAGCAAAACCATGAGGTGCTGATTTCTCTGTACAAAGACATCGAAACTGGCATGTATGTCCCCAATGCTGCCAGCAGCTCCTGGAAGGATCGCAAGAAAGAGGAGAAGCAGCTCATCGACTACCTCCTGTCCCAGTTTTCCAAGAGCTGTCCGCCTTATTCCAGGACAAAGGCAATATATGATTAAAGGGCAACTAAACCTAAAATGTCAAAACCTTTATTTTATTAAGTCAATGCCATGGCTATACTTCATGTATTTGATTATTTTAAAGCTAAAAACCCACAGAGTTTCAAAAAGATTTTGAGATGGACCAATACACATTTTGAGTTGTCTTTTATATGTACCACAAAATGTGCTGAAAAAAAAGAGGAAAACATAGAACCATTAGTTTATTTTGAATGTTAGGGAGAGCAGTTGCCACTGATTTGGTGGAATGGTCCGTTTGATATAGTGCAAGTGGGGTCAGGGTTTGTAAGTCAGATTAGGGTTTTGGGTTTGCAAGTAGGGTCAGGTTTTCCAAGTGATTTATTGTTAATAATGCTGATTGGATGATGATGTGCACAGGTTCGTTTGCATGGACCAAGTAGTCCTTATAAAATCCAATTCCACTGCTTGTTCCACGATACGTACATCAAGTAAGTCGCTCATACCGCTGGGCACAATACTACTGATAGTCAAGAGGTCTTTGCCTTTGCTCATCAATGCAATGTGTCTTTTTCCCAGGCACGTGTACATAGATCAATACAGCATCAACACCATGGCTGTGAATGAAAATCCTCACGACAAACACCAGAGAATGCTGGTGGCAGGGAGTGTGTTCATCAATTCTTCAGGTGCCAGGGAACTGCAAGAATGCCTCAAAATACTGTGACAGTGATCAGTTATTCCCAAACAGTTTGCCGTGAACTTTTGCATGCTATTAGAGATTAGCATGTGTGATGTGTGAAATGATCCAGTTTCAATGAATTGGACTGAAAATCATTTGGTTACAACAAATTATCTTTGTTTATGCGAGTGGCTGCATGGTGGGTGACTGGTTAGCACGTCGGCCTCACCGTGCAGAGATGCAGGGTTCGATTCTGACTCCGGCCTTTCTGGGTGAATGTTCTCCCCATACCTGCATGGATTTTCTACGAGTACTCCCGTTTCCTCCCTCATTCCAAAAACATGCATGGCAGGTGAACGGAACACTCTAAATTGTCCGTGAGTGTGAGCGCATTATTCGTCTGTGTGCCCTGCCATTGGCTGGCAACCAGTTCAGGGTGTCCCCTGCCTACTGCCCGAAGACAGCTGGGATAGGCTCCAGCAAGCCCGAGACACTTGTGAGGATAAGCGGATTAGAAAATCAATGAATGGATAGATGTGACATGTAGCGACAGGCAGAGGAATCAAATCCTTATCCACTTGAAGACGCACGGTACAATTAACTTGCGTATCCACACTTTGCGACTTTTTTTGTGTTTGTATTTGGTGTTGTGTGATTTTTTTTCTTCTCATGTAAAATATGTGCCTCGGCCGAAAATGGTTGGGAAACACTGTTCGACCACCAGATCATATCGTAGACTAAATGTGAAGTTTCATCCTTGAGTAAGGCGCTTCATGACTATAGATGAACTAAAATTATCCCCAAAAATGTTTTTTTTTAAACTTTCATACCTCCTTTGGCAAGAAATGTATATCATGCCACCTCAAAATTGTATGGGATGCAAATGTGTACGTCATGGCTTGAAAACTTCCTATTGTTTAAGAAAGTAATTGCAGTGTTGTGTTGCAGGCAACATTCTTCCAAAGGACACTTCACTAATGCCAGACATCCCTGGACTCCCTGCCATTGTTACCATGCTCTTCACCCCCATTATGGAGTTACGGTTAGTGTCACATGGACATAACCATGACACAGACTGCAATATATACAGTGATCCCCTTCCATTGCGGCGGTTATGTTCCACACTACTCCTGCAATGGGTGAAAGCCACAATCCAGAAAAATCTTAGTAAAATACTCCCTCTGCATGTTTTTATACCATTTATGTACCGGTTTTGGTCAAAATGTTATCCATAAAAACTGCATCCAAACGTGTCTTATCGGCGGTGTCTAGTGAAAAACACGGCTGTCAATTTTTGTCTTTTGTATATATGAGTGAGTTGTGTGCCACCATCTAGTGGGTAAGAATAGAATTACACCCAGGATAGAGTAGATTCAGAATGACATAAAGCGCTGACAAAAAAATAGCCACAAAATAGCTGGGCCACAAAACTGGAGGGGGGTTTACTGTACCCGTTTTTTTTCCTTCCTGTTTTTGTTTCAGCACCAACGTAGACAAAACTCGCTACATCGGTGCACTCTGTGGTTTGGGCTGGAACAGTGAAACACAAAAGGGCGTCCTTCCGGACCATGACATTGAACTGGCCTTTGATGTCAAGTTTGATTTTGAAGACATCACTGAGGTAATGGCAAAGATTTATGAGGCCTATGTAAAGAAATCCAATTCAAAATCTGTATTTAAAAAAATCTGCCTTTGCAAAGGCAGCAATGCTGTTTTTGTTGGCACACAGAAAATGTTTTGCTCCTCCGGTGTAGTCTAATCATGAGAGAGAGAGAGAGAGAGAGAGAGAGAGAGAGAGAGAGAGAGAGAGAGAGAGAGAGAGAGAGAGAGAGAGAGAGAGAGAGAGAGAGAGAGAGAGAGAGAGAGAGAGAGAGAGAGAGAGAGAGAGAGAGAGAGAGAGAGAGAGAGAGAGAGAGAGAGAGAGAGAGAGAGAGAGAGAGAGAGAGAGAGAGAGAGAGAGAGAGAGAGAGAGAGAGAGAGAGAGAGAGAGAGAGAGAGAGAGAGAGAGAGAGAGAGAGAGAGAGAGAGAGAGATTCTTGTATGCTCGGTACCCATCCCTTAGAGTTCCACAATCCCATCTGTAGCCCTGGCAGCCGTGATTACGGGTAGATGAAATTCCAAAAATGTACAGACTTTCTTACCTGCAAGAGGTGGTCAATGTGTTCGTACTATAGAAACCTTCTACAGTGTCATCCCCTTGTCAGCTCTCTGACTGCTTTGTCGCACGGGTATCTTCAGATAAATGCTTTGCGAGTGGCAATCAACCACCTGGCGTGTGAAGGGCCGAGTGGCACCCTGCACTTGCCGTCTGACAAGATCGGGCAGTTCCAGGAGGACTGTCGTGAACGTCTCATTAGGTCACACCCACACTCCTGCACTCTTGTTAGAAGCTTATTTGAATTAAAATAGAGATTGATTATATGTTTTCTACAGATTGTTCACAAAGTCTCCTCCAAGGGAAAATGTCACTTCAGTGTACTTTGATAAAGCAGGGAAATGGAACCAGGTATTGTGGCCATGACCTATTCATTTAACTTTTGAGATGGATTGTTTAGCTTGTTGTCTTGCTCCATTCGTGCTTTGCATGCTCTGTTTCGACAGGTTGAGCCTTCACTCAAGATGGACGTCGCCGAGGCTGGAACTGGAAAATCAAGAGGAGTTCTCTTTGAGCTGCATCCACTCATCCTTCTCAACAACTAAGATATGTGCCTCATTTGCACACATTTTTCTTTTTATGTTTTAATTCAACAACTTCAAGCGAATTTCTTGGCTGGTACATGTTTGTTGTAGCCTACATTTTGTCTTGTAAAAGTATGTGGGTTTATCTCTGTTCGGCTTGATGATGAGATAACCTTTATTTGTCCCACACTGGGGAAATTTGCAGTTCATTGTAGAAATATGTTATCTTGTTGACACAGTTCCTCAGCAGTGGGACAATAAATATAATTGGTTGCAACAGATGACACTTGCCAGTCACTCTCAGCCCTGTCACCTTACACAGACTCACGCACACATGCAGTATTATCTTGGATGATTTGTTTCTATTCAGAGCCCTCTGCTGTCAAAAACTAAACATATAGATGCCCTGTACACTGTTAAGATGCAAAGATATTGGCAGATATTGTCATCATCGATAAGAAAACGTGACCTAATCACTCAGTCAACTAAGGAAATGTTATCCATCACAGTACATTTATTTTGTCATGTTCTTGTAATTAAATACATAGTGTAAGTGCAAATAGTTAAGAGTCCAGGGTCTAGAGAACTACACAGTATAGTAGAACATAGTACAAAGTTGGACAGTTATTCAAACAAGCTCGATATCACCAGATACTCCTTGTCTTCATAGTAGTTGTACAACAGTACCCACAACATTACCGTGTGTATTGTTCCTTATTGGTATACAAAAGCAAAAACCTACAAATACCACATCTAAGACGCATATTTTTAAATTACTTTGCGCTTGGAAACACCAAAAGGAAATTGTGAGAGAAGCCCCATCTGCTTACTTGAACATGAAGCAGCGAATATTGGCAGCAGAGCAAGACTGGCCACTGAGCTGTAGGGTTTTTTTGTTTGTTTTTTGTTTTTTTGGTGCCACACCATACACTTTGTGGTAATGTGGTAAGCACTGCAAAAGCAAAAATGTAGCGTGGTATTCAAAACGGCACCAAAGATATCAAATATTTACCCAAGGCTCCACTTCATGCTTTTTACTTTAGAATAATAGACACAAAAAAAGTCCTGTCTCTTTAGCTTTTTGAGTTGTGAACTTGTCTATCTAGAGGCGTTATGAATGTGTGGTTGTGTGTTGCTAGTGTTTACACTGCTCTAGACAGGGTGAAGGCTTCTCTAGTGGATGCTTTTCGAGAATGCCAAGATGACAAAGCGTGACGCCCCTCTGATGATGACTGGGCTCTTTAAGGGTGAGCAAGCCTCCTGTATGAGATGTGCAGATCTACTCCTCCTTTCTCTTCGCCCCGGGGATCTTTGCTTGGATCCTGGATACAGAGAACAAGTAGGAGTTGCATGTTTCCGATAGGATTAAGTCGCTGTTGGACAGCAAAGCACCTGCTGCTCCTTTCTCTCTTTTTATGGTGCTCAATTGAGACATCTTAGCTTTTACCAAATAAGGAGAATGATGTCGGTCAGTCACAAAAGAGCTCTTGTAACTACTGTCGGGGATTTTTTTGGACACCTGCACATTGTCCAATGGATCACAGTTATTTAATATTATATTTTAATACAAAAGAGACTATTCTTTAATGCAAAGATTATGTACTGTAAGAAATGTCTGAATGAGCACTCACTTTCCCACCACAGAGTTGACATGGGTCCGTATTAGTCCCACATATTGATCTATCTGTGCCTACGAGCAGGGGGGGGGGACAGACAACAAATGATGTAAAAACTATTATTTTTGTTTAACTTTTGATGGTTTAAGTTTGAAAATCTTTACCTGGTGTTTCTCATAGACCACAGGCATAGTGAACATGGAAACCACAGCTGCAGGCACAGAGAATAAAGAGGAGTCAAAATATTCTCACTCAATGCAGGAACAAAACCACTTATCTTGGGCAAACTGTGTAAATACCTACACAACACAATTATAGCTCCTAACACGCTGACAAAGACATGCTGCCCCCCTTGCGATTACATAAAAGCTAAGAATAACCTGAGTATATCCAGTGCACACCAACATGTATTGCTCTCGATGTGTACTGTTAAAGAAAGGTCTCTAAAGTCAACATTGAGTGGAGTTAGGTAAATTCGGGTGACCTCACCTAGGATGAGCAGTGTCAAGCCATTGAAGAGAGCGCCCACGTAGGTCAGAAGCCACATCAGCACAGCAAACTGAACAGAAAATCCAGTTTGAACAGTTTTCTTTTCAAAGTTGATCATGGATGAGTTGTTTCCACCAAACATGGTCTGCTCGTCACGGTACAGTGAGGAATGGTACAATCCTATCTCGCTAACCGGTGTAGAACATTAAATGTAGGCCTTAGGGGTGGAACGGCTCACAAAATGCATCTTGTTTTTTTTTTTTTGCTTTGTTTTGAAATGCATCACCCCCCCACCCAAAATCAATTGCCTTGCATAGGAGATGTAAAGACTTGAGCAGTGTCCAAATTCAGGCCTCGTGTCCTCTGAAGTATTTCGCAGACAAACTTTGCTCCGGGCCCTTCTTTCTGGAAACGAAGGTCAGATTTGAAGGCTGGATTCAAATGTTGCATGAATTTGGACACCAGCATGCGGTGGAGGCGTGCCAGAAGTTACATCATGTGGCCTTCACATTCGGCCTTTGGAAGATGCAGCCCTGGTCTCCGGACTTAAGATGGTGAGGTTAGCGACGTACTGCCTTGGAATATTTTTGACTGCCGCATAACTGTTTGGATATGACACACTTGTAGTGTCCTGCCAAGCAGTCAATTGTGAATCAAATGTGCTGCCCATCTTCTTTTTGTAATTTATTTGGCTTTTATATCCTTTGTAATTTCGCTGGCATGTTATGTCAATTTGTTGAAGATGTAGACTACTGTTCTAAGCTATCTTTGTATATGTATGTACACATCCATCCATTTTCAACACCGCTTATCCTGAACAGAGTCGCGGGGAGTTGCTGGAATCTATCCCAGCTGAAGGCGGACTACACCGTAAACTGGTTGCCAGTCAGTCACAGGGCACATACAGAGACGGAAGGAACTTTTACACCCACAGTCACACAGTTTCTAAGTGGGAATTGATCCCACGCTGCCCGCACACAAGTCCGGCATGTGCACCACTCCACCATCACTGTCTCGATGTGTAGATTGTTTAGCTTGTTTAAGATAATCTCTTGATGCGTCTTGGTTTAGTGCTCATGAGGGGGTTGGGGCAAAGTTGCTCGAACGGAATGCAGACGAACCAAACTGAAACCGTTGAACTGAGGAGTTTGGATGGTTTTCAAGAACCGTTTCACACCAAGTAGGCCCACACAAAAAAGTAAACAAAGGACACCAATGGAGCACATACATTGTTCTTTTGTTGTTGTCTTATAGCTTTTGATTTCTTTTTTGCACCGGTAATTTAGTTAGCAAACTACAATATGTCTAGCGCCACCTTTTTTCGCCACATGGTACCAAAGCTGTTGATATTTAAATGGGAAGATGCCAAAATGTATGGCA
The DNA here is from genome assembly GCA_026261675.1 of Hippocampus mohnikei. NCBI lineage: Eukaryota > Metazoa > Chordata > Actinopteri > Syngnathiformes > Syngnathidae > Hippocampus > Hippocampus mohnikei. The sequence goes on from JAKGUB010000521.1 coordinate 8,861,816, forward strand.
GTTCAGATTTCTAATTTTAGCCCACAAAGCCACTTTTCCATTGGAAATCCTAAACAACTGCATATGGTTAGCAAACTGTCTTGCTCGGTGGAAGCGGATCAGATGCAAACCTTCAAAGAGTCGATTAGATCTTGAACGAGGAAAAGCCTGCGCAGCTCCCTCATGCAGGTGTTGGTGTAGATGAGGATTTTGTCAGCATATTTGCTAATTTGGTCCTGGGATAGAGAGATTTCCATCTCCAGGTAGCCTCTGTATGAATGCAAGTACAGAAATGGAGTTGATCAATATGCAGTGGATTATAATATTTAGCAAGGTCATCGTTGACTCACTTGAAAGGATGCCCCTCATCAGTTTTCTGAACAGCCTGGAGCACAGATTTGTAGATACGGAAGCTGATGGTGGCAGAGAGAGCAGCCAGGGCTAAGTAGGCTCCAACGCTGACCACGCTGAACTGGGTCAGGGAGAAGAGGAGCAGAAGCACGCTGCTGAACACGGCCCCCGACTGCTTCACATTCCTCCAGTAGAGCAGGTCAATAGCTGGCGAGTGAGGACAGAGACGAACAGGGTTACGACCCACAAAAAGCATTCAGCCGCTCCACTTTTTGTTAGTTTCTTTAGGTACATGAAGGAATCATAAAAGACGTTTTTGCAAGCCCCTACAAGAGTAAAACAATATGCTGCTTTGGTCGTGAAAGCTACATCGCACGGCTGGAATATGTCATTCGTTAGCTTCAGCACCTCCTTGGCATTGATTCTAACCTAGCTTCTTCGTCCAGCTATGCATCCTAGTGCCAGGTGGATATGTCACTGTACATCCATAGAGACCCCGTTGCTGGTCTCAGTGCATTTGGCGTTAACACCTGGTTCGCTCTCATACGTACACACATACATCCCATCCAAAATAACCAAACAGCAGGCCCCATACTGTATAGGTTCCCTGAGGAGAATTAATGATTGACAAAAATGGGAGCACAAACAGCATTTTTAGAGATAACGGTTCTGTGTGACATGGTCGTGCTGATAAGCAGTGATGAAAGATGTCGATGATTCATGGAGAGACTTGGTACTCCAACACTGACCATGCCTTTCTGTGGCTTTTCTGGGCAAGCTCCAGATTTGGTCAAGTTGCCCTTCTCTGCCGGTCACTTGGAAACACAAATCTGTTTCCATGGTAACATCTGCCTTTTCTTACCATCATTTCTATCCCTGCTGAGCTGCAATTGATGCCCGACCAGACCTTATCATGCCTGTCTGCTGGGAATAGTAGAATCGCTCCTGAGAAGGGTCGCTCTGGTGCCTTTCTCTTCCCTGAATAGTCCAACTGCTTTTTGCCGGCTCTAATTTTAGCCATAGAGCTGTGAATGGCACAGCTATTACGGCCATCTTTGCTTGCCTCTGACTCGGCTTCTGTGGAGTGGCCTGGATAGCCCTCGGACCTCTTTGGACTCATTTTGATAACGTCACAGTGTGCTGTAACTGTCATCCTTATTTTCTAATGTAAGATATATGCATGGTCTCTTGTCAGGAAGCAACCATGCGTCACATCTATCAAGCGAATGTCATCAGGAGTTTAAAACCAGATCAACATGCTTTGCCATCCCTCTCTGCGATGACAGCTGGTTCAGTTGGAGATGCTGTGAGAATAACCCACACATGCACTGGTGTGTAGCTCCTTAGTTGTATGCACACACACACACGCACGCGCACACAGAAGCCAAAGCAGCTTGACTTTCGAGACAGGGTCAGTGCCGCGCAGCCGTACTGTAGGGGTTAGAGCATTAGCTTAGTGCAGTAGAAGCGGGTACTGACCTGCGGGTCCCATGGCTGAACAGAGAAAGAGGCAGCTGCTTTATTCACAACAAAAGGAGAGCGTTGGTGGGCGTTCCCTCCCCCACCACAACCACACACACACACACACTGCACAGGAAAGGAGTGACTACAACCACACTAGCCAATCAGCAGCTGTCTGATGAGTGACGGGACTTTAAGGGGGGCCTCTATTGCATAGGGTCGGCAAAGAAGCACAATGCAATCCAGCACACACTCAGAGTTTATATCATGTTCGAAGCTAAGGCAGCATCACGGTTTTGTGGCTTGATGCGTTAGCATTCAAATGGTATCACTTCCACAGACACACACACATACAGTGGCCATTTTCAGGTGCTCTATCACAATGGCCTGGTCGCAAGAGTCTGCTGAATACCTGCCTGATGCAGTTGCCATAGCTACGGCGCTTGCTCCCTTTTATCACCGAGAGATTGGAGGAAGGGAGGGGAAAGATCGTTCCTCTGGGAACAGAGAGAGATTCATTTGGTCCAATTTGGGGACGCACAGGAACATAAGGAGTGTGTGCACCCCTGTAAAGATCAAGACTGCCACTCCCTTTTACCGTAGAAAACAAAGGGACAAAAGCGTGTTAACAGAGGCCTGCGTATCAAGCATGTATGGAAGGTTGGAGGAAAAGAAGTCATTCTTGGATTCGGTCTGATTCATTATGTACAAACAACCGAATTGCATAAACATCAGTTTCATTCCGTCAAGAATGTTGTACTACAGAGTCAGGGGCTGTTTATTGTTAGGTCCTTCCATCCACATCATACATAAAAAAGCAGAGCAAATGATTATCATCTGTGACAAGAAAATGAATCCCGCTCACCCTCCTCTTTTTTTTCTGCAGTGAAACTAGTTTAGCCTGACCTCATTAAATCACTGAAGACATCCTTGTGGCCTCAAACCAGTCACCAGCCCGTGTGTGCAAACATGCCATGGGAATTCTGCTGGCAAGAAGTTTTAAATGTAAGACTTGAGCACTTGTGCATGTTACCATTTTAAAACCATTTTTTTCAATGACATAGGTCTATGAGCAAATAAAGCCTTAAAATAATCTTTGCTGCGCAATGTTATAAAACAGACACTGTTAATTCATATTTTAATAGTGTGTTTTAGCTGCTGTGTTTGGTTAGCTTTCTTAACATTGTCAATCCAACTATTTTTTTTTGTCACTGATGGAACAGATAGCAGTGTGCACAGAAAGGCCAGCGATGCACAACAGCAGGTAATATTCTGTGTTTTCAAATTTTTGTGTAATCTTAATTCCCTCCTGCCATCTTGGCATCATTTCTGACTTGTCAGGAGTGGCTGCACCATGTCATGTCATTATATCTAAACACCTTAATCATAAATACACAATCCCTGAATACTTTGGATACATCCTGCACGGAGGCAGCAAAAACCATTGAGATTTTACTGCCATATTTAAGGATATATATATATACACACACGTGGCCCACAGTGCATGTCACAGTATGTAAGATCCCATCATTATGTAAAAGTGGCTGTAGCTCTTTAACTTTTAACATTTGCCCGATTTGATATCAGTAAGTCCGTTGCAGCACGTCAGTGATGTAACGTCATCATTGAGATTGATTTGCCCTACTGCTGTGATTAACTGGGGCACCGTTTCTATTGAAGCAGAGGCGACTATTTGAAATGCAGAAATCAACCTTTTCTATGGTTGTGACTACATCCTTTCAGATAACTTCACATAGACATCTATGTGGTTACATAATCAAATAGCTCACGCAGCCAGAGGGCAAATGACAAAGCTGTATTCTGACATTTGAACCGCCTAAAATCTGAGGCCAGCTGGAAGGTGACATGAAAGGAAGGAGGAAAGGGAGCCATTTTCTTTCCACAAGCTCCCCCGGCTGGATGCAGACAGACAGAGGATGCTCCCTCTCCCCTTCGAGCATTTTCTCTACAAAGTACCATCGCGGTAGAGCAGATAGGGCTGACGTAATCAAGATGGGTGTGCCCTGGTCACCATGGCGACAGTCTGTCAGTGCTGGCTGGATGCTCATCGCATATAATAAAAGCCATCATACGCCATGTAAAATCAGCACCATTGCACGCTTTCTAAATATTAAATGTCTTGCATGTCTACAAGAGCAGCATTCCTCTATGTATGCAAGTTATTCTCATCACTGCTCCATGCTCCTCCCTGTTTTGTCTCCGCACATGTAACACAATTGATTGTGCCATCAGGGTGTGTCTGTGGAAAAGGGAGCGAGGTGATGTTGTTCTCTTCCCCAACATTTCACTGATACAGTGACTAAGGCGCATACACAAGTCACGCTCAAGAATACACATTTAAAGACATTTGAGATATTGAGGTACATTCAAGTTAGACCCATAACATCTACGCATGCACGCACACAACACAAATCCAAGCAAGTACCCTGGCCCTTCCAGCCGCTCCAGGAGCTTTCCTTCTTTGTCACGTCTGCAGTGGTCTGCATGCTGGTGATCGTTTTATCCCTGTTCTTTCGCTTGCTCTCTCTCTAAAAAAAAAAAAATCCTTGTCTTCTTTGTGCACCTCTTCTGTCGCTCGTGCTCATGCGCTCATCGCCAAGAATGCATGAATGGTTGGAAAAAAAAAGATGTAGGCGCGTGGCACAGATAACAGTGAGGGAGGGAGAGTTGGGGAGGGGGGAGCGAGGATGGATGCAGAGGCTTCCTAGATGCTGCGGGCTGGCGGAGCTCACACTGATGCTGTGGATCGTCAATTGTGTGTGTTTGTTGGTTGGAAAACGGGGGAGGAGTGCAAATTGTAAACATCACAGTTGCTGCTGCAGCAAACCAGCCATGCGATGATTAATAGCCGACGGGGTCGGGAGGCTTTTGTCTTGAAAGGAGTGGTAGTTTAGCTTTTCATAACAAAAGCCTAACCAGTGCCGCCAACTGACTGTGGCAGGCAAAGCAGGCTGATCCATCATCAGACAGTAACATCGACTTTTAAGTTTTAGTTTGTCCAGTAGTTCTGTTTATGTTGTCATTCCAATTCTTCCCAATTAAACAAATTGATTTAAAAAAACCTCATGTAGATTGGGGCACTAAGTCAAGGGTGTACTTGTACTTTCAAACAATTATAGTAAATGTATAATGTTAATATATTTGAGATTATTATTGTCTTTGAAGGTTGAAGATCACTGATCCCGCTGAGGATGACAGACCACTTTTGCTCATAGTATTTATGGTTGCGCTGAGCTATTATAACAGCCAGTTTCCACTATGACTCACTGAGTGCTTCTACTTTAATAATGCATATGGCGACGCATGCATTGTGCATGTGAGCTTAAGCACAATACTCCTTGATTATTGCCTCGAGGAGGTGTCTGTGTTATTGACTTTCTCTCGCCGAATGAGTGCAACTGCAAATGCAAACAGAACAACACCAGTGTACCCAAATACAAGCGAAACTGCACAGTCACCATGATGTCAGCAGTGAGAGAAAAACACTCCTTGATGGAGACTAGGTAGTTCTCAGAGAGCCCACCCCTGCAGGCGGCCACACCTCACACCTTCAGTTCACTGCAGCCTCCACACTGCCAACACCCACTATCAAGTAGAAAGGGGAAAAAAACTGATTCTCTGAGCCAGACAGAAGGAACGTGCTCCCCATCGGCGTTTCCATGGAAACTGGGGTTGAAGCACCAGCCTCCCCGATGTCGAACAAGGACTCATTGCGCCTCCTAGTGGTGTACAAACAGACATCTGACCTGATTTTTAAATATTTGTTTTGTGCAGTATTTCCAGAACCTCAACCTTCTCACAGTAAATAAGAATCAGCTATATCAAAAGAATAACCTTGAATTGGCCCTTCATGTATTGTTAGCACCCATTCCTGACACATATTCACCATTTGTTTGAAGATGATGCACAAACAATATGAAGTGCATTCCTGACACATATTCACCATTTGTTTGAAGATGATGCAATAGCCACACAAACAAGGATCCAGACGCTGCTCAATGTACTATCGCTACAAGTCTAAATTACATTTGATGCAGTCTAACAGCCACATTACCGGTTTAATAGTCTGACAAGTACAGTTTGATATCTTCTTTTTTTTTTTGCATCGTCAAGATGTGAATTGATGGCAATGCCACTCTGCTTTTTCTCTTTTAAATTCACCACTAGAGGGAAGCAGACTCACAACAAGGACTTCACACACTTGGTACAGACAAGGAGAGCATCTGGGTAAGATTGTACCTCTGTAAACAAACCTGTTTAATCTGTGGCCTTTTTTTAACACAACAACACACCATGCAACAGCTTGCACTAGACAAACCAAGTCAAGGAAAATATTCCTCGTACTAACAGCCCTGTTTAAATGGCTGTCTATTTAAACAAGGTATCAAAGTGGAGGTTTTTGAAAATATGATTGATTAGGCATGCATGCTAAAAACAGTGGTTGTGTTCTGTTTTTATTAATGTCCAACCCATAAAAATAAATTCACTGCATTTTGGCATTACATTTAAGCTGAGTCATGTCTTTACAATCAGTTGTTTTGTTCTAAGAAAGAGACAAATTTTGCTTCTCCCAAATTTTTCAAAAGCTCTCCCACAACAACCTTTGCAAGCAGTTTCATGCTTCAAATTGTTTTGTTTTGTTTTTCCTGAGAGAGGCACTGTTTTTTTTTTTTTTTTTTTAAATAGCTTCAAGTGAGAAGCTGCTTAGTTTTATTGTCAACAATCACTTCATCAATGACAGCAAGCGTACAGTTTTTTATGACTCGGTAAATGGTCTCTTCTGTCTGGTTAGCATCCATGCTCCATGCAGAAATGCTATGGTGGCTGTCTCCTTCACTGTACAGGAGCGACCAATGGGCATCTGACTCAGTCAAAGACGCAAACAGGCTTTTGCGGTTTACTTTCCCAATCTTGCAAGCTCTCAGGAAAAGTGTGTAGACCATTGGTATGAAAAAGGTGGTTTGAAACCAATTTCTAACAGCATTCATTCTGGGTAGCTAATCCTCCATCTTGTGGCATATTTTCAAAATTAAAGCCACCGTGACTATGAAAAAAAACTAGCTTTGGTAAATCACAACACAGCAAAGAGAAAGTAAGGTTTGAGGTTCAAGATGAAGAAGAAATACAGAATAATCATACTCACCTTTTTGTTTGTTCAAACCTTCCAGTAGGAAGGCAGCAGCCGATTTCCCAAGATCCACTTTGCCTTCGTTGAGCTTCTGGTCCTCCAGACTGAACCTGTCCAGACGCACCTCTGGGGGCACAGTAGCAGTTGGAGGCTTGGGCTTGCTCAGGCGCTCCTCTTCGGCGTTGACCTTCTCCGTGGGCGAGGGCTCGACTGACGAAGCTTGAGGCGTGCTGCGGGCAATAGGTACACTGGGAACCAAGGGAGAGGGAGGGCCGGGTCCCACATTAGGGCCTCCGACGCCTTGCTCTCTTTTGGGACTTTCTTCCGATGCGGACTCAATGAAGAGGTCGCTGTCGAGCTCCGCCTCTCTCTCCTCACGCAGAATGCTGTAGGCTGCAGGTGGGGCATGGTTGCCAGCCAGCCCGATACCAACCTTGGAAACAACTGGTGGGCTGTCAAAGGGGCTGCTGGACTGATTGATGGTGCCCTTACTTTTAGGTGGCTCGGCAAACGGGTTGCTACTGGCCTTGGGGGGCTCCTCGGACACCAGCTCAATCTCTGAGTCTCCAGACTCTGCACTGCTGCCATCTTGGTCTCTGCTCCCAAATTGTGGGCCAGGACTATATTTGGGAGCTGCAGACTTAATTTCGTCAGCCTTGAACACATCATGGGAAGGGAAATCTCTCTCTGGGAAAAAAGGAAATTAATCATAATTTACCAATTTAGTAAAATGTAGTCATAAAATACTGCAAATGTTTGTTTTTTCATTTGAAGTAAACTATTTTTCGTGGAACAAAAAACAATGTGGAAGTTTGGAGGCTAGATTAGACTGGAACATGTCACCTTTTGCCCACCATTACAGTTTATGGACAGAATGATTGAAACACTTTGTCATTGTCAACAACAGGAACAAGCAATTTTCCAGATATAAAAGCTTCCCATCTTGATGGAAGCGTTTCTACATTTACTGAGTGTATTTTCTTCATGTAATAGAACATTTGTGTGGTCAGAGGTCCTGAGAGGGTCTTTATCGCAATCTGTTCGACCAAAAGTATTACGATGTTTTCTTCCACACCAAAGTCATCCAAGTACTTCATGATGAAAGTTGCTTTGTGCATTCCTGGACTTGTTCGTTTTGTGACCACCGATCAATTTAACATTTGTACGCTGTGCTTACGTGTAGGTGAAGCGTTGGGAGTGGAGGTGGGGCTCTCATCCTCCGGTTCTGACAGGGTCACCGTGGGGACGCCCTGCAGGCCCACACTGAGCACATTTTCACGGTCACACCCAGTGGCTGGAGGGGGACGCTGCTGAGGTTCGGCCTTGGATGCCGGAGCCTGCGACTCGGTCAGGGTGATCTTCACAGGGCTGGCTGACTGTGGTGTGCCTCCGAGGTTCCGGTAGGAGCGGTAGTCTGGCAGCTCCTCATCAGACGGCTCCTCTACGTAGGGGAAGGAGTGGGAGCCCAGGGCTGGACCTAGATTCTCATCTTCATCCTCGTCTTCTATTCCAGGGTTCTTATCAATGTAGCTACCCAGTGAGTCATGACCGATCAACCCTGTGTCCACCAGGCTGTGCAGCGCTCCCTGCTGTTGATCATGGTGATCATCCCCATGGCTTATGTCCATGTAGTTGTAGGATTCTGTCTTTTCTAAGCCCATCAGGGACTTGGGCATGTCGTTGGACAGGTAAGACAGGGTCTTGGTGCTGGAGCTGAAGTCATACGGGTCAGTGGAGAAGTGGTCCAGGCCGGGGGATGCAGAGGAAGTCTCAACGCTGTCAGACAGGTAGGAAGATTCTTGACCTGATGTAAAGCTCCGATTGGACAGCAAGGAGGTGTACACGTCACCATCGTCATTCATCGGCTTCCTAAATAGGCCTGTCATTGGGTCACCTTTGTGTCCAACGTGAACATGTGGGAGAAAAAGTGAATATACTGTAATTAGAGTTGGAGCGACTAAAATGAAGATGGCAAAAAAAGACAAATCTGACAGCACTCTTTGTCACATGGTTCCTAATGTCATAATGCGCTCTCGTCAGGCTGGATGCACAGAGCCACGCTTTTGCAGCCCAGCGAGGCGGCACTAACAGAGGCTACTTGTGCCCATGCAATAGACAAAGGCAGATTGTTCAACCACCAGAACCCAGAGCCACAACCAGGGTCTGTTCTAAATCATGCTGCATCTCCTCTGCCACAAAAATAAGTGTGTGTACACTGGCTACTAGCCTCCCAAAAGTTGTGTGCCTGATAAGTGAGGGTAAGAATGTACAAAACTCTTTGAAAGACTTAAAAATCGATGCCGGAAATGCCAAGTGTTCAGAGGTCTCTGTATTTTGTTATGAGTAGTTGCCATGTGTTCCACAGTTAAGAACGAGTAAAAGATGTTTTCTGGAGAGGAAATTTTGCACGCCAAGTTCACTACTTTGGCCCATTAAGATTGTGTTCAAAATGAGAAAATATTCATCATGTTCCTGAGATGTGATGATAAGGTGTTGGCATCGCTCCAAATCAACTGTCAGAAATGGAAAAGAAGACTGGTATCCCAATTGTATCTTTTACATAAATAATAAATGTGTATATTTATCTCCCTATAGGTCATATACTGTATCATCAGTACTAAAGCAATACATCTCAGGGTACCACTCCACTGACAAGTCACTGTATCCCTTCATGGTCAGTGGGGTTCTTTTTGCATCTACTGTGAATTGATGTTGATTAGTGTTCGCATCCAGGCAGGTGACACACAATCCTTCCACCAAGACTTCTTTGTACATGTGCTTAACAATTAGAATTGTTAAAATGTTCCATTGAAAACCATTGTTTATACTTGGTAAAGATGTCATGATGTGACAGTTTGACCATTTTTTTCCTGATGTTTTGAAATGCTCACAGCATATACAAACCCAGCACCCACACATAATACTAATATTTGTGTTGTCCTGTGCACAATTCTCGATGGCCCCTCCTTCTGTCCTCTAGCCCCCGTTTCTTCCCGTGCAGGGGTGGCACTATAAATAGCCTGGCTCCAGCTGCTGGGCTTGGATGAGGGGGAAAAGATTTAAAACTGTAGCCTTTGGGTGCGCACTGGAGGAAGGATGGAGACTGAAATGACATAGGAGACAACAATTCAAGACGTTCCTCCTTTTGCTTCCTCTCCAAAAGCCTCCCCGCCCTTCCTTTCTTCCTTTGTCATGAACAATCCACCACAGCGCGTGCAGCACAGTCATAAGTCACACTATAGGTTCCCAAGCTAAGACCCAAAGGAAGCAGTAGAGAATAGACAGTATCATCCCAGTATGGGACAATTACACAACTTTCGATCCAAAGTCGACCATGGTAATCTTCCTGCACAATTATAGATACCACCACTCTCATTAACTGTGTTAATGTACATGATGTTGTGTCTGGTCATTGTAAACTTGATGCCGTTTGTTCAAATTGAGCCCAGTGACATGAACACCCTTGATATGATGCTAAAGTGAATCAACACATAATCCTCTTTATTCCGGTACTAGCGTATAGATCCCCTCAGCCATCACCCTGGTAACGCCTTCATAATCCAGCAATCACTGATTCAAAACACTGACAAATTCCTCCTCCTCCTCCTTGTTGGCAGATGTGGGAAGCACTTGGAGCCACTACACTGCGAGAAGAGACGTGATGTGTGATGCTCTGAACGGTCACAAATCTAAGTCAGGCCAAACTGGGGGTAAGACACGCACCTCCTCCCCATGTGCTGTTCGCGACACCTAGCACAACAGCTCAGCGGGTGTTGCATAAGTGATCTGCATCAGTAACGAGGTAGAATGTTGGTCTTCAACGGCCATGAGGACAGCAGCTCTGTGCTGTTAGTTAACAAATTTGCAATGTTGAGTCTGGGAGCATTTTTGGTCTGTAGGGACCCACAAGGCTCTGACAAAAGCTTTGCCACACTCACATGGGATTAGAAGCGACAACAGAGGAATTCTCAAACCGATGCCAACACAATTATGTCACTGAAAGGATGGCTGGGTGAGATAAAATAAAAAACAAAGTCCTGGCGGATGCTTGGTGAAGGGGCTTTTGTCGTCCTGAATTGAATGCGGTCTGACAATCTGTGCTAGGTCATACTCAGGCATCTCATATGCAAAATAGAGATCATAGCAAAAGTCCCCTGTTGTAAATTTAATGCAGGGGAACTTTTCAACATGACCCCAAATTTCCCTGCAGGGTTTTAACTTTCAAAAGAGCAGTAAGTGTGCTGCTCAGGGACGATTCAATTACTCCTTCTCAACTATGGTGTTGGCTTTCAGCAGTTTGATTTCATTCAACGACCTTGGGGAAAGTAATCTATCCAGCTCCTGTTCAATCTCATGAAGGCGATCAGCTAATATGCCAGGAATGTGTTACTCTGTTTACATGGCTTTCAATGAAAAATGTGGAAAATGTGTCATTTCGGCATTCAAACCTTTGAAATTCAACCTCAAATGCCACTGCGCAAGCCCCCGTTACAACAAAGTTCTATTCACCACTCATGCTCTTCTATTGACAAAAGAAAAGCACTATTTCCAGTACCTGGTCAACCACCCTGCCATGTGCAAAGGTGTAATCCAGGAACGTACAGTACAGTACAGACCACCTCAAGGTCCGTGAGATGACCTTAGTTGACCATGTTGCTGAACCGTGCTGTGTAGGGTTCAGTCACAGCTCACCTGTTTTCTGAACCTGAGCCGCGATTGGTCATTACCCGACCGAGCCCTGAGGAACTGTGATGTCATTTTCTGTCAACAGCTAGTGGCAAAATGGCCAAATCTTGAGATGGACAAAAATGGGTGGATTTTGCTGCTTAACTCATATGCTACAAGCACAATATTAATCAAAACGCTGTGTTTCAACTGTGTGACGTATTGTAAATTACATTTCTAATTTGGCTTCTCCTTAAAACAAGTTTTAACACAGTCAAAGAAAATCATACAGTAAAAATAGGACAAGATGAGCCATGATGTGATTGTGCCAGGAGGTGATTGAGTATAGGATTCCCATACAGTCATCGTGTTATTTATAATTATTTCTCGTTTTGCGTGATGTGACCACTTACTATCCCTCATAAATGTCTATTGAAGGAAATGGCGATGACAAAGGTGGTATAAGAGGGAGAGCAGGTACATGCAAAAAGGGCTTGTAGAGGTCAATAAGGGGGTGGGGGGACAATGCTGAAAATCATGGACTGCTCTTAGTTGTATCGATTAAAAACAATAGAAGCATGCAATTATCGCAAGAAGCAACATTGCAGCCAGCACAAGTGTTATTATTCCGTTGGCTTAAGGCAAATCAATGATGAGGCAGTTTGAATAAAAGCTATTTGGAGTCTGTGGCTGTGATGCTATATTGATTTTTTTGGTGGTGGTGGGGCGGGGGTGTAGGAGACAGTCTGCTCCAAGCTGTCAATTTAGTGTTGCTTATGATTTCGCTTGCATCACAAAGTAAAATATGGATAAAGGTGGACAGATTCCTGCATTCGCTGAAATAACCACCATGACAAGCAATGCAGATGTAGTTTTGTGTGCAATAATCAATCTAATCCCATGAAAAGTGTTGCACTACGCTGCTCTGGGATCGTACATTGGCCACCGGAATGAGAGATGATGGACACAGACAGAAGTGTCGTATTTCACATCCTGGCTCTTAACCATTCTTGGAGTAAACACAAGGGACAGTAGCACATCCAATAGTCAGACAAGGATTTACTGACATAAACAAAGCAGCAACACTCTCTTATTGTCCACCGCAAGAGTAAACTGAACAGAAACAAAGTGATTGAAATCTACAGTATGTCAGTCTTAAAAAGGTTACCAATCCATTTTCAAGGCTTAGGGACTCCAGTGAAGCGTGGTCACAATACTTTCACAAATGGAGACAACTGGGTGGTGGATCATCTTAGGAGTGGTCGGCCAGAATTACAGAAATATGCAGGTGATTGACAAGACCAAAGTAACTTTATGGAAGTTGTGCTGCCCATCACATCTGGCATAATAGAACACAGCATGATGCTTTTTTGTTTATTTTTTTGTTTTACGGCACTATTTACGCATTGCACAGGCTTTTAAAGAAAAGGTTAGAATAGTTTGGACAATGAAGACCAGTAACAACTCTCTGTCGGGAAGTTGGCCAGTTGTAAAAGTAGTCTTTGATTTTGCTACACAAAAAAGTGTTGTTTTTTTCAACGATTCCCTGAGCCACTTCATTTGTACATGGCCATATCCTAACACCAAATATTCAACAAACTTCAAGTCTCTTTTTAAGCAATGTGAAATGGATGATTTGAACTGTCTTGCTAAATGCTTGCATCACTCACCAAATTCCCACCCCACCTGACGACTTGCACTGTTCTTTGTTTCATCTTCAAAACAAAGATTGAGGAGACCTTATACTGTCCCCCTTGGGATCATGAGCCAAGCTCTTGAAGTACAGCTAAAAAGCACAGTGTTGGCTCATGTGAGACCACTAAGTGCTTTGTGCACCCGGGATATACAGAAAGGAGCCAGACAGACGTGCAACAGCCTCACCTTTGTTGTCCCTGTTGGCATGCTGACACCAATGTCTGATTCATGAAGTCGTCATGATGTGTTGTGTATTTTATAGTTGATACAGAGCAATAGTTATACTGTGTCATTTTTGTCGCGGGCCACATTGTAGTTACGGTTTCCCTTAGAGAGCCATTATGACTGTGAATTTTGTAAAACCACAAATGTTTAATCACCTCCACCTGTGACATACGCAGCGAACAACAAATTGATGGATACCTAGTTTTGAAATCAGAAGACAAGAATAATGACTTGCTTAAACATAGTTTACGTGAATGTAATAAGATATTTGGAAATGAGAAAAATCTTGCAATATCTCTACGTACATATGACAATTTGAAATGTTGGTTCAGACTTTAGCAAGCATCATGGTAGTTGACATGCTTGATTTGCTTTCGCGGGCCACATAAAACGATGTAGCGGGCCAGATCTGGCCCCCGGGCCTCGGCTTTGACACCTGTGGTGTAATATATATGCACGGTCTCGCAAATATTACTCACAGTCCTGTTTGAGCATGACTGTAATTTTCTGTTTGTGTTTTCCTCAGCCTGCGTCTCTTACGCCTGACGCTGTCAGCCGTCAGTACTAGAAATATGATCCAAGAGCAAGGGATTGTAGACTGGGCACTATGAACCCTGCCTCGGAACATCCATTTTCTGATCCGCTTATCCTCACAAGGGTCGCGGGGCGTGCTGGAGCCTATCCCAGCTGTCTTCTGGCAGTAGGCAGGGTACACCCTGAACTGGTTGCCAGTCAATCGCAGGGCACACATAGACGAACAACCATCCGCACTCACACCTTGGGACAATTTAGAGTGTTCAGTAAGCCTACCATGCATGGAATGTGGGAGGAAACCGGAGTACCCGGAGAAAACCCACACAGGCACAGGGAGAACATGCAAACTCCACGCAGGGAGGCCGGAGCCGAATTCGGACCCTGCACCTTCTGCGCTGTGAAGCCGACGGGCTAACCATTCGACCACTGCAAGTGTATTTTTCTTCTTTTTTATCATTCATGTAAGTTAATGAGAGAACAACCACAACTCATTCTTGGCATGAAGAGACATTCAACACTTGTTTTAGATGGCTTTTACACCGTCATTAAGATCATGGTGGCAAATAGATTTCTTGGTTGTTGGGGTGGACTGAAGATTTGGGTCAGGCATGGATCAATTATTTAGATGGCCAATTCCAGACATCTGGATAGGATAAAGTTCCACTTAGGCCAACCTTTTCCTCCTTGACATGACATTTGAACCTAAAGTAATTCTCTGGACATGTAAGTAACAAGAACTTGAACTCCTGACCATTTGTTTGCTCAATTTCTCACCTACGAACTAGCCAGGTCATCATTTCTCTGTGTTTTACTTTTATTTCAAATACTGAATGGCAATGTATGCATGCACCTTCAATGATCATGTAAATTTGACAAAACCCGTCCTTGTATTTGATGAATATGAAGCACGACATGTCTGTTTGGTCTTAGCGACAGCCAGTGAAATGAAAATGACAGGAGCAGCAGAGGCAGGAAGCCAGGCTTTTCTTTTTTTTTTTTAACTTCTCATGAATTTTTCAGTGAATTCGTGAATGAAAAGTGCCCGGCACCAGTTTCACTTGCCAGCCCTAACAATGAGTCCCCGATTAAAAATAGAATACGCAATGGGCTGAGGAGAAGGATAAACTTAGAAGGAACATCTTGATGTGCAACTAGAATATGGTATTTATTTCTATACTACTTTGCCTTTGCTAAAAAGTTTTTTTTTTAACTGACAATGCCAGGTAATGATTTTCTCAGCCATGTTGTTGTTTACTTTCTCAAAAAAGCTTGAATGTTTTGTGCTAGTGCCGATTGCTATTTTTAACTGACCATAATCCCACTGTAAATATTCATTGTACAGTTAATAATCAGCACCTCTTCTGGGTATAATGCATTTCATTGAATATTTTTTGTTTTGTCATGTAGTGCCTGCTGTTACATGGCATATTTGTATCCTGTTGGTGGTTTCTATAATTGAGAGGTGATGGTGGCATTCACTCTGAGATGGATTAAGTCCTTACTAGAGGCCGAGGTGGCAGATGCTTGGCCAACTACTGTTTTTCAAGGCAGACTTTGCAGCTTGTCTGCTGTCATTAAATTGTGATTGTGTACCCCATAAAGTGTCTTTTATTTCCGCACAGTAAGTCATGGGCAATGTTACGTCCAGTGATAGTATGTGCAGGCCTATAGCAGTGATGTCAGTGGTAATGCATGCTGCCAAGTGTTCCAACTCCTCTTGGGTTAACAGAAGAAAGCGTTGTGAACAAGGATTGTTCTCATGGAGGGCGGCTACTTAGCACTGAATGAACCTTATGTTATATTGTTTATGAATTCATTTGAGGATTATGTAGGTATGGAGGCTGTACCAACTCCCGGCCTTACCTGTAGATGCAGTTTCCATAGCAACAGGGGGCCTTTTCCCATCGTCCTGGTACGGATGAAATTGCGGATCCAGGTCGTCGGACGTCTCGCCGCCTTTCGGCTTCACTTCGTCTCCTAGCGCCGCCGCGTTGCCAAACATGCGGCCGTAGTCGTCACCGAACCACTTGGCCTCCGAGCCGAGCTCTTCGCCGGACTGCGCGGACATGCTCGTGTCGAGTGCGTGTGTGTGTCGTGTGTGCTGAGTTGGCTTGTATGTGTGAGGCAAACACGCAGCAATGCGGCGTCTGTCCACCGGAGTATTCGTGGACGCGTCCTGGGATGAGGCGGTGCGCGCGGTCGAGGAGCAACAGAGAGAAGCCGGCGTGATTCTTTTAGTTCACTGCTCGCTCGGGCGGTGACGTCATGGTGGCCAGGAGGCTCAAGGTAGCCGTGCTCAAATAGGAGCTGCCTTTCTTATGGTGTCGGGAAATGGCAAGTCTTCAGTATTGACAAAAATACTAAAAACATCAAAAACAAAACAAAAATCCAATAAATAATTGTCAGTCTAGTGGGAAATTGTAGCCATGTGGCGCCCTCGCGTGGCGTACGAGCCTATGACAGCTTTCAAAATGGCTCCCTAGCAACCAGACAGGAGGCCAAACATGACACAATTGAGCAGGACGACCAAAGTTTCGTTGGGAAGGTACGCAACTGTCAAACGATTTCCTCCTGCACGACTTCCCTGTGTCATCTTAAGTTAATATCTACAATATTACGTTGGAATGGGTTTCTGTTATAATTCAAATATTTGGTAAGCTAACAAACAAATGTGCCGATAGTTTTTGACAGTGACATTCCGTCATGGCAGCAAGGCAAGCTCTGCCGTACATTTGCAACCTAAAGTTTAATATATGTTCTGTAAAGTTGCTTTAATTTCTTCTCAGGAGCCTCTTCATTTTGGAGCGTTTCTCTCGGCTGCAATACTTAAAGTTCGACTTATTAGTTACGGGCCCCAGCAACTCCCCGCGACCCTTTTCAGGATAGGCGGTTTTGAAAATGGAAAGATGGTTTGTCATGGTATTAGAGCAATTCTGAACTGCTCCAGATGTACGTGGTGTTATAGTATTGCGTTGCGTTATAGTACTGATGGTTTCTGTACATGTGACGTGATAGTGGTTGCATTTAGAAGTGGATTAAGTCCGGAAAGGCCCAGGTACGAGCAAATGAAATGGAGTCAACCTACCCACTCGCGTTATATTCCCCGCGGTGGTTTTCACTGCAACGTCACGCTACAGTTTAACCAACGCTGACGTCATGTAACTTTCTTTTCCGTTGCCACGGGAACCGTGTGCACGTTTCACTGACGCGTTGAGGGCGAAAGCCAGCACGTATTGCGCGATCAATGCTTATGACGCCTGCGAGTATTCATACACTTGACCCAACCCGGCGAAGCGGGCCCACGGGAGGAGATGTTCGCGCAGTATAAGCGTTTAGGCCTGTTTATTATTTGGGGATGACGTGATGTTAAATAGAGAAAGCCGGGAGCGACCATCTTATGATGTTTGACGCCAAACGGCTAAGTAAACTGTTTTTTTATATATATAATAATAATAATAATACATTTTATTTATAAGCGCCTTTCAAGACATATTCTTTGTGTTAGCACACTTAAGTCAGATGAATTTACTTCTATTAATTATTGTTAGATTTAATTGGATGGCCCCAGAAAGCTATCATAAAATGATAAACTATGTGACATGCATAAACAGTATTTGCATTATTACATGATAAGATGCATTCATTTAGTTGGGATGTGTGACGGGAAAGGTGTATTGGACTAAAATATTTGGAATGTGAAGTAGCAAAGCGCATATAACAGGAGTTATTTTTAGATAGGAATTGTTTTTTTGTTGTTTTTTTGCATTGTACTCTCAAATGAAACCGCATTGTCAACTTTTTATTATCAGATGCAGTCAACGCAGAAGGGTGCGGTACGACATTATGAAAAACCATACTGTGATGAGGAGGTGGTCAGAGAGCTGGTCAGTATAACAATACACTACTTCATAATGTTGTTGGTTCCATTATAAATGTATCAGCAGCAAACTAATGTTCCCACTCAGAAGACGGTGTGGATGTGGTTGTTCGTCTTCTATATGTTCCCTGCGACTGACTGGCAATCAGTCTCGGGTCTAGTCCACAGTTTGCCAGCTCATAGGCTCCACCTCTCCGCAACCCTTAACTGAATAATTGGTACAAAAAATGGATACATGAATTACAATTTTGGGTCATATATGTATACCAAGGAGAGGCAGGACAATTAAATGCTTTTCCACCAAATGAGAAATGGTACAATACACATTTCTCCACCTAGTGTCATGGCTTCCTGCAAGTACATCAGCTCGTACTGGATTGTGCGAGTGCACCTTATTTTGTGACAGCATAAACATTAGCTCCATTCCCCAATAGTGCATGGCCAATGGACTTTCCTATGATGACCTAGCTGAAGAGGTATCCAATGTTACCTCCCTGGAGATCATCTTGAGTGGTTTTCCTCGGATGGTTGGCCTTTCCTTCTTCCCAATGCTCCGCCAGCTTCAAATACTGGGCCAGGACATAAAGCGCATCGAGGGACTGGAAAGCTGTCCCTTACTCCAAGAGCTTTGGGTCGTCGAGTGTAAGCTGACTGTGAGTTTCTTCTATTTCCAACACGTGACATACGAATATTTGACTGCAAAAAGAAATGTTCCTCTATGTCATCCGGTGCGCATTCCCTCTAATTCTCATTGTTTCGAACAGAAAATATCTGGACTGCAGCATTGTCCCGATTTGAAGAAGCTCTACTTGTATGATAATAAAATAACTGAAATAAAGAATTTAAAATTCCTTGTCAACATAGAAGTCCTGTGGCTCAACAACAACTATATATCTCAAATACAGGTTTGCAGAACTTTTCACCTTTACGCAAGTCATCTTTTTGATCACAATTTTTCTCGATGAAATCACATTTCTTTTCCCATCATCCTCAAAGGGCTTGAACGCTCTTCAGAACCTGCAAGAACTAAATCTTGCTAACAATAATATTCACAAGATTGGTAAGCTACTTCCTGTCTTTGCAAAGTTGAAATATTCGAGAAATGAAAGACATCACCTTTTTTTTTTTTTTCTTGTACCATTTTTTTCAGGGGACAGCTTTGTTGACAATGTCAATCTTCACACACTCAATCTGTCCGGCAACAAGATAAGCTCCTTCAATGTGAGACAACTACAGAGTTATTAAAATTCTTCCTTTTAAAAAACATTCTTGTTGTCCGCACGTGGGCTTGGTCTTTGCATGTGTTGACATCTTTTCTGCCACGATCTGGGTGCATTTTATTCAAAGGATTCCATTTTATTTCTTTGATATTCTACTTGTGTTTGTTGTCGAGGACTTAATCCTCTTACATAGTCGTCACACGTTTTAATTCTTACTCTGGTACTTGGTTCATCAGAAGAAGACAAACAAAAGTGTTTTTGATGTAAGACTTGCATAGACTTATCAAAAGTGTTGTGAAATCTTCAGGTTTCTATGTTTAGCCCAAAAGTATTCGTCCACAAGCCAAATTTGGAGTTAAAGCAAGTTTTGTTCAAGACATGCTAGTTGTTTTGACAGCCCAATTCTCATTCTTCCTTCATATTTGTCAATTTCGCTTTTGTCAGTTCACTCGCATATTATGTCTTACAAAAATTGTTACGCTTTCCTCTTAGGAGCTCACCCGGCTAACCTGTCTGTCCCAACTGAGAGATCTAGCGCTGAGTGACTTCACGTCCACCCCAAACCCGCTGTGTCTGCTGTGTAACTATGCTACACACGTGATGTTCCACTTGCCCTCGCTCTTGTTTCTTGACACCTACGACGTCTCCAGCACGCAAATCAATGAAGTAGCTGAGGTAGTGAGAAGCAAATCTTCAAACAAATCTTGTCTCTCAACATAAATGACCAGTGATGTGCACTCAAGATTATTTTAATTTCATGCACCCTGCAACCTGCTGTCCACTGTCATAACCGCTGTCCCTGAAAGCGTTCAATTACCAATGACTTGTTTTCTGAGTTTTAAGTCAATCGTTCTGTACTGCGTATTTTCATGCTTGTACCTCAAAGCCTCCAGGGTGACATGTGTTTTCTTTTAGTCCGCTGTAATGAAGAAGAGGATGTTTTACAACATGCGCGCACGCATCCCTCGGAGGAATCTCAAAGAGACGTTGCTGCGCCTTCTCAAGAAGAAAAACGCCTCGTTGGAGTCACCGAAAGAAAGCATTCGGTCACTCAATTACACCTTAAAAAATGTCGGTACGCCTCCAGAAAGTGCTTCATGGATGTCATAAGCGTTAGGTTATCGACATGCGGTCCTTGTGGTTTCTCCTCAGCTTGAACGTTGGCTTTGTAAGAAGTCTTTCGACGATGCGTACGGTCACCCGAAGGAAGATTTAAGCACGAAAGGTGACAGCTGCGACCCCTCCGCAGAGCAAATACTGAGAAAGATTGAAGTACTACAGCAGAGACTGGCTATTTGGACCAGGAGACTGCATGAGTTAGTTTGTGTAGTCATATAATTGACAAGATGTCAACCTTTGGTACATTTTCCCTTTCGACAGTGTGCCATGTTTTTAAAGTGGAACAATTGTCATGCTTTTTCTTCAGCATTGAAAGCTGGCATCAACACAATGTGTCCCAAGCGACAGAAACGATGGAGGACTGTGTGCACTTTATGTCGACGGAACTCCAGAGTGTCGGAAATATTCGAATGGAGGAGGGCAGCTCCACGGACCCGTGGTACTGTACTTTTGTGTTGCACTCCTGTTCGCACGTGCCCCGTTTTACCAAGCTCGTATTTATTTTTTTGTCTCGAGCAGGTTCACTTCCTGTTGTGACCTCCTGCTCTCTCGTTTTTCTCTCTCGGATTTCATGAGTCACGGCATCACTGGCATCAAGATCAACAGAGTTGTCCGTATCCACAATAGCGGGCTGAGGCTTCGCTTTAAGGATAAACTTCAATCCCTGCTGGCCAGGGAAGATTCGGTCACTTTGGCACAGTAAATCAACCAGCACTTGGATCAAAAGCAAACCTGTGTTTTGTTTTTTTAATACACACATTAATGGAGGAATTTCACACAGGAATTATAAGCAGCAGCTTGAGCACTTGTTCTACGTCGGTGACTCGGACCAAAACCGCGAGGACGTGTTGAGCATTCTGGAGGAAGGCTTCAAATCAGCAAAAGAATATAAGGTGCCCTATATTTCACTTTTTTAATCACTAATTTAAAAAAATAATACAGCATGCCAAATTTCTGATGATGTTTTCCGCTCAAAACAGGCCCTTGGAAAAGAAGCAGCGGTGCCTTTATCCAACAGTCTGATTGTGAGCGAACAGCCAAGAATTGAGTATTTACTACGTCATGCTGAGCAAGGGGGCTACAATATCAGAACGGATAAAATCCCATTCAGATCTGGTGGGTGAATTTGGTTCAGAGTGCGGAAAATCAAATCGTAGCTATAAGTAACTATGGGTAAATGTTACATGTTCATACTGTAGGCCGAGTTATCGTTTCCAAAGTTTTTCTGGGCCACAGCGTTCCAATCAAAGAGGGAGAACTGGTCAACAGAAGGGTCTATCCCCGCGCTGCTTCTGTATATCGCAGTGTGCACACCAAGCATCGAGGTACATCACATACTCAAGATATATATTTTTTTCATTCAGCATGCTCATTTTTTTCTCTCCCTTCATCTAGATGGACTACACACTACCATTCCTAAAGGAAGAAAGTGGTTTGTCTTTGACAATGAACTCGTCTTGCCCGAGTACATGATTTGTTTTGAATACCTCACTGGAGTAAGTAGCAGTATCGACATTGGTTCTTTGTTTCTGTCAGATCCAGTAATCAATACAATTTGGACAATTGAATGCTTCCAATAGTGGCAAAAGGTCCTTTTCTTTTCCAGTATGATTGCCACAGTGCCCAAAGCCCTCCATTAAAAAAAAATAAATGCTTGGAATAGTTTAGTGTGGAAGAACTGGACTTCAACCCCATCAAACACCTCTCGGCTGAACTTCAACAGAGATTGTTTGCCGTGGATAGTGAAGGCCACGGCCCCGCTCGGCCTGCATTTTAGAGCCACCTCGGAGGAGATTCTGAAAAGCGATTCCATTGTAACTGCGCGTACCCCCCAAAAAGTGTAGTGGAAAAGCGACCATATGGCGCGGTGCCAGGCCATTTTGCGGTGGAACCATTTCAAAGGAAAAGCAGCTTTTAGGTGACAGTCACCAAACCGTGCTGGCGTATTTCAGGCGGCTCTTATCGGTGCAGTTTTGTTAATTATGGATCGATGAATGTGACATTTTTGGTTGGTTGTATGGTTATCCATCCGATAGTTATCGTGCATCCCTAAATTAGTGTGAATATTGGTTTGAAGAAGGAAAAAAAATTAGGCCAAGAATATAAAACAATCAAACGAAGATTATGTAAACATTACAGTGGACCAAAAACCCATTCACTGTGGATTTTTCTGGATGGACATCACTTGGTTTCACTTTGCAAATAGTTGGTAATATTGTGTACCTTTCGAAGGGCAGTGAACAGCCTACATCACTAGATGACTGCATGCACGTGCTCGACCCCCCAACCTACGACACCGCATTGGACAAGCAAGCCGTCCACATGGAGCCCGTCTTGGAGCCACAGCCCAAGTTGGGGAATTTGAACGAGACAGTGCTCTTAAATGTGTCCGGTGCCAGTCTCCTCCGCGACATCACTGTAAGATTGCCTTTTCGAGTGAAGTTAACCCTTTCGTCCACCCTGTAACCCGATAACATGATAAGCTGTCCACTGTAGTAG
This sequence comes from Hippocampus mohnikei, assembly GCA_026261675.1. Classification (NCBI taxonomy): domain Eukaryota; kingdom Metazoa; phylum Chordata; class Actinopteri; order Syngnathiformes; family Syngnathidae; genus Hippocampus; species Hippocampus mohnikei. Next base: position 8,884,590 of record JAKGUB010000521.1, read on the forward strand.
CCCCTGAAAGGTTTAATAGAGTCACGCTGAGCTGTTGTTGACTCTTATGTTCACTGTTAAGGTGCTGAACCTTCACAACAACGGTCTGAGCAGCCTCAAGGGGATTCCCCCCCTTCCGGCTCTTCGCCATCTCACCCTCAGTTTCAACGAGCTCACGAGCCTCAATCACTTCACTCACATGGTAGTCTTGAATCAATCAAGTGATTGTTTGGACTCTTGAGAGTCTTGTGAACTATCGTTTAGTTTGAATTGTTTTCTAATTCTGTCTCTCTTACTAGCCTAACCTGGAGTTTTTAGACGTCAGCTTCAACCAGCTTGTGAGCCTTGAGGGTCTGCAGGAGTTAAAACAGCTCACTCATCTTGATCTTAGCTGGAACCAGTTAACCAATGCTGGCGACGTTTCCACTGTGCTCAAAATACACACACCTGCACTGCAGATACTGGAAACGCAGCACAACCCGTGGAATAAGGTGCTTCCAGTAATATAATAGCAACCAAAAAAAAAAGCCTCCCAAGTTTTAGAACTCGTACATATATAAAGAGTGTATACTGAAGATTGCTTTCTTCCTGGCAGCCAGAGGACGTCCGAACGACCATATTGAGCTCTGTGACGAAGCTCAGAAAACTGGACAACACACCGGTTGCAGAGGAAGAAGTTGCTGATGCCGTTCACGACACTACCAGAACCGTTCTCACCCAGGTTAACATTTCGGACTTGACTAAATGCTTTTCAGTGCCCAACTTCCAACATGTAATACGGTAGACACATTTCAACATTTGTTTCAGGAGGCTTTCTTTGGCAAGTTGAGCGAGGGAAATAGTCCAACTTTGATATTTCCCAGGAATCTCATGAGAGTGTTGTTTGAACCTTGGTTCATTTGTGAATAGTTCCGCAACGGTTGCTTCAATGAACAGTTGTTACCACGAAACAGGCTAGAAATTGTCCTAAATCAGACTAAAATCTGAAATGAAATTATACCCAAGTTTATGCTACAATAATTTATTTTTTCACAAACATTCAGTATTGCTCTTGTCATCTAATTTTAATTTCCTGTTTAGTCTTGTTAATTCCCATTGATATTTACAGCAACTTCATATGGTCATTCAAAGACTGAAGCGCTCAGGGAATAGCTAAATGGAAGTACATTTTCACCAGAGCTCCTTCAATGAAATATAATGACAGCATACATGCGCACTAATCACTACTTGAATTATCCTTTTCATAATTGTTGCCAAATGTGCAGTCTCGTTTAGATCTGAATGTAACAAATGTGGCATCATTTTAAAATGGATAAACGTTTGTTTTTACGTTGTGTCATCAGTTCACTGTGAACAACCTTGGAAACTACTGAGCAGTGATACATTTAGAAAAATACACATGAATAATAATAACGCAAATTTATTCATTCAAAAAAACCTGCCAGTCAGAATGTTGGGGAAAAAAACAAGGCAGAGTTTATTTTTATGATTTTGTTTAATTTATTAACACTGTCAAAACACGATATTTTTTTTCTATTAGTTTGCAAACATGGACAACTGCAAGCACCGTAAACAGAATTTTTGTCTGTTATTTATGTTTTGCTTTCAAACGTGTAATGATACTGACAGTGACAGTCAAAGCTGAGCATTGCCTTTGCAGACATTGGGATCAAGCTTTCGTAACAGATGACATGCAGCTGTGATCCCAACGTGTAAAACTAAATGGTCAACATCCACATTTGAAGCAGATCCGTTTAATAATGACGACGCTTGTTATTTCTGTGCTTGGCAGGAAATTCTCATCGCTTGCTCACATACCAACGACGAACGTCCCCGTAGTCTCAGCCTGGTGTCAACAACCCAGCTCCTGTCTGAGCTCATTCCGTCACCCAGAGATCTAAGCCCAGACGTGCAGCCAGACTGGGCTTCAAAGGTCAGTCAGTCAGTCAAGGAAATCCTCCGCGTGACATGCGTTCATTCTCCGAGTGCTAACGGTGGCTGAATTTGGAACAGATAACCTCTCTGAACCTTGACAACCAGAAGATTTGTCAGATGAGCCATCTGGATGCCCTCATCAACCTGCGCTGGGCTTCATTTAATAATAATTACATTTCTGAAGTAGAAGGTCTTGATTGCTGCACTAATCTGGAAGAACTCTCCCTGAATAACAACAACATCAGCACACTCAGCGGTCAGTCACACAGAGGAAATTGATGATAAAACAATACTTCCTCTCTCAAAATACTACAGCACTACTTTCTCGTTTGTCTGTTTTCATCCTCTAGGTCTGTCACACCTACAGAATTTGAGCAAACTCAGCATGGATGGAAATCAGCTGTCCAATTTTGACGCCATAGTCCTCGACCAGCTACACAGTTTGACTTTTCTGTCGGTGGAGAACAATCTCATCACTTCCCTGCATGGCATCCACAGATGCAGTGCGCTTCTGGAGCTCTATGCCGGCAACAATCATATTTCTGTGTCGAGGGACATCTACTATCTCAAGGTGAACTTGTCATTTAAACACCCTTACACACTGTATCTCATCAAATCCAATGCAAAAACTGGGTCATGACTTTTCATGTCATTATTCTGACCCAAATGATCACAATTAACCCTTTCAGGGACAGCGGTGACTACAGTGGACAGCTTATCATGTTATCAGGTTAGAGGGTGCATGAAAGGGTTAAAAGTATGATCGTGGTCTTGCGTAAAGAAATGAGAAATCGCCAAAACACCCTTTACAATACAGTCTAAAATCAATCCAATATTCTTTTTGACAGAGAGCGTAAACATCAACACCCAAAGTGAATCAAATAAGACGTGAACATAAACAACTGAATTAAGTCTTTGTTTTTTGTTTTTTATTTTTTTCTTCGCACCCATACAGATCACTGCCAACCCTTTCATGCACACTGTAACCTGATAAAAGCTGTCCACTGTAGTAACCGCTGTCCCTGACAGTGTTAATTGCATTTTATAGATATATGATTTGATGCTGATTTGAATGGACACGACACATTTTTTTATCCTACTTTTTAAAATGAATTTTTGTTAATTTGAGGCCTTTCATCCAGGTCTTCACCGGTTTCTACTCCAAGGCTGAGTAGAGACCGATATTGTGTTTTTACTCTGTGAAGCCATCCTTTTTATAGTTTATTTCCAACACGCCACACACACATTGTCTAGTTCCACTAGCTTCCTAGATCACTAGCTCCCAAATATATAGGCGAGAAATATAGAATGCAGAATAATTTTTTTTCAATAACTTGAGCATCTTCTAAGAAAAAAAAAATATTGTAAATATTTCCAGGTGTTGGAAAACCTCATCATCTTGGATTTGTACGGGAATCCATTGGCAGAGAACCTCAAGAACTATCGTATTTATGTGGTGTTCCATTTGCCAACTCTGAAGGCCCTGGATGGATGTGCAGTAGTAGGTGGCAACAAAAATAATGGTGGATAGTGGAGTCGCTGACATAACTGCCATAGAGTGCATTGTTTTATGCCCTCAGGATGCAGCTGAATGTGAAAATGCAAAGGCTATGTTTGGAGGACGACTCACACCAGACCTGGTCGCAGAGAAATTGGGCCATTCGCACTATTCCAGCATCACCTACCTCACAGTGAACTCCTGCTCCATAAGGTGGTCTTTTCAACTCCGCTGCATTTGTAGTACATGGATTTTTTTTAGATTAGGGTAATTTGAAAATAAATGTTTCCCCCCCCTCAACAGGAGTGTAGACCTGTCTCCGATAGACCTGTTCTTCAACGTACACACGATCAACTTAGATCACAACAACCTCACATGCTTCTCAGGCCTCATCCACCTACCCAATGTCAAAGTACAAACAAGAGCAATGACATGAATGATAGTCTTGAGTGGAGGGCAAGGTGAAAGACAGGTTTTTGTTCCCTTTATTGCAGGTCCTGTGTTTAAGCTACAACCGTATTGAGTCCATCCTCCCGAGGCAGAAGACATTTCTAACAAACAGACAAATGTTACACAACAAAGTGCACTCAAGTGGCTACGGGCAGCAGAGCTTATGCAAAGGGAGCAGGTAATGTGGCAATTAGTTTATATAGTCAGGACAGTGAATTGACAGACACGACTGTCTCACACACGGGGTTTGAAAGTATTGTGATTGAGTGGCACTCAGTCCAGGATGTCTTCTGTCTTCCACCTGCGTTGTTTTGTAATTGTTAACGCTGCTCATTCACTTGTTTCACATTTTGTTGCCCTTTGTAACCGTTAGGGGGCAGCACGTACCAGCAAATAATATTTTTACTACACTACAGGCCATCAACACTTTTTTTTTTCTTGTTTTTTTTTAAATCTAAAAAAACTGGTACTTTCGCAAAAATCCTTTATATTAAAGCGTTTCGTGTTCTATTGTGAGTGGGTGTTGTGTAAAAAGTCAAAACATCCGACCTGCTGTGATTTTTTTCTTGAGGCATTTCATTCTTCCCTATTGGTGAAATAAGGCAGCAGGAGGGAGAGGTGTGTATTTAAGTGGAGCAGTCACAAAAACATCTTTCCTTTGTGAAGGCACCTTACACCGACAATCATCCTGGAACCTCTGATGAGCAGCCTGGAAGTGCTGCATTTGAGTCACAACGGCATCTCCAATATGGCCAATCTGGAACTCAGCAGGCTCACCAATCTTAAAACGCTCTTCCTTCAAGGTAGGTAAAAGTGCACTGGCTCCCACCTGTGAAAAGGTAAACACTGAAACGCTAAACTCAAAGCCAGGTGCATGGTGGGCCTCGAACAAAAGAGCCAGTGACTTTCTTTATAACAGCTTTTGATAGGCTTTCATTGAGAAGCGCTCCGTCATGCTGATTGGTGCCACAAAGGCCGCTTTGCCTGTCCCCCAAACACTCGATTTTCTTGACAAACTCTCACTTATCACTTATTTTACACTTGTTAAACACACACAAAAAAAAAAAATTCAGTCAATGTTTTATCGACTTATATAGATACATATGTATATATTTTTACTTGGGGTGGGGGTGGCCATTTGATAACATCAAGTATGGTGTTGGTGGCATTTGGTGGCAGTTTTGTATTCAGTAGAATAATATTGCCATTGCGGAGGTGTAGGTCATAACTGATGTTATGATGTCCTCCTCGATAGCAAACTAGTTTATTGTGAATCAACAGTCACTCAACTGTTTGTGTCTTTTTTCATATTCTTTCTTGGAAATGGTGTAGTTTATGACGCATGCTCTGCCCATTCTTTCCAGGGAATGAGATCAGCCAGGTGGAAGGTTTGGAGGGTCTGCATCAGCTCAAGGAGCTGGTGTTAGACAGAAACCGGATAAGGGCTCTGTACGAGAACTCTTTTGTTTCCCAGAATGCCCTTCTAGAACTGCACCTTACAGAGAATCGCATCCGGGAGCTCAATCATCTCTATCCGCTCATCGAGCTCCGCAAACTTTACCTCGGCATGAACAAGCTTCAGGTCTGATTTAGCCTCACAGTCAATGTCAATGTCAATCCGTCTCTGTCTGTCTTTGTATTTGGGGGACTGCTGAAAAGAAATGTTTAGTATGAACTGTTTTTTTGTAGTAAACAACTTGGGTGACTGATCGTGATTTCCACTACCTTTGGTGAGCTGTTAACCCTTTCATTCACCCTGTAACCTGATCACATGATAAGCTGTCCACTGTTGTAACCGCTGTCCCCGAAAGGGTTCATGATTGGTTGATATGTACAAGACAGCAAACAAAATGCACCCCCCCCCCCACGTGCGGCAAAGTTATGCATGAAGCATAGTCATCATGACTCATTATCCCCCACTGCGCAATGTGTGGGTTAGCATTCAAGGGGGCTCCAGGTGATTGAAGGTCACGGCAGTGTGTAAGAAGACAGAGGGGACAATCAGTGAAACATGTAATCAGCTTCTCAGTCTGGATCTCCTTCTCACCGAGGGGGAGTGATTTGCACACTTTAGTCTGCCAATCCCTCTTTACTTTCATGTATTTAATTCAGATGTAAAGTATGGCAGTTGTTCCAGCACATGAGTCCCGGTCGTGAGGGCATCTCTGAATTCCAGCCAAGCCCAACCATCAACCTGGCAAATCATGGAAAACCTCCCCCTCCCCTCCCATTGCTCTATTGCGTGCCCAAACTCTCATGCGATTAAACATGTAATCTCTGACAATCAGCTGCTTCTATCCTGCCTGCACCAAAAATTATGAAAGGTTTCAGCCCAGATACATATGCCTCGATTATCCCAAACACATCCGGCTTCAATCGGAGGGGGACTAAATAAAACATATAAAATGTATTTTCTTTTTTTTTTTTCTCCATGTTTGTAGGACATCTCAGAGCTTGATAAACTTGATGTTCTTCCCGCACTGACGGAACTCTCTGTTGTTGGCAATCCGGTGAGTTTGTCCATTTGGTTCAGGTGTTTCGTACATTCAGTGGGACATGTCACTAGGCACACAAGAGATCAATGAAAACAGGGATGTCAAACTCTTTTTATTTATGGTTTTCCTCAGAGGGCCATTATGACTGGAAACAAATATAAATATCGTCTTATACTGTATACCCAACAAATTGATGGATAGCTGGTTTTGAAAACAAGCCACTTACCGTATTTTGGTTTGCCTTTGTGGGCCACATAAAAAGAGGTAGTGGGTTGGATCCCGCCCCTGGGCCTTTAATTTAACATTGTGAATTAAAACATTAGATTTACAAAGACACATCATGCTTCGAGGCGTTTTGTAATGGGTTCAATGACAGACTAAAGACACCTGTCACTGCACTGCTGTGTATTTCTACAATTGTAAAAAAAAGATTTTACATTGCATGTGTAAGGGCAATCGCAATATTGAGGGGAAAAACAAAAAGTTGCAACCAGATTATTTTCCAAAAATCATTCAACCCAAATTAAAATTCCTGTTCTTTCATCTGTCTCAAGTTACACTTCCACTCTGGTAAAACAGCATATTCAAAAGCATATTTTCAGGCTCACTTCCTCACTGAGACAATCCACAACAGTGACCCAGCCTGCGCGCCCAAATTAAGCGATTACATGATGGGCCGTCTGCTGTTCCTCAAACTGGCCGGCATCACAGACAAATCCGTTGACCAAATGGCGAGTGCTGTTGGCTCGCTTACATCACCCATCTGGAGCTCGTGGATCCGGCGTCAGCCGAGCATATATGCGCCGGAGCCCAAGGATGATGGAGGAGGCCGCGGGGCCACGCTCAGCTGTGACAGCCTTGTTCCCTCTGAATCCCATCCCCTCTTTCTCTTCCCATCGGGTTTAATCCTGCCAAGGGGTTGAGGCCAACAACCACCCTTGAGACGCTATCTCGTGCTGTTGACCACATGAGATCACTGCTTTGCCCGTACTCTCGTGCCAAAATCCTGTCTCCTTGCTTTTGGACTTTCACTGGCACTCACTCAGAGCGTAAATACAGTGGCCTGTAGGAACAGAAAGTTGTATGAGTGGACAAGCGGGATATTTAACCCTTTTGGGACTTATCGTGGTATCACAAATATCTCAAGGCAAGCAAATTTGGGTAAGAGCGATAGTCTTATTGCTTGCTTTGTGACTTCTTCCTTTCAGGTGGCTCGCAACTCTCTCCACAGGCCTGCGGTCATGCGCAGTCTGTCTCAGTTGCAGGTCCTGGATGGCATGACGGTTACCATGGAGGAGAGAACCAGAGCCGAAATTACAGATGCAACAGTGAGAACTGCACACGTCACAAATAAGTGCATAGAAAAAATTTTATTTAAACCAATTTTGATGTTAAAGATGGACTAACCCACACTTAGCTAAATTTGAGCCCCAAAATTGGTTGTAAACAGTTTTGACCCATATATATCTCTCTCTCTCTATATATATATACATACATATATATATTATATATATATATATATATATAGTCTCTCTCTCTCTCTCTCTCTCTATATATATATATATATATAGAGAGAGAGAGAGAGAGAGAGAGAGAGACTGTATATATATATATAGATAGATATATAATATATATATGTATGTATATATATAGTATATATATATATATATATATATATATATATATATATATATATATATGTATGTATATGTAGAAGCCAAAAGAGAAGCGCAGAAGCATTTGAATAGTCCCTCTGATTAATTGAACTGTAGAATTGTTACAAACTTAGAATTTAATTTCCATGCACACACCATTAAAAGTACAGCAGATTTTAGGATTGCTATCATTTCACCACTGTCCTTGCACGTGCATCTAAATGTGCATCAAATGTGGTTGTTTGAGCCATAATTATGCAGTGCAGCTATTATGCGCTGTTCCATCCCCTTTTCAGTTGACTTCATGTAATTGCAGTAAAATTTGATACACTCCCGTAAATGTCCATAATTCTGCAATCCTAATGGGCCTTCTCATACACGACTTGGTCCAGCATGACGCACCCATGAAAAACATCGACACAAACTAGGGAAAAGCACAGATCAAATTCTCTCTGTCTGAGCAAAAGGCTGGCCATGTAATGAGTGGAATGGCCAGTGCAGTAATTCTCTCGTAGTTCTGAATTAAAAGCAGCCTAAGCCTGCTGGCATCATCCTGCTGATTAGATGAAATGTGCCCGTCCGATCATGCAGCAGTGGATTTACTCCCTATTAACGCGACCCCTCTGCCCGCTAATCGGACATAGGGAAATGCCAGAGATGGGATCCGGAGTTCTCATTAAAGCAAAACCCCCATAAATGCCTTCTGAGTGGCTCCTGCATTTGCTTTTATTTTAATTGTAAACATTGCCATTGATGAGAAGTAATGACTGTCCCTTAAAATGCGGAACAACAAGCAATCTAACCCCCAATCCTGTGCCCCAAGTGTGGATGAAGTGGACACACCGTGGTGACAGTAGTGGAGAAAGATAAACCGTTAGGTTTCATAGAGAAGCCCTTATTCTTCGACTGACCCCTAATGTCAGACTCTGCTTGAATGCGCTGAGAATTTCCCTTTAGCCTGCTCGCCTGATACTGATGTGATAATTCTGTCAAGCAATGTGAGGAGTGTTGTGCAGCTTCCGCCCTTGAAGCGACCCAGCCTGGACTGATGACCTACATGCCTGTCAAAGGGATGTCCATGACAGGACTACAGAGCCTCATTCACGGACACGACATGCTCCCAAGTAACAAGGATGAACCCCAAGTTCAGTACGCCTCCAAAAGTGAGCACCAGTCCTCCCCCACTCCCACTATAATTAAACTTCATGTGGGCTTGTAAGGTTTTGGTTCACTGAATGTGAGGGCTGTGTTTTCTTCAATCCCAGACAAGAAGTCCACAGAGAAAAATCCTTCAAGCTCTCAAGGCGACGTGAGCTCCAGACAGGCCCGAAAAGCAAGAAACAACTTGATAGCGACATGTCCTCTTCCCCAGGGAAAGTGAGAACAACAATTCTTCAGCACAGGAACAGAGTACCAGGTTGATTCAATTCTACAAGTGTGGTTATTTTTTTTTTATATTATGATGAAGTCTCTTTTAAATAAATGTAGACTCATCCTCAGTTATTTAAGGCCGATTTCTTATAATTTTGCCTTTATACACCACCACAATGAAAGCGAAATAAACGATGATGTGATCAAGGGGTCAAGGTTCAGATTCATTTAGAAGGTTCCACTAAAATATGTCAATTACCATTCATGTACATTTAAGACGTGCACCATCAGTTAGTAGACAGATTGGATCATATAAAAAAACTAAAACAATGAAACAGTTAAAGGCTGTACTACATCAACAGGTATCAAGTTAGCATTTAGAAGTTTGACTTAGGATACAAATATGAAATCCACGGAGCTCTCGGTGCGAGTGAAGAAGGCTTGCATCAAGTTGAAAAATGAATGCTTTTTTTTTTTTTTTAAAGAACAAAAGCTTTGGCCTTTGTGTGGCCAAAGCACAGAAGAGAAGAAAATAAATAGTTTGTAGTCCAAAGCATCGTGGTTCCAAACAGCTTTACGGAACTGGCAAACACAAAACAACACAAACAACCAACGTAGACAATTAGCTGGCTTTAGATGGGCATGTAGTGCATCAATTTTAAATGTATTCCTAATGATATTTTCGGACCACAAATTTGAATCACTTACCCGGGTAATCTGGGGATGAGCGTTTTTTGGTGTCACTTTTACTGTTATCCCAAACAAATGGGGGGGAGGGCGCCGCCCGTCAGGGACCCGCCCCAGATGTAAGGGGCCTATGAGGTTGGCACACACACATCCGTTGGGTCAGATGCATTCCCAACAAGTGGATAATCCATCTTTAGCACACCTCTCTGTGGACAGTAATCTGCAATCACTCAGATAAAGATGTAATCTTGAGCGAGCTCCAAATGGATTTCAGAGATTGTCTGTTTCATCATGTTAGCCTCTTTTCAACCCCCCCAAAAAGCCATCCGCAATGTCTGCAGTGAACCAGTCACCTTGCCCTTTTCGGATGTTACTTCTCTTGCACACAAGATTGTACATTTTCCCGCTTACCTTTGATTTGTGTCCTGTAATGAAGGACGCGAAACAGAAAAAGACATGCACATCCATTCATCCATTTTCAGTACCGCTTCTCATTGGCGTCGCAGGTGATCTGGAGCCTAGACCATCTGCATTCAGGCTATATATTTGTATATAGCACATTTCATACACAAGCCAACTCAATGTGCTTCACACAACCAAAAGCACCGAATAACATTGAAAAGCAGGACAGATGAAGACATTCAAAGGCCAAGGAAAGAAAACAAAAGTAGCTTACTAGAATTACAAAAATACATTTCCTGATTGTATTCGGGACCCAAACCATTCAGTGGACCAGTAGGAGAATCTTAAAATCTATTCTACAATTTACTGGGAGCCAGTCACTCAGGCATACAATTGCTGCGATATACCCGTGAAGCAACCATATACCGGTACATTTATTCAAATTTGTTTACTATATGTTAACACTATTTCCAGCAATAGCTACAAAAGTGCCGCAAGGTGACAGTATCGCTCTCCGCCACATGTCTATCAATCATCTTCAAAACGGGAGTAGTTTTCCTTTATTTTTGTTTGAAGTCAAATTGAACAGTTGAAGAAATGGATTCATTTGACAATATATTTATCTGTCCGTTTTCTCTAGTACGATTGAGCAGGTTACGACATGGGCTGTTCGCCAACAAATACTTACATACTTGACATTCTGAGTTCTGCGAAAAAAATTAAGTAAAGCAACTTGGAGGTTCGACCAGCATCTCAGAATGATTGTGTTGGACAGTATGGACTGTGTAGGCGGGACAAGCATGCAGCTCGCAGTTGCAGGCGGCAAAAAGGGCAAAGCTCTCCGAAACAAGCTCCTCTAATGCATGTACTTAACTTCACTTAATTTGCGTTAACTCCCGCCATTCAGTGCAGCTAACGACTGCAAGTGAGTGAAATGTCATTACCTTGCTCTTCCCGCCTGACATGAAAATGGCAGCTGATGGGACTTATAGGCACAGATTTGGGGGCTCAGCCCAGGCGCTCTAATGCATGAGGTATTACAAAGGATAATTACACAGGTCATATTTGTGTAGCGCGTGCGCAGTATGGATATGTGTGTAAGTTTAAATGTGGTCTTGTGCAGTGTGCCCTCGGGGAGGCGGTTTTAACGGTGAAGCCACATAAATGCCATTTGTGGTTCAGGACGTACCTTGGTTTGTAAATGTTTATCTTTTGCTTAAACAGGAACACATTTAATGACCCGTAAAATTAAACAGCAACAGCTAAAATCATTTTTATGAAAGTGCAATGTTAATACTTATTTTTTTAAGAAATGAAGGATGCAAACAAAGTGCAACAGTTCAAATGTGATGAAAACATTTTTAGTGGCATTTGCTCGTGCTTTGGCTCCATTTGAAAAGCCCCTGGATAGGTTGTTTAATTGAAGCTCGAAGTTGTGTTTATACTTCAATACTTGGGGGGTGGGGGCAATCATGGCTAGCCACGACAGCTACTTTCCAGAAGCTGCTTGTTTTGGGAAAGTCCAGAGTTGTCCTCACGCTTTGCTCACGCTACATACAAAATAATAAGTCCTGCAATTGCCAACCTCACATTCTTAACCCATTCAGGGACAACGGTTACTACAGTGGACAGCTTACCATGTTATCAGGTTTCAGGCTGCATGAAAGGGTTAAACACGCTAACACCAATCCATCAAGCAATTGTGTGTGTGTGTATATGTGTATATGTGTGTGTATATATATATATATATATATATATATATATATATATATACATACAGCTTTTTTTTTTTTTACCCGCATCATAATTTTCTGTTAAAAGTGATAAGGCTACATTCACACTATGTTCCCCAGCAGGCATAGTCGCCCTTAGCAAAATGGAGGATATGCAACTACGGCTGTCAACATGTGACAGGACAAGACGACCAAGGGGGATGTGGGTGCAGCAACTACTTTTCACAGGCCAGACACAGTCCTCGGGCACCTGCGCTCCACAATTGATCTCCCTTTTGTATATCTGTCATAGTTTTAACATTAAAATGAAATTAGCCCGAAGACGGTGAATAATTCATGGGTGCCGAGTGAACACAGATGCACTGTTCTCCCCTCCTGCCTTTCTCTGTGCAAGTTCGACCACATGGTTCATAGTTGGTTTAATGGGATGGAATGTGACAGGTTATGTTTTCATCCGCTTGATATGGAGCCGGGCTGAGGCAAGAGAGGGCGGAGAGGGACAGAGGCCTGCGCTGATATGATCTGGATTCATAATTAGACATGTTTGTGCTCGTTGTGAATCAGTTGTAGAAGATGCACTTTCCAACCCCCACCGACACACACACACAAACACAGAAGGAAGAACACATGCTTCGTATGGGGTCCATTACTGCTGGTCCACTGACTTCCTACATTTGCTGTGTGTGTGTGTGTGCATCCACAGCACCATTAGTCCAAGACTCTGTGAATAATTGCTGAATGGACCATGTTTTCACCGCTATCTACTCAGGGTGCAGTGTTGGGGGAGTGGGGGGGTTGTGGTTGACGTTACAGATATGACGACATTGATTGATGTTTTATTCTGAAGATAACAGCAAGCGCATTGCTTGGAGCGGCTTGAATCTCGACACACATTACATATTTATCAGCCTGTATTAACTTTAAATGTAGTGTGTGGTTGGAAGTCACAATTACGCTAACAACAAGCTTTAAATAGAAAGGACTCTTGCAGATACTGGTCAGCAGCACAACAGGAATCATTTTTCTTCAGAAGGTACACATTGTGTTTGTCTTGTTTGATTTTCATCCCCTGTTTCGTTTTATTTTTCCTGTGAGGTTCCCAGGAATAAAGAGGGGAAAATATAGATACAAGTCATGGATGGAAGGACACAATTAAAATTTGTGATGAGGGATGATGATTTGGGGTTTTTTTTTTCATTTTTCAACTTTTGCGGCATTTGTCACAAAAGCAGGTGGTGTGTATAAAAAAAAGAGTACCGTACAGATCCATCTTTTTGTTCCTAATGATTCTCATATCTCATAATCAAAGCAGCTATAGTTAAATAAATAAATGAATAGCAACAATCATTTCTAACGAATGATGCACTGGAAGGGATTATAGGCTACGATAGATGTTGTCGGCTAACCCTAACAACGTCTTTAGTTGTTATGCATTATTTTGCTGCACAAAAATAGAAATGGCTTTTTTCTGAAGATGTAAAAAAAACAGTTTCCTGTGCACAGTCATATACTGTACTTTCAAGCACAATGGAGAAAAACAACAATTTAATCTCCTTTACGCCTGATGATTGTCTTTCTTTGTCTTGATATCGTGGCCATTTAGTAGATCACTTTATGATCCTCCTTTTGAGGTTAAAGTCACTTTCATTATATGGAAATAGAATTGTCTTTTTTTTACCCAAAAAGAACACAAAAACAAGGATTAAGAATACAACATTAATATTCTTGGCATGTCAGTTTTGAGGTCAAGTAAGCGCATTACAGCCAAGTCTTGAATATCTTAATGTACTCTCTTACATATTAAGAATGCTATGTTGATAAATTATTCAGGATAAAAATGTGGAATTGTAAAATGCGAAGAGGGTGTGTGCCTTTCATTGTTACAATCAAATGAATCATATTTGATGCTTCTTAACTGAGCATGACTTTGTCTTCATAACCAAATGTTAATTTTGTGTATTAACAATAATGCCATGACTTATTTATCCATCCAGCCATTTTTTATGGCACTTATCCTCATTGGGGTTACAGGTGAGCTAGACCATTTGTTTTTGTGATTTGGGAATTCTGTAAAAACCAGGCAAGCACGTGGAGAATAAAATTACACAAAGGAAGTCCAAAGTCAAGATTCAAACATGGAACCTCTTAACTGTGAGACAGACATGCTGACCACTAGGGTGCCGTGCTGCCATGGGTGAGTTACATTGCTTATATTTTGTTGAGATGAGCAGGTGCATCTTGTAGAAGTGGAGACTCAACATTAAAGACTTTCCACAAATATATTTTCCAGTTATTTATAATCTTTATTTCCTTCGATTATAATGGACATTATATATTCAATAAAAACATACCCAAGCAGAAAGTTGAAACACAAGATAAACGAAATTAGATCACACGTGTTCACCATACGTCACTATGCTGCACCAAACGTTTTTTTCCCCTGAAAATGAATATGTAAATCTGTGTGTTTAGCTGTGCCTGCGAAATAACTATCGTTAACATTCCTATCCTGTCAACACATTAAAGCTTTGTCATAAATTCTTGGAGTCTATTTTTTTTTTTAATTCTTGGAGTCTGTATTGCTGATGCAGGGAGGGTGGTCGTATTAGAGGCGTGGTTATATGCGCTCACGTCCAATCAGAAAGCTAGCATCTTCCTTTCCTTCACGCTCATTGGCCCATAGCTTGTGTTGGGCATTTTGTCGGTGTTGCTTGGCTTTGTAGCATTCGGCTAGCGGCTAATGCTCACGATTTTCGCAATTTTGTCGACGTTATCATCGTATCAGCTAAATACAACAAACCTTTGCTTCAGTGGAAGATTACTGGGTTCACGGTAAGCTTAGAACGTACCAGCGACATTGTAACTCGCCGTATTGTCGCAATGTATGTCAGGAACGTCAAGCTATTGCTCAGCCGTTCGTGGAGACTTGCTAACAATACAGACTAGAAAAGCACAAAGGGGAATGATATCAAGTGGCTTTGTATTTTGAAGTCGACTTTGTGTAATTGCTCGTTTCCAAAAGTTGCTTGGACAAGTTAGCGCATCCCGTGCTGCCTGTGTGTTGTGTTTAAGAAATTCCGTAGCTGTTGCTATACAGATTACAGCAGTTTTCCAACCCAGAGTGAGCCAAAACACATTATACATAATAAAATATGACAGGACGCCACTAAGCAAAAAGCAACACGTGCTTAAAAAAGCATGAATACAGAGGTTAATTTTATCCTATGCCATCTGACTCGTGGAAGAGCATTTATATTGTTCTTCCTGTTCACTATACGTTACTCGCATTGACAGATCAATCATTCAATGAAAACCTTTCTTTAACCAGAAAATAAAAAGCCTTTCAGATTAAGGACGCTTTTTTTTTTATGAAGGGCCATTATGGACATAATTCACCATCAACTGTCACACTTGGTACTGATGTCATTTCAATGCCACCGATTAACACACAATGACACATTTTGTATATAATACATTTTGAGCTGCAGTAAGTACTGGTGTACCGTTGCCAAGTGCGACAGCAATTAGAATGAAAAAAACTTTTACATGTTGGGATTTGTGCCACAATGTCACCCTGGAATATGTAATGTGTGGACAGTCCTTAACACAGACGGTAAGAGAAATACAGCTGTTAGCACCATTATTGCATGTACTAAATTTGAAGTGTCAAAAAATGCAGCCGCAATCTTTTTACAGTCTCCTTAATGTTGCTACACATACTACACATGATCACTAATGTAGCTATGATGTGGAGTATGAGCATGTAAGAATTGATGAATATTGAACATCTGGCAAACTTTCAACTGTTCGCTTGAAGTAAAGGTAGATCATGGCAGTGTTATTGATGTCCCGCCAACATTTACTTGCTATTTTCAATGGTACAGTGCGGTTGCTCAACTTGGCAAGGGTTTCATGACTCACGATGAGTGTGTTGCTCAGCTTTACTTTGTATTTTCTTCAGTGGTAGTTTTGATGGAGTTGCGAAGTTGTTCGTGGAACAGAAGTGTCAGTGATCATTTTTAGGCACATTGGCACAATGTTATTTTGACAATGTCAGTCTTGTCAAAACCTAAATCAGTTCCAGGCTTGGACTTAAGTCTTGCTGTTAAATTACTCACTAAGATGGGGCACTTCTCTAAATTTGAAGCAAAAGTTGCTTTTCCTTGAATGAGTCACGAGTCTGAATCCTCACCGCTGATTTGCAGAATGAAGACTTATCACTTTGTCTTCTTTTGACCATCTACGCACACTGATTCGCAGAATGAGGATCACCTCCTCCGGTATTTTTTTTTTTTTTTTTTTGAGAATCTCATATCTCACTTCGGGAGTCGTCTCACTTCATTACTTTGGCTGGAGGAGGACTGCCAAATCGGCTATATACCTCAAATGGCTGTACGTCAGTGACTGACGTGACCTTCTGTTGGTACTGATGAACAAGTGTAAATGCCCACCCCTGCAAATCGTCATATCACACAATCTAGAAGCGACTTTCGAATTAAAATCACCCATATTAACTCAATGAGCAAAATCATTATTGTAAGACAATAGTCAAGAATTGTATGATTATTACGTGTATATATAATATACAGTATGTCACCAAGTTAAGGTTCTGGTTGAGTGAGACTACTTCATGGCTTTTGGGCATCCCCTTATTTTGAAATGGGAAAGTAAGAAGTTCTCGCTCAAAGTTATATCTAAACCTTTTTCACATAACACAATGAAATGCGCTCATAAATGTCTGTCAGATTGTTTCCACACACCACACTGGAATGCGCTCACAAATCATACAAAAATACGCTCATAAAGTACACTCAAATATTTCCACACATCCTTATGAAAGGCTCTCATGCACTCTATTGATTTTTTTGGGGAACATTTGTTAAATTAATTTATTAAGACATTATTTTGATAGATGTATAGATTGATAGATAAGCCATGAAAATCAAAAGACGACCTTGAAAAAAATGATCCCATATTTAATCACAATCACTGTATTGAGGGGGGGATCAGAATTAGAATATTTTTCAAATTTGTTCTGCCGTAGTTTTAAATACGCTTAAAGTGTGTGGTAGTGTGCTGTAGTGAATCTACAAAAGGTGTTTTTTCTAATATACATGGTCCAACTATAGTGCAGATTTTGACCTAGTGAAGGTGGGTCAGGAAAGTACCCCCTGCGATAAACAGGGGCTCACTGTACATTCACATGATACTGACCTATGCATTTCTGTGTCCTTTGCTTCATCAAAGGTGGGATTCATCACCACTTCCCAACATGGAAATGATGACTGGAAATGCTTCTTCAGCTGCCTGGAGATGACCTGCCACCCTTTTGGGAATGGTCAGAATGGGGCCAGATGTGCCCCTTCTCAATGAGTACAAGCAGGAGTTCTTCTGGAAGCGCTTCCCCCAAACGGTGTTGGGGGGTCCGCGCTTTAAATTGGGCTACTGTGCTCCACCGTACGTCTATGTCAATCAGGCCGTGCTTTTCCTGACACCATGGCTTTTCGGGGGCGTCAGCACGCTCCTCTGCCAGTTGCAGCTTCTCCAGGAGCTGCACGCCGCCATGCTTTCCGGCGGCCTGATGTTTGCGGCAGCGGCCGCCGTCCAGGCAGTGGCGTTGTATGCCGGGCGACGGAGCGGTGCCGTGGAACGGCTCAGAGCACCCAACACCCTCGTGGATGAAGAGGAAGTGGAGTTTACTCACTGCGTCAGCCCAGAAACGGTCCGATTCATTGCTCCCGGGAAGATATTTGGGCTGAATGTTGTGATTCATACGATACTGGCTGGACTTCTGTGTGCTTTTGGGACATGGTATGTGCTACTTGGCAGACTGACCGCTCTGTACGGTAGCATAAGTGTCTCCCTGGTCGTTTTTGTCCTAAGTTGGGTGACTGTGTGCATTGCCGAGTATTCCCTGGTTGTGAATACAGCCACAGAGACTGCTACTTTCCAGGCGCAGGACACTTATGAGATTACCCCACTCACTCGACCCATCTACATTTTCATTTTCATTGTTGTGGACTTGACTGATAGGTAAGTAAGTCGGAACGAGCTAATGGCGTTGACTCGCTCAAATCCATTGGTGACATTTTTCTGTACTCGATCATTTTTAGGTTCTCTGGCCCAGTTCCGGAGCTCCAACTTGCCAGCCAGGTTCTTCATGTGCTTTTCCTCTTCCTACCTCTACTGTGGGCACTGGGAATACTACCTCCCCTCGATGCCTTGTTCCTCTGGGGCATGGAGCAGGTGCTTGTGTTTGGATTAGGAGGATCCCCCATGTCCAGTAACTTCAGGTTTGTGTTGAAAAAATGAACCACAGTGGCGTGAACTCCAATTTAGTGTCAGGATACATTTTAGACCCCAGAAGATGGTAAAATCCATTATATACAGATTGTATTTTAAAAGAAAAACGTTTTGCCCACTTTCGACAAATTTAATCTCATTTAAAGACACTGAACACGTTTTTTAAATTTCTCACTCCAAATTAATAACAATTAAATATTAATAACAGACACACAAATCCCCACCCCCCAAATTTCCCCCTATATCATCTGCGATCGACTTGGGACCAGCCCGGGCTGCCGATCAATCGCGACTGGTTGGTCACCCCTACTGTAGGTGGTACCACAAGATAAATTTCAGTAACTTCACTTAACTTTGTGCACGTGTGTTTTTTGTGCCCTCCCTCATCATAGGTTGCTTTTGATGTTTGGCGTTTCGGCTGGCGTAGCTGTGTGCAATTACTTTATCCCATCAACACTGGGAGTCGTCCTCTTCTCCACCGCGACGGGATTCCTGCTGAGTCTGGACCTCAGCCAGGTTGGCGCCCTCTGCAATGCTCCCAAGGCCCACTGCAAGGACTACGGCCCGCGCAGAGGCAGGTCGCCGCCACCGCCTCTTTCCAACACCTTTGGCTGGAATCTGGGCTGCAGGGAGGTGGTGATGTATGCGTGCCTGTTGTTGGCGGCACTGGCAGAAGCTGGCCTGTTGCATCACTTCCACAGTTCAGCTCAGTCCCACAGTTTGGTCAGGGGACCCCAGGCTCCTGTCAGCTACCTCCTCCTGGTCCTCTTCTCCCTCTGCTGGCTTCTCCGAGAGATCCAGGGGGCCTATGTGTGTGCCGGCTTATTCCTCAATCCGGTGTACCCAAAAGGCATGTCCGGTGTTCAGACTTTCGAACAGAAGAACAGAGGCTTATTCATTGCAGCAGCCATCAGAAGAGTCCTTCTTTATCTTGGTGAGATCATGTCTCTTGCATCTATTGTCCTCCAGAGCAAAGCTCGGGAATTAATGACGCTTTTCTCTGTGTAACCGTTTATATGTGTGCGTTCCCAGTGTCTCCGTTTGCATTGATTGCTTTCCTGTCTATGGACAAATCCCTGCAGCAGCTCCATGGGGTTCCTCTCAGTGTGGGATTCGCACGAGCTTTCAGAGTGGTAGGTGCACAAAAACAAGAGAAATATTTCTTTCTTATGTTGACTTTTTATTCATAACGAGCACAGATATGTTTTTCAAAGGAAAACTGCAAAGAATTCTGTTTAGTGGGGTTGTTTCTTTCACCAAAAGCAATTATTTGCTTTAGTATGTCTGGTCTACATGGTATTTGTTGCATGCTCACTTGCAGGCATGGCAGAGCTCAGAGGATGCTTTATTGCAAATGGTTGTGGTCGTCATTGTGCGTCTTGCAGCTGGAAACAACAGGCTGCCTGGCTGGGACAGCCTCGGCACTGGGGTTCAGCTTCTACTGGTGAGGACAAGTTGTTATTTACGCATGTAGATAGGACGCTACGAGCTGCATGAGTACTATAAAGACAATCAACTAATTTATGTTAAATTAGCTGGCATCGAAATTGAGTTTACGCTAAAAATACTTTCGGCGACTCGGAATCAGTGCATACCGCCGGTGATCATGCAACCTCTACAGGTTGGCCTTCTGATGGATCGACTCACCCAGTTCCTGGCCAAGTTAAAGTTCACCCTCACCGTGTTGGTGACATCTTGGACTGAAAAGAAGCAGCGGCGTCAGTCGGCCGGAACCCTCCTTGCACTCAACGCCTCCCTCTGCCCGCTGCTGTTGGCTGTGGTGACCCTGTCTGCCCTGCTCTCTGCCCCCTTGCTCCCCCTCTTCACGCTACCCATCTTCTTGGTGGGCTTCCCCAGGCCTCAGCGCAGTTGGCCGGGGCCCGTCGGTACTGCCTGTCCGTGCCCAGACTCCATCTTCTACCAGCAGATGAGTGGAAGTCTTGCCTCTGCCCTGAGGACGGCCTTTGCAAGAGGATCGCTGGGTTAGCAATGCATGCCTCCTAGCCTCATTTAAATGGGGGTGGGGGGGCACATCCATCCATTATCCAAACTGCTGATGCTCACGAGGGTTGCATCCAGTGAATTAATCATCGTTGGCATTTGCTCAGTGAGTGCTACAAAATGTTCATTGGCAACACATTATTAGCTCAAACAGATTTGACTGCCAATTATTAGTTATTGTCATTTAGAATACAGTTTATCAATCCAAAAATCAAGTGCCCAGGACAAATGCTACTTCTGTCCAAGGCTTAAAAGCTAAAGGCATTAGCAAACGAGTTTGGACATGCAGTCTGATGACTTGTCATTTAAAATGAATATTGGGAGCATACAAGGCATCAGTCACAACAGGTACACTTGCACAATCAAATAAAATACACTGATTTGCCATATGTGAAGGTATTTTAAAAATATTTTGGCTACCTTATTTGGTCCACTAGTGGGGCGCAGCAGACTGTCGCGAATTTCTGCACCACAGCAAACTACAAAATTCAAGGACAAGCAAAGAGAGACAAAAACAATTTCGAACAATCTATTTTGGAGTTAGCCTGCACAAAGTGTCTGTTCTAGTTTGGTTCTGGTTCACCGCTTCTTTCAATGGTTGTGCTCATTGTCTTGTAGGTTCTTTAGCACCAGGCTCTCACTTTCTTGGCCGCTTTCAGGACCGCATGGTTTGGATCATGATTTTGGAGAGAGGATACGGCTACTGCACCGTCAATATTAAGGTACGTTTTCTGCTTGTTTGAGTGTCTGTGATACAGTTCATATAACTAAGTCTCGAATGATTTATATTTGTGTCTTAATACACCAACACAATGAATCATTGAAATTAAAGTGTAGCCCTTTAAGTTGAATTTTAAGAGCTTTCTAAAAAAACAAAAACATTTCGGAATTGCTGCCATAATGATATTCTACCTCCATTTTCAAGGGTTCCAAAGTATTTGGACAAGGTGACATGATTGAAAATGTAGCCATCATTTTTAATACTACAATGTTTTCAATAGTTAATAAGGGCTTGAAGTCCTTGGATATCACTAAATCCCAAACTTTCTTTCTAGAAAGACTTTGCCTCTCTTTCCTTGAAGTCACTGTCAGAAGCCAAAAAAATAATATTCTTTGATGACCAAATCAGGGGTCTGATCTTGCTTTTCACTCATGTTTGAAGTAAACAACAAAATAACCACATGCTGTATTTTTTTCCCCAGTGCCAAGGGTTGTCTTGCATGAAAAAAAAATACCATTCAAGGATGGCACAAAACTGTTGAACTAGAAACCAACATCAACTACAAGATACGCATTTTTTTCTCAAAATTTCCACAAAAAACAAGTCACTCAAAATTTTGATCTTATTGAAGCACTGTCCTGCATATCATTTGTGAAAATCCACAATATAATGACCCTTTAAATCAATTTTTCTAAATGGTTCTACTCCTCTCACTTACTTTAAACACATTGTAAACAAAATTGAACACACACAAAAAATGCAAGCATAAAATGTATAGCGAATCTATTACGCTGCTGTATAAAAGTAAACTCCTCCAAATCCATTATTATCCAAATGCTTGTAGACCTAACTGTGGCTTTGCTGTCCCCCCCCCTCAGGGTTTGGAGCTACAGGAGACATCTTGCCACACGGTAGAAGCACGTAGGGTGGATGAGGTTTTCGAGGCTGCTTTCGAGCGGCCAGAGCGTCTTGGTTTGACTCAAGGGTTGAACCTGCACTGGGCCAACGCTCTCACACCTTGCACAGCGCTGGCGGTGCGCGTCTACTCGGACGCCCGCAACGTCCTCTCGGGCATCATCGACTCTCACGACAACCTGAGGAAGCTTCAGGATGACTTTCTGAAAGCCTTGGTGTGGTTGCTCCTGCGTTATTGTGTCAAGAAGCATAAAGGCTCTATGTGGAGCTGTGACGACGGGGCGGGAATCGGGGGCCGAAAGTCGCAATCTTCCCAGCAGGCGCAGACTGCATGCAACCAACCGCCTGAGGCTATCGTGGTGGAATCCAAAGTATCTTCCCTTAGATTCAGACAGGACAGCTCGAGCATGACATCCTTTGGAGACTGGTCAGACGAGGATGATCTTTTTGGACCTCAACCAGCCAGGCGGACGGTTGCCCTGGTGACGGCAGAGGCCCAGTCTGGACACACAGTGCTGCAGACGGGAGCCTCTCTTCCAGGGTCTGTCGAGATGGACAGTCTGTTTGAAAACATGGCCCTCTCGGCCCTGCAGCCATTACAGCCTTTGGGACTGGGCATTGGGATGCCAGCGCTCGACAAATGTCACAACACAGAGATCTTCAAAGAGAGTCCCGGCTCGCTCCACCAGCTGACGTTCAGCTGCCCTCAGTCCGAGGTGTTCAACCTACCAACGGGATGGAGGACGGCGCCAATGTTAGCGAGCAGGCTGCTGCAACTCAGGCAGTTATTCCCTGAGGACTGGTTCAGGTTTGCCCTGAGCAGGTTTGGACCGGTCTTGCAGAGCGACACTTCCGAGGACATGACCAAAGCTCTAAAGGAAGACGAAACCTTGAAGGACCTCCACGCTCAGGTGGCGCTCTCGTGTCTGGTGTCGCTCGGCGCCGAGTCGGCCTTCACTAGTCCCAGTTACATCTACAGGCTCTACTGTGGAGACGTGCCATGGTCAGAGGGCCTCGAATGGCTCTCCTCCAGCAAAGAACTTTATCAGCTCGCTCTTAGGGCTTTCAGGTAAAAGCCTCCTTCCTATATTGCTTTTTTTTAAGCTATACATTTTATGGAGTTTTCCCAAAATGAACCCTTGTTTAGTGGGAAGGGTTCCAGACCCGCCTACAATAGCTGAACAGAAAGTCTACTACACTCTAGAGCAGGGGTCACCAACCTTTTAGAAACTGAAAGGTACTTCTTTGGTACTTATTATTGTCAAGGGCAAGTGTGATGCAGACTATTGAAATAAGGTTTGCTGAAATGACCTTTATATGTTACTAATTCATGATATTAACTTATGCAAAGACACTGATCATGTTCATGATTTCTCACAATAATTAGGAAACAGATGTTCCATTTTTTGAAATACCAGTAAACTAGTCATGTGGTGTTTGGGACTGGGGTGTGAGGGGGCAACCTAGTACCCACAGGCTAAACATTCGTGAACCTTATGTAGAAAGTGAGACCATAAAAAACTTTTTGTTCTAGTCTTTACATGCACACTTGAAACACATTTAAAGTAATTAAATTACACTTATATTTTTGAAACGTTTTTTTTAAAAGTATTTCTTAGCACCAAGTGTGCTTGCTTCAAGCTGGTTGTCACTCATTTATTGTAAAACTAAAACACAAAATGAGAATTAAAAATGAGGAATGAAAGAGGCACACCGACACACAGACAGTAAACTATGCACAGTATTTTCTATTTATTTTATGTTTGCTATTTTTGTGAGTGTTCAAAGTGTTTCTGCGAAGTGCAATCGTTTGAAGCATGTAAGAGTGGTAAAACGATTGAAACATTTTTTTTTAAAGTATTTTGGGGGATTTTCAGGGTGCCTCTGGACTGTATCGCCTGGTTACTCTGTATGTAATAATAATAATAATACATTTTATTTATAAGCGCCTTTCAAGACACCCAAGGACACTTTACAATAACAAAAAACACAAAACAATACGGGTTGAGCAGCAGCAGCCAAATGCGCCAGCGTTCACTCAACCCGGAAGTCAGAATACAGTATTTCTATGCTCCAATGTGATAAACCCACTGCCGTCATTTTGTTGTATGGTTTGCGTCAGGTTTAGTTTTAAGCTCCTGTTCGATCAAGCCAGCCTTGGGCCGATGGAGTCCCCCGAGGAGATGTTCAGTACTTTGGAGGAATATGAAAGGGATTGGTACATTGGATTGGTGTCCGAGAAAGGCTGGCATGACAGCGTCCTTCAGGAGAAGCCATTCCTCTTCTCTTTAGGTCATGACCTCTCCATGGTAAGCACTCTTAACGTTTGCAGCATGACGCCATACAGATCAGTAGTTGTGATAGTTGTCGTCCGCAGGGTACGTACACTGGGCGAGTGCTGTCCTTGCAGGAACAGTTGGTGCAGGTGGGCCGACTGAATGGCGAAGGGGTGCGAGGCCAGTGGGCCAACCTGTCTTGGGAGCTCCTGTATGCCACTAACGACGATGAGGAGCGCTACAGCATCCAGGCTCACCCCTTCATGTTAAGGAACCTGACTGTCCAGGCGGCAGACCCCCCTCTGGGGTATCCCATTTACTCATCAGCACCCCTTCACTTTCCCTGCCTCTGACCACTGAGGTGAGGAGCGCTTTTTTTTTCCTTTTTTTACTCCACCACAAGGTTTCATATTTTACCAATGAGGATGAAAGAATAGACAACAGGGATCTTATCCCTAAAATGATGGTATGTTGACAACTTTTTTTTATGCATATATCATGGTGCGTTAGTGCATTACCACAGAGAAATACACCTCAAGCTGGGAAATGCACATTTGTACTGACACAAGGCAGTTTAGATGGATACATGAATCACGATACAGTACACTGAAAAACATGATTGGAGGTTAAATTTAAACTCGGTGGTTTGGGAGTTGATGATTTTAAAGCTTTTTTATTTGTTACAATATTTAAATAATGACCCATCCTTTCTGCTAAAAAGGGAAACAATACAATTATTGTCAAGATATCAAGAATGTGCCTTGGGTCATGCTGTATGCTTTTCGTGCAATTTGTTTGTTTACAGTTCACTTGTTTACAACTTTTAAAATAATTGTTCAACAATGATCATAGTATTGTACATATTGCTCATTTTATATGTATATCTGTATATAATAAAATGACTTGTAAGAAGCTGATATTTCACTTTGCACCAAACAAGCTTTGTAACGTTTAAAAAAAAAAAGTAGAATCTGAAGTCATTGGTTCAGAAACCATTTTTATAAGGTCTTGGGCTTGGTAAAGTAGGTGGAGTCTGCATCCTAGAGAAAAAAAAATACAAATGAGCAGAATTGTCTACATACATGGTGTCACCCCAAAATGTTTTCACTACAATATTTAAAACTGACCATGGCGTGTATATTTTGTTTGGTATAATTCTGGGTAAAAAAAAATAATAATAATTAAAGATAATTTAACAGCAAAAAAAAAGTCTTCTATATTAAACAAAATAAATAAATAGTACATTGTGCTGCATTGTGCCATAAGCCTGAATAGGATAAACTTGAGGAATGTGATATTTGGGCATGGCCCTCAGCTGTTCCTGCCCAGCAGAGGCCACTAAACACTCTTGTCAATCACTCAGCACTGGTGGGTTGTGTGTGCATAGTAGGCAGGAGGTTGGGGAGGTTTCATCCACCTTTTTTTTTTTTTTTTTAATAGAATTAGCAAGGTCACAAACAGCTCAGGTCCCCCATCTGACGGCTCAGAATTTGTTCACGGCATGAAAAATTCTCCATTCATGGTTGTGCTAATGCAAGGTCAGCCGTACAGACTGTGGAGCAGTGCACAGTAGCAGCATGCTGATCCTTTCACGTCAAGGTCTTTTCACACAAGTAAACAGACTCAACATTAGAGTTTGAGGCGTACGTGAGGGAAGAGCAGAACGCCTGCCTCTTTTTGAAGGGAGATGTTTAACAGAACTGAAGTTCAGAGATTTGCAAAATACAGAAAAAATATATGAACCCTTTGGAATAAGCTGGATTTCTGAATACATTGGTCATAAAATGTGTTCTGATTTTCATCAACACATTTTACGACCAATTTACGCAAAATCCAGGGAATTCCAAAGGGTTCACATACTTTCCTTGCAATTGTATTTATGCCGGAGCTTATGCAAGTTGCGAAAGTGGCTGCTGGGTTGGATCAAGGCCTTGCCCTACAACTAAACCAGCTAGATTGAAAAAGGAACATATGTTCCACATGTTATTTATAGATACTTACCACACCAGATTTGAAATTCTGCACCCTTTTCCTGCTTAGGAGGTTTGTGACGAACCAAGCGAATGTGGGGGTGTACTGCCAGGCATAGTAGAAAGCCAGGAAGGGTTGCTGCGCAATCCACATTTCCTTGACGCCGTTGGCAATCCCCGCCAGTATTAAAGATGCACAGCGACTAGTGGGCATCTTGTGTCCCTGGTAACCAGCTGAAGCCACAGGCTGAAGAATGAATACCAGTTAGTAGAATCAAAACATTGCAAAAAAAATGTTCGGTTCCTGATACTTTTTTTTTCTACCTTGTGCAGGTCTTCAGTGAAGGCATTTTGTGCTATGAATGATTGCACAGGCCCTGGACACACTGTACTGATGAGTATATTTGGATAGTCATAGAGCTCGGTCCGAAGGGAATTAAAAAAGCCCTGGGGAAAGGGAGTTAGATAACATTTAATCAACCAGCAGGTATCTACATTGTTCAAAGCAGTTGAAGGAGCCATTCTACTCTGACATTTACTGTACTTCCTCATTTAGCGGCATGCAAATAGTACAAGGCATTTATTTGAGAGGTGTCCAATGCAAATTTCTTTCGACAGCCCTTGATCACAAGAGTCTCAAAGGAGCTTCACAAGCCCGCAGTTGACTAATATTAACATCCCCTAAGACCAAACAAACAAAAACATTTTTTTAACCCATTAGGGGAAAATACAAAGCATTTGGCTGTATACGAGCAAATAAACGCTCGAAACGCCACATGCCTGAAACACTAAGACCTCGTTGTGCTTGTGCTGCTTTTGTCAGTCGTCACATCAAGAAATACAAGGAAACCAGTTCCATTATCAGCAAAGAACTTTAAACAGCCCTTCTACTTTTATTATTTATTTATTTGCCTTGTACTATTATTATTTGTATCCGAGTACAGCGCATGAACACTTTTGCCTCCACTGTGTGCATTAGCATGAGCACTTTGGTGACCCTCAGACAACATTTACTTCTCCATGGCACGAAACAGGTTAGTCTGTATTTACAAACATTGTTTCAGTTAAAATGTGACCCGTCCTGTGATATCTCTGTTCAACTTGGAACTCACTGCACGGCATACCTGCGACGTGGTGCCGATGTGTATTTTGCCTCTGAAGAATATTCATTCAGGTCGATGACATAACATGCCGACAAATTGGTTCACAGCTAAACTATTAGAACCACAATTGGAGAGAATTTACATTTCATTTCTGCACATGTGTAAACATCACCTGAAGAGCATGTTTGCTGGCAGCGTATCCTGACGCCAGGGGCGCCCCGGCAAGGCCCAGCACGCTGCTGACAGTCACGATGCTGCCGGTGCCGCGCTGCGTCATGTGAGGCAGCACCTGCTTGGTGAGGGACACGGTGCCCAGGAAGTTGAGCTCCATCAAAGCTTGGTACACATCAACGCTTGTGTCCAAGAACAAAGAACGCTGGCTTCGGCCTCCGTTGTTTACCAGGATGTCAATCTGGAAGATGAGTGTACTGTATAGACAACTGGGACAAGGCATCTTTACATGTTAGGAATTAAATTAAATTTAACCTATATAGTTGGAAAATTGACAGTTTATTTCATGAGGCTGTTATAAGAGGATGACCATTTGACTCCGGAAGAGATCATTTTAGCAATTCTTTCCTCTTGGGGAAAAAAAGGACTGTCGTAGACTTGTGAGATTACAATGAAGCATACTAATGCACGTTTCATTATGATAAAACAAAAATGGTGGTCCTACATGTCCAAAGTACTCAATTGCAGCTTGGGTTTTGGCCTCATGAGTTGTCCTCTCCAACAAATCCAGCGGAAGAACAAGAATATCCTCATCTTTCAGACTCGAGGACTCTGGAAGTGTACACAAATGTGGAATCCAGTGAGAAAGACAAAGAATGTATAAAAATCCAACTACTGTAAAGTCAAAACAAACCATTAGGGCTGCTGCAGCTATCGAAATATTTTGGTATTCGGATAGCCTATGGAAATTTCTAATTTTACACACACACACACACACACACACACACAAACACTGTACATGAATACTGTCAACCGATTACTATTTTTAAACTAATTGCACAATTTCCATAATTGCGATTAATTGCATTTTTTCTAATGTAACTTTCTATGAAGCCTGTATCGCATATTTACTTAATTTACTAAATATTGGAATGAATATAAAATCATCAAATTGAATATTTAAAAGGCCCCGTGGAGGTAACTTGAGCAGCGTATTTTGCTCTGAGATATGCCAGAGATATACAACTAATATGGAACTGTATTTGAATTTGGATTTGCAAATATGCGCATCGTCCTTTACATTTGTCTCAAGCAAGTACAACAGAAAGTAAAGCTATTAAAAATCTATGTCCATCTCATCTACGTTTGGTTGCACATGTGAGCACAAGGTTACCTGCCGAATCATATCGAAGTAGGTGTCATCTCACCTAAGCACTGGCGTTTCACCCTCCTTAGCTCATCCTCACGGCGGGCAGATAAAATGATGCGCGAGCCACACCGAGCCAGCTGGTAGGCCAACTCCTCCCCGATGCCACTGGATGCTCCGGTGACCCACACCACCTGACCCTTCAACGTCACCTCTGATTTGCCAAAACAAATACAAAAACTCAAGGATAACACCTTTTAGTGGGCAGTATGGTACAAGTGGTTAGTACGTCTGACTTAGAGTACAAAGGTTTGTGGTTCGAATCTCTGCTCTGGCCTTTACTGTGTGTTCATTCTCAAACCGAAGAACCGTGAGGAGGGCGTGCTAACCACTGGAGCTCCCCCCAGCAACATTTCTATAGATTGCACTATCATGCATAGTTTTACAGCTCGGTCGCAGGAGAGCCTAAAATAAGCAATGACCACATGTGATCACAGGGGGGTTATGTAAGGATTTATCAAGGCAATTTAGTGCAAAGATACGCAGTCTCTACATTTTAAAATGCACACATGCTAACACCCGTCTAACAATGCAACTGTTTGCCTGGTGTCCTCACCTGATTTGCGTCCGAGCAGACTTGCCCACAGCAACGTGAAATCTGCATCGGTAAAAAAGAACACCAGCAAGTGAATGAACATATAAAGTAATATTAAGTAGTACAGCATAGCTACAACACAGAAATCCATAGCTAGAAATGTGCTCGATGTGCCGTTGATAAAGAGCGTTGTTTTAGATGTTCGGTCACTCGGACTGCTTGCAAAATAAGTTTCCAAATCAACCCAGTGGGGGAACTTTGTGTCACTTCCGGTTAGGAACTGTTGTTGCATTCGATGTAGGTGGGAAGTCGTGGTTTGTCGACTTCCGAATAGAATGCCGCTTTGAACTAGGCGGTCCGTGTTGCGAAATTGGAAAAAAGGACCCGGAGGTCACCTACATAGTCATATGTGACGTCACTCAACAGTGGCGACGCCATGGAGAAACCGACCGTGAAGAGCAAATGCATAATTTACAATATTAGAAACATAAATGTAGTTTTATTTATTTACCATTACATTAATTTAGTTAATCGGAATAACATCACCTTACACAACGTAATTTGTACTGACTGCATGAAGATATGGCGTTATCTCCCTGCGTTATTTGGTGAAATTAATTAAACTCTTTGGAAATTATTTATTTTAATCAATTAACGAAATTATGAAGAACGTTTGCTGGAGGCCAAAATGTGTTGTCATGATCCAGAACAACAAACAATTAGTCGGAAGCAGACATACAGTATTTGTTAGTTACATTCGTCTGAAACGCTTTGAGGTTGGAATTTGTACAATCTGAGTGAACGTTAAACATTGGCTCTTGCGAGTCAGTGTGCTGGGAATGAGTTTTGGCCGAAAGCATCTTATTTCCTTCCTTCCTTTTTCAAACAGCATTTTTTGTTTCTACCCCCCCCCCCTTTTTTTTATTATTAGTTTCATATATCTTTGTTTCATTCATTCCATCCATCCATTTTCTAATCCGCTTATCCTCACAAGGGTCGCCGGCATGCTGGGGGCTATCCCAGCTGTCTTCGGCAGTGCCTGTGTGGGTTTTCCCTGGGTTCCCCAGTTTCCTCCCACGTTTCCAAAACATGCAAGGCAGGTTGATTGGGCACTCCAAATTGTCCCTAGGTGTGATTGTGAGCGCAAATGGTTCTTTGTCTATGTGTGCCCTTCCTACATCCTTGTTTCCATCATTCTTTCCGTGCTTCATCTGTCTTTCTTCTGGTTCATCCCAGAACATCCTATTTCATTCATTCAGTCCACTTTCCCTCCGTTCATTGTTTCCTGTCTTCCCTCGATACTTCTTTCCTTCCTTTCTTTAATACATCCTCGTTTGCTACCTTGCTTGCTCCCTCCTCGTTCATTCAAGCTTCTTTGTGTCATTCATATCTTCTGTGCTTCCAGCCTTTCTTCCTTCTGTTCCTTCTTTCCTTCTTGGGTCCTTCCATTCATTTAAGCGCCGTACCTCTCTCCCTTCCTTCTCTCCTCTCTTCTCCAATTAAAAAAATGTTTTCTGAACCTAACTTGCATTTACAATATAAAACGTAAATAACAGGGTCGGTAGCGTTCAAAAATGCCCTGCAATGCATCCGAATCCGGCTGCGCAAATGAGGCTCGCAACCTACGCGCTGAGTGAGCGTGTCTTCGAAGTCCAGGGATGATGTCATGTTTTCGAAGGCAACCTGCAACATCCGGGTCCTCCCCGAGTGCCTCTTCTCACCAACAGCTAACGGTAGCTAGCAAGCTGTCAAGTGGAGAGGCTGGGGCAGACGTTTCAGCTCCCCCTGGCTTGGCTTCCAAAGCCTCACGAAAACAAAAACGCTAATCTATTCCTCGCGATCGCCTCCTGAGATAATGTAACGCATCAAGGTCGTGCCCAAAGAGAAACCTCCGCTCAAACGCCATTTCTATGCACTGGGTCTTGTGTGACGAATGCTCTTTGCTAGTCGGCTAACCTACCCGAGCCTAAACCCAGTCAAAGCTCACTTTCGTCGCTGGACGTGAGACTTCCCGTCCCGGTGTGAACTCGAGCGTTGGTCACCGCCTCGACGTCTGTTGCTAGTAACCACTATTTTGGACATTCGGTAAGTCATGAAATGACTGTCGTTGAGCCGGTAACTTGAAGACTTGGCTAAAGCTAGTCTCGTTAGCAAGGCCGAGGGGCTCTCCTTGCCTCGCGCTATGATAGCATACCTTAGCCTAGCACAAGTTAGCTGTGAGGGACAAGGGTCAAGGCCCGCAAGTAAGCGAGGGTGTTTGTTTATTTGCTTCGCGGTCTTAGACGCGCTATTTCGCTTACGTATCTCGTTCATCAAACAACAATTGTTTCACACTCTCAACAGGTTCGCAATTACAACGAGCGAACCGTAGCATGTACTGTTGGTGGCGCGGTATCTGCCCAAATCGCAGTCATCGTTTGACTGGACAGTCTGTTAGTGACGCGAGCCTTAGCTCTGCGTGCTAGTAACGAATGCTTTGACTACTTTTAAATGGTCTTTCCAATGCCTTGTATTGGCCGCTACGAAGGTCGGTGATATGTTTCGTTGTTTTAATTAAAATGTGCTTCCCAGAGTCGAGCCTTGGCCCCACTTTCCGAGTTGAACCTGGCCAAGCAGCGGTGAAAGGGCGTTGCAATTTAGTCCACACAAACAGTGTACCTAATATGTAGTCAAAATATGTACACAGGCCTTCTATTTTTAGAGCAGGGCATGCTGTTTGAACGGCAAGTTGCTAGTCTATGGAAGTAAATATGTTTGGACATTAAATGAAGTTTTTATACATGTTACTCAATTTAATCCTTAAACGAAATTCGACATTCACACTGCATTTTATTTGTGTGTAACACCTCAGATAAGCAACGTTCACACTACAGGTTAACTGCATTTTTTTGTTGCCCATATGTGACATGTATTTGTTGTTGTTGTTTTTTTGTTGATGCAATGTGAGCAGTACAATTGAGATTTGAATGTATTTTTTATTCAAAGCTGACTCAGGCCTCTATAGTATGTGGTTAGAAATCGGGCATGTATCAGATGCGACTGCAGTATGGAGGTTTAGGCTGCGCTCATCCAACCTACTGTATATATTACCAAAAGCCAAATATGTGCTTGGCACTGGCAGGGGAGACAGGCTTGGCATAGACTACACATGATAGTCTTCGGCAAAGTTCTGTAGCACAAAAGTGTTGGTTTTATAATTGACTTTAATCCCACCTGAAACATAAATCAAACAGTCGGTATTTGTAGTAATTGGAGTAATTCAGGCGCGCAGACGGTTCAATTGTAACATGTAACAATGGGTTATGTTATCTACAGTAGATGTCTCCATGAAATGACATAATCGAGGAACAAATGTCTCATTTCGCCCAAGACACTATCTCATCCAATCTCCCTCCTCTGTCAGTCTCCTCATGTCTTCAGTAGAATTTCTGGGGCTAGGTGCTCTCATGTAAAAAGGGCCTAGGACCGAGGAATTTGTGAATAGAGAAATGAGATGAGGCCTCTCATCCGGACCATGTTTAATTCAGTTAAGCCTGAGCCACACAGTATGTGTATGAACGACTAAATAAAAAGATTGGAATTTACCAAAAAAATCCAAATTGGGCACCATGCCCTGCAGTGTGAATGTAGCCGTAGCCAGATAACACGCATGGAAGGAGCTCGCGGGCACCTCAGTAGTAGTTAGGAATTATTATTTTTTTCAGCCGTAGTACTCAAATTGTGACCCACCAGTTCCAAAGTCCCAAGTCCTTACAGATGAAATACTGCTCCCTCTGTACACAGTGCTGCTTGATTTAAATATCAAAACACATGCCATGTGTCTTTCCACAGGTTTCAAGAGGGACATAATGGGGGCGTTTCTGGACAAACCAAAGATGGAAAAATACAATTCCCATGGTGAGGGTAACAGCCTGCGTTTTGGGCTGAGCAGTATGCAGGGCTGGCGGGTAGAAATGGAAGATGCGCACACGGCAGTAATTGGCTTGCCTCACGGTCTCGACCCCTGGTCATTTTTTGCTGTTTATGATGGGCATGCCGGCTCTCAGGTGGCCAAGTATTGCTGCGAGCACCTGTTGGAGCACATCACCAGCAACTCAGACTTCCAGAGTGCTCTGCAGGAGGATCCCTCTGTGGAAAGTGTGAAGAACGGCATCCGCACAGGTTTCCTCGAGATCGACGATCACATGCGAACCATCTCAGAGAAAAAGCACGGCGTGGACCGAAGTGGCTCCACTGCGGTTGGCGTGATGATATCACCGAGCCACGTCTACTTTATTAACTGTGGCGACTCGCGAGGACTCCTTAGCCGTGGGGGTGCTGTGCACTTCTTCACGCAGGATCACAAACCCAGTAACCCTCTGGAGAAGGAGAGGATCCTGAATGCCGGTGGCTCAGTCATGATACAGCGAGTTAACGGCTCCCTGGCTGTCTCTCGGGCCCTCGGAGATTTCGACTACAAGTGTGTGCATGGGAAAGGCCCGACAGAGCAGCTCGTCTCTCCCGAGCCTGAAGTTTATGCAATCGAGAGATGCGAAGGGGATGATGAATTTATAATTCTTGCTTGTGATGGCATCTGGGATGTCATGGCCAATGAAGAACTCTGTGACTTTGTCCGGTCACGGCTAGAAGTCACGGATGATCTTGAAAGAGTCAGCAATGAAATTGTTGACACTTGCCTGTATAAGGTATGCCATATTAACCCCCCCCAAAAAAAAAAATGCACTTGTGTGTTCTCGCAGTCAGTCTAACCACTCCGACCTTTTGTGTTTATTTCACAGGGTAGTCGGGACAATATGAGTGTTGTTTTAATCTGTTTTCCTGGTGCTCCAAAAGTTTCTTCAGAAGCAGTAAAACGAGAAGCCGAGTTGGATAAGTATCTGGAGTCAAGAGTAGAAGGTAAACACAAGAAACCAGGAAATGAGAAGGGAAAATGTTGACTCGGGATAAATGTTTCGGTGGATGACATTAATTTGTGCTCGATTTGAAATGTCACCTCAAATATTGTATCTTTCTATTTACACTCTGGATTTAGTGGAATTAAGGCATGTATTACTGTTTGGCCTCAAACGGGCCTCAGATCTCTCTGAGATGGTGCTTTAGTTATTGCCAGGGAAATGTGCCCTCCTGGTACAATAATACAGCTGTGAAACCAACCTCCAAACCATCAAAGCAGTTAGGGGTGGAACTACTTGTTGGGTCCTGCGATGTCCATGCGAGACTCCATTAATACAGTAAAAGCATCAATTGTATTTTCACTTGTGACAGAACTTCATCACCAAATCCCAGGCAGTGCAACACATGAAAACTACATTCAAAAGAAAAATGAATTGATAAAACAGGACAAAGAAAATACACATCGGCATGGTCTCACAGGCAAGCAGCCAGTGGAAACTTGGACAGAAGTAACTTCAGAAGTTTTTTTTTACTCCTGTCACCCTGTCTAGGCAAATTTGTCTATGATAAGTGACACAAGGGAACCCACAAACTGAAAACTGATAACGTATGACACTTAGATATTCCATTCATATTGTAACAAGGGAGAAACAGTTTCATTTAATGAATCAGCAGACATTGTGCCTCCTTCAAATGAACTCCTGCTATGTTAAAGTAAATAAATTGTATTTTACAATAACAAATAAGACAGATTGTTTTGTGTTTTATAACAGGTGGTTTAAATGAATCAAATTAAGATGAGGTTTAATTCTGTCTTTGGGTCTCTGGAGTGGCATTAAAGTGTGAAATTACACGACGACACTCTTGGCGAGCGGCCTAGTTCTCAAAATGCGCCTGTCAGGATGAGATTTTGACCCAACTCTCTGACATTGCATATGGTCGTGGATCTGAACAATCATTGGCAAGTTAGTGTAAATTGGCCATACAGTTATTATACCGCATATCATGCACAGCGATAGGTGTTCCCCGACACTGTATTTTAATTCAGCATTATATATCGCTGTCAATCATAACATACCACACTCATTGTAAGTGTAATGCTGTAGTAAAATTAAATTATTTTACGACTTACCAGAACAGTATTTTTTTAGACCATTCATTCATGCATTCATTCATTCGTCCTCTGATCTGCTTACTGTATTTCCCTAATCACACTTCATTGCTGCTCTTTGCTTTTACAGTACTTTGTTTCCTTGTTGGGTTGCAACAAAACTATTAATACTTATCTTAAATCATCCTCCCCTCCTCCCTTTGAAATTAATGAAAATGCCATTAATTTGTCCCAAGCTTCTTCCCCCAAAAAACTAATCATGAAAATAGCACTTTATAATATTGTACTTTATCAAAACAGAATAATAACACACTTAAATAGAACATAGTGCAGGAGAATGGAGTTCTACCACTACCGTTGGTAAGATGCTGTAAAGCAAAAAAAAATTGGCAGATTCATGAAAACCTCATATTTCACAGTGCCACTATAATATTGCTCTGAGAATTGAATATTCCTCATTGGATGAATTTCTAATTAAACTAAGCTAGCTGTCAACTGTGAAAGAGGCTATGTCTGTGTTTTTAAGACGGAACTTAACACTTTTTTACTTACAGAATGATCTAAATCTTGTGCACACAAGTTAATATTTCTCGCAGTTGGCAGCTCTAGCTTTTTATTAATCAGTCCACTAAATTACACTGTTTGGAACGTCACCAGGCTGAAACAATTTGTTTTGGGGAGTAAATGTCATACCCCCCCAAAAAGTGAATGTCAAATTCAAAATGTTTCCCACGCAGTCCCCACTTGTAAGGGATGGTATCATCTACGCAGTGTTTGAAGCTGGAATTCACTCAAATACAATAATGACTAGGCAGCTTTCTTTTTCCTTTAATCACACAAAAAAAGCATACATTAGACTTGATATTCTATACACGATGCCATCATATTTTAAACTACTGTAATGATAAAGAAGTACACCAAAATGCAGCCTAAAATAATACATTGTGTGAAACCCAACCTGTTTTCATGAAATCTTAAATTGTAAAATTGGGTGTAAATGTCAATTATTTAAGCATATTTATCAATTATCCTCTTTTTAAATCGATTTTTCATTTGTTCCTTGAAATTATCCAAATTTACCTATTTAAACAGGAGCTCTAGTTTAACATGAATTCCTTTAAAATCCTAATCACGTTTTACTGGTCAAATCTAATTTCAGTGGCATTGACAGAAATTATGATTTGCTTAGCCTGCAAAAGAGTGAAATGCTTGATTAGGAAGTTAAAATCATGCTACAATTCAATTACTGAATTTATCCCGTAAAAACCAAGATTTAACAGACAGCACGTAGTTCGGCAACCAACCTGTGGCTAAAGTAGCACAAGCACAAACAATGAATTTGAACTCCAAGAGACTCATCAGCGTTTTACCAACTGCCTTTTTTGTGTTTGCAGATGAGTTTATTTTGCGTACCCTTTCGAGTACTGACAAGAGGGTGAATGTCCTTTTTGTCTGCCTGCCACTGTCTGCTATTCTATTTTAATTACTTCCACCTGCAACGTGCGACGTTATTTTATAGAGTTCAGCCAACACCTATGTAGTATTTGTCCTTCCGGTTTGCTGTAGCTTTTTGGCCATTTTTGTAGTTGTTTTGACAGCGAAGGAATAGTTCATTGAGCGACTATTTCTTTTCAAATGTGCGCAACACACATTCGAGTAATTTAAGAGCCCAATATTCTCGAGCCATATGTTAGTTTCCATTTGCAAATATTTATGTTTGACCTTCCTCTGTGTCCAGGAGTCTTACTTGTTATTATTTATTTTATTTTTTCCCATCAGACATCCTCAAAAAGCAGGGAGATGAAGGCGTACCAGACTTAGTCCACGTTATGAGGACGTTGGCATCTGAGAGCATCCCCAACCTCCCTCCCGGGGGAGAGCTTGCAAGCAAGTATGTGACCTTTTATACTTGGAATGAACATGAGTGCTGACTCACCGTTTACCGTTTTTTAAAAAGTTATCTTTTCTCCTCTCCAGACGAAGTGTTGTTGAAGCTGTGTACAACAAACTCAACCCCTATCGAAGTGATGACACAGTAAGTATCCAAGTTTGTCCCTCCCAAAGTCTTTTTACTCATTGAGGCGTTGACTTTGGTTGAAGTAAGCATGCTTTTTGACGCGGGCCCGTAAACGTTAACTACCGTTGCGCATGTTAGGTAACACTTTTTTTCCCAAGCACCAAGTAATGGATCTGAAATGTTATTGCAAAAAATATTAACTATGTACAAATGTAGAATATAAAACTCATTTATTATAATTGCATTCACCGATATGCGAGAAAAAGGGCAATAATCCTTAAAGGGCCAACCCAAAAATGTTCCTTACAGTAATCGTCTGTTTTTTAAAGCTAAGCCATGATTGGTTGTTACCTGAGCCCTGAGCAACTGTGATGTAATTTTCAGTCCACAGCAACTGGCAAAATGGCCGCCCAATGAGATGGACAAAAATGTGTGGATTTTACCGCTCACCTCATATCTCCCAAACAAAATATGAGAATGCCATGTTTGGGCGAGTGGGGACGGCATAGAACATATTGTTGTCA
Source organism: Hippocampus mohnikei (assembly GCA_026261675.1). Taxonomy (NCBI): domain Eukaryota; kingdom Metazoa; phylum Chordata; class Actinopteri; order Syngnathiformes; family Syngnathidae; genus Hippocampus; species Hippocampus mohnikei. The sequence goes on from JAKGUB010000521.1 coordinate 8,922,542, forward strand.
AGAACATTTTTGGGTTGACTTCTCCTTTAAATCATTTTGAAGAGCAAATAGGTGAATTTCTTTGCACATACAGCATTGGTACATTACCACCACCTTCAGGCCACCAGCGGTAACGCACCAAAAGTATTTGCCAAACACTAAAAGAAAGTCAGCGTAATTAGGCAACAGGGATTTGGGGTGTCAGTCCAACCTCTAACATTAATATATACAAGTTGTACCTGAGTCAAAGTGGGAGAACCAGCAAAACTGTGGGGGAAAAAAGTGTGGCTTATTCAGAAAAATACATCTTGACTTTAATTCAGGCTGCAACTGCAGGTGCTATTGCCAGGTTGAGGTATTACACATGAAAATTAAAACAAAATTGAAACCGTCTTTTATTAGCAATTATTGTTATAGAATAATGGTTACATTGTCATTGAACGGTATGGATACATCTTTTTTTTTCCTATTATATAATGGAGTACAATAACTGTCCCACGGTAATGTTCTTGATAGCATTTTTGAAATGCGGAAATTCAGGGAAATTGTTCCGAAAGGGAATTTCGGTCGGTTGGCAGCTCTGCACCTGTGCAATCACATTTTGTCCGTTTTTTTGTTGTTGTTTTGCTCCTCTCTCAATAATTTCCTTTTGTTTCAATTGAGTTTTACAGGTTTTATTTCCCATGGTGGAAAGGGTTTTTAACTGATTTCTTTTTAGTTTCTTTTTTTATTTTTTAATCACAAAAGCTATACCTTTGAACAGGGTTGTGGTCTTGACGATAGCCACTATAACCACATATCTTAACTCAGCACTCCTTTCACTCAAATAGCACACAACCAGTTGATACTTAAATGCATAGTCGCATTATATCCAAATGAGATCAATTTTTTCCTTCAAAATGTTGGTCAATACTGACTGAATTTTAGTCCTATCACGCTTGCCGATCAACGGCAAATATCATGGCACTGAAACGCGCATTAATTTTGGACGCAGGTATTTTCACAATGTCGGAGTCTTTCTGATTTCTTGTTCGTCCACTTACCAGCACTCCACGGTCACCTTTATTGATTATTCCTCTTTTTTCCGGATATAATTGTTAATCATAAAAAGACAAGTTAATACTGTTTAAGTTTAGGTTTAGTGAAGTCACACTTGACCGTTCGATGTGCAAAATTTAATTTAAGAAATATTTTTTCTGATATGAGGAATTTGAACGGGTCGATTTTTAAGATTCCCTGTATTATGTCCATTGAAGAATTCAAGTTGTATTATCTTTTATAATTCAGACATTGCAAAGATGTCTCTCTGCGCTTATAGCATTTGAATGAATGACACCAATTTCGCTGATTGTATGAACGCCGATATTCAGTGAGGGAATCAGGTCAAAAGTCTGAAAGTCCTTGTTTACCATTTGCAGACTTTGTTTTTATGCTAAGGGGGTGTTGAGTCTCGCGAGCTGCATACCCTGTGGCTCTTAACCACAAGAAAACACTAAATAACACATTTGGTCATATTGATCAGAGTTGAAGAAAAAGCATAGACTCGTATGTGCTGAACTAGACTCAACAAGCTCTACTTTCCTCTCAACTTTCTGTCTTTTTATTTTATTCCAAAGTTCACATAAATGTGCCGCCTTCTAATGTTTTTCTCTGTTCTGGTTGGTAGAAAAAACATTTGAGTTCCGTATCACCATGTGGTATACAGATCCACAAATGCTACACGATCACATACTGAAGGGCCATTTCCAAAATCCCATCGAAATTTTTTTCCATCCAAATTTATCAAGTTGAATTTCCGTTGGCTGCCTCCTGCATTTTTCTTTAATCATTAAAAAGTGTGCTGTTTTTGAACTTTGGTTTTTCATCTAATTTGAGCAAACTGGTCCCTTTGAGTTCCTCAGTCAGTTTGATATTTGAAACAAATGAGTCCAAAGTGCACCAGCAACTTGTAGGTTTTAATTTTTGCAGAGACTTTCAAGGCTTACAACATAAAGCGCCTTGCTGTTTTCTAAAGCGGAGTGGATTGATTGCTTGGCCCTGCCTTGGCTTGAAGAAAACCTTGCAAAAAAATCTCATTTTTGACCGTTCCGGTCTTTGCTTCAATCTCACCACTCCCATCGTGTCATCGTCCCTCCAGAGAAAAAGCTTTGACGGTAGCCAAATATTTAATGTTGAGTGCAGCAAAAACTTGTAATGTTCCACTCCAGCCATCTATGGCAGTGGTTCCCGATCATTTTATTTTATTGTATTGCATTTATTTATTTTATCCCCAGAAGCGTTTTGTCATACATTCTCCAAAAGTAGAACATAACACAACTGATGGTTGAATGAACATTTTATTTTGTCCCCTTATTTTTCATGTTTATTTTTCGGGCATAGAATACAAATTAAACACAATGATGTATATAAAATATATAAAATGTAATATAATTAAAAAACAAAATCAAGTTTAATAAGAAAATTGCAATTGTTCCATATAACTCTTAGACCATTTTCCACACAAAGCCGGAACTCATTTGAATAAGTAACAAAACAAATTGTAGTGCACACAGATCGTTTTATTAATGGGCTGAGAAGATTTACTCACCATCTTGGAAATAAAATAGTTCATGGGTTCATGTACCCCATGACATTTGTGCAAGTACCCTTGGTTGGTAAAATTGTATCCAATTAATCGATCCTGAAAATATTCAATCGTGACAGCCCTCAAGAGCTGTATCAAATATTTTTCCTTGACAAAGACAATAGTGAACAGTTTTGGTCGGTGCATATCTAATATTGGAGCTTGAACACCACCAAAATGCAGTGGAACTTGTAAAATGGAACACAATCCGTTCCTAAGGACGGATCAGTGTCGATCAAGTTCCAAAAGCAATTTTCCCATTGGAAAGAATGTCTCTTGTCACCACTTGTCTTGCAAGTATAACTACAATTCAGTAAAACACAAGGCCAACAAACAATGAAAGGCACCTTAGCCCTGACGACACCTGGAAGATGATGCGGGTGATTATGGCATTGTCTCGAAAGGTGATTGTCTTCACGTTAAACTGACTTTGCCGTCTACATTGCATTCATTTTTTAAATGAAAAAATTGTCGTTTTAGGCACATACTGAACGACAAGGACAGAAATGTGTGTACTGTTTTCCAACGTGGCCGCAAGTTCCATTCATCGTCATTCATTTTAAAATGAAAAAAAAAAGATAACTGCTGGGACTTAATTACAAAAATCATCTCAGTGATTAGAGGCGTGGTTATTAATCCAAGTTAATTTAATTTCAGGTGAACCTGAATATTTGACTAAGTCATGTTTTTCAATTCAAGTAGCTTTTGCTCAGCGAATAGACATAAACACAACTAAAATCTTAATTTTCCATCAGGCTTCGACGTGCACAAACAAATTATTGCCATTTTTAATCAAGGGCAATCACTACGATATCCAGCTACGTTTCCCAGGGCTCCAACTCTTAAATTCAATTAACGCGTCTTGAAACACTTGATACAACACAAAGAAGTGTATTGTTAACGACACTGCCAATTTTGAATGGAAAAAGATATATGCCTATAATGAAGCTTGAAAATCGTCCACATCTGTTTTGTCTTCTCAGCCCTCAAACACTGTCGGCTTGTCCACTGAAACCACGCCTTCCTCAGTGGTCAATCAAATATCACACGTCTTTCATATGGTTAGAGTGGCCTACATGTCTGAGCCTCAGAAGCTAGTTAGCTAACTCCACACTGTAAATGGTAGAAGTGGGTCAGCTAATGCGAACAAACGGTTAATGCTGTATCTCCACAATTGAGTACAGTGTTCCTTCAATTATCGGCGTTAATGGGGACCGGGACCCGGCCGCGATAAGTGAAAAACCGTGAAGGAGGGTTTGCTCCCCCCTTGGAATTTTTGTGTAAGTATATGTGGGTAGCAGCATGTTTAAAATATATAAACTGATTATACTTTCCATATTTGAGACAAAGACTACAGCAGTACACATATTTACTTAAATCTTGAATGATAAAACCTTGTACAGTAATTAACATTCATCAGCATTGCCTTCTGAGAGAGGCGAATTGTTTTGGTGGCGTAGAAGGCAGCTCTCACTTTACGCTCTCGCGGCGTAGCTGCCGTTAGCCTCCAGCTAGCTCCTGGCCAGCTATCCCCGCGGCATTTATCGGCATTGATGAGGAGGAGGCGAAGAGAGAAGCCCAATCCCCCCCCTCTCTGTTTCTCTGCCACGCACGTACCAAACAAGAGACAGTATGCCAGAGAGAGGCAGGCAAACGATCAGAGGGTCAACAGCGTGATGAGATACAAAAAATGATGCAGTATCTCAATGGCATCAAAAGTGAACATGCGTTGCAATGATGGTACTGATATTACCAAGAAACATGAAGTTGTTGCTTTAGGAGGCCACAAAATTATGTGGTGTCTTTAAACGCTCACAGTTAAAGAAAAAGTCACTGTTGATGTTGCATGAGATTTCCTAAATAAAACGTGAGCGGTGCCATGTTGGGGCCTTCAGTAAACGTGCGCATTACCCTTCACCCTTCAGTATGTTTTTTTTTTTTTTTGTGAATACTGATGGAATTGGGACCTGCGTCTCAAGGGTGTTGTCCTTCCTCTCCTCTCTTGTCAAGGACTCAGCGTCCACAGATGACATGTGGTAACGCAGCGTCGCGCCACTAACACAGCATACCGTTTACAAACCACCATCCTCTTCAAGACCCGCAGCAGCTCAGCCCAGCTCAGCAGTCTGTCTTGCCGTCACTCTGAGCTTTTGGTTTCTAAGAAGGGAATTTCATGGGAGGAGAAGGAGGAAGAGGAAGAGGAGTTGCATGCACACAAACGTGGATATAGTGCAGCGCCAGTCCACTCTGGAGTTCAGGACCCCCAACTTCCCCACCCAGCATCGTGTCTCCCCTTTATGTTCACCCATCCTAATACTTCCCTTCTAAAGTCAAACATAACAAATGAGTCCACACGGCTTTCTTACTAGAGGTAAGATCAGGCCAAAAAATTCCAGCCTGACCCGCTGGTATTTAAGCCCGACCCGACCCGTGCCCGACCAATTAACTTGATTTGCAGGCTGGAGCCCAAAGCAAACCCGACATTTCCCATTTTATTTGTGATGACTTGGGAGGAGGAGGGGTGATTTGTGATCACAAATTAAAGCCTGTCTTTTGTCACGAAATCTAAGTTAAACAAGTCTGTATCAATATTTACATCTTTTAAACATGTTTTTCTGTTTCTGCAGAGGGTACATTAACCGACAATGTTCCATCATTGACAGATTTTTTTTTAAGAGTTGTAGGAAAAATGTAAGGCCGTCCGTCATTTTGACGGTTTGAAAATTGGGCCATTAACCACAGCAGCAGTACGTCCTTAAGAATCTAGCGCGGCACTTTAAGAGAGAGAAACAGAGAGAAAAGAAAAACAAGGACGGCTGAATAATAGACAGAGACAGGAAGGAGTTCGTGGAATTGTCATTGCAAGAGTTTACTACAGTACGTGTTGTGATGAGGCAACTTCTGTTTTTTTTTTTTTTGCGAACCACGGTCTCTCGTGGCCAAAACTATTGATGGCCTCGAAACGGGGGGGGGGATTAGCGAGAGAGAAGCCCGACCTGAACCCGAAACAATGATTGACATTTTAGGCCTGACCAATTCGGGTCGGGCTCGGGCCGCCTGATCTTACCTCTATTTCTTACCCCCCAATAATCAGTTTATGTAGTAGGTTTGTTTTTTTTCTGTTGTTGTTGCTGTAATTAATTTGATTCACATTTCCTTGTGTGCGTTTGTATATTTCTGTTTTTGTGAAGTGCAATTGTCCTGTACAAACAGCCTGTATTTAATGCAGCTTGATTAAGTTAAAAAAAAAAAAAGATATGAAAAAGAAAACCTTTTTATGCACTATTTGCCTTTTCCTGCTCTTCTGGAATTTTAACCCATTTCTACATAGTGAATATTACTGCTTGTTCTCCGGGCACGATGCCTCCACGCTTTTACTTTTCCTCTCTCCTCAGTTGGTCTATGCTCCTTAAAGAAACGGGTAAATTGTATAGTTGACAGCACAGTAAGCTCTATATCAAAACCATTTACCACCCTAATTATCCCCCTCCATGTGCTTTTTGGAGAAAAAACAAACATGTATTTTATTTTTGTATGCATTTTTTTTCTGTACATGCTCCAATAATAACGGCAAAGTGTCATTTTAAAACAAAAGCCACCTGTCTGACTAGATACTTGCAAGTGTGCGTGGGTGCTTGTGTGTATGTATGCGTATCCTTGTTCGTCATACGCTTCACACACACCAGGCTGTTTTTTTTTTAGGGGTGGAGGGGTTTACAAAGCTTTGATGTGCCCTTTCCATATCACATTCGTATTCAGAGTGTGATTTGTGCATGCTCTTTCTGAACAATTTGACATTTATTAAGCCAAGTTTTATTGTTTGTCCCAAGGACACAATCCGTCTGTTTCACAAGTCATACAGTGGTTTGATTTTTTTTTTTTTCCTAACCACGTTCTTTCAGCTTTATGCCAACCGTGTGTGCACACGTGTGCGCGTGTGTGTGCGCGCAAGCTGTTGTCTTTCTAACTTTGGTGTGGCACAACCGTTGACATCCCAACTTTTTTAAATTGTGGACATTTCCCCATGTGTCCTCTCCAACCGACCTGGTGAGTGGGGGCGTATCTTAAAGATGATATTGTAATCGGACTGATGTAAACACTTGAGCACTGATTATTTTATGGTGTGACCTCATAGGATCAACTGTTGGCTCAAATACTTTAAAGGCTGTCTTTTTTTTCTCCTCTTTTTTTTGTGGGGTTTTGGGGGGGCATTCATACCAAGAACAAATCCGCTGATTGTAAAGTGTCACTATGGTTGTGGACAGCATCATTATTATTATTATTTTTATTTTTTTTTGTATTTGTTTCCTTGGGGTTTTTTCTGTGCGCCCAAGCCAGGCAGGCCACACGGTCTAGTTTGCTGCTAGCGCCAATGATTTGTGTGTGTTAACCTCGTGTATCACACCCCCACCCGCTTCGTCATTGACGATTTTTTTCCCTCACTCATAAGGCAGATACATTTCTTCAAGAGGAAAGGTCTTTATTTCTCCTTCATTTTCTGCTATTTTATGCTCTAAAATTGCATTGTGGAAATTAATGTATGTATATATTTTTGACTATTAACATTCAAGGAATAAATATGTTGTTTGAGTTATATTTTCTTTTCTTTTCTCTGCGGATAAAATGGGATTTTGCTTCGTCTTGGGGTCCTTTTTAGTTTGTAAAACTACTATTGGAATCCTTCCTTTCATACGGTGATCTCCGGTTTTCAGGCAGTTCCATTGTCATAGTAATAAGATACTAAAACTGTCTTTCAAAATGACAATCCTAACTCCACCTTGCTTGTCGTGGGTCGCAAATTCTTTGACTTAATTCCTTGGCGAGCCACTTTCTAACCTGCTGTGGTGGCATTATGCCCCCCAAAAAAAGCCCATGTGTTATAGGTGACGGAAATCTCACCATATTTTTTACCCACTGGTGGTGCTGTAGAGTCCATGTTGAAGCAGCTACGTAGCTTACCGTCATGTGCATCGATGTCCACGACCACACAGGGTACAATTTAAAGCTTCAACAACAACAAAGACTAATGCAGCAAGCTATTGTGGTTGTTAAATAGTTGATGAACTATGGCTGGAAGTGAATTGACCTGAAAGACAAAGATGATGATGATGATGAAGACAATTGTTGCACGTAAGCAACATGGTTTAAAGGTGAATAATTCTGATCAAGTGGTGGCTCAGTAAAGTATAAATATCCTATTGCGTGTGAGCAAATAACACACATTTTTAAAATATGGAGTAAAATAATTAAAGACTTACAATCATGACTGGGTGTTTGAATGCAGTGTTTTAAGATTTACATAACATCCATTTATTTGATAGCTCCTCATTGATATTTCATTGAGAAATGGCATTTGTGTTAACTGGGTTTTTTTCTCCTGATACAAGTTGGAAAAAAAAAACAGAATTCCACCTGCTTTTCTGTCCGCTCTTACCACTGAGAAGCCTTTGGTTTTGCTGATTGTAATGAATGAATAACAAAGTGACTGTATTCAGTATCGCTCGTGTTGGAATTAGTTTTGAAGAGACTTGGCCATGATACCATTAACAACACCCCCCAAATGGTGTTTGGCTTCATTCCGCTTGTCAAGTTTCCATCACATGGCTTTCCCTCCCAAAGACCCATCACAATTTTACACCCCCTCCTCCAAATCCCCCCCCCAAAAAAACAAAATCCCGTTACATTTACCGGAAACCGAAAATACCTCATTTACCTTCATTCATGTTTTTTGTATTTTATTCTCAACTTGCACAAAACATTTGATGTGTGTAGCTACGAAAGATTTGGATGACGAGTAAAACTTTCAAAACAAGTACAGATATAAGAACACGAATGATGTTAATTTGAAACCACCTGAGCAGGGTTCCCACGGGTCCTTAAAGTTAATTAAAAAATCAAGTTGTGAAATTATGTTCTTAAATGTCCTTAATTTTCAGGAAAAGCTTCTAAAATCTATAAAAATCCTTAAAAATTAACATGTGGTGTTCATTTCATTTGTGTATGTCATTTTCCCCATTATTCCAATTAATAGTTTTGTCAGAAAATGTGCCTGGCGCCCTTGCCCTCAAACCCCGCTGTCGGGCTACATGCCTTCCTGGTTCCCGCCCTGCTTTTCCCGCCGTCTCCCGATCAGTTCCAATGATGATCACGTGATCACTGTGGGGCATTTCGGGCCAATTTGACATACAGTATGTCAAATAAAGGGTTAGCTGATTGCCCCTAAAAATAAAGATATGCCCTTCATTTGGCAGCAGTGATTTGAACACCAGCTCAGTGATATGTGGCTTTCCGTTCATTAAATCCACCGTGAATCCCCTGCTGAATAGAGAATAAGTCCTTAAAAATGGCTAAATTAGCCCTCAAAAGTCCTTAAAAGGTCCATAAATAAAAAGCAAGTGAAAGAGTGGTAACCCTGCTCAGTGACGTTAATCTCCGATGTTGGGACACTCACAAATCTTCAGTAGTAACCAGCGTTGTAGGTTCAACTTCATACCAAAGTGTTAGGGTCACACTGAAAACAGAGTACTTGACATTACAAAAGGAAACTTAGGTGGAAAAAGCTTTATTACGATTTGTAAAGAGACTAAAAAAAAAATCTGGGAATAAAAACACTAGATTACAAATATAAAACTTGGATTGTCAGAATTATTGGTGAGAAGCTGACAATTTTAATAGATGACTTTATTCTTAAAATTTAAGGTGCGTATTACTATACTGCAACTTTTTGCTAATATTATCGCCATTTTCTTTGATCTTCCAATTTTTTTATTTGCACTATTATGACTATTGTTGCAACAATATAATTGCCGACTGTTCTTGTAGCTTCACATCCTTTTTTCATAATGCGTCAATTTTCTAATTACCGGTATATCACGATTAGTTTGTCATGTAATAGATATTCATTTAATTTTTGTCGTAATATTATGGCATTTTTATACTTTATTGTTGCAGCAATATGAGTATTGCTATAATATGACTGTTCTGGTAATATGATATCATGATTTTTTTTTGTGCCCATTTTTCTCACGACATTCTTGTAACATTACATTTTTATGCATAGCTATGTAAATGTATTCATAATGTTACGTTTGACTCATTCATTCGTTTGCAAAACATTTTGAATTTTGTCACTATTCTCATTAAAGTACTTTGGGTGAGGCAGGGGCAACTTTCTATTTAAAAGATGTGATCGAACCGAACCGTATCAAATTGTTCCAGTAAAATATATTGATTTGCATATGGAATAGTCTTTTATTGGAGAGATGCACACCTCCTATATACGTGTGTGTGTGTGTGTGTGTGTGTGTGTAATAAAATATATATATATATATATATATATATATATATATATATATATATATATATATATATATATATATATATGTATATGCTGTATATGTAATTAGATTGTTTTCAGTGTGTCCCTAATACTACTCTGTAACAAATGTTAAATGAGGTGCAGGTGTGAGTCACTGCCGTAGTCGTGATCACTGTTGCTCTGTGTGTCTAATCACCTTTTCTCAAACAGAAAATGTAATTTCACCCCCCACACACACACACACACACACATAAAAGGTATTGAGAGTTCCCATTGTCAAACTCGGCTGATGTGCCCTCTGTGTTGTCGTAAGGACGATCAGATATTTGAATCGTACTTGCTGGCACCTTATTGTACATAGATGTACCTTGTTTGGTAGTGTTTGCAGTGAGGTTCATTTGCACCCCGTCCTCCTTCACGAGCCCCCATCTCCCCAGCCTCACTGTCCAGCTCATAATAAGCTCACCGATTTGCCTTACCCGCTCTCATCATGTCGCCCCCGTTACTTGTTGAACAAAGCCCAATGAGGAAGACAAACAAACGCTGCTCATGTTCACGCTAAGGTACTTAAGCTATCGAGGAGGGGGAAAAAAGTGACACTTTTTGAAAAACGTTGAAATCTTTATTTTATTCATTTTTTTCTTTTTCATTCTGGAGTGTCAAACAAACACTAGTGTGTTCACAAGGTGACCTCGAGAGCATTGCAAGTGTCTGCTGTGCTATATATGAATACATTCAAGAATAGCTTTGGAGTGTTGTAGATAAGTATTGTCAATATTGATTCAAATGCTTCTTGGAGTCCCCGTGAGTTCTTTTATGACTACTGTATATTTTCTATGATGTTTCAGCTCCAAAGGAAAGACAAAAAAAAAAGGAAACTGTTGGGGGAGGGAGGTGTACCGTTTGTGTTGTAATTTGAACAAATTGCATTCCTTGCTTGTAGATTGATGCGTTTCTCTCCTTGCTCCTGACATTTTCTACCCTACTTTTTTTTTTTAGCCTTTAAAGTTTGAATAAAGTTTCTAGTTTGCAGAATGTATTACCAAATAAATTGGTTGTCATCTTGTATCTGTCATTTGATGGCTTTTTTTTTTAGTTATTGAACACGGAGGAGGACATGCTTGCATAGAGGACAGAAGTAAACATACGAAAGCCTGAGTATTATACACACGTGCATCTCAGTAAACTAGAATATTGTAGAAAACCTAGTTTCTTTCACTAATTCAATTTCAAAAGTAAAACTGATATCGTTAGCCTAATAGCAAACTTGCCGAACTCGGTACAACACATTTTTTAGCACCGCTCATTGGTATTTTTTTTTTATTGATAGTTATATGAGGTTAAAAATGAATTGGCCACTTATGCTGTTGGGCTTACAGTTCTTTATACATTGAATGAAATATTTCATAGGCTAATGAAAACCACCTCAGAATATTACAAAAGAAAAAAATATATATTTTAACCCTTTCAGGGACAACGGTTACTACAGTGGACAGCTAGCTTATCAGGTTATCATTATTTGTACATGAAAGGGTTCAATTCCAAAACCATTTGCGCCTTTGAAAAAAACGGGCTAGTCTGCATAAAATGGTTGTCATTCCTGAATGACAAATGCTCGATTTTTAGCGAACGGTTCTAAAATTAAATGTGAAAAGTCACCACTTCAATCATACCTTTGTGTTATTTCAAATCCAGCGTGGTGGAGAACATTGCAAATATTGTCCTAATGGTAACATAAGAAGCAAACTGATGTATGTGTACAGTATGGCTAAGAAAAGCATTTTTCCAGCTCAAACGGTAAAAAACAAAACAAAGCATTTTTCCAGCTCAAACGGTAAAAAAAACAACAACAAAAACAAAACAAGAGGCTCATCTCCCAAATACTTCGCCGGAGCTTTTTGAGTTATTACAAGCCTTTTTTTCCCCTCCCATCTTCTTGGCGCCTCTTTTGTAATATGTTCCAGTCTACTAACGATTCCACCATTTTGCTTCTGCATGCTTTGAGCCCCTCCGTCTCTCCCTCTCCCCTCCCTGCTCCAAACGCATGATGGTGTTGTCTCATCAGGAGTGGCACTTGTCTCGCCTCGGTGCTGAGAGCGCGGGTCAGACCAGTCCACTGCCAGCGGGATTAAGAAGCATGGGAGGGCTTATGGCTGAAAATGTCAGCATAATGTCACGGGGCCTGTTAAAAGGTCAAATATTCAAATGGTGCTCAGTGGTGAACAGTTAACACATCAGGTCGTACAAACGGTTACTTTTGGCGGAAGTGCCACCTTCACACACTTCCAATTACAAATCGAACAGCGCCCAACAAGTTGATTAATGGAAATGTTCTACGAATTATGGGTTCAAAACACATGTAAACAATAGTGATTAACGACCTTAGCACTTGCTATTGATGGGATAATTAATTCTTCTGTGCACCAATTGAGACGCTGTGGGGTGACCTCAAATGGGCATTTCATGCTGGAAAACCCTCCAATATGGCGGAGTAAAAACAAATCTGCGATGAAGAGTTGGCCCTAAATTCCACCGCAGCGATGTGAACGACTCATCGCAAATTATCGCAAATTTTTGACTTTAGTTATTGCTGCCAAGTGTGGCAAAACCGATTATTACTTTTTCACATAGGGAAAGGTAGGGTTTTTTTTTTGTCCGTGTGTGTGTGTGTGTGTGTATTTTATATTTGCTTGGGTTCTCTCTATAATCTTAAAATTGGTTTTGAAACTTTCTGTGTGATAAATATGCAAAAAACACAGAAATCAGGAAGTGGGCAAATACTTTTTCACTGCACTACAAATGTAGTGCATGGACATGTCACCCAAAAAAACAAACAAAAAAAGACCAACAGATAGATACAACTGCTTTCCTGCTGCCGTGGCATCCCCCCACCCCCCCAAAAAAGCACATGAACGGCGATTTCAGAAGCGTCTCCTGATGCTTCACATGTTTGTCTCCTCTCTTTGTTTGCATAATCGCGTTGCCAAACTCCCACTGCCACCTGTGCACCTTGAATAAACCTCAAACCACCGGATCCGGGCATCATCAAATGGTGCTGACTCCTCATCCATCTGCCATTGTTGAAGCGCATGTCATGCTCTGTTTGTCGCGAGAAAAAATAAACAACAAAAATTCAGCTCGCCTGTCAGGGCTGTCAGGACACACATCCTCTGAACTTTGTTGCACTAAGAGCTGTAATATGTTTAGTAAGGATTTTGAAATAAGGGTTTGATTCAGCAACAGGTGGGATTTTTTTTTTCGGACCATCAAAGCTCAGAATTAGAACACATTTAAATTGTGTAAGCTTTTATTGTGAAAACTTCAAAACCAAAAAAATGAAAATATCTCAAAAATCCGATCGGCTAGAAAATAAGTAATTAATTACTGAGGGCACAGTATGCTAGCAGCAAGCTAGCAGGCTAGTCTTAAGGCAGTGTTTGGTTGTTTTCAACACATGTACCGTATTTTCCACACTAGAAGGCGTTTTGCGGTATAAGGCGCATGCACGTTCAATGAATGGCTATTTTTAAAACGGGTTTCATATATAGGGCGCACCACATTATGAGGCGCATTGAATATGTGACAATAGTGGCTGCCATTGCACTGTGCATCCACTAGATGGAGCTACACTAAAGGGAAAACAAAAACAAAAAATACAGCTTTATTTATATAGAGCCTTCACAACCCGTGCAGCTGTAGCAAAGCGCTTTACAGAATATTTAAAATACCACATCCGAGAAATCAAAATATTGATCCATATAAAAGGCTCACTGGGTTATAAGACACACTGTCTGCTTTTGAGAAAATTCAATGCTTTTAGCTGCGCCTTATAGTGTGAAAAATTGGTAATTCTCTGTATTCTTATGACAGGAAACTTTAACTGGGAGCTGTGTTAAACTGCCTCAAGGGTCTTTTTGATGAATTGTTCACTATTTGCCAACCAGATGATGAGAGTGAAGAGAGTTCACAAAATAATTAATAATAATAAAACAGGTGATTGACAGCTGCTTTGTTGAAAAATCTCAACATTTGGGTCGCTCTTATCTCAAGGCATCTCCGAAGATGTACATTTATTTCAGAGTTGAGACATATCACACTAGGTCAGAATTAAGCCCCAATTATGGTACCCACCCGCAATCCCTCTTGCACTCCTCCATTTCCTCTTCCTGTGAGTTGTTGCCTGAAGTGCATTTGTCAGGGGGAGCCCAAGTTTTTCTCACTTGGTTGCAGTGATTCGATGATTAGTGTACAAACAAGCATATCAAGCATGGCTGACATGCTCCCACCCCCGAACCTCTCAAAAGATACTGACCACCATGTCCCCCCAGCTCGTCGCGTCCCCTCATGTGTGACCTGCATGAGGTGGCTTACACAAGCCGCTGCCCTGGGAATCCTCATTATCCTTCACCTCTGAGACACGGCTCACTGTAAATGAGGACATCAAATGATGCGGGCTCATTAAGGAGCCGCAGATCCGCTCATTAGCATCGGCACCTTGGTCCGTTTGAGCCTCGATCAGCATTGGCTCCCAGCACCGCATTGTGTCCTCTCATTGCCTTCGCGCCGACTGGAAGACTTAGGATTAATGTCAACTCCCGCCAGAGGGTCATCTCGGCTTTGGCGCCGAAGCTGTGGAATTTGTTGACAGCTGCCCGCCATCACCACCACTCGTGTTTTGTTGCTCGCGGCTTTTGGTTCCAACCGATAGGCAAGATGCTGAGCCGGTACAATCGGGGTGAAGCAAATCGCTGCCGGTCTCTCGATTGCTCCAGCATCCTTTGTCATCACCAAGTCGGTCTAACAACTTTAAAAACAAGGCCAGAAATGAGAAAAATGAAGACATGCGCTAATATTACAAACCCATTTCCCAATGAAGTTCTAAGTTTACGATTATTTGCTCAAAACGATCAAGCTTTCCAGTTTGAACATGTTTTATCTTTGTAGTGTATTCAATTAAACACGATGATTTGTGTTCTGTTTTTATTTATGTTACACAAATTGCCCCAACATCACCGCAATTGGGTTTGTAGCTTTCCCACTTGTATATTGCCGCAGAATTTGACTTCACTGTCGGCCACCTTGCTACAGCGGCAGTTGTTTTCTGTCCTTCATTTTCTTTAATAACTTGTGTCTCCTGAGAGTGGTTGTTATTGTCTGATTCTGACTTGCATCATTACTGTTATTCGGATATGACCCTGAGGTGAGCCAAACCGATACCGTGTGTGCTTTACTTTATTAATAACCACTTGGCTGGCCATGAATTTGGCCCTTCAGTGGGGACATGTAATACCGCAACGATCACATCGCAATTATAGAAACCATCAAAACCCATATAAAAATGCAATACAATAGCTCACGTGCCTAATATATCATAGAATGAATATTTATAAAATAAAAGAGACCTACGTTTTGTTTTGTTTTTTTAACTAGCTCATACTCGAGATGTTGGTGATTAAATGTACAGACGCTTACATATAGATGTGTTTTGCTAGTTGGCTGTTACAAGTTTTGCTCTGACAGAAAAACTCTGACGTCTTCAATGGCCAGATCGCTCGCCTTATGAGGTCCAATTTGAAATCTGATTGGTTAAAGAAACAGTCTCATTGCTAAGGTAGTTGAAGTGACATCACTGATTTTGGCCTGCTCGTCCGCCATCATCAGTTCGTCATTATTTCAGGACGGCCAAGTCCCATCTGTTGTCAGGCTCACACTTTGCCGTTATTTTATCCGTGCTTATGTCATTGCTAAAATACAGTTTGTCACACTATTTTAGGAGCCTTAGTTTAAAAAAAATGCTCACAAGGGTACCAGCACACAACTTGGTTTCTTGAGAAACATTCTTGGACCAAAAATCGATACACCTTCTTATAATTATACTATTTTCAGAATACTGAAGCGCCCTGTCCACACTGCATTTCTTTTGGAACAAGTTGAAACGTTTGAGTTAAAACTGCACCCCACAAGTGGGCACCTCGCGACAACCTTTTTATGATGAAAGCCAGCAGCAGGCTACGGATAGCGATTATCAATCAAGATAAAATATGGTAGAATATCCAAATATCAAAAATTTTAAAAATCAACCATTATCATACATTGGCAACATATATTTTTTCATTTTTGAACACAATTAACTGCAATACAAATATCAAGACATTAACCTAATGTACAGGGTGTGGCAGTGCGTGACACTAAAGGGATGCGAGGGCAGGGTATGGGGGGGCAGTAAGGTATTGTCAGAGTGATTTGGTCGCTGCGGGGCGTATTTCAGGTATGGCTGGAGTTGGTGATCTTTATTTAAAAAATGTTTTGGGATTCAACTGCACTAAGCAGCTTTTCAATATGAGTGTCTGTTGTTTTGAGCACTTTCTGTGGTGAGGAAAAAAAAAAAACCTGCCCCCAAAAGTCAAAACTGTTCCACATTTGGGGCTCTGACTTTGAAGGGTTTTCGCTGTACAACAAACTATGTTTATCATTATGGAAGTCTTGTGATGGATTGTGACATTTTGGATTGTGCCGCCTGCACAAAAGCCACCGAGGGCCTCACAAAAGCGGCGGCATTGTCTGCCGAAGGGCAAGAATGAGATGAAATGCAATTATATGCTGAATGACATTTTTCTAACAACCTCGTCATCTCTCGACAGTATAGGTGTTATTGTCTGGAGGCGCTCCTAAAGGCGGCGCACTATTTCTGAACCTTTGTGGCCATATTCTGTCAATCTATAGAAGGAATTTTCTTCATCTCTTTGTGCAAGACCACGTATTGTCATCTACTGTATTGATGTCACTCTTGGGAAAATTGTTTGTCTTTGGTACATACACAGCCTTTTCTAATATCCACCCCGCTGAAGTGTCTTGTCACGGCTCTGTGGCATTTTTTTGAAATACAGTGATCCCTTGCTACTCTGCGGTTCACTTATCGCGGTTTCAGTGCATCGCGGATTTTTCCAAAGTATTCATCCCCCGCAATTTTTTTTTAAATAGCGAAAATGCCGCAAAAAGCCTGCGAGACGGAGCGCAAAAGTCAGCAAAACAACAGCGAGTCACATAAAGCAAAATATACAGTACTACATGTATATTTCATGTTTGTTTACTGTATTTTGATATTTATACACTAACCTAACTTATACATTTTATACATGTATGTACATACACACATTTTGTGTATATATATATATATATATATATATATATATATATATATATATATATATATATATATATATATATATATATCATTAAGTAATGTTAATTACTATAAACATTTACTTCTACATGCATGTATACTATTAAATTTGCCCTTATAAATATATATATATTCATAAACATGTACATATACCTGTACAGGGGATGGGGGGGTACCTACTTTGCGGATTTTCCTCTTTCGCGGGAGATCTCGGTCCCCATTAACTGCGATAAGTGAGGGATCACTGTACTGTTTGTATTTGTGTATTCATTGGGCCTCGTCAACACTTGATGCGTTTGAGTTTGGTTTTTATGTAAAGTACAGCGTACACCTCCGTGCCGGGTTGTGCATTTGGGTCTTGAGTGGGGACTCGTCCCAAGAAATCCGCCGCTACCACTGCCACCACGTCATAAATACACAAAACAGGAATACTAAAACAAAAACTCAAATCTCCTTGAGCCACGTCCATCATCTGAAGCAGTTCAGAATCAATATTTGCAAGCCAGCCAGGTCCCCGTCGGCTGCCAATTGCGGGGTTCTGCCGTATAGTTTGAACTCGTAATGTGTGTTCGGGCCTTGCTCTCCTCGCCTACTCCGCCAACTAGACTCTTGCGCATGATGTCTGCCAAGTCCCAACATGCAGCCAAGTGCTGGTTGAATCATTCCTCAAGCATGCTTCCACTTGGCTTCATCTCCATCGCCAGAATTCACCTCCACCCTGCTCTTCTCCTCCCCAGGATTCCGACGTCCTCATCTTCCGTGGTTTCAGCTAAAAAAAACAACAGCTAATCGGGATGTTTTATCAAGCCTCCATTGCCATCACTTCCTCCTGTGTGAAGTGTGAGCGTGGCTCATTTATACATCTGCCATGACCAACCAGTCATTCAACATTTCATCTTTGTACTGCATCTTTTTTTTTTCTTATTAATTATGTCCTGTGATTGACACGGGACGGGACTAGTCCAGGTTGTACCCCACCCCTCACGGACCAGACAAACTCACTAGAAAATCAATGAATGGATAGATTGATGTTCATCACCAGAGTTGTAATTTGCAGCAATGTATTAATCATATCATACAGTATATGGAAAAAAAATGTGAATTATCTTCCTAATTAAGTTGAATTATATTGTGGTGCAGGTGTACCTAATATTGTGGCCACTGCTTAACAGCATTCCCAACAGTGGCTTCAATTCTGGCTCCAGTACTGTGTGCACTATTATAATTCTATTGTTGTCCTTTATGAAATGACAACTTCTTCGAAGGGGGGTGCTTTTAACCCTTTCAGGGACAGCGGTCACTACAGTGGACAGCTTATCATGTTATCAGGTTACAGGGCACATGAAAGAGTCAAGATGGCACATTCCGGCCAGACAGACTCGAGCCATTACAATATTCCATGCTCATTTATTAAACTCAACACGATTGATATTTTTCCTCATGAGATGATTTTATATGTTTTATGTCACCCACTAAGTAAATGAATTAGTAACCATTATATACGGTGAAGTAGTTGGAGTTTAAATCAAATTTTACCTAAGAGCTATAGTACCCAGACTAAGCTACTTTCCACCCCCACTGCAATGTAAAGCCGCCCCCCCCACACTTCAGCAAGATGGTTTTGATCCGTGGAGGATTGATGGGAACGTCTTCTTCAAGTGTTTGTGTCCGCAAATAAACCTTGAAATCAATCTGTGCAAACGTGTGTATTTTATGTTTACTTTCTGTGTGTGAGATTTCAGCGACGAATGAGATGAGAAGGACTCTTGAAACAATTTCAAGTGGTTCAGCTTTTTCCACACAAGCTTTGTCCGCTCATAAAATTAATTTGCAGGCATCACATTGTGCGCACACATTGGTGATCAGTTGTCATTATTTTGGCCATACATCCATGGAAATAATTATTAGACACCTTGTTTTCTTCACTTTTTTGTTCATTTGAATACCCTGTCCTACAAAAGCAGTACCACGTGACAGACAGAAAAGAAAACATGGAATGAAGTACCGTTTTTGACAATCCAATGCCATAGCTATTTATGGAAGAATTTGTGAAGTGACTTTGATTATTATCAAAAAAACTTTAGGAAATTGTCTCAAATGTCTCTGAAATTCAACTCTTATGCGCCGTTTTTCTCTGTCATCATATTTTTCGTAGCAACCTTTAATTTGTACCAGGCATTTAACATGAAATAAAAATAAATAAATGGTCTATAAATAAAAGATGGTCTAATATATATATATTTTGAAACTGTGCATTATATTGCCCCCCATGAGTGCAAATACCTTTTTGTTTTAAAGAATATTTAAATGGAAAAGTGACCAATAAATACGGTGTATGAATGGGCAGATGGAGTGAAATTTGATTTTGAGAGCTATTTAAAATGGGTGAAGTACCATGCAGTGTACACGTATGGAATGTATTCAACATGTATTACATTGGATTTATATGTATGACATACCGACATTCATATCAAGTGTACGAGAAAGCACATATTTGTAGATTTATTTACTACAGTACCTTCAAAAAATAGCGAGTTGCCTGATGCGCAGCATGTGAGTCTATTAATTCATTTATCCATCCATCCCTCCTTCCGTCCATTTTCTAAACCGCTTTATCCTCACAAGGGTCGCGAGGCGTGCTGGAGCCAATCCCAGCTGTCTTCGGGCAGTAGGCAGGGGATACCCTGAACCGGTTGCCAGCCAATCACAGAGCCAAACAACCATGCACGGTCACACTCACACCTAGGGACAATTTGGAGTGTTCAATCAGTCTGCCATGCATGTTTTTGGAATGTGGGAGGAAACCGGAGCACCCGGAGAAAACCCACGCAGGCCCGGGGAGAACATGCAAATTCTACATAGGAAGGTCGAAGCCGGGATCGACCTCTGCACCGTGAGAACGACGTGCAAACCACCGGGCCGCCCTTAATTCATTTATTAATTAAAAAAAAATGAGAGCACATCATCTTTATCTGACATTGGTTTGTTGCTTTGCAAATATAATTTGAACCTGAAATGCTTTGATATGCTATGTGGATGATATGAAACTCATTTAAGTGTGCTACCTTCTTGGTTTTCTGCATTTTGTTCCCGATCAAGCGTATAAATAAAAAAAAATGACAACGTTGTGATATCCTTCGTGATTCACAGAGTGCAGCATGCATTGGTGAGGAATTCATCAGCATTCAACATGCAGCCACAAAGAACAAGAGGGCCTTTTCTCCACTAGAAGCAGCAGTCATTAAGACATCTATGACTTCCCTTCCCGAGCTGGCAACGCTTTTCTGTTTGCAGAGGGAAAATTACTATAATTTGGCCGCTAGCTTCTCTGCCCTTTTTTTGTGACCTCCATTCACCACTATACCCATGTGAGGAAACTAGTGTTTTGCATAAAGACGCATGCTATTGCCCCCATCCTAGCTTTGCACACAGCAATACAATTCATCAACAGGTGGGAAGGAAATATGCTGTCTCGCAGCAGAAGGATGTTGGAGAGACAGGGACAAGTGTGTGGGAACAAAAAAGTCGCTGGTAAGAGGGCATTCAGCCCACAGGAGGACTTCCTCACTCAGGACAGAGGAGAGGGAAGTCTTCCAACAGCTGCAGCAGCATTTAGAAAGCTTCATTAATGTCTGCCCTTTTTTTTTTCCAATCATATTTTTTTAAACCTTTTTCAATTTAGCTGGAGCCAATTTAGCTGCTACCGAGAAGCAAACGGGGCTACTGTTATGAAATGAATGCTGGCTGCAGGCTCCGATAAATCATTCATCTTTGAAATTTATATTGAGCAAAGATGAATGTTAGTTTGCTTAAGTGTGAATCCAATTGGGAAGAATGCTGATGGGAAGGCAGATGAAGCCATTTAAGTGCTATGTTGATTTCCTTTAATTTCTTTGATACTTTTCATTGAAGAGTTGGGATACTTGGCCTTGCCATCAGCAATATTTTATATATAAAAATTTTAACATCAAGTCTGGATCCCCTTTGAATGATGTTTTATGTTAAATATGCTTTTTGTGGCATGAAAGGTATTTAATCAAGATTAACCTTGGTATTTTCGTAGCCATTGGTACATTTATTTATTCATTTTCATCACTGCAATGTACGGAATATTAAAACACCACGATATATATGCGAATGGTTCTTTTGGAAAGCACTTTATAATTATGTCCCCTATCAGCAAATTTGGGTTTAAACAACCTAAAAATGTGGTTGTTGAACTTCGTTCGACTGAAATAGCATTGAAACGTGTGTTTTAATTATTAAATACACAAAATAGTCAAGATATGCCATCTTTGTGGAAAAAGATGGTACCTTTCATTAAGAGCTTAATTTAAAAAAGATTAACACCATGTTTATTGTCATGGCCCAAAATACTCGTATGGGCTTGCGGTCGCACTGCTCTTGTTAATGTTCATTCGTGGCTTTCAGAGCGCAGCATACTCGAGGATCCTCACATTGTCTGTGGCGAAAGTGCGGACAAAGTACTACTTTTCTTGGGTGGTCCCACTCGTTATAATACACTCCGCACTTGTTGATTTACGGCTCACGGTTCAACTGCTGCCAATTAACGTGAAAGGACGCCAGGAAGAAGGAGAAGGAGGTGGCCGGAAAAGGGAAAAGGGAGAAGGCACTGCGGGAAGTGGACCAGCAACTTCGGGAACCAGGTAGCATCGAACCCAACTCAGGTGACACGACGTCATTTAGCGTGTAGCTCAATTTACTCATGCTATGTTAAGACTAATGAACTCAACCTAACACCGTTAACTTGCGTTTTGGATCGCCAGCTCGGTTTTTACGTATTTGTTATTAAACACCTAATTTCAGACCTAATCAATTTCAGGTTTTTAGCATTTTAGACGAAAACACGTGAAAATGTTGGAGGCTACACAGTCAGTAAATATTTTAACAGCAAGGGTCCAGTTTCAACCAAACAATATTGGAAATACACTAAAAATGTTTATTTCTTTATCATTGTCAAGCTGTCACCTCATAAATAGATGCCATTGATCAGGACCTTACAAAAAAAGGAGGTGGGGGGGACTGCACCAAAAATGGCATGTTCAAGTGACAAGTGTACATGACTAGCACCAGAGTAAAAAAAAAAACAGCCATAGAAACAACTTGTGAATTTGCCTGTGGCAAAAATCAAACAATATCTTGGAAGCAGAAAATTATTTTTCTCTATCGGCGTGATACATCATGCGATTTAATTGCTTTTTTGCTGATCAATTATTTGCAACTTTTCAAGATACTGTACATTTCACTTTGTCGTGTCAAGAAAGTGATTTTAAACACAGCCTAAGACTATGAAGTTGTTCGCCTTGTTAAGTGGCATCGAGTTGGTTCTATGCTCCTGATAAGTGATTGTGTTGCTTGCATTTTCATGCAAGTGGAATCAGCAGCTGCCTGTTGAGGTCGTGCACTGTTGCACGGTTCTCTGTGACCTTGTCAAAAGCAATCCCTGTGGTAACACGACTAGAGTTTTCTCCTTCTCATGTTGAGAAATAATCTCTCTAATTGCTGTCGGAGGTGGGCTCCTTATGGTGAAAGTTCTGAGGATACCCAAAGACTGACGCTCTCTACTTGTGTTGACACTTGAGGAAAACAAATAAATGGAGCGGGGGGCCTGGAGAGTATTGTTAATCTCTTTTGTGTGTCTTTGCGGGTGGAGGGGAGTATTAGTGTGTTAGTCCGGCCTTCGAACCACTTCAGGCTGACGGGATCCTTGGATTTAAGTCAATCCCATCTGAGCCGATTTATTAAAACCTCCTTTTTACACCTGCTTGATTCCAACAATAATGACCCAATAAAGGAAATATGATCTCCTTTTTGTGGTCGCTAAATCCTGAATTGAAGGTTTTTATACAGACCACTGATTGATTAGAAGTCATTCTGTGTATTTTTGTTGTACTTTCTGCTTCGCCTGCTTTGGAGTGCTTTTTTTTGTATGGAGGTTTTTTTGTCAGTGAACATCAGCACTTTGGTTTGTTTGGTATTTAATTCAGCAAACAAGGAACATAGATGTTCTCATGTGCTGATCTCACCTGTAAATGCTCTCTAAATTGAAGTGAAGCAAAAATTATTACTTTGTCGCATTCAGCAGTACCGTTTATTTCATTTTGAATGCATCTTGATATTATTTTGAACGTGCTTAACACTTTATAATCTGCACTTAACAAAACTTTTTTTAAACCTGGAATGCATGTGCACAGTACAACCTCAAATATCAAATGCATTTTATTAATGTCCACGCTCTATATTATAACATCAAAACAATCAATTTTGTTCTCATTTTACTTTGATGCCCATAGTGATGAGAGGATTGAAACTGATTCCATCATCTGTTAAAATTTGTGGATATTTTTGTCAACTGCATCGTATTTATGTTCCTGTCACTCAGGGAAAAATCTGACATAGCGTATGGTTGTAGTTTATCACTGCATTCTAGGAGAGCTACTTTCTAATATTCTGACTGGGGAGTAGTTGAATAAGGAAACTACAATATTATAGACTGCCCTCAGGCAGTCTATAATATTGTAGGAAAATACATACTTGAGTTTTATCCAAAACTGAACACTATTCTCTTCATAAAGGCACAATGGTTTGACCTGATTCCACTGTTGTATTGGAACTCATTCGATTGTGCAAGTCATAATGTTGTTGCCAGTAGGTGAGTGTTGTTGAAATTTCAGAAGGGTGGTTAGAACATTTCTCCATGAAGAAAATAAATAAATAACATTTAACAATCCCTACGACGAACTGCTGACATTTGCTTATTTTCCACATGCGCCACAAAGCCTCTGCCCTTCTGAAAATTATTCTTTGCCACAAATAATTTCTCTCTCTCTCTCTCTCTCTCTCTCTCTCTCTCTCTCTCATATATGTGTGTGTGTGTGTGTGTGTGTGTGTGTGTGTGTGTGTGTGTGTGTGTGTGTGTGTGTGTATATATATATATATATATATATATATATATATATATGTATATACATATACACAAAACCGGAGAAAACCCACGCAGCCCCGGGGAGAACATGCAAACTCCACACAAGGAGGCCGGAGTTGGAATTGAACCCAGTACCTCTGCACTGTGAGGTTGACACGCTAACCACTCCGGTTTCATCCCACATGCGTGGCAGGCTGATCGAACACCCTAAATGGTCCCTCGGTGTGAGTGTGAGCACGGATGGTTGTTCGTCTATGTGTGCCCTGCCATTGGCTGGCAACCAGTTCAGGGTGTCCCCGGCCTACTGCCCTAGGCTCTGGCGACCCTTGTGAGGATAAAGCGGATCGAAATGAATGATGAATGAATGCCAGCGACGTATAGTGGCAGGTAGAACAATTACACGCTCTTCCACTAAATGGCAATGAACTTTTTTTAATCCACTCGACGAGACGTGACATTATTTCAGAAGTAAAAGTATAAGCCGAGGTGGGAAACACTGATCAGTGCCTTATTCCTTTTTTTTAGCATTTTATTTTTTTTTTAAATGCAGGCATATTTCTAAAACATGAGCCAAGATCGTCCGTGACTCCAGCATGAAAGGCCCCCACTGAGCGTCGGGGTCGCATAAAGCCGTCTTAATCAGGCCTCGACCCACAAATGCACCTGAATATCAGTGCGCTGATGTCCGCCCTCTGCCCTCTCACCTGCGACCTCTCAGCAGACGTGTGCTTTGTCCGCGGACTTACCCGACAAGAACTGCGCACCCTGACTTCAAGCAATTAAAGCTGTGAATAGCAATCCATAGGAAGCGTGACAAGAAAGCCTTGGAGAATTCAAAAGAGACGGCAGCTTTGGGCCCAGGTGATTTGCAGGCATTGCTGGGAGATTAGCAAAAGTTCAGGAAAGACATAGACGGACAGTTTTCAGTGGATGCTAAATACACGTTTGGCAGGGTCGCGCACTCCTTTCAAGCTGATGAGGTAGTTAAGATTTTTCGCTCGCCCGGTTAGACGATCACCTGAGCGCTCCTCACCTTTTACTGAGAGGAGAAAAAAAAATACCAAGCTTAATGAATGCAGAGCATCGACGTTAATAAAACAGGAAATAAAGGTCTAAAAAGTGCAAGCAATCGCTGCAAGTGAATGGGCCAACGGGCGCCCATTGAGGTATTCTTTTGGGTGCTAGCCCGTTGCTCCCACTAATGGTCTGTTTCACTGAAGTAGCACCAGGAATGCCTCACCCTCTCAATGCTTCCCAACTTGGGGCACGCATGGCAGCGCTCCCATTTTGCGGACGTGTTTCCCTGGCCGTCATTATACTTTTGCAGAGGGGAAAGAAAGAAAAACTCATTCTAGCACACTCGCCCATCCTGTAATGAACGGGGACGACATATTTATGTTTTTGCCAGAGAACACTTGAAACACAAGAGGTTGTTTAAGTAAAGAGAGCGTCGGTCTTTTGGGCCATTTTCAATATTTCCCCCCTTAGTGCCCCACAGGGCAAGTGAGGGGTTGCTTCTTTACAATAATCAGGTGACCGGGGGAAAATAGTGTGGCCTTAACAAGCCCAAATTAAAAAAGAACATCATTTTCATTATGCAGTCAAACACAATTACAAGCAAATGTTTTCCCTGTGGAGCTGCCCCTGCTTTCAGGGTCTTTGTCCGCGTTCCTTAGTGTGTGCAGAGAAAGGACCCGCTGGTCAATGGGCAGCTGAGTGGCGTGTTCAGTGGAGGCCCACATCCTTAGCCCCCAGCACAGAATGCGTTTTGTTCCAAGAGCAGCCATACATTGGGAGCAGATTTGTTGAATTAGAGAGCGCAGCGGGAGATGGGGAAGCGGAGGGTAAGTGATGAGGACGACTTGTTGCTAGGTGACTGACACACAACTGCAGGATGCCACTTTTCAGAGCTTGGCACTCCTCGTCCATGTCCCTTGTTTGACACCCTCCGCTAGATAAAACACACACCCACTTTACATAATTTTATTGGTCTACTTGATGAAAGCTCAAATGTTGGGGAAATAAATAAATAAAGACTCGACAGAGATTGCTGCGGACAATCTTACAGTATCTCTCGCGCTTGCAAGCAGTCCGCATTTCAACTTTGGAAATCTTCTGCCCCAAGTGATATCGAGGAGGAAAAATGCTTCCATGGGCAAAATAAAGGTACTTTACCTTTTTCACTGTATCTGATATACTGGTCTGACATAAAACATTAGTGTCATACAGACACCCTGCGCTATCAGCAAAAAAAAAAAAAAGCGGGGGAAAAAGAGTCTTTTCCCGAGGCTTTTAAGTGACACACAAGGTCAGCCAGGATTTCTGTAAACCCCCACACCCTTATAGGCAATGCTGCCAGAAAATGTTGCCATTTGAAATGTCCGTGTGTATAAAATGGAATCTTTGTATGTGTGGGTGGATGTATACTGTATATATATGTGTGTGTGTGTGTGTGTGTTCTCACCCCATTGAGTGTGTTCTGTCTCTCGTAATATTAGTAATCATTAGCAATAAAACCATTGTCAGTCCATTGCTAGGCCGCACATGCAGGTGCGTACTGTTTATGGATTGTCATTTATAGCTATCAGTCGCCATATCTCTTTTCTCTGTGAAAAGAAACAAAAGTGCAACGGCCGATACCGCAGCGTAAGACAGTTACCGTATTACTCACACCTCTCGCCTCCTAACAAGTTTCACACCGAGACGTTTATTTCCCCCGTCGCCCTGCGCCGCCTCATCTTCCGAGCTTGCCGAAATAGACGGTAGAGATTCGGGGACGGTGTCGCTCCCGTTCCGAAGCTGCTCCTGAAGGTCAAAACCACATCCACCCGGGTGAAAAATCCATTGTTGATTAGAATCCCCACCTTGTGTCGCTGTAATCCTTTTCACCAAGGAAGCATCTTTATTTCTTTGTGCTGCCTCTGGCTTATGAGAATATCAGGGCACACCTGTGCCCTGAGAAAAATTCCCCTGGCCTCTGTAAAGCCGTATTATTCAGTGCAAGGCCATGATAGTCAGTGTTTCTAAAAGCATTTGGAAGATTGCAAATGGTCCTTCAGCAAGGCACACAAAGAATAAAGATACTGTTTATAATATTCTCTATTCACGTGTGAAACCTTCAAATGGTTGCAAACACAGTTTCTGCTTTACGTTTGATAAACCAACCTGAGATATGCTGTCGCTTCGATAATGAATGAAGCGGTATACGTTGCGTTTTCCGGAAATGTTGCACAGATGACTGTATTTCCTATGAATATTATAGCCTTGCGGGCAGTAATTCATTTGGACTCTGTTTTGCTCTCTTTTTTTTCCAGCTGTAGAGCTTGCTCTTCAGTCCCTGGAAATTCAGTTGACTGGGGCAGTTATGAAAAAATAATAATACATTGTCGAGATGCAAACATTTGGACCTTTCCCTCCCCCTCTCCACTTTGTTTCTGCGCAAAGCGATATTTAGATCAGTTGAGAAGAATTCAAGGCTGCTCATATCGGTGAAACATTACTTGGACGCCTCGTGCGCTATCCGATTGGGTCCGCTGCCACATCGCATTGGCTGCCTTCCATACGGCTGCCAAGATAAGACGGTATTAACGCTGTCTCATCCTCCGCTTTAAGTGGTGCAAAGTCTTTTGCAGGACTAAAATAACTCTGGAATCAACCAGGTGTCATTTGGCTGTTAGACGAACCTCTTTTGAAACACGTATTTTGTTTCGGGGGACATTTTTGTCAAAGATTTTCAACCAATTCAGTATTTTCCTGGCTTGAAAATAATTTTAGTAGTGACAAATTCTGCCTGGTCTGGTTTCAATACATGTATCACAATGAGCACATGGCATTATCCCTGGTGCTGGCCTGCATTGAAAATCAGAATGAAAACTTTTATTGATCACACCTTCCTCTTAACTGAGCTGATTTTTTTTTTTTTTTTGGGGATACATTGCCGAAAGAAATCATGTGCTTGGGTGTCATACAGCTTGCTCATTTACACTGACCCCAATCCTCGGCACATCCAATGATTTAATCTTCCCTGGCAGGAGCACCCAGAGCACCCCTCTGCTTACCCTCTGAACATGCATTTTTAATCAGTATATTAAGATGTCACATAACAGTCTGAGCTCATCACATAGGAGTGTGCCTATTTAGAACCTGATTAGACCTGCTTGCTGATTATCAAAAGTGGAGAATAATAACTTGAAAAATGGAGGCCTTCGTTGAGGGTCAGACTGACACGGAACCTGATATACGAGTCTCTTTCGATGCTATCAATAGACACCGCATGGGGACAAAGAGACAAGACCATTTCACTCATCCTCTCAAGGTCTCCGAAGTCACGTCCAGAGTTCCCGTCCTTGTCGCACAAGACCGCTGATGCCGCGCGGCGCGCTGCGAAGCCCGCGCGCGGATAAATATTTGAAGATGTGTGAGTGGCGAAAGCGAGATGACTCTCAGCCTGTCAGTTGTGCTTTGGAGTCGCGGCATCAAGCGGGGACCTGCTCGGTGACATCGGGTAACTCAAGCAATGACACGAGCGCACATATACACCCGCCGTCCTCCTTTGCCCGCACGGATCGCCCCCGTCAGCTATCTCCTGTCACACGCATCGCCCTCCAGGTCCGGTGGTGAGCTATACGTGCGCACAGTGATCAGGCAGCTCACCAGCTCTGCCTTCCCCCTGCCCGTACCTCGACAGCTCCCTTCATCCTAATGAGCTCTGTCAGAATGGCATTTGACATAAGCCGTCAATAAAGCACAGCTGACACACAGTCAGACTCTCGCTGGCCTGCGCCCCCGACAGGGCAAGGCACTCGCCAACCCGAGTTGCACTTTTGATGAAGTGGAGTATTCTTCCCATTACTTTATGATGCGATCCGAGGTCACTTCTGTTGCACCCTTTTCGCTTGGGTTTTCATTTGTGGCTTGCTTGGCTTTTAGTTGGCGGGATTACGAAGAATTTGTGGTACCTTATTGTGATTGTAAAATATGTCGATGGTATCGTAGTGCAACTTACGTCACCAGTCTCACTCGTACTAAATAAAGTGACTTTTGGCTAGCTGTAGCAAGTCACTTATATGGCATAGTTTGTGAAATGTTAGATATCAAAAGTATTCTCACGAAGTACCTAAAACTCAGCTAGTGTTGAACTATTTATTAGCTCTGCGAGGGTGGTTATTTTTCCATTATTTTTCTGTCTAGGTACGATTCTAAAACAACCGCGTGCAAAGAAAATGAGGAGACAGATTGGACACTTTTGGATTGACGCACTTCACACGTGTGTTTCCGATCGCTGCTCCTCAGTGCTCGGCGCTGATCAAACGAGGATACAATTGAGTTTTATCGAAACAGATGGACTTCAGAGAAGCATTTCTCATCCTGCTTGTGGCAAGGGTGTAATGCGGTGCTCAGTTTAGCATTTAATATCAAGTCGTATGAAGTCACTGCACCAGGAGGCACTTCGTATGATTCATTCTCTGCGAGTGGATCCGTTCCACGCTCCCGTTAATTTTTTTTCTGCGCGCCTGAAGTTGAGGACTTCATCGGGAGAGTACAGACGCATGACATAAATGCAGGATGCGAGAGACGATCAAAAAGGAGGTGATATCACTGCTGCTATTCTGTTTTCCAGATCAGCGCATACTACTCATGCTAAAGAGACTGCATGTAAAGGTCACAGAAAAAAAGAGCTACTCTGTACCAGACAAAAGAGCAAGTCTGTCAGAAGAGACATGTATTGACAGTCGTGTGTGTGGAAGAAGGCGCAGGCTGTAGACAATGTGAAGTGGAGGTGAGGCCCGGATGGCACGGCTGCGGCGTTGTGACCTGTGGCCCGACTCACGCATCATGTAGATGCCCGGCGCCAGAGGACCTCCTGACTGTGATGAGTTTTGACTCCTGTCACCTTTGTGTGTTGTCAAGATCCTCCGACATGGGCACAGAGTTTTATTTTTTACTTGTTCTTTTTTTCTTTGACTTTTTCTTTTTTTCTTTTCTTCTTTCAGCTTTTCTGCCGCACAGAAATGGGTGAAACTGGTCTTTTGAACTTTCATCAAAGCAGGCCTGCAGGTTGTCATATATTTTTGGGAGTGATGTGTAAATGACTTATGTTTTTTGGGGAGAGTAGGAGCTCGTGCACTCTGGGAGCCGGGGAATAAAAGAGACTCGGGAGTGTGTGGGTGGCTTTCGAGGGAGGTCTAAAGACAGAGCATTCAATCAACCCGCCTATTCGACTGTTGCTTCTGTCGATGTGGCACGGCAGCGTGTTGACTGCAAAGGTGTTCTTCAGTTTGTTGAGTATCTCTTGTTCCACTGCCAAACTTTGAGACATAAAAAAAAAAAAAATTGAGATCACGGTTCACTATGGCTCAAAATGATGCAGCCATTGAAAAGAAAAGTCCACTGCGGGATTCTTATTTTCTGTATGTTCTCCCAGATAAAAGCCACCTATTGTTGCTGTACTTCCAATTTGCCATTTTCTGTCCATCGCTGAATACAATCGTGGATTTACTTCTCCTAATGGCCGGCTTGGCATTTCAGCTCGAACAGCGAAACACCGCCTCTCGCACACAATCACGGTTGTTGTGTAAGTTGTATCGGCTTTTGTTATTAACTTTCTCTGCGGCATATGCCTCTCTCAAATGCAGTATATGGCGGTGTTGTCTAGTGCCCCCCTTCACCCCTCCCAGTTTCATTTAGCCACTCTCTGGACAGAAATTGACTGCATTCAAGAGTGGAATGGATGTAATAATTGCTTGCACTCTATAACATACTCGGTAAATGCACCCACTCTTAAAAAAAGGAAAGGAAAAGAGGACGAGATTCAATGTATCTCTAATGGATTTTTGCAGAGCATTTGCAGTTCAATCGCACCGTATTGTTTGTTGGCAACAGGTGAACGTCCTTTGGCTTCCAAGTGGGACTCGCGGAGGAGACGGAATATAGAGATTATGAGAAACATTCAGTGTAGCATTGCACTTTTATGCTGCTTTTCACCTGCAGACATCAACAAATACATATTTATAGCCTTTAGATATGTATTGAAGCTCTGTATTAAGTGCAGAAATGCAGATGGGTGAAAAAAATAGTGGAAGTTGCAAAGATCAAAACAATCCATTGTGTAACTCTGGTTAGCGTCAAACTCGTTCTAATTTCAACCCCATTTTGGGGGGAAGAGCGAATTAAACAGGATCAGACTTGCCGCCATAAAAATCTTGACCTGCCAAAAGAGTACATGCAAAGGGGTCATCATACACTCACCCAATTCCTTTATTTTTAGTAGAGACTGAAACCATTTGGGCTTGACACCAAAAGTGACGCGATCGATCAAGAGTTCTGCTTTATTTTCCGTGCATTTACATCATTGCAGAAGCCAACTCTTTGTAATTGTAGCAATAGTATTGGAACGTGTGACGGTCAGCTCATCAGCAGCTCATCAACGATCCTGATCGTTTGAATCCGGTGTGTTGGAGGAGGGAGACATTTAAAACAAGCTGGATAGCGGTGCTCGAGGACCGGGGTTGGACACCCACTGGTTTAAGTCATTGGATGCGCAACATGGCATCTGCTCAGCAAAATGAATTTATATTCTAGATATTGAAGTCTCTGTATTCCTCATATTGTACTGAGTAGCCACAGCCTTCCCTTTCACGGTAAATGCCATTTCCTCTTCGATGGTTTTCATCACCCTTTTTCTTCATTGCCATCACTGGTACTCAACCGTCATGTGACATCCGAAAATGTCAAAGGAAAGTTGAAGGCACTTATTGATTTCATCCTCTAAATGAAGTTTCCTAAGATCTGACAACACGGCGCACCACAATTGTTTCAAATCCTCCTCCTTGGTATCCTCTTTTTTTTTTCCCCTTTATGTTTGACCTCCAGATTTCACCCACCAGTTTTGGGGCGTGGCGCTGCATTTACACACTGGTAAGATGACAAAATCTCAAATCGCATTGTCTTGTTTGGCCTTGGCGTGGGAGTGATGCACTCGCGAGTTATGTCAAAGAATTCATTTGAGAGCAGTGCTGTCAATATGCATTGCACTTGGGTATATTCTGCGCTGCGCTCGCTATCATATTTGCCGAATTTCTAGAGCCTCGGCGCAAATGGGCTCATCGGAGATGAGGCCAAATATCACGTGCGCTGCAACGACAGTGTTCTCGTGTGCTGTGTGAAAACAAAAGCTTGGGGGAGGAGCATGTGTGTCAGGCAGGGCTTTGGCATGTGCCCCACACACACACACACACATTGGCTGCTGTGGCCTATCGGCTTCCCTCCATCTATATGACTGAAGAACGCTGGATTACATACACCAGAGGCCAACAGGTCAACCGATAAGAAGTCTTCTCTGTTACCGCAAATCCACAGATTAAACGTAGCGTCAAGAGCTCGTACTGCCCGGGGGGCAAATGGCTCTGAAAATACGCCTCTCTGAGAGCTTGAGCTTAACCCTTCTGTCACCGCGGTGCAAGCAGCCAACCTTTGCACAGAGCGAGCGTTAATTCTCTACACATGAGCCAGACTTTCAAATACACTGCGGTCACGTTGAGGTTAAGGGGAGGGGGTTGTTCCTGCTATGATATCTTAATTGGAAAGTTAATCTCGTGCGGGGATGGATGAGTTAATGCGAAAGTCAAATGCTGAAGCCTGGCTGCGGCTTTCTGCTTTGCCCAGCATACATTAGCAGCGTATAATGCTGTTTCACATCACTGATTGCACCCTCTTGATGGGGGGGGTTAGGCATTTGAAATCGGGCTCTCACAAATATTCATCTAGAAAGAGAGCATACCACCCCCCCCCCCACCCACCCCAAAAAAAACAATAAGAAATAGACCAATGAGGTTTGGTGCATACAAATGCTTTGGTGTGCTTGTTTGTGGGCGAGGCGGCGGCGTGGGGGCAGGGCAGATGGCGAGCACAAGGTACTGTATAGGTCTGCATGGGACTGTAGCAGGATGGCTGTTGGTGACAGGCTCTTGTAGCGTCTCGTCTGCTCCAGTGATCCTCGGGAATCTGGGTCATTTCCAGCCGGTTCTCATGGAACTATTCCCCCACTCCTTCCCTCCTGCTTGCTGCCCAGGGCGAGCTATGACCCAGCTACATTCAAATAATGATGACGAGGACACAAAGTAAATGTCTCCTTATTGTCATTTGGAGGTGAAGTGAGAGTTGGTCCCCACCCCTCCTATTAGTGTCATTGCATTAGCACCCTGTTTTTGTCATGATCGTCTCCCCTCATAGAAAAAAGTTTTTTTTTTCTTCTCTAAACTATAGGGGAGTTTGCTAGTTTGAATTGATTTAGAAAAGAGATGATTGGATTTGGCAAAAAATATATATGTATAGTTCGTCAAATTTTCCATCTTTACATACATTTTATACTCTTCGGATTTCCCTTTTGTCTTTATCTGATTAACTCAACTCGACTGTATTTTATAGAGCACTTTTAAACAACCGTCGCCGTATACAAAGTGCTGTACATGGAGCAAATATCATATATACAACAATTTAAAAATGAATTAATGACGAAGACAGTAGAAAGCACACAACAATAAAACTAAGATCAAGTCTGAGTCAAATGCCAAAGAATACAAATTAATTTTGAGATGATTAATTTAGTCAACATGCAAGGTTTTGTCCAATGTTTGCTTTTTTGACTGTCACCTTTTTTTTTTTTGCTGCATTTGCTTAATATGAAAGACTATGAGTATCTAAAATAAATGTCCAACCAAAACACTATTCATCTATCTGTCTAGTATTTTCGTTGCCATCAAGTTGCGGAAAAACAAAAACAAGCCCAATTATCTTCAGGCTTGATGTCATTTTGATCTATAATCTTTAAATAATTTATTTCTGTAGTTTGTCTTCAAAATGACGTAGGAGGAAATACATTGTAAGTTACCTGTGGTCTTTTGTTCCTTTGATTAAAATGTGATCATTTCCGGGTTTATATCTGTAGTGTTAGTCAAAATAATGAGCACTTGGTCAAAATTGTCCAGGAGATTTAACATGCAAGGCGACTGCAAGAAGTCACATTTTATGTGCAGACAGGCGTCTGCTGAGATGAGGATGCATGAAAGAAACAGACAAAGGGGGGAACGATGTTTGAATGAGATCCACTGTATTGTTGTGCTCACTGTGTGGAGATATTGGTGTCAGGAGGCCTCACAGTGACATAGGCCTGGGCTCAGACTTCTCTCAACCTTAACATTGTGGACTGTAAAATAATCATGGACAAAACGGGCTTGCTTGTAATTGAGACACTTTTTTAATGAACAAAATCCATTTCCTTCCTGTTTCTTTTTCAAAGGCATCAATGTTTAAAGAGGGTCTACAAACCAGACACGTAGCCGCAGACTACAATTGTTATTTGCAGCCCTCCGTTTAGGGGATCAAAAACAGCCTGGTGTTTTATTGATGGGATCTTCCTAGAAAAAAAAGTACTTGTAAATTTAGTTGGGGCAGGCAGTCTGTGGGGATGAAATATTTACAGGCAACTAAATATTTCAGAACAGCACCATGTCAATATACCTTCAGTGCAGCATCCCGTGGAGGTTTTATCCCTTATTTACTGCGGCTGCTGTGCTAATACGTGTTGACCTTGATCAACAAAAACCTCCCGGTTGGCAGTCTGACTTAAATAAACTCGGCCTAATAGGCTTTATTTGCTCGTCGACGCGAGCAGGCTTCTTGCAGTTTATGCAAATTACGAGCTTCTTGAACTGCACGCTTTTTTACTTTTTAATCCAAGACGACGCGTCTGCAGTAAACCAGCAAGAGAATGAACAGCTTCCTGCGCAGAAGGCATTTCATAACCCCCGCATCAAGCGTCTATAATTCATGCACAAAGAGCCCGAAGGGGGCTACAGCACCGCGCGCACTCACTAGGACTAGCGTGTGTGAGTGTGCGCGCGCGCTCCGCACTGTGAAAATAATATCAGGCCTTTCCGTTAGAATGAACTTTACTACTGTATCCAGCCATGAAATAATCTGACCCGACACTTCAAACCATCTGCGCTATCTATCCGCCCTCTTATTTACCAAATCAGCCTGAGCACAAAACGGAGTGTGGATGATACGAAAGCCTGCCAGGGACGTGATCACCGTACATATACAGTACACACACGCGCGCTCGTCTCGAGTGTACTTCAAGGTAGCATCGATTATCCTCATATTGATAGATGTACTTTAGTGTGAAGTATCAGAATACAAAAAACAAAAATCCACGTTTTCAACGGTACTGCTTTAATATCGAAGATGCTCGGTGTAATTAGAACAGGAAATTCAATTTCATAAAGATCCTCTAATTTGCAGTCTGAACTGTGTTCTGTAAAATCGTGTTGTGGATTAAAGTATCGCTTTTAGTGTAAAAACACCCACTGCGTACAAAGAGCTTGTTTGGAAACCGCACGGCTCAACGTCTAAGGACGCCCAGCAAAAAGGTCAAAATGTTTATATACAGTATTAGCTTTTGAGAAGGGAGGCGCTGTGATGTATCTTCGCGCCCGATTGGGCCAACTTGACAGTGATTGACGTGCAGCCATGGCAACCGGGCAGCCAATCTGCCAAGTCCAATAGGAAATTATCAGAGGGGCTTGACTATCTTTTTCTCCCCCTTAAAAAAATACACCTCCGCTCCGGCTCGAATCCTTCTCTCGATCCCAGCCCACGTTGATAAATACGTCGCTGCGCCGTCGTTCGTTCTCCGGTCCTTTCGAGCCTTTTGCACACTAAGTTTAGCCAAAGCGAGGATGCGGTAGGTTGCCCCCACCCTTTCGGCGACATCGTTCCTCGTCATCTTCCTCGGTTAGCTTCAACTTTGGGGATTGCCTTGTTTTGTTTTTTTTGTTTGAGTGGGTGTGTGTGTGTGTGTGTGCGTGCGTGCGCGCGCGCGCGTCTCGCATTGCCTTGGCGCGCGTCGAGAAGCCGACGGAGACGACGTGGAGGAGAGAGAGGAGCTCTGAGGGGGAGACCCGGGAGAAGCCTCCATGTTTCAGCTGCCCATCTTGAATTTCAGCCCCCAGCAGGTCGCCGGGGTGTGCGAGACTCTGGAGGAGAGCGGCGACGTGGGGCGCCTCGGCCGCTTCCTTTGGTCGCTGCCCGTCGCCCCGGCGGCCTGCGAGGTGCTCAACAAGAACGAGTCGGTGCTGCGGGCCCGGGCCGTGGTCGCCTTCCACACGGGCAATTTCCGCGAACTCTACCACATCCTGGAGAACAACAAGTTCACCAAGGAGTCGCACACCAAACTGCAGGCGCTGTGGCTGGAGGCGCACTACCAGGAGGCCGAGAAGCTACGGGGACGCCCGCTGGGGCCGGTGGACAAATACAGGGTGCGGAAGAAGTTCCCGCTGCCCAGAACCATTTGGGATGGTGAGCAGAAAACCCACTGCTTCAAGGAGAGGACCAGGCACTTGTTAAGAGAATGGTACTTGCAGGACCCCTACCCGAATCCCAGCAAAAAACGGGAGCTTGCACAGGCTACCGGACTTACACCCACACAAGTCGGAAACTGGTTCAAAAACCGAAGACAAAGAGACAGAGCCGCGGCTGCCAAAAACAGGTGAGATCGCGCATTTGTGGTTCTTTTCTTAATTCAACTTACTACAATTTTATCTCGAGCGCTATTTAAGTAGGACCGAAATCTGTATTCGTTTCATTTTAGGCTGCCTCATAAGATCCGGAAATATGATTTGTATCATATGTGAGTCTAGTATTGAAACAGCATAACTGAGAAAATAGTTTCATTCTTAATTCTTGTAAAATCCCAAAAGACACTGTGAGCAGTGCTTTTGTTACAATAATGACGATAGTTATTTTTAAAAGATAACGCGAGCCTGTTACATTTTATTTTTATCCAAAGGCTGGCGTGCTGCTGTCATTTAATGCACAATAATAAGAGCCCAATTAAAGTGGCCGATCTCTGATATATTGTAAGGATTTAGTGTGTGTATGTGATGCCATCATGATGATCTTTTTCCTGCAATCAAATCAAAAGCTACTCGATCGTCAATTTGTTTTCCGGGAAAAAAAAAAAAGGGACAAGTGCATTTTTTAGAAGAGGAAAATACGATGATTTGTGTTTGCCGTAGAGTGCAATAATGTTTGCCGTGCTATAGGCTAATTATTCTTTGTGACGTTCTCTTGTCCAGGCTTCAGCAGCAGGTCCTGTCC
The DNA here is from genome assembly GCA_026261675.1 of Hippocampus mohnikei. Classification (NCBI taxonomy): domain Eukaryota; kingdom Metazoa; phylum Chordata; class Actinopteri; order Syngnathiformes; family Syngnathidae; genus Hippocampus; species Hippocampus mohnikei. The sequence goes on from JAKGUB010000521.1 coordinate 8,959,749, forward strand.
GGGGGCTCTGTTCGCTCCCTGGCCGACGAGGACGGCACCGTGGACCGTCTGGGTAACGCGTCCAGTCCGGAGGCGAGCCTGTCCAGCAAAGCGGCGGCCTCGGCCATCTCCATCACCTCCAGCGACAGTGAATGTGACATCTGAGCGCTCTCCGGCTCAACTCTCCATGAATGGAAGCAGCGGGGAAAAAATAGTGGGCGATTAACGAGGGAAAGACAATCAAATACAACGACTCATAGTGCCTGCGTTGAGTTACACATATGCGCATACACAAGTACACGTGGATATTTGACGCCTGCCAAATACATGGATCTGCCGGCCTATACTTTTATTTGCATTTGACCCACGGAGGACTGATAACTTCCCCATTGAGTTGGGGGGAATAAAACAGTATAGCGAGCGCCTATATAACCTACTGTTTATCCGTGGGCATTTCATGTTGAAAAGAACTGTGCTATTTTTACGTTTCTTTCAAAAGTTTTATAAATAATGCTTATTTGCTTATTTAAAACCCATCTGATCTGTCTTTTGGATTTCATCTTCATTCGCTTTGTGTTTTTAATACTTTACCTTGTGCACAGGTGGACCTGTTGAGCATGCGCGCTTTAGTGACATTGTGTTTCAAATCAAAGGGAAAAAAACAAGTAACTTAATAAAATAATTGTGGATCGAGAGAGGGTTTTTTTGTTTGTTTTCTGATTGGTGTTTGAGAAGGCAAAATGACTCGATATTAAAACGCAGATAAAATTAATCCACGTCTTGATTGTAATGGCTGCCTCTCTATCCGTCCACCCCTCCGCTGTTCAAGGCGAGCCCTAATTGACCAACGTGCTGTGCGTGGTGTAATGCAGGGTGACAGTGAGAGGTCAGCGAGAGGCCGGCTCACTAACCCGGATGATACGCGGGGAGAGATCATCATGCACATGAAAACACAGCAGATTGTCGACGTGCACAAGCCTCGCGTTGCCCGCATGGGCGAGCAGTCGTCGTCGTCGTCGTCCTCCTGGACGAGGAGTAATTGCACGCTTTTCCTTTTTGCGCGCTGCAAATTGACAATTTGGAAAGACAGCCTCACGTGACGTTACATTTGTGCGAACACAATTCTTATATTCACATGGGTCATGTGTAAAGGGTAAATGATTGAATCATTTTGAGGTTTCGTGTCAAAGTGGCGTATGTAAGGGGGGAAATGTACAGTATTTCTCAACATTAAAATTTCACCTCAGTGACAATAATATTAATAATAAATACACTTACACCGTCCCCCCTTTCTTGTGATTATTTTGAAAATATTCTCCCATCAACAAGCGTCAGGTATTTCTTGCAAAAATTTTTTCTGCAACAGAAAACAAATTCCCCCACCTGGTAAGGATGACGCATGAACTGTACTACTGGTTGTCCATATATTAACATGGACATGTGTTAAAAAAATCTAGATGCGCAATGTCCGCCTTATCCTCTTGATGGCATCAATTTTGTTTTTTTTTTTTTGTTCGTGCTTTTACTGTAACAAAAAAGAGAAAACGCAGATGTGCAAAATGTAGATTTTTTCCACATATAAAAATATGATGGTCATCTTTTAAAAATCTACATTGACTGCATCCCCTTTAATATGGGACCGTGTGAATATTGTTCCATGCATGCATTGAAAGCAGTTAATTTTTCGTGCTATTACGACAAAAGAAACCATGGAAGCACAACTTGAACTCATCATATTATGTTTCCAGTGTTTAAAAATATCCTCATATTGATGTATGCTCTTTAAATTTGGATTCTTTTCAAATTATTGCCCAAAGTACGGCAACAATTTTTTCGTACTATATGAAAACAACAATAAACTAGTAAAGGAATAATCACGAGTTCCTTTAAAAAAAGTCTTATGTCGGCCATGATTTCAAAATGTCGACCTTATCGCTTCTATTTTTATTCTACACTATTACGACTTTAAAAGAGAACGATTGGCCCCTCAGCGGAAGTGGGAGTCCAGTTTACCATTTGCTATATTTATATGTTGGCCATATGTTTTTAATACATTTGCAGCAGCATCCTTGATCGCAACTATTTTTTTCCTGCCCGTGTGTGTGTTTTTAACCTACATCTGCAGCATCCACGGCATCGCCCTATCAAGGGCAGCTAATTTTGGGTATCACTTAAAAAAATGCCCGACTAGCATCGTCCTTGTTCTGAGATTACTGCAGCATTTTTGTTTTTTCATTTCGCCCCCCCCATTGTTACCACAGAAATCGAACAAATGCCCCCACCGCCCCACAGCCCAAGTACGAGTTCAAGTTGAGTTTTTCCAAGTGATAGCGCGGACACCTGGCTGCCTTCTGTTTGCTGTGAATTAGCCCACAGTAACTTGTGAGCTGCACAAAAGGCTTTCAAACACAAGGCAAACGTGTGTGAAGAGAGCGGCAGGAAACGGGGTGAGCCCACATGAAAGTGGGGGTCGCGAGGCTTTTTGCTCTTCATTTTTGGTGGCTTTTCTTTTTGGGACAGAATGTCGGAATATTTCCGTTTCCATTGAAAGGAAGAGGGGGAAGGGGGGATTTGGGGTGTTTCGCTCGGTCAATAAGGTTGTCAAACTGGTCAGCAGTAATCACTGCTAATGATGGCTCTGAGGTCCCCCTCTTGGACAAAGGGGCCCTGCCGCTGCTTTGTGAGGGGTCCCAAGCCAAAGAAAAGCCTCCTAGTGTGATGTATGTCTGCACTGTGGTCTAGCAGGGCATTAAAAAGGTTTTAATTACCATTTAAGTATTTTTTTTCTGCTTTGGTTTCCCAACCTCCCGAATGTCCATGCGGCAACGTTCTTCAATTTATGTTTGTGGATCACATTTGACTTTCCACACATGGTGCACTTGACCGTTTAGACCGGTGAACGGTTGCTTGATCACTCTTTTTGTCCCGGTTGTATGCTGAAGGTCATCCTGCACCATCTACTATCTGCATGTCGTGTCTGCATGTGCTCTTGATGATATAGCATTGACGGTATTGATGTCAAAAACCGCTCTAAGCACTATGGATGCACGTGCTGGATGCACAACCTCCACCTGCACTTGTGAAAGTATAGGCGCACGAGAAGCGTTTGTTGGATTTAAATACGATATTTAAAGCACTTGTGACAAGTTAAAATGATCCAAGTGCTGTATACCGCATTGTATTTAATTAATGAATCGTGCAGAATAACAGAAAAGAGTCAATTTAATGAAAACATATACATTGTAATTAAATATAAAATGCTGTATAAATCGAGATATCTCAAACATATTCACTCAAAAACCCGGCTACCTCTTTGGCGTTGAAACATTTACTCAACACGAGGTGAGAACATTCACACGTGAGGAGTGAATCTTGGTGAGAAAAGAACAGTGAATCGAGATCATCCATCCAATCAATTTAGAATCGTAATGTACAGCCATTCTGTCAAGTAGTTTCGTGATTTTGTCAGATCCTGAACTGTTTATCGGAAATATTGCGAGCAATGAAATGTTGCTTTCTGGAGACAAATTGATTTTTCAGCGACATAGTGTAAAAGTGGCCCAGTCAACTAGACATTTTTTTAAAATAGGAAAATTCATTTTGGGCCAATTTCACGCCATCCGTAACGTCATAGAGTTTGCTAATTTTGTTCTTCCTCGCCATAATTCTTTGCCCTGTAGGGGGCGCACTTGAGTGCTTGCGCCACAGATGCTCGTGTTATTATTGTGACGTATCCTATTGTCCTGTGACAGTCATTCGACAAAACGCCTTCCATTCTCCCACATAAAATATTTTTCAGACAATCAGGTTGAAGGAAAAACAAACAAACAAAAACGAACCGCCCAATGCAATTGCAAATTGCATCACTCGAGCATACAGTGGTTGCAAGGTGCCAAAGAGACGTCGCCAATGTCAGGCTCAAGAATACTGTGGCACAGTCATGCTTTGTAACATTGTGAATACAAGAACATCACTTCTCACTGCCATAATCAAGGTCAGTTTTTATGCAGGAGGAAAAAACATATTGTAAACATTGCACGAAGAAATAAACGGGGAGCAAAATTGTATTAATACTCCGGTTACGTAACACGCGATTGGAGAGAGACCATTTCCATTGAAGCAAATTCCTCTCTCATTGTCCCAAGCACCAAAATGAGCCATCATTAGTCTTACTGCATTTTCCATGCACGTGCCACTTCAGCCGGAACCAATTAAAGGCTCACTTTTATGCGATTGTGTGTGATATGCCATATTGCGGCACCATTTTAAACACGCATCAATGTTCAGAAAACCTCGAGATGTTAGAATACTAATTAATCACACATTTTTAAAAAACAAACTCCAGTGTTGGGATGATGAGTTAATTCTGATGCTCGACACTGTGGAAGGAGGCTGATTTTCTTATGCATATGCATGATATGCATCAGAATAAAGGCGTCATTTTTTTTCCACAATCGATTATCAAAATTCTCACACAGCCTCGATCTCTTGATAGGCTTGCATGAAATATTTGTTCGACATTTGCTTCGCCTACATGACGGAATAAACGGTTTAACTGGTTGTACTAAACACACGTTTCTCATCATATTATTGTAAGTATCATGTCACTCTATATTTTCTTGTCACTTCGTTGTTTGTAGTATAAAGTCTTTTCCTCGTAAAAATTACGTGAAAACGCACAAGCATGACGCATAAGTCATCATCTTCCTTGTTTATTTTTGGCGACATTGGTGATTTTCGTCACCCGATATTACCACATTATTAAATAAAGAAATAAATAAATAGATCAATAAAAGTAAACCAACAATGACATTTTAAAAATGACCTAATTTCTGTCAAATTAATGCTATTTCGCTAAACTGGCAACTGTTTTCTTGTAATGTTACAACTTTGTTCTTAGATTTTGCTGTTCTCCTTATACATTCTCCTTGTAGTGTATGTTTTTTCCCGTAAAACGAGGACTTTTTAAAATCTCGTGTTAACACAGTATCTTGTCAAATGTTGACATTACATCGCGCAAAATGCAATCATGGAGAGGTTTCAGATTGTTAAATGAAAGTGTCACCATCTGAACTCGGTTGAGGTAACATGCCCTTTTCGACTTGAGAAAAATATTCAATATAGTCTATACTAAATGTTTACTCTAGAGTAAACATTTGAAAATGCAGTTTATTATTTCAATGTATTGGTTGTGCTTCAATAAGAAACATGATGTACAAGTACAGCTACAGTGCATGGTATACGTTGGATTGTGACTTTTTTATTATTATTATTATTATTTACTGACTCAGCATTACAACAAATATGCCAGTGCTACCATATTGTGCGTCGTGCACATGAAAAACTGCGACACCATTTCTAAGTCAATTTCAATGTGTGGCTAAAAAACTCATTAGCATCTTGTCATCCTTATTAATTTATGAAAAAAAGGGTCGGTTTTCTGCACTACTTTATGATCACGTGTCAACTCATTGCTATTAGAATGTACACAGGAGTCAGTATATTGTACAAGGGCTCCTGTTTGTCACCTTTTCAGGCCACACACAGTTTACTCTTTCCAAAGTCAAACTCACAATAACTGTTTTGTTACAGCGGTCACCGAACGAAGTATTGATTTTTCACTATGGGAAACATTTAATTCATATCCTCATATCAGACGAAAATCACACATTAACAACCGTTCCATCATTACCACTTAATCTGAGTTTTTTCCCTCAGTTCTATTTATACAATGTGTAAGTAGCGACACCTGCTGGACATTATATTTCACTACATCCACCGACGTTTCCAACGTTGATTAGACTTCAACGAATTCAAATCAGAGCCTGGCAAAATTAATTTGTAATAATAAATTGCCTAATAATAATGAAGGAAAAAGCACCTTTGTCTTTTAATAACCTGGCTCTCTTCCATCATCATATTCTCTCTCTCTCTCTCTCTCTCTCTCTTTCTCTCTCTCTCTCTCTCATTCTCTCTCTCTCATTCTCTCTCTCTCATTCTCTCTCTCTCTCTCTCTCTCTCTCTCTCTCTCTCTCTCTCTCTCTCTCTCTCTCTCTCTCTCTCTCTCTCTCTCTCTCTCTCTCTATCTATTTCCCGCACCGTAATATCCTCACTGAGGTCGAAGGCGGGATTTATTTATTAATTCCATTATCTTCTTTCTCGCCTAATATAATTTCATATTGCTAAACTTGGCATTATCATCGGCTGAGCGCCGATGGAGTCGAACAAAACTTCTGCGCGCTAAATGTGTGAAAACTCCAACCAGTCGCCGCCAAAATTGATATGGACATTCCCACTCTTGCCCACTTCAACCCGTAAACATATAAAAACAATGCGCACGATATTTTCAAGTTTATGGAGGTGATCAGGGTTTTCCTCATATGAGCTCACATTTAATGTCAATAAAATCCGAAATATTGTGCCGATTGCTTTTATATTACCACCGGTCGAAGTGGACACAAGTAAAGCTGTACATATACATTTTGGTGACTATTGGTCACAGTTGTCAGACAATAACAGAACAAGCCGGGAAACAATTCGACGATGCTTGCCTCCTTCCCTCAATGACGTTGACAGGCTGAGATGCAAAACGCACGTCAAGCCCATAGAAAAACAGGCATCCTGAAGATGTGCGGAATGTAGTCATGAAAATGTATTAAATCACGATTGAGTTTTTCAAGGGGGTGAATTTTAACGTTGCTATACTTTAGATATATAGAGCCAATGTATAAGTCCCAATGTACTAATCCGAAAACAGTGGTTGTTGTGGTAAATATGCAAACAACATAGTTAATTTTGACATGTTACACATTATATTTTACATTCTGTTATACGGTATTTGTAAAATAATATAACTTTGGTTAGGTTATGTTTCCATTTAAACTTAAGAGAAAAAATAATCATGGCGCATTCTACCTAAATTACTTTTATTTGTTAAGCAATCAATAAAATGTATATTTCTTTTGTTTATTTGTTCACACATATGGTTGAGTGTTTTGTTACAATATCGATTTAAAAAAAAACAAGGTTTTTGTTGTTGTTGTTTTTTGTTTTTTTCCCCCCAAAAGCATCGAAATACGATTTATGCTACATGGCCGATGACATTTCTCAAACATGACCTTAATCTTGGTCAAACAAAACAGGATTTAAGGGAATTAAACCTGTTCATTTGTTTTTTTAAGGATCAGATGTAATCTTACAACACTACTCGTTTTTATGTTTGCCCTATTCTGATACCTGAACTACACTACTGTTTAATGACACACTCATTCAATTAGGTACACTAAAAAAGAGTTGGGTAAAATATAATAATATCGATCAAAAAGGGACGACAAGGCTATTTGGGTCAATTTGATCCCGCATTTTGTGTTTTTGTGCAAAACGACCCTACTTTCTAGCTTTTTGGGGGGGTGAAAAAATGTATGATCAAATTAACTAAAATAGCAGATCAGTCCCTTTTGAATCCAAATTGTATTTGTTTTTATCCAACTTTATTTCAATCGTAAAATATAACCCGTTGGACCAACTTTTGGCCACAAGGGGGTGCTCAAGCTCCACAAGACAAAAATCTGCCCCTGCGGCTTTAATGCCGCGCAGGTCACGTTTAAATTAAATATATATATTACAACAAGAGAACACAATGTACAGACAACATACCTACAATGTGCCTTTTTTAAATTGAAATGTTTCTATATCATTTCTCAAACGGGTGTCTTCACTTGGAGTTTGATTCTTCGACAGTATATGAATGAAAAGAGCTTCACGATGTTTGACTCGCGTCACACACATCTCAAGTGAATTTTTGTCTGAGTGTGAATGAGCGGACACATTAAACAGTACAGGGTGTGAATGTACATGTGTGAGAAAGTGTTAAGGCAGAGACCAAGGGCACCAGTTTTGATTTTAATGGTCTATATTTATAACTCTCAGGTCTCTCGTTTCTGCAGCTGTTGCCAAGTTGAAGTTCAGCACCTTGAGCCCTTCTCAGTCATGGTCTGGGGTCAGAGTTATAAACCTGCCAAACTCTGAGACAGAGAGGCCGAAGCTTCAAGAGGTCGAAACCCACTCGCTGCTCGGTAAAATTCTTCTTTTTAGACCAGCAGTCACCAACCTTTTTGAAAGTTAGAGCTATTTTTAGAGTACTGAATAATGTGAAGGGCAACCAGTTTGATACTACTGGAAACAAAAAAGAATGCTCAAATTACCTTTGAATTTGTTTTATTGTTAATGATGTGGAATTTGTAGGTGTTTATTTAAAAAGTAATGGACAGGAAATGTAGGGGATAGGAAGATGTGCGGAAAGGATTGTGTTGTAGGTAAGATACATTACTTTACAAAAGCCTTAGGCATCCATTTTCACAGAATAAAACTCTAAATGGGACATCTTGTCTAGTCTTTGTACATGAGCCAGTAACTAACTTGCAAACTATTGAACATGGACAAGCAAACATTAAGTGTGATGCAACATGATCGCTAGGTATTACCAAACGTTAGTGGGTACATAGGAAGGAAACTAGGTATGCTACATAAATGTATTTGCTAGCAGGTTGATAAGTGTGTTAGATAGGGTTGGTTGTCTGGTATGGTAGGAAGCAATGTAAGTAGCTGTATTGGTTGGTTGATGCATGATCAGGGGTTCCAAGGCAGCCCAAGTGTCCACTTCGCTACACCCAACAATACTTCATCTGCAAATGAGGACCTTCTGTGAGTCCCTTTTAACCATCATTTGTGTGTGCTGATCTCCTGCATGGACTCCAGCGAGTCAGTTATGCTTCCGCCATGGAGACAGACCACTGGGCTCTCCTGCGCTGAATTGAAAGGTAATGAGTGGGGCCGCTTTGACTGACCGGCAATTGAGTTGGCTGTGTTCACTTTCACAACATGACAAACTTCCCTCTCGAGCTGCGCCCATCTATGAAAATGTAGAAAGAAAGCAAGCAACAACCAATGTAAATGGGGAGGAAGGTGGAAATCAGGGTACAGTAAATAAATGTAGGGAAGTGTTTGGAGATTGATAGGGTATAGGTGGTTGAGTGGTAGCTTTAAGGTGCAGACAAGGTGACACAAAAAAGAAATAAATAATGCTGGAAGGGTTTCCTAACCCACTCGCTTATCCGCTTATCCTCACCAGGAGAGTAGGCGGGGCACACCCAGAACAGGTTGTCAGCCAATCACAGAGCACACACAGACATACAACCACTCGCACTCACTATCACACTTGTGGACAATTTAGAGTGCTCCATTAACCTGCCATGCATGTTTTTGGAATGTGGGAGGAAACCGGAGTACCCAGAGAAAAGCCACACAGACACAGGGAGAACATGCAAACTCCACACAGGAAGGCCTAAGCCGGAATCGAACCCTGCACCTCTGCACTGCAGAGGCAGACGTGCTAACCAGTCGAGCACCATGCCCTTGTTCGTTCAATTGTATTTATTTATTTTTTATTTACAGTGAAGGATTGATTAGTACTGCATGTTAGGCAGGTACAGTAATAGTGAAAGGACCAACATAAGTATTTCATCTGCTGTCCCGAGATGCTTGCATCATTCAAATACTGTACATTCTGTGAGTGTTTAAAGCAAACCGGTTGGTTGGACATCAAACATCTCTTGGTTCTCTCCATCCTGCATAACAAGATCTGGAGCATGACTGTAGGTTGTGGAATGGTAAGGGCTCTTTCCCGGAGAGGCCTGCTGGAAAACACTGTGGAGGAATGGGTGCGTTTATTTTACTTCTTGCATGCGACTCCATGCAAGGAGGAGTTCATCACATCAGCAACCTTCACCTCCTCCCTTCCCTCACTGCTTGGGGAAGCAATCTCTTCCGAACTAATTCCTTGTTTGGATTCTGCGGCCTCTCTCCTGTTCCTCCCCTTTGCATCCATCTTTCTCTCCCTTTATGCCCCTTTCACCACCAGCCTCCTTCCTCTTCTATCATGCGCTAACGAAAATTGGCCGAGTAGCTTTTTTTTTTTGCTGGCCTTTTGTCCCCTGTTCAGGGAGACTTTGGCACACAGAGGATCATATTACAACTTTCATTTCCTGAATGTTTTTTTTTAGCATGGAACCAAGAAGTTTTTTGTTTTTTTTAAATCCGGCCCCGCAGTACAAAGATGAAGGGCAAAGGGAGGGTGATGGCAGCTCAGATTCAGGGTGCTGTCACTCCAACTTTTGCAGACAAATAAGTGGACATACCTGCAGGGTTGTGAAGGAAGATAGAGCTGCAGTGATGTGATGTTTGGGCTTGGCCGGTATGTTTAGAAAGGAGGCCGTCCTTCAGCTTTTTGTGAGCCCCATTGATGGGTGAGATGAGGTCCCTCAGGAGTGTGAGGTACATTTCACTATCCCATACCCCTTTCTGTTGTTGCATCTCCTAACCCTTCCCCTGTACAAATCCAACCAGAAGCAGTATCTGGTCGACTCTGCCAGAAAAGCTTTGGAGTGGTAACAGTCATCAATTATTGATCATATATTGTGTGTGTGTGTGTGTGTGTGTGTGTGTGTGTGTGTGTGTGTGTGTGTGTGTGTGTGTGTGTGTGTGTGTGTGTGTGTGTGTGTGTGCGTGCGTGCGCTGTCCCACACAAGTGAATTTCTATAGGTGGGCAGTGGGCAGCTCAGGTTGCAAAGGGTGTAACAGCATCAGGAACGTCTGTATCATTCTGAGCCAAGACTTTAAAAAAAAAGAACCTTCTTTCAAAATCCATAAGGCTAACTGCAGCAAACCTTTTTTCCCCCGCTTCTTCCAAAGTCGCATGGATATCCGATTCTCCACTGCCAAAACCAGATTTTGGATCTGGCAGGACTTGATATATGACCTGTATGGAGCCTCCCGGGCACATTTTTTTTTCTCCAGTCCTCTTTTAGACATTACTCATATGTCTTATCTTGTCTTAGAGAATGTTCCACCTCTCACCTAGTAATGTATATGATGGTGCCCGGCATTTGACATACAACATGCTATCTAACACCTGAATAGTCAGGTATTTGTTGCTGAGTCAACTCCTCATCCGACCCCTCTTCTAATTCTTTGTGCCTCAACTTTGGGTAAGCCATCACTCAGCCAGCCGGGAGACGGAGAATTCTTTCAACTTAGTCACGTTTTGCTTCCTCTTGGAGGAACGGTTTCCTACTCTTGTGAATTTTTAACCCAATACGGCGTCATTACAGTAATTCATTTTGGTGCAGGGAAGAGGGGGTGGGGGAGTTCATTCAATCACATAGTCTGGCCATGGACTGCACAATTTTAAAAGTATTGTCTCAAATTGCAACTCCCACCGTATGTGTTAATAGCATACGATGGAAAGTCAAAGCTAATAATTGCAACGCTCATACTGCATAGACCAGCGGTCTCCAACCCCTGAAGCTGGCCAGTTTGAAGGCTGCTGCAGACTGAGAGCCGCCATTACTCACACTTAACATCAGAGTTGTAACTCTTAGATTTCAATCAGGAGTGAGGATAGATTCATGAGGTCCGCCGCTATGTGTAAGCCGCCATTTAGCCAAGAGCCGTGACAATGATCCGGTCACACACAGATTGCTGTGTCCTTTTCCACACAGATAGGTCTCCATATCGGATATGAGTGTGCCATAGGGAAAGAGAGCAGTCGCTTGGCAGTGAATGGAGTCAGCAGAGGTGGGCAATTGACAACATTTTGCCGGTCCATCACTCGTCATTTGGTCCGTAATCCTGAGTCTGTAATCTTTTCAAGGCGAACCAAACTAATCGCCTGTCGGTGAGTCCGTCATGCTATTGTGTCCGCCTGTACGTGAAACGGGCGTCCGTCAGTGACGTACTGATGGACCACCTCTGGGACTCCACCCACAAGTCTCTCTTTTTAAACATGCCGTCTTCGCGTGTCTATGAAATCACGAAGGGTTAGGGTTAGGTGACCCTAACTCTAACCCTGACCTTATACCTAACACAGTTCTAAACATCTTGTCATTATTCGAGATTTGAACTGGCTCCTGTTTAAAAGTTGGCCCATTTAAAATTTGACTTTAAACTGCCTTAATTTAACACATACCCGCTTTTAGAGTCGGTGCGCACAAGACCGTTTTTGACAAATAACAGATGAAAAACTTTACATGACATGACAACAATGTTTCGGGAGGCTACAGAGCAAACATTTGAAAACGGGCCTCGAATAGGAACATTTTTGGAAACGATAGCATTGCCGTTCTGGTGGCAACAGTAGTCTACAAAAATGAAGGATGTGTGTCTGAGTCATACATTAAGTGTAGTCTGGCTATGCACGCGTACGTCACAATTAAATCAATAAGAGCGGAGCACGGTGCTGTCGAAACAATGTTTACACCACCAGCAAAGGGTCATTTACCACATTGCTATGGCCAACAACGTAGCATGACTTAACACATACAAAATACACAGAATACTGTATTCAGTAGCTGGGACCATCCCGAAGGACATGCATGTAGTTTGTCTTTGTCATTGCGAACTCCTGGACATTGCGCATTTCCAGCGTTCGTAGTTAATTTTGCATGTCTGCGTGAACTATAATAATGTTGTCATTGTTCTCGGTCCCTAAAAATTTCAATCACTAAAGAGAAAAACATTGCAAGTTCTTGTCGTATAAGCATAGCCTTGCAGACTTGCACTTTCTTTCTCTTGCTTTCTCACACACGCGCACACACACACACACACACACACACACACACACACACACACACACACACACACACACACACACACACACACACACACACACACACACACACACACACACACACGTTGAGCCTGCATGTGCCTTTCGGCCAGGCAAGAACATTGTCAGATCCATGCATCATTGGTAAGAAAATCTCTCCACTACCCCCTTCCCTCCGCTCTAAGGCAGGCCTGAAAAGATCCTTTTGTCCCTGATCAACCCCGCTCCCCCTCCCCACATCCCCTTCCCTTCGTCACCTTCCTCACCACCCTCCTCCACCTCGTGATTATTATGGATACCTGGGAGCGTCTCACATGTGCGGCAAGGCTACCCGACCTTCTGCCAGACCACGTACGAGGCCGCTCACCCCAAAAGTGTTCATAGAGCAGACGCACACCCTTCCTGGTGCCAGCGCAAACATCAGCGTGAGCCCGACTGCGCAAGCTCACGCTCGCCATGTTTATTTGCACACGTCCAGGCCCTTCCTGCTGTTGATTTAGAGCCACTGCCACTTTACAAGCATGACAAATGAAATGCCCCGTTGATGACTCGAACCCTGTTTGCCATCAGCAGCTGTTGTTGCTGGCAGCGACGAGCCCAACCTGCGCTTTTTGTCACTAAACGCCTGCTTGCCGATGGAGGCCTTGTGTGGAGAGACACATGGCGGCTGATATGCCGCATAGATTTATGAAAGCAACATTTCTCCCCCCCACCACCCCGATTCGGAAACGAGGGATTTGAGGGTGATTAAAAGCAGCGGGTGCGGGTTTCCATATTGGATTGATTTTAGTCTTTCACACATCCTGAAGGTGACTGATGGCCTCTCACTGTCATGTGGCCCGCAGAGCCTTTTTAATCCTGGCTGTGTCTCTGCCGTTCTGGACATGTTGTCATTAGATTAACAGGTATGAGGAGTCACTCCGGTGGCTTTGTGATCACCTGTTTGTTAATTTGTGAATATTTAGCCACAGTCTTGTGCCAAGAAGCAGAGCCACACGCCGTGTGATCGGGTCATCAGAAGCTCGGCTCTCTGCTGACCTCTGCCGAGTGCCAAGCGTCGTTTATGTTCGGCTATTGCGTTCGATCGCACAAAGCAGCAATACAAACCATCGCGGTCTACCTAATGCGTTCATCAACACGTGTTGAGTCACTTGTTTATAATATGCAGCTCTCGGTCGCGCTCATTTTGTGTCTCCAAAGTCTCCTTCTTGTTTTCCGCAGTATTAGAACAGCGGTTCCCTCCCAGTGTGCCATGGCGCATTAGTGTGCCTTAAGAGACTATCCAATTTCACTGAATCTGTCTGAAAATGATCATTTATTTACAAATGATGTGTCTTTGTCCATCCATCTATGCCAGCGATAGAAAAATGGAATGCTCTTTCGCTAGATATTGACCCGCAGGTCCATTTGGTTTGGTGGTATGTGCCGAGAGATTTTTCACAAGTGTAATATGTGTCATGGGTTGGAAAACAGCGCATTCGGATCTGTCCTTCAGACCAAACACTTCGTCTTCTTCACCTGACACTCACCAAAACATGTTTGTGCCCCGACATGCGTCATGGTCCTGTGCTAAGACTTTGAACAGGACCAAGCAGTCATTTGTTGAATATTTGAGATGTAATAAGATCATGAGGGTGAGTTCAGGGAAGGTCATGGCGTAATTGAAACCGGAACATCTCCTGCACTTTTTTTTTTAACACCGCCGCTCGCTTGTCGCCATTGTCAACATTTATCTGAATGTTGAATCGTTTAATAGTCACGAAATGCCTCACCTTGGTGGTGTTTCGCAACTTTTTAAACTCCACTTCTACAGTTAGTCACATTTTCCCATTTCATTATATTTGGTGTTATATTGATTCTTTAACTTGTGATTGAACATGTTTGACAGCACTAATTTTCCCATTTTATCTGGACAGAGGCCCTGAAAAAAAATATCACATACCAGCCGAACACGTAAGAATCTGCAGCTATTAGTCTTTCTGGGGTTGTAAGGAACGTTATGGAGCGACGTGATGATGCAAAATAGCTGGGGGCGCCCACCCACTCACCCCCAAAACGAAAGTGGGTGCTGCGTCCATGCAGCCCGGCAATCTTTGCAATCAGGCAGTAATGCTAACAGCAACTGTTTCAGATTATGCTGCAGGAAATCCTCGGTGCTCTCTGCTCGAAACAATTTACCCTGACATGAGTGTGTGGGAGAGTTGGGGGGGAGGGACGTCTTCTTTATATTCAGGCCCCATTCTGATAACCTTATCTCCCCCACAATAAATTTAAAAATATGATGGATTATTTGTCATATTATTTTAGCCAGTTTTGAGAGTGCTAATATCTATCGCATGTTGGTTTGCGCTGTATATTTATTTCATCAGCCAGTGAACTTGACCTTTATTTATGTTTTTTTTTCTTTCTCCAACAGGATGTTTGCTGTTTAGGTCTGAAAACGGACGTTCTTATAAAAGATGAGTGCTCATTCTTTCCCATGGCCCGCAATCGACCAGACAAACTCAATAGACAGCGAAAAAAAACATGGCAGGGTAGCAAAAAAAAAAAGTAATTCGTCACCCCCGCCTGCAAAAAACAAAAACAAAACGCACCTGAAACAAAAAAAATGAATTAGCGTTTGTTTTCCCTCGTCGAGTGCATGAGCAACTGTTCTAACAGGACGTAATACTTTTATCGAGATTTATCATTAACCAAACAAGCGACTTACTTTTCAGTTTTTTTTTGCTTTCTGCCACGTGTTAACTTGTGGCGATGAGATCTCGAAGTTTTTCGAATCGTGCGCAAAAATGAACATCCAGCGAGCGAGCGAGAGAGAGAGAATGTTTTGTTTGTTTGTTTGCTTAAATCCACAAATATAAACCACTGCAGAATGAGGTCAGACAAATCCATTACTTTTCGTTTTATTTGAAACTAATGGCAGGACCTGACTAGAATTATTTTAACAAAATATAAATTAAGAAAACGAGTAGTCCGCATAAGTGTTTTGTTCAGGGTTTTAGGTCTTGTTTGGGCTTTCATGTGCAAGAGATAATAAAAACCTCCTGTCGGGGCGATATACAGATTAAGCGCATAAAGGAATTTTAAGTTCGAATCACATTTAACGACAGGTCAGTCTATAGAATAAGGTATCGGCTACAATCGTGTTATTTCATACATCAATCTGATACACTCATCAGTCCTCTTTTGTATTTTGTTTTGTTTTTGTTTCTTCGTCAAATAAAATAGCGTCTTTAAGAGCCCAAATCCACAAGGCTGGAGGTTAGGGGTCCCAACAAGGAATCCTGCAGCTGGTGCGGGTGTCCGTGCATGCCGTGCACCGGCTGTGGGGCCCCCAGGCCGGGCATGGAGTACGCGGAGGCCCCGGGGTGGATCATGTTGCCCTGGAGCAAAAGCGCAGAGTTCTGGTCGGGGCTCTGAGGGGGAGAAAATTCGTCCTCCGAGCTGGACATGAGCGATTTCCCTCCGTCCAGCGGGGACAGCTGGTTCTGTTTGTTGCCGCCTGCGTTGTTGTTTTCGCTGTTCTCCCTGCATGGGAGAAATGACACGACAGCGTGGCGTCAAATCAGGGTGCATCTTTGTGATTTCGCATTGGCAATTCCGAGAGGATTTTCTTCACTCATACTGCTAATTGAATAATATAGTACATTTAAAAACAAACAACAGAAATTGGAATAATCAAGTCGGAAAATGTAAAACTATATTTTGGAAGAGCAAAACTATTCAAGCGTGTGTTCTGCTTATTTTCAAATCCATGCACCCTTAAAAATATTTTAACCACGGTGGTTGGGATTTAGAGTACGGACGTGGTTGGAGTACCTTTCCTTGGCCTCCGCGGCTCTGTCCCGCTGCCGTCTGTTTTTGAACCAGTTGCTGACCTGCGTGGTGGTCAGTCCCGTGGCCTCGGCCAGCTCCCTCTTCTCCCGCGGGGACGGGTACGGATTATGCGTGTACCACTCCCGCAGGACCCCCCTGGACTTCTCTTTAAAGCAGTAGCTGGTCTCCTCGCCGTCCCATATCGTGCGCGGCAGTGGGAATTTCCTCCTCACGCGGTACTTCCCCACGGCGCCGAGCGGCCGACCGCGCAGCTTCTCCGCCTCCACGTAGTGCGCCTTCAGCCACAGCTGCTGCAGTTTAGGGTGGTTGTGCGCGGAGAACTGGTGGCTCTCCAGGATCTTGTAGAGCTCCCGGAAATTGCCCCGGTGGAAAGCCACCACCGCTTTCGCCTTCAGGACGCTCTCGTTCTTGTGGAGGTGGTCGCAGGCGGGGAGCGACCACAAGAAGCGACCGAGCCTCTCCAGGTTGCCTCCCTGCTGCAGCACCTCACACACGCACGCCACTTGCTCCTGGGTGAAGCCGAAAGACGGTAAAATCGACATGATGGGAAAAAAAATCCCCCTAAATGGACGTTTATGTCTTCTTCTTTTCTCGTCGCGATGCAAATCCTTCCGCGTTGGGCCTGCCCACTCTCCTCTCCTCTCCTCGATCTCCGCTCCTCGACGCACTCCCTTCACTCTCCGGCAGATTTGGGATGTTGATTGTCGGGACAATTTGTTCCTCGAGGAGATATGTCAGGCTTAAAGGGAGCCCAGTGCGTTCCGGTGATTGGCTCTGCGTCTGCCCTGCACCCCTGTACAGCAGAGCAGCACTGACTTTGCAGCTCCGTTTCCTCCCCAGAGGCAGCGCGTCAGGGGCTGAAATAGGAGCGCGCCTCCACCTCCACCTCCACCTCCCGCCCCCACGGCAGCTCCTAAACACTAATCAATTATTGCAGACCTCTTAAAGGCCGCATTAAACTGCCTCGACGATGTAGATATTATTTAGAGTCGGGATTAATCGCACATGAGCAGGGGTAAACCTTTCAAAATCGTAGTCATGCAAAAATCTGTACCAGATAAGCACATTAAAGCGGCAAGATGTATTTGTTGGGTTCATTTGATTGTTATAGTGAGCTTTTTTGCGTGTGGATGCGAGTGTATATGCGTGTGCGTGCGTGCGTGTGTGTGTGTGTGTGTGCGCGCGCGCGTGTGTGTGTTGAGGCCTTTCTTGTAAACGCCCATCTCCCTTAATTACATACAGATTGTTGTATCTGCACTACCTTTTCACAGTCTAATAATTACCGAGGCCGTTTATTTTATGGGGTGATATAATTTAATAAGTCCCTATGATGGCTAGGTTTGGTGTCCAAGTAAGCACGTCTTTTGTAAGGCAAACCACAACTTGCCAAACGGTCTATAGACCACGTGTGAGTGTGTGTGTGTGTGTGTGTGTGTGTGTGTGTGTGTGTGTGTTGCGCATGCGTGTGTTTGTGCGTGTGAGAAAGCGACTCTGACACGATTCATTGGCTGTACAGTATACAAAAACAAATCTCAATTGCAACTCTGACGCGTTAAATTTACGACGGTCCTAAAAGCGAGAGAGCGACCCTGATATGATTCACTTTGATATACAAGGCTGCACAATCCAAAAACAATCTCGATGCAACTCTGTCGCATTAAATTGAAAAATAGGGCGACGTATTTTTTTTTTTAATGAAGACTTTTCACTTCAAATTTATATGCATGACGTCTGTTGAATTATGTCTACGAGGGAAAAAAAAACCCCATCACGCTGAGTTATCTAAGCCGTTTCCTCCATCATCTTTCTGCCTCATCATGTTTTTGTAGGGGTTTTTTTTCTGAATTTTCTGGCCTCGATTTCAGATTAGACCGGCAACGTCGTGGCTCCATGCGGCGTTTTTTCGGTGGGCTGAAACACTAAACCGATCCATTAGTAAATGAGTTCGAGGTACCACATTGGTCCGTGTGCTGCAGCAGTTGTCGGTTCGAGCCTCAAGGATCACATTTCTTTGTCTACGCCCTGCACACTCTTGAAACCGGATTCCCCTTTTTAAAATGCTTATATATTTAAAAACGAGATCGAAGTTGTTGCATTCGTGTTGCATGGTTACTCGTGTGCTCACGTACTTAATTCAATCAATATGTTTTGATCAAAGTGTAAGTAATTAACATCAATTAAATTTTAATAAGTGTTATTTTCTTACCTTTACAAAGGTAGACTGGAGTCAAACTTGCCTGAGTGTTGTGATTTTTTAAATTGATTTTTGTAAATGCTATTTTTAGCAAAGGGAACCATTTTAGACTTTGATTTATATATTCAAACTTAACATTGGAGGAAGTCAATTTTCAATACGGTGTCCTGCAAACACAGACTTGAATATGCACATATATCGCGTTGCATTGCTCAAGAGCACTTGACCATGCTCCAAAACAACCAGCAGCTTTCTTTATATGAGTTGGGGGTTCTCTTCCCGTAAATCCAACCTCTCTGAAGGCAATGAATTTTGGAAAGAAATATGATAGCAATTGAGCCAATATTATAATTAATTATTGTGAGTATTCGTGGATTAACTTTTTTAAACACATATAAGGGTTCCAGTCTTTACATGATTTTTGAATTGCATTATCAAATGCCCTGCAGGCCATATGTGTCCCCACAAACTGTAGGACCCCCACTCGTGACTGAGGGAGGAGCTTGTGGTTGTCATACTCTTTATGTACCCTTTTAAATGGTGCTGACTGAATTACTATAATAATAATAATAATAATAATAATCGTTGTGCTATATTATATCCGGTATACATTTATAAAATTCAAACTCAAAATACAAATACACATCCCCAAAAATCGTATCACCTGACAGGCAGAAACATAACGTTTTCTGATATTGATTCACAGCTTGAAATCTACAAAAAAAAAAAAAGATCAGGACTATAGACCGGTTAAAAAAATGCAAATGATTTGGCCTTTGTATTGCAATCTGACCTGATGCGCGTACAAACACACCGCACGTTGCCGGACAGTATAACAAAAGGACATATGTGGCTGTGTAAAAGCTTGAGTGAATGAGCTGTCTGATGAGCAGCTCTCGGGTTTCTCTAATATCTCTACCACATTGCGACGCGCCTCCTCCTTTAACCCGAGCAGCCCGGGGGGCGAAATTATTTCAAGATGTCGACTCTCCATCGGCCACGGCCAGAGCTGAGCCCCCGCTCCCCACCCTTTTTACCCGTGCAAGTAATGCAATCCTCGGGGATACTACAGGCTATCACTTGTTAGTGCTTTCTCAATATGATTTGCGGGGATTTACCGACGAACTGTTCCATGCGAGTGTGAGGGACAACACAATAACAAACATTTCAGTGTTCGTTTTCACCCTGTTCAAATACACCCGAGCTGCCCTGTTAAATTATTCCAAACGTATATTCATTATTAATTGTCCCATTGGGACAAAAGTCTTTTTCGCCAAGCGTTGTCAGGGAAACCAATGAAATGCTACATTTCACCCCAGTCGAGAGGAGGAAAAATAAGAGAGACTCGAGCGGGAACACACAAGAGTACGCTTCATAAAAACGTCTCCATCAAAAGGCTTCCCCATATAGCGGGGGTTTATATTTGTAAAATATGGAGGAAAAGTGAAACGGCTCACAGATGGTTTTCCCTCCATCTAAATCCAAAGTGCTATTTCAGCTGCATTGAGTGGAACAGCGTTGATGCTGTTTAAATTAGCCAGATAAAGTCCTGCAGGGAAGTTTAGTTTAGTCTGACTTTTTTTTTCCTGTGCGGAGAGTGAATTCAAATAAAGAGAAAACGTAGATTTGGCCTTCTCGATGTGCGTTTTTTTTTGGTACACCACAATGATACGAAAAAAAAACCACGAAGTTGCCCATAAATGTTAATGAGCAAATCAATTACCCCTTTGGTTGAGTGTGTCCCAAATAAAAAGGCAGACCCTTCTCCTCAAACGCAACACAACTGTTGACATGAGTGAGTTAAATGAAATTGGAGCTGCAATTATCAGCTTAACAGAGTTTCCTGTCATGTTGGAAAATTAGAGCTGCTACAAGTGCACTGGGGCTTCGACCCCCCTCCTCATCAAAATCATTACGCATTTCCTCCAGAGGGCCGACTCCACAAATGCGTTGCAATTACAGCCTCGGCGCGTTTACGGCGCTGCGGTCCGTAAACACACCACCAGCAAACTATTTTGTTAGGGCTGGGGGAGCTGTGTGTGTGTGGGAGGGGGGTATTTTTTTGGGGCGCAGAAATAAATAAACAGCACGGGCTGAAAAGAACAAACAGAACGAGATAGTTGTGGCGCTCGTGTGTGCATGCTGGCAGGGAGGGGGCGCCAAGACAATACTTTCACGCAACTCTTATTGTAACTCCTTCAACGCGCGCACATACGTGTCTACGTGTGCGTGTTCGTGTGTGTGCGCGCGTGTGTGTGTGCGCGCGCGTGTGTCGCCCCCCCCCCTCCCTACATCAGCTGTTAGCAGCACTGATCGTGTCTCCGTCTTTCCCACACTAACTCCTTATTCCTCAATATTGTTCCTCCAAACAGCAGCTCCCAGTAACCTGGGGAGAGCTAAACTTTGCAAGCAGCAGCGGGAAGCAGCTCAGTAGTGGTGGGTCTCTACGAGCCAGGCTGGTACCCGCCGACCCCTGCCCTCTCATTAGTGGGACGTGGAGCAGCGGAGTACGGTCCTCCCCAGGTCATGTTACATATGGCTTGCAGTCTGCTGCGCCGCATTAAATGTCAGCTTTCAAAGCATCTAAAAGTTCAGAGGTCAGTGTTTTTAATAAGGCCGGGGTTCTGGAGGAGTTTCCTACCCCCCCTGCAAGTATGTTTTGAGTAAATATGGGTAAAATAGAATATATGCGTATGGGATGGTCAGACTTTCCCACATGAAGGATGCGATTGAATGTTCAATGTCACACTTGTGGAAAATGAACTGTGTGTATGATGCAACAATGGTGCTCTTTTCCCTGTGCATTTATAGGCTTCATAAACCAAGGTTGAAGTTTTCTTCCTCCTGCTCCTCATCCTCTGCGTGAGAGTCAGCCCATGGCTCCTGCGTGCTCACTCCAAATGGGATATTGTTCTGGCCTCTAACAAAGCTGTTTTCACCCTCTTCAATATTGCAGGAGGGCTGGGGAGTGGGGGGTCACCCGATACCCAACAATCAGCTAATCCACTGCCCATGGCGACGAGGTCACCTGTGCACAGGTAACTTTATCCCAGCCTCGCCCTCCCTTCCTGCTTGGCTCACCCATTTGTCTCGCTGCCTTTGCTCCAACAATGAGCACAGACAAATAGCCTCTGTTTATGTGGACCACCAGTTAGATCGCATCCAATTCCTTGGGCCTGAATGTCAATAATCCACCACAGACACGCCACGGATAAAGTCAAATCCCTCGTTGTTTGTCCTCTTGTCAAATCTGGCCTTTTTCCTATCTCTCCGTGCTAGTTTGGTCGGGCGCCACAGAGTGAGGACACACATTTGGTGGGAATTTGTGAATTTCCAGAGAATCCCCTCAAGCCATGTGAGGAGTTCAGGCTCTCTGTGGATCGAGCCTCGGTGTCTGTTGAGTGACAGCACCTCAGATTCATTCTTCCACATGTTGGTCAGGAGCAGAGAGGAGGAGGATTGGTTGGGGAGGGGGTTGTTTGGCCTTCGCCCAGGCCATTGGATTGGACTGGGCTCTGTGGAGCCGTAGACCCCCCACCCCAAAAGGCTTTACCTCTGGAAATCTCATTGCTGTTTATTTGAATTACAGGGGCTGAGATGAGAAAAGGAGAGCTAATGAAGTCCAGGTTGCCAGGCATGTGCAAACGATCACTTGCAGAGATCGCAAGCGGCAGCAGGCTCGCTGGATTATAGCATGCTAGTTCCCCCCCTCATCCTCACACTTTGGCTACTTAAATGTTGAAGAGACATATGCTTTGTGTCTTTTATCTCTCATAAAGCTGTGAGCAGACATGTGTCGCCCGTACACAGAGGGGTCAAAAGCGACCTGCTGTTTTTTTTTTTTTGCTTTGTTTCTTTTACAAGGATCAACACTGTCTTTAACTCTTTTTATAAATATAGACTTTTATTGCATTACAGAGGTTTAGAAAAATACATTCACATAATTTCAGATAACAAACATTTTGTCCAAACTAAGTTAAAAAAAAAACCCAATTGCCCATCACTCACTTCTTGCATATGAAGTTTAAGCACTGAGAAATTGGTAGACTTTAATTAGGAGTCTGGTAACACACACACACCAAAAAAAGCTAAGTTTGATGCACTCAAGAGATGAACGCCTCGAGTTGGCCGGAAGGCTGAAATGTGCTATGATGGTCTTTCATTTATGACAGGGAGAATGTCTTCTCCTCTGGCAAAAAAAACTAAAAAAAGTCCCAGACTCACTTGACAAATGGCCTCCACATTCTCTTGTCTTCTCCTAATCTGACATCCAACAATTCAGAGTAAAGGCCGAAGTAACAACAGTGGTGGAGGCGGTGGAAATTCGCTGAATCTGAGGTATTGCCCTCAGATTGCAAAGCTTCCTTTCAGTGTTATTCACTATGTAAAAAAAAACAAAAGACTAAAAAATGTCATTGCAACCCTTGTCTGTTAAAAAAAAAAGTTTGTCCTTTTGTTCCTGATCCATTTGGGAAGCATACATATTTGCGCGGAATCACCGACATTTGTAGAGGCACGTTCAAAAGAAACACGATAAAACACCCATTTAACGTAGCCGCAGCCGTCTTGAACAACGTATGATTGACATGTGAACCCCACAGTGTGACCTTTTCATTCAATTGGCGACAAGGCTCGAAGATAGCTTTCGCTCATGTGCATTTGTTGAGGCCTGTGATAAACAACAGCGGGAAGCCCAGATAATGTCGTGATGGTAGTGCAAATGCCAAAAAAGGTACATTCATCTTTGAGACTCGAGAGGCAATTTAAGGTGCTTACTGAAGGGCACTTAGTCCGAAATGAGCAGCTTTGTGTGTTGAATGACATTCTGTCCGTACATGTGCGAAGTCCTTCAGTAAAACTGGCCCACATCCATAGACTTGCTTCCCCTCATCCCCCCCTTATGAATGACCTTTTTGGTTTGACCCAGATGACGCATTTAGTTTGGAGGAACATCCTGGTCATGTGACTTGCGGCATGCCAGCACCTGCTTCGGCAAATCAAGTCCACTCAACAGGAAGTAGCAGGTGTTGCCTTGTAAAACTGCACTTTTAAACACGGCTCAAACAACATTCGCTGACTGCTGCAATAAGTCGTAACATTCCGTGTGACGAACAGAGCTCGTTTTTAAGCCATGTTCTGGATTCTTTTTTTTTTTTTTGCATAAGTGTCCAGGCGTGCTAACAGGCCTTCTGTCTTAAGTGAGTGCATTGTAGAAGTCAACACAGTATTGTCAAATAATTTAACAGATAAACAAAATTAATGATTAAAATAAATCACACACACGCACACACAAAATATCATCGCCGCTCGCATGGACATGCGTGCTTCTGCTTGAAGGTTAAAGGTCAGCCATGTCTTCATCCATCTGCACTGTCTGTAGCTTGGCTAGCTCCTTCCCCTCCACAGGCTCCATGTCGCCGCACATGGCCCGCACCATGTCAGTCACGCCAGCCGGCCCCGGGTTGTCCACCTTGTTCTCTGACAGGCTCATGTACTCGTTGTCCATGCAGGGGCCCATTAGGTGCGAGGGCTGGGGCGCCCGGACCTCGTGTCCCCTAAGATAATCGGCGGGCTGGAGGTGGTGACCGCTGAGGTTCGTTTGGGCCATGAGCGGCGTGCTGACGGTGAGCGTGGTGTAGACTCCGGGGCTGGACGAGGTGGCGGCGCCGGCGGAGACCGGGGCTTGGCTGGATGGCGTCTCTTCGGAGCTGGGGGTCGAGTAGCCCATCTGTCCGCTCGGGTCCAGGTGGAGCCCGTGGTGGTATGAGGAGTAGCCGCCTCCCTCCAGAGGCTCCTTCTTGATGGGCGACTGGTTGACGCTGCTCATATTGTAGAGGACGGTGCTGTGGTGCAAAGAGGTCATGGACAGCTTGTCTTGCTGCTGAAAGGAGTCTTCGCTGGACGAGCTCGCCGCAACATCGTTCAGAGCTATTGTGCCTGTGGCCAGACAACAGACAACACATCAATGCTGACATCACCTATGGTGCACAACGGTAAATCCATTCTCACTTCTCATATTATTCATATGTGTGTGTGTGTGTATGTTTGATCGAGAGGCCTCGGCCTCAAGGCAGCTGTTGTGCGTCTCGCACACATCGTCTTGTTGTAGCTCGAGTCTGTGGTGCCTCAACAGCAAGCTGCACTCGCTGTTTTTGCTTTCAATTCCTCCTGGTGTGGATTCTCTGCTCAATGTCAAAGTAAGTGCTGTAATGGCATATTCGCTGTTCCCTCTTAGTGCATTTCATAGCCTCTGATTGCCTGAACCATGTTTTCGCTACTTCCCGGCTCTGAAGCTCAAGAGTGCCACGATGATGAGTGACGGTGAGTTGCTTTTCTTCATCTCTGGACTTTTCAAAGAACCAGTCCCCCCCCCCCCTCTGTGTTTGGCAGAGCGGGGTCTCTTTTCCACACACTGTTTTTTGTGCGGCATAAGCCAGTTAAAATACATCCGTGAATGAAGTAGCTCAGAGTGAAAAAGGCGTCTGGAGATTAGCACTTCAACGTTTTAAAAAGGGCAAAATAATGTCCTAATATCAATCAATGTTCACCATATCAAATTACATTGAAGCTTTAATCCTCCAGAATTTCATCTCAATTCATCTATTAAAGTACGGCATTATCCAACGTGTAAACTACAGTGATTTTTCACAGACCCTACCTTGTGTGATTGAGGAGGAAGAGGACGAGGAGGAGAGCTGCAGGGGAGGAAGGCCCACATCGCTGTTAAGCAGCGAGCTCCCATCACCGTCAGACACGCCACTGGGTACCTGCACTAGGCTGTAGCCGCCCAGCGAGGAGCTGAAGGTCAGCACGGAGGAGCCCCCATTCTGGGCGGCCATGGTGTGAACCCCCTCCAGCTTCACGGGCCCTCCGTTCACACAGCCCGAGTAGGAAGAGACGTATTGCAGGGCCGAGTCCTCAGCAGAGCCACCCAGTCCTTTCTCCTGCATGTCCTCTCCGGAGCCTCCCAGCAGCACTGCCCCAGATGGCCTCAGAGTGTTGAACGCCAGAGGTTGAATGCCCAAATTGAGCCCGTTGAAGAGGATGTTCCCAGGTGAGTGGAGGTAAGATGAGCCGCCGTTGTGAAACGTCGCCGAGGAGGTACTGTTGGGGACCAGACTTCCGTTGTAGAGACCCCCGCTGTTGGATCCAGCAGGCATTTTGATGTCCCCGATTTGCTGAATGACTACCCCACTGTCCAGAGGCCCTGTTTGAATTGGAAGTGTCCCATGAGTGATAACACCATCTGAGGAGTTGGATAGGGGCCTGGGTGACAATTCATCTTGACCTTTGGTGGACTCATCCTCTGTGCTGTGGTTTCCATCAGATTCACTGGGGGGGAGGGCAAATGATGGAGGACAGGTAATTAAAAATAGCAGGTCATAAAATACGGATGTACTGTAAAGCCTATTACACAGTTTTTTATGATAAATTTCTAATCATAATTTTTTTTTCAAAGTTAATTTTCCTAACTGTTCACATGCAAGCAAGAGCAGCCTAGGGTCACATTTGTTGTTGTGTTATGAGGCTATACACAGCTTTGAAGAGCAGTGTGCGCTTGGGAATGCGTTGCCCTCTTGCCTCATGGAGAGACGACCAGCGTCAACAAGCGTGCAACCATTTGGCGCAATAAATTCTGGTGTGATAAAAAAACAGCCAGCAGTGCTGGTCATGGTGGTGGGACGCAAAACAAATGGCTTCAAATGCTCTCCGGCCTTTACTTGATATGTAACCCTCGTTTTACAGTTCCATTAAAATTCTCAATATGCATCGATTTTGCGTTTAAAAAAAAAAAGGATATTTAATGTAGTTATTTCAATTCATAGCCTTCTGTCTTAAGATTGATTCTAACAGCTGCTCCCCCACCCAGTATAGGGCAAAACTTCTTGAACCCCCCCACCCCCCTCCTATACTATTACCCCTCCAGGAACAGATAACACAAGTGCGGCGGCTTCCACTCAATATAAACGGCATATTTTATTTTAGCAGGTGGCCATCTTTTGTCTGTTCATGTGTGTGCACCCGCGCATCTATTATTGTGAGAGGCAAAATAGGTCTCTCTCTCTCTCTCTCTCTCTCTCTCTCTCTCTCTCTCTCTCTCTCTCTCTCTCTCTCTCTCTCTCTCTCTCTCACACACACACACCACATGAAAGAAGGCAGACATCAGACATTCGGTGATTAAATAATAACATTGTTGACTCTTGTGTACACACGCATGCACGCGCGCTTTGAGAAATAATGAATTACAAATTTAAACGTGCTTAATTAAAATCTCCCCCTCCCTCAACTCCGCAAGTAACGATTTCAAAGTGTACCGTGTGTCTGAGCGTTATCGTTGGTTTCCACGCCACACTTGAAACCGGATCTGAATGGCAACCAGTTCATATTTCAAAACACTACAAACGTGCTCGACACCCGCAAACGTATATTGCACTGTAGATATTTTCCTGATTTATGACTCCTCCCGTCACAAATCAAACAAAGACACAATTTGTGAATTGGAGAATTATGCGCAAGGTGCTCCACGTTGGCCTCACCTTTTGGACTGAGCCTCGGACGGATTTCTGTCCCTCTGCCTCCTGTTCTTAAACCAGTTGCTGACCTGGGTCAAGGAAAGTCCCGTAATCTTGGCGAGGTTGCGTTTCTCGGCCGGAGAGGGGTACCGGTTCTGGTTGTACAGGTCTTTCAGTGCGTTCCGAGACCTCTCCTTGAAGCAGTAAACCGTCTCTTCGCCGTCCCAGATAGTCCTCGGGAGAGGGTACTTTCGCCGGATCCTGTACTTGTCCACGGCGCCCAGGGGTCTCCCCCGCGCCTTCTCCGCCTCTGTGTAGCGGGCCTTGTACCACAGATCCTGCAGGAAGGTGTGGTTGGACGGGCTGAAGCTGTGGTTCTCCAGAATACTGTAGAGCTCCTGATAACGAGCCTGGTGGAAGGCGACGAGGGCTTGAGCTTTCAGGATGCTTTCGTTGCCGCGCAGCAGATCGCTCTGGGGCAGGGACCAAAGGAAACGGGCCAGGCGGTCCACGTTGCCCCCCTGTTGCAGAGCCTCGCACACGCACGCCACTTGCTCCGGGGAGAAGGCCAGCGAGGAGGCGGCACTCACCAGCAGCTCCGTGCGCACCGTCTCCGCGTTGGGCGCCGCTCGCTCCATGGACAATTCGGCCGCCTCCAGCGCCACAAGCTTGATGCACTCGCGCTTGTCCGCCTCCTTCACATTTTCCCTCTTGATGTCATTTGCTCGTGTGACTTCTCCGGCAGAAGAAGAAGACATTTTCCTTTTTTTTCTGCTCAAGGCTTCCCTGGTCGAGTCACTCCTCCTCCCGGCTCGATCAGGTTACCTCCTCGCCATGCGAAGGCGATCGAATATCTGACAGCAGCTGTAAGTAGATACTTCTCTCTCTCTCTCTCTTTCTCTCTCTCCCTCTCGCCTCCCAACGTGACTTTTTACTCCACGCCGACTGCCAGTGGAAGGAGACACGCTGAGGTCTATGCGCGGAACAGCCACCCTATTGGCCGCCCAGGGCCCGGCGTAGGGAGGAGCGACGGGGAAACAGAGGACGCGAATGTTTGCTTTTCAGCTGTCAGTCATGCAAGCTCCGCTGTTCTGTCGTCCGAACAGAGAGCTCACCTGTACTGTCCAGTCTGTACAAGGTGAGCACTTCCACGAGCGTGGGAATGAGTTTGAGACAAGTGAAATGCTTTTTTTTTAAATGTTGGGAAAACAACAATTGTCCGCGTCTCGACAACAAACTGGGCAGTTCCTGGAGTTGAATGTAGTACTGTAATGTAAAATTGCTTGCAGAGAGGTGGCAAAACACTGTGTTTTTGTAGAACTTGTGTAAAAAAAAGACTGAAAAGATTTCAAGCACTGATGCAACTTTTACGAAAAATAAAAATAAATCTTCAGAATCAGAAATAAGTAGTATAAATATTTTTTTACTGACAATAGCCTAATACAATGGAATATTAACGGTTTGGCATTGCATTTACAGCATTGATTGATATTTTGGGTGAACCTCTGCCTCACACCCATTTATTCGTTGCATTTGTTTAGATCACCTGCTCGTTTTCAGTTTTTAACCCGATCATTTCAATATTTGCGTTATTTTAGGGTGTAAATATTCGGAGGAAATTAATGGCACTTGTGTGTCACGTATTTGCGGATTTTTTGCGGTCAGGCCTGCTCCCAACTATCCTATCCCCCACGAATAGCGGGGCCTGGTCAACTGCACTATTTTTTAAAACAAAAGGCACAAGGGAAAAACTTTGCCACAAACAAAATCAAAACGTATTCACAGCATTGCTGAGGTTGTGAACCTATAAAAATATCAAAATTAGCCAATAAGAACTTATGGCACACAAATTACTTTTTTTCCCAATCAATTTCAATTGAGTCACTTCATTAGGTACACTTGCACAAACTAATGTGATCAATGGATGATTAAAAAATCTGGGTCTAGAAAATTATTATCTTATGTCATTGGCACCGTTAATGTAAGTATACCATTATGTTTATTATTGTGGTTGTACAACTCCAATTCATCATTATTGTATATCACATATTAATTTGAGCTCTTTCATTTAGCTGACTAAGGTCACCAAATTAGAAAGAAAAAACTATATGACGCAGTGCAGAAAAGACCCAGTCACACACACAAAAAACCCTCCTGTGAATTGTTGATCATACGTTCATATTAGTCGGGAATAGTTGACAAGCAACATTTTTTAAAGAAAGTGACGGAAAAACTTTATCACACTAGACTGAGTAAATATTGTGACACACATTAGCCATTAAAACGATAGCAATTATATTATAATGCGTTTGTTTTCGTACAGTGTGGTAGGTACTATTAATAAACGCCATAATAGTGTATCCATTAATTTTCTATGCGTCAGAAAGAATGGGACAAAATCAACCATTTGAGCATAACGTTTCAATAGTGCTTTGGAAATTAATCTATTCGGGACTGTAAAACAACACAATAAAAAGAACTGTGTCTAAATACAACTTTGAGCGTCTGTTTAAGATGAAGTCCTTTCGCGATTTTAAAGCGAGAGGAACGAGGAACCTTTGATATTCGTTTCCAGTCGGACCTTATTCGATGAAGCACAAGAGTCACCCGCCGGAAATGTGAGCACTGGAGTTGCAAGTTTCTGCTATTTTTTTCCTCTTTATCGTCCTCATTTTGCGTTTACAGAGGAACGAAATGGACGACCAAAGCTGTCCGAGATGCAAAACAACCAAATACAGGAACCCTTCGCTCAAGCTGATGGTGAACGTGTGTGGACACACGCTGTGAGTATTTACACTTTGACTACACAGACTCACTGGACAAAACATTTACTCTGCTCCAGTAGCCACTTTAATCCACACTCATCAATACACAAAGCATCTGCCTTTCAACTCAGTATAAATAACCAGTTTAACGTGATTACTTGTTAAACACGAATAAATGATTGTGTTAGTGTCAGCAAGTGTTCAGCATAGCTAATACAAAATAAACACTTGGTGGCATTTGCAGTCTTGTGCAGCGATCTGAACTAAGTCGGTGATTTGTTTTAAGTTGAATGATAATAATGATCATGATAACCACAATAGTTGTTCACCGAGTTGTGACAATGACAAAGCATGGAAATATATACTGCTAAATTACACCCTGAGCAGTTTGCGTTCTATCCCTTGCTCAAGGGCATCATCAGTACTAAAAGCAAGCAAACCACCATCTCATTCATTCAACCATATTGATTTCAATAGCAGGGATTGTAGTGTGACCATCCAGTATCCATCACATGCGGACTCTATGCACCATCATCCCACAACATTATGACCAAAATATTCCAACTGAATGAAATGTTGACAATTTGGTCTCTTGAAAATATTTTTTTTCCTTATGTGCAGAGACCTTGGGTATAGCCTGTATGTTGTGTAAAGAACATGTTCCTCTTTTTTAATTGACATTGTTAGAGAGGTGTTAATTTAACAGTACTGTACATTAGTGGTGTACAACTGTACTGCATCATAATGACAGATGTGTCTGTGTTTTGGTTACCTCGCTTAGTTACATGAGCTCGTCAAACACAATTTGACACAGCAACCTTTGGCATTAAAATCTGTTTGCTTGGCACTTTACAACATTTAACCTTGTCAACTGTGTACCAGCTTTTTTAAAGGGGACACGTAAGCAACAATCGGGGCAGCCTGACAAGAGCATCTTTTCAACCCCCTATACTATTTAATTATTGACTGCTCCATCAGGAAGCGGCCGTGCTTTGTCATCAGGTCAGCCTCAGTATAATCTGACTACACGACCGCACGCAGAAAATTAAGAGGATTCTGCAATGTCGCAATTTAAGTTGCCGCTGCCGGGTCACCTTTTTACTTAGGTAAGCCCACCGCACACAAAGGGACACGGCATAAACCGGCTGAACTGTTGTGTAACAAGTGGTCGCGAGTGGCCCGACCATTGGGGAACATTTTTTTTGCAGCGATGCAAAACGCCAATAAATGGCGTCACAACATTGCAGAAATGCTACGTCCAATCTTCCGGTTCTAACCAAGATTCAGACAGCCGCTGCCGTTGCTGATCGGGTTATGCATGTATGTGCAACGGTCAATCACTTCATGTGCGGTGGGGAGTCACGCATTTATTTTTTTATTTTTTGGTTGCGATTTTCCTGTTCAGACACTTTTGGGTGCCTCTCTAAATGCGTAGCAGTTGACTAAAAACATTACAGTATGTCTTGTCGAACTGTACTGTATCAGATAGCCTTTTTCCCCCCGATTCTTATGTCGTCCTACCTTGGAATAACTGTCAACCTGACGCTAAGTTGGTGTCCATTCCACAGTGGAGTTGATTTAACTTCCTACCCTGGCAATGCAATGTAGTGCATTGCAATGTAGTGCATTGCAATGTAGTGCATTGCAATGCAGCGCAACACGATGCAGTATCAAGCTTCTCCAACGCTCGCGGTCTAAATTTAAACTGCGCAACAGCACATTTTGTATCCTGTCACCGAGGGCGTCTGATATGTGTTATTTATTACCTTTGTATGATGACACCAGGGCCATGTCCTTTGGGATTTGATGCTTGGGCACACATGCGGTCATGCCTAATTAAATGGAGGCGAGTCACTCTATCTGATTGTTGAACAGCTTCCAGTTGATGCCCACTTATAAAGTGTGACAATTTTTAATTTTTATTTTTAGTTATATAGTTTTTTTTTAAAAGAATATATGAGTCAATATTAAAATTCCCACATAAACAGAAATGAACTTTATTCGGATCATAGACATTATTTTAAAAGATGATTCTACTGTACAACTTTTGTTCTGAACATTTTGACTTTTTTTTCCTGTGAAAACTATGATAATTTGTTTCCTTTTTCTTTTCAGTATGACCTTAACCCTTTCACGGACAGCGGTTACTACAGTGGACAGCTTATCACGTTATCAGGTTACAGCAGGGGTGTCAAACTCATTTTTGTCGCGGGCCACGTTGTAGTTTCGGTTTCTCTTGGAAGGCCGTAATGAATTTTGGCAAACCATATAAATGTTTAATCATCTCCACATATTACATACACAGCGCATAACAAATTGATGGATAACTAGTTTTAAAAACAGAAGTCAAGAATAATCACTGTTATTGTGGCTTATATATGACAATTTGAAATTTTGGTTCAGACTTCAGCAAGCATCATGGAACTTGCTTGATTTGCTTTCGCGGGCCATGTAAAATGATGTGGCGGGCCAGATCTGGCCCCCGGGCCTTGACTTTGACACCCGTGGGTTACAGGGTGCACGAAAGGGTGAATAGTCCTTCATATCATCTAATCATCATCGGGATGGTGGTTAATATTGAAAGCAGCAATATTCACTCTCCATTTCAAGGTAGAGAGGCACAATGCAGTTAAAAAAAAGTTCAACTTGAGATCTTTTTGATCATGAAGAGGCACTATCAGGAGCTGCTTTATATTAGCTGGTTTGAGTTGGACTTGTAGTACTGTTGTATGCACAGACACACTATGGTGCATTGTTTTTGCACCGAGGTCGTCAGAGTGGGGCCGCTTGCCTGTCGGCTCCTGTTTACATTGGCCCCACCCCACTGTGTATATGAGAGAAGTGGAGAACTTAAAGCATGTTCAAACTACAGACGCAGTCTTGTAAAACGTCAAACCATCAGACGCAGCTTTTTATTTATTCATTCATTCAGTGACACGATCCGCATGATTCATCATCAAGTGCTTCATTGCCAATACCTCCTGAGGTCTAATTTTTCAACATCTCATGTAGCAAGCTTCCTGTGTAAGCAATCCTCCTCTTGGGATGAAGCGTCTTCTTTTTTGGCCGCAGCCAAGTTTGCGGGTATCTGAGGTCGCTGGGGTTGTGCTTGTAATGGCAGGTATGACTCAAGGTCACTGTCAAATTAACTCGAACTTGACTTTACAGTGAGCCCCCAGTATATTGCGGTTCAACTTTTGCGGTTTTTATTTTTTATGGGTTGAATTAATAAACGACTTTAGTGTAGAATCACATTATGCCTCAACATGAGGATGAGGTGGAGAAGGTTGCTAAGCAAAGTGAATATACGCCCGTGAGTGCTGTTGTACTACATGGTTTGGATAACCATTTTGGCATTTACACAATGTTTAATTATCTCTCTCTCTCTCTCTCTCTCTCTCTCTCTCTCTCTCTCTCTCTCTCTCTCTCTCTCTCGTACTACATCTCACTTTTGTAACAAACTACCCACTAGTTTGCTTTTTTTTTAAAATGCAATCAACAGATTTTAGTTCTGGAATTCACACTCTGCATGGCAGAAAAGACGTAGTCTTGGAAGTGTGAAAGGCTCCAAAATAAAGACACCTCGGGAAGAAACAGTTGAAAAGGTGGCTCGAAATGTTGTTTAATGTTCTTATCAATTTGACATTATATGTTAGCATTAAGATAATGGACTTTAGTTATTATCTGATTTGATTATGATATGGTAACCCAGCATGCTTTTCCTGCTATTTGAAGGAGTGGGCGAGTCTTGGTTCTTCTAGTTATATGATAGCCTTGCATTTCTTGACAGTGAGAAAGTGAGAACAGGCATTTGTGGGACTTGTAAAATTATATATATATATATATATATATATATATATATCAATGATATAGTCGCTTTATATCGCGGCTTTTAACCTATTGCGGGTGACTATGGACCATTTCCCTCCCCATCAGCAGGGGTTCACTGTACTTTTTATTCACCGAGAGCCAAAACTACTGGTCGCTTGGTTTGGAGGCTTCTTGCATGGCCGTGCCGCTCTTTTCGCCTGCTTTCCCACCACCTCCTGTGACCTGCTGACAGCTGCAGATGGAGAGATAGGGCAGCCTGGAGCTGTGAGCGGGACAGGTGAGAGAGGGAGGAGTCAGTCAGGAGCCCTCACTCAGCAACAACCGCCCTGGGACACGGTGCCGGAAAGGTTCGAAAGAGACATCAGTGTGCCCTCAATCGCGACAATATGGCGCTGTTTCAGATTTCTGCCTTTGATTAGTCATAACACAAGTCAAGGCGCTCAAGCTAAAGCTGAAGATGCACACAAAGTCTCCTCCGCCTAAACACACACACACACACACACACACACACACACACACACACACACACACACACACACACACCCTTTAAAAAAGATGTTCACCTCTATGCTCGCAGGATTCCCCCTTTGTAGGGTTCAGTTGTGTGGTCCGTTTATGGGGCAGGGGGCAAGCTACGCCCCACTCCTTACGCTTATGTTGATGAATGGGCTCTTTGTGGGCCTGTGGAAACAAGCCACAGCCCTCCATCTACCTCCATATGGCCGAGGCCTATACATCTCCCGTAGCCTCGGGCCGCAGTGAACATCTGCCTGTCCCAGAGTGCACTTGGGCACTGGGGCTCCATGTGCTCTGCTGGACCAACGCAGATGTTCCTCTCCACGGTGTCAGGTTTATTTTGCGACTTCATGCCGAACTCTACGGACGGATTTGCCACTGTAATGCTCCATGTATTTTACCTCCGGAGGTTGCACGCAAGCTTGGCAAATGCACTTAGCAGGTTAGGCCTGTTTGACCCATATCCGAGAAATGATGTCTAAACATCCAAAGTCTGTGACTCTGCGCTTTCTCTTCATGCGTTATTTATTTATATATTTCCAAGTGGTAAGGTCTGCTGACGAGGCAAAGCGTCTCGCACGGCGACTCTTTCACGGTGCTTCTAATGGGCTTCATCGCTTGGAGCCCTTCTGAAGCGGCACCGTGGTTTGAAAAGAAATGACTCGACTGTGTCGTTAATACCTTGAAAATCCCCCCCGTCTCCTTTGCTTCGCTTTGACATCAATGCGCCAATTCCCATTTGAGGATTACGGTACATTTTCCGTTTTATACAGCGTATTTACCATATCACCATCATCCTTTCTCATGAGCACCTTGAGACAGTAATTCATGCCTTCGTCACATCCTGGCTCGATTACTGTAATGCACTTTACTTTGGAGTCAGCCAATCCTCCATTAAGCGTCTCCAGCTGGTCCAGAATGCTGCTGCCCGTCTCTTGACTGGTACTCGTAAGAGGGAGCACATAACTCAACAAAACTCACTTGTATTCTTTGGCATTTGACTCGGCATGACTCGGACTTGATCTTAGTTTTACTGTTTGGTGCTTTCTACTGTCTTTGTCACTGATTTATTGCTTTATTGTTGGATATATGATAGTTGCCCCATGTACAGCACTTTGTATGCAGCGATGGCTGTTTGAAAGTGCTCTATAAATACAGTTGAGTTGAGTATTTGGACAATACGACATAATTATAAATACGGCGGTACCTCGATTTACAAATTTAATTTGTTCCTTGACCAAGCTTGTCACTCGGTGTTCTCGTATATTCAATAATATTCCCCATTGAAATAAGTTGAAATGCAATTCAATCCATTCCAGCCAAAAAGACAAATTGTCGCCACGCCTTTTAATAGAACATAATGCCGTGTTGCATAAAATCATCCTAAAAGAGAACACAAGGAATTTAAATGGTTCTTGTACAGGACATTTAATTACTATAGGTACTGTAGTATTTGTGTGTTGGATGTGTGCCTGTTAAGCGATGTGGCCTAGTGAGTGATGTGCGGAGCTCGAGTCAGTCTATGTGTGAGCCTGAGATCGTGGTCTACACGTGTCCGCAGTGAATGTTTTCATTTTGCGTTTGTATGTTTGACGGTTTGTCACATTTGCGACAGAAAATGCATCGCGACTGTGGCGCTCTCTGCCCACATGCGAGGGGATCTTACAGCACTTTGACGCTTCCGGTTTCCCTCCCAAAGATGGTTGAACATACAAGCGGGGCTTGCTGCCTTAAATTTTGTCTGGGAAGTGGAACTCACGCTTTATGAAATGAGATTGCATGACCGACAAGACAATTTTCATGGCCTTCAAATAGTCTCGAAGTTGCTTTTCACATGAGCTTAGAGTCAAAACAGTGAAATTTGATGGCCAACAAATCCTTTCCTTGATGAAGAAAATCCCCTTCACCAAATGAGCAGAGATCAATGACACTCCGGAGAAGGCTTTCGTGAATGTCAAGACGCAGGGTTTATAACAAAATAAAAAGGCACTCGTCACGTTCCAGAAAAGGAAAGGTAGAGTGAGGTCCTTCAAAGAAAAACAAAACAAAACTTTTACTGTATGTTCTCGAACTAAATAAAAAATGGAGGCCATATGTATTAGAAGTTGGGCAAAGAAACAGCTTATGATCCAAAGGATACCACACTATGTGTCAAACACGGTGGGGTTGGTGTGAGCGCAAGCACGGATGTGTAGAACTGCTAAAGGAACACGCTCACCGGTGTTTAGCGAAGGTGTGACAGCGAACAAGTGGAGCTTTGGTGCTGTTACGTATTAATTGAGCACATACAAAACAAATCAACACAATAAAGGTCATAAAATGAATGCACTCGAAAGAAAGGCAATATATATTTTTTTCTTCAAACCACATGTACATATTCAATCGGAGTCAGAATAATAACAAATAAAATAAAATAGCGGATCCCACCGCTAATTTTGAATACAGATTTGTCTTAGACAAGGACTAAAATAGGAATCCTGTACAGAATACTGTAAGTGTCCCAAAAATACTCTTTGCTCCCATTCAGACGAGTGCTACAAAACTGAGAGGATGTAGATTCAAATTGCAGATTAATCTTATAAAAGCAATATCTACTTTTTGAAAGAAAGGAAAAGTATTATTTTTCAACGGTCAAGTCAGTGGCCTCATCCTGACCCAATTTGACATCATTTTCCAAATACCTGTGGATCTAACTTTGTATTTAACTATGAATGCAATAAGTGCACAGAAACGGTGAGTGGCAGTTGGAAACCAGATGTCTTTTTTTATTTTTTATTGAAGGAAGCCAGAAGCAGAAGGTGAATTCCTGTGGAAATAAAGCTCCACAGAGAGTTAATTAAAACAGTGCACTGTGCAAACGTTTATCCACGACCTCCGCCCCATCAGGGGAGATTTAAGATTGTTCCCATTGTTCTTCGTGTCCACTCGTCACTCGAGTGTGACTGATGGGTAAACGCCTACCTGCATAAAAAGTGTGATTGATGGCTAAGCTCAGGGTTGTGCCCTCAGGTGGGTCTGCAGGTTGCCATGGTAGCGAGTCATGACGGTGAATGAGGAAAAGCCTCGACTTTGAAGCTCAGATTCACCTGAAACTCTCCAATATGATCATTTAAAAGTGCTTTTGTTCAGTTGTTTTGTTTTATGAAAGAACCTGCTTCGTGCTCATCAGGAGCCAAAACGCCACCTGAAAAACTCATCATGACTGCACTGCTCCACTAAACATTTTTTTTTTCCTCCCTTCGGAAGTTGCTCGAGACATAAACCAGAAAGTTTTGCTCACGTTGCCAAATGTGGCCTTGATTGGTTAGATTGTCAAGAATTATACAGTTTCCATCTTTATTTTTGTTTTTGAATAAAACCTTGAGCCTGTATGAAAATTGAGTTGTTTTTTTTTAAAACACACTTAAGAGATAAATACATTTTCTGTGTATTTTTGCTCTTTCACAGAATTATGTAACGGCAACCCAGACCACGCTGCTTGGGTTTTATCAATCGATGTAATAAGACAAATGTCTTTCCAGTGCAGACAGACACACCTGATAATGGAGTGTCAGGAGAGTGGGAGGCCACTTAATTGACGTTCCGATTACAAAATTCTTGCTCGAGATTTCCCAATCACTTTTTATTTGTACAAGTCACATCTCTCTCTCTCTCTCTCTCTCTCTCTCTCTCTCTCTCTCTCTCTCTCTCTCTCTCTCTCTCTCTCTCTCTCTCTCTCTGTGTGTATATATATATATATATATATATTAGGAAAAATCTGTGTACCCCTCTGTATTGTTTTGTTGCTTTGTAACCCATAAAAAGAATAAAATAAAATGTAAAAATAAATACATTTTGAAAAATCTCTGACGCAATGGGGCCCAATTTCCGAACATATGATCGGGACATGCCTAACCGGTAATTCTTGTGTCCCATTAACATCCACGTCACCCACTGAAGATAATTCCCAACTGCAGTACCAGTCAAAATGTTGGATGTTGCTATTTTATGGTAATTTATACCGCGCTGTGGAAGGATTAGCGGAAATAAGCTTTGATGCTACGGTAATTTTAAACCTTCCAGAAAAAAAATATGCTACTTTACCACAGTCGGTGCATCAACAGTTCCAAACAGAATTGGGGTTTTGTCTTGATTTTTTTTAGTAACACATAGTTTGAAATTGCAAAAAACTGCAATCATGATTCATTGTATTTATGTATGGGTTTATCGAAAAATGCCTGAAATTTGTCCCCTGAACTGTGCGTTCAAAGATGCGAGAACTGCGTGGAGATGCTCTTCGTCCGCGGCTCCAGCAACTGCGTGCAGTGCGACACGCCCCTGAGGAAGAGCAACTTCCGCGTGCAGCTCTTCGAGGACCCCACGGTCGACAAGGAGGTGGAGATTCGCAAGAAGGTGCTGAAGATGTGAGTGAGGGAAGGAGGGAGGAAGGGAGAGAGGGAGGGAGGGCGAGGGGTGTGGCCCCGCCGTGTTTATGTGTCATCCCGTGCCGCCTCCCACTTCTTAAGCCACCTTTGTCTTCCTCATTACGTTGTTTGTTTTGTAGACAATGAGTCTCCCTGGGGGAGCCCCAAGCGGGAAGGCTCTTTCCCTGCCAGTTTTTTTTTTAACTTAGCTGCCCTTCCCCGCCTCCTTCCCCCCCCATCTCATCTGTCCTTTAATAGCCCCTTAATTGACATCTAATGTGTGTCTATTAGGCAGAATGCAGACACGCTATTATAAAACGGTTGCTTTAATGGGGTATATTAATGTCGGCACATGTTTGCTTTCCTCCGATTTCTTGCATCTCTTTGCAGTTACAACAAGAGGGACTGCGACTTCCCCAGCCTGAGAGAATATAACGACTACTTGGAGAAAGTGGAGGACGTCGGTACGAGCGCTGACTGACTAAATGCTCGCTGTACAAGTCTGCTAAAAGGATGTTTCAAGCCGCCGTAATGATTTCTCCCCAGCTGCAAGGAGAGATGTTTAACAGGCATTAGTGCATGCCAGCCTGGGTCATAGATCACAGGGTAGAGCTGCCAACGCTAACACGTCATGAATGCCAACATCTCATATGCTTTTAGCGCTTAGTAGTGCACGAGGCAGCCTCCGAGGGTCTCTTGGTCCAAGTGAGGATTCACAATGATTTTGTGTAGATTACAACATTTCTTCCTGCTTTCCTTCTTAAAGGCGTATTTGTTTTCTTTGGATCATCTGTAGAATTTAAAATAACACTGACTGCAGCTGGGCTGCATCATTCGAGTCGGCCGTGATGGACAGACTCAAGCGCTTTCATTGCGGTTTGTGTCTCTTGCCTGTGCAGTGTTTAACCTTACAAACAACGTTGATGTGGAGGACACCAAGCTGAGGATGGAGCAGTACCAGCGGGAGAACAGAGAGATCATCCAGAAGAATAAAGCCAAGCTCGTATGTATACAGTGCGTTCATTTTTGATGAGTTAGGCGGTTAGACGAAAATTGGAAGGGAATAAAGAGAATAAGGCTTCACATCTGACACTGTTGTCATTGGATTGGATCTCATTATGGGTGCAATCTGCCCTGGAACTAAAACTTCTGTTCCGTTTACTTTTCCAGTAGTTTTAATGAGTTGTCCATTTGTGATCGATGTGCTGATTGAATCCAACCCACCTGCCTCACCTCAGACCCGAGAGCAGGAGGAACTGGAGGAGCTGCTCCTGCTGGAGCAGCAGGGAAATGAGCAGCGGAGACTGGATGTGCTGCAGGAGGAGCAGAGGCAACTGCTGGCCAAAAAGAAGAACAAGCAGGCTCTGCTGGATGAACTGGTGAGAAGTCGACGCAACGCACAAACAGAATGCCATGTCTGTGCTGTTGCGCAAATATGAAGAGCCACCACATGATGACATACGACATGTTCCATCGCTGACACACGCACGCACACACACACAGCCTGAGGGTTCATGGGTGATCATTAAGAGCTTATTACCAGTCATTGTGCTGCTGGGTGCATTGTTCTCATTCTGTGATTCCCAAGCCTCTTGGCTCCATTGTGTTGAGCTGCAGGCTTTGGAAGTGATTGTTCTTGTGGTGCGGCCTGCTGAAGCACCATCACAGATAGCAGGCTAAGCTGTGTGTTTGTTTGTTTAAGGCACAGGGCCCGTCCTATGTGGGCAGATGAGATCAGTGCTCGCCCCCCCTGGGGGAACCCCTCTGGGTCTTGACATCTGTATATACCAGCACCCCCAAACACAGCATTCTCACACTGCTCTCACACACACACACACACACACACACATTCAAAGTAAACGCGATGCCTTTTTGGTGGTTTCCTCAACTTGTGGTAAATGATCTGCTTCACGTTCAACTTGTTGATTACTGTGCTTCACTTTACCGAAAATGACCAAAGATTAGTTTGAAAAGTAGGCAATGTGTGTTCATTCACATGCATTGAGTACATATAGTGTCGGTGTCTTTACTCGTGGTCAGCTGTGGCTATTTTGGGAAAACAAAATCATCCATCCATCCATTTTCCGATCCGCTTATCCTCACAAGGGTCACGGGGGGGTGCTGGCGCCTATCCCAGTCATCTTCGGGCAGTAGGCGGGGGACACCCTGAACCTCGGGACAATTTAGAGTGTTCAGTCAGCCTACCATGCATGTTTTTGGAATGTCGGAGGAAACCGGAGTACCCGGAGAAAACCCACGCAGACCCAGGAGGAACATGCAAACTCCACACAGGGAGGCCGGAGCTCTGCCAAAATCATCCTAGTCTATTTTTTTAACAAGATCTACGATCTTAAGACAGGCAGCACTACATTTAGATCCAGCGGTCTTGATCCAAGGCCACAAAATGTGCTAAGATCCCACATAAGCACAACATAATTAGAACCAGATCTGATGAGATTTGACAGCGATATAAGCCTCTGAACATGTTCAATTGTATAGTCCACGGTACATTGAAATTGCTGCCAACTGCAAAACTGGATTAAATCCACGAGTATGTGGGTTTGCTCTTGCAGCGTAGCCTGTGACCCTGCGTACAGAACGTGTGTTCTTCAAATTGAACAGGAGTTGACAAAATTGCAATGAAATAAATAAATAAATAAATAAAAATATAATTTAATTTGATTAGTTTTTGGTAAATCAAAAAATATGCTTTTATAAAACAAAATTTAATTTCATGCCATTATTAATATGAGGATTCTCACAAATATATAAAGTTTCCATTATATATTTGTGAGAATTAATAATTTGCAATACAAAACCCTCACGATTAATGACGGTACTTATTTCCTAAATTGTGGCCTGAAAATAGGACACTAACCACAGCAGCGAGAACCTTGATGGAGACCCCAGCACATGTCATCACTGGAAGCTATTAAACACATTTTGGGAGATTATCCTAAAACACAAATGTCTCCTTGCATGTCCTACCGAACCATCAAAAATCTTCAAACCCTTCAGTGAAGTACATGTGCGCGTTTCGGTTCTCAACCTGGACCAGACAACACCTCACTCGGAGATACTGAAAGGCTCGACCCTGTAGCTTCTTGCATTCGAGGCGGTGCAGCGCCTCTGATGCAAACCTATTTGTTTTCTCAGGAAAAATCTCAGCTTCCTGCTTACCTCTTGCTTGCCAAACACAAGGCCCGCGTTTCCCAGCTGGAGACGGAGATCGAGCAGCAGAAACACGCGGTCAAAGCCACCAATCACTTTTCAACAGGAATCCAGATGGTGAGTGGGACACTTTTTCTGTGGTTTACTTTTAGTGACCAACATTTCAGATTAAATCTCGTGTTTGACCAAAAAGCTCGGGGAGGTTGTTCCTCCTTATTTGGGCTTCACCTTTGCCGTAAGAAAAAGGTCTTGACTCCGTCTGTCATGTCATCACATTGCTCTGAGCTTGAACCGGGGCCCTGAGAGAGAGAGACGGTATGACTCCAGACCCTCTTAAGCTTTCCATGCCTGCAGAGACCTTCCATTTCATTTTGCTGCTATTCTAGTTTCCAGTCATTTGTTTTCATTTTACTGTGATGAGACACGCTGTGTCATCACCTGAACCCATCCCCAACAACCCTCATGAGGAGTGCTTCCATTCCCACAGTTCAGTGATGCATTGGAGAAATATCCGCGAGGTCGTCACCTGTAAGCTCCTGCCAAACCCTCTCTTGCCTCAAGTTCTCCTTTCCTTGATTGACTCTTCAACCATGGTTGTTCTTCATCATCATGATCAAAAAGTGCCCAAGGGTGGCACTTTCTTTTTCTACCGCCGCAAAATGAAACTTGCTGATGGCGAGAGAAACGGCGATCTTACGCCGCTCTTGGTTTCTTCTGCGGTTGCAACCCCCCACCCCTTCATTTATTTTCACTCTAGCGTCCCTAAGCCCTCCACATACATATGCTCCGCTCAGCTGCAAGTCGGGAGAACATGTGGGTTTGAATTTTCCTTCACCTCGGAGTCCAAAAGCATGACTTGTGTTTGACTTGGTGAAATTT